>CM067333.1:69645000-74463750 GCA_034376525.1 Nicotiana benthamiana | reverse complement strand
GTATCCGACAGCGATGGCATTTTCAGACATATTGGATGCATTCCGTTTCCATAGTCATCCAAAAATAACCTGCCGGAGTACCTTCTTTGCTAAGACAATACCATTCATATGTGGACCGCAGGTCCCTGGATGCACTTCTTCTAATTACCTAGATTCTTCACTTGCTTCGACACACCTGAGTAATCCCAAATCGGGAGTCCTCCTAAACAAGATTCATCCATCGTGAAAAAGTTGTTAGATAACCTCCGAAATGTGTGTTTCTGAGTAGCATTTGCATGTTCGGGATATCCTTCTATTGTCAGATACTCCTTGATATCATAGAACCAAGGTATTATGTATGCTTCTTCATCGACATGAGCACAGTAAGCTGACTGATCACAAATTTTCACCAGGATGGGATCAATGAAGTTCTTATCTGGATGCTGAATCATAGATGAAAAGGTGGCCAACGCGTCTGCAAAATCATTCTGGACTCTGGGTACATGCTGGAATTCTGTCTTTGTAAACCTCTTCCTCAACTCCTATACATGATGCAGATACGGGAGTATCTTGGAGTTCTTGGTCGCCCATTCTTCTCGGACCTGTCGTATGAGCAAGTCTGAATCTCCAATTACTAGTAACTCCTGAATGTCCATGACAATGGCCAACTTGAGCCCTAAGATGCAGGCTTCATATTCGTCCATGTTGTTGGTGCACGGGAATCTGAGCTTTGCAAACACCGGATAATGCTGACCAGTTTCTGACACCAAGACTACTCCTATACCAACTCCTTTGAAGTTTGTTGCTCCGTCGAAGAACATCCTCCAACCATCATAGGATTATGCAATATCTCTCCTATGAAAGATACCTCTTCATTAGGAAAATACGTCTTCACAGGCTCGTATTCTCCGTTTACGAGATTCTCGGTGAGGTAATCTTCCAAGGTCTGTCCTTTGATTGCCTTCTGAGATACGTAAATAATGTCGAACTTGCTTAGCATGATTTTCCACTTGGCTAGCTTGCCAGTGGGCATGGGCTTCTGAAAAATGTACTTTAGCGGATCAATTCTTGATATAAGGTAGGCGGTATATGCACAGAAATAATGCCTCAATTTTTTAGCTACCCAAGTCACAGCACAATAGGTGCGTTCTAATAGAGAGTATCGGGCCTCGTGTGGAGTGAACTTCTTGCCGAGGTAGTAGATGGATTGCTCCTTTCTCCCTGTTTTTTCATATTGTCCTAGAACATAACTGAATGCTCCATCCAATACTGCAAGGTAGAGCAATAGGGGTCTACCTGGTTCGGACGGAACAAAAACTGGCGGCGTTGACATGTATTCCCTGATTCTGTTGAAAGCTTTCTGACAATCATCGATCAATTCGGTAGCAGCATCCTCTTTCAACATCCTAAAGATAGGTTCACGAATGACAGTAGACTAAGCTATAAAATGGCTTATGTAGTTGAGTCTTCCCAGGAAGCTCATCATGTCCTTCTTGTTCTTTGGCGGTGGAAATTCTTGAATGGCCTTAATTTTTGACGGGTATAGCTCTATTCTTCAATGACTCACAACAAACCCCAGTAGTTTTGGGGAGGGAACCTCGATGCACACTTGGCGGGATTCAGCTTTAGATTGTACCTTCTTAGTTTGTTGAAAAACTTCCTCAGATCCTCCATGTGGTGAGGGGCTTTCTTGGATTTGATGATGACATCATCTACTTATACCTCAATCTTTTTGTGTATCATGTCATGGAAAATAGTAGTCATGGCCCTCAGGTAGGTGGACCCTACATTCTTCAACCCAAACGACATCATTTTGTAACAATACATCCCCCATGACGTAATAAAAGTTATTTTCTCAGCGTCTTCCTCATCCATCCATACCTGATGATACCCAGCAAAAAAATCGACGAATGACTGCAATTCATGCTTGGCACAGTTGTCAATTAGAATGTGTATGTTTGGTAAGGTGAAGTCGTCTTTCGGACTGGCCCAGTTGAGATCCCGGTAGTCGACACAGACCCTAACCTTCCCAGCCTTCTTTGGCACTGGAACAATGTGGGCTAACCATGTTGGATATTCTACTACTCTGAAAACCTTGGCTTTGACTTGCTTGGTAACCTCTTCTTCGATTTTCAAACTTATGTCAGCTTTGAAATTCTTGAGCTTCTATTTTACCGGCGGACATGCTGGATCCCTTGGTAGTTTGTGAGCTACAATAGATGTGCTGAAACCAGTCGTATCATCATACGACTAGGCAAATATGTCCACATATTCCCTTAGAAATTCTGTGTACTCTTCCTTTTCCGATGGTGACAGATGAACACTAGTGCGAGTTTCCTTGACATTCTCTATATCACCCAAGTTGACAAACTTAGTTTCGTCCAAGTTAGACTTAGGCCAATTCTCAAAGTTGTCAACTTCCTTAACAACATCTTCTGGTATATCATCCTCTTCCGATTCTATATCCATTTGTCGCATTGCCTCATTGCAAGTCACAATCGTCAGTTCATCAAGATAAGTAATAATAATGATGTGCAAATAAATAAATGGTAATAGGGTAATGAGAGCGAGATTTATAAGAAACTGAAATGCTTTGATAAATTTCATAAGTGTTTTGAACATCTAAGCCCTTATTTCGAAATTAAAATGCGGAAAGAAAATCAACTAGCAAAAGTAGTAAAAGGTGATGCATGGTTCTTTGTTTAGATTTGCTACCCCGAATCCTTTGTTTAGATTTGCTACCCCGAATCCTTCCAAGCCATGGTGGTTCTGATAGACCAATTATTGAGGCATGCTCCTCAGCCACGACTTGTATGGAAGGGCCTTCCTCCCCTTTCTTCTCGAAAATGACACAACAGTCCATATTATTATCCTCCAGGAACAAGTTCCTCATTGCTGCTAATTCTTCCTTTTCTTCTGACCCATAAGTGACTTTGGCTTGTTAGAAAGTCTGCTCTAGACGGTGTATCGGATGCTCCAATGGATAGTAAGGGCCGTGCCAGGGTGGCGACCAGTCCTTGAATTCTTCCCAGGTGTACTCGTATCCCAAACCAAAAGTGGTACTATGTTTCTTCAGCTTGATAGGTTTGGTGATTCCCTTGAGGTTCTTGATGAGTCCCTTGCTAGGTTCATATCCACTCCAATTCCAAGGCTTGCAATCGAGTCATCCCACCATTTATCTTTGTCCACGGAATTGACTCGCTCAATATGATGGTAGGTTTCGCCACCTATCTGTCTCCTTCCTCCGATCGCTGGAATGGTTTGGTGACTATATATGGGATTGCTAACATCGCCCCGAATAATTACCATTTGGTGATTCCACTCAAATTTTACAGCTTGGTGTAGGGTTGATGCTACAGCTCCAACGACATAGATCCAGGGTCGTCCTAATAGCAAGTTTTAAGATGCTGGGACGTCTATTACTTGAAAATCAACATCAAACCAAGTTGGTCCCAATTGCAGAAAAAAATTAATTTCCCCATTGGTGGACCTTTGGGATCCATCGAAAGCTTTGACATTGATGGCCCCATCTTTGATCTCATGTAGGATCTTACCCAATTTTCTAAAAGTTACCAACGGACAAATATTGAGGCTGGATCCTCCATCAATCAGAATTCTGGTGATGAAATGATCTTCGCATTGCATAGTGATATACAACGCCTTGTTTTGGCTCGACCCTTCAGGTGGCAACTCATCTTCGTGGAAAGTAATTTTGTGACTCTCCAATACTTGCCCTACCATGTTCCACTTCTCCTCCAGTTTTGTTGTTTGGTACATATGCCTCACTTAGTATCTTCAACAAGGCATTTTATGCGCATCGCAGCTTTGCAGCAGAGCTAGGATGGAGATCTGTGCCGATGCTTTATTCATTTGATCAATGACTGAGTACTGTTGTACTTATTTCCTCCTCCAGAGGTCATCGGGCCCAGTTTCAACAAGCCGTTCAAAGGTCTGCTTGCTCGACTCAGCTAAGTACTCCGGAGTATAAACCCTGCCAGTTTGGGTCATACCCCGTGCTGTAATAGCTTCTCCAGATTTGGTTTTCCCTTTCCTTCTTGCCTCGGCTGTGTAGTCCCAGGAAACGGCCTGTGTATGGAATGGTGTTATGGCTGACATTGCTACAGGAGTGGATACCCTCGCTTTGGGAGGTGACACAACAACTTCAAATGGTGTCTTTGTGGACCTAAATCAACCTCAATTAGTCCTGGCACCTTTGCGGGAGACAGTGCTTCAAGATCAAGTGGTATGGACATGTTTACTTCAGCATCTTTAGAAGGCTGAATCTGGACAACGATCGGGTTAAGTGTGACTGTTGGTTTCTTTGTCTTATCACCTTCAGTAATCAAACCGATTGACCCTTCGGGGTCACAATCATCTTCTACCTCTATCATGTGAATGCTCCCGCCTTTGGGGTCAGGCAGAGGGTTGTTACGAACATTAGGAGCATGATCCTTTGCCACAATGATCTTATTGTCTATAAAATCCGGAATCTTGTCCTTCAGGGAGCGACACTTATCAATGGTATGGCCTTTTATGCTAGAATGGTATGCACATGTTTTGTTCGGGTTGGCCCATTGGGAAGGATTTTCTAGGGTTACGGCAGGGATAAGGGTGACGTAACCAGCCTCTTTATGCCTTTTATACAGCTGTTCAATTTGTTCGGCAATGGCGGTATACTATTTAGGAGGTCTGCAGTCGAAGTTTGGTCAGGGTCTAAGGAAATTTTGATGAGGTGATAAATAGTGAGCTTATTGGGTATTATAGGCTTGGTAGCCGTGTTCTGGTTGGGAGTGTTTGGGGGAAGTGGGCTGATATGTGAGAGATGGAGATGATTGGTAAGTAGGCAGTGGAGCTTGGTAGGAAGGTGCTTGGTAACTTGGGATAGGTTGATGTGTGAGTGGAGGTAATGGGTTGGTTTGGCATCTGACTGGAGATTTATCCTTTGCGCAACCATTACGGCACTCACATCCATTTTCTTGGATGTTCCGCCAGACTATAGGGCCTTGTTGGTGGCTTGCAATGCTTCAAAGTTAGTGACTATACCACTTTTAATACCTTCTTTGATTCTCTCCCCTAACTTGATGATATCAGAAACTTTCTGGCCCTTGATCAGCATCAGCCTCTCATAATATTGGGGGTCTTGAGCCCAAATGAAAAACTTGTTCATCTATTCTTCTTCTAAGGCTGACCCGACCTTAGCAACCTCTGACCTCCAAAGAGTAGCATACCCGCAGAAAGTTTCTGTAGGTTTCTTCTTCAAATTTTTGATGTAGAATATATCTGGTGCATTCTCGATATTGAATTTGATCTGTCCATGAAATCGGATTCCATACCGACCCAATTTGTCCACTTCTTGGGGTCTTGGATAATGTACCAAGATAAAGCATCCCCCTTTAGGCTTCTCATAAAAAGCTTCATGCAGATCTTTTCATCTCTCCCGACTCCGACTAACTTATCATAGTATGTCCTCAAATGGACTCTGGGATCTCCTGTGCCATCAAACATTTCGAACTTGGGAGGTTTGTACCCCTCATGGAGTTCAACATCTGTTGGATGCAAAGGTCCTTGTAATTTAGCCCCTCGATACCTTTGTTTCCTTTGACACACTTGACTCGGCTAGTAAGTTTCTTGAATTCCGCGGCCAAGTTCTTGATGAGAGAGTCTTTGTCATCAGAGTCAGGTGTGTTTGAAATGGGTTGAATAGGATATGGCTTGGTTTCAACATAAATGGGGTTGTTGTGATTGTAGGAATGGTCATTTGTGGATGTTAGTAGTTCAGGGACAAGTAACAGGGTGTCACTTGAAGTGTGCCATATGTTGCAGTGGTGATGGAGAGCGGACTGATTTTGTGGTTTTGGGATATTTTGTGGAGGTACGGGTTTTTGAGGGTTGGAGAAGTTAACACATGGGGTAGTGAGGGAAAATGAAAAGCTAGCCAAATTCCGGACTTCGTCTAGTTCTTCTTGAAATTCAACAACTTCGGTTCAAGATGGGAGGCACTTTCCTTGGAGACTTGCATACCCTGGGAGGTCAATACCCTTTCAAACGAATTCTCCTTCCTGATGTTACCCAAGTCTTCCATTTTTCCTGTGTTCCTATTTCTGATTGGAGTTGGAGGAGGAGGAGGTGGAGGGCCCTTGGATCTCGTAGAGTATGATGATGCCAGAATGCAACGGACTAACCTTTGGGGAAGGGGAATAAAACAAAAAGTAAAAAAAGGTAACAAGTTAGTAAGGATTATGAGGAGAAAACGTAGCAGTAGTTTAAACATATAGTGCAAGAATATAAATTGTGTCCTAATTTGGGTGCCTCATTGTGCCCCAGGTTGGTCTAGCAACAAGTTGACATGGAGAAACCTATAATGCTAAATGCCTCATTTTATTGATAAAAAATAAGACGATTCCCAAAATGACACTAAACTTGTGAAAATAAAATGCCACTAATGGCCGTCGACATTATTACATTTTAAGTGAAAGAAAGTACTCCTAACTACTTGGTCCCAGAAGAACCTTCCCTAGACTTGACATCTTTTGCTTCATCGAACAGTTTCACCAGATCATGCAGTCCTAGCATCAAGTAGGTTCTCGCCAAGAGTCCTCCTTTGTTTCCCTCAACATTATGGTAGTTTTCAATCCTTTGGATGAACTTCCTTTCAAATTCTACCAAACCTTGTTCCAAATACCCTATTCGTTTGTTGGCACTGACAGCCATGTCCTTCCATTCTTCAATCAGCTTTTGATAGGCCTCTTGAATTCCCTAGTGCTTGCTTTCGCATTCCTGAATCCTCTTGTGCAATTGATTGTACTTACCCGGTATTTCAGCCCTTTCATCGATGACTCTGTGGCCTTGAACAAACCGGTTTGTCCTAACCTGCCATTGTCGTCTTCCAACAAACTTGGGCAATACGGAGTATAACCAGCATGGTATCTATCTGGTTCTATGGAGTCCTTTCTCAAAATGATTTTGCAGTGCCGCATGTGTTGAGCTTGACACTTATGGGCTATCGTCGTCTTGGAAATCGACCCTAAAGTGACTCATTTTGTCGACCCTTGGTATAACCTACTTTATTCATGCGTGTCTTATGACTCGGAGAGGGACATAGGGATAAGTTCGTCTCAGACCAATGAATATAAGAAATAGTGCGTCCCGAGAATGGACGATGAACTCTTCAATAGGAAACTATTCAGACATCCACTGTACCTGGTCCTCTTTCAGATTCTCAAACAACTCTACCCACCCCCTAGCGTCTTCTGCTTGAGAAAACATGTTAGATATATAATTCATTCGTCTTGGCTGATAGAAGGCGATATGATCATTCTAGTCTCTGCATAGAATCTCTTGCCGATATTCATCCTTTTGGAGGCGCTCCACGAACAAGAGTTGGAGTACTAAGTTACAACCCTCGAAGTGTTTGGCCCCTTGTTGACAATTCTCCAGGGCTCGGTATATCTCTGCAACGATCATAGGTACTATGCTAAAAGGCTGCTTGCCAATTACTTCTATTAAAGTCTTAGTGACCATGTCCAATCTGGTATGGATCCTTGCTTTCTTGATGGGGAATACTATCACCCCCAAAAAGCAAAATATGAAGACGAAGACTCACTAGTGGATATGTCCAAATTAGGTAAGGGCAAACTCATCTAGGTAGGTGCGGTAGGACTTGCTATGGCCGTATCTCTCATATAGATAATCGAAAGGGATGTAAGAGTCCTTCAAACAAGCCAAACAGGGAACTTCAGTCCCATCATCTTGAGGAAACCCCTACCCTTGCGATTTTCTGGCAAAAGCAAACCTGGAGTCTCTCAAGGAATACCAGCTAACCCTCATATCTCTTCAAGAAAAGGGGTCATTTCTAGGTCCCTGAAGCGAAACACTGATCTATCACTGTCCCAGAATAAAGTTGCAGCCTCTATGATTTTGTTGTCAGGATCGTTTTCCAGAAGAGAAGGTAAATTCCCCAAATATTTGTGGACGAGAGCCTGATCGTTGTAGTGAAGGTCTTCCTACCAGCTTAGCAACCTTGGGTGAATGTTGGTTACCATGCCGAATCTGGGGACTTCGTGCCTCATTTATGCAAAATAAAAGTGTTAGACCCTCACCCCGCCGGACTCAACTATTTAAACAAATAATTATCATAAAAACATTTAGTTCTCTAAATAAATGCGCAGAATGTGGTAATGTCCGTTTTGGGTTCCAAGGAAACCCAGTGGACTTTGGACATGGCTATCTTAAAGAGTCATTATGTGGAATTCGGCTAGGTTTGCTAGTGATGCATGCATAATTAAATAGAATAAAGTTTCTATGGGGTATTTGACCAGTACCCTTAAGCGGACAACTCAAGAGGAAAAGGCACAAAACTGTTAACTGCACCGCTGATCGACTGGTTTTACCGCAAATACGCCTTTACCAAATTTAGGGGGTGAGAATATTGGAAGAGCGCAACCCCTCATTATAAGCGTTGCTATGGTATTTTTTTTGGCACGAGTGGAATATGATGTTGAAGATGAAATTACAAGAATTAAACAAATTTCCACGTATTTGCACGTTCATAAAACAATAATTATAATAATTGCTCATAATTACAACATTATTAAAAGAAAGCGGTAAAAGCAAGAAAATAAAATAAAAGCCAAGTTAGTTTCAAAGTAGAAGAGAGATAAAGGCATTAAAGGAAAGCAATAAAGAAGCAATAAAGTCACAAGTAACATGTAATGATAAAAGCCTAAAAGAAATATCCCTAGAAGAGTCGTTATGTTGTCGATGCCCCCTTTTTAAGGCGAAATCGGGTTTTGAAATTTTGAAGAGTCGCCACCTAATGATTAAAGTGCATTAGGACACTAAGAAGGGTTTTGAGTTGAAGAAACCAGAGTTCAGGTAAGGCTATATATTATCTCGAGGGGAAGGTGTTAGGCACCCCTCAAGATCCACTAGTATGGTTCCCGGCCATGTTATATTGTGACTTCACGTAATCAAGTATACAATTAAGGGCTCAAATAAAGGACTTGCACACAACATTTCAAATAAATTGAAAACTTTGAAGGTAAGTAGAGAGGAAGTATTTAAATAGTTTCACTAGAAGAGAGGAGAGTAAATAAAAGGGGGTCATAGGTTTATGATTAATATGGATCAATCAATGCATTATCCAACAATCACTCCTCAGGAGAGGAGTCGCACGTGATATTAGCACACTGGTCATCATATCCATATCTACCCTTCCCACCTTGTTAAGGTATTATATGCGGAATGGTATCGTTGGTTATTGCATGCTAATACTCGTCCCAATCCTATCAGTCCGGAGGCAGTTAGGACTACTAATCCTAAATGGGAGGGAGTTGGGTTTTTTTTAGAGTTTTAAAAGGATAAAAGTCTAGGCGTCAAACAAAACACATAAAAAGTTAAGGGAAAGCAAACAATAGTTAAGGATCAAATAGGCCTCCTTAATTAAAAGCAAATGTATAGCATGACTTCAAATACTGGTAGGGTCTACATTAAAATTAATGTTAAGGAGGCAAACTGGCTTATTACACGTTTCAGATAAGGAACTGGAATCTGACATGTCTGCTGGCTGGAATTAGTAGACTGATATAATTGATTAATAACCTACAGATTTTCCTAGATGAGGCTTGCAATCATGACATCTAACATTGCAAGCAGCATACTCCTATCGATTTCCTAGACGAAGCACTGTAGATGACATTATTAACGATTTAAACTTGTAGACGAATCTGATTCAACGGGTTACTCCTATAGACATGATTTCTACGCGTTATTGATTTTAAAACAATTATAGGGATACAGGTACCTATAGGCATGATATCTAGGATGCAACTTCTAATTTTTTCTTTTAAACCTATAAACGATTTTCTTAATGGCGTACGTATATGAAGAAATGCAGTAGATTTATAAACATGGTTTCTATATGGTGAAATGTAGAAACTTAAAGACATGGTTTCTATATGCAGAAATACAGAAACTTAAAGACATGATTTATAATGCAGAAACAACTTATAGGCAGGATTTCTACATGTAATGCATAACTTATAAGCAGGATTGCTACATGTAATGCATAACTTATAGGCAGGATTGCTACATGCAATGCGTAACTTATAGACAGAATTACTACATGTAATGCATAAGCGAAAGAGCAAGCTGTGATTGCAAAAGTAAATATGTCTACCCATATGCATACATGAGTAACCCTCCCCTTTTCACTATAAACCCATAATTATTTATGAATGAATGAAGAAAAGTAAAAAACATCATAAAACTAAATGGTCCCGACCAAGGAGAGCCTGATTCAGGCTTCTATCTAAAGCATAAAGTAAACCAACTCCCAAGAGCCAATTCCAAAGCCTTTCTCTTATTTGGGATGTGTCAGAGTTCCCTAAGAATCTCAAACGGACTCTGGGTAGTGCACCAAATAAATTGAAGAATTGGATTATGGTGCAGTGTTGAAGGGCCAGCCCTCAAATGTCCAAGTTCAGAGGGAAACTCAAGGTTCCTAAGGCAGGACACATAGGAGGGGAGTAGAACTTAGGATCTAAGAGTAAGTGCAAGTGCAGTAGAAGGGAAAATGGCAAGCTAGTGGTCATGCCTAGCTATTTGGGGTGCTGGCACACCCCTGACCAGCTTGTCAGTTCAAATTGAGGAGTTAAGACCTATTGAAGGTCAGATTCAGCCATGGACAACAATTTGGATGCTGCCATGCTATACCTTAACTTAGCACATATAGGGGAATGAGGTTAATTCAGGACATACCAGTTTGAAGAGACAAGTAAAAAGAATTAATAGTCTTATAAACGCCAAAGTGCAGACAAAAAGCAAGAATATTATAAGTTCAAAAAAGACTTGTGACTGTGTAGTTCTAAGAATGTTTTTCTGTTAATCGTGTGTCTTGTGTTAAAAAAAGGCATGTATTTATAGTGTGAAGTCATGAGAAATAAGGTAAGAAAATAATTGAAGTTTGATTTTCAATCAATCACATAAGACTCCCTTTAACTAAGGGATTCAAAGTCAAAAGGGTATAAACCAATTTAAGGAAGGAAATTAAACAAAACTTTTGTGCAAAGCATGCAATTGAGGGCAAATACGTAAAGGTTATTTAAGGACGGGGTTTCTGAAGGTACATGGTTTGTGTAAATAAGGCAAGGGAATAAGCTAACAGCCAGGAAACCGGAGATCAAGGATTTGGTATGAATGAACCCAGTCAAAAAGGCGGAAAAGGATTTAAGTTAAAAAAAATCAGTAACAATCAATTAGACCTATTAAAAGAGGGATTCTGAATCAATCACTAGCTTGATAACCTCTTTGAAGAAAGAATCATCATATATAAAAAGCATACAGTCATGTCTAAACATGAAGAAATTTATCATGCCATTCAATAGGAAAGTCTAGTGTAGGAGAATCAGAATTATGTGCAAACAAAATAAGTTCACACTCAGTCAATAAACTTAGAAATAAGTTTGAAAGAGTCTAGAATTCTCAAATAGAGCCTAGTTAAGTTATATTCCAAAACTCGGAGGCAAAACCCAAAATTCTAGGGTTTCTCTTCTCGAGTCGAGTACAAAGATGAGGAGGCAACATGCTCAGAGATTTCTTTTCAGAAACTTATGAGAAACATGTAGACAAGTAGGAGGATTAAGCAAACAGAGTGAAGAAGCTAATTCGAAGCATAATGAGAGAACAACTGATAGTGGAAGAAATGGTAGAAGAAACACATGCTTAAACATTTTAAAAATAGCAAGAATACTTAAGAATATGGTAGACAGATATAGTAAGAGAAGCACATCACATTATAGAGAAAGAAGATTGCGGGACATAGCATGCGAGAACATAGCATAGAAAACACAATAGAAAAGTAAATTCAGTAAAAGAACATACAAGAACACAGTAGGAAAGGTATAAGAACATGGTAGGAAAAAGGTGAGAACATAATATTGGAAACACAGTAGAAGAAACAACACAAACAATAAAGAAAAAAATCATAAAAAACTTAAACATTTTCCAGAAAACCTTAAATCAGACAAGAAGTGTTTTGAAAGTAATTTTCAAAGGAAAATTTAGGGAAATCATTTGAAAATTCACTCATAGCATATATACACAACGGATCGAAAAAGAATCAAAGAAAAACCTTGCACAGATAGGGTTTCACAGGAACCCTAGAGTGAGAAAGGCTTGGAAAAGGCTTGATCTAAGTCGGATAAGGTCGGAGACTCAGGAGACTAGACTATGCCGGAGCAAGGTCAGAGATGGCCAAAAACCTCGAATCGGCAAAGATCTGAGTGAAGACCTTCGTAGTCTGGCCAAGAACTTTCAAGCATGAGGCACACAAGAGCAGTGGGAGGCGAGTATAAGCCATCCATGCCCTGAGAAGCCATGGAATCCGACGAGTTTGGGGTTGAAATGGGTAGAAGGTTATTAGGGCTTCGAGAGAGTTCGAGAGATTTTTAGAGAAGAGAGAATTTAGAGGCAGATGTCTCTAATAGAATGGATTAGGGTTAGGGGTGTTTGTAGATTAAGAAAGGAAATGGTGAAACAGAGTCGTTGATCAAAATAATCAATGGCCATGAGTAAAAGGGAAATCGGTGTCTAAAGGTCTAATATCATCATACGAATCTTTTGGAACCTTCAAATATTAATTCCGGGGTCGTTTGCTCATACATTAAATCTTAGTCAATTCTTTCAACTTAAGACTTCTGAAATAAGAATTCTTTTTCCAAATCAACTCCGAACTTCCTGAAATTTAGCTTCGACCATCATGCAAGTCATAATGACAGAATGAAGCTAATCAAAGCATCAAACTGCTGAACGACGCACTAGAGATCAACACGACCGATCGAGTCGCTACACAAGTACATCTTCAAATCCAGCTCACATCGAGCACATCAACTACAACATCCAACATCTGCACACATGATGGAAAAGTGTAGTATGAGTGTAGTATGAGTACATCCGACCCCATGTACTCAATAAGTAATAAATCTAACCTTATGTTGAAAGTAACGACGAGTTGGAATATAGTCGCGTCCAACACCTATAGCCAACAACAATTCATAAGAACATAGAGCATGTAAATAAGGAAGTAACTCTAAGATAAATGCTCAGGTTTTTACCAGTTTTCCAAAAATAGTTATGCTTTTCAAGAATATCAATAAAAACCCAAATCCTTTACCATAACCACCGAAAAATATGGATAGTCTGAAAACTATAATTTTTCAAAAAAAATCATTTCCAAAATAAATAGGATGTTTCATTTTCTTTCCAGATAGCAAGTATGAAATACCACTATATGCCCACATATCAATGTGTATAAAAAGTTCTGAATGACGTAATACCGTACATCATGAGAAAAAATACATCTCTATATATGTATATCATGTGTACATGTCAATGCCATGTATCTCAGAGATGATCTCATGTACTCACACTCTCTTAGAGTACTCAATTTCACTATCTCACATTTTTCACTAATCATACTCAACCACTCAGTACTGTATATGACTAATCTGGCCCAAAGAATATCCATCCCGGAATATATACATCAACTGACCATCAGTCACTCAGTAAAGAGGAAGGTCAATTCGGCCCGTGGAGAAGATCCATCTCCAGGTATATAAATACTTCGAACAAGATCTATGTTTAGGAAAGATCTATCCCACAATATAATCAACCACGCTCACTAGGCACTGGGGTATGCACAGATTATGAGGGGCTCCTACATTCCAAGTACTATCATAAGCCAGATTCATATATATATATATATATATAACATGTTCCAACATGCAGCCCGATCCCATAACTTTCACTCATAAGTAGGCTCTCAACCTCACTTGGTCATCATCTCTATAGTATCACTCACGGGCCCACAACATCATGAAACTAGACCGATAACAATGATATGATGTATCAATAAATAACAACTGAGACTGAGATATGATATGAATGCGTGATATGACTTAGTACAAAATATCAATGAAGTCTTTGTGATGACAGCAAGAAATGACCATTATAGGCCCCAACAAGATAATCATATAGCCTAGACGTGGTTTCTAACATGTATCATAGCTCAATAACTCAAGTACATAGAGATTTCATGGTTACAGATAAGATTAGTCACTATACACACGGTGCATGCCCACACACCTATCACCTAGCATGCGCGTCACCTCATCATCAATCACATAGCACATAATTTGGGGTTTCATACCCTTAGCACTAAGTTTATAAGAGTTACTTACCTCCAACCAGCAAATTCTAATACCAAGCAAGCCAAGCAATGCTCCAACAATATCATCACATGCGTAGCGACCTTTGAACAACTCAAAACTAGCCGAAAATAACTCAAATACATTAAATAAAGCCCAAGGAAACAATTCTATATATAATCCTTAATCAAAATCCAAAACTGACCAAAAATCACACGCGGGCCTATGCCTCGGAATACGACAAAACTCACAAAATCCGACAACCCATTCAATTACGAGTCCAACCATACTAGTTTCACTCTATTCCGACTCTAAATTGATGTTCAAAACTCAAATGTCACATTATGGAACTTTAGGCTAAACCGCCCAATTTCTCTTTAAATTCATCAACCAATCGCCAAAAATAAAGATAGATTCATGGAATAAGAGCAAAACCTAGTGTAGAATACTTAACCTAATCTTTGTGATGAAAATTACTCCAAAAATCACCTCACCTCAAAATATGAAGAAAGAACAAAAAAACCTCGATTTTTATATCTTCTGTCCCGCAGTTTCCGCATTTGCAGACAAATCATTGCATATGTGACCACCGCATCTAAGGTAACCGTTGCACTTCTGTGGCCACAACTAACCAGTCGACCCCTCGCACCTGCGGAACAATTTTATTGTCTACTCACTTGCAGTTCGACTCCTCCTCTACAAGTGCGATGATCTCCAGCCAAGCCCTGTTATTCTTCTGCGGCTAATTTCCTACATATGCGGACTCTCATTTCCCCCCATTCTTCCGCAGATGTGGAAACACCATAACCAGAAAATCTTCAGCAATGCAACATGAAATGAAAATGATCCAAACCTCATCAGAAACTCACCCGAACCCCTCAGAACCACGTCCGAACATCCCAACAAGTCCCATAACACAACACGTACCTAATCGAGGCCTGAAAACACACATATATCGAAACGACGAATCACATCTCAATTAGAAATAAATAAACTTTGAAACTTTAAACATCCACAACTGAAGTTGAAACCTATCAAATCACGTCTGATTTACCTCAAATTTTTCATGCAAGTTATATTTGATATCACAGACCTACTCCTACTTTCAGAATAGAAATTTGACCCTGATATCAAAAATTTCACTCCCGAGCAACCTTTTCAAAAATCCAACTTTTCTCCATTTCCAGCCAAATTCAACTATAGGCCTTCAAATCACAATCTGGACACGGTCCTAAGTCTAAAATCACCTAACGAAGCTAACGAAACCATTAAAACTTCAATCCGAGATCAAATACTAAAAAGTCAAACATGGTCAACTCTTCCAATTAAAAATTTCTTATTTGAGAATCATTCTTCCAAATCAACCCTGAATAACTTGAAAACCAAAACCCACGATTTACATAAGTCATAATACATCACACAGAGCCACTAATGCTCGTAAACTATCGAACGAAGTGCAAATACTCAAAATGACTGATCTGATCGTTACAAAATGACAATTCATGCGAAATGATTTCTTCCCTCAATGCGGATTTAAAATTTTATTTGATAGTTCTCCATCTTAAAATACTAACAACAATTAGTTTTGGAAGGATCAAAGGGAATTTTGGAAAAAAAATTTCTTCTTTTGAGAGGAAAAATATTTTTCTTTAATTGGAGACAAATGAATTCATAAAGAAAATAATTTTCAAATATCTAACTAAACATGAAAAAATTAGAAAATACTTTCTATCACATGTGTCAAGGTAGAACTCTAGGATTGAGCATTTTCATGAGTCAAGGTTGGGCACCCATTTTCAAAATTGTTATAGCACAAACCCTTTAAAACTTGGACGGATTAGACGGGTCAAATGAGTTTGAATTAGCTTTGCCACTCCTAACCGCATACATCTCAACTTTCGTATAGATGGAGTCAGCCTTAATCTTATAGGTAGAGTTGAATATCCTCATACCAATGCATTTACCTCTCCTGGATCGAATCTTGACTAATACTCGGGGTGTGATTTTTTTGATGAATTTGTTTGTGATGAATAGAGATTTAATTTGTATTTACCTTTAGTATGGATTAATGGTTCAAACAAATTAAATTAAAGTATATAAGTGAATTAAAAAATTAAATTCTACGAGTCTCTTGACATATGTAAATAAACATAAGATATGGAATAATTAAGTCAATGATATTATTGGAACTTAATATTCTACTTTCTAGTATTCTTTGTTGTACCTCACAATATGCACATTGTCCATCTTTCATTAGAAGCTTTGAATTACTATCAACGTTGTTGTCTCTAAGGGCACGATTAAAGTTATTTGCCAAACTGCTTTTGCCTAGAACTATGTTGCTCTCAAAATCATCGCCTCAAAATCATGCATAACCCAATTAATGAGAAGGAATAATAGAAATGGAACGATATCTTATTCACATGTATAACTGTAATTCTTTATTTCTTTTAAATTACTTTTTAAAAAGTTGTAAAATGAATAAGTTACCCTTTTCTTTTTGTTTTTCAGGTAATGTCTCCTTGGAAGAGCTAGCTTGGTCCTTACCTGTTTTGCCGTCATTTTGTACTTCAAAATCTTTGGTTCTGAATCATCTTCTTGCTCGTATCTTTTTTGCTTTTTCTTTTGTAATGGATGCAAATTGAACATATACTGTGAAACACAAAAGACAATATCGACGAGTTATTAAATTTAACAATTATATGCTCGCACAAAGTAAAATCTTAATCCCCTCAATATTAATGGGTTCATAGCTGGAAAACAAATTAAATGTTGAAATGAACAAAGAGGTTAACTAATTAATTAACCACTAAGTGAAGCTTTCCACTCGTATGTAAAGAAGACTTGGAGCTTAACATATATACACATCATGAGAGAAATTATTTTTACAAATTATGTAAATGTGAAAAATAAATACTTTGGGGGTTTTTCTGTGGAAAAATAAAATAAAATTTCCTCGTATAGATTATGGATTTAAAAATGAGAAAATTCGTTTTTTGCAATCATCGTCTGCTTTGTGTATCAAAGTTAGATCGAGCATATACTCGAATAAAATTTTGGCAACTCAGTAACGCACTAAAACATTGATACGTGTTGCTTTCCAATCGAAACTAGAATTAATTGAACATTAAAAAAACAAAAATCAATTTCAATTCTACTACAAAAACAAGGAGGCAAAAAATGGGACCAAACATTTGCTAAACCAAGATGAACCAGATGCATGTTATGTTCTAATGCAATTGACAGATAAGAAACAAAAAAAAAAAACAAGCATATGTTACTCAATCTCACTATCTCACACTTTCCACTCATCATGCTCAACCACTCAGTACTGTATATGACTAATCCAATCCAGAGAATATCCGTCCTCGAAATATATATATCAACTGACCATCAGTCGCTCAGTATAGAGGAAGGACAATCCGGCCCGTGGAGAAGATCCATCTCTAGGTATATAATCAACCGCCCTCACTGTGGTGTGTACAGACTCCGGAGGGGCTCCTACAGCCCAATCGCTATTATAAGCCGGAACTGTGCATGCTTATATATATATATATATATATATATATATATATATATATATATATATATATATATATATATATATATATATATATATATATATTATGTTGCTCCCATGCAGCCAGATCCCATAACTTTCACTCATAATCAGGCTCTCGGCCTCACCCAGTCATAATCTCTCCAGTATCACTCACGAGCCCACAATATCATGAAACTAGCCCGACAACAATGATATGATGTATCAATAAATAACAATTGAGACTGGTATATGATATGAATGCATGATATGACTGAGTACTAAATATCAATAAAGACGGTGAGATGACAGCAAAAAACAACCACTATGGGTTCCAACAGGATAATCATATAGCCTAGATATGGCTTCCAACATGTATCGTAGTTCAATAACTTAAGTACGTAGAGATTTCATGGTTACAGATAAGATCAGGTAACTACCTAGTACCACAAAAATAATGGAGTCACTTTTCACACGGTGCACGCCCAAACACCTATCACCTAGCATGCGCGCCACCTCATCATCAATCACATAGCACGTAATTTAGGGTTTTATATCCTTAGTACTAAGTTTAGAGGAGTTACACCTCCAGCAAATTCCAATACCGAGCAAGCCAATAAATGTTCCTAAAATGTCATCACATGCATAGTGACCTTTGAACGACTCAAAACTAGCCAAAATAACTCAAATACATCAAATAATGCTCAAAGAAACAATTTTAAATCGAATCCTTAATCAAAAACTAAAACTGGCCAAAAATCACACACATGTCTGTGCCTCGGAACATAACAAAACTCACAAAATTCGATAATTCATTCAATTACGAGTCCAACCATACTAGTTTCACTCAATTCCGACTTCAAGTCAATGTTCAAAGCTCAAAAATCACATTATGGAACTTTAGGCTAAAACTCCCAATTTCTTTTTAAAATTCATCAACCAATTACCAAAAATGAAGATAGATTCATAGAATAAGAGCAAAACCAAATGTAGAATACATAAGTTAATTCTTGTGATGAAAATTTCTCCAAAAATCGCCTCAATCTGAGTCCCGCATCTCAAAATATGAAGAAAGAACAATAAATCTCGATTTTTATAGCTTCTGCCCACCACTTTTTGCATTTGCGGACAAATCATCGCATCTGCGGCCACCGAATCTGAGGTAACTGTTGCGCTTCTGCGACCACACCTAACCAACCGACCTTTTGCACCTATGGAACAATTTCAGCTTCTGCGCACTCGCAGGTGTGACTCATCCCTGCATGTGCGATTAACTCCAGCCAATCCCTGCTACGCTTCTGCGGCTAATTCTCACATATGCGGACTCGCATTTTCCCCCATTCTTCCATAAATGCAGAAACACTATAACTAGAAATCTTCAGCAATGCAACATGAAATGAAAATGATTTTAACCTCATCCAAAACTCACTCGAGCACCTCGAAACCGCGTTCAAATATCCCAACAAGTCTCATAACATAGCACATACCTACTCGATGCCTCAAAACACACATAACAATATCAAAACGACGAATCACATCTCAATTCGAAATCAATAAACTTTAAAACTTCAAACTTCCACAACTAATGTTGTAACCTATCAAATAACGTCCGATTTACCTCAAATTTTGCACATAAGTCGCATTTAACATTACGGACCTATCTAACTTCCAAAATTGAAATCTGTTCCCGATATCAAAAAGTTCACTCCCTGTCAAAATTTTCAAAAATCCAACTTTTCTCCTTTTCAAGCCAAATTCAACTACAGACCTTCAAATCACAATCTGGATGCGTTCCTAAGTCAAAAATCACCCAACAGAGATAACAGAACCATCAAAACTTCAATCTGAGGTCAAATACTAAAAAGTCAAACTTGGTCAACTCTTCCAGTTAAAAGCTTCTTATTTGAGAATCGTTCTTCCAAATCAACCATGAATAACATGATAATCAAAACTAACGATTCACATAAGTCATATTATATCATACGGAGTCATTCATGCCCGTAAACTATCGAGCGAACTGCAAATCTTACAATACTAACAACAATTAGTTTTAGAAGGTTGAAAAGAAATTTTAGAAAAAAAATTTCCTTCTCTTGACAAGAAAAATATTTTTCTATAATTGGAGACAAACTCATTTATAAAGAAAATAATTTTCAGATATCCAACAAAATATGAAAAAATTAAAAAATATTTTCTAGCATATGGTCAAGGTAGAACTCTAAGATTGAGCATTTTCATGAGTCAAAGTTGGGTATCATCATAGGTCCAAATGTGTTGATAATTTTTAATAATTTTATGAATTAACTTAGGCTAGCCCAAAACAACTCATTTTCAAAATCGTTATAGCCCAAAACCTTTAAAACTTGAATGGGTTAGGCGGGTAAAATGAGTTTGGATTAGCTTTGCCACTCCTAATCGCATACATCTCAACTTTCGTATAGATGGAGTCAGCTTTTAATTTTATAGGTAGAACTGAATATCCTCATACCAAAGCATTTATCTCTCCTCGATCGAATCTTGACTAATACTCAGGGTATGGATTTTTGATGAATTTGTTTGTGATAAATAGAGATTTAATTTGTATTTATTAACTTGGTATAAATATTAAGATAAATAAGTTTTATTTCTCGGGAAAGATCACACAGTTCTAAAAGGCTAATTTTGAAAATAAACCTTCGTGAAGAGACGTAATCAACAAAGAACAATTGAACAAGTAATATTGAATAGTCTTCTTTGACCAAAATTCCCACGTCTTCATCAAGATTTCCATTCCCTTCTTGGGGTTGGGGGGAGGGGGTATAGAATCCCGGCAAAGTATATAAGAGTACTTAAATCTAAATTTAAAATGAATTGAATACAATTCAATATTTTAGAAATGATTAAAATTGAAAGTTCATTTTTATAATTTGATTATGCAAAAGTTAAATTTCCATGCCAAATGTGACTTCTAATAAATTGTTGTGGTTTTCATCTGCAGCTTCCATTTCTTCACTTGAGACTAAGGATAGTGTTTGGAGAAGACGTAGTCTCTGCAGTATTTCCTACTCTTTCACCATCGTCGGCAAATTTTCTGAATATCAAGTAATAATTAAACATGTAACTTAATATTGATGAAAAACTTGTCTTAAAGAGTCAAAAAATAAATCGACCATATAAATTAAAAGATCAAATAAATAGCCGTTTTCAGTTTAAGTACAACCTATATAAAGTTGTAAAACATGTTCTTGAGGAAAATATTTTACTATTATATAACTGAATATTACTTATATCAAACACAAATAACTCTCACATCTATACATTACTATACATTATACATTGCATCTACTTTTATGGTCGTCCAAACTGGAAAATTAATGATATAGAGAACTAAATAGTTTTGTAATTTTTTTTTTTTACAAGAATTAATGCATTTCATATGGGAAATGATTTTATGGTATTACCAAATATACTTACATTTTTACAGTCTTGGAGGTAGAACAAGTCGTAACATCCTTTTCTCCGCCGCTTTTTGATTGTCTCTCAATTTTCTCTTACAACCAGCATTCTTTTTGTTGGTTTTGATAGTTGAATCTTCTTTGGTCGAGAAAATACTCGTATTTGGGTTTTCTCCAATCGGGAGACTCCAATTATATTCATCTTCAACTGGTGAGAGCCTATTAGTACACTGTAGAATACCAAGAAACTTGATGAGATAAATAATTAGTTTAACAATTTATTTATTTTGTGAAATTTCTTAGCTAAGAAAAAGCAAATATATCTAGTATACATCGTGTAGAAAGCTCGAAAAATAGACTTAAGGTGTGAATCACCTTGTAAAGGTTAATCATGGAGCGGAATTTTATACTCCTCGGAATTCCTTGCTTGATATAGTATTTTTTATCTTTTTCGTCTCTTGTCAAAAGTTTCGAGCCACAATTGACATTATAATCAAAATCATCGGAGAGTCTATATTCACATGTTACTATGTTGACCTCAAATTGATCACCTAAAATGAAAATAATGTTAAATCAGATAAGAGAGAATAATATAAAGATACTCCACCATGTGCTTAGTCTGAGGTTTCGAAAAATTAATATAAGCCAATTGTCAAATATAAAATTATTTAGATACCGTTGTCCTCTTCCTGTTGTTGTTGTTGGTCAAGTAGTTCCTCCTCGCAAGAATCACGTTGGCCCTTTCTTGTTTTTCTTCCGTTGTGTTCTTCGAGTCTCTCGTTTTGTATGGCCTGTAAATCCTCTTAATCTTTTATAAATGAGTGAAGATAGGAAGTATAATTTGGAATAAAAAGAGTAAGCACAATGAAAGGTTTATGTTACCAGAAATTAGTAAAATTTTCCTCCAATATTAACGAGTTCAAACTTAGTAAATCTTCCCTCAATATTAATAAGTTCACACTTGGAAGAAATTAGTAAAATCTTCCATCAATATTAATAAGTTCAAATTTGAAAAAGAAAACATTATAATGTAACATAAATAGACATAAGTTGTGACCAATTACCTCACAGAGATTAATAAGAGAATCGAACTTTGCACTCTTTGATATGCTCTGATTTATTTGGTTGTTTTGATCTATTTTGTCTTTGGTTGAAAGTTTTTGCCTATTACTATCATTATTATCTATTATGGTACAGTTAGAATTATCCATCGGGCTATCTTCATCAAAGATTATGTCGCTCTCAAAATCACCTGAAATCATACATAATCAAATAAGAGGAAATAATACATATGAAATGATCATAAAAATTTTATACTTCTTGGTATTCCTTGTTTCAAACGATAGTAGTCATGATCCTTTTGATCTCTTATAGGAAATTTTGAGCCATCATCGATGTTTCTATCCTTTAAAGTGCGATCAGAATTATCTTGGAGACTATCATCACTTGTGACGATGTTGAGATCAAATTCACCTGAAAATTATTTATAACCAATTGAGAGGGTTTGATACATCTAAATATTTAGAAAACTTAACAGTATGAGTCAATAGTGAGATGTAAGATTCCTTAATGTCTTCCTGTTGTTGTTTTTCAGGTAGTTCCGCCTCGAAAGAGCCCTCATGCTCCTTTTCATTTTTGCTTCCATTTTGTTCTGGAGGTATTTTATTCTGAATCATGTTTTTATGGCTTTCCTCTTTATTTTCGCTAGGTGACTAGAGATAGGAAAATATATTATGCTATGTAAAGAGAATAATAAATGAATTATGGAAAATCAAATGTTCATGCTTGCAGAAAGTAAAATCTTCCTGCATATTAAAAGGTTCATAGTTGAAAAACAAAATAAAATATTTCCCATTAATTGGTTCAACTCGAAAAACAAAAGTACTATAATGAAAAAAATCCATATGGTTATGTTAAGCTCTCTATTAGAAAGTAAATAAGTATTGGATAATATCATGCATTGCACAAAACCAACTTTGGAATTATTGAAAAAGATACTTGAGTTTATTGTTTTCTCGAGAAAAAATACGACAAGAGAAGAACTTATTTATTTACCTTTGGTATGGATTAATGGTTCAAAAAAATTAAATTAAAGTATATAAGTGAATAAAAAAAATTAAATTCTACGAGTCTGTTGACATAAGTAAATAAACATAAGATATGAATTAATTAGGCCAATGATATTATTGGAACTTAATATTGTACTTTCTGATATTCTTTGTTATACCTTGCAATCTGCACATTTCCCATCTTTCATTAGAAGCTTTAAATTACTATCAACGTTGTTGTCTCTAAGGGCACGATTAGAGTTATTTGCCAAACTACTTTCGCGTAGAACTATGTTGCTCTCACAATCATCGCCTCAAAATCATGCATAACCAAATTAATGAGTAGGAATAATAGAAATGGTACGCTATCTTTATAAACATATATAACTGTAATTCTTTTAAATTACTTTTTAAAAAGTTGTAATATGTATAAATTACCTTTTTCGTTTTGTTTTTCATATAATGTTTCCTTGGGGAGTGGCTCTCTAGGCTATTCAACGTGATATTCAAGACTAAGAGGATGCCGGATGAGTGGCGGTGGAGTACAGTGGTGCCCTTGTACAAGAACAAGGGGGACATCCAGTGCTGCAACAACTATAGGGGTATTAAACTAATGAGCCACACGATGAAGGTTTGGGAGAGGGTGATTGAGGCGCGAATGAGGGGGGCGACGAATATATCGGGGAACCAGTTCGGTTTCATGCCGGGCCGCTCCACCACTGAGGCTATTCACCTAGTCAGGCGGCTGGCGGAACAATTCAGGGATAAGAAGAAGGACCTGCATATGGTGCTTATCGACTTGGAGAAGGCGTATGACAAGGTTCCGAAGGAGGTGCTATGGAGGTGCTTGGAGGCGAAGAGTGTGCCAGAAGCCTATATCAGAGTTATCAAGGACATATACGATGGGGCTAAGACTAGGGTGAGGACGGTGGGTGGCGATTCAGACCATTTTCCTGTGGTAATGGGGCTCCATCAAGGATCGGCGCTGAGTCCCATGTTGTTCGCCTTAGTGATAGATGCTCTAACCCGTCATATCCAGGGGGATGTGCCCTGGTGTATGCTCTTTGCTGATGATATAATATTGATAGACGAGACGAGGGCCGGTGTTAGTGAGAAGTTAGAGGTATGGAGACAGACCCTCGAGTCTAAAGGTTTCAAGATAAGCAGATCTAAGACAGAATATCTGGAGTGCAAGTTCAGTGACGAGCCGAGTGGGGTGGGCAGGGATGTGATGCTTGGTTCTCAGGCCATCGCCAAGAGGGACAGTGTCCGATATCTTGGGTCTGTGATTCAGGGGGACGGAGAGATTGACGGGGACGTCACCCATCGGATAGGAGCAGGGTGGTCGAAGTGGAGGCTTGCTTCTGGGGTCCTGTGTGACAAGAAAATCCCACACAAACTCAAAGGGAAATTCTACAGAGCCGTGGTTAGACCTGCGATGTTGTACGGGGCAGAGTGCTGGCCCATGAAGAACTCCCATGTCCAGAGAATGAAGGTTGCTGAGATGAGGATGCTTAGGTGGATGTGTGGGCACACCAGGCTGGATAAGATTAGGAATGAAGTTATTCGACAGAAGGTAGAGGTGGCCCCAGTGGACGAGAAGATGCGGGAAGCGAGGCTGAGGTGGTTCGGGCATATACGGAGGAGGGGTCCCGATGCCCCGGTGAGGAGCTGCGAGCGGCTGGAGATTGCTGGTGGTCGGCGGGGTAGAGGGAGGCCTAAGAAGCATTGGGGAGAGGTGATTAGGCAGGACATGACTAAAATGCAGGTTACCGAGGACATGACCCTCGATAGGGGAGTCTGGAGGTCTAGAATCAGGGTTGCAGGATAGGGGCTCTTAGAGTCCTTCGTTCGCCTCACCCGGGGTTGGGTGTGGGATAGTAGGGTTACCCATCGATGTCTAGTGTTTTAGCCTAGGTCCCCTCTTGGTTGCGACGGTATTTATGTTCCTTATGTTTACATAACCATTTACGTTATTTCTGCAGGATTACTTATGCTTTGTTTTGTTATTTTGTTTTGTCTTGCCTTGGTTACTAATTTTGTCTTTGTTTTCCAATGCAGCTTTTCATTCTGTCCTATGCGCCGAGGGTCGCATGGAAGCAGCCTCTCTGCCCTTTTGGGTAGGGGTAAGACTGCCTACATATTACCCTCCCCAGACCCTACCTGGTGGGAGTATACTGGGTAGTTGTTGTTGTTGTTGTTGTTGTATAATGTTTCCTTGGAAGAGCCAGCTTAATCATTTCCTGTTCTGCCGTCGTTTTGTACTTTAGATCTTTGGTTCCGAATCATCTTCTTGCTCATATCCTTTTTGTTTTTCTTTTGTGATGGATGCAAATTGAACATATAATGTGAAATACAAAAGGCAATATCGACGAGTTATTCAAATTTAACAATTATATGCTTGCATAAAGTAAAATCTTAATCCCCTTTATATTAATTAATGGGTTCATAGCTGGAAAACAAATTAAAGTATTGAAATGAACAAAGAGGTTAACCAATTAATTAACCACTAAGTGAAGCTTTGTACTCGTAAGTAAAGCAGATTTGGAGCTTAACATACATACACATCATGAATGAAGTTATTCTTACGAATTATATAAATGTGAAAAATAAATACTGTGGGGGGTTTTTCTGTGGAAAAAAATAAAAAATAAAATTTCCTCGTACAGATTGTGAATTTAAAGATGAGAAAAATCATTTTTGCAATCATCGTCTGCTTTGTGTATCAAACTTAGATCGAGCATATACTCGAATAAAATTTTGGCAACCAATAACACAGTGAAACATTGATATGTGTTGCTTTCAAATCAAAACTAGAATTAATTGAACATTAAAAAAGAAATCAATTTCAATTCTACTACCAAAGCAAGGAGGCATAAAGTGGGACCAAACATTTACTGAACCAAGATGAACCAGATACATGTTATGTTCTAATGCAATTGACAAATAAAAGAAACAAAACAAAAAAAAAAATAGAGGAAAAAAAAAAGGAAAGATGGTTTCAAAATCATGTTTTGAAGAAAAAAGAGAAAAGAAAAAGAAAACAAGCATATGTTAATCATCTTCCAATATTTTTTAGAGATGGTCCATAAATTCATAACCAAGAAAAAAGTGGAAAAGAATGGGTGACCTGAGTTGGTATATCTAGCCATGAAGCACAGTAACATTTGCTAGATTGAACTATCATTTATAGGTGCAAAATCCAAAGGGCAAAAAAGGAAAAATAAAATGACAAAATGAGATTTGGGAATAATCAAACTCACCAGCACATAATCACTGTCTTTCATTGTGAAAAATGACTAGCAAAAATGGATTGAATTAAGTGAAAAAGCAAAAGTGGCGTTTCTTTCGTGCTCGTATGACTCTTCTTGACCCTTGAGCTATTTCTTTATAATTAGAGTTAAATAAAAAAGTAAAATAGTATCGTCTCTATTGAGATATTCTCTTGAATGCTTGAATTTAACGAATAACTAAATTAGTCAATGTCGCTTGTGTATATATACACACACTCTTGGTTGCTGAGTTGTTTTCTCGGAAACCGTGTCTGTTTAATTTTCGACAATTTAAATTTACTCCTTATTGAATAAATGTGATAATTGCTTTTAAAGTGCAACTATATAAATAGACGCGAGTTTAAATCAATTATTGTCAAGAATTTGTTTTATGCGTTGCGGAAATAGTAATGTCTAATACTAATTGAGAAAGTTATTAATATCTATTATTTATTTCTTACACATTTGGTACTTAATTATGTCTTATTTTAAAATTGTATAGTGTTTCATGTGTTTTAACTTTGAACAATATATTCTTCTCAATTTTTATACTATTTCACTTTGGAGATTTTCTTTTGGTTACTGGGAAATATTATTAATAGTATTATTAATAATATTTCACTTTGAAGATTAAGATTCTAACATTCAAATATAGTATTTTATTTCTTAATAGATTTATTCTTTAGGAAAACAATTAATGATGGCAGTATTCTTATGCTAATTCACAAATATCTACCATTCTAAGATTATGTCAAGATGAATTCAAATAGTTCTAAAAAATTAATTAGATTTGCTAAGACTCACTGCTTAATTAATAAGTGTCTACAGTCTTATAATATGATAAAAATTAATTCAAATATTTTTCAAAAAGTTAATCAGATTTACAATCCAATTTAAACAATCAGATTCACTACCCAATTTAATGAGTGTCTAGCATTCTTAGAGTTTGACCAAATAAATTTATACAGTTCTCAAAAAAGTTAATCAAATTTAGTATCCAATTTGAACAATTGGATTCTCTATAAATTTTAAGTAGACTATTAAATTGTGATAAATATATTATTTATGGAGACGTTTTCTTACAAGAAAAAATATTGTACTTAAAACAAAAAAAATAGAAATTTAAATTACAAAAAAAAAGTTAAACAAAAAAATAAATTGTGCGGGTGGGGGTGGGGGGTGGGGGAGGATTAGGGCAAGTGGTGGGTGGTGAAGAAAACCGAAAAAATTTGAAATTTGAAGTTGCAAAAAAATAAAATTAAGATAAAAAATAATAATTTTTTTGCGGCGGGAATGGGGTGGAGGGGTAGTAGATTGGATGGTAAAGAAAAATTAAACTTTGAAAAGCTTTTTTTGGTGAGAGGATGTAGTTGGTTGGTGAGGGTGGGGAAGGTCAAAAAGGAGTTCTGGAAAATATTTTCGCTTATCTTGATAAGGAAAACATTTTCCTCCAAATGCAAATAAACATGGAAAAATTGAAAAACATTTGACGAAAAATATTTTCCTTCGTACCAAGCAAACCCTTAGATTGCGTTAAAAGTTTATAATGTCCTACTTCGGGGCCGGATGTAGAAAACATCAAGTCCTCCTCCCCCCCCCCCTCTCTATATATGTATATATATAGAGAGAGTCAATCTTAAGCTGAATTGAGAAATATGCATTATTTTTTTCTCAATACAATGATCGAAGAACTTATGAACAATAACAACAACAACTACCCAGTATAGTCCCACAAAGTGGGGTCTGGGAGGGTAATATGTAGACGAGCCTTACCCCTACCCGAAATGACAGAGAGGCTGTTTCCAAATCGAAGAACTTATGAATATAAATAAAATGAATTAAATGAAGAAACCAGTTGATCAGTGTCTTTCTCGTGTTTATATGTCTTTCTCTTAGCTTTTGATTGTTGATTTCTCATCGATGTAATCAAGATCAAAAGGGCTTTGAGAATGCAACGATATGAAAGAGGTTTGTATATGGGTGAAATTGGGGATAATACAAATTTCAAGTTTTCGATGAATAAAACAAAGTGAGGACATGAACATACGAGAACAAAATCAAAGCTGGGAACTCTTTGTATCAAAGCCCATAAAAAGTGAACGAAGTGCTCGCTGTTGGATTTGATAAAATGATGCAACCCGGGCTCAAAACGAGTTCTAAGACTTCGGAAAGTCCAATGAGCAGTTGTACACAACGGATAGAGAGCTATAGTATTCGCAACCAATCGGATATCATGGCGCGAATCTTACTCGATGACAGTCACAGATCAATAATTAATGAGAGGGAAGATTTTTTAGTTTTTTTAGATTTGTATTAGGAGTGAAATTCTCCTACTATGAGGGGAAAACTTTTCTTTGATAAGACATATTGTAATATGCAAACCAAGGCAAAACAAATTTATTTTTCTACTTTCTAGCAATCGTAAATCTCTTAATTCACTGTTTGTTCTTCATCATTTACAATTCACTTCGAACCAAGGGTGCGATTGAGGGCAAAAATACTGTTCAACCTAAGTTAGACCTGGGCGATAACATTATATTTGGTTTGATTATTCATTTTGTCTTTAACTCGTTTATCTACTATTCTTGATTATTTATGTTGAATCAATCCACATATCCTTAAAACTCCGTACAAATTAATTATGATTCTTTTAAGGGTAAACACTTTAGCGTCCACCATGAGGCTAAGGTTAATAGTGGCACTTTAATATAAATCTCCATAACACACTCTACTTTATGCTTGTTCTTTATAGTCTTAATCTCAGGTCAGCTTAAAAATATCAAATTCTCATTCTGCCTACTTGAACTTGACACTGAATCGGGCATCATGGCGAAAACAATAATCTAGTGCCTATCAATAAGGTGGCCCCTGATGATTCAAATGGAGTCCCAGTTGCCGATTCGGTTCATGCCAACTTATAGGTGGCTATCATCGTCAATCTTCCAACTGATCCCGAAAACAACATTTGCAAAGGACCCCGACCAACAGCTCGAGAAGCGCCCGAAGGTGAAGTTAATGGGGTAAGCCTGCGGCTAATCTTCAAATTGTTACAGGCTCAACAGGCAGCGATATCACAACTACAGAATAAAGGTCACGCCAGTAGCTGGGTCGATCTCGAACAATCTCGGAAAAGCACCCGAAGAAACGAACAAACTACCAAGAGACCGAGTGAAGCTGAGCTCGGGGTCAACCCTGAAATAATGAAAATGCTTGAAGCATTACCCAAGCGGGTGGAATTAGGTGAGAAGAAAATTGAGGTCAATGTCATGAAGGTGGAAACTTACAATTCTAGGGTTGATCAAATCCCGGGAGCACCCCCAATATTAAAAGGGCCAGAATCCAAGAAATTCTTAGAAAAGCATTGCCCTCGGAGTGCGGCACCAAAGCCGATCCAAAGAGGTTTCGCATGCCCCATATTCCAAAATATAACCACTAATCCGAATGATCATGTGACCTAATATACATGCGCCATCAAGTGCGATGATATGGTACCACAACTTGCCCAAAATTCCATTGACTTATTTGTTATGCTTGCAGATGCTTTTATGAAGGCTCATGCCAGGGCTATCAAGGTCAATACCAGAAATTCAGACCTTTCATGTTTAAACAAAGAGATAACGAGATGCTCAGGGAGTTCGTGTCAAGGTTCCAGGTGGAAAGGATAGACCTACCTCTGGTTGTAGATGTCACACCTCTTTTTTACACATCCAAAGATAGTACAAGGGAATTTTTCCAATTTAAGTGACATTATTCAAAATGGGATTATTTATTTATTTTTATTCAGAGTCGTCGTTTGGGATAATTTGTTTTCTGGTGTCCCAAGTCACCGGTTTATTTAAAATCCCAAATCGAGGAAAATTCGACTTTCCATTGTGAGGTCTGCGAATCAGAAATTCTGAATAAGGAATTCTGTTAACCTGAGGGAAGGTGTTAGGCACCCCAGGATTCCGTAGTTCTAGTACGGTTTCTTAAACTATCATAATTGGCCTATCTGATTTTCATACATATTTTAGCCTATGGTACAATTTTAAATTATTAACCCCTTTTAATTATTTTTGAAGGAATATTTCAACGTCATCTAAAAATACGTCTTTGGACCACGTCATATGAAATGCCCCGCAGTCCATGACATATTTTATTTAATGTTGTTGAGATTTGGATTTGGGTCACATGAAATGCACACCCGAGTTTAAGAAAATAATTTTTTTTATAGCGCACCTAAAGCAACTATGCACTTTTATCTTTGCGAGGGCCATGGAAAATTTAACTAGATGGCATGCCTGATTTCTAAGGATTCAAATATTAATTAAGCAGGGGCCATGCATTTTGAGATTTTATTTGGCAGGCACACCTCGATTCCAATTTTTTAAAAAGGGACTTAAACTAAACTTTGGAGGGCCATAAACTATGTCTTACATAATATGGCACAGACCTAACCTACTTGCTGAAATCTAATTCATTAAGCACTAAGGGTGTAACGACCCGATCGGTTATTTTGAGCTCTAGCACGTTGTTTAGCAGCCTGAGGCCATGAACAACTTCATTTAAGGTATTATGACTTGTATGCATAGTTATAATTAAGTTTCGAGAAGTTCAGAGTGAATTTGGAAAGAGCATTCTCATTTCGGAAGCTTAAAGTTAAAAGAATTAACTAGGATTGGAATTTTGAGTAAACAACCTCGGAATCAGGATCTGAAGGTTCCAGCAGGTTTGTATGATGATTTTGGACTTAGGCGTAAGCCCGGATCGGGTTTTGGCTTACCCGGGAGAATTTTGGCACCTATTGTGGAAAGTAGCAATTTGAAAGAAATTTCATAAGTTTGGGTTGAAGTGCATTTCAGTGATATCGATGTCCGTTTGGATTCCGAGTCTAGGAGTAGCTCCGTATTTTGATTTTGGAGTTGGGAGCGCGATCGAAAGTGAATTCAGAGGTCCGTAGATCATTTTGGATCCATTTGGCTAAAGGTAGAAATTTGAAGGTTTTTGGAGAAGTTTGATCTGAAGTGGACCTTTTGATATTGGGGTCGAAATCTGATTTAGAAAATGTGAGTAGGTCCGTAATGTTGAATATAACTTATGCGCAAAATTTGAGGTCAATCAGATGTGATTTAATAGGTTTAAGCATCGAAAGTAGAAATTAGAAGTTCTAAAGTTCATAAAGCTTCGATTGGGGGTTGATTAATGATTTTAGCATTGTTTGATGTGATTTGAGGCCTCGAGCAAGTTCGAAATGTGTTTTAGGACTAGTTGGTATGATTGGTTGGTGTCCTGGGGCCTCGGGTGGATTCCAGGTGATTAATGGACCGAAATTTGGAATATTTGGAGAGCTGAAGGGTCTGGTTGCTGGCATAACCGCTTCTGCGGTGGGCAAATTGCAGAAGCGGCCCCACAAAAGTGAAAAAGGGAGCCATAGAAGAGGGTTTTAGTCAAGGGCTCGAGGACCGCAGATGCGGTTAAGGTTCCGCAGAAGCGGGACCGCCTCTGCGGAAGGCTGGTCGCAGAAGCGAAAAAGGGCGGCCTGGGGAGGACCGCAGAAGCGACATTTTAACCGCGCATGTAGAACCGCAGAAGCGGTTGAGGGATCGCAAGTATGGAAATAGCTAAAGCAGTGAGGTCTTTTAAGATCCGGGGTTGGGTTAATTTCAACCCCATTTTTCTTCCATTGGAGGGATAGGGAGCAACTTTGAGGTACAATTTTTATCACTCATCATGAGGTAAGTAGTTTATGCTAGCTTTGAGTTAAATACAGTTTTATATATGGATTTTGACAAGGAATTTGTAGAAAACTTGGTGTTTGAGGGAAGACCTATAAAATTATTATTCTTGGAATTTAACCACGAATTTGGGTATGGAATTAAGAGAAAATCATATACTTGGGTTCGGGAGTTCATGGGTAAACTTTATCTTCGAAAATTTTTGGATTACGGGCACGTGGGCTGGAGGACGTTTTTGTCAACTTTTAGATCGGGGTAAGGAATTGTTGTAAATTGGGTTGTAATGAAAAATTGAGTATATATTAATGGGTTTATGTGATTATTGGCTAGTTTTGGAGCATTTTTGCATCGATTCGAGTCTTTGGAAAGGCGCGGGATGCCAGTTATGGATCTTCAAAGCAAGGTGAGTCTCCTTTCTAACCTTGTAAGAGGGAAATCTCCCTATAGGTGAATTAACTGATTGTGTGCTCCTATTTGTGGGGGCTGCATACGCACGAGGTGACGAGAGTCCGTGCGTAGCTACTATTATGTTTAAGTCCGGGTAGTCTAGGACCCAAAAAACATGTTATACTTGGAATATTCGTAAACATATTGACTGCTTAAATTTCTTAAATCACATCAAAAAGTAAATGAATTTCGAAACGATTAAACATCATTTTGTTGACCGTTAAAGAGAATTGCAGTTTCTTTGGGTAATTATTTTTCCCTGATGAAGTCTTGATTGACTGTTTGAATACATCCTTCTATGTGTACACGCGTACCATGGATGATTCACAAATCGTTTATTTATATTTGACCGCATCACATGGATGATTTCAGAGCGGGGTAATAGACGCATCTATGGTTCGAGCCATTCGACCCTCGACAATGCATAATTTACTTTATGTTTGATCGGGTCGTACGTCCCACGGTGGTTATTTGCGCATGCTGATATTATTTCGTTGAACTTATTAAAGTTGTTATTGCCTCTTCATGGCTTGAGAATATTTGGAAAATAATGAAAAAGGAGTTTCGGAAACTTCCTATAATAGGAAAAATTGTCTACTGTTTCCTGCTATTTGGTAAAAATCATGTTTGTAGAAATTGACGATTTAATGATATTGACATCATTGTTGGACCGCTAGTAAGTGTCGAAGTTGACCATCTCGTCTCTACTTCTTCAAGATTAGACGGGATACTCATTGGGTATACGTGGTTTACATACTCATACTACACTTTTGTGCATTCTTGTTGCACATGTATATGTAACTTTAGCGGCCTACTGGGCATAGTAGCACTGATGATTCTGGGACTAGGTGAGTTGCATTATTCGAGGCGGCCCGTAGCTAGTATAGTCCCTTTCACTGTATTTTATTTACTTCTCGTCCACTGTATTTCGGATAGGTGTTGTATTTTATTTCCCTATCAGTAGATGCTCATGCACTTGTAACACCGGGTTTGGGATAGTTTTTAAGTATTTTGTATTAACTGCTTATCATTTAAACTTGATTTGAAACAATCATCCTTTAAATTGCTAAATTGTAAGGAAAATCCTAGATTTCAAAAGTATTAAAATGAGAATTTGATTAAGTGATTTGGTTGGCTTGCCTGACAGCAGTGTCTGGTGCCACCACGACCCTTGGTAGATTTTGGGTCATGACAACATGGTATCAGAGCACTAGTTCCTAGGGTCTCACGAGTCATTAGAAAGTCTAATAGAGTCTCGTAGATCGGTATGGAGATGTATGTACTTATCCTCGGGAGGCTGTAGGACTGTCTGGAGCACTTCCCTTCTTGATTCCTTATTGTGCGATTTGATTCCTGTGAGGCTTATGCCTTTGTTTCCTTCCTACTCAATCCTATGCAACATGAAGCACTTGTTATAAATCGAAATTTGAAGAAATGTAATGGCACTACGAATGTGGTGCGGGTGTTTCTCCCTGCAAGGTTATTTGAGCTGTTATCGTCGCCTTGTGGATGGATATTCTGTTGTTTCGGCTCAGTAGCAGTACTTCTGAGAGCCTTGATGCTAGGCACAGGTTTCCATGATGCTTATGAGCGAATATTCCGCAGTATTGTTGTGATGGCAGTATGTTTGCCTGCGTGTTGAGGCAGTGAATGACTGAAGAGAGGTTTACTCAGTGCATGATCTAGAGATTCAGTGTTTTGTTCCCGCTAGGGGAAAGGCAATCGGGAAGAGGATGTTCAGGTTGAAGTTGATGAGGTATCAAGACTATATCACGCACATTCACTACTGTTAGAGATTAGGTCCTACCCTCTTCGTGTAAGCATTGCTTTTGGTACCTCTGAGTATTGACTAAACTTTGATGCATAAGGCTGGTAATTCCACACTGCACTTGTTCCAAATGTTTGGCAAGTGTTTAGGTGCTGGTATTGGCCAGGGACCCAATGTGGCCATAGGGGGCTTTGCCATACCCAGATCATGGCAGAGGTTGTGAAACTCGAGAGGAATGAGGTTGGAAGATTGGGCCTGACTGAAGGTTCCCTATATAATAACTTCTTATTTTCATTCTTTATTACTATAATTCAGCTATACTTGGTTTGTAATAATTTATAAACGAATGATTAGGGGTTATAGTGAAATTAGGTGGGGGTTATGCATGCTTAGTTTTAGTAATGGGTAGAAAACATGTTTACATAATTTTATTTACTTATTTGCGCAATAGATATCTTGTATAGGACATGCATCTCAAACATTAGAGATCATGTTTTAGGTTCTTTACTTTTAGCCTGTTATTGTGCTTATTACGCAACCATTATCAGTTAATAACAAACCAATAACTGTTATAAGAATACTGTTTCATTCTCATTAGCATTTAGAGACCATCTTTTTAGGAACTTCAATGTGCATTAGACGTCATGTTACTTAGGGTTTTATTTTTCCTGAGTTGTAATCGTCAACACCTCATTAGTTGTTAATCTAACCATACACGTTTGGTTAACTATGTCTTTAAAAACTGGATATGTTCACCCTCTAAAATAATTAGGTCACGCATATGACACCTAGGCAAACTTTAGGCCTAACAAGAATCGATTAACCATGTTTTGACCGGTTTTAACTAACCAGCCTCTTAAATTTGAACTCTGCCACTCCCATTCTTGTTTTTTTTCTCTCTGAAAGTTCACTATTTTTTACACTTTGAAGTTCACTCTGTTCTATTGAAAATCTATCTCTGCCTGGAAACAAGTTTTGAATCCGCGTATCTATATACTCTCACTGATTTTCTGATTCTGGTCCAAATATGTTTTTTAACTACTAGGTTACCTTTTCTGCCCAGAATTGTGTTGTCTCGATACTTGTCTAGTTAAACTACTAACTCTATCTTTTTCAAACCATGTTTTAATGGTTCCCTTATCTCTTACTTATTCAATTGCTGTCACTTATTCCTTTTCTTTAAAACTCCTATCTTTTAGGCCTTAAATGTGTTTGAGACATACTGATTACGTCTTTTACTGGTGGAGGGATCTGTGAGCTTTTATTTACCTTTGTGTTCTCCCTTTATGTACAATCCTACTTGTTATGTGTGTCGACTAGCATTTTGTCCTTTAAACCTAAGGGCTCAGCCTAGCCCTTACCTTCTAGGAATAATAGTCCAATGCCCTCTAGGGCTTATAGGACGGGATGGGTAATGGCACGCAAGAAGCTTTCGTGACCAATCCACGCGTTTAAATAAACCTTACGAGATAGGAAGGGTAGAATATGAAGCTGATGACCGATGCGCTAATATCTCATATAGCCCCTATTCTGAGGAGTGATTACTGGATATTGCATTGACGTGATCCATGTTAATTATAAACCTAGGACCCCTCTCCCTTTATTTTCTTTCATCTCATCTTCTAAAACTATTCAAGTCTTCTTTTTCTTAAATTTCTGCCCTCTCGACTTACTTTCAAATTTTTCCAACTTATTTGTAATCATATGCAAGTCCCTCTATTTTGAACCCTAATTGCTTACTTGGTTATGTGAAGTCACAATTATAACATAGTCGGGAACCACACTAGTGTATCTTCAGGGGAGCGTAACACCTTCCCCTCGAGATACTTACCCAAACTCTGGTTCTTCACACTCAAACCTTTTATAGCGACCTAATGCACTTAGTTATTAGGTACCAACTCTTTGAATGCAAACCCGATTCCCCAAAAGGGAACGAGTTGGCCTCCCAAATGTCATAAACCCGATTTTGCCATTAGAAAAAGGGGGCGTTGACATGGGGTACGGTCGATACCTTTCTCTGTTCGATTTTGACTCATTCGCCAGGAGCCTGCTCTGATATATTGAGCCCGAGAGGGCTCCCAGTTGGTCATCCTCGACCCTGATCTTTGATTGACACCGGTTGTGGACGTCCGATCAGGTTACGATGGGATACTCGATTAGATTCTCTTTCAACTACCTTCAGGCCACTGAGATTCGTTTATTCAAGCCTTGAGTGAAGGCCTGCATCGCCCAGTTCATTTTTTCTCTACTTGATCTTGAATACGTCGAACTTCCTTGTTGCTACTTTTATAGTACCAGCGTGTGCCTTTGTGATGGAGTCTGTTATGATTGAAATGAGTCTATGGAGTTGGGATCTAGGTAGTAATACCACATAATGGCCCCCTTCGAGAGTGTTTCTTCGAATTTCTTCAGTAAGACAGACTCGATCTTGTTGTCTTTTATGTTGTTGCCCTTTACTGTGCATGTGTAGGCAGTGACATGTTCATTGGGATATGAGGTCCCATTGTATTTTGGGAGTTCTGGCATTCTGAACTTTGTTAGAATGGGTTTCGGAGCCGCTTCCTCAGCGGAAAGCCGTTGCATGAACTTCTTCGAATCTACACCTTTCAAGACTAGGGGTGCGCCCGCGATTTGGTCGACCCTGAAGTTGTAGGTTTAGACCTTCTTGTTGTTGGATGTTGTAATTTTCTCGCCCGAATCGATCTTTTTGTGAGGTCCACGAGCATTTTTATGATGGCAGGACTGGCTACCGATCCGATATTACTCGATCTCTCTGGTACCTATTCGGCGGGGGAGATAGGTCCCCGTGGTACTATGCTGGGAGTTTTCAAGTGGCTTTGCAGTTGAGCGATAGCCAGCAGTTGTGCCTGCAACATTTAAAAAATAACATGAAGGATAACTTCCCTTTCTTCCCGAGCCGGGGTTTTTTGGGCTTCTTATTGGCCGCCTCGTTGTAGGCTTTGTCGGTTTGTAAGGTTTCGCCGACCTGCTGTGCATCGCGTGAACCCGAGTCCACTGGGATTGATCCAAGTGGATTCTCGGGGTTCCGTGGTAGCACACTAGTAATCGGAACAGCCACACCATTTTCTTTGTGGTCTTCGAGGTTGTCATTTTCAACCCTGTTTACTGAGCCAGCCATTTTGACCGGAAATCAAAGGTCTTGGACAAGAAAAAGTGTGAACGGTAACTTACATTGTGTAGTGAAACCAGCTAGAAAATAATCGCTATTATTTTTAACCTCACAGTAGGTGCCAAACTGTTTAGTCTAAAAATGGTTTTAACAATTAAATTTGTTGATGGGACTCTAAAAATACGTGATCTATTTATATTCTAGTTGTTAAGAAGTTGATCCTAGGTATGTAAAGTTTAAATATGAAATTTGAGCTAAAATGGAGATACAATCGAACTGGGGCATTAGCTATTCGAGCCTCGGACTGACCGATGTGGGTCCTCAAGGTTGATGCCTAGGCTCGGGCTCGCGCTATCGGGGATAATCGGGAAATGGCTAACTGTTAGAATATAATCAAGGGAGGAACTTTATGGCTATTGACAAGCAGTAAATAAAGAACAAGTATGAAAGTAATAAATAGAAGCCATAAGATCGAGAGAATATGTTAGAGATAGAGAGAGAGATAGAGAGAGAGATAGAGAGAGAGAGAGAGTTATTATTTATCTCGTGTAGAATAGTTGGAGCAACAACAGATACCCAACCAATGGAAAGGATCCCGTTTATATAGAAGAGGAATCCTAACATAGTACAAAAAGTATTAATTACAAAGATATGCAGATGGGATGGCAAGACGCGACACCTTGATACGGGTTCAGAGTAAGCCTGCTCGACTTTGTCAGACTTAGACATGTGTCTTGGGAACTCCCCATTTTTATCCTAGCCTTGGTTGATATTTCCTTCGGGCGGGGCGTCGACAAGCCTCGAGGGAGGGAACTTGGTCGTAGCTTTGTGACCTCGAGGCCTCAAGATGATCTTTCGAAATAAACTAATAGCAAGAAACTGTCCCCTCTGATTTTGCCGTATACACCTTTTTCACGGACGGTGCCTCGAACATGAAGGGGTCCGGGCTTGTGATCATATTGAAACTACCTACAGGGAAAGTAATTACACAATCTATTAGAACTGTGAAATTGACTAACAATGAGGCCGAGTATGAGGTCATAATTGCAGGTCTTGAATTGGCTAAAAGCCTTAGGGCCGAAGTGATTAAAGCTAAGTGTGACTTCCTTCTCGTGGTAAATCAAGTTAATTGGATGTTCGAAGTAAAAGAAGAACGGATGCAAAGGTACTTAGTCAAATTATTGGTAACGCTGCATCAGTGCAGGGAATGGACTTTACAGCATGTACCCCGAAATTAGAACAGCAAGGTCGATGCTTTGGCTAACTTAGGATCATAGGTCAATGTAAATGGATTAAGTTCGAAAACAATAGTACAGCTCATGAAGTCGATGATAGAGAAAGGCCACGCCGAAGTAAACTTAACAAGTTTAACTTGGGATAGGAAGAACACGTACATAGACTACTTGAAGAACCGAAAATTTCTCTCGGATCCCAAAGAATTGAGAGCCCTCCGTACCAAGACTCCCAGATTTAGCTTAGCCGAAGGGGAATTTTTTAGTAGAACCTTCAACGGTCTACTATCTCGATACTTGGGACCAGGAGAGACTGAATATGCCTTGAGCGAAGTCACTTGTGGGAACCATTCGAGGGAAGAATCTTTGGTTTGGAAACTAATTAGGGCCAAATATTATTAGACCGAAATGGAGAAAGATGTGAAGGACTTCATACAGAAATGCGGCGATTGCCAAAGACACGCCTCAATAATTCACCACTAGACTTAGAGAGTATTTCAAAAAATGTGACGAATATGACCTTAGAGAAAGAAAGGTTCCTAAACCTTGCCCGACTAGGTGGAATTGCATGTACGAAAGTTTAGTAGTAGCGTATGAATATAGAAACCCAATTAATGCTACGTTTAACTCTCGGGTAGGTGGTGAGGATGATGACGAAATGCTAACTACCCAAGATTGGACTAATATTAAAATTCTTTTAAAATTTTTAGAACATTTTCAAGTTGCTACAAATGCATTTTCTGGGCAATATTATCCGACTATTTCTAACTGTTTAGTTTATATTGCCGCACTAGCTGATTTGTTTGTTGAATTTAGAGAGGGTGGGGATATTTATGAACTTGCAATAAATGAAATGAAACAAAAGTCTAAAAAATATTTTTTTCCTATCCCTCCTATTTTTGGTGTAGCTGCAATGTTAAATCCAACAATGAAATTAGGAGGTCCTCAATTTTGATATTCTAATATTTATAAAGCTTTAGATCTTTCAGAAGAGGAAATTGCTACACTTGCTGATGCAAAAGCATCAATTAAAGTTAATGCCCAAACTGTTTATAATGCTTATAAACAGGCGTTAGAGCATGCTAGGCAAAATATTCCAACCCCTACTTCGTCTATATCACAATCATCTAAAAGAGCTGCTGGCTTAACAGCTCTTAAATCGTGGACGGAGTTCCGGGGTTCTCAAGGTTATAATTTTGATGAAATTTCCCATCTAAATGAGCTTCAAGTTTACTTGTCACAGGGACTAGAAAAGGAGAATCCAGACGGCTCTTTCGATCTTTTGGAATGGTGGAAGTCAAGGGAAAAACATTTACCCGTTCCTGCAAGGATGGCTCGGGATGTTTTGTCAATTCAAGCTTCAACTGTTGCATCAGAGAACGCTTTCAATCAAGCAAGACTACAAACTGGTGATCACAGAGCGTCGATGCGGGAGAGCTTGGAAAAATCAGTGCTTTTTAGAGATTGGATCCGGGCGGAAAGAAGAAACTTTGGCATAGAAAAATCGCAACCGGCAATAGATGAGGCATATGAAGAAATGATAGCAGAACTTTCTGAGGAATCGGCTTCACCCCGGAAGTGGTGATGAACAAGCTTCATTTCCACCACCGCCAACACAACCTCCTCCCAACCTTGACGGATTTATGAGATTTGTTAGAGATACAACGTAAATTATGATGTAACTTGTACATTGGCACGTCTTCTTTAGTTTTTTTCCCTTTTAATGGTGGTATTAGTACCTTGTTGTGCTCATTCCATTGGGGGAAGAAAGACTAAGAAAGATATGCTATTTTGGTCAGTAAATATGCTCTTTATCATATCCTTGAATATCTTTTTTCTCAATATTTCTTTGTCTTTACTTCGATATCAATCTTTGAATATTTATATAACATACAATATATAACATACAATATATAACAAACAACACAATATACTAATTACAACAACACAATATATACATTATATACAATATATACCACTTACTACAACACACTATATACATAATATACAATATATACCAATAATTACAACACATAATATACATAACATACAATATATACTAATTACTACAACACACTATATACATAACATATAATATATAATAATTACTACAACACAATATATACATAACATACAATATATACTAATTACTACAACACAATATATACATAATATACAATATATACTAATTACTACAACACAATATATACATAATATACAATATATACTAATTACTACAACACAATATATACTATACTAATAACTTAGTACACCATATAAAATATATTCTACACTATACTAATGACTACTATACAAGATATATACTTAAACCCCCCCCCCCCCCCCCCCCCCCCCGTCAGGCCCGTTAGGCCCGCCTGGCCCAGGACCGCAGTGGGCTTAGGCCCGTAACGGGCCGGTCTCTACCGTGAGGACCGCCAGGCCCGCCACACCAAGCCCGGGACCGCGAAGCCCGGCCCGTCAGGACCGTTTAGGCCCAGGCCAGAATATAGCATTAACCATGGCCAGTTATGAAATGGGGAATGGACATCGTCGATCCTCTGTCATGGGCATCCGGTACAGTTCAATGCATACTATTTACGACTGATTTTATTTTTCAAATAGGCCAACGCTCAAGCATTCAAAAAGGTCAGGGAGAAAGAAGTCATCGACTTTATCTCGGGTCACATAATATTTCGATTTGGGATACCAACCGAGATTGTTTATGACAATAGGAAGAAATTCGGCAGAAGCAAAGTAAATAAATTTTTCAAAGATCAAGAAGATTTTATCAACACCTAATCACCCTAGTGGGACCAGCCAAAATCAACAAACAAGACTATACTTCAAAACCTGAAAAAGAGGTTGACCGGCATGAAAAATAAATAGAAGGAGATCCTGCCTGAAGTCATGTGGGCATACCGTATGACTTCGAAGTCTAGTACCGGAGCCACCTCATTTTCCTTAGTCAACGGAGCCGAAGCTTTGATACCAATCAAGGCGGGAGAACCGAGATTTAGGTTCCAGTATGCGACCGAAGAGCCAAATGGTGAGGCCATGATCACGAGCCTAGAACTATCGGATAAAAGGCGGGAGGCCGCCGTAGTCCTTTTGGCCGCCCAGACACAACGAATAGAATAGTACTATAACCTAAGAACTAACCTCCGACACTTTCAAGTCGGGACTTGGTGTTAAGAAAAGTAACAATACATACCAGGAAACCGAATGAAGGGAAGCTGGGACCGAACTAGGAAGGACAGTATCGAGTTATCGGGATAATCGGAAAAGTCTAACAAAATTCAAAGCGGGAAGACGTACAATTATCGAACAATTGGAACGTGACACACTTACAGTGGTACTACTACTAAGCTACGAACTAACTTATTTTTTAATCATGTTATAAATCGAACTAATGAATGCAGGTGATAGAACAAGGACGGATATGGATATTAGGTCTCAAAGCACGTGTTGCACTCTTTTTTTCTTGAACCGGTTTTGTCCCCAAGTGGGTTTTTCAGTAAGGTTTTTAACAAGGCAGTAGTAAAGCGCACTAATTCAGATTTGAAGACCAGCTTCAAACAAAAGTCGATGATAGGTTTGCTTCAGTTCAACACTATCCGAGCCCTCACGAGTTCCATCTCGAACACTGGGGGCCATCACCCTCGGATTAAGGTCTTTAGCAAGGGAAAAAACGTTTTGTACTAAAAGCTAAGGTTTGGTGGTTAGGGTTCATTGTAAGGGTCAAACGGTCATATGAATCATGCCCACATAGTCCACTCTAGCCATGGCACAAGTTTTTATCCGCTTTCGATCATGTACCTTGCATATCAAGAAATGAAAGAAATTTCTGTTTCCCTTACACTTTGTCACTACATATTTTGTTTCTTCTACTCCGGGTCCTAAAATCCCATGGGCTACTGATAAATGGAGATTTTGACTACTTATTGGTGCCTTATTACTTTCGTTTTAGTCTGAAAGTGCTTAATTATATTCTCAAAAACTGATGAAATGTGCTTAAATGCAAGAGCATTGGGTAATGAGCTAAAAATGTGAAATCCAACTCAAAACGGAGTAAAATGAAGTCAAGGACAAAAAGAAGGAAAAAGGTTAAATGTGAGGATATCCTGCGACCGCAAAGTACAAAGAGAATACAACAGAGGTCAAATGCAATATGAAAATCGCACAATTATTGTGCGGCCGCAGAAGACATCAAAGAGTTAAAGACATCAAAGAGTTAAAGTTCAAAGAAGTCTCAGTTCAAGCTTCAAGATGCGCATAGAACAATTATTGTGCAGTCGCAGAATCAAGCCATGCAGCCGCACATAAATTTGTGTGATTCGTAGAGAGGGCATGTGCAGTCGCACTCACTATTGTGCAGACCACTGAACAAGAAACATGCGGCCGCAATCCAAAATTATGCAACCGCAGACCTAGCTCCTGCTAAGACTAATGAAGAAGTGCGGACCGTACGTGGAATTGTATGGTCGTGGAACCTCTGTAAGGAATTTTTCTCCAAAATTTTTAACAGTGTATAAATAGTCTTTTTACAAACCTGCTCTTTGAGCTCGAACTCAAGCGGACTAATCTCCAAGCGATACCGGAGTAAGCTTTCATAGTGAAGCACCAAAGCCTATACAAAAATGAAGTTAGTAGGAAACATCAACAAAACCAAAGAGGGATTCACGAAGGTACGAAAGGAATAATGCCTTACTGGTTCAGCGCCTGCTGCACCTCTTTGAAGTGACTTGATGTGCCGACCTCATTCATCTTTGTCTGGACCTCCTTGTTTACCTGGCAACAGAGGTAGCTGGCTATACCCTGCGAAGCAGAAGGGATCGCAACATCCTCCAAGATTGTGAGAACAACCTTTCTCTTGCGCTCGGGGTCCATGCTTGACGCCAAAACTACTTCACTAATCTTGGGCTCGAACTCGGGCCACCAACTCCTTAGGGAACATCCTTCTTCGGGACCTCCATGTGACCAAGCGCGAAAAATCCTCGGCCATGTCCATTTTCTTCGAAAAATGAGTTGAGGTGATCATTTAGGCCATGCACTGCCTCACTTGATTTTTCTTTGCCTATTAGGATCTTCAAGCATTAACTCGGTGTAGAAGAGCTTCTCCATGTGTCAATGACATCGGTCACCTCCTTCGAGACAAAAGCGGCTTCTCGGGAGGCTGCAGCCTCGATCTTCCCCTCAGATTCCCAAGTCAGAAGGGGATCAACTTCAAGGTCCTCCTTCTCGGTCATCATTTTCTCCCCATTAGTGGTTCACCCGTGAGCGACCAAGACGTCGTCTTCTTCAGGCACGTCCCTGAGTCAGTAGAGAAAGTCAGGGTCTGGTTCCCTAAACTTGGTGTTCTTCTTGGGCTTCGAGAACCGTGTGGCCTCTCTCTTCTTCTTCTTCGCTTAGAGATCTAGGGAACCCAAGTACTTTCTCTTCCTCTTCTTATCCTCTGCCGTGATATCCCAAACTATCTGGAAAGAGAGGGCTCGGGGGGTAAGCACGTATCCTCATCCTCCTCCAATGGCCTAAGTTTGGTGGCTTAGGCAGACCTACAAAAGAAGAGAAAAGGTAGCATTGTGTAAGTCAGGGGCGTGGTGGTAACTATTCACGGAAGAACCTCACCATGAAAATAGGCCTCCCATTTGCAATTCAATAGTTTGTTCCATGAACGCTCAGAGTACAACATCTACTTACAGATCCCTTCAATCCACTCCTTGAACTGGGGGATTGCATCAGAACCTTAGGCAACAACTACACGGGGGTAGATACAGGCAATGAGAGATGGATTAAAAAGAAGTTAATACCTTAGGAAGATGACACTTACGAGATGCGTTACACTTCTCGGGGAATGGCAGAAACTCGAGAGGGATCAGTTCTTCTATTTTCACCAAAACAAACCTCCCCTGCAAGCCTTAGTCTCGATCCTCGTCAATGCTCGTGAAAAAGGCCTTACTTGCTCGACAGACAAGATTAATCAACCCTCCTCGAAATATTTGGGGGCTATATAGACAGAGTATATGATGAAGGGTAAACCGTAGGTTGTCAGTATTGTTCACAAAATGACGTAGGGGGGTCATGATCCTCCGAAACCATGGGTGAATTTGCCATAGGCACACCTCATACCTATTGCAAAAAGCCAAGACAATGGGATTTTTCGGGCCCAACATGAAAGGGTAAGTAAATACTTAAATACCCTTCCACGTGGGCAGTAGTATCGTCATTAGGCCCGACGACGACCACGTCTTTACCTTCCTATTTGTTGTCCACTCAGACTATCGGAAGGGTATCTTTCCTGACGGAGCATATGTATCTCCATGCTCCCTTACCTCGGTCTTGTTGGTTAGAGGCCTTCTCTATTTTGAAATCAACCCCGATAAAGCAACCCCAAGGTATGAAGCTCTTCATAGGAGGCTCATGAGCGACCTCGGGGGCAGCCACCTTGAGTCCCGTGGCCGAATGGAAGAACGAGGGAGTCATTTGTTGAGGTACGGACTTGGAAGTTTTAGCCATCGTGATCTGCTAAATATGAAGACTTGGAGGGAATATGAAGATTCGAAAGAAAATTATGGAGATTTGAAGAAAGAGTATAAAGCTTTGAAGTTCAGAGATGAAGATATGAAGATCTAGGTTGGAAATCCATGAAAAAATATAAAGGCCTGAAGGTCAGGGAAAAAGATATGAAGGTTCAAGAAGTAGGGTAAGGAGATTTGAAAAAGTTAAAAGCTGTTGGAAAATTTTAAGGTAAAAACTAGGATCGGAAAATAAAAGAAATACAAAAGGCCCGCAATGTTTCACATTCGAATGCAGCTAGCCGGTGGCGAACACGTGCCCAAAGTTAGGATGACGCTACTGACGAGACGTTTCGGCATACCTGTCACCTTGGTTGTAACGTACGAAGAAAGAAACCAGTTTTATCTATCATTTCTCATCGTTTCAGCAAACGTACTCTGAGAAAAACGAGGGAACTATATGTATACGGGTGAAATCGGGGATAACACATACCTTGATTTCCCGATGAATAAAACGAAGTGAGCGAATGAATGTACGAGATTGAAATCTAAGCTGAGAACTCTTTGTATCAAGACCCACGAAAAAGTGAACGAAGTGCTCTCCATCAGACTTGATAAAACGATGCACCCCGGGCTCGGAACGAGTTCTAAGAATTTGGAAAGCACAATGAACTGTTATACACAACGGATAGAGGGCCATGAAATTCACAACCAACCGGATATCACGTCAGAAATCTCGCTCGATGACGGCTACGGATCAGTAATTAATGAGAAAGGAAGATTTTTTTACCCTTTTTAGATTTGTGCTAGAGGTGAAACTCTCCTACTATATAAAGGGAAATCTTTTTTTTTTGATAAGACATATTTCAACATGCAAACCGAGGCAATACATATTCATTTTCTGCTTTCTAGCTATTGTAAAGTTCTTCACTGTTTGTTCTTCATTCACAATTGGCTTCGGATCACGGGTCCAATTGAAGGCAAAACTACCATTCAATCTAAGTTCGAATTGGGCCGTAATATTGCATTTGGTTTGATTATTCATTTTTGTCTTTAGCTCGTTTATCTAATATTCTTGATTATTTGTGTTGAATTAATCCACATATCCTTAAAATCGCGTATAAACTTAATTGTTATCCATTTTAAGGGTACACAAAGATACTTCTTTACTAAGTTATACCCAAAAAATCGTGTTAGGTGTTGAGGTAATCTCTGTATTTAACACTAGATGATAAAGCTACTAAAGTAAGTCATTTATCTTTTACGCATTTGGCACATACATCTTTTTAGAACAATTTTATAGCAATTGATCCGGACTTTTAAATTGGGATTTTGACACAGTTACCAACAAAAATAAAATTAATTATCCTTGTCTACTTATTTGTTTTCTTATCCATAAACTAATAACATTTCTTACCCAAAGTAGGCTTTGTGGGAAAGTTTTTCTTTATTCTCCAATTCTGTGTTATTTCTATGATTCTTCTTTTTTCCTTTTTTTTTTCTTTTCTCCTTTTCCGGTTTGTCGTTTCTTCTTATTTTTCTTTCCTTTTCTAATTTCATTTAACTTTTTTTATATATATTCTTTTTCTCTTCATAATCTAATTTTATTTACCATTTTTATTATTTTCTATATTATTACTAAAAAATCAAATTATGTACCAATTAAATGTAGCTAATACAACCAAAAAAATATTAACTAACATATGATATCATAGTCTATAGCTATACCAAAAGGTCTATAATTGTATGCAAAGAGTTAAAAAGAATTTTAATTCAATTATTAAACTAAAATAATATTAGTTGTCAATAAAAGATTTAAAATTTTCTAAAAGGATCTATATGTAAGAGTATACCGTTACATTATATAGCATACTATAATTTTATTTTATTTTCGTATTTTCAATTTGCCCATCACGCTAGGTAAAAGCTTAAAACGAATTAAAAGGAAAAAGGAAAGTGAATTTACGGGTAATAAGTATACTATTATAGTATATTGTATATTATTACAGCATATTAATACGATATCTTGCATATTATTACAGTATACCATAAAAATATATTATATACTATAATAGTATATATTTGCAGTATAACTATATACTCTTATTGTATACTAGTATATTGAGTCGCTATACTGTTTTGTAAACTATAATAGTATACTTTGTAGTATAGCTATATACTCCTACAGCATATTATATACCGTAGCAGTATATTGTAGTTGTGTTCTTTTTCTATTTTCAACTGAAAATTTTCGATCTCAATCACCTCAAATCGGCTCCAAATGCTATCAAATTTCAGTATGAACTTCCAAAAGGTACTATAAGCAATATTTAACAGCGCCCACTTTGAATAAAACAAAAAATCTTAAAAAATAAAATTGAGCTTCAAGGCCAACAATGTTAGATATTCTTAATAATCCTTAATGAGAAGATTCTCAAAGGATTTATTAGCATGGGACCATGCAAGTCAATTGACGTTAGCTCAAAAAAAAAAGTCAATTAATATGTCTTTGCGTCTGGGGTTGAGTTAAAACCTCATGTAGAGTTTTTTTCCCAGAAAGTTGATAAAGAGAATGATTGCCTATAACTATTTTGTTGTTGACTTAGTAGCATCTGGTTCTTCAGGATCGCTAATTATATGTCTATTCTTGGAGTCTTTCTGTTTTGTTTTATTTTTCATCAATTGAGGGGTCTAGATTGCAGATGAACCTTATTGCTTTGATATTGTTCATCGATTCCATCTTTGACAAAGCAGTGATTGGAATTAGCGGGTAAATAATTTGAGCCCCATAAGTAGAAGTAGTAAATAGTTTGAGCGTGAACATTGAAGGGTAGATAGTTTGATTAGTGGATATAAAATAAAAAAATTTTAAATTTGAGTAAACATACGACAATTTTATTTTATTTTTTATGGTGGCTAAGGTATTTTTGTAAGTAGAATTATTCCAGCTACAAATCAAAATCATACTAGTTGACTACTCTTTTCAGAGTTCTCAATTCGAATCGAATTTCTTTTTGGATTAAGATTAAGGTACCTTTATTAAATATTTTATCCTTTCATTTTTATTTGTCTACTTTGAACTTTTCACGCTTCCTAAGAAATAACAATTTTAGTATATATTTTACCTTATAACCCCTAATAATAATAACACTTCAAAAAGTCTTGGGAAATAATTTTGAAAATGAATAATTAATGATAAGGGTAAACCAAGAAAAAGAAATTATCGTTCTCTTAAATTGATAAAATTGATAAGTAAAAGCGAAATATATTTTTAATACAATAAACAAGTAAAATAAATAGAGGGAGTATATTTTCAATTCCCTGATTCCCACAAGCTTGTTTAGATATAAAAATAAACAAATGTATCGTACACTTTTTTTAAAAATTAAATATTATATAGCAGTAAAGAAAGGGAAAATGGGGAGGAAATTACAAAGTGGGGTAATCTAATCCTCACCAAGGAAAAAGTTTACAGAGTCAACCAACTAAACTACTAAAATTTTCCATGTACGATGCACTCAGAAATTTGAAATAGTTTTTATTTATGCATTAGATATTTGAAAGAGTTTTTATTTATTTATTTGCAATACAACGACCCAAAGAACTTATGGGAATTAATGGGAAGCCTCTTCACCACTTGTCCAAGGAGAACATATGTAGAACTTATTAAAATATATTGTGTGTATCTTTTTATTATTGGTAAAATATTCTCTTATTATTGTACAGTCCTATAGTTGGTAGGATTTGATTTCCTTCATTATTGTACAGTCCTATAGTTGGTAGGATTTGATACCTCTCTGTACTCTATATATACTTTTGTGAGCAATACGAGAAAATTAATTCTCCGAAAACTCTCTATAGAATATGTTGTGTGTATCTTTTTATTATTGGTAGAATATTCTCTCATTATTGTATAGTCCTATAGTTGGTAGGATTTGATTTCCTTCATTATTGTACAGTCCTATAATTGGTAGGATTTGATACCTCTCTGTACTCTATATATACTTTTGTGAGCAATACGAGAAAATTAATTCTCCCAAACTCCCTACATGGTATCATACGCCAGTGGCTTATCGCCAAAGAAACCTTAATTCTTCCCTACCCGCGCCGCCGCCGCCACTACACTAATCGTCAGCCCGCCGCCGACGACCTTCTCGGTCCACCGCCTCTCTCCGGCATCTTGTCGCGCCACCGCTGCACTAACCGACAGCCCTCTCTCTCTCGACGTCGATCAGCGCCTCCTCTGCCTCGCGCTTCATGGCCGCTATGACATCCAACGATCTTCTCCAGCCGATTGCCATCAATGCATCGGCTCAGATCCCACTTAATTTGGATTCCACTAATTATCTGGCGTGGAAATTCCAATTCCGAACCCTTCTTACGGGTTACGACCTCCTCGGCTTCTTGGACGGATCGAAGCCGTGCCTACCAGCCACTATCGTCGACAAGGAGGTAACTTCCCCCAATCCAGCATATCCTTACTGGATTCTCCAGGACAATCTTATTCTCAGTGCCATCATCTCGTCGATTACACAGACGATCATCTCCTTTATTGCCGCCGCGGAAACCTCTAAAGAGGCCTGGGACATCCTCGCCCGCACATACGTCACTGCTTCTCGTGGTCGTATCATGGCTCTCAAACAGCAGCTCCATAATCCGGTAAAAGGTTCAAAATCTGTTACTGATTTTATGCACAGTATTCGCGTGATTGTGGATGAATTATCTCTCCTGGGTGTTACTGTTGATTCTGAGGATCTTGTCATTAAGGTTCTAAATGGTCTTGATGATCCGTATATGGAGCTCTCTCATGCTATCAAAGCCCGTGAATCTCCAATCTCTTTTGCTGAATTACATGACAAGCTGTTAAGCATGGAGGCTCAGATTACTGCCCGTGCGCCGGCCACCTCCGCCGCAACTGATTTGGCTCCGTCGGCTGCCTTCGTCGCCGGACAGCAGTCCGGCCATAACCGCTTCGGTGGCCGCGGGCACGGCCGTGGCAGCCGTGGTTTATCCTCCGGCCGCGGTGGTTACTCCAACAATGGCCAATCTCGCGGGTACAATGGGAAGTGCCAGCTCTGCAGTGAATTTGGCCACTCCACGCGCCGCTGTCCGTCCTATCCTATTTCCTGCGCAAATCAGCCCCCTTACGGTGGACCACTGCCGCGACCAGCATACGCTGCATCATCTTATCCGGCTGCTCACACAGCCCATCACTCTCCATCTGATTGGATCCTGGACTCTGGTGCCACTCATCACATAACCAATGATCTTGCCAACATGTCTCTTCACAGTCCTTACACTGGTTTCGATGATGTGGTTATTGGTAACGGTGAAGGTTTAAAAATTACACATACTGGCCAACTTTTCAGTTCTTCATTCTTTTATTGCCTGGGGCTCTCTGTGTTCCACATATTCGTAAAAATTTGATCTCTATTGCTCAATTATGTCGTCACAATAATGTTAATGTTGTTTTTTCTGATACTGATTTTTAGCTGAAGGATCGTCGCACGTGGGCAACACTCGTCAGCGGCCCACGTAGGAACGACGCCTACTACTGGCCGGTGACTTCCCGTCTACCGTCTGCCCTCACGGCACAAAATCTCTCTGCGTCATTATGGCATTCTCGGTTTGGTCATCCGTCAGCTAAAATCCTACGTCATTTAGTGTCTTCTAGCAGTATAGCGTCCAGTAGTGTGTCTGATTTTGCTTGTGTCTCTTGCAAGCTTCATAAGTGTCATAAGTTACCCTTCTCTGAGTCAAGTTTATCTTCTACTGCTCCGCTGGAGCTTATTTTTTCGGATGTATGGACCTCTCCAATTATTTCTAATGAAGGATTTAAATATTATGTCATTTTTTTTGATCGTTTTTCTAAGTACGTTTGGTTTTTCCCTTTACGCCGTAAATCTGATATCCTACAAACCTTCCCCACTTTTAAGTCCATTGTCGAAAAATACTTCTCTACTAAAATTATTACTCTGTATACTGATAATGGGGGTGAATTCCTAGCTTTACGCTCTTTTCTTGCCTCCCATGGCATCTCACATCTCACTTCACCTCCTCATACACCTCAACACAATGGCTATGATGAACGTCGTCACCGTCATATTGTCGATACTGGTCTCACTCTCCTTCATTATGCCTCTGTCCCTCTCATTTACTGGCCTTATGCCTTTGCCACAGCAGTCTATCTCATTAATCTTCTTCCCAAATGCTCTCCTCCTTTAAGTCTCTCTTCCATAGGCGCCCCAACCTTGCCAAACTGCGTGTCTTCGGCTGTCAATGCTTCCCTTGGCTTTGGCCCTACACCTCACACAAAATGGAACCTAGATCTCGTGCCTGTGTCCTCTTCGGCTACTCATCTACTCAAAGCGCGTATCTATGGATAAGTTCAAAGCCCGACTTGTTGCAAAGGCTTTCATCAGCGACCAGGTATCGACTTCCAGGAGAATTTCAGTCCGATTATTAAGCCGGCAACTGTGCGTTTGGTTCTCAGTCTAGCTGTATCCAAGGGCTGGCCTCTTCGTCAAATGGATGTGAACAATGCCTTTCTCCACGAGAGGCTTACAGAGGATGTCTATATGGCACAACCACCGGGTTTTGTTGACAAAGCCTATCCATCTTATGTCTGTAAGTTACAGAAAGCTATTTATGGTCTCAAACAGGCACCCCGGGCATGGTACAGTGAGCTCCGCCAATGCCTTTTGGCCATAGGTTTCGTCAACACTACCTCTGACACTTCGCTCTTCGTCTTTCAACATTCTGGTATTACAGCCTATTTTTTGGTATATGTTGATGATCTCATATTGACTGGTAATGACTCTGCCTTCTTGAACCGTGTGATTGACTCTCTTGGGACTAAATTTTCTCTTAAAGACATGGGTGATCTAAGCTACTTTCTTGGTGTTGAGGTTCTGCGCAGCTCCAAGGGGTGTTTTCTTTCTCAGCGTAAGTATGTTGTTGATCTTTTGCGTCATAATATGCTGGAATCCAACCCTGTTCAGACGACAACAGCGGCGTCCACCCGCCTTCATCTGGCCGACGGCTCGGCTCCTACTGACGCATCCGCCTATCGACAGGCTCTTGGGGGCCTCCAGTATCTCTCATTCACTCGTCCTGATATCTCCTTTGCTGTGAATAAACTCTCACAGTTCATGCACGCTCCTACTGTCACTCATTGGGGTGCAGCTAAGCGCCTTTTCCGGTATCTGAATGGGACGCGTGATTTCGGAGTCTGGCTGCGTCCTTCATCTGCTATACCTCTGCATTGTTTCTCTGATGCTGATTGGGGTGGAAACTGTGATGACCGCTCCTCAACTGGTGCCTATGTTATCTTTCTGGGGCCTAATCCTACTTCCCCGAGCTCCAAAAAGCAGCGTTCCGTTGCACGGTCTTCTACTGAGGCTGAATATCGTGGCATTGCTTCTGCTGCCGCCGAAGTTCGTTGGCTTCATTCCTTGCTACGCGATCTTCATGTCCCTCTTCCGGCTGCTCCTGTCATTTACAGCGACAACATTGGCGCCACTTACCTCTGTGCCAACCCTGCGTTTCATTCGCGCCTGAAACACATCTCCATTGATTATCACTTTGTCGTCAATTGGTTCAGAATGGGTCTCTTCGTGTTGCTCACGTATCCTCTGCTGATCAGCTTGCTGATGCTCTTACAAAGCACTTATCTCATCCTCAGCTTCTTCTGCTGATGTCCAAGATTGGCGTGTCCTCCGGCCCTCCATCTTGAGGGGGCGTATTAGAATATATTGTGTGTATCTTTTTATTATTGGTAGAATATTCTCTCATTATTGTATAGTCCTATAGTTGGTAGGATTTGATTTCCTTCATTATTGTACAGTCCTATAGTTGGTAGGATTTGATATCTCTCTGTACTCTATATATACTTTTGTGAGCAATACGAGAAAATTAATTCTCCCAAAACTCTCTACAGAACTGACATTTGATCTAGACAGGAAAGAAGGTTTACCTCAATTTATAGCGAGTGTATATCCATCACAAATCAACCCGCACTACCGATTGTATACTTTCTGCACATTATACACCTAACAAAGAAGACTTCAACATTTAGAGTAATAAAATGTATGATTTCCTTCAACGTATATTAAGTATTGTAGCGATCGAGTTGCAACTTCATCCCACACCTTAAATATAGAAATCTAATCTCTTCCAGGCTTCTCCTCTTTTCTTTTTCCCTTTTGGTATTCAGGAGTCCTCTTAATTATCTCAAGAAAACAAAAGGCATATTAGAAACTAAGTAGCATTAAAGCGACTCGTCCGACTAGGAAAAATTCTTCCTTACGTAAGGTTACTTCGGATGATATACAACTTCGGCAACTTAGAATAGGTGTGCATGCACTCAAAATCTTTAGTTAAAGTGTTACTTATACTGCAACTACATATATGTACTTCGTTTTGAGTATCATCTTTTTACTTCAAACAACATTCGATGTTATTGTTATCAATGATCTTTTGTTTTCTCAATCAAAGGTGGAATTACACTATCGTACTGAACGATTTGATCAATCAATTGTTTGTCGTTTTTCAAGGCAAGGAATCTAAAATTTAGAATTTAAGCATGGATTTATACACCGTTCCATCATTCAATATGCTTATATTAAGTGATTTCATACCTTCTTTTTCCTTCTCCGCAACGAGTGCGAAGCACAACTCACATATTAAGTATCAAATGAAAAAGAAAATTCTAACGGTCCATTTTTATAACTTTTCACTATATGATGACGTTATGGTCACAAGAGCTTTTATTTCTAAGATCCACAAGTACTCCTTCCAAAGGGCGATGAGGAAGTATGCACAAGTTAAATGTCTATCGTGAAAACAGAAAAAAAGAAGAAGTTATTATTTCGCATAATGGATTCCTACCTTCTCCCTCATGCTACGGTGAATAACTTGGCCCAGGATTTATGCCCGAAATTTAGCAATCTAAAGGTGAATAGTACTTTTTTAACAACATTAGTGTCATGGCCAGCTTATTCCATCAGATAAATACAAGTACCTCACACTGACATAAGTACCTCATAGCTCTACTCGAAAGGTGAATAAATTAGGATGAGAACATAATGCATTATTTTCTCTACCTCGAGATAATTGGTGAACTATTCAAAAAAATTAATAAAATAAAATATTTTAGAGTGTCATAGTATACACATTGAGGTGTTGGAATATGAATGAAAGATATTGCATCCTACCGAGACGTATGATTCCTCGTGTAGTGTAAAGAACTTGTTAGATGCTCCCAACTTTAGAATGTATTTTGCATGTTTGGCTAGCTAGTAGTGAATGAAAACCAAGAATGATCGAGTCGAAAAACTAGAAATTGAATCATATTAAACGATATCATAATACCTACAAATTAAATGTACGCCTTAGCTTTTAAAAATTCTAGAAGATGTGTTGCGGGCAGACATGAATTGAGAAAAAAGTGAGCTATATGATACGGATCATTATACTGTTGAGCAAATTAAACTCAAACTCCAACCACAAATTAAAAGAAAGAACATATATACAGATAAAAAGGTCAAAGCAGTATAAAAGAATAAACAAACTTGATACAATTGTTGTCTGATCAATTTCTTGACCGTTGTCCAAATTTACATATGCCTTCTAGGATTGGCATTTAATTCATGTAGCGTACTATAATAATCATCATTAAACTAATTTTCAAATCAATAACATATGCAATTCAAATTAACCTTCAAGTATTTTGATTTTATTTGCTTTGCTCAAACTGCAAATTTAAGAATATACTAGAACACACGAGAATCTCCCCCATTTGACTCCCCCATCCCACACCACCCCCTCCCCCTAAACCCCGATCCAACCAAAGAAACAAAAGCACAGATGAACATTCAGTTAGTTAAAGCTTAAAGGATAATAATCCTATATACTACACCAAAAATATCAACAATACAAGTACTTGTCAACATTTATTGATATTATTGGAGTATACACAAAATATTTTACATCTCTTTTTCCTTACTTCTTTTTGAGGGGGCAAATATATGTATTTAGTACCTGGATTTAAACTTACGATGCTTATTCTTAAGGATCAAAGGTTTTGTAACCTGATAAAGAGCGGAGATGGATCGAAACTTCCTTTTCTTAGGGGGAAAAGCTTCATTGAAAGTCTCTTCCATATTGACGACTGTTGATGATACCTCCGCCGTGTCACCAACGCTTTCTTCTTCGCCGTGATCCTTTTCTGCGATCACTACTCTCCAACTGTCGCCGGCGGTATGATCAATGTCACGGGCGCTGCTATCGGAATCGCCGCTGAGCTGAATAAGCTGCAAGGCCGCGTTCATCTCCGGCTCCGTCAGCTTCTCCGGTTCGGTTTGGATTCCTCTATTTTTCACCGTTGATATTGCTGATTTCTTCATTTATTTATGGAGATGGATATATTGTTATAGTCGGTGTTTGGTTTGCGGGAAAGGGGAAAGAATTTTGTTTTAGGGGTATTTGTATTCCTCAGGTGGGTAATCTAGATGGAATGACGAAAATATCTTTGAATCTCTCTTTTTAATTTTAATAAAATTACTGGTTGTTATAAACTAAAGCAAAAGACAAGAACAATAGCAATAGAGAGAAGAGTAGAGAGAGTTCTTCTTATTGAGTTGAGAGGGGTGTATTACAATGGTAGAGAGCACCTCTATTTATAGGGAGGAGGAAGATCTTGCTACCAATAATAGGACTCTAAAATCTCTCTAATTAAGTACATTAAAGACATTCACCTTAAATAGAAGTGTAAGAATCTTCTATTTCATAACACTCCCCCTTGAATGTCTATTCAATGATGTGCCTCATAAAACCTTAAAACCAAAACCCAATGGGAAAAATTAAAGTAAGGAAAAGAGTACACATGTTTGAATATGCGCCTATTGGTTGCCTCGTTAAAAACCTTGCAAGGAAAACCCAGTGGGACAAAACCTTGTAAGGGAAAAAGAGTGCAACGCGCATTAACTCCCCCTAATGAGTACATCAATTTATATCCTTGAGCATTTGCATTCCAATCTTGTGCATCATCTTCAAAACGATCTTTGGTAGATGCTTGATGAATAAATCAACCATATTGACTTGAATAAATATTCAGCACCTTGAAATCATCATTCTTGATGGATATAAACATCTTCATATAATGTCTTGGAATAGCTCTTCAATATCTCCATAGATGCATTCTCAAATCCATAATGCTTATAGTTATGGCAAGATTCATATGTACACAAATTGTACTTAGGATGCGGTACTTCAGGACCAGGAATTGCATATGCTTCAAGCAACTTAAATCTTTCAAGTTAAGTCATATAAGTCGCATAATAGACTTTAGCTGCATATCAAGTTTTCATGTCATGCTAAGCAAATAAGATATCGAAAATTGACTATACATACCTTTGCCTTTATACTTTCAAGCATATGAACTATAGGTTCAAAGCTACATGTCTTTCATATGGAATCAATTCTTCTTGAATTCTATCTCTTCCATTTAGTTACTTTCTTTGAGTCAGCAAATGCGTATAGCATGCTTTGCAATATGTTGCAATTTGAATTATCCCTTTTATGAACTTCAGGTTCATATCATGATATTCGGGGATATACATATACAAATGAGAATTCATCCCATGTAATATTTTCTCAAGTGTTTATCATGTCTCCCCCTCATGTTAGTAAAGCTAACATGTTTCCTCAACTTTGGGAAATCATCTTTGTGCATTATGTCAATATACACAGCACCTTAATATAAGATGAAATTATTTGGTTCCTGACCCTGAACCACTTTTGAGGGGAGAATATACTCTTGTATACAACTTATATCAAACTGATATATATATAACTTAGTTCTCATAAGAAACAGTTTAGCTATTAAGTGGAAGCACTCAATAATTATCTTGCTAAACCAACTTTGATATAAACCAACTTATCAAGATGAACTGTCTTGAGTAGAGAATCTGGAAACTATGCTCGAAGTTAGATTACTGAGCGATTTACCCCGCAAGCACCGGCCAGGCTGCGGGTCAATAACAATTGCGCATGTAACCATTCCATAGATGCATCATATGTGGTATACATGGCAGGTGAATGGGCCCATATTCACCTTTCATATTTCCAGATTTCATGGGCTTCAACCCGAACTCTTTAGTTGGTCAGTTCATTACTGAGAACAAGAACTTCTAGTTCTTTGATTTTCACCTATGTGAATTTGCACATCATACTTCAAATGAGATGGCTAACACGAATGTCAACTGAATAAATTATCAATATTGGTAAACTTCACATTTACACCATGACATGTGCACTTATCAATAAACTTCGGGTTTATTGTGACATGGGTTTTATACCAATAGATATCCACTTTATTGTGGCATTCTTTCGTTTGTGTAGTACAAACTGGAGAACAAAGCGGGTAGCTTTTCATATACAAATTACCCCGCTACAAGTTGTAGTAATAGGAGAATCAAAGCCTTCCTTTATTTATAGTCTCAATATCATCAATCGCCTTCGCGTGTACTTTTGGAAACTGGATAAGTTTCTTTGAGACTTACTACAGCACAATACTCAATTGTGTTTCTCCAACATAGTAATAATTGGCTCTTCGAGAGCTCTCAATTAATTTTGTACTACCACAGACTGAGGTTCGAGGTCCTCACATTCTTGCATTCCGTATTTTCAAGAGTCTCGGGCTCAATAGATTCTTCGTGAATCTCGGATTTAATCAAATCATGAGCGTCCTCATGTGATTCTTTCATAGTGTCATTTAGATCGTTCTTTTTCCTCTTTCTATGATTTCGATCTTTGGAACCTAATGGTCTGCCACGCTTCTGGCGTGCATTTGACTCATTGGATATGACACTAGATATTTGTCCAATAGGGACTTCAATACGGATCGGAACTTTTTCCCGCGTGAATGTGTGATTTCGTTATCCTCTTCAAGTCCGTAAATGCGTCAGGCATTTGATTTGCTTTTCTTTGCAAATGGATAATCTTTTGTACCTCTTTCTTTCAAATAGAGGTATGTGGATCAAGATGAGATAATGATGCATTTTTCCACAAAATTTCCCGTTTGGTTTCACCAACTTCTCCCCCTAATTTTGGGAAAAGTGTCTCATCCAATTGACAGTCTGCAACTAGTGCAGTGAACAAATCTCCTGTCAATGTTTCGAGGTAGCGAATAATGGAGGACGCGTCAAACTCAACATATATTCTTAACCTCCTTTGCAAACCCATTTTGGTGCGGGATGACGGTGCTACAGGCACATATACTGCGCATCCAAAGCTTCTTAAATGGGATATATTGGGTTCATGACCCAAAACCAATTGCAATGGGGAATATTTGTGTCAATTCGTCAGTCAGAGACGAACTAGCATTGCTGCATGCAACATGGCGTGACCCCAAACCGAAGTGGGCAGCCGACGAACTAGCATTGCTTCATGCAAAATGGCATGACCCCAAACCGAAGTGGGCAGCCGACAAACTAGTATTGTTGCATGCAAAATGGCGTGAACCCAAGTCGAAGCGGGCAGCCTCGTTTTCATGAAGAATTCAAGATTATTCTCATCTATTGTCTCAATACGATATCCATTTTGAATGATATCTTTAAAACTCAACAAGTTCCTTTTAGACTTGGAGGAGAACACTTTGATTGATATCATTAAAACTCAACGAGTCCTTCTTAGACTTGGAGGAGAACATTGCATTCTCTATGATTAACGTCATGCCTTTGGGCAGAGTTACAATTGCTCTTCCGGAGCCTTCAATCAATTTACTACTTCCATAGATTGTAGTAATGTTTGCCTTACACAATTACTCTTCTTTTCTTTGAGTATTGTATGTGTAGTACATGAATCAACTAGGCAAATACTTTTACAATTGGATGTTGATCCAAGTTCGCTTTGTGAGATATCCATTTTGCTTTCCCATAGTTTGACATACAAAAAAAATACATAAATATAAGTATAAACAACTTCAATTCTTTTGTTTCGCGTTTAAACAGCGTTTTGGGAAGCAGTTATTTAGGATATTCGAATATTGTATTCTAATATTCGAATATAATGCCTTGCGGAAAAAATAATACTTTAATGCGAAAAATATTAGATATTCGAATATTTAAGCACATATTCTAATATCTTGCCAGATATTCGAATATAGGAATTCTGATATTCGAATATCTGGCCTGGCGGAAAAAGTTCGTTTTATTGCTAAATATTAGACGGTCGACTAGTTTTTAGGTTAGTCGATTACCTCTACTGTACAATAAAAATATTTGAGCATATTGAAACATTCTAAAGGGCTAATACTAACATCATATCATGAATTAACTAATACGAGCTAATGCTAATGACTATTAATTTATTCATTGACTAATACAAGTAGAATCAAACAGCTCCATCTTCTGTCATCATGGTTCCATCACCGATTAGGTGGTCTATCTTTCCCTCGGGTTGCTCAAAGAAGTCTGCCACATCCAGGTGGGTGATATCCTCATTGTCGTCATAGACAAAATTTGTTTCAGGGCCTTTTCTCTTTCGAGATGCTTGATAAAGGTCAACCAAGTGTCTTGGTATACGGCAAGTCCGAGACCAGTGCCCATTTCCACCGCAACGATAACATATAGTTTCTGAACTATTTGCCTTAGGATCTTCTGGACCCCGTTTCTGCTTTCGGTGGTTTTCTCTCTTTGTGGGGTGACGGACTTCTTTGGAATTTCTTCCTTGTCCACGTCCTTGGCTTTGACCCCGTTTATGACCGTGATCATGGTCCCTTTTATGTTTGGCATAATGCGAGTGCACCATATCTGCTTCAGGCAGTGGTGTAGACCCAGTTGGTCTATTTTCGTGATTTCTCATGAGCAGATCATTATTTCGCTCAGCCACTAGTAAGAGAGAAATCAGTTCAGAGTACTTCGTAAAGCCTTTCTCTCGGTACTGTTGCTGCAGTACCATATTGGAGGCATGAAACGTTGTAAACGTTTTCTCAAGCATATCGTAATCGGAGATGTTATCTCCACATAGCTTCAGTTTTAGAAGTAATTCTGAACATAGCAGAATTATATTCAGAAACAGACTTAAAGTCCTGTAGCCTCAGATGGGCCCAATCATATCGTGCTTGTGGCAGAGTGACCAACTTCAGGTTGTCATATCTCTCCTTTAAGCTGTTCCACAAAACGAGTGGATCCTTGACGGTGAGATATTCAATCTTCAAACCTTCGTCAAGGTGGTGGCGCAAGAAAATCAAGGCCTTCGCACAATCTTGGGTGGATGCTTTTTCTTTATCTTTGAGGGTGTCTCCGAGACCCATAGCATCTAGGTGGATTTCAGCATCCAACACCCATGTCATATAGTTCTTGCCCGAAATTTCAAGGGCAACGAACTTTCTTTTCATAATGTCAGACATACTCGAAAATTAAATTAGGAAGAGGGAAAATACCTTGGATTTTCGAGAATGATACTTGAGACGGTAGAGTCTCGTGCTGATAACGTGTTATAAACTAAAGCAAAAGACAAGAACAATAGAACAAGAACAATAGCAATAGAGAGAAGAGTAGAGAGAGTTCTTCTTATTGAGTTGAGAGGGGTGTCAAGGGATGATTTACAATGGTAGAGAGCACCTCTATTTATAGGGAGGAGGAAGATCTTGCTACCAATAATAGGACTCTAAAATCTCTCTAATTAAGTACATTAAAGACATTCACCTTAAATAAAAGTGTAAGAATCTTCTATTTCATAACACTGATTAAGTAATCGCTAGTTTCAGACATATTTTGAGGGACAAGGTTGTAATTTACTAATTCCTTTGGTTATCCCGTCGTATCTTTTGCTCTACGTTAACCCATTTAAGCTTATACCATAAGCTATTTGAAGTATACGTCACAACTCTATGTTCACGCAACTCATGAGTCCAGATCAGCTAGGATGACTATAGGTTAACTTGCCCGCAGGCCGCAATTCGACTAACTATTCTAATGAAGCGTGCTACCTTTTATCTGGACAGAAATCAAGTAACATTATCTATTGAGAAGGAATTACATATTGAATATCTTTTATATACGGTCTTTTATTAGATTCATTTATTTTATTGATCACTAAAGCATATCCTTAAACAGATATATTAAATTTTTATTTGAATAACTTGATAACTTTAGAAGTCTCGGAATCTAAGTTAGGCTCCTACCGATTAAAAATGGGAAACGGTATGTTTTTTTTCTTTTCGTTATGAGTAGGTAGTAGGATGGTCCATAAATACCGAGAAGGGGAAATGGAAGAATTTTATGTGGAAGTGAAATTTCGAACATAAGTAGCTTAATTTATGATGATAATTCTAGCATCAAATTGTTTCCAACGCAACTGTATCTTCTTCTTTTTTTGATAATAACTGCGAATATATTATCGTAAACCAACAAAATAGATATACCTAAAGAGGCTTGAAATATTTAACCACATTCTAGGAAGGGTGTTAAGATATTCCAAGCCATTGACAGAACATAATAGTTACAAAAACTTTTCGAATCAAAATACTATTTCTATGGGCTCTCTTTGAACATTTCTCTTTTATTTCCTGTTTAATCTGTGTTACTACTATCTCTTTATGTACAGTTGCATCCTTGAACTATTTCAGATTTCTTGCTCTCCAAGTGTCGTAAACCATAGCTCCCCAAATGGCAGTTATAACTTCCTTCTTGAATGACTTCAGCGTCTTCTTTTAAACCATAACATTATGGCAGTTTATCGTGGTTGACTAGCCATATTATAATCCTGTGCCTTGGTAACATTATGGAGTTCCAAATTAAATGTTACCACAAGCTTCTGTAGTCCTCCCAGTATGGCATTGTAGCTACTAGTAGCTACTAGGAACACCTTCCATTAGGTGTCGAGCAATAAGTGCCATTGTTATACCAAGCTCACATATCTGTATTGATTGAATTCAGTTTCTTCCGGTACCGTCTGCAATTAGGGGTGGAAAAATGATTAAAAAAAATAGTTAATCATCTATATTATCTGCTAAAAATGGATTGGATAATAATCTTTTTAAAAAACGGGTCAAATATGGATAAGAGCATATTATCCATTTAGAAAATATATAACACTAGATAACCAATGGATAACTAATGAGTTTAACGTTTATATTTGGGGGATTCGGGATTCCTTATGCTTGGGAGAATATGAATTTTTCCAAATGTGATCATATTTAAGAAGCCCTGGATAATCTGATTACACATATTATCCGCCGGTTAACCCATTTTTTATCTGTATTAAATATGAGCCAGGTTAAATAATTTATTCATTTTTTATTACCAGTTTTCGACCCATATCTGACTTGACCCGTCCTTTGCCACTCTCTATCTGCAATCAAGCAGTGAATTGTGATTCTAAATGCTTTGTTCACCTCTCATATAAAGATCATGAACCCATCTGATCCGTAGTATGTTCTTTTTTTCAAGCAGCCAGATCAACCTACCAACTGAAGCCACATTCCATTTTCTACAACTTTTGATATTTAAACCACCATATTTCTTAGGTATACAGCTTTTCCCAGGAGACTAGTGCCACTTTCCTTTTTACCTCTTAATTCCTCCATAGAGAATTCCTGCATTTTCTATTCACCTCCTTCAATATACTTTGAGGCAATATAAGTACTGCCCCCAGAAATTATATAACTGAAAACAACATTGCATTTATAATTTGTAACCGTCCTGCATATGATAGACTCTCGAGTATGAAGTGTTGATTATGGTGGTGATTTTCTCTACAAATTAAATTGATGGCATTCCATCTTGCTTCACTTCTTTGATGAGAGTGGCAACCCTAAGTATCTTATTGGTAATGTTCTTAATAAAAAACTTGTTGTGTTCGACAGTTGTACCTTTGTGTCTTCTTCAACTCCTGCCACAAACATGCTGGAAGTATCTTGATTAGCTACCAGTCCACTAACCTTACTAAAATGATCTAGTGCTTCTTTAACTCTAGTAACAGAACTTGTGTCCCTTTTAAGATTGTCACCAAATCATCGGCAAAGATTAGGTGTGTCAATTTGGTAGCTTTACACCAGCGGTGAAGCTAGAAATTTCTCTAAGGATGTTCAAATTTTTTAAAAAAAAAAATGAAAAAAATATACGACGAAGGGTGTTCAATATGTGTCGTATACCTCTAAAATGTAATATTTTTTCAATGTATACTGTATAATTTTTCGACGAACCATGTGGCTTCGCCACTGCTTTACACATAGGATGCAATTTGAAATCTAGTAGCTCAAAATACTCCATCACTAACACAAATAATAAAGGGGACATTGGATCCTCCCTGCCGTAGTCCTCTTTTCCCTGCAAAGTACCCCTCTTTTCCCTGCAAAGTACCCATGTCCCTTCTCCATTCACCTTGACCGTAAATTTGGTGGATATAATGCATGCCATCACCAGTTGATAAAGTCCTCTCGAAACCCAAATCCTTCTAATGCCTCCTCAATGAACTCCCAGCTAAGTCCATCACTAACACAAGTGTATCCTTACCACTTCAAAAGTTTAACACTCAAAACTCTAAGTAATAAACGTTCAATCGCATCATTCTCCAATTAAGACTCATTTGATATTTAAGTGTTTCTCCTGATGCTCGATAATTTCTTCACAAAGATAAGTTCCATCATTGTTTTTCTACTGCTGGTCGTAGTTTTCGTGGGTAGCTAAGTGGTAATAAAAGTTACACTAAACTAAAGAGCAACGCTGGCTGAAAATAATATTGATAAATATCACAGCAAAATATGCCACTATGGTACAAAGTACATCAAAGACAAGGATGCATTCTGAGACACGTGGATTGCGTCTCAGATGTACATGTATAGGGACTGACTTCAATATACAACGGTAACAAGATCCACAAATTGTACACTAAACTTGTCAATCACATCAATGTACACTTGAAGGCAGATAACTTTTTTAATCTTAGCCTGTAGTGCATACAGATTATGCCCCCTTGAATCTCGATAGTTAATTAACCTTTTGCAAATGAATTCACATTGCTTCTGGGATGAGCAAGGCACAATTTCATCTGCAACACAGTCAATTCGTGCCTCCGCCTGAACAGCTTGAATGTAGTTTGTCTTTGTTAGGCATTAATGAGATGTATGTTCCTCGAACTTTGATGTCTATTAAGCAATGGAATCCCATGGCTTCAGGGCTGAGGATAGTAGTAAACTTTCTTCCATGACTCAATCTTCCTTTTCCTCGACCTAACCTTCGTATCTCCACCTAAAGGGTCTGAATAGAGTGTATGTTAGGTATTGATGCAAGTAACGTACTGTAAGGAGACCTAGAACACGACGGCACATACCTTCAAAATAAGAAAATGATGATATAAATACTGTAAATAGTAGATGATAAGAAACATGCTCCATGAAGACCAAAGAACAAAGAATTTTTTTTGAAAAAAAAAATAGAAAAAAGCAGGACCAAAGAACAAAAGAGATTCTCAATGTATTAATGTATCCAAAAACCCAATGTAATTTCACAATCACACAAACTTTTGTATGGCAACTACACCAGAAGACATTGCATTCAATAGGCCAGTAACATTATAGTAGATTCAATTAAAACAGTAAACATCACTAAAGGTTGTGTGAGATTCGTTCAATTTGTTTTCGTATACTTCAAGGGAACATTATTGATTGAGAACTTTGTACACATTGAGAATGATAAACGGTCAGCAACATTAGCACTTGGGATAACCAGACCAAAAATTTTATGTTATAAAAGTTGGAACATAAAATATCTTTTTATCAGATGTAGACAAATATCTTTTTATCAGGATTTTTTTTATTGCCTACATCTCACACTATTATTTACTGGTCGAACATAAAATTGTAGGCAAATATCCTGACTTAGATCTTCTGACAGGACTAGTTCCGGTAGTAATTTCACATTTTTCACTGGCAAGAACATTTCAATCGTGTTTTCACATGTAAAGAAAGTTCCTATCAAATATTTACAAGGGAAAAACAAAAGTGGCTCCAGAAAGGTACTTACATAGCCACAGCTTGTGAAGAAGTATTCTGCAAACAGGTCAACTTTTGGACATCTTGTCAAAACTCAAAACCCAGTAAAATGGAACCTAAAAGAAACAGATATTCAACAAGAATGAAGACAACATGACAAGTACTGCACCTTGAGGTTCTCCAAATAAATGGAGGAGCTATAGAATGATGCCAGCATGAAACGCAGGCAGCAACAACATTGAGATTCAGGAGAAAAAAAATGCCAATTATATTTGACAAAAATTTTCAACTGGAAGCAGTGTAGTAACGAAGCAAACGACTCTAGTACCCAAAATACAGATAGAAAGAAAATTAGCAAGGTTGAGTAATAAAGACACAAATATGCCAATAGTGCATATTCCAGAAGAAGGATAATGACAAGAGTCCAACAGTGATACAAAGACATCAACTATTTGTTTTTAGACAAGGAAAGACAACAACTATTTGTATAAACAAACAGAAAAGCAAAGTAAGATGAAAATAGTCAGTTGACAAAGTTAGTGTATCCGTGTGCTCTAGATTTACATGCCTGAATTGAAGAATACAGGATATCTGAGAGGTGGTATTTCACAATAAGCTGAAAACTAAACATAATTTTTTTTGTTGATAAAAGAAATTTATTAGCTGAAAACTAAACATAATTTTTTTTTATAAGGATCTTAAGCTGAAAAATAAACATAAATTGAAGCCATCTTTAAGTTAATACATCACCAAACAGGATAGACGTATATCTAAGAGAAGGTAGACTTATATTCCCTCTATCAACCTTAGATAATGGTTCCCCTATTGCTGTTGGTACTTTAGTCAAAATGAGAAGGAGATGGGCCTTCAAAAGGCATTGGGAGCAGTGTTATTGTTAGAATATGTAAATAGTAGAACCCTAATCCAATGTGTATTAGGAGTAGGATAGGTTATGTATATATATATATATATATATATATATATATATATAGGGCTCATTGTACCATGTTTAATATCAATTATATTTTTCTCTCGTGCTTTCTCATATGGTATCAGAGCAATCGTGAGAGATTTATCGCTGCGCATAAATTCCAGCGATTCCGGGAAGTAAAATCAGTCATCGGAACCCTTTTCCGGCGACTTCTTTCAAGTAAAATCAGTCTCGGTCAGTGCTGTGCAAAATCCAGCAATACCAAAAGACTCGCCTCTGTCCGGCGACAAAACCCCAGAAATTTCTCCAGCCAAATCAGTCCCACGCGCCACAAGAAGCTAGGCGCGTGAGCCCACGCGCCACGCGCGTGACCACCTTTCCGGCCAGTTTTTCAGGTTGCTCCTTCAGGACAGTTTGTTCGGCTCATCATTCCGACCCTACCCATCCTATTTTCGTTCGATTCCGAAAACTTTGAGTTTTTTCCGGCGACTACACGTACTTTTCCGGCAGCTACAGTACTTTCCGGCCAGAATTTCTTCAGGACAGTCTGCTCGCCCTTGAATTCTGAGCCTATCCATATTTTTATTTTTTCAATTTCGACAACTTTGAATTTTTCCGGTAGCTACAGTACTTTTTCCGGCGCTACAGTGTTCCAGTTTATTCCGGCGGCTCCAGTTTTCAGTTTCCAGTTTTCTGTTTCAGTTTCAGCGAGTTTTTTAGTTGATAATCCAACGATGTCTTTGGGACTAGATGCTTTCGGGTCTAGAAACCCGGGTTCTGGCAGTTCCGGTGTTATGATTACCTCAGAACCTTTAATGGGAGGTTCAAACTACCTAGCTTGGGCTTCGTCTGTCGAGTTGTGGTGTAAAGTTCAAGGTGTTCAAGATTATCTAATCAAAGAGTCTAGTGAAGGAGATGAAAAAGCCAAAGCACATTTGGAAAAGATCGATGCTCAATTATGCAGTATTTTGTAGCGATCTATTGATTCCAAGTTGATGCCCTTGTTTCGTCCATTCCAAACATGTTATTTAGTTTGGGAAAAGGCTCGTACTTTATATACTAATGACATATCTCGTTTCTATGATGTGATATCACGGATGACAAATTTAAAGAAACAGGAATTAGATATGTCTACTTACTTGGGTCAAGTGCAGGCAGTTATGGAGGAATTTGAGGCGTTGATGCCAGTTTCTGCTAGCGTTGCAAAGCAGCAAGAGCAACGACAAAAGCTGTTTCTAGTTCTTACTCTTGCTGGGCTTCCTAATGATCTTGACTCAGTACGCGATCAGATTTTGGCTAGTCCGACTGTCCCCACTGTTGATGAATTATTCTCTCGCTTACTTCGCCTTGCTGCAGCACCAAGTCACCCAGTGAGCTCATCCCAGACACTTGATTCATCTATCCTCGTATTCCAATCAGTGGACAATCGGGCATCTCATACTATGGAGTATAGGCGAGGAGGAGGTCGTTTTGGAAGATCTAGACCCAAGTGTTCTTATTGTTATAAACTTGGTCACACTCGTGACGTGTGCCATTCTTTACATGGTCGACCACCCAAAAATGCTTATGTTGCTCAGACCGAGACTACAGGTAACCAGGGATTTTCTGTATCTGAAAGGGGTATAATGAGTTCCTTAAATATCGAGCAAGTAAGCAGACATCTCCACAAGTAGCCACTGTTGCTCAGACTGATACTTCTGTTGCTGGTAATTCTTTTGCTTGTGTTTCCCAGTCTAGTCCTCTTGAAAAATGGGTTGTGGACTCAGCTGCTTCTGATCATATCTCTGGTAATAAATCCCTTTTGTCAAATATTGCGTATTCACAGTTTCTTCCCAACGTTACTTTAGCTAATGGGTCTCAAACTAAAGCAAAAGGAGTTGGACAAGCGAATCCTCTACCCTCTGTCACTCTAGATTCCATTCTTTATGTCCCTGGCTGTTCTTTTAATCTTGCATCTGTTAGTCGTTTGACTCGTGCCCTCCATTGCGGTATATATTTTATTGATGACTCTTTTATTATGCAGGACCGCAGTACGGGACAGACGATTGGAACAGGACTTCAATCAGACAGACTCTACTACCTTAACTCACTAACATCCTCCAAGGCCTGTCTAGTTGCAGATCCTTCAGACCTACTTCACAGTCGTTTAGGACATCCTAGCTTGTCCAAGCTTCAGAAGATGGTGCCTCGTTTGTCTAGTTTATCCACATTAGAGTGTGAGTCATGTCAGCTCGGGAAACATACCCGCGCCTCCTTTCCTCGTAGTATTGAGAGTCGTGCAGAGTCTGTTTTTTCTTTAGTTCATTCGGATATATGGGGTCCTAGTAGAGTCAGTTCAACTTTGGGAGTTCGTTATTTTGTTAGTTTCATTGATGATCATTCAAGATGTACTTGGATTTTCTTAATGAAAGATCGTTATGAGTTTTTTTCTATATTCCGAAATTTTTGTGCTGAAATTAAAAATCAATTTGGTGTTTCTATTCGCACTCTTCGCAGTGATAATGCCTTAGAATATTTATCCTCTCAATTTCAGCAGTTTATGTCTTCTCACAGAATTATTCATTAGACCTCTTGTCCTTATACCCCTCAGCAAAATGGGGTTGCAGAGAGAAAGAACAGGCACATTATTGAGACTGCTCGCACTCTTCTCATTGAATCTCATGTTTCGCTGCGTTTTTGGGGCGATGCAGTTCTCACATCTTGTTATTTGGTTAATCGGATGCCTTCATCTCCCATCCAGAATCACATTCCGTATGAGGTAGTGTTTCCCCAGTCACCCTTATACCCTGTTCCACCTCGTGTTTTTAGGAGCACTTGTTTCGTTCATAACTTAGCTCCTGGGAAAGATAAGTTAGCTCCTCGTGCTCTCAAGTGTGTCTTCCTTGGTTATTCTCGTGCTCAGAAGGGCTATCGTTGTTATTCACCTGATCTTCGTAGGTACCTTATGTCAGCCGATGTCACATTTTTTGAGTCTAAACCTTTCTTTACCTCTTCTGACAGTTCTGACCATCTTGATATATCTGAGGTTTTACCTATACCGGCCTTTAGGAAGTCTACTATATCTCCTCCTTCAAGTTCCGCTACAGAAGTCTTACCCATTCCAAATGTTGGAACGTCTACTATGGCTCCTCCTAGACTCCCTACACAAGACACTCCACTCTTGACATATCATCGTCGTCCTCGCCCAGCATCTGGCCCGGTTGATTCACGTCCTACACCTGACCCTGCTCCTACTGCGGACTTGTCTCTTCCGATTGCACTTCGGAAAGGTATAAGGAACACCCTTAATCCTAATCCCCATTATATCGGTTTAAGTTATCATCGTTTGTCATCACCATATTATGCTTTCTATCTTCTTTGTCCTCTGTTTCCATCCCTAAGTCTACAGGTGAAGCATTGTCTCATCCAGGGTGGCGACAAGCTATGGCTGACGAGATGTTTGCTTTACATACAAGTGGTACTTGGGAACTCGTCCCTCTTCCTTCAGGTAAATCTACTGTTGGTTGTCGTTGGGTGTATGCAGTCAAGGTTGGTCTAGATGGTAAGGTTGATCGTCTTAAGGCTCGTCTTGTTGCCAAGGGATATAATATTTGGGCTTGATTACAGTGATACCTTCTCTCCCGTGGCTAAGATAGCATCAGTCCGCCTTTTTCTCTCTATGGCTGCTGTTCGCCATTGGCCCCTGTATCAGCTAGCAATTAAAAATGCATTTTTACACGGTGACCTTGAGGATGAAGTTTATATGGAGCACCCACCTGGGTTTGTTGCTCAGGGGGAGTCTCGTGGCCTTGTATGTCGCTTGCGCCGGTCACTTTATGGTCTAAAGCAGTCTCCTCGAGCCTGGTTTGGTAAGTTTAGCACTGTTATCCAGGACTTTGGCATGACTCGGAGTGAAGCTGATCACTCTGTATTCTATCGGCATTCTGATTCACGTCTCTGTATTTATCTAGTGGTCTATGTTGACGACATTGTTATTACCGGCAATGACCATGATGGTATTACTAAATTGAAGCAACATCTCTTTCAACACTTTTAGACTAAGGATCTGGGCACACTAAAGTATTTTCTGGGTATTGAGGTCACACAGTCTAGCTCAGGTATTGTGATCTCACAACGGAAGTATGCCTTAGATATTCTTGAGGAGACAGAAATGACAGGTTGTAAACCTGTTGACACTCCGATGGATCTGAATTCTAAACTTCTTCCAGGACAGGGGGAGCCTCTTAACGATCCTGCAAGATATAGGCGGTTAGTTGGTAAATTAAATTATCTTACAGTGACAAGACCTGACATTTCCTTTCCTGTGAGTGTTGTGAGCCAGTTTATGGGTTCACCGTGTGATAGTCATTGGGATGCAGATGTTCGCATTCTTCGGTATATAAAATCAACTCCAGGTAAAGGTTTATTGTTTGAGGATCGAGGCCATGAGCAGATTGTTGGATACTCCGATGCTGATTGGGCAGGATCGCCTTCTGACAGACGTTCTACTTCTGGATATTGTGTCTTAGTAGGAGGAAATTTGGTATCTTGGAAAAGCAAGAAACAGAATGTGGTTGCTCGGTCTAGTGCAGAAGCAGAATATCGAGCAATGGCTATGGAGACATGTGAGCTAGTTTGGATCAAACAGTTGCTCAAAGAGCTGAAATTTGGTGATGTTAGTCAAATGGGATTTGTGTGTGATAATCAAGCTGCTCTTCATATTACGTCAAATCCAGTGTTCCATGAGAGAACTAAGCACATTGAGATTGACTGTCACTTTGTCAGAGAAAAGATACTCTCGGGAGATATTGCTACAAAGTTTGTAAAGTCAAATGATCAGCTTGCAGACATTTTCACCAAGTCCCTCACTGGTCCTCGTATTAACTATATATGTAACAAGTTCGGTACATATGATTTATATGCACCAGCTTGAGGGGAAGTGTTAGAATATGTAAATAGTAGAACCCTAATCCAATGTGTATTAGGAGTAGGATAGGTTATGTGTATATATATATAGGGCTCATTGTACCATGTTTAATATCAATTATATTTTTTTCCCGTGCTTTCTCACAGTTATCAAAGGTGAAAAAGCGCAAAAAAGCTCTAAGGTCTATTGGAGCATTAAGCGCAAATAAAGTGTGGGCTTTAGTGAAAAACGGCATAATTGGAGAATACAAATATGTATGTGTAGTTCAAGACTAATAATAATAAGCATGAATAACAAATATATGGACAAAGATTTTTACGATATTCATTGTTTAGTATCGCCTCTTCAGGATTACGCTCATGGGCAAAGAAAAGTATGCCTTGGAGCCTTGATGACGACACTAAAACGTCCGCTAAGCGAGGCAAGGCGATCAACATGTTTTTGTGCCTCGCTTCAGGGCTTAAGCACGCTTCAAGCGCGCCTTTGGCAACACTGACTGGGAGCGACATATGAAAGGGGCATGTGAAAGATAGGATAATAAATTCTACCAGTCATAAGCCTGAGGTTCCTATAATCTTACAATTCTACAGTTACTCAAACATATTATTGGATCAGATCAAATATAATCTGCTTGAGCTTTAAACCACAGATGAAAGAGAGACTTCATTATCAATTTCTCTTGTGTTAAAGTTTAAAACTTTGGTAAAAAAGAAAAGTTCTATGTCAACTGCAGCCATATGTAAGTACCCCCAAAATTAGCATCTCATTTTAATGGTAAAATGGTAAATGATGATAAAGAACTTAAGTACATTTGAACTCTATCAAGATGACAGATTTGAACTTAAAATACGAGTGATTTCAGAGAGCTGTTTTACAAATTTGGAAGGTCAGCTGAATGCTTACAGGGTTGGAGTAAATCAAGATGATGATATAGTTGTCGTACTTCCAATTATTTATGAATTTTCGTCAGCAATGTCAATTGGTTCACCGGGTTATGAAGTACTCAATAATTCGGCAGAAGCTTAAGCTTACCTAGCATCAAGGATGCCGGCCAGAACAGTGTTTTGGAAAGCGTTAAGCGCAAAAAAACGACGAGGCCTCGCTCACAGAAGTGAGAAGCGCGAAGCGAAGCGCGCGTTTTTTTGCTGTGAAGCGCAATTTAACACAAAAAAAATAAAAAAATAGGCATAGATAAATGGCTAGGAACTCATTAAAAATAACATATTAAGCAACTGTTTCATATCCAAATAACCAATTCACTGCCCTAAATAGAAAACAGAGCATAAAGTCATAATAAAGCAAAAAAACAGAGCATGATTATTGAAAGAAAGCAAAAAAACAGAGCACTACAGTTTGGATAAAAGCATAAAGTCATAAGAAAGCAAAAAACAGAGCAGCAGTGGTCGTTCACTGAATAGAGGGACAAAAAAATTGAAAGAAAAACAGAAAAGAAGAAAAATAACAGAAGAAAGTAAAAAACAGAGTATGAAGAAGAAGAACAGAAGAACTGAAGAAGAAGACTAGAAAGAAGAAGAAGAAGAAGAAGAACAGAAGGACGCTGGGCTGGAGAAGAAGAAGAAGAAGAAGAAGAAGAAACTTACCAGCAGTGGTCGTTCACTGGGCTGGAGAAGAAGACGCTGGTCTTCGCTGAGCAGCAGCAGTCGTAAGAAATATGTTTGGGTAACCCTACCTTCGTAAGTTTGGTAACAGAGCAGCATGGCCGTAAGTTTATTTTGCCCAAAATTTTTCAAAAAAACCCTAGCTTCAGCCTTCCGTCGCTTAAGCTAACTTTTTAGCGCTTTTGTCGCTTCGTCGCTTCTCGCTTAACTGACAAAAGCGAGCGCTTAAATCATGTGAGTCGCTTTATTCAGAGAAAAGCTTAACCCTATCGCCTCGCCTCGCTTCGTCGCTTAAAGCGAGAAGCGAACGCTTTTAACAACACTGGGCCATAATTATCAATGATGCCAACATGTGGTTCAATATGCGGGGCAACTCCTAGCAGCTGTTACCAGAAAGAGTGCACACTGTCAAATTGAGAAATAAAAGAACAAATTCAATACTCTCCAACTCATACTCTAGTTGAACTTCTCTAAAGAACTTGAAGATGCACAAAAAGATATGCTTTCTGAGCAGATTTAAGAATCTACTAAAGGAAGCCCTTTCATTTGAAGGTAGTGAGATAAAAATATTTAGACATATACTGGTCCTCACTTCCTTTCACATCACAGATAATACTTAGGGCTCGTTTGGTATGAGGGCTCGTTTAAAATAAATAATGCGTTGTTTTTAATGAAAAGTACTTTTTCCTATACGTCTTAGGAGTTAGCACAAAGCTTAATTCCCCAATTCAATTTCTTCTAAGTTCTAACTCAATGAACTCTACAATCTTTCCCTCCAATTATTACACTATCCAACGGCATTGTAGCTTATTTCCATAGGCAGTTTCTCGTCATTTGAAAAAAGAGGTATGAATTTCATGTACAATTTTAAAGTTTCTGATAGTTACACATATATCCTTCAAAGGTCCCGTCCTAGTGATGGAACCATATCAGACTATTTTATGACATAGTGGCAGTCATCACATAATGACACTTGTCACAAGATTGACCAAGTAAACTTATGAGACGAAATGTAGCCAGGAGGCACCTTCTTTTATTATTTTTCTTTTATTTATTTCTTTGATCTGTTTTCTTTTCCCAAACAGAGGGAACTTGAAGGATCATATAACCAGAAAATAGTTAGGGGAAATGTAATGCTTCTCATGCTAATTATGAATTCAGATCAGATATGGTGAATAGGAAGTTTATGAAACAAACAATTTTTTAAAATTAAAGACTAAAGGAACTACAAATTTTAGAAATGCAGGTCTTTTTAAGTTCGTAAGCTAAAGGTTTCCTTCTTATTATTTCTAAAAATGACACACCTGAACTTACTAAAAAAGAAAAAATCTACCAGATTAAGCACGAAGAAAAAAACAAAATGGTGGAGCTTCTCACCTTAAATAGAGGATAACCATCGTGTTGCTTGAGTTCTTGATACAAACTGCTGAAGCTATCTTCCTGGAGTACTGAAGCACTTCAAAGGAACAAAGACCCGCATGTTCCTTCAGCAATGCTAAAGGAACCAGATATATTTTTTAATTATACAGCCACTGGAATATCCAATCTTGTCCTGAATGGTACAGATTGCTTGGAAGATGATAAATCCGAATTTAAGTCCTTTGGTGAATTGAGCCTTACTTTATAAGCTTCCTTAGCCATGCCAGCTTTTAGAAGGCATGAAGTCAAACAACTCACCGTGATACCATCAGGCACACAACCCAATGACATCATTTTATCAAAAATTGCCATAGCTTCAAGCATTCTTCCTTTCATGCAATGCCCGAGAATGAGAATGGTAAAGGTGAATTTATCATGGCAACACCCTTTGCTCTCCATTTCTGCTGCAATCACATTTGCTTCGTTCAAATTACCAGCCTTGCAAAGCCCATCAAGCACAGGGTTGTATACAAATGGCTGGGGGATAATATCATCCCTCAATATCAATTGCCTCAATAGTTGCCGAGCTTCATTTAGCCTATTCTCCCTGCTCAAAGCACCGATAAGAACAGAGAATGTATATAAGTTCGGCCACAAATTTCTGGTGTTCATTTCATCCCAGAGCCTTAAGCCATGGTCTAAATCCCCAGTTCGACAATGGCCTTCAATGAGAGAAGTGAAGGTAACAACATCAGGAGGGCAACCAAAAGCACACATTTTCTTGTACATATTTTGAGCCGAAAACATGTCTCCTATCTTCCCAAAACCATTAATGAGAATGTTAAAAGTTACCATATTCGGGCTAATACCATAAGTAATCATTTCATCCATCAGATTTGTAGCGTCAGCCATCCTGCCCGACTTGCAATAACCAGAGATAACAGACGTAAATGTCACAACATCAGGTGAATATCCATCTTGTAACTCAAGACTTCTTAACAAACCTTGCGCCCTGTCCACTTGACCAACACCGCATAACCCATTTATAAGAATATTATACGTAACAAGATCAGGGAAACAATTAAAACTTCCCATGTCATTGAAAAACTCAAATGCCTTATCAACTCCTCCAACTCGACAAAGCCCACGAATCACAATGTTAAAAGTGCAGGTGTCTGGAAACAATCTCTCCGACCTCAAAATGTGATCTTTAAAAAAATCAACAGCCTCATCTACCTGATTTCGCTTCATTAACAAACTCAAAAGACTATTATGTACAAAAGGCCGAACAACAAAACTACCTTCCTCCCTACCTAACTCAGCTTGAGAAATCAAAATTTCTTTGGCAATACCAGACTTGCCCGCATTTGCAAGTGCTAATACTACACTTTCCAAAATCGAACTATCTAGTAAAAAGCCATCAGCTTTCATATACTTAAACACTAATGTAGCCGAATCGTGAAACCCCATTTGACAAAGTGACCTTAAAAGCAAATTAAAAGTGCCAATACAATGAATAAGATTCAAACTAGCCCTAGTGTGTTCAAAAAAATTAAATGCCAATCTGGGGTTATTCAAATTGGTATTAATATGGTGAATAACGTTAAAAGCAATATGGGGGTCCAAATTCTGACGAAAATAATCAGAAGTGAATACATCAAGAGATTGAGAATGCTGAAAACAGAGGAGACATACAACTTTAGTGAACCAAATCGCTTCGGGACCGTATGAAGGGAGAGATTTTGAAGTATGAAAACGAGCAATGAGGGAAATATTGGACACCCGTTGAACCCACAAGGGCATTATCTCCGGTCACCGATAGTAGTGTTCAAATCGATATTAGGATTAAAAGCCGTTTTTAGTCATACCATTTCACTATTACAGTATAGTGAAGGCGAAAACTTTCTCAGGGTTTAGGATTTTGAAGATGAGTGATGGATTGGCTGTCAGTGAAGGGGTTGTTCTAGGGTTGAAGGCATAGAGGAGGCGCCTGGAAAGATGGTCACCTCTCAGCTTGTTTTGGTGGCGTCAATACTGCAGGCTAAGGTTAAAACGCACGTATACAACAATCCCTTGTGTTATTTTTTTCCTATTACAACCTCCTCCTTTTCTTATTTTTATTTTTCATTTACTTGGAAATTTTGTTTGTTACTCTTTCCGTCCAAATCTGGGCATCGAGTCTATCAGTCTAATGACTACGTATTAGATATTGTGGTGCAATGAGTATCCCTCTATTTTGAGTTCGAATTTTGAGAATAAAATTATTTATATTAAAAAAAATTATTATTAAAGTGAAAGATTTTAATGCGAATATAACGTCCTCCAACGAATATTAACAATCCAAACCTAGATAAGTGAGTTCGAATAGAGCTTAACTAAGCTAACTATAATTTTAAATCAACATCAGTCCAAGCCAAAGTTCAACACAATTATTATATTATTAATTTGAGTTCAAGTGGAATTCAATTAAATTTTTATTATTATATATTCAAGAATAAAAAAATCAATTGTTTAAAATTTGCTTTTATGCATAAGTTGGTGCCTATATGAAAATTTATTTTCATAATAAATAAATTTATTTAATTTTGGAGCAACAATAAAATTATTTTTTTGTAATTTTTTGTGAAGATAATTCTGACAAAATACTTAAAATAACTCATAAAAGCTACACTATAATATTTGAAATTACTTTTTTTTTAATAGATTTTCCTTAAATATCTTTCTCAATAAGACTTTTTCAAAAGGCTGTCTCAACTCCAAGATACATTATTATCAAGAAAGTAAAATATTTGGACTTTAAATTACCTAGGAAAATAGCAAACTATATAAAGCTCCACCTTTCCTCTTAAACCCTGCTATACTCTACTGGCCTGTCTTCCCTAAACCCATAGGAAGAGCAATTACCTCTCTCATTCACAAATGGCGGTGGACAAGAACAAGCTGGATGAAGAAGCCTGCAGTCTCCGCTTCTACAAAATCATTCTAAGCTGGGACTACCTTCGTCTCCTCAAAGAATCCGATGTAATTTCACAATCTTTTCACACTTTCCTTTAATTCCCTTACTTATACCCCTCTTTGTATAACTGGGTGTTAATATATATTTCCTTATGTATTTCAATTTATTTAGAGAAAGAATCACAAAAAGGATAAAGGGGATGATGGCACTACTACTGGACTGAAAAAAGCTAAGAATTCGTACAAAGATGTTGAAGATTATATTGCAACATTCGAGCCTCTTCTTTTTGAAGAGGTCAAAGCTCAAATCGTCCAAGGGAAAAAAGATGATGAAGAAGGTAGCATTGTTCTTGTTATTTATCCATCTTCACCACATTGTTAATATATTTGAGATTTTCTTTGAGAAAGGTAATATAGGATGTTTGAGAGTTTATCCAAAGAAAAAAATAGTATTAAGCGTATAGCAAGTGATAATTGCATTATGGTTTTCTTCTTTGAATTCCTTCTTATTCAGTTAAAACTCCTATCTTTATTTGTGTTGTCGAGCTAATTTTTGGTTAGCTATTAGTCATATTAACACAAGTTGCTGTGTCAGCACCATAAAATAAAACCTCAATCTATACTAATTTGGTATGGACAAGAACTATATCTCGGAAATTTTGAACATTCCGAGTATTTTGCCATGTTCAGGTTATTGAGCATTATAATGAAAGGGTCCAAATTTCATATAGGTGACCCCAACTAACCAGGGATTGAGGCACACTTGTAGATTTTCTTCTTGTTCTTCATTCTTGGGCAGCCTTGTACATGTGACTGGATGAAAGAAAGGAAGACCCTCCGCACTTGTTGATCCAAGAACTTATGCAGATGTTATTGGAGTTTTGTTTTTGCAATTACGACAATGACAGGGACTCAAGAGATGTAAAGTATAGAGACAATGGAGAAAACTCTCTTATATTGTTTCAAGAAGTAAAAGTATATATACAAGTACATAGAGCCTTAACTAGGGAAAGAATCAAAAAGGAAATCCTATCAATCTACTCTGAATCTCTATAATTATGCTAGCTATATATATCACATAAGATTATGTCTACATTCATTATCTAACGCTCCCGCTCAAGCTGGAGCATAGATTCTGATCATGCCCAACTTGTTACAAAGGTAACCAACTCGAATTCCATTCAATGCGTTTGTGAACAAATCAGCCGGTTGCTTTCCTGTCTTCACGTAGCCAGTGGAGATCAAGTTCTCCTGAATCTTCTCACGAATAAAATGGCAATCAACCTCAATATGCTTAGTTCTTTCATGATACACCGGATTTGACGCAATATGGAGGGCAGCTCGTGTTACACCAGAGTTTTGATGGTATTGGATGCTCTAACCCAATTTCAATCAACAGATGATGTATCCACATAATCTCACATGTAGACTATGAGATAGCTCTATACTCGGATTCTGCACTAGATCGAGATACAACACTTTGCTTCTTACTCCTCCATGATATCAAGTTTCCTCCAACAAAGACACAATAACATGTAGTAGTTTTCCTATCAATTTTTGATCCAGCCCAGTCAGCATTTGCAAAACACTCAATACGAGTATGATTGTGATTGCTATATAATATGCCAAGTCCAAGAGCTCCTTTCAGGTAACACAAAATCTGCTCCAAAGCTGCTTAATGTTTTATCGTTGGTGCAGACATAAACTGGCTAACAATACTTACCGCAAAAGCAATATCTAGACGAGTCACAGTAAGGTAATTTAATTTCCCAACTAACCTCATGTATCTCTCTGGATTGTCAAAAGAATCACCATCATTTTTCATAAGATGCACATTAGGAACCATTGAAGTACTGCAAGGTTTAGCTGCCAACTTTTCAATATTTGCAAGCAAGTCATGAATGTACTTTCTCTGAGACAAAAGAATGCCCTTCTTGCTTCTATTTACTTCTACTTCCAAAAAGTATTTCAACTGACCCAAGTCCTTTGTATGAAACCTAGTATGCATAAAAGACTTGAGGGAAGAAATCCCAACATAGTTAGATAACAATAGAAGACTGAGTTATCATACTTACTCATTTTCAACCCGAACTCTGGAACTACCTCACTGAACATGCCAAACTAAGCTCGTGGACTCTACTTCAAGCCATATAAGGACTTCCTCAAATGACAGACTTTCCCATACTCCCTCTGAGCAACAAAATCTAGTGGTTGCTCCATATACACTTCCTCCTGAAGATCACCACGAAGGAATGCACTCTTGATATCCAACCGATGTAAAAGCCAATTCTCGGACGCAGCTAGAGAAATAAATAAGCGGACAGAAGTGAGTTTGGCAACCGGGGAGAAGGTGTTAGAATAATCCACCACATAAGTCTGAGCATGCCCTTTCGCCACAAGTCTGTCCTTAAGTCTTGCCACAGAATTATCTGGATTAACTTTAACTGTAAAGACCCACTTGCATCCCACTAGTTTATTTCCCTTTGGTAAATCTACCAAATCTCATATTGGTTGTCCTCTAAAGCATGTATTTTCTCAAGAATTGCATCAGACCATCCGGGATGATTCAAAGCCTCCTGCACTATTTTGGGTACAGAGATGGAGTCTAGAGAAACAACCATAGATCTAGACGTAGAGGATAAGTGGTGATAGGAAACAAAGTTAGCAACAGAATATCTCGATCTGCAAGTACGTGTACCTTTGCGAAGAGCAATAGAAAGATCAAGGTTATCTGGAGGATCAGACAAAGAAGAATTGGATGATGTAGGAACTAGTGCGGGACATGTATCATTTGTCTCTCGCCTCCGCGAATAAACTTGAACAATTGGAAGACTTGTTGGAACAGGTACTGAAGGCATAATAGTCTATTGGTGCTCAATAGAATAACTAGGAGATCGAAGAGTATCATCTGATTGTTCTGTCAAAGTACGGGTAACCTGATATACTAGCCACTCATCTTCCTTTTCGTGGCTTGTAGAAATGGGAGGTGCATAGAAGAATGGTGTAGTCCCTGAAAATGCCACATCATTTGACACTAAATATTTACCAAGCTCGGTAAAATAACATCGTTACCCCTTCTGAAAGCGAGAATAGCCCAGGAAAACACACTTCACAGCCTTGGGATCCAACTTGGTAAGAGATGGTCGCAGTGTTTTGGATAGCGCGGCGCGACAAATAGTGACGAGGGCTCGCTTCAGTGAGGCGAGAGGCGCGCAGCGAAGCGCTCGCCTTTTTGACGTGAGGCGGCAATTTATAAAAAAAAATAATATATATATATATATATATAACTAATAACTCAATAACAATAATATGTTAATAAATATATTAATTTAAAAATTAAAAACCCAATAGATAGTCATAGACTCATAATAGATTCATAAATTAAAGACTAATAGATAGTCATTTCGCCGCTGTTTTATAAAAAATTATCTAGTCACTACACAATTAATTCGAAAAACGGAGGGAAAAAATAGAAAATAGAAACGACAAAGAGAAAGGAGAAAGGACTTGATTCTCTGCAATAAAGGAAGTGCAAGCATGTGCAACATGTGCCTTTGCCTAAAAAGAATTTACTTTACAATTAAAAAGGTAAAGTGTTCAATTATTCAATGTGTCAGCATGTGTCTTTGCCTAAAAAGTAACTTACTTTACAATTAAATATTAATTAAAAACTCTAAATTTCAACTTTGTCTCTTCTTCATCCGAAAAAACCATTATTGTAGCTGTAAGCTGCTGCTAAATGCATAATTTTCTTAGACTAATCTGTTGAGTGCATTAGCAGTGATAAAAAACAGAGCCGAAAAAAAAGGGATGAAGAAGAAGAAGAAGAAGAAAAAGGAAGAAAAAATAGAGCAACACATACTCTGTTATGTACTTATGTTGCAGCAGCAGCGATAAAAAGAGCCCAAAACAAAAAGAAAGAAGAAGAGATGAAGAAGAAGAAAAAATAGAGTAACACAGTGTTGCTCTGTTCTGTTGCAGCAGCAGCGATTAAAAAGAGAGCCCAAAACAAAAAGAAAGAAGAGAGAAGAAAGAAGAAAGAAGAAAGAAGGAAAAAAAAATTGGACAGAGTCACAGAACAGAAACTCGAAGAAAGAAGAAAGGAGAAGAAGAAAGAATAAAAGAGATGAAAGGAAGCATACCTGATGAAGAAAGAAGAAAGAAAATCGTTGGTCTGCGGTAGGTTTGCTGTCGACTTGAAGGAGAAAGAGTACAGAAATCGCGAGCCCTAACTTTTTGTTTTAACAGATCGCTGCTACTGCCTTCTTCTTTTCTTTTTAGCAAAAAGCAACGCTACAGCTTGCCTCACGCTACAGGTCGCCTCACGCTACAAAGGCAGAGGCGCTCGCCTTTTTGAAAGCGCTACGCCACATTGTAAAATAGCGATGGCAGCTCGCATCGCCTCGCATCGCCTTACGCTATTAGCACTGAGGCGAGCGCTATTTACAACACTGGATGGTCGAACATCTTAAACATAACATATGCTTCCAAACCCCTTAGGTTCCACCGGAAATAATGACTTATTCGGAAAAAGAACACTATAAGGCGCATTACCATCGAGTGCACCAGATGGCATGCGATTAATCAGAAAACAAGCCGTAGAAACAGCATCAGTCCATAACTATTTAGGAACCTTCAGTTGAAACAAAAGTGTTCGAGCTGTCTCAAGTAGATGCTTATTCTTCCTCTCAGCAACTCCATTTTGAGAGGGTGTATCAACACATAAAGACTGATATAATATACCATGTTGTCTCATGTAGGATTGAAATAACTCTAACATGTATTCTTTATTGTTATCACTCCTTAGAGTACGTACTGAAGCATTGAATTGAGTTTTGCCTTCAACACAAAATGCAGAAAAATGAGTGAACACTTCAGAGCGGCTCTTCATAAAGTAAATCCAAGTCATTCGAGAAAAATCATCTATAAAAGTGACAAAATACTTATGCCCAATTTTAGAAACAACTGGACATGGTCCCCAAACATCAGAATGGACCAACTCAAAAGCTGACTCAACTCGTTTATTAACCCTTGGACTTAACGAGATGCGATGGTGTTTTGCAAATCGACATGACTCACAATCCAATGATGACATATTCTAAAACTGAGGACAGAGCTTCTTTAACAAAGGCAAAGAGGGATGTCCAAGTCGACAATGTGCTTCAAAAAGAGACGATACTAGAACATGCAACAGACTGTAGCTCCCATTCATCAAGAATGTAGAGATCACCAGATATATATCCTTTACCAATAACCTGCATCGTCTAAGATCAAAAAATAAACAAGGATCGGGAAAGAATGTAACACAGTAATTAAGGTCTTTAGTAATTTTACTAACAGAAATCAAGTTAAAGTCCAAGTTTGGTAGACTTAATACAGATGACACGATTAATAGAGGAAGTTGGTTTAATAGTCCCAGATCCAATACTGCTACAAGTTGATCCATCAGGTACAGTAATCGTAGAGGGTGCTTTATGTGAGCAAAAACTAGAAGAAAATATTTGGATTACTTGTCATGTGAATTGTAGCACCAGAATCGATCACCCATTTATTAGAAGATGTGATAAGACATGTTTTATCTGACCCAGCAAAGGCAGTAACTGAAGAAGATTCCTTAACTGAGTTATGATATTGAAGGAATTTTAGAAACTCATGGAGTTGTTGCATTATTATTCTTTACCATCATTTTTTTTCCTTTCAATAACAAACTGATTAAACTAACAGAGGTCTGGGAAGCTAAAAGATACTCAAATAGATCCTGGTAGATACGAAATAAACAATCTATTGAACAGTATTCAACTTTAATAATCCACTCAACCAAATCAGAGAACGAAACGAATTTGTCCCCAGCTGAAACAAAAATAGAGGCCAACAAAGTTTCTGATACGGAAAGACCCAAGTCACTAATTGATCACCGTAGTGAGTCAAAATTAAGGATGCAAGCTTCTCACACAGGCAGCTCCAAGAAAAATACCACAGAATTAAAAAATTCAATAACGAATAAAACAAACTCAAACCTGACCAAACAAAGTGAGAATTCAATTTGGTCTGAAGTTGTTCTTTGCCAAAATGTGGTTCTATGATCAGAGAACCATCACAAGTCAACTGGAAATGTCAAGAAGACCTCAGTTTAGCTTCCGGCCAAGGAATTTCCGGCAGCAGATTCGGCTCAACTCCGGCGAGCAGTAAACCGGCTCTGATACCATGTAAAGTATAAAGACAATAGAGAAATCTCTCTTATCTTGTATTCAAGAAGTAACAAGTTTATATACAAGTACATAGAGTCTTAACTATGGAAAGAATCAAAAAGGAATCCTATAAATTTGTTGTAAATCCCTATAATTATGCTAGTTATGTATATTACATAAGATTATGTCTACATTCATTTTCTAACAAGAGACAACTAGTACTATTAGTCCTTTGTCTTTAAAACTTGAGGGCGGACTAGAATTTTGACAATATATCACCTAAAGTGCATTTTCATATACATAATTCAGATTGCACATTTATGCATGTATACATGTTTTGTGAGTCTTTGAAGCTTACATTGGTATGTCTTCAAGTTCCATTTTATCTTTATTTGGTTGCCTCTGTTTTCATGTACTTAGCATATTTGTTCTTGGGTATTGTAGAAACGCAATGGATGAAAGCAGTAACTGTTGGGTGTAGTGAGATTGATGGATTTCACTTTCCAATGATTTCATCCAGTGATGTTGAATCAATATCACAAAATGATCTGCTGTTACTTTCAAATAAAGAGGTACCCGGTGTCTGTAAATTTTGTGTATGCTTTTCACTTGTTACTTTGTAAGGAATCTGAACATACGTGTTAAAAAATCTGTATTCTTCAATGATATCCTACTTAAATGGTGAATACAAGCATCATAATGCGGTCTCCATTTGTCATCGTTTTCTTTCTGAAGTTTCTTGATAGTCCGAAGTTAAAAAATTTCTTAGAAATTTGGGCGCTTATGGTGAAATATTTGCAGTTTGGGGAGGGTAAGAGACTTCCAACTGCGTATGCATTTGCATTGGTTGAGGATCGTCGACCAGACAAAATAAGGCTTAGGATGTACCTGAGCGGAGAGGTCAAACAATTGAGTACAGAGCAGACAGAAGCTTGCCCAAGGCTTTTGAATATGCGTCCTCTTATTACGGAAAATGCGAAGCTTTTGCATGTTCTTAAGGTATTACAACCTAACTTCTAAATTCTTATCGAACTTCAGGTGTTCCAATATATTTGGTTTCTTTGTGATTCTAACTTACATGTTCATACATGTGGAAAATATGTAATGCTTGGGCTCAGTTTATTATACTTTCTGGATAAAGCTCCATTATGAAGAAACTAGTTGTTCAGTCTGTGTACGACAGATCAAACTTGTAATTGAGCTAAACCAAACTCAAAAGTTCACTGGTGGAAATTATGCATGATTTTTGTTTTTTATGTACGAAAACCTCGTTAAGTTGCGGTAGATATGCTCAACGTTTCTTAAGGTGATATTCAGCAAACTGATAATTATTTATGGTAGCAAGACCTTGGTAAGTTAGTCATGGTAGAGATATACCAATTCTCCTGCAATTTCCAGGCAATCAGCAGAATTCAGATGATTTGCAGCGAAGCTTTTTGAGGGTCTATATTGGTCTGCTTCAATGTTAATATTGCTAAGTGAAGAAAAAATACCAGTTGCAACTCACATTAATATTGGTCTAGTTATTTGAATTTAAAGATGAAACTAAATTATCATATACTCTCGTGTTAAACTGTTTTCCTTTTCACTGTCTGTGCTTCAACTTGCAGATATGCAGTTTATCAACTATAGCCCGTGAATATGTTGCTCTGCGGTCAGTTAGCTCCCTTCCATTCAAGGATTTGATACTATCAGCAGCTGAAAGCAATCATACTACAGAGGATCATGCCTGGAAAATATCTAGACCCTTGAAGGAATTTCTTGAAAGCAATCACAACAAGTCTCAGCTTGATGCTATTAATGTGAGTTTCAAAACAACTTTATAATTATTCTTATCTCATCTTAAGTATATGCAGTAAGCACCTTTCTAATATTTTGATTTTGCAATAGCACGCACGCAGACATACATATATTTATATATCAATGCATATATGCGGTCTATACCAACTTGGTGCTTCTGCCCCCCCCCCCCTCCATGACCTATGGGTAGTTTTTATGTCATGTAAAACTTAGCATATCCTTTTCTCATTCAACATTTCTCTTTTGCTGCAGGCAGGGCTTTCACGGAAAACTTTTGTGTTAATACAGGTTTGACTTATCGATTTGTTCTCTAGGTTGTGTAAATTAAACATGCCGTCTCATATGCTGTTTCAAGTGTACTACCTTTGGGATTTATGAATGAATGTATCTTGGAATGTCATGACAAGTGGAGCTGATCTGTGTGCAGTTGTGTATGTTATTTTATTCCATGAAAAATACAGTCTGATAACTTTAATGTATCGAAATTCCTACAGAGGAGACTAGTGTATAAATTTTAGTAAGGCAATTCTTCAGATTCAAGTTAATCGTGTATCATTGATGCTTCTAAACATGAAGCTGGAACTTTAATAGAGTTATGTATTTAACAAAGTTCATTACTCTAGGGTCCACCAGGGACTGGAAAAACACAAACTATCCTTGGGCTTCTCAGTGCCATTTTGCATGCAACTCCTGCCAGAGTACACTCCAACAGGTATCCTGCTTAGTTTTCTTAGTTACTTTAGGTGAATTCATATTAGAAAAAATTTCTGGTGGTTGGTATAGCATAATGCATTCAACAGAAAGCGTTCCTTTATTCTGTTATCTGTATATAATGCAAAAGTTTTTTCCTAATCAAAAGTGTAACACATTTTCTTTTATATACTGAATTTATGCAGGGGGAATTTGAGTGTTGTAAAACGTGGACCAGAATTATCCATGGCAGACAAGTATGTCTACAAAATAATCTGAAATCCTGTTAATATTTACGAATGTGGGTATGATGTACTTATTAAAAAAAAGGAGCATGCATTGATGTATCTACATATTCTTTTACCAGACATACATGCATGTATTTGCTGCCTTTTAAGCTGACTACACGATGAAAGGTTCACGTTGAAAATCTGAAGATAAAATCTTCATTACCTTTATAAACCTTAAGGATCATAAAATGAGAGTGTAGAAATTATGTGTACATGTTTTGTTTTCCATGTTGTGCCACCATATTTGGGAAGCAAGATCTTTGACAGTGGAGATGAAGTAAAATATATATGCACTTGTTGACTGATTATTGTGAAGATCCAGCATCTCCTTTCTTTCTGGATGGATGGAGAAGTGGGGTGGAAGTTGGTGTATTCTTTTTGGATTTTTATTTGCAGAGTGATCTATACAATTATTATGTGTATGGTTTTTGGCTGTTGACCACCTTATCTCCCCTATTTTGCCCATGCTTCTTCTAGATACATGCATAATTTTTATAAATTCGACGTTTAGAATTGTGTGGAAAATTCTTTTTCAAAATCTCTTTTAGACCTTGTTTCTTTTGAATATCTCATGGGGTAAAATGTTTGAATTTTGCAGATACAATCACTGGGGAAAAGCATCTCCATGGTTAGCTGGGATTAATCCTCTAGATCACGAAATGCCTATAGATGGGGATGATGGATTTTTCCCTACATCTGGCAATGATTTGGTATGTTTTGATATTCTCCATGGTAATGCTAAGTTCTGAGAAACTTTAATTTTATGCCTCTTACAATAATCTGTCTTTCTAGAAACCGGAAGTAGTTAATTCCAGTCGAAAGTATCGTGTTCGTGTTCTTGTTTGTGCTCCGTCAAATTCTGCTCTCGACGAGATTGTTTTGCGCATTCTAAACACAGGTATGTTCTTTGTTATGTCTAGATTTCTTCTTTGCCACAAGTTGTGGTGTTGTTTGCAATGTTGTGTATGAATACATTTCTGAATATACAAAAATAAAGGACACTTCTCTGCTCCTTTTGAAATTTACAATGTGAAATTTACACTGTTCTGAAAATTACGCGAAGAAGGTAAGCAGTTCTTTTATGTTATATCAGTTACTTTTAAGCTTTTGGTATCTTTTTCACTTGTGAAATGAAATAGATACAACACTGATAATAAATTCGGTGAGTGCTATGGGAAATATTGGTATTCTTAAATTTGCTTAACCAGCCGTAGATTACCCTAGGGAATGCAGTCATCAGTGAACTTGTAGGAACTCTCTACCTTGAGCTGTATCACCCAAACACATTCTTATTCAAGGTAATGAATTTAGATGTTAAATTTACCTTTTGCTCATCTTCTCATAAGTAAAAATGTGGCGACTTTCTACCCTGTGCTGGCTATATCACCAGCAATAACTTTTAAGGTAATGAATAGATGTCAAATTTATCTTCTGGTTTCTCTTCATAAATTATGATGTGTAATGACTAATGAGTAATAGAACTGTTATCCTACAAGCATGCGAGTATTGGCAGCCGAAGCATAGGATTTTAAACAGAAGCTTTGAGCCAAGTGCAGGGCAGACTTCCCATAGTATTATGCAGTAGTTTGTGTTCTTGGGGGTTGTTTCAAAACCATCAGTATATAGGTAGAAGAAGCTTGCACTCTAAGGTAGTAGGCGTAAACGTGGGAAAACCTGAAAGGAAATCTACTTCTTTTCTCAGGCTCAGAGTTGCAATAAGGTGAAGAAGTTGCAGCCTGTCGAAGTAAACCCTTGCGCATTAGAGAATCTTTGCAAGGGCTGGGAAGAGATCAGCGACACAAACAAAACCCGGTGTAGTATCAATTAATATCGAACAAGCATAGCCTGTGATCTTGTAGGATTGGAAGAGACACAAAAAGTAATTCTATACGTGTGATGATTTTTATTCCAACTTAAAAAGTGACTTCGAACAGATAATATGAGGTTATAAGTTATGAGATATGCTTTTTTCTATAACCTAAATTGTACTAATCAAAATGGAGAGAACTCCCGTATACAAGAAATATACCAAAAAGTAGAGAATTTACATCAGAACATGATTCTCTACAAAAGATGCATAATCTTCTATACAAATAGGGGCTATATGAGTGAACCAAAAAGCAATCAATGATAAAAGACTATTCTTAAGATGTAAAAAAGGAAACTCAATCCTCTTAAAATCTCTCCTATTTTTGTCCCCCCCCCCCCCCCCTCAACCCAAACTATCCATATGAGAGCTAACGGAGCGAACTTCCACGCCTTTTGCTTTCTTCTTCTACGGAAACCGGCCCAGCTATATAGCATTTCCTATACAGTTGGCATCACCCAGTGAACACCAAAAAGGTTCAGGATCGCCCTCCACAAAGCCGAGGACACAGGGCAATGCAACAAAGATGATCAACTTCTTCCCATGAGCTTTTATACATATAGCACCAACTAACAAGTGTAATTCTCCTTTTCGCAGATTCTCAGCACTCAAAATCATTCCCAACTAACAAGTGTAATTCCCCTCTTTCGCAGATTCTCAGCAGTCAAAATCACTCCCCTTGCTGCTAGCCATGCAAAAAAGCACACCTTCATGGGCGCCTTAGGAATCCAGATCGAGGAGTGTGGAAAAGAGGCCTCCTCTCTCACCAACATACTCTGGTAAAAGGACTTTACGGTGAATAGATCATCGTCACGCAAACCCTATCTCCAAGAACCATAAGATGACCGAGGCCTGTCTTGCCCATATAGCAGTGTAAATAAACCTTGGAGCTCCGCAATCTTTCAATCTTGCATGTTCCTTCTAAATGAGAGGTCACATACTACCCCCTGCATGCTCCTTACGAATCTGTTGGACCATCAATTCCTTCTGGTTTGAAACTCTGAAGACGTGGGGGAAGGAGATCCTCAGAGTATCCTCTCCACACCACCTATGATTTCAAAAGCTGATTCTCCTTCCATCTCCCTCCCGGTAAGAGATGTTGCCACTGAAGGATACCTAATTCTTCATGATGCTCCTCCATATGCCACACCGAAAAGGCGTTATGATTTCCTTACTCCTCCAATCCCCTCCCGTGGAATCTTACTTTTTTACTATGACCTTCCTCCATAGAGCATGCTCTTCTACCCAAATCTCCACAGCCATTTCCCCAACAAAGCTCTCTTGAATACCCTAAGATCTTTTACCCAAGTATACCCCACTTCTCCACTTCTTTGGAGAAGTGACTGTCTGCCAATTCACTAGATGATACTTTCTAGTTTCATCCACTGCATCTCACAGAAAATTCCTTTGAAGCCGCTCCAGTTTTTCTGTGATGCTCACAGGAGCTTGCAACAGGGACAAGTAATAATGAGATATGCTATGAGCTTTTAAAAAAAATATGACATGCTCTGCCTCTTCTCAATAGATTTTACTTCTGTATGTATTTATCACCCCAAAAAAAAAAGGATTTCTACTTATGATGTATATGTTTCTTTAACCTATGTAATCAGCGCTAAAGCTCTGTGGTTACAAAAGGAATTCATGGACAACCTTGTACTTGGAGATATGGCATTTCTTTTGCTGCAAAAATTGCATTTATGTTTATCACTTTCAGGTCCTTGTAAAATTTATTATCAATTTCAGGTATCCGGGATGAAAACGACCGTGCATACAGTCCTAAAATAGTACGAATTGGTCTTAAAGCGCATCATTCTGTGCGGGCGGTCTCCATGGATTACCTTGTCTGTACCTTGCACTCGTTTCTCATTATTCTAGAGATCTCAGTGCCAAATATGGATGTTTACTTGGTAGTTTTATGTGTATGTAGGTGGAGCAAAGACTGTCCGGCATGGACTCACAAACTGGTGATAGGCAGAAGCAAGGAGGGCCGCTGAAAGATAAAGACAGCATTCGTGGTTCTATTCTGGATGAGGCTTTAATTGTATGCCAGTTGGACCCTCTTTCTGTAGCTAACGAAAATCCACTCAATGTCAGCTGGACCCTCTTTCTATAACTACCTCAAGCCAGTCAATGACTAACCTATGATGTGCAGGTGTTCTCTACTCTTAGCTTCAGCGCTTCCCCTGTTTTCAGTAAATTGAATCGTGGTTTTGATGTTGTTGTAATAGATGAAGCTGCTCAAGCTGTAAGTTACTTTGTCCTCTATGACCTTGAATAGAATTTAATGCTACCTGTCATTGTCATTTGTTTTATCCATAAATGATTTGTGTTTTGGATTGTGTCTCCCTTGTGTTAGTTATTTATGGTAGTTACTGTATGATATTATTGCATGCTATTTTATTTACGGTTCTTATGTTTAGATAATTATTTACGCTATTTCTGTTGGACTTACTAATGCTCTTTTGTTTTTGTTTTTGTTTTTCCTTTCCTTCACTGAGCCGAGGGTCGATTGGAAACAGCCTCTCTGCCCTTTCGGGTAGGGGTAAGGCTCGTCTACATATTACCCTCCCCAGATCCCACTTTGTGGGACTATACTGGGTAGTTGTTGTTTCTGTTGTTGTCGTCATTGTCATTTGTTGTTCTTCATTTGGTATAGTTAGCTAGTAATGCTTTGAATATTCATTTGACCTTTTTGCATTTGTAATTTTGTTCGTCACACTTCCAAGCCCACTCCTCCCTCCCTGAAAAAGTTTCAGTTTGGAAATATACTCTCTTTTTATAACCTTAATGGAAATGATGAAATTGACTTTTTGCAGCTTTGGGTTGGGTTGGGTGGGTGAGAGAATTATCATGCTGCCAAATTCAAATGTCAGTAGTAGTACTCAATTTACAACTTCACGTGATATTTAACATAATTTTAACGATATTCTCTTTCTAACCGATTATGCTGTTAGATGAGGTGGTCAGTTGTTATACAATTTGATATAGTACCAAATCAGGTAGAGGCCCTGAATCTCATTGCCAATCCTTAATGAGAAAATTCATGTAATTGTTCCATGAAAAATAATCAGAACTGCACATGAAAAGGGATGGTCATGTCCAGGTACACCCTTCCAAATAACAAACCCAAAATCCCCATTTCAACCCATTCCATGCAGTGTTTTTTGGCCAGTCCGTAAAAGCCCTATCTTAAATTTTTTTCCTTGTAAAACAATCCGACAAAATAGTTAGTAGGCATCTGTGATATGAAAAAACTACAGAATAAAGTTGCACATATCTTTTAACACATCAGATATGACCCTTTTTGGAATTAAAAGCTTTAAAAACAAAATAAAACCCATCAGAAGTATTAGTCTTCACAAGCAAAGTGCTAGTACCAAATTGTAAATTATTGAAAAATAATCCAACAGTGCATTTATATGCATTTGGTCCTAATCTTATGGAGGAGTTCATTGGATCATACTTAACAAACAAATATGCTTAAATAGTCTAATCTTATGAAATGAAAAAAGTGCAGTTCACGTTAAATGGGGATTTTGCTTTTCTGGTCCTAATCTTATGGAGAAATGCATTAACGGTTTTTACCTTAGGAATCTAAGTTGAATTTAACGGAAGTTGCTCAAGTTGTCCATACCTTATAGACTGGATATATTGCACTTGTTAAGGGAAAAGTAGGGATTTACAGTCCTACTTTAGGGGGGAAATGTGGTATGGAGCATTGTTACTTGCTTTGACTCCGAGGCACTTTTAGAGGGAGGTACTACAGTCAGTAGAATGCCAGTTTAGGAAAAGTAGGAAGGTGGTACACTTATTATCATAATACAGGGAGGTAAGTTGCGAAGTGCCTCCATATGGGGTTAAATGACTTATTTTTCAGTTAGGAATAATGCCAATCAAACAGAGAAGACAGTGACTATTACAAAATTCCCTTTCTGGAATGTACCGAAATAGAGACAGACGAGTAATTATTGATCCGTATACCACTAATAAGTTTCAAGAGTGCAAATTCAGCAAGTCAATTTTAAACAATCAGTGTATTTTTCCCTTAATGTAAAAGACTTTACACGGAACTTTAATAATTAATGCGTAGTAAGATACCACTTATCAAAAAATATAGTCTAGTGTTCCGCCTACTGAAAATATCTCTTAATATACTAGTACATAAGTCAAACCAACTCTTCAAACTCCTTGACAATCATGTTTGGATGTTCCTGACATGAAGTGTGATATCTTTAGTAATACTATTTGTTGAGTCGCATTGTACTATTGTATGCGAAATAACTGGATTCCCTCACCAAATTTACTGAGCTTCTAGAATTTTCTTGTAATATCTAGCCGCTAACCCTTAACGTCATTGTTAAACAGGTGGAACCATCAACACTTGTCCCGTTGTCCAATGGGTGCAAACAAGTATTCCTGGTATGATATTGATGCAAATATGTAATTTTTTCCTCAATTTTCTTATAATATAATTCCTTGAGCTGGTATATTTGGGCATACTTCCCAGGGTGATGTCTGTTCTTTTCTTCTGGTATTAAATCAACTCCATTGATTGGCATGAATGATATTAGTCTCTCAACCTTTTTATCCACTTCTCTCTTGGGGGATGTCCCAACATATTATGTACTTTCTGTGTCATGATAGCTAAGAATTCATATTTCCTATATCGTCCTTCATTTTTATTAAGAGTGAACCTTGTCTCTCCATACTACTGAAAAGTATTTCAACAGTACTTGAACCATTTCATGTGTTGGGAAGTAAAACTATGGTATAAGCCCCCAAAAAATGTCAGGCTATAGGACATAAAATATTTTAACTGTTGCCGTAGACATAAGAGAACTACTTATTATGTGTATTAAAACTATTAAGTTGTATTATACATTAGTAACTATTTTTCTTTTAAAAAAAAACATGAACTATTTGCGGGCCAAAGTTTCCTTGCTACATTTGAACAATTCTGAATTCTGATTGTGTAGGTAAGCTCTTTAAATGCAATGTTGATACAATGATATATCTGTGTTTGATGTACTTGGTGCTGAAGAGAATTTTGAAAGCAGCATTCTTTCATTTCCCTTTGATATGAAATTTGATCTTGTTGGGAAACATTTAAAACTTTTTTTCTTCCTTCCCATTAACAGGTCGGTGATCCAGTTCAACTGCCAGCCACTGTGATCTCACCTATTGCTGGAAATTTTGGGTAAAGCAACTGCATCTACATTCTATAAATAAAAGAGCATGAAACAGAATGTTTTATGTTTCCAACACTTTTGAGAAACAAATAAACAAGTTATTGAAGCTTTCTGCTGCCATCATGTCGAAACTAGAGCTGTTTTCGAGGACCAAGAAGAATTCATTCAGCCACTATCAAAACCATCCCTCGACTCTCCAGGCTTTTACCTCCAGGCCTTCACCAGGGATTCTTTCGTATCCTCTGACCTGCCAATCTCCTTCAGTCCACATCTCACCCTCCTCTAACTCTGCTTTAGATTTTCCTGCTTGGTTTCCTACTTCTAACTGCCTTCTCTTTTTCCATTACAAACTTTCTTGAAAAAGATAAATTTATTCTTTACTATGGAACTTTTTTGTGTTTTTTGGATCTACAGTCTCTGTAAGTAGAATAAAATATCTAAAGTGTGCAAATTTCAGCCTTATAGAAAGGAAAATCGAGACATCCTTTTTTCCCCCATTTTCGAGAAAAGATCTGACTGTTCCAAGTTACCAAAAAAGTCCTTAGAAACCTATTCTTGTTTCTCTGATTTCATCTTTCCTCCTTGGGCGTGGTATTGATAGATATTGCGTCAGCTTATTTGAGAGACTTCAGAGGGGTGGATATCCAGTGCAGATGCTGAAGACTCAATATCGCATGCATCCAGAGGTTTGCTTTCATTCTCTTATATGGCATTATAAACTGTCACATTTTCATGCAACTACTGAGACATCAATCCCATTATGTTCAATGTGCAGACATGTCTCTGGATACTCTAGACGCTTTTAGGTCTTTGTTCCTATTACTAACAGCAGATAATATACTATTGTCACTGACCTAAGCCCATTTGACTAGAAAATAGTTTTAGAGACTTGGCCTATTAAGTAACATTCAGCAGAGATAGTGATTTTGCTTACTGCTGCATTGCATCATATTTAAAAAGCATGAGAAATCCTGAGCTTCGACTGATAACTCAAAGAAAGATCAAATGCTAAAGCATCAAAAGAAAAGCTTTAAAAGAAAGAATTTGGCTGATAAAAGGAACTAAAGAACAGAAGATAGTAAGGAGAAAAGAAATCAAAATCAGAAGTAGGCTTCTAGCAACTAGGGATTGACTGTGTAGTTGGTAAATAGATCTGAGAGGAATAACTTGAAGTTTGTCTTTCAATCTAAATTTGGTGATCAGCAAAGTCTGCATGTAATGTCATCTGTGTTTAACCTATGAATCATGCGTCCTCATTGCTTATCTTTAGATAATAAGACAGAAAGTGAGGCTTGAGAATTCATAGATAGATGGTAGATGCAAGTCTCGTACAATGTGGAACAGAAAAAAAAAATATTGCTGTAACTTCAAATGCGATATTAGGTTTAATAGGCCCATGGCAGGAAGTTCAAAATGATCTTTATTTTTGAAATATATTAATATAGTAGTATCAAAATACAAAATGCAGATAAGGAACTTCCCTTCCAGAGAATTTTACAAGGAGGCTCTAGAAGATGGACCTGATGTTGAAGAGCAGACTAAACGCTCCTGGCACGAATACCGTTGCTTTGGACCTTTTTGCTTTTTTGACATACACGAGGGAAAGGAGTCTCAGCCATCTGGAAGTGGCTCTTGGCAAAATGTTGATGAGGTTGAGTTTGTGCTTGCAATGTATCACAAACTAGTCTCCAGATATCCAGAGCTTAAATCAAGTTCCAGGTTAGCTATTATATCACCATATAGGCATCAAGTCAAACTTTTGTGTCAAAAATTCCGAGAAACATTTGGTGTGGAGTCTGACAAAGTAGTTGATATCAACACTGTTGATGGTTTCCAGGTAATCCTTTGACTTTCCTGCCAGATTTCTTGCATCATTTGGCACTTGATTAATGCTAAATAAGATTCAGGCATCTTCTCTTCGCCTCTGTATTTGGTAGAGAGAAAATAATTCACTTTACCACAGGGACGTGAAAAGGATGTTGCAATATTTTCATGTGTTCGAGCGAGCAAAGATAAAGGCATTGGTTTTGTTGCTGATTTTCGGCGAATGAATGTTGGCATCACCAGAGCACGGTCTTCTGTTCTGGTATTCATTTAGCAAGTGAAAGTTATCTAATATTCAGTCCTACTTTTTCAGAAGTCAGTTAATGTTCTGTAAACAAATGTTCTACATTTTGTGTTTAGGTTGTTGGTTCTGCGTCCACGTTAAGAAGAGGAGACAAACATTGGCAAAATTTAGTTGACAGCGCGGAGCAGAGAAATGCGCTCTACAAGGTATAAACTCTTGACATAATTATCTTAGTACTCCATGTTTAAAAATGTTGAGACACTGTCCCAAAAAATGAGGTAGGGGGAAGGCCACCCAGTTCCTTAGGAGCAAAAACAGGAAATATAACCAAACTTTAAGGAGTCTGGTAAACTTCTTAGCCATGTGGTGTGAACTAAGAAAATAATTGTCTTATCCTTATGCTGTCTAATTTTCTTTCGCTTCCTCATTTTCACTTCAAACATTAATGATGCACATTTTAAGTTTCTTTCCCTTTACTGAACTTCCTGGTCTCGAACCTTTAGACAATTATAAATTTTCCGGTTGTGCCACCTCAGCTACATCCTTGATTTCTACAGTTCAATCAACATATATTTGGCTTCTGTTTTAGGTCTCCAAACCCTACGATGAATTCTTCAGTCAGGAAAATCTCAAATTAATGGAAGTGGAAGCTATGCATGACAAACCTGAAATTCCTCCAGAAGATATGGACGTTGAAGTGCCCGTTGATGGTACTGCTGTTGAAGCTGATCCAGTGCAACCGGAAGAAAATGACTGGGGTGATGCTGGAGAAGAAGGGGGCTACGATGAGGACTAGGGGAACCGTCTAGAGTTGTTTCTGTTATCATTCCTTGACCAATGTGAATTCCACAAGATTGTTCCCAATGGCTCTTAATTTGTATTTGTACTAAACATATTTTTAATCATAATGTTAATGTCCAAATCATTATAGTGTAGAGACTGAATTCAATTGATTGTTAGGAGCTTGGAACAATTTGACATAAACTGTTAAGATTCTTTTGTCCATGATTTTTGGCATTATGGTAAAATCAAATCATCAGCATTTCTCTTATGTTTAATGTTTTTTCTTTTCTTTTCAGTCTCCTGGACTGTACAGAGCAGCTTTAATACCTTCATATAAACAGTGGAAGATTTGTAGACATAGAATTACAAATTTATAATATTTCTTGTCTAAAAGTAATATTTCAACATCTTCTATAATTGTTTCGTTTTGTTAATATATTTTTCATCTCTTTTTAATATCAATCAGATGTGAGATACCCATTCCACTCCCTTTGCTAACTTCCAGACAAAGTATCAGTTACTTGTACATCACTCTGATTGCAAAAGTACAGACCCAACTCGATTTGTTTAGACTAAAGTCGCTATAACTATTCATTGGCTACATACCTAAAATCTATTTCTTTTTGAATATTTGTTCCCGCATAATTGTTTACATTTTTAGCAAGTTAATCGCCACTAAATGTTACCTATGTCGCCATTAAAATCTAGAGCAAATAAGAGATGACTTGAACTAACACAAAATAAGGTAATTTGTGTGAAAGAATTTATAGCAAATAAAGTTGTATGAGTCAAATCTGACCACTAGATGGTTGTCATTAAAGAAGATGGTAATAGGTCGACCCCGCTATGGTCGTGCCCACAAGGCGTAATGGCGACGGGCATCGCGTTTTCCGCTGGGGTCGAACCATTAGAAAGCTTATGTCACAGAATACGCGTAATGTCATGGGCAAGCGATAAAGAACTCAGTTATGAAAAAGTAAGTCGGACAGACAATTGGATAAAAGGTAAAATTGTCAGTATATATAGAAAAGCAGGAGACCATAACAGAGGGCATAGATTGGGCAATCACGTTAATAGTCATTGTTACGGAACCAAATTTTTAGCCAAATTCTTTAGTTTCCTTTAGATCTAGAACCAATAAAATATCATTGCTAGGCTGTCAGCCTTTGAAACGACCCCACCAATCTAGGTCATGTTGCTACGTAAAATAGAAGTTATAACTAATGTCTATGCAAAACCCACATCTCATCTGTGACGACAGGTTTGGCACGATATATGTACGTTTGAAATAGGATCACTGTTATATGGCATGACCACAACCCCATTTGACGTATCTACATTATTTATTGACCCATGTTCCCACCCATTGGGAAGGGACGACGACCTGTTGTGCGGTCTTTTGGTAAAGCGAACACACCCTGCCCTATTTTCATATCCCCCCCACCACCACCAACACTGGATGGTCTATGAACGACGTATGACATGTTCCCCTTGTTGTTGGCACAAATCAGAGGAGATCGGACCGAGACTCGATTTCAACACTTTAGCGAGCAAGTGAGACGGGCCCAATCTGTGAGAATCTTAGACGTTGTTAACAACAGAGCCGAACACGACTGCCAAATCTAAAACAGCCATTCGAGAACTAGGCGGAGCGAGTGACACTATAACGTTACTCCTTCTTTCACTAATTCGTTGGGTCGAGGTAACAGAAAATTTTATTTTGGTTTATCTTCACTCTTTTTTTGGTTCAATGTAAATGCAGGCACTCGCGCGGGTAAGCAAGCGAGGGACTAACACCTCCAAAACACCCCTGAGATGGCTACATAGCATACAGTCCCGCAAGTAATGACCGAGCAACCCCCCCCCCAACCACGACATATCACGAATAGCAGAAATGGCTCGGTATAGAACAACTTAAAAAAATATTCTTAGTAAAAGCAAAGTTAAACAAACTGGGACTCACTTAGGAAGCGAACAATATTCTCCAAAGAAAGCAAAGTTAAGAGAATTGGGACACACCCAGGAAACGCACAATATTCCCCAATGAAAGCAAAGTTAAGCAAACTGGGACTCACCTAGGAAGAGCACAATATTCTCCAAAGAAAGCGAAGTTACGCAAAATGGGACCCACTTGGGGAATGCCCGGTATTCTCCAGTAAAAACAAAACCAAGCAAACCAGGGCTCACCTCGACGCGCGCATAAACATTATGCAATGAATAATATTCTCTAGAAAAACACACACAACAATGATAATGGGTTCACATTTCTACACTTGCTCGAAATAATACCCTTACGGCCAACAGTTATCGCCAAGAGAAAAATTCGACTCCGCTTGAAATTATAATGGGTTAACATTATGACGCTTGCTCGAAATAACACCTCTACGGACAACGGCCAGCACCAAGAGAAAATTTGACTCTTCTCAAATTATAACAGGTTAACATTTCGGCACTTGCTCAAAATAACACCCGTACGGCCAATGGTTATCGCCAAGAGAAAAATTCAACTCCGAACGGGTTAACATTTCGACACTTACTCGAAATAACACCCCTACAGCCAACGGCCATCGCCAAAAGAAAATTTTGACTCCGCTCAAATTATAACAGGTTAACATTTTGACACTTGCTCGAAATAGCATCCCTACGGCTAACGGCCATCCCCAAAATAAGAATTCGATCTTGCTCGAGTTAACACATTTACGGTAACCAGTCATCGTTGGGCCAAATAGGTCACAATTCAATCTTGCTTGAATTAACACCTTTACTGTCATTGGCCATCGTTGAAACAAATAGGTCACAATTTGACCTCGCTCCGAACGATATCTATACGGTCACCGGCCACAATCAAATAAAAGGAAAAGCTCGAAATTGTTCAAGTATAAGTCAGAGGTCGACTTCATCCAAAACGGAAATTCTAAATTCGAACTCATTCAAATAAAGTCAAAAGTGGACCTCACTCCAAACAACGATTTCAAGTTTGACTCCGCTCGAGTACACAAAAAAAGTTGACTTTGCCTAAGTCGGCAAGTCTGAACTTAATCCCACTCAAATGTTCAAGTGAAAGATGGCTTCGTCCAAAAGGGCAGACCCAAATTCAACCTTGTTTGAATCAGGATGAGACTGCCTAAAGCGAAAAATCGGAAGTCAACCTCGCCCGAACGTGCAGAACCAAAGCAATGTAATTCAGACTCATGCAATGGGACCCTGTTCAGTCTCGTCAAGGTCGAATTCCCATATTAAAAAATTAGGGACTCATCACAAAACAAAAATCTGAATGTCTACGCCAAAACTGAAAGATGTGCAACAAACAACGAGAAGGGAAAGAAAATCAAAAGATACATAAAGGCGAAGCAACTAATTTATTTACATATACGTGCGCAACAGCTGCACTTTATAAAAGGCCGAAATAGGCCCTCAAAAAAAGAGGAGAAGAAATAAAAATGAACAAAAAAATAGAGAAAAGATTATTGTAAAAGCTGCAACAACATTTCACTCGGCGTCATCACCGCCATCCTCCCCATCATCATCCTCAGGAAACCCGTCCTCAGATCGGCATCTTCGCCAACCTTTGGTGTCACAGGGTCATACCCGTAATTAACACGAGCCTCGCGCGCCTTAGATCGAGCTTCTTCATAGGCGGCCTCAGCAACATTGCTCGCTTCCCACAAACCCTTGTATATGTCTCATTGGGCCTTGTCATAGGCCCAAAGCATATACAAGTGACAAGGAACGGTGGCAGAGGCAGATTCAACTCGAGCCAACAATTGTGCTCTCTCAGCCTCGAGTGCCACGACCCGATCCCCTAAGCTCGAGGCCTCACGATCAATGTCACCGATATGATCCTCGAGCCACTCCTCCCTCAGCGTAGTCGCTTCCTTCTTTGACTCCTGCTTAGATTGGAGGACACAAATAGTGTCCTCCGACACTACTGCTCTTACCAAAGCCAGCGCCCAAGCATTTTCGGCATTCTCAAATTCGGCTACTTTTCTCTCTAACTCGGCTAATTTCCCATCCACTCTGCACTGAAGGCTTCAATTCTAGCATTCTTCTAATCAAGTTCAGCTTGCAATGACTACACCTTCGCTTGAAGATGCTCGCATTCTATGGTGACCCCCTTCCCCAGATCAAGTTCTATGTCCTTGTTACGGAGCAGCTCCTTGAGCTTACTACACCTGCGGATGGACTGCATCAACTCCTGATCCCTTTTCTCCAACTCCTCTCTGAGGGGTTTGCTACAGGTACCCGCCCTGAGCCGTTCATGCATCCCACAGCATCTATTACGATACCGCGGATACTTTTCAAGCATTGTCAAAAAAATCTTTGCTGAGTCTCGGCCCTGCGAGCACTCTCGACCTCCAGCATGTAAGACTGAAAACATAAAGAAGAAGATAGTCGGCGAGGGCCAAGATAAAAAACAAAAAACTAATAGGGACTTACCTTTAAGACCTTCGCGGTCACTTCACTTGACAATTCAGCGTTGTTGACGTCGGAAGAGCACTTCTTTCTGCGGCCGAGCATAGAAAATCAAACTGTGGTACAAAATCCACCGTGTCTCACAGAAGGTTGAGGTCAGAATGATTCTCGAGTATTCGAGAAGGACCTTCCGCTCTTACCATAATTCGGGTAAGGCCTTCCTCGAACATACTAACGTCATCAAGATTGAGGTCGAATTCAGACTCGTAATCATCGACCATGACGCCTTTTCCTCTCTCTTTAGCCGAAGAAGAATTACGATTCGGTGGGGATGTTGAAAGGCCGCCCGAGACAGTAATGGCCGGATCAGGACTCCGTCTCTCTACCACATCAGCCTGTCGATCACTCATAATAGGCATGGTCTCTACGACCGAGTTGATATCACCACTTACTTCGGGTATTATCAAAGAAAGGCTACCCTCGATGAGGTCTCGGTTTAAGGAGCCACCTCTAGGGCCACCCCTCGTCTCTTCGATGGGGCCGCTCTACTACCAATACTAGAAGACTCGCTCATTGGCCAGAATGCAAAAGTCGGAGTCCCGAGTTGAGGAATAGCCCCCGCACATACGGCTTCGGCCGCATGGGTAGATTGGTTGGAGGCCCCCGGTGCAAGCCGGGCAGGGGGCGCTGGATGACGAAATGCGAGTGGAGGATCCCTTGTCCTTCATGTTCTCCATGCAAATAAAGAAAACAATCATATAATGACAGGATCAAATCATATGGCAAAGAAACCGAGCCGACTCACCAGCGAGAGGCTTACACCCATATTTCTCGTGGAAGGACGTCCACTCATGAATCCCCCTAGTATGGGGAAGAATTGCTTTCACCCCCGCACGGATATTATCAACTGGCGTGGAAGGTAATTGGCTACAAAAGCAAAAATTTCAGCAATGTAACCCAGACAAGAATGATCAACGACCGCCTTGGGAGAAATTGAAAAATAAACAAAGGAAAACTTACGAGCGAAGTTCCATGTCTCAGAATATCCTACCGGGTCTGCCACGAGGTGCTTTCTCCGCACATAGAAATAGCTTTCCCAGAGGCAACGATTAGCCTTATCATCCATCTTTACCATTAAACTATTGTTCCCTCAATGGCGCATGTGCCATCATCGTGCCCCATAGAAATTAAGGGGAAAAAATATAAAGCATGTGCCCCAAAGTAATTCCTCGACCGGCAAGCTCTGCATACTTGATGAGCATGAATAAAAGCTCGTATGGATACGATGAGAGCTGATCGGGAACATCTCGTAGAAGTGGCAGAAGTCTATCACTAGATAAGGGAGAGGAAGCATATATCCGATAATGAAAGGACACACATAAATGCACAGTAACTTGGGTGATACAAATGTACAATGTCCACCCCATCGCCTGGTGTCATGTCGATATGACTTAGGGCCCATTTATCCCTGAACGCCATAATCTCCGCCTCATTCATGGTGGAAGATGCGGGTTCCAGTTCATCTCTGGCATGATTGTTAAATTCAGTCTATAATTTACCCGGACGGGACAGTATCTCAGCCACAGTCGGAAATCCCTCATCTTCTATCACCTCCATTTCCTCTACAAGAAGTGGCACATTATTTTCCGGCAACGGAGCTTAGAAGGATCTGTCAGTCGAGGAAGAGGTACCAGCCATTTGTCTAGTTCGATTGGAATAAACAAGAATGATGAAGAAATAAGGAGGGTGATCACGTCAATATTCCGACGAAAGTAGAAATGTGAAATATTGGAAAGTAGAAGTTTGCAAAATTCCTCTGTTAAATCAAAAAACATAATGATCGAATGTTAGTTCCCCTATATATATATGGAACACAAATTCCCTATTCGGGAAACCTGAGAGCCGACAAAAAGCTGAAAGGGCACGAGAAATGGTGCGGGGCCCAGAAAATGTGCGTCATAATGACACATAATAGGCATTTATAGTACCCTGAATTAAAGTTAAAATCCATCTCCTAACGGACGTGATGGTTCGATAAAAACTCTTGAAACATCACATCGCCGCCTCGCCATAAGGACCTCGTCCTCGCATAATGATCAAATTTCTCCTAAATCCTTGAACACACAGGGTCCGCCAATTGAGCTCGCCTCAAAAGACGACCCCAACAAGTGGAGAGACTAACTGTATGGGTCAAAATCTGACCACTTGATGGTTGTCATTAAGGAAGACGGCAATAGGTCAACATTGCTATGGTCAAGGCGTAATGTCGATAGGCACCGCGTTTCTTGCTGGGGTTGAGCTGTTAGAAAGCTTATGTCGCAGAACACATGTAATGTCATGGGCAAGTGATAAAGAACTTAGTCACGAGAAAGTACGTCGGATAAAGATCGTTGGATAAAAGGTAAAATTGTCAGTATATATATAGAAAAGCATGAGACTATAACAGGGGGCGGAGATCGGGCTATCACATTAATAATCATCGTTACGTGACCAACAGGGGAAAATCTCTCAGCTATAAATAATTTTCTTCTCTTCTTCTATGCTCTTTCAATTAGATTGTGAGTCCGTCATAGAAGTAAGCGTACCATTTCACTTGATGTATGGTGGTATTCTTTAGAAATATTAAATCAGTTTGCTCTTCTCCAAATTTTGTATTCAATATATCTTTATCTAAAGTTAACTTTATTTGCCTAAGATTTACCTTCTATATCTCTCATAATTAATTTAACAAAATGACTTAATACTTTTTGGTCAAACAAAATTCAGCACAAAATTAGGGCTATTATGGCCAGGAGAGTTTCTTTTTTAAAGGATAAACATTTTTTGTGGCGACACGGTCGCTAGTAAAAGTCAAAAATGTGTCGCCCTCTCGTTTGCCGACTATTATGCTGACGTTTAGTGGCAACTTTTTTACTTTTAATTGCGATAGTAATTACCACAAAAATAACGTATCCTTTTATAAGTCACTCTTTTGTCTATAATAGCCTTGACGTTAAGTCGGCATATGCCATTTTACTCTTACAAGTATCATTGTCTGACAACCTATATCTCACAATTTATTTTAATAAAGAGAAGTTCAAAACATGAATGTCATTGATATTAAAGGGAAAAAAATTACATGAATATATACTACCATGCAAATGATGGAATTCTATCCTAAAAACTTGGGAAAAAGGTCAAAAAAATATTCTTTTACTATTGTTCCTCTAACCCTAACACAAAATTTACAAAATTACCTCTAACCCTAACGTCCATCCACTATGACCCTTTTTATATTTTATTCATGTCAGCAGTATCATATCAGATGGGAAGTAATTTAATCCTCAAATAAAATTGAAAGAATTTTGAACTAATTGTACATACTGTAATTGCCCATCAGAGCATTGGAACCCCTCAATTAAAAATGCCACATAATTAACCTCACCACCTCCAACATCTCCCTTCCCCTTCAATTTCTTCTTCCATCGACAGCTTCACCACCCAAAAGCCTCAATATTTCACCACAAAATAGCTTCAAACCTTAATTTAATCAACACTTTTCAGCCTCAAAGTTATATTCAAGTAACATAAAATAAACTTCAACAGCTTCTGAAGAACATGATAGACCCATTAGGTATTCTTCGCGTTTTTCCAAATCCTTTGTATGGTGATTTTAGTCTCCTTTCAAATACATCTCCCAAATCAGTACTAACCAGCCACCATTAATTGATAGACCCACCTTATTCACATAAATCCCCCACCGTATCTCCTCTATTTTTTTCACATTCTCATCCATAGTAAAATCAAACAGAATAAAATGAAGGACAAACCAAAAGAAAGTATAGACCCTCATATCAGAGTGACTCTTTTGGCAGTGACTATAGCTTCTTATTTTTATGAATGAGATTGAAAAGAGGTGGTAGTGAGAGGTTTTTCATATGAAGATTTGGATAAAGCGTACAATAGCAGATGAATCTCCTCCGGCAAAGATGCCGATGAAGATTAAGAAATCAACAAGCTCAAATCACAAACAAACCCAGCTAAAAATTTCGCTCAAACGTCAATGAATCTCAATACATTTATATTCTCAAGATTTCTTTACAAATTCTTCAATGATGCCATGAGAGCAATCAAGCAAGATATGAAGAGAAGAAACATTTTTTATGCCAAAAAATGGGTGTTTGCCAATAAGATCTGACATGGCTGCATTGAGTAACGTTACGGTAGTAATACTTTGATGGCTTTTAATCTTATCGACAATTTTTATGTGTGAGTTGATTTGAATTTATATTCGGAGAACGGGGTTATTGTTTGAATGACGAAACATGAAGAAGGAGAAAGGAGATAAATAGGGGAGCCAGTACCATGGAAGTTAGTTCTGTCCGTTAAAAATTTCCCGGCGAAATGCCATAGTTTCCGGCGATTTTAGTATGGGGTGAGGGAGAGAAGATGAGAGAAAGGGGGGAGAGAGAGGAGGAGTGAGGGTCGTTTATGTTAGGTTTTTAAGTTGGTGGGTGTGATGACATGGCAGCTGACATGAAAGTTGATATGGATAAAATTGATAGGGTCAGTTGTCACACTGGAGGGACGTTAGGATTAGGAGTAACTTTGCAAAATTTATTAACCATAGGGACAAGAATGACTGGAAAGTATAACGGGTGACATAAACAACTAATAAATGATAGCATAGGAATAATTTTGATGCTTTTTCGTAAAAACTTTGGGGGACATATGATGTGATTTTTAAATTGAGGGAGCAAACTTTAATTTTGTTGTTTCTATTTTTCAAATAAAACAAAACAGAGATAACGACAAAAGTGGATAAATACTATATAAAATAGTGAAAGGCGAAGAAGAAAGCTACTCCTCAAAAGAGATGCCAGTACATTGCATATTTGCATGGAACTCAGATTCAGATAGAAGAAGGCCAAGTTTGAGACGTAAAGTCCGAACCCCACGTCACTTTCTCAGTTTTTAGATAATTCACTCCGTTCACTATTTACATCAAATAAATACTAATTCCTCTATTCTATTCTGAATTATACTATCTGTTTTATTTTTAATTGTCCTAAAAGTAGTATTACTTATATTTTTAAAACCTTAAGTTTATCCGTAATTCCATCTTATTATCATAACCATATATGACTATTATATCATAATTAAAATTAAACTATAAATTTAAATATCGTCATAAAATACAACAGACGAATTAATTAGTAAGGATATACAAATTTTTATGTTTAAACTTTTACTAACTTGACCAGGACTATCATATGTTCAATATAAGACGTGAATTACAGAATACAAATATTAGAGTGATATATCTTGTAAAATTTTAGAGTAATGATTCATAATCAATGAATGGAAAAGTAAGTCACCCTAGCTTATGACTATCATTCTTCCTAAGAAATGCAAATAAGTTTCCTCCCCCTTCACTGTGCATGCTTCAAAATATTTAAAGATTATAATTAAACAGCTTATTTTTTGGTGGACCTGGTTGACCATAAAAACATTTTTACTTTTTCTTCGAAATTATTGTTTGGCCGTGAAAATATTAAAGTTCACTTGAAATTGAATTTTAGAACTTTTTAAAATTTTAAAAAATCCACAAAATTGTTTTTCAAAAATTTCACTTCAAAATAACTCCAAATTATATTTATATCCAAATACAATTCGATTCTTCCCGAAATTTCATGATTCTTATGTCCAAACTCCCACTTAACATAAAAATACAATTTTAAAGTTTGAGCCTAATCAAGTAATCTCGTGCTTCAAACTCTACTTCCACACAAGTTTTTAATTGTCGGATACGGGGAAGAATGTTGCTTTAGCAAAAGACACGAACGAATCTCAAAACAGTAGAAATTGGTTTCGAGGAATAGTATATTTTTTCTTTTCTTTTCTCTTCCTTTTGCCTTTTTCTCTTTTCCTCGTTTTTGCAGTCTGCTAATTTTATTTTATTTTATAATTAGTTTTTGAAAGTTTGAAGCTTTGTCTGAAATTAATTAACGACTATGACAGCCGCCTACTTTCGTGCAGGCAGTAAATTTCTTTATTTGTTTATCAACAAGTCAACCAATTTGTAAAAAAATTTATGGATACAGAAAATAATTTAATAGTCTTACTCACAAATTTTTAAAATTTTCAAAGTAAAATTAACCTAAAAGCAGAAGTCGACTTCTATACACACATTTTAACTTCAACTTCACATATAATCTGTTTTCCGATTTCTATTAAATATTTGCCTAAACGTCTGCATTTGAAAAAATAAAGTCCTTTTTACTTTTCTTCTCCATATAATTGAAGTTTTCGAGTAAATCCAACAAGGCATTAAAGTGCTTCTTTATCGAGAAGTTATGTTGAATTGTCCCACATCGGAGGAATTTGAGGTCTTTGGTCTCCTTATATGGCTTGGGCAATCCTCACCTCATAAGCTAGCTTTTGGAGTTGAGTTAGGCTCAAGGTCCATTCTTTTCATGGTATTAGAGCCAGGCCCATCCCAATTATTGATACCGATGTTGGGCCCCCATTTATGTTGCCACGCTCCAGAGATCTGGGCGTGATGGGGCATGTTGAATTGTCCCACATCGGAGGGATAAGTAATATATCTGGAGCGTATTTTTGTTTTTATTTTTCTCTTTCCTTCACTGAGGCGATGGTCGATTGGAAACAACCTTTCTGCCATATCGGATAGGGGTAAGACCTGTCTACATATTACTCTCTCCAGATCTCACTTTGTGGGACTATACTGAATAGTTGTTGTTGTATATCTGGAGCGTAAAATGTCTCACTAAAATAGATGCGAGTTCAATCTTCAGAATCTTTCGCTCACCCCAATTTAATACATCTTTTCTTTTGAGAAAAAGAGAAACATCAAAATAGAGAAGAAAAGTCTAAATGTAATATCCAAAAAAACTCGTAAAACTTTTGCCTAACACGTATCCTAACAGAAGTAAATCAATAAAATAGTGTAACCTAAATATGAAATGACAGTAATAAATGGCTAGCGTCAATACATATATGTAAAATCACACCAAACTAAGAACTTACAATTAGTGGTATTGGTTTGTGTCTAGTCGTATTGGTGTGAGTATTCTATGATATTAGGAGGTGGATTTAGAATATGAATTTTGTTATTTCAATCATTTAAGCTTTTGCTATTGAATCTATTAATATATTTTTAAAATAGGTTCATGTATGGTCGGGTCAAAATCTACCTTAGAATATTTAAAATAAGGTAACACTAAAGAAAGAATTCTTGAGCCATTGTTAGTCAAGGCAGACCGGGAAGCAGCAAGACTCATAGCTGAAGAGTCAACGTGAGTCGTGGTCGAGATGTCAATAATAGTTGAGGCCGAGCACCGTTAATAAAATTGTAACGACTAGTTTTCGAAATAGGATATTAATAAGAATATTCTAGTAGATATTATCTGCACTTGTATTATTAGAGTTTACTAGAAATATGTTTCAGATAATAGAAAAAAGTGAGAATAATGTAGGATATGTGATATTCATTTATACGAATACACTTTGACAAAAAAATTCTCTCTCTTTCTAGGATACAAGCATCACCGTTTCACTAAGATTCTTGTCGATATTATTCCATACTTTTTCATTAGATCTGAGAATAATTGGAACATGCAAGGATTTGTCTGTCACTCATTGTTGTCACGAGGGACAATCATCTACTTCATCTTTTATTGGGTGAATCATTCCTCCTATTTACTCAAGTGTCATTTATTGTTATTCATTGCTAGTAAATGCTACATTATTACTCATGCTTTTTGGAATAGTTATTGTACATCAATATCACTATTCGACCAGATCTATCTGACGTTTATCACTTTCTAAGAAGCTAAATCTAGAAAGATTATTGTTAACTAAGTTTAACTCGTACTCACAAAAATTTAATTAGTTGAACCATGAATCATATATTTAGGTCAAACAATTTAGCACCATTTGTGGGAATTTCTAAGTTAAATTTTTAGTTTCCTCTAGGTATACAATTAACACGGGTCACTAAAGTAAAAAACAAAGATCTCCCTTTCTATTTGTACATGATCGAGGCTAACCCTACACTACTATTGAGTAGGAGAGAGGTCGAAGCAGGTTTTACCCGATTAAGGTCGGGATCGATTTTCACAGGGAGCTAGATATTGGAGTAGGGTGTCTATCTAAAGTGGAGTTGTGTATTTGCTTCAAATTGCACTTCTACACTTTTTTGGTTTTGATTATGATTCTAATTTTATAGTACTATAATGCTCAATTAAACTAAAATAAGCTAGGCTTAGACTATTGCGAGCTGTTCAAATGATTAAAAGGTACTAGGGTAGTGACTTTCGCCTAGGTGGTCAATTGACGGATTCTTGAGCCTAAAGCTAGATTGTCACATTTGAGGAACATGATATAACACGATTCTACTCACTCTATACCTCTCGGTAGTTCGAGTGATTTTGCCCAAATTATCTTTCTCAAGACCAATTAGGTATGTAAATTTGCACAAGCAATCAAGATTCAAGTCGGGTATTACTATCTCTAGGTTTAACCCTTTAATTGGGGCTATCAATCTCTTGAGTACGCCCCAATTCATTGTTGGACCAATTTCAGAGACTTGGGTTCTCTTTCTCAAGAAGAGCCAAAGTCAACTAAACACAAACTAGTGTTTGCAACCACTAATTCAGCAATTAAACATGAAATTAGTTAAAATATCAAACACCCATAGTCAGTCAAACCCTAAAACACAAGACCCATCAATTACACATTTTAGGATTGAGCCACAACCCCAGCTTATGGGTCTAGCTACTCATAATTATAGATATAGATGAAGATAAACTCATAATAATAAATTTCTAAATTGAACTTGAAGATTCAATGTTGAAATCAAGCTAAAATTACTTAAAATAGTTAAAAAGGACGAAGTCACGAGTGCAACTCTCAGCACAAAACTATCTGATAACCTAAAAACGAGAAAAGAATCTACTTATACAAGGCTAAAAATCTTGGACAAAAATACCCATGTGGGGCTAGTGCAGCCCGCACAAAAATGAATGCGGCTAAGGCTCTTGACTTGAATATCCAGCTCTCTGAACTTTGGCAATGTGGACCGCACGAAATCGAGTGCGGCCACAGTGACTTCTAGCGCGGACCGCATTAGGCTTCAATTTTCAATCTGGCAACTCTCTGAACCTTGGCTCTGCGACCGCACTAAATCCAGTGCGGCCGACATGAACCCAATGTCAACCGCAAAAAATCTATTGTGGCCGCATTGCCTTTTGGCTTGAGCTGCACACTCTCTGAACTTCACTTGTGTGAACCGCACAGAATGGTGTGCGACCGCACTAGCCCTGTTTGACTGAGCTTTATCTTTTCTTGGTATTTTTGCAAGTTTCACTCCTTTTTGAGCTGGTATTTGACACCTTGTTGATCAAAGCTTGCTCAAGTACAACTTGTGAGCCTCTGAGAATATTTTGTACATATTTCTAATCAAAACTTGAGCATGAATGAGTGTAAAATGCATCATATTCCCTAGTTATCAACTCCTCCAAACTTAAGCTTTTGCTTGTTCTCAAGCAAACAAAATAAGACTCACTCCTTAAGAGAAAATCCAAGAAAATTTAGTTGTCTGAAAGTGACCTCATCTAGCATCATTTGGGACTAACAATTGCTCTCAATAAAAATGAATCATTAACAACACTTTAATCTCTTAAACACCATGGATTAAGTGCAACACAAGAGCACCAAGAGTTGACTCAACACATCAAAGAACTCTTTTTATTACTTTGGTCATTGTAGAACCCAAACTCACATATCATCAACTCTCCCTAAGCAAACTTCACCTTTAAAATAGTGGCACTCAGGACGAGGTTAGTGGAAATGCACTCATCTCTCTCAAGGAAAATTCGTATGTCCGGCTATAAGTACCATACGCTTGCCCCTTATGCGAGTCACCACTAATATAAGCTTCATTCAACTAGAGAACATATAGGGCTTTTGTGGAGACATAGTGAAGGCCTTTTGTTCTAGGTAGGTAATGTCTGGTCTAAGTAGGTTCCATCTTCCCTTAACCGCTTCTTTTGTTTTATTTTGGCACACATTCACTTGACTTTTCTTGAGTCATTTCACTTCTTTCTAAGGGGTAAGAGAGACATACTGTCACTCCTTCTTATACATTTTAAATATTTTCTCCTTTCTCAATTTTTCACACCTTTCGTTCTTTGCTTTTCTTGAATCCCTTTTATTCATTTCTACATTGAGTATTCCTTTTGTCTTTTTGCTTTTCTTTCTTTTTCATTGCCTTTCCTTTTCTTCATTTTATACCCTTTTTACCACTTTGTTACCATCCTCGTCCCCCCCCCCCCCCCCCACAAACTTATACTTTTGTCATGTGCTAAGGAAAGATCGAGTGCCAAGAGAGGGTATCTTTTAGACCAGGTAAAGACTTGTATCATGGTTCTTAAAGGAAAGAGGTCTAATGCGTTGACTAGGGATTTTATCATTGGTAGGATATGAAAGTGATCAAGCTATCATTTGGATCAAGAAGAGCCTATTATCATGTCTCAAGTTAAATTACACTTAGGATTTCGCCTCAACAAACATTCAGGCAAGTTCTACACCAATGGCTCGGCACTTGGACTTGCAATGCAATTTCTCACCACACAAGCTATGGGATTGCTAAAGACATAGCGTGGGGGCCCACAACTACCTTAGATGAGATTTGAGCACACAATGGTCCCGAGAAACCACTTGATGATTATTGGCCAACACAAGATTCTCAAGATCACAACTTTTACCATCCTATTCACAACGATTTATTTTTTACCATGAGATCAAAGGCAAATGTGCTTGGCCCAAGTGAAGCTTTGCTTGAGGCTTACCACTAACTACTAAAAAGAAAAAAGAAAAATGGACTCAAACTCTTAAGAAGGTTTCCACGCCATCCATCATTAGGAAGAGACAACCGGTTCACACAAACTCCATTTTTTGGAAAGAACTATGGCGTTAAGAAAACTAAAGGCTTATTGCAAACAGTCAAAACAAGAAGCTATGAACATAAATAAGAAGCTACGGAAAAGAAAAATGCAAAAAGTAGAATGAATATGTACAAGAGGGGATTTAATCAAATATACAATACGGGGATGAATATATACTATGTAACATAACTTTTATATACAGGCCCAAAGTGAAAAGTAAAAAAATTGTAATGAAGTACTATAATCATATACATACCAAAGACAAAAAGAAAGAAATCATAATATCTGCCAAATATATATAGTCATCCAACAAATCAAAGTATAGCACACCCCCTCAAATGAAAGCTGGCATTGTCCTCAATGCCAACTAAGTAAATAAGAACAAAAAATAAAATGAAGAGGATACAGAAACTCCCTATTGGATGTCTATCTGCATGGTGTCCTGAGTGGTCTCTGGGTCCACAATACGCTTAGGAACCTCATATTGGCTCCCTGTGACATGTGGCTCTGCTGCTGGGACCTGGGCCTGGACCTGGCTCCTGGGCTGCATCCTGTGGCTGATTAGAGGAGGTCTCTGGTGGATCTTCTAATTGGATGACCGCATCATCTGCATGGGGAATCATCATTTTCCTCTTGGGAGGCCTCTTTGTCTGCACTGGCTGGGATGGGCTGCTGGCAACAGGTAATGTAGCAATAAATACAAAGGAAAGTGATCTACCTTCAACCTGTAAACCTCAAGCCGTAACTCCTTTACGGACTCCTTGGAAGCCTGCTTCTTCCTCATCTTCTTCGCCTCCCTAGGATTCTCCTTGAGAGCTTTCCCATGAGAATCCACAGCTTGCATAAGCATTTTCTGAGTATCAAGGATCTTCTTCTAGTTTTCCAGAATATCCTTGATGGCGTCCTTAATAGACTGTGGGACCTATGGAGCTGGAGGTGCCGACTAAGTTGACACTGTAGTAGTAAGGACAAACAACTCAGAAGAAGCTGTCTACATCCAATTATTGATGCTAAGAAGGGCCTAGCTCAGATGCTGGGCAGTCGATGGGTAGGCCGGAGTGGAGGGTATGTCTGGAACTGCTGAAGTGGGTGGACCATCCGCTGAGGTGAAAGAAGGCTGAGTAAGAGCCACTACCACTATTGGCTCTTCAGACTTGCCAATTGAAGCCGTGGTTATTCCCTTGTAGCTCTTGCCTTTTGGGTTTTCATCACCCTGCATGTTATACTATGAGAACGGGGCTTTACTTTTACTTTGATATCAAATGACCACTTTTCAACTTTAAGGTCCTTGAAGTACATGGTTAAGAAGCTGGGGAAGGGGTAGTTTCTGTCACCTTCACTTACTACCTGTGTAATCACCCGAGACATCACAATCTCGACATTTATTGGGTACCAGGCCATGATTGATGCTACCAGTACTGCCCAGTGAAGAGAGAGGGAATTTTCATGGTAGTGGGGTCCAATTTACTGCACACGAATGTTTACCACCGCTTGGCCTCGAAATTCAATCTTCTCCTCAAAATTTTCACTCCCGCATTCAGCTAATCGCGGGTGGTACCTAGGTTTGCAGATACTGTGCCACCCAAGGACGGACATCCTCACCTAATTCCATATTTGCCAAATAAAGTGATTCATCCTCCTCATCAAAGCCCAAGTAGTCATTTATTGTTTTCCCATCAAGCAACACTTTCAAATTCCACACCTTGACCACTTTGGTGCTCTTCTTGATATGGAAGGCATTGGTGTAGAATTCCTTGACCAGATGCTCATTTGTATCCACACAGTCGCCCAAGAAGTACTCCCAGCCCACTCTCTCTCTAAATTGTCTTCTCACGTTGAGGTTGTCTATAAAACTCCGCTCATTAATATATTTCCTCACAGGCCACCATTCTCTGAACTTATGATAGGTCACTTCAATCACAAAGTGTTCCTGCCACACCTCCTATTTTCTAGTTCTAGCTACTCTTCCCACCTGTGGTTCCCCCTCTTCTCCAACGACCTATTCTTCTCCTACTTCCTCTTCTTCTCCTACTGCACCCTCTTCGAGCAGTAAAGGAGTGTGGAGTATTGATTTTCACTACCAGCAGCTGAGCCCTCAGACGACTGAGAAGAAACCCATAATGAAGCTTGGGTAGTGGGGGCAGGTGGAGGAGTGGCTCTCAGCATGTCTCTCTTCATCCGGTCAGGAACAAATTCAGGCATGGAGTCTTAAGATGCCTCCCGAGAGGGATCATACTCACTTCCCGTTGAGTGAAAAGCAGCTCTATCAGCAGCCCGAATCGCCTTCCTTGTTGTTTTTATTGCCTCTTGAACTTAAGGTGTCCGTCTTATCATCTTTTGTTTCCTACCTCGGTAGGATTCTCCTCTACTTGCTTTTTTAGCACCCTTACCTCTTTGTTTCACCACTGTCTGCAAACAACATTCATTAGGTTTGTTAGTATCCAGAAAAAGCATTCGGAATTGTAGTTGCAAAAAAAAGTTACAGACAGTTCAAAATGTTGCAGAGTGCGGACCGCACAAAATGCAGTGCGGCCTCACATAGGCCAATGCGGTAGCACAGAGACCAATGTGAACTGAACAAAGTCCATTGCGGTCTGCACATAAGTGGGGTTCTTACTACCCAATCTCTGAATCCATGCATTGCGGACCGCACAAAATGATAATGCGGTCTGCACTAAGGCATCACGGACCGCAAAAATTACAATGCGGCCGCGGTCCTCAAGGATTGAGTTTCAGAACTTTTAGCAATGTGGTCCGCACAAAATACCTTTGCGGACCACATAATGGCACTGCGAACCGCACAATTTTCACAGCGGTCTGCACTAAGTACCCGTTAGCAGCACTCACTTAGGGTTCAAAATATTTTGACTTTAAGTCCAATTTTACACCTAATAAAGGGTCCATAAGTGTTTTCCCAATGATTTAACTACCTAATCCTAATTTAAACAAGAAACAAACTAACCTAAGTTATCAAATCGAAAGAAATACAGGAAAGGCAAGAAAAATACACATGAAAACAAAAACTAAAAGAAAATACAAAAATTAAACAACTAAAAAGAAGTAAAAGTTACCAGATGTGAGAAGTACTGATGATTAATCAAGTCTATGCAGATGAATTTGTGCAAGAAGGAAGATGAATAGTGAAATTTTTTAGTTTTGAGAGTGAAAAGTTCGAAAAGTGTAAAAAGAGGGCCTCGGGCCCTATTTATAGAAGAGGTCCTGGGCCTAGCTTACCAACCCAATGCAGACCGCACAAAATATAGTGCAGTCTGCACCATACAGTGTTATGCATGTTTGAAAAAGGCAACCATTGCGGTCTGCACAGAATATCATTTGCGGCTGTAATGGTTCATCGCAGGCCGCACAAAATATAATGCGGTCGTGGTGGCCAACTTCAGAGAGGTTGTTGTTTCATCCATCATCAGTGCAGTCCGCACTAATTTTTTTTTCCCCGCACTAAGTTCTTTGCGGCTGCACAAAGTGTAGTGGGGTCCGCATTGCAAACTTCAGAGACTTGAACAATTTTTTTTCTACTTTGTCCTGCACTGCATCAACACAATCCTACAACATCTCACAACCAGTTAGTCAAAAAATAAATCATATACTACAACAAAAATCAAATAAAGAGAATCACATGGGTTGCCTCCGAAGAAGCGCCTGATTTAACGTCGCGGCATGACATAGGTAACCATCAAATCATTTGAGATGAAGAAGTGACACCACGTGGCTGTCATCAATTTTTTCCAAGTAGTGCTTGACCCTATGCTTATTAACTCTAAAACCTTTCCCATTTTTGTTCTTAAATCAAGAGCACCAAATGGGATCACACACACCACCTCAAAAGGTCCACTCATTTTTGATTTGATATTTCCCCGAAACAAACATAACCGAGAGTTGAATAAGAGAACCAATCCCCTACCTTGAAATCCTTACCCCGAATATATTTGTCGTGAAGGTACTTTACCTTATCCTTGTACAGGGACGAACTGGAGTAGGCATGTTACAAAATTCGTCAAGTTGATTGAGCTTCTCCACCCGAAGATTTGCAGCTACATCCCAAATCAAGGTTCAACTTCTTCAAAGCCCACATGGACTTGTGCATTAACTCAATCGGTAAATGGCAAGCTTTCCCAAACACCAACAGATATGGAGACATACCAATCAGAGTCTTGTAATCAGTCCTATACACCCATAGAGCATCATCTAACTTCTTAGACCAATCGGTCCTATTTGCATTGATTGTTTTAGACAGAATACTCTTGATTTCCCTGATTGAGACTTCAACTTGGCCACTCGTCTGAGGAGAGAAAGAGTAGACATTTTGTAGTTGACGCCATACTTGCAAGCAAGGTATCAAAAGCTGTATTGTAAAATGTGACCCCTCATCACTTATGATTTCAAGATGAGTATCAAACCTTGTAAAAATGCTCTTTCTGAGAAATGCAACCACTCTCATAGCTTCATTGTTGGGTAAAGCCACTACCTCGACCCATATCGAAACATAGTCAACCGCCACTAGAATGTAGGTGTTCCCACACGAGCTAACAAACGGGCCCATAAAATAATACCCCATACATCAAAAATATCAACTTCAAGAATGGAATTGAGAGGAATCTCATCTTTCTTCGAAATTCCACCCGCTCTTTGACATTCATCACATCTCTTCACAAGATCACTTGCATCTTTATACAAAGTTGGCCAATAAAACCCACGACTAAAGACTTTAGAAGTCGTCCTTGCCCCATCATAGGGAAAGGAATGACAAGCCTCCAAGATACTCAACTGCTTTTCCTTCGGGATACACATTTGGATCACACCAGTCGTGCAAATCTTGAACAAATAAGGCTTGTCCCAATAGAAACCCAAAGTATCCCATTTGAGCTTCTTCCTTTTGTTAGAAGAGAGCTCACACGAGATAATACCAGTCACAAGGTAATTAGCAACATCTGAAAACCATGGCATATCACTCATTAACACAGAAAGTAGCTACTCATCGAGAAATGCATCATTGATCTCTAGGCCATCACACGTCCTTCCTTCCTCCTCCAAGAAGGACAAGTGATCCGCCAGTTGGTTTTCACTACCTTTCCGGTCCACAATTTCTAAATCAAACTCTTGAAGTAATAAGTCCCATTGCATCAGCCTAATTTTAGAGTCTTTCTTCGCCATCAAGTACCTAAGGGCCGCATGATTGGTGTACACTATGACCTCGGCTCCCATGAGATACGGCCGAATTTTCCCATTGCAACCACAATAGCCAATAACTCGATCTCAGTCACCGTGTAGTTCCTATGATCCACATTCATTGTCTTGCTCGCGTAGTACACCAGATGAAATATTTTGTTTACTTTTTGACCCAAAGTTGCCCTATCTGCAAGATCACTCGCGTCGCTCATGAGCTCGAAAGGCTGACTCCAACTGGGTGCGGTAATGATTGGGGTGGTGGTCAACTTAATCTTGAGAAGTTCAAATATTTGCATATGCCCCTCATCGAGCATGAACTTTGCATTCTTTTCTAGTAGCTTGCACAAAGGATTCACTACCTTAGAAAAATCTTTTATAAATCTCTAGTAGAATCCCGCGTGCCCAAGAAAACTCCTACCCCTTGACAGAAGTGGGGGGAGGAAGCCTTGAAATCACCTCTATTATTGCCTTATCAACTTCTATGCCATGCTTTGAAATTTTATGACCCAACATTATGCACTCCTCAACTATGAACTGGCATTTTTCCTAATTGAGCACAAGATTGGTGTCTTCACAACAGGCCAACACCATCCAGATTTCTCAAACATTCATCAAATGAATCACCCACCACATTAAAGTTGTCCATGAACACCTCCAAAATACCTTCCATCATATAGGTGAAAATGGCCATGAGACACTGTTGGAATGTCGTTGGTGCATTACATAACCTGAAAGGCAACCGAGAAAAAATCAAATGTGTCATTTGGACAAGTAAATGTGGTCTTCTGCTGATCCTCTGGAGCAACAAAGATTTGGTTGTACCCAGAATATCCATCCAAGAAATAATAGAAGGAACACCCAGCAAGGCGATCAAGCATCTGGTCAAGGAAATACAATGGGAAGTGATCCTTGCGGGTTACCTTGTTCAGCTTTTTGTAGTCCATGTACACACTCCATCCGCTAACTGCCCGGGTAGGAATTACTACATTATTATAATTGGTCACCATGGTTATACCACCCTTCTTCGGCACAAATTGCACCGGCGAAGTCCACGAGCTATCAGAGATCAGGTACACTACCCCGGCATCTAACCACTTGATCACCTCCGCTTTCACAACTTCTTGCATTGCCTCGTTCAACCTCCTTTGGTGTTCCAAGGAGGGTTTTGCTTCATCTTCAAGAATAATCTTGTACATGCAGAATGCAGGTCTTATTCCCCGAATATCAGCTAAAGTCCATCCAATTCTTCTGCTCGCCAATGTAGCATCTACCTGCATGTTAGTAAGACAAGAGGAAAGAATAACATGTAAAGTTAAACTAGGACCTAAGAATTTATACCTGAGATGTGGAGGAAGGCTTCAAATCCAACACTAGAGGTTCCTCAATTGAAGGCTTTGTTTGATGAGTCTTCTTTTTTCAAGATCCAACGATAGTTTCCTAGGCTCATAAGAATAAGAGCATATTCCATGTAAAATATTCACAGACTCCACTCGGACCTCATCATTGTTGACATCAAGATTTAACAATACGGCCTCTAAAGTGTCTTCCGCATTTTTCATTGCACTAGTATCATCAATTATCACAGTCGTGACAAGATCCACAAATGAGCACACTTCGGTACAATTGGGTTGCTTCATTGACTTGCACACATGAAAGACTACCTTTTCATCACCCACCCAAAAAGTGAGTTCCCCTACTTCTACATCAACTAAATACTTCCCCATAGCAAGGAAATCTCTCCCCAATATAATCGGAACTTCATAATCTACCTTACAATCCAAGATCCAAAAATCAGCTGGCATTGTCCACCGGACAAGCACATCATCAACAATACCCAATGGTCGCTAATACAGGAAAAAGAGGGATGGATTTCGACCTTGCTTTTTTAGGTCTCTGGCTAGCTTTTGACTTATATGGCTCTTAGGATTTCATTGATCTATCCACCATTTGCAATTTCATGGAAGACGGCCTCGGTGGCCCAATACCCAAAGTCTTAAAAACTGAGTATGGCACCAATTTGATGATTGCCTCTAAATCACATAAATCTTTAGCAAAGTCTGCGCTTCCAATAGTGAAAGCATTGGGATCCTCTCACTTTGGAGCCATTGAATGTACTATATCACTAACTAGGTGGATCATCTTGATAGTTTCACAGCTCATGGATCTTTCCTTATCGCCAAATCTTTCATGAATTTAGCATAGCCAGGCATTTGCTCGAAAGCCTCCACCAAAGGCACACTGACAGATAAGCTCTTCATTATGTCAATGAAATTTTTGAACTTATTCTCATTTTTCTATTTGGCTAGCCTTTGAGGATAAGGTGGAGGTGGCCTAGGGTGCCTTGGCTTTTTGCACAATCGGCTCTGGCATGTCTATTACGTGTTCCCCAGACGGATTCACGTCATTTTTTGTTTCCACTTCGTCATCTTGAATATCAATCCTCACTTCTTCATTCATATTTTCATCAACCACATTCTCTACCACCAAAGGAACTTCATCTTTTTGCATCTCGACTTCCTCACCCTAAACTTGCTTCTGTTTGGAGGCATTCACATCACCACCTCGTTCACTCCTAGTAGTTAATGCCATAACATGATTGTTCCCACCCATTAGGTTAACCGTAGTATCACTCGGTAGAGCCCCCTTAGGACGAGTATTTAAAGACTGTGAAATTTGGCCTAGCTGAACCTCCAAATTCCTAATTGAAGTGTTGTGAGAATCCAATTGCGCATCAGATTCGGCATTCTTTTACATCATTAGTTCAACATCATTTCAATTCTCCCCATTTTATTGTTGGAATAATTGGACCCTGGGATGGAAAAGGTGGTGGATTGCTCAGTTGTTGGTACATTGAGGGCCTTTGAAAGTTTTGCCCCTGATTTCCCTAGAACATTTTCCATCTACCCTAGTTGTTGTTGTTGCCCCAGATTCCTTGATTGCTCTGATTGTTATTTTGATTGCCTCAGTTTGGATTTTAATTATTGTTTCCCCAATTGTTGTTCCCTTATTGTTGATTATTCCAATTGTTGCTTTCTTGTTATTGATTACTCCAATCGACTTGAGATCTCTATTGTTGTTGTTGGTTGAAAGAATTGCCTTTTTTGCCTTTATAATTATTCACATATTGTACCTATTCATTTTGCCCATCATAACCATCATCTTGGAATTCACTATAATCATTTTTAAATTGATCTGATTCACTTGGCGAGGATTTTTGGACTTGTTGCAACTGTGCCTTTGCTAGTTAGTTCATGGTTATTGTCAACTCAGTTATCGCCTACCCAGTCATGTAATTCTTTGTGCAAATGAGTGACCATGGGGTCACCCTAAGGCACATTGGCTCTACTTTGACAAGCAAAAGACGTGACAGCCATCTCATCAATAATGGCACAAGCTTCATCATACGTCAGCTCATGAAATTTCCCCCAGCAAGTTGATTCACTATGCATTGATTTGTTGTGTTGATGCACTGGTAGAAAGTTTGTTGCAACATATTCTCCATCAAATCATTGATGGGGCATTCCTTCACCATGGTTCTATATCTCTCCCAAATCTCATGCAATGATTCGGTGGGCTCCTACTTGAAAGCTAAGATCTCATCCCGCAATGTTGTCATATGCCCCCGTAAGAAGAACTTTGCAATGAACTTGTCCATCAACTCATTCCAAGTAGTGATAAAATGGTTGGAAAGTCGCTCAAGCCAATCTAACAGCTTCCCTCTAAGTGAAAATGGGATGAGTCTCAACCGAAGTGCATCATCGGACACATTAGTTTGCTTTCTCCCTCAACAGGTATCCACGAACCCCTTGAGATGTTTGTAAGCATTTTGATTGGCAGCGCCTGTGGAATACCCACACTGCTCCAGCAATGTTAACATCACATTAGTAATTTGGATATTGCTCACCCAGATTTAGGGTGGGACAATTGCACTTGCATAGCCTTGGTTTGTGAGCACTCGAGGAGCCACTCTTAGAGGTGGCGAATGAGGGTCTAGAACATTTTCATTAACGTTTTCCTGGTGGCCTCTCTGTTTTCCTTGAGGTACATGAGGCACCTCATTCTCTCCATTATCATCTACCTCCCCCCCCCCCTACAATCACGTTTCCAAGAGGGCCATTAGCATTTAATGCCATTTTGTACCTGAAGTTGTGACACATATAAATTGGTAAAAAATAAGGAAAGAAGAACAATACACCAAACTATTTGGATAGATAGAAAAAACTGTTAGATCCCCAGGAGAGGCGCCAAAAAATGATTGAGGCCAAACCTGCACTACTATTGAGTAGCGAGAGAGGTCAAAGCAGCTTTTACCCGATTAAGGTCGGGATTGATTTCCATAGGGATCAAGATATTGTAGTTGGGTGTCTATCTAAAGTGGAGTTGTGTATTTGCTCCAACTTGCACTTCTACACATTTTTGGTTTTGATTATGATTTTAATTTTATAAAATCACAATGCTCAATTAAACCAAAATAAGCTAGGGATAGACTATTGCGAGTTGTTCAAATGATTAAAAGGCACTAGGGCAATGACTTTCGCCTAGGTGGTCAATTGACGGATTCTTGAGTCTAAAGCTAAATTGTCACGTTTGGAGAGTATGATATAACCATTGCACGATTCTACTCACTCTATGCCTCTCGGTAGTTCGAGTGATTTTGCCCGAATTGAATTTCTCAAGACCAATTGGGTATGCAAATTTGCATAAGCAATAAAGATTCAAGTTGGGTATCACTATCGCTAGGTTTAACCCTTTAATTGAGGCTATCAATCTCTTGAGTACGCCGCAATTTCTTATTGGACCAATTTCAGAGACTTAGGCTCTCTTTTTCAAGAAGAGCCAAAGTCAACTAAACACAAACTAGTGTTTGCAACCACTGATTCAACAATTAAACATGAAATTAGTCTAAATATCAAATACCCATAGTCAATCAAACCCAAAAATACAAGATCCATCAATTACTCACACTAGGGTTGAGCCACAACCCTAGCTTATGGGTCTAGCTACTCATTAGTATAGATGAAAATAAAGAAATAGATGAAGGTAAAATAGAATAATTAATTAATAAATTAAACTTGAAGATTTAATGTCGAAATCATGCTAAAATTACTTAAAATAGGTAAAATGGACGAAGTCACGAGCGCAGCTCTAAGCACAAAACTATATGATAACCTAAACATGGGAAAAGAATCTATTTATACTAGGCAAAAAATCTAGGCTAGTGCGGACCGCACAAAAATTAGTGTGGTCGCACTACGGCTCTTGACTTGAATATCCATCACTCTGAACTTGGGAAATGCGTACCGCACAAAATCGAGTGTGGCCACGGTTACTTCTAGTGCGATCCGCATGAAATGGAGCGCGGACTGCATTGGGATTCAATCTTCAATCTAGAAACTCTCTGAACCTTGGATCTGCGGACAGCATTAGATCAAGTGTGGCCGCAATGAACCCAATGCGAATCGTAAAAAATCTATTGCGACAGCATTGTCTTTTGGCCTGAGATACACACTCTCTGAACTTCACTTGTGCGAACCACACAGAATGGTGTGCGGCTGCATTAGCCCTATTTGACTGAGCTTTGTCTTGGTACTTGTGCAAGTTTCACTCCTTTTGAGCCGGTGTTTGACACCTTGTTGATCAAACCTGCAATCAAGCACAACTTGTGAGCTTTTGGGACTATTTTCTACACATTTCTAATTAAAACTTGAGCATAGATGAGTGTAAAATGCATTATATTCCCTAGTTATCAGTACACAAATCCCAACATGGAAAGTAACCAATAAGAGAGGACGAGGATAATAAATGACCTCCTGACCGACCTCATAAATGTCATTAACGAAAGCTGTGAAATGGCTGACGAAGGTGTGATGCACAGTGCCTCCCCAAGGCAAGATGGTTCACTGCCTTGGAATTGCCTAACTAGATCACGTGCCTTTTCTAAATACTAATGCATTCTTTCTTCTCTAGTTGTGTAAGTCCCCAGCATTTGGTTAACTACGAGTTGTAAGCCACTATTGATTACAACCTGTTTTACACCAAGCTCCCGTGCCAGTTCTAAACCTGCAATCACAGCTTCATACAATGCCTCATTGTTAGTAACAATGTGACATTTTATGGCTTGGCGTATTGTTTCACCTGTAGATGGTACCAAACCAATTTCTAGAACTGCCCACTTTATGTCCGATGAACCATCAGTGAATAAAGTCCAAGTTCCTGGATTAGACCCGTTGAATATTTGTAGTTCTTTTTCTATTTCTGGTTGCATCCCTTGGCTAAAATCGGCCAAAAAATCTGCTAACACCTGTGACTTTATTGCAGTTCTAAGTTGATATGTGATGTCATACTCACTCAATTCTATGGCCCACATGACTAATCCACCTGATAACTCATGTTTGTGTAGTATATTACGCAGGGGATAGACAATTACTACAGATATAGGGTGGCATTGAAAATAAGGTCTTAATTTCCAATATGCCATCATTAATGCAAGTGCAAGTTTTCTTGATGAAGGTAACGAGTCTTAGAATCTAATAAAGACTTGAGAACATAATAAATTTGAGACTATTTACAATGGTCTTCACGAACCAAAACAAAACTCACCGCTACCTTTGAAACAACAAGGTAGATAAGTAAATTTTCCCCATCTTTTGGTTTTGCGAACAACGATGGATTTGACAAATATAATTTCAAGTTTTTGAGTGTTTGATGACATTCCCCTGACTATTCGAACTGATCCTGCTTTTTTAGAGCTGAAAAGAGCTGAAAGAATTTTTCTGATGATTTGGAAATAAACCTTCCCAAGGCTGCAATTCTTCCCCTCAGTCTCTGTACTTCTTTTTTACTTGTAAGCATATCAAGAATCTACTCAATAGATTTAATCTGTGTAGTATTTACTTCGATTTCACAGTTAGAAATAATAAATCCCAAAAACTTACTTGATGAGACGCCAAATGCATATTTTTCAGGATTTAGCTTTATGTTGAATTTATAGAGAATCTGAAATGTATTAAATAGATGTTGAATATGATTCCCTGATTGTTGGGATTTATCCAACATATCATCCATACATACTTCTATGGTTTACCCTAAATGTTCTTAGAACATTTGGTCACCAACCTTTGGTATGTGGCACCAGCGTTTTTGAGGCCAAATGGCATTACTTTGTAACAGTAAGCCCCCTTAGGTGTTATAAATGAAATTTTTTTCCTCATCTAGGGGGATCCATTTTTGATTTGATTATACCCTGAATATGCATCTAAAAACTTCACAATTCATGTCCTTTAATAGCATGAATTAATTGATCTATATGAGATAATGGGAGAGAATCTTTAGGGCAAGCTTTATTTAGGCTAATTTAATCTACATAACTCGCCATTTACCATTATTTTTTGATACTACCACTGTATTAGCTAACCAATTAGGATACTTTACCTCGCGGATAAACCCAATTATTAAAAAAATTTGCACATCATCTTGAATCACTTTATTTTTAAAAGATCCCTGCTTTCTTTTTTTTGTTTGATAGGTATATATGATGGATCTTCATTACACTTGTGAGTAATTACTACCGGAGGTATTCCTATCATATCATAATGGGACCAGGCAAAACAATTTACATTAGTTTTCGGAAATTCAATCAACTTACCTTTCATTTCTTGGCTTAGGTTGGCCCAATGTAGACTTTTCTATAAGGCCACGGTGAGAATAGTTCTATAGCCTCCAATTTTTCAATCATGGTTTTGACGTTTTCATTTTTTTCGGTTCTTGGATGGAATCGGTCCTTGAGTCTACATCTGGCCTCCCATGTTCATTTGAGGTTTGTGTTGCATCATCCTTAACTAAATTCTGTAATTGCTATTTTTCTTCATTTTTGGGGTTTGAATCTACTAAATTGATGCTCCTAGACATCTGTTGATCACCACAGATTTTACATATCCCCCATTCTGAAGGAAATTTAATAATTGATGCAGAGTAGATAGCACAACATTCATATCGTGAATCCATGGTCTACCGAGAATCATATTATAGGCCATATCTATTTCTACAACCTGGAATTTTGAATCTTTGACCTCTTTTGTTATGACGCTTGAATTGTCAAAGCCACATAAAGTATGCGCTTTGGGTACTAGCTTATCAACATCTTGCATCTCATTTAATACTCTTAGCAAAATGATGTTTACGGAGCTACCTGGATCAATCAAAAATCACTTCACATTAGTGTCAAATAGAGTAGAGATATTACCAGTGCATTGTTGTGTGGAGTTAGCATGCCGTCTGTATCTTCATCATAAAATGATATACTTTCTTTCTCCAAAACGTTTCGGACCTGCTTCCCATGTGTAACTATGACCTTCGAAACTTTCTTGGATGCCATGTATGTCACATCATTAATTTCTTCTCCCCCGCTTATAACGTTGACGGTCCTTTTTGGAAAAGGAGGTTTAGGGGGCTCCTGCCTGTTCTTCATGTATGCTTGTTTACCTTTTTCACTAAACAATTCGGTAAGATAACCTTGTTTCAATAAATGGTCAACATCGCCTTGCAACAACCTATATTCTGCCGTTTTGTGGTCGTGATCATTATGAAACGCGCACCAGAAATCAGGATTGCATGTATTTGGATTTGATCTTATTTCTTTTGGCCACCGCACCTTATCACACATGCTCCTTAATACTACTACTAATTCTGTTGTACCGACATTGAAATTATACCCGCCAAATTTTTCCTTCATACCTATGTCATCATCTTGCACCTCTCGTGTGTTTCGTTCTTTCCCAGACCTTGACGATGAGCCTGATTCTTTTTCTCTTGATCTATGGCCATACCATTAGTTATCTTGTTTTGACGGTGATTCTCTTCTTGCGGGTCTCAAATGGGGCATACCCATTTTTATCGGACCATTTTTCAGTATCAGCACACCTAGAACTTCTACTTTCTTCTTTTTTAGACTGAGTCATAGTATCTTCTTCTATCTGCAGCTTCGTGTTGTACTTGTTGTAAACATCATTCCAAGTTGTAGTAGTAAATTCACGTAAACTTTTTTTGATCTGTCTCGTGGCTTCTAAACTCTTCTCATTTAGATTACTGGTAAAAACCATAGCTGCCCAGTTATCAGATACACGTAGTCGCGTCGTCTTTTCGCAGTGGAGCCTGTCTACGAACTCCCTGAGCAGCTCCGAATCTCCTTGCTTTATTTTGAAAATATCCTCCATTCTTCATTCGAATTTTCGAGCTCTCGAGTGTGCTTTGATGAATGAATCTACAAGCTCAACAAAAGAATTTATAGAATTTTTGGGTAAAAAAGAATACCATGTTAATGCTCCCTTAGTGAGTGTTTCCCCGAATTTCTTGACCAACATTGATTCAATTTCTTGTTTGGTCAAATCATTTCCTTTTAAGCCAGTTGTGAATGCAGTCACGTGGTCTCGTGGATCAGTTCTACCATCGTATTTTAGAATTTCGGGCATCTTGAATTTCGTCAGAATCGACAGAGGAGCAGCACTAGCTTCCAAAGTTGTTTTGAATATTTATTCATATCTAGTCCCTTGATTACAAACGGTACTCTAGGTATTTGTTCAATGCGGTCACTTTGTTCCTTGAGTTGTTTCTGCAAAGTTAATATTAAATTTTGTAAATCAGAATTGACTATGTTACCTGGTTCTCCATCACAAGACTCAGTGGGAGTTCCTCCACTGCCTGAATTAACGAGCCCGGAACAAGGGTTTTCCAAAGTATTATTATTTGGAGTTGGTGTTTGTGGCGCAACCGGCAACTGGTTAGTGAAAGCCTTAAGATCTTTGCTGACTAGTTAAGCGATTAACTTTTGCAAAGCTTCATTGATTGACCCATCATGTTCTAATTGAGCATTTTCATTGGATTGAGATCCATTAGGAGTTCCCTCTCGATAATGTTAAGGAGAATTTTGTGGGGAAGGGATTGAGGTACGATCATCTTGTGGATTCTCTTGGGGTTGCCGATCTCTTTGATTGTTGTTATTTGACATTCGACATGGTTGATTTGATAAATAAGGTTAACTTAGGAATAGAAAATTATCAGATTCCCTGTAACAGAACCAATTTGTTTAACCAAAAATTGGGATTGCGGTCAAAGCTTATTTAAGAAGAACTCGGGTTACTGATAATCAAATAGAAATAAAATTAATTGATGTAAAAAAGAGCTTAATAGAAAGCAAAGTAAATCAGTATATTCCAATAATATTTTGTGCCTTTACAAATGTTCTGTTCTCACATTTCATAGCTATTTCTAAGTAATAAGTTTTTTCCTTTCCATAATGGGGTCATTATGGACAATCAATGGTATTTAATGTAACGTAATAATTGGCAATCATAACTTATTCAATACAGATTCTTTATTGTTTTTCTGCAATTAATGCCTATTAATTACCAATAATATGTATTTGTACCTTTTTTTCTATTTAGGTTCATTCTTCTGATCCGACTTCTGAATATTAATAGGTACGAGCACCTATACTTCCTGATTCTCTTAGATCTCTGCACGTGCCTGTTGAAGCTCGTTCCTCTTTTTTTCCAACTGTCATTTTGACCAGTCCAAGTTTCATGACGAATCACTTTATAATAAACTTAATTTTTCCGAATACAGACATATTTTCTATTAAATAATTTCTGGGAGAGGGACTGGGGGAGTTCCTTGCCCAGTTCAACCGAGTAAGGATGACTTTGCCAAACGTATTCGAAGGGATATCAGTCGCAGCTTTCCAGAATGGGCTGAGTAGGGATGGTTTGAGAGCAACTAAGAGGGACGAAATCCACAATTCTTATTGTGTCGAGGTCCATACAGATAAGGCCGACCACAGTGGGCCTAACCTCGGTACAAGTTGAAATAAGAAAGGATCGAAGAGACAATGCTAGAAAAGATTATCCAATCCCACGACCTAACAGGGAACGACATCAACCATATGCCAGGGTAGCCGTTGCGCCCTCTCCCCTCTATGAAGAGGGTCCACCAAAACCAAGGACGGGAACTCATCGGAATGACCTAGGTATGCCTCATCTATTATTTTCTCACAATTTATGTGTATCACCTATAGAGATAGTCTACGCTCTAGAAAAACTCGGACTGAAAGTGAAGTGGCTTCCGAAGATGAGATTGGAGCTGAATACCAAAAAGTTTGACGCCATCCATGAGTTTCACCAGGAAGGATAACACAAAATTGAGGATTGCTTCGCCCTAAGTCAACAGTTCGTAAACATGTTACGACAAGGTCACCTCAAAGAGTTATTGAGCGACAAGGGAAGAACCAACTTCGCAAGAGGACGCGAATACCAAGGACCGCCAAAACCACCCTCACCAGCTCGAACCATGTTGGTGGCAGCGATGATGCTTCCTTAACAGCTTGAAGTTCACCATTACTCACACACTCAAGCGATCAATCACATGCGAGCAATACAACAAACTCGAAACAAGTATTATTTTTGACAAGTCGGACGTCGATGGTTTGAAATTTCCTCATAACGATGCCCTCGTTATTACATTCATATTTTGGATATTGATGTTAAATGCATTATGATAGATTATGGGAGCAACACATGCATTATCCATCCCCGAGTGCTTGGCCAAATGAGACTCAAAGACAAGATAGTGCCGCGATGCGTCACGCTAACTTGTTTTAACAATACAGTTGAGCAGACATCAGAGAAATCACACTCCCCATTTTGGCCGATGACATGACTCTAGAGACGACATTCAACATCATGTATCAGGACACCGTCATAGTTGGAAAATTGTGGATACACCCCACGAAGGTCATCCCCTCCAGCTTATACCAAGTCATCAAATTTCCAACTCCATGGGGAATATTCAGTATATAACAGGAACAATGCACATCCCAAAATGTTACCGCATCGCTCTAGTTAGCACGGTCACCCATCAAAAAAGGATAAGGAAAAAAATATAGCGATCAGCACGGTCGAGGTCAGAACATGACATTAATGAGGACGACATTAGACACCTTGATATGGTCGCAGCTACAAGATCGAACATAAAAGACCTCGACCCCGTTCAATTAGATCGCAACGATCGTATAAAGAAGTCTTACATTGGCTGCAAACTTCAAGAATTCCATCAATTCTTAATAGTTAACGCAAATTTGTTTGCCATCAGCCATACAGATATGCCAGGTATCCCAAAGGAAATCATCACGCACAAAGTAAACATCGACCCATTCTACCCCCAGTAAGACAAGTTAGGTGTAAGTTCAACGCCACAATTAATGACACAATACGCAAATAAGTAAAAAATTTGTTAGAAAATGGTTCTATCAGGGAATTGAAGTATCCAAAATGGGTCACCAACATGGTCATGGTGAAAAAGAAGAATGAGAAATGGCGGATGTGAGTGGATTTCACAGATTTGAACAAAGCATGCCCCAAGGATTTTTTCCCGTTACCTCATATAGACCAACTCAGCGATGCAATGGTCGGGCATGAACTACTAAGCTTTTTAGACGCTTACTCAGGTTATAATCAAATCCTCATGAAAGAAGAGGATCAGGAGAAACCCACATTCATCACCTATCAAGGGACGTACTACAGGGTCATGTTTTTTTAGGCTATAGAACGTGGGGGGCAACTTATCAAAGGTTGGTGACGAGGATGTTCAAGGAACAACTCAGCAAAACAACGGAAGTTCATATAGACGAAATTTTGATTAAGTCCAAAAGGAAAAAATACCATATCGACCATCTAAAAGAAACTATTGACATACTCAGATGGTATAGAATGAAGCTGAAACTAGATAAGTGTGCATTCAGCGTGACCTCAGGAATACTTCAAGGTTTCTTGGTGTCTCAGTTAGGGATCGAGGTCAATCCTGACCAAATAAAAGACATCAAGGGGATACCAGAGCGCTTAACCACCAAAAAATAGGTTCAAAAGTTGATTGGCCGTATTGCTGCCCTATCAAGGTTCATCTCACGGTCGTCGGACAGGTGCCACAAATGCATTGGCATACTTAAGAAAGATAACAGCCTCCAATGGACTTCTGAGTGCGTCCATGACCTAAAGGAACTAAAGGCACTTATCGCTGCCACCTTTGCTTTCAAAATTGGAGCCAGGGGAGAGCCTTCTTGTTTACTTAGTAGTACCCCAAGTAGTTGTAAGCGCAGTCCTAGTTAGAGAAAATAAAGGTACACAATCCCACATCTATTACATTAGCAAAACATTAGTCGATGCAGAGACGAGGTACCCTCGCCTCGAGAAACTGTCCATTACTTTGGTAGTAGCTTCACGAAATCATAGACCGTATTTATAATGCCACCCCATCTCGGTAGTCACGACTTTCTCCCTAAGAAGCATTTTGCATAAACCTGATATATTGGGAAGGCTGGCCAAATGGGCCATCGAGTTGAGAGAGAAAAATATCACGTACCAGCCGCAACAACAATAAAGTTGCAAGTTCTCACTGACTTCCACACAAAAATAATGCCCGAGATCGAAAGGGAAGCCGACCCAACTTCTGTCGAAGCACAAGACCTATAGGTCCTACACACTGATGGTGCCTTCAGGTGCCACAAATTCTTTGGTGCACTAAAGAAAGATAACAGCCTCCAATGGACTTCTGAGTGCGTCCATGACCTAAAGGAAATAAAGTCATACTTGTCATCGCCACCCTTGCTTTCAGAATTGGAGCCAGGGGAGCGTCTCATTATTTACTTAGCTGTATCCGAAGTAGTTGTAAGCGCAATTCTAGTTCGAGAAAATAAAGGTACATAATCACATATCAATTGTGTTAGCAAAACATTAGTCGATGTCGAGACGAGGTACCCTCACCTCAAGAAACTGGCCTTTGCTTTAGTAGTAGCTTCACGAAATCTTAGACTATATTTCCAATGCCACCCCATCTCGGTAGTCACAACTTTTTCCCTAAGAATCATTTTGCATAAACTGGATCTTTTTGGAAGGCTGACCAAATAGGACATCGAGCTGAGCAAGTACGATATCATGTACCAACCGCGAACAATGATAAAGTCTCAAGTTCTCACTAACTTCAGCACAAAAATAATGCCCAATGTCAAAAAAGAAGCTGACCCAACTTCCATTAGCACAAGATCTATGGGTCCTATACACTGATGGCGCCTCAAATGCTTCGGGATCCAATCTGGGACTCATACTCGAAGTCCCAATACATTGAGTAATTTTCTAGTCCATAAATTGCCCGGATATGAATAAGAACGAGGCCGAGTATGAGGTCGTAATTACATGTTTGAGACTAGCAGTCAAGTATGGGGCAAAACGGTTAAAACAACATTGTGATTCCCAACTCTTGGTCAACCAAGTCACAAGGACTTTACAAATCCAGGAACAAAGATTGCAAAAATACCATACCAAAATCTGCAAGTTGCTACCCGAGTTCGACTAATGCCAGCTCGACCAATTTCCATGAGCATAAAATAGTGAGGCGGATGGCTTCGCTAAACTACCCACAGACACAAAAAACATTACAATAGGAGACAAAAACATGGTCCACCTTCTCAAATCGTCGCTAGACAAAGTCGAGGTACATAAACTTAACTTGGGACTGGAAAAATTGTGTTGTTACATACTTTCTTGATGGCTCAATCCCAGATGATAAAAAAAGAGGCCAAGAAAGTGGGAATACAAGCGGCCTGATACAATATCCTCCACAATGACCAGTATAAGAGAACTTATGGCGGCCCTTTAGCAATATATCTTGGGCAAATCAAACTCAACGCGTCCTTGAAGAAATCCACGAAGGCCATTGCAGGGCTCACTTCGCAAATCAAGCACCAGTCAGATGCCTCATACAAGCGGGGTATTACTGGCCCACTATCAAAAAAGAGGTCATAGACTTCGCGATGAGATGCGAGCAATACCAAAAGTATGCCCCAATGATTCACCAAGCTTATGAACACCTCCATTTGATCATCTCACTTTGGCCGTTTATTAAATGGGGAATGGACATCACGGTCCCCTTCCCAACAGGGTGAGGTAACGTGCGATTCCTTTTGGTTTTAACTGACTATTTTTTTAAATGTGCGGAAGCAGGAGCATTCACCCAAATATGTGAACATGAAATAATCACCTTTATATGGAGAAACATCATATGTCGGTTCGGCCTTCCCAAATAGATCAACTGCGATAACGGACCCCAGTTCACGGGAAAGAAAACCGCCAAATTCTTGGAGAAATACTCTCAACACCATACCACTCCCCAGGAAACAAACAACCAGAGTCCTCAAACAAGTCGATACTGAACATCATGAAGAAAAAGCTTGAAAATGCCAAGGAACTGTAGTCGAAAATACTACTAGAAGTACTACGAGCTTACCAAACAACTTCGAAGACGAGCACATGAGACACACCCTACTATCTATGGGACTGAGGCAGTAATACCAGTCGAGGTCATAGAACCTAGTCTAAGGTACTCCTATGAGAGCGGAAGGCAAGAGCTTGACGCAATCGATGAATGGAGAGATATGGCCCATATAAGAACGATTGCCAGAAAACAACAAGCAAAGCACTATTATAACAAGAAATAAAAGGTTAGGCCACTCAAAGTTGAGGACTACGTACTTAAAGCTAAAACACAAGCGAGCAAAGACCCCAAGTAAGGCAAGCTGGGAACAAATTGGGAGGATCCATACAAAACCACAACAAAAGTAAATAAAGGGTCATTCTATTTAGAAACAACGAAAAGAAAACTACTACCAAACAACTATAATATTAGCCACCTCAAATACTTCAACTTTTAAGAGATAAAGCGTCCCCCAAGTCGTACTTATTTTTCCCTCACTTAAGTTTTGTCCCAGTTGGGTTTTCTCAGAGAGGTTTTTAACGAGGTGACGAAGGGAACACTTTAAGTCGAAGTATGTGAAGATGGGTCCATGATTGTTAATTCATTGCTCGACCTCTCAAGCACTCTCCAGGTCAACCAATAAAGGGACTAAATAGAATGGGAGTGAGACTGCAATGCCAGCCAATACCTGAAAATTTTACAAAATTTCTCTAAGTATGTAACTAAAGCAGCAATGCCAAGATAATAAACTTTACACTTATCGACACATATTTTTTACTTTTAGGTCATGTTCGACCTTGTTCAAACTATCACCTACTGGACCTTGGCCATAATAAAATATAGGTTACGTTTGACCTTGTTCGAACTAGCACCTACTAGTCCTCGGCCATAATTTTAGGTTATGTTCGACCTTGTTCGAACTAACACCTACTGGCCCTTGACCATAGTTAAATTTAGGTTGCACTAAACCTTGTTCGAATTAACACATAGTGCCCCTCGGTCATAATAAAATTTAGGTTACATTTGACCTTGTTCAAACTAACACCTACTGGACCTCGGCCATAATTTTAGTTTACATTCAACCTTGTTCGAACTAACACCTATTGTCCCTCGGCCATAATTAAACTTAGGTTACGCTCAACCTTGTTTGAACTAGAACCTACTGGCCCTCGGCAATAAATCTAAATTACATTCAACCTAGTTCGAATGACACCCACCAGTCCTCTACCATAATTAAACTTAGGTCATGTTTGAACTTGTTCGAACGAACACCCACCGTCCCTCGGCCATAATTAAACTCAGACTATATTTGACCCTGTTCGAACAAACACCTAATATTCATTGACCGCAGTGAAAGAGCACAACCAAATAGGTTAGCCGCGTCGAGCATGTTTCAACGCAAAAAGAAAGAGCCAAGGCATCCAAACAACATAAACAAAAAACATACAAGTACAAAAATTAAACCACAGGAAAAAAAGCAGACGCAGAGAACAACTTTGGTGTTTCATACTTGAATATTTTTTTACAAAATCTCACGGAGACGCCGCCAAAAAATACACAAAAGTTCACAATAAGAGAATAAGAAAAACTATTGATCGCCACTATTGTGATCTTCTGCCCTTTGCCACCTTAGCCACCACTATCACCGCCACCTTGATCACCCCTACCTTCGTCGCCTTCATCCTCAGGATAAGCAATGTCATACCAAGCATCCTCTTCAGGCCGATCCACACCTTATGCAAATCTTGATATACGTCCAATTGATCTTCGGTATGAATCCATTCATCATATAATGCTCGAGAACATTGGGAAATACAAAAGTACGAGAAGAAGAGGGTTATGCAAGCAGTTGAGCCTTCTCAGCTTCCAATGCGACCACCCAACCATGAAGAAGGGCGTTATCCTTCTCCAGCTCTCCTCCCCACCTCTCTATTTGGTCCTCCTTAGCTTTCACCGTGGACTGGCCATTCTCTCGCTCGGCCTGAAAGGCACTATTTGTTGGATCAAGCATCTCCAATTTCCTCTGAATTTCCAAGCGAAAAGACTCCTCTTTCTCAAGCTCGCTCTACTTCTCAGCAACTTCACTACAAAGGCCTGCCAGCTGAAGCATGCATTCTTCTAACTGCCTATGCATCTCAACCATTTGCGCTTGAAGATCACTACACTAGGCCTCCACGCCCTTGCTGGCTTCAAGATCCTCTTCCTTGCTTCTCAAAGTCCCCTCGAGGACGATGCATTTGTCAATGGACTTCACCAGCTCATCATCTATCTCCTTCAACTCGTCCCAAAAGTCCTACATGTCTCTAACCTCCTCAAGTCGTCGATGAAATACCCAGTACTTGCGGTGATACTGAAGGTACTTATTGGAGAAAAAAATAGGAAACAATCCCACCACATCAAATCGGTTGTTCCAAAAAATAGATTTTTTTATTTTTCCAGAACAATAGATTTAACAATACAATACAACTAATTTTAACTAAACAGTCAAAACAGATATTGTTCTGGAAAAATAATACAATACGATACAATGGGTAACAACCATCCAAACTAGATGTAAGATTCTTATCAATATTATTCCATACTTTTCCATCAAATTCAAGAATAATTCGAACATTGAAGGATTTGTTATCACTCATCATTGTCATTTAGTTTATCATTTATTGGATGAATCATTCCTCCTATTTACTTAAGTGTCATTTATTGTTATTCATTATTATTAAATACTACATTATTATTCATGCTTTTTGCAATAGTTATTGTATATCAGTATCAGTATTCGACCAGATTACATTTATCACTTTCTCGAAAACTACATCTAAAAATATTACTATTAACTCAATTTAACTCATAACTATATAAATTTAATTATTTGAATCAAGAGTCATATTTTTGGATCAAACAGTTCAGACATTATTTATTATAATTTTAACGAATATTTATAATCAAATTTTTTCAGTTTATCGAAAGGACTGGATTCGGACTGCATCTAACTATGATATCTCTATGTTTAGGAGACATATGAAACTTTAAATATTAAACTTATTATTTCAAAAAGGTTTAACTTGTAAATTTATCTCGAAAATGAAATATTTGACTCTGGCACTCAAGATATTCTTTTTTAAAACCATGAATATACATATATAGAAAGGTTGGCTTATCTAAGTGTTATTATCTTGATTTCCATTTAAGGCTGTACGAATAACGGTTCCGAACCGGAACCGTGACCGGAACCGCGGTTCTGGCGGTTCCGCGGTTCTAAACGGTTCTGGTTATACGGTTCCGGTTCCGCGGTTCCGGGCCGGTTCCACCCTTTAGAACCGTGGAACCGGAACCGCCAGAACCGGAACCGGACCGGTTCAGGCGGTTCTAAACGGTTCCGATATTAAAAAAAAAATTTTAAATTCGGACCGTTGGCGGAACCGTTTGGAATCGTTTAGAACCGCCGGAACCGGTCCGGTTCCGGTTCTATCCGGTTCCCAACGGCCATTTTTTTAAAAAAAAAAATTTTTTTTTTAAATTCTGAAAATCAGAACGTTGGTATTGCAGAAATAGCCGTTTGGCATTTTTAAAATTTAGCCATTTGACCCCTCAAATTTAATTTAACCCCAAACTTTATATAATTACACAATTTCCCATTTCTCAACTATAAATACCCCCTCATTCTTTCATTTTAATTCACCAATTCATCAATCTTACTCAATCTCTCTCAAGCTCTCTTACAATCTTTATGTGCAAGTGCTTAATTTTTGTTGCAAATTCGTGAAACATTGTGAAGTTGTTGAATTGAAGTTTTCAAGTGTTCAATTACAACGATTGTCAATTTTCAAGAAGTTGTTCGTCAATCCGGTAAACTCGTTTCAACTCTTACGTGCTAAGAATATTTATTGTGTGTTGATATTTACCTTAATTATAATTAGTATGGCATTTTCATTGAAAAAAATGTTTGGAAAAGGTACATCTAAATCCGGTGAAAGTAGTAACCAAAATCCTACCCCTCCCCCGGCTCCCAGACCTAGAAAAGATAAACAAGTTCAAACTAGTAGCCAACCTAGAAATACTAATGAAAACTTAGGAATACTTGATAGTGATCACCCGTGTTTTCAATTTAGCGATGTTAATTTTCTACATGATATAGCAGTCGGTGATAGAATAGATGATGATATTATGAATTTGCTTTATCCTAATGCACCAATATCAGAGGGAAATGAGGGTGATGATGATGACGAAACCCAACCTCCGGTAGATTTAGATGATACACCTACTAGTTCTGCTCCTAATGACCCAGAACACCCACCCGTACAAACTCCCACTTTTAGTAGACAACCTCGGAAACGTACAGAAACTTCATTAGTTTGGCATTTTTTTATTCAACTAAGAGATAAAGATATGGCTAAATGCAAAACTTGTGGTAAAGAACTTGTTCATAGGTATACGGGTGATCGTAGCGGAACAGGTAGTTTAGTTAAACATATATATATACATCCTAGCGATAAGGCTAGATATTTTCAAATGAAAGCGGAACAAGAGGGGAAGTCAAGTCCTGATACTACAATTAACCAAAGTACTGGTTCTAACATGGTTCAACCAGGAATAAACACTGTCACCGGAGGTATATTGTACTACGATCCTAATAAGGATCGTGAAGAATTAGCTAAAATGATTACTGTTATGTGTTTACCTTATTCTTTTGCTTCTAATCCTGCTTGGATTCAATATATTAGACGAGTATTTAATCCTACATATAAAGGTTGGCCTCGCGCCACAGTTAAGGCCGACATTTATAAATATAAGCATGAATATGAACAGTACTTGCGCTATTTATTTACTCATATAAGTAATTGTATGTCTATTACAACTGATATTGGTAGAAGTGGAAATGATTGTGATTATCTAACCGTGACCAGTCATTGGATAGACGAAGACTGGACCATGCAAAAACGCATTATAGCATATAGAATAATTAATTCACGGCACACAGGTAAGTTTATTGCTAGCACTGTTTATGATGTTTGTAGATATTTTTGTTTTAGTGATAGAACAATGTCAATTTCCATGGATAACGCTAGTAGCAACACAACTGCAATAGGTATTTTAACTAGAAAACTTAATCCTGTTTTTACAAATATTTTCCATGTTAGATGTATATGCCATATTTATCATTTAATTGTTGGAGATGGTATGAGAATTTTAAACATAGAAATTGAAAAAGTTAAATCCGCTCTTAATTGGCTTTTTTATTCAAACCGTAGAAGTAGACTTAGAGAATATTATAAAAAATGTGACGAAAGTGGCCTTAGAGAAAGAAAGGTTCCTAAACCTTGTCCGACTAGGTGGAACTACATGTATGAAAGCTTAGTAGTGGCGTACGAATATAGAAACCCAATAACCGCTACTTATAATTCTAGGGATTGTGAGGATGAAGATAATGATATGCTAACTAATCAAGATTGGAATAACGTTAAGATTCTTTTAGATTTTTTAGAACATTTTAGTGTGGCTACAACTGCTTTATCTGGCCAATATTATCCTATAATTTCAAACTGTTTAGTATATATTGCCGCACTTGCTAATTTATTTGCTGATTTTAACGAGGGAGGGGAAATTTATGAAAATGCAATATTTGAAATGAAAAAGAAATTTAAAAAATATTTTTTTCCAATCCCTCCTATTTTTGTTTGTGGCTGCTTTGTTAAACCCTACTATGAAAGCAGGAGGTCCTAACTTTTGGTATACTAGTATTTATCAATGTTTAGATCTTTCACCAGAAGAAATGGCTACACTATCTGATGCGAAAGCATCAATTACAGTGAATGCTCAAACTGTTTATAATGCTTATAAACAGGCCTTAGAGCATGCTAGGCCTAATATTCCAACTCCTACTTCGTCCACGTCACAATCGTCTAAAAGAGTTGCTGGCTTAACAGCTCTTAAATCGTGGACGGAGTTCAGGGGTACTCAAGGTGAGAATTTAGATGATATTTCTCATCTAAACGAACTTCAAGTTTATTTGTCGCAGGGGCTAGAGAATGATAATCCAGACGGATCTTCCGACCTTTTGGATTGGTGGAAGACAAGGGAAAAGCATTTTCCCGTTCTTGCAAGGATGGCTCAGGATGTTCTGTCCATTCAAGCGTCAACTGTTACATCGGAGAGCGTATTTAGTCAAGCCAGACTACAAATAGGAGATCATAGAGCGTCGATGCGGGACAGCTTGGAAAAATCAGTGCTCTTCCGAGATTGGATCCGCTCTGAAAGAAGAAACTTTGGGCTAGCTGAATCTCAACCCGAAATAGATGAGTGCTATGAAGAAATGCTAGCAGAAATTGCTCAAGAATCATCTTCACCCGGAAGTGGTGATGAACAAGCTTCATTTCCACCACCGCCAACACAACCACCTCCAAACCTTGAAGGTTTTATGAGATTTGTTAGAAATAATACATAAATTATGATGTAACTTGTACATTGGCATGTCTTCTTTTAGTTTTTTTTCCTTTTAATGGTGGTATTAGTACCATGTTGTGCTCATTCCATTGGGGGAAGGAAGACTAAGAAAGATTTGCCATTTTGGTCAATAAATATGCTTTTTATCATATACTTGAATATATTTGTCTCAATATTTCTTTGTCTTTACTTCTATATCAATCCTTGAATATAAAATATTTATATAACATATAATATATAACATACAACACATAATACTATTAATACTAACTACTACACAATATACATTATTTATATACAATATATACTACTTTACTACAACATATACTACTTATATACAAAATATACACTACTTATTTTGAATATATACTAATTTCCAAACACAATATATGCTATAGTAACAACATAGTACACCATATAAAAATATATTCTACAATATACTAATCACTACTATACAAGATATTTAATTTAAAAAAAAAAAAAGGTCGGAACCGCCGGGAACCGCCTGGAACCGCCAGACCCGTGGTTCCGGAACCGCCAGAACCGGGAACCGCCAGAACCGGAACCGTTTACCCAAATAAACCCAGAAGCGGAAGCGGATACCGCCTTATTTCCATTCGGTAGCTGAGAGATAAGTTAAGTTGTAAATGAGATACCGCAGTTTGATCCCTAGGAGCAGGGCACAGTAAGAACAAAAGGTAAATATTCGAGTTAGAGGTAAAAGAAGTACGTTGTCGGATTGTCGAATTAAGCTTTTTTTTCCTATAAATGGGGAACTGCGATTTAATAAAATTGGAGTAAAATGTAGATAAAATAATTGTTGTTGGTTGGACGGTCTCCCCGCTATAGTCCAAAAGTTCACAAAACCAGTTTTCTCTTCTCTTGGGCTTAGTTTCAAACTACCCGTCACTCTTTCTCTCTCTATTACACACAAAGAAGAAGAAGAAGTAGAGAAAGAAGAAGAAAAGTTCATACAGAAAAGAAAAAAAATCCAAAATTTCCTACAAGCGTCGTTTCTGAAATTATAATCCTCAAAAATCAGTTATTGGGTATTTACTTTCTTGTAAAAAACAAGATTTCAGGAAGAAGAAGAAGAAAAAAAAAAAGGGGAAAAGAAACGAGATCCCTAGAAAGCCGGCAAGTATGGCGTCAAAGGTGATGCCTTCAGTGTCAACAACGCCCAATTCGGATCGTTCTCGTTCTCGATCTTGCCTACCCCAAAACCCAACTCCTTCCTCTTCATCTTCTTCTCTACTTCACTCTGATCCTTCTAGAAACTTCGGCTCTATGAACATGGACGAACTTCTCAATAACATTTACTCCGATTCCCCCGACCCTTTTTGCTCTGCCTCTGAAACCACCGCGCCTACCCCCGCTGCCGCTGGTGATGGCCGTGATGTCGGATCCAGTAAGACTGCGGATGAGGTGTGGAGGGAAATTGTATCAGGGGGTTCGGGTGGGGGTGGAGGTGGAGGAGGGAGTGGTAGGGAGCCAGAGATGACTTTAGAGGATTTTCTGACCAAAGCTGGGGCGGTTACAGAGGAGGACGTTAGAGTCCCGGCGATCTCTCCGCCGCCAGCCACGGCGGCGCCAGCTGCTGGAGGGTTTGTGGTGGATAACATGGGGAATTGTCAGTTTCCGATGGGCATGCAGAATGGACCCCACATGGGATTTGGAAATGGGTTTGTGGCTATTGCTGGGAGTGGGAGCGGGAGTGGTGGTAGTGGGAGAGGGAAGAGGAGGTCAACTGTTGAAGAGCTGCCGCTGGATAAAGCTACACAGCAGAAGCAGAGACGCATGATCAAGAACAGAGAGTCTGCTGCTAGATCTAGAGAGCGAAAGCAGGTCCTTTTTTTGCTTTTTATACCCTATATAATTTGTTTTCCGGCCACTTTGGGGCAAGAATTGAGTCATGCATATATGTTTTCACTTAAATTGCAGGCTTATACTGTGGAATTGGAGTCTCTGGTTACTCAATTGGAGGAGGAAAATGCAAAGCTTTTGAAAGAAGAGGTTAGTTTATTAAGGTCTTCTAGAATGGGATAATTATCTTGTTTTTTACTAGAGAAACTTTGCTTGTTATCGGTCACCAGTACCAAAAATCATCGGTTTTGTAATGAGTCGTTGGGCCAGCTCTCTGTTCACTTCATTTTTTGGTTAAAGCTTTTAGCTTTATGAGTTCCAGATTCACTGCTCTGTAGCCTCACTTTTTCAGCATGCCCAATAAATGCTGTTCGGTCTCTGTGTACTTGGAGCATGTAAAATTAAGGTTGTTTAGGATGATATGTTTTAAGAAATTTCTAAATGAGCCCATTCTTTGGCTGAATGCAGGCGGAGAAGAATAAGGAGAGACTAAAGCAGGTATGACTTTCACTCTTTTGCTCTTTAATATACCACTTTGGTAATGAAACTTTAGCATGCATTAGGAGTGAAATTCTTGGTGTATCTTGGTCGATTCCGAATTCCTTTCTGTGTTCTTTTATCCAATAAATGCAGGCATGCTTCTAGTCTACTGTGTCTTGTTGCTTGCAGTACCCTTAGTACTGCTTTCTATTTTGTCTGGATGAGCTGAGCTCTGTATTTCTCCGCCTCTTTTGTAACATTGGCTCTGTTCATTTCTTATGCGGACTATTTCTTGTGGCATTAGTGCTTGATGATAGTCATACTCTTGTGCTCCCATCGAGGAATTTAACAGATTACCTGAGCACATTGAACTCATAAGTTATCTGTACTGCTCTATTTAAGGTTGCGGATTCAGGTAACGTCAAGCAGTTCATGAATGACTAGCTCTTCATGTGGAAGTCCTTTATGCAACATTGACAAATGATTCACATGTCTCCTTGTAGATCTTCAGTTCTCCAAATGTAGAGTTATCCATGAGGTATATAGATTTATGAAACAGAAAATCAAGCACATCGTGATTGGACACATATGTTGGTATATATTTCTGGAATGATCTGCATTTTAGTCATGATCAACTCCTTCTATAAGGTCTTGGCACTTTGTTTTTCCGGGTACTCAACTTCACAACCTTTCTGCATTTTTTTTCCTAGGGAACTTTTGAATTTGAGTTGTTTTTAGAGCCAAATGCAATAACTAGAGGCAGTGTTAAGAAGTTCTTTTCTACTGTTGATTAGAGACTTACTAAAACTATCTCAGTCCGAGAGTACATAAATTGACAGCCAGATACATGTAATCAATTCAGGAATAATTGTCTTTAGCAGAGGCGGAGCTAGCCTATTAGGTGCGGATTCGGCCGAGCTCAATCGCTTTTGCTTTTACACTGTATTTATATTAGGAAATTCATTAAATATGTACAAAATAATTAATTGTGAACCTAGTAACTAAAACGAGCTATGGATTTTGTGGCAAATTAAGAGCCCATAAACTTCAAATTTGATTTTTCCTAACTCTCTTTTTATATTTTCAATAAGGTTAAGCAGTTATACCTATATATGCAAATAAATGTATCGTTCTTGATACATGCTGAGGCATCCTCGATATAAGGTGTCTGCGCACAGTGAGTTAAAGCTTGAAGATGACTCCATGAAGTTCTCCATTGCAATACAACAACATCCCAGTATAATCCCACTTAGTAGGGTCTGGGGAGGGTAGTATGTACGCAGATCTTACCCCTACCCTTGGGTAGAGAGGCTGTTTCCAAATAGACCCCCGGCATCCTTCCCTCCAAGAACTTCCCACCTTGCTCTTGGGGAGACTCGAACTCACAACCTCTCGGTTGGAAGTGGGGGTTGCTTACCATCAGAGCAACCCCTTTCTTGGAAGTTCTCCATTGCAATGTTTTGCAGATTTCTTGCTGACACTTTGCATGTATGAAAGAGAAGTTCTGCACCTTAACCACCATTCTTATGCTATGTTAATGTCAAATGTAAGGGTAGGTTGATGCTTGTATCAGGGTAGGTTGCCTACATAACACCCTGTTGGGTGCTGCCCTTCCCCGGACCCTGTGTAAGCGCGGAATGCTTCGTGCAACGGGCTGCCCCCCTTTTTTTTTAATGTCAAATGTAAGCTGTCAGGGAGGTTGAAAAAAGAGATTCACTACAGTTTTTCCATTTAGGAGTGGATATGCAACTTGCCCATGAGATGAAACATATCAACCTCACTGTTTGATGATATTTCTTCAGATCTTGGCACTTAAACAAGATGAAGGCTCTGGTTTCTTTTTCCTCTGTTCTCCTTTTAAAGCAATCCTTGTAACTTCTTAAACTAAGATCAAGGCTCTTGTTTCTTTTTCCTTTCTTCTCCTTTTTGAAGCAATCCTTGTAATTTCTTAAACAACGATCAAGGCTATTTTCTTTCTTTTTTCTCATCTTCTTCCCTTTTTAAAGAGTCTTTGTATTCGGAATGGGGAGATAGAATATAGTCTATAGGACTAATAAAAGAGAAGCTGCTGTACTTTGATAATCTATTGGGTGCTCTGGTGATCCCAGATGCAAAATCTGTTTTTATCTAATTCTTCCTGCATCAGAGCCTGAATCTGATTCTGATAATCCTAGTATTGATCACTAGTGTTGCTTACCTTTAAAAAAAAAGAAAAAGAAAAGATAGTGCTAGTGTTCATCACTGGCATTGCATTCTTCTTTTGTTATTTCAGCAAAACTTGTTACTGGAGACATCTTAAGCTGTTATTTTGCCTCTCAACAGAAAACTTTGAAGTAGATATAATCAGAAAAGGTATATAATGTGAGAAAAGGGAGAGATATTAAAAAGAACCGAAAATAAGATTTAGGGAGAAAACTGGAAGAGCTGGAAGGTTGATCAACTCAGGATAAATCATTTAAATTTAGGTACAACTATCTTAATCTTTTAGTTTATTTTGTGCAAGCAGTTATGGGTTTTATGGGAAAAGAAAGTGCAGGGTCTTAAAGAATTGTACCCTGCTGTCCGTTATCTTGTATGGACGTATATATCAAATTCTAGAGATTCATATATTCCTTTTTAAGCCTAGCTTTAAAATGAAATTTGTACACGAACTTTATATTTGTAGTCTGAATAAGATGAGTTAGGAGGTGCTTTCAGTTGATTGATTGTATCCTTGTCATCTCTTGGTAACATATACTCTCTGGACGTGGGTTCTCCTTTGATGACTTCTCATGTTATTTCCATGCAGATTATGGAGAACCTCATACCAGTCGTAGAGAAACGAAGACCACCAAGAGTTCTGCGGAGAGTTCGATCTATGAGCTGGTAGGTCGTCTTAAATGATCCTGAACCAATTGATGTCAGAATCAATGGTTGTACTGCTACCGGAGCTGCAGGAAAGTTGGAGGGGAAGAGGTTTTTCTGATGACCAGAAGAGTTTAGGTCGTACATAGTCTGCAGTTTACTTTTTAGGTGACGGAACTGCTAAGACCCCTTCTCCAAACTGAAGATGACGAAAGCTGCAAAGTTCTTTCATGAATGTTGTGCATGAATGAGGTTTATGTAAGCATTAGGCTTATGCTTGGCTAGCTTTTTATAGTTTGTTGTCGTAGTAGGAGAAGAATATACTGTACTTTAGCTTCCGCAGGCATATCATGCTGGTTGCAGGGAAGGTTGATGAACGTGGACTTTGTTTATACTAACTGATGTTGCAGTAGTTTCTGTTTTTTGGAATAAGAATTGATCTTAATGAGTATTATGTGCCTGGTTTTAAGTTCTGTTGTACTTTCACTGGATTAGCGACGATGGATTTAGTCATTGAATCAAAAGCCCTTTTTCTCTGTCTTGCAGTTGATGAATGGTGGTGATTAACTGATTATATAGATTGAGAATTTGTAGGTGGAAAGAAGTGCATGTGCCCTCTTTTCTCACCCCAACTGAGAGGGGTTGAGAGTTAACAGAGGGGTAATCAGTAATCACAAATGAGGGAAATGATCACTCCTCCAACCTGCCCTTTTTAGTCTACCAAAACCCACCTTGTTGGTAGACTTCTGGAGAAAAGGCAGTGCTAGAGTTATAGGCTTCTGGGCTTAGCAAATACCGACGGAAAATGATACTGTATAGCCGCTTTTGAAATAATAGTCGGAAAAATGTATACACACATACATTTTGTATGTTATATGCAAAAATTAGTATAATTTTATATATTTATTCGACTAGCAAGTGTATATAGTTGTTGTCGCGGGCTAAAAGTAAAAAAAGCTCAATATCACACTCCCTTCTCCAAATTGACTCCAAATATATATTTTAAAAAAGTGACATGTGATAGAATAGGTTGGAAGTACGCATTTTTAGCAGTTTTCGTGGATTGTCATATTTGTAGTGGATTTCGAAGTGTCAAACTATCAAACTCAACTTCTATTATTGAATTATGTGATCATTTTATTTATTTAAAAGCTTGATCAATTAGGGCATGATAGCTACTGCTTAATTTGATTCACTCTCCATTCTCTCTTGAATAATAAAGTTCACATTGATTCATGCATATAACCAGCTCTCTTTGGTTTGTAACACTTATTTCAATTAATATTTTTTGTTCTTAATGTGTTCAATTATATAACCACTTTCCAAATATCCAAATTGCTAGAAGTACGATACACTTAACTCGTCTTGGAATATATAGAAGTTTTATCGTCAGTGCGTATTAGTTCTTTTTTCTGATGCCAAACATGTCAAAAAAATTGTTGGACAGTAATGTGGAAATATCTCAAAGCCAAGATTTGCTCTTATGTCATGTTAAAGTGTAGTTTCTGGAAACTTAGTGGGCGTTTGAACATAAAAATTGTAAAATTCCGAAATAGGGGGAAGAAATTCAAGTGAAAATAGTATTAGAAATTTAGAGTTGTATTTGGACATGTATATAATTTTGGGTTGTTTTTGAAATTTTTTGAGTGAAAATTTTGAAAAACAACTTTTTGGAATTTTTCAAATTTTCGAAAATTTCAAAATGCATCTTCAAGTGAAAATTAAAAATTTTATGAACAAATACTGATTTTGAAAGAAAGAAAAGAAAAAAATTTTTAAAAAAGGAAAAAAATATTATGTCCAAACGAACTCTTACTTTGTCATAGAGGGAAAATTATTATTGCTTTAGGTCAGTATTATTATGTGTCACACACTACCGAAATATGGTGGGATCCAGAATTACCGACCTTCAACAACAGTTGTAAGACGAAACAAATTGCATCATGTCTGACAAAAGTCATATCAGAATTCGGAAAATTTCAAAAATTCAATAATTTGACTGTTAACAGAACAAGATTTTAATCTCTCTTATCCTTTTGCACCAATAATTTTGAATGTTAAACATGCATACCTAAACTCATTTTGGTAATCATGAGCTCAGCCTACTTCACAAATATAAAAATAGACGGAGAACTCCAAGTTTAATTAACTACTTATGCATTGTCTAAGATATTAATTAACTCAATAAACCATAAGTTAAAATTCATTATAGTCATGTCCGAATTTGCCGAAGTTTATGTGCCTTGCTCCAGGCTGTTGTCACATGGAATTCTAACCCCCTCTAGATAGAGAAAGGTAGGACTTTAGGAGGGACCAACAATTACTACTCAAATTTAATGTGCAACCCATCTTATTGACATGTGAGATGACTTCATGCTGCAAACATGTGAGTCTGGCAGAAGATAATCAATTATTTAATGAACGTCAGTTTGAACGAAAAAGAAAATAAAATAAATGAAGACAATAAAACAAGGGTGTCAACTTCAGCATAAATTGAGGTAAGGTATATCAATTATTAATGAAACATGAAATATTCAGGAGTTGCTTTCTTGAGTATTATGTTGCCCAGTGCAAAGGCAACAATCCAACATCCATTGACAGTAAATGTCCCAGATAAGAGGTAATAACTTATCTGCAGATATTGTAACATGGCAAGAATTCCAAATTGCAGAGACCAGTTGCCTTATTTCTTCAGCCAAAATATAGAATGGGAATTGCAATGCATAAATATAGTAAACCAAGCAACTTTATCAAGGACGATGATGATGACAACAATAACCCGGTAAAATCCCGCTAATGAATATGGGGAGGGTAGTGTCCCAAACCTTACCCCAACCCTAAAGGAGTAAAGAGGTTGTTTCCGAAAGACCCTCGGCTCAAGAAAACAAAAGAACAAAAGGAGACAATATTAGTATCACCACGGAAATCATAGGAAAAATAGAAACAACATGAAGTCCAGAAGAAAGATGCAAAGCTAAGTCGATAGCTAGTAAATAGGTCCTGCACTGGAAAGCGAAATAGTAAGACACAACATTGCCAAGTGACAACAAATACAAGTATGATTGACTGCGACAAAGGAAACAAAGGAGTAAATTTAATTCAGATTCTTTTACCAAGTGTCTACCATGGGCAGCCCAGTATACTAAGCTCCCACAGGCGGGATCCGGGAAAGAGCTGTGCTATAATAGTCTATTATATGCAATCTTACCCCTACATAAGAAGTTGTTTCCACGGCTCGAACCCGTGACCTCGTGATCACATGGTAGCATGATCACATGGTAGCAACTTTACTAGTTACGCCAAGACTACCCTTCGTATCGAGTGACTACTATAATCAAATTGACAAAGAAAAAAATCCACTATCACACAGAATGCTGCATGCTTAAGTTATGCGTTAGTGCAGCGGTATATATCACTTGATTACTGCTGGAAAGAAATAGCTAAGACAACTCACAGATACAATCACACAAACAAGAAGGTTGTCAAATAAGCTAAAATCTTGCATTTCTTCCTGCAGTTCAAAGAGAGTTCTATATACATAACTTCCCAGTCTTCCCATTTGTGGATTCTAGTTGAGAGTGCACCAAGTAAAGATTGAAATCTCTGCTGGGGAAAAATTACTGTTAGATGAATTTCTGTATATGACACAAAAGAAATGAGGATTTGGTAGAACATACTACCTGAAAGATACGGCTTGCTCTAAAATAAATATCAAATGAAAAGACAATAAGGCCAATTGAATAGACATTATGAACTTGAAACTGTTAATTCTTATCTCAAGCTCAAATTTCTATGTCATTGAAAAATACAAGGATTGCTGCCTTATTCATCAGTTAATATGCATGTCACAAAGGAGATACAACAAATAAATAGCATCATTTAATAAAAGTAATCATGACAAGACACCATCTCCACCCCCTCCTAGAGAAAGGCTAAAAAATGAAAAAATAAACCATCACAATCCAGAAAAATGAAAAACGGAAACTGGTTTTACATATGGTATAGTACGTACAAACTTGTTACCTGCTTAAACCATAGTTGCTAGATATTTTTTTTCCTTTTTTACTTCCTTAATACCAGCATAACCAAAATAGGGATGTATATGAAATTTCATTTTGTTAGAAGTTGTAGGACAACATAAACGCTAAGGCTGACTTGCACTTCCCAGGAGTTCAAGACCCACGGCCCGGCAACTCATAATTCTTCTAAATACTTCCTTTAAATGGCGTTCTAGTGGATCAAGACCAGTCTTTAGAACTTCACAGACTGCTGATAGATCTTGACCACCCACTTTAACTTCTTCCCCCTGATCGTCTGTCAATGGTAACTGAGCAGAGTCTATCAAGTCGGTCAATTGATAAACACATTTCTCAAGCTGATAAATTTCCTTCAACAATCCATTTGAATTGCGGCGTTCGGGCTTCTTAGCTTCGTCCATTATCCTACCATGAAGCAACCAAAGGGGATTGCTCCATGAAAATTGCCTTGGGATAGAAAAATGAATTTGGAAGCTTCGATCCTGACAAGGGACTGCAGCAACAAGAACCCACAGTACAAACAGGAGAATAAAGTTCATTGTATATATAAGGCTCGCTATCCCATTCGTTGCAGCTATTTCATTTCCACGTGGAGCAACCAAGTGGCTTGCAATTGACTGGAGCTGTTTAGATGCTGACCAAGACTGAGACACGCTCCAAGATAGAGATCTTGAGTGCCCAGAAGGACGATGCTGGTGATCCTTGGTCTTATTATGGCGTCCAAAAGAACGGTTCCTCTGAGAAAAAACAGATCCAGATTCTTTCTCTTCTAGCATCACAAGAGCCAAATCCATCAGACTCTTTCTAGTCCGACGGAGCTGACCTTCACCAATCATCTTTTGCCGAGAGTCCAATGCAGAGACCACAATTTCCAAATGCTTATGCCAGAGTCGAATCTTCCCAATCCCATCACGGGCTGCATTGCAAATATCAAGTGCTTTTATAGTTCTATCAAAGTAGTCAGACAGAAGCTTATCTTGAGGCGATTTCAAGAGGAGTTCCTTATTGTTGCACAAGAGGATTCTGAACTCTTCCTGACAACTGGTAAACGCATCTAGCAACTTGCGGATCCATGCAATGGAAAGGAATTCATCAGCAGAAGCAACCGAGAGTTCTTGAAATCGAGTGGACACTAGTTTCTGAACTGCTTCCTGCTCAATCTCCTGGACATTAGAATCATGGCTCAACTCCAGGGAATGAACCTGTTGTTCACTTCTAATACTCAAAATTGAACGACGGAACGAGGCAAACGGCATCGAAGAACCATGACTATCTGAAGAAGGCATTGTAATCCAATACACAAAACCTCCTCAGAATCTATTTCTCTATTCCTAATAAAACCTCCTTAGAATCTTAAAATCAGCTCAACAGTCAGAATATTGCATAGATCCCAGGTAAACAACCTTCAACCACTGCAATTTACATAAAGCAAATACGAAAAAGAACATTCAGTTGATAAAACAAATAAAATATGATTAAAAACAGCATTTCTAGGTCCCCACATGTTGCAATCCCAAAATTTCAAAAAGAACACCAATACAGAAACAAGATTACACACCATAATTCAGCAAAAAGCTATGACCCTTTTAAGCGTTTGAACGGTTACAATTCCAAACCAAAACCCTCTCCAAATTCAGACAGGGAAATAACAGAAACCTCAAGAACATCAAATTTCATGCATAAAAACAGCAAACCCAGATCAAATTCAATTCCAAGAATTAGATCCTAGGCAACAAACTCCAAAAAGATTGTAACTTTGAACAAATGGAATGGATTTATTTTAAAAAGAAATGAAACGTAAGAGAGGAGAAAAAGAATATAATACCTATGAAGAGCTAGCTGGACATGTTGAAGCAGAAAGAGGAAAAAGAAGAAAGGGAACATATATTGAACCCTAGAGCCTTACGGACATGAAGGCCCCTTGCCTTTGCTGTTGACACTAAATTTTGGGTTGCAAATCGAGACGTATTTAAGAAGCAAATGAGAAAAAGCAAAACCAAAAATATGGTTAACAAAGAAGAGTTTTATTTATTATTAGAGGTAAAAGCATGATTTTGTTATGAAATCTCCTATTTAAGGTGAATGTCTATAATTAAAGAGATTCTAGAGTTATATTCTTCTTAGATAAATTATCCCCCTCCCTATAAATAAAGGGGTCTTCTACCATTGTAAACCACTCCTAACATTCTCTAACTATCATAAGAAGAACTCTCTCTACTCTTCTCTCTATTGCTCTTGTTCTTGCATTATTGTTCTTGTCTTTTATATTATTTCATAACACGTTATCAGCACGAGTCTCTAACCAATTGAAATTTTCGATTGTCTTAACTTTTGTTTGTGTAGGATTTTGCTTCAAAGAAAGAATGAAAAAAAAAAAGAAGGAAAAGAAAAAAAAAAGAAAAAAAAAAGAGGAGGAACGAAACAGAAGAAAAGAGGAGATCTGACGATAAGAAAGGAAACAAAAAGTAACAGAAGAAAAAGGAAAAGAAGCATTCGATAGTTGTTTCTTGTCGGGATTTTGTAGCCGAAAACAGTGTATCAACATATTACTTTTATTGTTATTAAGGAAATCCTTTGCTTGAACAGTGCTGCCGATCAATTGTCTCGCGAGCAAGTTCAGCGCATCTACAACAAGATTATAGATGTATATGACGGCATTCTTCCCTCTATTGCCTTGTTGATCTTATTTCTATAAGATTAAATTCTGGATTTAAGGTATGTATTTTACTTTTCTCTTTCAAATTCTTGGAATTCTACGATTTGATTTCATATACAAACATAGACAACAAAGTTTGATTATAACCCTAATGGAGTTTGTAAGAAATTATAACCACATGAAGTGGTAAAATTTCTATGTCCTGCCATGATTAAATTCATGTATGATTGTGGACAAAGAATTGAAAACCCGTCCAAATTGAATTTGCTCCATTCCCTTTAGAGAATGTGGAAGCAGTATATGATAAGTCTGAAAGAAGACTAAAATATTACCGTGAAGGTATCAATGAATGTGGACGTGGCAAAGAATTCCGTCCAATTGAATTTGCTCCATTCCCTTTGGAGAATGTGGTAGCAGAATTTGATAAGTCTGAAAGAAGACAAAATTATTACCGTAAAGGTATCAATGGATGTGGACGTGGCAATAGACGAAATTATAATCGTCATTATTGTGATAATGAGAATAATAAAGATTCTCAAAATAATCTTTCACTTTATGAAAGTAATATTTGACATGAGATTGTGTAAAGCACATGATTATGATCCATTCCCTGAAGTGAATGTGATAATTGTAATAGAGCCCGTAAGTATGAACACGCTCTTGATGTAAATTTGTTTTATGTCTGACATTATGAAAAGAAAGTTCGTTGCCCTTGAAATTTCGGGCAAGAACTATATGACATAGGTGTTGGATGCTGAAATCCACTTAGATGCTATGGGTCTTGGAGACGCCATTAAAGACAGAAATAATGCATCCACCCAAAACTATGCTAAGGCCTTGATTTTCTTGCGCCATCACCTTGATGAAGGTTTGAAACTATGCTAAGGCCTTGATTTTCTTGCGCCATCACCTTGATGAAGGTTTGAAAATTGAATATATCACAGTCAAAGATCCACCCATCTTGTGGAATGGCTTAAAGAAGAGATATGACAACCTGAAGTTGGTCACTCTGCCACAAGCACGATACGATAAGAATCCAAAAGCAAATAGTTTATAAACTATATATTATCGTTGCGGTGAAAACAGGCACTGGTCAAAGGTTTGCCGTATACCATGACTTTTGGTTGACCTTTATCAAGCATCTCGAAAGAGTAAATGCCCTGAAACGAATTTTGTCTCTGACGACAACTTTGACATCACCCACTTGGATGTGGCAGACTTCTTTGAGCAACCCGAGGGGAAGATAGACCACCTAATCGGTGATGGATCCGTGATGAAAGAAGATGGAGCTGTTTGATTTTATTTTACTTGTTTGTATTAGTGAATGAATAAACTAATAGCCATTAGTATTAGCTCGTATTAGTTAGTTCATGATATAATGTTAGTATTAGTTCTTTAGAATGTATCAATATGCTCAAACATCAATAATATTTTTACTTTTCAGTAGAGGTAATCGACTAACCTGAAAAACTAGTCGGTTATCTCATATTTCGCATAAAAACTGCAAAACAATCGATTGTCAATGATCAACAATCGATTGTCTTTAAAACAGTGTGATCTGGAATTTTACAAAAACAGTCAACAATCGATTGTCGATGATCAACAATCGATTGTCTTTAAAACAGTGTGATCTGGAATTTTACAAAAACAGTCAACAATCGATTGTCGATGATTAACAATCGATTGTCTTTAAAACAGTGTGATCTGGAAATTTTCAAACAGTCAACAATCGATTGTCTATGTTTAACAATCGATTGTCTTTAAAACAGTGTAATCTGGAATTTTTCAAAAATAGTCAACAATCGATTGTCTATGTTTAACAATCGATTGTCTTAAGACAGTGTGCTCTGGAATTTTTCAAAATAGCCAACAATCGATTGTCTATATTTAACAATCTATTGTCTTAAGACAGTGTGATCTGAAGTTTTTCAAAATAGCAAATAATCGATTGTGTGTGTTTAACAATCGATTGTCAATGTTCAACAATCGATTGTTTGTGTTTAACAATCGATTGTTTTATGAAAATGCTTAAACTGAAAATTTTCAAGCTGCATAGTAATCGATTATGGATAACATATCTGATCTTGTTAGTCAACTGTCAGCAGCAGATTTTGAAAATATTATGTGACACAAACGAATTGAACTTATTTATTCTTATGTTCGTGTATTTCTTTTATATGTCAAACCATGGGAAGTAAATTGATTGAAGGCTCCGGAAGAGCAACTGTAACTCTGCCCAAAGGCACGACGATTATCTTAGAGAATGCAATATTCTCCTCCAAGTCTAAGAAGAACTTGTTGAGTTTTAAAGATATCATATTGAGACAATAGATGAGAATAATCTTGAATTCTTCATGAAAACGAGGCTGCCCATTTCGGTTTGGGTTCACGCCATTTTGCATGCAGCAATGCTAGTTCGTCGGCTGCCCACTTTGGTTTGGGTTCACGCCATTTTGCATGCAGCAATACTAGTTCGTCGGCTGCCCACTTCGGTTTGGGGTCACGCCATTTTGCATACAGCAATGCTAGTTCGTCTCTGACTGACGAATTGACACAAATATTCCCCGTTGCAATTGGTTTTGGGTCATGGACCCAATATATCCCATTTAAGAATCTTTGGATGCGCAGTATATGTGCCTGTAACACCGCCATCCCGCACCAAAATGGGTCTGCAAAGAAGGTTAGGAATATATGTTGAGGTTGAATCGCCCTCCATTATTCGCTACCTCGAAACATTGACAGGAGATTTGTTCACTGCACGATTTGCAGACTGTCAATTTGATGAGACACTTTTCCCAAAATTAGGGGGAGAAGTTGGTGAAACCAAACGGGAAATTTTGTGGAAAAATGCATCATTATCTCATCTTGATCCACATACCTCTATTTGTGAAAGAGGCACAAAAGATTATCCATTTGCAAAGAATAGCAAATCAAATGCCTAACGCATTTATAGATTTGAAAAGGATAACAAAATCACATATCCCCGAAGTGAATGTGACAACATCTGATTCACGAATACATATTCATTATTGGAAGAATATGAACATGAAATTGGTATTAAATATACCACACTCACCCCTAGAAGGAGGTTTGAGATGATACCACACTCACCCCTAGAAGGAGGTTTGAGATGATATATGGCATGAATGATCGTTGGTCACGTACCTATTGTACGCCAAAGTATTTTGGAAATATGACTATTAAAGGACAACGATAATGCAAGAAACATATCTTGCATATAAGTTTGACATGACCATAATGGTATAACTTTCTCTTTAAGAAAGATATTCACCACATGGATGTTGATGAATCTGTGGCAGTACAAAATTAATTGAGAGCTCTAGAAGAGCCAATTATTACTATGTTGGAGAAACACAATTGAGTATTGTGCTGTAGTAAGTCTCAAAGAAGCTTATTCAGTTTCCAAAGTACACGCGAAAGCGATTGATTATATTGAGACTATAAATAAAGGAAGGCTTTGATATCTCCTATTACTACAACTTGTAGCGGGGTAATTTGCATATGAAAGCTACCCGCTTTGTTCTCCAGTTTGTACTACACAAAAGAAAGAATGCCACAATAAAGTGGATATCTATTAGTATAAAACCCATGTCATAATAAACCTGGAGTTTATTGATAAGTGCACATGTCATGGTGTAAATTTGAAGTTTACCAATATTGATAATTTATTCAGTTGGCATTCGTGTTAGCCATCTCATTTTAAGTATGATGTGCAAATTCACATGGGTGAATATTAAAGAACTAGAAAATTCTTTACGAATTCTCTTGTATCACTTGTTCTCATTAATGAACTGACCAACTAAAGAGTTCGGGTTGAAGCCCATAAATTCTGGAAATATCAAAGGTGAATATGGGCCCATTCACCTGCCATGTATACCACATATGATGCATCTATGAAATGGTTACATGCGCAATTGTTATTGACCCGCAGCCTGGCCAGTGCTTGCGAGGTAAATTGCTCAGTAATCTAACTTCGAGCATAATTTCCAGATTTTCTACTCAAGATAGTTCATCTTGATAAGTTGGTTTATATCAAAGTTGGTTTAGCAAGATAATTATTGAGTGCTTCCACTTAATAGCTAAACTGTTTCTTATGAGAACAAAGTTATATATATATCAGTTTGATATAAGTTGTATACGAGAGTATATTCTCCCCTCACAAGTGGTTCAGGGTCAGGAACCAAATAATTTCATCTTATTATTAATGTGCCGTGTATATTGACATGATAATGCACAAAGATGATTCCCAAAGTTAAGGAAACAAGTTAGCTTTTCTAACATGAGGGGGAGACATGATAAACACTTGAGAAAAGGTTACATGGGATGAATTATCATTTGTATATGTATATCCCCGAATATCATGATATGAACCTGAAGTTCATAAAAGGAATAATTCAATTGCAACATATTGCAAAGCATGCTATACGCATTTGCTGACCCAAAGAAAGTAACTAAATGGAAGAGATACAATTCAAGAAGAATTGATTCCATATGAAAGACATGTAGTTTTGAACCTATAGTTCAAATGCTTGAAAGTATAAAAGTCAAAGGTATGTATAGTCAGTTTTCGATATCTTATTTGTCTAGCATGACATGGAAAACTTGATATGCATCTAAAGTCTATTATATGGCTTATATGACTTAACTTGAAAGATTTAAGTTACTTGAAGCATATGCAATTCTTGGTCCTGAAGTACCACATCCTTAGTACAATTTGTGTACATATGTATCTTGCTATAACTATAAGCATGATGGCATTGAGAATACATCTATGAAGATATTGAAGAGTCATTCCACGACATTATATGAGGATGTTCATATCTATCAAGAATGATGATTTCAAGGTACGGAATATTTATTCAAGTCAATATGGTTGATTTGTCAAACGTCTACCAAAGATCGTTTTGAAGATGATGCACAAGATTGGAATGCAAATGCTCAAGGATATAAATTGATGTACTCATTAGGGGGAGTTAATGCGCGTTGCACTCTTTTTCCCTTACAAGGTTTTGTCCCACTGGGTTTTCCTTGCAAGGTTTTTAACGAGGCAACCAATAGGCGCATATTCAAACATGTGTACTCTTTTTCCTTTCTTTAATTTTTCCCATTGGGTTTTGGTTTTAAGGTTTTAACGAGGCACATTGTTGAATAGACATTCAAGGGGGAGTGTTATGAAATCTCCTATTTAAGGTGAATGTCTATAATTAGAGAGATTCTAGAGTTCTATTCTTGGTAGATAAATCATCCCCCTCCCTATAAATAAAGGGGTCTTCTACCATTGTAAACCACTCCTAACATTCTCTAAGTATCAATAAGAAGAACTCTCTCTACTCTTCTCTCTATTGCTCTTGTTCTTGCATTATTGTTCTTGTCTTTTATATTATTTCATAACAGATTTCTTGATTTACGAACAAGAATGTTTTTGGGTTTTTTTTTTTCTGAGTTATGGTGTTTGTAATTTCGTTCTTATTGTATTTGAGCCCTTAGACTTTATTCTCTTTGTTTATTCTCTTTTTTCTTCTTACAATTATATCTTCCTTTCTCTTTTTTCTTTTCTTGTGCTATTTAAAGTTTTTAGCCTTTATTCTCTTTGTTTATTCTTCTATTCTTCTTACAATTATATCTCCATTCATCTCGGTTACAATTGTTTGCTTCTTTCTTACTCCATTTGGCATCTTTGTACTTGATTATTACGTGTGAAAGGACGTATCTAATGAAGAATATAAACTAAAATAACATAGCAGAAGCAGTATTTTTACCAAAAAAATTCAAAAAATAAGAGAAATAAATAGCCAAAAACCCTAAAGAAATTTAATATCTAACATATATATGTGGGGGAGGGGGGAATTAACCTATATACACTGTAATTTTCAGCGAAGAGGATACGACTGAACCCCTTCTGCCACCTAATCCGCCCATGTGCACATATACCGACTATATTATTTGACTTGAAAATAATATATACAACAACAACAACAACAATAATTACCCAGTATAGTCTGACAAAGTGGGATTTGGGGAGGATAATATGTAGACGGACCTTTCCCCTACCCGAAAGGGCAGAGAGACTGTTTCCAATGGACACTCGGCTCAGTGAAGGAAATGAACAACAAAAACAAAAATAACAACAAAAGAGCATTAGTAGCTTCAGCAGAAATAGCGCAAATAAATATCTAAACATAAGAACCATAAATAAAATAGCATGCAATAATATCAGTCAGTAACTACCATAAATAACTACCATAAGAGAGACACAATCCAATACACAAATCATCTATGGATAATCCTGTCAAGCCTCACCCAACCCCGGGTGAGGAGTACGAAAAACTCTAGGGGCCCCTATCCTACAACCCTGATACTAGACCTCCAGACTTTCCTATCAAGTGTCATGTCCTCAGAAACCCGCATTCTAGCCATGTCATACCTAATCACCTCTCCCCAATACCTCTTAGGCCTGCCTCTGCCTCGCCGTGCGCCGACCATCTCCAGCCGCTCACAACTCCTCACTGGGGCATCAGGACTTCTCCTCCGTATATGCCCGAACCACCTCAGCCTCGCTTCTCGCATCTTCTCATCCACCGAGGCCACCCCCACCTTCTCTCGAATAACTTCATTCTTTATCTTATCTAACCTGGTGAGCCCGCACATCCACCTGAGCATCCTCATCTCCGCAACCTTCATCCTCTAAACATGAGAGTTCTTCACTGGCCAGCACTCCGCCCCATACAACATGGCCGGTCTAACCACAGCTCTATAAAATTTCCCCTTGAGTTTCTGTGGAACTTTCTTGTCACACAAGACTCCTGATGCAAGCCTCCACTTTGACCACCCCGCTCCTATACAATGAGTGACGTCCCCGTTAATCTCTCCGTCCCCCTGAATCACCGACCCAAGATATCTGACACTGTCTCTTTTGGCGATGACCTGAGATCCAATCTTCACATCCCTGCCTACTTCGCTTGGCTCGGCGCTAAACTTGCACTCCAGGTATTCTGTCTTAGATCTGTTTATTTTGAAACCCTTAGACTCGAGAGCCTGTCTCCATACCTCTAACCTCTCATTAACACCGACCCCCGTCTCGTCTATCAAGACTATGTCATCAACAAATAGCATACACCAAGGCACATCCCCTTGAATATGTCGGGTAAGAGCATCTATCACCAAGGCAAACAAGAGAGGGCTAAGCGCCAATTCTTGATGGAGCCCCAAAACCACTGGAAAATGGTCTGAGTCGCCACCCACCGTCCTAACCCTAGTCTTAGCTCCATCGTACATGTCCCTAATGACTCTGATGTAGGCTTCTGGCACGCTCTTCGCTTCCAAGCACCTCCATAGCACTTGTGTTACGCCTTCTCCAAGTCGATAAGCACCATGTGCAGGTCCTTCTTCTTATCCCTGAACTGCTCCACCAGCCTCCTCACAAGGTGGATAGCTTCTGTAGTGGAGCGACCCGGCACGAAATCGAATTGGTTCACAGATATAGATGTCATCTCCCTCACCCTCGCCTCGATCACCCGCTCCCATACCTTCATGGTATGACTTATTAATTTGATACCCTATAGTTGTTGCAGCATTGGATATCACATTTGTTCTTGTACAAGGGCACCACTGTACTCCACCTCCACTCCTCCGGCATCTTTTTGGTCCTGAAGATCGCATTGAACAACCTGGAGAGTCACTCCACTCCTGACCTACCCATGCATTTCCAGAACTCTATTGGGATCTCGTCAGGCCTGGTCGCTCGACCCCTACTCATCCTACGCAAAGCCCCCATGACCTCCTCCGCCCTAATGCGCCTGCAGTACCCGAGGTCTCTATGTTGCTCTGAATGCCCCAACTCCCCTAGCTATATGTTACGATCCCCCGCATCGTTAACTAAGTCTCGAAAGTATGCCTGCCACATCTGCTTGACTTGAGACTCCCCCATCAGAACTCTACCATCCTCGCCCTTAATGTACCTAACTTTGTCAAGATCACGCGCCCTCCTTTCCCTTTCTTTAGCTAACCGGAATAACTTCTTATCCCCGCCTTCTCCCCTAATTCCTTGTACATGCGACATACACTTAAAACAATTCAAAATATTAATTTTCAGTTACATATGGCACCCAATATTATTTAGAGAGTGCAATAATTTTTTGAGTTCTTAAAGAGCAAGAGACGACAGACTTAACTAGTTGGGAGTGCGACATGCTAGTAAATACTTGATGAATGTGCATTAATTCCTACTATATTATTTAGATGCAATAATACTATTTGGTGTTTCTGCCATTGTAACTCTCGCATCCACCTACAATTGTTTATCTGTATATTCATTTATGACCATTTTTATTTTCTATGAAGTTTTTCTTATGAGCATGGTTTATCAATTCATGATCATCACCAAGTAGCGTATATTTCATAAAAGAGGAAAAGAAAAAGAAAAGCTTAACTTAAGAAAGAGCAAGTGATGTAGAGAGGCTTGCTTAGTTGGTGAAGCGTGGCCATCTTCAAACTAATATGACGAATGTTCCATTCTCTTGGCTTAAATATCACTTGTTCGGAATTCGTTGGTCCAATAAATTTAGATTAGTTTTTACTGTTAAAAGTTTATGATAGAAAATTTTAGTGCTCCCTATCAAGAAAACTTCATTTTAAAGTTTAACTTCGAACTTTCTAAATGAAGATGAAGGAAACAATATCGTTCTGCTACGCTCAGTGGCGGATTTAGGGGGGCGAAATGGGGTTCACCGAGTTCCCTCCGTCGAAAAATTATATTGTAATATAAGTCTGTCGTTTACCTTTATATAATATTAAGTTTTAAATCTCCCTTAGCACAATCCAAGAGTATAATTTAGTGGTCAAGAGAATTTGAAACCTTTGGAAGGTCATAAGTTCAATTCCCATTAGTTAAATAAAAAAAATTGAACTCCCTTCCTCAAAATTCTGCCTTCACCATTGGCAGACCTCTTTGTACGAAATCAAAAAACTAGGGGGTTATATTTGATAACTTTGACAAGCTAACCACCAATTCTATAATAAAATAAAATTCTACAATAATACCCACACGTTATATGCTAGGTGTCTCTGTCATGACTAGATTAAGATAGTTAAATAATGAATTTTGTTGCAATAAGTTTATTAGAGTAGTTGATGTCATTTGCTTTGGATTTTATACGCACAACTTCTAAAATACTTCCACCTTAATTTGACTTGAAGTAAGATATTGATCCTGGACTAGTCAAAGTAGTTGATGAAAGATCAGTTTGCTAAGGAAGACTCAGATATCCGTTTCAATAATTCTTAAAACTTGTACATTAGCTCTTCAACAGTTCCATCTCAGGATGGTAATGAAGATAATATTGGGGTCATTTGGGATTAGGAAAAATAATCTCTTTTATATAATTAATGTTTGATTAGAGGAACTAGAAAAACTAATCCACCTATACTAATGTAACGTTTGGTTAGTCGTATATAAGACAAAGATAGTTCCGCTTAACTAATGAAACATCTAGTTGACAAAATTAAATAACTTGTACATTAAATTAAGCGAAAAACTAAGCATTATAAGATGCATAATACATGTATTAGCAATATGAAAATGAAAAAAATTAAAGACAAAATATCATTAAATTAAGTAATTCCTGCATAATATTTCATGTAAACGTAACACCAGCAATACTTCCTACCCGAGGCAGCTATGGGTTCAACATATAAATTTTTTAGCATTGAATCCGATCTATTTTAAAATTATGGGTTCACATCTACTATTTATTATAAATTTAGTAATTTTTAGATATAAATTTATGCTTTGCATCGAAAGAACTGGATTCAGCTGAACCCGATTACTATATGCTAAATCCGCCACTGCAGCTACCCCCCTCCCCTCTACAAAATTATAATCCATATACATGACTAGTATGAATTTGAACTAATGCAGTGATCCATAGTCATGCCATACGAGCCATGGCATGCAGTCAGTTTAAATGGCAAGAATAATACCATTTGTTATACAAAGCTGGCATCCTTCCCACAGGAACAGAACCATGATTATCATCAGGTTTTACAACATGACGAAATTTAGGGACAATCTTTATTTCTAATGGTGAAAAGAAGGAAGTAGAATAAATCCAGAATAGAAGCATTACAGTTAATAATTTTAGCACCCTAATGTAATAATGGTTTGCCCTATTCACAAGCCAATTTTGTGTCAAAGCTGCTCAAGCAGATAGCAAAAGCCTGAAATGCAGAGAGGGGATACCGGTAGTCCATGGTAAACATATCTTTGCCTACTTTCCCAAATTGCAAGATGATTTTGTCATGATCTGATTGGCTTGTCGGCTGAGAGGTTGTCGGTCCAGCAGCTGGTTGTTGAGTTGCAGCAATCAACTGAAAATTCTTGACAGATGCAACTGTCACCCGTCCTCGAAAATTGAGGCACCAACACTGCAGTTGTTCATGCCATCGTGGCGCCTTGTTCTTTAGAACCAGTGGTTTCCCCTTGCCATCATCTTCTTCATTAGTTGATCCTCCAGCAATATCAGAAAATCGCGAGCTACTGAACTCAGTGGAATGATCAAGTGACTTTGAGAAAGAGATACTGCGAAATGAATCCTCGAGGGGCCTTGAGAGAAGCTCTGGTTGGCCAGGCACAGAACCACCAGCATCAAGTGCTGAGGCGGGAATTGAGTGCATGACGCAGTGCATTCTCCGCGGACCCCTTGTTCCAAGCACATTCAGCTCGTATGTGATCTGGGATATGATATAGCTTCCAGTTGGGACTTTAGGAGAGACTTTCTTGGAGTTGAATCTACGGCTTGTGCGCCCTGGAGCGGGGACATGTGCACCGGTGTAAGGAGGCTGTGTGTCATATATAATGAATTTTGTACCTAGAAAATTTGATCTGCAAAATAAACAATGATATTTTATCATCAATAGCATGTCACTTATTTACATAGTGAAAGGAAAATCAACTAGGCAACTTCATTAAAAGATGAATATCACCTTCTCGAGTATATATATGTAACACAAACAAAAGCACTATGAAGCTGCATTATGAATTGCGCTAGGTCCATCCTTTAGACTAGTTAAGCAAAGAGATCTGTGTTATCAAAATATGGCAGATGGATGCACAAGTACTGTAGGCGATATTAATAACCAGTATATATCAAATGTACTAAATTTTAAGTAACTTATCTATTCTAGACATCCTTGAGAAACTACTTGGTTCCTTATTTCTTTAAGATCCTCCCTGCTCTCTTCTTTCCCCCTTTTCTTTTTCACTTGTCTTTTACCCAAAGGTACTTTAACAATCAGTACATTACTGCCTTGTAAACATAAGCATCAATGTCGTTCTCAAAAATCAAAACCTCACTTTTTCCTAGTAAGGAGTTGGTGGGAAGTCCCTGATTTGGGTTTTGATAGCCTAGACAATATAATGGGATAATGCCACAGAACTTCAGTTCAGCTTTCATCTACGACAACTATTGTTGACTCGAACTTTTATTTTCTTGATGAATCTATACATGAATGATAGACAATTTCTACTTATTTTTCATTGAAAACCATGGTTAATTACTGACTAGTCTCAAGTTTCCGGGATTGCTCATGCCTTAGTATGGATATTGGCGAAGAAGGCAGAAGCCATCTCTGCTGAATGGGAAGGGAAAAAGAATATATCAAACGCATGCTATTCTTCATTAAATTCAGTTTCCTGAAACATCTCAGAAATACCAGGTGAAGAAAAGAAAGATATTGGAAACCAAAATGAATAGCCTCCATATTTACCTTAGTTTTCCAATATATGTATTGCTTGATCTAGAGATGTTTTCTGCATCCATTGAGATAACATATTCCGTGCAAGTTGTCCGTCTGGTTCTTTTTGCAGAGAGAAGGAACTTCCCATTTTCAACTAACAATGCTACAAAGAAAGTTGAATTACCCATTAACCTCTGAACAATATTTGCACTAAGATTGTGAAGGCAGCGAAGCAAGAGTAACTAACGCATCACAACCAAACATGTCTAGACACAAATTACAACTGGAAATATAAGTGTCAATGATATCATTAACTCAATTTGCATAGAGAAAAGACCTAATAACAGCTTTTTGCCTTTGAGTTTGAGGGAAGGGGAAGGGGGATCGGAGAGGAACAGAACGGTGGTTTTATATGACAGGAGATTGAAAAGACAGCAAAGATAATGTTCAGATGCAAGTACCCTCTGTAACTCAGATGCAAGGATAATATCAACGAATTTTCTCAAAGAAAAAGATGAGGAATAGATGCAAAAATCATCTAAGCATCAAGCAAATATCAGCCAACAATACTTACCAGGACTAAGACACAAGAAAAGATGGTAAGTCAAATTAGATTTATCCCGCTTGATGAAGCATTGAATAGTTCCATCATGAGGCCCAGGCTGAAAAGAGAAAGTAAAAGGACCCGTCAATTCTCCTCCAAAAGATTAGTCAATGGACTTAATTCTCTAGCACGTCAGTTCCATTACAACTATCTAATTCTATAACAGTTAATGGAAGGGTTGCTCCCACAGACCACACAGCAACCACAAAGGCATATTTTTGTACTCGAAACATTCCTCTAAGGAAGTTAAAGAAGTACCTGCTTTAGGGAAACAGGAAAAGTTAGCTTTCCACAAAATTCAGGATTTCTAACAATGTCCTTGCACATACTCCGCCATGACCTACAAACTGCAGCACAAGCTACAACATGCTTACGACCAGGCCATGTGCTTTCACTCTCCTCTAACCTTCTAATTACATCAAAAAGTAACTCCGGAGGAAGATTGTCCCAACAACTATCCTGGATAACAGGAGGCTGGTCGCTTAAGTCATAAAATGAACCATGTGATTTGTCCCTGTGATGACCAGACAGCCTTAAATCAAAGCTTCGCCTTGATAAATTACCAATGCTATCTCTTACATCCCGCACTATACTGCGGAATGACATCTGAACTCAAAACTGCAAGGCCGAAGTCCAAACACCACAAATAAATGTTACTGGCCTATCTACTCTTTCGTATCAGGTAAGCTTTTCCCAGTATTCTAAAGAGCTACACAAATTGATACAGCTGCAAAAGAACGAAAAGCCAAATTGTGTTTCAGTAACAGGAATAACTTTCTGAAGAAAAGTATAGAGAAAAAAGCAAGAAAGACATTTAAAGAAAAAAGTAAGAAAAGGAAAAAGAAAAAAAGAAAAATAAAAAGAGTATAAAGAGACATCTTCACATGAGCACCTAGGTAAAGTAAATCACATGACTTTTATCAAATACAACTTCTTTAGAATCTTAAGGTGATGCCTCATGCCAGCTGTCCTAGCTTAGTTGCAAGACAACAAGTATAAAAAATAATGTCTTTCAAATGTCATCAATCTTTCAGTAAAATCCATCATTAATAGCGAAGAAAGCTACTCAAGATAAAGATAAACTCGCTACTGTTAACACTGGAAAATCGGCACCAAGCAGTTCAAAACAAGACTCCAGTTCAAGAAAGGAAAGTTTAACCCGTTGGAGAATCACGCAATGTCTACATTTAAGTTAGAAGGTTATCAAATTTGTTTCTGCTGAGAATGTAATATTTTTCCTCAAATGAGCATAGTTTTTCAAGTATCATTTTCATTCTTCACCTAATTATGACCAAAACGATTAGGTCTTTTCCGGTATATATCTCTAAGTACAAATCATAGATACTTCATTCTCATCAAAATCTACAACTTAAACGACATATCCAGGTTGATACCAATCTATCAATCCGCGTATAGGAAGAGTTCAGATGGTGACAAACCTACAAAGTACTGTAGGATAATCAAAGCTCCATAACTTCCAATCCTGCAAAACCAACACAAGAAAAAAAAAGTTTTCTGTAAAATGAAAATTGAAGCTCCATATTCCCAAAAGACATAAACTTTGTATCAGTTAGTATCAATGAAATCAAAGAAGAAACCATCCTTCTCCGCCCAAATGAAAAAAAGAAAAAACAGAAAGAAAGAATAAGACTTCAATCTGTAGATGATAAGCATAAGATTTTACCAAAGGGGTAACTTTTCCTCAAATTTAGCCCAAAAAGTAATAGTCAAAAACTAGAGAACCCAAGAATATCGCCACATTTTGAGAACAATAACATACATACGACATAAATCAACAGATAAAAAGGGAAAGAAACATACAGACGCCAAATAACATAAGATCTGAAGATGAACAAACAAAAAGATCAGAGATCTGTACCTTAAAAATAAGAAGAGGAACAACAATAATATAGCATCAAAAGTCAGCAAGGACCCAAGAATTTTTCAGGAAAAGTGGGTCAGAGCGAAGAAACATTTTCAGATATTGTTCTCTGTATTTACTGCAAGTCTGTATCTTTTGTCACTGCGGACTCAAAACCCAACATTAAATCTAGTTCAACAAACCAGAAAAAGAGAGAGAAACTGATGAAGAAGAAGAAGAAGAAGAGGTAAGAAAAGAAAAAGAAAACAGGGAAAAATAAAACAAAAAAGGGAAGTGCATACTTTATTATATTAGCAATAAGGAGTAGAACTGTTTAATGGGGTCACACACTAATACTATATTGGCCACAACGGGAGCAGTATCCAACAGTTCTCTACGAAGCTACCACCATATGAGACAGTGGGAAAAAACTTTTTCTTTCGATAATTTTCAATTAATTTGCGCGTATTTTAATTATTTTATGAAATATTTGTTAGTTTTCTGCGTTACAGTAACCATATAATTCTGTCCTTCCCTTTTAACCAGACGAATATAAAGAAATTACTTAGAATTTTTTTCTCTAAATTTTAGGGGGGGAAAACTTTCTCTTACAACGGTTTATTATTTCATTTTCATTTAAGCAACATATGTTTTTGTCTATAAGCATACACGATTTTCACTTTGAGCAGACAGTCTGTTAGAAATAGTCTTTCTATTTTCACAAAATAAAAATAAAATTGTATACATATTAAGTTTCCCAGACTCTACCAATAAAAAAATTTAATTTATTTTTCTAAAATTACCCTTATGCATGTATCCATACAAATTCATTTACTTCTCATATTTAAGAAGATAAGTAAGTGCTATTATAATTATACTGTAATATTTGATTAAGGATAGTTTAGTCACACTATTTATTTTTGTCTTGAATTTAATATTTCTTTAATAGGTGTACATAAGGTAAATTAGTCATTTATTGTGGATCAGAGGGAGAGTAAACCATTTCAAAATGCTTTCGATATTATTTTTTGATAATGGTGATGTTCCGCTAATTTGGACGTACTTCGATTATTTTATTCGATATTTGTTATTTTCTATCAACATAAATATTAATAAATCTATCCATTAAAACATGAGTAAATTGGAAAAAAAACCTAGTATTTCTAAATGATTTGGAAAAAAAAACCTAGATTTGGATATAATTCGGACAGACTAAATTGGCGATCGATTTATTTTTGTATCATACGTATTGTTTTTTTTTTTTTTTTGGGTTCTTGAGAATCAAATATTTCAACATTGTAATCAGCTCAACCTGAAATGATGGTTTTCCCAGTTTTCAATTAATCTTATCAAAATTGCCTATAATCTAAGAGTTGTCATTTTTCCACTTATTTTACTGTCGCCACAGTAAATTGTATAGACTCATTAAAAGCAATTCTTTCTTTTAAGTCTACTCCATAATTAATGTACAAAGCGAAAAAGCAAAAAGAGAAAAAGAAGGATCAGGCAAAAAACAAATTTCACCAAGTTTTATTCAAAATATTTATTAGCACGTTGAAATAGGGGTTGATTTGCCAAGAGAAGATAGAGCTATCAGAATTCCAAAGTAAAACATTTTAGATTCTAATTGCAATCTTCTTGTATTTATTTTTATTTCTTTTTTTTGTTCGAGATAAAAAGAGTTCCACGTGTATATTCACGTAACGTCAAACGGTGAATGCTTTTTAATAAATAAACTTTTGATTCAACAATATTACTGTTATACACTCATTTGACTTTTGACAAAATCCAAAGGGAATTAAAGTCATTTTTCCATTTCCATCAATAGAAGCTTCGTGGAAATTAAAAGCACCTAAATCAGACCCCTTTTTACACCTACTGTTTGGTGGTATTACTAATAGCATTTGTTGTGGTAGATAGAAAAGAAATCTACTTGCTTCTCTTCTACTACAATTTATTATCACTTGTATTTCAATTTTTTAAAGCACCTACTTTTTATAAATTGCACGCTTCTATATGGTCACATTTCATATGCATACTTTCAAATATAGGAGATCATATTAATAAAATTTAGGCAGGAATTACGAGCACTTGTCTCTACTATTGAATGAGTAAAGGCAGATCTAGTTCTCTTACATTGGTTTTAATTGAATTCGTAATATTCGACACGAGGCATAAAATTTTATGTAAAAATCTACTAAAATTTTAACATATTAGTTGATATGAACTCATAGGTTCAATGATAAAAATGTTAAAAGCTGAATCTATAGAGTTTTAATCCTGAATCTGTCTCTGTTAATGAGTCGCTGGAGTTAGGTTGAATTCAAACTCATCAAGAGTTTAATTCATTTATCGTTATACTATAAAACTTTTTAAAATAAAATGATCTTTCAATTATAAAAGTTATGCCAGGGAAAAGGAGAAATGGTGACAATGTGCTTAATTGAAGAGGAAATTGGAAGGTTGTGATTAGCTTTTGACTAATTAGCAAAAAAAAAATGGAGGAAATTAAAAGGTAAGGAAAGAAAGAAAATGAAAGGTAAAATATAAAGAGGATGTGTCGGCGTGGGAGTGAACAGCTGTGAAACAAGAATAATAATGCCTTTTAGCTAAACTAGGAAGAGGCATGTTTGTACCCCGTCATGATTCATGACTGGACATTCTAAAAACCAACAATAAGAATTATTTAGAGAATAAAAACAATGTCTACTTATTTTATTTGGAAATGTTTTTCCCCACCGAAACTATGTTATGTTTGGTCTTCTAAAGGAAAAAAATCCGTGATTTCTTAGTAAAAACAGAATATATCTTATAGCATAGGGAAACCATATATTAAGTGGGATATTCTTTACTAGCATAGACAAAGTGAACAAAGGATAGACTTGAAGTAAGAATTCTACACCATGTGCTTTTATTAATTTATTATCATGGTTAAATCATAAGTGATAGGCTAAAGTAAGAATATATATTAATTAATTATAATTTAGCGGTAACAATGTGACATATAGATACTTATAATTGTTAGTTCGTATGACGATCACTCAGTGAAGTAAGTATTTACAGTTACTAAATGCTCGTTAATGCAACGTCTTCAGGCCAGTAAATTGAAATATATGTAACTATTCAAGAAATTTACGTTGTGAATTCTATTTCATTTAATTTACACGCCTAATTATATCTTTAGAACCACTTTTAAGTTTGTAGCAATATCATATATATAAGTACACAGAAAATATTAAGGGACCACGAAGAAATACAGTACAACTGTAAATTGTTAAGTACGTTTTAGTTATAACTTTAATATTTTTCTTCTCTCTTTTCTTGCAATCCAAGTATGAAGATGACAAAAATTATACACTTGATCTCTTTTTTAACGGATGTCCGCTAATGGTTTATAACTTAATTAAATTCTCTGCACAATCTTATGTAATCTTACGGTAAACAAATATAATTACTAGGACCAAATGAGTATTGCCTTAAACCAGGACATTGAGGGGTTTCCGCATTTTGAGACAAACTCGTGACCAACCTAATCATTTTTCAGTTGCGAGAACCGAAATAATAATAAAAATAAAGCTAGTTCTCCTTTTGCTTTTTTATTTTATTGCCGAGTTATCCTAATCTGTTGGTAAATATAAGATGACAAAGAATGATTTGAGTTCATAAATAGCTGGTAATTTTGACCTGTGCGGTAAAACGGTAACTCTTATATCAATATCACGTTTCACCATCATGTCATACAACAATAAAAATTCATACTATTAATTAAACATACACGTAATAATTAAGGTTTATTTTCTCATACTATAAAGATTTTATTGTGAATTACACAAAAATTGTGCAACTCCTTACAATAATAGCCTCGGTTCAGTTGCTTGCTACTTTGGGCACTTTCAGCCCAGGTTTGCATCAATTTTGCCATCTGCGGAAGAATACCATGAAACAATCCTAAAATTTCCAATTTAAGCTGCAAGGTAAAATATGTGGATACATGGCTATTGGCTACTCAGGGCAATAAATAAATGGTGTCTGTACGGATAAAAATCCGAAAATTCTTCTGAAATTAATCTTTACTTGTCTAGTGATAAAAAATCAACAGATCAATAGAGAATGAAAAAGAAGGGGAAACTACATAATTTAACCACTATAAGAAATAATAAGTTGTGAAATATATATTTTTTTGTATATTTATTTATAATGTACAGTATACCTATAGCCTAATCAGTGTATATTTTTGTATATTAGCTAGCGGATACAATTATTTTTGGCCGATAGGCCAAATATGTAACTTGTCCTAAAAAGAAAGGGACCTTTACACAAATAACCAGTCATATTTATTGTGTGTGTATATATATATATATATATATATATATATATATATATATATATATATATATATACACACACATATAACGTATAAATTACGCATATATTATACCTCCACCAGCTGTTTTTAGTTTAAGTTGTTGGAAGGACAGATATTTGGGCTAATTCTTCGAAAATGATGTTGCTGAAGTTAAAGACGAACTGTATAACCATAACACTTTGGGATATCTGGGTTTGAGAAATTTTTGTATGTATACCATATATGAAATTATATTACCAAATATGTTCATAGTTTGCATGTTACTATTCATGCTAATCTATTTCTACAAAATATATACAATACATTAAATAAGGAATCACTGTAGCTTTATGATTCCTTATTTAGGCGCGGTAAAAAAGAGAAATTAAATATTAATCCAGATCTTCTACAATGTAAATCATGCACATTAATCTTCTTCATCAATTTTGTTTCAAACTTAGCGTCTTCACAAATCAAAACGACTAAATTTATTACAATTCTTCTACATCAAATGTAATTATGTCCAAATTTCAGTAATACAAATAAAAAAACACAGTAGCAATTCCACTATTGACAGCCATTAAAAAGTTTTGAAGCTTTAAATTGAAATTTGGGTGTTCAAAAATCATTATTTGTTTGGGTTGGGTGTTGTTGCAAATAATTGTAAATATGATTTGGAGTTTATATCTCAGTTTTGGGGGTTTTAGTGAAGACTAGACTTGATTTTGGCTGAATTTTGGATTGAAACTCAAAAAAAAAGAAGAAGATGACATAACATACATTATATATAAGAAATACTAGAGTTAAGTAATAATCCTATTGTGCTTTAGAGCACCCCTCATGGGTGGTTCCCTTCTATTGGTAAGCTAATATGGATATTGATAAACAAGAAGGAACCACTATATATATATGGTGCAATGGGTGCTTGACATTTACATGAGAACAAATCATGACTTTGAACACATAAACCAACACATGATAGCAGCAAAATTACATAATATTAAGCAACAAATGAAGAAGTGGTACAGTAATGATAGTTATTGTCTCACAACTGTTGGTCTGATTTGGAATAGAATTATGCAGCCAAAGCATAGATTCATATTGTGGTTGGCAGTACAAAAGAAGCTGGTAACGAAGGATAGAATTATCGGCATGTTGTGGATTAATATGCAAGATGAATAGTCTCATGATCAAGAAAAAACATTGGAGCAAATACAAGAATGAAGCGATGGCTACAGTGGTAGGGCAATATTTGCAAGAGCAAATACAGTGTTATTCTTTGATTTCTCTGGTTTAATTTCATCCTCCATTTTCATCCTCCATTGTCGAAGGTTGTCATTGTTTTAGATCGAGAGTTTCATCCGCCATATTTTCAGTCCTACGGTTGCATCAAAGTCTCAAACCCTCTACAAAACAATTTTCTCTCTCTCAGTGCTTCAATTTCATCTGCCATTTCCGAAACCTCTTCAAAGTTTTCTCAAGAAAACACATATTCAGTCACTGTGTTGTAGTTTTCTCAATTTCATCCGCCACATTTCTCCCCTTTTTTTCTCCTCAATGTGTTGTAGTTTAATATTTTTTGCCAAAAAATGGAATGCAAGTGTTTGTTTGGTGTTTAAGTGTGTTTTGTCTAAATGTACTGTATTATTGCATACTAAGGTTGTTTATACAAATTGTAGTTAATTGTAGTTTTTTGGAGTTAATTTGTAGTTTTTTTTTTGGTAATTAAATTTGTTATATTAATCACCAAAGGTCTGTCTTTACAAAGCCATAGTTCAGCTATACACAGCTGACTATCGTCTATGAAAAAACTAGCTAGCATCTACATCACTATACCTATGTATCTAATTACAGGAGATAATGATGTAGGTATACATTGACTTTAGGAGGACTCCTAACATGACATACATAAGTAATGCTTCTTAGTAGTTGTCCACTGGAACATGAAGTTTGATTAAACAATCTGGAATTTCTTTCTAACCAAACACTGTAAAGCATTTCAGCAAAGACCATTTTCATCACTTGAGCTCGACCAGTTTTGCCTTTAGACTTGGTGATGATCCACTGAATGAATTGTTCCCAATTTTGGTAGTAGCCTTGGGTAACTCCAATCCACTGTAAAGTGTGATGTCTCAGTAAGGAGGTGAATGAACATGAGAAGAATAGATGATCCCTAGTCTCCTTATCTTGTTGGCAAAGTGCACATGTGTTATCCACTGTGAATGTCCACTGTTCCGTAGTATAAGCCAGAGATTAAAGACTGCCTTAGGTCGAGCATAGTTTTGGATAGTTAGGTTCTTCCACTCTACTCTTGGCAATTGTCCAACCTGTTGTAAGTGGAATTTCTTGATAGAACAAACTGGTTGTTGTAGCATCTGTGACTGCTGCAATGTAACAGTGGCAGCAATGATCTTCCTAACCATCCAACTGGCTTGGTTAGGAATGGTTAGATCCTGCAATTGTTGCTGCTTTATGTATACTGAGTGAATCCATTTTGTCCATAACACATCTTTCTTCTTGGCCAAATCTCATCCAAGTTTCATGATTGCAGCTTTGTTCCATAATAGCAGATTCATTACATTTAAACCCCCAGCAGATTTAGGTAAGGAGACCTTGTCCCAAGCTACATATGATTTTTTGGATATGTTGGCTGAACCTGTCCAAACATAGGATCTACAAACTGCATCCAGCATCTTTAAAATTTTTGCAGGAATCAGAAAAAGTTGTGCCCAGTATGCTTGTATACCAAAGATGACTGACTATACCAGTTGGACTCTCCCTGCATAGGATAATTTCCTAGTAGTCCAGGATGTAATCCTGGCAGTAACTCTATCCACCAATGGTTGCCATTGAAGTAATTACATTTTCTTGACAGTTAATGGAACTCCCAAATACTTAAAGGGTAATTCTCCATATACATAACCAAGATGGTTGACAATATACTGCTGTTTATCAGGAGAGACACCACCAAAATAGACAGAACTTTTACTCAAGTTAGCAGTCATACCAGAAGCCTCAGTGAATTGAGAAAAATATCTGAACATGGTTGTGACAGCCTTCAAATATCCTCTTGCAAATAACAGTAGATCATCTGCAAAACTAAGGTGTGTGATATTTAACCTTTTACATCTAGGATGGAATAGGAAATCTGGATCTTTCTTTAACTCCATAAAAGCCCTGCTAAGATATTCCATCACTACAGCAAATAAGAAGGGGGAGACTGGGTCACCTTGCCTCAATCCTTTAGCTGCTTGAAATGGTTCAGTAGTTTCCCCATTAACCATGATTTTATAGCTCACTGTCTGGACACATTCCAGAATCCACCTTATGAATTTGCCTAGGAAGTGTAAGGATTCCATCACTTGTTGCAAGAAGATCCACTCAACAGAATCATAAGCCTTCTATAAGTCTATTTTAATCATGCACCTAGGAGACACATGTGTTCTAGCATAGTGTTTGATCAACTCATGTGCTAAGATAACATTGTCAGCCACCTTCCTTCCTGGTATGAATCCTGATTGGGAATCATTGGTGATATAAGCCATGCATTTCTGTAATCTGTTAGCCAGTATCTTAGATATTATCTTATATAAGAATGAACAACAGGCAATTGGTCTGAATTCCTTGACTGACTGAGGGTTAGGAACTTTAGTGACTGAGGGTTAGGAACTTTAGGTATCAGTGTAAGGGAAGCACAATTCACTGGCTTATACATCTTACCAGATTGGAAGAACTCAGGACTGCCCTGGTAATTTGATTTCCAGTAAGCCACCAGGTCTGTTTAAAGAAAACAGCATTATAGCCATCAATCCCAGGTGCTTTATGATCACCAATGGATTTTAGGCTATCTACAATTTCATCCATAGACACATCTACAATTAGCTGCTGCTGCTGATAATGAGTGAGCTCTGGGCCATTATCCATATATGATCTATTAATTGCTGGAAGGGAGGGAGCTGATGACCCCATTAAAGCCTTATAGAAGTTCCTTATTTCAACTCTAATGTCATCTAGATGAGTGAGTTTGGTGCCTCCTGCAGTAACCAGTTCAGTAATGCTTTTATACTGCTTCCTTTCCTTTAACACAGCATGAAAATACTTATTGTTTGAATCTCCCAATTGTATCTATTTGGCTCTAGATTTCTGCTGGATGATACTTTCTTCAATCAATGACCACTTCTCAATCTTCAATAATAGATCCTTTTCTTTTGCCTGCAAATCATCTGTATATTGTGAGCTCATCTGGTGCTGGATGTACTTTAGTTCCTCCCTGCTAGAATCTATTTTCTGTGTGATGTTCTTAAATTCTTTAACATTTAGAGATTTTAGAACAGGTTTAAGAGCCTTAAGATTGTTCCATATCAACTTAAGAGTGCCATTCTCAGAACTCCTCCAATGTACCTTCATGATGTTTTGGAAATCCTTGTGATTAGCCAAGCATTGTAGAATTTGAAGGGTGCCTTCCTGACAGTAATATCTTCCATCAAAGTGAGGACCATTGGATTATGATCAGAGATTAAAGGAGGGTCATATACAGTCTGTACATGACTCCATTTAATCATCCATTCATAATTACCAAAGATTCTGTCTAATCTACTACAAACTCTTTCATTACCAGTATGTTTATTAGTCCATGTGAAGAAATTCCCTTTCCAAGGAAGTTCTGATAATTTAGCCAATTGGATGCATTGAATAAAATCCAGAGTCTCAGCTTGCTTAACTTGAGCACATGACTGTCTGTCATTGACAGACATCACAGCATTGAAATCACCTGCAACCGGCCAAGGATCAGTAATACCAGAAGCAAGACTTTGTATGTGTTGCCACATTGTTCTTCTCTGGTACAGACCATTTGAACCATAAACTACAGTAAGCAGGCAAGTCAGACCCCCAACAAGATTATGAACACTGCAATGAAGAAATTGGCCATCGTCCCGAATTCCTGTGACACTGATCTTCTGAGGATCCCATAAAATCCAGATTCTACCTCTTGGAGACTCCTTATAGTTAGCTACCATATCCCAACCTGGGAGCACCATATTAGCAATTCTCCCTGCATTATTCTCCTTGACCTTTGTTTCTACTAAACTAATAAGACTAAATTTATTCTGTCCAAAGTATTCTTTAGCTTCTTTCTGTTTATACTTCTTATTTATCCCTCTAATATTCCAAACTACTAACTTCATTTGGTAAAGCTAGGTCCCCCTGCATCAGGGGGTGACCTGTTCTGCTTGCAGACACTGCTTGAAATCTGTTACTCAATACCATAGGAGATAATGGGGGAAAATTTGTGAGATTAAAAACTGGTGATTGCACCTGCTTGCCCTTATCTACCAGAGTGAACCCTTCTGTGACATCCAAAGGATCAGCATCCTTAGGAGGTATTGTTGTCTGCCTTGGTTCTACCTGCTGGCTGGTGTTCTCCTTAGGTTGTATATCATTCTGCACTGCTCCTTTGACTCTCCACTCCTGGTTAATTTTTGGTTTTTGTATAGGTTGAGGGGGTTTAGGAATGGACATGCAATTATGACCTGCCATGAGGCACTTCTCACAGTATGTTGGCTTCCAGTCATATGTCACTTCCTGGACAAACTTCTTGCCATTAGGATCAATAATCTCAATATCACTTGGCAGAGGTTTAGACACATTAACCTCAATAAGCATCCTTGCAAAGGAGATCCTACTCTGATTGGTAGTACACTCATCTGCAAAAATAGGTTTACAAAGAACACTGGCAATCCTACTCAAAGACCTATTTCCCCAGCATGACATAGGTAGCCTAGGAAACTTTACCCATAAAGGAATGTCATTAGGGAAAGCAGCAGTGAAGTCGAAATATGGAGTCCATTGCTTCAAGACCATAGGTCTGTTAGCGATGGTGTATGGACTAGCACATATGACCTCCTTAGCATCTTCCATGGTTTGAAATTTAGCTACATAATACCCCTCCTCATTGTAGTATAGATCTGGCTCTGGAACATGAGACCAGTGTAGGTTAATATATCGTTTCATAGCATTATAACCTGGCCCAGTCCCCAAAACAAAAATCACCAGAGAACACTTCCATTTCTGCTCTTCCTCCTCTACTTCCTCTTTCAGTAATTGACCTACAGGTTTGCCATCAAGGATAGTAGGTGGTATATACTCCAGAGACATCCTATTTGAGGCAAATCTGTTTTTCTGGAACAAATTTGCCCACACTTTGGTTCCTTCATTTGTCACATTCACTGCTTCAGGGTCAGATGGTTGTGTTGATGTCTACATGTGTGTATTTTCACCATTACCTTGTATAATCTGAGGTTGAGGAAGCTCTGTAACTTCCGATTGTACAGGAACCTCCTCTGGTTGCTTCAATGGGACTGAAATCAATGGAACAGTAACCGGATCTTCATCACTGGTAATAGCTTATGGTGGATTGATTTTTGAGATGATGCGATTGATTGTTGCAATTGGTATTTTACGTGGCCTACCCCTACCTCGACCTCTTCCTCTTGCCATGGAAACTAGCTCGGCGACGTTAACTAACGTGCGCCGAGGCATGCGGAGAAGATGAGGCAATGGCACAGTACTGTTAGAGAGAAGGGAGAGCTTCTCTCTCTCTTAAGGCAGAGTTTTACTATTGTTTTTAGGAGTTAATTTGTAGTTAATTGGCAAAATGTACTGTTGAATCAAATTTGTAATTAATTATAGTTTTTGTAGTTTAATGTAGTTTAATGTACTTTTTATTTGGAACTGTGACTGTTGACTCAAATTTGTAGTTAATTATAATTTTTGTAGTTTAATTTAGTTTACTGTACTTTTTATTTGGAACTGTGATAAAAATACAGTGTATAAAAGTAGTTACATTGTACATGCTCAATAATTCTCTAGTTACAGTATAGTTGCTTGTAGTTATAATGTAGCATATGTTGTCTGTCACAATGTAGTTGATATGTGGTCTGCAATTTTATAGTGTTGTTTGAAACTGTGATTAGAAGACATGATATATATGTAGTTACAGTCTAGTTGATTTGTAATTTGTAAAGTAATTTTTACAAATCAGCTACAACAAACTGCATATAAACGTTAACTACATTTACCCACATTTGACTACATTTTAAAAACACACTGAAACACTGCATATAAACGTTAACTACATTTACCCACATTTGACTACATTTTAGAAACACACCGGAAACACTGCATATAAACGTTAACTACATTTACCCACATTTGACTACATCTTAAAAACACACTGGAAACACTACATATAAACATTAACTACATTTACCACATTTGATTACATTTTAAAAATACACTGGAAACACTGCATATAAACGTTAACTACATTTACCCACATTTAACTACATTTTAAAAACACACTGGAAACACTGCAACAGCTACTGTTTTTTTATTTTTTTTTCCTGCACCAAACAAGAATATATCCGATGTGCAACGGAGGACAATTATCTGCAACGGAGGACAATTATCATTCACAATGTATTTTATTTTTACGATTTTATCCGATGTATCAGTCGATAATTGTTCTGCAATTGTAGAATGGATAATTCTGTAGCTTGCATTATCATCAACCAAAATGGAATCAACTTCAAAATCTCGGAATCTGCCATAGTTATCCCAATAACCATTACATTTCAGCATTATCGGAATTTTTGACATTGTAGAAGAATGAGTGATTTCCGAAACTGAAATCTGGAAGAACTACAATTTTATTGACTATCACGCTGTAAATTCCGATTTTCAGTATTTGATGTAGAAAAATAAAAATTTTTGAAACAGAAATCTACAAAATGGAAGAAGAATGAGTGATTTTCGAAACTGAAATCTGGAGAGATTCACGCTGGCTAAGATTTTTTACCGTTTTTGATTGATGCTTTAATTGGGACATAATCAAATATTAATTGGGAGCCTTAAAATGTGGCGCAATTTTAGGCTATAAAATCAGCCATATCCGTTTTTGATTGATGCTTTAATTGGACAGAATCAAATATTAATTGGGAGCCTTAAAATGTGGCGCAATTTTAAGCTATAAAATCAGCCACATATGGTTTGGTACATATTTGATAACGAAAACATGAAATATGCGGGTAATAACCAAATAAGATACAATAATGATAATAAGGTTTGCTATATAGGATATATATGTAAAAATCCCAAATACATATACATCCCAAGTAACTTTGTAGCTTTTGGTGAGTCGCAAACAATGGGCTCAAATGTAAATTTATGACGGCTGGACCAAAGCCTAACGCCTTAGGCTAATGCAGAAGGGATTGTTACCCAAATAGTCTGTCATATTTTATATTTATTTTTTTAGCTGATATATATAAATTATATATACATTATATATTCATCGATTATTTATAGTTTAGGAAATTAGATTGACAGTTATTTAGGTTAATTCTTCAATACAGAACATAAAATGGGGCCAACCATCGGCCAGTAGTATGAAAATTAACGGCACGCTGGATAGTGTATGTACTTCAATTTTTCACATTACTTTGTTCAAATAATACAATGCTTGATACTGGAAGTAATTTGTTTTTTGAATAGATTTTTCCCAACCAAAAAAAAAGAAAGAAATGTATGTACTAAAAACAGAATTAGCTTGGTTAGTATGGATATATAGTTAACTGTTGTCACACACCCATAATTTGCGCATATTTTTTAAAAAATAATTACTAGAAACATAAAGCAAAACACTATCAGTCCGTAAATCTCCAAAGAAAAGGGAGATAATGGAGAAAATAAAATAATGCCAAAGTATATTAATTAGAGTTGAAGAAAGCAACTCTAAAGTCAAATATTGGGCGCAAACTTTTAAGAGAGACCGTGATAATTAGTTAAAGTGGTTGAGGTTTTGTTTTATTGGTGATATATGTATTTATTTCTATTTTTCTTCCCCTAATAAATACTTCATTTCCACGTAAAATCAGATTAGGACCCGAAATTAGACTTTCTGAATTATTTGGGTCCCCGGGCTACGAAAATGAGTTGTATCATCTCAATTACCTATATATTTATCAATTTCACTAGGTTCAATACACTATACTATAGTTTTTTCATGCTGAAATTTTATCAACTAATATTTCGATTGGAATTGCATGGGACGTGTGTAACCCATAAGCTAGTACTGTTAAAAAAAATTAGAAATCGACACCCCTTTATTATTATTAGAAGAGAAACTCAGAACTTTAAATTAAACGCAAATTGGCATGATTTAAAAATTATACGTTATTTAATTAAATATCTCGCCTTTGATTTGAATTAAAAAAACACGTGATTATCTAATTGGTCATACTTCCAAATTCAGCATTTATTTTCTCAAGCGTATATATGGAAAGACCATTCAACATTAATGCGACACTTAGACCATCAAATTTTACCAAATCAAAACTTTGACTTTATATATGAAATTAAAAATGGGATTTTACCTAAATATGTCATATAGCAAACCTTATTACGATTATTGTGCCTTGTTTGGTTATTACCCGCATATTCCATATTTTCGTTACCAAAAATGTACCAAACCATATCTGGCTGATTTTATAGCCTAAAATAGCGCCAGATTTTAAGCTTTCCAATTAATATTTGATTCTGTCCCAATTAAATGGTCAATCAAAAACGTTAAAAGATCTAACCCAGCGTGAATCTCTCCAGATTTCAGTTACGAAAATCACTCATTCTTCTACATCAAATACCGAAATCAGAATTTACAGCGTGATAGTCAATTAAATTGTAGTTCTTCCAGATTTCAGTTTCGAAAATCTCTCATTCTTCTACATCAAATACCGAAAATCAGAATTTACAGCGTGATAGTCAATAAAATTGTAGTCCTTCCAGATTTCAGTTTCGAAAATCACTCATTCTTCTACATCAAATACCGAAAATCAGAATTGACAGCATGATAGTCAATAAGTACGGAGATTCTACAATGTCAAAAATCCCGATGATGCTGAAATCTAATGGTTATTGGGATAACTATGGCAGATTCCGAGATATTGAAGTTGATGCCATTTTGGTTGATGATAATGCAAGCTACGGAATTCTCCAGTCTACAATTGCAGAATAATAATCGATTGATACATCGGATAAAATTGTAGAAATAAAATACATTGTGAATGATAATTGTTCTCCATTGCAGATTAGGAATGATATGGGTGTTCGTGTATATATGGAAACGAAAAAAGAGAATAAAAAATTAGGTTCGTATCCCTTATGTATTAGCGTAAGAGATTTCAATATGGAATTGGCAATCACCAATGAATGCATCAGTACAGGTATGTTTGATTCGAAAATGCTGAGATTTTGTGTTCTCTAATCAACTACAATTTGACGACATTTATCTACAATGAAACTACAATAATGATATAGTACTGGAAATGACACAGCGATGATGCTTTCAAATTTACCTACATAGTTACTACATTTGTGACTGTATTGTCTGCAGGTTCTTCAGGATCAGTAAGGTTAATATAAATTCCATCCTCACCAGCTATTGAGGAATATCAAAGTGAAATAATAATTGAATCTACGCAAACATGTATTGAAGAGGGACAGGTGTACCAGGACAAGAAGACGATAGTTGTTGCAATGAAGAATTATGCAGTTATGCACAAGTTCCAGTTCAGAGTGAAAAGATCAAGTAATAGAAGGTATGTAGTTAGTTATTGATTTGAAAAAGTACTGTATTATTGAAGCTAGGTAGTCAGTTGTATTTAATTGTAGTCAGGTTGTAGTTAATTGTAGTCAGTTTGTAGTTGCTTGTAGTCAGGTTATAGTTAATTGTAGTCAGTTTGTAGTTACTTGTAGTCAGTTTGTAGTTAATTGTAGTCAGTTTGTAGTTAATTGTAGTCAGTTTGTAGTTAATTGTAGTGTTTAATAAATATGTCTGAAAATTTGATTTTTTTGTAGCTACTAGCTTGTATGTGTAGCTGAGAACTGCAAATGGCATTTCAAGGCAACATCTATTCATGATTCTTCATTGTTCAAGATAAGAAGTTTTAGCCGACAACACACATGTTGCCGAATGGACGAAACAATCATAAAGCGCAAATGTACTGCAACAGTAGTTGGTAGCATTGTCGTTCCAAAGTATTGTGATCCTAAGACTGTTTACACGCCAAAGGACATACAAACTGACATGTTATCCGAACATGGAGTGAACCTAAGCTACATGCAAGCATGGAGAGCAAAGGAAAAAGCATTACAGTTTTTTAGAGGGAATCCGTGTGACTCGTACAACAGATTACCAAAATATTTTTATATTCTTGAGAAGAATTATCCCGGTTCTGTTGTTAAATTGAAGAAGGCAGCAGATGATTGCTTCTTGTATGCATTTGTTGCTCTTTGTACATCAATAAATGGTTGGCAACATTGTAGGCCGGTAGTAGTGGTTGATGGGACATTCTTAAAATCAGCATATAGGGGTATTATGTTGACAGCAAGCAACATGGATGCAGCAGGTACTAGATGTAATAATTTTGTAGTTATTTTGTAGACAGTTTAAATAATGTAGGGAAATTATAGTTATATTGTAGTTAGTTTATATTTTGATAAATCAATGTTGTTAACTTGCCTAAATTCTCCATATATATTTGTATTTAATAGTTAATCTTATTTTATGACTACAAATTGTAGGTTCTATTTTGCCCTTGACATATGCTGTTGTTGATTCTGAAAACGACGCGTCTTGGAGGTGGTTCTTTGAACAATTCAAGGAGGCATATGGTGAAAGACCTTCTATGTGTGTTGTCTCAGATAGGCATGAGAGTATATCGAAGGCAACATCAGTTGTCTATCCGAGCATGGCACACTACTTTTGCATGTGGCATATATGGACAAATATAAGGTCAAAATTCAAGAAGGCACATCTACAATTACATGAATTGTACTTTGCTACAGCACGGTCATATACTCTGGATGAATTCAATGAAAGGATGATGAAGATTGAAGAGGTAGACCCACGTGTATCGTCTTACCTATATGATATTGGCTATCATAGATAGTCAAGAGTACATGCAACGGTGAATAGAACTTTTACTATGACGTCAAACATTGCAGAGTCGTTGAACGCTGTAACAAAAGAGGCAAGAGAGCTGCCAATATTTGATCTATTTGAGTATATGAGGACTATTCTAGAACGTTGGACAAAAGATAAGTTATTGAAGGCAAATGGTACTTTCACATTACTTGGGCACAAATTCAACAAAGAATTGGAAGATAACAATACATTATCCCAGAAACTAAAGGTAATATATTCTTATTTGGTGCAGGACAAAAAACAAAAATAGTAGTAGCTGCTGCAGTGTTTCCAATTTGTAGTTAAAATGTAGTCAAATGTGGGTAAATGTAGTTAACATTTATATAAAGTTTGTTTGTAGGTTATTTGTGGTTAACTGATTGTTGCTAACATAGTTAACTGATTAGTTTATTATTATTTTCTTTTTGGTCTTGAATTGTAGGTGAGGGCTTCAACAAATCATATACATGCTGTGTTAGATGGTGTGAAGCGGTACATTGTATATTTAGAAAACAAGAAATATAGATGTGGACAATTCCAACTTGATGAACTTCCATGTGCACATGCTTTGGCAGCATTAAGGCATATGAATGAAAGGCCGGACAACTATTGCTCTTCGTATTACACAACGAAGAGCCTTCTTCTTACATATGAATTGTCAGTTAATCCTCTTCCTGATGAAGCCAAATGGGATGTTCCACAACATATTTTGGATGATGTAGTAAAGCCACCGGCTGGAGATAAAAGGCAGCCATGTAGACCTCACAAGGAAAGATATAAAACATTTGATGAAATAAACTCAAAGAAGTACAAGGTGTCATGTGGCAATTGTGGAGGTGAAGGGCATAACAAAAGAACTTGCAAGAATGCGCCGAAAAAGAAATGAATATAGTGTAGCTAGAATAGTTATTCAAAATACATGTTAGTGATCCCAAATTATCGGAATTTATTGTGTAACTGTTCTACGTTTTGACGATAATAAAGAAGTTTACTCATATATTTGAGTAATGTAAACTGTTGGCAGATTGTAGTTATAATATATTGTAAGTGTGTTCTAAATGTGTTACTCGGAATCACTTAATGTGAATTTGTAGTTAAATTGTATTTCAGTTTAGTTATATGCAAATGTAGTTATATTGAATTTTAGTTATATCTAGTTCAATTTTTGTAGTTATATGAACTTTGTAGTTTAATTGTAGTCAGTTGTAGTTAATTGTAGTATTTAATAAATATGTCTGAATAATGTATTTTTTATATCTACTGGCTTGTATGTGTAGCTGAAAACTGCAAAAGGCATTTCTAGGCAACGTCAATTCATGATTCTTCATTGTTCAAGATAAGAAGTTTTAGCCAAAAACACAACAGCTGCCGAATGGACGAAACATTCATACAGCGCAAATGTATTGCAACAGTAGTTTGTAGCATTGTCATTCCAATTTGTAGTTATATGCAATTGTAGTTATATGTAGTGCAGTTTTGTAATTATATGCAATTGTAGTTAATTATAGTCATTGTACATAAATAATTTATTCCCACAATTATATAAGAACTGACTGTTATATAAAATGGCAACTGAAGGTATTATATAAAAGTAACTCCAACATTAGTGTATAAGATAATAAACAATGTATATGCTATTAGATATTAGATAGCTAGAATACTCGAGTAGAAGACAAAGCTGTTACGGCAAATATGCTATTAGATAGCTCGAATACTCGTGTATAATGTATTCATGAAAAATTGTTCATTACAACCAAAATGACCTACTGATTACATTGTTTTCCAATCCAACTACCAAATATGAACAGTATAGTCTACTTCTTCTTTCGTTGAATTTTAGTCCTCTCATTCTTTGCCGGTGCACCCTTCCTCTTTGCAAGCCTGCCAATAACCTCCCTCTCACTGATTGAACCATATGTGAGCTTCTTTGTGGCGTAGTCCCACAACAGAGCTCCATAGCGTCTACGTTGTTTGTCAATATCAGTAAGATTTTTCTTTGGTATAGACAAATCACCATTGCTAATATACTCCGCAAAGGCAGCCACAAATACACCACAATCCCTGCAGAATATGAGAATTATTCATTATATACCAAACCATAAAAAAAAATTTAATTAAACATATAGAAAGGGAGATTAGTTTTTTACAGTAAGCCTTCCTTTTGTTGTGGAATCTCAGCAACCATCCATTGTATGTCGAGAGGGTCCGTAACTGGTTTCTCTATGTATGACTTTGTAGTCTTGAAGTCAATGTCTTTGTGTTCACCGTAGAAACCAGTGCATGACAAATAAAGATGAATAATGACTGAAAATTTGTCAACCAAGGTTTGAACAGTTTGGTTACGCTTTGCTCTCACCAATGAATCATAAACATAAAGTTACCGGTCCTTTATGTCAAACACTAACAATAACCAATGAAAGTTCTCTACAAGGCTAACAGGCATTAGCACATAGTCCACAAGATCCCATGCTACATTAGCAAGAATTCTATTGCCCATAATATATTCTCCAATATCATCCTCGGCTTTAACAACAGATCTCCTTTGATCCATTGGAGCAATAGTGAACTTCTCGTAGATTCTTTCAATTTTTGTCTTGAACAAGCAATCGGTTGTTGTAAATCTACTTTTGATGTTGGGCCATATTTCCCCTTTTTTTCTCAAATAGTACATTATAATATTAATGTGCTGAAAAAAGTAAAAGTGCAATTCATAATAAGTTGTAGTATAGACAAATAACATCTACAAAATAACTACATATTAACTACATTTGTAGTTAAACTGTATTTCAATTTACTTATATCCAAATGTAGTTATATGGAATTTTAGTTATATGTAGTTCAAGTTTGTAGTTATATGCAATTTGTAGTTTAAATGTAGTCACTTGTAGTTAAATGTAGTGTTTAATAAATATGTCTGAATAATGTATTTTTTTGAATAATTACATATTAACTACAATTAGACAAATCAGCTTGCTTAACAATAACAATGAGCCAGCTACCAGAGATAATAAGTTATAGTGTAGACAAATAACATCTTCAAAATAACTACATATTAACTACATTTGTAGTTAAACTGTATTTCAATTTACTTATATCCAAATCCAGTTATAGTTAAATCTAGTGTTTAATAAATATGTCTGAGTAATGTATTTTTTTGAATAACTACATATTAACTACAATTAGACAAATCAGCTTGCTTGACAATAACAGTGAGCCATCTACCAGAGATATATGGAGGCAAAATGCCTGCAGTTCCTATTCATGAAGCCTAAGCAATTAATTATATTTAAACATAATAGATAAAGACAAAACTGCAATTATAAATCATATACTTACTGTACTATTGATTACTTGTCCGGGGTGAGCAAGGGCGTATAACCAGTCATTCTTATTAATTTTTTCACAACCCAAATCCAACCAAGGATTGAGATGGTTATCCTTCTTTGAATAGAAGTCTTTCCTCCTGTAATAATAATAGAATTAAACAAATAAAAACAAAAATCAGACACATTTACAACATTAAAGTCTAAAAAGGTTCAAAGATATAGAAAACAAGTACATACAAACATATTACATTTAAGCATCATACCTCGTAGATGCTTTGTCAGTTCGATGGTATAACCAGGTTGTAAACCTATCTATTAGTTCAGGATCAACATCTTCACCAATGAGACTTGTGAATGGGTGCTTTAGGTAAAAAAAAATTGGCCCAACAGACGTGCTGCCTTCAGTACTGTAGAGTGGAGTGAATGATGATCGTGCATGTTTTTCGGGTAACCTTGTTCTTCCTTGATGAACAGGGGTTGAATCAACTTGTATGGGCTCACCATACATGACTATCTGTGATAGGTTTTCCGGAAGTTCAAAATCATCCAATGTCACACCTTTCTTTTCAATTCCTCCACGCATAACTCCAATCTCCTCTTCTTTTTCTAGGCATTCTTCGACAACTTCAGTCACAGTTACACCATGAATTGGTGACTGTGGAACATTGTCTTCAACATCTGCTACAAAAATAATGCAATACTTAAAAGCATTATAACAGTGTATAATCAAATATTTTATATTAAAAACTACATTATTAAACAATACCTTCTTTTGCTACATCAGCTGCTTGTTGGAAGTCATCATACAAATCAACTTGTTGTTCAACATGTTGAGGAGAAGTGGGAGTTGAAAAGGAAAATTAATTATTTATTAGCAATTCTTGAAGTTTGTATATATGTATATAGGAATTATGTAGATACCTATTTTACTGGTGCTTGCACGGAGTTGAGCACCAACATTGAACTGAAAATGTTTGTTTTTGTCTGCTTGATTTTGTTCGTTATATTTTGTTGAACTAGCAGCAAACTACATTTTTTGAGGAATGTTTGAGAATGCTTTATTGTCATAATTATTATATAGTGTTAGAAATAAATTATATGTAAATTACCTTTGACTCATCCAATTCATTCCTCCTGTTGACAACATTCATTACACTTTTCAACGATTCATCTATGAACTCTCGAAGTTATGAGAGTTCATAAAAAACATCCTTCTTTAACTGATCTAACTTTCCATCAACCTAAAAATTAATTATGTCTATTAGTTGGTAAGAATATTCTATTATTTACACTTAAATAAAAAGAAACTACAAAGTAGCAGGAATGAATGCAAGTGGTACTAAATAATGACTACACAACTGTATTTTCTCACAATACATGCTCAAGCTTCTGTTCCAACTTCCTGATCTGGCTCCTGACGGATTCCATGTCATTTGGAGAATTAGCCTCTTCAGGTTCAACTGTCGGAGAAGCAGCAGTTGGTACTTTTGGTGGTTGACTAACCTCTTCATCTTCATAATTAATCTTTTCTGGGAGATTAAGCGCTCCAATCTCTTCCCTAGATGCAACAATGTTTGAGAACTGGAAGATGGAAATGACAGTTAAGTCAATTGAAAAGAAAATTGTAGATGTGATGTAGTTACTGTAACAGTAATTGAAGAATTATACAAAGGTTGAAAAGAATACCTTGAGCCACTCAGGCTTGATGATTTTTTCTTCAAGGACAGTTAACCAAATCTGTCCCTTTGTAGACGACCATCTTAAAATACGAGGAATGGATTCAGAACACCGTATAGCAAGCTCGGTGCTGACAGAAGAACAACACTCGTATAGCCACACTTGTAAGGCTAACGAGCATCCCCGTATAAGATAAGAATGGACGTTGGAATTGAGACGATGTCTGACAGATTCAACAACATGCTTGAAAGATTTTGTACCCCATGGGTACGACTCAAAATTACCACTCTCTATAAGAAAGAACGTAAACTTGTCTATCAAACTAACATTGTCCTTATCAGAAGGACAAACAAAGAATTCCAACATATACAGGATACACAACTGTACAACATCCAAATCATTTGTCCATGATATGGATGTCACTACATTTCTCAAAAGCCATTTCTCGACCCGAGCTTTGTTACGGAAATATTTAGTCATTAAATGGCTAACATAATTAGAATTGTAACCATAGTCCAATAAACTATCGACACAATTAAAACCAGTTATCAAATAAAAATCTCTCAAGGAAAAAATCAATTTTTGTCCATTTAAAAGAACAGAAAAGTAGTTGTCAGTAGACTTTGATAACTCATACTTCATTAGAAGATGAATTTACTGGTTCTGCATGCAGATTGGGGGCATATATAATAACCCAAAACATGTTTTCTTGAAAACACGTAATTGGTTTGGGGATAATAAAGCCTTTATCTGTCTAGGTATCGTTGGATCGCACAAGCTATGGAATCGGATCAAACCATAATCAACATTATGTTGAGCATAGTAAGGTCCATTCTGCAAAAAAAAGTATATTAATTGTGGTTAGAATGGCGCTAGATTTCAGCATTACAAGTTATAATGTAACATATCATAAAACTACAATTTTAACCTACAAACTACATTTAAACTACATTCTCACTACAAGTTATTTTACAAAAAGTATAACTACAATTTACTTTACAAATTACAAATCAACTACACTGTAACTACATATATACCCCGACTTTTAATCACAAATCCAAATAACACTATAAAATTGCAGACCACAGATAAACTACATTGTGACAGAATACATGAAACTACATTCTAACTACAAGTTATTTTACTAAAAGCATAACTAAAAATTACTTTACAAATTACAAATCAACTAGACTGTAACTACATATATATCATGTCTTTTAATCACATTTCCAAACAACACTATAAAATTGCAGACCACATATCAACTACATTGTGACAGACTACATTAAACCACATTATAACTACAAGTTATTTTACATAAAGCATAGCTACAATTTCCCTTGCGGACTACAAGAAACTATACTGTAACTATAAATTTATTGAGCATGTACAATGTAACTACTTTTATACACTGTCTTTTTTTCACAGTTCCAAATAAAAACTACAAATTTGAGTCGACAGTACATTTTGCCAATTAACTACAAACTGACTACAATTAACTACAAAACGACTACAATTAACTACAATTTGTATAAGCAAACCTAGTATGCAATAATACAGTACCTTTGACAAAAAATACTTAAACACCAAAAAAACACTTGCATACTATTTTTTGGCAAAAAATATTAAACTACAAAACAGTGAGTAGAAATAAAAATTGTTTACCTTCAATGAAATTTTTTGTGGAACCAATTTTGTAGGTTTTTTTAGAGGGTTTCATCTTTTTTTGTTTGAGGGGAAAGGAGACACCTTTTGTTTTTTCGTGGTTTGAAGTTTGGGTGAATCTCCACAAAATCATCATCATCGACCCTCAAGCTTTTCCCCTTTCGCTTGTGTTGTTTGTCGGCTTCTGTTTCTACACCGGTAGCATCAACATCGTGCAAATGCTTGGTTCGCATTACAACTCTGATTTATCTTGGCGATGCAGGAACTCTATCTTTTCCACTTGCATGGACAGATTGTTGTTTTTTTTACTGATGATTTATGTGTTAAAACACCCAAATCAAAAGATGGAATATCGGCTACTTTTTGTCTTTTGGGAGTACTAGCTTTTTTCACCATTTTTTACTGTGGATACGATTTTAGTGACTGAAACTGTGGTGGATTGAGAAAACTTCTCGAACTGAAACTTTGCAAGGTTCGATAATGGCGGATGAACTTGAAGCAGAGAGAGAGAGAGAGAGAAATCGGTTTTGTAGATGGTTTCTGACTTTGATACAACTGTAGAACTGAAAATATGGTGGATTGAGAAGAACTTCTCGATCTGAAACAGTGCAACCTTCGACAATGGCGGATGAAATTCAAGCAGAGAGAGAGAGAAATCGGATTTGGTAAACAAACGTGGGGGGAGGGTAATTAAAAAGGGGAGAAAATCGTGGGTTTTGTTTGTAAGAGAGAGAAGAAACGTGTAGAATAAAATCTGAGAAGATACACAGTTCCACAAATTATGCCTATAATTAATAAGTTGATAATTAAAACTTAAGTAGAAATTTGATACAAAAATTGAAAGTTGGTATGCTTAAATGTAATAAATACAAACCTTAAACATGGATGGTAATAAGGTTTACTATATTGTATGTATATGTAAAAGTCCCATTTAAAATACTAAACATACATCTAATCTTCAGTAATTTAAACAGTTTAAAGTCTTAACGTTGTAATATTAACAACCCGAAGGTTCTTTTAGTTCTTACGACGTAAAAAGAATTATTTCTAGACCATTATAAAAGTGACGAAGAAAGAGAAAGAAAATTATTTTCCAAAATTTTCAAGATGAAAGCTTTAAGATCAATTCACAATATATCAAACAACGATATTAAGGTCCAAATTCGGTGTTTTTTAACAAATCCTGACCAATATATAATGGATCTATCTTACTATTTATTACCGATTCAAAAATAAAAATAAATGTATGGTATAACAACAGGGGCGGACCTATGCGTAAAGGATGAGGTGTACGAATTTTGGCCGTGACTATGCAATAGAATATATATAGAATGGAATGTGGTGAAATAAGTTAAGTAGCAAGACATAAGGTGCCACTGGCAATACACTCTTATTCTACCATGAGATGTGAGATCGAACCTAGAGCAGCTCACTTATGCTAGAAGTTTATTTGGTGCATTTAAGACTCCTATAATTATAGGAGGTTTACTCCTTTGTTTTTCTTTTTCTGTTTCCTTACTTGTTTTTTTTAATTAGTAGTTCCTATTTATTATAAAACAATAAAAGAAGAAGAAAAGTATTGCAGAGAAAAGTAGGGAGAGAAATTTTTTATTGATTTGGGATGATTTATAATGGGTAAGACCCCTCTATTTATAGGAAAAATGACTTAGCCACAAAGTAAAACTCTCTACAAGATAGACATTCACTTTAAATAGAATTCTGTTCATAACACTCCCCCTTGAATGTCTACTCAATAAATAATGTGCCTCAATAAAACCTTAACTAAAATAAAACCCAATGGGAAAAAGTTTATAGAAAAAGAAAAAGAGTACACATATCTAAAAATACATCTTTCGGTTACTTCGTTAAAAACTTTGCAAAGAAAACCAAATGGGACAAAATCTTATAAGGGAAAAAGAGTGCAACGCATATTAAACTTCCCCTGATGAAATCATTATTTCACATCCTTGAGCTTTCGCATCCCAATCTTGTGTATTAGTTTTTTGAAGATTGATGTCGGTAGAGATTTTGTGAACAAATCATCCATATTATCACTTGAACGAATTTGTTGCACGTTGATATCACAATTCTATTGAAGATCATGAGTAAAAATTAACTTTGGTGAAATGTGTTTTGTTTTATCTCCTTTTATGAATTTTCCGTTCCATTGAGCTATGCATGTTGCATTGTCTTCATACAAAATCGTGGGTAGTTTGTCACACTTCAAACTACATTTCTCTCGAATAAGATATATTTTAGACCTCAACCATACACATTCTCGACTTTCTTCATGAATAGCAATTATCTCAGCCTGATTAGATGAAGTAGCCACAATTGATTTCTTAGTCGATCGCCAAGATATGACAGTGCCTCCACATGTAAACACATAACCTGTTTGAGATCGAGCCTTGTGGGTGTTATATAGATACCCAGCATCGGCATAACCAACAAGATCAAGACTGCAATTATTGCCATAAAATAAGCTCATACCGGTAGTTTCTTTTAGATATCGCAATATATATTTGATACGATTCCAATGTCTCCTTGTAGGAGCAGAATTATATCTTGCTAAGACATTGATTGAAAGGATTATGCCAAGCCTTGTAGTATTGGCAAGATACATTAGTGCACCAATTGCACTAAGATATGGTACTTCAGGACCAAGTAGCTCTTAATTCTTTTCTTAAGGTCGGAATGGATCCTTATTCACATCAAGTGATCGAACAACTATCGGAGTACTTAATTCCGTTTGCCAAATGTTCAATTTGCAAACCAATATATAATTTTGTCTTTACGAGATCTTTCATCTTGAATTCCTTCTCTAAATAATCAATTGCCTTTTGGAGTTTTATAGGAATTCCAATAAGGTTTATGTCATCAACATATACGGCAAGTACAACAAATTTTGATGTTGTTTTCTTTATAAAAATACATGGACAAATGGCATCATTTTTATATAACCTTCCTTTAATAAATACTCACTAAGACGATTATACCACGTTCGTCCTCATTTCTTTAGACCATGCAAATATCTTTACAATTTGATTGAAAATATTTTCCGGAACTTAGAATTATGTGCGTTGGGCATTTTAAATCCTTCGGAAATTTTCATGTATATCTCATTATCAAGTGAACCATAAAGGTATGAGGTAACCTCATCCATTAAATGTATGTCAATATTTTCATGGACAACAAAACTAATGAGATAACAGAACGTTATAGCATCCATAGCGGGTAAATATATCTCTTCATAATTGACACCATGTCTTTGTGAAAATTCTTGTGCAACAAGGCGTGTCTTATATCTTTGTACCTTATTTTTATCGTTTCTCTTGCTTACAAAGACCCATTTAAAGCCAACAGTCTTAACATCATTAGGTGTTTGGACTACGGGCCCAAAAACTTCACGTTTTGCAAGTGAATTCAACTCTGATTGGACTGCTTCTTGCCATTTTGGCCAATCACGTCTTTGTTGACATTCTCCAACAGATTGAGGTTCAATATCCTCACTTTCTTGCGTAATACGATATGGAACATTATATGTAAATTTACACGATTCAAACTTATCTCAATATCGATTGGATTTATTGATAGTTTCTTATTTTCTTGAGTCTCGCGATCAATGCAACATTATATGTAAATTTACACGATTCAGAATTTATTAAATCATGGATTTCTTCATGAGATTCTTTCATAGTGCCATTTTGATCATTTGTTTTCCTTTTTCTTGGATTTCGATCTTTGGAACCTAATGGTCTGCCATGTTTTAGGCGTGCTTTTGACCCATTAGCTATGACACTAGAAGATTATCCAATAGGACATCAATACGGATTGGAACATTCTCTGCAAGGATATGCGATATTTTTTTCTTTTCAAATCCGTAAATACATATGGCATTTGATTTTCTATTCTCTGCAAATAGATAATCTTTTGCACCTCTTTTACAAATAGAGGTACGTGGATCAACATGAGATAATAATGAATTTTTCCATAAATTTTCCCATTTGGTTTCACCAAATTATCCCCCTAATTTTGGGAAAAGTGTCTCATCGAATCGACAGTCAATAAATCGTGCAGTAACCAAATCCCCCGTCAGTGTTTTGAGGTAGTGAATAATGGAGGGTGATTCAAACCCAACTTATTTTCCTAACCTTCTTTGCAGACCCATTTTGGTGCTATATGGTGGTGCTACAGGCTCATATATTGCACATCCAGAAATTCTTAAATGGGATATATTAGTTTCATGACCCAAAACTAATTGCAACGGGCAATATTTATGATAGTTTTGTCGGTTTGAGACGAACTAGCATTGTTGCATACAAAATAGCGTGACCTCAAATAGAAGTGGACGGCCTCATTTTCAGGATTAACGGTCTTACTATCAATTGCAAATGTTTAATTAAAGATTCTACAAGACCATTTATAGTGTGAATATGAGCTACAAGATGTTCCACTTTTATCCCAACTGATAAGCAGTACTCATTAAATGCTTGGGATGAAAACTCAGCAGTATTATCAAGTCTAGTAGACTTAATTGGATTATCGGAAAATTATTCCCGTAATCAAATTATTTGTGCGATTAATTTTGCAAACGCGAGGTTGCAAGATGACAATAGGCACATATGGGACCATCTAGAAGATGCGTCTATTAAGACCATAAAATATCTAAACGACCCACTAGGTGGGTGAATAGGTCCAAAAATATCCCGTCGTATATGTTCCAAAAATGCAGGGGACTCAATTCCAACCTTTGTTGGTGATGGTCTAATAATTAACTTGCCTTTATAATAAGAAGTGCAAGAAAAATTATTATATAAAAGAATCTTTAAATTCTTTAATGGATACCCATTTGAGTTTTGTATAATTCGTCTCATCGTAATTGATCTAGAGTGTCCCAATCGATCATGCCAAAGTACAAAAGTATTGGAATCAGTAACCTTTTAGTTTACGGTAGAATATGCCTCAATTGCTCTAATTCTTATTCAATACATGCCACAAGATAAAGATGGAAGTTTCTCAATAATCCTCTTTTGGCTAGAGACGTTCTTGGTAATGATAAGATATTCAAGATTATTCTATCTATTGTCTCAATATGATATCCATTTCGATGAATATCTTTAAAACTCAACAAGTTCCTCTTGGACTTGGAGGAGAACATTGCATTCTCTATGATAAGCATTGTTCCCTTAGATAGAGTTATAGTAGCGTTTCCAGAGCCTTCAATTAATTTACTACTACCAAAAATTGTAGTAACATATGCCTTACACATACTTAAATGAGAAAAATATTTCTTCTTTTTAAATATTGTATGTGTCGTACATGAATCAATTTTAAATATTTTTTTAATTAAACTTTAATCCAAATTTACTTTATAGAATATGTATGTTTGCGTCCTAAACGAGAAGATATTGGAGTCATATTTGCGGGTTAACGAATAATTCAGTGGTTAAGTAACGAAAGGATTTCCTAAATTAAATATGTTAAACAAATGGTCAAAGTTATACATGTAACCTTAATTCATATCTCCTTGAAGAAAAAGGTCAATGATGCTTTATCGTATTACCAGGCTTACAAAGAATTTGCTTGAACACAAATATTAAAAGTGCAACACATATTTCCGAACTGCAATCGAACTGTTATTGGTGCTAATTTTTTATTTTAAGCAGAATAATATAATACTAGCATTTAATATACTCCTTTTGAATGAAGAACAGAAATAATTTAATTTGATACTACTAGTAAATATTAAAAAAATTGAATGGTAGTGACCTAACTGTTGCATATTTTAGTCAAATACATACGTGTAAAAGAAATAGACAAGCTACATACGTTTGTTTCTATTAAACAAGGTTTTCATCCTCTCAATTAATGTCAAAAGAATATCCTAGAAAACCAAGCAACTTCTAACATTATCTCATAAAACAAATAATACTAATGGATATTAATGGTACTATTTATGTAAATAATTATAGCTACATAATATTTATTTATTAACTATATTTAATAGCCAAAATAAAAATAAAAAATTACTATCAATTATCTTTAATCACAGATCCATCACTGATCAAGTAGTTTATTTTTCGTTAGGGCGCTCAAAGATCACATCCAAGTGGGTGGTGTCAAAATCATTATCAGAGACAAAATTAGCTTCAAGGCCTTTATTCTTTAGAGATTCTTAATAAAGTTCAACCAAATATCTTGGTACACGACAAATATTTGCCCAATTACATTTTCTACCGCAACGATAACATTCACTTTCTGAACCATTTGCCTTTGGCTTCTCATCTTTTCCTTTTCATTTTTGGTGGTTATTTTTCTTTGAAGGGTGATTAACACGAGGAAAAATTCTTCCTTGTCCGCAGCCACGACCACGAATAGGGCCACGGCCTTTTCCACTCTTAGAATAATGGAAATACACCTCATCCACTTCAGGTAATAGTGTAGATCTAGTGAGTCGATTTTCGTGATTTCTCATGAGAAAATCGTAATTTCGTTCAGCCACAACGAGAAGAGAAATCAACTCATAGTACTTTTTAAAACCTTTCTCTCTATATTGTTGCTGCAAGACCATATTGGAGGCATGAAACGCTGTGAACGATTTTTCAAGCATATCATAATCAGTAATAGTATCTCCACAGAGTTTCAATTTATAGGTAATTCTGAACATTGCAGAATTATATTCAGAAATAGACTTAAAGTCTTGGAGCCTCAAATGAGCCCAATCATATCGTGCTTGTGGAAGAGTGACCAGCTTTAAGTTGCCATATCTTTCTTTTAAGCTATTACACAAAACAAGTGGATCTTTGACTGTCAGATATTCTATTTTCAACCCTTCATCATGGTGATGACGTAAGAAACCAAGGCCTTAGCACAATCTTGGGTAGATTATTTTTGTCTTTAATGGCGTCTCCAAGACCTATTGCATCTAAATGGATTTCAGCATCTAACACCCATGTCATATAGTTTTTACTCGAAAGTTCAAGGGCAACGAACTTTCTTTTCATAATGTCAGTCATAATTAAAAAGAGGAGAAAAATTATACCTTAATATTCTCAAAGAGCTTCTTGAGACTAGAGTCTTGTGTTGATAACGTGTTATAAAACAATAAAAGAAGAAGAAAAGTATTCCAGAGAAAAGTAGGGAGAGAGAATTCTTATTGATTTGGAATAATTTACAATGGAGTAAGATCCCTCTTTATAGGAGAAAAATGACTTAGTAAAAAGGTAAAACTCTCTGCAATATAGACATTTACTCTAAATAGAATTTTATTCATAACACTATCGACTTTTTCTTTGTTTATTATTAGTTTATTTTAAAATTTCTTTTCTCCTTTTTTTTCTTTTAACATAAAATAGAAAAATTTATTCTTTCCTCGTAACCTCCCCCCTCCCCCGTCCCCGATGTTGCAGTTCCCTAATTCCTTTATGATTCATCAATAGACGATAAAAGAATTATTTTTTTCTCAAGGAGCACAATTTCTGTAAATTTATTTGCAGAAACCAAAAAATATATAAAAATTTCTTGAATAAGTTACTATTCTAATCAAGGATGAAAGTTTATTTTATTTTCAGATTGCTCTTAAGTAGGATAATTATATATAATATTGAGTGATTTAACTTTCATAAAAAATAATAAATTAAAAAATGCATGTAAACTAGCTTCTGTTTTAATGTTTGGATATTAGAATAAGTTTTGTCTTGAATATCTAAATATAAATTGATAACGAGCCATTTTTTTATACAAAATGCATAATACATAATAATTACATAATATATTTTCTCGATCGATTTGTCTATATTAACTTCAAAGGCGAATAACCCGAATCGAATCCCAAATAAACCAAACCAATTAGCTTTACATTAAAAATTTACTCGGAGTCTCTAAATCCTAGATCCGCATTTGCATAACAACTTTTGTCTAAAATTCTTACATAATTTCTTTCGGTCTGAGCACACCCCTCAAATTGATCGAGAGCAGAAGCGACCCTTCCATAAAGCAATTAAAGCAACCGCTTTAGGCTCTATATTTTTGGGGGACCCATTTTTTGTTACACCTAATAAACTATATATAATTTTTAAAAAAAGCTATGTAAAGTGAAAATGTTTGATTTCTTTTTTTAACAAATATAAAAAAGAAAGATTTGCAACTGCTACGATTTCTACCAAGTAAATTGCACTTGAAATGAATATCGAGTCCGAATTTTTTAATAAACGTATGATATCTAGGAACTAACAATTTGATGCGAATGTTGATAATAAAATCTCAAAATCTTTCAAAGAGTACTTTAGAGTTGATTACTTTTATACATAATAGACAAGACTATTTTTCACTTCAAAATAGATTTGAACAATTTGCAACATATGAAAATATTTTTGGTTTTCTATTTGGCGGTAGAAACTAAAATCACTAGATGTTAAAAATTTTAAAAAATATTGCCTTAATCTTGAATGTTCCCCAAAGCATAATAATTAATTCATATTTAATCGTTTAGGTTTATTTTTTGATAAAAGTATTAAGAAAAATAGTTCAATTAGAAGATAACAGTTTAATTGATACACTTAACAAAATAAAAAGATTTAATTCTTTTCCAAATGTCTAAATTGCTTATGGAATAATGTTAATAACTCATGTTACTGTTGCTACAGTTGAAAGAAGTTTTCAAAATTAAAATTGATTAATTTACCTAAAATCAACAGTGTCACAAAAAAGGTTAAATGGATTAGCTATATTGTCAATTGAGAATTACTTATTGGGAGTTATTGATTATAAGAAAATTATGTATAAACTTTGTATCTAAAAAAATTAAAAAATAAAAAACTTTAAATAAATAATAAAAAATTAAAGCCTATCATAAAATTTGATTTTAGGCCATAAAATTCATCGGATCGCCATGATAAAGAGTTATCGTAACAGATACTTGATTATAACTTCCATTAATGCATTGGACTAATTTTTCTGTTGAAAACCATGTGGCATTTTTAACTGAATAATCCAACTAACATGAGTTTGCGATCACTTATAATCCGTTTAAAGAAAAATTGCATCCAAGTAAATTTTTACTAACTCGAACTTGAGACATCTAAGGCCCCATTTGGCCATAACCTTTTTTTAATCAGCATTTTGCCAAGATAATTTCAAATTTACTTGAGGTGGAAGTTTGAAAATTTTCGCGAAATTTAAAAACCTACAAAAAGTTATTTGTTTAAATTTTAACTTTTAATTTCACAAAAATTAAAAAATAACTCATATTATATTCATGTCCAAATATAATTTTAATATTCAAATATTATTTTTATGTAAAAAAAATTATTTTTTCTGAAATTTCACAATTCTTATGTTGAAAAGCCCACTAAATACTCTCTCCAGTCCACGATAAGTAATCAAATTGCTTTTTTTATTGGAATATTTACCTCCTATAAAAAAGATTAACACCTTATTTATTTTAAATAAATACTATTTAAAAGATTATATTTTATAGATACCTTTTAATGTTTATAGCAAAATATCTACTTTTGATTACCTCATATCCGTAAACCACTAAATACGCTATTCAGTTACACTATTTTTTCTCTCTCTATTTTGATACATGCTATTTTTTTCCGCATTCGCTAAAAACACAATGCTCAATCTCAAAATTCCTCTCATCACCTAACACTAGTCACAAACGGTGATTTTGCCTTCTTTTTATTCTTCTGATAAGCTGTTGAGAATGGGTATATTAAGGATTTAATTAGTAGAAGCTCATTGTTCCTGAAGAATTATCATAGATACCGATAATGGCAGACAAGTGAAGCAAGTAAACACATAAATCAATATCACATAGTAATCGTTGTGGCGTGCAGCCCGATCCATACATCGTTGCAGCATGCAACCTGATCCATACATCGTTGGGGAATGCACCGATCCATATATTTCGTCGATGGCGCTCATTAGGGGTGTGCAGACTCCGAAAATGGCCCTTTACGGCCCAAACGCAAATATCAAGCCATCTCGTGGCTTCAAATCTAGGCCCTCGACCTCATATCAGTACCAGTATAACACTGCTGCGGCGCGCAATCCGATCTCATAGTATCCTCACAACACAAACTCTCTACCTCACTCAGTCAGATAAAAATCATCACAAGCTCCTCGGACATATGTAAAACAGCAGTTCTTAGTCCAAAACATTATTTAGAAATATCGTTTAAGCCTCAAAACTGAGTAAGATGGTTGAGTTGTAACACAGTGGAAATCAGCATGACCGAGTTCAAGCAATAAGTCAAAACAGTGAGGAGGAAACAGTGATAGTAATCCCTGAAGGGTTCAAATAGTTGGCACGAAGCCCAAATATGGCCAGAAGCCCAAATCATGATGATAACAAATAAATTTCGGTCAAATACATGGTAAAATCATCAATCTGGACGAACCAATTTATAATCCCCAACGGTGCTCTACCCCACGCTCGCTATCCTGCGTGCAAGTCACCATAATATAGCACTACGATGTGCAATTCGGGGTTTCAAACCCTCAAAATATCATTTGCAATCATTACTCACCTCGAACCGGCAAAATCTCTAGCTCACGACACCTTTTCCCCTCAAATCGGCCTCCACGCTTGTCAAATCTATCCAAAACTAGAGCGAATACATTACGATATGCTAAGGGAACAAAGCTCAAGCGAAAACAATTAATAACAAGCACAATTCCCGAATTACAAAAACCCGAGCTTCGAGTTCACTTCTCGAAACTCAGAAATTTTCACATCAATGGATTCTTTATTTTCCCACGAATTCATACATACTAAAAGTTCTTAAATCCGACCTCAAAATGGTCATTCAAATCCCAATTCAAAACTTCAAAATCCCAAGCCCTAGTTTTTCTATTTTTAGCTTAGGTTCCATGAATTTCTAGATGGATTTCACAATATAATCAAGTTTCGAGACCAAAATTCTTACCTAAAGTCGTTTCCCCTTGAATCCCTCTTCAATCTTCTTAAAAAATCTCTCAAGATGAGCAGCAATGGGTGAAATTAGACCCACATTCACGAACAAGATGACTTTAAAAATATTTTGCCTAGGCATATTTTCTTCTATGTGATCGCGGAAAAACCTTCTCGATCGCGAAGCACAAAAACTCGACTCCTAGAATTAACCCTATGAGAACGCAATGAAATCCATGCGATCGCAATGCTCTACCATATAACTCTACGCATTCGTGGACAAACCTTCGTGTTTGCGATGAACAATCTCCAACTAAGACCCTAGGTCCTTTTCACTCTATGTGAACGCAACCTTCACTTCGCGTTCGCGATCAACAATTTCACCCAACTATGCAATCGTATTCCTACTTGTGCGAACACGATAGACAATTTAACTGCTCCCTCCAAGGCTTCTATGCAATCGCAATAGCACCTTTGCGGTCGCAATGAACAAAAATGGAATGTCCCCAAAAGCTTTAACGTGATCGCATCAACCACTTACGCGATCTCAATGAATGATTTCTCTGCAACAGCTGAACAGATTTCCTACAATCTTTTAAGGCACGAGATGGTTCGATTGGCCATCCGAAACTCACTCGAGGCCCCCCCGGACTTCAATTAAAGGCACCAACATATCCTAAAACCTTATTCAAACTTGTTCCAATCATCAAAACATCTCAAACAATATCAAATCCATCAATTCCCATCGAATTCAAGCCTAAATTTTCTAAAAACTTCCGAAATACGCCTTCGATAAAAGACCCAACAAAACCACGTCCGAATGACATGAAATTTTGCACACACATCTCCAATGATATAACGAAGTTAATGCAATTATGACTCCTAGATCAAAATCTCACCCGAAAATCGCCAAAATCTCAACTTCACCAATTCAAGCCAAATTCTACTTCGAACCTCCAAAACCAAATTTCGATCTCGCTCCTAAGTCTTAAATCACCCAACGAAGCTAACAAATCATAAAAATTCAGATCTGAGCTCATATACAAATAAGTCAACTCTTGGTCAAACCTTCCAAATTCAAAGCTTTCAATTGAAATTGATCTTTCAAATTCATTCCAATTTTCCAGAAACCAAAACTAACGATCTAAATTAGTTATAATATATTACACGGGATAAGTCGTACCCAAAAACTAACGAATAAAATGCAAAAATTCAGAACGATTGATCGAATTGTTACAACTAATTTAAGATAACAGCCCAAACAACTTTTGATAAAAAGAAAAGGTCGGCGGCCAGAGCAACCACCGGCCTAGGATGGCGGTCCTACGTTTGTACCAAATAAGATTGACGTGGAAATTAGGAAGACCACCTCAATATTCCAGACTGGATGCCGACATATTTTGGCTGGATTCCATTACTCACCAGACCCCCATCTACTAGTATTTCGTTTTTAGCAAAGAAAAAGTTTTGCTTTCAAACTTTCACATCTGCTTCTTTCTTCTTGTTTTTATATTTTTTTATTCAAATTTTAAATTGTAGTTTTCCCTTTTAATTAAAGTTGCTTAGTTGGCAATCTTTTTTGCTTTGTTGAGAATCATCTGAGATGACCTGGACTAGTTAATATCCACCTCCTTAATTTGAAAAATTAACTTTGGCGATATCATTTTGTTCATACCTTGTTTATCCTCAAATGAACTATATTTATTTTTATTTGCCCATACTAACTTTTTACAATAGATCTTTTATTTTATACATATGAGATTTAAAATAACACACAAGAGATTTGAGAAGGTCATTTTTTAAAATTCAAATTGTAAGTGACCATAAGAGAGAGGGGGCAAAGTTACATGTACTTAAGGGTGGTCGATTGACCATCATTCGTCGCAAACTTATATTGTATATATAAGTAAAATATTAGATTTTAGAGATATATAACATAATTGAACATTTTCTATCAGAATTTCTTTTCACTTATTTTAAATTTGAATATTCTTAAAGAAATTTCTAACTTCGTCACTTATAACAAATCATGTCCTCTCAAGTAAATGAACAAAGAACTTATTTAGATAATCACCTTCAAAACAATTAGTTTCTATTTTTCAATTCATCCCTAATATTATTTTCAATATACACAATCCTTAAATATGCGTTTCTCAGCATAATATCCTTTCTAAAGGTTCATCGACATATGTTTAGTTGTATACTTAAGATAGTACTTCAATCGTGCTAAACTGAAAACCCACTTTACTCTTAAATGTCTAATTTTAATTTAAGTCTTTTGTTAGGATCGGAAATTCGGGTAATGTGAAATTTAGCCAAATAATGTTATAATAACAATAATAAATATAATGTAAGTTGATAATAACGGTAATTAAAGTATATAAAGGAGATACAAATTTAACGTGGTTCGATCAAGATGACTTACGTCCATAAGGGGAGAGGAGCAACTTTACTATAACAATCAGCACACTAAAGAGATTACAAATTAGTTTATCCCAAAATATATCCCAAGAGAATAACCTTGCTACAATCAATCACAAAGAAGAGGTTCACTCAAAGTGTTTTCCAACACTAACTCTATGAAATATAATAAAACTCTTTATTAGTACAAGAATACTCAAAATGAGTTTCTAATCAAAATATGAGTTGATTCAAATGAAATAAGATAATCTATATTTATAGGGCAAAGTTTTTGGTCCCCAAAATAAAAAAAAGAATAAAGGAAAATATTTTTATTCTTTAGCTTCAAGATTGAATACTTTAGCTCCATTAACTCCAAAATTAGCTATGAACAAATTTAGGCCATATCTTAGTCTTTTAAGCAGCACTCGCACAAGAAAAAGTTACACATGACCCGTTATTACAACTCTTCGCTTGTTTTTTTTTTCTTTCTAATTTATGCTTATGAAAATTCTATGGTTCTACATACTCTCTCAACAAATATTACATTATCTGTATTTTTAGGTCATGTCCTAATTTCGTGCAAGGACAAACAAAAAAGTATCCTAAGCATAGTCCTATAATGTGTCAACAAAATAACAATGTGGTTTCTAATTTATAAAAACAAATTATGAAAAAACTACGCAATATAGCCATTTTCAAAGATATATATATATATATATATATATACGTACGCATGATTTTTCATAAGCAGTGTCATTATGTTTAGCAATAGATATATAACAGTCAAAAAAATTTGTGGAGCCAAGGGAGTTGAAACTCAAGATCTCTCACATCAAATTTAAAACCATCAACCACTAGACAGTTGAGTTATTTTACGCAAGTGATATCACTTTTAATAATTTTATCTTGAATTTCTATCTTACTTATTTTATATATTCCATGATATCGCTTGGATCCATGTAAATCTGCTCATATATATATATATATATATATTATATAAAAAAATAAAACTTACCCCACCCTCCTCTTCCAAAGGGAAAAAGAAGGAAAAAGATACGAGAGATGATAAGATTCTTTTGCCTGGCTTTTAGTGAGCAGCCAAACATGCCACAATTGTTATTTGAAGCACATTTCATTTGGATTTCAATTTCATTTATCAGCACACCCCCCCCCCTGCCCCCACGCCCCACTCCAACATCACACTATAGTGTCTACAATATCGATGCTGGCTTTAAATACAGTAAACCACGTATATTCTCATTCTTCATTTTCAACAGCACTCCTTAAACCCTTCCTCTTCTCTACTTCTCCTTCCTTAGCTCCACCGTAATCTTTAACTGGTACGTCTCAATTTTCACAATTTTTCTTTCTGTTGATTGATTTCTCTGTTATTCTTTAAGTTCTTTATTACTGTTTGATGCAAAAAAAAAAGTTCTTTATATCATATGTTCCTTCTTCCAAATTCTTGCTTAAAATGACTGTGTATCCGTTTTTGAGATTTTCTTTCGTTTTCTGTGCTTGAGGTATCTACAACTTGTGACTATTTTGCTTGTAGATGTTAATACCACGCTTACAATTATAAAGTTAGAAAAGATACTATCAAGTATCAATTATGCAACTAAGTTCAGGATCTGTAAATCAATTGGTGGTAGCAAGTAAATAGTCAATGTGCACCTGTAAGATCTCATTTGGTTAATTTGGTTATTTTGACGGTGCCAAATGATCTTGAATGAAAGTTACTATCTTTTGAATTTCTTGCTCCCTTGGCAGGGTAGTTCTTACTTGATCATGAGATTCCGGAGATCAGCTAAATTGAGTCTCAATTTTGTTTAGATTGAAGTGTTGTTGTCGATTGATTGGTTAATATAATTCCATGAGTATCTATCTTTGTGTTCTTCTATTTGTGTATCTTCTTCTTTTTCTACATAGTACATGCATGATCTGTCTTCTCCTCGCAACTTATATAGAAAATTTAATTATTCTACCCATACTTTGTTACATCTAGATCGATTACTAGAATGGTACTTTTCTTCTTTTCTTACAGTTCTTCACTAATTCCACCTTGTGCCAGGTTTTAAGAGATGGCTGATTCAGAAGATATTCAACCCCTTGTCTGTGATAACGGAACAGGAATGGTTAAGGTTAGTTCTTAAGCTGTTCCGCTTTCCCCTTCAGATGATACTTTATTTTATCGATATAAGTCTTTTGGTTTATACAGGTGGCATGTAACTCTTTTGGGCAATTAACTGTAAATTTAGCATAATATTATCTTATACTAGTAGGAAAAAAGAAACAAGTCTTTTGGTCCCCATTGGTTTGACCCGCCAAAGATATGCACCCTTGTATTTCAAGTTTTATAGTCTGGTTCTGATTGTCGGGAATAAAATCGTAATACTTCACTTAATTAATGTCTCTTTTGACCTATTTACCTGCAGGCTGGATTTGCTGGTGATGATGCTCCGAGGGCTGTTTTTCCTAGTATTGTTGGTCGACCTCGACACACCGGTGTTATGGTTGGTATGGGTCAAAAGGATGCATATGTTGGTGACGAAGCTCAGTCCAAAAGGGGTATTCTCACCTTGAAGTATCCCATTGAGCATGGAATAGTAAGCAACTGGGACGATATGGAGAAGATCTGGCATCATACCTTTTACAATGAGTTACGTGTTGCTCCTGATGAGCATCCTGTGCTACTTACTGAAGCACCCTTGAATCCAAAGGCCAATAGAGAGAAGATGACGCAGATCATGTTTGAGACTTTCAATGTGCCTGCCATGTATGTTGCTATTCAAGCTGTGTTGTCCCTATACGCCAGTGGCCGTACAACAGGTGCGGCCTGAGTCTTACCCTAATTTTACAACCAAGGTTTGATTAGTAGATTGATTATTTGACAGTCAGCGTATCCATTACGATATTGTTTTAGTTAAAGTTTCAAATGACTCAGACATGGAGAGAAGTCTGGTTGATCTTGACCTCATTCAAGCTTTTAAATTTTATATATGGTTATCTGATTTGGCATAGCCTGTGATTGTTGCCATATAATGGTATGCTTTGAATCTTCAAGTTTTCCTTTCTAATTATGCTTTTGCCCATCTCAACAGGTATTGTGTTGGATTCTGGCGATGGTGTCTCACATACAGTACCAATTTATGAAGGTTACGCCCTTCCTCATGCAATTCTTCGGTTGGATCTTGCTGGTCGTGATCTTACTGATTGTTTGATGAAAATCTTGACGGAAAGAGGTTATTCATTCACCACTAGTGCTGAACGGGAAATTGTCCGCGATGTTAAAGAGAAACTGGCATATGTTGCACTTGACTATGAGCAAGAGTTGGAGACTGCAAAGAGTAGCTCTTCTGTTGAAAAAAGCTATGAGTTACCAGATGGGCAGGTGATTACCATTGGCTCAGAGAGGTTCAGATGTCCGGAAGTTTTATTCCAGCCATCACTTGTTGGAATGGAAGCTGCTGGAATTCACGAAACAACTTACAATTCCATCATGAAGTGTGATGTAGATATCAGAAAGGATCTATATGGAAACATCGTCCTTAGTGGTGGAACAACAATGTTTCCTGGTATTGCAGATCGTATGAGCAAGGAAATTACTGCTCTTGCTCCCAGCAGCATGAAGATCAAGGTGGTGGCGCCTCCTGAACGCAAGTACAGTGTCTGGATTGGAGGATCTATCTTAGCTTCTCTCAGCACCTTCCAACAGGTAATGCATAATAATGAATTCTCCTCAAAACTCTGATATGGTTTTGCTGTATTCCGAAATTTTGTTTGTTGGGATCCTTGCTGATTTTGTTTCTTGAACTATAGATGTGGATAACAAAAGGTGAATATGATGAATCTGGTCCTTCCATTGTTCACCGGAAATGCTTCTGAGTTGATAAAGGGAGGATCTAATCTGCTCATTATCTGCTTCAACACTTTGGTTGGAGTTCTGGTCAGGCTTTGTTAAAGTTGAATGTTTTGGGTTCATAAAGACGAAGATTAATTATGTATAATAGGATGTAAGCTTTCAAACTGTACCCTGGTTTTATTAATGTCATTTCAGTCTTAGTGTTACTATTGTTTTTGGTGTTAGAGGTTATCTTTTTTCTCTCCTCTTTTATTCTTCATGGATTTGGTTTCCTGTGTATATTCTTATACTGAGTAATGTCAATTCATGGTTGGCTTTGAAATCTTTGGTATTTGGTGGTCTCTGTTTCTTCTCAAGCTTCATAGACATGTGCTCTTAAAATAGACAATTCAGACATAGCAACTCATGCATTACTATTAATTCATGATAAAAACTTTTTTTTTTATATTTAACATGACATAACAAAGAGGAAATCGAACATTATTGTTCATAGTAAATCAGTTCCTACATTACAATCTCTATAATTCGTCAACGCACTAGTTCTCTACATTACAATCTCTATAATTCGTCAACGCACTAGTTCCTTTCATTTTAGCCTATGCGCCGAGGGTCGATTGGAAACAGCCTCTCTGCCCTTTCGGGTAGGGGTAAGGCTCGTCTACATATTACCCTCCCCAGACCCCACCTGGTGGGAATATACTGGGTAGTAGTTGTTGTTGTTGTTGTTGTTGCACTAGTTCCTTTCAAATGTACAAGTGCTCTGGGATTTGAAAATTGGTTCTATTAAGGTAATAAATACTAGGAAGTATTGACTGTTAATGCTAATTAAATTGACGTAATATAGTACTCCATTAGCCAAAGTTTGAACGTACTTCTATATTTATGACAATGCTTTGTGTTTCCCAATATACTTAGAAGAAAACCACTGCTGCCACTTTTACAATCCTCTGTTCCGAGTAGGCGACTTTTCCCTATTTAAAACCCAAAAAAGGAAAGAAAGAAATAAGGGGCACAGATTTAAATTTGGGCTCCACCTGCCAAGTTTTTGTAGATTTGTTTTTGCCTCAAACAAGATGGTCCGCAGTCAACTCACATGGACTTCTCGTCCTCGTAAATAGACCTTGAGATGTTTTAGGGTGTTTTCCACTTCCACCCTAAGATTTTTCATTGATGTGCTAAGGCATAAGGTAATGTGTTTGTGCGTAACTTCCACGTTCATGGTGGAGGATGGAAAATCTAGTGGTTCCAGTGAAATCTAGTGGAGAGATGAATAGGAGTTGGCTTGGCTGCTATGTCACACGGATGTCTTCGAATTTGAGCTGCTTTTGAAAATGTTTTTTTTTTCTTGAAAATGTATTTTGAAGAATCCATAGTCATTCTTAGAGTTCTGCTGCCACTGTGTGGCATGGGACGCACAGCACGGCACGGCAGCAGATACGATGGCAGAGAAGACGGTGAAACCTCAAAAGTTTCTGTAGCCAGGACCAGTAACCCTCATGACCTTGAAACTTGGTGGGCTGGAATGTCAAAAGCAATGCAGCAAATATAGTCATCCACTAGATAAAGATTCTAATATGCCATGGTTGTCCTAAAAGAGGAAGGAACATGGGGAAGCACTTGAATATGTGGCCCTATTATCCAGATGAATTCCTTACCTTAAACTACAGAAAACATGCCCATTATCCTGTGGAGAAGCAGCAACGTGAATCTGAAGGTCAGCCAGATCGAGTATCGGGATCTCTGAAGGTTGAGACAGGAAATTGAGTGCATGAATCTTGGAGAATAAGTTCCGACAGAAATAAGATGACAATATATGGATGCACATTCAAGTGAACTGAGAGTGAGCTGAACTTTTGCCATTCGGAAGCCATATGCATGCTTCCTACTTCATCGTCTCGCTTTGCTTCGGATATGGACTCCTAGTAGATTATTTTCCACTAGAAGTGAACTAACTCGGCTATGCTGGTCTCATGAGATGCACATCAGCTTTGCTGTATTAAGAAATGGTGTACCAAATAACTGCTGGCATAAACACTTTTTTGGATAGAGCTTCAACAGCATGTGCTTTTCATCGGTATGAATAAAATTTAAGTGCATAATGCTTTCATGCATGATATAAGATCCATAAAACAAATCAGCCATTCTCTTGTTTGTTTATCTTATTGATTTCCAGTTACTTATCAAGTTATTGGTTTGTTAACACATAATGGAGAAGCTGTAAAAGTTACAAGCAAAACTTAGTCTGCCTGAAAAGAAAAAACAGAAAACTTTTTAAATGTAATCCTGAGTTTTGGTTTGCTATAGTTGAATTACTGTCCATCGTCTTCACTGTTGTGATCAAAACTCGCTGCCCATACCTCTTTCTCTATGTCCTTCCCTCTGATCGATTTCTTTTTTCTTAAATGCTGATTAATTTCTCCGTTAAGTTCCTCTTTTAGTGCACCAGAAGATCGCCTGTTCATTTACTACTGCATACACACTATTCAATGAATCATTAGAGGCACTCCAAGAAATGAAACAGAGAATATGTAAATGGGAAGCAGAACAAGAAAAGAAGTAAAAAGGATCGTGAAGTTCTTGAGGGAAGCTTACTTTATTACACTTGAAGCACATCAATCCCTATGTTGCATCCTGTTGATAAATTATAATTTTTAATGTAATGACTAAAGCTCCTAGTCGAGATGTCATCACTTGGATGATGATAGGGAACTACAGCAACAGGAAAAAAAACTGAAGCGACACCTCGCCTCCAACCATGACATTGGGGCTTCAAGTCGCCTCCCACACACATATTTGATGATATAATACCTGTTTCTTTCCCTTTACACCTTATATCTCTGAAAAAGTTATTCATCATTTATATCTGTATCTATTAGTTCTTCTTTATCATGTTCAGATAAATTTGGGGAATAAAAGTTGAGAAAGGTAAAATTAAGAAATGAAAGAAATGCTTGTAAAGTATATACATAACGAAATATAAATATATGGGAGAAGCAAAAGGAAAGAGGAATAGCTAATAAAGGCAACAGCTAGGCTACAGTCAATGAAAGCCAGTAGGCATTACTCGTCTTTTCTACAAAATTTATCGAAGGATGATCGTTCAATGCAAAGCATATAATATGATATATTATTTCTATCCAAGCCTTTTTGTCCACTAGGTCAAGGAGATCTGTAATAAATTTGATATTTTACGTTCTGTATTTAGCATTCTGCCTTTGTGGTAAAGTTGAGAGCAGTTTTATCAACTTGGCTGCGAGTTGATTTAAATGTACTTTGCCTGGAACCATTTTCTAGACATTTTGTTGAGTTTCAAAGTTATTTATTCTATTTTTTTCATCAAAAAACTAGGGAGAGAATCAGTGGTTGAGCGGGCGGAGGAAATTAAGGCTTATATTTTGTCCTTAATCAGCTCTAAAATATTTCCCACAATGTGTGGCATTTTTTTTTTCAAAATTAGTATGCTGATTACGCTTCTTTTTTGAACTTGTAATACATAACTCTGACTCATTTATGGATTTAGTGAGCGATAGTGTGAAAGCATGCTCACTTTAAACCATCTGTTACTTCCATCGTCCAGTTGTCTGCAGCGACGGCCCTTGTATTACAAATCTTGTTTCTATATTAAGTTCTCCTCTTCCCTGGGCGATCAAAACAATGTGTTTCAGGAAGCGCTCTTAGAGTACTCGCTTAATGCATGTGGCTCTTCCTTAGAAGCAAGCAAGAACTTATATCCTAAAGGTTTGAAAGATTTACTCTCTATTTGAGACTGTTTTATTTATTTTATAGTAAATACATCTTTTTTGCTTTGTATCTGCATTGGGATGATGTGTTGGAATAACTTCTTTCCCTTTCTTGTTAGTTGTTCATAACTATGAGCGTCTTTTTTGTAGTTGATTGTTTCCATTTAAATAGCCTTGTTTTTTGTAAGTTAAACATAGCAGGAAAGTCTTATGTAGTGTGTGTTATACGTCTACTAGACTTTGTACTTCTATTTTCTAGGTGCACATCTAGTAAAACCCAGAATCCACTTTTTTGCGTCTTTTTGTATGCATGAACTTAATCCCGAGAACTTATCTGTTTATTCTCTGATGAATGAGCAAAATCGTATATGGTCTGAAATTTTTTTTGACTTACTTTATCAAGGATAGTGATGATTCATATAGCCGATTCCAACTTGCTCGGGGTTGAGATGTAGTAGTTTACTTTATTAATGTTGCTGCTCTACTACTGTGAACATAAATTCATGACCTTGCTTTTTATGGCTCCAGGGTAGTAAGTTGACAGCTGGAGTTGTTCAGGTCAATGCAAGTCAATCGCCAACTAACTGATCACCCTAACCAGGGTCCTGTGGTTCTTGGGCAGCATGCTCCAGAAGTGATGTCCTTTGGTGTAAACAACATGGAAGACATTGACCAAGAAATGCAGTTGCTTGATTCTATCAAATTCAATAGCGTTGAGATGCCTGAAGTGTATCATAAGGGTATGAATGATGTGACAGAAGTCTGCGGACATGCTGAAGAGAAGCGGCCAGTATATCATCGTATGAAATGGACAGATGAGATGGTTAAGCTTTTGATTACTGGTGTTTCTTACATCGGAGGAGATGTTTTGTCCAATGGGCTTTTCATCAAGAAGGGTAAATGGAGGGCCATTTCCTGTGTTATGGCTGAAAGAGGTCATCACGTCTCTCCTCAGCAATGTGAGGATAAGTTTAATGATCTGAACAAAAAGTTCAAGAGACTGAATGATGTGCTTGGGAGAGGCACTGCATGTCATGTCGTGGAGAACCCAGCGCTTCTAGAAATGATGGACTTATCTGACGATTTGAAAGAGGAAATAAAAAAGCTTTTAGGTAGCAAACAGTTGTTCTACCAAGAACTGTGCTCATACAACAATCAGAATAGATTATTCCTTCCCCATGATCAGGACGTTCAGAAATCTGTGCTGTTGGCTGTAAAGGTAAAGACAAGTGTGAAACCGAAAACGTGTTGCAGGATTTTCCTTTGAAGAGGAAGACAGGTGGAGAAGAAAGAGTTTCAAACATGACTTGTGGGTCTCTGAATTGTACCACTACAGCATATCTTAATTTGGTGCAGGATATGCCTGCGAAGAGGAAAGTTGGAGGAGAAGAAAGAGAATTGAATATTGCCAATTCATCTCTGAATGGTACCACTACATTAGATCCAAATGTGCTTCATCCTTATAACAATGAGATTCACGCTTCTATGAACAATGAGGAGAGAGAAATAGTACAGGATGAGCATGCTCCCCCTCGCTTACTACAGTTGGAAGAACAAAAGTTACAAATTCAGGCTCAAATTCTGGAATTGGAGAAGAAGAGGTTCAAGCACATGAGATTCTGCAGTAAAGAAGACAAGGAGCTACAAAAGATAATGCTGGATAATGAGGTTATCAAGCTTGAGAATCAGCGGTTGGTGCTTGAACTCAAACGCAGTGGAATGCGGCCTTTTGACTGAGTTATGTACCAGTGCTGCAGTATATGTGGTCTGTACTTGTTCTTGAAGCACCCTCTGTTAAACTTGGAACATGTATTTTCTCCTCTTGTTTTTATTTGCTTTTTTTCAATGTAGGAAGTGCAAACTTTTAATCCCTTCTTGTTCAGCCTTAGAACTGAAGCATAACCTTGTTAGCACTTAATTGGACTAGTTTATTTATGATGCGTTTGATAACTTTCAGTTTGTTTCTTGCTTTTACCTATATAAATGCTTTAATTGGCAACTCCTCACCCCTGTGAAGTTGTAAAAGGCTTTTTGATCTGGGGAAGGGCTGGACCACAAGAGTCTGTTGTATGCAGCCTTAACCTATGTTTCTGAAAGAGGTTATTTTCATGGCTTAAACCCGTGACCTCTGGTCACACAACAACTTTACCAGTTACGCAAAGCTACCTTCAAACTTGTCAATGTAATCACTTTTCTTAAATTTGCTCTCTAGAAATTGAGAAGGCCCTGGTATTATCTAAGTCGTTATTTTATAACAGAGCATTAGGCTCTGACTTCTTGTTGTTTAAAGCCTGCCTTGCAGGTGGTTATTGATTGAGAAGGATCCCATGAAAAATGAAAGGAGCAAACCAACTAGGTTTTGTGTTTAAGAAAATCTTCTATAAAACCGTACTGACAATTGAACACACACCTATTGTGCAGGAATTCGGTCGACTGTACGGGTGTGAATATTGATGAACAAACAACATCAAAAGAATTTAAAGAAAAGATTAAGAGAAGTCCAGTAACATGAAACACCCAAGTACAACTATAGATACTTCAAAAACAATATATATATATATATATATATATATATATATATATATATATATATATATATATATATATATATATATATATATATATATATATATATATATATATATATATATATATATATCCACCATTAGAACACATGCAAGTCCATATATTTTGCTGCACCATTTTTTCTTGACCCTCAAGTAACCAACAAAAAAGCATATGCATTTATCATTTGAAGCTCTCTTGAGACCATGCCTTGGATTAAACTCTATGTTGATTTCTTTTCAGCCTCTTCTGCAGCAGCTGGTTGTTGAGCATCAGTTTCTTTGTTGGCATCTGATGCTGCAAATTCTTCCACCTTTGCTTCTTCTGGTTTTTTGTCTGTGGTTTCCGAGCCCTTTTCATCTTTAACTGACTCCTTTTCTACTTCGGTCTGTGCCATTCATTTTTAAAGCATTCAAAACCGTATACATTTTCCATGTTTGATTGTTGAGTGAAAAATATTTCTTAAAAAATATTAAACATGACTAATATTAGTAGTTGAAGAAAGTAATATAAAGCTATACACATTAAATAAAAAAATGACTTAGCCATATCATTTTTTTTTTAAATTACTTCTAACATACTAAATACGTAGCCATTACCTCGAGAAATTAGGGTTGTATTATCATAAAAAAGAAAAATAATGATATACCTCATTGAGCAACGTCCCAAGAGAATTGGATTTGTTAATATCCCCGGCCACCTTCTCATCCTCCTCTGGCTTAGCAACGTCAACATCTTCCACCTTCTTTTGTTCATCTTCTACGTTCACCTCCTTGTCAACCACCGTCACCTCCGGGGCCGCGGTGGTGGTGGTGGTCTCCTCCTCCTTTGGTTGCTCCGGCAGAGGGGCTGCCTTGGGCTCAGCCTTCAAGTCCTTTGGTGCACTAGCACATCCTCCCATATTCTTGTTTTTTAAATTTTTTTCTTTTTTCTTTTTTGGTGTTGAAAGGAACTCTTTATATATGTTCCTCACACAAACTCAAATATATCGCGGAAACGTTGGAGAAAGAAAGATGGAAAATATATTGAATGCAATTGATGAATATTTTCTTGCTCCAAATACGAATAATATATATGGGAAATGAAATATGTATTTGAGGTAATTCGGGTTTTCTATCTCAGTCAAAGAAAGTTTTAAGGAAAGTAAATGTTAATTTATGGAGTGTTATCAATCACAAAAAAGGTTGTCATTTCCGTGTTTGGACCTTGTTTTTGGCCACGGAGAATTGGAAAAATGCGTGTGTACATATAAGAGTAAAAACCATCTTGGATAGAGGCATAGAGCAATAGTACTCTGTGCTCTTTTTTGACAATTTGGCGTTATCGTCACCACATTACAAAATGAAAATAGACTTGCTAGCCTCTGGCATTATAAAGGAAGCGACAAACAATATCTTTATTTCTTTAAATAATACCATCAAGGCATTGGGTAAAAAATTATGTGCTTTTACACCAAATCGTCCTAATTTAATTATTATAGTTCAATAATAAATTAAGGTGAGAATATGTATCACTTCATAGTGATATTTAGTAATAACAATGTTTGTTAAGATATATGTCATGTATTTATTAGATTTGTGTCAACATCCCCAATATGTATTCATCAAAATTCAAAGCACATAATATTTGTAATAAACTACCTCGCCGAGAAAAGTACAAGTAAGGAGGAAATCTTAACGAGGACATGTAAGATATATGGACTTATATCTACATACATATGAACAATATATGGATAAATTATATGTTATGTGCTATCTTTTAATTTGGCCTAATTTTGTGGTCTTATGGACATTATGTTAAGGGGGCCAATGTATTGTCATAAAAAGTGTAGGACTAATGTGTAGATACCCAAAAGGGTAACCTTAGTTCATGATGGGCTAACTAAGGTTACATATATGTAACAATTGTTACATACTTGTGACTCTTGAGTTTTGTAACTCATGAGTTATAAAGTGGGGGTTATGGTTCCCACATTATTGCAAGACATAATCTCTTCTTCCTCCCATTGAATCAAGAGAAAAACTCCATTGTTGTCTTGCAAATTCTTGTGGAAAGCCATACACCAATTTGGTTATTGTCATATTATTGTTGTTGTGAAACCATTCACATATTTTAGTCTTGTGAGGAATTCTTGTGGAAACATCAACTTCAAGACAATCTTGAAGGAAGGATCAAGGAGCAATCTTCATAAGGACATTTGGACAATTATCAAAGGAGGTTCAAAGATTTCCACAAATGGATTCAAGTAAGCTTCCGCTCATATAGTTGTAATTCCGAATTATTCGATATGAAGGATATTGTATTTTAATTGGAATCATTATTCTAACAATTGGTATCAGAGCCACCTTCATATTTGGATAATTTGGATGTTCATAAGATTCATGTTATGTTAGGTTCATGTTCAAGTAAAGTTAGAATTTTATTTTTGAAATTCTAGTACCATGAAGTAGCATGATTTTATGAATGTTATGGTTTTTTGATGAAATTTGATGTTTTAATATCATGTTATCTTTACCTGATTTAAAACATTGAATTTAGCATGATTTTGGTTGATGAACAACATATTTTCTTGTTTAAGATTCTTGTTGAAAGACTGCCAGAATAATCGATTATCTGTTTAAGATAATCGATTATCCTGGACCAGTAAGGTTGAAACGTTTTTTTAATGCCAGAATAATCGATTATCTGTTTAAGATAATCGATTATCCTGGACCAGTAAGGTTGAAACGTTTTTTTAATGCCAGAATAATCGATTATCTGTTTAAGATAATCGATTATCCTGGACCAGTAAGTTTGAAACGTTTTTTTTAATTAATAAAACGTTTCAAGTCTTTAAGTTTCAGATTTTAATTGAATATTAATAATATGTCTATTAACATTAAGTTTATAATATTCTTAATGTATTATACATTAATATTTAAGTTTTGAATATTAATTGTTTTAGTCCATCAATTTTCAGATTTTGGAATTGTCTAACTAAGAATATAACAATTAATATTCAGTTGTTGCATGTCAAAACATGTAACATATTAAGTTAAGATTCATAATATGGCTTAAGGAACTAAAGTTTTTAGCATCTAATATTTTAAATTAGTCAATTGAAGCATTATGTTACCAAAGTAACCTCTATTGTGTAGATTGATTGATCTTGAAATATAAGATGACTGTGGATGTTAGTCTTCCATGCGTTTAACACCGACCCAAAGGAAGGTTGTTATTTGTCAGGAATTCGAACATGCTTGTGGTGATAAATATGAGACAATTATTTGGTTTTCCATGTGAATATTAAGTCGGCCCAAAGGAAGGCTTGATATTTGACAGGAGTTTATTGTCTATATTTGATCACTACACCAAGAGTACCACTTACAAGTTGATTTTCTGTCCAAAGACTAAAATCAATGTTGTGCTAGGTATCTTGTAATGGGCTTTGCCTATTTTGAATCTATAAAGTAAAGTTAAAGTTCAAGTAATTGTAAGCATGTATTAAGTAATCCTTTTGTTCTATTTTCAGTTAATTCTTCTGCTGCTTCGATATCTGCCAACATCAATAGCATCCCTGTGCTTAACGGCACAAACTTTAAGGAATGGAAAGAGAACATCATGATCGTTCTCGGTTGCATGGATCTTGACCTTGCACTTCGGAATGAGCAACCTGCTTCTCTTGAGGATACATCCTCTCCTGATGAAAGGAGGGGGATGGAGAAGTGGGAACGCTCGAATCGCATGAGTCTAATGATCATGAAGCGTGCAATTCCAGAATCATTCAAGGGCACTATGAATGATGAAGCTAATGCCAAAGTTTTCCTTGAAAACCTTGAAAAGCGTTTTATGCAAAACGAAAAGGCGGAAACAAGTACACTATTGAGTAAACTTGTTTCCATGAGGTATAAGGGCAAGGGAAACATTAGGGAGTACATTTTGGAAATGTCTCATCTTGCTTCGAAACTTAAGTCACTCAAGCTAGTACTACTTGAGGAACTGCTTGTGTACTTTGTTTTGATATCTCTTCCTACACACTTTAATCAGTTTAAGGTCAGTTACAACTGCCTGAAGGAGAAATGGACTCTTAATGAGCTCATTTCACATTGTGTGCAAGAAGAGGAAAGGATAAAGCAAGATAAGACTGAAAGTGCTCATTTGGCATCCTCTTTTAAGGATACTAAGAAGAGGAAAGGTAAGGAAGTTGCGGTTGCAAGGCCCAAGATTAAGCAACATAAGGAACCTAAGGTTGAAATTACTGAATTAGGTTGCTTTTTCTGTAAGGGGACTAATCATGTGAAGAAAGATTGTACCAAGTACCATGCCTGGCGTGCGAAAAAAGGTACATTTCTTTGTCTTGTTTGTTCTGAAGTTAATTTAATTTCGGTACCTAAGGATACTTGGTGGGTAGATTCTGCTGCTACTACTCACATAAGTATATCTATGCAGGGTTGCCTGAACTGCCGAAAACCAAATGATGGTGAAAGATACATCTATGTGGGTGACGGCAAGAAGGTGCCAGTTGAGGCCATTGGCAAATTTAGGCTGTTGTTTAAGAAGGTTTTCATTTAGATTTGGATGAGACTTTTGTTGTACCGTCTTTTAGACGGAATTTAATTTCTGTTCCCAAATTGGACATATCCGGTTATTCATGTTCTTTTGGTGATAATAAAGTTAGTCTCTTTCAGAATTCATATCTTATTGGTACTGGTCTTTTATCAACATTTGATAGCTTATATTTGGTTGACTCAATAACCTCACATAATGAAACCTTGCATACAAGTTTAAGTGGTACCAAAAGAAAATTAACTAATGAGAATTCTATATCACTCTGGCATAAACGTTTGGGTCACATATCCATTCAAAGAATTCAGAAACTCGTGTCAGATGGAATTCTTGTTCTCTTGATTCCTCAAATTCGGATATTTGTGTTGAGTGTATCAAGGGTAAACAAACAAACAAGATGAGATTAGGTGCTAAGAGAGCTTCGGACGTCTTAGAATTGATACATACAGATATTTGTGGGCCATTTCCCACTCCTTGTAGGAATGGTCAACAATACTTTATCACATTCATAGACGATTACTCTCGTTATGGGTACCTATATCTTATTCATGAAAAGTCCCAATCCATAGATGTGTTCAAATTATTTAAGGATGAAGTTGAAAATCAACTAAGCAAAAGAATTAAATCCGTTAGATCTGACCGTGGTGGTGAATACTATGGTCGATATGATGGTTCAGGTGAACAACGTCCAGGGCCATTTGCTAAATTCCTAGATGAGTGTGGGATCGTCCCTCAGTATACTATGCCAGGAAGTCCTACGATGAATGGTGTAGCTGAGAGACGAAATCGGACCCATAAGGATATGGTAAGAAGTATGATTTGTCGTACTACTTTGCCAGACTCACTCTGGGGTGAAGCATTAAAAACCGCAGCTTATATTCTTAATAGAGTTCCAACTAAAGCTACAATCAAAACTCCATATGAACTTTGGACTGGGCATAAACCCAGTATTAGGCATTTACACATTTGGGGTTGTCCAGCTGAGGCAAGGCCTTATAGGCCGAATGAAAGGAAACTGGATGCTAAGACGGTTAGTAGCTATTTTGTTGGATACTCTGAAAGGTCCAGGGGTTTTAAGTTTTATGATCCCACTTCTAGAACTATTTTTGAGACGGGTAATTCTAGGTTTTTTGAGGATATTGAGTTTGGGGGGTGGGGAGATAAAGTTGTTAGAGATTTTGTCTTTGAAGAAGAACATGTGTCTTTCCCTCAAGTTGTTGATCTTGGTCAGGGTGTTATCATTCCTGACATGGATCATACAACTCCAGTTCAAGACAATCTCGAAAATCTCCCCAATCAGGATCCTGAAATTACTAATGAAAATCAAACTCAACAACCTCAAGAAACTGAAATGCCATTAAGGAGATCCACTAGAGAGAGGAGAAATGCAATTCCGGATGATTATGTTGTATTTCTCCAAGAACAAGAAAGTGATATTGGACTTGAGGAAGATGATCCAATCAACTTCCGTCAAGTCATTAAGGGTTCTAACTCTCAAAAGTGGATTGATGCCATGAATGATGAGATGAAGTCTATGAGCGATAATGACGTTTGAAGTCTATGAGCGATAATGACGTTTGAAGTCTATGAGGGATAATGACGTTTGAAGTCTACTTCAGGCTATATTTTCATGCTTGCTGGCGGTGCTATCTCTTGGAGAAGCATCAAGCAAACTCTTACGGCCACTTCCACCATGGAAGCGGAATTTATGGCATGTTATGAAGCATCCAATGAGGCATTATGGCTGCGGAATTTTGTTGGTGGACTGCGCGTTGTTGATAGCATTAAAAAGCCACTTAGGCTATTATGTGATAACAGATCGGCAGTCCTTTATGCTAATAACAACAGTAGTTTGACGAAAGCAAAACATATGGACGTCAAATTTCGGGTTGTTAAAGAAAGAGTACAAAATGGACAGTTGTGCATTGAGTACATTAGTACAAACTCCATGCTTGCGGATCCGCTCACTAAGGGATTGACACCAAAAGTATTTCATGAGCATATTGCTTGTATGGGTGTCAAATCAGATAAGGATTATGTATTTTAGTGGGAGTTTGTATTATACAATTATGTATTGTCCATTATATTCAGAAATTCAGTAATTCAGTTATATCTGCAGATATTCAGTTTTAAAGTTTTTCTACTCTTACAGTTTATGATTGATCTCAATAAAGAGAACCAGTTGGAAATAGACATTGTATTGACCACACTTTATGTTATTTCCATGCTACATACCTACACTTGATCCATGTCGTTGGTTATATTGATATACGTGATCTATGTTGGTTCTAGTTACGAATGAGTAACGAAGAGCTCTTAGTTCCTATGTTGGTATGATTGATGGACCGGATTGTTCATGACAATTTTATTGTGATAGCAATTTTGAGCTCCTAAGGTTATATTGTAACATATAATGCTAAGGTTTGTACATATGTGTGTGTATCTCGTCCAAGTGGGAGATTGTAAGATATATGGACTTATATCTACATACATATGAACAATATATGGATAAATTATATGTTATATGCTATCTTTTGGTTTGGCCTAATTTTGTGGTCTTATGGACATTATGTTAAGGGGGCCAATGTATTGTCATAAAAAGTGTAGGACTAATGTGTAGATACCCAAAAGGGTAACCTTAATTAATGATGGGCTATACATATATGTAACCATGGTTACATGCTTGTGACTCTTGAGTTTTGTAACTCATGAGTTATAAAGTGGGGGTTATGGTTCCCACATTATTGCAAGACATAATCTCTTCTTCCTCCCATTGAATCAAGAGAAAAACTCCATTGTTATCTTGCAAATTCTTGTGGAAAGCCATACACCAATTTGGTTATTGTCATATTATTGTTGTTGTGAAACCATTCACATATTTTAGTCTTGTGAGGAATTCTTGTGGACACATCAACTTCAAGACAATCTTGAAGGAAGGATCAAGGAGCAATCTTCATAAGGACATTTGGACAATCATCAAAGGAGGTTCAAAGATTTCCACAAATGGATTCAAGTAAGCTTCCGCTCATGTAGTTGTAATTCCGAATTATTCGATATGAATGATATTGTATTTTAATTGGAATTATTATTCTAACAGGACAAACTCTTCCCTAACAAACATGAAATGAGTACGAATTCGAAAAGGCCAAACATATGAAATGATCGTCAAAGTATATATATATATATATATATATATATATATATATATATATATATATATTACATAATTTGTTTTGCACATTTACGCTCTAGTTCATTATTTACTATAATTTAATATTTGTCGTATGTTGATTTGCCATCGTGTTGGATTTTTGCAATTTTTGGGTTTATGGGAATTGCCTTAGTTTATTTTTATCCTTTAATATCTACTTGGGTTATTAACTTTTGCTTTCAAGTAGGTATTAACGAGGAGAGACTCTTCCCTAACAAACATATAACGAGTACGAACCCGAAAAGACCAAAGATATGAAAGGGTCATCAAATTGTTATATATATATATATATATATATACACACACACACACTTATAATATCAATTATTTTTAATTTAAACAATGGGAAAAAGGTTATGTCTTCTCGAATAAAAAGGTGTCCGTGGACTGGACTTGTTAGACCCTTGACAAAGCTGATCGGAAAGCGGCGCGGCAGTGGCGAGGATTTTGGCATGATGGCCTTGCCATTGGCCTTATGCGCGGGAAAAATCAACATGCAAGACAATGCGGGTGTTGTCGATGACAACAAACTGTTGCAAAGGCAAGTGTGACGGACTACACTTCTATTTGAGGGCTTTGGTGTGACGGACTATATCAAAAATATAAAGGGGATGTTTGCAAGCAGAGGCCAAGACCTTGACGGTACTAGGCGGGCTGAACGGATGCTTGACAAGGAAAAATGGGAAAGACCTCGGCGCTAAATTGGGGCAACTTAGTGCTAAGGCAGTGGCATTGGTGACGTGATGTTGCCATGACTTAGGTGAGCAGGCTGGCACCTAAATTAATATGTGGGCAAACGACTTAGCAACGAGAATGACATCAAGGCTTGGTGACTTGATGCTAAAATCAGCATTGGCATTGGCAACGGGCAGACTTGATCAAGTAGGGGCAACTTGACAAGAACAACCAACTGTGGCAGCGGATGGGCGCGCGGCAAAGTCATGGGCGACGAGCTGTGGCGATGGCATTGAGCGGGAGCAGCGTCAAAGGCCAAGGCTGGGAGCAATGCCAGCCATAAGCGTGCAGCAGCTGGCCAACGCGCACATGCAGCGCAGATGGAGCGGTTTTCAAGTGTGCTATGCACATGATGCAGTTGGGCGGTTACAACTACCCATGTCGAGAAGTTGTTGATTTTAAGGCTAAGTGTTTCCACGTTTTTGGGGCATGTTTTATCATGTTCCCACGTTTTTAGATCATGGGGATCATGTCCTATTAGTTGGGGGATGTCAACTGAACATAGGAAGTTATTTTGGGCTAACTACACTATATATATATGTGCTAGTAGCCTTAAAAACGGTCTGGAGTACCTAGGGAGGGAAATAGTCTATTACGTAGACATAGGGTTGTCTATTTTATGGCTTGAGCATGGCAAAGTGTATGCCATTGCCTTGCCAAACGAGTGGCAACACGAGTGGACTTAGGCGGGGGCCTTTTGTAGGGCAGATTCGTGTACTTTGTTGGCTATTTTTGTTAGTTGGTGCGGCCAAAGGTGGCAGTACCTTGCTCAAACTTGAGAATTTCCTTTGTAATTGATTTTATAAAAGGTTGGGAAAAGGGTTTATCGTAAATATTCTTGTCTCCTTCTTATTTCTGTTGCCTTAAATTAATTCTAAGTGAAAACCTCGAAAGCGAAAGAAAATCGGGTAAGGCTGAAGTCAAGTTGGTGCTTGGCTGCCGCACGGACGGGCAGAGTTTTCGGCGGATTTGGTATCATAGCGGGCCAGGTTTCGTGACGAGGTCGATACGGACATGAACAACGCCGCAAGACAAGGGGTCAATGTGGTTGTTCATGGAGGGACTGTCTTGGCTTAGAAAATTCAGAAAAGGCAAGGAATGGGTGATGCAGAAAATTTCGAGTTTGTGGGTGCCAAAAATCAGTGTGGGTTCTCTGAAATCAGTCAGTTGGCGTGGTGAATTTGCTGTGGGATTGACGGACCAAGAAATTCTTTGAGAAAATAGAGACGTTGCACTTTAGAGCAAGGACAATATATTCTCAAATGGGTGCTGAACTTGTGACGTCTTGGCAAAAATGGCAGCATGTGTTGGGATCTATTCGACGAGGTGTCGAATTTTACTGGTTGGGGGGTAGTTTGTTAGACCATTGACAAAGCTGATCGGCAAGCGGCACGGCAGTGGCGAGGATTTTGGTATGATGGCCTTGCCATTGGCCTTATGCGCAGGGAAAATCAACATGCAAAACAATGCGGGTATTGTCGATGGCAACAAACTGTTGCAAGGTCAAGTGTGACGGACTAAGCTTCTATTTGAGGGTTTTGGTGTGTCGGACTACATCAAAAATATAAAGGGGATGTTTGCAAGCAGAGGCCAAGACCTTGACGGAACTAGGAGGGCTGAACGGATGTTTGGCAAGGCAAAACGGGAAAGACCTCGGCTCTAAATTGGGGAAACTTAGTGCCAAGGCTGTGGCATTGGCGACGTGATGTTGCCATGACTTAGGTGAGCGGGCTGACACCTAAATTAATATGTGGGCAATTAACTTAGCAACGGGAATGACATCAAGGCTTGGTGACTTGATGCTAAAATCAGCATTGGCATTAGCAACGGGCGGACTTGATCAAGTAGGTGCGACTTGACAAGAACAACCAACTGTGGAAGCGGATGGGCGCGCAGCAAAGTCATGGGCGACGAGCTGTGGCGATGGCATTGAGCGGGAGCAGCGTCAAAGGCCAAGGCTGGGCGCAATGCCAGCCTTAGGCATCCAGCAGCTGGCCATGCGCACATGCAGCGCAGATGGAGGGGTTTTCAAGTGTGCTGTGCACATGATGCAGTTGGGCGGTTACAACTACCCATGTCCAGAAGTTGCTGATTTTAGGGCTAAGTGTTTCCACGTGTTTGGGGCATGTTTTATCATGTTCCCACGTTTTTAGATCATGGGGATCATGTCCTATCAGTTGGGGGATGTCAACTGAACATAGTTTGGGCTAACTACACTATATATATATATATATATATATATATATATATATATATATATATATGTGTGTGTGTGTGTGTGTGTACTAGTAGCCTTAAAGACGGTCTGGAGTACCTAGGGAGGGAAATAGTCTATTATGTAGACATAGGGTTTTCTATTTTATGGCTTGAGCATGGCAAAGTGTATGCCATTACCTTGCCAAACGAGTCGCAACACGAGCGATCTTACGCGAGGGCCTTTTGTAGGGCCGATTCGTGCACTTTGTTGGCTATTTTTTTGAGTTGGTGCGGCCAAAGGTGGCAGTAACTTGCCAAACTTGAGAATTTCCTTTGTAATTGATTTTATAAAAGGTTGGGAAAAGGGTTTCCCGTAAATATTCTAGTCTCCTTCTTATAACTTTTGCCTTAAATTAATTCTAAGTGAAAACCTCGAAAGCGAAAGAAAACGGGTAAGGCTGAAGTCAAGTTGGTGCTCGGCTACCGCACGGACGGGCAGAGTTTTCGGCAGACTGAAAACGCCCTCGTGAAAATTGGTATCAGAGCGGGCTAGGTTTCATGACGAGGTCTAGACGAACATGAACAATGCTGCAAGACAAGGGGTCAATGTGCTTGTTCGTGGAGGGACTGTCTTGGCGTAGAAAATTCAGAAAAGGAAAGGAATGGGTAATGCAGAAAATTTCGAGTTTGTGGGTGCCAAAAATCAGTGTGGGTTCTCTCAAATCAGTCATTTGGCGTGCTGAATTTCTGTGGGATTGACAGACCAAGAAATGCTTTGAGAAAATAGAGACGTTGCACTTGAGAGCAAGGACAACGTATCCTCAAACGCGTGCTGAACTTGTGACGTCTTGGCAAAAATGGCAGCACGTGTTGGGATCTATTCGACGAGGGCGTCGAATTCAACTGGTTGGGGGTAGTTTGTTAGACCGTTGACAAAGCTGATCGGCAAGCGGCACGGCAGTGGCGAGGATTTTGGCATGATGGCCTTGCCATTGGCCTTATGCGCAGGGAAAATCAACATGCAAAATAATCCGGGTATTGTCGATGGCAACAAACTGTTGCAAGGTCAAGTGTGACGGACTAAGCTTCTATTTGAGGGTTTTGGTGTGACGGACTACATCAAAAATATAAAGGGGCTGTTTGCAAGCAGAGGCCAAGACCTTGACGGAACTAGGAGGGCTGAACGGATATTTGGCAAGGCAAAACGGGAAAGACCTCGGCGCTAAATTGGGGCAACTTAGTGCCAAGGCAGTTGCATTAGCGACGTGATGTTGCCATGACTTAGGTGAGCGGGCTGACACCTAAATTAATATGTGGGCAACGACTTAGCAACGAGAATGACATCAAGGCTTGGTGACTTGATGCTAAAATCAGCATTGGCATTGGCAACGGGCAGACTTGATCAAGTAGGCGCAACTTGACAAGAACAACCAACTGTGGAAGCGGATGGGCGCGCGCCAATGTCATGGGCGACGAGCTGTGGCGATGGCGTTGAGCGGGAGCAGCGTCAAAGGCCAAGGCTGGGCACAATGCTAGCCTTAGGCGTGCAGCAGCTGGCCAACGCACACATGCAGAGCACATGGAGCGGTATTCAAGTATGTTGTGCACATGATGCAGTTGGGCGGTTACAACTATCCATGTCCAGAAGTTGCTGATTTTACGGCTAAGTGTTTCCACGTTTTTGGGGCATGTTTTATCATGTTCCCACGTTTTTAGATCATGGGGATCGTGTTCTTTCGGTTGGGGGATGTCAACTGAACATAGGAAGTTATTTTGGGCTTACTACACTATATATATATATATATATATATATATATGTATGTGTGTGTGTGTGTGTGTATGTGTGTGTGTGTGTGTGCTAGTAGCCTTAGAAATGGGCTGGAGTATCTAGGGAGGGAAATAGTATGTTATGTAGACATAGGGTTGTCTATTTTATGGCTTGAGCATTGCAAAGTGTATGCCATTGCATTGCCAAATGAGTGGCATCACGAGCGACCTCAGACGAGGGCCTTTTGCAGGGCAGATTCGTGCACTTTGTTGGCTATTTTTGTGAGTTGGTGCGGCTAAAGGTGGCAGTACCTTGCCAAACTTGAGAATTTCCTTTGTAATTGATTTTATAAAAGGTTGAAAAAGGGTTTTCCGTAAATATTCTTGTCTCCTTCTTATTTCTGTTGCCTTAAATTAATTCTAAGTGCAAACCTCAAAAGCGAATGAAAGTCGGGTAAGGCTGAAGTCAAGTTGGTGCTTGGCTGCCGCACGGCCGAACAGAGTTTTCGGCGGACTGAAAACTCCCTCGTGAAAATTGGTATCAGAGCGGGCTAGGTTTCATGACGAGGTCGATACGGACATGAACAACGCTTCAAGACAAGGGGTCAATGTGCTTGTTGGTGGAGGGACTGTCTTGGCTTAGAAATTCAGAAAAGGCAAGGAATGGGTGACGCAGAAAATTTCAAGTTTGTGGGTGCCAAAAATCAGTGTAAATTCTCTCAAATCAGTCAGTTGGTGCTGAATTTGCTATGGGATTGACGTACCAAGAAATGCTTTGAGAAAATAGAGACGTTGTACTTGAGAGCAAGGACAACGTATTCTCAAACGGGTGCTGAACTTGTGACGTCTTGGCAAAAATGGCAACATGTGTTGGGATCTATTCGACGAGGGCGTCAAATTCAGCTGGTTAGGGTGGTTTGTTAGACCCTTGACAAAGATGATCGGCAAGCGGCGCGGCAGTGGCAAGGATTTTGGCATGATGGCCTTGCCATTGGCCTTATGCACATGGAAAAATCAACATGCAAAACAATGCAGGTGTTGTCGATGGCAACAAATTGTTGCAAGGTCAAGTGTGACGGACTAAGCTTCTATTTGAGGGTTTTGGTGTGACAGACTACATCAAAAATATAAAGGGGCTATTTGCAAGTAGAGGTCAAGACCTTGACGGAACTAGGCGGGCTGAACGGATGTTTGACAAGGAAAAACGGGAAAGACCTCGGCGCTAAATTGGGGAAACTTAGTGCCAAGGCAGTGGCATTGGCGACGTGACGTTGCCATGACTTAGTTGAGCGGGATGACACCTAAATTAATATGTGGGCAAACAACTTAGAAACGAGAATGACATCAAGGCTTGGTGACTTGATGCTAAAATCAGCATTAGCATTGGCATTGGCAACGGGAAGACTTGATCAAGTAGGGGCGACTTGACAAGAACAACCAACTGTGGAAGCGGATAGGCGAGCGGCAAAATCATGGGCAACGAGCTGTGGCGATAGCGTTGAGCGGGAGCAGCGTCAATGGCCAAGGCTGGGCGCAATGCTAGCCTTAGGCGTGCAGCAGTTGGCCAACGCGCACATGCAGCGCACATGGAGCGGTTTTCAAGTGTGCTGTGCACATGATGTAGTTGGGCGGTTACAACTATCCATGTCCAGAAGTTGCTGATTTTAAGGATAAGTGTTTCCACATTTTTGGGGCATGTTTTATCATGTTCCCACATTTTTAGATCATGGGGATCATGTCCTATCAGTTGGGGGATGTCAACTGAACATAGGAAGTTATTTTGGGCTAAGTACACTATATATATAGCTGCTAGTAGCCTTAAAAACGGGCTGGAGTACCTAGGGAAGAAATAGTCTGTTATGTAGACATATGGTTGTCTATTTTAAGGCATGAGCATGGAAAAGTGTATGGCATTGCCTTGCCAAACGAGTGGCAGCACGAGCGGCCTTAGGCGGGGGCCTTTTGTAGGGCAGATTCGTGCACTTTGTTGGCTATTTTTGTGAGTTGGTGCGGCCAAAGGTGGCAGTACCTTGCCAAACTCGAGAATTTCCTTACAAAACATGTACCTACAAAGTTTGGTCTACACATCAACAACTTTTGTCTCAGCAATGTTCAATCTCATCCCTGCCATGACATTTGTTGTCGCCATCATATTGAGGTATTTTTGTTACGATCCTCGAGTTTAGTTTCATAAATTTCCAAAACAAATGAGGTAGTATACGCATTCTGTATTGTCCAGGTTAGAGAAGTTGGGCTTGAAAACACCAGCAGGTAAAGCAAAGGTATTGGGGACAATCGTTTGTATCGGGGGAGCGATGCTCCTAACACTATACAAAGGGCCAGTGCTAAATATGGGCAAAACAAACATTAACCTGTTGCATTCCACACATCATAAGGGAGAAAGTAAACCTTTAGCAGGGGCTCTTCTTGCCCTAGCTGGTTGTACTTGCTATGCATTGTTGTTGATTGTTCAGGTGAGTTAGTGATGCAGAATGACGCTTGGGACTGTCTCTTCTATTATTCTGTCTCGTTTCGTTTGTAAATGCGTAAGTTTAACTTAGATTTCTCTACAGCCAATTTTAGAAAGCATTTTGTAGCGTTTTGAAGTTATAGACGTTCATCTAGCATTTGCGATAAGTTTGTGCTGGTGGGAGGTAGATGGTGGAATAGTCCGAGACATGCACTAAGTTGGCCAAAACACCACCATTAGTACAAAAGTTTTCTGATAAGTTAGTCTTGGTTCCAAATGTGTTATAATTGAAAAGATGGACGTAATAATGCAATAAATATCAGATATTGAATTTTGATAAATTCAAGGTTTGAACTGTTATTCTCTATTAGTTCAAGATGAAGCTGTCAAAACAATGTTTTAAACCATTTTTCTGTATATACAGGCTAAGGCAGCTCAGCGATATCCATGTCCTCACTCATTCACTGCTCTACTGAATGTAATGGCAGCAGTTCAATGTTTTGTTGTTGCAGTAGTTGTGGAAAGAGATTGGAACAAATGGAAATTGGGGTGGAACGTTCTACTTCTTGCTTCAGCATATACAGTATGTACTAATGAGAATATATCATTTCTTTTCTCTTTAAGAACTCATAGCTAAAATTGAAATTGAAGTTCAGAATTGATTTTCTCACACTGTTGAAGTTGTGTTTCAGGGGATATTTTGTTCTGGAGTACTTTTTACCATCATCGCATGGGTAGTCCGTATGAAATGTCCAGTATATGTATCCGTTTTTAACCCTTTGATGCTTGTGATGGTGGCAATTTCTGGATACTTGTTCTTGGATGAAAAACTATATCTTGGAAGGTTTGTGCTTTCATAATGAGGCTGACATAGCATCGCAAAAAAATCGTGTTTTTTCCCTTTCCGAAACATATTTCAGTCACTTCTAGCCAAAAAAAAAGGAAAGATGAAAAGAGCAGGAAATACTTATTGAGCAAGAACATCATAATGCTTAGTTATTGAGTGTTTATGTAATCGATACGAAAGTCTAACTAGTTGAATTGTAATGTTGTATACTGCAGTGTGGTTGGATCAATTGTGATAGTGTGTGGACTATATGCTGTCTTGTGGGGAAAAGATAAAGAAATCAAGAAACTCAGCCAGTTGGTGCCTGATAAAGAAGAGATTGACAAAAAATCTTCATCATTTAAAGACAGTAGTCACAGTGGAAGCAGCAAAAGGGAGGAAAAAGAAGATGAAGGAGAAGAGAATAAGAGGAATTCTCAGGCCGGTTCTGAAATTTCAGGAGGTATTTACATATATCACTAAAAGATGAAGGATTTATTATCCTCAGAAAGTGATAAAACAAGAAAAGACAATTTATTCTTTATGATGGCCGATAGAGGCAGTTTATAAAGCTGCATGTGCAACATTAGCACAAACTAGCTTAAGTTTTGTATTGACTATGACATGCTAGAACTAGCAAAGAACTAACCATTTTTGATCATCTTGTTCAATCATTATTTCTCTAGTCTTTTTCTTCATTTTGGCCATAAATGATTATAAAATGTATAGAAAAGAAATGAACAAAATTTAATTGAAATGCTATCATTCTCTTTCAATTTTGATTTTTATTTTAACATGGCCGAGAAAAAATAGATATATTTATAACAATTGCAATATGTAGAAGAGATCTTCTGGAGACTTGAGAAAGAGGAAATGGTCAGTGGGTTTTTGGGAAAAAAAACCTATAACTAAGCATTGTTTCATAATAAATTGTTTTATTATGAATCAATTGATAGTTATAGGTTTCTTCCAAAATTCGGACAAAAATCATTTGCTGAGTTTTGTAAGTTGTGATTTGAAGTGCAGGATCAATATATAGAAAGACGAAGAAAGCTTAAGTAAGAAGTGTTTCATACTTCAAATGGACTTTCTAGAAAATGGATCAATATATAGAGACGTTTTTGAGAAGGACTCGTGATCTACCCAATCTTTACTTTCTATTATCAAAGATCATTCATTAATGCTACCAGAGTGAGCAACCTAATCCGTTTCCAGTTACAGTATTAATGGACATTGGCAAAGAAAGCTTTTGTTGTTTTAAGAAAAATAATAGTATTTCTACGGGAGAAATTAAAAAATAGCCAGATTATAAGTGATCATTCAAAAATAGCCACTAATCGAAATTTAGCCAATTTTCATATAAAGATAAATCTGAACGAAGACACTGTTCAAAATTCGGAAAAATACTACAGCATATATATTGGAGTTCCAGTAGTCTAATATACTATACTTCCAGTATAATATACAGATCCAACATAATATATTGGAGCCAGCAAAGTATATAATAACTATTTTTTATTGACTTAACAAATACTAGTTATTTTTAACTATTTTTACTACATAGCTAGTTAGCTAGACCGGCTGTGAATGACACAACTTGCTATAGGCCCATGTATGGGGGCCCAAAGGTTAGCTTGATTCGGCCCAAACATATGGCCCATCATGCACTGCTTTCAACCTCATGTAGCCGACATTCTTCTAAGTTCAACACCTCGAAGTCTTTGCGGGAATATTTTTTACTTTTTTTATAAAAGGATTAGACATTTTAATGTGGAAGATAAGATATGAATATGAGTAGCTAATCGAATCGTGAATTAGTTTGGTATACAGGTCTTTCTGGTATGATAAAAAATAAAATTTTAAAGGAACTACTTTCTTGTGTTTGATAGTATATTGTGTAGAAACGATTTATTCGAAGAACATATTTTCACCAAAATGGGAAAAATAATTGTTTCTGTTATAAATAGAATTTTATTTAAGATAAATGTCTATATTTTGGAGAGATATTAGGATTTGTTATTTGGTGGCGAAGTCACTTTCTCCCTCTAAATAGAAGGTTCTATTTCATTATAATTAATCCCACACTCAATAAGAATTTCCTCTCTTTTTTTCTCTACAATTTTGTCCCACCTTTACTAATCGGAAATACTATTATCCACCTCTTTTAATCGAGGTTTGTGGTTCAGTTGTCTAATTGCATATATATACTTGTAGAAAGCAAATAATCAGCTTTGATTAAGATAAGATCTACTAAAGTCAAAGGACTTTATAAATTGGTCAAAAAAGGGAGAACATCATGTTTGCGAGGTAACTTGTTCAATAATCTGATTTAGAGCATTATTTTCAGATTTGTTATTCAAGATAATTTATTTTAATAGGTTGATTTACATCACAGTTGGTTCAGAAAAATAATTTATTTAGTGCTTCTATTTTACAGCTAAACAATTGTTTATAAGAACAAAAGTTTGTATATTAGTTTGATATATGTTATATACAAAAGTGTATTATATTCTCTGCTCACAAGTGATTCAGGGTCAGGAACCAAATAATTCCATCTTATTATTATTGATGCACGATATATATTTTGATTAATACCATAAAGCATAAAGATGAGTTCTCAAAGTTGAGAAAACAAGTTAGTTTTCTAACATAAGTGGGAGACACGTAAATAGTTGAGAAAAAGTTATGTAGAATGAATTATCATGTGTATATCTAGCTCCTTGAATAAGATAATATGAACTTGAAGTTCATAAAAGGATAATTAGTTTTTAATATATTGCAAATCATGCCAAACGCATTTGCTGACCCAAAGAAAGCAACTATATTTTCATTGCAAATGCTCCTATTAAGTCCTAGAAGGACAAAGTCTATGGTACGCTTAAAGCGTATAGATAAATCAGTTTCAAATAAACTTCTTGATAAAGAAGATGAGCAAATGATCAAAATAAAGGAGGCAAGTGATTTAGGATTACATGACATAACACTTTATTTAAAAAAAAAGAGATTTAGGTAGCTGAATATATGAATGAAGAGATCTCTATGTTATGTCTATATGAAAATAAGTAGGTTGGAACCGATATAAAATATTTGTTGACGACATTTATAATAGCGCTAAATATATATGAGGATCTTAAGTCTAGAGAAACAATTCAAGTAGAACTGGTTTCATATAAAAGACATGTTGGTTTGGACATGTAGTTCAAACACTTGAAAGTATAAAATTAATGGTGTGCGTAATCAGTTTTCGATATCTTATATGTCTAACATGACATGAAAACTTCATATGCATCTAAAGTCTCTTTAGATGGCTAATATGACTTAACTTATATGAAAGTTCATGAAGTATTTAAGTTGCATGAAGCATATACGATTCTTGATCTTGAAGTACCACTTCCTCTGTGCAATTTATGCATAAATATATCTTGCTATAACTATGGCATGATAATATGATAGCGAGAGTTTTCACCTCTATGCGAAGATATTGAATTGATAATTCCAACCAGATCATATGAAGACAATACATCTATTAGGAATGATGATTTCAAGGTGAAACAAATTTGTTCAAGTTAATATGGCTGATTTGTTTATCAAATCTCTACCAAAGATATTTTGAAGATGGTGCACAAGATTGGAATGCAAATGCTTAAAGATGTGAATTGATGCTCTCATGTACTATTTTTCCCTTACAAGATTTTGTCCCACTAAACTTTTCTTAAAATATTTTTAACGAGACAACCAAAAGGCGTATTGTTATATATATGTATTCTTTTTTTTTTTCTTAATTTTTTTCCACTGGATTTTATTTAGTTAAGGTTTTAAGGAAACATATTATCTTTATTAAATAAATATTCAAAGAAGATTATTATAAATAAAATTCTATTTAAAATAAATATTTATATTTTAAAAAAATTTAAAAATTATTATTTAGTGGCTAAATCACCTTCACCCAAAAAGCAAATAATTAGCTTTGATGAAGATAAGATCTGCTAAAGTCAAAGGACTTTGAATTGGTCGAAAAAGGCAGAACTTTGAAATGGTCAAAATACAGTTCGATAAATTTGAGTATGAAAGTTAGACATATCACTTGATTTTGAAGCAAAGTTTGCCACGGCTTTTTCGCAAGGCAGATTCATACATAAATAAATATTTAGCGAAAAATAAAACGTAATGAACTGAAACAAGGGATGACCTGTTGCGCATTTAATGTTTCACTTCCCATCATAACGCAAATAAGTTCAGTGGAATTCTTTTAATTGTAAACCCTCGAGTTTATATCTAAAAATAATCGTGTCATTGCTAACTCAATTTTTGTCTTATTAACCAAAAAAAAAAAAAAAACGATTTGCAATTAGATAGCGACTTATTTAGCGAGGAATAAAAGAGCTAGAAAAGAGCAAAAATAATAAGTGTTTCGCACCTTATAGTATCATGCATTTTAGAAATTCGGCTTGCTCATTGAGAAGGAAAAAGACAAAAAAATTATTTCCTATAGCAAAAGTTAACATTTTATTTATTTTAAATAAATATTATTTAAAAAAATTATATTCTATAAATATTTTTAAGGTTTATAGCAAAAATATGTAATTTTGGTTTCTTCCTAGTCCTAAACCAATAAATATGCTAATCAGTTACATTTTTATCTCTATCTATTTTGATACATCATGTTCTCTCAAAGTTTTGTGGACCTCTTCCTCTAATATCAACTCTCTTTTCTCCCAATGTTTCGTGGACATAAATAATACGCCAAGTCCAGTATATTTTTTTTTCTTCTTTTTCCTTTTCAATTGTGATTGTTTTCGTAAAATTCCAATTTTGATAAAACCCCAAAGCTGTGTTTTCTGATGTTTCTAGTGACAAAAACTCTAAAGCAGGAATACATGGGCTAGTGTCATATAAGAAGAAGTGGAGAATAAATAAGATATCACAATCAAAATTTCTGATTTTTGTGATTTTTTTGTTTTCTTCTTCTTTCTCTCATCGCTCTTTATGGAATAATGGTCGAAATCTAATGGGTCGTCGAAAAATCATCGACTAAGATTCTATTACTTTTTTAAGAGCATTTCAATATATTTCGCTGTATTTCTATATATTTCATTGTATTCACTATCATTTTTTTCATTATAATTTAATGTATCTCGTTGTATTCTATGTATTTCATCGTATTCAATGTTTTTTTTTCTCATTGTATTTCAATATATCCCTCTGTATTCTATCTATTTCACTATACCCATTGTCTCGCTATATGCCATAAATTTATTCACATATTTTTAAATTAATCTAATTTATGTATTCAGATATATTATATAATTTCTGTGAAGATTGCTACGTTTTTGGGGTATTTTGCGGTTGACAATCTTTTTATAACTGAAAAATACTTTTATTTGTGTGTTATAATTGAGTTTGTTGAGTTATATTAGGAGTCTATTATGTTAATTGATTCACTTTCTGTTTTAATAATAGCGTAATCTCCTATTTCACGCCGTGAATACAGTCGAATACACTAATCTGTCCAGCTGTAAAACCATGTTTCACTCTACGAATACAGTAGAATACTCTCGAATACAACAACTAATTAGTTGGACTTCCCCGATTCACGCCTATTTTTGCTACTATATTCATGAATACAATAGCTTAAATACATCTTATAACCACATAAAATGTATTTATAATCCGTAATACTCCCCCCGTTTCATATAAAATGAGATACTTTCCTTTTTAGTCTGTTCCAAAACAAATGTCACACTTCTGAATTTGAAATAATTAAACTTTAAACTCTTCATTTTACCCTTTTTGCTTTTAATGAAAAGCTTTTATAGCATAACTCCACAAACCATTTACCCCTTAAACTTTTAAGAACACAAATATTAACAAATTTTCTTTTTTTCTTAAACTTCATATCCGAATATAGCAAAGTGCTTTATGTTTGATTAGATTGAAGATCCAATCTAATCAAAGTTTGGACTAATAATGTTTGGATTTGAGTTTTGAACTCAATTTCCGTCAAAGTTAATTTAAATGGTCCAAAATGAAAGAAAATTATTAAAATCTCACTTCCAGTTGTCGACTAATAAAAGTGACTAAATACAACGGGCCGGATATATATAAATAAGGTTGGAAAATGGAGATCTACCGACAGTGCTCTTCATAAAACTAAAAGGATAGAGAGAGAGAGAAGGGTGCAGAAAAATAAGAATTAAGATGGAGAAGAAGAAAATGATAGGAGTGGCAGCCATGGCTATGGTACTCCTCATCCTCTTATCAGCTAACACTGAGACTGTGGATGCTCAAGGCGTCAATTGCTATGACTCTTGCGAAACTGCCTGCGTTGGTCTTCCACGTATGCCCCTCTTTTCTTTTCTCATCTGTCAATCAGCTCTAAAACTCATATACTGTATTTTTTTATAGTTTTTTTTTATTCGAATTTGAACCATAATCTCTTCCTATTATTTTATCTACTTTATTAATTATTAGGCCCCACGCATAACTGCTTTATTTAGACATACTAATACACACACACACACAAAAATGTTTACAGTATGATTTTGTTATTTTTTCAGAGAGAGAGTACTTGCGTTGCGCTCGGAAATGCCAGATTAGGTGCGGACCAGGTAATTCTGCTTCTTTATTTTTTCTTCCCCTTTTCGTTTTTCAACTTTTTATTTTAGTTTTTTTTTTTTTGGGGGGGGGGGGGGGGTATCGGAAATTTTAATTTTTCTGTGATGAAGCTCCCTTAAGAAAAGGTGAGGGGAACTTTGCTCCAGGTTTACTAACGACCTTGTTTAGAAAGGTAGGAAAAACATTCACTCATTGGTCTTGATTTTCAATAGGTAATTAGATTTGTCAGCAATTGTTTTTTGCTATTCTCCCTAGTCCTGTATATTCCTATATATTTTATTTTATGTAAAAAGAAGAATCCCTCGAGGAAGTCCAAAATAAGTGATTTTTAGCTTTTTTAATAGTTTAAAATAACTAATTTTTTCGATTTTAAGAATGAATTAATTATATTTTTTTATATTGCCCTTGGAGTAAATAATGTTGGAGTATATGTTAGAAGTATTTATGTGAAATAATAAATATTAATATGGTCAATTTCATTACTAATTAATGTTAAAAAGTGAATCCCTTAATCTATGGTAAACATTCAAAAAGTAACTTAAAGAAATATTGATTTAGAAGGAACGTCCATATCTTTTTCAGTTTCATTAGAGGTACATTTAGTTTTAGCGATTTAATAAGAGTAAAAATTCCATTTAATAATGACCCAAAGTATTTCATTTTTGTTATGAAATAATATAAAAGACAAGAACAATAATGCAAGAACAAGAGCAAACAGAGAGAAGAGTAGAGAGAGTTCTTATTGATACTTAGAGAATGTTAGGAGTGGTTTACAATGGTAGAAGACCCCTTTATTTATAGGGAGTGGGATGATTTATCTACCAAGAATAGAACTCTAGAATCTCTCTAATTATAGACATTCACCTTAAATAGGAGATTTCATAACAATTTTGAAATTAAAATGAGAAAAAATAGAAGAAGAGATGGCCTGGATCAATCTTAATTTTGGGCTTTCATAGCTAAGGGCCCATACCTGTCCACCACATGCATTTGCATCTATATTTATTTTTTGTATCACATTTTAATTTATGTTTGTTGTGCAAAATAAAATTAAAAACATATCGCTTTTTTGCATAATTTCAGCACATAGGGCTGAAGTAGCAAATGCAATCATGCAAAATTTTAATGTTCTAGTAGCCTGGCCTGAAGTTCAGCTTTAGAGCTAATAAAGATTTTAACTGGCGAACTTCGGCTCTAGAGCTGAAGTTTTTGTGTTGTAACTGGAAAACTTCAATAAGTTTTTTGGTCTTTGTAACTGTAGTTAAAAGCAAGTTTTTGTTTGTTTATATTTCATTTGTGTTTGTATGAAACTCTAGTTATTAGACCATCAGTCTCCTTCTATTCACGTGAAACTGTAGTTATCATGTTTTAATAACATACATAACCTATTATTCGTGTTGTTTATAGTAGTAACTAAAAAGGATGTAACGTCTCCATCAATTACAGGTTTCTTAGATATTTATATAAGAATAAATTATTATTGCATCGTAAATGATCAGAACCATTAGTTGCAATGAATACATGTAAAAATGAAGCTAATTGTATAAAACATAGCTCTACTTTCTTTTTTTACCCTTTCCCTTTCTCAGATAAAGCTGTGAGTTTATGAGTTCTGTTGCAATATTGTGTGTATATATATATTTGCCACAAATAAAAAAGTCAAATAACACACGTGATAGGAAGTGACGAAGAAATCAAATTGATTGTTTCAGATGTATAGGTTGGCGTGAAAATTTATAGGACTTACTGGAGAAATAAGAAGAAACAGATAGAGATGAACCTTATTTCTGAAAAAAGAAGAGATAAAACTTTGAGGAAGAGAAGGAGGAGGAGAAAAGGGGTTGAAGTTGTTTAAAAAGTGGGTACAAGTTAAAAAATTTTAAAAAATGAATATAGGTTAAATGAGACGACCAAATAGGACGCCCCGTATATTTTTTACGTCCACCACAATTGCAACTTTGATTGGACCGTGCGCTTGGGTCCCAATCAAGGTTTAATATCCAAATATAATAAAAATAACACGGGCTAACCAGTTTTCAGATTGTTTATTCTAAAATAGTCAGCGTTTGCAGAGTCATTGAAAAATAGCCATTATATTTCCGTAACACAGAAAGTCCCAGCATAATATACTGGAGATCGGTGCACCTGTCTATGAACTTCCAACATATTATGCTGGAACTCCAACACACATAAAGTTCTAGTATAATATATTGGATTATTTTTTTGGGTTTTCAACATATCGTTCAAATTTATTTTTACATAAAAATTATTAAATTGCAATTACTTTTAAAATTGTTATTATTTTTTAATAATCACCAATAAATTTAACTATTTTTGAATTTCTCCCCAAATATCCCAATGCGTTCTGGTTATACTTATACAGTTTGTCTTGAACTTCAGTAACATTCTTTTTAGGACAAGCTACATATCTGGCCTATCGGCCAGAAATAAGTGTATCCACTACAAAAATATATATTTGATTAATAGGGGCGTACGTAGAAATTTTTGAAAGCGGTGTCATAATTTATAAAAGACCTGGAATATTACTTTGATTACCATACTTTTTTGGATAAGAAATAACCTTAATTTATTGGTTTTGTTGAGTTTTAAGTTTAAAAAAAATTTGAGTTCAATTCTACTTCATCACAATTTTTAAATACAAATGCTCTCTCAAATATTTATATTTACAAAAGAAAAATGTGTTAGTTGAGGTTTGAACCTTTGACACACTTTTGTTTGAACGGATTTGGCTAAGCGAAGGAGAGGACTGAGTATTTCTTGGCTCTCTTGAAGCAAAATCAAACACGAAATTAACATACAAAGACACAATTTATGTCAAGTAATGTTATTTTTTCTTATTTATATGTTCCAGTACAGTATTAATACATATATTTAGTAAAAAAAATCGTTTAAGCGGTGTCGAGGAAGCGTGCATCACCCCCCGTTGATTAAGCATTATATATATATATATATATATATATATATATATATATTTATATATATATATATTATTTTTAATATGCAAAAATATATATTTTGTTATTATTTTTTAGAGCAGTTATATTATTTAGTTTTCCCTTTTTTCATGCTCTATGTATTTATTATTGGAGACTTATCATTGGACAAGTAAAGATTAATTTCCGAAGAATTTTCAGATTTTAATCCGTACAGACTTCATTTATTTGTTGCCCTGAGTAGCCATGTGTCCACATATTTTACCTTGCAACTTAAATTGGAAATTTAACTTTAGGACTGTTTCATGGTATTCTTATGCAGATGGCAAAATTGATGGAAACCTGGACCGAAAGGGCTAAATGTAGCAAGCAACCGAGGCTATTATTGTAAGGAGTTGCACAATTTTTGTGTAATTCACAATAAAATCTTCATAGTTTGAGAAAATAAACCTTAATTATTACGTGTATGTTTAATTAATATGAATTTGTTATAAAATGATAAAAGTAGAAAAACAATATTGCAGAGAAAGAGAAAAAATTCTTATTGAATTTTGGGATCATTTACAATGGAATAAACCCCTCTATTTATAGGTAAAGATTGACTTAGCCACCAAGTAATAAATCCTATAATCTCTCTAAATATGGACATTCACCATAAATAGAACTCTATTTATAACACTGCCCATGAATGTTTATTCAACAGATAAAGTGCCTTGTTAAAATCTTAACTAAAAGAAAACCCAATGGTAAAAAAATCTAGAAAATGAAAAGGAGTACACATATCTAATAATACGCCTTTTGGTTGCCTCATTAAAAATCTTTCAAGGAAAACAAAGTGTGACAAAACCTTATAAGGAAAAAAGAGTGCAACGCGCATTCATTCCCCTTATGAGAGCATCAATTCACATCTTTAAGCATTGCATTCCAATCTTGTGCGCCATCTTCAAAAAATCTTTGGTGGAGATTTGATAAATAAATCAACCATATTAACTTGAATGAATATGTTTGAACCTTGAAATCATCATTCTTAATAGATGTATTGTCTTCATATGATCTTGTTAGAATCGTCCGTTCAATATCTTCACATAGAGGTGAAAATTCTTGCTATCATATTTCCATGCTTATAGTTATAACAAGATACACTTTTGCACAAATTACACTGAGGAAGCAGTACTTCAAAATCAAGAATTGTATATGCTTCAAGCAACTTAAATACTTCATGGATTATTATATAAGTTAAGTCATATAAGCCATATAATAGGCTTTAGATGCATATCAAATGTTCATGTCATGCTAGACAAATAAGATATCGAAAACTGATTGCACATACCATTGACTTTATACTTTTAAGTGTATGAACTACATGTCTAAAACTACATGTCTTTCATATTAAACCAATTCTATTTGAATTGTGTAGCGTCTATTTGGCCAATATTTTGTGTCTGTCTCGACAACCATAAGATCTGCATCTATACTTAGAGCTATGATAGATGTCGTCGACGAACATTTTGTATCTGGTTCCAATAAATTTTCATAAAAACATAACATAGAGAGCTCTTCATTCATATATTCAGGTACCTGAATCTCTCGTGAGATTTTATGAAGTGTTATGTCATGTGATCTTCTAGATCGCTTACCTCCTTATTATGATCATTTTGATTATTTGCTCATGTTATTTATCAAAAAGTTTTATTTGAAACTGATTTGTCTATATACTTTAAGTGTACCATAGACTTTATCCTTTTAGGACTTAATATAAGCATTTGTAATGAGAATATAATTACTTTCTTTGGGTCAACAAATGCATCTGACATGCTTTGCAATAAATTGCACATGAATTATCCTTTTATGAACTTCAAATTCATATTATTTTATTCGAGGATTTAGATGTATAAATGATAATTCATTCCACGTAACTTTTTCTCAATTGTATCTTATCTCCCTCTCATGTTAGAAAAACTAACTTGTTTCCTCAACTTTGAGAATATATCTTTGTGTGTTATGGTGTTAATCTGCCACGACCCAGATTTTCCACCCTAGAGAGTCGTGATGGCGCCTACTAATAGGAGCTAGGCAAGCCAAATTCAATCACCTTTCCTCAATCACATAATCCTTTTTATTAATTATCAACAGTAAGACAAAAACAAATGATTTAACTAAACAAGCGGAAGACTCAACATTAATGCAAACTGAATAACAACGCGGAAGTTCAATATAGTCTCTATCCAAAATCTGGTGTCAATTAACTCGCGAACTACTAAGATTTACTAATCATAACGTCTGAAAGAAAGTGTAAACTGTTTATCTTGAAATACATGAGATACAGACTGAAATAAAGACAGAGGAGACGCCGGCCTGTGGACGCCTGCAAGGCTACCTCGGTATCTCACTGGAATGATGACTCGCTCCAAGGCTACTGCTGTTGCTCAAAAACTGCTCCGGTATCTGCACATAAGTGCAGAGTGTAGCATCAGCACAACCGATCTCATATGCTGGTAAATGTCTGGTCTAACCTCGACGAAGTAGTGATGAGGCTAGGACCATACTCCAGATAAACCCGTACAATTACACAATATATGGCGAAGGAAACAACAGAAAATAACAAGTAAAACTGGGGAGGGGAAACATATTCTGCGGATAACAAAATGAACAAAAGTCTCAGAACAGACAAAGAACCCACTATAAAGCTACTAACACGAATAAGACTATATAAAACAACTTTTATTTAAGTGATTATCTCGTTGCAGGCATGCAACCTGATCCCATTTCTCAATATATCGTGGTAGGCGTACCACCCGATCCTATTTCATCGTAACATGTAGTAGGCGTACCATCCGATCCTATTTCATCAATATCTCGTGGTAGGCGTATCACCCACTCCTATTTCAATCAATATCTCGTGGTAGGCGTACCACCCGCTCCCATTTCAATCAATATCTTGTGGTAGGCATATCACCCGCTCCAATTTCAATCAATATCTTGTGGTAGGCGTACCACTCGCTCCCATTTCAATCAATATCTTGTGGTAGGCGTATCAGCCGATCCCATTTCATCAATATCTTGTGGTAGGCGTACCATCCGATCCCATTTCATCAATATCGTGTGGTAGGCGTACCACCGGATCCCATTTCATCAATATCTTGTGGTAGGCATACCACCCGATCCCATTACCTCCAATACAACACACAATATAATCCCTGTAAGGGAACAAGACAACGTAATAACTTCCCGGCAAGGCAATACAATAACAACAATTCAAATGTCCCGGCAAGGGAGAATCAACTATAACCAATTCTATTCAATTTCTACTCGGCACAGTTGAAACCAATACTCAGTATCAATGATCATCAATCAAGGCTTTTATAGGATCAATTAAGAATTCACAACTATCAATTTAAGACCCAAGGTCATGCTCGACATCAACATATGTATACTCGTCACCATGCCCATACGTCGTACGCAACACAAACAAGTAGCAAATACGACTTAATTCCTAATCCCTCAAGCTAGGGTTAAGCCGAACACTTACCTCGATGCTTTGAACTAAACTCAAGCCTCAATTATAGCTTTACCCCTCGATTCCTCCACGAATCCGCTCAAATATAGTCACAAATTACTCAAATACATCAACAATTTCTAGATGAATCAATTTGAATGCATAAAACGAATTTCCCAAAGTTTTGCCCAAAAATTTCAAAAATGCCCTTGGGCCCGTGTGGTCAAAATCCGAGGTTCAAACCAAAATCCGGCTACCTTTTCCTCCAAAAATCCATATGGTTTGTTTTGAAATCGGACTTCAAATTGAGGTCCAAATTCCCAATTTTTGAAAAACTTAGGTCCTACCCAAAATTTCCAATTTCACCCATGAAAATTATTGATTTTATGTTGAAAAAACATGTTAAATGATGTTAAAGATTGAAAGAGTTGAGTAAAAAATCGACTTACAGTTGATTTGGAAGAAGTTTTGTCCTTGAAAAATTGCCTATAGGGTTTCGGTCTTGAAAGAATAGTGAAATATGGTGGAAAAACGACTAAGAATAAAAATTATTGGCATGCGGATATGGTATTTGCGAAACAGCAGGCATGGGAATTGCGAAAGTTACGAACCATGTGCAAGAATGCGGGCATCGCATTTGCGAACTAGGATGTCGCGTTTGCGAATGGCCCGACATCGCATTTGCGAACCAGATGGTCGTATTTGAGACCCAATGCAGGATTTCCCATTCTCGCATTTGCGATCACAGGCTTGCATTTGCAAGCTCGAATTTGCGAGACCTTCTCTGCAAATGCGAAGATTGCAGAAATGGAGTGCCAGATTTTTCTAAAGTTCAAAAATGCAATCCGTGGCCTACCCAAAACTCATCCGAGCCCTCGTGGCTCCAAACTAAAGATGCACACAACCTCGAAAATATCCTACAGACTTATCCGTGCGATCAGATCGCCGAAATAACATCATATACTTCGAATCAAGCTTCAAAGCTCATGATTCCTTCCAAATTTTCATAAAACATTAAATTTCCATTTTAATTTTGAAACACGTCAAACGACGTCCATTTTCAACCAAACATTACAGAAAGCGCTTAAACCATATATAAGACTTGTACCCGGTGCTGGAACCAAAAGACGGGCCCGATACCATAGTCTTTTAATGAAATTTCATTTTTAATTTTCTTAATTATTTCCAAAAAATAATTTCACACAAAAATTCATTTCTCGGGTTTGGAACCTCAGAATTCGATTCCGGGCATATGCCCAAGTCCCATATTTTCCTACAGACCCTCCGGGATCATAAAATTACAGGTGTGGATCCGTTTACCCAAAATATTGATCGAAGTAAAATTTATTCAATTTAATATCAAAATTTTAGCATTTTTCTCACAGGATTCATATGTAAGCTTTCCGGCTACGCGCCTTGACTGCGCACACAAATCGAAGCAACCCTAAAGGAGATTTTTAAGGCCTCAGAAGCATGGAATGAGTAAGAAAATAGGTGATGACCCTTTGGGTCGTCACATAATCAGAATATACACCGCAAATCAATAATAATAAGATGTAATTATTTGGTTCCTAACCCTGAACCACTTGTGAGGGGTGAAAATAATATACTTTGATATATAACGTATATCAAATTGATATAGATAATTTTGTTCTCATAAGCAATTATTTAGCTATTAAGTGGAGGAACTCAATAAATTATTTTGTTAAACCAACTGTGATGTAAACCAACTTATCAAGATGAACTATATTGAATAAAAAATTTAAAAATTATGCTCTAAATCAAATTATTGAGCAAGTTACCTCACAAATATCATATTGCCGGTTAATAATAATCGCACATGTAACCATATCATATATGCATCTTATATGGTATACATGACAGGTGAATGAGCCCATATTCACCTTTGATATTTCCAGCATTTATGAGATTCAATCCCAATTCAGCAAATTTATTAATTAATGAGAACAAGCAATATAAGAGAATTCGTAAAGAACTTTCTAGTTCTTTAATATTTACCCATATGAATTCTCTATTATTTTTGCATATCATACTTAAATTGATATGGCTAAACCAATTATGACTACTGAATAAATTATCAATATTGATAGACTTCATATTTAGACCATGACATGTGCAATTATCAATAAATTTTAAGTTTATTATGATATGAGTTTTTATATGAATAAACGTACCCTTTAGTATGGTCTTCTTTTATTTGTGTAATACATGCTGGAAAATAAAGCGGGTAGCTTTTCACATACATATTATCCCGCTACAAGTTGTAGTAATAGAAAATATTAAATCTTTTCTTCATTTGTAGTCTCAATATAATCAACTGCTTTAGCGCGTACTTTAGAAACTAAATAAATTTTTTTAGACTTATTACAACACAATACCTTATTGACAATCAATTGCGTTTCTCCAAAATAGTATAATTGGCTGTTGCAGAGTTTCAATTAATTTGGTACTATCACATATTCATCAACATCCATATAGTGCGTATCTCTTTTAAAGAGAAAGTTATACCATTATGGTTATGGTCAAAACTATATGCAAAATATGTTTCTTGCATTATTGTTGTCCTTTAATAATCACATTGCTAAAATATTTTGGCGTACAATAGGTACGTGATTAATGATCATTTATGCCATAGTAATAACATCATTTTCTTATATCATCTCAAACCTCCTTATAGAGGTGACTGTGATATATTTACTACCACTAGCACGTTCATATCCTTTGAAGAATGAATATGTATTCATAAATCAGATGTTGCCACATTCACATCATGAATTGACCAAATAATCAATATGTGTTTTATAAAATCTCATGTCACTTCGATGAAAAATATTACTTTCACATAGTGAATGATTATTTTGAGAATCCTTATTATTCTCATTATTACAATGATGGCGATTATAATTTTGTCTATTGTCGCGTCCACATCTATTGATACCTTCACGGTAATAATTTTATTTTCTTTCAGACTTATCACATACTCTTAAGATAATGAGAATGGAACAAAGTCCCTGGTTTTCAATAGTTTGCCCACAATCATACATGAATTTGTTCATGGCAAGACATAGAAATTTAACCACTTCAGGTAGTTGTAATTTCTTACAAACTCTATTAGAGTCATAATCAAACTTTGTTGTCTTTGTTGTATATAAAATCAAAGTATAGAATAAAAGATAATAATATGATAAAATATTTACCGTAAATCCAAAATTTAATCATGAAGGAAGTTCATAGAACTATTGACAATCATTATGCTCAATCCCAAAACTTCTATTCAATTGGTTAGAGTCCCGTGCTGATAACGTGTTATAAAATAATAAAAATAGAAGAACAATATTGCAAAGAAAGAGAGGGAAAATTCTCATTGAATTTTGGAATCTTTTATAATGAAATAAATTCCTTTATTTATAAGTAAACATTAACTTAGTTACCAAGTAATAGTCCGTGAAATCTCTCTAAATATAAATATTCACCATACATAAAATTCTATTCGCAAGAGAAGTTTTATTGTAAGCTACATTGTATGACTTGGCGGTGAAACTTGATATTGAAATAAGAGTTACCGTTTTACCGGTCAGGTCAAAATTACCAACTATTTATGAGCTCAAATCATTCTTTGTCATCTTATATTTACCAAGAGATTAGAATATAGTCGGCAATTAGAAAAGGAAACTGAGAACTAGCTATTTTAAAAAAAAATTATTTCGGTTCTCGCAACTGAAAAATGATTAGGTTGGTCACGAGTTTGTCTCAAAATGCGGAAACCCCTCAATGTCCTGGTTTAAGGCAATACTCCTTTGGTCCTGGTTTAAAAAAATTTATGTAACGCAATTTCTTGTAAATTATATATTATAATTTGTGAAATAAAACATACATAATAATCTCATTTTATATGTTTTTTCTTCACAAATTGTAATAATAAAGTAAACAAATATAAAAGAAAATTAGAGTGAGATTGAGGGAGATTAAGAGAGATTGATGATTTTATGAGTAAAAATGAAAGAATGTGGGGTTAAAACAAAGTTTAGAGGTCAAATGGCTATTTTTTGAAAAGTCAAATGGCTAAATTGGCAGGTCATCGGCTACTTTTTAAACTTAACCGTTTGCCAATTTTTCAAAAAAAAAAAAAAAAATAGTCGTTGGGCCCGTTAGGCCCTGTTGAACCGGCCCAGGCCCGCCAGCCGATCCCAGGCTAAATGGTCTCGTACTCGCGATCTCAACCTAGAGAATTGGCCTACAATGGGCTTCTAGGACCGTTTGAATCGACCCATTTAGCCAATGGTCTCGCGATTCTAAACGATCCCGAGCTAAACCCGACCCACAATAACAATTAGTGTCAAAGGACTTTGAATTGATCGGAAAAAGGGAGTACTTTTGAAATGGTCAAAATACAGCTCGATAAATTTGACTATGAAAGTTAGACACATCACTTGATTTTGAAGCAAAGTTGGCCACGGCTTTTTCGCAAGGCAGATTCACAAATAAAAACAAATATTGGCGAAAAATAAAATGGAAAAAGAAAACGTAAAGAACTGAAACAATGAAAAAAAACATACGAAATTACCTTGAAATTTGGTTTAGTATAGTGGAGACTGAAGCTTAATATTTACTCATAGGTCTTGATTTTCAATGTAGGTAATTAAATACTCTGCTATTGATCTTTCTCTATATGTCAATAATTGTTTTCTACTATTCCACTAGTACTCCCTTGTCCTGTATAATATATATTTTGTTATATGTGAAAAGAAGAATCCCCTCATGGATTTGATGGTAGTGAGTTGGAGGAGTATCTGAAATAATGTATTGAATTAGAAAGAAGGTCCATATTTTTTCAGTTTAATTAGAGGTACATGTAGTTTTACAAATTAATAATGACCCAGCGTATTTCATTTTAAAATTAAAATGAGAAAAGATAAAAGAAGAGATGGCGTGGATCAATCTGACTTTTGGGCCTTCATAGCTATGGGCCCATATCTATCCACCATAGCTGTAGCTTTCATAGGACCGCGCGTTTGGGCCCGGATCAACCTATAATGGATTCGTTACCTCCTATAACAAAGGTTGATACTTTATTTATTTTAAATAAATATTATTTTAAAATATATATTTTATAATTATCTTTTAATTTTTATGATCAAATACCTATTTATGGTCATCTCCTACTCTTAAGCCATAAAATATGCTATCCTCTCTCATAAAATACGTCGTCTTTCTGGCTTGACCCTATGAAGGTAATAAAATCTCCATGGTCAACTCAATATGTTTCTTCTTCTTCTTCCTTTCCTATTTTGATTGTTTTCGGAAGTAGATTTTTCTTCTTTATAATCAACATGAATTTTTGGGACTTTAACTTTTTGGCAATTTTTTCTTCAGTGTGTGCTAGTAATTTCTTTCGATTCGTTACCAGCAGGTGCTAGCAATTCAGTTTTGGGACTTTAACTTCTTCATAGCGTGATGGATGCTAACAGTTTCTTCTTTGGTAATCTTTCTTCTTCTCTCATTGCTTCTTATGGAATCATGGTCGAAATCCGATGGGTCGTCGGAAAATCGTCGACTAAAAATAGGTCGTCTGAAGTTTGGGGTTGAGCAATTTGAAGATTCTATTACCCTTTTTTTAAAGAGCATTTCATTGTATCTCGCTGTATTTTTATGTATTTCATTGTATTCACTATCTTTTTCATTGTAATTTAATGTATCTTGTTGTATTTCATGTATTTCATTGTATTCAGTGTCTTTTTTCTCATTGTATTTCAATGTATCCCGATGTATTCTATGTATTTCATTGTATTTACTGTCTCGCTATACGCCATACATGTATTCATATGTATTTTTTAATTAATATAATTTATGTATTCAGATGTATTATATAATTTCTCTGAATATTGCTATGATTGTGGGGTATTTCTCGGTTGAGAATCTTTCTTAATTGATTCACTTTCCATTTTAAAAATATTGTAATCCTTTGTTTCATACTGTGAATACAGTCGAATACAATAATCTATCCAGCTGTAATCCATATTTTACTCCATGAATACAGTCGAATACAATAACTAATTAGCTGAACTTTCGTGATTCATGCCTATTTTTGCTATTGTATTCATGAATATAATAACTTAAAAACATCAAATACATCTTATAATCACATAAAATGTATCTATAATCTGTAATATAGTAAATATCCATAATTGTCTAACTACTACTAAAAGATAGTGTTTAATGAAAATTTCTCACCTATAATACCCAAAGGAATTTTTACATTCCTATGCCATATAGAAAACTATATTATCATCAATGTTTAAAGTTTGATATAGTTACATTTGGTATACCTAATTACCAATGATATACCATTAGTAGTTTTTAAGGGTATTAATTACGCTCCTAATTTAGTGGTACCATATATTCCTTCTAATACCTCCCCCCTCGCGTTTCTCTCTCCAATTCTCACACCTTCACCCACATTTCCCTCCCACACTCACGATTTATGTATTAAAATTTTATTATTTCTTCCATAGCCAAGGCTTTAAATTCGAATTTGGGTTTTCAAAAAATATTGTTTGTTTGGATTGGATATTGTTGCAAAGATTTGAGAATTCTCTCTACGTCTCTCTCTATCTCGCAATCCCAAATTTCAGTAATATAAGAGGAAAGGAAAAGAGAGCAGCAATTCCATCAATGACAACCATTAAAAAGCTTTGAAGCTTTGAATTATAATTTGGATTTTCAAAAAATCATTATTTGTTTAGACTGGCTGTTGTAAATAACTGGGAATGTGGTTTGGAGTTTATATCTCAATTCTGACGGGTTTTGGTGAAGATTAGACTTGGTTTTGGCTGAATTTCAGATTGAAACTCGAAGAAGAATAGGAAGAAGACATGACACCGCAAAAATTGTAGGTAAATTGTAGAAAAATTGTAGACTGTTGTTTATTTATTTTTCAGCTTTTTATTTTTGTGTTAAAAGTTTTGATGGGAGCTTTTTATTCCACTTCGTATGTTTTGGAGCTAACTTGTGCAGATGATAAGATGTTTTTAAATTATTTATATTGCTATACCTTTAAATTCAAGCAGTATGGTTGTATTGTATTTAAATGGGTGGATTTGTAGAATAGGTTGAATGTGAGGAAGTCAAATAAGACTCACAATGACTTGTTTTCTACATTTAATCTATAACAAAACTACATATCATTTAATATGAAAATACATAATTTCAATGTTTCTACAATTATCTATAAATTATAAAAACTGCGTACATTGAATTTTAATATTTCAATTCCCATTTAATTGTAGCATAACGGGGTTTTCAACATAAATTGGGTTTTTCAGAAGATTTGTAGAAGTTTTAGTTGTTTTTGATTTGTGAAAATAGAAAACAAAATATCTACAATCAGAATACAAATAAATTTATCTACAAACTAGGTACTTTGATTTTAATATCTCAATTCCCATTCAATTGTAGCATAATTAGAATTTTTGACATAATTGTATTTTTTCAGAAGATTTATAGAAGTTTTAGTCGTTTTTATTTGTGAAAACAGAAAATAAAGCATCTACAATCAGAACACAAATAATCTACAATTTATCTACAAACCATGTATATATTTGAACTCGACATGCTTCTCCTGAAATGTATGTTTTACATTTTTGATACATATTTTTGTCCAAAGCAGTACTAAATCATCCACTTAAGTACAATTTTTATATAATATTGTTCAACTTTCATACAATAGATAAATGAATAAAAAAAATAAATAAACAATAGTCTACAATTTATCTATAAATTTTCTATAACTGCACTTAGTGTGTACATTACAAAGAGACCCTCTACAGTATTTTTCTCTATGCTCTTTCTCTTCCTAATCAAATTAGGGTTTAGATTGTGGAACTGGGGATTGCTCCAACACACCGTGATAATCACCGCCGACTAGTGATTCTAGCCGTGGTTCAATTTGTTTTCGCTTTCGCTTCACAAAGAACAAATGAGTTCTCGTATTATGATTTATGCACTATCTAATGTGTTTAGATTTACGTGTTTCTTCATTGATATCAGAGCCATAAGCTAGTTTTGTGGTCCGAAAATATATAAAGAATAGTCCTATTACTCTGTGTAAATATAGAACTACGCGTGTAATTTTTTGAATGATGACACAGTTTGCTATATACTTTGGTATCTAGAACAATGTGTTTATCCATATAGAATTTCCTGTGTATTTGATTAAGGTTAATCGTTTCGTCCCATTAATCCGTTGTCTTCTACTGATTTTGAAATCAGTTTTCAAAATAATTTTTAAAAAAAGGACAACAGAAAGTACATGAAATAGATGAGACGATGGCTATTAGTTAAGTTGATTTGCACCAAATTACCTTTCATTGCTTGCTTTTGGATCTGGTAATTATTTGATTATTGAAATCAGTTTTCTTTAGTCATGGGCTAAAGGCTTACTTTTATATTTTGTTTAATTTTATCGTAGGTTAATGGTCTAAATAAAATTTAAATTTAGTTATGTTATTTTTTTAAAATAAATTTCAGATTATTAAAATTAATCTTATGGACTTAATTTTCACAATATAAATTTAGTATTTATATTCTTCTATAAAAGCTATAATTATTTTATTATCCCAATTGCTTGTAATGTTAATTTATTTAACATTAAATTTATTGGTTAATTTGTTTAACATGCTTAAAATGTTAATTTGTTTAACATTAAATTAATTTTTTAATTCGTTTAATATGCTTGAAATGTTAATTGTTTCAACATTACTTTGGTTAATTAGTTTAACACATGATTTATGTTAATTTTTATTTAGCATTATATAAATATTAATTAGTTTAATGTAAGTAATATTTGTTAATTTGTTTAACATGCATAATATGTTAATTAGTTTGACATTAAAGTAAATATTATGTGAATTTGTATAGCATATAATGAATGTTAATTAGTTTGACATTAAGTTTATTTATATGTTAATATAAGTTATTTGTTACCTTATGATCCACATGGAATTGTAAAATCATGATTAGATAATTATGTTGTTTTAAACATGATTAAGACACTTAGCTAGATAATTATATAAGTTAATTTTTATTATATTTTAATTCTTGGACGATGATTGGGAACATAGTCAAAAGTTGACTCCATAATTAATATATGTGTTTATTAACTTAATTAAAATTGATGCTTAGTGTCATAATATGTATGTAGGTAGAACATCGTGCCTTGCGTTATTTTTTTTTCATGATCCTCATTTTATTTTTTATTTTGTTAAAGAATGACTATTGCTTCGAAAAACATTGTTGCTGAGCTCAACAAAGGATTGAAACTCAACGGTGACAATTATGAAACCTGGAGCTTGAAAGTCCAGTATGTGCTAGAGGAGAAAGAGGCTCTGGAGGCCATCAACAATGTCATGAATGAGCCTGAGGAAGGCAACACTGCTCAGCATAGGCGTGAGCGTGAAGCCTATGAAAGTTGGAAGAAAAAGAACTCCATTACTTGCATTACGTTGTTAAGCACCTTAGATAATGACATTGCAAGGGAGTTTAAGGATCACCAAAGAGCTATGGATCTTTGGAATGCTTTGAGGAAAAGGTTTGGTACCCGTTCCACTGCAAGGCTGAGATCCTTAACGATCAAATTTGACTCATATAAGAAACGCCAGATCATTCAATAAAAATATATCTGAGGCAAATGATAAATATGATCGGAGAGTTGAAAGATGTTGGTCATGTGTTGACTGATGAACAACAAATTCAAGCTATCATACGCTCTTTACCTAGTTCTTGGGATCATATGAAAATGCATTTGACCCATAATAGGCGAATCACAACTCTGGAAGATATCCGGAGACACCTTGAGTTAGAGGAGAAACGACTTGAGGCTGCAAAGCTAATAGCTGAGTTGCACATGGCAACAACCTCCAAAACCAAGAGTGATTCAAAGAAATAGAATTGGAAAAAGAAGATAGGCCAACCTCGAGTTCAGCCTACTAAAAGAGCGAAGACAGAAAAAGGCAATAACAAACGTCCCAAACGTGTGAAAGTTGCTAAAGTGAAATGCTATAATTGTGATAAGAAGGGTCACTATGCTAGAGATTGCTCTGAGCCTCCTAGAAAGGTATTTTACGATGCTCGAATTAGTAAACTTTGTGTTTCTAGTTCTGTTTTTCTAACTGAATCTAATCCTTTGTGCATTATAGACTCAGGAGCAACGCACCACATAGCATGGGAACGCAGTGCCTTTGTTGAATTTCAGCGGGTTCCACGTGGAGCAAAGTGGATATATGTAGGCAACAATAATAAAGTTGTTGTTGAAGAGATCGGTACATGAAAGTTAGTCCTGTGTGGTGGTCGAGACCTAATACTACACAATGTTCTCTTTGCACTAACAATTCGCCGGAATATTATTTCAGTTTCAGTTTTGCTTAAGTTAAGATTTGACTTGTTTTGTCATGGGAATTCTTCCAAGTTGACTTTTCGTCCAACTTTATTTGGTTTTGATCATGTGATCAGAGGTTTAATTATTATGGATTTGGATTATGATTCATTTAATAATAATGCTAGTTTTTCTATGTTTGTTTCTTCACATAATATGATAGTGATATAAACATATGGCATGCTAGACTTGGTCATATTGGCCAACAAAGAATGCAAATGTTAGGAAAACAAGGTTTGCTTTCTAGAATTGAACATGTGGAATTGTCCACTTGTGAAAATTGTCTAGCTGGAAAATATGCAAGAAAATCTTTTGGTTAGGCGACTAGAGCCGAATATCCTTTGCAATTAGTCTATTCGGACATCTGTGGGTCTATGAATGTTAGGGCTAGGCATGGAGCATATAATTTCATCACATTTATTGATGACTTTACCCGTTTCAGTTATGTTTATTTGATTTCCCATAAATCAGAAGCAATATGTTGCTTCAAAAGTTATATGAGCTTAGTGGAAAATCAATTAGACAAGAAGATAAAAGCTCTTCGAGCAGATCATGGTCGTGAATATTTATCAATTCAGTTTAATAACTTATGCGATAAAAAGGGAATGGTTCATCAGTTGACTATCTCAAATACTCCACAACAAAATGGTGTTGCAGAGAGAAGAAACAGAACGCTCCTAGAAGTGGTTTGGTCAATGATGGCACAAGCTAACCTCCCAATTAGTTACTGGGGTAATGCGTTGCCTACTGCTACCTTTATACTTAACCGAGTGCCTACAAAATCAGTTACTACCACTATATATGAGTTATGGACTGGAAGACAACCCGACCTAAGTGTATTAAGACCTTGGGGTTGTGATGCCTATACACATGCTTCCTCTCACAAATACGGCAAACTGGGGCCGATGGGAAAGAAAAGTATCTTTATAAGATACTCTGAAACCTCAAAGGGTTATGTGTTTATTGGTCAGCAAGACAGTGGTAGTGTAACTGAGTTTGAATAACGGGATGTCGCATTCTTAGAGGATGAGTTCCCTAAGAAGGGAGAGACAGGTCCTGACCTAACCTTATTTGAGATAATAGATCAAGCAGTACAAGGATCACTTCATTCGAGTGGGAGCATATTAGCTGATGATGAATTAGTTTCTCATCAAAGACCTCATTCATCATCAGATGCGAATGAAAGTAATCCTTCTACTTTTAATGGAAGTGACCAAATGGATCTTGTTCCAAATGGGAGCAAGATGGTCAGAGATCTTGTTCTAAGTGGGAGCAGGATGAATGATCTTGATCCGAGTGGGAGCAACATTGATACAAATGGGAACAATGATGAATTACAAGTAAGATGTGGTTCACGTAAAAAGATTCACCGCCGACGATTTGATGTTGAAGGCGGAGAACTATTTATGATGCTCCCAAAATAGGAAAACGAGCCTAAAAATTGTAAATAATGCTCTCTCATGCCCTTCTAAGGACAAATGTACAAAAGCAATTGAAGATGAATTGGAGTCTATGAGAGTCAACTAATTTCGGGAACTAGTTGAACTTCCTGAAGGACGTAAAGCTATTAGGAGAAAATGGGTTCTTAAAATTAAGCTCAGGGCTGATGGCTCAGTTGAGATATTTAAGGCTCGACTGGTGGTGAAAGGGTATACACAACAGAAAGGAATAGACTACAAAGAGACTTTCTTGCCTGCTGTACGATTTACCTCGGTTCGCCTGGTTCTAGATATTGTTGCAAGCCTGGGTCTTGAATCACATCAGATGGATGTAAAGACTACCTTTCTCAATGGAGAACTAGATGAAAAAATCTATATAGAACAACCTAAGTGCTTCATTGAAAAGGGCCATGAACAAAAGGTTTGTAGACTTTTGAAGTCTATTTGTGGCCTCAAACAATCTTCAAGGCAGTGGTATATACGCTTTCAAAATGTTCTTGTATCCAATGGTTTTACCATGACGGATGAAGACTATTGCGTTTATACCACGAGACCAAGAAACAAACTTGTGATTCTAACATTGTATGTAGATGACATACTTATAGCTAGAAATGATAAGGAGTTTATAACCAAGATAAAGTCATGGTTATCATCCCAATTTGAGATGAAAGATATGGGTGAAGCTGCATATATTCTTGGAGTTAAGATTTCAAAAGATTTTCCAAAGAAACTATTGTATCTCTCACAAGAGAATTACATTAGAAAAGTTCTTGAATTATTTAGCATGCAAAATAGTAGCCCAGTTGAAACTCTTATCAGTAAAGGCCATACCTTGGGAAGTCATGTGTCCTAAGACTCTTGAAGAGACATAAATAATGAGTCGAGTTCCTTATAGGAGCGCAGTCAGAAGTCTAATATATGCTATGGTATGCACTAGACCTGATATCTGTCAAGCAGTTGGCTTGGTAAGTAGATATCAGACTGACCTAGGTTTAACATATCGGCAAGCAGTAAAGAGGATCATGAGATATCTGAAGGGATATGCTGATTATGCCCTTTGTTATCATGTGGCAAGGATCATGAGATAAAGACATACACTCCTTGGAAAAAGGGAGAAAATGTTATAGCACATGTTTCATACCACGTGTACTTATGTCGACCAATTGGGTTAACATAAGTCCATTCTCAACTTATTATCGTGTGAGACCCAAAACTTAATGATAGCTCAAGATTTTGTACCCTTAAAGACTCTGATAAGATACTTGAGACTTAGTGTGATGTTAGCTATCTTAGTGTGTTTCCAAAAGACCATGAACACAGATACGGTCTAGCGGAGCATAACTAGAAAACCAGTCATACTAATGTTAAGGGAATCGTGAGAAGAGGAAGATCATTGATGGAATCTCATTTATTTGTATTCACTGGTGGCGCCAATTATGACTTATGAGTTATGATTGTGAATACAAGAAATAATGATATATGAGATTTTAATACTATATTAAATGTGATTTACATGATCTAGGGTATAGCATACTTTATGATCTACTTGCAATTTTGCGCCCGACGAGAGGCTATATACTCCTAACATAGCACTTAGCTCTCATAGTATGCTGGTCACACGGTTTACTTCCCTGTATAAATGATTGAGGAGATGAGTTGAGAATATATTTCTCAGGCTAGATGAGCACTCCCATTATGTGTGAGTGAGAGATGTAGGAAATATTGGGTCCAACCATAAAGGGTACTCTAAAGCCCAATATGTTTATTATTTAACCATAATATTCTCTATATAAGTACACTTAGTGTGTACATTAAAAAGAGACTCTCTGAAATATTTTTCTCTACGCTCTTTCTCTCCGTAATCAAACTAGGGTTTAGATTGTAGAATTGAGGGTTGCTCCAACACACTGTGACAACCACCGCCGACCAGTGATTCTAGCCGTGGTTCAATTCGTTTTCGCTTCCGCTTCACGAAGAACAACTGACTTCTCATTTTACAATTTATGCGCTATCTAATGTATTTAGATTTACGTATTCCTTCAAGAAGCAATATAGTTTACTGTTCTTGATATTCATTCTCCTTGTTTCTTAAGTCGCTATACTTTCTCCAAGACTATTAGTGGTATTATCTTCTTCTCCGCGGAGCTGCCCCATAACAAATCCCTACACTTTTTGTCCACTTCCTTTAGCACACTTTGTGGGGAAAGGAACACTGCCCCCAGATGTTATGCAAATAAAATAGAACATAAACAATAACATACAACTTCCCTGAATAAGCAAAGTGCATGTATGATATTGCTCCCAGCTTCTCCTCTCTCTCCTTTTCTTTATTTAAAATTATTATTATTTATTTATTTATCTAAATAAGGTAGTGAGAGATTAAAAAAGACAACATCTTTTGGAAACCATTACGACAAGCAATCCCTAATAAAATGCAGCACAAATGCTCAAGGCCATTAAATTAAAGCTAGAATAATTTTCAATTGACATAATTTGATATGAAGTTTAATGCGGATTATGTATATATTTTTAAAGATATACCATTTAAAAAGAAAAAAGTTAAAATTGTGTACTTAAACATACGAATTTGAAACAGCCTACTATGCTTATTAATTTGATGGTGAAAAGTAATGAAAAATAGTAGTATTTTTGGAATTCAAGCAATAATGCCTGTGGAATTTTTAAAGTGAACGGTCTAATGTTTTACGGTGAATTAGCAAAATCTAACTGTTGCACCAATACTAATTCTATGCCACATATAAATACAAATCATGCTATAAGTCTCACTCAAAACTAAATTAATTTTGCATTTATCGGAATGACAACTATAATGTAATCACACTCAACATATATAACTATAGAGGAAACCAAGAGCCACTGTCACCTAAAAAGTTTTAACAAAAGAGATTAATTTTTGTAACGACCCGATCGGTCGTTTTGAGCAGTTGCACTTCGCTCGATTGCTATAGGGCATGAGTAGCTCCGTATTAAGTTGACTTATGTGAATCGTCGATTTTGGTTTTCAAGTTATTCAGAATTGATTTGGAAGAATGATTGTCACCTACTAGCTTTAAATTTGAAAGATTTGACCAAGCTTTGACTTTTTAGAATTTGATCTCGTACTGGATTTTGGATTGTTCCGTTAGCTTTGTTGGGTAATTTTGGACTTAGAAATTCTGATTGGTGATTAGGAGGTCCGTAGTAGAATTTGACTTGAAACAACGAAAGCTAGAATTTTGGAAAGTTTGACCGGGAGTAGAATTTTTGATACTGTAGTCGAATTCCGATTCCGAAAGTTGGAGCAAGCCCATAATGTCAAATGTGACTTGTCTGCAAAATTTGAGGTCAATTGGACGTGATATGATAAGTTTCAACATCAGTTGTGGAATTTTCAAGTTTCAAATTTATTGATTTCGAATTGAGGTGTAATTCCTTGTTTTGATATTGTTATATGTGGTTTGAGGCCTTAAATATGTACTTGTTTTGATATGAGACTTTTTGGTATGTTCGAACAGGGTCCCGCGGGGCTCAGATGAGTTTCAGATAGGTTTGGATTGTGTTGTGCTTGTTTTTATGTTTCGACTTTGTTTTTCAAGCATAAATAGTACTACATTAATCAAATGAGTTCTATTTCTGTTTTCATTAAAACATTAGACCCGTATCGTAGTTACGGATTCCTAGCAAAAAGAATCGTCTAATTTGGATATCGTATGAGGATTTTATGATCATTTTACTAAGAATTATATTGCAAGATTTTTCATATTAATTACAAAATTGCCATTAAATTTCTATTTAAAATTTGCAATATTTACAAATATTGAAACCAACATATATCCTTCAATATAAGGTAAAATGGGGTTATTCAAAGGCTAACTTGACTAAGATTTTATAAGGAATCTATTGGAGGCATCCAAAGCGAGTTTTTGGATCGTTTGGCATGAGAAGCGAGGCAAAATAGCTGGCAGAAAAATATGTAAAATATTGTTCATTTGGTCACATTTTGAGTTCGGGAGCTCGGATTTGGGCAATTCTAGAGGCGATTTTCACCATATGTATTGGGGTAAGTGTTCTCTATTCAGTTTTGGTTATATTTCATGAATCCATCTTCGTTTTGGCATTTCATTGATGATTTCAAAATTAAATTTGAGAGTTTTTGCCTAAAGTTTCATAATGTAGATTCTTAAATTTTGGACATCGATTCGGAGTCAGAATTGAATGAAACTAGTATTGTTGGACTCATAATTGAATGGGTTGTCGAATTTGGTGAGTTTTGTGGGGTTTCGAGATACGAGATCGGGTTGGGCTTTTTAGCCAATGGTGGGATTTTGATTAACGATTCGTCCTTTTTCGATTGGGATTGGTTGCTATAACTTTGTTTGATGTATTTGAGTTATTTTTGGTTAGTTTGAGCTATTCGATATCGGAACATGCGAGATGACATTTTTGTAGCACCGCTTGTCTTGCCCAGTATTGGAATTGGCTTGTTTAAGGTAAGTCACAATTGTAAATCTACTCTTGAGGGTATGAAACCCCGGATTTCGTATCGTTTTACTACTTTGAGGTGACACACATGCTATGTGACGGGCGTTTGAGCATGCATCAATGGGATTGTGACTTGATCCGTCCTGTAGCAACTATAAGTTGCGTATTTGATTGAAACTATATGATACTTGTGTGTTTTAGAAAGAGTTTCTGTAATTAGGCTGAATGCCATGTTTAGTCCTCGTACCAGAGTTGTTTGGACCCTTTTGGGCCTTTTTCTTACTATGCTCTCACTGTTTTGGATTGAAAAGTATACTCAGTTATGTTATACTTACAGATTTCATAACTCAGTCTTTAACAATCTGTTTTGATGTATATAAATGTTGTTTTGGGCTGAGTACTATGTTTTTACTGAGAGCCCGAGTGGCTTGAGAGGTTTATGACTGAGTGAGACCGAGGACATGATTTGTTAGGATATTTATAGTTACGATCTGCACGCAACAACATATATTACTGATTCATGATTGAGTGAGGTCGAGGGCTTGATTTGCGAGGATATTTATGAGGTCGGGATGCATGCCGCAACATGTTTTACTGATTTATATTTTAGTAAGGTCAAGGGCCTGATTGATTTATGCCACGAGGTGTCTTGTAATAGCAATTTGGCTGAGAGAGCCCCTCCGGAGTCTGCACACCCCCCAGCAAGCTAAGGTACCTACTGAGTGATGTTTTGCACGTAGGGCTGTGTATGTGTGATATTGAGGTATGCCGAAAGGGCTGTATATAAATGAATTTGAGGTTTGCCCGAGGGGATATATATAAGTAATATTTTGCCCGAGTGGCTGTATATGAGTGATGTTATTCCCAAGGGGCTATATGATTCCATCATTTTACTCACTGTTGCATTAAGCCTCTGTTTGAGAACTGTTGAAAAATATTTTCAAATGATTTTTACTGGAACTGACTTTAAACGAAATGATTTGATTCAAACTCTACTTTTAAAGCCTATTGTGTTTTTACTGAGATTTAATGATATGGACTTTAGATGCTTTATTGCTCGTCACTGTTGCTCAGCCTTTATTTATTTGGTTACTTACTGAGTTGGCATACTCACGTTACTCCCTGCACCTTGTGTGTAGATCCAAGCATTTCTATACTCGGTAGAGAGTGTTGATTGATCAGTTGTAGATCCATAGGAGTTAGCAAGGTAGCTACCTAGCAATCACAGCCCTGCTTTCCTCCCTCTTATCTTCTTTTTGATGTATTTAGTTACTTTCTAGACTATGTTGGTCTTGATATTGTCAAATACATTATAGTAGATGCTCATGACTAGTGAAACTCTGATGTTGGGCTTTTCTTTTCTGCACTTCTATTTTAATTTGAACTCCTCATGAAGGTTCTATGTTAAGTATCTTGGAACTTTCCTAAAAATTAAAAATATCGTTTTGTTCTAGTAGTGTGTCGGCTTGCTTAGTACCATGATAGGTGCCATCACGACATGGTTAGTTTTGGGTCGTGACAAGTTGGCATCAGAGCCTAGGTTACATAGGCCTCAGAGTCGTGAGCCGGTTTAGTAGAGTCTTGTGGCTCGGTATGGAGACGCCTACACCTATCTTCGAGAGGTCGCAGAAACTTTAGGAAAATTCCACATTCTTAGATCCTTATCATGCGATATTGATTAATATTGAATCATAATTCCTTGAATTCCTTCCGTGCATCCATGTATGTATATGAGCGCTCGGTATCAGTTGTGCATCGACAGCTTGTCATTCCGTGGATGAGGTGTGAGACGTGATTTCTATGCGTTGATGTTGGGCCAGTCTGGAGGGTTTGAGGCCGAGTTTTGACTGTAGCTTAAGAACTGACATTCCAATTGTATGAGCACGTGCATTTGGGACTTATATGCTCAATTATGTCCTAATTGGTGAGATTTGTGGCTGGATGACTATGGGGTGAGAATGATTTGATTGAAAGATGTGTTTAGATTGTTCAAATGTGAAAAGAAGAAATTCTAAAGATGTAGTAGGACTATTGGGTGTTTGACTTCTGTCTTGAGTAGGAATATGGCCTCGATCTATGGGTGTGTTGAAGGACCTCTCATGTAGTATAGTAAGAAGTGAGGTAGATTTGCATGTTGTGTTATAAGTTTAGACCCACGAAGATTAAGTGATTGCATGATGTTTATGACGTTGGAAACATATAAAGCGATGTTAGTTTGAGGTGAACCAGGTGGGTTGTCTCCTGCTAAGTGTTCTGAGATTTGTGTGATCCCTATGTTTTTTTTGTTGGGAGTCATCTTTTACCAGAGAAATATACGTGTTGCATTTTGTGTTTGGACCGCTTATGAGAGTGGGTTTGACTATTACGAGGGCGAATGCGAGATTTGCAGATGATTTGAAATACTAGATGGTTTGTGTTGCATGAGCTTATGAAGGATTTAGTTGAACCTTACTATGGTATTATGGCAGTAATAGAGTATGGGCATTGTGAGTTCTTATGTGTTTTGATCTATGGCTTTGAACCAAGTAGGGGAGTCTTCTATTGATAAGTTAATTACACGACTACGTGTCGTATTAGTTTCAGTTTGAGGTATACTGGTGAATCAGTTATGACTTGCAGAGGTTGAGATCAAGGATGACTCGAGTAAAGCAAATTTTTGGATACGAGTTGTATTAGGTTTTATGAGTATATGAGAATCATGAATGATTTGAGTTGTTATTGGTGAAGCATGTAATATGCGTGGAGCAAAAATTTACCTGGTTGAATTAAAGTGGGGTTACACCCTCGGGTGTTGGATTGCTATGGGGCATAGGTCAATTGGATCATTTGATCAGTCTAATTGAGATTTCAGCATAGTGGATAACTCTCAAGAATTACTCTATGAATTCAAGATTTATATGTGGCAATTGAGTTTTTTGCAGGTTTGTATGTGGCTAGAAGATGAGAGATACATTGGATGGTGTCGAGGCTCGCGGTATTACTACATCGTTGTGTATTCTATATTTTAGTATCAGGAAAGTAAGATGGACAACTTGAAATTCACATAAGGTCTCTTCGGAGTGAGTATCTCGGTTATGGTACTTTTGGGATGCTTAAGGGAACATTCAGCAGCTTATGAGCCTTAGGGCAATGTGGTTTATATTAGGGTCTCGTGTGGTGAGTCTGGGTTGAGTATTGAGGTATTATGACAAGGAGAAGTATCAATGTGAATGAAATTTAAAAGGAACTCGGATAGATATGACAACTTGGTAGTAGGTTGGATCGACATGGTAATGGGTATGATTAGTTTTTTGGGTGTTTATGAGGTAATGAGTTTCTACAAGTGTTTCGTGGCAATACTCTTAAGTTTTGTTGACCTGCGTAGCTTGGTTGGGTTAGAAGGATTCAGTCCTGATGATTGGGTTTTGAAAAAATGGGATTCAGAGAGTTCTTGATAGTTTCTACCACGGTTAGAGAGGTATATCTTCTACTAGCGTGAAGAGCATGCGATGTATAATGATTTTCTCCTAGAAGAGATCTAATGGAAAGTTCTTGGATAGTTTAGTAGGTAGTTTCTTATCACTCGGAGTGGATTATGAAGTTCTCATATTTATCATGGGATGACATGGTATATGCGGTATGTTATGTTGGGTTGAGATTTTCGTGTGTAAGGTCACACTTCAGTTCTGAAAGGAAGGTCATAAATTCTTAGGCAACATGGACAGTTTCAGATGACTAGGTAAATGATATTACTAACTAGTATGTCTTGATGAGAGTGTACATTTCAGGAAGGGCGATGTGTAGGAGTTATGGATACTTTATTGGTATTACGGCACTCTCTTATTTGATCGACTGCTGGAGTTCAAATTGTGCTTTGTGGAATAGAAGAATTTTAGAAGTATTCCTCGTGGAGGTGACTGTGTAATTGGAGAAGTGTGGTGTAGACAATAATTTTCTTCGAGAAAATAAAATCAAGACAAAAAAATATTGCAACAATCATAGTATTTAATTTCGAATATTTGAGTGTTACAATATCTATAAATCCTCTGATTTTCTTTCCAATAGTAAATAAATTCAAATGCCTTTGATCTTGATCTTGAATCTATATTTGTTTCCACAAACGATGATCTTGTTCTTGAGATTGATTGCTTGAACTTGATCTTGCTTCGTTCTTCGTTCTTGAGTTTGAATTTGATTTCTTGAACTTGAACTTGATTGCTTGAAACTTGAAACTTGTAGAGAAATTTGCGGCGTTTGATCCAGGAGCTCTCTCTTGCTTCTTGTTATAACTTTTGGTGTCTTTTATGAGTTATGAAGACCCTATTTATAATTGTGGGAGGGAAAAGCCATGATAAGAACAAACTCTTTCCGACCAATCAAACTAAAGTGTGACATGACGTATTTGATTGGACAGAACATGTCATTTGCACACGTGGCACGGTTTCATTAGCCTTTTAGTGTGATTTGGCATGCCTTGTCATTTTGACACGTGGCATGATCATATTGGCTCTTCCACTTGACTTGGCGCGCCATGTCATTTGACACGTGGCACCAAACTGGGCCTCTAGAAAGATGACATCTTGGGCCTAATGAAGTGGGCTCATCACTTGTAACGCAATTAAATGGGCTAGCCCAATGGATTAAGACTTTTTTATTTAATCCATATATGTTGGACTTATATAATTAATCCAATTATATTAGCCCAATAAATTTATTCGAACTAATATATCTTGAATTTAAAATATAACTCATATTACTTTTCGGATTCAATTTCAATAAAATTTATATGCCTATAAATATCCCCTATTCAAGGCTTGTCATGGTCTTTAAACTATTGAATACTAGGTTTAAAGTATTAATTTGGTAATAGTATATGAATCCTATTTGCCGAAATAGATAATGGATCAATGTATAATTGGTTGCGTGTCCGTTGATAGCTTATTGGTAGTTTGGTCTACACTTAAGTATTGGAGGTGACTTTAATCATTGTAATTACCAAAAGAAATGATAATAATTATTATCACTATTAAGGTATAAATGCTACTTTCCGCAATTTTATGGACCATCGGTACAAGCTGACCAAATCCATATGGGTTTGGGAATTCCTTTCTTTGATTAGAAAAGGACAATAGAAGGCAGCAGTATTGCAATCCGTTCTTTGATTGGAAAAGGAGAACAGATGGAAACGTTGTTGGATTCTACGCCGTAGGTCCGATTTCAATTTGAATCCTTCGAGGAGTCTAATTAGAACAACAATCCCACGTCGGTACTTACTTACTTGACAACTATAAATCCCATATACTCATTATTCTATTAGCTCCAATTTCAGCGTTATGCAAATCACTTCGCGTCTACTTTTAACGACTTGGAAGCATTGAGGCAAAGGTAACTTTTTCTTGTTTTCTTGTGTTTTTCTTGTTTTCTTGTCCTTTTTTCTTTTTTTTGTAGGTCAAGCGAGAAAGATATGTTCTTGCTCAACGAGGTGATTCATGCATGAAGAAGGCGGTCTCAAGGTGTGAGGGGATGAGTATTCATCCCTGCCCAAATATCGGAGGAATTACTTTCATGGCCCAATTCTTGGAGAGATTACTCTTAATGTGGCCCAATTCTTGGAGAGACTACTTTCAAAACGGCCCGATTCTTGGAGAGATTATACTCAATGTGCCTAATTCTTGGAGAGATTACTCTCAAAATGGCTCGACTACCAGAGAGATTACTCTTAATGTGGCCCAATTCTTGGAGAGATTACTCTCAAAATGGCCCAATTCTTGAAGAGATTACTCTCAAAATGGCCCAATTCTTGGAGAGATTACTCTCAATGTGGCCCAATTCTTGGAGAGATTACTCCAAAAATGGCCGCACTACCTGAGAAATTACTTTAAATGTGGCCCAAACTATCGGCAAGGCCAACTTAAGGTGCAAAGGGACTCATATGCCCACCTTAAAATTGGAAAGTTATAGTTCCTTTTAAGGTCAAACCCACGAAGAGGCCAACTTAAGGTGAAAAAGGACCTATATTTCCACCTTAAGATTGGAAAGTTATAGTTCCTTTTAAGGAAAAATCCACGAAGAGGCCAACTTAAGGTGAAAAGGGACTTATATGTCCATCTTAAGATTGGAAAGTTATAAAGCTTTAACTTGAAGACGACATCGCCTTGAACACTTGGAAAACTTTGAAGATTTGATGGACCTTGCAGACTTCAACTCAAAGATTTAGAGGGCTTAAACAGTTCAACTTTAAGATCGGCGAATTTGAAGACTGAAAATTGAAGACCGACGAACTTGAAGACTTCAAATTGGGGGCTTAAATATTTCAACTTGAAGATCTTCAAATTTGAAGACTTCAACTTAAAGAACGACAGAGTTGAAGATTTCAACTTGGGGACTTGAACTTAAGTAACGACGGACTTGAAGATATCAATTTACTATGGAGGGTTGCCCCTTTTTAAATCAAATGAGATCAAAGTTCCACAAGAGGATGGCACTTCAGCTTGATTTTACATTCCTCATACTTCACTCAGACAATAATTGGGGCAATATGTATCCTTTTAACTTATGCGACTGAACTTAGAATGAAATTCTAAGATGCCTACGTACCTCTGTGAAGAGGATCAAGCCATATCGCAGTTCAGACTGGGTATTCTTTTTTACATTCTAACTTTTGCCTAGGCCGCCTCTTTCGATATTTTCAACCTAGCGGACTTTTTTTTAAATTTATTTTTATTTTTATGTTTATTTTTTTAGGGCGAGGGCCGTATACAGTTTAGACTCATGCGGGCCAGGAGTGTAGCAACATGCAGTTTAGGCTCGTGCGTCAAGGAGCGTCATGACTTGCAGTTTAGGCTCATACGTCAAGGAGCATCGTGAATTGGAGCTTAGGCTCGTACGTTGAGGAGCATTATGACTTGCAACTTCATGGATAATACTTCTTCAAAAACTTTCCATTGATAGGGCCGATTCTCGTACCATCTGCATCAACCAGCCTATAGGCCCTACTTGAATAAGCTTTTTGTACGTCATATGGCCTATCCCATTTTGAAGTGAATTTTCCTACAGGTTTATGGGATGTAATTATGGGTCTTCGTATGGCAAGGACTTGATATCCTACTTGAAAGGATCTCGGATGAACTCTTTTATTGAAGGCGCAAGACAATTGAGCTTCCAATTTCTTTTCATCAAGAGCTTCCAACTCTGCTAGTCGAAGTCGAGCATTTTCTTCATCAGTGATCCCTTCTTGAACAACCAATTTGTAACGAAGGTATTTGACCCTCAAGTGGCAAGACGGCTTCGAATCCATAAACAAGTGAATAAGGAGTCGCCTGCGTTGGTGTGCGATGAGTCGTCCTATATGCCCATAGAGCTTTTTTCACACGGTCATTCTAATCTCGTTTGGATTTGGAGACGACTTTCTTGAACAAGTTGCATAGAGTCTTATTGAATGCCTCAGCTAGACCATTGTCGGTAGCATTGTACATCGAAGATTTACGTTGCTTAAACCCAAAGAGATCACAAATCTTGTTCATCAACCTATTATTGAATGGCTTTCCATTATCCGCTATTATGTAATGAGGAATGTCAAAACGATAAATAATGTTTACTCGGATGTAACTTGCTACATTTTCTTTCTTTAATTCTTTAAGAGCAACAACTTCAGCCCATTTTGAGAAGTAGTCAGTTGCAGTCAATATGTATAGGTGCCCACTAGAGGACTTTGGTAGCGGTCCAACAATATCCAATCCCCAAGCGTCAAATATCCAGGATGCAACAGTCGAGTGCAACACTTCAGGAGGTTGATGAATAAAATTCGCATGGAATTGACAAGCTTTGCATCTTCGGGCGTAGTCCAAGTAATCTTTTACCATCGTTGGCCAATAATATCCCATCTTTTTTATATGGAAGTAGAGCTTTGGTTCAAACTAGTGTGACCCACGTACCCCAGAATGTGCCTTTTGCAAAGCTTGGAGAGCTTCTTTTTCTCCTAGGCATCGCAAGAGTACCCCCTCGAACGACCTTCTGTATAGAGTATCCTTGTAGTAAAGGAAGGGAGGTGAACGACGACGGATTTCAGTCCTTCTCCTCAGATTCTCTTTAAGTATCCTATAGCATAAGTAGTTGATAATAGGTTGTAGCCATTCTTCTTTCTCAACTTCAGAAACAACAACAAGATGCCTGAGTTCGTTTTCTTCACCTTCTGCCTCATTTGGAGGCGGTACTACCCATTTTTCGCATACGATAACTTGCGCTTGGTCAGGCAGGGCTAATGATGAAGCTAGAGCAGCTAAATCATCAACCTTCTTATTTTCTTTCCTTGGCACATGCTGAATAGTCACATCACCGAGCCACCCCATCAACTTTTTAGCATAATCATGACATGTGTGTAGTTCAGGCTTCTTATCCTCGTAAATACCCAAAAGCTAATTGACCATTAATTGAGAGTCACCAAAGACTTGCAATTGCAATTGTTTCATATCAACGGCCATTTCGAGCCCAAGTAATAATGCTTGATACTCAGCAACATTATTGGAACATAGTTGTGTCAAGGTGAAGGAGTAGAGCAAGACTTCACCTTGGGGAGTGACAAATACTATGCCAGCCCCGGATCCCCCATGATGTGCATCACCATCAAAGTACATCTTTCATAGAGGTTGAACTTCAATGACCATTACGTCATCATCAGGTAGTTCATCAGTTAGCTCCCAGTCATCAGGTATCGGAAGATCTGCCAAGAAGTATGCCAATGCTTGTCCTTTTATAGCCTTTTGAGGGATGTACGAAATCTCAAATTGTTGAAATTGGAGGAACCATCTCGCTAGTCGATCACTAAGAACAGGTGTTGACATCACAAACTTGATAGTATTTGCTTTAGAAACAAGACAGACAACATGAGCTTGAAAGTAGTGCTTCAACTTTTGAGTAGCACCAAACACAACTTTTCAATTGACAAATAATTCAACTCGTTAGGTGTCACCATCATGCTCAAGTAGTAAAGAGAGTTTTCTTTCCCTTCACTATTTTCTTGGGCCAACAGTGCTCCAACAGACCTTTCCTGCGTCGCAATGTATAGTATTAATGGCTTTCCAGGTATAGGAGCTGCTAAAACTGGAGGCTTTATCAAGTAGGTTTTGATACTGTCGAAGGCATTGTTACAAGCATTGTCCCACTTGAAAGGAACGCCTTTCATCATGAGGTGAATAAATGGTTGGCACCTCCTAGCTAGGTTCTATATGAATCTTCTAAAGTATACTAGCTTTCCTTGTAGACTTTTCAATTCATGGATATCTCGAGGCTCAGGCATTTTCAAAATGGCACCCACTTTGGCTTGATCAATTTCGATCCCTCGATGTCGGACAATGAAACCAAGAAACTTTCCAGAAGTAACTTCAAAGGCACATTTCAACGGATTCATGCTAAATTGGTACCTCTAGAGCAATTCAAATATCATCCGCAAGTCTTTCATGTGGTCGCCCTTCTCTCTTGATTTCACCACCAAGTCGTCAACATAACATTCGACATTCTTGTGGAGAAGATCGTAGAAAATATTCTGCATATCCCTTTGGTAAGTAGCACTAACATTCTTCAAATCAAAAGGCATTACCTTGTAGCAATACATACCTTAGGGGTGTGGAACGCAGTAAGCTCTTCATCTTTTGGTGCCATGCGAATTTGGTTTTAGCCCGATGAACCATCCATGAATGACATTGCCTCGTAACCAGTAGTAGCATCAATCATAAGATCTGGAATAGGAAGCAGGAATTCATCTTTGGGACACGCATTATTGAGGTCCCTGAAGTCAGTGCATACTCAAATCTGCACATTCTTCTTCCTTATAGCGACAATACTTGAAACATATGTTGAGTATTTAATTTCCCGAATAAATCCAGCTTCAATGAGCTTGTTAACTTCAGTTTCAACCAGGGAACAAAGTCTGGCCTGAAAAGCCTTTGAGCATGTTTAATTGGTCGAGAACCATTTTCTACTACAAGGTGATGGACTGTTACTTTCGCGTACAAGCCAGGCATCTCTTTGTAACTCCAAGCAAAGCATCCCTGAACTCTTTGAGTAACTCAATATAAGTGTTCTCTTCATCAGCTTCTAGTAAAGCACTTAGGTGGGTGGGTCTTGGTTCTTCATCAGTACCAAGGTTAACTTCTTTTAAGGCATCAACTGTCGTCTTCACTCCTTCTTCAAGTTCAGGTGGAGCATCTTTCGTATCTTCATCTTCTTGAGGGTCTCCATCATTGGAGGATATGTGATAACATGGCGAAACATCCTCCAATTCTGCATTATCTTCCATCGAAGACGAAACACCATTCTCACCTTGTACAGTGACATGATACGAAGAACTTACACTTTCTTCATCTTCGTCATGTTCCCACAATATATGGCTTTACCTTCCTTCACATGTAACCACCAGTTTTGTTTATTGCCTCATTCTAGAAGGAACCAAACTTTGGAAGTCCTTAGAGATCTCCTGAATTTTAGGTGAAGCAGGTGTTCTTGCATTTCGATGATTTCTCTAGAACTTATTCCCCTTTTTAATGGACTCAACCTCATAAATACAGAAGTTCTCACAGTTGATTTTCCAAGCCGATCAAAGACAGAAGGCTTGTTAGAAGCGGCTGATTCATCTTCTACACTGATATAATTGCTACTCGCCCTTCTTATTGAGATGCGCACTGGTGACCGTTGCTTGTATCCCATACCTTCACGTTGTTTCCTCGTTGTAGCTTTTGATGGGAGCCTCCCTAACTTTGACGGCTCATTGGGGTTATATCCAGCTTTTGCAAATAGCTTGTAAGCATTAGGATAGAAACCTTCATCTGTTCGCTTTGTAGGGAGTGCCACATTCTACAAACGATTTTGGGTTACAAACCCTGCAAGCGGCTTTGAGGACAACTTTACAGCCTCAATTCGTTTTGCTGGAAGAGTTAACTCCCTTAGCGTCTTGGTTTGGAGATTATGTGATTCACTCTCGTCTTTCTTCCTTTTAGGGAAATATTGGAGCGCGGGACTTACTTTCTTTCCATAAGATGCAATACCACCTTTATGATATTTATTCATGGTTGCGGGTACCTCCTCAGTAACAATTTTGGCTTTGCCAATAGTCACATCAGCTCTTTTAGTTATGGGTTCGTCATTCTTACTTTTCGTACCATCATCAACTTTAAGCTCCTTCACAATGCGGTTCTTCAAGTAGAACTTTGCATCGGTGAAGTGTGAGTCAATCTCGATGAGTGGCTCATCATCAGCAACTACCGTCTTCTCGACTTTACCCTCGTAGTATTTTAAACATTGATGGTAGGTAGATGGAACAACTTTATTCTCATGTATCCAAGGCCTTCCAAGCAAAACATTGTATGAAGTCTTCACGTTGATCACATCCAGCCACGCACTTGACTGCATATCTTCAATAGCGATTCCCAGCCTCATCGCACTTATGGCTCTTTCCCCCCTTGGTTGAATCCTTTGATCATCACATGACTTTCTGAGAGTTCGTTCATGGGAATACCAAGTTCTTTCACAGTATGGATTAGCAAAATGTTCACTGAGGATCCTCCATCAACCAAAATATGGTTTACCCTTTCATCGCGCATATAGACAACCAGGTACAATGGGTGGTTATGAGGAGTGTCACCTAGCAAAAGATCGTCATTTGTGAACGTGACCTTTTCCTCACAAGCATTAACTTCTTGAGGAGTGGACTCGATGGGCTTTTCCGAAGATGGTGCCAATGGTAGGTCATCACTCTTTTCTTCCCCTTTGTCAGCATGACAACAAGAGGCGTCAATGCCCTCATGGGAAATCTTCGTGCAGAACCAACTTGGTAAAAACTCCTCCAAGGTCACTGGATTTCGTGGCTTTTGAGGGTGGTGCATCTCCACTTTTGCTTTCTTCAAATGCCTAACTGAATTCATTTTTATTGGTCTTTTTACCATCATCTTCCTTGTTGGTTGTTCCACTGATTCTTTTCGTGGGCTCCTTTTGTGGCACCTACGACGAGTCACGAACGTTCAACCTTCATCATCATCAGGTTGGTTGACTTCAGCTTTGTCGCTCTCCACTAATTCTTCATTTTTACTTTCTTATAAGCCACACAATTCATCCATACTGAATGAGCCAAAGGTGATAGAGACTTGGTTTACGCTTGCATTCTCATCTTCAAGCACGATCTTCTTTTCTCGAGCCACGTTCATGATTTTTATCCTTGAAGACAAAGCACTTCTCTAAAGGGTGGCTTACAAGTTGGTGATATTTGCAGTAGTTTGGATCATTTGTTTTCCCAACATCATTGGTCGCTTTATCTCCGGAAGCTCGATGAGATTTAACTCGAGGAGTTCTTCGAAAATGGCTGGCACATCAGAATCCAGGAATGGGTTCTCTTTCTCCTGCATCTCTTTTAGAGTCAACTTTCCACTTGGCTTGTCTTGAAAAGAAGTGTATTAGGAATGGGTTCTCTTTCTCCTGCATCTCTTTTAGAGTCAACTTTCCACTTGGCTTGTCTTGAAAAGAAGTGTATTTCATACTCTGCTTCTTGCTCACCTTCGCCATGAACTTCATAGGAGACGTATTGACATTCATAGCTTCTTTACTTTCAGACTTTGGTACGAACTTGCCCCACTTCCTGCGCGTCATTCGCTTTGCGAGGTTCATAGATGGGCAACGTTTCATTTCCAGCGGAGGCCATGCTCAATTTCATGTCATGGGCATGGATTGCATGTTCTTCAAATGTGATAGGATTGATACCTTGCAAGATTTAGCGCAATCCCTAATGCATGCCTTGGATGCACATCTTTATGCCTGAAGCTTCACTAAGTCTGTCTTTGTAGTTGAGGCTTGCATTCCTCCAACGATTAATTAAGTCGATAACTGGTTCCCCCTTTTGTTGACGAGTATTTGTAAGCTCTATTATACTCACTGTGCATCTTGTGCTATAAAATTGATTGAGGAATTTTTTCTCTAGTTGATCCCAGCTGTCGATAGGTCTAGCCGCGAGGTCTGTGTACCAATCAAAAGCATTTTCTTTTAGCGAACGGACAAACTGCTTGATGCGGTAATCTCCATAAGTCACAATATTGTTGCACGACTCCACAAAGTGCGCAACATGTTGCTTTGAGTTACCTTTACCATCAAACTATTGAAACTTTGGAGGTTGATAGCCAGCAAGGATCTTAAACATATCGATCCTTGCAGTGTACGGCGTTGCATATGTAAAGGAGGATTTGGCAGCAACTTCATATTTGTTCTAATGGTTCATTCGATGAACTCCTTCAGTTGATCGATTGGAATCATCCTTTCAGATGAGACAGGGATAGCCTCAGTGGATGTTGTTTGTCTTGGGGGAGAGTCACTCTCTAGAACCTCTGGGAGCTTGCCGGGTGCATGGTAGATTCTTCTTCCGTCAAGATTCACCCTATCTGTTAACTTGTCAATTCTAGCCGCTTGATTTTGAATGCATTTGGTCAAGCCAGCTATTGCTTCCGTCAAGTTTTCCAACTTCTCCTTCATGATGAAGTGTTTGTCACCTTGGCTTGCATGATTGTCATGGATGACGGAGAGTAGCATGGATTTTCACACAGATTGATCCTTGATTGGCTCACACTATGTGGTGTAAGTGGGGAGGATCCATCACTTGAAGCATCATCATCTTCCTTCACAGCAAAGTGCTTGGAGCCGGAGAGGTCAAGCAGAGGAAGAGTTTTCTTGATCTTTTCAGCAACATCACTTCCTCCTTTATATGCGGTTGTGGCAGATCTTGCTCCTTTTGAGGATGAAGATCCGAAAATAGGGGTTGATGCGGACGGCACTTGGGGTGCTTGTTGTCCTAAAGAGCTATCTTTGCTCCCGTAACTGGTCTGAATCTTCCAAAGGTGACATCGGGATGCTTTTCACATCAGCATAAAACTTGGAGTTAGCAGCCTTGGTAGAAGTTGAAGCAGAGTTGATTTTCTTTGAAGACATTTCATTGTTCTTGAACTTCGGTGATTGAAAATTTGAGATGAGAGGTAGAGATGGTCCCACCGGGCGTGCTAGAATTTGTTGACAATAAATTTGCGTTAAAAAAATAAACCAAGACGAAAAAATATCGCAACAATCGTAGTATTTTTATTTCAAATATTTGAGTGTTACAATCTCTATGAATCCTCTGATTCTTCTTTCCGACAGTAAATAAATTCAAGGGCCTTTGAGCTTGATCTTGAATCTATATTTGTTTCCACGAACGATGATCTTGTTCTTGAGCTTGATTTCTTGAACTTGAACTTGATCTTGATTCGTTCTTGAACTTGATTTCTTGAACCTGAACTTGATTGCTTGAAGCTTAAAACTTGTAGAGAAATTTGCAGCGTTTGATCCACGAGCTCTCTCTTGCTTTTTGTTATAACTTCTGGTGTCTTTTATGAGTTATGAAGACCCCTATTTATAGTTGTAGAATGGAAGAGTTGTGATTAGAACAAACTCTTTCCGACAAATCAAATTGAAGTGTGACATGGCCTCCTTTGATTGACCAGAACATGTCACTTGCACACGTGGCACGATTTCATTGGCCTTTTAATGTGACTTGCCATGCCTCATCATTTTGACACGTGGCATGATCCTATTGGCTCTTGTGCTTGACTTGGCACGCCACGTCATTTGACACGTAATACCAAACTTGGCCTCTAGGAAGATGACATCTTGGGCCTAATGAAGTGGGTTAATCACTTGTAACCCAATTAAATGGGCCTAATGAAGTGGGCTAATCACTTCACCCAGTTGTTTGAGGGCATGAGTAGCTCCGTAAGAAATACTATGACTTATGTGAATCGTTGGTTTTGGTTTTCAGGTTATTCGGAATTGATTTGAAGAGTGGCTCTCATTTAGAAACTTTAAATTTGAAAGGTTTGACCAAGTTTTGACTTTTTGGAATTCGACCTCAGATTAGATTTCTGATGGTTATGTTAGCTATGTTGGGTGATATTGGACTTAGAAGCACATCTGATTGTGATTTAGAGGCCCATAGTAGAATTTGGCTTGAAATAAAGAAAGTTAGAATTTTGGAAAGTTTGACCCGGAGTGGACTTTTAGATATTAGGGTCGAATTCCGATTCTAGAAGTTGGTGAAGGTCCATAATGTCAAATGTGACATGTATGCAAAATTTGAGGTCAATTGGTCATGATTTGATAGGTTTCGATATCGAATGGGGAAGTTTAAAGTTTAAAGTTCATTCATTTCGAATTGAGGTGTGATTCGTCATTTCGATTTTGTTATGTGTGTTTTGAGTCCTCAAGTATGTCCGTGTTATGAATGGTACTTGTTGGTATGTTCAAATAGGATCTCGGGGGGCTCAGATGAGTTTCGGATAGGTTTGGATTGTGTTGCGCTCAATTTTTTTATGTTTCGACGTCGTTTTTCAAGCAAAAATGGTACCATATTAAGCAAACGAGCTCTGGTTTCTATTTTTCGTATCGTAATTACAGAGCCATAATAAAAGAATTGTCGAATTTGGACATCGTATGAGTATTTTATGATCATTTTACTAAGAATTGGGTTGCCAGATTTTTTAGATTAATTACGAAATTACCATTAAATTCGTATTTAAAAATACCGACATATCTCCTTCAATATAATGTCAAATGGACTGATTCAAGAGTATAATTTGACTAAAAGTTTACAAGAAATCCATTGGAAGTATCAAAAGCGAGCTTCATAGTTATTTGGAATGAGAAACGAGGCAGAATAGCTTGCAGAAAAAGATATAAATAAAGGTTTATTTATTTGGTCATATTTTGAGTTGAGGAGCTCAGATATAGGCGATTTTGGTGGCGATTTTCACCATATGTATTGATATAAGTGTTTCCTACTTGGTTTTGGTTATATTTCATGAATCCATCTTCGTTTTTGCATTTCGTTTATAATTTTAAAGTGAAATTTGGGGGGTTTTGCCTAAAACTTTATAAAATGAATTTTTAAGTTTTGAACATCGAATCGGATTTGGAATTGGATGAAACTAGTATGGTTGGACTCATAATTGAATGTGTAATTGGATATTATGAGTTCTGTCGGGTTCGGAGATGCGGGCCTGGGTCGGTTGTTTGGCCAATTTGGGTTTTTGATTAATGATTCAACGTTTTTCGATTGGGATTGGTTGCTTTAGCATTGTTTGATGTATTTGAATTGTTTTTGGTTAGTTTTGAGATGTTTGAAGGTCGGAACACGCGAGATGGCATTTTTGGATATCGCTGGCTTGCTCAGTATTGGAATTGACTTGTTTGAGGTAAGTAACGATTGTAAATCTAATCTTGAGGGTATGAAACCCTAGATTCGTATAGTTTTACTATTTTGAGGTGATACACATGTTAGGTGACGGGCATGTGGGCATGCACCATTAGGAATGGTGATATGTAATTCAAGTGGAAATAGCTATAATATGGATTTTGACAAATAGATTTGGGATTTAGTATATGATTTAAAGTTTTCTTTGACATAAATTCAGTTGCATTGGGATTTACTCTTACTTCATCAGCAGTCAATATATTCTGTTAGGCCTAATTATTGTTTCAAGTTACCGCCAAGCAGTGATGTAATTTTGAAAGCATGAAATCCATTTTCATTGATTTATTATTGTTATATATATGTGGGGAATAATGTAAGTTTTATCTCTTAAAACTGTCATGACCCAAAAGTAACCCCGTCGTGAGAGCATCTATTACAGTACTAGGCAAATCGATACATTACCAGAACAAAACGATATTTTTAATTTTTTAGAAAATTCCAAGCTACTTAACATAGAACCTTCATAAGGAGTTCAAATCAAAATAAAAGTGTGAAAAAAAAAGTCCGACATCGAGATTTCACTAGTTATGAGCATCTACTATTATGTATCTAATAATATCAAGACTAACATAGTCTGAAAAATAACTAAATACATCTAAAGGAAGATAAGAGGGAGGAAAGAAGGGCTGTGATCGCCAATCATCTACCTTGCTAACTCCAATGGATCTACAACTAATCAATCAATACTCTGTACTGAGTCTAGAAACGCCTGGATCTGCACCCAAAGTGCAAGGAATAATGTGAGTATGCCAACTCAGTAAGTAACCAGAGTAAATAAAGGCTGAGTAGTAGTGACAAGCAATAAAGCATGTAAAGTTCATATCATGAAATCTCAGTAAAAATATAACAAGGCTTTAAAAGCAAAGTTTGAATCAAATAATTTCTTTTAAACTAAGTTCCAGTAAAATCATTTGAAGATATTTTTCAGCAATTCTCAAACAGACTTAATGCATTAGTGAGTAAAATAATGGAATCATAAATAGCCCCGGGCAAAACATCACTCATGTACAGCCCCTCGGGCAAACCTCACAGTCACTCGTATACAGTCCCTCGGGCAAACCTCATAATCACTCATATAAACCCCTAGGACAAAACAACCAGTAGGTACATGCACTCATTGGGGGTGTGCAGACTCCGGAAGGGCTCATTCAGCCCAAGCGCTATAACAAGTCAGGCCCTCAGTCTCACTTAATCATGAATCGGTAAAACATGTTACGCCGTGTAGCCCGATCTCATAAATATCCTCACAAATCAAGCCCTCGGTTCACTCAGTCATAAACCTCTCAAGCCACTCGGGCTCTCAGTAAAAACAATGCACTCAGCCCAAAACACATTTATATGCATAAAAAAAAAGTAATAAAAATTGAGTTATGAAATTAGTAAGTATAACACGACTGAGTTTAGATGTGAGAGGATAGTAAGAAAAAAATCCCCTAAGGATCCAAACAACTCCGGCACAAGGCCCAAACATGGCATTCAACCTAATTTACAAAAACTCTTTCTAAAACACATAAGTATTATATAATTTCAACCAAATACGCAACTTATAGTTGCTACAGGACGGATCAAGTTGTAATTAGTACTCCGTCCAATCCAAAATAAGTAATTTTTTTGGCGTTTTTATATAGATTAAGAATTCACCTTTTAGTATTAATTAGCAATGGAATTGACCATACTAACCTTTATTATCTCACATAAACACTCCTGACACATATTCCAACATTATTTACTCCAAGAACAATGTAAGAAAAAAATAATTAATTTATTCTTGAAATCTGAAAAAATAACTTATTTTGGACCACAAGAAAAAGATAAAAAAATTACTTATTTTGAACCGGAAGGAGTACCTTTTTAATTAGGTAATTTATTTCTCAAATAAGGCTTGATTATTCCAAGAATCAAGATCATTATTCTTAGTTTGATTCGTTAAAAATACTGTCTCACAGTGTAAATTTAGCTCCTAATAGGCAAATCAGATTTGACTTTCAACCGAAACCAAATTAATTAATTTTATAAAGTAATCAGTTAGGATCAATGTTTTAATATGGATTTACCCCACAAAAAAAAGAGTTTTCTAACTTCTCTGTGTATAATTGATGCAAATGATTGAACACGCATGGCCTAAATACTGCAGTAGAGAGAAGATATATATAGAAATGACTTACTAGCCTTAAACTAATGAAATGAATTTCTATGAAGTGGCATCTTTGTTGCCAACACGAAAATTATTCTAAGTGTTTTATGTAGTAAAGTTTTATTTTGTGTCTCACATAATTTATATTAGTTGTGTATTTTATTTTTTTTTACAAATTTGTGGACCCAATATATGCTTCTAGTTCCATAAAATTATGAAACAAAAAAAAGTACTTCATACGATTAGAGTCAAGATACAAAATAAAAATTTTCATTTTCTGTGTCGTATTTAAGTATGAGTATTTTTTAGCCAGAAGTCATTTCAGTTGCGCATAGTAATAACAACTGTGGTTTTCGCTGTTACTTTTTCTTGAAAATGAAAAGTGGGATTTACTTGTTAGTATCAAATGCGAAAGTGGATTTGAAAAAATTCATTTCATTGTATCCTCTATAAAGAAATTATTTCGTTGATTACTTGAACTGTTCATGAACATATTGAGAAAACACCAATTTTTAAGTAATAACCGTCCGTTATTTTTCCATTGGTCACATCCGATAAACAATGTAATCTATGGGATTTTTTGGTTCCTTTCATTAGTGGGGAAAATCTTTTTCCCCTTCTTTTAAAGATTTAAAAAAAGTAAGGAGAAATCAAAAGGTGACTGAAATAATTCCAGATTGGTAATAAAACGAAGGGGTTGGACATTTGAAGGTGCGATATAATAGCTATCAATAAAATGGGTAGAAAAATCATATTGAGATAAAACTTCAACAACAACAACAAAAAACAGAATCTAATTAAATGTTCAATAGAGACAAAAACTGACACTAGGTAATATTTTTCGTTCTATCTAATCAAATGCCTTGTTAAATAAAATTATCCAAAAGTAGCAAATTATCTAAATAGTCAAGATATACTTAAATTGGTTTGAGGACCACCTTTATCAAATAAAAAATAAAAATATAAATATGAATGCAGATTATTTGGAACACTCAACACTATGTATATGTAAAAAGAATAACTAGCGGATTCTTTCATTACATGCTGCATCAAATTGACATGTATATATGGAGTCGAGGACCCATAGAAAAACTAAAACTCCCCCACTCAAAACTATAAATGTTATACTATATAAAAAAGGGACTAACAAATCTAGGTACTGGGACATGACCTTTATATATTTCAATGGAAAAATTTATGTAAAGGCAAATTAAAGTCTATTTAACCATATAGTCCAGTAACACCAACTAATTTAGTTAGTCCAAAAGTGATTCCCATAGCCAACCATCCTCCAATCAACACTCTCAATGAAGACTTCATCAATGGTGCTTTTCCTAAGTATGCACCTAAACCTCCAAACACCAAAAGTGCAAAGCTTACAGCAGCCACCACAATCCCTAACCTAACATGATAATTTTTCACAAAAGCAGCAGCCAACAAAGGCACTATTGCACCTATTGCAAATGCAAAAGCAGATGCTGCTGCAGCTTGCAATGGACTTGGCAAATTCTTCTTTTTTTCCTCTAACTCATGTGTACTTACATTATTTTCTCTTTTCATTTGTGACACTTCTATGTCATATTGAGAGTAAACGGAGACAAATTCTCCTATAGCCATGCTACAAGCTCCGGCCACTAGACCGGCGATTCCGGTGAGGATCATGGCCTTCGCGTCTTGTTTCACAGCCCCTATTCCCATCATTAGAGATGAAGTTGAAAGCAAGCCATCGTTTGCACCTAAAACTGCAGCCCTAAGCCACTGTGCTCTTTTGGAGTAATCTACAGCTATCTCAACCTCATCAACATTTTGCATGGATTGTTTCTCTATGTCATTATTTTTGGCTAAATCTTGGGTATTTCTTATGGATGCCATAGAAGAAGAAGAATAAAGAGAAAAGTTAATAACTTTTTGTTTTAATATATCTAAGGATATGGACAAGTGTGGAGGGCACACGCCTGGGTGGTCATATTTATAGGACATAATGCGGATATATGATAGTGGAATACTCTTTATGTAAAGGAATCTGATGCATTCACATTAATTTCTAGTGGTTTTTATGATTCCTTTTCGTAATTTTGATGTTTAAGTTTAATTTGTGAGATGAAAATTCGAATAAATCATATTGGTTGTTGATGAGCTGGGCGTAAAGATTATCAGAATAAGATCATATTGTATGTAAGGAATGTGATTAAGAACGTAGCGAAGTTTAATATGACAACTCTTCGTTTTTAGAACTTTAGTGTTCCTTTTTCTAGTCTTTACATATGTTTCCTACTTCTTTTTTTAATAATCAAATGAAAGTACTCTATTACCGAGAAGGGTAATATGATGGTAAAACTTTTTTTTTTTTAACTCTTAATCAAAACTCTTGAAAATTTGAGCCTCTTGATAAAGATTATTGTTTATCTCGCTTAGTGGGTTTATTTGGTACTAAATTAGTCAAACTAGTAGATTTTGAATACTAAGCAAAAGAAGAAGAAGGGGTAATTATATATTTTGTACTACTAATTATTACACCACAAAATACCTATTGTCTTAATTAGTTTACTTGAAAAAGAAAGAAAAGTTATCCCTTGTAATTGCTATTGTTTTAAAGTCACTTTAGGTTAGACTCAGCATAAATTTCGTCTTAATTTCCTCACAAAAATATATAATCGAAATACCGCGTTTCGAAAGATCTACCATAAAAATGCATATATTGTTACATAGACCTATGTCTTTTAAAATTTCCTTTCTGGATGTACTTATCATAGAGTTTGCCAAATGCTGCGAAAAGGGGTGGAAAATAATATTCTTTGGTAATATGGAGCAATGTGGTCAGCAATAACTGGAAAAGAAATTCTTTGATTCTCACATTTTCCATTTCCCACAATTGAGAGATGGAATGAAATAAGAGTAATTGATAAAGAAATAGAACGAGGGGACATCACTTGAAAATGGAAACTGGAATTGGAACGAGTGCTCTTACGCTAACATGTCACGACTCGAATTTTTTATTTTCGAGAGTTGTAATAGCACTTACCAATAGAATTTTGGCAAACTAAATCCTAATTAGTTTTTTTGTTACAATATTATTCTTTTTAAAAATTATCAGAAATAGCATAAAAAATGAAAATAAATAAATAAATAAACGGAAGTCTTTAGTTAAAGGAACTGATAAAAATGCAAAAATCCAACATAATCCTTTATTCAAGACTGGTGTCACAATACTCACGAACTACTAAAAGTACTAAATACAATCGTCTCAAAGAAAATCTAACTGTTTGTCTCGAATACAATAAGATAACAGACTCAAATAAAGGATAGAGGAGACGTCAGGCCTGCGGACGCCCGCAAGGCTACCTCGGAGTCTCGTGGATTGAAGGTCGGCTGCCTGACTACTACTGCGCACCGTAAGCTGCTCCGACACCTGGATCTGTGCAAGAAGAGCACGGAGTGTAGTATCAGCACAACCGACCCCATGTGCTGGTAATTATCTGGCTTAACGCCGACGAGGTAGTAACGAGGCTAGCACCAAAATCCAGACAAACCTGTGCATTACGTAATATATTGCTAGAAAATAAATAAGTAATGAGCAGTTATGAGGGGAGGGTTACATGCTTCGGGGAACAATACCAACCTAACAGAAACCAAATAGATATATTAAAGAACAGTACAACATCTACAATAATTCAATAACACTACTATTGCGGAACACAACCCGATCCCTTATCAATTAACTCTGTTGCGGCGTGCAAACCGATCAATATACATAGTTATTGCGGCGTGCAACCCGATCTAATATAATATCTGTTGCGGCGTGTAACCAAATCCAAATGTGATATCTGTTGCGGCGTGCAACCCGATCCAATATAATATCTGTCGCGGCAGCAACTCGATCAATATCTATATAGTAATAAAAATGTTGCGGCATGCAACCTGCTCCAAATATACACCTTACAATGATCATGACAATAGTCCCGACAAGGGATTAACCATAAATTATACTATCCCGACAAAGGAACTCAACAGTACAAATATATATGTCCCGGCAAGGGAGAATCAGCTATAACCAATCTCAGCTCAACTCCTAATCACCTCAATTATTGCCATTTCTAGCTCATCAGTAACTTATACGAAAATAAGCTAAGTCTTTGTGCAATGCTCTGATTTACTCACAATTGCAACCATAGTATCATTCAAGAATACAACAACTATCAATTTAAGACTCACGGTCATGCTCGATACCAACGCATAGATACTCGTCACCATGCCTATACGTTGTACCCAACAAGAAACAAGTAGCAAATATGACTGAACTCCTAATCCCTCAAGCTAAGGTTAGACCGAACACTTACCTCAATGCCTTGAATTCAACTCAAGCCTCAATTATAGCTTTACCCTTCGGTTCCACCACTAATCCGCTCGAATCTAGTCATAAGTTACTTAATCACATTAATAAATGCTAAATTAATCAACCCCAATATATGAACATAAGTTTTATAAGATTTAACCCCAAAAGGTAAAAAATGACCCCAGGCCCTCATGGTTGAAACTCGAAGTTCAGACAAAAACCCGGTTACCCATTCCCCCACAAATTCAAATATACAATTTATTTCAAAATCGGATCTCAAATTGAGATCCAAATCCCCAAGTTTCAGAAAAACCTAGATTCTGCGGAGGTGGGAATTGCGAAGGTATAGTTCGCATTTGCGAACACTGTCAAAAATTCGGACTTCGCATTTGTGAGCCAAAACATCGCATTTGCGACTGGCTCACCTTCGTATTTGCGAACCAAGTGGTCGCATTTGCGATCCGGATGCAAACTCCCTTATCTCGCATTTTCTATGACAGGCTCGCATTTGCGAGACCTACTTCGTAAATGCAAATATTGCAGAGCTGAAAATACCAGATTTTTTCAAAGGTCAAAAGTATATCTGTGGCCTATCCAAAATTCACCCAAACCCTTGGGACTCCAAACCAAATATGCACGCAACCTCAAAAATATCCTAGGGGCTTACTTGTAAGTGTGTGCATTCGATTGAGTGTTCGAACCAAATACGCACGCAACCTCGCAAATGCAACCACAAAAGTGAGGCATTTCAAGTTTTCAAAAGTTTCCTTAAACGTGTTCAAAATGAAAAGAGCACAACAATTACCTCCATTAGAAGTGATCACGGTGGAGAGTTCGAACGATATCTCTTTGCGGATTTTTGTGACGAACTTGGCATTGAGCACAACTTTTCTGCTCCACGTACACCACAACAAAATGGAGTGGTGGAACGTAAAATCGGTGTCTTGAAGAGATGGCTAGAACCATGCTCGATGAGTCACAAATTCCTAAGTATTTTTGGGCGGATGCCGTGAGTACCGCAAGCTATGTATTAAACCGAGCCATTATATGACCGATACTTATGAAAATGCCTTATGAACTTTACAATGGAAGAAAGCCAAACCTCTCTCATCTTCGAGTTTTTGGTTGTAAATGTTTTGTTCACAATAACGGAAAGGACAACTTAGGGAAATTTGATGCAAAATCTGATGAAGGCATCTTTCTTGGTTATTCATTACGTAGTAAGGCATATAGAGTATTTAATAAACGCACTTTAACCATTAAGGAGTCCCCTCATGTTGTATTTTCTGAAAATGATACTCGCTTGGCGAGAAAGGGTATTTGTGATGATCTTGCAGATTCATTGGAGAAGATTAATCTTCAAGACGATGAGGAAAAAGAGAGCCCAAAGGAAGTCCAAGACGAAGTCATGGAACAACCCTTGGAAGAGAAACAACCACAAGAGGAAGAGACGATGATGCCTAAAGCTTGGAGGACGTCTAGAAATCATCCTCTCGATAAGGTAATTGGCGACATCGACAAAGGGGTATGTACTCGAAACTCTCGTAAGGACACCGTAGGTCACATGGCTTTTGTATCACAAATTAAACCTACAACCATTTCCGAAGCAATTGAGGATGAGCATTGGACCTTGGCAATGCAAGAGGAGCTTAACCAATTCAAACGTAATGACGTTTGGGAGTTGGTGCCAAGACCAAATGATCATATCGTAATTGGTACGAAATGGGTGTTCCGTAACAAACTTGATGAAAACGGTATAATAACTAGAAACAAAGCTAGGCTCGTAGCTAAAGGATACAATCAAGAAGAAGGAATTGATTTTGAAGAAACTTATGCACCGGTAACACGTTTAGAAGCTATTCGCTTATTACTAGCTTATGAGGTGAGGATTGCCCAAGCCATATAAGGAGACCAAGGACCTCAACTCCCCCGATGTGGGACAACTCAACAATTCACCCTTTCTACTCAAGGGTATATACGTATGCTCTTTCTTCACCGATTCATCTTTTCCCATATACTTCTTTTTCGGAAAAAGTTCTTTAATTTTTTTTTCAAAAGTTATCTGAACAAAATACTATTTTTTTTTCCATTACCCAAATGAAAAAACTTTTCTTTCGTTGTTCCCAGTGCTTTTTCTTTTTCCAACTTCAAATACATAATGATAGTCTTTGTTATCGTCAATTAAATAGAAGTTGCTTTCGTGTGGATGCCACGGATTTTAATTATTCTCTTCATCCATTTTTACTTGACAAATATATTTAAAATAAATTTTTATTTTTATTTATTATTTTACGCATATTAAGAGAAAATAATTTTTTTGTATTGTACTCACATTATTTATTATTTATTTTAAATTATTTTCTCAAATTAAGTAAAATATATATTAACTAATATAAATATCATTATAAATTACGTTATTCATTTATTATTTCTAAAAGAATGTAAAAAGATAAATATATCAAATAAAAGTGAAAAGGGGAGTAGTTGGTATCTTGGTCAGCAATCTTGATATCTTGCTGCGCATTTGATGATAGTATCCCATTAACATTAAATTGCAATTAATTAACCTTTTTTCGCCTCTCGTGTTGATGCCACACTCCCTCACTTTCATTCGATGGATTTAAACAAGCTTGCATTTTGGGTCCGCAATTTTGATATCTTGTCGCGCACTCGACAATATGTTACGTTGATTTTTCACTTATTCAGTATTGTAAAAAATAATTTTTTATCTTTAGTTGTCATTTTTTTTGTATACAAAAAAAAGGCAATTTTTTCTTTTACACCCATAATATTAATTATTTATTTCAAATTATTTTTCAAATTCATTAAAAATGTGTATCATGTAAATTATTCACTTTATTTATTATTTTTGAAGAAGCATATAAAGTGCATAGTGGACAAATACAAGTGAACGGAGGGTGTATTTTTAAATTGCAATTGATTAATGTATTACCTTTTTTTGCTATAGTGATTAGTGAGTGTTTAGTAACTTGGGGTGTGTTTGGTATCAACGATAATATTTTTGGTGAAAATTTTTCTTGGAAAATAAGTCATAATTTTATTCATTTTTCGATGTTTCGTACGCAAATTAAGAATAATAATTTCTCAAGAGTATTAATAAATAATTTAGATATAATAAACATGAAGCCATAAAACTTTCAAACCAACAACCTTCCGAACACACAAATTGATAAACGTTCGAACTGCTAAACTCTCGAAACCGCAGAATTTTGAACCCGTAAACTTCATAATATCTAAACCCGTAAACTTCTAAACACATAAACCTCCGAACTCATAACTTTGAAATTTGTAAAATTTTGAACCTTTAAATCGATAAATAAAAAAACTAAAACTGAAAAATATATTAAAAAAATATTTTTTTTGCGGAGGGGGAGGGCAAGAAAAACAAAAAAACCAAAAATCTGAAAATATTAAAAACAAAGGTAATTTTTTTTGTGCGGGAGGGGGGAGGAGGGAGGTGGGGAGGTGAAAGGAGGATGCAAAAAAACAAAAAAAAAAATTGAAAAAAGAAACCTTCTTTTGAAGAGAGGGGGTGGGGTGGGAAAGGTTGATAAAGAGTTTTGAAAAATATTTTCTCTTTTCTTGATAAGGAAAACATTTTCCTCTAATTAAAGAAAAAGGAACTCATAAAAAAAATATTTTCTAAAATATTTAAATCAACCAAATATACAACAACAACATCATCATCATCAACAACAACAACAACAACAATTATCCAGTGTAGTCCCACAAATTGGGGTCTGAGGGGATAATATGTAAGCGGGCCTTACCCCTACCTGAAAGGGCATAGAGGCTGTTTTTAATCGACCCTCGGCTCAGTGAAGGAAAAGAAAAACAAAAACAAAAACAAAAACAAAAGTGTTATAAATAGAACTCTAATTAGAGTGAATGTCTATCTTATAGAAGAGTTTTACTTTGAGGCTAAGTCTTTTCTATGCCTATAAATAGAGGGGTCTTACCCCATTGTATATCATCCCAAAGTATCAATAAGAAAACTCCTCTCTCTACTTTTCTCTCTATTGTTCTTGTTCTTGTATTATTGTTCTTGTTCTTATATTATTTCATAACACGTTATCAGCACGAGTCTCTAACCGTCTCAAAGAATCGATTCTCGAGAAAAACTAAGGTATTTCTCTCTTCCTAATTTGATTTTCGATTATGTCTGATATTATGAAAAGAAAGTTCGTTGCCCTTGAAATTTCGGGCAAGAACTATATGACATGGGTGTTGGATGCTGAAATCCACTTAGATGCTATGGGTCTTGGAGACACCATTAAAGACAGAGATAAAGCATCCACCCAAGACTGTGCTAAGGCCTTGATTTTCTTGCGCCATCACCTTGATGAAGGTTTGAAAATTGAATATCTCACAGTCAAGGATCCACTCATCTTGTGGAACGGCTTAAAGGAGAGATATGACAACCTGAAGTTGGTCACTCTGCCACAAGCACGATATGATTGGGCTCATCTGAGGCTCCAAGACTTTAAGTCTGTTTCTGAATATAATTTTGCAATGTTCAGAATTACTTCTAAGTTGAAGCTCTGCGGAGATAATATCTCTGATTATGATATGCTTGAGAAAACGTCTAGAACGTTTCATGCCTCCAATATGGTACTGCAACAACAGTACAGAGAGAAAGGCTTCAAAAAGTACTCTGAACTGATTTCTCTCCTACTTGTGGCTGAGCGAAACAATGACCTGCTCATGAGAAATCACAAAAATCGACCCACCGGGTCTACACCATTGCCTGAAGCAGATAAGGTGTATTCTCATTATGCCAATCATGAAAAGGGCCATGGATTTAATCATGGTCGTGGTCGTAATCGGGGTCATAGCCGTGGACGTAGACAAGGAAGAAATCTCCATGATGTCCGTCACCCCCCGAGGAGAGATAACCGCCGAAAGCAGAAACGGGATTATGAGGATCCTAAGGCAAATAGTTCTGAACTATAAGATAGAGGAAAAAGAGGGGAAAAAGAGGGGAAAAAGACGGGATTATGATCGGGGTAGTCTGAAGTTGTTGCAAAAGAGGAGAAAAAGATAAGATAGAGGAAATCTTCAGGCTCCCTGAATGCGGACGCCGACGCCATGAAGAAGAGGGTAGTAGTCTGGGTCTGAAAGAGTAACGAGAAGAGTACCTGGGCTAGGCTAATCCCATCACCTTCACCTACGGGCGCTTCTCGAGCCGTTGGCCGGGGTGCGTCGTGAATACTGTTTTCGGGGTCCGTTTGTAGATTGATGCTGATGGAAACTTGTGAGTTACCGTCAACTGGGTCAGAAACTAGGATACTGTTAGGATCAGCGAGGGGCACGTCATTACTAGGTACTAGATTGTTATTTTCGTCGTGGTGACCTGACTTGCCGTCAATGTTTAAGTGAGCAGACTGAGAATTTGACATCCTTCGAACCTGAAATCAAACTTCAAAGAACAAGTGTAAAATAGGGTGTGTTATGGATATTCGTATCAAACCACCACTATTATCTTTTTCCCCATGGTAGGCCAAACTGTTTACCCTTAAAACTGAGTAACAATTAAATTTGTACGCAGATACATGGTTTAATTCAATACGAATGATCCTAGAACGATAAATATTTAGAGTAAAGAGAAAATGAAAAATCAAACCAATCGTAATGGAACAATCAAGTTACTAAAATTCAATTTCGATCAAACCCTTAGTATGGGCTCGATTGCAATTAAAGAAGAGAGCAAATGAAGAACACTTTAACAAGCTAAAAGATAAAAATGAGCTTTTATTGCTTTGATACGCATGTAACCTAGTGTTAGAATGAAGGAATTCTCCCATTCATATAGTGGAGGAATTTCAATACTAGTACAAGTCTAAGTAAGGTAAAAGTCTGTTCTTTTTTTTCCAGTAAATGTCGATCCACAGTTGATATCGGACAGGATTTGCATCGTAATATTCAGTTGAGAGCGAATATTACGGCTCCCTACTTTTCATGTTCAACTGTAACTCTTTCCTGTGGTCTTGAAATTGTACTTGGCCCAGATCTGTTGTTTAACTGTATCTGATCCTAAATACATCGTTTATCCCTCCCGAGCTCTGACACGAGGGACCCTTTGGCTTCGCTCGAAGTCACGTTGGACCATGCTTCCCTCTCGTTTCTTTATTAGGGAATCGGTGGTAATATTATCGTCGATTTTACCCGTATATCATAGACTTTGCCAAATATTGTGAAAAGGGGTGGACAATATTCTTTGGCTATATATCTGGAGCAATGTGATCATCAATGACTGAAAAAGAAATTCTTTATCCTCACATTTTCCATTTCCCACAATCGAGAGATTGTGTAAAATAATAAAGAGTAATAGAGGAATATAGTGAGGGGACATCACTTAGAAAATGGAAACTGGAATTGCGTCCAGATAGCTAGATATGAATATCTTTGGAATATTTCAGTCTTTATTCCAAAATTAGACAAGACCATGACCAAACAGATAAGCACATGTATTCCACCACCAAAATCGGATTTTAAATTGAAATCGGATAGCAAGTATATATGTATATAAAGTAACAAACATCAGGTACCATATTGCTTTTTATCTTTTCAAATGTTATTCTTATATATATTGACTTGGGTATTTTGTGTAGTGTATTTATAAACATTTTCATAGTAGACCATCTGTTCTTAACCATCTTGATAAGCTAATAATCCATTAAATGATGAACCATAATTTCGATAATATTGTTTGATAATTGTAATTTGTTATTTTACCTAACGGAGGAATGATATTATCCTTTTCTATAATTATTTCTTTAATTAGGACAGTATAGAATAACTATAAGTTTATTTATTTGGGTTTTCGGTTTGTCAAGTAATAAATATCACATGTGTTTATTTCTAGTTTTCGTTCACTTTTATTATTTATGAAAGCATTCTTCTATCCAACTTAGAATCGAATCAAATCGAAGCTAATTTGTAACTTACATCTATAGCTCAAGAACATCATCTAAATCTAAGTTTCCCTTCTTCTTTTTTTCCGCTCTTTTTCTTCTAAGAAAATTCCCCAATAGCCATTGTTAAAAGTGATCGAAAAGAAGGGCTATTTGCATCCACGTTCATTTTTGGTTTATGTTTTAATTTGTACTTGCTTTACAAAATAATTTTAAATATATATATTTTTTGTCTAACTTCAGCATACGGACCTGAAGTAGCAAAGACAATTACGCAACTTCAGCATTTTAATATAGGGGTCTGAAGTAACAAAAATTGCTGAACCAAGTGTGCTGAAGTTTTTGTTTGTAATTGATGAACTTAAGTTGAGGTTTTACTATCTATTTGATGAAGTTTTTATTCGTAATTGTTAAACTTAAGCACTCTAGTAGCTGGGTTTTGTGATGCTGAAGTTATTTAGTTCATTTGTAAAAACTTCAGCACTAAATAAGCTAAAGTTTTTTTGTCCTGAAAAGACTTTTACAAAAACTTCAGGAGAAGATGACGAAGTTATTTAGTTCATTTGTAAAAAGTTAAGCACTATATAAGCTGAAGTTTTTTTGTCATGGATTCATTTGTTTTGTCATAAAGCTTTTTCAAAAATTTCAGCAGAAGATGCTAACGTTATTTAGTTCATTTGTAAAAACTTGAGCATTAAATAAGATGATGTTTTTTTGTTCTCGATAAGCTTTTTCAAAATATTCAGCAAAAGATGCTGAAGTTATTTAGCTTATTTGTAAAACTTTTAGCACTATAAAAGCTAAAGTTCTTTGGTCCTGAATTCATTCGTTTTGTCATAAAGCTTTTTCAAAAACTTCAGCAGAAGATGCTGAAATTATTTAGTTCATTTGTAAAAACTTCAGCAGTATATAAGCTCAAAGTTTTGAAAAAGATTTCTAACACACTGGATAAATAATCAGCTTAACCTTTCAAAGTGTATTACTACTTTAAAATAATCAGATTGCCAACAGTATCTAAATCATAAATTTTGAAACAATAAATGTAAAAAAGAACAGAATTATCATAAAAAGAATCGCTAAGTGTGACCTTAAACTTCCCGTACGTGAAAATATTCACAAATTATTGTCTATTAACTTACGTAATTATTTATAATTTATTTATAAATAATCTAATAAACATACTTATGAAAAATCATCTCATTATTAGCAGCACCAATATCATCATTCATCATCATCATCATCATCATCATCATCAGAAGAAGAAGAAATGAAGTTAAAGTTATTTAAAAAATAGGTATAAGTTAAAAAAATTTTAAAAAATAAGTATAGGTTAAATGGGGGCAACCAAATAAGGCGCCCGTGCAATTTTTGTTGAGAAGAAGGTACTTTTGGAGAAGATTGGATGACTAGACAAGGTGACATGAAAGCAATGCCAATTAATTTGTGGCAAAAATTATGTTAGATTCTTACTATAACTATTGAGTTATGTAGTTAATTCACTTGTTTATACATCAAACAATCAGATGAATTATGAAAATGATAGGTACCTTAATTTGTAATATGAGATCATCCTCTAATATTTATGATGCAATATGAGATGTTTGATTATTTGCTTTGATGGAGATAATTTCTGTCACGACCCAAACCCCGTACTGGTTGTGATGGCGCCTCTCGTGAAGATAAGGTCACCCAGCTAACCAAACTCGTCTTTCCAAAATAGCTAAACACAAGTAAATAGCTTAAATATGACTTAATAATATTAATTAACAGAAATACAACCCAACACAACTCTAATCAGGGTGTCACAAGTCACGAGCACCTATCAGAATGTAAATTAACTATAAGGTCTAAAATATACAAAATTGGAATAATGAACAAAAAGAGAAACATGATGCTGCAAACGCTGGAAGTCACCTCCTTACTCATATAACTCTGCCTCTAATCGGCCAAAACCCGCTATCGGGTGAATTGATACATGCATCTGCACACGAGGTGCAGAGAGTAAAGTGAATACTCCAACTCAGTGAGTAATAACGGTAAATAACAACTGAGGGTAAGAAATCACGTATGACAAATTATCATGCTATATAGAAGCAGTGTAAACCCTTTTTAGAAAAAGAAAAATGGTGAAGCCATGAAATCTTTGGCGAAATACCTTAGCTCAATTTAAACGTAAAAATCATTTTTCATCGGTTATGCAAACGAATGCAAACAAGTTATGCAGATAAGCATGAAATTTCCACCCCACGGGCATAACACTTAGTTATCAAGGAATGCCAGAGTATTAGGTCTACATTGCAAGAGGTAGCACAAAATAGCAGATAAATAAGATAATGCAAACACATCAAACAGTACCGGCACCAGTACCGCTGCGGCGTGCAGCCCGCTCCACATATCGCCGCGGCTTACAGCCCGACCCGTTTATCGTCGACAGTGTTCACTGGGGTGTACAACTCTGGGAGGGGACCCTTACGGCCCAAATGCAATAATAGGCCATCTCGTGGCTCAACTAGGCCCTCGTTCTCATATCAATATCAATATCAATACAATATCGCTGCGGTGCACAACCCGATCCTATTCTCAGTCCAAAATCACACAAGCCCCTCGGGCACAATAATATAGAAATACTCAACCCAAACTTTATTAAAAATACAAATTAAGTTTCAAGTTTTAAGAAAAGGCAGCTGAGTTTGCAGATAGTATTAAATACTAGGAATGAGTTCAATTATAGGTAAATGAAAATGGTAAGAAACCAGTAATAGCAATCCCTCAAGGATTCAATCAATTTGCACGAAGCTCAAATATGGCAGTCAGCTCAAATTACAATGATAACCAGTAAATTTCAGTCAAATACGCAGTATATTCATCTACCGGAACGGACCAAGTCACAGTCCCCAAGGTGCTCTACCTCATGCTCGCTATCTGACATGCAAGTCACCTCAATATAGCACTACGATGTGCAATTATGGGGTTTCAAACCCTCAATATATCATTTACAATTATTACTCACCTCGAACGAGTGAAATCCCTAGCTCGCGACGCCATTGCCCCTCAATTCGGTCTCCTCGCGCGTCAAATCTGACCAAAACCAATATGAATACATCACAATACGCCAATGGAACAATACCAATCGAAAAAAACCAAAAAATATTAAAATCTTAAAATTGGCAAAACCCGAGCCCGGGCCCCCACTTCTCAAAAATCAAAAAAATTTATACCAACGGGTTCCTTATCTCGCCACGAGTCTATACATATAAAGATTACCAAAATCAGAATCCAAATGACCCCACAAATCCCAATTTTATTCTCTTAAGGTTCAAGCCCTAAACCACCATTTTTGCAATTAATTACCTGAGTTTTCAGCTATAATCCATGTATTTACCCCAAAAAATCGTGTTTTAAGTCCCAAAATTCATACCTTATCGAAACCCCTTGAAACATCTCTTCAAAATCGCCCACAATCCTCCAAGTCCGAGTTAAAAATATGAAACCCTTCAAAAATTCGCGAAGATTAACTTAAATATATCTGCCCAGGAAAAACTGCATCTGCGGTCAAACCTCGCTTCTGCGACATGCGCTTTTGCAGTCAACATTCCGCTTCACCGGAAATTCCCTAAAAGTCCTAAACCGCTTCTACGGTCGAAAGTGTGCATCTGCGGCTCCGCCTATGCAGTACCAATCCGCACCTACGATCCTAGGCCTCCACTTGACTTTCCGCATTGTGATTCCTTTTCCGCATCTGCGGTCCCCATTCTGCAGGTGCGGAAGTACCAGCAAAACGAATTCTCTACAATGACACAAGTCCACTTCCTTCCCATTAACCATCCGAAATCACCCGGAGGTGCCCCGGGACCTTAACCAAGAGCACCAACGCATCCTAAAACATCATTCAAACTTGTTCCAATCAACAAATACATTAAACAATGCTAAAACCATCAAATTATATCAGATTCAGGCCTAAGTTCTTCTAAAACTTCCGCAATACGCATTCGATCAAGAACCCAACCAAATCACCTCCGAATGTCCTGAAATTTTACACACACATCCCGAATCACCTAACGAAGCTACGGCAACTCTCGGAATTCCATTCCGACCCACGGATCAAAATCTCACCTATCAACCGGTGAATTACTAACTTCTCCAATTCAAACCTATTTCAACATCGGACCTCCAAAATCACTTCCGATCACACTCCTAAGCCACGAATCATCCCCCGAAGCTAACCAAACTATTGGAAATCACATCCGAGCCCTCTAACTCATATGTTAACATCCGGTTAAGTTTTCCAAACTAAGCCTTCCTCAAAGTGACTAAGTGTCTCATTTCCTACCAAAACCAATCCAAATCAACTCTATCACACCAAAAACCGATAATAAAGCATAAGGAAATATAAAATAGGGGAAACGGGGAGGTAACTCACGAGACGACGGGTCGAGTCATCCTCGAGCGTACCCATTGTTATTCTAGAAGCCAACCAATAGCTGAATAACTTTTCCATGCATATACCCGGGGGTAATCCCCCATCATCCTATCTCACATAGGTCCAACTACACATTGTCACTGGAAGTTCATAATCCAATCTAGCCCATAAACCTTAGAACCACACTTCCATTTCCGAAATCATACACAAGTCGAAAACCTCCCATCCATATTCAGGACAAGTCCGAACCAGCTGTAATAACCCATACCTGCAACCCGGGTTCAATTACCTGATATTCCACATAACTCAAACATATGTTGCGATAACTCCCATTAACAACATCTGCACACAAGGCCAGACTACCGCTAGAAAACCTCTTAACAACTAAAGTTTCTTTCCAATACCTTTACATATACTGCAACTGATAACTAAAACACGCAGTAAGCCATCGCCATTTCTCAGATCAACCGTTCATGAAACCACTTCTCCTTTGGCAAATACTACATCAAATTTCTGAGTCGAAGCTCGATATTATCCCCTCAAACATATTGAAATCGAATCTGCTTGTACTCATTAAAGATCCCAACAATCTTATATAATCAATACACTACTCTGGTGACATTACACATTAATACAGGACTAAGCCACAACTCGCACAATACGCGCACCAATAAGCAACAAACTGAACATACTCAATTGATGAAAATGACTCAAATGAAAGAGATGTACTTCAAGCTCTCTAGTACCACCACAACACAAGACGGAGAATCCATCTCCCATCATAGAGACAGAACACACGAATCTCACCCGCAATATCATACATCCATATAACTTCGTACCAATGCGTGACCTCATCCAGTACGAACTTCTTAGCTAATAAGCCACCCCGTATATATTCAAAAGTATCATATGATGCTACAAAGTGCCGATAGGCTACCGATTAAAATGCGGTACAAAAGGAAGATGAACTCTGGAAGGAACAGCCTAGCCTACGCACTGATACGTGCTCTCCTTAGAAAAATAGGAAGCAAGGCATACAAAAATAGCATATAGAAAACTAAGCTTAATATCACACTAGACGCGCAACCCGATCCGAATAACACACTCATGGCGGCGTGCCACCCGATCCACACATAACACTAACTTAAAGAGGTGTACATCGAACTAAGTTTCTCATTAATATAAAATACCGAATTTAAGATACAAGCACGCTAAGTGTATAATGCCGTCCCTGAGGGGACATATAGCGCTATAAGCTACCAAAACGCAAGCTCAACTGAGGTGCGATATACATTCTGAATCTCAAGAGCCATTTTGCTCATAAACATCATTTATACGTGGATCCTCAACACATAAGCATTTTCTCAAACCGTCTCACAACTCACACGGCGCACAGTATCACTGCATAAAATATCTGACGACGAAATAACACCCTGACTCCTCCTCCATAAGGAGCGCATCACTGAAATGAACCCGTTTTGCCTGACATAGAGCCCATATTCACATTTGAATCCATCCACCGACCTCAAGCCGATTCTGATCGCACTGAACTAGGTTAATTACCTTTCAAAGGTCCCTAAAAACTCATCTTCCGCTCGTAACACATAAGAACATCCATCATAATCGGAGAAATCATCCGTAGTCCACAACTCAATAGACTAAGTGCCCTCCGAGCTTATTTTCTCAATTAAATGATCACAACCTTTATACTTGGTTCAATTCTTCAATCAACCAAGTGACTAACTTCCAAACTTACACAATCTTCCTATGGGACACCCTCCCACAATCTACCATTACGAATAACTGGGTTGTACCTCCAAACCACCTACCGCACTAACGCTGAAAAGCGATCAAGAATCATTAACCAGGGTGCAAAGCCTTTTCACAAAACACCATTCTGAGGTGATGCTGAAGACAATACCGATTTACCTTAAACGTCGAGTCTTCCTCCCTGCTTATCCGAGCTTATGACATCTTTGTCCATACCGAGTTGTTACCTCTATCTTTACTTCAAATTTCATACCACTCGTTGTATCCAATATGCCAATGTACGGTAGAACACGCTCTTCATCACAACTTCGGAACCATTATTAGATTAACACTTCATCATTTAGAACTTTCCACTTAACTCACTTCAGGAGAACCAAAGTAACACATAGGTTAATTCTCATAACCGTAGAATATGCAAATCTCTAAGTAGTGGTGCAACCCACCATGACCCTTCCGGGATCCACCTACACGTAACAGGCCCATAACAATGGAATACTCTTGAATAACATCAATTACGACGGACAACAGGCCTCACCTGTACCGCTACAAATCACACGCATAACTTGATCATGTTGACGTAATCGATCTCTACCACTAATATGCCAACAGATATATTGCTAACCAATCCATCTTCTTTTGACTTACCCTGATAGCCCTAGGAATCATAGTAACTGCATTCAACATATAACACCATCCATCTGCACCCATCCCAAGTGACTTTGAATCACGAGACCATGCTGTCTTACATCCCACGAAGCATTTTGTACCTTCCAACTGCTACATCGCAAGTCGAAACATCATAGAACATTCTACGAATTTCGAGCCATTACCTGCACCTTCCTGATAGTACTACATGGAAGCCCATAATTGATATATAAAAATTACACATCTTGACCTCTCCCAATGGAGACTCGGTTCTAATCACACATACAAATTCTAGATACCCAATTGTAACATGTAGAATCTCGAAGACATTAGTAACATTCTCGATAGTCATTTACTCTGTTCAACTGCATTTAGCCTGACCCAATGAACAGAACCACTCGTGCCTCATTAGCACTCTGACACTGCAAGATATGACCTCGTCACAATACAAACAAAAATCTTCCTACTCCATGCACCAAGCATTCTTCACAAACAACAGCTTAAGACATCCTGTGATTCTCACACATCTGTAAAGCACCATATCACCTTTGTCAAAATTTTCCTTTACTCCAGCCATCCTCGGCTCAATTTCTGCAATCAGAACTGATTCGCCTGCATGTCTTAATCGGAACCAACATAAAACAAAACTGTGCAATGAGCTAATCATTAGCAACCTCTCCAACTTGGCTCAAAGCCATAGATCAAAACGCACAATAACTCATAACGTATATACTCTATTGCTGCCTTAATACCATAGTGAGATTAAACTCAATCCTTCATAGGCTTGTAGAAACATCAATCATCTAGATTTTTTTTTGAAACTTTTCTATCGCGCATTCACTCACACAACAGATAAGCCCATTCTCTAGGCGATCCAATCTAGATTTCAACACATTTTCTTCACTTGTAAATGAGATTTCCTAACATACACATATGGATCACACCACTTTAGAACAGTCCGCAGGAGATAACCCACCTGGGTCGCCTATATATAACATTTCTGTATACCTTCCACCATCATACACATAACACAGCCACTTAGTCTTTCTAAGTCTGAACTCATACCTCATCATGAAATTCAACTGGAAACATGAAAAGATTCTTCACGCGCCCATAACTCGGGCCATACCCCAAATCACAATAGAATTCAAACACCTAGCAGTTCTTCTATCATCCAGAAGACCTCCCTCATCACTTCCAAGTCACATAAATATATCCCGCAGTACTAATATACTCAGCACGTGGCTATCCGGCCGATATTTCCACTAATAGGGACATAACCGAACGTATAAGTTCGAAACACTTGCTCACACAATCAGCACCTCGGTGCTCAAGCCATAGACCAAGATACAGCCTCAAGTCCTCGAGAGTGGCCCAACATAAACTCAGAGAGAAGACATCCCACCCCTTGATTGGGAAATAACAAGCCATCAAGGCACATCTAATTTTGAGCGTTCATGTGAACATACGAACACGTGGAACGAAATTTCAAGGATTACGTTTCAAGCTAAATCAAGGACGCACGATAATAATTCCAAGAATGTGAAGTTTTCCTAAAGTTTCTGCATCCTCTCGAGGATAAATACGTACGTATCCGTACCGATCCGTGAGACTCTACTAATTCTGCTTATGACTCGTGAGACCTAGTAACCTAGGTTCTAATACCAACTTGTCACGACCCAAACCCCGCACGTATCATGATGGCGCCTCTCGTGAAGATGAGGCCAGCCAACTAACCAAACACGTCTTTTCAAAATAGTTAAACATAAGTAAACATGTTAAATATGACTTAATAATATTAATTAGCCGAAATACAACCTAACACAACCCTACTTGGGATGTCACAAGTCACGAGCATCCATCAGAATGTAAATCCACTACAAGGTCTAAAATATACAAAAAATCGAATAATGAACAAAAAGAGAAACATGGTGCTGCGAACGCTGGCAGTCACCTCTTTACTCAAATAACTCTACCTGTGATAGGCCAAAACCCGCTACCGAGTGAATAGATACCATCATTTGCACACAAAGTGCATGGAGTAAAGTGAGTACTCCAACTCAATGAGTAATAAAGGTAAATAACAACTGAGCGATAAGAAATCACGTATGACAAATTATCATGCTATATAGAAGCAGTGTAAACCCTTTTTAGAAAAAAAAACGGTGAAGCCATGAAATCTTTAGCGAGACACCTTAGCTTAGTTTAAACCTCTTTTAAAAATGACATTTTCAGCAATTATGCAAACGAATAGAAACAAATTGTGCAGATAAGCACGGAATTTCTGCCCCACGGGCACAACACTTAGTTATCAAGGAATGCCAGAGTATCAGGTGTATCTTGCAAGAGGTAGCGCAAAAAAGTAGATAATGGAAGACAAATATGATCATGTAAATACATCAAATAATATCGGTACCGCTGCGGCATGCAGCCCGCTCCATATATCGCTGCGGTGTACAGCCCGATACGTCTATCGTCGGCAGCGCTCATTGGGGGTGTGCAACTCTGGGAGGGGCCCCTTACAGCCCATGCGTAATAATAAGCCATCTCGTGGCATCAACTAAGCCCTCACCCTCATATTAATATCAATACAAAATCGTTGTGGCGCGTAACCCGATCTCATTCTCAGTCCAACATCACAAAAGCCCTCGGGCAAACTAATGTAGAAATACTCAACCCAAACTTTATTAAAAATACTAATTAAGTTTGAAGTTTGAGAAAAAGTTGGTTGAGTTTGCAAACAATATTAAATACTAGGACTGAGTTCACCTGATATGTAAAAGAAAATGGTAAGAAACCAGTAATAGCAATCTCTGATGAATTCAATCAATTGGCACGAAGCTCAAATATGAAAATCAGCTCAAATTACAATGATAACCAGTAAATTTCAGTCAAATACGCAATATATTCCTCTCAGGGGACGAACCAAGTCTCAGTCCCCAATGGTGCTCTACCCCACGCTCGTTATCCGGCATGCAAGTCACCTCAATATAGCACTACGATGTGCAATTACGGGGTTTCAAACCCTCAAAATATCATTTACAATCATTACTCAACTCGAACCGGTGAAATCCCTAGCTCACGACGCCATTTCCCCTCAATTCAGCCTCCTCATGCGTCGAATCTAACCAAAACCACAACGAATATGTCACAATATTCCAATGGAGCAATACCCAATCGAAAACAGCCAAAAAATATTAAAATCTCGAAATTGGCAAAACCCTAGCCCCGGGCCCACATATCAAAATCAGAAAATTTTACACCAACGGGTTCCTTATCTCACCACGAGTCTATACATATAAAGATTACCAAAATTATAATCCAAATGACCCTACAAATCCTAATTTTTATTCTCTTAAGGTTCAAGCCCTAAACCACCATTTTTGCCCATTAATTACTTAAATTTTCTGCTCCAATACATGTATTTACACCAAAACATCGTGTTTTATGTCCAAGAATCCATACTTTATCGAAACCCCTTGAAACATCTCTTCAAAATCGCCCACAATCCTCCAAGTCCGAGTTAAAAATATGAAACCCTTCAAAAATTTGCGAAAATGAACTTAAATATATCTGCCCAGGCAAAACCGCATATGTGGTCAAACCTCGCTTCTGCGATGTCCGTTTTTGCAGTCAACAATCCGCTTCTGCGGAAATTCCCTAAAAGTCCAAAACCCCTACTGTAGTCGAAATCCTGCATCTACGGCTCCGCAGATGCAGTACCCAGTCCGCACCTGCGATCCTAGGCCTCCCCTTGACCTTCCGCATCTGCGATGCCTTTTCCGTATCTGCGGTCCCCGTCCCGCAGGTGCGGAAATATCAGCAACAACAATTTTCTGTAATGCCACAAGTCCAATTCCTTCCCGTTAACCATCTGAAATCACCCCGAGGTCCCCGGGACCTCAACCAGGAGAATCAATGCATCCTAAAACATCATTCAAACTTGTTCCAATCATCAAAACACATCAAACAACGCTAAAACCATCAAATTACATCGAATTCAAATCTAAGTTCTTCTAATAATTCTGAAACACGCATTCGATCATAAACCCAACGAAATCACCTCCGAATGTCCAGAAATTTTACAAACGCATCCTAAATCACCTACCTAAGCTGCAACAGCTCTCGAAATTCCATTCCGACCCTCGAATCAAAATCTCGCCTATCAATCGTTATTCGCCAAAATACTAAATTCGCCAATTCAAGCCTATTTCTACACCGGTCCTCCAAAATCACTTCCGATCACACTCCTAAGCCACGAATCATCCCCCAAGCTAACCGAACTATCGGAAATTACATCCGAGCCATCTAATTCACAAGTCAACATTCGGTTGACTTTTCCAAACTAAGTCTTCCTTAAAGAGACTAAGTGTCTCATTTCTTACCAGAACCAATCCAAATAAACTCGATCATAGCAAACACCGATAATGAAACATAAGGAAATAGAAAATTGAGGAAATGGAATGATTACTCACGAGACGACGGATCGGATCGTCGCAATTTCTGAATCCAAATCTAAGATAGTTACTATTTTCAACTTTGTATCTTCATATTTATTTATTTATTTATTAAAAAAACATTTTACAACTCCGCAACTTCTTTTTTTTTTAAAATTTCTATACTCGTTGTAATATTTCACATTGAACTGCATTGGACTTGAATGTGGAGCTAGCCGAAGTATATTTTAATTCCCACTAGTTAGAATATACTGCTAAACAGTCCACAACAGAATAAGAGAAAATCAACTCATGTCTAAATAGCTATTTGAGTTTCACCTAAATTTATTTTAATTAAAGTGGAGCTTTAATTGTGATAACTACATGCTTTTCTATGTATCATTCAGGGCAGGAACACATGTTGGATACCGACATAATTCTTCTTCCACCATTCAAATTTTTATTATCTATATATTCTTCTATATTCAAATGTTTTTTCTTTAAAAAAATACGAAATAGCCTAAATAATACTTATACTTATATCACTTTAATATGTCGGTTTTTAAATTTGATTATCAATTAAATACTTAAACTCCTTTAAATCGCATATAATAAACGCTTATGACAGGAGGTTATCAATACATGTAATACAATCTCTTCTAAGTTGACTGTCACATAAAAAAATAACAATATATAAATACCATATTGTTAAGAATAGAACTCTAATTAGGGTGAATGTCTATCTTATAGAAGAGTTTTACTTTGAGGCTAACTCATTTCTCTTCCTATAAATAGAGGGGTCTTACCCCATTGTAAATCATTCCAAAAGTATCAATAAGAATACTCCTCTCCCTACTCTCTCTGCAATTTTGTTCTTGTTCTTTTATTATTTTATAACACGTTATCAGCACGAGTCTCTAAACAGCCGAGATAAACAAATATAGAATCAATTACGTTGATGGTGGAAGCTCGAGTATTTTATATGTGAATCAATTTGCTTCAATTGTCCAGGGAGTGTCTTTTTTCATTTTTCCTATAAATTCTCACTTTAATATTTGGGATTTAATATTTGATATTGTTCATATTACATAAACATACAATATTATTTGTGCAGGAAAGTGAGTTGGTTGAATCAAGAAGAAACATATGGTTCATTACCCTACGATATTTCCATTAAGGAAGCACGGCAAATTGGAAGCTGTTGATATGAATTTGGTACTGCCTGAGGTCAAAAGGGATCAGGTTATACAAGGGCATACAACATTCTAATAGAAGGTAATCTTTTGCTTGGTTGATCTACCATCTTATTCTCCTTACTTAAGTTATACAGGGGCAGCCTAAAAGTACATTGATACAAACACAACTATTCTGGATGTGCAAGGAGTATGGTATGTTGGTTAACTAATAAATTAAGTGAAATATATATATATATATATATATATATATATATATATATATATATATATATATATATGTGTGTGTGTGTGTGTGTCTTTGTGATTGGTACAATTACTATTTTCGTTGATATTTGCTGACTTTGGAGAAACTGTAAAAGGAATATGTGCTTGCCCTATTGTGAGTTTATATTCATCACTAGCTTAAACTATCATGGTCCGGGAATGAAGAACTTGAACAAATCAGCGAGAAAATTAAGTTACTGTGTGTTACGAATACTTAACAAGTCTAAACAGAAGCTATCACAGACTAATAACAAATATGCACTTTGCATGTGTGTACTAACAATCTAAAATGCAATTTAACTTTGTTTATTGAAAGTACAGTTGAATTGTAATACGATTGATTAACAGAAAAATGACAACGAAATATTCTAATTTGTATGGAATTTTCAGTAAGTCACATAGTTTTATTTTTTTCATTAATTCATATTGTTACTCTGCATATTATATGTGTTAGCAAGAACTAGATGACATGGGTGTTGGATGCTGAAATCCATTTGGATGCAATGGGTCTTGGAGATGCCATTAAAGACATAAATAATGCATCCACCCAAGACTGTGCTAAGGCCCTGATTTTCTTGCGCCATCACCTTGATAAAGGTTTGAAAATTGGATATCTCACAAAGCAAACTTGGATCAACGTCCAATTGTAAAAATATCAGTTTAATTGATTCATGTACCACACATACGATATTCAAAGAGAAGAAATATTTCTCTCATTTAAGTATGTGTAAGGCAGATGTTACTACAATTTCTGGTAGTAGTAAATTGATTGAAGGCTCCGGAAGAGCAACTATAACTCTGCCTAAGGAACAATATTTATCGTAGAGAATGCAATGTTCAATTGGGATAAAAGTGGAACATCCTGTAGCTCATGTTCACACTCAAAATGGTCTTGCAGAATCTTTAATTAAACGTCTGCAGTTGATTGCAAGACCATTACTCATGAAAACGAGGCTGCCCACTTCGGTTTGGGGTCACGCCATTTTGCATGCAGCTGCAATTAGTTTTGGGTCATGAACCTAATATATCCCATTTAAGAATTTTTGGATGCGCAGTATATGTGCCTGTAGCACCGCCATATCGCACCAAAATGGGTCGGCAAAGAAGGTTAGGAATATATGTTGGGTTTGAATCGCCCTCCATTATTCGCTACCTCGAAACATTGACAGGGGATTTGTTCACTGCACGATTTGTATACTGTCGATTCGATGAGACACTTTTCCCAAAATTAGGGGGAGAAGTTGGCGAAACCAAACGGAAAATTTTGTGGAAAAATCCATCATTATCTCATCTTGATCCACGTACCTCTATTTGTGAAAAAGAGGTGCAAAATATTATCCATTTGCAAAGAATAGCAAATCAAATGCCTGACGCATTCACGGACTTGAAAAGGATAACAAAATTACATATCCCCGCACAGAATGTGATAGCAGTATGTGATAAGTCTGAAAGAAGACAAAATTATTATCGTGAAGGTATCAATGAATATGGACGTGGCAATAGACGGAATTATAATCGTCATCATTGTGATAATGAGAATAATAAAGATTCTCAAAATTATCTTTCACTTTATGAAAGTAATATTTGACATGAGATTTTATATAACACATACAGATGATTATGATCCATTCATGGTGTGAATGTGACAACATATGATTTATGAATACATATTCATTCTTGGAAGAATATGAACGTGCTAGTGGTAGTGAATATACCACATCACCTCTAGAAGGAGGTTTGAGATGATATATGAAAATAATGTCATTATTATGGCATGAATGATCATTGGTCACGTACCTATTGTACGCCAAAATATTTTGGAAATATGATTATTAAAGGACAACGATAATACAAGAAACATATCTTGCATATAACTTTGACCATGACCATAATGGTATAACTTTCTCTTTAAAAGAGATATTCACCACATGGATGTTGATGAATTTGTGGTAGTACAAAATTAATTGAGAGCTCTAGAAGAGCCAATTATTACTATGTTGGAGAAACACAATTGATTACCAATAAGGTATTGTGTTGTAGTAAGTCTCAAAGAAACTTATTCAGTTTCCAAAGTATATGTAAAAGGGGTTGATTATATTGAGACAATAAATAAAGGAAAGATTTGATATCTTCTATTACTACAACTTGTAGCGGGATAATCTGTATATGAAAAGCTACCCGCTTTATTCTCCAGTTTGTACTACACAAATAAACGAATACCACACTAAAGTGGATGTTTATTGATATAAAAACCCATATCATAATAAACTTGGGGTTTTTTGAGAAATGCACATGTCATGGTGTAAACATGAACTTATCAATATTGATAATTTATTCAGTTGGCATAATCAGTTTAGCCATATCAATTTAAATGTGATGTGCAAATATAATAGAGAATTCACATGGGCAAATATTAAAGAACTAGAAAGTCCTTTACAAATTCTCTTATATTGCTTGTTCTCATTAATTAATTGATCAACTAAAATTGGGATTGAATCCCATGAATGCTGGAAATATCAAAGGTGAATATGGGCCCATTCGCCTGCAATGTGTACCACATATGATGCATCTATGATATGGTTACATGTGCGATTATTATTAACCTGCAGCCTGGCCGGTGCTTGCGAGGTAAATTGCTCAGTAATCTAATTTCGAGCATAATTTCCAGATTTTCAATTCAAGATAGTTTATCTTGATAAGTTGGTTTACATCATAGTTGGTTTAGCAAAATAATTTACTGAGTGCCTCCATTTAATAGCTAAATTATTGCCTATGAGAACAAAGTTATCTATATCAATTTGATATACGCTATACACGAGAGTATATTATATTCTCCCCTCACAAGTGGTTCAGGGTCAGGAACCAAATAATTTCATCTTATTATTATTAATGTGCTGTGTATATTAACATGATAATGCACAAAGATGATTTCCCAGAGTTGAGGAAACAAGTTAGTTTTCCTAACATGAGGGGGAGACATGATAAACACTTGAGAAAAGGTTACATGGGATGAATTATCATTTGTATATATAGATCCTCGAATATCATAATATGAACTTGAAGTTCATAAAAGGATAAACATATTGCAAAGCATGCCATACGCATTTGCTGACCCAAAGAAAGTAACTATATTCTCACTGCAAATGCTCATATTGAGTCCTAGAAGGACAAAGTCTTTGATACGCTTAAAGCGTATAGACAAATCGGTTTCAAAAGAACTTCTTAATAAAAAAGATGAGCAAATGATCAAAGTGATCATAATAAGGAGGCAAGTGATCTAGAAGATCACATGACATAACACTTCATAAAATCTCATGAGAGATTCAGGTACCTGAATGTATGAATGAAGAGATCTCCATGTTATGTCTTTATGAAAATTTACTGGAACCGATATAAAATGTTCGTCGACGACATCTATGATAGCGCTAAATATCGATGAGGATCTTATGTTTGTCGAATACAAACAAAAATATTGGCCAAATAAAGAGATACAATTCAAGTAGAAGTGATTTCATATGAAAGACATGTAATTTTGGACATGTAGTTCGAATACTTGAAAGTATAAAGTCAATGGTATGTGTAATCAGTTTTTGATATCTTATTTGTTTAGCATGACATGAAAACTTGATATGCATCTAAAGTCTATTATATGACTTAACTTATATGACAACCCATGAAGGATTTAAGTTGCTTGAAGAATCTACAATTCTTGATCTTGATGTACCACTTCCTTAATACAATTTATGTACAAATATATCTTGCTATAACTATGATAATGTGATGGCGAGGATATCTCTATGGAAATATTGAAGAGCCATTCCACGATATTTGTGAAGACATTATATATATATCACGAGTTATGATTTCAAGGTGCAAATATTCATTATAGTTAATATTGCTGATTTATTTATCAAATCTCTACTAACGATTTCTTGAAGCTAGTGCACAAGATTGGGATGCGAAGACTCAAGGATGTGAATTGATGCTCTCTTCAGGAGGAGTTAATGCGCGTTGCACTCTTTTTCCCGTACAAGGTTTTGTCCCACTGGGTTTTCCTTGCAAGGTTTTTAACGAGGCAACCAATAGGCGCATTTCTAAATATGTGTACTCTTTTTCCTTTTCTAGAATTTTTTTCCCATTGGGTTTTATTTCAATTAAGGTTTTAACGAGGAACATTATTTATTGAGTAGACATTCAAGGGGGAGTGTTAAGAATAGAACTCTAATTAGGGTGAATGTCTATCTTATATAAGAGTTTTACTTTGAGGCTAACTCATTTTTCTTCCTATAAATAGAGGGGTCTTACCCCATTGTAAATCATCCCAAAAGTATCAATAAGAATACTCCTCTCCGTACTCTTTCTGCAATATTGTTCTTGTTCTTTTATACTTTTATAACACATATTACATAATAAACTAAAAATAACTAAAATCAGAAAAATAAAAATAAAAATAAAATTCAAATATTAATCCCCTAATCTACTCCGTCGTTGATTTCTCTCTCTCCCCTCACCTCCTTCTTCCTTCCCATCTTGCTTCTCTCTCTTCATATTCTTCCTCCTCTTCCCTTTCAATTCTTCACTTTTTATATTATGAAAATAAAATTTAAATTTATAAAGAGAATAAAATATGGTAAAATTATTTTTTTTTCCAGATCGAAATTAGAAAAAGAAATTTGGTAGTCCCTCTCCATGGCTGAAGGCGTTAGTAGCGGAGAAGAGGTTAGGTGGTTAGAGAAGGATTCTCTTAATGATTTTTGGGTTGGAAGTTAAATCATTACTATCTTAAGCTTTCCTGTTAATTTCATCAGCACCCAACTTGAGTCCAACGACCCAAATAAAAATATAATCACATTTTAGCTCAATGATTTAATCGTACTCCAGATCTCGAACTCATACACTCCAACGAAATTCAAATTTTCAGATTCAAGGTTTAACTTCAGATGAGTTTTCATGTGTTTAACTTTTCTTAACCCGATCCCCCAAACAATAAAAATTCATCATCTCATTTAACAATGATTTATGGAGGGATGAGATTCTGGTGGTGGTGGAAGAGAAGGACGAGATAGCGATGGCAGAGGTAATGGAGAAGGGAAGCAGCGTTGAAAGGTCCTTGTTTTGGGTCGATTATTTAGTTGGGAACTATCAATCGGCTTTCATAGAGGGAAGAGACATACTGGAAAATGTTATTATGGCCCATGAGCTAATCAAAGGCTATAATCGCAAGACAATATCCCCTAGATGCCTGATAAAAGTTGACATTAGGAAGGCCTAAGACTCGGTTGAATGGGACTTTCTCAAGGCAGTACTACTTGAATTTGGAATTCCTTATAAAAGTAGTAGTATTAATAATGAAATGTGTCTCCACCGTCAGTTACTCCCTTTTGATAAATGGAGGACTCACCAAGAGTTTTGACGCAAGAAAAGGGCTAAGGCAGGGAGATCCAATGTCCCCCTATTTGTTTGTTCTAGCCATGGAATACCTAACCAGATCCTTAAAAAGGCTACATAGAAATCCAGACTTTAACTTCCATCCCAAATGCTCCAAACTACAAATCACACATATATGCTTTGCAGACGATCTTTTGCTGTGTTGTCGGGCTGATAAAACTTCCATAAAACTCATGATGAATGAATTTGAACAGTTCTCTAAGGCCTCAGGACTCCAAGCCAATATGGATAAAAGCTCCTTATATATAGCAGGTGTATCCACTAACTTTAAGGAAAAAATATGCTCTGATCTTCACCTCACAAAGGGCACCCTGCCATTCAAATATCTAGGAGTACCCTTATCCACAAAAAAGGTCACAATATCTCAATGTATGCCCCTAGTGGAGAAAATAGTGGACAAAATTAGAAGTTGGACATCAAAACTTCTATCTTATGCTGGCAGAATCCAACTCATTAAAAGTGTCCTCTTTGAAATGCAAACCTATTGGGCCCAGGTTTTCCTCATTCCAAAAGAAAATATAAAGCTGGTAAATGGAATATGTAGGAATTACCTTTGGACTGGTAGTCATGAAACGAGCCATAGGAATCCAATTGCATGGGAAACATTGTGTAAACCAATGGCGGCAGGAGGATTGAACATTATATCCTATAAAAGATGGAATAAAACGGCCCTCTCAAAACTCCTTTGGGCCTTAATGGCAAAAAAAGACAAACTCTGGATCAAATGGATACATTGTCACTACATAAAGAAAAAAGATATTGAAACCATGGACATTCCTAAACAAGCTAGCTGGCTCGATAGGAAATTGTTTGGCACGAGAGAATGGTGGGCAACTGATGGTACAGGAATGCACACATGTACAAAAAATGGGCAATTTAGCATCAGAAAGGCATACATCCAAACCACTCCTCAAAATCCCAAGGTTGCATGGAAAAAGTTATTAATGGTGACTGGCATACTCCCGAAACAGAAATACATCTTATGGATGGCGTTGCATAGACGCTTGGCGACGGTTGACAGATTAGCTAAATGGGGAATTCACACTAATCAATCCTACAGTTTGTGTGATAGAGATACTGAAGAAACACATGAACATTTATTCTTTGAATGCGTATACTCCAAAACATTGTGGCAAGCTATGTTACAATGGATGAAATATCAAAGAATAACAGGCTCGTGGGAAACAGAAATCCAATGGCTGATAGCAAAGGTAAACAACAGAAAATCCCAGAAAATCCATTCTAGGAGTGGTGTTTGCAGCGGTAATATACAACATATGGATGGAAAGGAACACCAGAAGGTTTCAACAGACAAACAGAGACGCCAAGGACCGAGCAAAGGGGATCACAATTCAAATGCACTTCACTGGCGGAAAGATACCTAAATGGTCACACATGTTACAGAACATAAATAGCTACCCCGTATGAAAGCTTCCACAAATGTAGCAATTTATGTAATAGGACAGTAGTTTAACAACAACAGTTGTAGAGTTTTAAAAAATGATTGTACATATAAGAACTGTTCTAGAGTCCAAAAGAACAGATGATGTAATTTTGCCATATAGTTGAAATACAACAATTTCTTCTAACAAAAAAAAAAAAGGTCCTTGTTTTGTCATTTTCTTTTATTTTTAATTTTTGGGTTTTTGGGTTTTTCTTAAACAAAATCGCCCATCCACGCTCTTAATGTACGTGTATCCTACACTCTTTGTCCAGCTCAACTTTATAAATGGCACATAAGCTCGTTGAAGGTATTTAAAAGATCAATTTTAACAAATTAAATGTCTGGATAAAAATATTTGAAATATATGATCCGAAATATGAAAATTATGCAAGTACAAGTATCCATTAGGCTATTTAACTTTAAGAAAAAGAAAATTTAGATAGAAAATGTACAATCTAGTACCACAATTTTTTATTGCGATATTTGTTTCTTTTTCCTTCCAGTTTTTTCCCCGTCTTATATTCAAGTGTACGATATACGTATGCTCTTTCGTCAACAATTCATCCTTTTCAATAAACTTCTTTTGGAAAATAGTTTTTCAATTTTTTTTCGGAAGTTATCTAAACAGGAAAATAATTCTTTCCCATTACCCAATTGATACTTATCAATTAGCTGGAAAAGAAAAACTCTTTTGCTTTAGTGGCTTGGGGATGTTCGTTGTTCCCACTGTTTTCCTTTTCGACTTCAAATAATAATCGTCTTTGTTATCATCAATAAAAATAGAAGTAAAGGATATGGAATAATGAATGTGATTGCTCTTTTTTTAATTAGAGATTTCGAATTCAAGTATTAAATATGAATTTCTTTTTATAGGGAATCTTCCTCCCAAATGGGGTTCTCGTAGCGCGAATCCTAAAATAATCGAGTTTCAATACAAGTACCATTGTATCGAACATCTAGGAAAACCAAAATAAAAATAAAAATAGAAATTGCTTTCGTTTGGATGCCACACTCCCTCCCTTTAATTGTTTCAATGGATTTTAATTAGTTGGTGTCTTGGTCAGCAATCTTGATATCTTGCCGCGCACTTGATGATAGTAATTAGTATCCCATTAACATTTAATTGTCAATTAATTAATTTCTTACCTTTCTTTTCTCCTTTTCTTTTTGTTTGCCTTTCGTGTTGGTACCAGACTCCCTCCTTTTCATTCGATGGATTTAAACACGCTTGTACTTTGGGGCCGCCATTTTGATATCTTGTCGCGCACCGGATATTATGTTATGTTATTATTAAACTGCAATTGATTAATGTCTTACCTCTTTTGCCACAGTAATTAATGAGTATGAATTACATTAATTAGTACTAACTACTAGGGGTGTACATAGACCGGGTTAGTTCGGATTTTACAATTACCAAACCAAACCAATTGTATCGGATTATTAATTTTAAAGACCAAACCAAACCAATAAACTCGGGTTTTTCAATATCGGTTTTTCTCGGGTTTTTTCGGGTTTTCGGGTTATTCGGGTTTTTCAGAATTTTTTCCGGTAAAATTTTCGTAGATCAAAACATATAACGTATGCTCAAAATATTTCTTTAATCCTAGTAAGATACAACTATATAAAGTATTTTCCAAGAAAATAATACAAAATATGAGATATGCCATGACTCATGACATTATCCTAAAATATTCAACAATAAAGACAATAAAATTATGTAATATAAATATTGCTAATTAAAAAGCCGTAGTAAAAATAAACATAATCTAAAAGCACTAATCAAGCTAAACTAGATAGACTAATAGGGGAATATTAATTATATGCCTAAATCTAAAGCAAAATAAAAATAGGTTATGTATTTTTATCTAAATTATTGCAAAACAAAAATTAGACATTCAATACATTCCCGATCGTAATATTGAATTGAATATCTTTTGTTAACATTAGTATTGATTGCTAACATTATTTAATTTACTAATATTAATGGCTATAAAACTTATTGGAGCATACAAAAGTTCTAAATCCAACCTTGAAATAATACCTTAAAAGATAATATTATGAAATTTTTTAAGAAATATTTATATATTATTACAATAAGTATATTTATATATTAAATATATCTAAAGTTTCTATATATGTAACGTCGGGTTGGGTTGGTTTCGGTTTGACTTTCTTTAGTTAAAACCAAACCAAACCAATTATGGTCGGGCTTTTTTTCCAACACCAAACCAAGTCAAACCAAACCATAGTCGGGTTTTTTATCTCGGCTTGACTCGGATTATCGGGTTGGTGCGGTTTGTCGGTTTTCTTTGTACACCCCTACTAACTACCAAGCTAAGGCAAATTTTAAACAAAAAGAAGTTAATAATGTTACATCTATTTTGTTTAACTATACGTAAAAAAGTTTTAGAATATTAGATACATCGACTGTGGGGAGGATGGATGAAAATTTTCTTAAATAATACCTCCCCGACAAGGTTCCATTTGAATAGGTCCAAATTTTGCGACTCGACGGTAACGGATAAGTGAGACAAAGGATGGGATCGACCATGATGTAAGAACTGAATGTTACTCTCAGAAAGGCTGGTGCCAATAGCGGGCAGACGAGATGAGAAAATAACGGTAGCATAAGTTTAAAAGTAGACATAAAAAATATTGTTTATGCTGTACTTTTTAGGATTTTTGGGGAAATATTTCTTATAAATAGTAAGAGATAGGGAACAAAAGGGGGGTCTCCTTAACTTTTTGAGAAGAACACATTGTAAAGGTTGACAAAAGAGAATACACAAAAGTTATCTTGTTCATTGATTGTATTATTCAAGCACATATTCTTTCATTTTTGTTCACAAGACCCAAAGATTGCACATCCATCTTCATTTCTCTCTTTTCCACGTCGCTGATGGAAGAAAGGAACATTTAAATCATACAATAATTGGGTGGTAGATTCTTTCTTATTACACTTATTGCCATTATCTATATCTATTACATATTCATGCTATCATATTCACTGCCAATCATTGAGTATTCAAATCTGTTATTTACTGCCCTCGAGCACTACCCGTCTTGCGAGTATTCTGTCACATTTGATCTAGAATTTAATAAGTTCAACTAAAACTCGCCATTTAACTCATCATTGCTTGATTTAACTAAAAGGTTTAACACTTTTTTGGTCAAACAATTTGGCGTCGTCTGTAGGGAGGTTTTAGTTGAAATTTCGGTTCCTTCTAGATTAAGAAAAAAAGAAACAACCATCTCCTCTTTGTTTGCACAAACTAATGATGGCAGGAAAAATAGATGCAAGACCGAAAGAAATAGTAGGCATCGACATCAACATTTTGAACACCATCGACGAAGATGGAAGGGAAGATAACGAGAACGTGACGTCAAGCACTACACCCTGGCCGAGTGATTCACCTCCCCCTCATTAAAGCGAAACAGCTTCACGCGAAAAGGGAGCCTCCACGTCTATAGCCGAGGAAGCACCACCAACAGTGAAAAATTAGTGGAAGAGTGGATTATAAGCACTCTAAATAACATACTCGACAAATCTGTTCAAAAGAAGAATAGAAATACTGCGCAAGCAGATATCACAACGATCATTGGCGAACAGCTTGTCCCCCCAATAGGTAACACTTACACCACTTTCAATGCAGGTAATGACGCGCTTGCATCCATTCTAAAGCAAATGAAATAAATGAAAAATAAAAACAAAGCACCCCACGACTAGATGAGGGAGCATCAATAAAGGGTCGTTAAGATACCGGGCACCCCAAAGTGTCTACTAAAATGAGACGTTGGTCGGTTCCTCGAACAACCACACAATGAGGAAGCGGCTCCACATGCCATTCCCAAGACCTTCAAAATGCCATAGTACTTGAAGATATACGACGGTAATACACTCCCCGAAGATCACATCATCCATTACGTGACAGCGGTGAAGGGCAACGATCTTTCAAAGGAGAAATTACCATCAGTGTTACTGAAAAAGTTTGGCGAAACCCTAACGAGGGGAGCCTTAACCTGGTATTCACAACTACCGGCACAATCAATAACAACGTTCAAGGAAATGGACAACAAATTCGTCACCGCCCGTGCCGGGGCTAAAAAGGCGGAGGCCAAGGTGAGTGATATATTCGCCATTAGGCAATCGATTGGAGAGGGACTGAGAGACTTCCTCACCTCGGTTTAACAGGGTGAGAATGAGTCTACCAAATGTATCAGAAGGGATGGCGGTAGCATCTTTCTAGAACGGGTTGAATAGGAACGGGTCGAGAACGACTAGAAAGTTACTAAGCAGGCTCACGAAATACCCTCCCACCACTTGGGAATAAATCCACAATGCCTACTACACCGAGGTGAGAGCCCACAAGGTAGACCTTAACGGTCCGATCTAGTGGTTGACATCAGTTCAAACGATGTCGATAAAAGATCTTTCTAACGACGGTCGAAAAGATCAATCAGGTCCCCCGTCTCAAGCGAGAAAGACATCAACCCTACATCAGAACAACTATCCCACCGTCTCCTCGACATGTAGAAGGGCCATCCAGGCCATATACAGGCACTTAGCAAAATGAAAGAGGTAAGCCTCCACTCTTATCTGCTCGTAATATTTTGTTTCCCCTTCAAAAATAGTGTGCGCACTAGAGGAGCTTGGCACAAAGGTGAAGTCGCAAAAAAAGATGAAGTCCGACCCAAGTACCCGAAGGTCGAACGTCTTCTGTGAATTTCACCAAAAACGGGGTTACAAAATCGAGGATTGCATAGATCTACGGCAAAAGGTAGTAAACATGTTGAACTAAGGGCACCTGAGGGGACTGATGAGCGACCACGGACGAGCCAACTTCGGCCCCGAACGTGAACAACACTAGGGCCCTTCAAGCCACCCTCCCCCGGCACGCACCATCCAAATGATCATCAGCGGAGGCGATGAAGCAACAATAAACCATGTGAAGTTCACCACCACACACAAATTGAAGCGATCGATCACCCACGAACGGTACGATGATCTTAGAGATAGTATCATCATCGATAAGTCAGATATTGATGGTTTGACTTTCCCCCATTTCGATGCTTTTGTTATTACTTTATGTATTTTAGATATCGATGTGAAAAGAATAATGGTAGAGGACGGAAGCAGCGCGTGTATTATCCACCCTCGAGTACTTGCACAAATGAGACTCGAAGACAAGATAGTACCACATTGCATAACACTAAGAGGTTTTAACAATGCAGTTGAGCGAACCCTTGGCGAGATAATACTACCCATTCTGGCCGGGGCCATTACCCTAGAAACAACGTTCCACATCATGAATCTAGACACAACTTACGACGCCATCATAGAGCGTCCATGGATACACGCCATGAGAGCCGTACCGTCAAGCCTATACCAAGTGATCAACTTCCCAACTCCGTAGGGGATATTCAACATCTAAGATGCACCGCCCAAGAATGTTATCATATTGGCCAGGATTGCACATGCACTCAACGACTAAAGTGAACAGACTCAGAAGCATAAAAATTACCAAAGTTGGGGACTGGAATCGACGTACAAACTTACGTCATCAGGGACCCTGACATCGTGGAAGCTACTGAGTCAACGGTAGAAGACCTCTATCCCATCCAACTGGATAGCAACGACAACAACAAAAAGGCTTACATCAGACATAAACTCTTAGAACCGGGTAAATTACATAAGTTTTTTATTGACGATGCCGATTAGTTTGCCTTATCCCATGCAGATATGTTGGGTTTCTCGAAAGAGGTTACCACACATAAGTTGAACGTTGAACCACTCTACCTATCAGTGTGACAAATAAGAAGAAAATTCAACGCTAAATCAATGAGGCTGTCAGTGGTGAAGTAGATAAGCTACTCACCAACGGTTCCATGCGGGAATCAAAATACCCCCAATGGGTCGCAAATGTAGTCATAGTAAAAAGAAAAACAGGAAATGGCAGATGTGCATGGATTTCATGGACCTAAACAAGGCATGCCCAAAGGACTCCATTCCACTGCCTCACATCGACCAGCTCATCGACGCAACAATGGGACACGATTTTTTAAGCTTCGTGGGCGCTTACTCAGGTTACAACAAATACTCATGGAGGAGGAGGACCGGGAGAAAAGTATTCCATCACCCATTAGGGAACGTACAGCTACAGAGTCATGCCATTCGGGCTGAAGAACGCAGGGGAAACATACCAAAGGTTAGTCACTAAGATGTTTAAGGATCAACTCGGTAAAACAATGGAAGTTTACATCGACGATATGCTTATCAAATCAAAAAGGAAATAAGACCACATCGACCACTTAAACAGACCTTTAGCATATTAAGGCAGTACGACATGGAATTAGAACCCGAAAAATGTGCCTTCAGCGTAACCTCGGGCAAATTTCTCAATTCTTGGTATGTCAAAGAGGCATCGAAGTCAATCCAGATCAAATCAAAGCCATTGAAGGGATACCTGAAGTGTTAACCGGCAAGAAACAGGTGCAAAAACTGACTGGCCGTATAGCCGACCGATATCGAGATTCATCTCACGGTCATCTGACAGTTTCCACAAATTCTTCAACATGCTGAAAAAAGACAATAGGCTCCAGTGGAATTCAGAAGGCATCGATGCCTTGAGGAAACTAAAGGCATACTTGTCCCTACCCCCACTGCTCGCCAAAGCAGAACCTGGTGAATGCCTCCTAATATACTTGGCCGTCTCAAAAGTTGTGGTAAGCGTAGTTTTGTCCGCGAAAACAAAGATACACAATCTCCAATTTATTATCTTAGCAAAACCCTGGTCGAAGCTGAAATGAGGTACCCCCACCTCGAGAAATTGGCCTTAGCATTGATTATAGCTTCACGAAAGCTTAGGCCCTATTTTTAGTGCCATCCCACATAGGTGGTAACGACCTTACCCTTATGGAGCATCCTAGATACACTCAAATTGTTGGGAAGGCTGGCCAAGTGGGCATAAAATTAAGCGAGCACGAAATAACATATCAGCCGCGAACAGTAATAAAATCACAGGTACTCATCGATTTCAGTGCCAAAATAATGCCAAAGGTCGAGCAGGAATCCTCTCATATTCCTCCTGGGCTACCCGACTTATGGGTCCTATACACTGATGGCGCATCCAACACGTCAGGATATGGACTGGGACTCGTACTCGAGGTCCCAACAGGAAATGTTATATGCCAATCCATACGGTGCCCCAATATGACTAACAATAAGGTCGAGTATGAGGTCGTAATTGCAGTATTAAAGCTAGCTCTCAAATACGGAGCACGATGAGTCGTCCTCATATGCGACTCACAACTCGTTGTCAACCAAGTCACAGGGACTTTCCAAATTAAAAAGCAAAGGTTACAAAAGTACCAGGAAGAAATTCACAAATTACTGCTAGAATTTGATGAATGTCAACTCGACCAGATACCTCGAGCACAAAATATCGAGGCAGATGGCCTCGCTAAGTTAGCAGCAACTACCAAAAACATCACTAAAGAAAACATGGTCACTCTACTCCACTCGCTAATAGATAAACTTGAGGTACACTCTGTAAATTTGACTTGGGACTGGCACAATTTCATCATATCATATTTGCAGGAGGGAGTACTCCCAAATACAAAAAGGAAGCCAAAAAACTTTGAATGTAGGCGGCCAGGTACAACATCATAAATCATTACCTGTACAAGAGAAAGTCTGGGGGGCCCTTGGAGAAATTCTTTGGTCCTAATCAAATAAGGCATGTGCTCAAAGAAGTACACGAAGGCCACTATGGTGCCCATACATGCAACCGAGCCCTCGTTAGATGCCTCATTCGGGCACATTATTATTGGTCCATTATGAAGAAGGAAGCCTTCAATTATGTCAAGAGGTGCGAATACTGCCAAAAGTACGCACCTATAATACATAAACTGGGCGAAGACCTCCACTCTGTCACTTCGCCATGGGTGTTCATCAAATGGGAAATGGACATCACCGGACCCTTCCCAGCAGGGCGAGGTAATGTAAATTTTCTTTTGGTTTAAACTGACTAATTTTACAAATGGGTGGAAGAAAGTGCGTTCACCTAAATTTGCGAACAAGAAGTTATCATATTCATATGGAGAAACATCATATGCCGTTTCGGCATCCCTAAAGAAATCAGCTATGATAATGGGCCCTAATTCACGGGGGGAAAGACCGCCGAGTTCTTCAAAGAATAGCACATCAAGCGAATACTCTCCATGCCATATCATCCCACCGGTAAGGGTCAAGACGAATCCTAACAAAATAATATTGAATATCTTAAAGAAAAAGCTTGAGGATGCCAAAAGGTTATGGCTAGGATTGCTACCAAAGGTACTATGGGCCTATCGCACTACGCCAAAAAACAGCACAAGTGAAACATCATATTCACTAGTCTACAGGACTGATGCTATGATAATTGTCGAGGTCGAGGCGCCTATCTTGGGATGCTCCAATGAAAGCGGACAAAACAATGACGAGAATAGAAAATAAGACCTCGACGAGGCAGAAGAACGAAGAGACATGGCTTACGTAAGAATGGTAGCCCAAAAACAACAAGCATAAAAGTACTACAACAAAAAATCCAAAATACGACCACTTAAAGTCTGAGACTATGTTCTCAAGGTTAAAACACAAGCGAGCAAAGACCGAAAGAAGGTAAACTAGGAACCAATTGGTACGGGCCATATAAAATCACGACAAGAACAGTAAATGAGCGTTCCAACTAGAATCAATGGAAGGAAAACTATTACAAAACAATTGGAATGTCTCCCTCCTCAAGTACTTCAACTTCTAAAAAAGGACACCTCTCAAGTCGTACTCTTTTTCCCTCACCCGGCCTTTGTCCCAATCGGGTTTTCTTGGGGAGATTTTTAGCGAGGCGAAGAAGGGTACGTCTCAAAGTTCAAGTATGATTCATCACCCCGCCTGCCGACTGCTTCTCCAGGCCGAGCAACGAAGGGACAGATACATGGAAACTTCTCCAATATATGTATGAAATGAACATGTATAGCATTCTCCAGTGGATGAAATAAAATAGCATTTTGTATTCTCCACCAAGATATTCTCTAATGAATGAAATAAAGAAACATTTTCTCTCCATCAAGTTTATTTTTTGCATCCCACATTCGACCTCGCTCGAATCGCTTAATATTCAACCTCGCTCGAATTACTTTACATTCGACCTCGCTCGAAATAGTTTACATTCAACCTTGCTCGAATTACTTTAAATTCGGCCTCGTTCGAATTATTTATCATTCGATCTTGCTTGAATTACATAACATTCGACCTTGTTCGAATTGCTTAACATTCGATGTCGCTCGAATTACTTAACATTCGACCTCGTTCGAATCACTTAACATTTGACCTTGTTCGAATTACTTTATATTAGACCTCACTCGAATTACTTAACATTCGACCTCGCCCGAATCATTTATATTCAACCTCGCTCGAATTACTTTACATTCGATCCGCTCGAATTACTATACATTCGATCCACTCAAATTACGTTACAATTGACCGCGCTCGAATTACGTTACACTCGACCTTGCTCGAGTTATGTTACACTCGACCTTTCTCGAGTTACGTTACACTCGGCCTTTCTCGATTTACTTTAAGATATAAGATTGACCACGGCAAAACACTACACACAAGCGGCCGAAAAGCTAAGGACTTCACCGCATAGCAAACAAAAATGATAATCCATAAATACACACCAAAAAGGTAATCATTCCATTACAACTGTTATATTACAAAAATATTTTACAAAAAGCCCGGAGACGCCCTCACAAAAATTGCAGGGCTAAACAAAAATAAGTGCAACGTCCCTATGCCGCATCACCCCTTTCGGCGTATTCTTTATTATACCAAGAATCGGAAGTGAGCATGTTTGCATCATTATCAACATCGTCCCTGCCAGGCATGCCAGGGTCATAACCACATGTTTCACGAGCCGCACGTGCTTTAACACGGACACCTTCGAGTTCTACCTTAAATATATTCCCATCGGCCTTCAGGGACTTGTATACATTAAGTTGAGACTCAGCATGAACCCACATCTCATACAACTCCCGCGGCACGACGGAATAGACAGAAGTATGAGACATAGACGGCTACGACTGCCATCACACTTCCTCAGCCTTCATAGCAACAGTCTGTTCATTTAATCCGGACAACTCCACCTCCAGATCCTAGATCAGGTCTTCTAACCTCGACACCTTGAGCGCCAAAATCTCTGCTTTATTATCCCGCTCAGACCTATAAATACAGAGGGTGTCATCTAAGGCCGCTACTTCAGATATGGCGGCCACCCTGCCTTTTTTGGCACGAGTTAGTTCCTCGACCATAATTCTCAACTTTCCCCTCAGATTGGTAGCCTCCATTTCCCATTGCTCAAGCATAGCAGTTAAGGAAGCCACCTGTGCTTGGAGGCCGGCATTTTCGGGCATCACCCCTTACTCACCTCGAGCTCATCCTCCTCGGCCTTTATCAGCTCATCATCCCGCTCCTTCAGCTCTTCAACATTTCTCGACAACTCCTCATCTTTCTGTTTGAACACGTCATGAAATAGCTGAAACTCTCTATCTTGGTTAAAAAAGTTGGGCAGCGTTCAATGCTTAGTATAGTCCTCCTCTGATCCCTCTGGTCATGCTCGATCCCATGATAAGAGTGTGACATGCAAAGGAATGAAAGTTAGTACAAGCAAATTACGCATGCAAAATAAATCCTAACAGTAAAAAAATACCTACCCGCAAAGCTATGCCAGAAATAATCAGCAATAGCTCTGCATCACTTATCGTCTGAAGCACTGCATTCTCAGAAGCATCACATAAGGGGGAGAAGGATGACACCAGTTCAGAGTTAGCTAAAAGGTCGTAACCCACAGGAATGATTATGTGCCGGTTAGGATCCTCCGTCCTCAGTTCCACGCGGGTGTTCCTTTCCAAAAAATGTTGCACCTCTTAAAATCGATTTCCGAGCCTGTACCATCATTCTCTATGAGCATCGCTCCCTCTTCTTCAGCAGTTGATAATGCGCCACATTTAGCGGCTCGTACATGCTCCCCTCCTTGATGTACCCTCTCTGCCCTAGGGGACCTCCCCACCATATTGGAATTTACCATAAAAATGGCCCGTGCATCTCGCATAGGTGAGGACGCTGCTCTCGAGGCAGTGAGCTTCCTCGTTTCAACACTGGTGGCGACAGTCTTCCCAAGTTCCACTTTCCTCCTCTTTTCTCGATGGCGACTCCTCTCCGTTAGACGACTCATCTACAAGGTGGTAGATAGGCCGGGAAGATATCTCATTCCGTGAAACATACTGCGAGGAGAGGAGTCCCTAATTGACAAAGTTTGAGTAAGACCTCCACGGACGAACTCAGCCTATGTAAATTGCATCCTGCCGATGCAATATCCTGACGAATAGCCAACATTGGAACTTTCTTTTTGGAAGCCTGTTGACCTGTCACCTTAAGGAGGTCATATCAACAAATGACGGCAAGCAACAAAAGACTGAAGCAAAAGTAATATTTACTAGACGGGACCTTCAGTCAAAAATATTTGTAGAAAATCGCCCAATCTCGAATACCCGCCATGTAAGAGCAGCCTAATCTTCAATCCCGACAATATGAGAGGGTGCACGCCTCTCATAAAAAAACAAAGAAACCACAAATGAATGAAAAACAAAAGGACGAAAAGAAGACAACAAGCATATGCCACCTATGATTATGGTTCCACTGCTCGGGAAACCCAACAGGGTCTGATACCAAGTGTTTACTTTTGATAAAGAATTACTTGTGCCAAAACCTCTGATTCGTCCTGTCATTAATTCAAACTATTAGCCCTCTGGTCCCACGATGTCGCAGGTGTATCATAGTGCCTCTATAAAAACTTGGTGAAAATAAGTGTTCGATTTTGATAAAGAATTACTTGAGCCAAAACGTCTGATTCGTCTTCATTCCAACTATTAGCCCTCTGGTCCCACGATGTCGCAGGTGTATCATAGCGCCTCTGTAAAAACTTAGTGAAAACAAATGTAACGTGTGGCGGATACCAACCTCGCAACCGGCTAATTCCATATACTTTGTCAGTATCAGGAAAGCTTAATACAAATAGAGGGATAGTTGTGCTGGGAAGATGTTGTAAAATCGACAAAGTTCTTCCGCCAGCGGGAGAAGATGGAGAGTATATCCAATTAAGAAAAGGTAGACATAAAAGGTACAGTACCCAGGTCGATGGACCTCCACGATGTCACCACCAGCCAACACTATCTCGACGTGAGACAGGGTATGGTATATAGATTGGAGCTCAACCATATGAGACAACCCGGTCTCATAGATCACTTGAACGGGAGCGAGAGCAGGTTTCTTATGGAAATTGCTTCTGGATAAGGGGTTTCTGGGAACTATCTCCTCCAAGGTAAGAAAGCTCTCACCCTCTTCAGCCACGAGATCCTCACCGCCAGAAGGAGGAGCTACCGACAACGGAGTGATATTAGAAATTTCATCATGAATACGAAGGATTTGTGACATCTCAAACGATAAAAAGTATGCTACTAAACCTGAAGAAAAAGGTAACAACTAGGTAAGAAGGAAAGAAACGAAATAGTAAAAGCAAAGTCAATAACAGAAACTGACAAAGAAGATCAATGAAAAACAATGTTCATGCAAGAAAAGGGATGGTAGAAACTTCTTAGCTTTTCTCTTCAATTTTTAAATTTTTTAATTTTTTGCCTTAGTTTTATTAGTGGGTGATATTATGGCCTCTCATTAGAGCCAAGTTACAACAATATTTCTTTTGTATTGCTTTGTATCAAATTGAATTACCTACTCTAGAAATATACGTTGATTTAATTGGCTGTGTCACTGTATTTTTTTCCATCCAAAATTACGGCCAGATCCTAGATATATGATGACACGTGTGTAGGGAAAAGTTTTATTTTGTGCCTTATACAATTTATATTAGTTATATGAGGTAATTTTTTGTCTCACAGTTTTGTGGATTCAAAATTTTCTGCATTTAGAAATATAAAATTGGGGTCCATAATTTTGTGAGATAAAAAGGAGCCTCATATAACTACTGTCAGTTATATAAGATACAAAATAAAATTTCTTATGTGTGAGCCGTAAGCGTAGACCCATTAACAGGGCTCCATAAACGACACGACAGTAAAAGAATAGTTGGTGTACTAAATTTTCATTATGTGCGACATTCGAATTATATATAACCTTATTTTATATACCTATAAAAAATTATTTTATAATTTGAACTCATAACCTTTAACTTTATCATTATATCAAAGTTCCTTCGTAAATGACACCACAGTCTACAGGATAAAGTTGAACCGCCAACGGAGAATTCTAGAGAGTCTGTCCAGCTGCGGTATAACCTAGAATCAACTAAAATTGTGGCATATGGACATGGTGAACGTTACATACGTACTGATTAGGGGCTGAAGTGCACAAGTAGCCTCTTTTGAGGTTACTCTTTATATTCTATCTATATTTTACAAAGACAATCCATGCAGTACAAAATTTATTCTAGCCTTTTCGGACAACTTTAGCTCATCATGTCTTTTGGTCATACTATTTTTTATTCTTTTTCTGCAACTTTAACGCTACAAGACCAATGGCCCAATAACTATACAACAAAGCTATAATTCATTAGTTATTTCAGATTAAAAATGTTAGTTTATGTTTAGTCAATAATTATCAATTGAAAGAGTTGGTAAAAAAATTAGTGTGAATGCTAGGAGGAAGCCTCCTCCTTTGATGCCATCCATGACATAAAGAGGAGGTAGTTTGATGTCATCAATAACATCAAGATGAGGTCTTTACCTCTATAAATAGATGCACTTTTTCATTTGTAGAAACATCTCAAAATTAATACAATACATTGTAGTGAATAGAGAGTTAAGAGAAAAATTCATTTATGTGTAATTGGAAAATCTCCCCTTCCTTTTGTTAATAATAAAAGGCAACTGTTCTTTGGTGGACGTAGGATTATTTTGATCCAAACCACGTTAAATCTTGTGTTCTTTCTTTTACATTTCCGCTAACAATTGGTATCATAGCGACATGATTCTTTAACGATCCAAGGAGGAAGAACAAGCAAAGATGAGTTCCATGAAGTTTGAAATCGATAGATTCAGTGGATGCAACAACTTCAATATCTGGAAGATCCAAATGATGGCGTTACTGCGGAGGGAAGGTTCATCCATGCTAATTGACGAAAAGTATCCTACGGATATATCAGTTTCCAACAAGGAGAAGATTGAAGGGGATGCATTGAGTGCAATCCAACTATCCCTTGCACCTAATGTGCTTTGTAAAGTGAGTACGGGTACCGAAGAGATGGACAAACAGTAATTGAAAAAGCTAGAAGGGCTCTACCAAGACCGATCAGTGACAACAAAAATGTTGTTACAATGATGTCTTCACACATTTAAGATGGGGTCAGGTACTTCGTTACAAGATCATTTAGATGCGTGCAATAAAGTTGTCATAGACTTATAGGTTGTAGGAACTAAAAGGGAGAAGGATACACTTGCATGTGCTTTGCTATTTTCATTGACTTCAGGATATCATGATATTGAGAATTCAATAATGTATAGCAAGGAGCCTATCAAGCTTGAGCAAGTGCAGCAAACACTCAAATCTAGTGATGTGCGGAGGTACATTGAATGAGACAGAGATGACCAAGCAAGTGGGTTATTTGTGAGAGACCGGACTAGCCAACAGGGAAAGAGAAAATCAAAGCACAAATCAAAATCTCATGTGAACAAGAAGAATAGAGAGTGTTAGGGTTGTGGCAAGAAGGGGCACTTTGAACGAGATTGCCCGATGTCAAAATCCAAGGAAAAGGCAAGTGCATCTACAGTTGAACTTGTACATGATTTTGATAATGATTATGTACTAACAACATTGTGTAATTATAGTAATTATGGAAACAAATGGGTGTTAGACTCTGCTTGTAATCTGTATATGATGTTCCGAAAAGACTAGTTTAGCAACTATGAGGAAAGTGGAGGAACCGTAGCAATGGGCAATAATGCAACTTGTGCAATAGTTGGCATTGCCTCAGTTCGGGTTCGCTTCCATGATGGAGTCTTGAGGACTATTACACAAGTATGTCATGTTCTTGAGCTGAAGAAGAATTTGATCTCCCTGGGTACTCTGGATGAACAAGGCTATAGGTACATGAGAGAAGCAGGAACTATAAAAGTGACTAAAGGTTCTTTAGTCATGCTGAAAGGCAAGCTGGAGAACGGCCTTTACACATTGGCCGGAAGCACCATTGTTGGCTTTGCAAATGCATTTATCGTGCAGTTATCTAATGATGACAAGGCAAGACTATGACACATGAGACTGGGACATATGAGCGCACGTGGACCAGAGATGTTGAGCTATCGTAACCTTTTGGAAGGTGAGAAGATCAACACACTTGAATTCTGTGAGCACTACATTCTAGGAAAGCAGAAGAAGGTTAGCTTCAGCACTGGAAAATACAAGACAAGAGGAGTTCTAGACTACATCCATTCAGATTTAGGGGGTCCCTCTAAACTTCCGTCGAAGGGCGGAAAGATGTATATTCTCACTTTTATTGATGATTTCTCATGAAAGTTTGGGTGCATTTTTTAAGGCAAAAAGTGATGCTTTTGAAGCATTTAAAGAGAGGAAGATATTTGTTGAAAATCAAATGGAGCAGAAAATCAAGTATCGTCCCACTAACAATTGCTTGACGATTTGCAATGAAGAGTTTAATGAATTATGTAAGGTTCATGAGATCTGAAGATATAGGACTATCAGGCATACCCCACAACAGAATGGGTTGCCGAGAAAATGAACAAACTTTTCTTAAAAAGGCTCATTGTATGCTGCTACAAGCCAAATTGTCCAAAGTATTTTAGGCTAAAACAGTTCACACTGCTCATATTGTCAATCGATATCCAGCATCGACAATTGACTTTAAGACTCCGAATGAGGTATGGTCAGGTGAACCCTCTAACAGTTCATACATATGAGTATTTGGGTGTCCAACTTATTATCACATTAATGAAGTAAAGCTTGAACCAAGGGCTAAGAAGGCCAGATTCGTAGGGTATGTAGATGGAGTAAAAGGGTACAAGCTTTGATGTATGTCCTTACTTAAATTTATAGTTAGTATAGATGTCACCTTCGATGAATATTCTATAATTGACCCCCGTAATGTTTCCGTGGAGTTTTCAGGAAACAAGAACTACGAGCAGGTGGAGCTTCCGGTGGAGCTTGCCAAGGAAAAGGATCAAGAGACTCAGGTTAAAGATCAGTCAGAAGATGTAGACCTTGAAGAACTTGTTGTAAATGAACTATACGCAATTGCAAAGGGGAGGGAGAAGAGGCAGACATGAGAACATGAAGGCCTTATAGATCAAGCAAACTTGATTGCATATGCGTTCGTAGCTGCACAAGAAGAGATTAAGGATCCGGATCCCTCCTCGTATACTGAAGCAACTTCTTGCAAGGATACTGCACAATGGCAGTTAGCCATGACTGAAGAGATTGGTTGTTAAAGGGTTCATTCAGAAGGAGGGAATTGATTACAAGGGGATTTTCTCTCCAGTCGTGAAGCATAGCTCCATTCGCGTGCTACTAGCATTGATTGCACAATTTGACTTGGAGCTTCAACAGCTTGATGTCAAAACTACTTTATTACATGGTGATCTAGAAGATACAATCTATATGGATCAGCTTGAAGGTTTTCTAGCTGAGGGAAAAGAAGATCATGTATGCCAACTAAAGAAGTCTTTGTATAAAGAAATCTCCTAAACAGTGGTACAAGAGGTTTGATGCATTCATGACTATACATGAATTCTCCAGGAGTGCATTTGATAGTGTATGTATCACAAGAAGATGTCTGGTAACTCAATGATTTATTTATTATTGTATGTTGATGATATTCTTATTGTTGCTAACAGCATTATAGAGATAAATGATTTGAAGAAACTGTTGAGTAAGGAATTCGACATGAAGGATTTAGGAGCTACAAAGAAAATCCTTGGTATGGAGATTTCAAGTGATGACAGTGTTGTACATCTTTATAGAAGAGGTATATCGAAAGGGTTCTCAAGAGATTCAATATGCATACATGCAAGCCTATAAGTACACAATTAGCTCCTCATTTTAAACTTTCAGAGTTACAAATGCCTCAGTCCGAGGATGAGATGGAGCATATGTCGAAGATTCCTTATGCCAGTGCAATTGGTAGCACTATGTATGCTTTGGTATGCACACGTCCAAATATTAGTCAATTTGTAAGTATGGTAAGTAGATACATGTCCAGCCCAGGAAAGAGGCATTGGGAAGTTGTCAAGTGGATATTGAGATATCTCAAAGGAGCTTCTGGTGTTGGTCTGACCTTTCGGAAAAGTGGTGGAGGTATTTCAATTCTCAGTTATGTGGATTCTGACTATGCAGGAGATCTTGACATAAGAAGGTACACTACTGGATACATCTTTACCCTCGTTGGAAGTGTTGTTAGTTGGAAGTCGATTGTGCAGTCGATTGTCGCTTTATCTACGACAGAAGCAGAATATTTGGTAGTATCATAGGCGATGAAAAAAGCTAATTGGTTGAAAGGTTTAGCAGTGGAATTGAGTTTGATTCAACTGGAATCAACGCTTAGATGTGATAGTCAGAGTGCTATTCCTCTAATGAAAAATCAGAGATTTCATGAGTGCACTAAACACATTGATGTCAGATTTCATTTTATTCGGATGTTGTTGAAGAGGGAACTATCAAGGTCATGAAGGTTATCACACACGATAATGTTGTAGACAAGTTGACCAAGATAGTCCCGCTCGCTAAGTTTGCACACTGCAAGGAATTGGCGGGGGTGTGCATCAACTGATGCAACTCCAAAAAAGAGAACATTTGTTTGGTAGAGGTGGTATGTTAAAAAATGGTTTGATTCTTCTTGTTTCTTACAACGGGGTTGCACAGTAAGCTTAGAAGTTTTGGCCAGAGTTGTTCACACGCACGCTCTAAACACAAACCAAGGTGGACAATGAAAATGTTAGTTTATATTTAGTCAACAATGGCATACCAATTGGAAGAGTTGGTGTTGATGCTAGGAGGAAGCTTCCTCCTTTGATGTCACCCATGACATCAAGAGGAGGTAGTTTGATGTCATCAATGATATCAAGAGGAGATCTTTACCTCTATAAATAGATGCACTCCTTTATTTGTAAAAACCATCCCAAAATTAATACAATACATTGTAGAGAGTAGAGAGTTAAGAGAGAAATTCTCTTAAGTGTAATTGGAAAATCTCCCATTCTTTTTGTTAATAATAAAAGGCAAATGTTCTCTGGTGGACATAGGATTATTTTGATCCGAACCATATTAAATCTTGTGTTCTTTATTTTACGTTTCCGCTAACACATATGCTTACTGAATTTGAAAAACACACAAGGTATTCCTCAAAACCTCCTGCCTACATCACCATTTAACAATTCTTAGCCTAGTATTCGCCAAACCATCTGGGTGCTAGGCCCAATGCGAGTTGGATCACTTAGTCGCACGTCATAATTAGAAAAATGAGCACCATGGAAATACATGATACTCATCTGAAGAAGATGATGCACTAAATACGTTTCGAGAGATTTCCTCAAAATCACTGATATGGCTATCGAAATCGTGGGCATCAAAATGTAGGTTCCATATGTGATTTTTCCGTTCCTATACAATTCTAACTTATTTATCAATATTGCCCTAATTTTGTATATTACTCGCTCTAAATAAGCGTTGTTTATGATTTCTGTACAATCAATTATTAATGCTTTAAACTAGGAAATTCATGGTGTATTTGGCATAACGAAAAATATTTTTCATGAAAAATATTTTTTTGTAAAAAAAGTGAGAATCTTACTCATTTTTCGGTGTTTGGTACGCAAATTAAGGAAAATAGCTTCTCAACGTATTCATTAATAATTTAGATACAATAAACATGAAGCCATAAACTTTCGAACCAACAACCTACCAAATTCACAAATTTCATGAACTTCTGAATCGCTAAACTTTCGAAACCATGAACTTTCGAACCCATAAAATTTATAATATCTAAATAACCGTAAACTTCCAAATATATAAATCCCCAAACTCATAACTTTGGAACTGTAAAATTCTGTAAGCCGAAAGATGAAAAAAGTAAAACTAACAAATCTCGTTTTTTGTGTGGGGTGAGAGGGAGAAGGACATGGGACAGTGGGTGGTGCAAAAAAACAAAAAAATAAATATTTGAAAATACAAAAAAAGTAAAAAAAAATTATTTTGCGAGTGAGAGGGGGGAAAGGGGCATGGTGGTGGTGACGGAAAAAAAAAACTAAAATTAAAAAAAAAAATTTTGAGAGAGGGGTTAGGAGAGGTGGGATATGGAGAGAAGGGGCATGCATGGGGTTAGATGTGAGGGTAAGTAACATTTTTGGATTAGATGATTTATCTTCCCACCATGTACTATTGGAAGTGAAAACATTCTTATTTAGAGTTTCTGACTGGACTAGCAGTTTCGAAGAGGAAAATAGATTAAAAATAAATTTCGTTCAAATTTAATAAAAATTTAAATTCTGCAACAATATACATAGTAAAACAATTTCAACTTACATATTAAAAATAAATTTCGTACAAATTTAATGCAAACTTGGATATCTACAACAACATACATGGTAAAATTAATTTCATACAACTTCTTATATATTATGCAACTTATTTGTAATTTATCTCAACTTTCATACATTATTTCTACCTAGTTAAATATATCTACATTATCATACAACTTAAATTCAATTTTTATAGAATATGTCTTTTGTATATATTTTGTATCTGATTTGTATATATATTTTATATGTGATTCGTGCTTCTTCCTCTCTAAAATTATAATAAAAACTTACTCTCTTAATATAGTTTTTATCAAACTTTATGTAAAAAGATAAATAGATAACTTAAATACAACTTTCATACAATGATTCATACATTATATAACTATTTTTCACATTTCATATAACATATATATATATATATATATATATATATATGTAATGAGTCCGTTTGGCGTAGCTAATTTAGAGTAGCTGATATGCATTAGGTGCTGAAAAGTACTTTTAAGTGCTAAAGTTGATTTAAAAAATAAGCAGTTACATCTTTGGATAAAAATGCTGAAATTAATAATAAGCAACTGAAGAACTGGGTATACGAAGAGTTTTGATTTAAAAAGAAGAATTTTAGAAATAGAATATTAAATATTTTGGTCAAACCTAAAATGCTTATAAGCTGAAATGTGATAAGTTGGGGGGACCAACTTATGTCTTTTGGCTTATTTTTGGCTTACTTTTGGCTTATAAGAACTTAACTTATCAGCACTTTTAATTTTCCCAAACACGTAGATAAGCCCCAAAATGCTTATAAGCCGGTGAGTTTGACCGGCTTATAAGTTTAGCCAAAAATACCCTCTTGCATACAATTATAATACAATTTAACTACAATTTCGTAAGTATATTGTATGTTATATGTTCTTTTTCTGCTTCTTCTTCGAGTTTCAATTTGAAATTCAGCCAAAATCAAGTTTAATCTTCACCATAACACCCTCAAAATTGAGATATAAAACTTCAAATAATATTTTCAATTGATTGCAACATCACCTAATCCAAACAAATAAATAGTTTTTGAAAATCCAAATCCTATTTCAAAGCCTCAAAGATTTTTAATAATTATTAATAATAGAGAGTCAAACACCTTCAAAATTTATTAATTAACAATTTCAATACGAACACCAATTATGCTACATTAAAGGAAATTACTAAGTTAAAACGATTGAAATCCATAGATGAATTCCATTAAAAATCTATACAACAAAAAAGCATTAAAAAATAAAGAACATCAAATGAGGAAAAATCAGAGATAAAAATACAGAGAGAGAGAGAGAGAGATGCTCATTTAAAACTTATTTGTATATAACAGGTAAATTGTATATAACAATATAATTAGATTGAATATTGATTATGAAGGGTAATAAGGTTTCAAATGGTGTTTAGGAAGGTAAAAACCCTATCTACCAAAACTACAACTTATGGTTCTGGCGAATAAATAATCATTGAGTCCTCCTTTACCGGACAACACATACAAAGTTAGTGATAAAGATATTTATTTCTATAATTAGTTTGTTTTGTTTCTATTTTTTTTATCTACCATTTATTTGCTTTCTTTAGTTATTTACTAGAGCAATTATGATTTAAAAGTCAATCCAGGGAAATTGTTCAGATTTATTATGATATAGTCTTGATGTACTTAACGAACTTTTTAACCTTCTAAAAATCTTTTTGAGTTTGGATTGGCAAAAGTTTGGTTATTGTTACTTTCAAATAATTCAATTTTTTTTTGGATAACTTTAGATCATCGTTATAAAAGTTCACTAATTAGTAATTACATGTGTATAGGTCAAAAATTTGTCTCAAAATATTTAGAGTAAAGTAAAATCGAGAAAAGAGTCAGTAAATGTTGACCATGAAGCAGTGAGACTCGTGACCGAGGTGCCGGAGCTATTACAACTAGTTTCTTCAGAATAGGACATTAAAGAGAATATCCAATTGGATATTCTCTGCAATTATAATATTAGGCTCTGTTTGGGTATGTAAAAAAGATAATGAGTGGATACATATAACATTCATTTGTTAAGAACAGATCTCTGATAAAGATTCTTTCAAATAAAGACACAAACACTATCTTTTTCTCAAGGTTCTTGTTCATATTATTCCATACCTTTCTACCAGATCCGAGAATATTTTGAATGTTTTAGGATTTATCTGTCACTCATTATTGTAATGAGAAACAATTATCTAGTTCATCCTTTATTGGATGAACCACTTCTTCTATTTACTTAAATACCATTTGTTGGTATATATTGCTAGTTATCTTACCATTATTGCTCATACCTTTTGAAATATTTAATGAATGCTATTTCCGGTCTCCCACTAGATCTGTCTAATGTTAGCCGCATTCTCGTAACCCTCACTTAAAATATTATCATTAACTAGGTTTAATCCATCGTTATATAAGTATAATCGTTTTAACCAAAAGTTAATACTTTTGGTCAAACAGCCTGCATGATCATTTTTACATTCTTCTTCTTTTTATACATTGATTACCGGCATGTAACATAAAAGTAAAAACTATGACACTCAAAATGAGCTTCTCTGCTGAATTATAAAAAAAGTATTTGAGACCAACAAATACCAGCACACGAAAAGTTCACCAAATCATCCTAATTATTCTTACTCAATTTCCACATAAGGTGACAACAATGGCAACTAAATAACATACGTTCCACATTCTCAATTCTCCACAAGGACAAATTCACACAACCCATCCCCCATTCTCTTAGCAAGTCATCATTTATGGGTAAAAAATGTTTAAGCTTATTTCAATCCCCAGCGTCCTAAAGAAATCCCAAAGGATTTATGAATTGAATATTTGAAATACTTCAATCACTACCATTAAACATCTCATTTCCTAATATAGCATCCCAATTTTACCTTATACATAGTTCTTAGATTTTGTATAATTTCATATTAATCGATCTTCTATAACCTGTCATTAACATCTTCCAGATCAAAAAGCCTATGTTATAACTCTTGAAGAAAGGGTTGGTTTCAGCACTCTTATAAACATGTACTTGAAAATAATTTTTATACTATTCATGAAATGGTATTTGAATTTCCTTTTCTTTTTTTTAACTAAAACCAACACCCAACTGAGTTAAAATGGTGATGTATTCAAACGATGAGTTAGTACCGTGTTCGGCCGGTTTATGTGAACCTACCGCTCGAAACGATGAGAAAATACGGTTATGGCGCAAAAAACTAATGATCTCCGGAAGATGACACCTTCGCTCCATCCAGAAAACAGACAATCTTTCCGCCATCCTCCGCCGCGTCCTCCGCCACCTCCACCACCATCTTCCACCGCTAGTCCTTCAACAAACCCTAAAAATTTCGCTCCAATTCACTCCACAAATTCGACCTCATCATCATCATCCGCGTTTGATCAATTGCCCAAAAGGGTCACGAGGGACTTGGCCAATTTGTCAGATTGTCACGGCTGTCGTCTCCGAATCAACCACACTGATCCCAGCGACCGCCTTCAAACCCTAGACAGCGTTTGGCGGATAGTCCTTCTTTGCAAGAAATGCATCAGGAGTGTTAATTGCGGCCAAACATGCCCTTACTGTTTCAACAACACGGCTGATTCTGATTGTTTCAAATGCAGCAGCTGCAAAAGGCGTGTCCACAAGGACTGTGTTATTAGGTATAGGAATTCTGCACCTTGGTCTTATTCTTCTAGGGACTCAGAAGAAGACGAAGAAGAAGGGGTAAAGTCGGGATTTACGGTTTGTATAGATTGTTGGGTTCCAACATTCTTTAGGAAATCAATTGGGGTTTGTAAAAAGCATGTGTTAAGGACACAGAATTATACTGGTAATTATGTTAAATCATTTGAAGAAATTACTAACTTTGAAGCCGAAAGGACAGTTGTACTGGCTCTGGAAGCGCAGTTTAAGACTTTGCGAAAGGCTGTCGCAAAAAATGCCGTGAACAATGCTAAGAATAAGAACTATGCATCGGAATTAGTTGCTTCCAAGAAGGACAAGGATAAAGTGTTGCTGAAAAGCAGTAGTATAAGCAGTGACGATACTAATGAAACTGAGGTTGTAAATGACGCAGAGTTGGCGTTTCAATTGCATCGCGCCATGAACAACTCGCCACGAACTTCAAGAACCTTATGCCCTACCAATTCCAGCTATATGGATACTCCAGAAATGCTGGAATCAAGTAATGTGTCCCGTAAATTGTTAGATTTAGGCGAAACTCTCTCTAATGATCCAGGTGAGAGGCTTAAGGTGTACTCTCGCTCTAGGTTAAAGGGAAAGGTTGGCCAGACTAGTTCAGAGACCCAGCCTTGTCTTATAGTGTACTCTCGCACTAGATTAAAGGGAAAAGTTGGCCGGACTATTTCAGAGACCCTGCCTTGTGGTATGGTGTACTCTCGCACTAGGTTGAAGGGAAAAGTCAGCCAGACTACTTCAGATGGCCCTCCTTGTGTTATGGTGTACTCTCGCACTAGGTTGAAGGAAAAAGTTGGCCAGACTAGTTCAGAGGCCCCACCATGTGTTACAATGAAGGAGCATGGTTCTAGTGTTGATTCTGATTATTCAAAAGCTGAGTTAGTTACTTACAAGCGGAGCAGACTAAAGAGGAAGATGTGCGAAGAAAGGGTTGGTTTATCGGACCTTATTAAAGCGGAGCACAATCTTGGTGATGACTGTAAAGATTTTTGTGGTCTTCGAGTTTCTCAGCGAGAAGGTTCACAGCATAACTTGCATTTGCAGGATTCTATCACCTTGTGGCCCTTGAGTTTTGATGGAGATAATACTGTTGGCGAGATTTGTGCAAAAAATACAATGCAGGCCAAAAGCTGCAATGCGCAGGAGGACCGCTGTTTGTTAAAGTACAGCAAAAGGAAAAAATGCTCTGAGCCTGTGTCAGATGTGCATGAAGATACGTTTCCTCATCCAACCCCTGATCCTGGCATACCTACAAATTGGTCCGTGGAATCCAGGACATCATCAAATGACTGACATTTGAGCTAGTACTTGCGTGAGTGGTTCTTCGCCAGAAGTCTGAATTATACAGGTAAAAGGATTCATCGTTCTCTTTGATAATCTTGTAGTACTTTTTATCTTGATCTATGAGTGCGTTGTTTATCATTTGTGAAATTCATTTTACCTTGCTCGCTTTTATTTGATTATTTCTCTGAGGTGGGACATCACATGCGGTGCCGAATTTGACTTGGTGACTTGTATGAACTACAATCTCTTTCGGTTTGTTGTCTTTCATTTTTTTGGGCTGCTGATGCCCTTGATTGTCTGCCATTTGAAGTTGTTCTGAAGCTGTTAGATGTAAAACTGATAAAAACTAATGAGGGGAAAGGGAGTGGAAGTTGTGGTTGTGCCGCCAGTTACTTCCCTTTTTAACGTATTGTTTCACCTAAGTTTGGATTGGGTATGCATGTGGATTTTTGAAAATAAATTTATCTTTTTGTTTTCCCTAGTTACTTCTATTGTTTTCCCTAGTCACCCTAGACCATTGAGTGCTTTGGCTCTGGCCATTGACTTCATACACCCTATTTATATAGATTTTTTGAAAGATAGCTTTATCTCATCTTGTTTGGTATGCGATCAGAATGCGCTTTACACAAAGTAAATGATATAAGCTCCGCTCATGGATTGACTGTTCTGGTTGCATCATAGGTTCTCTATCACTCTAAATATGGTCTTTTTAATTCCCGTCGTGTATGTACTTTATCAGATATGGAAGAGTACTTTAGTCTTAGACGGTGGTCCCCCTTTCTCAGTATAAAATGATTAAAGTTCGAACACGCTTGTTTTACTAGGATGGACATGAGAACTAATCGACAAGGCTATTTACCATTTTCAGTCAGATCTTGTAATCCTAACAATTACAATGTACTAAGCCATTTCCTTCAAGAACTGATGAATTGATGTCTTACAATTAGAAAGATGTTTGGAGCCATAGTATTATCTTTAGGTTTTGGATGCGCCCAAATCTAAATAGGCTAGTCTAGCTCACATTATCTCTGCAAAATCCTAATTTCCTTTTACGAATTGATTTCTCCGAGTGGACAGTCATTTCAGCTACAACAATTTTTCTCTTTACGACCAATTGTTTTTTCTTGTATCTGTTTTCTTCCCTCTTTCCTGTTACTTGCTCGCTATTTCCTTTTCTGGACACTTTTGAGCATACAACACTGATGATACAGTTATAATTATTTCCAGACCATATTCTAGTATAAAAAGTTGGCTTGGAACTGTTTCAAGTATGCTGCGATGCGTCACATCAAATTGAAATCCGACACAAACTTGAATAGTTAATATACTTATTCTGTATGAAAAATGAAGTCCATTATCTTCATGTGTAGTGAAAAAGCTTCACCCGTATTGGTAAGTGATAACTTGATTGTATATTTTGTAAGGCTTTGAATCTTTTTCTGATAACTGAGAATTCCCCGATGGAAAATAGGCAAGGTTTGAAACTCGGTGGATGATGTGCCTGCCTCTCGACCCTTTTCCACTTAAATACCAAGCTTTTGATTTTGGTAGAGCTCGAACGCATGATATGCGTCTAACCCACACATCAGGCACTGCACTTTTACTACTAGACCAAAGCCCTGGAGGAGGCTTTGGATTTTAAAGCGTGTCGAGGTGATTCCTTCATAAAGTTGAGAATCCTAGAATGAAAAAGCAGCTTCCCAGAGAGATGCAATGAAGATATTAATGAATAGTGATATTGTTAATAAAGGTTACGTCAAAAAATCTTTCATTAAGCAGCTTCCAAGAGAGAACTTCATTACTTATGATATCATACCCATCTGTGCACCTTGGACCAAATAGAAATATGTAGCAGGGGAATCATGTTATGTTAAATATGCACTTCTGATGTTCATGTTTGGCGTAATGTACACAGTGGTACAAAATGGATATAATTTGCTGTCAGCAAGTCAGAAGTATTGGTTGTTTTCCCGTTCTCCTTTGCCGGGGGCGGGGGAGAGGGATTGTTTGTATGTGTGTTGTCTTAGTTACAGAAAGGAGAGAGAGTATGTCAAAGGGAGAGCGTTTATCCTGCTAAGCCTCATAGGTTATATGCATTTGTAAGCTGGCTTGTGATAAGGCTTAATAGCTTCTAAACCTCATATCTTTGTAGACCGGCCTCTTATTGAATCAAAATATTGGTGGTTTTGATGAGCATTAACTCTTTCGTTCTCTTTTAATTTTACACGAAACAATTTTTGGTAAGTAGCGCAGTGATCTCTTGACAACATTATTCACTGGGATTTATCTCTAATTTGCATTTGATTTTTGTTGCTGGCAGGAGATTATAACTACCCGATATGAGATACTTTACTGTAATGTAGATGAATCTTTTTTCATAAAGAGTACGTTGCCTGGAAAGTTGCGATCTGTGTTGTTGAAGTTAAAGAGGGTCATGAAGTGAAATTTTTTATGTGCTTGTGCTGAAAAGGGTAGAAGTACCGAGAGAAGAGAATAGGCAGTGATAATTCAGAATGTAAAACAGAAGGTACTTGAAACAAATTAAAAGGTAGAAATAGATACTGGCTTTTGGTACTAAACATGACAACATCTAGTAAACACGAGATTGAATAAATTATGGTCTTGCAGTTCGACAATTTTTTTGCTTGACTTGTGCTTCCGTCATTTTTGAAACATGACGGAAACATAGGGTGATAGGGATTTGGGAGGAGGGGGAGGGTAAGGAAAGTAGCATAAAAAGTATTTTCGAAAAAATATTCACTCACCCATCAAATAAGAAAAAACAAGTGATTAAACCATTCATTTTTTCGGAGCAAAACATTTTAGGAAAATATTTTTACCAAACACACCCTTACTCTAGCAAAAATTTCCTGAGGGAACAGCTTTAGGGAGGTTCCATTTCCATCACAGCAACAATAAGAGAGCGGGGGCGCCATTTCAACGTTGACTAACTTATTTGTAAGATCACCTTTTACTATATTAAGCATCTTGAACAAAGATTCAACTTTTGTATTAATTAGTAACGTTCTAACTAAGTGTATAAGTAGTTTATATATTTCAAGAAACCAAATTCATATGAGGCTCTATTTTATTTACTTTATCCATTGACTTACAACAACTATAACCCCGTATAATTTCACTTAGTGGGGTCTGGGGAGGGTAGTATGTATGTAGACCTTACCCTTACCCTTGGGTAGAGAGGCTGTTTCCAAATAGACCCCCGACATCCTTCCCTCCAAAAACTTCCCACCTTGCTCTTGGGGAGACTCGAACTCACAACCTGTCGGCTGGAAGTGGGGTTTGCTTACCATCAAAGCAACCCCACTTGTCTTTATCCTTTGACTTACATTTCATATAAAATGGAACAATTTAATTTGTTGCCTTAAATATGTCATAATATTTGTGTGATCATAAAACTTTAAAACTTTTGGTCTTAAGTATGTCATATTAATTGTGTGGTTATAAATATTTTTTTATTAAGACTATTATTAAATTGTGGTCTTAAACTTCGATTAGGGTAGATTGTTTGCACCACACCTTAGCGTATGATCCTTTCTCGGATCTTGCATGAACGTGAGATATTTTGTATACTGAGCTAGCCTTTTATTAAATTTGTGGTCTTAAATGTGTCTAGATCAACTTTTTATATTTTTAGTCCACATAAAATAATTAAAAAAGATTTACTTAATATAGCCGCTCTAAAAAATAATAGTATGTAAATGTACATTTTATGTATATTAGCGCATAATGTACACATTTATACATAATCCCTGAACCCCGGAAGTTATTCCATCCTTTTCTATTAGAGGGCAGAAGTAATTCTGATCCTTTGCTTAATTGCAATGCCTAATGAGTATACTCTATCTTCCTCAAAATTGAAGCATCTTGAGATTGGGGAATAAGGAGACACTTCTACGTCAGATGACCAAAATGTCATTTTTTTCATTAATTTTTAGCCGGAAATTTACTGAAAGCTAAAACTAATGTGAATGCAATAATGAGATAATCATAGTCTTTGAGAGTCTGAGGCAGAGAGAACTAGAAACTTTTGTGTACTAATAAAAAGTTGTCCGATATAATAAGCTACCGCTATGCACGGGGTTCGAAGAAGGGCGGGACCATAAGGGTCTACTGCATGCAGTTTTACCCTGTGTTTTTGCATGTAGCTGTTTTCACGGTTCGAACCCATGACCTCTTGATCATATGACAGCAACTTAACCATTTACGCCAAGGCTCGCCTTCAACTTTTGCAGACTGAACAAAGAAAACAAATGAGATGACATAGAAAAACAGACTCCTATCCAACAGAGAAGTGACTATTTTGTACAGTATATATTGTAAAATAAAGAAACAAGCTAAGACATGATAAAATTTCAAAGCCAGGCAAAAATAGGCATCAATTAGCAAACATCTTAACGATACGAGTCTATAATTCGTTCTTTTTGATATGTAAAAGCTCTAAATTAAGCACTAACTTGATTCACATCACACAGAAATAACTTTAATCTACTGCAATAAAGACTAGAAAGTGATAAGCAGAATCATCACTTGGTGAGTTTCTTATTTGCAAGAAATTCACCCTTGTGAAATCCTCTGAAATCATTTGTAGTTTCAGCAGTATTCTGCTCTTTCAAACCTTTTCTCCCACCAAATCCAAACTTGGAGTCCCTGAATTCCCTGCTTTTCCTCTTTTTCTCACCAAATGTCGCCTTTCCTCCTGAACGATCTCCAGGAGATACACCAGGTCTATTTTTATTTGACCTCTGAAAAGGTTCATTCACATCTTCATCATTAGCCAAAATCACGGTGGCCAGCACCCTCGCCATTCTGCTGCCTCTTCTTCATCCACTTTTTAACAGACTCAATTTGCTGCTTCTTCTGCTTAGCCCTTTCTTTCATCTTCTGTGCCTGTACTTCCTTGGCCAGTTTCTTGTTCTCTCTGGCCTTCCTCCTATCCGCATCCTCCTGAATCTTCCTCATCTCAGCCAAGAGTCTGCCCTTAACCTTCTCCATGTGAATATCAGGCTTCACCATTTCCCCATAATAATCACAGGGTCTCATAAAAGGTTCACCCTTTGACTGAAAGTTGAGAAAGGCTCGGCGTGCACCCTCCAACGCCTGCATGTAGAAAGAGAGATCCCTTGCACAATCATCATTCACATCCGCCACTTCTTGCTCCTCCTCCTTGTCGACGTTAAGCCTGTCACTCCAATCTAAACCATCAGGCAAACCGATATCTCTCAGCTTGTGAAATAAACCATCCCAGTTATATACAGCATTCTTTGAAGGTTGCCAACTTTACAACTTGCTCGTCATCTTCTTCTGATTCCATTTCTGGCTTGTAATCCTCATGCTCTGGGTTCCTCATGCCCAATTCATCCGCAACCATCATAATCTCACACTTCCTCGTGAGAAAAGAAAAGGACAATATTAGAGTGATTTCGAGTTGATTTTAGAGCCGGTTCGAGGTAAGTGGCTTGTCTAACCTTGTGTGAGGGACCTTTCCCTTTAGGATATGATATTTGGTAATTGAATGCCTTGTACGTGAGGTGACAAGTGCGTATTTGAGCGGTTGAAAAATCTGGTTTTACTTGAAGTATTTAAATTGAGTTTCTTGTTTACCCGTATTACTCTAATTGCAAATTTAGCCTGTGTTAATTTGGAAAAAGCATATTTAGTTGACCTACTTGTCTATTTGTTTAAATTATCTTGTTTGTATTCTGTGGAGCATGTTAGGTTAGAATTTACTAATACTTGTTATGAGTTTAGCATTTATTATGATATTCTTGAGCTGTTATTGTGTGTTTTAAATTGAGACTACGGGACGGCATCCCGGGAGATCCCCCTGCACGTGTTATGACATGGGCTGAGAGTGCAGGATACCAAGAGATCCTTGGCACATTTATTTATATATATTGAGGATACCAAGAGATCCTTGGCACATTTATTTATATATATTGAGGATACCAAGAGATCCTCGGGATATCAAGAGATCTCCGACACATGTATTTATATATATTGAGGATACCAAGATATCATCGGGATACCAAGAGATCCCCGACACATGTATTTATATATATTGAGGATACCAAGAGATCCCGGGTACATATATTTATATATATTGAGGATACAAAAAGATCCCCCGGATACCAAGAGATCCCTCATCTATATGGTGAGGATACCAAGAGATCCTCGGGATACCAAGAGATCCCCCGGTTATTATTTCCTATTGTAGCGGCATTTTCTTGTATTGTCTTATTTTTGCTTTCTAATCCTCAGGATACCAAGAGATCCCCCGGTTATTATTCCATGTTGTAGCGACATTTCCTTGTATTGTCTTATTTTTGCTTTCTACTAACATATCCCTTATTTATCTTGTTTAGATTCTCGTTGTAGACTTTATTTATACTGTTTCTTTACTCTATTATTTATTATGTTTTACCTCAGTAGGGCCCTGACCTTCCTCGTCACTACCCGACCGAGGTTAGACTTGGCACTTACTGAGTACCGTTGTGGTTTACTCATGCCCTTTTGCATATATTTTTCATGTGCAGATCCAGGCACCTCCACCCTGGTGCATTATCATTGAGACAGGGAGAGCTACGGAGACTTTGAGGTACATCTTTCGTGTCCGCAGACCGAAGAGTCTCCTTCTTTACTCTATCTTGTAGTGTTTAGCTTTTGTCATACTTTTGTTGTAGACATTTCTGGAGATTAGGAAACTTACCGTATTCTTCTATCTTGTGTTCTCGTGAGTTTCCAGGTTTTGGGGTGATGTAGTAGACTTCCGCATTATTGAGTTGTATGTTCCAAGTGGCATTACATTTCGCGTTTCATTTTAATGCATTTAGGTTTTGAGTTATAATTTTCGCACATTATTTGTTTTTTTTTTTTGCATTGTTAGGCTTACCTAGTTATATGGACTAGGTGCCGTCACGACATGTTCACGGAGCGCAAATTGGGGTCGTGAAAACAGGCCTATGAAGTAAAGATAAAAAAGAGATAAGAAGTGAAATTGGAGCAACTTTTTAAAATTCAGGCATCCTTCAAGGATTATGGAGGTGAAAAGAGCTATCGAGGAAACACACGAGACCGAGGATGTGGCGGTCATGGAAGAGGAAGAAGTAACGGTAATAACTTCAACAATGAAGTTAGAATGCACCAAATATTTAGAGGTCGAGATCGTGGACATAGAGGAGGAAGAGGACGTGGCTACTACCAAGAAAATAATGGACAAAGGTATAACAAATCAAAAATTGTGTTATAACTGTCATAAATTTAGTCGTTACTCTTAGGAATATCATAGCAGTGTTGAAGAAAAATCTAACCTTGTTGATCACAAGAAAGAAGAAGATGAGTCAACGTTGTTGATGGCACTCAAGGAATAAGACATAGATGATTCCAGCTCGTGGTATTTGGACAATGGAGCAAGCAATCATATGTATGGATGCAAAGAGAAGTTTGTGGAGATCAATAAAATGGCTAGAGGTAATGTGTCCTTTGGAGATACCTCAAAGGTTCAAATAAAAGGGATATGTATGATTCTGATCTCCTGTAAAGATGGTAGTCACAAGTTAATTCAAGATGTTTATTATGTGCCAAAATTAAAACGTAATATTTTGAGTTTGGGCTAACTTCTTGAAAGGGAATATGACATCCACATGAAAAATATGCATCTTTGGCTTAGAGATTCAAGTGGAATTCTAATTGCTAAAGTGCATATGGCAAAGAATCGATTATTTTCTCTTAATCTTAAGACAATTGATGCAAAGTGTTTCAAGGCTAATATGCAAGATGAATCATGGTGTTGGCACATGCGATTTAGGCACTTGAATTTTGAAGCACTCAAATCAATGGGAGAAAAGAACATGGTGCATGGGATACAATCAATCAACCATCCCAATCAATTATTTAAAGCTTGTCTTCTTGGAAAACATGCATGGAAATTTTTTCTAAAAGAGGCCATGTTTAGATCAACCAAACCGCTCTAGCTTGTTCACACTGATGTTTGTGGGTCAATCAACCCACCTTCTTTCGGTAAAAGCAAATACTTTCTGCTTTTTATTGATGACTTTAGTAGAAAAACTTGAGTTTTTTTCTTGAACTAAAAATCTGAAGCTTTTCTGCTTTTAAAATTTTCAAAGTATTTGGTGAAGAAAGAAAGTGACTATGAAATTAAAGCTTTAAGGTCCTATAGAGGAGGCGAATTCACCTCAAACGAATTTAATGACTTTTGTCAATCTCATGGAATTTGTCTTCCTCTGATGGTACCTTATTCAACCCCAGCAAAATGGATTTGCATAGAGAAAGAATCGAATGATTCTTAATATGGCTCGATGTATGTTGAAAGCTAAAAGCATGCCCAATAAATTTTGGGCCGAAGCTAAAATTATGTAGTGTATTTGAACAACGTGTCTCCAAGAAGAAATGTTAAAGATCAAACCCCTCGAGAAGCATGGAGTGGAAGAAAATCAAGTGTCAAGCACTTGAGAATCTTTGGAAGCATAGCTTATGCTCATGTGCCACATCAAGGGAGAGAAAATCTTGACAAATGAAGTTTCAAGCATGTGTTTGTTGGCTATGATACGAGTTCAGAAGGCTACAAGTTATACAACCCAAGCAGTGGCAAGGTGGTGGTAAGTCGCGATGTTGAATTTGATGAAGAATTGGTATGGAACTGGGAAGCTCAGGAAGAAACTTCGTACGATTTTCTTCCATACGTTGGTGATGAAGAAGAACCAGAGACCGTGAAACATGATACAACTCTACCTCCTTCTCCAACCAATGTTGTATCTCCCCCTTCTCAAGAAAGTTCAAATGAACAGCCGCACAGGACAAAGAGTATTCAAAAGCTCTATGAGGACAAAGAAGAAGCTACTAATTTTGATTTTTTATATTGTCTCTTTGCTGACAGTGAACCAATGAACTTTAATGAAGCTGTTATAGATAACAGGTGGAGACATGCCATGAAGGAGGAGACCGAGTCAATAGAGAAGAACAACACTTGGGAGTTAACAACTCTTCCCAAGGGTCATCGAGAAATTGGAGTGAAATGGGTATACAAGACAGAGAAGAATGTTAATGGAGATGTGGAGAGATACAAGGCACGACTTATGGCTAAAGGCTAAAAGTAAAGGCAAGGCATTGACTATGAAGAAGTGTATGCACTTGTTGTCCGCATGGAGACGATACGTTTGCTGATCTCTTTAGCGGTGCAAATAAAGTGGAAGATTCATCAACTGGATATCAAGTCAGCCTTCTTGAATGGATATTTTGAAGAAGAAGTCTATGTTAAATAGTCATTGGGCTTCGTGGTCAAAAATCATGAAGATAAAGTGTTGCAATTGAAGAAAGCTTTATGTGAATTAAAGCAAGCTCCTCGAGCATGTAATAGTTGCATCGACAAGTATTTTCAAGACAATGGGTTTACTCGTTATCTCCATGAATATGATTTTTACCTTAAACTTCATACCAATGGAGATATCTTACTTGTTGTCTTTTTGTTGATGATCTGTTTTTTATGGGTAATAACCAAGTTTGTTTGAAGCTTTTAAGAAAGATATGGCTCGTTAGTTCGATATGATAGACGTAAGGCTCATGTCATACTACCTGATCTTAGAAGTGAAGCAGATGGAGGATGGAATTTTTATCTCTCAAGAAAACTATACAAAAGACATATTGAAGAAGTTCAACATGCTCGATCGTAACCTCGTGAACACACTGATGGAAAGTGGGACAAAATTGTCCAAGTTTGAGATGTATCCCATATTTTTCAAAAGTCTTGTGGAAGTTTGAGATACTTGACTTGTACCAGGCCAGATACACTCTTTGCAGTTGGAATAGTAAGTAGCTTCATGGAAGCCCCTACCTCCACTCATTTGAAAGTCACTAGAAGAATTCTTCGTCACCTAAAAGGTATAATTGACTTTGGGTTATTTTATTCTTCTTCTAATGATTTTACCTTGTGGGATATTGTGATAGTGATTATGCGAGAGATATTGATGATAGAAAAAGTACAACTAGTTTTGTATTTTTCTTGGGTTATTTTTTTATTTATTGGAGTTCAAAGAAACAGTTCATAGTTACTCTCTCGACTTGTGAAGCGGAATATATATCAGCAACATCATGTACCTATAATGCTATTTGGCTAAGAAGATTATTGAAGGAGCTCAATTTTCCACAAATTGAGGCTACAGAGATTTGTATTGATAATAATCTACACAGGCACTTGCCAAGGATCCAGTGTATCACGATCGAAGCAAGCATATAGATACAAGGTATCATTTCATTAGAGAGTGCATTGCCAAGAAAGAAGTCGAGCTCAAATATGTGAAGTCTCATGATCAAGTTGCAGATATTTTTACAAAGCTTCTCAAGTTTGAAGATTTTCAGAGATTGAGAATATGACTTGGGGACTGAAGAAGAAAAATTAAAATTAAGAGAAAGATTTGTGGGGTCCATACCTCGCCTTCTACATTCAACAAAAGAAAAAGAAAAAGGAGTGATTGAAAGGGAGAAAAACAAAACTCTGGGCGCCAGTGGTTTGCAATATATTGCAAATTACAATGAACCAATTTATCTGATTGGTTTCTTGGGAAGTAATGATGGCTATAAATAGTAGCCTCATTCTCTCTATTCAGACACACCAAAAAAATGAGAGAAGCAAAGTAGTGAGAGTAATCCACAGATTGTTATCTATGAGATAAATAGTGAATGGCAGTAATATTGTAGTGAGGTTTCATTAAATAAAGAGTATTATTTCTTTAAAAATTATAGTAGTATCTTGACACTACCTAATTGTAATATTATAGTAGTTATATTGCTTTGCACGATTATTGTATTTTACCCCATTAAAAGAGTTGATGTCGTTGTTTCTCTCTTGTATTATTATTATTTACCGTGAATATTATTCCTAGGCCGGATTATTATTTTTCCCAACATATTTTTCTTCAGCGTGCTCCTGGGCAAAAGATATTTCTACATCTAATGCAGGAAGTATCAACTTTATCTCAGCAATGTTGCAGACAAATATGAAAGTAATATGAATGATCAAGATGCCTATTATTTATGCTTATTAAGAATCTGACATTTGAAGCTTGATCAACCTTAAAAGTAGGTGTAATGGCTTTCTGGCTATTTAAACTTGTACCTATTTTTAAAGCCGATATGCAAATTTACATTATTCCTATTTTAATACACAAACTCACATATCCGATAACGAATAAACCTATTTGACCGTTGACCATGCACATGTGGCAATGGCAGAGATGATGTGGACAAAGTGTGTGCAAGTCAGAAAAATTACGGGCATGACTACAATAATTTTAATTTTAAAAAATATAGAACCAAAAACAAATACAAATTAAAAAGAAAGAAAATAAACCAATCCTCTTCCCCATCCTCTAGCAAAATTTCCTTCATCCCATGTGTTCTTTTCCCCCATTATCGTCCTCTCGCACATCCCCTCCCCCCAACCCCCACTCTAATCTACCCCCTTCCTCCTCTTGTCTTGGCTGAAATTTTCTATCAGATGCACATCATCAAAAGTTTTAGGGATAAAACTAAATTCTTTGATTTTATCATTTGTGTATAAAGATTTCAATGTTTTTCACAAATCTCAGTTCTAATAGGCAATCTAATGCATTGTGTACAAATTGGAATGGTCGTTGGTGAAATCTCAGCTAACACCCCTCAAAAATTAAGTTTAAGACTCAACGATTCAAGTTGATGTAGATGGACAAATCGAAACCTTTCTCCTCCATTGACTCTTAACTTTCTATCATCCTGAATCCCTAAAATAACCTCCTTTATGCAACAACGCAGAGACAAGCCAGAAATAGTGTGTAGATTTGAGAAAACAACACACTTCTCTTCTTCAACAAATATAATTGGAGGATTTGGCAAATAAAATAAACTCGGTTCGATATGCGTTAATTGCATTATATGAGAAGGCAAAAGAAATTACTTGTATCTTTGGCAGACGAACAAAATTTGATTTAGAAATAAGAGAGAGAAAGAACACTGAAGAAAAGAAAAAAAAAGAAAGAAAAAAACTAAGGAAAAAAATAGAGGTGGGTGAACGGAGAAGAAGGAGAGGTGAGTGAATGGAGGGAAGCGTCAGATCATTTTCTCTTTTTTTATATATTTAATTTGTGACTTCTTTTTTGCTTATTTAGTATTTAAGAATAGGACCCACAAATAACATATGTCAAGTAATAAATAATCTAGTATATGACATGTTGTACATGTCATCACAATTGATATACACGCACTACATGATGTATTTATTTGTACTCATTCCGTCAAGTTCGAGTGTTCAAATGAGAATAATGTAAGTTTGAATATCAGCTTTAAAATCTGGTACAAGTTAAAGTGGCGAGGAAGCCATTACACCTTAAAAGTATGTGATTGTATTAGTAAAAGTTAGAGTCACCATGTGGGTATTAAATGGCGACACTTGTCAGCAAAGTTTGAAGAAAAGTTAAGAATGACATATAAAGATAATATGTGAAACACCCCCGAGACCGAACATACTCGTACCGTACTTGTTAGCCTCGGAACTAATCATCATGAAATAGCCGGATTTAGGTGCAGGAAAATATCTCAGGAGGAAGGAATCAATTAATCCCAGATTATAAAGGATTTATCATCATTGCACTATCTGTACAAATCAATTATGTAATATACAATAAATACAATAAATGATCGTAACGGTCAGAACAAGGAATCAATCCAAGATTGACTCAACAGACACGTGATTGACTCAACAGGCACGAGATTTACTCAATAAGCACAAAATTGACTCAACAGGCACGGGATTGACTCAACAGGCACAAGATTGACTCAACAGGTACGGGATTGACTCAACAGGCACGAGATTGACTCAACAGGCACGGGATTGACTAATCAGTTACGAAATTAACTCATTAGTTATAGAATTGATTCATCAATTACGGAAATAACTCACCAGTTACGGAATTCCAGCATTCACATAGCTGTTACTAGTCTTTCAAAAGTAATAGATGGATTGAGTAAATGCTCATAATGGGCCCATAATTCAAGGATAATGGTTACTTAGATTTTGCCCTATAATTAGACATACTTTTACCACTATCAAGGGAATCTAACTTTCTTCTCTACAATTATATACATTGTAATTTATAGCATATTGCTTTCAAGTTAGTCATAGTCGGGCCTTCAAGCTCTGATCGGCTCATTATTCTATCAAGGATCATTCAATAAAATTTTTTTCTTCTCTACTTTATTTTTATTATATTATCTGTTGTTGAATTTATTTCTCACTTTTCTATCACGTTGTATTAACGAAATTTTATATTTTTTTGATTGAATCGATTGCTTGTAGTCCGTCATATAAAATTATTGCTTTGACCGTGAAAATAAATTTTTCGGTTAAACAGTGATACCTTTTTTTTCCATATAAAACTCATTACTTATTTTCATGTCAAACTTTTCTCATGCCTTCTTATTGAAGATAACATTAGAGATAATGTTAGAATCCTAAGTTAAATATAAATCCTACTAGTTAGGGATAATATTAGAATCCTAAGTTAAATATAAATCCTACAAGAGTAGGATTTGTTGCCATTGTATTTTGTATAAATAGGGCTGCTGGCCGTGTAAATGAGGGAAGAAATATCAGATTGTATATTGATCATATTGATCATATTGTTTTAACATGGTATCAGAGCCTAGTTTTTTTTTTTCAATTTCTTATACGTATTATTCATTAATCACGTATAATTGAGAAAGAGTTATCACATATATTTTTTTTCTTTTTCGTCATCTGATGAAGATTCTATTGCTTCCTTAGCTCGTCTCCTTGCACGAGTTGGTCTGGTTGATTTTGGCGCTGGAGTTGGCAGTACTTCCATCGAGTCATCCTCATCAAGTACAATATCAAGATCCACCTTTCCTAGAATAAGTTTAACTTCATCAGATGATAGTTTATGGTCTGGAGATTTGTCTAAACCCTTTAGCCTTTCAGCCATCTGTTTCAACTCCTTAAGAAGCTCGTTTTCAGAAAGTACAGATTCAGCAACACGATTCAATAGCTGCCATGGCTGCTGCGCAAGACAATTCCGTACCCAAGGTCGATTTAGTCTATCACTTGGGCTCCAGTGATGGTCCAGGAAATATCATCACTCCTATTCAGCTTCGTGGTGAAAACTACGATGAGTGGGCGAGGGCGATCAAGACCTCGTTGAAGGCCAAACGAAAGTTTGGTTTTGTTGATGGCTCGATTGTGAAGCCTACTGATGTCCAGAAGCGAGAGGATTGGGAGGTCGTTCATTCAATGTTGGTCTCTTGGATTACCAATACTCTAGAACCGACTATTCGTTCTACGATTGGTGAATATGATGATGCTCACTTGCTATGGACAAACCTTAAAAATCGTTTTTGTGTTGTCAACGGCACTAGGATTTGTCAATTGAAGCTCTCTCTGGGCTTGTGTAGGCAGGAGCAAAATGAACCTGTTGCAATGTATTTTGGTCGTCTGGCCAAAATTTGGGATGAACTCCACACGTATATCACTGTTCCGTCGTGTTCTTGTGGGAATTGTTCCTGTAATATTGTTTCCCAGGTGGAAAAATTGCGGGAAGATGACTACGTACATCATTTTTTGATCGGTTTGGATGACAAGTTCGCTTCCATCCGAGGTCAACTTCTTGCTCAAGACCCTCTTCCGGGGGTGGACAAATCATATCAGCAAATTATTCAGGCAGAGAGGCTAAGCTCGACCGATACAGTGGCCTCTAATCGAGAAAGCATCATGGCTTTCAAGGTGCAATCTGACCCGCGACCAAAGTTTACTCGACCTAATAATTCGGATAAACTTTGTACCTATTGCAATCGTGAGGGGCATGTCGAAGCTTCTTGCTTTCAGCTTCATGGATACCCAGATTGGTGGGGTGATAGGCCTCGAGGAGGCCGTGGGAATGGTCGTGGTAGCACGTCTTCGGCTCGCGGAGGGGGCGTGCAGCAGCTCGTGCAAACAAGACAGGAGGGTCTGCTGCTCCAGGTACGCAGCCTGCTACTCACGCTGATGGCTCAGCTTTTGCGGGGGTTTCCGCGGCTCAGGTTCAGCAACTCCTAGACCATCTTAATTCTCTCAAGCCAAAACTCCATGGTAAGCAGGGTGTTGATTGGATAATCGACACCGGCGCGTCAAATCATGTAACATATGATGCGTCTCTTTTGATTAATGCGGTCCGTGTGTCTCATTATCCGGTAGGTTTACCAGATGGCAGATGTGCAAATGCTTCTTCGAAGGGTTCGGTGGAACTGGAAGGAGGATTGACTATTAATAATGTTCTCTATGTTCCGGACTTAAACTGCAATTTAATTTCTGCTTCACAATTATGTGATGAATCAAATTGTACTTTGCAAATCACTAAAAAAATTGTGTGTTATACAGGACCTACCGACGAGGAAGGTGATTGGAGCGGGTGATCGGGTGGAATTTTCTCGATTTTTTCATAGTTCGTCCCAGCTAGATAGTGCCAAAATAAACTCGAAACACCTTAACAGGAAATAAATCAACTATATGCTCATCATTTTATACTCCCATACGCATATATTCCATCAAAAGACTATATAGAAGAATCATGATTGGATCTTGAAGGCACCATTTCTGCAAATCCAGTAGAAATAAGTTGTTGACTAATTTCTATCAAAAAGCCAAAAGCAAATTAGAGAATTGAAGAAGAAGTGAAGAACAGAAGGATGGAGAAGATTAAAGAGCCATAATCAATGAGAGTGAGGCGTTAATTGAGGATAACAATAAATATGATAACCGCTGGTGGAAAAGGTATAAAAGAACTGACTGTTGTGTTATTTTGCTGAAGTCACATAAATAAATTAAAAATAGGGGGGAGGGGGGAATGAAAAAAAGGTCAAAAAAGGAAAAATGAGATAAATACAATTGTTGCGCATAGAAAGCTGTCACTCAATCTTTTTCATATATATATATATAATAACAACAACCCAGTATAATCCTACTTACTAGGGTCTGGGGAGGGTAGTGTGTACGCAGACCTTACACCTATCCTAGGATAGAGAGGTTGTTTCCAAATAAAAACCCAGCATCCTTCCCTCCAAGAACTTCCCACCTTGCTCTTGGGAAGACTCGAACTCACAACCTCTCGGTTGGAAGTGGGGGTTGCTTACCATCAGAGCAACTCCTCTTGTCCTTTTTCATATATATATATATATATATATATATATATATATATATATATATATATATATATAAGAGTTTTGTTTATATTTCATGGAATTCCCGTTACCTTTAGTTCACAGAGTTAGTACGAGAATACTGGTATTGGAGTGCCCATCCATAAGGAGTTAGGGGCATTCGTAGGGCGGTACAATACGATATTTAGATATATTGGTGTGATATTTTTGATACATAGCGTGCGTCCAGGAGACTAGGTGGAAAGGGACGAAGGCGTGGAATGTTGATGGGTTTAAGCTGTGGTATTCTGGGCTCGTGAGGGGTAAGAATGGAGTGGGCATCTTGGTTGATAGGGACCTAAGGGAGGCCGTGGTCGAGGTTAGGCGAGTGAATGATAGGTTAATGTCTATTAAGCTGGTTATTGGGGGTGGCATCCTCAACGTCATCAGCGCTTACGCGCCGCAAGCAGGCTTAGACGAGGAGGCTAAAAGGCGCTTTTGGGAGGACTTGGATGATCTGGTGGGTAGTATCCCCCAATCTGAGAAGTTAGTTATTTGAGGGGACGTTAATGGTCATATTGGGGCTGAGGCTGGTGGCTATGATGAGGTGCACGGTGGATTTGGCTTTGGGGCCAGGAACGGAGGAGGCACTTCGCTGCTTAATTTTGCCAGGGCTTCCGAGCTCCTGATTGCGAACTCGACATTCCGGAAGAGGGAGGAGCATTTGGTCACCTACAAGAGTTCGGCGGCGAGGACTCAGATTGATTACATCCTCATCAGAAGGAGCGATAGGGGTTTGTGCAAGGACTGCAAGGTTATTCCGGGAGAGTCTCTTTCAACTCTCCATAGACTACTAGTGATGGATGTCGATCTCTGGGTGAAGAAGAAGAGGAGGGGCGCCCGGGGTCAACCGCGGATTAGATAGGGAGCTTTGTCTAAGGAGAAAGCACAGGAGTTGGAAAGGAGGTTAGTGGAGGGTGGAGCTTGGAGAAGTTATGGGGAATCGGACGCTATGTGGACAGTGACGGCGAACTTGGTTAGGGGGGTAGCATGGGACGTGCTCGGGGTAGCTAAGGGATATTCAGGCAGACATCAGGGTGATTGGTGGTGGAACGAGGTAGTCAAAGGAAAAGTGGAGGTGAAGAAGGCGTCGTTCGCTAGGTTGGCAGGGAGCACAAGCGAGGAGGAGCGGAGAGCGAACAGGTTGATCTACAAGGAGGCGAGAAGAGAAACTAAGATGGCAGTCACGGAAGCTAAAGACGCGGTGTTCGGTCGCATGTATGAGGAACTAGGGGAGAGAGGTGGGGATAAGAAGTTATTCCGGTTGGCTAAAGCAAGGGAAAGGAATGCACGTGATCTAGACCAAGTCAGGTGTATCAAGGACGAGGATGGTAGAGTTCTGATGGGGGAATCTCAAATCAAACAGAGGTGGCAGGCGTACTTTCGGGACCTTCTTAACGAGGAGGGGGATCGGAGCATAGAGCTAGGAGAGTTGGGGCATTCAGAGCAACATAGAGACCTTGGGTACTGCAGGCGCATTAGGGTGGAGGAGGTCTTAGGGGCGTTGCGTAGGATGAGTAGGGGTCTAGCGACCGGGCCTGACGAGATCCCGGTGGAGTTCTGGAAGTGCATGGGTAAGTCTGGAGGGGAGTGGCTCTCTAGGCTGTTCAATGCGATCTTCAAGACCAAAAGGATGCCGGATGAGTGGAGGTGGAGTACAGTGGTGCCCTTGTACAAGAACAAAGGGGACATCCAGTGCTGCAACAACTATAGGGGAATCAAATTAATAAGCCACACGATGAAGGTATGAGAAAGGGTGATTGAGGCGCGGGTGAGGGAGGCGACAACTATATCTGGGAACCAGTTCGGTTTCATGCCGGGCCGCTCCACCACAGAGGCTATTCACCTAGTCAGGCGACTGGCGGAACAATTTAGGGATAAGAAGAAGGACCTTCACATGGTGCTTATCGACTTGGAGAAGGCGTATGACAAGGTTGTTAGAAAATTCGCTTAACGCTAGAGGGGGGGGGGGGGTGAATAGCGTTGTAATAAAAAACAGCGTAAACTTGCGAAATTTAAAAATTGCAGGAATGAAATAAGTGCGATAAGTAAATAATAAGGAACGAACGCACCGATGTATCCTGGTTCACCACAACCCGTGGCTAGTCCAGTCCCCGAGAGACTCTCTCGAGATTTCCACTATCTTCGTCAAGCTTACGGGTGCTTAACAAACTGTTACAGTTGCTCAAGGATACCACACCTTAAGACTTCACTTGCTTGAGGATACCTCACCCCAAGACTTCAACCACTAGGACTTTGGGTACTTAGCAAACCCGACAAATGAGAAGATATGTTCTTCTCAAACAACCCTCTTTTACAATAAATACTCTCTCAATAGAGTGGATAAAGAGATACACAATAAGCTCTATGAACAACACAAAGTTGTCTATCAAATGGCTCAACAATAGCTCTAAAATGATGCTTGAAAATGATCAATATGTATAACAAAGGAGGAGTTGTGTGTTTAAAATCAGCTCAAAAGACCTCTTTTTATAGGTGAAAAAGTGGTGCTGACCGTTGCTTAATTGACAAATAAAATCCCTGATTCTGTGCTCAAACAATCGATTGTTTGGAGTAGATAATCGATTGTTTGACCAACGTTCAAAAGACAGATTCCTGATTTTAGGCTAAACAATCGATTGTATGGACTAAATAATCGATTGTATTCAACGTTCAAAAATCAATTTAGGATTCTGTGGGAACGGTCAAAATATAATCGATTGTATGAAAATGACAATCGATTGTTTATGAATATAATCGATTGTATGACAAAAACAATCGATTGTTTAGATGTTTAAAAACTTCGGTTGCACACTGTCTCAGAATAATCGATTGTTAAAAGTAGACAATCGATTGTTTGCTATTTTGAAAAACTTCAGATCACACTGTCTTAATACAATCGATTGTAGGATTCAAATAATCGATTGTTGAGGCCCGGATTTAAAAGACATGTTTAAAACCTTTAACATCATTTTGTTTTAACACAAAGATGCATGTTTATGATAAATATGATTTAATAAAATATTTTATGCATGTTTATGATGACCTAATGTTGAGCCAAAGGATAAGATAACTTAAACGTTGTCCTTACATTGGTTCTACCAAACGACCTACGTCTTGGGTCTTCGGTCTTGAACTCTTTGGCTCGTTCATGCAATTCCGTCATCATTATGCTTCTCCCCATTTGATTGATTTTCATATTATATCGTTGTTTGACACTTGACTTCATTGTTTGTCATTCATCAAAACGTATACCTGAAAATCATGCTCATACAACCAAAGCGCACATATCATAGATGTACATGATTTCCAACAATTTCCCCCTTTTTGATAATGACAAACAACGGAAGATATGCATATTGAATTCCCCCTAAATAGATGATATATCTCAACATACAATTTATGCAACCATTTCAATTCAATATAATTCCCCCTTAATTAAAGCATGCATATCGCCCATATTCTTCCCCCTTTTGGCATTAGCAAAAAGAGTATACCAAAAGTTATTTAAACCATTGACGATACCAATCGTTATAAACAAGATCATATAAAAAGTTAGTAAATGGCATACTAATAATAACGATCATTTTTCTCAACTATGCCAATTGTTATTTAAACTAAAAATATTCTCAAAACATGAATCAATCATTTATTATAAAACCAATTGATACTAATTGTTATTCAAAAATAAAACTTGTTAAAGCATGTATCAACCAAAACTGATATAGATTATTTGCACATATCAACTCATTGCGTTTTTATTCAAAATACAATAACTAACTGACGTCCCCCCTTAATGCATTAAGGTTTCGTGCTTGGTGCATCCACTACAATATTGTAGTCTTCAAGCACACCTGCAAAAAGAACCTCAAAATAGATTTTTGGTACCCAACTTCTTTTGGGTCCTTGGGGGTTAGGATAACAATAGTCATAATCAACACATAAATCTCTATGTTTAGCAAAACAAACGGGTGCAATGTGTCCTACCCGATTACAATAGTGACATATAACATTAGGATTGTGCATATGTCTAGGTTGAGCCAAATGCGTTCTAGGTTATCTAAAGTTGTTTCCCTTAGAAGCGTTGAATTTCCTAGAGTCATGTCTAGGTGGTCTAAAATTATTCATTCTAGACTCATTAACAAAATTCCTAGAGTTGTTTCTAGGTGGTCTAAAACAATTAATCTTAGACTCATTAGTGAGGTTCCTAGAATTCTTTCTAGATGGTCCGACCTCATTACTTTCATCCTTTTTAATATCTTCAATTTTAGGACTATCAACACTACGTGTTTCTAGTGCTTTCCTAAGTTCTGTGTTCTCTAGTATTAAAGAACTACAAGAAGAACAATTGGAACATTTATCAATAGAAGAGGCTTCATTCAATTCCTTGATTTTATTTTTAAAATCAACAATGTCATTTTTCAAAAATTTATTTTCTTTTTCTAAAACTTCAATTTTATTTTTAAGAACATCATTTTCATTTGTCAATTTTTTAAAATCTATTTCTTTCAAAGAAGAGGATTTTTCAAACTCTTTTTCTTGTAAAGAAAGTGTTTTCTGAAAATCTGTTTCTTGCAAAGAAAGTGTTTTCTGCAAAGAAAGTATTTTCTTCAACTCTATGATAGTTTTGGAAGCATTAACAAATTCACCATACAATTCATCATAGGCATTTTGTAATTCTTCAAACGAGTGAGAGTTAGATGTACTTACCTCTTCTCCTTCGTTAGCCATGAGACACAATGCGGCGATTTTATCGCCTGAGCTGTCCGAATCCCGTGCTAAGCGCCTATGGTTTTTCTTCTTTTTCTTGTCCTTTTTCATAGACTTACAAGACTTTTCAATTATATCATTTGAAATATTATCATCATCCCTTTCCGAATCACTTACCTCTTCTCTTTTAGAGGATGAGGCTTTGAAGGCGAAATTCGAATTGCTTCTAAGATAAGGATTAAGAATTGTGCTATAATAAGTTTCGAGGTTACCTCTTAGTCCATCAATTGTGATATCCATGAATTCCATCGACTCTTGGATGGCATTGGCTTTGGAGCGCCATTCGGGAGTGAGACTCCATAGGACTTTTCGAACAAGATCTTTGTTCGTGTAAACTTTCCCGAGAGCATGGAGATCGTTGACGATTCTTAAAAATCGTTCAAACATAGCACCAATGGGTTCCTTCTCCATTTTAAAGATTTCATATTTATGTGTTAAAAAATCAATTTTGGCTTCTCGGACTTGAGGCGTACCTTCATAAATGATCTCGAGCTTATCCCACATCTCCTTGGCGGTTGTGCAGCAAGAGATTTTTTGATAATCATCTGGATTCACCGCACAATATAATACATGGATGGCCCTTGCATTATTTTCAACTTTCTTGATATCCTCGGCATCATATTCATCTTCTTTCTTTGGAATCGTGGTCTCTCCAACTTTTTTTGTTGGCATTGGTTCACTGTTTTTGATGATTTGCCACAAACGAAAACTGTTTGCTTTGAGGAAGATGCTCATCCGCTCTTTCCAATATGTATAGTTTGTTCCGTCAAATAGTGGAGGGCAAGTGGTGGACTGTTCTTTCATCCATCGTTCCTGCGTTCAATATTCTCAACAGAAAAATATATATTTCTCTCAACCGGTTAAGGCTTTCAGAGAGTTAGGCTCTGATACCAATTGTTAGAAAATACGCTTAACGCTAGAGGGGGGGGGTGAATAGCGTTATAATAAAAAACAGCGTAAACTTGCGGAATTTAAAAATTGCAGGAATGAAATAAGTGCGATAAGTAAATAATAAAGAACGAACGCATCGATGTATCCTGGTTCATCACAACCCGTGGCTAGTCCAGTCCCCGAGAGACTCTCTCGAGATTTCCACTATCTTCGTCAAGCTTACGGGTGCTTAACAAACCGTTACAGTTGCTCAAGGATACCACACCTTAAGGCTTCACTTGCTTGAGGATACCTCACCCCAAGACTTCAACCACTAGGACTTTGGGTACTTCGCAAACCCGACAAATGAGAAGATATGTTCTTCTCAAAGAACTCTCTTTTACAATAAATACTCTCTCAATAGAGTGGATAAAGAGATACACAATAAGCTCTATGAACAACACAAAGTTGTCTATCAAATGGCTCAACAAAAGCTCCAAAATGATGCTTGAAAATGATCAATATGTATAACAATGTATGGAGGAGTTGTGTGTTTAAAAATCAGCTCAAAAGACCTCTTTTTATAGGTGAAAAAGTGGTGCTGACCGTTGCTTAATTGACAAATAAAATCCCTGATTCTGTGCTCAATAAATCAATTGTTTGGAGTAGATAATCGATTGTTTGACCAACGTTCAAAAGACAGATTCCTGATTTTAGGCTAAACAATCGATTGTATGGACTAAATAATCGATTGTATTCAACGTTCAAAAATCGATTTAGGATTCTGTGGGAACGGTCAAAATATAATCGATTGTATGAAATGACAATCGATTGTTTATGAATATAATCGATTGTATGACAAAAACAATCGATTGTTTAGATGTTTAAAAACTTCGGTTGCACACTGTCTCAGAATAATCGATTGTTAAAAGTAGACAATCGATTGTTTGCTATTTTGAAAAACTTCAGATCACACTTTCTTAATACAATCGATTGTAGGATTCAAATAATCGATTGTTGAGGCCCAGATTTAAAAGACATGTTTAAAATCTTTAACATCATTTTGTTTTAACACAAAGATGCATGTTTATGATAAATATGATTTAATAAAATATTTTATGCATGTTTATGATGACCTAATGTTGAGCCAAAGGATAAGATAACTTAAACGTTGTCCTTACATTGGTTCTACCAAACGACCTACGTCTTGGGTCTTCGGTCTTGAACTCTTTGGCTCGTTCATGCAATTCCGTCATCATTATGCTTCTCGCTATTTGATTGATTGTCATATTATATCGTTGTTTGACACTTGACTTCATTGTTTGTCATTCATCAAAACCTATACCTAGAAATCATGCTCATACAACCAAAGCGCACATATCATAGATGTACATGATTTCCAACAAAGGTCCCGAGGGAGGTGCTTGGAGGCGAAGAGTGTGCCGGAAGTCTATATCAGAGTAAGCAAGGACATGTATAATGGAGCTAAGACTAGGGTTAGGACGGTGGGTGGCGAATCAGACCATTTTCCTGTGGTAATGGGGCTCCATCAAGGATCGGCGCTGAGCCCCCTGTTGTTCGCCTTAGTGATAGATGCTCTAACCCGACATATCCAAGGGGATGTGCCTTGGTGTATGCTTTTTGCTGATGATATAGTATTGATAGACGAGATGAGGGTCGGTGTTAGTGAAAGGTTAGAGGTGTGGAGGCAGACCCTCGAGTCTAAAGGTTTCAAAATAAGCAGATCAAAGACAGATTACCTGGAGTGAAAGTTTGGCGACGAGCCGAGTGGGGTAGGCAGGGACGTGTTGCTTGGTTCTCAGGCCATCGCCAAGAGGGATAGTGTCCGATATCTTGGGTCTGTATTTTAGGGGGACGGAGAGATTGACGGGGACGTCACCCATCGAATAGGAGCGGGGTGGTCAAAGTGGAGGCTTGCTTCAGGGGTCCTGTGTGACAAGAAAATTCCACACAAACTCAAGGGGAAATTCTACAGAGCCGTGGTTAGACCTGCGATGTTGTATGGGGCGGAGTGCTGGCCCGTGAAGATTTCCCATGTTCAGAGAATGAAGGTTGCGGAGATGAGGATGCTTAGGTGGATGTGTGGGCACACCAGGCTAGATAAGATTAAGAATGAAGTTATTCGACAGAAGGTAGGGGTGGCCCCGGTGGATGAGAAGATACGGGAAGCGAGGCTGAGGTGGTTCGGGCATGTACGGAGGAGGGGTCCCGATGCCCCGGTGAGGAGCTGCGAGCGGCTGGAGATTGTTGGCGGTCGGCGAGGAATAGGGAGGCCTAAGAAGCATTGGGGAGAGGTGATTAGGCAGGACATGACTAGAATGCAGGTTTCCGAGGACATGACCCTTGATAGGGGAGTCTGGAGGTCTAGAATCAGGGTTGTAGGCTAGGGGCTCATAGAGTTCTTCGTACGCCTCACCCGGGGTTGGGTGTGGGATAGCAGGGTCACCCATAGATGATTAGTGTTTTAGCTTATGTCCCCTTATGGTTGTTAGTATGGTAGTTATGGTTTGTTATTATTGCATGCGACTGTATTTATGTTTCTTATGTTTACATAATTATTTACGTTATTTCTGCGGGATTTACTAATGCTTTATTGTTTTGTTTTGTCTTGTTTTTGTTTCTAATTTTGTCTTTGTTTTTGTTTTTGTTTTTGTTTTGTTTTAATGCAGCTTTTCATTCTATCCTATGCGCCGAGGGTCGAATGGAAACAGCCTCTCTACCCTTTCGGGTAGGGGTAAGGCTCGTCTACATATTACCCTCCCCAGACCCCACCTGGTGGGAATATACTGGGTAGTAGTTGTTGTTGTTGTTGGTTTGATATTTTTGATATTTGATTCTTTTAAAATGATATACCAATATCATACCTAATTAAATTTATCATAGTTCGCCTTTTTCCCTTTTGGTTTTGATTTTGATTTATTCGGTATAGTTTGGCTTATATATTAATTAATGCGTAGAACTATAAACTATAATATTCTTAATTAAAATACTCACAAATACAAAATAAAAGCATAAGCACACCTGATTGTTAACATGGACGGCCAACCTCCACATGAATGCAAAAGAAAAGCATTGTGTAACTTAGTATATTGTGATCGATAATATGTGTATTGATAACTTATTATATATTTCGGTACGATATCAATAATTCGATATTATTTTTAAATGCTATACCTAACACTAATTATTTTAATATGGTAGGCCAAACACCCTATTGAATATCAAAAAAATTAATTTTGGTACAAGAATTCAATATTTACCTTATTATGCACGACCGTAATAGAGAGAGATAATTAGTCGATTGGCTTACCTGCTAGTACTCCTCTAAAATCATACTAAAACAATAGTGTTATCAAACTATTCGCTAACTAACGTGAAATTATCAATCAATAAAGATATTTTTTTTCTGGAATGATTCAGATATTCTTTAAATAAGAGTGAGTCTAAGTTATTAATCTCAGAATAAAATAATAAAACGCTCAAAAATGCTGGATAAATCTCTTTCCCTTTAAAAAAAAAATATTATAAATAGGCATCATCTTGAATCAATTTGAAATAGACAGCGGATGAGTGTTACATTTCTTTCGTCTGATAAAATCCTATTAGAGTAAGAATGAGAAATAAATTGAAAGGAAAGATAAAACGTTTCTCTAGAAGAATCCTTTTTGTATTTGGTTAAACAATGGTTGAAAATGTTTTTCACAAGTAAAATGTATGTCATCGATGAGCGAAAAATATTTTCTTTACTGATATTTAACTTGTACTTCCCCCACTTTAAATGTTGTTTTTTTCTCATCAAAACAAATATCTTTTTCCTCAAAGAAAACGATACTATATTACATTATTATTATTGCAGCAATGAAACATAGTTTGGGAAGGAATTTTTCATTTAAAAAAAACAGTTCCTAAATACTTCCTGAAGTAAAGTATTAATAGAAAATCACGTTAAATTATGCTCTATGTATCATGTTCCAAATTTTAAGTATATATGCAAACTCTACAAGTGACAAATAAGAGCTTTTCATATATTTTTAGAGTCATGTTTGTATTGGGAAAATTTTAGTTTGCATATTAGAGATGACGTGACATGACACGTAGGCCAATCAAATAGTCAAACAAATAAGATTAGTTAAAATGGGATGAGTAAGAACAGATACGAGCAAGTTAAATAAGTGAGGCAGGAGCAGTCGTACAAGCAACTCAATGCTCGTACCTACTTAAGACATTTAAAGCTCAAAGATTGTGAAGAATCAAAAGAATAAATCTAACAGCAAACAAGAGTCCCGATACAGTATTTAATGAGTATTAAATACCAAAAACATTAGAGAGTATGTATTTAATGTATATAATTGCATAATGTAGCATTTAAAGTCATTAATTGCCCATAATAGCCGTATTATGACAAAGGTAAGGCTCATATCCCCGAAAATAGCTATAGAAAGGGAAGGAACAAACAATTGTAAGGACACGCAACACTATTGAAAGATACTTTGATTTACTTGCTTTCTGATCATATTACTCGAAAATTTCTTTCTTTATATACGTTTCCGATTATCAGTAACCCGTATTTTTCTAAATTCAAGCTTTGACTAAAAATCTAATTTTTGGTTAAACAAATTATTTCCGTTAAAATTTATGGGAGTATTGATCTCGATAAGACATTGAGTTTGAGGGAGTATTGTTCTCAAATAAATATGTATCTTAGTAGATTTGTCTTGAAGAGACATTTAATCTGATCGGATTTTGAATCAAAATTGGAGTATATGAACATACTTCCAAGTAAAGAGGGACACATGTCCGAAATAATATTTGAGATTTACGGGATAATCGATCCGAGCCATAATTCAATTAGCCATTAATAAAGACTTATATATTTAGCCTGAATGGTCGTTGTTGGACCGAATATAAGTTGCTTGTTTGTTCAAAGTGAACTTTATTCTAGTGGCATATTTGCATACCTTTATCTTGACATAGATGTAAAACTTTCTTTATTTATCATGGGATTCTTGATTCCGACATGGAGTTCTCGATCCTTTTTGTGTACGCGTAGTATACGTATTTTGGAAGAACTCATTCAATATTGTTTAAAGTGTTTATGCTTGATATGAGTAATACAACTAACTGAGTTGAGCTGAAAAATAATGTCAGGCCAAATTGACTAATCTTCAAGTATAAGTAATCTCCCCAATGTTTGAGCTTTGAGATATGAGAACTCAAACACTAGAATCATAATTTGACAATCCGATGTCTTATAGTCCCCGGTAGGATAGTTAGTTTTGATATTGATGGACTTTCAAATGGACCAGTTCTAACATAGGGAGGTACCGAAACTCTTTTTATCAAATATACCGACTTTGATGAGTTTTTGATTTAAAGCCTTATTACCAGAGTAATTTTCACTACTTTCTTTATAAATTTCTCATATCAAATATTTTGTTTGTTTGGTCCATGTGCCATTTTAGTTTTTTAGGCCTTGAATATTCTCAAATATAATTCTCTTCATTTTCATTCTAATTGATGATAGATCAGGGATCACCTAAATAAGAGATGGTTCAATCCCGAGATTGTTTGATCCGAAATGATATTTCTCAATAAGTGCCTGGTGTTACTTTCAGAGTCAGTGATATCAGTATAGATTTGAAGCTAGCACATTCGGCTCTATTTTCTTGGGCTGCATAGTTTTTTTGGATTTGATCAATCGATAAATCAATACTTTTGCTCTGAGTCCCCAAGCTAATTTAAACCTCGTAGCATATGCTTCATACTCGGCTTTGTTGTTAGTAATAAAATAACTTATATGAATTATCTAACTACTTTCCCTGATAGACATTAAGCATTGTCCCTAACTCGAAAAATTTAGTGCTTGTGGATCTAATTGTGTAGAAGGTCCAGATCCCGAGAATTATCCCAGAAATAACATGTTCGCGTAATATATTCAAGATAAGATTAATCATGAAATCTGCTTAATTTGTAATTTTATAGCTGTACGTGACTCACAAACAATATCATATTCACTTAGTTTGACTACTCATTCAGCTAGACTTCCTGACAGTTTATGTTTATGCAAAATATTGCGCAACAAAAATATAGTGACTACGAAAATTGAATGACATTGAAAATAAAAGCCTTAGATTTAGGGCAACTACAATTAATTCCAACTTATCAAAATGTTGATATAAAATTTCTGTATCTGAGAGTATTCTATAATAGATAGGAGAATGTGTACCTTTATCTTCTTGAATTAAAATTACATTTACCGAGGCATCCAAGACAATTTGGTATAGCTGCAATCATCTTTCTCCTCGGAATTTGAAAGTAATGATGCGTTGTTGCTAGATAGCAAGTTCGAATGATTTGACTTCTCGGACTAAATCGACCTTTCGAAGTTCTGTAACTTTATCTTTTATTATTTGACTCTAGTTTCTTCTTTTGTTTGACGGGATTATACCACGGATCAATATTGAGCATATAATCCTTTACCTCCTGTGATACACTAACATAATCTTCCTATTTGGGAAGTCAGTGATAATTTCTAGTTCTTTAGCAGTTGACCGCGTGGCTTCTAATGCCTTCAGTTTAATGATTGTTTTCGAAAATATTTATATAATTGTCCAAGTTTATTAATGAACCTTCCTTCCTCAGGGTCTATTCCATCCCGCAACTATCTCTTCTTTTTCAGTTGTTAGGTGTGGTATCTTTGTAAGCAATCTCGTGGGTATTTTACCCATGGTTCTCCTAATCTTGATTTTTCTCCTATGAAATTTTTTGATTTAGCAAGTTAGTTCTTTACCTGTTCAGATAGATTTGGCTCTTTTCCAGCCTATGAAGAAAATTTCGTATCTCTTTGCTCGGATTTGTTTCTTGACATTTTATTAGTGTCGATTTGATTTACCGTGTCATTATCTGTTTAAATTCCGGTGTTGCAACGGTTATGCATATTATTCTTGCAGGATAGATAGGAATTCCGGGAGGTGTTCTACCCGCTCGTTTTGTTCCTTGATCTGTTTTTGTAAAGTTACATCTAAATTTTGCAAACTAAAATTACCTGGTGTATCTGAACCTCCTATTCCGGAATTGTTTCGTACAAATCCGTTATAATTAGTTCTGGTACTGATAGTTGTGGTACGAATATATCGACGTACATTCTCCATTTTTCTCTGCTTGTTGCGTACATATCATTATCATGACTATTCTTCCCTTTTTATTTTGCATGGTAAAGCAATCTCCAACTTGGTTTTCCTAAACCGTGTTAATTGGTAAATTTCGCCCATGATGTAGGATTAAACTGAAAACAAACGAATATTAACAAAAATTGTTACTATCTTTGGATGAATAGCAAATTTGCTTGAGTTCCCAGTAACGGAACCAAACTGTTTAACCCAAAAAATAGTTTTCAAGGTCAAAGAAATTATTTTATATGATGGGCCACAAGCAACCGATTCAATTCGAAAGATATAAAATTTCATTAATACAAAGTGATAGAGAAATGGGAAATAAATTCAATGAGAGATAATATAACAAAAATAAAGCAGACAAGAAACAATTCTTATTGAATGATCCTTAATAGGATAATGAGCCAAACAGAGCTTAAAAGGCCAAACTATGGCTAACGTGAGAGCAATATGCTATAAATTACAATGTATATAATTGTAAAGAAGTTTAAAAAAAAGTACGACCCAGTACAATACCACTCAGTGGTGTCTGGGGAGGGTAGTGTGTACGCAGCCTTACCCCTACCCTGGGGTAGAGAGGCTGTTTCCAAAAAAGTACGACCCAGTACAATACCACTCAGTGGTGTCTGGGGAGGGTAGTGTGTACGCAGCCTTACCCCTACCCTGGGGTAGAGAGGCTGTTTCCAAATAGACCCCCGGCATAAATCCCCAGAATTTGCTCCTGGGGAGACTCGAACTCACAACCTCTCGGTTGTAAGTGAGGGTTGGTTACCATCAGACCAAGCCCCTCTTATCTTGTAAAGAAGTTTAAGATACCTGATATTCCAAATATGATGGAACAACAGACCCGCAAATCACGTTATTGCATTTACAACAGGTGTCAAGGGCAATGATTTGACAAAGCAGGAGATTGAATAAGTCTTGGTTAAAAAATTCGGTGAAACGCTCACTCAAGGCGAACTAACATGGTATTCTCTTTTACCTGAAAATTCCATAAATTATTTGTTGAGCTTGCAGATTTATTTATCAAAGTACACTCGGGAGCTCAAAAAATGCAAAAGAGAATGGAAGACATATTAAAAATCAGGAAAGGAGATCCAGGGTTGATTAGAGAATTCGTGGACAGATTTCAACGGGAAAGAATGACATTGCCACGAGTGCCTGACAATTGGGCAGCCATAGCCTTCACCAGCAATTTGAATGAGAAGAGTTCTGAAGCTACAAGCGACTCAAGGAAAGCCTTCGAGAATTCCCAACAACAATGTGGAATGACATCTACAACAGATACAGTATAAAGATGAGGATTGAAGAGGATATTATTTTACGACATAAAAAAAGAAGAAAAAATAAATTCAAGCCGCATAGAAAATGAAAAACAATCTGGTAAAAACGTGTATGAGCCATATATAGGATCCGCAGGAAGATACTCACGATCAAAGCAAGATAGACAGAGGTATGATCACAGATCAAGGAATAGAGAAATAGGTTTGACTTCAAGATTTGGGAACGATCAGAACACACAGGTCACAAGATGCTGATGGAAGTTTAAAAGAAAGGTTCGGTGGTTACCATTTAAATGTAAGCACCTCTAAACTCGTAGCTGTTTTAAGAAGCATGAGTGTGACACTTAATGGGGTCATCACTTATTTATTCTCTGTTTTGTGCTTTTGAGGCCCTTAAAACCTCATCTAGGATTGCCTCGATTTGCGTGTCTAGTCCCGGAGCATAACCGAAAATCTTATATACGAATTATGTGCAAAAAATGATGAATTTTGATATTAGTATGATTAAAAGTTGACTCTGGTCAACATTTTGGGTAACCGGACCCGAACCTATGATTTGACGGTCCTAGAGGGTCTGTAGGAAAATATGGGACTTGAGCGTATGCCTGGAATCGGATTTTCGAGGTCCCAAGTCTGGAAATAAATTTTTATGTGAAATTATTTTCTGAAATTAATTAAAGAAAATGGAGATGAAATTTTATTTGAAGACTGGGATATTGGGCCCGTATTTTGGTTTCGGTGCCCGGTACCAATCTTATATATAATTCGAGAACTTTCTGTAAAGTTTGGTTGGAAACGGACATCGTTTGACGTGTTTTGGACCCAAAATGGGAATTTTATGTTATATAGAAATTTGGAAAAAAACATGAGTTTTGAGGCTCGATATGAGGTATATGATGTTATTTGGCGATTTGATCGCACGGGCAAGTTCGTAAGATGTTTCTGTAGTGGTGTGTATGTTTGGTTTGGAGCCCCGAGGGCTCTGGTGAGTTTTGAGTAGGTTCTGGGAGTGTCTTAGACTTGAAACACCAGATGTTGCAGGTTGGGTGCGAGCTGCAGGTCCCAACGCGGCCGCGGTCACCCTCGCGCGGTCCGCGCTGCGCGCTTCAGAGGAACTGCAGCCTTCTGCTTCTCTCGCGCGGCCGGGTCTATTTTTGTGCGGTCCGCGACGTGAGCCATGCGGTCGCGGTCACCTTCGGGCGGCCCACTCTGCCGGCCTCAGAGAACCTGCAACTTTGAGCTACACCAGCGCGGTCGCGGTCATCTTCGCACGGTCCATGTTGGAGGTCTAGATGGTATATATATACTCGGGCTTTTTAAGTTATTTCTCCCTTTTCAAAAACCCAAAACCTAAGAGCCGATTTTCTAAACAGAATTTCTTCTTTAAAACGATTGGTAAGTGGTTTTTAACTCATTTTCTTCACCCCTTAACACCTTTTTACATAATTTCAATATCAAATCAAAGGTTTTAATGGGTAAATTTGGGTATATATGGTAGGACATAGGGTTTTGATAAATTGGGGGTTAGACCTCAATTCGAGGTCCTATTTCAAAACTAATTACATAATTGGACTCGTGGGGGAATGGGTAACCGATTTTAGTTCGAACCTCGGGCTTTGACCACGTTGGCCCGAGGGGTGTTTTGGTGATTTTACCTAAAATTTCGTCTTAGCTGTAATTCTAATAGTAGAATTAGTTGCTTGAGATGTTATTTACGAGATGTGGTTGGAATGAATAGATTTGGGCCACTTGGAGTCTGATACTCGTGGCAAAGAGTGATTTCAGGTTAATTTGGAGTCGATTGAGGTAAGTTGCTTGTCTAACCTTGTGTGGGGGACCTTTCCTCTAGGATATGTTATTTGATAATTGAGTGCCTCGTACGTGAGGTGACGAGCACGTTTTGCTTGAAGCTTTTAAATTGAATTTCCTTGCATACCTGTGCATTTTAAATTGCAAATTTATTTTATGCTAGATTATAGAGGTATATTTGTTTGACTTAGCTTGCCTACTTGCAAAGTCACGGTGTGTTAGACTGGAATTAACTGTTGCTTGTATTGTTTTACTTCATTATGAATATTCTTGATTATGATTGCGCATATTTACTTTGGGACCACGGGTTTGATTCCTGGGAGAAACCCCCTACATATTTACTTTGCGACTACGGGTTTGATTCTTGGGAGATCCCCCCTGCATATTTACTTTGGGACTACGGGTTTGATTCCTGGGAGATCCCCCCCCCCCCTGCATATTTACTTTGGGACTACGAGTTTGATTTCTGGGAGATCCCCTTGCATATTTACTTTGGGACTACGGGTTAGCCTCCGGGAGACCCTACTGCACTGCATATGTTCTAGACTGAGGGTACGAATACCAAGAGATCAATGGCACATGAGATTGTAAGATATGAGGATACCAATAGATCCTCGAGATACCAATAGACTCCTAGTGAATATAATGAGGATACCAAGAGATCCCTAGTGAATATAATGAGGATACCAAGAGATCCCTAGTGAATATAATAAGGATTCCAAGAGATCCCCGGGATACCAAGAGATCCCTAGTGAATATATGTGGATACCAGGAGATCCTCGGGATACCAAGAGATCCCTAGTGAATATATGAGGATGCCAAGAGATCCCTAGAGGATATGATGAGGATACCAAGAGATCCCCGGTTATTATTTCCTGTTATGGGTAATGTTCCTTGCATTGGTTTCTTCCGTTTTTCCTACTGTTGTTTCCCTTATTTATTCTGTTTAGATTCTCACTGTAGAGTTACTTATACTATTTTTCTTTATCTCATTATATATTATATTTACCTCAGTAGGGCTTTGACCTACCTCGTCACTACCCAACCGATGTTAAGCTTTGCACTTACTGAGTACCGTTGTGGTATACTCATGCCTCTTCTGTGCATGTTTTCCATGTGCAGATCCAGGTACCTCCTCTCAGGCGCACTATCACTAAGGTGGAGAGATATAGCGGAGACTCGAGGTATATCAGCAGCGTTTGCACACCGAAGAGTTTCCTTCCTATTCTATCCTATAGTTAGCTAGCTTGTTCCTATTTTTCATTGTTGTAGACATTTTCGGAGTTAGAGTAGTACTGTATACTTCCTATAGCTTGTGTTTCCCGTGAGATTCCAAGTTTTGGGATTTTTCTTCATAGTTGTGGTGTGAAGTGTATGCGCCAAACGGCGAACTATTTTCATTTCTTTGAGTTACTTTAGTTTTAAGTTATTATTGTTATTGTGAATGTTGTTATTTCCGCACTGTCACGCTTACCTAGTCCTCGTGAATGGGTGCCGTCATGACGTGTTCACGGATGGTGAACTAGGGTCATGACAATGAGAGATAGGATACGATGGCTGAAGGAGATGAGATCAAATCTAAACGGACGAAACCTGATCATTGGTGTGAATTTCACAATGATCATGGAAACAAAACAATTGATTGTAGGTTTTAGCAAAAAGAAGTTGATCATTTGTTAAAGCAAGGGTATCTCACTAAATTATTCAGTAAGAAAGGAAAACAGACATATATATATAGAAAATAGACAGGAGCCACCAAAACCACCTTCTCCCAAAATAACAGTTAACGTTATAAGTGGGGGCAAAGACATCAATGTTGTGTCATATACCACAACTAAGAAAATTTCAAAAGTTACAATTAGCCATGGAAATTGGCTACGGAACGTGTTAGAAGAAGAAAACATCACGTTCGATGATGCTGATACTGAGGGTTTATTAACTCCACATAACGACGCACTGGTAATATCTTTACTCGTACATGATACTAACGTCAAATGAGTTTTAATTGATCCAAGTAGTTCTATGAACATTATTCTACTACGAATTCTATGAGAAATGAAAGCAGAAGAAAAGTTGGTGCCAAAAGCGCATACTTTGTCAGGTTTCGACAATTCTAGTGTCGTAACAAAAGGAGAAGTAATGCTCACAACATTTGTGGAAGGTGTTGTCAAGGATACAAAATTTCAAGTAGAAGAATGGAAATGACTTACAATATAATTCTCGGTAGGCTGTGGATCCACCACATGGATGTTGTTCCATCGACAATATGTCAAATCAGGGGAGACCAACAAACATCCAGGAACATCAACTCCGTGGCAAATACAAATGCAAAAGGTGAAGAGAAATAAATTACAGAATTTAGTTGGGGAGAACATAACATCAACCGCAGCTGACTCAGGGCAAACAGATATGGATTCAAGATCCGATTTCATTTAAGAACCACAAGAAAATGAGAACATTAAAACTACAATAAAGGAATTGGAGGCAGTGGTCTTATTTGTACACCGGCCAGAAAGAAAAGTGTACATAGGAGCCAATCTTAGCCCGGAGTTAAAACATAAGTTGATCGAATTTTTAAAAGCTAAACGTAGATTTTCTTGCTTGGTCCCATTCTGATATGACAGGTATACCACCAGAGGTAATGACTCACAAATTGAATGAAGATCCATCTCACCCACTTGTCAAACAGAAGAAAAGAAAGCAAGGCGCTTTCAAAAATCAGGTGATTCAAGATAAGGTGAACAAATTATTAAAAAAATGGGTCTATACGCGAGGTAAAGTATCCTGAATGGCTAGCTAACACTGTCATGGTACCAAACAGGAATGATAAATGGAGAGTTATTGTGGATTATACAGATCTCAATAAAGCTTGTCCTAAAGATTCGTTTCCCATACCTCATATAGATCAACTAATTGATGCTACTGCAGGGCACGAATTGTTGAGCTTTTTAGATGCATATTCAGGTTATAATCAAATTAAAATGGATCCAGATGACGAAGAAAAAGCATCATTCATAACAGACCGGGGGACTTACTGCTATAAGGTAATTCCTTTTGGTTTAATGAATGTAGGAGCAACATATCAAAGGTTAGTTATAAAAATGTTTCAAGAACATTTGGGAAAAACTATGGAGATCTATATAGATGACATGCTCGTTAAAACACAACATACCATAGATCATATATCATATCTGTCTGAAACATTTAAGATTTTGCTAAAGTTTAATATGAAATTAAATCTCGAAAAATATGCATTTGGTATTGTATCAGGTAAGTTTCTGGGTTTTCTTGTTTCTAACTATGGTATTGAAGTAAATCCTGCATAGATTAAGGCCATTGAAGAAATCCCTGATGTACTTTCAAGTAAGAAAGAAGTTCAAAGATTAACATGGAGGATTGCAGCCTTGGGAAAATTTATATCCAAGTCATCAAATAAATGCTTTAGATTCTTCTCAGCTCTTAAAAAGCAAGATCATTTCGAATGGAATGAAGAATGTCAACAGGCACTTATTTGAAAGCATACTTGTCAAATCCACTTTGCTTGCGAAACCAAAGGCTGGGGAAAGATTACTCATCTATCTTGATGTTTCAGAGGTAGCAGTAAGTGCTGTTTTGGTTCGAGAAGAACAAGGTAAACAATCTCCTATCTATTATGTTTGTAAATACCTATTAGATACGGAGACAAGGTATCCTCAGTTAGAGAAGTTAGCTCTTGCATTAATCATGGCATATAGAAAATTGAGACCTTATTTTCAATATCATCCAATTGCTGTAGTTACTGCATATCCTTTGCGAAATGTATTATATAAGAAAGAATTATTAGGTAGGTTGGCTAAATGGCCTATTGAGTTAAGTGAATATGAAATCACATACCAACCTAGAAATGCCATTAAATCACAAGTATAAGCTAATTCGTGGCTGATTTTAGCCAAGGGATGCAACCAGAAGCGGAAAAGGAAGTACAGATACTTAATGGGGCTAATCCGGGAATTTGGACTTTGTTTGCTGATGGTTCATCTAACGTGAAAGGATCAGGTTTAGGGACTTTTTAGTACCACCTACGGGAAAAATTATACGACAAGAAATAAAATGACATTCAATAACTAACCATGAGGCAGAGTGTGAAGCTTTGATTGCAGGTTTAGAATTAGCTCGAGAATTGGGCATAAATCAGATCATAATAAAGAGTTATTCGCAACTCGTAGCTAATAAGATGTTGGAGACTTATATACCCGGGGAAACCAGGATGCAACAATATTTAGAGAATGTGCGATGATAAAGCAATTTCAAACTTGGAAAGTTATGCAGGTACCAAGAGAATACAGGAGCAACATATCAAAGGTTAGTTACCAAAATGTTTCAAGAACATTTGGGAAAAACTATGGAGGCTTATATAGATGATATGCTCGTTAAAACACAACATACCATAGATCATATATCGCATCTGTCTGAAACGTTTAAGATTTCGTGAAAATTTAATATGAAATTAAATCCCGCAAAATGTGTATTTGGCGTTGCATCAGGTAAGTTTTTGGGTTTTCTTATTTCTAACTGTGGTATTGAAGTAAATCCTGCACAGATTAAGTCCACTGAATAAATCCCTGATGTACTTTCAAGTAAAAAAGAAGTTCAAAGATTAACAGGGAGGATTGTAGCCTTGGGAAGATTTATATCCAAGTCATCAGAGAAATGCTTTAGATTCTTCTCAGCTCTTAGAAAGCAATATCATTTTGAATGGAATGAAGAATGTTAATAGGCACTTAGAGATTTGAAAGCATACTTGTCAAATCCACCTTTGCTCGCGAAAGCAAAGGCTGGGGAAAGATTACTCATCTATCTTGCTATTTCAGAGATAGCGGTAACTGCTGGTTTGGTTCGAGAAGAACAAGGTAAACAATCTCCTATCATTATGTAGTAAATCCCTATTAGATACATAGACAAGGAATCCTCAGTTAGAAAAGTTAGCTCTTGCATTAATCACGGCATCTAGGAAATTGAGACCTTATTTTCAATGTCATCCAATTGCTATAGTTACCGCATATCATTTGCGAAATGTATTACATAAGCAAGAATTCAGGTAGGTTGGCTAAATGGCCTATCGAGTTAAGTGAATATGAAATCACATACCAACCTAGAAATGCCATTAAATCACAAGTATTAGCTGATTATGTGGGTGATTTTAGCAAAAGGATGCAATCAGAAACGGAAAAAGAAGTACAGATACTTAATGGGGGCTAATCCGGGAATTTGGAATTTATTTGCTGATGGTTCATTTAACGTGAAAGGAGCAGGTTTAGGGATTGTATTTGTACTACCTACGAGTGAAATTATACGACAAGCAATAAAATGGCATTCAATAACTAACCATGAGGAAGAGTATGAAGCTGTGATTGCAGGTTTAGAATTAGCTCGAGAACTGGGCATAAATCAGATCATAATAAAGAGTGATTCGCAGCTCGTAGTAAACCAGATGTTCAGGACTAATACATCCAGGGAAACCAGGATGCATCAATATATAGAGAAGGTGCGAGAACTAATAAAGCAATTTCAAACCTGAAAAGTTATGGAGGTACCAAGAGACGAGAATCTTGAAGTGAACGCTTTAGCTAATCTCGCGTCTGCAGTTGATATGACAAGTGATACAAATTCCTCGGTTATTCAACTATTTCATTCAGCTCTTGATCCTAATAAAAATGAGGTAAATTTTAATAATTTAACTTGGTATTGGAGAAACGAGATCGTTGCTTTTTTACAATATGGAACCGTTCTTGATGACAAGAAAAAAGCTCATGCACTTCGGAAAAAGGTTACTCGTTACTGCCTATATCAAGGTAATTTGTATAAAAAAATGTTCGGTGTCCCCTTAGCTAGATGTCTCGGACCTTCTCACACAGAATATGTCATGAGGGAAATACACGAAGGGCATTGTAGAAATCACGCCGGAGGAAGATTACTGATAAGAGTGTTGATTAGGGAAAGCTATTATTGGCCTAAAATAGAAGAAGAAGCAGGAAATTTCGTGGCCAAATTTGATAAATGTCAGAGGTAGGGGAACAACATGCATAGACGCGCAGAGTTGCTACATCCGGTCATCACACCTTGGCCATTTATAAAGTGGGGGATGGATATCGTGGGTCTATTACCACAAGCAAAAGGGAATAAAATTTCTGCTAGTACTTAATGATTATTTCATTAAGTGGGTAGAGGCAAGAGCCTTCAAATAGGGATGAGAAAACGAGGTCAGAGATTTCATCTGGCACAATATCATTTCTCGATTCAGAGTACTCAAGGAGATTGTATGTGACAATGGTCCTCAATTTATAAGGGCACAAATCACAGAAACTTTTCAAAGTTGGTAGATTAAAAGAATTACGTCCACACCTTATCATCCAGTAGTTAATGGGCAAGCAGAATCAACAAATAAGGTTATTATTAATAATTTTAAAAAGCGTTTGGAAGAATCAAAAGGCAATTGGCAGGAAGTGTTGCCTGGTATTTTATGGGCATATCACACAACGACAAAAGCGAGTATGGGAGAAACACCATTCTCATTGGTTTATGGTGCTGAAGCTTTAATTCCATTGAGATAGGGGAACCAAGTACAAGGTTTACACACGTAACTAAATAATTCAATATGAAATGCCTATGAGTCTCGATCTACTTGAAGGAAGAAGGAAAGATGCGTTGATAATTATGGCAGCACAAAAGCAAGTCATAGAGAGGTACTACAATAGGAAAACTCGTCTCAGATTTTTTTAAATAGGGGAATTTTTTCTCAAAAACGTATTTCAATTCACAAAGGCAGCTAATTCAGGAAATTAAGTCCAACATGAGAAGGACCCTACAGAATTTGTGGCATTGCTGGCAAAGGAGCATATGAACTGAAAGCAATAGAAGGTAAAAAGCTGCCGACACATTGGAACGTAGTTCACTTGAAAAGATATTATTTCTAAGAAATACCCACGATCAGGTATTCATCTTTTAAAATTTATTTTTGAATTGTTAAATTTTACTAAGGATTTTAGATGCTAGGCAAAAATCTAACACGTACTAAATGATGAGCCACGACCTGTAAGGCAAATGGAATAAACTAATTTTCCTGGCCTAGGGTTACAATTATTCTGATAGAAATACAAACGGGTTAGTCAGTGTTCATCTAAAATCGTACCTCTGAGTCGCGTATGTTTTTTCCTTTTCAGAAAAAGGACCAAAATAGGAGAACAGTCAAGTGCTCGAGGCTTTATACTTCAACACTCAAACACTTGAGGGACTACATGTAGAAAATCATTCTATCTATGATATGTGTGCTTTGGTTGTATTAGCATGATTTTCAGGTATAAGTTTTGATGAATGACAAACAATGAAGTCAAGTGTCGAACAAAGTTATTATATGACAAACAATCAAGATTGAATGCCGAGAAGCATATTGATGAACGGATTGCATGGAAAAGCCAAAGACGGGCTCAAAAGTTCAAGACCGAAGACCCAAGGCGTAGGTCGTTAGGTAGAACCAATGTAAGAGCAACGCTTAAGTTATCTCGTCTTTTGGCTCAACATAGGTCATCAGAAATATGCATAAAAATTATTTTTTCAAATCATATTTATCATAAAAATATTTTAAATACTTCAAACAAAATGATTTTAATGTTTTCATTTTAACCAAAATGGTTTTTGAAGTAAGTTGTCAATTCTGGACAACATAATAGAATAATCGATTATGCAAAAGTGATAATCGATTATTCTGGGAAATTCCATTTATTGGAAATTTCCGCAAGAGTCAATAATCGATTATCCTCAAGAGCATAATCGATTATTCTCTATCCGTTGCCAGTTTTTGAACGCTGTAAAAACATAATCGATTATGCATATCACAATAATCGATTATCCTGCATAAAATCAGCTTCCGATTTTGTAACGGTAAGCTGATAATCGATTACCCAAATCTGATAATCGATTATCCTTGCATAAAATCAGCATAATTGATTGTCAATTAAGCAACGGGCATACAACTTCTACCACCTATAAATAGAGGTCTTTTTAGCTGATTTTATACACACAACACCTCTCATTATTCATATACATATTGGTATTATTTGTGCATCATTTTAGAGCTTTTGTTGAGCCATTTGAGAGACAACTTTGAGTTGTTCATAGAGCTTATTTTGTATCTCTTTATCCACTCTTATTAGAGAGTTCTTGTTGTAAAAGACAAAGGTGTTTGAGAAGACCATATCTTCTCATTGATTGTCGGGTTTGCTAAGTACCCTCAATCTTAGTGTGTGAAGTCTTGTGGTGCGGTATCCACGAGCAAGGTGAAGTCTTGTGGTGCTGTATCCACGAGCAAGGTGAAGTCTTGTGGTGCGGTGTCCACGAGCAAGGTGAAGTCTTGAGGTGCGGTATCCTCGAGCAAGTTGAAGTCTTGTAGAGTGTACATCTACGAGCAAGTGTAACGGTTTGTTAGGCACCCGTAAGCTTAACGGAGTTAGTGGAATCTCGAGAGAGTCTCTCGGGGACTGGACTAACCACACGTTGTGGTGAACCAGGATAAATTCGGTGTGTCCTTTCCTTACTATTTTAATTACCGCATTTACTTTACTCCTGCAATTTTAATTCCGCAATATTTATCAATATTCTCGTGCCGCACTATTCACCCCCCCTAGTGACGGGCATAAATCCTAACACTACATAGTATATACGAGTACATATAACAAAAGTAAAGACAAGTCAAGTGGTCAAGTGTAGAGTAAAAGTCACGAAGTCTTGAGCTAAGGCTAAAAAAAACCTTACTATAGTTAGGGTAAAGCTATGTACTAAAGCAGGTTATAAGGAAAAACCTTGCATTTGTTATTTTGATATGAAACGGGTTGTAAAGGCAAAACCTCGTGTTTATTAAAAATCTGTTACAATAAAAACAGTTACGAAAAAGTTATAGATGTAATTCAAATACATGTAAAGTATTTTTCAAAACTTGTCAAGGATCAACAATAAAAACTTGTCAAAGTTATTTCAAAGAAACATGTGTGTTCCTATTTCTTTTATTGTATGGTAACACCATTATGAAATTGAGACGTCTTCTTCATTAAGTGTCAAAATATAACAGGGCCCTCTTTTATGAAACTCATGTTATATAGTTATGATATTAACATAAGCATTTTCAAAAGAACAAAAATGCAAACTATTTTGTAAGTCCTTGAAAATAAAAGGCAAGAATAGAACGGACGGAAGTTTAATGATAACAAAAACTTCATAATATTTAAAATTAAAGACTAAGTATAAAGTTAGTCATCAAACTGTTTATAAAAAATGCCCCATAACATAACTTGGGGACTTGTAAAAACCAAGGGTTTGACTACCAAAAACTTTCAAAAAAAAAAAAAATACAAGAACTTTAAACATAGTTAAAAGCAAACATAAATCATTCACTAAGAAGAAAGAACTGCTGAAGGATCATCAGCGGGCTCAACAGGAACATCATCGTCAACAGATGCAGGCTGGTCTTCAATCGCAGCAATTGGTGCATCAACAGACGAAGTTTCAGCCTAGCTTGCAACAAGAGGCACAGTTGAGCTTGAAGAAGGTGCGATACTTGAGGTAATTTCAGCATTCATGGAGACTTCAACTTCGGGAGCTTCAGCTTCGGGAACTTCAATCGCGGGTGAAGGGAAGTCCAGTGGTTGTTGGGCTTTTTCAATGGTCTCCATAACTTTAGCTAACTCTGACTCCAAATTGAAGTTTTCTTGGCTAGCTTCGATCAAAGCATCACGCCGAGAGTTCAGAAAAGCCCACCTTACATCAACGACAACCTTATCTTCAAGAAGCTCATAATCTCTTTCCCAAGTAACAATTTCATTCTTAAGCTCTTCATTTTCAGCCAAGGCTAAGCTGTAAGAGGTTTGGAGAGAAGCATAAGATTTTTCTAAGGCATGCACCTTACCATCAGAAGTTCGCAGATCTTCTTGTGTCTGAGTCAAACTTTGCATCAGATCTCCAGCATAAAATTCTTTTTGACTTAAAAATGCTTTCAACTTTATATTCTCTTCACTTGACTTAGATAATTGCTCTGAGAAAGAAGACTCGAGACGCTCTCTTTATTTCTCTGCCTGACTTGAAGAAGCCTTGACAACCGCAAGCTCTGAGGATAATGCTCTTATCTAGTGTTCTAGGTTATTCTTGTTCTCTTGCAAATCTTCTATAGTAATTTGTGCACTATCAAATTGTTCCTTCCAATTAGCTGCTTCTAACTAAGAGTCACGAGCTACCCTCTCTGAATCAAGAACAAACTTTTCAGAGTCATGTGCCACCTTCTCTAATAGAGAAACTCTGCTCATCAGCTCTGTACCAATGAGATTGGCCTTAAATGATAAGGGAAAAAAATAATAATTCTAGAGAAAAAGTTTTGCAAAGTAAAGAAAGAAGGAAAGTACCTTCAAGGTAGCATGAACTATGTCGTTCGTCAAAGTCAGACAGTTATGGCTATTCATTTTTTCTTTCTCAATTGGGCCAATTAAAGGCTCAAGCCAAACATCTGCCTAGCCAAATTTCTTCAAAAGGCTGTTGTTAGCAGGAACTTCAATATTGACGCTCAACACTTCTACTTGTAGAACCTGCTTCAGTATGATGAACAATAGAAGGAGGAATTGCCAAAGGAGAAGCGGTAGAAGAAGTAAAAACACCAGAGGAAGGTATCGAAGAAGATAGAGCAGGTAAGGAAGGGATCAAAGGCACGACAGGATAAGGAAAAGAAGGAATTGAAGATATGGGAGTTGAATAGGAAGACAGGGGAAGTTCATCCAAAACAGTCCCTAACTCACCACTCTCGAAACCACTAACGAAAAGGTGGTTAATAGAGTCATGAGTGTCATTAGGGGTAGCAACGTCGTCATCAGAGATGAGATAAACATGCCCAATTGGTGAAAGATCAGGGCAAACTTCAGCTTCATCAGAGACAATACGTCTCCTAACTCTTGGCCTTGTCATCAAGGAACCACCTTCACCTTCTTCCTCGGAGTCATCCTCTTCAAGGGGTTTTCTTTTCAAGAGTACATCTTGAGCCCTCTCTAAAGAAATTTGAGTTCATTAAGAGGAACGAGAGACCGCAACGGCTTCAGTAGAAACACCTCGAATAGCAAATCTTGACAAAAAGAACAATGAAAGTTAGAGAAATAAAGGGAAAATTTTTTACATACAAGAAAGGAAAAAACCCTTACCATGAGTCTATACTTTCCAACCATAACGATTGGAAATATATTTCCAAGACCTAGTTTCCATAGGCGTGATCTTCAACAATTTGTCTACCCAACCCCGAAAAATTGGGAACGTTCTCCACAACTCCCATGGTTGCTAAAAAGAGTTAAAGAAATTGATAAACTCGAAAGAAAAAGATATGGAAATGGATGAGAGATTTATGTGCAAAGTTTCACTTATCAGGAAAGGGAACATTTTCTTCACCTACTAAACCAACCGTGGGGGCTGCAACAAATCGAGCATACCAGCCACTATCCTTATCGCCTTCTAGGCTCACCAAAACCCCCTTACTCCTAGCCACTAAGGTAAAAGCGCCATTGCGAAAAAGTCTAGGGGTGTAGAGATGAATTAGGTGAGGGAAGGTGAAATTAACCTCTGCCAAATTAGCCAGATATCTTAAACTAGCAACAACCTTCCATACCAGCAGGCCAATCTGTGCTAAACAGACTTTGAGAAAATGATAGAAATTAAGGATTACTGGATCAATAGCTGGTTTAAACCTAAGAATAAAAGGGTATGTGTAAACAAATGAGAGTCCAGTCATATAGGAAGTAATTCTTTTAATTGGATTGGGGATTACAATGGAAAAATCGCCACTCCAGTGGCAATCTTTGCGAATGTGAGCTAAAACCTATGTAATCAAAGTGGGGTAAGCGTCGGCACGATCCATACCAGAAACTTGGCTCTGAAGTGATTGTCTATCATGATGAAAAGATAAATCGTTAGGGACTATATCTTCTACCAAAGGTTCCTGTAATGGTTTAGAGGGTTCCTTGCTCTTAGAAGATTATTTTTGGGTAAAAGAACCTCTAGTTCTAGAAGAAGGACCATGGTTAGAAGAAGGCATGGCAGAACCACTACCACAAGAGGATCCTAAACTACGAAGTCTACCACCCTTTCTATGTCTAACAAGGGCATTGGGAAAGTTGTCTAAAATAGGAACTCTCCAAGGGTAAGGGTTCAAAGAAGACATGACGAGGAAGAAGAAGAAGAAGAGAACAGAGATTTGCACAATTCAAATGTTCAAAAAAGTGTTGTGGTAAAAAGTAAGAGGTAAAATTATAGTTATACTGATGAGCAACCGTCAAAAGCGGAAATGCAATAATGGAAGGGTCATAATAATGGTAATCGATACTTCGTGAATAGTGGAGATGTAAAAAAAAAGGCCTTGAAAAGGGGTGCAAACTGCATAACTGATAAGGAGTTGACACGTGTGAAGAGCATTAAATAAAAGTGACCATTGAAGCGTCAATCTTATTATAGTATTAATGGTGACAAAAATTATCCTTTAATGAAATCACTTCCCAAAAATTCAACTAATGAATAAATGGAAAGTGGGGGGACTATCTATTTTGGAAAAAATTTAGTTTGCATATTGGAGATGACATGGCATGATATGTAGGCTGGTCAAACAGTTAAGAGGGATGAGTAACAACAGATACGAGCAAGAAAAATAAAAGAGGCACGAGCAGTCGTACATGCAACTCAACACGCATACCTACTTAAGACATTTAAAGCTCAAAGATCATGAAGAATCAAATACTATAAACGTTAGAGAGTATGTATTTAATGTATATGATTGCGTAACGTAGCATTTAAAGTCATTAATTGCCCATAATAGCCTTATTATGACAAAGATAAGGCACATATCCCCAAAATAGCTATAAAAGGGGAAGGAACAAACAATTGGAAGAACACGAAACACTATTGAAAGATACTTTGATTTACTTACTTTCTGATCATATTACTCACAAATTTTTTTCTTTATATACTTTTTCGATTATCAGTAACTCGTGTTCTTCAAAATTCAAGCTTTGACTATAAATCTAATTCTTGGTTAAACAATATTCATCTCCCAAGAGCTGATATATTTTTACATTACATAGAATCTTCACTTTCCACTAATCATTCTTACTTGCAGGTTTGAGAGCTTTTCGTATGGAAATCCCTCCATCGATCATGGTCTTTTCATCAAACTGGATCGGGGGTCCATAGGCATGATGTAGACGTGTTTACTTCAAATAGGGTATACACTAGGGCGAAGCTTGATAAGAATGGACCTTGGGCCTAACTCAACCCCAAAAGCTAGCTTATGAGGTGAGGATTGCCCAAGCCATATAAGGAGACCAAGGACCTCAAATCCCTCCGATGTGGGACAACTCAACACCCCCCCTCACGCCCAGACTTTGGAGCGTGGACAACATAAATGGGGGCCCAACATCGGTAACAATAATTGGGATGAGTCTGGCTCTGATACCATGAAAAGAATGGACCTTGAGCCTAACTCAACCCCAAAAGCTAGCTTATGAGGTGAGGATTGCACAAGGACCTCAAATCCCTCCGATGTGGGACAACTCAACACCCCCCATCACGCCCAGATCTCTGGAGCGTGGACAACATAAATGGGGGCCCAACATCGGTAACAATAATTGGGATGGGTTTGGCTCTGATACCATGAAAAGAATGGACATTGGGCCTAACTCAACCCCAAAAGCTAGCTGAGGTCCTTGTGCAATCCTCACCTCATAAGCTAGCTTTTGGGGTTGAGTTAGGCTCAAGGTCCATTCTTATCATGGTATCAGAGCCAAACCCATCCCAATTATTGTTACCGATGTTGGGCCCCCATTTATGTTGTCCACGCTCCAGAGATCTGGGCGTGATGGGGGGTGTTGAGTTGTCCCACATCGGAGGGATTTGAGGTCCTTGTGCAATCCTCACCTCATAAGCTAGCTTTTGGGGTTGAGTTAGGCTCAAGGTCCATTCTTTTCATGGTATCAGAGCCAAACCCATCCCAATTATTGTTACCGATGTTGGGCCCCCATTTATGTTGTCCACGCTCCAAAGTCTGGGCGTGAGGGGGGGTGTTGAGTTGTCCCACATCGGAGGGATTTGAGGTCCTTGTGCAATCCTCACCTCATAAGCTAGCTTTTGGGGTTGAGTTAGGCTCAAGGTCCATTCTTATCATGGTATCAGAGCCAAACCCATCCCAATTATTGTTACCGATGTTGGGCCCCCATTTATGTTGTCCACGCTCCAGAGATCTGGGCGTGATGGGGGGTGTTGAGTTGTCCCACATCGGAGGGATTTGAGGTCCTTGTGCAATCCTCACCTCATAAGCTAGCTTTTGGGGTTGAGTTAGGCTCAAGGTCCATTCTTATCAAAGCTATATTGTTCGAAGGTGGTCAATTAAACAATCTTCGTCGAAAAACTATATTGTATTATATATATATATATATATATGTATGTATGTGAAATATAACATTATATAAATATATGATATATATTGAACATCCTTGTGACAATGCTGAAACAAGTAAAGGCTTGAATCATGAAATTGGTCTGGTTAGAGTGTGCGATACTCATCGGGGATCTTACTACAAGTCATTTGGAAACTTTTTTCGTATGTTTGGCTCTATTGTTGAAGTTGCAGATACTTAGTAGAGCTCGGGCATCGGGATATCTCGAAGCTTGTAAAACATTAAAGGTTGCCTTCTTGTTGTATTTATTGACAGAGATTCTGAGAATCACAAATGAGCTTAATTTAATGTATCCCTATAGGAAGAACAAAAAGAAGCAAAATATTGCAAACGACATGTTACTTGTTTAAGTAGCAAAGAGAAGGTTACAAACGTTAAGGGATGATAAATGTTGCTTATTGATAAGTATCTACTTTTTGTTTCCAGCATGACAGTTTGCTACCTAAATTTGATGAGTCATATGTTTAACTCTGGAAGATCATATCGCAAACTTGTTGATCATTCTATTTTTTATCATTATCGCGTTGATGTGTTTTTTTTTAGTTAATGATTGGTAACTTCAAGAACTCAATGAGCTTTTTGACGAAGTGACGATCAATTTGCTTCATGGAGTTGCCAGTTTGAATCAAGTTGACTCATTCCTAATTTTGACATCAGAATAATAATGAGAATATAATGACTGAATTATATCCTAACAACTTGGATGAATTTCGTAAGAGTGCTCTTGAGAACAGTTGCAGATCCATGATAAAGTCATGGGTACTCCACTATGAATTTAACTAGAGTTTCTATTAGAAACGGATTTAGGATTTAAGCTCTATGAATTTTAACCTTTATAGTTTTTGAATCAAACTCATTATATTTTTAAAATTATAATTTCATATCTATTATATTTATAGCAATTTGACAAATTTTTTTACATAAATTTACATATGTTTCGCGTCAAAATTTAATGGATCGGATGTAACGGGTAACATAAAACTGCATAGATGCGCCCCTAATTGCTACAAACACAAAGTATAATATATAATTTGTCCAATCTTAATTTGGCCCAAAAGCCTGCCATACTTGGAAATAATCTCTGTTAGATTAGAAGGAAGAGTGCAGAAACATTATGAAGTTGGTGTTCCGTGGATTTCAAAGTCACTATGGTCTAGACAAAGTAACATTAGATAAAAAAACAAATAAATATTTGAAAGGCTGGTGGCCTTTGTGTGAGTGGCACATGACTTCTTTGTTGAGTTGTCACACATCGGAGGGACTTGAGGTCATTGGTCTCCTTATATGGCTTGAGCAATCCTCACCTCATAAGCTAGCTTTTGGGGTTGAGTTAGGCCCAATGTCCATTCTTATCATGGTATTAGAGCTAGACCCATCCCAATTATTGTTACCGATGTTGGGCCCCCATTTATGTTGTCCACGCTCCAAAGGTCTGGGCGTGGGGGGGGGGGGTGTTGAGTTGTCCCACATCGGATGGATTTGAGGTCCTTGGTCTCCTTATATGGCTTGGGCAATCCTCACCTCATAAGCTAGCTTTTGGGGTTGAGTTAGGCCCAATGTCCATTCTTATCATGGTATTAGAGCCAGACCCATCCCAATTATTGTTACCGACGTTGGGCCCCCATTTATGTTGTCCACGCTCCAAAGGTCTGGGCGTGAGGGGGGGTGTTGAGCTGTCCCACATTGGAGGGATTTGAGGTCCTTGGTCTCCTTATATGGCTTGGGCAATCCTCACCTCATAAGCTAACTTTTGGGGTTGAGTTAGGCCCAATGTCCATTCTTATCATTCTTGTCATAGTCTAACATATTCTGAGGTAACCTTAGTGTTGAAAGCACACTGCACCCAACTTTATTTACTATTAAGAAATATCTCCTGTATATATACCTGTTCAAACAATTTTAGTGCTTTCCTATACATCAATCCATCCCACAAGCTCCTTTCCAAAGGTCAAAAAAGCGATCTCAATCCTCTATCTTTCAAAATTTGGTCATTTTGAAGTGCAAAGACGCAGACTTAATACACAAAATAAAAAAGAAAAAATAAGAAAAACAGTAATCCATATGAGCATCAATTTTAAAGGCAATCTGGTTATATGTAGCATTTGCAAGAAAGTGCTAATTCTTAAGTTAGATAATATGTGAATGTGAGACAGCGAGAGTATAAGCAAACTGGTTAGAATATCAGACGAACAATTTAGCATGCAATATACGTACGCCTAGGTTCTGTAGAATATTGCATGACAAAATTGTGTTTTTTCAATCAAACCGTACATTCATTTTGAAAGATTGTACTGTTTTCCGAATATAGAAATGCAAGACTTATGAAAGCTGGCAATCAGCAAGAACTATAAGAATGTTGCTAAAGAGGCTCTTTCAAGAACATATATATAAAATAAAATTTGATAGTGTGACTGAAGGATAGCACTGTTCTACGGGTAGGTGTTCTTTTAGTGGATCCTGAAAACTTTTGTTCTAAAGAAAGTAACATTCTTAAAACTCTCGATTTAAAAAAAAAAAAGAGCCTTTAATCATCCAAAACTATAAAATTTGAATACAATTGGAGATAATATTTTATAAAAGTTGAAGTACTGTATTCCATAAGCACCACGATCCCAAACATTGCTTAGCTACTTGACGAGGAATGCATTCAGATGACAATTCCAAAAATAGTTTTTAGACTGGATGTTAACATTTACTTGTATGTATGTGGTGCAATCTAGGCAAACAAGGTAGTACCCCAACCAAGAATTCCTAGGCCTGCTAACCTTAATTAATTAATCAGATACTTTGAGTGCCTTAAGGAAATCAGGTTCAACCTCTTCTATATCATCATCTCTGAAGAAATCGTCTAGTATCTTCTGCAGTCTTTCCTCTTCGTCTTCGATTTCATCATTTAACTTTGCGGCCGCCACTTTTCGCTCAAAATCCATAGCTTCTTGGCAGCAGCACTCAACTCTAACCCTAGCAAACATTTCTTCGGCCAACAGCCTTAGGGTGGATTCATCACAGCAACAATAAGAGAATCGAATCGACATTCCCATTTTCACAAACTCAACTGCAAGATCAGCAGGTGATGCAGCGCTCTTAAACAGACTAATAAACATCCGCAAATCCGTACCCCAGGGACATTAATTTCTTCCTTATTACATAATCACACCTCATTTTTTCTAATCTTTTCTCTTTCTCCTTCTATACTTCTACTACTCACACACTAAGAGCTTTGTTGGATGGTTTTTATGTACATTAGTATATTATTGTTACCTTAAAGAGCCCTACTAAACAACTAATTTGGTGCAATGAACTGTTTCTTATTTTTCTCTTCAATTATGCCTTTACTTTCTAATTTAACTGCTTATTATATTTACAAGACATAATTGGTCATAAATTCTTAAATGTAATTCTCAAATCATGGTCATAATCTTAATTCTTAATAAATTTAACATTTAAAACAGTTAATAATATTACAATTGTGTTGCGTTCGATAATTGTACACTTATACTATGTAGTTGATAGCAACTTTATAAAATTTTCAATTATAACAACTTTATGTTAAAGGAAGTGAACAGGCACTACCTTAAAATTCTGAATCCGCCATCCGATAGAAGGAAGAATGCAAAAACATTATGAACCTGGTTCCTGGTGGATTTCAAAATCATTACGGCCTAAAGAAAATAACTTTAGATACAAAATAAATAAATAAATAAATAAATAAATGAAGGGCTTGTGGTCTTTGTGTGAGTGGCACACTCCTTGGTGTGTATATATATATATATTTATTTCCGTTTTTCCGAGCTCAGGGTCTATCGGAAACAGCCTCTCTGCCATATCAGGGTAGGGGTAATGTCTGCGTACACATTATCCTCCGCAGACCCATTTGATGAGATTTTACTGGGTAGTTATTGTTGTTGTTGTTATATATATATATATATATATATATATATATATATATATATATATAACAACAATGCACCCAATTTTATTTACTAATAAGAAATATCTCCAATATATCTATTCAAGCAATTAGTGCTTTCCTATACAGCAATACACCCTCACAAGCTCCTTTTCCAAAGGCCAAAGAGCCATCTGAATTCCCTAGATTTCACAATTAGGCCATTTAGAAGTAAAACACACACACAATGCACAAAATATAAAAGACTAGAGAAAAGCAGTAATCTAGTGATCCTTATGACTTTCAATTTTAAAGGCATTCTGTAAGTATGTGACCATGTGAGAATATAAGCAAAGTGGTTTAAATCCCAGCGGTACAAATTAGCATGCAAATATGCAATATATGCTTAGGCTCTGTAGAATACTGCATGGCAATAATGTGTTTTCTTAAGCAAGACTTTTTTGCAAGTTTAACCGTTCGAAATTCCACGTTTTGAAAGTTTAGTAGTTCGAAAGTTTATAAAATTTGTGGGTCCGGAATGTTGTTGGTCTGAAAGTTTATGGCTTTATATTTAAGTTATTTATTAATACTCTTAAGAGTTATTTTCCTTAATTTGCGTACCAAACACCGAAAAATGAATAAGGTTACTACTTGTTTTTCAAGAAAACATTTTCTTGGAAAATATTTTTAGTTAAACCAAACACACCCTTAATATTGATAACCCAGAAAAAGAAGGAATGAATGATGCATTTTTCAGAAACAGTAAAACTAACGAATTAAATTAGGGTGAGATGCATTCATTCTGAAAGATTGTACTGATTTCTGAATATAGAAATGCAAGACTTCAGAAGGCTGGCAATCAGCAACCACTATATAGAAATGAAGTGTACAGTTCCGTATAAAATATAACGTGTTGCTATATGAGGCTCTTTCAAGAAATGTAACCAATAAACACCCACAAGAAAAGGGTAAAATATAAAATAAAATTTGATAGAGTGACTACAGGATATTCTGTTATATGGGTATAAAGGTGTTCATTTAGTGGATTCTATAAAGATTTTGGCCTAAAGAAAGTAACTATCTTAAAACTCTGGATTTAAAAAATGAAGAGCTTTGTAGTCATCCTACTCTATAAATAACAAAGATCGAGTCTTCAATAAATACCCATCTTGAAAGAAAACAATCCTACTTCTTTAGCTGACAGTTCCTCACAAATAATATACCTTTCTTAATGGCTGCTCAAAACCAAGTACAAATTACCATCCCTAAACAACATGATGACCAAAACCAAGCCCCTGAAGCGGATTTTGACTACTCTCAAAGAGCACAATGGCTTCGAGCAGCTATATTAGGAGCTAATGATGGATTAGTATCAGTTGCATCTTTGATGATGGGTGTTGGAGCTGTTCAAGAAAACGTTAAGACCATGATCCTTACTGGTTTTGCAGGGTTGTTTGCCGGTGCATGTAGCATGGCTATAGGAGAGTTTGTCTCTGTGTACTCTCAACTAGACATAGAGTTAGCTCAAATGAAGAGAGACAAAACAACAGGAGGACAGAACAAAGAACATCAACAGCAAGAAGTAGAAGAAAGTAACAAGGAACAGCTGCCAAATCCATTTCAGGCAGCCGGAGCCTCGAGTATTGCATTTTCATTGGGTGCTATTGTGCCAATTCTTGCAGCTGCGTTTATAGCAGATCATAAGGTGAGGCTAGCTGTGATTGTGGCTGCAGTGAGCTTAGCATTGTTAGCGTTTGGAGGAATTGGTGCTTTTCTGGGCAGAAGTCCGATGGTGAAATCTTGTGCCAGAGTCTTAATTGGTGGTTGGATGGCTATGGCCATTACCTTTGGCCTCACTAGATTGATTGGATCTATGGGCTTGGAAATGTGATGGGGACTCTACATTCCTGTAATACCTTCTCCCAGCTAGTTAGTTTCAACTGCTTAAAAAATTGATGTTTCACGTCAAATAAGTTTCCTTTTGTGTAATGATTCTGGAGTGAAATCTTATGAATGTATTGAAGGTCATTTACAATTTTATTACTGAAAACATTAACTACTGCACACAACCTTCAGCTTATTTACGATATACTAGGCATCAACAGTCATAATCTAACATTTCAATGAAGCTAAATCAATTAGATGAATCTTCTGTAACTATTCCTCTCTATTCGATCATAACATCCAACCGAATTCATTAAGAAGAGGATTTAACTTGTCTAAGTTTACTTTAGCGATCAATCTTCTGCAACTGATCTTCTGTAATTGCTTTCTGCTACTAGTATCCGTGCATGCAGTGTAACCAGTAATAGCGTGTCAATTATCATTTTTAACAGATTAATACTTCATATTTACTTGTACTTACCTTATAAGTGCTCGATTGTATACATTTTTTTATATCGTTGATGCATAGAGCTCGGTCATAAGTACATTTGTTGTTTGTTCATGTGATATTATGACTTTTTATATTATGAAGTTATTCGAGAGAAGGTGGGGGTGGATGAGAAGATGCGAGAAGCGAGGTTGAGCTGGTTCGGGCATGTACGGAGGAGAAGTCCTGATGCCCCGGTGAGGAGTTGTGAGCGGCTGGCGATGGTCGGCGCACGGTAAGGCAGAGGGAGGTCTAAGAGGTATTGGGGAGAGGTGATTAGGCATGACATGGCTAGTATGCGGGTTTCTGAGGACATGACCCTTGATAGGAAAGTGTGGAGGTCTAGTATCAGGGTTGTAGGATAGGGGCCCCTAGAGTTTTTCGTACTCCTCACCCGGGGTTGGGTGAGGCTTGGCAGGGCTATCCATAGATGATTTGTGTATTGGATTGTGTCTCCCTTATGGTAGTTATTTATGGTAGTTACTGTCTGATATTATTGCATGCTATTTTATTTATGACTCATATGCTTAGATAATTATTTACGCTATTTCTGCTGAAGCTACTAATGTTCTTTTGTTATTGTTTTTGTTTTTGTTGTTCCTTTCCTTCACTGAGCCGAGGGTCGATTGGAAACAGCCTCTCTGCCCTTTCGGGTAGGGGTAAGGTCTGTCTACATATTACCCTTCCCAGACCCCACTTTGTGGGACTATACTGGGTAGTTGTTGTTTATATCGTTGATGCAGCCATCTTATGCCTCATAGTCCAAAGTAGACTATAAAAACTAATTGTTGTCAGTTCATGTGATGAAAAATCATATTATGGTTATTTAAGGACTTAACGCACAATGCTAAAAACTTCTCTTGTATGCAACGAGTTCTACACTAGTACACGACCTTCAAGCATATAAAATTTCGAACTCTTCTGTTTTTATATTTCCAAAGGACTTTCCCAGATCTCGATGTTTGAGATATAGTCAAAAAATCCATGAGACCTAAGACATAGTGGCGAAGTCAGAAAATTCAATAAGGGTGTTCAAATGGCTACAACATCAACGTCAAACACAGAGCAACAATACATAAAAGATAGCACCAAAACTAGTGAAGAAATGAGCGAAATCACCCCAAGAACAAGCTACTGTTCGTGCTCGAAAACTGGAGCTACAGACCACAAAATCCATCTACACCGTTGAAATCCAAGAATCAGATGTTGAGAAACTCCAGTTCAAATTTGAGAACGATACAACGGTCATTAAGCGAGAAACGCAGTTGTAGCTGATTTTCACTCTTATTGACAACAAGTAATACTTCATCATTTTTCGGGGTGTTCAACATGTAGCTTGGCCCCTTCTGGGACAAATATCTGTTTGATTGTCAAATAATTAGTGCTTTGAAGCAGCCTCTCTGTCCTTTCGGGCAGGGGTAAGGCTCGTCTACATATTACCCTCCCAGACCCCACCTGGTGGGAGTATACTGGGTAGTTGTTGTTGTTGTTGTTGTCAAATAATTAGTGCTGACGCATTATGAAGATGGGATTCGTCAGTGGATTTAAACTTTTATTTTTGTCTAAAGACGGTAACTTCCACTTCATTCTGGATCAGAAAAGACAAGAAAACATTGAAGAGCTTGTGGCCTTTGTAGGAATGGCACACTTCTTGGTATACTCTAATATTTTGCTTTAACCTCTACTACAGAAAGCACACTTCACCCAAAATTAAATAATGCAAACAAATATTTCCATATCTATGTTCAAGCAACTGCTTTCCTATACAGCAATGCATCCTCATTTGCTCCCTTTATTTCGCAAATATCAAAAAACATCTTAATGCATCTATTATGTCACTTAAACTAAACACACACAACCCCAAAAAATAAAAAGTACTTGATTAATCCTTCTGATATCTTTCATCTGTTATATGGGGTAAGATGTTATCTTATACTAGTGGATATATTTGGTCTAAAGGAAGTAACTTTATTAAAACAATAGATTCAAAAAACGAAGAGCTTGTGGCCTTTATGTGAATGGCACATTCTCTGGAATACTATAATCTTTGCCTTCTCAGCTTTAATGTGGAGAGCACACTCTGCCCCATTTTAATATACCGAAGAAAGTATGTCCTATATCTCTATTCATGCATGCAAGTGCTTTCCTATGCAGCATTCCATGTTCACAGGCCACATTCTAGTAATTGTTTCTGGAAATGAGGTTTGACCAAAAAGATGGTGAATCAATGGAAAATATGAAACTGCAAATTCATTTTTCAAAGTTAGAATCTGTTAATAAACAAATGCAAGGTTTTAGCAAGCGTGCAATCAGCAAAAAGAGATAAAATCCATAACTGCATGCCACCAGGCCTTGTGCTCACCACACTACTATTACTTTATGGCACCACTTTCTTCCCAGGGTGATTATTTATTAGATATCCTGCTCTATATATAACCATCAGAAGGAAGACTGAATCTTCAGAACCAAGAAGTCATCCTTTCTCAAACAATTCCTTAAAAAATTTCTTAATGGCTGCTCAAAACAATGTCCAACTTACTGCACTAAAAGAACATGATAACCATAACCAAAACGAAGTACCTGAAGAGATTTTGACTACTCCCAAAGGGCACAATGGCTTAGAGCTGGTATATTAGGAGCTAATGATGGATTAGTTACAACTGCATCTTTGATGATGGGTGTTGGAGCTGTCCAAAAAGACGTTAACGCCATGATCCTAGTCGGCTTTGCAGCATTGTTTGCTGGTGCTTGTAGCATGGCCATAGGAGAGTTTGTTTCTGCTTACTCTCAACTGGACATAGAGTTGGCTCAAATTAAGAGAGAGAGCACAATAAAAGGACAGAATAATGAAGAGCAAGGAGAAGAAGACAAGAAGGAAGGACTCCCAAATCCATTTCTGGCAGCCATAGCTTCAGCTGTTGCATTTTCATTGGGTGGCATAATACCGATACTTGCTGCTGGATTTATATCTAATCATAAGGTCAGAATGGCTGTGGTGGTGGCTGCAGTGAGCTTTGCATTGTTTGTATCTGGAGGGGTTGGTGCTGTTCTTGGCAGAACTCCTGCAGTGAGGTCTTGTGCCAGAGTTTTAATTGGTGGTTGGATGGCTATGGCCATTACTTTTGGGCTTACCAAACTGATCGGCTCTGCTGGAATGGAGATGTGATTAAAACTTTATATTCCTGTTTCTTTTCCTTGTTTAGAGTCATCTGTTTAAGAAATTTCTGTACTGTTAGACTAAATCTCCTGGATAAGACTTGAATAAATGCAAGAAATCTTTGTCTTATGGTTCTGGTATGAATGCTGAAGAACGAAATTGACGCGTTTTAGGAATTTTGTATACTCGACCATATGTAGGACCTGAAAGACTAGCCATAACAGAAAACCTTGCACCTTTAATATGCTTGGCATCATAAAATCTTATTGAATTTTTTTTTGTAGCAGAGTTGCAGTTCAAGGTTACATTACATGCTAGAGAAGAATTTTATCTGAAGAACCACAAACTAGTTCCTCAATGGAACCACAAGCAACTGTGACTAAGCAATGACACAGATCAACAAATTAAAGTAAAAAAAAGGAGTAAAATTGGCAAACATAACTTCTAATAGGCCTGCTAACCTTAATTAATTAATCAGATACTTTGAGTGCCTTAAGGAAATCAGGTACAACCTCTTCTATATCATCATCTCTGAAGAAATCTTCTAGTCTCTTCTGCAGACTTTCCTCTTCGTCTTCGATTTCATCATAATTACGTTCCTTTAACTTAGCGGCCTCCACTTTTCGCTCAAAAATCCAGAGCTTCTTCGCGGCAGCCGCATCGGCACTCAACTCTAACCCTAGCAAACATTTCTTCAGCTAACAGCCTTGGGGTGGATTCATCACAGCAACAGTAAGAGAATGGGAACTACATTCCCAGCTTCACAAACTCAACTTTAAGATCAGCAGGTGATTGATAGGGAGCAAATAGAGGATGCTTGCGGATGTTGTACATTCGGCAGAGAAGATGATCCATAACGGTTAAGTCTTAGAATATTTTCGATTGGCTTATTTTAAGTATTTATGGACTTTTAAACACTTTTTTAGTTGGGTTATTTAGAGTAGTATCCTATTTTTATGTCACCTTTTAACATATACCCTATTTTTAAAAAAACTATTGACTTGGTAACCAACTAACATATTATATCCGTAAAGTAGGGGTATAATATGACCATTATACCCCTTCTAAAATATATGAAAGTTGAACAAGCATACACAGATTCAAATTCCATATCTCCTTCGTATCTCCTCCATCAGCCCGTCTCTCCTGAGATCACATCTCGCATTAAAATTTCATATTCAAATTCAAATACATTGTAAGTATTCAAATTCATCTCCAGAATTCAAAATAGTTTTTGAATTATATGTTTTCTAATTGATTGATTGAAGTTGTTTGACAAACTTCACTGATATGCTGAATTTGCATTCTAAATCTATTTGACGATGAATTCTAATATTCTAAGCTGAAGTTAATTTGTTAACGAGATGGAAAATAATACAACGAAGCAAAAATTATATTAAAACATTATATGATTGTTTTAAAACTTCGACATATTTGCTAAAGTTTTTTTGTTAATAATAAAAAGTTGAAGTTTTTCTCATACACTGGATTAAAAAATAAAACATAAATTAAAATTTCATATTGCACAAAAAAAAACTTCAGCATAGTTGTTGAAGTCTTTTAGTTACTATTTAAAAACTTTAGCGGGAGGAGCTGAAGTTTTCCTCATACACTCGATAATTTAAAATTTCAGATTGGGCCAAGAAATTTCGACATAGGTGCTGAAGTTTTTTAGTTATTATTTAAAAAATTCAGCAGGAGTAGCTGAAGTTTTCCTCCTATATTGGATGATTTAAAATTTCATATTGGGCCAAAAACTTCGGCATAGGTGCTGAACTTTTTTAGTTATTATTTAAAAACTTCAGCAGGAGTGCCTGAAGTTTTCCTTCTACATTGGGTAAAAAATAAAAAATAAATTAAAAATTCATATTGCGCAAAAATCTTCAACACATGTAATATATAAAAACTTCTGCTAATGGAGCTAAAGTTTGAACAGAATTATATATTAAAAAGTTACAGAAAAAACTTAAAATAAAAACTGAATATTTCATTAAAACATTAAAAGATAAATTAAATTACATATATAACAAAAAAATTAAATCGTACATATCATCACCATCGTCAATACAAGATGGACTAGCATCTTCATCAGCAAGATTATCAAATCGTGCATACATAACAAGCGTATCAAGCTTGTTCTTGATTTTTTCCAGCTCTCTGTCGTATTTGTCTATGAGCTCATCTAGTTTATGCTCAAAAGCATCTATAATGTCTTGCTTGATTTCTTCTAGTATTTTCTTGATAACAACATCCATTTTTCTCCTTTTTGTATTCTATGTCTGCTAAAATATATGTATTTGAGTGAATAAACTCACAAGGAACAGTGTGCTTATATAGGGGGAAAAAACTTCTGCATGGTATATGAAAAGGTAAAGAGGAATTTTAAAGGTTGTCTAAAGCATGTATAAATGTGATAGGAATGTAATTATTACACTAACACATACTCCCAAACGCAATATAATTATTACTTTAATAGTATAGGTTACTCCTCTATACTATGCAATTAATGCTGAAACATGCTCAAGTTTGTTTAATGCATTTACTAAAACTTCAGCCCAATGTGCTGAAATTTTTTAATTCATTTCTAAAATCATCTGCACTTAAGGAGCTGGAGTTTTTTTTCCCTTTATTGATGAATCATCATCATACAAAAAACTTCAGCTGATATGCTTAAGTAATTAAGCTTATGTCTAAAAACTTCAGCACTTAATAAGCTGAAGTTTTCTGTACAGGATTCATTAATTATGTCGTACATCTTTTTCCAAAGAAACTTCAGTAGAAGATGTCTAAGTGATTTAGTTCATCATTAAAAAATTCAGCACGAACAACCTAAAAATTCTTTTGTTCACTTTTCTAATACTTGCCATTAAATATGAATCTGCAGGATGAGTTCGATTTGCATTGTTACTTTTAATGGGAGTTGGATTCCTGATTTCAAATACTTGGACCGTGATACAAAACTTGTTGTACTTAATAAGGACATATCATTAAATACTTTACTGAAGAAAATTAGTGAAGTTGCAAATACTGATTCAACCAGATATGCACTAAAAGTATAGTTTGATATCTTACTAAATACAAGCAAAGGAATGCTTGTAACTTCATATGAAGAACTCAGTCCGTATATACATTTGCTTACAACTGATTCAGCCTATAAGAATTGCAAATTCATCATCGAAAAAATACAACCTTCAGTAAGTGTAGTTGGTGCCATCGAAAAGTGGTGGCCTTGTGAAGCATTGTCCTTCACCTAGTCCTGCATAAACACTACGAGTAGAAGCCATGGAAAGTTTCTCTCAAACTGTTAAGTCTTTCAGAGAGAATGGCTCTGATACCAATTGTTAGAATAAACGTTTAACGCTAGAGGGGGGGTGAATAGTATTATAATAAAAAGCAGTGTAAATTTGCGGAATTAAAATTGCAGGAATAACTTAAGTGCAGTAATTAAAATGATAAGGAGAGAACACCCGGATTTTATCCTGGTTCACCACAACGTGTGGTTAGTCCAGTCCCCGAGAGACTCTCTCGAGTTTTACACTAACTTCGTTAAGCTTACGGGTGCCTAACAAACCGTTACACTTGCTCGTAGATATACACTCTATAAGACTTCAACCTGCTCGAGGATACAGCACCTCAAGACTTCAAACCAAGGAACTACTTTTCCTTCTTACAACAAGGGATTAGACTATCCCTTCAAGTGTGTACAAACACTTAGCACTCACTTAAACAGAACTCTCTTGAAGAGTAGATATGAGTAAATAAATACGCTCAAGAACACAACAATTTAGTCAAGAGTTTGGCTCTCAAAAATCTTATGAAATGAATATAAAATGACTGCAAAGAGAGTATGTAAGCTTTAGCAAGAATGTAATCAGTTGTTGTGCTTAGAAGAGTGATTTTGAGTTGTATTTATAGTGCTCAAAACACCCATGACCGTTGCTTAATTGCCAATCACAAATTGCTGATTTTGTGCTAGGATAATCGATTATCTGATTCTGCATAATCGATTATCTGCCAACGTTCAAAAATCAATCCCAGATTTTAAGCAGAATAATCGATTATCCAAATCGTATAATCGATTACCTGACAACGTTCAAAAATCAATTCCCAATTTTATGCTTAACATAATCGATTGTCTTATTATACATAATCGATTATTTTTCAGTGTTTGAAAATACTTTGGCAACGGTCTTTAATATAATCGATTACCAGAAAGCCATAATCGATTATTTTGCTACTTTGAAAAATCTGATGCTCACTGTCTCAACATAATCGATTAGTCTAAGGCACATAATCGATTATCTTGTAGCTTTGAAAAATCTGGTGAACACTGCCTCAACATAATCGATTATCATAAGGTACATAATCGATTATTTTTGTCCAGATTTGAAATACATGTTTAAAATTCATTTTGGTTAAAATGAAATGTTTGAAAATCATTTTGCTTTAAAATAAAGATGCATGGTTTGATAAAAATGATTTTACGAGAGAAGCCAAGTCTTGAATCAATTGTCGGATCAAGATCACAATTATAGAACGACTCATGTATAACTTTGTTGCTTTACTAAATCTTGATCTTTGTTTCTCTTGTGCTTAGACTTCGGCAGTCAATGTTCCGTTCACGTCGGTTTGTCATTTATCAAAACCTACAAATATGAACACACGTTTAGTTTAGCGACTTGACAACGTGTTTCAACAATTTCCCCCTTTTTGATAATGGCAAACCAATATCGGGATATGCATATTAATTAATTCATAATGACGATCCAAGACATGTATATAGATATGCAACGAATTTCCCCTCAAGTTATGAATTCCCCCTCAATTTATGCCAATGTGCATAGCCCATATCTTCCCCCTTTTGACATTAGCAAAAAAAAATAACTAACTCTTTATTTATTAAACAATATTGCAAATACATGAAAATAAAAGACAGAATATGATGCAAACTAGAAAAACAAAGAGACAAGACATTATTCATTGGCTCGGGGAATAATCGATTATGCTTTTCAGATAATCGATTATTTTAGGAAATGTAGTAACGGACATCCGAAACGGTAATAGGAAAATCGACTACACTGTTTTAAATAATCGATTATTGTCACACAGTGACTTAACACCTGAAAATAAATGTCAGCATAATCGATTAGGGATATGAGATAATCGATTTTTATATTTAACAGCTAAATTCTGCAAAGCCAAAACTGTTAGATAATCGATTGTAGTGTTGAATAATCGATTATGTCAATTTTCCAGCATAATAAACATAAAACGTAAATGGGGAATAATCGATTATTGACTTTAGAGAAATCGATTATTCTGCACCAGTGTCTGATAATTCCCCCTGTCTTTGGGGCGATACCTGCAAAAAAGAAATAGGCGCCTCTGAAGCTCAAGTTAGTAATTGTTAAAACATAAAAAATGCAATGCATGAATTAGATCAACGTGGAGTCAAGAATCCCGAGTTCACTACGAATTCGGAAGAAGGACTCTTTCTCTAGAGGCTTTGTAAAGATGTCGGCCAATTGATTTTTGGTTTCAACAAATTCAATTTCGACATCGCCCTTGAGAACGTGATCTCTTATAAAATGATGTCTAATTTCTATGTGTTTCGTTCTTGAGTGAAGAATAGGATTCTTCGTCAAGCTTATGGCGCTAGTATTGTCACATCGAAGAGGAACATGATCGATACTAAGGCCATAGTCCGAGAGTTGTTGTTTCATCCAAAGGATTTGAGCGCAACAACTCCCCGCGGCTACATATTCAGCCTCGTTTGTGGACAACGCAACACTAACTTGCTTCTTGCTAAACCAAGAAACTAAGGAGCTACCGAGCAAATGGCAAGTGCCACTAGTGCTCTTGCGGTCCAATTTGCATCCTGCAAAATCGAAATCGGAATAGCCAACAAGTTGGCATGAAGAATCTTTGGGATACCATAGTCCCACATTTATTGTTCCAACAGGATACCTCATAATCAGTTTTACCGCAGTTAAGTGTGACTCCTTCGGACATGATTGATATCGAGCGCATAAGCACACGCTAAACATGATGTCCGGTCTACTAACAGTAAGATAGAGAAGAGATTCGATCATACCTCGATACTTCTTGGTGTCTACTTCCTTACCTTTCTCATCTTTGTCAAGATGGTCGGATGTACTCATTGGGGTGGCCATTGCTTTGGCGTTGCTCATTTCAAAGCGATTTAGCAACTCCTTGCAGTATTTGGATTGGCAAATGAAAGTTCCCTCTTTCATTTGTTTCACTTGTAGCCCCAAGAAGAAGTTTAGCTCACCCATCATTGACATTTCGATGCGCTAGTCATTAACTTAGAGAATTCCTCGCATAGAAAATCATTAGTAGCACCAAAAATAATATCATCCACATAAATTTGAACTAATAGAATGTCATTGTTTTTATTTTTGATAAACAGTGTGGTGTCAACTTTCCCCCTTTCAAACCCATTGTCTAAGAGAAATTTACTTAGACGTTCATACCAAGCTCGAGGAGCTTGTTTAAGACCATATAAAGCTTTCTTAAGCTTGAAGACATGGTTGGGAGATGTAAAATCTTCAAAACCCGGGGGTTGTTCAACATACACTTCCTCTTGAATAAACCCATTGAGGAAGGCACTTTTGATATCCATTTGAAATAATTTGAAATTCATAGATGATGAAAAAGCAAGTAATAAACGAATGGCTTCTAGGCGTGCAACGGGTGCATAGATTTCTTCATAGTCAATGCCTTCTTCTTGATTATATCCCTTAGCAACTAGCCTAGCTTTGTTTCTAGTGATTATACCATTTTCATCTAATTTATTCCGAAAACCCCATTTCGTACCAATTATGGTGTGATTATCGGGTCTTGGCACCAATTCCCAAACATCATTACGTTTGAATTGGTTAAGCTCCTCTTGCATTGCCAAGGTCCAATGCTCATCCCCAATTGCTTTAGAAATGGTTTTAGATTCTATTTGTGAAACAAAAGCCATATGTCCTACAGTATCTTTAAGAAGGTTTTGTGTACTTACACCTTTCTCGATGTTGCCAATTACCTTGTCAAGAGGATGGTCTTTAGACGTCCTCCAAGCCTTAGGCATCATCGATTCTTCTTCTTGTGGTGGTACTTCTTCCGAAGGTTGTTCTATGACTTCATCTTGAACTTCCTTTGGATCCTCCTTTTGTACCTCGTCTTGAAGATTGATTTTCTTTAAAGCATCTGCAAGATCAACACAAGAATCCTTTCTCGCCAAGTGAGCATCATTTTTACAAAATACTACATGAGGAGATTCCTCAACAGTTTTGGTTCGATTATTAAACACTCTATATGCTTTGCTACGTGATGAGTAACCAAGAAAAATTCCTTCACCAGATTTTGCATCAAATTTTCCCAAGTTATCTTTTCCGTTGTTGTGAATAAAGCATTTACAACCGAAGATTCTAAGATGGAAAAGATTTGGTTTCCTTCCCTTATGGAGTTCATAGGGAGTTTTCATGAGTATCGGTCTAATGATAGCTCTGTTTAAAACATAGCTTGCGGTACTCACGGCATCCGCCCAAAAATATTTGGGAATATCGGCCTCTTCGAGCATGGTTCTAGCCATCTCTTCGAGACATCGATTTTTACGTTCTACCACTCCATTTTGTTGTGGTGTACGTGGAGCCAAAAAGGTATGTTCAATACCGAGTTCGTCACAAAAGTCCGCGAAGAGATTGTGATCGATCTCTCCCCCATGATCACTTCATATGGAAGTGACGGTTGTGTTCTTTTCATTTTGAACACGTTTAAGAAAACTTTTAAAATCTTGAAAGGCATTACTTTTATGAGCAAGAAATAACGTCCATGTAAATCTAGAATAGTCATCAACAATAACAAAAGTATAAAGATTTCCACCAAGACTTTTAATTCTAGAAGGTCCGAAAAGGTCCATGTGTAGAAGTTGTAAAGGTCTAATGGTTGAAACAACATTTTTGGATTTAAAAGAAGCCTTTGTTTGTTTCCCTTTTTGACATGAATCACAAATAGAGTCTTTTTCAAATTTCATGTTTGGAAGACCAAGTACTAAATCTTGTGAAACTAGTTTGTTTAAAAGATTCATATTTACATGAGCTACTCTACGATGCCATAACCACATGTCGTCTTCTTTACTCAAAAGACAATTCACATAACTTGATGAAGAATTTTCAAGATCAACCATATAGATATTATCCATTCTAAAACCACGAAGAATAATTTTAAAATCACTACAACGGATAACTAAGCATTCTTCGGAGTCAAACAATACAAGATTTCCCTTGTCACATAATTGACTTATGCTCAAGAGATTATGTTTAAGACCTTTAACAAGCAAAATATGCTTAATGGAGGAGGATTCGTCCTTACCGACCGATCCAATGCCGATAATCTTTCCTTTGTTATTGTCTCCAAAAATGACATTTCCTCCTTCCTTGGGTTTTAGTTGAAGGAATTTTGATGCATCCCCGGTCATATGTTTGGAGCAACCACTATCAAGGTACCAAAGTACACTTGATCCCTTCAAACACACCTACAAAACAAATTAATGAGATTTTGGTACCCAATCCATTTTGGGTCCTTGTGCGTTAGGTGCAACATATTGGTGTGATTGCCCTGCAGTGAAATGTCTATGTCTAGTGAAGCATGCGGGAGCAATATGTCCAATTTTATTGCAATAATGACAAATGACATTCGGATTGTGCATTCTTCTAGGATGATAGTAATTTGGGGGTCTAAAATTATTTACTCTACTTTTAGGAACATAGTTTTGATGTAGTTTTCGAAAATCTTGTCTAGGTGGTCTATACATGCCAACGTTTCTTCTAGTGTTCACTACATTTTTAGAAATATAGTTTTGATGTGGTTTTCGAAAATCTTGTCTAGGTGGTCTATACATTCCAATATTTCTCCTAGCATTTGTTCTAGAATGAGATGCAATTTTAGGATAAAAATTTCTAGGTTGAGTGTTGACATTTATTTTGTTTTGCCTAAGTTGAGTCTTAGGTGGTTTAGGAATGGACTCAACTTTTTCTTTCGTCTCGTGTTTAAAGCCTATACCGTGCTTAGTGGATTTCAAATTTACAAGCACTTCATTGAGATTTTTGTGTGAAGAATTGAATTTGTGCAAAGTGCTTCTAAGACTTTCTACTTCTTCCTTTAGAGATTTGCAAGAAGTACAATCCTTATTTGAGCTTTCGGGTTTATCGGCGCTTCTTTTGCCATAAAACTTGTTTTCCTCTTTTAATTTCTCATTCTCAAGAGTGAGTTTTTCAAAATCCTTTTCTTTTGAAGAAAATTGTTTTCTTAATCTTTTATAGATTTAGAAGCGCTAATAAACTCTTTATAAAACTCATCAAATGCATCTTGCATTTCTTCTAAAGTGAAATAGTTCTTAGAAGAAGTACATACCTCATTTTGATTTTCTTCGTGTGCCATAAGACACAAGTTTGCGGTCTCGTTTTCTTCTCCATCACTTGATTCGTCTCCGGAGTCACCTCCCCAAGAGATGTATGCTCTTTGTTTCTTGAATGGTTTCTTCTCCTTTTTGATGTTTGGACAATTTGATTTGATATGCCCGATTTCTCCGCATCCATAGCACTTCAATTGGTCGCCTTGTTGCTTACCTTTTCGTTCATACTTCTTTTGCATGAACTTGTGAAATTTCTTAATAACGAGTCCAAGCTCGACATCTTCATCACTTGACTCCTCATCGTTTTGAGGTTGAGTAGTTGATGCTTTGAGCGCAATCTTTCTTTTCCTTTGATCATCCAAAGGAGAGTTAAGAATAGTTGATTCATAAGTTTTAAGATTACCTCGTAGTCCGTCGATGATGACGTTTGTGATGCCGATTGATTCTTGGATAGCATCGGCTTTGGAACGCCATTCCGGAGTGAGGCTTCTTAGAATTTTCCAGACAAGCTCCTTATCCATGAATGTCTTTTTGAGGGCGTGTAGGTCATTGACGATTTTTGAGAATTGTTCGAACATGTCATCTATCTTCTCGTTTTGCTTCATGCAAAACAGTTCATATTCGTGGGTTAGGAAATCAATTTTAGCTTCCCTTACCTGGTCCGTACCTTTGTAGGTGATTTCTAATATGTCCCACATTTGCTTGGCAGTGGTGCAACATGATATTTTTTGATAGTCATCGGGGTTCACTACACAATACATCATGTTGATTGCCTTTGCGTTGTTCTCTATTTTTCTGATATCATCGGCATGGTATTCGTCTTCCGTTTTTGGAACGAGTTCTTCTCCAACATTTTTGGTAGGTTGTAGTTCTCCATTTTTGATAATTTTCCACAGTTGGAAGTTGTTTGATTGTATAAAAATCCTCATTCTCTCCTTCCAGTAAGTGTAGTTGGTGCCATCGAAAAGTGGTGGCCTTGTGAAGCATTGTCCTTCACCTAGTCCTGCATAAACACTACGAGTAGAAGCCATGGAAAGTTTCTCTCAAACTGTTAAGTCTTTCAGAGAGTATGGCTCTGATACCAATTGTTAGAATAAACGCTTAACGCTATATGGGGGTGAATAGCGTTATAATAAAAAGCAGTGTAAATTTGCGGAATTAAAATTGCAGGAAGAACTTAAGTGCAGTAATTAAAATGATAAGGAGAGAACACACCGGATTTTATCCTGGTTCACCACAACGTGTGGTTAGTCCAGTCCCCGAGAGACTCTCTCGAGTTTTACACTAACTTCGTTAAGCTTACGGTGCCTAACAAACCGTTACACTTGCTCGTAGATATACACTCTACAAGACTTCAACCTGCTCGAGGATACCGCACCTCAAGACTTCAAACCAAGGAACTACTTTTCCTTCTTACAACAAGGGATTAGACTATCCCTTCAAGTGTGTACAAACACTTAGCACTCACTTAAACAGAACTTTCTTGAAGAGTAGATATGAGTAAATAAATACGCTCAAGGACACAACAATTTACTCAAGAGTTTGGCTCTCAAAAAGCTTATGAAATGAATATAAAATGATTGCAAAGAGAGTATGTAAGCTTTAGCAAGAATGTAATCAGTTGTTGTGCTTAGAAGAGTGATTTTGAGTTGTATTTATAGTGCTCAAAACACCCAAGACCGTTGCTTAATTGCCAATCACAAATTGCTGATTTTGTGCTAGGATAATCGATTATCTGATTCTGCATAATCAATTATCTGCCAACGTTCAAAAATCAATCCCAGATTTTAAGCAGAATAATCGATTATCCAAATCGTATAATCGATTACCTGACAACGTTCAAAAATCAATTCCCGATTTTATGCTTAACATAATCGATTGTCTGATTATACATAATCAATTATTTTTCAGTGTTTGAAAATACTTTGGCAACGGTCTTTAATATAATCGATTACCAGAAAGCCATAATCGATTATTTTGCTACTTTGAAAAATCTGATGCTCACTGTCTCAACATAATCGATTAGTCTAAGGCACATAATCGATTATCTTGTAGCTTTGAAAAATCTGGTGAACACTGGCTCAACATAATCGATTATCATAAGGTACATAATCGATTATCTTTGTCCAGATTTGAAAGACATGTTTAAAATTCATTTTGGTTAAAATGAAATGTTTGAAAATCATTTTGCTTTAAAATAAAGATGCACGGTTTGATAAAAATGATTTTACGAGAGAAGCCAAGTCTTGAATCAATTGTCGGATCAAGATCACAATTATAGAAGGACTCATGTATAACTTTGTTGCTTTACTAAATCTTGATCTTTGTTTCTCTTGTGCTTGGACTTCGGCATATGTCAATGTTTCGTTCACGTCGGTTTGTCATTTATCAAAACCTACAAATATGAACACACGTTTAGTTTAGCGACTTGAGAACGTGTTTCAACAGTAAGTTCTATGAACTAAAAACATGATTCTATTGTAAAATTAGCCTAGAAATTCGTGGTCTTTATTTGAAAAGGGAAGAATTAGGGCTTGGGATCTTTGAATTTTAAGTTGGGATTTGAGGGTTCATTTGAACTCTAATTTTGTTGTTCTTGTTATGTATAGACTCACGGGAGAATGAGGTTTTCAAAAATATAAGTTTCACCTGATTCCGAGATGATGGCCTAAGGGGCATTTTTTCATTACCTACTTTTGCGTCTTAGTTTTGAATTAAATAGTGGAATCAGTTGTTTGAGATGTTATTTACGATATGTAATTAAATTGAATATATTTGGGCCATTTGGAGTCGGATACTCATGGCAAAAGTGTGATTTCGAGTTGATTTTGGAGCAGGTTCGAGGTAAGTAGCTTGTCTAACCTTGTGTGGGGGACTTTCCCCTTAGGATATGATATTTGGTAATTGAATGCCATGTACGTGAGGTGACGAGTGCGTACTTGAGCTAATTGTTGAAAATTCAGTTTTACTTAAATATTAGATTGAGTTTCTTTTTTACCTGCTTATTTTTACTTGCAATTATTGCTTGTGCTAGTTTAGAAAAACATGCTTAGTTGATTTAAATTACTTAATTGCTTAAGTTGCCTTGTTTGTACTACGTGAAGCATGTTAGGCTAGAACTACATGTTGCCTTGTATTTCTTTGAACTTCATTGCAGAATATCTTCTTGTTGTTGCTGCGTATTTACATTGGGTCTACGGATGTGGGATTCCGATAGCTCCCCCCTTGTCTGTTTAATTTGGGACTAAGAATTAGATTTCCGGCAGATCCCTCTACACATTTACTTTGGAATTACAGGTTAGATTCCCAATAGATCCCCCTGTATATTTACTTTGGGACTGTGGGTTCGATTCCCGATAGATCCCCTTGAACATTGATAGATGGACTATGGGACGGTATCCCAAGAGATCCTTAGACAGTTGATGAAAGGGACTACAGGACTGTATCCTAGGAGATCCTCGTTGTTGGTACTGGTATTGAGTTTTTTACTCCCTGTTACCTTATTTTTTGTGTGTTATTTGTTGCCTTGTATAACCTGTCTTAATTTATAGTTGTACTCATTATTCCTATTTATTTCATATTGGTGCAAGATTAATTATTATACTTATTCTAAGTAGGGCCTTGACTTTCCTCGTCATTACCCGACCGAGGATAGACTTGGCACTTGCTGAGTACCACTATGGTGTACTCATGCCTCTTCTGTGCATGTTCTTCATGTGCATATCTAAGTACCTCCACCCAGGCATATTATTCTCGAGGCGGAGAGATCTAGTAGAGACTTTGAGGTACATCTTCCACATACGCAAACCAGGAGTCTCTATCTTGTTCCAACTTTATGAGTTAGCTTTCCTTTTGTATTGTTATTTTAGACATTCTGGAGTTAGAGTTATGTATTGCATTTTTCAGCTTGTGCTCCCATGAGTTTCCGGGTTTTGGATAGTATTGCAGTAGTTGAGCCATTATGTTGTATGTTCCGAGCAGAATTTTACATTCCGAATTTCATTTTGTTAAATTTGGGTTTTGAGTTAAAATTTCTGCATATTATTTGTTTTTTCGCATAGTTAGGCTTATCTAGTTTTAGGGACTAGGTGCTGTCATGACAAGTTCACAGAGAGCGAACTGGGGTTGTGAAAAGTTGGCATCAGACCTCTAGGTCCATAGGAGTCATGGAACATAAGTTGGCTTATTAGAGTCTCACTGATCGGTGTGGAGACGTTTGTACTTATCTACGAGAGGCTATGTAACTGTTAGGAAAAATTCCACTTCATTTGATTTCCTTGTCGTGCGAGGTTTTTGATATCATAATTAAAATTCTATCTTTGCATTCTCTCACAGATGATGAGGACACGTGACACGCGAGATGATCACGAACCCGTGCCCCCTACTGCAGCCGTTAGAGGCCGGGGCTGGGGTAAAGGCCTAGGACGCGCACGTGGTGCAACCAGAGCACCTACGCGATCTGCAGTCGAGGTACCACCAGTAGGTCCAACTGGAGTCCAGGCACCTGACACACCTACTACTACTACGGCTACCACTACTCCAGCTCTCTAGGAGACTCTGACACAGTTCATGAGTATGTACACCACCTTAGCTCCATGCAGGGTTGCTTCCCCTTGCTGCGGCCACATGCCAGGCCGGAGGAGCACAGACTCCCACCACCCGCACTTTTGAGCAGCTTGTGCATGTTGAGAAGGTCCTAAAGGTTATGCTTGCACCGCCAGCAGTACTAGATCAGCCCCGGGACAGGGCAGCGGCTTCCGAAGATGAGCAGCAAAGGCTTGAGAGGTTCAAGAAGTACAAGCCTCTTTTATTCAGTGATCTAGCATCGCATGATGCTTTGGGTTTTCTTGATGAGTGTTATCGCATTCTCCATACCATGGGTATTTCAAGATCCAGCGGGGTTTCTTTCACCACCTTCCAGCTTCGAGGGGATGCCTATGAGTGGTGTCGCACCTATGAGTTAGATAGCCCAAATGAGGTTGCTTCACTGACTTGGACTCACTTTTCAGCTCTGTTTTTGTGAGAGTATATTCCTCAGGGCCTCAGGGACGCAAGGCGAGCAGAGTTTGAGCATTTGCGCTAGGGTACTATGACTGTTTTAGAGTATGTTGTCCGTTACACCAGTTTGGCTAGGCATGCACCAACGAATAGTAACCAAACATGATCGATAAACGCGATCCACAACAAGTGAATCCCCCACAGGAGTAGAAACATAAACAGAGGAACTCAAATAATCCTGAGATACCCCCAAATGTGGAGCAAAATAAGAGGATACATAAGAGTAAGTAGAGACTGGATCGAATAGAACTGATGCATCTAACATTTGTTGCACACCTGCACTCTGCTGTAAGGACATCTCAAGGGCCAGGCTTTACTGGTTGGGCAAAGGTTGCTACACCTGCCTACAAACCACCAGTTACTACTAACCTGATGGTTTTAGGAAAAGAAATCTTAAACTATTGAAATAGATAAAAAATGGGTCCAGGGTATTTGTTTTTTCTGTGATGAAAAGTTCACACCAGGGCGTAAGTGCAAGGCTAAAAGGCACATTTATTCTATAGAGATAGGTATAGCAGAACTGCACGATAATGGAGGAGTAGAAGTGGAGGTATAGAGAATTGAGGAAGCACAAGAAGAAACAAACCTTGTTGAGAACTGTGAGATATCACTTCAAGCCTTGAATGGCACTAAGGGATACAAAACTCTCAGGACAGAAGGCTTCTCTGAATAGAGTCCTATCAACTGTAGATCCACCCACAACTTCATCCATGAGAAGGCTTCCAAGAGAATTGGTTGAAAATCAGTCAAATACACCCTCAGGATGTGTTTGTAGCTAATGGTAGAATTATTCAATTTTTTAAGGGAAGCAAGGAATTTAAGTGGTTGATGCAAGCAATTCTTTTACAAGATGACTTCTTAGTGCTTTCCGTAGGCAGTTATGATGTCGTACTGGAAGTACAATGGATGTGCAAATTAGGTGACATTAAGGTCAATTTTGAGAAGCTTTTTATGCGCTTTCTCTATCAAGGAAAGCATGTCACACTATAGGGTATTTACCCTTCATTCAAAACTGTTGATGCTGAGGCTTTGAACAATATTTATGTTGACACTGTTCAGATTTTCATGATCCAAGTATGCTCTGCCAATATACCCCAAACTATAGACTTACAGATCTATAAGAAAATCCTAGTTCCAGTTCAATTATTTCTAAATGAATATGGAATGCTCTTCCAGGAACCTAAACACTTGCATCCTTGAAGGGAAGTATTTGACCATCACATTCCCTCTAGTAAAAGGCAATTCACCTATTAATTCTCGACCATACAAGTACCTCCCCCCCAATACAAAAGAATGTGATTAAAGATATGATGCATGAAATGATGGATCGAGGAATCATACAGTATAGCTCTAGATCTTATACATCTCATGTGGTCTTAGTTGGAAAAAGGATGAATCGTGATGATTATGTGTTGATTATAGGGCTCTAAAAAAGGTCAATATTAAGGATAAATTCTTCAAACTTATCATTGAAGAGTTATCTGATGAGCTTGGAGGATCAAAAATCTATTTAAAGATAGATTTAAGATCAGGCTATTATCAAATTAGGATGGCACCCTCTGATGTACACAAAACAACATTTAAGACACACTCAGGACACTAGGAATACTTGGTAATGCTATTTGGATTGAATAATGCTCCTCTTAATTTTCAAGGTCTTATTAACCACATCTTTCCAGCATATTTAGGAAGTTTATCCTAGTGTTCATCGATGATATCCTAGTTTTCAGCAAAACCTTCGTTGAGCATGTGGAACACCTCAAAATCACAGAACATTTGTTAGTCCAACACCAATTGATAACTGATATGAGTCTACTAAACTAAAGAGTATCTGGTCCTCTGTGTGATAATACATAGAATGCAGTAACTACTAAATGTAAAGAAGGGGATAAAAAAAACCACGACTTACACCTGTAGGCTTTAAGCTCAACTAACTTGTAATCTACCTATTACAAGCGACTTTGCAAATACCCTATTGCAAAGACTTCAAACTAACCTTCGATGCACCACCACAAGCCACTCTATAACTCTCCTAGTTACAGAGGATTCAACTTATGACTATTCCTAGTCACAACATAAACTCTAAAGTTTACAAATTTGGTTTGTTCCTAAGATAATGCTTCTAAGAAAGAAAACTAGTAATTACAATTGAAGACAATTAACAAGATTACAACTCAACTATGGACGTACATAAGACTCGGTTAGAAACTAATACTTAGTGGAGCTATCTTCTTGTTCTTGACACGCGAGTGACTTTAATGCAGGATGAATGTTTTTTCTTCTTGAGCAAATATCACTAAATGCACAAGGGAAGTGTGTCTTGCATCGGGTTATTTTATCACAATAGATAGTGATGTCAACTCTTGGTATACTTCTTCCCAGTGAGAAGTGACTGTTGCACTGTCTGCATAGCGGCTTTTGGACAGTTGCTATCTAGCCAGATAGTGAACTTTGTACTTCTATTAGGACACACCAATGGACCAGGTCTTGGTTGCATTCATCTTCTGTAAAAGTTGCCAGCTGGTCGCTTTCTTCTACTACGTTCCAGTTGTGCACTTGACCTGTACTTCTGTTAAAGAACCCCAATGGTAGATGGTCCTTATTATGTTTCTCATTATATTGATTGCATACAGCCACTGACTTGTCCTGTTGTTGGATACATCTAAAGGACCACCGCATTGAGTCCCTATTGTGTTCCTCCATGTGGTCATTCATCCATTCGCTGATTTTCAGACTTCGAACACCACATAAGATGTGTATCCTGTGGGACAAGATTCTCTATTTGGTTCTTTACAACAAATTTTTTAGATCATCAAAACATAAGAAGAATAAGGTTAATGTTAAACCAAAAAAGGAATTTCGATTAAAGCGATAATTTTAGAAGAACTCAGGATACTGATAATCAATAAATAAAAAAAGAATGGTTTTTCCAATAATGAAATAGTAAATAAATATATTCAGATAATATTTTGTGTCCCCACAATTGATCCATTGTCTCCCTTTTATAGCCATCTTGGAGATGTGTGTTTTGCCTTTTTCATAATAAGGCCGTTATAGACAATTAAAGACATTAAATGTTGCATTACATAATTATTGTATTTAATACATATTTTTTAATAGTTTCAATATTTAATGCTCATTAAATATTGTCTGTACTTCCTTTGTACTGTTAGGTTCATTCTCCTGAATTCTTGGATTTAAATAGATACGAGCGTTGAGTCTACTCGTGCCTATGCTCGTATCTCTGCTCGTACCTTTGTTCATGCCAGTGCTCGTATTTGTTGCAACTCGTATCTCTTTGCTACTTATCATTCTTTGACCAACCTCCACGTCATGATGTGTCATCCTTAAATACTTCAATAAATGGAAATTTAATTTTTTTTCCAATACAGATAGTCCCCCCACTTTCCATTTATTCATTGGTTGAATATTTGGGAAGTGGATTTTATAAATGTTTACCGTAAAATCAATGTTTCAATTGTCACTTCCATTTAATGCTTAGTACACGTGGAATCTCTTTGTTTGCTCGGAGACATTACAGCGTCTCTTAAGACTTTTTTATAGCTTCACCAATTACGAATCGGCAGTTTTCATTATGACCTTTCCATCATTGTGCCTTTTCCTTTGACGATTGCCTCCTAGTAAAAACATAGTTTTCTTCTTTGTCTTTACCACATAAAGTTTTTTGAACATTCAATTTTTCAAATCATCATTTGCTTCTTCCTCGTATTACTATGTCTTCATCAAACCCTAACCCTAGAAGGGTCCCAATCATCGATAGCTTCCCTAATGCCCCCAGTAGGAGCAGAAGAGGAGGTAAACTTCGTAATTTAGGATCTTCATCCGTACGGGGTTCATCTATTCCTGAACCTAGTTCTGGCCCCTTTTCTATAACTAGAGGTTCTCTCTCTCAAAGATCTTCTTCTAGGGGTAAAGATTATTCTGAACCTCTTCGTTAACCTACAGTAGAAGAGATAGTTCCTGCAAAACTATCTTTTTATAACGATAGAGTCTTTTAGAAATCAAGTATCTTCTTTAGATCGTACCGACATATACCCCACTCAGATTATGGAAGGCTTGATTTCTTTAGTTCGTAGAGATTGGCACTGGAGTCACGACTTCCCTATCATTATTCCTAACTTGAATCAAAGAATTACTTCATACTTAACTGGATTTTCCTTCGTCTATATGTACCCTTTTACTTTAGGATTCAAACATGTTATTGATCTAGTTATTCTCGAGTTTTGTCATTTCTTCAAGGTTTTCTTAGGTCGAATTGGCCCAATAATATGGAGGGTTGTTGTCTGTTTGAGGCATTTGACCAATTTAGCCAAGGTGCCTTTCACTTTCTCCCTTCTAATTCATCTTTACTCCCCTAGACTTCTCTACAATATTGTTTTTACACTACTAGCTAGGAGTAAAAGAGTTTTAATTAGTCCTGGAGATGATAGGGATCGTGGTTGGCATGCTCAGTTTGTTGCTACCCTCACTGTTGGTTTAGTACGTGAAGAGAATGCTTCCTTCCCTGAGAAGTGGGATTTTTCCTGTAAGTCTTCTACTCTCTCGTACCTTTTTATCTAATTATTGATTTTTCTAATTTTACTTTTCTTTTCCAGCAACCGTAGAAGTCATGGAAGATATTCCCAATTTTCGTGATTGGGTAGAAAAGCTTTTGAATATTGCTCCAATGGATGGTAGGTCTTGGAAAATCCTTTCCCAGCGATTTGGCTGGAAAATAAAACTCATGGTGACAGCTTTTATTTTGCTTTATTTTTCATAGTGTTACTTTTTTCTTCTGTACTTATTTCATTCCTTCTTTTTATCAGGATTTGTTGTTCGAGGAGTTATTGCTAAGGCGGTCACGACTTCTCGTATCTCTTTGGAAAGTACCTAAAAAATAATCTTAAGTTCCTCATCAAAAAGAAAAGTTGTTGATGACCGAGATTCTAAATAGGAAGAAGATAGGGACTCCTTGGTTACAAGGCCACGGGCTCGCAGACGCATCATCTTCAATGATGAAGCGGAAGCATTCCCTCTCCGTTTCATTCCTATTATCACATGTATTGAGGCTCCGGTTGTAAATCCTGACGAAGATATTGCTCCCGTTTCTGCTCATGACTCCATTGAGCAACTTTTTATCAACTGGTTTGGTAGCGAAACCCTAGACCCAGTTTTTGATGAAGAGCCCCTGGCTTCCTTTTCTACTCCCGTGTCTGTAACTTCTTCTTTGTCGGTCTCGGATGTTTCTACTCCTACTCAGGATGTTGTATTCACTACTTCTACTGTTCGTCCTTCGACAATTCTCCATCCACTTTCTCACCGTGCAGAGGTTGGCTCCTCAAGTGGAAGTGGGGCCATGAGGCAAGTAATCATAAAATTCCTCGCTGAGGGTAGTCTTTAAGGAAATCAACTCAAGCAGATACATAGCTAAAGCCCTTAATTGGATCAATTGAAAAAGCTAAGCTAGAGAGCCATAGTTCCTTGACATTGATGAATGACATTGTGAATGTTTCCTTAAAGGTATTCTCCGTTTTCTTTTTAAACTTTTACTTTGTAATTTTTCTATCTTTAGGATTATAATGTCCTTTCCTTTTCTTTTTTTTCAGATCAATCTCATTGGTACAGAGTTGATTAGGAGGATTACCCTCTCAGAGCAATTAGTGCGTGATTCTCAACTAGAGGCATACAATCGGAAGGAACAGTATAAAGTGTTAGGATTGATATGGATTACTTAGAAAAAAGCAAGAGTACCTTGGAACAGCAGGTACAAGCCTTGACTACGGAATTGGAAGTTGCAAAGACTTCCTCAAGTCAAGCAGAGAAAGAAAAGGCTCGTCCTGAAACTTCTTTTTTCGAGAAGTTATCCAAAGCAAGTGAAAAGATTAGAGAATTGAAGGCTCTCTTGGGTGATAAAGAGGCTTACGCTGGTGAGCTCGTGCAGAATTTGTCCCAAGCCCAAGAAGACCTTCGAGCTTCTACTGATAAGGTTTGCGCCTTAGAAAGCTCTCATGCATCTCGCCAAGCTTCTTACACGTATGCTTTGGCTGAAAATGAAAAGTTAAAGAATGAAATTGTTGACTGGGAAAGAGATTATGAAATCCTTGAGGATGAGTCAGACGTTGAAGTGAGTTGGGCGTTCCTAAATTCTCGTCATGATACCTCGTTGAAGCTAGCGGGGAGAATTTTGACTTGAAATCTGAGTTAGCCAAGATTAAAGAAACTATCAAAAAAACTCAACGGAACCGAGTTCTTTCTCCCTCGTAGCTAAAGCTCCTGAAAATGTTGAAATTGATATGGGTATCCCTACTCCTTCAAGACAAGTTGAGTCTGCTGCTATAAGCCAAGCTGAGCCCGTTGATGTTGATGTATCTACTTTAGTTCCTTCATCTACCTAGTGATAAGTTTTAAGTTGTTTAAATTTCTTTGTGTTGTTTAGTTTATTTTTTTTGAACAATTGTCAACCCTTGGTCTCATTTGAGGGTTTGTTTTGGAAGTTCAAGTCCCCGGGTCTTTTATGGAGCGACATGTATAAACAATTTTAAGACTAATTTCATACTTAGTTTAAGCTCTTTAATATTAAGAAGTTTCTTCGTTGAACTTCCATTTTATTTATTCTTGCCTTTATGTCTAAGGACTTAAAGAATAATTTGCATTTTTTATTCTTAAATAAAAATGCTTCTGTTAACTTCATGAATATTCAAATTAATCATGAGTTTTATAAAAGAGGGTCTTTTATATTCGACACTTAATGAAGAAGACTTCTCAACTTCATAATGGTGTTAACATATGATGAAAGAAATAGGAATACACATGTTTCTTTGAAGTAACTTTGACAAGCTTTTGTTTGAACTTTGTCAAGTTTTGGATAACAGGTATTTGAATTACATCTACAACTTTATCGTAATTTGTTTTCTTGTAACGGCTTTTAAAAAGATTAAAATAAACACGAGGTTTTATTTATAACTCATTTTAGTACATTGCCTTCACCCTAACTATGATAAGGTTTTCCTTTGGCCTTAGCTCGTGATTGTGCTCTGCACTTGACTCATTTAATGAGTGAATGTTTCAGGCTTGATCTTTGATTATTTCCCAATCTTTTTTTCCTTCTTTTTATACCTACCCATACATATTATGTAGTCCCCCACGTGTTTAAGCGTTGAAGTATGAAGTCTCGAGCACTTGATTGTTCCACTTATTTGGTACTTTTCCTGAAAAGGAAAAACATACGGGACTCAGAAGTACAATTATTGATGCAGACTGCTTAATCCATTTGAATTTCTATCAGAATAATTGTAACCCTAGGCCAGGAAGTTTAATTCATTCCATGTGCCTTGCTGGTCGTGACTCATCATTTGGTACGGGTTAGATTTTTGCCTAGCATCTAAAATCGTTAGTAAAATTTTAACAACTCATAAATCAAATTCAAAAATATGGATATCTGACTGTGGGTATTCCTTAGAAATAGTACTTCTTCATATGAACAATATTCCAATGTGAAGGTAGTATCTTGTAATCCATTGTTTCCAACTCATATGCTCATTTTCTTGCAATATCATGAATTCTATAGGGTCCTTCATGTTGGACTTAATTTTCCTACATTAGCTGCCTTTGTAGATTGAAAAACCTATTTGAGCACGAAGTCCCCAATTTTGAAGAACCTGAGGCATGCTCTTGAGTTACAGTATCGTTCTATGACCTGCTTGTGAGCTGCCATTCTTATTAGTGCAGCTTCTCTTCTTTCTTCAATTAAATCAATATTTACCCGCATTCTTTATCATTAGACTCTTTTGACGCATGTGTGAACCTTGTACTCGGCTCTCCTATCCCAACTGAAATCAAAGCTTCAGCTCCATAACCAATGAAAATGTTGTTTCTTATGTACTCTTTTTTGTTGTTGCGTGATATTCCCATAGAATACCAGGTAACACTTCTGGCCAATTGTCGTTGGATTCCTCTAAACGCTTCTTTAAAGTGTTGATAATGACTTTGTTTGTTGAGTCATCTTGCCCATTACCCACGGGATGATAAAGTGTAGATGTAATCCTTTTGATTTGCCAACTTTGAAAGAACTCCGTGATTTGAGTGCTTATAAACTGAGGGCCATCATCACACACAATTTCCTTAGGTGCATCAAACCGTCATACGATATTCCGCCAAATAAAATCTCTAACTTCCTTTTCTCGCTTCTTTTTGAATTCTCCTACCTCCACCCATTTAGTAAAATAATCAGTGAGTACGAGAAAATATTTTACCTGTCCTTTTGCTTGTGGTAGTGGACACATGATATCCATCCCCCATTTCATAAATGGCCATGGTGCAATGATCGGATGTAGTAACTCCGTAGGTCTATGCATATTATTACCGTACCTTTGGCTTTATTGCATTTTGCCACGAAACCTTTTCGCTTCTTCCTCCATTTTAGGCCAATAATAACCTGCTGTGATTAGGGTTCTTACCAATGAACTTCCTCCTGCGCCATTCCCAAAATGTGCCTCGTGTATTTCTCTCATTATGTATTATGTCTAAGAAGGTCCAAGACATCTTGCGAAGGGACCACCGAATATTTTTCCATAAAGATTCTCTTGCTTTAAACAATACAGAGCTGCCTTTTTTCAAAGCGCATATGCTTTTTACTTATCTTCGGGGATGGTTCCGTACTGCAAAAAAGCAACAATCTCGTTCCTCCAATCCCAAGTTAAGTTATTAATATTTACCTCATCTTTATCGGGGTCGAAAACTAAATGGAATAGATGAATAACTGAAGCATTTGTATCGCTTGCCATATCTGCCGCAGATGCGAGATTAGCAAGGGCATCTGCTTCAACATTTTCATCCCTTGGTATTTGTTTTTCGTAAATATTCCACTAGGCTGGCTGCCTAGTAGCTAATATATAAATAAAATCCAAAAATAGGTCAAGAACATACAATGAGTCTAAAAGACCATATAAAATGATTGAAGCTACTTCCCACAACTAAAGGTAGAAAGATAAAATCTCTATCTAGTACATAAGTCCATCTCCTGTCCATGTATGTGAATCCAACTGGCAATGACGAATACCAAGCAACGCCTATATAACTCTCACCAGGCGCCAAAGTATGAATTCCAACGACCAAATTGAATATCAAACCATAACACAAATAGATTGAGCTCAAGGCTCTACTGATCAAACCATTTCTCTTTACACTTATCCTGCTAGCTTCGATACAAATAGCTATGAGGAGATGCAAATATCTTAACTGTATATTCATTGAAGAGCTGTAGCTTCCATTATGTGTACTGAGGTCCCATTTGCTTTTCATGTCGAGCACCACCAATGTTGGACGTGCAAAGCACAGACCAACTGTTCCCTCTATTCTGCATATCAGCATAGAACAATGTAGTTTTTTCCTTCCTTAGACTGCCCAGGACAAGCAGATATGCCAGAATTATTGTGCAAGGCAACAAGCTATTGTTCCTCTGAAAGTCCAAATTGTGTTCAGTAATAATAGCTTCCCAATTCCGTCGTACAACCTGTATATAAAGCATTTTGTGCCCTGCTAAATAGTGCCCGGGTTGAGCATGAAACCATGTTAATACCACTGAGTAACCATTCAACAACATCCAGAAATACTTAAGATGAGGTTGATGCCTCTTTACTGATGTTGTACTCATCAGTCTGGAGATTTTCTTTTTGCTATCCTAACTCTCATGTTAGGAAACTGAACTTTGTCCATATTGATTAGCACCTTTCCATCAGTTGGTAACTCCTCGAATGATTGAAATGTGATTGTACCTGCAAAAGAGAAAACATGATTAGCTAAAAGATCTGCCACTTTGTTTCCCTCCCTCAATACATCTTGGAACAGCACATTGTATGACTTCTTGATTTCCTTTATCCTCCTCACTTATGCCCTTATACACCATGGTATTTCCTACTCATCATCAATTATCTTCTTCATTACCAAAGAATCAATCTCCATGATCAAAGGGTGGCGTTTTTTCTCTATGCAGTAGACCAATCCTTCTACAAGTGTTTTTCCTCAGCTATAATATTAGTTTCCTCTCCTAACTTCTTTGATTTTGCAAACACCAAGTCCCCCTTAAGATCCCTAACACAAAATCCAAAAGAGTTAGGACCCGGATTTCCTTTTGAAGCTCCATCTGTATTACACTTGAACCATCCTTCATATGGCACTTTCCATGTGACCCTCCTAGTAATCACAACTAGCTTAAAGTTCTCAAAGAATTTGATCATATCTGGCGATAGCAATGGTATCCCAGGTAGCCAGGGGTATCTCACTTTTTTCAAGTAATACAATGTCTTATTTACCTCATGAATCACTCTACTGCAAGACACTGATCCCTCATACTTGATTGTGTTCCTTCTCTTCCACAGCTGCCATAGAATTACTCCAGGGACTGCCTCAAACAATGGCCTTAATTTTGGACAACATTTAATATTCCACCATTCCCTTGCAACTTGATGAACCTGCACCATTGTAGTCATCAACCCTGCATCCTGTAAAAATGTTTTCCATACCTTGGTTGTTGTCTCACTTGTTAGAAACAAATGTTGGAATGATTCCTCTTGTGGTGGTATGCAACACCAACACTTTGACACTACCATTTAACCCCCTCTTATCCATATATCATCTGTAGGTACCTTTCCTCTCCACACTCTCCACAAAAAGAAGGAGATTTTGAAAGGTAATCATTTTCTCCACATTTTTGCAAATTCAGGATTGCTAGCTTCCATGTGCCTCATTATTCTCCATGCACTATTCACAGTAAATTTACCTGAGGATGTAGGCATCCACCTAGGAGTATCTCAGTAGTCATCTATATAATAGAACTGAATTTCCTGTCTAATATGATCAACAATATCCTTAAGGAAGGTTTGCTCCAACATTGCATCATCCCAATGATCTTCAGTGCTCAAATTAGCCACTTCTTGTAGCTCTTCATTTATAAGGAAGTCTGGAGGCAATACATGATACAAAGCTCCCAAACCAGTCCAATTTTCATGCCACACATTGGTAAAGCCTCTATTCATTTCCCAGATAATTTCATGTTCCACTTCCTCTCTAGCTTCCAGCATTTTCCTCCAAAAATGAGAACCATTTCTAAATTCAACCACAGTAGGTAATTCCTTTTTGTAGTACTTGTTCCACATATAATTAGACCATAGAGATTTAGTAGTTCTGAATCTCGACCATAGTTTTGAAAATAAGGCCTTTGACACATCAAACAATGATCTGTAGCATATTCCCCCTTCCTCCTTATGTAAACATAGATTCAGCCACTTTGTCCAATGTCTGCTTCTCCCCTCTTCTTTGTTACTCCAGAAAAATCTTGCAAATATTTTATGAAGGTGTTACAACACATTACAAGGAGGATATAATACTGATAAAATGTGTGTAGGAATGCTTTGCAAAACACTTGATATCAATGCAGCCTTTCCTCCATAAGACAGTAGATTGCCTTTCCATGAGTGAAGCTTTGACTTAACCTTTGGAATCAAATCATTATAATAGTTCTTCCTTCTTCTTGTGTAAAACATAGGACATCCAAGGTAAGTAAATGGAAATCTTCCTTTTGAAAAACCTATGATCACAGCTACTAAATTCACCAATGCAGTCGACACCTTTGAATGCATATAAAAGGAGCTTGTCTTGTTGATCATCTGTCCAGATGTACTTTCATATAATGTCAACACCTCCATTATCTTATGAAGTGAATAAAGTTCTGCTTATGCAAATATGATGGTGTCATCTTCATAGGCCAAGTGATTTAAAGGATCTGACCAGTTAGGCATGCCAAATCCTCTAAACTGCATATCTTCAAATAATCTGTTCAATGGCTTTGATAATACTTATGCTGATAATATAAACAATGCTGGTGAAAGAGGATCCCTTTGCTTCACACCCCTTGCAGAATGAAAAAATCCAGAAGCCTATCCATTCACTATGATTGAATACCAGTTGTTAGAGATCAGGTTCCAAACCATATTGATAAAACACTCAGCAAACCCCATTTTCCTTAACACAGGCAACAAATATTTCCATGACACCTATCATATGCCTTAGCCTTGTCTAACTTGATCACTACATTAGCAGGCTTCCCTCTCAATCGTATATCTATAACAATCTCTTGAGTCAACAAAATGTTCTCAAATATACTTCTTTCATTAACAAATCCTTACTGATTTGCTGAGATTAGTGTAGGAAGAATCCTTTCAAGTCTATCATGCACCATTCTTGAGAAGACCTTGTTAATAAAGTTACTCAAACTTATTGGTCTAAGGTCAGAGAATGTTTGTACTTGTCGTTTTTTGGGCAGTAATACAAGGTTAGAATGTGTTATGGGCTTAGGTAATGGATTCCCTTCAAAGAAAAGAACTACCAATTTATGAATATCCACCTTCACAATATCCCAACATGCTTGAAAAAACAGGCCAGAAAAACCATCTGGACCATTTGCACTTTCACTACTCAAAGCAAAGACAACATTCTTCACTTCTTCAATAGTTGGTATTCTGCATAATTCCAGGTTCTGCTCCATTGTCACCATTGAGGACACATTATTCAACATATCAAGGCCTACAGGATCCCCTTCCGTGGTGAACTGCTTCTGAAAAAACTGCACTACAGCATCAGATAATTTCTCTTGATCTTCAATCCATGAACCATCACCAATCTGGATTCTTCTCAACTGTTACTTTTGCCTCTTCCCATTGACACAATGATGAAAAAATCTTGTGTTTCTGTCTCCCTCTTCAAACCATGTCATACCTGCTTTTTGCTTCCAATATTGTTCCTCAATGCTTAAATACTTCTTTAGCTCAGCTTGGGCCTTTTGGAGAACAATTCTATTATGTATCAAAGGTTCCTCCTCAAACAATATCTCTTTAATCCTCACTACATCTTCACTTATAGCTAATTGTTTGAATATCACCATAGGTCAGTTTACTCCATTTTGAGAGCGCAACTTTGACCCTCTTCAACTTGTGTTTAAACATAATGAAAGGATCGCCTATTAAATCTACAATCCAATTATATCACCACCTCGAAAAATATCTCATGTTTTGTCCAGAAATTCAAGAACTTGAATAGCTTCACAAACTTCATGACATCCTCTCCACCAGTAGGGGTGAATGATCGGATCCTGTCCTAATGAGATGTTCCACTTCTATGGTTGGGAACAATGTTTGAAAAGGCAAATTTACAAGAATCCTATCCAATCTTTTAAAAATGCACTCCTCATTTGATCTTCCATTCCACCAAGTAAAAGGACTTCCCTTATATCCCAAATCAAATAATCCACATGAATTGACACAAAAGGCAAAGTCTTCATACTCTGGAGGATATACTGGAAGCCCCCTATTTTCTCCTCCTCTCCAAGAACAACATTGAAATCACCCCCAACTAATTAAGGTAATTCCATATCAGCAGCCAAGTAATGCAAATTTTCCCATAATTCTAACATTTCTAGAGCACAGCACGTTGCATAAACAAATGTCATTATAATGAACTTACCAATCTCTCTATGATACACTTTAATTGTTATTTGTTGCTCAGAATCAATTATTAAATCCCATTCCACCATAGCATCAATAAACAACCAGATCTTTTTATTGATATTCGAAATTGCAGCCTCCATCCCTAACCTTCTTCTATACTTCTGAATTAATCCTTTCTTTTGCCATCACTCCATTAGTGCAACAATAAGAAATCCATGTTACTTGTGCATATTGATGACTCTTTGGAAGGCCTGTTGAGTTTTGACAGACCTTATATTCCATATGAGAGTCTTAATCATCATCTTGTAGCATTAGATGTTGCCCTCCTGGGAAAAATTCTAGTAGGAGCTTGTGGTTATATAAGTTGAATTTTCTTCCCCTTCCTACCACTTTTAGCTGCATATGTTGGAGATAAATCTCCTTCCCTTGAAATAGCCTTAAATATTTCAGTTGTTGATTCATTCTCCTTTTCTTCTTCTTCATATTGCCTTTGTTGATCAATCATATTATTCTGAATCTCTTCTGAAATCTCCTTATGAGTAATGATGTCATGAATCATTTGATTTGGGATCTTAAATGGAACATTAATTTTGATCTGTAATGGTGAGGCATTTCCAATTGCACATGCCAAAGGTAGTGATTCTAATTCCCCCATCTATGCTGTAACAATAGCGTGTGTTGCTGGTTCATTAGGAGTTATATCTACTCCTTGAGGCTATCTATCCCTCTCCACATTCCCCAAATTATTATGCATCCGCTTGAATTGAATGTCATATACAGATCCTAGGTCAGGATTTACTGTAGCAGAACAACCATGAATTATTGTTCCATTGATATCGTTCACATTCCCCTGGTCTGTTTGTTTTTCTTGACACAGCTTATCTTTCCTAACCTCTATAGGAACAATATCATCTTGTCCTTTCTCCAAATCATAAATAGGAATACCCTCATCAAGCGCCAAATTTTTCCCAATTTTTCAAGGGTTTACTGTTCCATTAGTGTTCTTGTTGATCCTTGATGTTTGGGCTGATCCACCTTGATTTCCAGGTCCCTTTGAAGCTCCTGCACCTTCTCCTCTCAATCTTACAGGTTTTAAATCCATTGAGCTTAGATTACAGCCAACCCTGGTTTTTGGACTGCTAGGGTTTACTGTAACAACTAGAGTATTGGAAATTTGTTGAACCTGTATGATATCACCTCTTTCTTTGTTTTTTACTGCATTTGTTGTATCTATTTGTTCTTCCAACATCTTTACTTCTTATCCCCATGATCCGTTATTAGAGTTAACCTCCATCACCTTATCTACCTACCCATAATTCCCATACATTTGATATTGACTCTCATAGCACGAATAATTTGTAATAGCATTAATTTGCCTTAGCTCCTCTTTATTCGTACCAAACCTTCTATGCACCCATTCAATGGTCGAGTCTTTGTTACTTCTTTCCCCTGTAGGAGAATTAGAATCAAATGGCTCTTGACTTCCTGTAGAAGTAATGCAATGAGTCCCAGTAGGAGTAGGATTGACCGATTTTTTCAACATATTCTCAATTGCCTCCTTCTTCACTTGTATAATATCCTTCGCAGCTGATACATTCCCATTAACATTAGGATTATGATTTACCTTTTCTTCCTTAGATTCCTTTGTCTTCTCATGTATCTCCTTGAATTGCCTTTCAAATTGTTCCTTCTTCTTTCCATGGGGATGATCTTCACCTTTGCCCTCTGTGATTAAAAGAGGATGATTCTGACCTTCCTCCACCTCTAGTGTATGAAACTTCTTCTTAGTTGCAACTTCTTCAACATTAGTCTAATTTTTCCATTTGTCCACCTCTTTTCACGTGTTGTCCTCCATAATGTGTCCCCTCTTGGTATTTTCGTAACTTTCTAGGTTTGAAATTATTTTATCAACTCTCATACCTTTTCTAAGTACCGATGCATCCTTGCTTCCCTGGTTGTATCAGTTCTCAACATTTGATTAACTACGAGCTGTCAATCACTTTTGATTATAATCTGATTTATGCCAAGCTCTCATGCCAGTTCTAGACCTACAATCATAGCCTCATACTCTGCCTCATTGTTAGTCATAGAATGACATTTAATAGCTTGTCAAATGGTTTCACCCGTAGGTGGTATCAAAACAACCCCTAAACCTGCACCTTTTATATTAGATGAACCGTTAGTAAATAAGGTCCAAGTTCTTAGGTTAGCTCCATTGAACACCTACAACTCTTTTTCTGCTTCTAATTGCATCCCTTGGCTAAAATCAGCCATGAAATCAGCTAGCACTTGAGATTTTATAGCAGTTCTAGGTTGGTATGTGATATCATATTGGCTTAACTCTACAGCCCACTTAGCTAACCTTTCTGATAATTCATGCTTATTTATAATATTTGCATAGTGGAAAAGTTGTTATTACGGCAATAGAATGACATTAAAAATAAGGTCTTAATTTTTTAGATGCCATGGTTAATGCAAATGCAAGCTTTTCTTATTGAGGATATCGCATCTCCACATCTAATAAAGATTTGTTGACATAATAGATTGGAGATTTCTTACCTTGGTCCTCACGGATTGAAACAACACTTACCGCTACTTCTGATACATCAAAATAGATGAGCAATCTTTCTCCAGCCTTTGGTTTTGCAATCAATGGTGGATTTGATAAGTATGTCTTCAAATTTTTGAGTGTCTGCTGATATTCCCCATTCCATTAAAAATGATCTTGCTTTTTAAAGGCTGAAAATAATCTAAAACACTTTTTTGATGAATTAGAAATGAATCTTCCCAAGGCTGCAATTTTTCCATTCAATCTTTGCACTTCTTTTTTACTTGAAAGCACATCAGGGATTTCTTCAATGGCCTTAATCTATGCAAGATTCACTTCAATACCACGGTTAGAAACATGAAATCCCAAAATCTTACATGATGCAACACCAAATGCACATTTCTCCAGATTTAATTTCATATTAAATTTTCACAAAATATGAAATGTATCAGACAAGTGTGATATATGATCTTTCGAATGCTGAGTTTTAACGAGCATATCGTCTATATAGACTTCCATGGTTTTTCCCAGATGTTCTTGAAACATTTTAGTCACTAGCCTTTGATATGTTGCTCCATCATTTTTGAGACCAAAAGGCATTACTTTATAACAGTAAGTCCTCATGTCTGTTATGAATGAAGTTTTTTCCTTATCTTCATGATCCATTTTGATCTGATTGTATCCTCAATACGCATCTAAAAAACTTAATAGTTCATGTCCTGCAGTAGCATCAATTAGTTGATCTATATGTGATAGTGAAAAAAAATCTTTAGGACAAGCCTTGTTAAGATCTGTGCAATCTAGACAAACTCGTCACTTACCGTTCTTCTTTGGTACTACAACAGTATTGGCTAACCAATTAGGATACTTTACCTCACGGATAGAACCAATTTTTAGTAATTTTTGGACTTCTTCTTAAATCACCTGATTTTTGAAAGTTCCTTGCTTTCTCTTCTTTTGTTTGACATGAGGATATGATGGATCTTCATTTAATTTGTGAGTCATTATCTCCGGTGGTATTCCTGTCATCAGAGTAGGACCAAGCAAAATAGTCTACATTATCTTTCAAAATTTTAATTAACTTACCTTTCATGTCTTGGATTAGATTGGCCCCCTATGTAGACTTTCTTGTCAGGCCATTGTGTGAATAACACTACAGCCTCCGGCTCTTCAATTGTTATTTTGATATTTTTGTTTTCCTCTGGTTCTTGAATGGTATCAAGCCTTGAGTCGGCATCTATCTGCCCTTGTTCAGTTGAGGTTTGTGTTGTGGTGCCCTCAACTGGCTTCTGTGATTGCTATTTTTCTTTGTTTTTTGTACTTACATCTACTACAGAGTTAATATTCCTATATGAATGTTGATCTCCACGGATTTGACATATTCCCCATGGTGATAGAAATTTAATAACTTGATGCAATGTTGAAGGAATAACATCTATTTCGTGAATCCATGTCCTCCCAAGGATCATATTGTATTCCATCTCGATATCCACTATCTAGAATTTTGTGTCTTTGACAACTCCTTCTGCGAATGTATTGAGTATTACCTCTCCTTTCGTGATAACACTGGAATTGTCAAATCAAGATAAGGTATATGCCTTTGGTATTAATCTATCTTCAGCTTGCATCTCACGTAATACTCTCAGTAAAATAATGTTCACGAAACTACTTGGATCAATCAAAACTAATTTTACATTAGTATCATGTACAAGTAAAGATATTACCAGTGCATCGTTATGAGGAGATAATACGCCATGTGCATTTGTATCATCAAATGTAATGTTTTCTTCTTCTAAAACATGGCACATTTGTTTCCCTTGAGTAATTGTGATTTTGGAAATCTTATTAGCTGCGGTGTATGTCACGCCATTGATGTCTTTACCCCCACTTATAACGTTGACGATCCTTTTTGGAGAAGGTGGCTTAGGGGGCTCCTACCTATGCGTCATGTATGCTTGCTTACCTTTCTCACTGAATAACTCAATGAGATACCCCTATCTTAATAAATGATCAACTTCACTTTGTAAAAACCCATAGTCAGCTGTTTTATGCACGTGATCATTATGAAATTAGCACCAATGATCAAGATTGCGCCTGTTTGGACTCGATATCATCTATTTTGGCCATCGTACCTTGTAACCCATGCTTCTCAAAACAACTACGAGTTCGGAAATGCTTACATTGAAATTATAATCGTCGAACCTCGCCTATAAGTTTCTATCATCATCTCGAGACTCATGTGCGTTTCAATCATTCCCTGATCTTCATGTTGAGCCCGATTCTTTATTCCTTGACGTGTTGTCGTACCTCTGATTATCCTATTTTGACCGTAAGTCTCTTCCCCTAGATTTTTATCGAACCTTTTTCAGTTTCTACCCGTTTCGAACTTATCTTTTGTTCTTTTTGATATCGTGAGATAATATCTTCTTCAATCCTCAACTTTGTGCTATAGCTGTTATAAATGCCATTCCATGTTGTTTAAGAGAATTCACGAAGATTCTCCTTGAGTCGCTTCGTAGCTTCTAAGCTTTTTTCATTCAAGTTACTTGTGAATGCTATAGTTTCCCAATTGTCAAGTACATGTGGTAATGTCATTCTTTCACGCTGGAACCTGTCTACGAACTCTCTAAGCAACTCTGAGTCCCCTTGCTTGATTTTGAAAATATCCTCCATTCTGTTTTCAACTTTTTGAGCTCCCAAGTGTGCTTTAATAAAAGAATATGCAAGCTCAGCAAAAGAATTTATAGAATTTTTGTGTAAAAGAGAATACCATGTTAATTCACCCTTAGTGAGTGTTTCACCGAATTTCTTGACCAATACTGATTCAATCTCCTATTTGGTCAAGTCATTGCCTTTAACCCCTGTTGTGAGTGCAGTCACATGGTCTCGTGGATCAGTTGTTCCATCATATTTTAGAATATCATGCATTATGAATTTCTTTGAAATAGGGAGGGGAACAACACTTAGCTTCTAGGGTTGTTGTGAATATTTATCCGCCTCTATCCTTTTGATTACAGGCGGTACCCTAGGTATTTGCTCTATGCGGTCACTTTTCTCCTTGAGCTGTTTCTGAAATGTTAGTACTAAATTTTATAAATTTAAATTGACAAAATTACCTGGTATTCCTTCTTGTAATTCACTAGGGTTCCACCACTTCTTTAATTAACAAGCCCAGAACGAGGATTCTCAAAAGTGTTGTGATTCGGAAGGGGTGTGAGTGGTGCAACAGGTAATTGACTAGCAAAAGATTCAAGAGCTTTATTAACCTGTGCAATAATTAATTTTTGCAAAGCTTCATCTATAGCTTCAACACTTTCAAATCAGGTGTTTCCGTTCGCTTGAAATCCATTAGGAGTGCCCTCCTGAGACCGTCGAGGAGAACTTTGTGGAGAAGGGATCGGGGTGTGATTATCCTTTTCCAATAGACTGTTGAATTGTCATAGATTCTTGACTAAGGAACCAGGTTCCTTAGAAGCATCTTTGTCTACATGGTTTACTAACCCACTCTTGATGAAATCCTTTGGATTCATTGTCCTCCTTTTTCTTGGCTTGACACTCCTATTACTTTTCTAAAATGAGGACTCAAAGATCTCTTGCTGTTGTGACCTGATAATGAATGGTTTGGAGAAAGACTCTAAGAGCTTGAAATGAATGGAAGATACAGGAGTGAGCTTGCATGGAAGAGAAACGGGTTCATCAGAATGCTTTTCTGGGAACATCTCATGAGCTAAGGACTCGAAGAGTTCTGTGGTTCTTGCATTTACTAGAAGTGAGATTTCTTCCCCCTGATACTTAGACGAGAGATAAGCTCCTTCATTTATCAGACTTTCAGAAGTTATAGCCATCATGTTATGAGTTGCTTCCTTTTTAGGTGACTCCTTGAGAGTCACTGAGTACAACATGGAGGAGTTTATATACTGATCAGGATCATCCTCAAGGGCTTCTGAAGCCTGGGGAGTAAAACCTTTTCTCTTTTCTTTGAAGAGATCATAGGATTGACTCGACATGAGATTCACAAAATAATGGTAAATAGGGTTTAACAAAAATGGGAAGATAGTAGGAGTGGATGAAAGACCATGAGTGGCTAAAATGGTAGAAGACGTGAAATACTAACACTTTGGGGTTGATTTGACGAAAGCACCAAAATTGGAGCGGTGCTAGAAGTGTTTGACTAAGATGATTAATCGATCTCCATTAGATGAACACTTGGCAAACAAGTAGATAATATAAAAAGAGAGATGAAAAGGAGATCCTAGCCATACAACAAAGATGATGTTTCATGACTTGTTGTGAGAGGGAAAGAAAGTTTTATTGGAAGAGGGGTTAATGATGAGTGGAGAAAGAAACAGGTTCTGAATAGTCGTGAAAACGGCTGTGGGTTTGTGGGGAAGTGTTACCGTGCAGATGGGATGAATGGATTTGACGAACAAGAGATGACACAGAGATATTAAAAAGTCGAATGACATGGCAGTCAAATTACAAAATATTTATATATTTTTTGTTTAGAAAGGGCATGGAAAATTAAGAACATTACTACTAACCCGAGATACAAGAACTTGATGTCACAGCAATCTTTTGAACAAGGTTTTAGCAGCTCCACTTTTGCAGTTCATACTGTACCTTTTGCTTCTATGATCGTCATATGTGTTTACTTATAATGGTATTAATGTGAGTTAGTCTTGGTTAGAAAATGCTTTAGCTACCTTTACCTGATGCTGTCTTACACATCCAACAGATAGAGGATCTGGTTCTTTATTTGATTTTTGGGACCTTGTCTTCACCGCGATTTATCAGAAAATATTCTCTACTTTATATCGACCCTCAGAAGAGGATCTCACCCTTCAAAATGTTTTTAATTTCTCTCTAGTTGTTGATGAGGTCATTTTGTTTTGCTTCCTTGTCTCCCAAAAGATGATGCATGAGTCATGGCAAGTGCACTTTGGTTTTCCAATTTGAGATAGGAGTTGGTTGAAGAAAGAAATATGGAGGTTAATTTGATTTCCGCACACTTGTGTTCTGCTTCTTGTGCAATGCCATGAGCTGCATCTTTACTTCTTCCTTTAGCTTCGGTGGTAATAAGTGACATATCAGGTTCTTTGTGAGACATGGAGGATGATGTTGCATTGTCTTTCGCCAGTCTCCTTCATCTTGCTCGCTTAATCATCCTCCTGATTTGAAACCTCAGATATTTCCCATAGGCAGGATTGGTTCATCATATTAATCCTCACGGTTTCTTTCTTGGCAAAGGGAGAGTGTCTTGTTGAATATCCCATGAACATCTCCGGCCAATTAGTTCTTCCTTTGTTCGAAACCTTGTGGCCTTGTTTTGTGGGTTGTTACCCCGAAGGATTCCTTCACTCGTCTATTTGCATTATGCATCCTAAGCTAATCCTTTATGTTGTCAGGAACAAGGCATTTTCTTCCAATTAACGGTTCCTAATGAGTTTTGATTTAGGAGGGACCTGGTTCGACACCTGTTCTCAAAGTAGAGAGCAGTATTCATTCCTTTTTCCCAGAATTTTTTGGTGATTCCATAGGCGGTGAGCCCTATCTATGTATTTTTTTCCAGTTTTGTCTTTTCCTACTCGAGTGCCAAAAGAACCTTTCTGCCTTTTCATTTACTAATAATGTACCCTTTATTTTCTTCTCAAGGATACATTTCCTTCCTGCAAGGCTTTTAGTGAGAGGCATTTCATGATGTTTTCAGCTGCGTCCTTTAGGAATTCACTATTTGTAGTTCATCGCAGTCTTCTTCCTCTCATTGCTCCATGTACATGCACATATAGGGTTAGATTTAGGAACCCAAACTAGTTTGGGTCCCTTGTTACTATAAAATGATTATTGAGGGATTTCCTAGTCGAAGCAAGCAGTATTTACTTTTTGCGATTGCTACCTGGTCTTTTGCTAGTAGTCAGTCTATCAGTAAGTGCTTTGTTCTTCTGAGCAGACTGAACCCTGGCCTGACAGCATAGTAAGCTGGGTGATTGTGGATTTTTGCCGGAATGGGATTAATGAAGTTTGTATTTGGATGTACTATCATGGACGATAGGGTAGCCAATGCATCAGTGAATTCATTCTAGACTCTTGGAACATGCTAGAACTCTGTCTTTGTGAACCTTTTCCTCAACTCCTGCACATGGTCCAGATAAGGGAGTATCTTGGAGTTCTTACTTGCCCATTCTTCTCGGGCCTGATGCATAAGCATGTCTTAATCCCAATTACTAGGAATTCTTGGATGTTCATGTCAATGGCCATCTTGAGCCCTAAGATGCAGGCTTCGTATTCGGCCATATTGTTGGTGCAAGGAAACCTGAGTTTAGTAGACACTGGATAATGCTGGCCAGTTTCAGATACCAGGACCGCTCCTATGCCGACTCCTTTGAAATTTTCTACTCCATCAGAAAACATCCTCCACACATCATAGGATTCTGCAATATCTTCTCCTATGAATGATACCTCTTCATCAGGAAAATACGTCTTTAGAGGTTCGTACTATCCGTCCACGGGGTTCTCGGCAAGGTCATCTGCTAGTGCATGCCCTTTGATTGCTTTCTGAGTCACACAGACATTATCAAATTCACTCAACATGATTTTCCACTTTGACAGCTTGACCGTGGGCATGGGCTTCTGAAAGATGTACTTTAAAGGATCCATCCTTAATATGAGATATGTCGTATAGGCACAGGAGCAGTACCTCAGCTTCTGATCTACCCAAGTTAAAGCACAACAGGTTCATTCTAACAAAGAATACTGAGAACTTCTTGCTAAGATAGTAGATAGCCTGCTCCTTCCTCCCCGTTTGATCATGCTGACCCATAATGCAACTGAATGCTACATCCAATACTGCAAGGTAGAGTAATAGAGGTCTACCTTACTCGGGTGGGACCAAAGCTGGTGGTGTTGACCAGTACTCCTTAATTCTATCGAAAGCCTTTTGGCAGTCATCGGTCCATTTGGTAATGGCGTCCTTCTTCAAATCTTAAAGATCAGTTCATATATGACAGTAGATTATGCTGTGAACCGGCTGACGTAGTTGAGTCTCCCCAAGAAACTCATTACGTCCTTCTTGTTCTTTGGCGGTGGAAATTATTGAATAGCTTTGACCTTTGATGGGTCTAGTTCTATTCCTAGGCGACTCACGATGAACCCAAGTAATATATAGGTAGGAACCCCAAATGCACATTTCACGAGATTCAGTTTCAGGTTGTACCTTCTTAGTCTATTGAACAACTTTCTCAAATCTTCGATGTGATCAGTGGCTTTCTTGGATTTTATGACATCATCTACATACACCTTAATCTCCTTTTGTATCATATCATGGAAAATAGTAGTCATGGCTCTCATGTAGGTTTCCCCTACATTTTTTAACCCGAATGGCATCATCTTGTAGTAGTACATCCTCCATGGTGTAATGAAAATCGTTTTCTCAGCATCCTCTTCATCCAGCCAGATCTGATGATACCCCCTCCCACGAAACAATCTACAAATGACTATAACTTATGCTTGGCGCAGTTGTCTATCAGGATGTGTATGTTCGCCAAGGGAAAGTCGTCTTTTGGATTGGCCCGGTTGAGATCCCTTTCTTTGGCACCGGCAGAATGCCAGCTAACCATGTCAGATATTCAACTACCTTGAGAACTTTAGCTTTGACCTGCTTAGTGACTTCTTCCTTGATTTTTAAACTCATATCTTCCTTGAATTTTCTGAGCTTCCGTTTTATCGGTGGAAAGGTTGGATTGGTTGGCAATTTGTGTGCCACAATAGATATACTCAGACATGTCATGTCTTCATACGACCAGGCGAATATGTCTTTATACTCTCTATTCTATGTACTCTTTCTTTTCTGACGGTGACAAGTGAATATTGATTCGTGTTTCTTTGATGTTTTCTGCATCTCCCCGGATAACAATCTCAGTCTCGTCCAAGTTGGACTTAGGTTTGTTCTCAAAATTTTCAACTTCTTTAACAATCTCTTCTGGTACATCATCTTCCTTTGAATCTATGTCTGTTTGTTGTGTTGTCTCGTTGCATATCACAGTCATTGGTTCATCAAGATAAGTAATAGTAATGTTGTATAAGTAAAATGGTGAATGAAATAATAAGAGTAAGATTAACAAGAAACTGAAATGCTTTTGATAAATTCCATAATTGTTTTTGAACATTAGATCTCTTTCTTGCAAAAATTTAAAATGCAAAAGGAAAGTCAATTAGAAAAAATAGTGCATGATGCTTGTTCACCCTTCTTACCCCGAGGGTCGTCGAGCTCTGGTGGTTCTGATAGTCCAATTATTGAGGCATGCCCCTCTGCTCACAGCCTATATGGCAGTCCCTTCCTCCCCTTCCTTCTCAAAAATGATACAACAATCTATGATGTCGTCTTCTAGGAACAAATTCCTCATCGCTGCCAGTGCTTCCTCTTCTTCTGACCCGTAGACAACCTCAGTCGGTTGGAAAGTCTGCTCCAGACAAGGTATTGGCTGCTCCAAAGGATAGTAAGGACCGCACCATGGTGGCGACCAATGGTTGAATTCCTCCCATGTGTACTCATATCCAACTCCAAAAGTGGTGCCATGTTTCTTGAGCTTGATGGGCTTCGCGATTCCTTGGAGTTTCTTGCCAAGTCCCTTGCTAGGTTCATACATGCTCCAATTTAACATGCTTTCAATCTTGTTATCCCACCATTTCTCTTTATCAACAGCGTTTACTCGCTCGATGTGGTGGTAAGTTTCCCTGTCATCCTTCCTTTGCCTCCTATTGATGGGATAGTCTGGCGACTGTATATGAGATTGCTACCGTCACAGTGAATGATCACCTCTTGGTCGTTCCACTCAAATTTCACTGCCTGGTGTAGCGTTAATGCTACGTCCCCAGCGGCATGAATCCATGGTCGTCCCAATAATAGGTTGTAAGATATCGGTACGTCTATCACTTGAAAATTAACATCCAACCAAGTAGGCCCCATTTGCAAACACAAACTAATTTCCCCAATAGTAGACCTTTGGGATCCATCGAAATCTTTGACGTTGATGGCCCTATCCTTGATCTCATGCAATCCCTTTCCTAATGTCCTAAGTGTTACTAATGTACATATGTTAAGGCTAGACCCTCCGTCAATTAGGATCCCGGTGATAAAATAATCTTTACACTGCGCGGTGATGTGCAATGCTTTGTTGTGACTCAACCCCTCTGGTGGCAGCTCACCTTCATTAAAAGTGATCTTGTGACTTTCCAATACTTGCCCGACCATGTTTGACATCTCTCTGCCGGTGATGTTGCTTGGTACATATCCTTCACTCAGTACTCTTAGCAAGGCATTCTTGCGTACATCGGAACTTTGTAGCAAAGCAAGGATAGAAATCTGTGCCGGTGTTTTGTTCAGCTGATCAATGACTAAGTATTCTTTGGCTTATATCTTTCTGCAGAGATCATAGGGCCCAGTATTAGTGATAGATGGCCAATTAGAGGCCTGTTTGCTCGACTCAGCCAAATGCTTTAGGGTATAAACCCTACTAGTACTTGTCATACCCTACGCCACAACGGCTTCCCCGAACTTTACTTTCCTCTTTCTTCAGTCTTCGGCTGTGTAGTCCCAAGGTATGTCATTGGTTTGAAATGATGTTATTTTTGACATTTCTATTAGAATTGGTGTGGCTATCTCTACTCTGAACGGAGAAGCCCCTTAGGCGGTAACACTACAACTTCGAAGGGTGTAGGCATGTCTGCTGGTGACATAAACTCAACCTCAATCAGCGCTGGCATCTTTGCAGATATTAGTGCTTCCAACTCGAGTGACATGTACATGTTGGCCTCGGCATCCCCAGAAGGCTGAATCTGGACCACAATCGTATTAAGGGTGACTATTGGCTTCTTTGGCTCGTCACCTTCTATGATTAAACCGATCGACCCCTTGGGGTCCCAGTCATCCTCCATCTCGATCATGTGAACACATCCACCCTTATGGTCTAGCAAAGGGTTATTGCGGACAGTCGGAGCAGGCTCCTTTGCTACAATGATCTTATTCTCGATCAAAGATTGGATCTTATCCTTCAGAGAGCGGCATTCATCAATGGCATGTCCTTTCATGCCGGAATGGTATGCATAGGATTTATTTGGATTGACCCACTGAGAAGGGTTTTTAGGGTTATGGCTGGGATAGGGGTGACATAACCAGTAGCTTTGAGTCTTTCGTACAGCTGGTCAATTGGTTCAGCAATGGTGGTATGCTGTTTGGGAGGTTTGCGGTCGAAATTTGGTCAAGGTCTAGGGAAGTTTTGATGTGGGGAAGGTAATTGATAGCGGGATGGTTGTATGTTGTAGGCTTGGTAAACATGTGCTAGTTGGGAGTATTTGGGTGAAGCGGGCTGATATGTGGGAGGTGGAGATGCCTGATAAGTGGGTAGTAGACTATGATAAGAGGGTGAGGGTGCTTAGTAATTTGGGGTAGGCTAATATGTGATTGGAGGTATTGGGTATATTTGGTATTTGATAGGGGATTTGGTCCTCTGTGCAACCATTATAGGGGTTACGTCCCTTTTCTTGGACGTACCACCAGACTGTAAAGCCTTGTTGGTGGCTTGCAAAGCTTCAAAGTTTGTGACCATACCACTTTAATGCCTTTCTCGATCCTCTCACCAAGCTTGATGATGTCAAAAAAATTTGGCCTTCAATCAGCATCAGTCTTTCATAGTATTGGGGGTCCTGAGCCCGAACGAAAAATTTGTTCATTTGTTCTTCCTCTATAACAGGTCTGACTTTAGCGACTTCAGACCTCCAGCAAATGGCATGCTCACGGAATGTTTCCATGGGCTTCTTCTTTAGGTTCTGAATGTAGAATATATCCAGCGTATTTTCTGCATTAAACCTGAACCTGTCCATGAAATCTGATGCCACACTTACCCAATTTGACCATTTCTTTGGGTCTGGGCTAATGTACCAAGATAGAGCATCTCCTTTCAAGCTTCTCATTAAAGCTTCATGCGGATTTTCTTGTCTTTTTCTACTCCGACCAACTTGTCACAGTATGTTCTTAGGTGAACTCTCGGATCCCCTGTACCATCAAACATCTCGAACTTATGAGGCTTGTACCTCTCGGGCAGTTTGATATCCAGTTCTATGCAAATGTTTTCGTAGTTCAACTCTTCAATCCCTTTACTTCTTTCGACACCCTGAATTCGACTAGTTAATTTCTTGATTTCTGCAGCCAGGTTCCTAATGAGTAAGTCTTTATCATCAGACTCAGATGTGCTTGAGATAGGTTGGATGGAGTGTGGCACAGTCTCCACGTAGATGGGGGTATTGTGTTGGTTGTGACAGCGGTTATTTGTGGAGTTCTGGAGTTCTGGGATGATCGACGGGGTGTCATCTCAATGTCTCTGAAGTGGAACATAGACCTATCACAATCCCAGAATAGAATAGCAACTTCTATGATTTTGTTGTTGGGTTGAATTTCCAAGACAGAGGGTAGGTTCCTTAAATATTTTCACACAAACGTCTGATCATTGGAGTGCAAATCCTTCCACCAGCTTAGCAATATGGGGTGGATGTTGGTGATCATGCCGAATTTGGGGACCTCATGCCTCATGTTTTAGCAAAACAAAGGTTTAGGCCCTTACCCCCACCTGACCCGACTACTAAATATCAATAATTGGCATAGAAGCATTTAGTTCTCCAAATAAATGCACAAAACGTGGTAGTGTCCGTTTGGGTTTGGGGGAAACTCAGTGGACTTTGGACAGGCAATCTTAAAGAGTCATTATGCGGACAACATAACTGACCCAGCTGGGTTTGACCATAATGCATGCATAATTACACAGAGTAAGGTTTCTACGGAGTACTAGACTGGTACCTTTGAGCGGATAACTCAAAAGGGAAAGGCATACAACCATCGACTACACCGTTGATAGACAGTTTTTACTGCAAATATGCCTTTGTCGGATTTAGAGATGATAATATTGAAAGAGCGCAACCACTCATTATAAGCGTTGCTATGGTATTTTGTTTGGCATGAGTGGAATATGATGTTGAAAACATGCAGTTGCAATAATTAAAACAAGTTTCCATGTATTTGCACGTTCATAATAACAATAATTACAATAATTTAAAAGAGTAATAAAGAAATGCAGCAGTAAAAGAAATAAGGAAAAGAAACAAAAGACAAGTTAGTTTCATAGTAGGATAAAGAATTAAAAGCTTTAAAAATATTAAACAAATAAAGGCATATAAGAAATGAAAAGCCACAGTAATAGCTTGAAATGGTAAAAGCCTAAAAGATATCCCCAGCAGAGTCGCCATGCTGTCGCGCCCCCTTTTTTTCCTCCGCGAAAATTGGGTTTAAGAGAATTGAAGAGTCGCCACCTAATGATTAAGTGCATTAGGACACTAAGAAGGGTTTCGTTTGGATAACCAGATATTGGGTAAGGGCTCGAAATTATCCCGAGTTGTAACTTAAATAAAACATAAGCAAGTAAGGGTATCACATAAGAGGGGATTTTCACATAAAGGTTAGAAACAAAGTTGGAAAGTATAGGAGAAAGTTGATTTAGAAGAAATATTTTTTAAAGATTGAAAGAAATAAGGAGCAAATGGAGGGGGGTCCTAGGTTTATTAATAATATGGATCATGTCAATGCAATACCCGGTAATCACTTCTCGGAGAGGGGATACACGTGGTATTAAAGAACCGGTCATCATATCCATATCTACCCTTTCTCACCCCTTTAAGGTATTAGAGCGCAAAATGGTCTCGTTTACCTATTGCATGCTAGTGCCTGTCCTGATCCTATCAGCCTCGGAGGTGCTTAGTACTACTCATCCTAAAAAAGGGAGGGAAGGTTGGGCTTATTTGTGGTTTCAAAGGTGAAAATACTAAGGCGACTAGCAAAAATACATATGACAAGTTTGGGGGAAGCATATGAACAAACGTAAGGCTCAAACATACCTCCTTTAGGCAAAGAAAAGCAAGTAGTTAGCATGACTTTTATGTACTGTTTAGGGTCTCCTTAAAACATAAATATTAGAGGCAGAATGATCTATTACATAATTCAGATAGGAAGCATGACTAAGACCTGCCTGCCGGCTATGGTTAATAAAAAAATTTTGATTCAGTTTATAAGTTTGCCCTAAGGCTTGCCAAAGAGTTGGACAAAGCTCCTATAGGCATGATATCTATTGATTTCAGAAACAAAGAAGAAAACTGATTGCAGATTGGTTTAGGAAAAAAGCAATTTTCCAGTTTAAAGTGGGTTTTAGCGGAAGAGCACAAAGTCTGTAATTGGTGATACATTACTCCTCACAGTCTTAGACTTATAAGTGAGTGAAACGTTTCAGATTTGGTTATTAATTCCTATAGACATGCTTTCTAGGTATTGTTGATTATAAACTCTTTTATAGACATGGCAAGAGTGATGAAGTCCTATAGGCATGGTATCTAAATACAGTTAGTTATTTAAGCCCCATAAACAGGTTTGCCTAGTGACAAATGCATATGCAGGAGTCGGATTTTCAATTGATTACGAGCATGGTATTTATATGAGAGATGTAGAATTTCTTATAGACATGGTATCTATATATGATAATACAGAAAACAATATGCAAGGATATCTATACAACGTAGAAGTGCAGAAAATTATAGTCAGAATATCCATATGAATGCAGAATCAGAAATTCCCTATTAACATGATATCTATGTGTTATGCAAAAATCAGAAATTCCCTATGAACAGGATACCTATATGAATGGAGAAATCAGAAATTAGAAATTCCCTATCAACAGGATATCTATGTGTTATGCAGAAATCAGAAATTCCATATGAACAGGATATCTATTCTTTTATACATGTGTGATTACCCCTCCCTTTCACTAGCCATCCCTAAAGGTTTTATTACAGGTTATTTTAGTCCAAAGATAGAAAAATACATCAGAAATTGAAAATTACATCTAGGGGTCCTAATTTAGACTTTCTATCTGATTTATGAAGTAAATCAATTCTAAAGATCATGTTTCAAAGCCTTTCTCTCATTTGATGTGCCAGAGTTCCCTAAAAGCCTCATATGGACTCCAGTCAGTGCTCACACCCAAATGCATTACATGGTTAAGACACACTGCAGTGTGGAAGGGCCAGCCATCAAGTGTACACGTTCAGAGGGAACTCAAGGTCCTAAGGCAAGGCTCACAGGAGGGGGCAGAACTTAGAGACTAAGACAGAGTATAAGTGCAGAGTCCTGAAAAGGGGAAAGGGAAAGGGAAATAGTACACATAGATACACATACGGGTATAGGAAATGGGGAAGTGGTAGAGGGGCAAGGACAGGATAGTGGGCATACCCAGCAATGAGAAATGCTAGCGCACCTCACATGCCTGATAGAACACATTGTTTCAGAGGTTAGGATCCTCTAAGGGATCAAGTTAAAACCATGGACAATAACTTGAATATTGCCTTTTTTTAAAACTATAACCCAAAGAACACTAAGGGAAATAGGGAGTAGGTATTCACAGCAGAAACAAATCAAAGAAATTAACATGCTAGTGAAATCTTTAACTCTCCAGCAATAGAAAGTAGAAATGGATACAGAAAACCATAAATAAACACATTGTGGAGATGTTGAAGCTTAAATTAGGACATACCAGTTTCAAAGAAAATAAGTAGAAAAAGCAGTAGCCTTGTAAAAGTCAAAGTGCAAACAGGAAGGCAAAATGTTATAAGTGTGAGTTCAGAAGAGATGGTGAAGTTGTGAAGTCTAAAGTGTTTGATTGTTAGACAATTGTGTCCCTATGAGAAAAAAGGTCATGTATTTATAGTGCAGAAAGCAGGCAGAAATAAGGTAAGAAATATTTTGAAAATCAATTTCTAGTCAATTACACAAATTTTCTCTTAATTAAGGGATTCAAATTCAAACGGGTATAAACAAATTAAGGAAAGAAATTAATCAAACGCTTTGTGCAAGTAGGAAATTAAGGGAAAATATACAAAGGTTATTTAAGGACAGGGTTTTGACAATACACTGTTTGGGAAATAAGGCAAGGGAATCAATTAACAGCCAGTAAATTACAAAGTCTGAAATTTGGTATGTGTGAATCAAGTCATAAAAGGTGGAAAAGGTTTTAACTTAAGGAAAATCAGTAAAAAATTAATTAGACCTATTTAAATGGAATTCCAAAATAATCACAAGTTTGAAATCCTTTTAAAGGGAAACTCATCACATATAAAAGCATACAGACACGTTATGCATGAGAGAAACTGGTCATAAAATCAGTAAAAATTTCCAGTATAGGAGAATTCAACAAAAATTCAGAGATGTTCAAACTTAGTTCAGAGACTCAAAGTTAGTCTAAAAGAATTAGGGGTATTTTGAGCAAACCCTAAAGCAAGGATGAGATAGCAGGCAATAGAATCGAAATCATGTTCAGAATTTTCAGGAAAGAACATGAAATGTGATAGCAAAAAAACATGCAAATTGTAGCGGGATTCAGAGACAGAAATGAAAATACAGAGAGAACATTCAAGGAGAGGCTCTTTCTAGAAAAACTCAAACAAGGTTCAGTAGAAGACAAACAAAGAAACTTTAACAGCTTAGTAGAAAATCCATTAGGAGAACACAAGAACACCAAAAAAGTATAACAAAAAAACATATCAGAAAATGGAGTAAGATAAACATATGAGAACATGATATAGAAAACACAGTAAAAGAACGGAATATAGAAAACACGATAGAAGAACGTGCGTGGTAGAAGGAAAACATAAGAACCCAGTATAAAAGCATACAAAACCATAATATAGGAAACATAGTAAGAGAAGCATATAAGAACATGATACAAAAACACAGTAGAGAAAATTACACATACATGACAAGAAAAACCATAAAACATTTTAACATTTTTCAGAAAACCCTAGATCGGAAAAGAAAGATTTTTGAAAGTGATTTTGAAAGGAAAGTCGAGAGCGTTTGAAAATTTTAAGTAAAGCACAGACACACAATGGACTTAAGAATATCGGAGAAGAAAACCTCGAAGGGTTAGGGTTTCAGAAGAACCTTAGAATAATAAAGACTTTGAAAAGGTCACCGGTCGCAGTCGGAGAAGCCAGAACCAGGATCAAACAACCTTTATACGCCGGAGCAAGGCTGGAGATGACCCTGATAACTCAAATCGGCAAAGGTCTGACTGAAGACCTTCAAGGTCTAGCCTAGAATCTTCAAGTATCAAGCACATAGAAGCAATAGGAGGTGAGCATAGGACTCCCATGGCCTGAGAAGCAATAGTTTCCGGTGGGTTTCACGGTGGAAGTGATTAGAGGCGGCTTGGGCTAGGGAAGGTTCGAGAGCGTTTTAGAGAGGAGAGGGGTTTCAAAGGCGGCATCTCAGACAAAATGTCTTAGGGTTGGTGGGTTTGGGAAATTAAAAGAGGCAAGGAGGAATGGGGGCCGTTGATCATTTTGATCAACGGCCTGGATTAAAAGGGAGCTAGGCAGGTAAAATAAATGGGTCAGGGGGTCAGGTAATTTAAGATTTGGGCAGGGTGATTTTAAATTTGAAAGTAGGTTATTTGGGGTGGTCAATTTAGGCTAAAATCTAAATGAAATAGGGCTGGTATTTAAATAGCCACTTTTTTCCTTTTTATTTTATAAAAATAGTAAAATGATTTCTGAAAATAAATTAAAGGTGTTAAATTAATTTTAGTATATAATCATTAAATTAAAAATACAAGAATTAATTTTTGTAATTGTAAATGCAGTTAAATCTTAAAATAGACTAAAATTGCAATTAAATACAATTTAGCTTTAAAAATCCAAATCTATTTATAAAAATATGTAAAAATTACTTTAGCTATATTTTGGTATAAATATGAGAACAAAAATAAATTAATCACCAAAAATGATAATTTGGAATAATTATAGGGCAATAAATTGGTTTAAAATCTTTCAAAAATTGGAAAAATAATAAAATACTTGAACATGCTTATATATGCATATACATACTATTTTAAAAGTATAATACATATAAAAAATATACAGGAAAAAATTGGGTATCAACAGGATCAATGATTACCACACAAACCTAACGACATAATGAAAAGACAAGGCATCTACCTGCAAGGCCATACCGGCGACCTTCAGAGTTAACTCCACGTCACTCACAGCCTTAAGCATCTCGCTTTTAGGAGTGGCACACAAGGGAGCTAAGGTAGACGTCACTTGCTCTCTGTTCAGCAGAAAGTTGTAATTCCAAGGACAACTACATGACGGTCAGAACCGTCCATTCTAACCTCCACATGGGTATGGCGACCCATGAACTATTAAAATCCTCTGGTCGACATCTGAACCAGAGCCTCCACCCTCAAAACGGTGCCCTCCGACATTGGACAACGCATCACTCTCAATTGAGCGCACTGAGCCAGCACTAGACAAACTCCTTCCACTTGGGGAGAGCTCTCCGACAAAATAGCGTCGGCCATGAATACGGGCACAGGGGTTGTTCGGGACGCCCCGCTTCTATCAGCATTTGTGGCCACGCTCTTCCCAAGATACAACTCTTTCTTTTCCTCGAAAACGGCTTATCTCGGTTAAAAGATTCATCCAAAGTATGTGAGGCCGGCACCAAGGAAGCCTCCTCCCTTGCGACCATAGCTCGACCTCCCTTGCGACCATGGCTTGAGACGGATCTCCCAATTGAATAGGTTGAGGATGATCCTCCCGAACAGATTCATTCAAAACAAACTACATGTCCGCAATAGCAATGGGTTGTCGAAAGGCGAGGGCTGGCGCCCTTTGCCTAGAAGCTCCTCGCCCTGCCATCATAATGGGTTATACCATTAAATACATTCATGCAACCAACGAAGTCATAAGTACAGCATTTACCATAAGGAACTTTAGGGTCGTATCGCTTTATGAAGGCGAGCCAAGTTCGAGTTTCTTCTGCATGGGGCAACAGACAGCTACCCAATCCCTGATACCCGCAATAAGGCGAGGCGGACGGCCCATCACAGCAAAACGGTAAGAGAATAAACTTTACAGTAAATATAGAAGAAAGGAGAACAAAATGAGTGACGACACTTATGAGTCTCGTTCTACCACTCCGGGAATTCGGCGGAATCAGAAATGACGTGCTTGGTCTTGAGAAAAAAGTATTTATGCCAAAAATTATGACTTTCCCGGTCATCCATTCTATCCACTAGACCTTTTGTGCCACGAAGCCTCAAATGTACCATGGTACCACTGAGGAAGCCAGGCGTGAAAAGGTGTAGAAGGAGGCGGATAGAAACACCACATTCCGCCAACTCTTCATACTTGGTAAGTAGCAGAAGCACATTGAGCGTATATGGCGAAAGTTGTGCTGCGAAAACTTGGTAGAATCTACATAATTCCTCCGCTAAGGGGAAGAGAGGAAGAGTATAGCCAATCATAAAACGGTATTCGTAGAACGCGCAGTACCCCAGCCTGTGGACGTCTACATAATCTCTCCCTGCTGGAACCATTTCTATATGGGCAGGATTGTCGTACTTTGCACGAAGGGTATCGAGATGAACCTGCTCAGTCTAAGAAAACACGGAGTTCAGGGTGGAATGAGGATCCTTGAGGAAGTCACTCTAAGATAAAGAGTGTCTCAGTATTAAATCCCCCACTGTAAGAGGGTTGTCATCCTCTTCTACCACCATATCCCCGTTGTCAAAAGAAGGCACCGTGGATGACGGGGTGACTTCAGGAACCTCTTCATGAGAACGACGAGACCTCGGCATGATGTCGATCAAAGGAATATCAACGAGGGAGAAGAAAGTAAAAGCTTTAGGTGAAGAACAAAAGAAGAAACAGAAAGATATGAGATCAAATGAGGAAGAGAGAAAGAAGTTTTCAAGAGAGAAATGGCTAAAGTTTTTCGGAAAAATAAATCCCCACCAATTTATAGGGTTGGGTGGCACCAGAATTGAGGCAGTAGGTCTCAAATATGCGCAAGAATCGAAGCATCAAGCCGTCAAATCCTTGCCTCGAAAACCTGCATAATGATGACTGATGTGAAGCTGACATCATTTCCCGATGAAATGTACCACCCGATGTTTTGTTGAACGTGATGACCATAATTGGACATGTCGCAACGTTTCAACATGTCAAATTCCTCCAAGAGAGTGCATGAAGTTCGCTCATCGAGGATGCGTCCGTTCGCAACCCTGACAAGCGGATGAACTAACTGTATGAGTCCAAATTTGATCAACTACGACCTATGACAAGTACGACAAACGACCGAGTACCTTCAAGTTGACGTCGCAAAAAGACGACCTTATGACAAAAAAAGAGGTTGTACGACCCTTGTAGTATTGTAAGCCCATTAGGGGACATTGAGAATATTCCATCGAATATTCTTGGTAAATTGTTTCTGACAACTTAGAAGAGTCTCTCTCTAGTATATCGGGGGATAAAAAGCTTTGTAAAGGGGGCCCAAAAAACTCTGTAAAAAACACTATCTGAGAACGAAAGAAAATCTATTGACGATCATATCTTCATCACTTACTTTTTCTAGTATTTTTTATACTTAGCTAAAATTTATCCTTCATCTTTGATTGATTTGTTCAAAAAAGTTTTTATTTCTTTTGAGTTAAACAGTACTACTCTTTTTCTTCCTCCCCGTGGGTTTTAAAGCTTGAAGCACTCATAGGGCCATTTAATCTTTGGAGAAAGGGGCGTGTGAGGATGCAACAGTATAGGGAAGCCTGCTTGAACAGATATACAGGAAGTATACTTAGTAGTAGATAAAATTTGGTTGGATTCCTTGAACTTATACCTTTTCAGGTGCATTTGCTTGGCTCCGTCTCTCTCCTTCCTTGAAAGCACCTTGGACATCAGTTTGCATGAAACAATTTTGGTCTAGGTGACAACTCATATGAACGATCCAAGATTGCTTGAGATGGAAGCATAGTTGTTGTATTTCATCTTCTTTTGTACAGGAAACCCCATTATCTGACAGTAGCTTCAGATCCATTCCCCTGACAGTCGTGAGTTCGGTGATCATCCATATGCTTTAATACATGTTATGTTTGCCATTTTTATTTTTATTTTTATTTTTATTATTTTTAACTTTAATTTGTTGACCTGTGTTATTGCTTAGTCACAGGTTGTTGTGGTTCCATAAACGATTAGTTTGTGGTTCAGATAAACTCTTCTGTAGTATGTTACTTCAACTTGAACTGCAACTCTGCTACAAAATAAAATTCCGCAAAATTTGATGATGTGAAGCAAGAGTATTGTGTTATCGCGAAGCAAATTTACAGCTTGCTTAGATGGTTGTCACTCATTGTATTATATTGTATAGTTTTTTCCAGAACAATGTTTGTTATGATTGTTTAGTTAAAATTGATTGTTTTATATTGTTAAATTTACTGTTCCGAAACAATAAAAAATTCCATTTTTTGGAACAATCAATTTGGTATGTGGGATTGTTTCTTATTTTTCTTTTCAATTATGCCCTAACTTATTACTATATAATTCTATTTTACCCTTTATATTTTATTATTTTATATAATAACAAAGTCTTTTTCTCAGATAATTCTATGTGAAGTCTAATAACCCATATAATTCTCAAAGACCGAATCCCAAATATTACCTATACAAGTGAAAATCTCGTTTTTTCCTTATGTCGCTTCCAACTCTTTTGGTATATGTTTTCCCTTTCTTTTGTTTCATTCTTTCTTCTACTTTGATTTATAATTCCAATTCTAATTACTTTATCTCCAATTAACTTTGTGATATTGGTTGTTTTCATGTGTGCAAAGTATTATTATTTATCTTTATTCTGTTAACTCTTTTATACGTTTTTTTATCAACGTTGTTAAATTTTTATCCTTAAGTTATGGAAATATTACTTATGATCTAAATTTTGCATGGAGTATAATTAACATTTTTAAAATTATTATTATGATCTAATTATGAATATATTGTACTTTTTGTTATTTTTAATATTTTTAACTTGTTTCACTAATTTTGATAGAATTTACATGAATTTAGTTGCTTATTTTATATACAACAACAACCCAGTATAATCCCACTTAGTGGGATCTGGGGAGGGTAGTGTGTACACAGACCTTAGCTCTACCCTTGGGTAGAGAGGCTGTTTCTAAATAGACCACCGTCATCCTTCCCTCCAATAACTTCCCACCTTGCTCTTGGGGAGACTCGAACTCACAACCTCTCGATTGGAAGTGGGAGTTGCTTATCATCATAGCAACCCCTCTTGTTTAATTTATATATAAGACATAATTGGTGATAAATAAAAAAATGAGTTTTCTTAAATAATTTTATGAGTAAATCTTGATAATTAAATACTTAAAACAATTGAGGGCATTTTACTAAACTTATCAGTTATAGTACAGTATGATACATTCAAACCAAACAGCAAAATGTTATTTAACAATAACATACAATACAATCTATTCAAATATTGTATTCATAAAAACGATACGGTACGATACAATACAGTACAATAGGATACATTATAAAACGATGACTAATAATAATCCAAACATAGTGTTAAAGGAGGGAGGTTTTGTGTTATGGCAAATCTTTCTGTTCAGTGGTGATCGTTCTGGGTTCGGAGTACCCAATTTATGCGGAACGCGTAGGTTCTCTGCCCAGAAGCAGTTATTCCCAAATCAAAATCAAAAGAAGTGTGGGAAATTGTTAAGGTTTTAAAAAGTTTTTCATTGTTTAAAATCAAAAGTACCAACTAGTCATATTTTTCTTCGAAGGTTCATCCCTGCTATTGAAACTTAAAGACCTACCTAATGATGAGATAATTTTTTGTTTTCAAACCATGACGAGTTGGTAATTGCAATTATAACAATAATGTTTGTAGTCATATATTATGTTAAGTGGTCGTCACTTTTTAAATATATATAAAATTTTAGTACTCGTTTCTTAATATTACAATTGTGTATATTAGTTTGAGATTGTGATCGTATCTTAAAATTCAAAATTATACTTAAAATTCTGACTCTACCTCTGTCTATATTATGCTCCGTATCATAATATAAAAGAAAGATGGCATATGAGGCTCTTACAAGAACATGTAAATTGTGTAACCAATACTACTAAGAAAAATTTAAAAGGGTAAAACATAAAAAAATGAAAAAAAAAATTAAAATGATAAGACTGAATGCAGGGGTATCTCTTAGTTGAGTTAGGTGTTATATTATTGTGGATATATTTGGTCTAAAGGAGGTAACTTTACTAGATCTCTGGATTTAAAAAAATGAAGTGCTTGTGGCCTTTATGTGAATGGCACACTCCCTGAAATACTATAATCTTTGCTTTTTCAGCCTTAGTGTGGAGAGCACACTCCACTTTATTTTATATACTCCACTAAATTAAAAAATTGGGTGTCTAATCATGCAAAGTGGTTTCCTATACGGCATTCCATGTTCGCAAGTCCCTCTTTCCAGAAGTAATGAAGCCATTTCATAATCTGCAATGGAATTAAAACAGCACTTCGTTGGCGTCTAGCTCTCAGTCTCAGGTTTTGACTCTTAAAAGAGAACCATCATGTTGAAATATTACAAGATAAAAAGTATTTATTACCAATTATCCTGGGAATTGTCACTAGAAATAACGTTTTTACTGGAAAATGCGGAACCAGTATGAAACTGCAGATTTATTTTGCAAAGTTGGAAATGTGTTAATAAACAAATGAAAGGTATTCCCAAGCATGTAATCAACAAATAAAACTGCCACCTAGCCTTGTGCTCAGTGCTCACCACACTAGTATTTTTGTTATGGCACCACTTTCTGCTTAGACTGATTAATATTTAGTCATCCTCTCCTATATCTAACCATCAGACGGAAGATTGAGTCTTCAAAAACAAGAAGTCCTCCAATTCTCAAAACAATTCTTTAGAAAATTTCTTCATGTCTTTTCAAAATCATGTGCGAATTACCATCCCTAAAGAACATGACAACCAAAACCAAGTCCCTGAAGAGGACTTTGACTACTCCCAAAGGGGTCAGTGGCTTCGAGCAGCTGTGTTAGGAGCAAATGACGGATTGGTTTCAACTGTAAGATATATGGACTTATATCTACATGCATATGAACAATATATGGATAAATTATATGTTATGTGCTATCTTTTGGTTTGGCCTAATTTTGTGGTCTTATGGACATTAAGTTAAGGGGTTCAATGTGTTGTCATATAAAGTGTAGGACTAATGTGTAGATACCCAAAAGAGTAACCTTAGTTAATGATGGGCTAACTAAGGTTACATATATGTAACCATGGTTACATGCTTGTGACTCTTGAGTTTGTAACTCATTTGTTATAAAGTGGGGGTTTGGTTCCCACATTATAGCAAGACAATTATCTTCTTCCTCCCATTGAATTAAGATAATCTCTTTCTTGTCTTGCATATTCTTGTGGAAAGCCATACTCCAATTTTGGTTATTGTGATATTATTGTTGTTGTGAAATCAATACTTCAAGAAGGATCAAGGAGACAATCTTGAAGGAAGGACTAAGGAACTTTCTAAGGCACACTTTGGACAATCTTCAACAAGAGGATTAAGGTTTTCCACATATGGATTCAGGTACGCTTCCGCTTATGTTGTTCATTCCAAATTATTCAATATGAAGGCTATTGTGTTTTAGTCGGAATCATTATTCTATCAATTGGTATCAGAGCCACCTTCATATTTGGATAATTTTGATGTTTATAAGATTCATGTTATATAAAGTTCATGTTCAAGTTAAGTTAGAATTTTGTTTATGAAATTCTAGTACCATGAAATAGCATGATTTTATGAATGTTATGTTTTTGATGTGTTTTGGTGTTTCAATATCTTGATATCATTTCTTGAATTGAAACATTGAAATTTGCAAAATTTTGGTTAAATATCAACATGATTTCTTATTTAAATTTCTTGTTGAAAACCTTTTTAAGTCGTAGGACAGAATGCCAAAATAATCGATTATTGCCTTAGGATAATCGATTATTTTGATTTGTTGATCAAAATTTTGCAAAACAGAAACAAGGAATAATTGATTATCAATTTTTGGTAATTGATTATGTCAATTTTTTGTCGAAAACTTTTTGGTACAGAACAGTAGCATAATCGATTATGCATTGAGTATAATTGATTATGCAATTAAGTTCAGAAAAGTTTTCGAAACAGAATGACTGAATAATCGATTACTCATTTTGAATAATCGATTATTCAAAGTTTTCAGCAAAATTCGGAATTAACAGTAAGCCAGAATAATCAATTATCAAGGACCTGATAATCGATTATCCTGGACCAGTAAGTCCTGATAATCGATTATCAAGGACCTGATAACCGATTATCCTAGACCAGTAAGTCCTGATAATCTATTATCAAGGACCTGATAATCGATTATCGGGCAATTAAGTGCTGAAAATATTTTGTTTTGGATGTTTAATGAGGACATAATGTAAGAAACGTTTTTTATAATTAATAAAACGTTTTAAGTCTTTTAAGTTTCAGATTTTAATTGAATATTTATAATATGTCAATTAATATTAAGTTTTTTTATAATTATTAATGTATTATACATTAATATTCAGTTTTTAATATTAATTGTTTTAGTCCATCATACTTCAGATTTTGGAATTGTCCAATTAAGTCTAAAACAATTAATATTCAGATGTTGCATGTCAAAACATGTAACATATTAAGTTAAGATTCATAATATGGCTTAAGGAACTAAAGTTTTTAGCATCTAATATTTTAAATTAGTCAATTGAAGCATTATGTTACCAAAGTAACCTCTATTGTGTAGATTGATTGATCTTGAAATATAAGATGACTGTGGATGTTAGTCTTCCATGCGTTTAACACCGGCCCAAAGGAAGGTTGTTATTTGGCAGGAATTCGAACATGCTTGTGGTGATAAATATGTGACAATTATTTGGTTTTCCATGTGAATATTAAGTCGGCCCAAAGGAAGGCTTGATATTTGACAGGAGTTTATTGTCAATATTTGATCACTACATCAAGAGTACCACTTACAAGTTGATTTTCTGTCCAAAGACTAAAATCAATGTTGTGCTAGGTATCTTGTAATGGGATTTGCCTATTTTGAATCTATAAAGTAAAGTTAAAGTTCAAGTAATTGTAAGCATGTATTAAGTAATCCTTTGTTCTATTTTCAGTTAATTCTTCTGCTGCTTCGATATCTGCCAACATCAATAGCATCCCTGTGCTTAACGGCACAAACTATAAGGAATGGAAGGAGAACATTATGATTGTTCTCGGTTGCATGGATCTTGACCTTGCTCTTCGGATTGAGCAACCTGCTTCTCTTGAGGATACATCCTCTCCTGATGAAAGGAGGGAGATGGAGAAGTGGGAATGCTCGAATCGCATGAGTCTAATGATCATGAAACGTGCAATTCCAGAATCATTCAGGGGCACTATGAATGATGAAGCTAATGCCAAAGTTTTCCTTGAAAACCTTGAAAAGCGTTTTGAACAAAATGAAAAGGCGGAAACAAGTACACTATTGAGTAAACTTGTTTCCATGAGGTATAAGGGCAAGGGAAACATTAGGGAGTACATTTTGGAAATGTCTCATCTTGCTTCGAAACTTAAGCCACTCAAGCTAGTATTACCTGAGGAACTGCTTGTGTACTTAGTTTTGATATCTCTTCCTGCACACTTTAATCAATTTAAGGTCAGTTACAACTGCCTGAAGGAGAAATGGACTCTTAATGAGCTCATTTCACATTGTGTGCAAGAGGAGGAAAGGATAAAGCAAGATAAGACTGAAAGTGCTCATTTGGCATCCTCTTCTAAGGATCCTAAGAAGAGGAAATGTAAGGAAGTTCCGGTTGCAAGGCCCAAGAATAAGCAACATAAGGAACCTAAGGTTGAAATTACTGAATTAGGTTGCTTTTTCTGTAAGGGGACTAATCATGTGAAGAAGGATTGTACCAAGTACCACGCTTGGAGTGCGAAAAAAGGTACATTTCTTTCTCTTGTTTGTTCTGAAGTTAATTTAATTTTGGTACCTAAGAATACTTGGTGGGTAGATTCTGCTGCTACTACTGACATAAGTATATCTATGCAGGGTTGCCTGAACTGCCGAAAATCAAATGATGGTGAAAGATACATCTATGTGGGTGATGGCAAGAAGGTGCCAGTTGAGGCTATTGGAAAGTATAGGCTGTTGTTTAAGACCGGTTTTTATTTAGATTTGGATGAGACTTTTGTTGTACCGTCTGTTAGACGGAATTTAATTTCTGTTCCCAAATTGGACATATCTGGTTATTCATGTTCTTTTGGTGACAATAAAGTTAGTCTCTTTCAGAATTCAAATCTTATTGGTACTGGTCTTTTATCAACATTTAATAGCCTATATTTGGTTGATACAATAACCTCAAATAATGAAACTTTGCATACAAGTTTAATTGGTACCAAAAGAAAATTAACTAATGAGAATTCTATATCACTCTGGCATAAACGTTTGGGTCACATATCCATTCAAAGAATTCAGAAACTCGTGTCAGATGGAATTCTTGATTCTCTTGATTCCTCAAATTCGGATATATGTGTTGAGTGTATCAAGGGAAAACAAACAAACAAAACGAGATTAGGTGCTAACAGAGCTTCGGACGTCTTAGAATTGATACATACGGATATTTGTGGACCATTTCCTACTCCTTGTAGGAATGGTCAACAATACTTTATCACATTCATAGACAATTACTCTCGTTATGGGTACCTATATCTTATTCATGAAAAGTCCTAATCCATAGACGTGTTCAAATCATTTAAGGCTGAAGTTGAAAATCAACTACGCAAAAGAATTAAATCCGTTAGATCTGACCGTGGTGGTGAATACTATGGCAGATATGATGGTTCAGGTGAACAGAGTCCAGGGCCATTTGCTAAATTCCTAGATGAGTGTGGGATCGTCCCTCAGTATACTATGCCAGGAAGTCCTACGATGAATGGTGTAGCTGAGAGACGAAATCGGACCCTTAAGGATATGGTAAGAAGTATGATTTGTCGTACTACTTTACCAGACTCACTCTGGGGTGAAGCATTAAAAACCGCAGCTTATATTCTTAATAGAGTTCCAACTAAAGCTACAATCAAAACCCCATATGAACTTTGGACTGGGCATAAACCCAGTATTAGGCATTTACACATTTGGGGTTGTCCAGCTGAGGCAAGGCCTTATAGGCCAAATGAAAGGAAACTGGATGCTAAGACGGTTAGTAGCTATTTTGTTGGATACTCTGAAAGGTCCAGGGGTTTTAAGTTTTATGATCCCACTTCTCGAACTATTTTTGAGACGAGTAATGCTAGGTTTTTTGAGGATATTGAGTTTGGGGGGTGGGGAGATAAAGTTGTTAGAGATTTTGTCTTTGAGGAAGAACATGTGTCTTTCCCTCAAGTTGTTGATCTTGGTCAGGGTGTTCTCATTCCTGACACGGATCACACAACTCCAGTTCAAGACAATCTCGAAAATCTCCCCAATCAGGATCCTGAAATTACTAATGAAAATCAAACTCAACAACCTCAAGAAACTGAAGTGCCATTAAGGAGATCCACTAAAGAGAGGAGAAATGCAATTCCGGATGATTATGTTGTATTTCTCCAAGAACAAGAAAGTGATATTGGACTTGAGGAAGATGATCCAATCAACTTCCGTCAAGTCATTAAGGGTTCTAACTCTCAAAAGTGGATTAATGCCATGAATGATGAGATGAAGTATATGAGCGATAATGACGTTTGGGAGCTTGTTACATTGCCCGAAGGTATTAAACCTATTGGTTGTAAATGGATTTTTAAAACCAAAAGGGATTCAGGGGGCGATGTTATTAAGTATAAAGCTCGTCTTGTCGCAAAAGGCCACACTCAAAAGGAAGGCATTGATTATAAAGAGACTTTCTCTCCAGTTTCATCAAAAGACTCTTTCAGGACTATAATGGCACTAGTAGCACATTTTGATCTTGAGCTTCATCAGATGGATGTTAAGACAGCATTTCTCAATGGTGACATTGAGGAAACAATTTATATGGTGCAACCTGAAAACTTTGTTTCGGATGAATCAGAGAAAAAGGTTTGCAAATTAAAGAAATTCATCTATGGGCTCAAGCAGGCTTCCCGTCAATGGTATTATAAGTTTCATGCAGTCATTACATCTTTTGGTTTTGAACCGAATGTTGCTGATGACTGTACATATCATAAGTTCAGTGGGAGTAAGTATATTTTTCTGGTTTTATATTTCGATGACATACTGCTTGCCTGTAATGATATAGCATTATTGCATGAAACTAAGAAATTTGAAATGAAAGATCTTGGTGAAGCTTCTTTTGTATTAGGAATTCAGATACAACGAGATCGCTCCAAAGGTGTTCTCGGTCTGTCACAAAAGGGCTAAAGCGATAAGGTTCTGAAAAGATTTGGCATGCAGGATTGTAAACCAGGCAACACCCATGTTGCTAAGGGAGACAAGTTTAGTCTCAAACAGTGCCCAAATAATAATTATGAAATTTCGGAAATGCAGAAGACGCCTTATGCTTCGGCTGTAGGTAGTCTGATGTATGCTCAGGTATGTACACGACCTGATATAGCATACATTGTTGGGATGTTATGCAGATATCTTAGCAATCCGGGAATGGACCATTGGAAGGCAGCCAAACGGGTCATGAGGTACTTGCAGAGAACAAAGGATTACATGCTTACATATCGGAAATCGGACCAGTTTGAGATCATTGGGTATACCGATTCCGATTTTGCTGGATGTCAGGATAGTTTGAAGTCTACTTCGGGCTATATTTTCATGCTTGCTGGCGGTGCTATCTCTTGGAGAAGCATCAAGCAAACTCTTACGGCCACATCCACCATGGAAGCGGAATTCATGGCATGTTATGAAGCATCCAATGAGGCATTATGGCTGCGGAATTTTGTTGGTGGACTGCGAATTGTTGATAGCATCAAAAAGCCAATTAGGCTATTATGCGACAACAGATCGGCAGTCCTTTATGCTAATAACAACAGTAGTTTGACGAAAGCAAAACATATGGACGTCAAATTTCGGGTTGTTAAAGAAAGAGTACAAAATGGACAATTGTACATTGAGTACATTAGTACAAACTCCATGCTTGCGGATCCGCTCACTAAGGGATTGACACCAAAAGTATTTCATGAGCATATTGCTTGTATGGGTGTCAAATCAGATAAGGATTATGTATTTTAGTGGGAGTTTGTATTGTAAATTTATGTATTGTCCATTATATTCAGAAATTCTGTAATTCAGTTATATCAGCGCAGATATTCAATTTTAAAGCTTTTGTACTCTTACAGTTTATGATTGATCTCAATAAAGAGAACCAGTTGGAAATAGACATTCTATTGACCACACTTTATGTTATTTCCATGCTACATACCTACACTTGATCCATGTCGTTGGTTATATTGATATACGTGATCTATGTTGGTTCTAGTTACAAATGAGTAACGAAGAGCTCTTAGTTCCTATGTTGGTATGATTGATGGACCGGATTGTTCATGACAATTTTATTATGATAGCAATTTTGAGCTCCTAAGGTTATATTGTAACATATAATGCTAAGGTTTGTACATATGTATGTGTATCTCGTCCAAGTGGGAGATTTTAAGATATATGGACTTATATCTACATGCATATGAACAATATATGGATAAATTATATGTTATGTGCTATCTTTTGGTTTGGCCTAATTTTGTGGTCTTATGGACATTAAGTTAAGGGGGCCAATGTGTTGTCATATAAAGTGTAGGACTAATGTGTAGATATCCAAAAGGGTAACCTTAGTTAATGATGGGCTAACTAAGGTTACATATATGTAACCATGGTTACATGCTTGTGACTCTTGAGTTTGTAACTCATTTGTTATAAAGTGGGGGTTATGGTTCCCACATTATAGCAAGACAATTATCTTCTTCCTCCCATTGAATTAAGATAATCTCTTTCTTGTCTTGCATATTCTTATGAAAAGCCATACTCCAATTTTGGTTATTGTGATATTATTGTTGTTGTGAAATCAATACTTCAAGAAGGATCAAAGAGACAATCTTGAAGGAAGGACTAAGGAACTTTCTAAGGCACACTTTGGACAATCTTCAACAAGAGGATTAAGGTTTTCCACATATGGATTCAGGTACGCTTCCGCTTATGTTGTTCATTCCAAATTATTCGATATGAAGGCTATTGTGTTTTAGTCGGAATCATTATTCTATCAGCATCTTTGATGATGGGTATTGGAGCTGTCCAAAAGAATGTCAACACCATGATCCTAACCGGCTTTGCTGGGTTGTTTGCTGGTGCTTGTAGCATGGCCATAGGGGAGTTTGTTTCTGTGTACTCTCAACTAGACATAGAGCGAGCTCAAAGAACCAAGAACATCAACAACAACAAGAAGAAAACAAGGAGCAGCTGTCAAATCCATTTCACGCAGCCGTAGCCTCAGCTATTGCATTTTCACTGGGTGCCATTGTGCCAATTCTTGCTGCTGCATTTATAGCAGATCATAAGGTGAGGCTAGGTGTGATTGTGGCTGCAGTGAGCTTGGCACTGTTAGCGTTTGGAGGGATTGGTGCTTTTTTGGGCAGAAGTCCTATGCTGAAATCATCTGCCAGAGTTTTAATTGGTGGCTGGATGGCTATGGCCATTACCTTTGGCCTCACTAGATTGATTGGCTCTACGGGCTTGGAGATGCGATTGGAACTTTAGGATTCCTGTCCCTTGTCCTAGTTTCAAATTATCTGTTTAAGAAATATCTGCTGCACTGTTGACTAAATTTCCTGACCAAGATTAGAATAAATGCAAGAAATATCTGTGTTATAATTCTTTCTGCTATTTTATCTGTCGGAACGGAAAGACCAACTATAACACAAAATCTTGCTTCTGTATGCTTGGTTGAATTTTTTGGTAACGGGCTTGCAGTTAAGGTGAAGTAACACGTTATAGAACTTTTGAACCATGTTGCTATAAGCTAGATGAGACATCATCGACACCTGTCATAATCTAAAATTCATTCGTTTAAGCACTTCGAAAACAGTTGCAGGTATTATTTTATAAAATTTGAATATTCTATTACATAAGCACCACGATCCCAAACATTGCTTGGCTACTTGCTGAGGTGTGCATTCAGATGACAATTCCAAAAACAGTCTTTCCAAAAACAGTTTTTTGACTGGACGTTAAAATTTACTTCTATATATATATATTTACTCCCAAATGAGTTACTTTACTTTTTAGTCTGTTCCAAAATAAATGATACATTTCTAAATTTGAAAATAATTCAACTTTAAACTCTTCATTTTATACCAACACAAATGATATAATCTCACAAACCATATAAGAGGTCCCCCAAACTTTTTACCCCCTTATAGGAGAACCTCTTATCCTTCTGTTTTTTTAATTGTTCTGCATACCTCTAATTATCTATAACTTTATCACAGATAGCAGACCACAATGAAGAGACAAGGATAACTTGTAAAAATAATACTTCAAGAAGCAACGGAATATGAAGAAGTGAGAAGAGATTAAGAATAATGACAGAGAGAAGACAAAAACTTAGAACAAGTTAAAAGAAAAGCAACAGACATAATACTCTTTGAGTCATAAACATGAAAACAAGTAGATATTTTGAGTGCCTTAAGAAATTCAGGGTCCACCTCTTCTAAATCATCAATATCTCTGAAGAAATTCTGCAGCCTTTCCTCTTCGTCTTCGATTCCATTATTTAACTTTGCGGCCGCCACTCTCGCTCAAAATCCAGAGCTTCTTCGCGGCAGCGGCACTCAACTCTAATCCTAGCAAACATTTCTTCTGCCAACCGCCTTAGGGTGGATATATTACAGCTACAGTAAGAGAATGGGAATGACATTCCCAGTTTCACAAACTCAAGTGTAAGATCAGCAGGTGTTGCAGCTCTCTTAGACAGACTAATCAGATGAGGAACATCAGCAAATCCCTCCCTTAATACATAGTGACACCTCATTTTGCTAACCTTTCTCTTTCTCCTTCTATGCTTCTGCTACTCGCAACCAAATTTGTTTTTCTGTTCTACTTCTACCACTCAAATGGTTATTACTTATATTGTTACCTCGGAAAGCCCTAGTTTACCAAACAACCAATTTAGTGTGGGGAATTGTTTCTTATTTTCTTTTCAATTATGAATTTACTTTCTAATTTAATTGCTTAATATATTTACAATACATAATTGGTGATAAATTAGTTTTTTTTTTTTTAAAGATTTTCTTAAATCATTCTAATGTGTAATTCTTCATAAAATTAATCTTTAAAACAAATGAAGGTATTCTAATAAACTTGTTTGTTACAATATAATCAAACCAAACAAAAAAAATTATTTGACAAGAGCAAATAATATAATTTTCCAAACATTTTCATAAGAGATACAATACAATACACTATAATACAATATATTATAAGAAGATATGTAACAAAAAATTTTACTATGTACCTCACATGACACAAATTTATGAAACAAAAATAAATATTTCGCACAACTAATGTTAGTGGCATTTGTACCCTTCTTGCACAAATCGCTTTTTATCTTCTTGCTAGGTCTCAATTTCTCTTTGCATTCGTCTCATACAAATTCGGTGGTACATGACACTAAATTTCCAAGGTTCAGGTTCCTTCCGATGGATTTTCCATTTAATGTTAGATAGAGAGTTAAAATTTGGGATTAAGGATTTCACTAGGCTAGTTTCTACATCCAGAAATGCCATAGCTGGAGTACCCTGGAATTTGCTATGGTAACTAAATACCTACAAAGTGGTAGAAGAGAGAGATAGCTGGACCAGTGTGCTTCGCCAAAGAGGAGTTCCGGTGAAGAAACAACAATCTCCTATTAGAACACTCAATAACTCTAAACCTCCGAGATTATTATGATTAAAGGCAAATTGACAGCAGTAGTAAATTGCAGTATTTAAAACTAGAGCAGAGAGGGCAGATATCAAGATGAAACAACGCACTTTAAAAGGACCAAGTCAAGATTGGCAGCCAAACAAAAAAGGGGACATGAAATCCTGGAGAAAAAATGACAAGTTTTCCATGTATGACTAAAGTTATAACCCTCTTATCTTTCATGCTTCATCTCCTTCATAGAAGAGAGCAATACCTGATCCAGCACATTTCTTTAATTTATTTTATTTGCATGAAAAAAGAACAAAAATGTGCGTAGAAGCAATGGCACAGACAAGAACGTCCACAACTAGAAAGAAAAAGAAATATTAAGACTCAAGACCTAATACTCTTCGATGCACTGGTGACTCAAAATAGGCCGAAATCTCCAACTGGAGTTCAAAAGCAGAACTATCTGCCAAATAAAAAGAAAAGATACCAAGAACCAGGAGCTAGTTGGCAAATGAAGTCTTGCTGTATTGGTTTTGCACTCATTTGGATCTTGAAAACAGATACCAGGACTACAAGAAAAGAACAAGAACCATCCCCGCGAAATAGAAACACCAAGGCATAACAAATTAGTGGAACCACATTGCTGAACCCTCCAAGAGTATCTAAACATGTCACCATCTAACAGGAAAACTAACTCTTCCACCAACGATCTTTCCATGCAGAAGCAATCTCGCTCTATAAATTTAAATGCGCACCAAAACTAGCAAGAGAGCCAATCATGTACCCAGAAAAGGACAAAGGAACAAAATAGCCTGCCAAAAGGTTAACAACATTAATATCATAACAGTTTAGAACTAAGAATGGACCAATAGAGGGTAAAATGGAATAAATTACCCGGCTAACTCCCATTAACTGTTAAAGAGATTTTACAAGAACACAACAACGGCCACTCCTAATCCAGCTCTACTATCCAATTAGACATGAACACCTGCTGGCCCAGATTTTTTATCACCAGTACTAAATTCAGGCAATTCATCAGACCCATCAATCACAAGGCAAAGTTTCAGAGGTGCGATTGCCATGCAAGAAAGCATTATAAATCCAGTACCAAACAATGGTTTCCAAATTTCCAAACCAAGTAAGCAAATAACCAGCAACCATAGTGGCATTCAAAAGTGTAAGGCCGTATTCAAATTTGCAAATTAAGCAAGCATAATATCCCGATCAAACTGTATTATCGAACATTTACGGACACAGAACAGTAGTTTATAAGATCCAGGTTTCATGAGCTCAAACGATTCATCACTTGCATCCAGCTGGTAGGACTTCTAACTCTTTAGCTGCATCAGAAAGAATCAAAATACTAAGCTCAAAAGTAAATATCACCCTGAATATTGGATAATTGAAAATCAAATAGACTAAAACTTACCACAACTTAAAGCATCAGCCAGCTCGAGAGCCTCCGGAACTGCGACGTTCGTATGGTCCGGAACGATCACGGCTAAACCGTTCACCTCCTCCACGACCACCACCATCTCTGCCGCTGCGGCTTCCATATCGATCTCCGTTCCTATCAGGTCCATAGCCACTGCTTCTACTACCACCACCTCCGCCACCATACCGACCACCTCTACCCCCTTCATTAGGGCATTCTCTGGCAAAGTGTCCTGGCTTACCACAGTTAAAGCAGTCTCCACCACCACCAGATCCCCGTCCACCTCCATAATCACGGCTACCGCGATCACGATCGCGACCCCGATCTCGGTCACGAGGTCGATCACTATCAAAATCTCTACCTGAACCTTTGTCAGGCTGGGCTTTGTCTACAGTAATATCACGACCATCTAAGTCCACTCCATTCATTGCTTCAATGGCATCTTCCATTGCTCTCTTTTCATCAAATGTAACAAAACCAAATCCACGAGATCGGCCAGAGAGCTTGTCAAGTACAACCTGAGCCAAAAAGGATAGAGGCATTCGAATATTGAAATTTAACATCCACAAAAAGAAAAAATAGAGTGGGAATGACATAAGAAAAAGAGAGGAAACGGAGGTAGACAGTTGCAATTCTAACTCTTGTCATAGACTTAACAACACAAAGAAACCTTCTAATGGGGTTCTGTGGTGAAGTTTGACAAGAAAAATTCACAATCTTGTCTAATCTCTCATACACCTTGATGAAGTTTGGTGGTAATACTTGTCTGATGTAGTACCTTATGCTACATTTTCATGAATTTTCAGAATCCCCTGATGATATATGTGCGCATCCAGGGGAAAAAGATACTGATTTACCTTCCTCATTAGAAGTTGGGAGTGAGGTCAGGACTGAGGATTTAAACGATATCAATGGAAGTGCAGATGTTGTAGCATTCAAAGAGCAAGAATAAGAAAATTACTCAAAAGATTTGAATTGTTCATATAAAGAGGTTAAAAATAGGTGCATTGAGAGATAAGTAGAAGGGAGATTGCACTAAAGTGGTCAAAACCCTGACCGTCACTTGAAAGGGAAGGATGTTTGCAGATATGAATGGTCTAATCCTAGTCTAGATGATGAGGGAAACTCCTTCGCGTAAATAATCCACTCAGCAACAATACACAAAAAACAATAAAGAAGAAAAAAGAGAAGCAAAAAAAAAAGAGATCGTTGACAAATTAACCAATTCGAAAGCCTAAAAAATAAACCATCCTTACCTTTGCATCAACAAGATTTCCAAACTTCTCAAATGCATCTTTTAATCCTCGATCAGAAGTTGACCATGACAAATTACCAATAAAACAGCGATATTCATCATCCGCCATTTCTGAAACAGACCGCTGCTACTGAAAAAGAAGACAGAATGAGGGAGATTTGTGGGGGCGGGGGGGGGGGGGGGGGGGGGGGCAAAATCAAGCCAAGAGTCAAAAAGTGCACCAAAAGATTAATTCAGTTATAATAATAGGGCCTGCTTATTGGATTATACTATTAGATCCATTTTCTCTGCCCCCTACAACAATAGCATTAGACAAACAAACCAAGCACTCAAAATAATCATCAACAGTATATGATTCAAAATACAGTTCCACTTAACAAATACAAAATCACACTATTTTTACTACTATTTTAGGTTTTATCAAAAAGGAATATCACTTCACCATACTCCTCTATGCAGTCAATTAGCTTATGTGTTCTAATTGTGAATTCAACAATATAGTTCAACAATCTAAGCAGAAAGCGCATCAACCAACAAAATCATACTGTAAACCCTACTTTTTGTCAGACACCAAGAAACAAATTGACCCCTTCCTAAGCATGAAGCATGAATGAATTTTTCTAAATATGTACAGACCAATCATATGCAAGCATGAAAAGAATTCACAAGCCCAACCAATCAATCACCCCAATTTCAGTTAAAAATACCCCATCCCCATTTAACTATTTTAACTGTATACTATACTTTCACCAAATCAAATTATGCACAGCACAAAAACAGCCAAAAATATATAACATTAAAAGAACAAATATATTTGAGACATTCTTCAACATTAAGCATGAGCTGGATATTTTACTCAATGATTAATAAAAGAAATTCATTATCTTTTATCGATTCATAAAGTACAAACTGAAACATATAGTACAGAAAATTGCTTTGCCTGTCAATTAAACATTTTCATGAAAACCCAAATCATCAATTGCCACAAATAAGCCATCAAAGCTTCAGAATTCCCAGAACGAATTAGATCTTCGAGACAATCTATGCAAAAAGTAGATAGTAAGAAACAAAAGTTGTAGATACTGAATTACTAGAAATAAATGTTACCTTTGAAAATAATGAAGATTCGGAGATGGGAGGGCGGCGTCGATACGAAGGGATAGAGAAAAGTTTTAGTAGCGTTTACTCCAAAGAAGAAAAGCCAATGTGAAGGGAATATTAGGGTGTGTTATTACTTTATGGATAGCGGCAAGGGGGCTCACTGTGTTCTTGTCGGGGCCACATTAACGAAAATATTGAGGGAGAAATTAAAGATAGCCAGATTTAGAAGTGGTCTACAAGAATAGTATAATTTTAAAAGTAATTTAAATTTAGCTATATTTTATATAAAGATAAATTTGAATGAAAGTGTTGTTCAAAATCCCAAAAAATACTCCAGCATAATATACTAAAACTCCAGTCTAATATATTGAAATTCTAGGATAATATACTGGTCCAGCATAATATACTGGAGTTTTGGAATACCGGTGATCCAGTCTCCAGTATATTATATTGGAGCCAGCAAAGTATACCGGTCCAGTATAATATGCTGAAAGTTCATATACAGGTGCACTAGACTCCAGTATATTATGCTGGATCGGTTTCTATTGCAGCACAATAGTGGCTTTTTCATTGACTTGGTAACTGCTGCCTATTTTTGAATGATCAGTCCAAAAAATTGCTAGATTGTGCTTTTTTTTACAAAAAATTGAGTCATGACATAAATATATATTATATATGGATGTTCATTTAGTACTCCGTTGTAAATAAGCTTCCTAAAGAAGCTTATCCATATGGGACTCCGTCGTAAATATGATTTTCTATTTGGTACTCTTCTGGAAATAAGCCTCCTGAAGAAACTTATCATTTCGGTACTCATGAACAAATATTACCCCGATAGAAGATCTATATCTGGCACAGTAGCAGCTTATAAGCAACTTACAAGAAGCTTACACAGCGACTTGCATGTAACGCCCCGTAAATTTAGATTAGGTATGAATGAGTTAGAAGAATAGTAAGGTTATATTTTGTACATATTAGGTCCCATCGAGATGATTATGGGTAAAATAGTTGTTTCAAAATCAAGATGAAAGCGAGGTGCATAAGATTTGACAAAATCGACTAAGTTTTCAAAAGGTTTGTCTTTCAGTATGGTTTAGTAAAAAAGTGTAAGGAATTTTGGAAAACTCAAAGCATGAAAGTTGTATGCCTTTGAAATGGCTTTCCAACTATATAATATAGAGTCCGAACGGATCTCTATGAAAAGAGTTATACGTGTTTTACATAATAGTATGTGATACATGCGCCTTGTGCGCGCCCGCGCTTTTGAGGAAGTGTTACTACCATTTTTCACGGTTTGGTGAGTGGTCAGGCCTACCAGGTGCGTGTGGGGCGCTCATATAAGGTCATTTTAAAATCCTACTTTGTCTCCCACAGCCCCAAGACATAAAAATTTGCTCGAGAAAGGAAAACTTTCAACAACCTAACTCCTTAAGGGTCCCTCTTACAAGCAAATGTAAGTTCTAATGGCGATTCTAAGTTAAGTTTAATTCTAACATCTTATTAACATGGGTAAACCATCCAAATCATTAGATATTTGATTGGGGCATCATTGTTGAAAAAAGGAACCCTAGAACTCAAATTCAAGAATATTGAACGTCAAGAAGGTAAACCCTCTAATTGATTAAAGCATTGGATTGATAATTGTAGACGACAAGTTCATGAGATATGAGTTGATGGGTTTGATAGAAAAGTATGAACAATTATAGGTTTAGCTTGTTAATTGTTGATTATTGGTTAAGAGTATTGTTTATATCATGGGTGAAGAAGAATGACATTGATTATAAGAAATTTGAGATTTTAGAATTTATTTAGGATCAAGAGAATAGATTGTTAGGAGTAGAAACACAATTATTAAGGACTATAAATCTTTATGTTACCAAGTGTTTGAGAAAATGCTTAAGTGACTAAAACATGATAATTATTGCTAATATGAAATCTCTTTGACTTGTATTGACATAGACTAAAGTTGAAAGGGGTGGAGAATGTTGTATTTCCCTCAAGAGCAGGAAGTTAAAGTATGTGAGGCTAACTCTCTTTGTTTGGAAATTTTAATGATCCTCCCTACACTATGTTTCTGTTACGACATTACCAATTACCTCAAAAATATAGTTAAGCCTAGTTCCTTGAATAGTTGTAGAACTTCTATTCTCTAGCTTCATAACTCGTTCACCACTTTCATTCATAACGTTGTGAGCTCAATGCATATCCAATATAGACTTGGGTTTGATGCCCCCGAGTCTTAGTATAGATTACTCAGTATGCCATAAACAGTTAATGTGTCGGTGTACATAATAAGTTCAAAAATATATGTCTCAGTCTAGTCCTATTCAATATTCCAGTATTATGTAACTCATTGTGATCCAGTATTCCAGTATCTTGTAACTCAGTGTGATTCAGTATTTCACTATCATGTATTGCAGTTTGATTCTCAATTCTTGAATGTTGAACACTTGTATTTGGGCCTGAGGTTGTAGTTTATATTCTATATGCATACTTAAGCCTGATGTCGTAGTGTATGGTTTATGCATGTTTGGGCCTAAGGCCGTAGTTTATATTTTATGCATGTTGGGTCTGAGGTCGTAGTTATATATACGTATACTTGGGCCTGAGACCGTAGTTTGTGTACATATATATTGGGCCTTAGGCTGTAGATTAGTATTTCCGCACTTTGATTTGTATCATCTAGACTTTCAGTATACCAGCATGTGTTAGTTTATCTTTTGTATTCAGTATGTTATGATATCACATGTTGATTCAGCCAACCAGTTGGTTCCCTCGGTCACATGTAATTAGGCTCCGATAAAATTGGAATGATATAGAGAAGATTAGCATGGACCTGCACAAGGATGAGACGCACAAATCGAGAAATGGTATTAAAGTCACTCTTGTGTCAGCCTTACCGATGTGGATCAGAGTTTAGCTGAGTTTAGGCGAATCTCGGTTAGGCGGGGCAAATCTCAGTGCTGAATCTAGACGAATCCTATACGGTGGGGCAAACCTCAACGAGGAAGCTGAGTCCATAAGAGGGGGTGTGTGTAACATCCCATACTTTAAACATTGTCCCACATCGACAAAAACACAAGAGACATATTGAGTATATAATTTAACAAGCCTTAGACTCTAGTGACGCATTTTAAATCTGTGGGGGCCTAGGCCCAGAGCGGACAATATTACTGGTGGCTTGAGCTGTTTCACTGCAGTAGCAGTTCACTAGCAACTTATAAGCAGCTTGCAGTAGTAGCTTATAAGCAACTTACAAACAGCTTACACAGCAGCTTGCGATAGCAGCTTACGTAGCAGCTTACATATCATCTTCTATTCTTCTATAAATCGAGGAGAATTCAGTTTATTATGTACATGAATTTGAAGTTGAATAATAAATCGCTCTCTCTCTCTCTCTCTCTCTCTCCCTCTCTACTTGTCTTCGGTTTCTTTACTTTAATGTTTTTATTTTATAACACGTTATCAGTTAGAGACTCTGTAATTTTGAGCACTTACTTCGAATTTAATTCTATTTCAGTGTTCATCTCCAATATATGGTGACGCTCGTATATCCGTGGTTAGACCTTGTTCATTCCGAGCATCATAAAGCAGATTATATCCTTGAGGTGTAAGCTTTTCTTCTTTATCATTGCTTACTTAGTTATATGCTATGTTACAGTATATATTTTGGTATTTATTTCCTAATTATCATAAATAAAGTATTATAAAGTGGATAACATTGTTAGATCTACATAAACTTTGGCAAAGTTTGTGTCACGACCTAATTCCCAACCCCGCCCGTGATGACGCCTCTCGCGAAGATAAGGCTAGCCAGAAAAACTCAAACACCTCTTTTAAGCAATCAATTAACATTAACAAGACTAAAACATGCTTAAGATAGCCAATATTGCGGAAAACAACGATAATAACAAGGGAAAACCATCCCGACACAGCCCAAATCGGGGTTCCACAAGTCATGAGCTACTACAGAGTCTTTTATAAGTCTACAAAGTATAAAATTCGATACAATAATCTGAAGAAAACATAAATAATAGAGGATAGGGGAGACAAGGGGCTGCGAATGTCAACAGCTACCTCGAAACTCCAAATCGCTGCCTGGTCTGGAAGGAATCAACGCTCAGGTGCGGACTCTACTATGCCTGAATCTGCACATATGGAGTAGGGAGTAATGTGAATATTTCTGCCTAGTGAGTAATAACAATAAATAACGGCTGAAAGTATGAAAACACATAAATGCAAAAGGCAATTTTATACCAGGCAGTAAATCACTTAAACCAGTAAAATCGTAAAGAATCAAATGAAATATCCTTTTAAAAGCAGGTAAATCAGGTAAAACAATAAGTAAACAGTGAGTAGTAATATGCCTCTCGGGCCCAGTATCAGTTGCTCAGCATAGTATCAGCCCCTCGGGCTCAATATCAGTCACTTAGCATAGTATCAGCCCCCCGGGCTCGCTCTCAGATCATATGGGTACCCGCTCTCACTGTAGGTGTGCAGACTCCGGAGGGGCCCCTTACGGCCCAAACGCTATATCAAGCCACCTCATGGCATCATCACTCGGCACTCGACCTCACATCACTCGGCCTCCCATCACTCAAGCCACCTCGTGGCAAATAAAGGATATCATATCACTCAGCATATCCTCACATATGGCCTTCGGCCTCACTCAGTTCAGAAATCGTCACAAGCCCCTCGAGCATCAGTAAACAGTAGTGCTCAGCCTAGACAATATTGGAAATATCATTTAAATCTCAAAATTCAATTAAAAGTGGCTAAGTTTGTAAAACAGTATTAATGAATAGGATTGAGTTCAAGTAATATATCAAAATAGTGAGGAAATGGTGATAAAAGTCCACGAAGGATTCAAGTAATCGGCATGAAGCCCAAAATATGGCAATAAGTCCAAATCATGTTGATAACAAACACGTCTCAATCAAATACGCTGTGAAAATATCAATCGGGACAGACCAAGTCACAATCCCCAGTAGTAAACAACCCCGCGCTCATCATTAAGCGCGTGTTTCACCTCAATATATCACTATGTTGTGCAAATCCAAGATTTCAAACCCTCAGGACATCATTTACTATCATTATTCACCTCAAACCGGCCAAATCTCTAGCTCGCTATGCCCTTGCCTCTCAAATCAGCCTCCTCGCGCGTCGAATCTGACGGAAACCACAACGAATACGTCACAACAAGCTAATGGAACATAACCCAATCAAAAAGCATAAAATAATAGAAAAAATTTCGAAATTGGTAAAACCCGAGCCCTGGGACCACTTCTCAAAATTCAGATATTTTCACATTAACGGCTCCTTATCTCGCCACGAGTCTATACATATCAAAAACTCCCAAATCCAAGCTCAAATGTTCCATCAAAACCCGATTTGAAATATCAAAACTCAAGCCCTAGTTCTTCCATCTTTTCGATAAATTTTCATGAATTTCTAGGTTGATTCTATAATAAAATCATGTTTTTAAATCATAGAACTCACCTCCAATCAATCGCAGTCGAAACCCTCTTAAACTCCCGTCCAAAAGCTGTCAAGGATGCTAAAAAATGGAGGAAAGGTAACTTAGCTCGCGAAACAAGTATGGATTTTAAAACCCTTCTGCCCAGCATGTTACTGCATCTGTGGTGAGCATCTTGCTTTTGCGTAAATCTTCCACTTCTGCGGAGCTTCACTTAAATGCCCAAGACTGCTTCTGCGGTCAAAATCCGCACCTACGGACTCCGCTTCTACGGACAACTATCCACTTATGCGGAAATTCCTCTATGACCAACATCCGCTTCTACAATGTCGTTGCCGCATCTGCGAGACCGCATATGCATCCCAATTCGTAGATGCAGAAATACCAGAACCAGGAATTTTTGCAATATCACAAGTCCAAAATTCATCCCGATAGCCATCTGAAATCACCTCGAGTCCCTCGGGACCTCAACCAAAAATACCAATACATCCTAAAACGTTATTCAAACTTGTTCCAATCGTTAAACACCTCAAACAACATCAAATTACTCAAAATTCATTGAATTCAAGCCTAAATTTCCAAAAACTTCTGAAATATTCTTTCGATAAAAAACCCGACGAAACGACGCCCGAATGACTTGAAATTTTGCACACACATCACTATGACATATAAAAGCTATAGAAACTCTCGGAATTCCATTCTGGCCCTCGGATCAAAATCTCACCTATCAACCAAAATTCGTCAAAATACTAACTTCGCCAATTCAAGTCAAATTCTACACTGGACCTCCAAAACCACTTCCGATCACACTCCTAAGTCACAAATCATCTAACGAAGCTAACCAAATCATAAAACTCTAATCCGAGCTCATATACAAATAAGTCAACTCTCGGTCAAACCTTTCAAATTCAAAGCTTTCAACTGAAACTATTCTTTCCAATTCATTCCAATATTTCTTGAAAACAAAAACCAACGATCTACATTCTTCATTATACCTGACACAGGCAAGTCATGCCTGAGAACTGGCGATCAAAGTGCAAAAGCTCAAAATAACCGGTCGGGTCGTTACATCCTCCCCCACTTAAACACACCTTCGTCCTCGAACGTACCCGGAGCTATTCTAAAAGCTAACCACCCGCTGAATAACCTTACCATGCATATACCTAGGGGTGATCCCATGTCACCCTATCTCATATAGGTCCGATAACACATTGTAACTGAAATTTCACCACCAATCTATCTCATAAGCCATTGAACCACATTTCATCTTTCCGAAATCATACACAAGATCAGAACCTCACATCTCTATTCAGATAAGCCAGAACCAGCTGTAATAAAATATACCTGCAATCTCAGGTGCAATTACATGATATACCACATAACGCAAACACTCGCAACGATAACTTCTATTCACAGCAGCTGCACACAACACCCAAATACCGACAGAAAACCTCTCATCAACTAAGGTCTTATTCCACACTTCTATATACTACTAATGATAAAGGAAACATGCAATAAACCATAACCATCTCTTAGGTCAATCATTCATGAAGTCAGTTCCCTTTTGGCTAATACCACAACAGATTTTCGAGCCGAACCTCGATATTATCCTCCAAACAAGCTGAAATCAAATCTGTTCGTATTCATGAATGACCCCAACAGCCACCTCGAAACCAACACACCTCTTTGGTGATATGATACATCAATACAAGCCTAAGCCACAACTTGCATAATTCGTGTACAAATAAGAAACGGTTTGAATATACTCAAATCATGAAAATGACCCCAAAAGAAAGAGTTGTACCTCAAACTCATCAGTACCATCACAATACAAGGCTGAGACCCCGTCTCACATCGTAGAAATAAAACACATGAATCTAACCTGAAAGGTCATATCTCTACGTAGCCTCGCTACAACGTGCGATCCTACCCAAACACTGCTACATATGAAACACCTCATGTCACTATGATCAAAATCGATGGACACGCACAATTTGAGGTCTGAAGCCAAAACAAATCGTTACACCCATGGTAAAACAGGTAACATACGCCACACAACCCGATAAGACATAATAGATACGCCGTGCACTAAGCAACGCTCAATTACTCTTCCCTCTTGTATTCTACTAAGAGACCCCAATTGAACCGCAACATGAGTGCCTATAACCAAAAAATCATAACATATCGCAACACAGGAGGGTAACTCATAGATCTCCCCAGATCTCTGATAATCTCAACAATGGTCGGATCAATACCTTCCTCAACAATGCCATTCGGCGCCAACCAAGCTGACTCAAGATAGAACACTCACCCACATTGGCTTGCTAACGAACCCCTTATCAAGGATTCTTGAAGCTGCTCCTTCCACCTTTATAACTCTGCCGGTGCCATACGATACGATTCAAGGCACCAAATCCATACCGAAATCAACAACCTTGCCTGGCGACATGCCCAGCCGCAAGAAACACATCCGAGGAGTCCCTCACCACCTGAACTGAATAAATATGAGTGGTCTTAGCACTGACTTTCATCACAAACCCAGAATAAGAAAGACAATTCCTTCCGAGCCGTCCACTTGGTCTTGAAATATAGGACTCTCCCAATAGGACATAATCTGTCGAATATCGTCACTCAATCCGTGACATTTTTTGGCATAGCCAATCGCGCCATCTTATCGCAATAGCCTAGAATAACACAACATGAAAACAACCAGCTCGATTCCAGTATCACATCCAAGATCTAATATCCCAAGCAACAAAAGGCCCACTCGGGCTTCCAAACCCCGATAGAGTCTAAACAGTGCCGATGCACATGATCTACGATCACAAGATTCTGCCGTCTGAATGCATATCACACATCAAATACCCAATCATTCCATGAAAGATATTCCGAAATTTCCCTGTGCCACCAAGAAAACCCGAATACCACCAGTCGATCCAATAAGAAAATGCCGCAATACTACCAAAGTATCATCAGTTTAATCACATTGCCCTTAGTCTGAACATATACTATCGTCAAATCACTTCTAATTAGAAATATCATTCCCTTAACCATCCGAGGCTACCGGCTGACTAAGAGTTTTATGAACTTCCATTCAGAGCTGAACTGTAACTCTACACACGCTAATCTCGATCCTCTACTACATATTGCATATGCTATACCATAGCATCCTAGTATAACACGAGAACTTCATCTCACTTTCGAGCCACAAAAATCTACGTACTCAACTAGTCAACAACTTTCCATTGGTCCCATCTAGAAGAAAAGTCACAACACCTCCCATGCTCCACATGCCCATAGAAAATATACATCTCCAAACCGCGGTAAAAACCATCAAGAACTCTCTGAATTTCCATTTGCACAAATAAAACTACCAGGACTGAATCCTTCTAACAAGACCAAGCTAAGCAAGCCATCAAAACCCAAGAGCATTGCTGCAAAATACCTCCAAGAACCCATTACCTCGAACACATATAAAGAATTAATCATATCTTTACCATACCGATTCGGTCTACTATCAAGCTATTCCATATATCTAATTTTCCTTCTGATTCATCTTCAACTGGATATTTCCTCTTGCTGTAGCACCATAATTCCTCAACCCAGGCTCATTACATGAGGCCCAAGCATAAGACCACACTGTCTAAGACCCATAAGCCACTGAATACTCTCTCGTATATTCCCAGAAATATCGAATTCTAGAATACTTTACTCTGAAGAGCTTCCTGCGAATCTAAATCCGTTACCTTTACTTTCCTGATACTGATACCTAGAAGCCCATAATTAGCATAAAAATACCACAAATCTTGACCTTTTCGAATGACGAAACAGTCTCTAACCACATGCACAAACTTAAGATACCCGATTGTTTCCTATAGAATCTCGAACACATTAGAACCATTCTCGAAAGTCATTCACTCTTATTCAAACTATAAATTACCCGACCTAACGAATAGAAGCACTCGTGCCTCATTGGCACTCCGATACCGCAAAATGAGATCCTCATCCCAATACAACCAAGCAGCTTCCTGCTCTACGCACAGAGTATTCTTTGCCAACAACAACTCTAGACATTTCGTGATTCTCATACCCTATGAGGCATAATATAACCTTTGCCAATATTTTCCTTTTCTCGAGCCATGGCTAATTCACTCGCATGCCTCAAACTGAAACCAACATAGCACCTAACACTGTAATCAACTGCTCACAGTAGACTCCCCTACTTGGCTCAAAGCCATAAATCCAGATACACTCAACATCTTGTAACACATTTACTCTATTGACGCCACAATGCCATAGTGAGATTAAACTCAAATCATTTATAAGTTTGTGAAAACACAGATCATCCAGTACTGTAAATCTTCTGCAAATTTGGCATTCATCCCCGCAGCAGTTAAGTCCACTCTCTTAAGCAACCCGAAATTTCAAATTTCAATACATACTCTTCAATTACACATGAGATCTTCTAACGTACACATCTTCAGAACACTCTGTAGGAGATAACCCACATGCTTCGCCTCAATATAACTTTTCCGTATACCTTCCACCGTCATACACATTACACAGCCACTTAGTCTTCCTGAGTCTGAACTCATACCGCATTATGAAATTTAATGCACTCTCAACTAGAAACATGAAAAGATTCTTCACGCGCCCATATTCGGAGCTACACATCTAATCACAATGGAAATCATGCACTTAATATTTTATCTAATTTATGAGATCTTTAATCATTTTAATCTGTTCTAGTTCATTTTTCATTTGAAAATGCTTAAGTTGTTGGCTTGCCTAATACTATGTTAGGCGCCATCACGACAGGTTAAATTTTGGGTCGTGTCACTAACCTAAAAAGATTATTCCAAAGTGGGCTTGTATTATTTCGTCCCATGCAAACCCCATCACATATAAATAATCCTAAGCTCATATTAGGAGGGAACTAAAGGAGGCAAGAACACGCAAGGATCAAGACGGAGAATTCTTCTACGAGTTTTTCACTTTCTTCTTCCTATTTCCACTATTGGTTATAAATTTCGGTATTGTAATCTTGCATACTAATGAATAGCTAATTCTGTTATCTGGGATTTTGATGCAACCTTTTGTAGGATTAATTCTTGATACGCTTTGATATAATTGAGTCTTTAAATTTTTCTATTTCCTCAACTACGTGCTTATTTTAGTTAATCAAAGATTTCTCAATTAACGGTGCATATTTATTATGTATTGCTTGCAAAAGAGTGTATATTTAGGTGGTTGTTGAATAACCTCACTCCTAACGTATATAAGATATCAATATAACGGGTTTTAAAAGCGGGATTAAAGATAATGAAGCTTTGAAGTGATCATAGTGAGCGGTAAAGTGCAAGCTAGCGTAATTCATGAGAATACGATTAGTATATTATTGCAGTTGTTCGAGAGAGAATTACAATATGCGGAGTGCTCACAATAAGCAGAGAATAATTAAGCAAAGTTATAGAAGACATAGCAGGAAAGATTCACCAATTGAAAAAATCATAACTCTAGACTTCCTTAATCTTGTCTTCAATCCTTAGTATCTTTAGCTGTTAGTTCATTCATTTAATTTGTTAGATATAAGAATCTTCATACTTATAATTTTAGAACTATTCGAAATTGTCTTCTTAGTGATATTGAACAACTGTAGCTAAGCCTTAGTTCTCTGTGGGATTCGACTATGGACTCTTAGATTATATTATATTTGCAGTAACTGCTCATCCATTTTAGGACTAGAGACCCGTTGAGACCTGGGAAGGATGAACGATATGTCCTACATCGGACGCAGTAAAGCGAGACACTCCGCAACAAGTATAACTTCTAGACCTCGGGAGATGTAGTGGACGGTTATGCACGACTGATAAGGGGCCACAATACTCGCCCCCAGCCGGATACCAAGATACGAATCTCACTCGCTATTGATTATGGATTAGCAATTATCGAAAAGGAAATTTTTTACCCTTTTTAGGCTTATACTAGGACTAAAAATCTCCTGCTATATAAAAGGAAAATTTATCTTTAGTTGACACATTGTAGCACACGATCCAATGCAATAAAAGTTTATTTTTACATTCTAGCTAGTGTTAAGAGTTTTGCTCACTTGTATTATTCTTCATTCACAACTGGGTTCGAATCGAAGGTCCAATCGAGGACGAGGCCGAGGCCGTTGCTCAATTTAAGATCAAGCTTGGTCATAACATCGTGATTGAGTTGATCGTTTATTTTGTTTTTAATTTATTTATTTGTTATTTTTAATTATTTATGTTAAATTAAATTATATATTCTTTAAATTACATATAAATTCAATTGTTACTTAATTTTAGGGTAAACATATGTTTAAATGCAATGTAACATAATGGTGTTAGACGAAAAATCAACCACCTAAAGTTTAGGATAACTCAACTTTCTTCGTTCCAATCGACTATAATATACTACGTAGAGTATTTGGATTTGTCCTTAATGTATCATAGGCCCTTTCTGTTCTTTTAGTATCTGTGTATCTAAATTTATGATAATTATGCCCTTGAATGGTGGACTTTCGTATGTAATACTAAACAAAGGGAAAATTGACTGTCAAAATTGATTAATGTTGATTAGTAATTGACAAAATTGACCTATCTTCATGACGGTCGATAATTATATGGTTGGTAGAGTCAACCGACCGACTTTGATCAATATTTTTCGATCGATTTCAGTCGGTTAATTATATTCCAAAAAAAAGTAATTGTCAGAAAATCGACTGAAGTCGGTCGATACTTTTAATTATGTAATTAAAAAATATATTATTTAGGAATCAAACCGATGTCTGTATTGTGGCATGATACTATTCTACCATTAGACCATTGGTGTATTTTATTTTAAGACCATCACTTATTTTATTTGTACTCTTTAATTGTATTTTTACGCGAAAATAACCGATCGATATCAGTCAGTTTTATTAAAAACTAAAACTAATGATCAAAATCGATCAATTTTTTTAAAAATGACCAGCCGAAATAACTGATCGAATTCAATTTATTTTGCGAGACAAGAAAATAATTTTTCATATTTTTGCCCCATAAAACTGATCAAAGTTGATCTGTTTCGTAAAGTTGGTCAATCAAAGTCGATCGATTGACTGTAATCAATTTTGGCCGAATTTCTTATAGTGATACTTTGAAAGAATTCCATATCGATGTAAACAACAACTCATTGAGGCAATATAGCTAGCGTTCTTGATTTTGCAAAGTTCCAAAAAGTAATAATTTTCTGAAAGGAGATAACAAATTAGTTTTTGTTGGTATTTAATAGTCTGTTATTCTAAATTTACTTGTCCAACTAATTCAAATTTATAAGGCCAACATTTCTTATCAAGGATTTCTCTATTTTCAATTTTATAATTTTAGAAAAAATATAAAAATATAATCTTTTAAGTAGAATTATGATGAGAAAATTCTTACATATACTTATAATTGAAATTATAATAAAAAGGGATTCACAAAGGAAGAATATTAAAGAAATAAATAATTCCAAGAGATAACGTAAAATGTATATATCAATTAATTTTTCATATAGCAAGTTTTAGTTATTAAATAGAAGAATATAACTCATAATTCCTTATTTAAAAATAATTAAAAAAATAAAATAATATTTGGAATTTTATACATAAAATAAGAAATATATATATATATATATATATATGTGTGTGTGTGTGTGTGTGTGTGTGTGTGTGTGTGTGTGTGTGGTGTGTGTGTGTGTGAGTGTGTAAAAACAAAAAAAATATATTACATAATTTAATTACATATAGAATGCAAAATGAGAAAACTAACCAAATATTACAGTAAAAGAGATTGTATAAAAGAGAGGGATAATGATAATATTAGAATATTAATCAATTAATAAAAATAAGAGGTAAAGTAAATATTTCCCAAAAAATATATTGATAAATTTAGACAATTAGAGAATTTTAAACAGCAAAAATAATAAAAATATCTTCAGAGTAAGAGAATACATACATACATACATATATATATATATATATATATATATATATATATATATATACATATATATATACATATATATATACATATATATATATATACATATATATATATATATACATATATATATATATATAGTGTAACTTCAGAAGATTTACCGGATCTACTCAAAAAAGCTGAAGAAGAGATTTTGAAAATCAAAAAAGCCACTTAAGTTTCTAGAAGGGGCTATTATGTAATTTTATTCAGTTTACTGTAGGATTATTGACTTTTATGTCGGTTACTGTGCACTTTTACTGTACACAATATTTTCTATAAATAAGGTAGATTTCATTTAGAGGAGGTAGGTTTTCGGAACCCCTCTCTCTCTCTCTAAGATTTTCCTCTCCCTTCTCTCTAAAATTCCCTTTTGTAATACTACTTGTAATAGTTATTGTGAATAAATAAAAGAAGTTCTGATAATCAGGTACTTTCCATTTCTTGAGTTATATTATTTTCTATATTATAATTGTGTTTTATTTGTTTATTTGCCCAATGATGGGCTAAATTCATAAGTGTTAAATAATAACTGATATAGCTTAAGTATGATCGGAAAAGGTAATGACTCTTAATGAATAGCTTGCCTTGAAGGGGTAAAGGTTGTGGTATGGGTGTTAGTTTAAATAATTTTATAGCAAACTAAGCTTAAATCATGGCGTTGGTAAGCCCTAAGAGGGGTGTTCCCGGCATGGTTAGTGAGGGATTATATCGGGTATAAACCTTGTGATTCCGTTGGTAAGTCCTGTATGGCTGATTAAATCGCCTATGGATGTTCCCGGTCGGGTTTATAACAAATAGTTCCGTGGTTTGCATAAAACAAATTAAACTATATAAACCCCATACTTCCTAAAAGGTCCTACAGCCCTAAAAAGGTCCTTTTAAAATTGGTAAAAATTATTACTCGTAGATTAATTAAGTGGGAAGAAATAAATTTTCCTACTGAATGGATTATTGAAGAAGCTGCAGTACCTCGTGAGATTACTAGTGAGGAGATTTCTGATATCAGACAAAGTAAAGATGGTAGTGTAACTTTGAGTTTTAAAACCCAGGATATCCCAAGACTAACAGATTCCTCTTCAAGATTAACCCGATCTGTATCTTCTTATATTTCTCCAGTTGATTATATTGTAGATATTCCATCAAGGGCTTCAACTTCTCAAATTAGAGATACAAATTTTGATAAAATTATTTTAGATAATAATAATATTGCTAAAGGTGAAGATCGTTTAAGTGATCCTACAGATTCTGACATGAATTTTCCAACTGGTTTACATGGATAGTAAAAAAATTGATTTTAGTCCAGGTTCTCTGGCACGAAAAAAGATTTCTTTAGAATTTTATAGTCCAAAATGGGAAGAATTTAGGAATTGGTTTTTCTCTTCATTTAATAAAGATGAGACAGAGTATTTTTCTAAAGAATTTTACAAAGAGTTAGAAGGAAATAATATTTCATTGCCATTCGTCCCATGGTTCATGATTAAATATGTGGGATATCATTTGTCAGTCATTGAACATGAGTATCATTTGTCTAATGGAGATATAATGATTTCTTCTTTACCTCCAACTCAGTCTTTTGATATCAATAGAGATGGTAAAACTATTAATTTTACTGCTTTTGCAAAATTATTTGAAAACAAAGTTGCTGTAACTACTTGTGAACATGTCAATTTGATTCTTAAGCAGCAGAATTATGCTAATTATTATTTGAATGTATTAGGAGAACATGTCATGGCATTGCATAAGAATTTAGACAATTATTTAAAACAAACACAGATTTTACAAGAAAAAATAGAAGCTTTTCATAAACCAAAACAAGAATTAAAAATTGTCAAAAATACTTTACAACCTCCTCCGGAAATAAAAAAGTTTCAAAACTGATTCTACTGAAGAAATTGAACAGCTTTTAAAAGAGAAACTAAAGAATATTGTTTTTGATTCCAATATTACTGAAATTGATTTACAGCCTCAACCTGTTTTATCTACAAAACAAGAAAATTTTATTACTCAGAATGTTTCAGAAAATGATTTTGTTAATAAAATCAATACAAAATGGGCTGATAAGCCTATTCAAAGGATGTTTTATTACAATAGACCAACTCCAATGGATGTTTTAAATGAAGAAAGAGATCAGATTTTTAATAATAGTTACAGTAGCAAGGAAATTTATGAATGAAATATTGATGATTTTAATGATAAACAAATTTTTACTACTGTGCATAGAATGTTGATGTATAGTACTATTTGTAAGATTAATAAAAATCAAGATCGTGATATTGCTGCTATGATTGTCGCTGGTTTCACTGGCCAACTTAAAGGTTGGTGGGATAATTTTTTAAATCAAGAACAAAAGAATACTATCATGAATACTACTAGTGTTATTAAAATTGAAGGGCAATTAGCCTATCAGACTACTGATCAAACAAGTACTTCTCAAGTACAACAAAATGCTGTTTATACTTTGATTACTACTATGGTTGAACATTTTTGTGGTAGATGGACTGATGAAGCAGAAACTATTAGAACAACATTACAAAATTTACGTTGTAGACAACTATCTGATTTTAGATGGTATAAAGAGTATTCTTAAGTCGTGTTATGGAATTGCATGATTGTAGTCATGAGCATTGGAAGTCTAAATTTATTGATGGTTTACCTTCGATTTTTGCGGAAAGAGTGAGAAAATATTTACGTGGTCCGCATAATAAAATTCCTTATGATTCTTTGACTTATGGGAAAATTATTAGTGTTTGTACTCAAGAAGGCTTAGCTGTTTGTAATGATATAAAGATGAATTATCATATCAAAAAGAATAGATTGAATGAAAGGAAGCAATTAGGAGAATTTTGTGATCAATTTGCTTTTGATATTCCTGGTTCTTCAAAAAAGAAAAAGAAGTTTTCTAAATTTTCTAAAGATGACAAGAAAAGAAAGTATAAGAAAAAGTTTACTTCTCGTGATAAGTCCTCTTGGGATAAGAAAGAAAAGAAAGTTTACAAAAAGAAGAGTAAGAAAGATTATAAAAGAAGGATTAGATGTCATAAATGTGGTAAATTTGGGCATTATGCGAATGAGTGCAAAACTCAGGAAAAGATTAAGAGTTTGGATCTGGATGAAAAAATAAAAGATTCTTTGTGTAAGATTTTATTAAATTCTGATTCTGATTCTAATTCTGAAATATCTGATTATTCTTCTACTGATTATAGTTCGGATGATTTAAGAATTCTTCATAATGAAGAATTATATTCTGATTCTGATAGATCTTCTTCAGAAGATATTTGTGCTTGCAAGAAAGATGATAGTCTTTATGATTTAATTTCAAATTTTCAGGATTTGAATGTGAATATGATTAATGATGAAAAAATTATGAAGATTTTAAAGAAAATAGATGATAAAGATTTAAGAAATAAAATTCTGGATACAATTTTAAATGATGATTTTGATATTGACAACCAAAACAATATATCTTCTAATACTCCTATCTTGAAGCAACCTGACTATTATTCAACTGCCGAGTTAAAAAGGATTTTGGTCCAAAGAAATTTTCCAGAAAAAGAAACTACTATTTCTAATTTAAAACAAGAACTTGTTATTTTAAAAGAAGAAATTATTTATTTAAAAAATCAGTCAAAAATTCATGATAGAAGAATTTCTAGCCTAGAAGATAATAGGACTTTTGATTTACATTTACAAGCAAACAAGGTTGAGAATTCTAAAGCAAATGAAACTGAGATTTCTGAGACTGAGATTTCTAAAAATAGTAATACTGAGAAAATTAGCCAATATCATACAAAAGATTCTTTTTTGACAAATATCTTCAGTGAAGATAGAAATGAATTTTTACAAAAAATGAGTATTATTACATCTCAAAAGTTTTATACTAAAATTACTTTACAAATTGATTACAATTTTAGAAAGGAATTCATTGCCTTATTTGACAGTGGAGCAGATGTAAATTGTGTTTAGGAAGGACTTATACCTTCAAGATATTTTCATAAAACAACTCATTGTTTAAAATCTGCTAATGGTAGTCAAATGAAATTGAATTATAAATTACCAAAAGCTTTTTTATGTAACAATGGTATTTGTTTACCTCAAAGTTTTATGATTGTGGAAGATATTTCTTGTCCAATTATTTTAGGGGTCCCATTCATGCATGCGATATTTCCTTTGAAAAGGTAGGATCATACTAAAATAATAGGAACTTATAATGATAAAGATTTTCAATTAGATTTTATCACTAAACCATTTACTAAGTCTATAAATCAAATTGTTGAAAAATTAATTTTAAAAAATCAACAAGTCAATTTTATAAAACAAGAAATTTCTTTATTAGAAATAGATATTTTTACTAAAAAATCCAAAATTACAAGGACAAGTGAATTTATTAAAAAACCAGTTTATTGCTAATATTTGTAATGATCATCCCAGTGCTTTTTGGGATAGAAAAAAGCATGTTGTGACATTACGTTATGAAGATTGTTTTGATGAGAATAATATTCCTACTAAGGCAATACCTTGTCAAATGAATTCTGCATATTTGGATTTGTGTAAAAAAGAGATTGATAATTTATTGAAAAAGAATTTGATTAGACAATCTAGTTCTGCTTGGTCATGTACTGCTTTTTATGTTAATAAACATGCAGAACAAGAAAGAGGTGTACCTAGATTAGTTATTAATTATAAACCTCTTAATAAAGTTTTGAAATGGATTAGGTATCCTATCCCTAATAAAAAAGATTTATTGAATAGGTTACATGATGCAATCATTTTTTCTAAATTTGATTTAAAATCGGGATATTGGCAAATTCAGATTGCTGAACAAGACAGATATAAAACTGCTTTTAATGTTCCAATAGGACAATTTGAATGGAATGTTATGCCTTTTGGATTAAAGAATGCGCCTTCAGAATTTCAAAGGATTATGAATAATATATTTATTCCTTTTACAGATTTCATTATTGTTTACATAGATGATATATATATATATATATATATATATATATATATATATATATATATATATATATATATATATATATATATATATATATATATATATATATATATATATATGTTATATTATAGAAAAATAGTGACAAAAATATTATGTCAATTGACGAGTTAATAAAAAATTACATTAATAAGTGTTTTGCACTAAATACTTGCTAATTTAATAAAAAATAAATTAATAAATAGATAATTTATTTAATTACCATATGACGTGTATCCTTTAATTTTATAAATCTTGTTATATTTCTGTATACTGTATTAATAATAAAATAATAATTTTTAATTAAAATTATATAATATACCATATCATAATTTCATAAGATTCTTTAAGTTTGTTCGTGCATGCCGCAGGGTATAACACTAGTTTTATTTTAAGACTGTTATTTATTTTATTTATACTCTTTAATTATATTTGTACGCGAAAATAATCGATTAATGTCAGTCAGTTTTATTAAAAATAAAATTAAAATAAAATTAACAACCGAAATCGGTCATTTTTTATATGACCCCCCGAAATAACCAGCCATTTTTTGTCGATTTTTTTGAATATTAATTTTAATATGTTTTAAATAAAACTTGACTAAAGTTGGTCGGTTTCATAAAAAAATAAATTTTGCAGGACATAAAAATAGTTTTATGCATTTTTCCGCCAAAAAAACCCGACCAAAGTTAGTTGATTTCGTAAACAAAAGTTGAAAAATAAAATATTTTGAAGAATCGACCGACTTCAGTCGGTTTTTTGCCCGATTTTTTAACCGATCAGTATTAGTCGAACGATTACGGTCTATTTTGACCGAATTTCTTGTAGTGATGTTCGAAAGAATTCCTTATCAACTTAAACAACTCATTGAGGCGACATATCTACTAGCGTTATTGATTTTTCTAGTCCCAATAATAATATTTTTTTGAAAAGAGGGTAAAAAAATTGTTTTTATTGATATTTAATCCTCTGATATTCGAAATTCACTCTACTGACTAATTCAGATTCATAAAAATATTCTTTATGAAGGATTTTTTTATTTTCAAATATCAAATTCAAAATTTGTGATTAAGAATGAATTCATGAGTGGTGAATAATACTAATTATTAGGTACATTATTTTTCTTTAGTCATATGTCTTAGCGCAAATGATTGTCATTCTCTTATACCTACAACATTCTCAAATTTAGCCAAGCCAAACTCACACTTCCCCTCTCTCTCCTCACCCACCAAATTCCTTCTTTTTCTTTCTCAAATTAGTGGATCTACTACCAGAAATTTAATGCTTAATTTCAGCATTTAATGTGTATTCCTGAATAATCTCATTTTTCAATTACTCAACCATTTTATTTTATCAAGTTCAATGTAGCAATATAGTCAACATTTATCTCTTTCGATGCAACAACAAGATCTTATTTGTAACAAGTGGTTTTGTTGGTTGGTTAATTGGTCACATTTTATTCATGAAATGGCTTGGATTGGTATTAGTCTGGATACATAAGGGGCATGATGACTTGACGTCATCCTCACCTTCCTCCGGCTTATCACCGGCAGTCTGTTCAGGGTTCTAAACTCAACGATGACAACTAAACACGAGGGTTGCGCTCGTTGCGGGACTTAACCCAACATTACTCCCGATTTTCTTTTAAATTGATATATTTTACATTAATCTCAAGCTTCCAATCCATTTCCGTCTCTAAATTTTTCTTTTATATATTTGATTTCATTCACATTTAATAAAGATTTGTTATTATCGCCAATTTTTCAATTAATATAGCGCTTTTTTTCTTCTCAGTAATTTCGGCTTGCATTTGTCTTTTTCTTAAATTTTGCGGTTATCGATCTTAAATTTAAAATTCTTAGCTTCTCACGTTGAAGAGAAGGCTGAATTTTTTATTTTGAAAGTTGGTGGTAACAATGATAGCCATAAAAATGACAAACAAAATTTTGGAAGAGAGCTATAAATGAAAACAGTCTATTTATCTTTGTTGATGTAGATAAGCTTCAATAGATATGGTACCCAAGCAATTGTAATTTTCGATCTACCTTTGTCATTGTTGCACTTTTTTGAACAATTGCCTTGTCGTAGTGACGATACGGTGGTGTGAGTCATGACTTATTGGCTTTTGGTGTTTTTATTTCTTTTTGGGATTAAATCACTTGGGCTCCTAATTTTTGAGGTTGAATTGTGTATTTTATTTTTTCCGGGTAGTCCACAGAGGAGGAGATGGATGTGAAAGAGATGAGATTGGAGAAGATGAGGGTATATGTGTAATTTTATATTTTTTCATTTTATTTATTAATGTTAATGACACGTGTCACAATTTTATTGGTGCGTCACATCACCCATATTTAGGTAAAGTGGTCAATTAAAAAGTGGTGTGTATTTGATACACTTTAGAAAGTTTGTATGTGTAATATTATTTTTGTCCACAGAAAATATATAACATGGATTTGGTCCATTATTCGGGTGTCAACTTACGTATTTTGCTTTTAGATTATCTCTAGAATTATATATATACTATTAAATATGAAGTAATAGTACAAATTTATCATGACTTAATATTAATTAATTCAATAATTTGTAAATTTTCATTTTGGAATGTATCAAATGCATATTTCAGTTAATTAATGATTAAATTACAAGGACGAACAAAGCTCCGAATTTGTACCTAATTAGAATAAATGGTTAAGATATAATGATAAATTAGATCTTACTGACAGTGTAAAAAATATATTATCCTTAAGCATACTCCATATCTTAAATCTATTATACAAATTAGTAGGCTCAAATATGGTATATATCCCAAAAAACTACTACTAGTAGAAAATAGGAGTAGCTGATTTAAGAAAGAACTGATTTGACCAAAGAGATTTCGAGAAGCCGGATGCATGAAATCTTATATTTCTATTTATAAACCAGCCTACCTTTTCAGTACGTTCAAAAAAAGAATAAACAAGATGAAAGAAAAAAGACCGTTAAAAACACAGATTTATTTTCAATCTGGAAAACTTTTTTCCTTTTGTAAACAAAAGGAAATTCATTTCGAAAAAGCAAAAATACAGCTATATATGAACATACCATACTAATTTAAATATTTGAAAGCGAAAGCAATTCCCGAATTCACGTGCCCTCTATCATCAATAGAATTTCAAAGTCATAAAAACTCTTTAAGTTTTTCTTATTACTATGACTTTATCTTTACTTTAAGTTTTTCAAAAAAGCCATTCTTTATGTGCATGCATGGGTTATTAATTCTTCTCTCAATATAATAGTTAAAAGGGGTTTCCTTTTCTGCCATTGGTATCTCTTTATATATTTTCCTTATCTTTCCACTTCATCAACTTACACCATACTTACAGAAGGAGATGCAAATGGGCTTTCATCATCCACTTTTTCTTATAGTATTTGGGTTTATTATTATCTTGAATATTGTTAATGGACATCCAATAGAAGATCTGGTGGAGAATTTACCAGGGCAACCAAAAGTGGGATTTAGACAATATGCTGGATATGTAGATGTAGATGAAAAAGCAGGGAGAAGTTTGTTTTATTACTTCGTTGAAGCTGAGAAAGATGCTGATAGACTTCCTCTTACTCTTTGGTTAAATGGAGGTTTGCTTTTTCTTCTTTCTCTTAATTTTTTGGTACTAAAGTATAATTGTGATTGTTGTTCTAATATTCTTGATTTAGTTGGAGTCTTTGAGAATTAGTTGGAGTTTGTATCAATTGAAAGGACAAAAGTAAATTTATTTTATCAAAGTCCAAAATTTTCTTTGATTATTAAAGATTCGACGTTTGTAAGTTTCAGTATTAGTAATGTTATTGATAGAAAACCATTAACTATGAAATCCTTATTAAAAAAACATTCATTTATATGTGTATTTTGTCTCTTGCTTAATGGAGTTTTATTTAGCTTGTATGGTAATATGCGATTAGTTTCTTTTTCTTTTTCTTGTTTATTTGGAAAAGAAATCTAAATCTTTTAACGGTGAATCGGTCTAGTTGATCTGCATGTACGATAGCCTTTATTTTCTTCACGTTGAAGGAACAGTTTCCCTCCTTGACCCACTTTTCCCCCTCATTTTTTAATGGCACATTGAAAGATAAATAACTATGTGGGGAATAATATGTAAGAGCATTCAAGTTTCGACTTTTCCATTAGTCACTGCTTGTGAACCTAACTTGAAAATCACACTAAACCAAAAAAAACAAATTAGGTTTGGTTTAATTTAATTTGATATTAAGTAAAAAAATTAGAACCAAACTTATATATAAATATATAATTTATATATACTTTTTGAAGAATTTATATTGAATTTTCTTTAAAAAATATTAACCTTGAAAGCGTATATTAATAAAAATAATTGTTAAACGACTAAGAAAATAACTATTATGTGTTAGTAAAAAAAATTCTCACATTAGAATATTTTAATAGATTATATGTTTGTCAATTTTTTCAATATTTACTAAATATATATCCACTTATCAAAAAGTTATCTATAACTTTCATAGAGTAAACAAACCTGAACCATACTAATCTAAACCGATATAATTAGTTTGATTTGGTTTTAATAAAAAGCTAACCAACCCGGTTTATATATATCCTTAATTACTGCCTTATATATATGTTGACGATATATACTCTGGACTGTACTAGTGGACGTACACCTTAATAACTTGGTTGGTTGGTGATATTTGCAGGGTTGGGACCAATCTGTTTAATGATTTATCTCTTCCAAACTTCTGATCATTTTTAAAGCATCTTATATATAATAAAACCGAAAACAAGAAAAACTATTGAAACTTATTAACTCATCTTTAAAAAAATAAAAAAGACACTTTTAAGGGACGAAGTATTATGTTGTTCGCACATCTCCTGGGAAGGGCCACACCTTAAAATTGATATGATATAATTAATTATATTAACGTAAGTATTTGGTATATAATAATAAGCAATTAATTTTACGGTTCAAACTCATAATTCATAGTTAGAGCGCAAACTTACTAAGAATATTTGATAGATATTGTCTTATATTCGCCGCATGAAGGTCACCTAAGGTTAGATTACAACTGGACCGAAGTACCATTTTGAAAGTCATTTAGCTAATATTAATTAATCTATAATAGTCAAAGAACTTTGTCTTGCAAATTGGGAGTAGTGTTATGTTTTCTTTCTCTATCTCATATAGATAAATTCTTTACAATTCCACTTTGATCTATGTTGTAGAATTATGATTTAAAACACTCAGTACATATGTGCTGCAAACTGAATTTTGGAGAGATATAATGTATTAAATTCTCTCATCAACACTTAGTCTCTTGCTTGCTTGAGGACATGACCTTCATCACTATTAAGTACAATCTGATTATTATTCAATTTCTATTTTGTATCTTTCCTTTTAGAGTTAATTTGATCAAACATTTATGGTGAAGTTGGAAGTGACTAGAATATATATCTTTCTCAAATATATTTTAGAAAATAATTTTGGAGTACCCAAAAGTTGTTGTACCTTGTTTAGAAACAGAAGAAAAAAATTAATTAAAAAATCTTAAGAGATACTACTTATATGTATATCATCTTGTATTAGTCCTCCACAGACGAAATACTTGTGTCTATATATATGTGTATGTGTATGTTTAATTATAAGCAAATTAAAGGGCCTCATAAGCTAATCAAACTACACCGTGCTTGGTGTATTTTATTATGTCAAAAGATTTTAAGATTAAATTCACTAGTATTGTTAGCAATGATGACTCTCATACAATAGAGCAATCAACATCATTACTCAACATTTGAATTGGAAGCTTTTAAAAGGGATCTTCTAGTAATTTCGTATATACATGAAGGATTATTTCTTAATTTCGTCTAGTCTTTAATAATTTGATTATTTTCAGGTCCAGGGTGTTCGTCAATTGGAGGAGGTGCCTTTACAGAACTAGGACCCTTCTTTCCTAGGGGTGATGGCCGTGGTCTCAGAAGAAATACTAAATCTTGGAATAAAGGTATACTATTACATTACCTTAGTTTTTATATTATAAAATTCCAAAAAAATGAATATGTTAATATTTGATTCTTACTATAAATATTTGTTTGTTTTGATTGATACAGCATCAAATCTTCTATTTATTGAATCTCCTGCTGGTGTTGGATGGTCTTATTCAAACACATCTAGTGATTATACTTGCGGAGATGACTCCACTGGTATATATATCATTTCGACCTCTACATTTTCTCCTTTAATTTGGTGAAAAATATGGTTAACGGAAAAAATATATATATATAATGTTCTCATTTTGTTGTTGTTTCTCAGCTAAGGATATGCTCACTTTCATGCTCAGATGGTACGAAAAGTTTTCAGAACTAAAATCTAAACCTTTGTTCCTTACAGGTGAAAGTTATGCAGGTACGAGAATATATCTATTCTTATTTTTTGTTGAACATGTGTAAATATTCTTATGTTCTATCAAAGATTAGCTTACCATATATGTCTTATTTATTCTGATGAAAGGACATTATATACCACAGTTGGCAAATATCATACTTGACTACAACAAGCAGTCCAAGGATTTTAAATTTAACCTAAAGGGAGTAGCTGTAAGAACACTCGAAACCATATACTCAAGCTATTTCCTTTAATTTTTCCTCTATATATTAAAATCAGCCCTCCTAAATTAGAAGTAATTTCTATTTTCATTTTCTACAAATTGGAAATCCACTTTTGAGACTAGACAGAGATGTTCCAGCAGTGTACGAATATTACTGGTCACATGGAATGATATCAGATGAATTGTATTTGAGAATCAAAGAACACTGCAATTTTGATGATTATGAATTCCCAGTTCCTCATAATGAGCCAATCTCATGCAACCAAGCTATTGATGAAGCATATAAAGTAATTTCTGACTATATTAATGTCTACGACGTTATTTTGGATGTCTGTTATCCTTCTATTGTTCAGCAAGAGCTGCGTTTACACAAACAAGTAAGAATCATATGTCTTAAGTTATTGAACTTGTATGGTCATTAAACTTTATCCAATATTACAGTGGCCACTGAACTTATCTACTATAATAGCAAGTCACAAAACTGTTTCTTGTTTAGTTAATTTAATATGACAAAAATAATTTAGTGACTTTACTGTTATAGATGTGACTTTATTGTTATATAGTAGTGAATAAAGTTCAGTGGCATATGTATATTAGCTCATTGAATATTTTCAGATGTTTGTATTGATTTTGTTATTTTGTTGAAATTTAGGTTACAAAGATGAGTTTGGGAGTAGATGTATGCATGACATCTGAAAGATACTTCTATTTCAACCTACCTGAGGTTCAGAAAGCTCTTCATGCTAATCGCACTAATCTACCTTACGAATGGACCATGTGCAGTGAGTATGTAATCTAAATTGTTTTGAAATCTTTAATGTTGAAAATAATTATACCGAAATAGATAGAACTAATACCATATGTTTCAGGTATTTTATTAATACGATCTTCGTTTTGGTGGTGTTTGTATGAGACAGTGTGCTGAATTACTCTCAATCAGATGGTGACACCGATATGCTTCCATCCCTCAAAAATATTATTCAACATGATGTTCCTCTTTGGATATTCAGGTAATTTACCATGTTTCCCTCGCATTACAATGACTACTAACAATGGGGTTGTGCGGATTTGACTTCTCCAAAGAAAATTCTCACCTGCACATAATGTCGCATAGGATATGAATCCCTAATATATATATATATATGTATGTATAATATAATGCTTTAAATTATCGAGTGCTCATCACTATTTATTTGAGACAATAAGAAACTAGATTCCGGGGCAGATTATGGGGCAAGTCAACCCATAGTCTCTCTTCAAAATTAGATATTTTATGTATATATTTTCGAAAATTGGTATACTATTAAATATTGATACATATGCTCCAAAAAGGACAAATGATACACTTGGTTGAAGTTTAATTTATTTACCAAAAGGAATGATCTCTCCTCAAAATTGAAAATTCTAGATCCGTCTTGTTTAAATCTTGAATATAGTTATCTTTTTGTTGTCATTAGCATGATTCTAAGCTATTGTATATGACAGTGGAGATCAAGACTCAGTGGTACCACTAATAGGGTCAAGAACATTGGTGCGAGAATTAGCTAATGATTTAAAGATGAAGATAACAGTACCATATGGAGCATGGTTTCACAAAGGGCAAGTAGGAGGATGGCAAGTTGAGTATGGTGATAAACTCACATTTGCAACAGTAAGAGGAGCTGCTCATATGGTTCCCTACGCACAGCCATCTAGAGCTTTGCATCTTTTCAGCTCCTTCGTTCATGGAAGAAGATTGCCTAATACCACTAGTATTCCCATTTCCTGATGGTCACTGAATTTGTAAATTTAATTTTTTTCTGTCAAAAGTATAACTTACTTTCATCTTTTCTCATCAGTGATTTCATGACTCTTGAATTGGGAAGCCCGCTAATGCAAATATTAATGGTTGTTTTCACGACTCGAACTCATAATTATACTCTTGAATGATTGTTTTTATCTTATATCAAGGTTGAACCCTTAAAGTTGATTCAAGAGCTTGGATCTATCTTTGCAATTTATATTGTTGCGCAGAAATGTTGAAATGAAGCCTGATCGAAAAGGAAATTGACACATAAGTTTCATATAACCTTCTCTGATTAACTTGAAATTGAATTGTAGTTATTTGATATTAATGTGCAAAAGTATTTTAGAAGTCTCCGTTCTCAAATTTGGATGTCTCATACGTATGATGATATTGTTGACGACCGAGAACATCACATTCCCCTCTCTTCTAATAAATACTCCTACTATCATGTAAGAGATACTTTAGTACATAAAGCTTCATAGAGAAACTTAAAGATGAAATTAGAAATATTAAATTTAACATTCTCTTCAATTGTTAAAATAAGAAGACTATTACTCATGATTTGCTAAAATATATGTTTCGAAGTAATATCTAGTCATTACCTCAAGTATTGGGTTGGAATGCCTTCCAAAGAAGGGGGAAAAAAAAGAAGAGAGGCTAAGGATAGGAGAAGAAACCTATATGGCTTCATGGGGAAACTATATATGTTGCTTAAAAGAAGAGTACAAAGGAAACCGACAAACTAATGCTATATTTAATTCGATAGTATGAACGGAAATATATTGAATATCTACTTTTTGCTTTGCAATAATTTAAATAAAAATGCATAACCTATTTATATTTTTCTTTAGCATTTAATCATGTAATTAATATTCCTTATTAATCTATTTATTTTAGTATAACTTAGTACTTTTAGATTATGTTTATTTTTATTAAGACTTTTTAATTAGCAATATTTATATTACATAATTTTATTGTCTTTATTGTTGAATATGTTAGGATAATGCCATGACACATCTCATATTTGTATTATTTTCTTGAAAAATACTTTATGTAGTTATATCTTATTAGGATTAAAGAAATATTTTGAGCACGCGGTATATGATTTGTTCTACGAATATTTTACCGGGAAAAACCCCGAAAAATCAAAATTTAAGAAAATCCGAGATTGAAAAACTCGAGTTTTATTGGTTTGGTTCGGTCTTTAGATATAATAACCCGACACAATTAGTTTGTTTTGGTTTGGTAATTATAAAATTCGAACCAAACCGACCTACGTACACCCCTAACTGTAGCAATGCATCGTACATAAACAGAGGCGGACCACAAATCTCGACAGTTACGGGGAAAATTTATCAGTGGAAATAAAAATTGGTACGAAGACCTTTGTTAATATCTGGCTATTTCTCCAAGAAATTAGCAAATATATATGGATCTTTTGCCGAAGTTTTTGTTGGGAATAAACCCCCTATCAAAATAATATTCACGATAAAAAAAACGGAATAATAATGTAGCACCGAGATACGGTAATTAACAAGAATAACAACGACACCAAAATTTTTTCGTGAAAAACCCTTTTGAATAAGGGAAAAAACCACGGCCCCGAGAGAAGCAACTGATATCACTATAGTAAGGAATTTTACACTTTGTAGTTCCGAGTAAAATACTCCAAAGACCACTACAACATTCAAAAGAAATAACCCTCTTTTGATATTCCCACCTTACTAAAATATCGCTTACTGTCTATTTTTCTCACAGACTACTTTCTTATACCTTGTCTGTGAAACCTCACTCTTTCTTTCTCTCTTTGTTGGTGTATAGAAATGAGAGTTGAAACTCTCCTTTTATAGCCAAAGCTTTACTCTCCAAAACCTACAATATTTGACAATTTACACACACTTTTCACAATTTAACAAAGTTGGCTACCAACCCAAAGAAATTCAACAAGGTTGGCTACCAAACCAAACTAATTCAACAAAGTTGGCTACCAAACCAAACTAATTCAACAAAGTTGGCTACCTATCCAAACCAAGTCAACAAGGTTGGCTACCAAACCAAAGAAACTTTTATTAGGCACATGCCTAATACTTATTCAATGAGATGGACATCATCAAACTCCCCCTCCAGTCTCATTCATCTAGAGGAGGTAGCACTATCTTTTAGTTTGAGTGCACGCCGACAAGTTCTTTGCATAGCTCGAACTTGTTCCTTGGTACAACCTTCGTCAGCATATCTTTCATCCACTGGTTCTTTTCTGGACGGGACAACACCCCCTTAAGACATTCTGGCTCCCCCTAGTGATGAGGACATACTCTGTGGAAGGGTACCTGCACGATTCTACCCTTGGCCTCTCCGATCTCCTCAGAGGTTGAGTTTGTTCTTCTTCCTGAGTGGGGTGCTCCACTTCCTCGACACCTTCATCAAGTTGCTCCCCCTGCTCAATAACCTCACCATGTTGCTCCCCCTGCTCGGCAACCTCGTCGGTCGTGCTTTCTGCACTTGTGGAATTGTCAGAAATAGAAGGAATAGTAACAAGGTTATGAATTATACCATTCTTCGCCTTTTCTAACATATCAGCAGCAGTTCCAACTTCACTTTCTCTGAAGACTATATCTCTACTTCTGATGACCTTCTTCTTTACAGGACCCCTCAATCTGTACCCTAACTCTTCATCTCCATATCCGATAAATATGCAGGGAACAGATTTATCATCCAGCTTTGTTCTCTGCTCTTTTGGTACATGTGCAAAGGCTCTGCAACCGAACACCTTCAGATGCGAGTAGGACACATTCTTATTGGTCCAAACTCTCTCTGGGATGTCAAACGCCAATGGAACGGATGGACTCCTATTGATCAGGTAACATGTTGTTTGAGCTGATTCACCCCTGAATGACTTAGGTAGTTTTGCCATTCTGAGCATGCTTCTCACCTTCTGCACAATAGTGCGGTTCATCCTCTCTGCTACACCATTGTGCTGTGGGGTTCCAGGAACTGTCTTTTCATGTCTGATCCCATGACTTGAACAGTACTCTTCAAATTCCCTTGAAGTGTACTCACCTCCATTGTCACTTCGGAGACGCTTTAGCTTTTGACCTGTCTCCCTTTCTACTAGAGCATGAAACTTCTGGAAAACTTGAAACACCTGATCTTTGGTTTTCAAAATATAAACCCACAATTTTCATGAAGCATCATCAACAAAAGTAACAAAATATTTGTTACCACCCATTGATTCAATTTCCATTGGGCCACAAACATCAGAATATACTAAATCAAGTATATTCAGTTTTCTTTCAGACGATGTCTGAAATGAGATTCTATGCTGCTTACCAAATAAATAGTAGTCACAGGGTTCTATTCTTGTACCTTTGGCATAAGAAATAAGTGATTTCTTGGCAAGAATCTGCAATCCCTTCTCGCTCATATGACCCATTCTTTTATGCCACAAATATGCAGGAATCTCATCTTGTGCCGCATTCAATTCACCTTAGCATATTTCTGCATTTGTCCTGTACAACATGCCACGAGCAACTCCCTTTGCAATCACCAATGATTCCTTGGTGAGTCTCCACTTTTGATTTGCAAAATAGTTCTCGTATCCATCTCGGTCTAAAGCAATCCCCGAGATTAAGTTCATCCGCAAATCAGGTACATGCCGCACATCCTTTAGAACCAATGTGCATCCGACATTTGTCTTGATACAAATGTCATCAATCCCCTCAATCTTTGAGTAACTCGTATTACCCATTCTCACTGTGCCGAAATCACCTGCTATATATCTGCAAAAAAGATCTCTTACCGGCGTGGCATGATAAGATGCCGCTGTGTCAACCACCCATTCCGACTCTGGACCTCACAGGTGCATGCATTCCTCTTCCTCATTTATAAAGAGGACAACATTGTCATTGTTTTGCACCATGGCAGCTGTGTTGTCGTCATTCTTCTGGCCACTAGTTTTACCTTTGCCCTTCCTTGGATTTGGAAAATCTCTTTTGAAGTGACCTGGTTGATCACAGTTGTAGCAATTTCTGGCTTTTGATTTGAATCGATTCTTTGACTTTCCATGAGCTCCGGATCTACCATAGTTTCTCGAACTCCTTTGATAACTCCTGCCTCTACCTTCTGTGATAAGAGCCTGTCCTTGATTTTCAGGCTTCTTTCTCATCTTCTCATTTAGTAAAAGAGCCGATGTGACATCTTTCAACTCAATAGTAGTCTTACCGTGCAGGATGGTTGTTGCCAAATTATCGTACGAAGATGGCAACGAGTTCAATAGCAAGATGACTTTATCTTCCTCCTCGATTTTTACTCCGAGGTTGGCAAGCTGTGTGATTAGTCCGTTAAACACACATTTAAATGCGACAAAAAATTCATACCTTCACCCATGTGTAGGGCGTATACCTGCTTCTTCAGGTACAATTTATTTGTCAGCGTTTTGGACATGTATAGGCTTTCCAACCTTGTCCAAATTCCACGTGCAGTGTCTTCATCAATGATGTTATTTATCACATCATCCGATAAGTGCAACCTGATTGCACTAGCAGCTCTTTCATCCAAGTCAGCTCAATCCGCAGCTTTCATGGTATCAGCCTTTTTGGCATCAACAGCTAATACCTTGTGTAATCCTTGTTGGATGAGCAGATCCCTCATCCTTCTTTGCCATGTTGAAAAACCGTAATCTCCGTTAAATTTAGCTACCTCGTACTTTACTCCGGACATTTTTATTTTTCACCGAGTATAGTATTACCGACAGTGAATAGTATTTCAGTGAACGAGCAGAACCTGTGCTCTGATACCAGTTGTTGGGAATAAACCCCCTACCAAAATAATATTCACGACAATAAATGCGAAATAATAATGTAGCACCGAGATACGATAATTAACAAGAATAACAACGACACCAAAATTTTTACGTGGAAAACCCTTTTGAATAAGGAAAAAATATCACGGCCCCGAGAGAAGCAACTGATATCACTATAGTAAGAAATTTTACACTTTGTAGTTCTGAGTAAAATACTCCAAAGACCACTACAACACTAAAAAGAAATAACCCTCTTTTGATATTCCCACCTTACTACAATATCACGTACTGTCTATTTTTCTCACAGACTACTTTCTTATACATTGTCTGTGAAACCTCACTCTTTCTTTCTCTCTTTGTTGGTGTATAAAAATGAGAGTTGAAACTCTCCTTTTATAGCCAAAGCTTCACTCTCCAAAGCCTACAATATTTGAATTTACAAACACTTTTCATAATTCAACAAAGTTGGCTACCAACCCAAAGAAATTCAACAAGGTTGGCTACCAATCCAAACTAATTCAACAAAGTTGGCTACCAAAGCAAACTAATTCAACAAAGTTGGCTACCTAACCAAACCAAGTCAACAAGGTTGGCTACCAAACCAAAGAAATTTTTATTAGGCATATGCCTAATACTTATTCAATGAGATGAACATCATCAGTTTTCCGGTGCCGGCAACCCTCTAACTATGATGTAGGTCCGCCTCTGTACATAAGACTCACCACAACAACAGAACATTGTAGTAGAAGAAGACTCGGGAAAACTGTGTATTCCTAGCAAAACGACAGTAGATGAATATCTTATCACTCTACTACTACCTCTGTTTTTCTGATTTCTTCAAATTCAACTCCTATTCTGCGACTGCCTAAGATACGTTCTTGTTAAAAAATGTTATAACGCGGGAGATATATTGGACTCATTTGTATATTTAATTGGAAGAATATATACTTTAGAAAAATCAGATAATGGAAAGGCTCGATCTCCTCGTTGCTACACAAGTATAATTAACATGTTATGTGATGGAGTAGCTAGTATATAAGATTGGTAAAGAATGAAGAAAAGGAAAAAATGCTTTAGTAATGATTATGCACGAAAATGGAGGATAAAGCTTAAATTCCTAAAGCTAATATTAATCATTAAGAAAAAGAAAAAGCTACACAAGCTAGCTAGCTATCTGCGGCTTTACACTGGTCTCCAAAATTATAGTACTTAGTAACTTCTTGAAGTATGAAGTAAATGAGCTTCCATGCCTTTAACTTCCTAAAGCAACACAATCTTTTGCAATAGCATTATATTCGAGAAACAATTAGTGATGGTTAATGCAAGTGAACTTCGTAACTTGTTTTTCTCTTCGCAAATACGATTTGGAGAGTACATGTTGTCAATTCATCAGGTCGTTCAATAATGGGAAGAAAGTCCTGAGTTGCTCTTTGAACATCATAGTAGGAAAATCTTTGTGGTGCTACATCTGCCAACCACTCTTCATCAGCTTTGATTGTTTTACCGTGACGTCTCATCAGCACGAAACCTATCACTGAAGCAAGGCCTACTAAAGCGGTAACAGAAGAGACAACAACGATAAATATCACGACTATTCTTTTCTTTGATTTACCATGACAGGCCTGGACATGCATTTTAGGGTTACCACATAATCCTTCTTTTGACACGAAAGACTGGTAAGAGAGATCAACAAAAGGTCCTCCATTTGGAATTTCCCCGTGTAACCTATTGAATGAGACATTAAAGGAGTCTAGTTGCTTAAGTGCCTCTAATAACTTTGGAATAACACCAGACATATTATTATATGAAAGATCCAATCCTTCCAAATTTATTAGTTCTCCAAATGTCTCAGGAATAGATCCTTCAATCATGTTATGAGCCAAAGACGGTTGAGTGAATTTCTGTAGACTTCCTAATGTATTAGGAATGTTGCCTGAGATTTGGTTCCAGGAAAGATCCAGAATAATTGCAGCCTTGAGGTTTCCAACTTCAAGTGGTACAGAGCCATTGAAGATATTAGTAGATAAGTTCAGCTTCAAGATGTCTTTGAGCTTCCACAGACTTGAAGGTATGCCATCTGAGAAGTTGTTGGAATCAAGATAACCTCCCTTAGGGAAGTCACATTCCCCAAGCAACTAGAAATATTTCCCTGCATTTGATTTTGTGAAAGATTTAAGAAACCCAAGTTGGATAGCTCACACAAAACCACTTATTCTGTTTGTTCCAAGTGAGAACTGTTGAAGTTTGTTCAACGAACGTATTGTCTTAGGGATAATGCCAGTCAAGTCATTGTCTTCCAGCTTCAAATAAGATAAAATTCTCAAATTTCCGATTTCAATGGGAACATGGTCCCTGAGGTTACATCCATCTGCCTCAAATGATTGAAGAGAGAAAGATTTCCAATGGACTTAGGAAGCATTGCATTTAGGGGACTGAGAGACAATATCAATTCTCTTATGTGTTTACAATTGGACAAATTAGTGATAAAGCTCAGCGGTGAAGATTCACTAGTAAAGGAGTTGCCTTGCAAGTTGAGAATTTCAATAAGTCTTAAGTTTCCTAGAGAGTCAGGAACTGAACCTGTGAGTTTATTTGCACTGAGTTCGAGAATAGTAAGCTTAGACAAATTTGAGATAGAACTAGGTAAAAAACCACTAATGTTGTTTGCACCTAGAAAAATTCGTTCAAGATTGGGTAATCCATGCCCTACAGTAGAGGGAAGATTACCTGAAATGTGGTTCTGTGTGAGTGAAATAGATACAAGACTTGACATATTGAAGATACTAACAGGGATTGACCCACTAAAGCTATTGAAATCCAAATCAAGGTTCAGCAACTGTTGAAGGTTACCGATCTCATCTGGAAGTTCACCTACAAAATTTAGTAAGATTATTATCAATAGAAGTATTTGAAGAACTAGAATTCTAAATATCTTGTCTGGTTAAATATTATTCAATACCTATCAGGTTATTGACTCCCAGATCAAGTATATTAAGCATAGTCAAATTTCCGACCTGTCTTGGTAGAGGTCCTTCAAGCTTGTTGTCCCACATTGATAAAATGTTAAAGTAATTGAGCCCGTTAATTTATTTTTTCATGCCGAACTATTTCAAATTATAAAGATGACCAATCTCATTAGGAATTGTGCCTGTCAAATTGTTAAGCAGAAAGATAAAACAAAATTCAAGAGCTTATACTGTAGGCATACATGAACTGATTTAGGTAATGTTGCTGGATTAGAAGTGTTCAGGAGTGTATTGATACATGGCAAGATACATCGGACATACTTGGAGGTAGTTAGTTTAGTTACTAGTGGTTATTTATTAACCATGGTTAGCTAACCATAGTGTAGTTAAAAGAGTACTTAGGTATAAATACTGTTAGATTAGGCGGTTGTACAATTAATTCTTCTGAATGGAACGGTGATATTTCCATTTGCATTTCTTCTTCTTCCCTTGCTTTCGACTTTCATTCTTAGATCTGAACTAGGAATTAATTGAATTCATCAATCAACATGGTATCAGAGCAGATAATCGATCAAATCTAGGGTTCTTCACTGTGAATTTGCTGAAGAACGAAGAAAATCGATTTCTGTTTGTCCTCTATTTTTTTAGCTCAGAAACCCTAATTTTTCTCGAATGGTGGTTGATGAAGTTGCCGATCAAAGCTCGATTGTGATTGATCACAATCATCCTCTGTACTTGCATCCATTTGACACACATGGAGTGTTATTTCTAGGTTTTCAAGTAATTGGAATGAAAAATTACACTATGTGGAGTCAAGATATGTAGGTCTCGTTGTTGACGCGCAACAAGCTGGGTTTTATCGACGGAACTATTACTCGTGACACTTATGGATATAAGTATGCTAACCTCTGGGATCGATATAATGCTATAGTGAAATCATGGATTATGCATAACGTTAGTCGTGATTTGTTGAGTGGTGTTCTATTTCGCTCAAATGCATGTGCAACTTGGGCTGATCTACGTGACTGTTTTGACAAGGTAAATGCTTAATGTATGTACTACCTCCACAGAAATCTTCACAATGACTAGAGGAATAACTAGTGTTTCTGTGTATTACTCTAAATTGAAGCATCTCTGGGATGAATATGACTCGATAATGTCACCTCATGTGAGCACGTGACTTTTGCCTCATTAAAATTACTCCTACAGAATTCCCAGAGTTAGGATCTCTCCTTTTTATTATTTAATTTTTAGGATTTAATCGCGCATGTTTGTGTGTATTTTCATTGGTGCATACATGATAAGTCATAAAAATACAAAAAATTGCATAAACATTTAGGATTTGATTGTTATATAATTTTTGTTAGAATTAATTAGTAGTTAGGTTTTTGTTGTGCAAAATAAAAAAATTAGAAAGAAGACTTTGATTTATGTTAATTTTTCTTTTAAATAATAGCAGCTAATTGTGATTTATTAGTTTTGAATAACTTTTCAGGTTTAATTATAGTTGAGTTTTGAAAATTAATTAAAGTGATAATTGAATAATAGATAAAAAAAGATTTAAAAAAAGACGAGATCAGGCTTGCCATAATTGGGCTAAATCTGGATGGCCCAAACACCCCTACCCGTCCAAATCACCAAAAACCAGCCCAACTCGTCCCTGACCCGGTCTGCCATTGGAGACGGCCCAAAACGACGTCATTTTGGGGCGAGCAATCTCAATCGTTCTAAATAGCCATGATCCAATGGCATGGGTTCGAGGTGAATGTTACATAAAAGTATATGAATTGAATCGAACCCTAGACACCAATTTTCCCTTCCTCGTACCTTCGTTTCCGCTGATACGCCGCCTCACAGCCGCCGCCCGAAAATCGTCACTGCCGACAACGACTCTCTGATGCCTCCCAAAAATACACCCCCAAACCGCCTTCCTCTCCCCTCTCCAAATCTACAACCTCCATCCCCAAAGGCCTCACCCATCTCCTCAAATATTCAAATCAGTGGCCACCACCGCCACCACCCACAGCGAAGCCGTCCCCAAACTCTTCCAAATCAACACCCCTGAACCAGCGTTCCCTCCTCTTCCCAATGCCCTAAGAATCAGTCTTCAACTATGCGTCGAACCCTTCGAATAAAGGATTTTGCAGATGCCGTCTCCGTTGTGTCCGGCGGTGGCCACTCAAACCGCTCCCAATTTTATACCCCACAACCCCCAAACCATCTCTTCCCAATCCCAAGTCAAAACTCTTCAAATCTAAATAGAACTCCCCAAATTTCAGATCTAGGGTTCAAGGTTCAATCTGTTTTGAAAGCTTCAAGTGGGCGATTGATTTTAAATTAATGTTATATGTTTATTTCGGACAAAATAAACATATAGCATCAATTGAAAATCAACTTCAAGGTCAGTTCAGTCTAAGGCCAGAATCAGTAAGTATCACTATTTGGTTTTTCTCATTTTTGTTCTACTAGTCTGCTTTGTGCCGATTCTTTCGAATAATTTCTTCTGCTTGCATGAATCAGTTGAGTCATTTGCTCTCTTGCATAGCAATTCATTAGTTACTGTGTTCAAAATTGTCCTTCTTTGTTTATTTTGTTGATCGTTTAGTTGATTGTGAATTCCATTAATAGATAGCAGGAATTAGACCACTTAATTCTTGATTCCGGGTTTAGTTGGGTTATGAGAGTTCTTGTTCTAAATAGTTAGGTTTATTAGCTTCAGATCTATTTGTGTAGCTATAGGTCCTCGATACAGTTTAGGTTAGCCCTAGGATATCAGTGAGTCTATTTCAGCCTTGGGAAATTGGTTCAATGGTTGGAGTCTCTAGTTCAATAACCACAGTTATCTTCTGACCAAGGGGAAGGGTTGGTCTATTTAGTTTGGTAATTCATAATAACTGAAAGGGTAGAATAGATATTTAGGCAATGGAAATCTTGCAGAAAACTCCTGGAACCTTCTAGTTAGAGGTTCAAAATTAGAATTTCTGGTAATTCTCTAATAAGCTTGAGGCACAAGTCAGAAAATGAGGGACTAATTAGACAATTCTGAAAAATAGGAAAGGGACTAAGGAATAAAACACAAAGAAAAGGGTTGCACTAAGGTTGGGTTACAAATAGGCAAGTTTACGCCTTCATTGACAAGTCTGGAGTCCCTGAAAATTTTCCACTAGTCTCAGATATGAAAAATTTCCAAAAAAATAGTTCACATAACATCTGAACCTCTAAAAAATGATGAAGTCTCAAAAATCCTAAAGTTTTTCATATCCTGCTGTTCTATTTTGCATAATTCCTCAATTATTTTTAACCCATAGTCATCAATTTGAGCCATTAAGAGACAAATTGCACGAAATATTTTGGAGGTAGGATATTGGAGTTTGGGCAAGTTTGAATAGATCCAATTTAGGGTGGGATTGGGTATCAAACAAGTTGTTTTAGTTCATTTTGGGTGTTAATTGCTGAAAGTTCTTCTTGTTATTATTTGATAACTGGTTCCTGGGTATTGTCGAGTTGCTACTGCTGATGAGTGTGTAATCGCTGGAGTTTTGAACTGCTGATGACCCTCTCTTTGCTTTATTACAAATTTCAGGTATTTATTCTCACTCAGGAAATCTCTAAATGCACAGCTACATGTAGAAATGGTCACATTTTTTATATTGGAAACATATTCCTGTTATGCTAATTTTGTAGTTGTAAACACTGTTAGTCTAGTAATACTTAAACAGTCGTTTCAATAGATTTATGTCTTAATTAATAAACATTTGGACTGTGCTGGATTGTTTCGAATTATTTGGACTGTCAACTTTGTGTTGTTCAAACGTTAGTAGGGTGAAAACATGGTAGTCAATAATCTGCTTGGTCCTCACGTCTGATGTGACAATAGAAGCATCACGTATACACATATGTTGATTCGTATCGATTGGTTTATCAGATTACATATGTCGATTTTAAATTTGAGTTTTGGTATACTAATTCACAAGTAAGAAAAGGGTCACACTATCTGGATTTTACCCCATCAGACATCTGTGAAACATTAAGAATGATCAAAATATAAGTGATTTTAAACAGCTGTGACATAGTTATTTTTGGAGTGCTATCCTTGCTTTGTGATTCAATTGTAGTTTCAAATTTCTAGGCTCAAACTGAAGGCCCAAACCATTGTAGTTGAGAAGCACATGAAAATATATACTCCTGGGTTAACTACTTCTAATAATGAGCCCAATTGTAGAAATCAACCATAAAATTGCTGAAGGTATGCATGTTGAATTTTTGTGGTAGATCATTAACATGTGAATTAATTAGGACTTCTCTTTTATTTTAGAGACGATGTATAATAGGAAATCATAGTTTTTTTAGAACTCCTTTCAAAAATAAAACAAGCGTGCCACGCTAAATAAAATCATATGCTGAGTGGCCCTCGAATTATAGTAAAAATGCTTAGATATCCGGGAGATGCCGTTTAGCAAATTTCACGGTTTTCCCACGAAGATTAAAAAATGCGTAGTTGCTTTAGACGCGTTATTTTAATATTTTACCTTCCTAAATTCGGGTGTGCATTTATGTGACCCAAATCTAAACCTCAATGAAGTTTAAATATATCAAGAACTGCATGCGTATTTATGTGACGTGGTTCGTGACATGTTTTAACAACATTGCAAATTTCCTTAAAGAATGTTAAAAGCAGTGAATAACTTAAAATTGTACCATAGGCTAAAACATGTATTAGTATCTGATAATATTCCAATTATAGTAGTTTAAGCGACTGTACTAGAACTATGGAATCCGAGTGTGCCTAACACATCCCTCGGGTAACAGAATTCCTTATTCAAAATTTCTGGTTCGCAGACTTCAAAAGCAAAGTTGAATCTTCCTCGATGTGGGATTTAAAATAAACCAGTGACTTGGGACACCAAAAACCTAAACCTATCCCAAGTGGCAACTCTAAAAAAAAAAATAATCACATTTCAAATAATGCCACTTTCATTGGAAAATCTCCATTATACGTGTCATCTTTCGGGGCAGACGTGTAAAAAGGATGTGTGACAGCTCTGGCGACTCTGCTAGGGAAAACGAACCCCAGAATCTTTATTTCAGGGTTCAAGAATTAGAGGTTAGAATAACTGTTATATTTGGCTTCTTCTGATTTACCTACATGTTCTATGGTAGGTGCTAAACGCTTTACCGCTTTGATATTATCTGAACTGTACATATAAACTGCTATGAAACCATTCACTTCTCACCTTCGGGGATGTGCTTACTGGTTGAGACTCCCTATTCTGTTGTGCCATACCTGAAAATAAGAAAGAGGCCGGATAAGTTACTAAGCCGGATGGCCTTTTGGTTCCCGCTACGTAACCCCCTCCTCGACATGAGTTGTCCGCTCGGGTGCAAAGTCTAGACCCTATACCAAGGTTGTTAACTTAGAATAACTTGACTTCATGCCGGATCCTAGTAGGAACGCTTATTTATATCATGCATTTGACTTAGGGGACTCAACACAGGGGTTGGGTCCGTCTAGGACAGGTGACCCGAAATAAAAGACAATCCTGATGCATATTACGTGCTACTTGCACATTTATTCACTTTGGATTCGCATGTTGATGGCCTTGTGAATAAAGAGGAAATTTGAGAGTTACTGAGATTAATCATTTGTGAAACCAATGCTCAAATAGCGCCGAAATGCCTCCAGATTTTTCACAAAAAGGGGAAGTTTTTCAATAATATTTGGGTTTTGATAATTTGTTTTGACCGAACTACGCCGGTTTGATTCTCGTCAGGAACGAGATATGTAGGAAACCCTCATCGGGTCCAACCTCCCTTTTGCAAAATAACCAAAACAAGGAAAACAATTGGCCAATTTTAATTATTTTCCTAAATAAATCATGTGATGCCGTTACTGGCAAAAAATAGCCAAATGTTACCGCAAGGGACGCCGGAAGGCTTGATTCTGCACAAATGGCCGCCTCCAAGTCTTGTTTTGACCGGCAAGAGAGCACGGCCTTGAAACCTTCCTTCGGAAGCGCTGAAAGGCCATATTCACAAATTGGGCTTTGAGTTTAAGAAATAAATTTCATAAAATACTGGCTTTAATATTTTTTGAGTCAAATTTTGAGATACTAATTCACCTTAATAAATGTGCCGAATGAGCACGATAATGTTCATGAACAAAATTTCCTTGGAGCTGCGACTGTGGTGGAATGACCTGGGGGAAGCAGGGCAGAACAGGGTCAACATGTATTTGGGAGGACTTACTGGCTTGTTAAAAATTAACCCAAGGGGAGATCTAATAAAAGCATTGATCACATTTTGGGACCCGGCTCATAATGTATTCTCGGATTTTGAACTTAGCCCGACATTAGAGAAAATAGCCGGATATATTGGGACCCCTACAATTCCTTTGAGACACCAATACCTGATTGCCCCAAGAGCCTTTGCCGTGCACAAGTTCCCGAACTCCTTGAAAATTAGTAGAAAGGTTCACAATCCGGACCTGTCAGCTGGCTTCTGATCCCGCAGTTTATATATCAGAGGTATGGGCATATAGGGGGATTCAATAACCCCGAAAACCATGTTTGTAGCAAAGGAAATCAGCTCAAATGGGAGGAGCACTGATGCTTCGCATTCACGGTATTTTTCTTGGGTCTTCTGGTAGTTTTGCGAAAGGACTGGAATATTAACATACGGATAGCAGGGATCGTATGCATTTTAATGACTCAGGCTAAAAACACCCTCGCTCTGATGATCTTATCCGAAATCTTCCGTGCTCTCACCGCCTGTAAAGCGGGAGGAGATTTATTCGAAGGATGTAACCTGTTGTTGCAAATATGGATGATAGAGCATCTATGCCACCAGCCTTGGTTCATGAATTATGGGTCACCAACAAAGAGCTGCATATAAGAATTCTACAACAGGGTTGACGGGTTTAGATTACTTGAGGGTGTCACAGAATGGGTATCGCATTTTCGGGCTATTGTTGCAAATCAAATAGAATGGACATTCGGGTGGCTCCCTGTGGATGAAGTTGTGTATATGCCAGCCACCTGGCCTCATTTCCTTCTGATGGGTCTCCGAAGTATCCAGCCCTGTGCGCCATACAGAGTGCTAAGACAATTAAGTAGATGCCAAATGATCCCCATGGACGAGGATATTAGTCGCCATGCGGTTGAGATAAGCCACAATGGTCAATTCCCTGAACCCATCGTACATCAGATTTGGAGCGAATGCCAATACTTGACAACGAGTACTAAAGTACTCGACATATCTAAAGGCGAGGTTGCACCGGGATACATTGCTTGGTATAGAAAAGAAATAGAGCCTTGAAGGCCGGCTAAAAGACAACATCTCCAAGAATTTGTTGAAACATCACAAGAGCAATGGGATTGGCTAGCTAAGGAGAATGAATACAGGGCCACTATAGGCAAATTGGAAAAACAAATCAAAGAGTTGCAATTTGAAAAATCGTTTGCAAGCCGCAACTAATGAGGGAGAAAAGAAGATATTAACCAAAGAAAATGAAGAATTACGAGCCCAAATCCAGAAAATGAGAGCAGCCGCAGAAAATCCCCCCGAGGTACAAAAGATGAAAAACTCATAGAAAATTTGCGCCGGATAGTAACCGAGTACTGGTTTGACTTGAATAAGGCGGAAGGTGAGCTATCCAGGGTTCGAAAGAAATTGGCTAAAAGTGTTGAGGAACGAGCCCGCATCCTTGAGCAATTAAAAGAAGGGCATAACTATGAGATTGCTGGTTTAAAGCGGAGTGTCATCATGGCTGAGAACAGAATGGCCAAGCAAGTAGGGGACTTCAAAGCCGAAAGAGAACATTGTTATGCGGTGATAGCAAGGTTGGAGATGGATTTGCAGCAATTCCAGGAGTTGAATCAGGTAGCAGAGCGAACTCTAGAGGCGATGGCCGAGCAAATTAGGCGTTTGTTGCAAGAAAATGGTGTTATTAGGGAAAGGATACGGGCAATCGCAAATTACATCACCACAAAGTGAAATAATTGTGAGGATATGATGAGATCCATGTTCTTTGCCACCGCCATGACTTTTGTTCGGCATGTGATGGAAGACCTCCACCATCTCTAAGGGATTTTAGCACGCAAGCCTGCGACAAGGCCGAATGATGCCCCGCAAGCTCCAAAAGCAGTTGAAGTCTTAATGTATTCATGATTTCTGAAAATTGTATTTTTCTTAAAGTTTTTGAGTCTGTAAGTTTTATTATGCCCAAGTCAGTTAGTTGCCTTTAACTTTGTTAGTTTTTGTAAACAAAGTTTTTCTTTATAAGAATTGAAAATTACAAAATATATTGTTATTCCCATCAAATTTTTTAAAGAACTACGCTCAGACTGATTCATGCGGGGCATGATACGTAGGCAATCTTCGTAGGATTTGACCGTATTCTTAAAAGAGGAAAACCAAAGCAAGGAAATAATGAGTAGAAACTAAAAGGAAGTTTGGAATAAATGTCGGGATCACACATGCGACCATTGCAAACATATAGACACGCGTTAACTATATAGGTGCATCATACCCAACAAGCGATTTCCTGTTTGTTATCTATCCCAACCTAACCGTTTGTGTAGTTCCAGTTTCCAGTTACAGGCTTTTAGAACAGTGTTTGGTTTGTGGTAAACTGGCATCGCATCGACATTTCACCATATCAAAAGGAAGCCCAGAAATGTCATCCGAAATGACTTTGCAAGCAGTTCCCATCTCAGAGGATAGCCCGATTGCAAGGATCCCGGCCTCAAAATTTGCGGCAGCTAAACAAAATAGGATCCTTCGACTCAAAGTCATGGAGATGTGCCATCCCTGGATTACATGAGCTCTTCCCAAGGTCGGGGGGTAACTCCACTATTCCCATCAGCCACCCAAATGTCTTCTTGGGACAGCCCACCATACTAGCCAACTTTGTCGGAGCACCTTCTGAATCTCGTCCTCAAGTGTTCACCTCTGGCACAGTTCCTAATATTTTTATGGCTCCCCCATATACAGCCACCACACAGCCCGCAGTGCCGAGACCCGTGTTTGATCCCACGGCCTTCATATTTCAAACTCCCAATTACCAAACCAAGCCTCACTAATACCTCGCATACACTTACCCTCCACCAGCATATGAGCTCACACCAACCCAGGATAAAACTCCTAAGACGCCTGAACAAGATGAGATAACAAGAAGGATGAAAAGCCTTGAACAGAGCTTGAAGAACATGCAGCGCTTGAGTGGGAAAAAGAGCATTTCCTATACAGATATGTGCATGTTCCTGCATGTACATCTCCCCCTGGATTTAAAATGGCAAAGTTTGGAAAGTAAGACGGTCATGGCGACCCCATTGCTCATTTGAAAAAATACGGCAACCAATTGCGTGGGGAAAGTGGTAAAGAAGAACTATTGATGGCATACTTCGGGGAGAGTTTGGTAGGCATCGCTTCTGAATGGTACATGGACCAAGATATCACTCGATGGCATATTTGGGATGATCTTGCTCAGGATTTCGTAAGGCAATTCCAGTATAACATTGACATTGCCCCGGACAGGAGTTCTTTGGCCAACTTGAAAAAGAAACATTCAGAAAGTTCTAGAGAATATGTTGTCAAGTGGCACGAACAAGCGTCAAGAGTAAAGCCGCCCATGGATGAGACAGAGATGGTCACCGTCTTCCTCCAGGCACAGGATGCGGATTATTTTTAAAATATGATGTCAGCAATGGGCAAACCTTTTGCGGAACCAATTAAGATCGGTGAGATGATAGAAAATGGTTTGAGAATAGGAAGAATTATGAGCCATTTAGCCATAAGGGCATCCTCCCAGGCCATCCAAGGTGAAGTAGGAGGAGTCCCAAGAAACAAAAAGAAAGAAGAAGTTTCAATGGCAGCCTCCGGTATGAGAAGACATCATCCTCACAGACCTGTATCACCTTCCTATCAACGGGGTGTACGCTGTGCTTATCATTCCGGAGCCGAAGGACATGACACCGAAAACTATTGGACTCTGAAGCGAGCTGTGGAGAATCTAATTGAACAAAGGAAAATAGTGTTGAGAGATGAAGATGTACCGAATATAACTAATAACCCGTTAGCGGCTCACAACAATGGACCAGTCATCGGGATGATTTGTGAGGACAAAGAATTTGACCCTGCTTTCAAAGTCATAATAACCATTGCTGATGCAGACAGAAAACTAAAGGTTACCCCGAAGAAGGTTGAAGAAAAGGAAATGAGTGAAGCCAAGCACCCGAAAGTAGAGAAGAAGGTTGAAATTAAAACTGAGTCAGCGCCCGCCAAGGAAACCATCCTTTACATCCCACGGGGTCGTCAAGAAAAACAGCCAACTCTGAGTCCCCCATGAAGATTTGAGTTGAACAAGATGATATACGTAGACAAGAGAGCTTATGTGGTGCGGGAACCAATTGAATCGCCAAGGCTGAATGAGCCCGTGGTAATCAATCGCGCACCTCATAAGCCAATGAAAAAACCTTCTGCAGTCCCGTGGAACTACCAAGAAACAATAGTAACACTCAAAGGCAAATACATCAATGGGGAAACTCAAAAAGGCCACCCTGTAAAGAAATTTTCGGACTTGGAAGAAGTGAACAATGCCACCAAAAGGCGATTCCCACCCAAAAAGCCCGTAAATGGTGAAGAGGCGGAGGCCTTCTTTCGAAAGATGAAAATGCCGGATTATGAGATAGTGGACCAGCTCCGCAAGTCTCCCGAGCAATTCTCTTTATTGTCATTGCCGATGAATTCTCCTGAGCACCAGAAAGTGTTGGCCAAATCTTTGAATGAAGCTTACGTGCCGGTTCAAACCTTCGTGGAACAACTGGAGAAAATGGAGGAAAGTTTCTTCGCTATTAATCAGGTTACATTCAGCAAGAATGATTTGCCTCCAGAGGGAGCTGCCCACAACAAAGCCTTGCATCTCACCGTCAAATGCGAAGGCTATTACATCAAAAGAGTAATGATAGATGGAGGTTATGGGGTGGACATATTCCCACTATCAACATTGCAAAGAGTGGAAATAGGAACAGAGAGGATCTGTCTCGACAATGTGTGTGTCTAAGCTTTTGATGGAATTAAAAGAGGTACCATAGGGGAAATTGACTTGGTATTGGCCATTGGTCCGGTCTATTTTGAAGTTACATTTCAAGTATTAGATATGGACACATCCTACAACTATCTCCTAGGAAGACTATGGATTCACGTAGCAAGATCTGTGCCTTCTACTCTGCACCAAATGTTGAAGTTTGAACATGAGAACCAGGAAATTATGGTCCATGGAGAAGATGAACAATCAATCTACCACGATCCTTCTATTCCCTGCCTCGAAGCTAAAGAGGGAAGTGAGCATATAGTTTACCAGACTTTTGAAATTGTGGTAGATGATCAACATAAAGAAGGCAAACCACTTCCCCAGCCTTTCCTCTCCAATGCCTCAATCACGGTGGCAAGAGAGATGATATGTCAAGGGTTTATACCAGGCAAGGGATTTGGAAGTTCTCTACAACGCATAACTGAGCCAATCGCTTTGCCTCCCGCAGAGAAGTTTTTTAGGCTAGGTTTCCACCCAACACCAGGGGATATAACTTGGGCCAACCGTAGGAAACGTCATAGATGGGCTTTACCACAACCCCTACCCACTTGTACGAAACATTTGTGAAGCCAAAGTACAGTGAGGAAGAAGAAGACGAGATCTTCACAGCGGAGAAAATTGAAGAGATATGTGGGGCCATGAGGAAATTATTGTATGAAGCCAACATGGTCCAGCTGGGAGAAGTCTCAAGCACTGCTCAGGTGCTCTAATTGGGACCGGATGACAAGTTGCAAAACTGGAAGGCCACGACTTTCCTAGTCAGGCGGGAGGCCCGATAGTCCTGCCTTGCCAAATTTTCTTACATCACGAGTTATTTTAGGGTGTATCTCGGGTGTGTTTCTTTAGTAGTTTGTCCTTTAAATTAAAAATGTATACCATGTTATCTTATAATTTCAAAGAAATGAAATCAATATTTCATCATCTGCACTCATCTATTTTTTCTGATTTTTGTTTTTCTTCTATCTCATTTTTCTTTTAGTTCCAATAATGCCGCTTTAAATAATATGACATGCTCACGGACTTCATGTCTTGTCCCGAACATGCTAGCTATTTGTGAAATAATGAACCAAGAACTAGAGTACGATGAAGAAGAGGCTTTTAGGGAAATCAACCGAGAGTTGGAACATTTTGAAAATAAACCTAAACCGAACTTAAATGATACTGAACCAGTTAATCTGGGTGGCCCCGGCGAAACCGAGAAACTAATATAAGCACCCATGTGAATAAAGAAATCCGAGACTCCCTGGTTTAACTTCTTTTTGAATTCAAAGACGTGTTTGCTTGGTCTTACGATGATATGCCTGGGTTGAGTGTTAATTTGGTGGTTCATAAGTTTCCTACGTACCCCGAATGCCCTCCAGTCCAATAAAAACAAAGAAATTTCAAACCTGATATCACCGATAAGATCAAAGAGGAGATCACAAAACAGTTAGAGGCGGGGGTAATCCGAGTGGTTCGATACACCACATGGTTGGCCAATGTGGTCCCGGTACCGAAGAAAGATGGAAAAACCCGAGTATGTGAAGACCATAGAAATTTAATCAAGGCGAGTCCCAAAGACAACCACCCTTTGCTTAGTATCCACATTCTTGTTGACAACTGTGCCAAACACGAGATACAATCCTTTGTAGATTGTTACGCAGGATACCACCAAATATTACTGGATGAAGAAGACGCCAAGGAAACAACATTTACCATACCTTTGGGGACTTATTATTACAGGTTTATGCCTTTTGGTTTAAAAAATGCCGAGGCAACATATATGAGGGTTATGAACACCATTTTTCATGACATGATGCATCAGGAGATAGAAGTATTTGTGGACAATGTGAATATCAAGTCCAAGATTTAGGGTGATTGTGTAAGGGACTTAAGAAGGTTTTTTGAAAGGCTTCGCAAGTATTATTTGAAATTGAATCCAGTCAAGTGTGCATTCAGGGTCCGGTTAGGCAAAGTTCTAGGATTCATTGTCATCCGAAGAGGTATCGAGTTGGATCCGACCAACATAAAATCCATTCGAGAGCTATCTTCTCCAAAAACCAAGAAGGATGTAATGATCTTGTTGGGAAGACTGAATGACATCGGCCGACTCATCGTCCAGTTGAATTCTACATGCGAGCCCATATCCAAGCTATTGAAAAAGCACACAACAATTAAATAGACCGGTAAGTGTCAAGAGGCTTTCGAAAGAATCAAACATTACTTGTCCAACCCGCCAGCCTTGGTCCCGCCAGAACCGGGAAGGCCATTGTTTCTTTATTTAACAGTCCTGGAAACTCTACTGGTTTCATCCTCGGGCAGCATGACGCCACGGGAAAGAAGGAGCAAGCCATCTATTATTTGACCAAGAAGTTTACCAGTTAAGAGGACAAATACACGCTGCTAGAAAGAACCTGTTGTGATTTGACATGGGTGGCCCAGAAGCTGAGGAATTACTTGCAAGCCCACACCACCTACCTCATAACCAGGCTGGATCCCTTGAGGTATATATTTCAAAAATTGATGCCCATAGGACGATTGGCAAAATGGAAAATCTTGCTCACCGAGTTCGACATAGTTTATGTCACTCGCACTGCAATGAAGGCTCAAGTAGTAGCAGATCATCTGGCCGAGAATCCAGTTGACGATGAATATCAGCCTTTGAATACCTATTTCCCTGATGAAAGTGAATTCGGTGGAAGTAACATCTGAAGACATCTCTACTTGGAAAATGTTTTTCGATGGAGCAGTGAATGCGAAAGGCGTAGGAATTGCCCCAATTTTAATCTCACCCACTGGTCGACATTACCCAGCCACAGCAAGGCTTTGGTTTTTTTGCACCAACAATACAGCTGAATACGAGGCTTGCATCATGGGCATAATATGGCCATCGACCAAGACGTTGAGGAATTATTAATCATTGGGGATTCAGATATGATCATCCGGCAAGCCCAAGGAGAGTGGGAAAGAAGAGACCTTAAACTCATCCCCTATCGATAGCATTGGAGGATCTCAGCAAACCGTTCAAGTCAGTACAATTCAGGTACATTCCTCGTTGTCACAATCAGTTAGCATACACACTCGCAACTCTGGCTTTCATGTTGCCTTACCATAGAAACGCCTACGTCAATCCTTTGGAATCCAAATCAAAGAAAGGAATGGGTATTGTAATGTGACCGAGGCATAGTCTAGCACCCAACCCTGGTATTATGACATCAAGAAATTTCTGAATACCCAAGAATATCCCGAGCAGGCTATTGGGGAACAATAGAAAACCATCCAACGACACGTAAATAGTTTCTTTTTGAGTGGTGATACCATATACAAGAGGACCCCAGATCTCAACTTGCTAAGATGTGTTGACGCCGAGGAAACCCGGAGAATTATGCATGAGGTACACGCAGGAGTGTGTGGACCTCATATGAACGTGTATGTACTGGCAAAGAAAATACTTTGGGCAGGGTATTACTGGATGACCATGGAGAAAGATTGCTTTAGTTTTGTTCGGAAATGTCATCAATGTCAGGTGTACGGTGATTTGATTCATGCACCGCCAACCGAATTGCATCCTATGTCAACACCTTGGCCATTTGTTGCCTGGGCCATGAATGTCATTGGGTCGATTGAGCCAAAAGCCTCAAATGGACATAGATTCATATTGGTTGCTATTGACTACTTCACAAAATGGGTTGAAGCCATCACACTTAAGTCTGTCACCAAGAAAGCTATGGTAGATTTGTGCATTCCAACATCATTTGTCGTTTCGGTATTCCCGCAACCATCATTACAGACAATACAGCCAATATGAATAGTCGTCTGATGGGAGAACTATATGAGCAATTTAAGATAACACATAGAAACTCCACCCCTTACCGGCCCAAAGCCAATGGTGCCGTCGAAGCAGCTAACAGGAACATCAAGAAGATTTTTAGAAAAATGATTCGAAGCTCAAGATAATGGCATGAAAAGCTGCCTTTTGCATTGCTGGGATATCGCACCACAGTGCGCACATCGGTAGGGGGGAAACTCCATATTTACTGGTCTATGGGACTGAAGCTGTCATACCCGCAGAGGTGGAAATTCCTTAACTCCGGGTAACTGTCGAAGCAGAAATTGAGGATAGCAAGTGGGTTAGACTCGGTTGGAGGAGTTGTCATTAATTGATGAAAAACGAATGGTTGCGGTTTGTCACGGGCAGTTGTACCAACATAGAATGGCCCGCGCTTACAATAAGAAAGTGCGCCCCAGGAACTTTGATGTCGGACATCTTGTATTGAGGCGTATTCTCCCTCACCATCAGGAAGCTAAAGGAAAGTTTGCTCTGAAATGGAAGGGCCCGTATATTATCAGAAAGATACTACCCAAAGGAGCATTGTACCAGGGTGACGTTGAAGGAGACGAGCCCGAGACAGCAGTGAGCGCATATGTAGTAAAAAGATATTACGTTTGAACTCCCTGCCGCCATTATTTCGGCCGGTTGAAATGATGAAGGCTTTCTTTCCCGCTACCCTAAACACTACCAATCCTTCGCAAACCTCTCGAGCCGATTGCATTTCTTTGTTTACCCTCTTTGAAACCTAGAATTGCTATTCAAAATAAAATTAAAAAAAGGAAAAAGAATGTAAAAAGAAACAAACAAAAAATGAAAACAAAAGAGACAACAAACAATTTAGTTTAGGAAACACTTCCTGAACTACGTCTGACTTGATTCCGAAGGGATACGTAGGCAGCCTCTCCCGGAGGTTCAGTCATATCAAAATAAAACCCCAGTTCCCCAAGAAATAAAACCGGGGCAGAAATGTAATAATTCGGCCATAAACCCTCCAGAATGGTTCCAAAGTTGTAAATTTCCATCCAATTTCCTTTGCTCAAGAGGTTGGTCCAAGTATTTCCGATCAATTGGCCAAAACAGGGACGTGACAAACACCATTGTTGGGATTTGGCACAATTCAATTCGAGATAAATAAAATGAGAGAGTCTTATCGGTGAAAACCTTCGGGCACCATAAGGAGACGGTGAGTAGAGAAAATAAAAATGAGAGAGTCTGTTTAGTGAAAACTTGCAAAGAGAACTATCGAGTGACGGGAGAAGAGAAATGAGAGAGGCCGATTGGCGAAAACCCGCAAAGGGCGTCGTCAGCCGAAAAGAGAAAATACTACCACCCAAGCTTGAACAAGTTTCCATGGTTTTTGAAAGATTGAAATAAAAAAGGCAGAAATGGACCTGGGCCTGGCATCTAGTCCAAAAAGCATGTCGCTTCAATTTAAAGTCGGCAGGCACCCCCAGATAAGTCCTCCCCTTTTCTCCAAAAGGGATATTCCTCTATATATCCATGTGTTTGCTCTTGTTATTCTCCCACTCCTTTTCGGTTTAACTTTGATTTCCTGACTATTCCGCAAGAGAAGGTGGTAAGACAGGTCTCACGGGTTTTCTCCTAGCAAGAACTAAAAGGAATATTCGGTATCGGCAAGCGCATTTAGCCAATCCCGGTTGACCATGACGGCTGATGCTTCAAAAGTAGGAAAGTAGAAAGAAAATAAATTCAAAGTAGAGAGCCCATAAAGGCAAATGAAGATTGGAAAGGTTAAGCCCAAGCGAGCTAATTGTTCCCACAAAGTTCCGAAAAGGCAAGCCCCGAGGTAAAAATCGGGACAAAAATCATAACTAAGGACCTGTAAAAAGTATGGATACATATTATCTGTAATTAATGAGCATCAATGATGGAAAACATTATGGAATCTTTACGAAACAGTTACAGTTGCCATTATAACGTTATATTAAATATCATTAATTGCTCATAATGGCTCTATTATGAGAGGAAAGAAACATATTGCTTAGAAATTGTTGTAAAAGGAGAAGAATAAACATTTACAAGGACATTGAATAATATTGGAATGCACTGATTTACTTTGCTTTATTTTATCCATTCAACTATTGTTTAAGTCAATTCTTGTTATTTATTCTATATTTGATTATCAGTAACTAGGGCTGCTATTTGTGCCGGGCCAGGGCCTAACGAGCCTAAATGGGCTGGTCTCGGGCCAAACGGCCCCGGTCTTCACTGTTCTAATGGGTGGAATCGGCCCATAGTGGTCCTAAGCCCATATGGACCCGGCTAAATGGGTCGGGCTCGTAGGCCTATACGGGCCTAACGGGCTTTTTCGTTCCAGGCTATTTTTTTAAATTTTTTTTATCTAAGACACTTTCTTGTAAACTATATATATACTAGTATAAATTGCTTATATATAGCTATAGAAATATATATAATATATAAATTCTACGTAAATATATATATATATATATATATATATATATATATATATATATTATATATAAGTGTATATTATGTATATAATACACATGCAGTGTGTGTGTGTGTGTATATATATTTATATATATCTAGTATGTTATGTATATATATTATAGCTTATAAAGAATTGCAAGTTAAAGACCAAAAAAATATTGCAAAGAGATATTCAAGGTAATGTCATATAATTTTTATTACCCAAAAATGGTATATCTTTCTTAGTCTTCTTCCCCCAATGGAATGAGCACAACTAGGTGCTAAGGTTCGGAGGAGGTTCCGTTGGTGGTGGCGGAAAAGAAGCTTGTTCATCACCACTTCCGCGGGAAGCAGTATCCTCCGCAAGTTCCGCTATCATTTCTTCATAAGCGTCGTCTATCTCTGATTGTGATTCTGCAAGTCCAAAGTTTCTTTTTTCTGCATGGATCCAATCTCTGAATAGTACTGATTTTTCCAAGCTCTCCCTCATAGATGCTCTATGATCAGCTATTTGAAGTCTTGCTTGACTGAAAGTGCTCTCTGATGCAACTGTTGAATCTTGAATAGATAAAATATCCCGATCCATCCTTGCAAGAACAGGAAAATGTTTTTCCTTTGCCTTTAACCATTCCAAAAGATCAAAGCTGCCGTCTGGATTCTCCTTTTCAAGTCCCTGCGACAAATAAACTTGAAGCTTATTTAGATGTGAAGTCTCATATAAATTATCACCTTGAGAATCCCTAAACTCAGTCCAAGATTTAAGTGTTTTTAGGTCTGCAACCCTTATAGACGATTGTGTACTGGACGAAGTAGGGATTGGAACATTTGGCCTAACATGATCTAATGCAAGTTGATAAGCATTATAGGTTGTTTGAGCATTTATTTTAATTGAGACTTTTGCATCTCCTAGTGTAGCAAATTCCTCATGTGAAATATCTAATCTCTTATAAATATTTGAGTATAAAAAGTTCGGACCTCCTAATTTCATTGTAGGGTTTAAGATTGCAGCAACACCATAAATAGGGGGGATAGGGAAAAAATATTTTTTAAACTTTTCTTTCACTGTATTTATAGCAAGTTGATAAATTTCCCCACCCTCCGAAAATTCAACAAACAAATCACATAGTGGTGCAATATAAACTAAACAGTTTGAAATAGTTGGATAATATTGCCCAGAAAATGCATTAGTAGCAATTTGAAAATGTTCTAAAAATCTATAAGAATTTTAACATTCGTCCAATATTGATTCGTAAGGATTTCATCATCATCCTCACCACCAACAGGAGAATTAAATGTTGCTTTAATTGGGTTTCTATATTCATATACAACGACTAAACTTTCGTACATATAATTTCATCTAGTCGGACAAGGTTTTGGAAACTTTCTTTCTCTAAGGCCATATTCATCATATTTTTTAAAATACTCTTTAACTCTACTTCTACGGTTTGAATAAAAAAGCCAATTAAGAGCCATTCTAACCTTTTCAATTTCTAAATTTAAGATTCCCATTCCATAACCAATAATTAAATGGTAAATATGACAAATACATCTCACACGGAAATAATTACTAAATGCAGGATTCAGTGTTGTTGTAAGTATGCCTATATCACTAGTGTTACTAGAAGCATTATCCATAGAAATTACTATATTTTATCTCTAATGCAAAAATATCTACAAATATCAGTAACAGTATTAGCAATAAACTTACCTGTGTGCCCTGTATTTATTATTTTATAAGCAATAATGCATTTTTGCATTATCCACTCCACATCTATCCAATGACTAGTATAATTATATAAAGTTTGTGGGCCAAATGACAATTTTTTAAAGTGACCAACGAATAAATTTTGAAGGCCAACGGCTAGATTTTAAAAATCTGATTGTTGGTCATTTTTTAAAGAATTCTTTTTAAAAAAAAAATGACCGTTGGAGCTTGTTTAGGCCCGTTGGGCCCAGTTGAACCGGCCCAGGCCTGCCTGGCGGTCCCGGACTCACGGGCCTTGTATGTTGAACCAGACCACCACGGGCTTTTGCACCGCTAGCCCAGGCCCACCAGAACCGGCCCGCTAGGCCGGCTAAGACCGCGGTCCTGATGTGACTAAATGTGACTACATGCATCTGTCATGCAATGTTGAAGGGTTTACTTATTGGGTTATTAGAAACAGGAATGAACCTCGTAAAACTGTTCTTGCCTTGTTTGATTTGAGGAGTGAGGCATTTAGCATTATTCCTGTACAGTTCTATGTCCATGAACTATCATGGGTCACTTGCATACTCTTCTGACTATGAATTTAAGAAGTGTCTTGAGGTTTGGGTAATTGAAGGTGGAAGCTGTGGAGAGGGGGAAAAAAATCACATTTGGCATGGGTTTCGATTGTACTAGGGATTGGGGTCTGAACAATGGAGATATAGTAGTTGGAAATGCTCCAAATCAGCCGTTCTTGTTCAACCAGAGAACAAAACAAAGGAGGATAATGGGAATATGTTTTATTCATTCAGTTTCCTACTATACTGAGAGCCTTGTATCGATTAAGGGCTTCAAGCCTTCCCCCTATCAATGAAAGGAGAAAAGGAAGACTTCAATTCTATAGGAGAAAAGGCAAGATAGAGCTAACAGGCACATTCGCTAAATGTAGCAATTCCAACATACTGTATTGTGCTTTTTTCTTGTATGCGTTTCATAAACATCCCTAGGATAGTTCTCTATCTAAATCATTGATAATTTAGGGATTCAAATGTTTAATGACTAGCCTCATTATGGTCTAAGATATGTTCTTGGAGTCGCTATCTGTAGTAAGAATTGATCAGTTTACGTGCATTTTGTCACAGTTGACGATATACAACGACATGGTGGGATCTCACTGCTAGAATTCCGGAAAAAAAGCGATAAAAGTTGGTCGTTAAATTAGCGAAAATAATAAAATAAATATTTAAAATATATTAGCGACCATGGTTGGTCTTTAATTTTATCAAAATATTGACCGGACATGTCAGACTTGCTTGATCAAAGGTAAACTGAGATTAGCGACCAAAGTTGGTCGCTAAAATGGGATCCACCTATAAAATTTAAAAAATTACATTATTATTTTTAAAAAATAATAAAATATAAATATATATATTTTAAAATTAGCGACCAATATTGGTCGTTAAATAAAGGGTAAGACGGTAGCGATCAATTTTGGTCGCTAAAATGGGACCCAGTTATAAAATTTTAATAATTATATATTTATTTAAAAAAATTTATAAAATTTAAATGAATATAATTAAAAGTTAGCGACCAAAGTTGGTCGCTTAAAGAAATAGAGACCAACTTTGGTCGCTAATCTGGGACCCAGTTCTAATATTTATCAATTATATTATTATTTTACATATTATATAAAACATAAATAATAATGATTTAAACTTGACGACCAACTTTGGTCGTTAGTTTAAATTTATGTCTAATTAGCGATCAAAGTTTGTCTCTTTTTCAGCTCAACGATAGTCAAAATTAAAACTACTTTTGTATTTACTATGTAAATAATATAAATGTAAGCCATTAATACTTTTATAATACAAGGGATGAATAGACTAAAATATACTCTAAGTAGTACTACGAAGTGTGTATATATATATATATATATATATATATATATATATATATATATATATATATATATATATATATATATAATATTGTCACGATCCGGATTTTTCATCCTCGAGGGTCGTGATGGCGCATACTCGTAGAAGCTAGGCAAGCCACACATCTAGAATCCATAAATGCTTTTGCTTAAAATCCATTTTTACCAATTTAATTAACATGAAATAAATAATTTTAAAATAGCAAAATTTGTAATTTAGCGGAAGACTTAAACGATATAAACCAAATAATAAGGAAAACCCCACATGTGCCTCTACCCAGAACTGATGTCACAACATTCACGGACTATTAAGAATACTGCAAACAACAGTCTGAAGGAAAGATAACATTGTTTTTCTCGAATACATGAGACAACAGAACAGAATATAAGATAAAGGAGACGTCGGGCATGCGGACGCATGCAAGGCTACCTCGGTATCTAGGTGGACTGAAGGCTGGCTCCCTGACTACTGCTACTGTCTGGTATATGGATCTGTGCAAAAGAGCATAGAGTATAGTATCAGAACAATCGACCACATGTGCTAGTAAGTGCCTTGTCTAACCCCGGCGAAGTAGTGACGAGGCTAGGACCAGACCCGAGATAAACCTATGCAGTTATATATATACAACTGAAAGATAGACAGGATAAACAAAATGAAGTTGGGGAGGGGATCATGCTTCGGGATAGCAAATAATACAAAACCTCAAGAGAATAATAAGAAAATCAAAAATTTAACTCTAACAGGGATAGGGGAAAATAAAGGAAGATTTCACCTCAGTTCAAATCTCGTTGCAGGCGTGCAAACCGATCCCATTTCTCATATCTCGTAGTAGGCGTATCACTCGCTCCCATTTTATTATATCTCGTGGTAGGCGGACCACCCACTTCCATTTTATTATATCTCGTGGTAGGTGTACTACCCGCTCCCATATATATAATATTATTGCGGCCAACTCGATCTATATATAATATTATTGCGGCGTGCAACCCGATCCATATATACTATTGTTACGGCGTGCAACCCGATCCATATATAATATTATTGCGGCGTTCAATCCGATACGTATATAATATTATTGCAGTGCGCAACCCGATCCATATATAATATTTACAATTGTGACGAGAGTCCCGACAAGGAATTAATAAGGTCTACGCTAACAAGAAAGGGAATTCGACAGCATAAGAAAATACGTCCCGTCAAGGAAGAAACATCTATAACCAACTCCAAATCCAACATCTAGCTACCTCACTATAACCCGACTTATTACAACATCTAACTATTCCATCTATAATCAAACTCGTTACCACACTTAACTACTTTTGCTATAACAAAAATCGTTCTGACACCTAACTACCTCATCTATAACCATAATCCCGACCCAACACAAAGAATCATTAACCTAAGTATCTGTAATGTCATTTAAGAACACAATTCAAGGGAAACCCAACTCAACACTAGCCCGGCAAAGGGGTGACATAATGATCTTTATCTTTCTCACTTTTTCTTCACAATTGATTTCGCAACTCGAGCCAATACTCTAGAGTTTGAATTATCATTTATACTTCCATAATTTGTTATGCGACAGAAGCCAATGCTCTATAATGTTCATAGGTCGCAATTCCTTCCACAACTTTACATAACAATGGAAATCATCACTAGGGCATGAATAATACCACGAAATCATGAAAATCACAATATAAGACTCATAGTCATGCTTGACACCGGCGTATAGATACTTGTCACCATGCCTATACGTCGTACTCAACAAGAAGCAGATAATAAATAGGACAAAACTTCTAATCCCTCAAGCTAAGGTTAGATCGAACACTTACCTCGAACTTCCACGACCAACTCAATCCTCAACAACTGCCATCCTTCTGAATTCGGCTCCAAATCAATTATATCTATATATAAATGGCTTCATAACATCAATAAATGCTAAATAATCCAATCACAATATTTTATTTTAGCTTTTCCTTCATTTTTTCCCCAAATCCCAAAAATCGAACCCGGGCCTGCTTGGTCAAAACATGAGGTTTGGACCAAAATCAAATCACACATTCATCCACGAGCCCAAATATATAATTTTCTTTCAAATTCGACCCAAAACGAGGTCTAAATCAAGAAAAATTAAAAGCCCCGACTCTACCCAAATACCAAATTTTCTACCTTAAACCACATGTTTTAGGCCTAGGTATTCAATATATGTCGAAGGAAATGAAAGAAAATAAGTTAAGGATTATTAACCCAAGAAATTTTGGTGAAGAATCACTTCAACGGTCTCCTAAGAGCTTGGAGAAGAAAAGTTTTGTGAATTTTTGGGTGAATTCCGTAATGAAACAATTCTGGAATTTTAAATTATAACTGGGCCAAAAATGGTCTATGTGATCGCGAAAAATGCCATGCGATCGCATAGAAGAAGGGGAAAATGGTCACCACGATCGCGAAAGGAGCACTGCAATCGCGTAGAAGAAACAGGTTGGTCACTGCAATCGCAAACACGACTATGCGATCACATCGAGGAAAATATAGGGCTTCTCAGGCTAAAACTATGCGATCGTGAGAGGAGCTATGCGATCGCGTAGAACAAATTGGACCCCTGAAACTTTACATTATGCGGTCGTGAACATGGCTATGCGATCGCATAGCACAAAGGACTAGACAGCAGCAGACAACAGCTCTGCAATTTTTTTCTTAGACCATAACAACCCCGAAACACATACGAATAACACCCGAGCCCTCGGAGATCCTAACGAAACACATAAATTAACTCAACAACATCATACAAACTTATCCGTGCGACCAAATCACCAAAATAACATAAAAATTAATGAATCAAACCCCAAAATCAAGAGTTTTTCCTCAAATTTCATTAAGATTCAAATTTAGAACCTTAACTCTGAAACACGTCGAACGACGTCTGTTTTTAACCAATATTTACAAAAATATCTTAATTCAAGTATAACACCTGTACCGGGCGCCAGAACCAAAAATATGGGTCCGATACCAACACGTTCCAATCATATATCATTTTAATTTTTCAGAAAAAATAATTTCAGAAAAAATAATTTCTTTTAGAAATTTATTTCTCGTGCTCGGGACCTTGAAATTAAATTTCGGGCATACGCTCGAGTCCCATATTTTCCTATGTACCCTCTGGGATCTCTAAATCACGGGTCCGGGTCCGTTTACCCAAAAAGTTGACCAAAGTCAAATTTATTCATTTCAATATCAAAACATAGCATTTTCCACATAATTTCATATTTAAGCTTTCTAGTTGCGCGTCTGAACTGCTCACGCAAATTTTGGCGACTCTAAATGAGGTTTCCAAGGCCTTGGAAGCATAGAATTAATTAAAAACAGGTGATAACCCGTTGGGTCGTCCCATTTTCCACCTCTAAAACAACCATTCATCCTTGAACGGATAGAAGAAGGAAGTACCTGAGTCGGGGAAAAGATGAGGATAACGGCTCCGCATACTGGACTCGGACTCCCAGTTCGACGCCTCAGGAGGCTGACCTCTCCACTGAACACAAACAGAAAGGAAACTCTTGGATCTCAACTGACAAACCTGCTAGTCTAGAATAGCTAGTGGCTCCTCCTCATAGAGAAGTTCTTGACCAACTTGACTGTGCTGAAATATAACACATAGGCTGGATCTCCGTGATACCTCCGAAGCATAGACACATGAAACATTGGATGCGTGGCTGATAAGCACGGCGGAAAAGTAAGTCTATAAGCCACCTCTCTCACTCGCTCAAGAATCTCAAACGGACCAATGAACCTAGGACTAAGCTTTCCCTTCTTCCCAAATCCCATCACTCCCTTCGTAGGCGACACTCAGAGCAGTACCCGCTCACCAATCATAAAAGCTACACCTCGAACCTTAAAGTCTACATAACAATTTCACCTAGATTGAGCTGAACGAAGCCTATCTTGGATGATCCTAACCTTGTACAAGGTCTCCTGAACGAGATCCGTACCCCACAACCGAGCCTCTTCCAGCTCAAACCATCCAATCGGAGACCGACACCGCCTACCATATAAAGCCTCATAAGTAACCATCTGGATGCTCGACTGGTAGATGTTGTTGTAGGCAAACTCTGCTAAAGGAAAAAAATGATCCCATGAACCTCCACAGTCAGTAACACAAGCTCGGAGCATATCTTATGAGATCTGAATAGTCCACTCGGACTGACCATCTGTCTGGGGATGAAATAATGTGCTCAACTCAACCCGTGTGCCCTCCCAAATGTAGATCTCAACTAACCTCTCAGAAGAATATGAGACTGCCACATGAATGAAATGTGTTGACTTCCTACTCAAAGCATCAGCCACCATATTGGCCATTCCCGAATGACACAAAATGGTGATATCATAATCCTTCAACACCTCCAACCACCTTCTATGCCTCAAATTCAACTCCTTTGCTTGAACAAATACTGAAGACTCTTGTGATCTGTGAACATCTCACATGCCACGCCATATAGATAACGCCTCCAAATCTTCAATGCGTGAACTATGGAAACCAACTCAAAATCATGAATCGGATAGTTCTCCTCATGAATCTTCAACTGACTCGAAGCATAGGCAATGACTTTGCCAAAATGCATCAACATTGCACCAAATCCAATACGAGAAGCATCACAACAAGTTGTATAAGGCCCTGAACCTATGGGAAAAACCAACACTGGTGCCGTACTCAGAGCTGTGTTGAGCTTCTGAAAGCTCGCCTCACACTCATCCGACTATCTGAACTGGTCACCCTTCTGGGTCAACCTGGTCATCTGGGCTGCAATAGATGAGAATCCCTCCACGAACCGATGATAGCAGCCTGCCAATCCCAAGCAACTCTGAATCACTGTAGCTAAGGCTGGTCTAGGCCAGTTCTTGACTGCCTTAATCTTCCTTGGGTCCACTTGAATACTCTATGCCGATACAACATGACCTAGAAATGAAACTGAACCTAACTAGAATTCATACTTGGAGGACTTTGCATATAACTGACTATCCCTTAGAGTCTGAAAACCCACTCCAAGGTGCTGCGCGTGCTCCTCCCGGCTGTTTGAATATATCAATATATCATTAGAAGACTATCACGAAGGAGTCCAAATAAGGCCTGAACACTCGGTTCATCAAGTCCATAAACGTTTTTGGGAATTTGTCAACCTGAATGATATAACCAAGAACGCATAATGCCCGTACAAAGGGCCGAAAGATGCATTAGGGACATCGGTTGCCCTAATCCTCAGATGATGGTAGCCAGATCTCAAGTCAATCTTGGAAAATACCTTGGCACCCTGAAGCTGGTCGAAAAAATCCTCAATCCTCGACAGTGGATACTTATTCTTGATTGTTACCTTGTTCAACTCTCAGTAATCAATACGCAGCCTCATCGATTCGTCCTTCTTGACAAACAACAATGGCGTACCCCAAGGTGAAACACTGGGTCTAATGAAACCCTTCTTAAGCAAATCCTGCAACTATTCCTTTAACTCATTCAACTCCGACAGAGCCATACGATACGGCAGGATGGAAATGGGCTGAATGCCCGGTACCACATCAATGTAAAAGTCAATATCCCTGTCGGATGGCATACCCAACAGGTCTAAAGGGAAAACATCAGGGAACTCATGAACAACGAGCACATAATCAATAGAAGGAACCTTAGCACTAGGATCACAAACATACGCCAAATATGCCAACCACCCCTTTTCGACCATACGCCGAGCCTTCACATAAGATATAGCACTACGGGTAAAATAACTTGGAGTCCCTCTCCACTCTAAATGAGGCAAACCCGGTAAGCTAAGGTAACAGTCTTGGCATGATAGCCCAAGATAGCATGGTAAGGTGATAATTAGTCCATCCCAATATAATGCTGAATTCATCCATGTCCAGAAAAAGCAAATCTACACTAGTCTCAAAACCTCCAATCACCTCTATACATGAACAATGGGCATAATCCACGAGAATAGAATCGCTACCGGCATAAACACATAAATAGGGAAACACAAAGAATCAATAGGCACGACCAATTACAGCACAAAATAAAACCGAAGCTTCTCTACCACAAACCAGAACAGTGCATGCACTTCCACCTCTAAAACTTTTACCTCCACCTTTAGCTAACTGAGGGGGATGAACGAGTCCCTCAATGATCCTCCTCACTACATCTCAAAGTGGGAAGTATGATAAGAGCATGACGAGCCAAGTCGGTAAATATAATCTCGTCCTGAGTAGCAGGCATGGACCCTGCTGGAGACGCTCAAACTGTCTGAACGCCCCGGGACCGTTAAATCACGGGCCCGGGTTCGTTTACCCAAAAAGTTGACCAAAGTCAAATTTATTCATTTTAATATAAAAACTTAGCATTTTTCATAGAATTTCATACATAAGCTTTCCGGCTACGCGTCTGGACTGCGCATGCAAATCTAGGCGACTCTAAATTAGGTTTTCAACGCCTCGAAAGCACAAAATTAATTAACAACAAGTGATAACCCTTTGGATCGTCATAAATATATATACTTACACTATACTATGCACTAAGTATCAGTGCATTAGCTTATATATATACACGTACACTATAATACACATTAAGTACCAGTGCACTAGCTTATATTGTATCGAATATAGCATATATATTTATATATACATATAAATATATATATATATATATATATATATATATATTTATTTATTTATATATATATATATAAAACATATATTTTTGCACTATACTATGTACTAAGTATCAGTGCATTAGCTTATATATATTGAATATATATATATAGCTTTTATATATATATATATATATATATATATATAAATATATATAAATATAAATATATATATATATATATATATAATATACTTACACTATACTATGCACTAAGTATTAGTGTATTAGCTTTTATATATATAAAAGATATATTCGATATGTATATAGTAAAAATTTAGGATTTTAATTCAATTTATATATATATATATATATATATATATATATATATATATATATATATATATAGTTTATTTTAAATTGTAATGTTTTTTAGAATTAGCGACGAAGGTTGGTCGCTATTCTGGTCAACGGTCAGAAAATATTCAATACTTATTTTGAAACCAAAATAGTGACCAAAGTTGGTTAGTATTTGAAAAACAGGTTTCCAAAAAACGGGTTTCCCCTCCCACTCTCTTATTTTCTTCAAAAAATCTCCAAAGCTCTCTATTTTCTCTCTCACACTCAACCCCCCCCCCCTTCTGACTCCCACCAGCAGCATCAACACCGATGCCACTGCCCTTCACCAGCGGCAGTAGCTCCACCGCCCACGTCCTCCACTGCCCAGGTACGTTTCGCTCTCCTTACTTTATTTTTTTCGAAACACACTGATTTTGTTTAATTCCTCCTATTTTGATTTGTAAAAGTTAGTTTTTCTTAGCTAAATTATATCTATGATAATTTTTAGTAGCTAAAATATTTAATTTTTTACCTACTAATTTTGGGAGGAAATTGTTTGAAGAGAAGAAACCCCAAAACCCTACTAATTCCTATTAAATTTGTCTTGAATTTTGCTAGTTAGAATCTAGGATTTATGATTTGTTCTTGTGAATCGAACTTTTAGGGTGGGTTGAGTTTTTCGGATATAATCCTAACTTTTAGATTTGAATTATAATCTTGAATCTTTGTTATTTCTAGTTTTTGTTTCAATTATACATTGAATTGATATGAGTTGAACCTTTAGGATATGAGTTGAACCTTTAGGATATGAATTGGACTTGTAGTTTATAAATTGAACTTTTCGTTTGTAAATTGAAATTTTAGTTTTTAAATAGAAGTTTTTGGATATGAATGGAAGTTTTAGTTTATGAATTAAAATTTTAATTTATAAATTGAGTATTTTAGGATATGAATTGGACTTTTATTTCATGAATTGGATTTTTAGTTTATGAATTGGACTTGTAGTTTATAAATTATAACTTTAAGATATGATTTGAAATTTTAATTTATGAATGAGACTTTTTGTTTATAAATTAAAATTTTTGGATATGAATTGAACATTTAGAATATGAATTGAAATTTTAGTTTATAAATTGAAATTTTAGTTTGTAAAAGATTAGGATATGAATTAAGTAAATTAATTTGTTTTTTTATATCGATGAAACATCGTACTTGAATGTACAAAAGGAATTATCCTAATCGGCGAGGATTGCGTAAAGAATTTTGTAGAAGGGGTTGATGACTTTATTAGAAATGCAACGTCACTTTCCCCATACCGAAATGAAGGAGTAATTATATGCCCTTGTATTAGGTGCGACTATATGAAGTTTGGAAAATCAGAGGAAGTTAAGATTAATCTTTATAGTAAGGGGTTTATAGCGAATTTTTTTTAGGATTAATCATGGAGAGATCGATGGTATCCATAGGATATTTCATAACATGGTTATTGGTGAAAGTAGTAGGTCGGTGGAGAATACAAATCGTGGTTCCAGAATTCATGATATGGTTGCGGATGCTTTTGGAATGCACTTAGGGGGTGAGCCCACTTAAAATGTTGAACAAAATCCTAATGATGAAGAAAAATATTTTTATGAACAGTTAGAGGAAGCTAGTCGTCCACTACGTAAGGGAAGTCTGCACTCTGAGTTGTCTGTTACAATTAGAACTAATTATCAAATCTGATTGAAATATTTCTCAAGGAGCCATGGAATCTTTCACTGACCTTATGCGTGAACTAATTGACCTGATAGCGAATTACACGGGAATTTCGATAAGACAAAGAGATTCGTTTCGAAGTTAGGACTTTCGTTAATGAGAATTGATTGTTGTGAAGACAGTTGCATGTTATACTATAAATATTATGCAAATTTAAGCAGTTATAAATTTTTCGAAAAGCCTCGTCTTAAGAGGCTTTCCAGCGGGAAGATGGTCGCTATAAAGGCGATGCATTATTTACCTATTATACCTAGGCTAAAGAGGTTATATACGTCAATGAGTTCAACTCCTCATATGAGATAGCACTTTGAAAATATAAGACCACCTCGTTTTATGTGTGATCCTTCAGATGTAGAAGCTTGGAAGCACTTTGATAGGACATATCCAGATTTTGCTAGTGAACCAAGGAACATTCGATTAGGTCTGTGTGTAGATGGCTTCACGCCTTTTTCTGTATCTGCGATATCGTATTTGCGTCGGCATGTCTTTCTTATACCTTATAATCTACCACCTGAGTTGTGCATGACTAGTCCATATATATCCTTTAATTATATTGTCCTCAGTCCACGTAATCTGAAAAGTTTGATAGATGTAAATTTGCAACCTTTGATTGATGAACTCAAACAATTGTGTGCGATGGTGTTAAAACATATGACATATCAACCAAGCATAATTTCAATTTGCCTGCTAATTTAATGTGGACAAATAACGATTTTCCTGCGTATAAAATGTTGTCTGGATGGATGACTACTAGGAAGCTAGCTTGCCCTTACTGTACGGAAAATGGCAAAGAGTTCACTTTGAAAAATGGCCGAAAGCAATCATGGTTTGATTGTCATCGTCAATTCTTGCCTCCTGATAATGAGTTTATAAGGATGAAAAATGCATTCAAAAAGCATAAAATGTAATATGATTCTCCACCTCCGATACTTTTAGGTGCGAAAATTTTGGAGAGGGTCCAAAACTTCAGTAAAGTTACTTATGCTCCACCTTATAGATTCCCAGGATACAGTTTACTCATAATTGGACAAAACATAGTATATTCTTGGAGTTTCCTTATTGGAAGGATAATATTCTCCATCACAACCTTGATGTCATTCATATTGAGAAGTATTATTTTGACAATTTTTTCAACATAGTAATGATTGTTAAAGGTAAGACAAAGATAACCCGAAGGCTAGAATTGACTTACAAGAATCTTGCAGGCGGCCTGAATTATACCTGCAGACAGCAAACAATGGTAAGATATTCAAGCCCAAAGTGTGAAGACCTAAGGGGTCATCACCTGTTTTAATTAATTTTGTGCTTTTGAGGCCTTGAACATCGAATTTAGAGTCGTCTCAATTTGCGTGCGCATTCCGAGTGCATAGCCGGAAAGCTAAAATATGAAATTCTGTGAAAAATGCCAAGTTTTGATATTAAAATGAATAAATTATATTTTGGTTAACTTTTTGGGTAAACGGGCCCAAACCCGTGATTTGACACTCACGGAGGGTCCATAGGAAAATATGAGACTCGAGCATATGCCTAGAATCAAATTCTAAGGTCCCGAGCCCGAGGAATGAATTTTTAAAGGAAATTATTTTTCTAAAATTTTAAAGGAAAATTTAAATGAAATTTGATTATAATGTGTTAGTATCGGACCTGTATTTTGGTTTCGGCACCAAATACGGGTCATATATATGATTTAAGATATTTCTGTAAAATTTGGTTCAAATCGGACGTCATTTGACGTGTTTTGTACTTGAAATCCTAAATTTGAAACTTAATGAAGTTTGAGGGAAAATTCTTGATTTTGAGGTTTGATTCATTGTTTTTGATGTTATCTTGGCGATTTGATCACACGGATAGTTTGTATGATGTTGTTGAGTTAGTTCATGTGTTTGGGTAGGAGCCCCGAGGGCTCGGGTGTGATTCAGATGACTTTCGGGGTTGTTTTAACCTTAGAAATGTTGCAGAAGTAGGTTCGCGATTTCTTATGCGATCGCATAAGTAGGTCACTTTCGGGGTGATCCAGTGATTTCCTCTATGCGATCGCACAAGTAGGTTCGCGATCGAATAGAGAAAACTTCAGGGGTTCGCAAATCCTTCTATGTGATCGCATTCTCTCTCTGTGATCGTGTTGTGTGAAGCCAGCTTTTATTTTCTTCTTCTATGCAATCGCGTGTTATCGCCCGCGATCGTAGTGCTCAAAAACTCAACTCTATGCGATCGCAATCTTATGTCCGCGATCGCAGTGCGTAGCAAACTTTACCCTATGCGATCGCAACCTATTGCCCGCGATCGCGTAGAACAAATTCGCCTAGTTATTTTAAGTTCCAAAAAAAGAATGCAAATGGATTTTTACAAAACTTCTAAAGTTGCTTCTTCTCCAAAGCTCTAGAGCGATTTGTGAAACGTTTTCTCTCCATAACTTCATGGGTATGTAATCTCCAACTCGTTTTCTTCCATTTTCATCAAGATCTAATGAACTTCAAGGCATAAAACATGTGATTTAAGGTAGAAAATTTGATATTTGGGTAGAGTTAGGGCTTTTTGATTTTTCCTAATTTAGACCTCGTTTTGGGGTCGAATTTGAAAACGAATGACATATTCGGGTGAATGGGTGATTTGATTTTGGTGCAAACCTCGTATTGTTACCAAGCAAGCCCGGGGTCAAATTTTGAGTTTTTGGGGAAAATGATGAAAAAGCTATAATTAGGCATTGGGTTCGCGTTGTTTAGCATTTATTGATATATTGAAACTATTACCGTATAGATACAATTGATTTGGAGCCGAATTTGAGAGCCAAGGCGGTTATTGAAGATTGAATTGACCGTGGAAGTTTGAGTTAAGTGTTTGGTCTAACCTTAGCTTGAGGGATATGGAGTTGAGTCCTATTTTCTATGTGGTAACTGTCGAGTATGACGTATAGGAATGGTGACGAGTATCTATGCGTCGGTGTCTAGCATGACAGTGAGTCTTTAAATTGTGAATATCTTGATTTCAATGTATTTCTCTTGCCTTTGTGAAAATTCCTATTTGTTGTGAAATGATTGTGAAAGGAAATTGTGACCTACGAACGTCGAAGGGCATTGGCTCAAGTTATATCACAGTTGTGGAAGTATACGAAGTGGTTGAACCCATTGGAGCATTGGCTCAAGTGGTAAAGTGAGACATGAAGTAAAGGAAAAGAAAGAGAAAGAGAATTTAAATTGTTCCCTTGCCGGGATATTGTTGCTTATTGATCATTTTTCCTTGTCAGTACGTTGAGACTATTGATGTTGTACCCTTGCCGAAATTTAATTGTTTAATTATGTTCCCCTGCCGGGATTTTTATTATTGGTTGTTTACTCACTTGCCCTTTGTTTGTGACTATTTTTTGGGTGAGGAAGAGTGTTAAAGCACGAAGGGTGATGCCGTCCCGCACGATGTACCATTCCGTGCCAATTCTATTGATTATGTGTGAGAAAAGAGAGTAAAAGCATGAAGGATGATGCCATGCACATTTTTATTTATATCACTTCTTGGTAAGGATGAGAGTAAAAATACGAAGGATGATACCGTGCACATTTATTATATAATTGCTTGGTGAGGATGAGAGTAAAAGCCCAAAGGGTGATGCCGTGCACTTATTGACTTCTGATTCTTCATTGATGTCTGAATTATGTTGCTTTCTTCGTTAATTAATGATTTTATTCAGAGTTGTTATTTTCCCCATAGTATCCTCCCCTCCCATATTGACTGGTTAAGTACTGTATTTCTTTTTTGCTGTATATATATATATATATATATATATATATATATATTAACTGCACATGTTTAGTTGGTAGTCTGATCCTAGACTCGTCACTACTTCGCCGAGGTTAGGCTATATATATATATATACACTTACCAGCACATGTGATCGGTTGTGCTGATGCTACACTCTGTGCTCTTTTGCACAAATCCATGTGTCGGAACAGCTTACGGTGCAAAGCAATAGTCAGGGAGCCGACCTTAGTCCACGAGACTCCGAGATAGCCTTGCTAGTGTCCGTAGGCACAATGTCTCTTCTATCAGTTTTCATGTTTTGTTGACATTTGTATTCGAGACAGACTATGTCCTTTTATTTCAAACTCTTATTTGTAGTTATGTTAGACAGTCTGTATATTGTTGTGACATCAGGTGCTGGGGAGAGACTTGTATTTCCTTTGTAGATGATGTTCTATATTTAGTTCAGACTTTTGCTAAATTCTACTTTTCGTTGTCTTTTATATTGCTTACTCATTGATAATTAACTTGTTTAATCATGCATAAAACGATACGGGTTAACGTTTGCAAGGTTCTTGGCTTGCCTAGCTTCCACGAGTAGGCGCCATCACGACCTCGAGGGTGGGAAATCCGGGTCGTGACAAGTTGGTATCAGTTGCATAGGTCTCACAACTCATGGACAAGCTTAGTAGAGTCTGAGGGATCGGTACAGAGACGTCTGTATTTATCCCCCAGAGGCTACAAATTTAGGAAAAGATTACATTTCTTCTTTCTTGTCGTGCGGTTTGGTTTCTAAATACTAATTGAATTTCTACTATGTTCCTTCACAGATGGCGAGAACATGCGCTTCCTCATCTACTGATCAGCAGTCTGAGCCCCAAGAAGCTCATACTAGGGGCAGAGGGAGAGGCCGTTCTAGAGGCCGAGGTAGGGGCAGAGCTCAGCCCCGAGCAGCAGCACCAATAACGGAGCCTCAGGTTGACTTTGATGAGCAGGTTCCGTCCCCAGCTCCAGCGGTTCCACTGGGCCCAACTCAGGTCTCAGAGGGGTTTATTGCCACCCCGGTTCTTCAGGACGCTCTGGTCTGATTGGTGGGTCTTATGGAGAGTGTCATCGAGAAGGTTTGCTTCTTGTAGCACTACCCGTATCTCAGTCTGGAGGAAGGGCCCAAACTCTTGCTACACGCACTCTGGAGCGGGTAGCTCCAAAGATTAAAACTCCAGTAGTTCAACCAATTAGAGTAGTTCAGCCAAGTATGGTAGCCCGGGCCAGTGATGGGGAAACTATGTCTGCCGTTGCTTTTGGATATTTGATAGGTTTACCAAGCTCTTCACTACTACCTTTAGTGGTGCATCTACTGAGGACCCTGACGATTATTTGGATAGCTAGCACGAGGTTCTTCGGAATATGGGTATTGTTGAGACCAATGGGGTTGATTTCGCTATATTTCGATTGTCTGGATCCGTCAAGATTTGGTAGAGGGAGTATTGTTTATCTAGACCAGCACGATCGCCAGCCTTGACCTGGGAGTAGTTCACACAGCTATTTCTGGAGAAGTTTCTCCTTATTACACAACAAGAGGCCTATCTGAGGCAATACGAGCATCTCCAGCAGGGATCCATGACAGTCACCCAGTACGAGACCAGGTTTATTAATTTGGCTTGCCATGCTCTTATTAGACTTCCCACAGACAGGGAGAGAGTGAGATAGTTTATTGATGGACTCATCCAACCTATTCGTCTCCAGATGGCCAGAGAGGCTGGGAGTGAGATATATTTCCAGGAGGCGGCCAATGTGGCTCGGAGGATTGAGATGGTATTGTCATAGGGGAGTGGTCATAGGGCAGACAAGAGACCCCGTCAGTCAGGCAAATTTAGTGGTGCCTCATCTGGAGGCAGAGATTCGTGTGATAAGGGTCATCCTTCTAGGCCTTTCTAGTCAGCCCTTCAGGTTTCTCAAAGTGCCTCAGGTGGCCGTGGTTCTCATGCACACTATTCTAACCAGCAGCCCTTCAGTGCACCGCTAACTCCTATCAGTGCACCGCCACTTTAGAGTTTCCGTGGTGGTCATTCAGGTCGACAGGGAAAGCAGACTCATCAGCCGAGGGATTGTTACACTTGTGGTGACACGGGTCATATTGCTAGATTTTGCCCTCGAGCACCGAGTAGTTCTCAGCACCAGAGTTCACGTGCCATAGTTTAGGCACCAAGAGTCCCACAACCCACCCAGCCAGCTAGAACTGGGGCAAGAGATGCCATAGGTAGAGGTAGAGGTCATAGAGGTGAAGATCAGACCGGTAGAAGTGGAGGACAACCAGTAGTAAGCCATCCTTGAGAGGTAGACTAGAGTTGTGGGGCCCAACCCCGATGTTATACTCTTTAGGCCAGGCCCGAGGCAGAGGCTTCAGATGCAGTTATTACAGGTACGATTCAGGTTTGTGATCGGGATGCTTCAGTGTTAGGGTCTACGTATTCGTATGTGTCATCTAATTTTGCCCCGTACTTGGTCATGCCTAGTGATGCATTGGGTATTCCTGTTTATATGTCTACACCAGTGGGTGACTCTATTGTGGTCGATTGAGTCCATTGTTCTTGTGTTGTGGTGATTGGGGGTCTTGAGACTCATGTAGATTTGTTACTTTTAGACATGGTTGATTTCGACATTATATTAGGGATGGACTAGTTACCACCTTATCACGCTATCTTGGACTGCCATGCCCAAGATTGTGACCTTAGCTTTACCGGGTACTCCTCATTTGGAGTGGAGAGGGACTCGTGGTCATTCTACCCGCGGTGTTATATCATATGTGAAGGCTCGGTGTATGGTCGAGAAAGGGTGTTTGGCCTATTTAGCCTATGTTCGTGATTCTAGTACTGAGGTTCCCTCCATTGATTTTTTGCCCGTCGTTCATGAATTTCCTGATGTTTTCCCTTAGGACCTGTCGGGTATGCCACCCGACAGGGATATTGATTTCTGCATTGATCTAGTTCCGGGCACTGAGCCCATTTCTATTCTACCATATCGTATGGCCCCGCCCGAGTTGAAAGAGTTAGAGGAACAGTTGCAGGATTTGCTTGAGAAGGGTTCATTAGACCAAGTGTCTCACCTTAAGGGTACGGTGGTGTTATTTGTCGAGAAGAAGGATGGGTCAATGAGAATTTGTATTGATTATCGGCAACTGAACAAGGCAATGATCAAGAATAAGTATACGTTGCCGAGGATTGATGACCTCTTCGGCCAGCTTCAGGGTTCCAGGGTATTTTCCAAGATTGACTTGTGATCTAGCTACCATCAGTTAAGGATTAGGGCATTCAATGCCCCTAAGATAGCTTTCCGCACTCGGTACGGGCAGTATGAGTTCTTGGTTATGTCATTCAGGTTGACAAATGCCCCAGCAGCTTTCATGGACTTGATGAATCGAGTGTTCAGGCCTTACTTGGACTCATTCATGATAGTTTTTATTGATGATATATTGATATATTCCTGTAGCCAAGAGGAGCACGAGCAACACCTTAGAGTGGTTTTTTAGACTAAGCGATAGTCGGTTATATGCTAAGTTCTCGAAGAGTGAATTCTGGTTGGGTTCAGTTTCCATTTATGGGTCATATTGTATCAGTAGAGGGTATTCAGGTGGACCCAAAGAACATTTAGGCAGTCAAGAACTGGCCAAGACCAACATCAGCTACAGAGATTTAGAGTTTCTTGGGGTCGGCAGACTACTATCGACAGTTCATGGAGGGTTTTTTATCTATTGCAACTGCGATGACCAGATTGACCCAGAAGAGTACCCAGTTCAAATGGTCGGATGAGTGTGAGGCGAGCTTTCAGAAGCTCAAGGCATCCTTGAATACATCATCGGTGTTGGTTTTGCCCACAGTTTCAGTGCCTTATACAGTCTATTGTGATACTTCCCGTATTGGGCTTGGAGCACTGTTGATGCAGGATGTCAAAGTTATTGCCTATACTTCGAGGTAGTTGAAGACTCACGAGAAAAACTATCTAGTTCATGATTTGGAGTTGGCAGCCATAGTTCACACACTGAAGATTTGGAGGCATTATCTGATGGCGTGGCATGTGAAGTTTTCACTAATCACAAGAGTCTCCAGTACTTGTTCTAGCAAAAGGAGTTGATTTTGAGGCAGAGAAGGTGGTTGGAGTTGCTGAAAGATTATGATATCACTATCTTATATCACCCAGTAAAGGCCAATGTGGTGGCCGATGCTTTGATAAGGAAGTCAGTTGGTATGGGCAGTCTTGCTTATATTCTGGTCGGTAAGAGGCCACTTGCTTTAGATGTTCAGGCTTTAGCCAATCAGTTCATGAGGTTGGATGTTTCTGAGTCCAATCATTTTTTAGCTTGCATGGTTGCCCGTTCTTCATTATTGGAGCATATCCGTGATCGTCAATATGATGATCTCCATTTGTGTTTCCTTAGAGACACGATGCAGGTGGAGGTGCCAGGCATGTTACCTTAGATGATGATGGAGTCTTGAAATTGCAGGGTCGAGTATGTGTACCTAATGTGGATGGGCTCCGAGAGTTGATTTTGGAGGATGTCCATAGCTCTTAGTACTCTATTCATCCGGGCGCCGCGAAGATGTATCAGCATTTGTGGATTGGTGGAATAGAATGATGAAAGATATCGTAGCATATGTGGCTCATTGTTTGAATTGTTAGCAGGTTAAGTACGACCATCAGAGACCCGGTGGCTTATTTAAGAGGATTGAGCTTCCCAAGTGGAAGTGGGAGCGGATTTCTATGGACTTTGTTACTAACCTTCTGCTGACCCAGAATAAGTTCGGCGCATTATGGGTCATTGTTGATAGGCTGACCAAGTGAACGCATTTTATTCATATGGCAGTCTCCTATCTTCTAAGAGGTTAGCTGAGATCTATATTCAGGAGATTGTTAGCCTTCATGGTGTGCCTGTATCTATCATTTCGGATCAGGGTACACAGTTTATCTCGCACTTTTGGAGAGAAGTTCAGTGAGAGTTGGGCATACGGGTTGAGTTGAGCACATCATTTCATCCCCAAACAGACGTTCAGTCCGAACGGACTACTCAAATTTTGGAGGATATGGTCCAAGCTTGTGTTATCAACTTTGGAGGTTCATGGGATCAGTTTTTTCCGTAAGCAAAGTTTGCCTACAACAACAGCTACCAGTCGAGCATCCAGATGGCTCTTTATGAGGATTTATATGGTAGGCAGTGTCGGTCTCTGGTCGGATGGTTTGAGCCGGGAGAGGCTCAGTGTTTTAGTACGGTTTTGGTTCAGGAGGCCTTGAACAAGGTCAGGATCATTCAAGATAGGCTTAGTTCAGCTCAGTCCAGGAAAAAATGATGTGTAGATCGCAAAATTTGAGATGTGGCTTTTATGGTTGGTGAGCAGGTATTACTCCAAGTGTCGCCTATGAAGGGCGTAATGAGGTTTGGGAAGAAGGGCAAGCTTAGCTCTAGGTTCATTGGTCCGTTTGAGATTCTTGATCAAGTGGGAAAGATGGCTTATAGACTTGCTTTGGCACCGAGCTTATCAGCTGTACATCAAGTGTTTCATGTGTTCATGCTTCGGAGGTATCATGGTGATCTAGCCTACGTGTTAGATTTCAGCACTGTCCAGTTGGAAAGAACTTGTCTTACGAGGAAGAGCCAGTGACTATTGTAGACTGCAGGTTTGTCAGTTGAGATCTAAGAGTTTTCCTTCTGTCCGTGTTCAATGGAGAGGTCAGCCTCCTGAGGCATCGACCTGGGAGTCCGAGTCTGATATGCAGAGTCGTTATCCTCATCTTCTTCCTGACTCGATTACTTCCTTCTTCTGTCCGTTCGAGGACGAACAATTGTTTTAGAGGTGGAGAATGTGACCCAAAGGGTCATCACTTGTTTTAATTAATTTGGTGCGTCTGAGGCCTTGAAAACCTCATTTAGAGTTGCCTCAATTTGCGTGCATAGTCCGAGCGCATAGCCGGAAAGCTTAAATATGAAATTCTATGAAAAATGCCAAGCTTTTGATATTAAAATAAATAAATTTTGACTTTGGTCAACTTTTTGGATAAACGGACCCGGACCCATGATTTGACGGTCTCGGATGGTCTGTAGGAAAACATGGGACTCGAGCGTTGGCCTAGAATCGAATTTTGAGGTCCCGAACCCGAGAAAATAATTTTTAAAGGAAATTGTTTTTTTTTTGAAATTTTAAAGGAAAATTTAAATAAAATATGATTAGAATGTGTTGGAATCAGGCCTGTATTTTGGTTCCGGCGCCCGGAATCGGGCTTGATAAGAGCATCAATTCCCATCCTTGAGCCTTCACATCCCGATCTTATACATTAGCTTCTTGAAGGTTGACGTTGGTAGAGATTTTGTGAACAAATCAGTCATATTATCACTTGAACGAATCTGTTGCACATTGATATCACCATTCTTTTGAAGATCATGTGTGAAAAATAACTTCGGTTAAATGTGCTTTTTTCTATCTCCTTTCTAAGAATCCTTCCTTTAATTGAGCTATGCATGCTGCATTATCTTCATACAAAATAATGGGCAGTTTGTCGCACTTCAAACAACATTTCTCTCGAATTAGATGTATTATAGACCTCAACCACACACATTCTCGACTTGCTTCATGAATAGCAATTATCAACATGATTATATGAAGTAGCCACAATTTATTGCTTAGTCGATCGCCAAGATATGGCAATGCCTCCACAAGTAAACACATAACCTGTTTGAGATCAGGCCTTGTGGGAGTCAGATAAATACCTAGCATCAGCATAACCAACAAGATCGGGACTTCAATTATTGCCATAAAATAAGCCTATATAGTAGTTCCTTTTAGATACCGCAATATGTGTTTGATTCCATTCCAATGTCTCCTTGTAGGAGCAGAGCTATATCTTGTTAAGACATTAACTGAAAAGGTTATATCAGACCTTGTAGTATTTACAAGATATATTAGTGCACCAATTACACTAAGATATGGTACTTCAGGACCAAGTAGCTCTTCATTCTTTTCTTGAGGTCGGAATGGGTCCTTATTCACATCAAGTGATCTAACAACCATCGGAGTACTTAAAGGATGTGCTCCATCCATGTAAAAACGTTTCAATACCTTTTCTATATAGGAAGATTGATGAACAAAAATTCCATTTGCCAAATGTTCAATTTCCAAACCAAGACATAATTTTATCTTTCCGAGATCTTTCATCTCGAATTCTTTCTTTAAATAATCAATTGCCTTTTGGAGTTCTGTCGGAGTTCCAATAAGGTTTATGTCATCAAAATATATGGCAAATATAACAAATTCCGATGTTGTTTTCTTTATAAAAACACATGGGGAAATGACATCGTTTATATAGCCTTCCTTTAATAAATACTCACTAAGACGACTACACCACATTCGTCCTGATTGCTTTACACCATACAAAGATCTTTGTAATTTGATTGAAAGCATTTCCCGGGACTTAGAATTATGTGCATTAGGAATTTTAAATCCCTCAGGAATTTTCATGTATATGCATTATCAAGTGAGCCATAAAGGTAGGTGGTAACCACATTCATTAAATGCATGTCAACCTTTTCATGGACAACAAAACTAATGAGATAATGGAATGTTATAGCATCCATAACGGGTGAATATGTCTCTTCATAATCGACTCCAAGCCTTTGTGAAAATCCTTGTGCAACAAGGCATGTCTTATATCTTTGTACCTCGTTTTTTTCATTTCTCTTGCGTACAAAGACTCATTTATAGCTAACAGGCTTAACACCATTAGGTGTTTGGACTATAGGCCCAAAAACTTCACGTTTTGTAAGTGAATTCAACACTAATTGGATTGCTTCTTGCCATTTTGGCCAATCAAGTCTTTGTTGACATTCTCCAACAGATTGAGGTTCAAGATCCCCACTTTCTTGCATAATGCTAGATGCAACATTATATGCAAATACATAATCCACCACTATATCCATTCGATTCAAATTTATCTCAATATCGATTGAATTTATTAATAGTTCCTTATTTTCTTGAGTCTCGGGCTCAGTGGATTCTTCATGAACCTCAGAATTTATTAAATTGTGGATTTCTTCATGAGATTCTTTCTTAGTGTCATTTTGATCATTTGTTTTCCTTTTACTAGGATTTCGATCTTTGGAACCTAATGGTCTGCCACGTTTTAAGCGTGCTTTTGACTCATTAGCTATGACACTAGACGATTTTCCAATAGGGACATCAATACGGACTGGAACATTCTCTGCTGGGATATGTGATTTTGTTATCCTTTTCAAATCCGTAGATGAGTCTGGCATTTGATTTGCTATTCTCTGCAAATGGATAATCTTATTACCTCTTTTTAACAAATAAAGGCACGTGGATCAAGATGAGATAATGACGGATTTTTCCATAAAATTTCCCATTTGGTTTTACCAATTTCTCCCCCTAATTTTGGGAAAAGTGTCTCATCGAATCAACAGTCTGCAAATCGTGCAATAAACAAATCCCCCGTCAATGTTTCGAGGTAGCGAATAATGGAGGGCAATTCAAACCCAATATCTTAATATCCTTCTTTGCGGACCCATTTTGGTGCGATATGTCGGTGCTACAGGCATATATACCGTACATCCAAAAATTCTTAAATGGGATATATTAGGTTCAGTGACTCAAAACTAATTGCAACGGCAATATTTATGATAATTTATCGGTCTAATACGAACTAGCATTGTTGTATGCAAAATGGCATGACCCCAACAGAAGTGGGCAGCCTCGTTTTCATGAGTAACAGTCTTGCTATCAATTGCATACATTTAATTAAAGACTCTCCAAGACCATTTTGAGTGTGAGCATGAGCTACAGGATGTTCCACTTTTATCTCAATTGATAAGCAGTAATCATTAAATGGTTGGGATGAAAAGTCAGCAGCATTATCAAGTCTAATAGACTTAATTGGATTATCTGGAAATTGCGGCCGTAATCGAATTATTTGTGCCATTAATTTTGCAAACGCAAGGTTGCGAGATGACAATAGGCACACATGAGAACATCTAGAAGATGCGTCTATTAAGACCATAAAATATCTAAACGACCCACTATGTGGGTGAATAGGTTCACAAATGTCCCCTTGTATACGTTCCAAAAACGCAGGGGACTCAATTCCAAACTTTGTTGGTGATGGTCTAATAATTAACTTGCCTTGATAAGAAGTGCAAGAAAATTTATTATTTAAAAAAATCTTTAAATTCTTTAATGGATACCCATTTGAATTTTCAATAATTCGTCTCATCATAATTGATTCAGGATGTTCCAATCGATCATGCCAAAGTACAAAAGTATTGGAATTAGTAACCTTTTGGTTTATAATAGAATGTGCCTCAATTTCACTAATTCTTGTCCAATACAAGCCACAAGACAAAGATGGGAACTTCTCAATAGCTTTTTTCTGGCCAGAGACATTTTTGGTAATAATGAGATATTCAAGATTATTCTCATCTATTGTCTCAATATGATATCCATTTCGGCGGATATCTTTAAACTCAACAAGCTCCTCTTGGACTTGGAGGAGAACATTGCATTCTCTATAATAAGTATTGTTCCCTTAGGCAGAGTTATTGTAGCTCTTCCAGAGTCTTCAATTAATTTACTACTATCAGAAATTATAGTAACATCTACCTTACACATACTTAAATGAGAGAGATATTTCTTCTCTTTGAATATTGTATATGTCGTACATGAATCATCTAAACAAATATTTTTACAATTGAACTTTGATCTAAGTTTGCTTTGAGAGATATCCATATTTTCTTCCCATGTTTTGACATACAAAAAAAATATATGAATAAATATTAGTATTTTCAAAGAAAAGGGAAGAAAAAAAAAGTTAAACCAATGATTCAATAATAAACTTTTAATGCAATTTCAAGCAAACTCTCATTATGATACAAATAATTACGTAACTAAAAATAATGTAATTATAAATACACTGCTCATATGACCAATATAACTACAACAAATTGTATGGGTGTTTAATGTACGAGTTGTACTTGTCAAGATCAAATTCTTTCAAATTATATGTACTTACTGTCCAAAACAATTCACGAAAGGTGAAGTATTATCAAATTTGGTTGAATAAGACAAGTGAAATAACAAAGAATTTACGTCATAAGAAGAAGAAACATCAACGAACATGTATACAAGATACATTTACCTAACATTAAACAGAAAGTAAAACTATTACTGGTAAATGCTATACAAGTTAAAAGAAATACTATGCATATGCTACCTTTTTCTTTTGCACAAGGAAACAACTATCATTCCCATTGAGTCAAGAACGTGTAACTGATATTAGTTAAACTGATATTATAACCGACAATCAACCAAATCAACAAAATCATTACAAATTGGTAGTTAATAATCTTACCGTATATAACAAAATTAAAAGAGAGATTGGGACTAGTCGCGTTCTCTGTTTGTTTCTATAATAGATGGAGTAGCTGTGAAACTCTAGGCAAAATGGAGAACAGCAATGTAAAGCGAAGAAAGTAAAGGCCGAAGCCCAAATCAGCAATTAAATTTTCTTGTCACATCACAATATTACTCTAATAAAGAATATATTAATCTTTGAATACTAAGCAAACTAAAACATTGTTCAAAACGAATACTACAATTATATTTAATCAAAACGAATTAACACTATTTCATAAATTAAATAATACCAACTGATACTAATAACTACTACTCATGTAAAAAATTGTAATTACATGACGTATATTCATTAACTACTACGAATAGGCAAAAATAAAAATCAAACTACTTAATCATCTTTAACCACAGATCCATCACCGATCAAGTGGTCTGTTTTTCCATCAGGGCGCTCAAAGAAGTCTACCACATCCAAGTGGGTGATGTCAAAATCATTGTCAGAGAAAAAATTGACTTCAGAGCCTTTATTCTTTAGAGATGCTTGATAAAGCTCAACCAAATGTCTTGGTACACGACAAATATTGGCCGAATGCCTTTTTCCACCGCTACGGTAGCGTTTAGTTTCTGAACCATTTGCTTTTAGCTTCTCATCTTTCCCTTTCCACTTTTGGTGGTTATTTATCTTTGGGGGTAATTAACACTAGGAAAATTTCTTCCTTGTCTACGGCCACGACCACGATAGACTAAGTTGAGAATAACGCTCGCTATCTTTCCAGCCATATGCAATCCCTAGACCAGACAGAGGTTCTAGGGGGAGTCCGGATAGAGGATTCCTTTAAGCGGACTGCCCGCAGATGTAGGATGGCTGAAATTTAAGCCATTCTCGGTGATGACATTGTCATCGGGGATAGGCACGTAGCAATACACCAATACAGCACTAGCTATAGCAGTAACTAGTACAATGAGTCAGGGGACGACCACGAATAGAGTCACAGCCTTTTTCACGCTTAGCATAATGGGAATACACCCCCATCTACTTCAGGCAATAGTGCAGACCCAATGATCTATTTTCTTGATTTCTCATGAACAAGTCATTGCTTCACTCAGCCACAAGAAGAAGAGAAATCAGCTTAGAGTACTTCTTGAAACCTTTCTCTCTGTACTGCTGTTACAGGACCATATTGGAGTCATGAAATGTTGCAAAACATTTTTTCAAGCATATCATAATCAGTGATAGTATCTCCACAGAGTTCCAATTTAGAAGTAATTCTGAACATCGCAGAATTATATTCAGAAACAGACTTAAAATCTTGGAGCATGAGATGCGCCCAATCATATTGTGCTTGTGGAAGAGTGACCAACTCTAAATTGTCATATCTTTCCTTTAAGACATTCCACAAAATAAGTGGATCTTTGACTGTGAGATATTATATTTTCAACCCTCCATCAAGGTGATGGCGCAAGAAAATCAAGGCCTTAGCACAGTCTTGGGTGGATGCTTTAGTTTTGTCTTTACTGGCGTCTCCAAGACCCATTGCATCTAAATGAATTTTAGCATCCAACACCCATGTCATATAGTTCTTGTCCGAAATTTCAAAGGCAATGAACTTTCTTTCCATAATGTCAGTCATAACTCAAAAGAGGAGAAAAAATACCTTAATCTTCCCAAAAGCTTCTTGAGACAGTAGAGTCTTGTGCTGATAACATGTTATAAAACAATAAAAGTAGAAGAACAATATTGCAGAGAAAAAGAGAGAAAATTCTTATTGAATTATGGGATCATTTACAATAGGGTAAAACCCCGATATTTATAGAGAAAAAATGACTTAGCCACAAAGTAAAATTCTCTATAAAATAGACATTCACTATAAATAGAATTCTATGCATAACAAATTATTTTAAAAATAACCACTATGGGAACACCTTTTTCAATACAACAACTAAATATCAGTCCTAAAATAGTCGAGTTGGCTATATGTAGGGTTTGTCAAAAGTAAACCAAATCTATTTGACCTCCCCAACTTGCTCAAATTTTTATGGGTTTGCGATAGAACAATTTTGAAGATAGGCAGAATCATTAGCACATATGGACCCATGATGATGTTCAACCTTGACCTATGAAAATGCTCTCTCTTGGAAGTTGTTTGGTAGAGTGCATTACACAAAATACTGCTTGCATTAGTTTTGTGTATTAGTAATACCTTATTTGGTACACTTTTTCAATCTATTGGTATTATTTTGTGTATAGCTAATGCATAGCAAAACTATGGTATTAATAGTACCAAGACAATTAATGCATCCATTAGTATGTCTAAAGATAAAATTATCCTTAAGTCACTTAAAACTAAATAATATAGAGTGTATTTTTTTAAACAACAATTTTTTTTTAAAATTATGCAATACATTATAACAACAACAACAACAACTACCCAATATACTCCCATCAGGTGGGGTCTGGGGAGGGTAATATGTAGACGAGCCTTACCCCTACCCAAAAGGGCAGAGAGGCTGTTTCCAATCGACCCTCGGCGCATAGGATAATGCAATACATTATAGTTTTTAATATATCACACCAAATAATATATAGAAAATAATCTCTGTATAACTAATGTTTGCATTACTAATACATCACATATAACGTTATTCTTATACACCCTACCAAACGACCTATTAGAGTTATACCTAGACACATGTCATAGCTTCAATCTCTTGTTCACCATATAGATATAGAGATAAGTACGTGATTCTGTTTAAAACAAAGAAAAATCTGCAGATCTTGAATGCCAGTTGTCCGGACAATCCATATTATTACCCAAAAGAAAATTTGTTAAGATATATGGTTCCTAGGTAAGATTCAATATAGAAACTTCATCTTAGTGTAATTATTCAGTTTCAGTAAAAATTAAAAAAGACTTCAGCAGTAGGTTTTCAATTTTTGCAAAATTTCTCTAAATGAAATTCGTTTTTAAAAAAAAAAAAAATTTTCCACCTATCTTTCGAAACAAAAGTCAATTATAATCCAATAGTTAATACAAATAACTAGTAATAAGTAATGATAGAGTTGATCAACCTTGACCGATAGATTAAGTTATGAAATTCACCCTTCTCTATCAGATTTTCATCATTAATTATTTTCGATAATACCTGTTAATGAAAATGTTTTGACATTGTAATTCTTTTTGTTCATTACTAATTACTCTGGGATTCTTCCCCATCATTATTTACCGTGGCATTTGTAGGCTTTCCTCACCCTATAGTGAGAATATTGTACAGATTTGTTTAAAAATTGAGAATATGCTAAGTATTTGGGTAATGTTGGACGGATTGGGTTAGACCTAATATTTAGCTAAAAATAGTACAATATAGTTAATTTTCAGACTGATTATTCAAAAATAGCTAGCATTTACCAAGTCAATGAAAGATTGTCACTATTTTGCTGTAACAGAGATCGGTCCAGTATAAAATACTGGAGTTCGGAGCACCTGTGTATGAACTTCAGCATATTATACTGGACCGGTATACTTTGTTGGCTCCAGTATAATATACTGCAGACTGGAGCACTGGTGCTCCAAACTCCAATATATTATACTAGACCGGTATACTTGCTGGAACACTAGTATATTATACTGGAGTTCTAGTGTACTTATGTTGGAACTCCATTATATTATACTGGAGTTCCAACATACTTATCTTGGAACTCTAATATAATATACTGAAGTTCAAGTATACTTATGCTAGGACTCCAGCATAATATACTGATGGAGTATTTTTCGGGTTTTGAACAGTGTTTTTGCTCAGATTTATTTTTACATAAAAAGTGGTTAAATTTCGATTACTTTTAAAATTGGGCTATTTTTGAACGATCATTTGTAAATCTGACCATTTTTTAATTTCTCCCAATATTTAGCTCATCTTATGAGTGTCTAAGGGGTGGACAAGGCCGGGCTGGGTAGGGAGAATTACTAACTGTACGAGTTGTGGTCCAGGCCGGTTACAGGTTGAGGCTTACCTGGTTTAACAAGTTCGGTTTATTCGGGTAAACAATGAACCTTAAGGGTTATGGGTACAAGGGATCATGCCAGGTTAGTGTTTTTATTTTTATTTTTTATATTGTATAACTATTGTAATTTATATTAATATAAAATAAAAATATAAAGAATATAATGAAGATGGAAAAAATCGCAATTATAAATTGCAAGTTCTACTTTTATTTCAAAATTCAAACTTACAAATTGAAAGATTTACATTTAACAACAAGTAAATTAACGAAAAAGAGTAAATTCAAAGCTTTTGCATTGCCTTAAACTCAAAAACCTTAAAAATAAATAAAATAAAAATGAAATATAGCTTTTAAACTACGCCGGGCCGGATTAGCGGTTGAATAGTAATTTAAGTTGACCGGGTTTGACCGATCCGAATAACCGGTTGATAAAATGTAAACGGACCAAACCCTCTACCCATTTAACCCTGCCCAATTTGGCCCCTTATACCGGTTCGGGTATTCCATTTTAACCAATTTGGACCAATTCAGAAACGGGTGACTCAGCCCATTAGACACTCATAGTTCATCTTAACCAAACTCATCTTGAACCAAATGATCATTGGCCATGATTGGACACCCCATTTATTTATTCAGTCCATCTTAACCCGTCCAACTTGAGCACAAACTGCTCATTGGCCACCCCTAGCTCTATGTTTAATCATTAACTATGTTAATGCATTTTAAACTTATCTCACGTGGTACAACTTTTTCAAATCTACCCTTTAGAATATGCTCTCTTCGGCTTAATTTCCGAAATTAAAACTTGAACGCATGTAATCATCTAATTTATAAACCCATTCTCAGCTATTTCCATATTTTTTCAAAAACAAAAATGGATAATCACATTTTCTTAAACCTGAACATTAGATGTGGTATTTAAGAATGTGTAAGAATAATGCAACACATGCACAAATCTTATTATATATCTGTATGAGAGAAGAGTCCTTGACTTGCAAGAAATTATGAAAAAGAATAAAACTACGCTGTAATAGGTAAAATGCAAGGGAGTAGCAAGGTAAAGTAAAGCTTATCCATATTCAAAAACCTTCTAGTATGGGCATGTTTCGATGTTTTCATCTGAGATTAACATTTGAGCAACAACATACGTCGACACGAAGCTAAATACTTCAAGTTGGTTGCTTTGTGTAACAATAATTTGGCGGGCACAATTCCAGCAATTGAAGGAGGTTCGCACAATTTACCTAAAGTCAAAAAGGCTCAGAAACATACCCACGAGTCTATATATGGAGCCTCAAAGATCTTGTAGAGCTTGACTTCTCCAATAATGCTTTGGTTGGGTCTTACCTCCATATTTCGGAAATTTGAATGCCATAACAATAGTAGATTTGTCGAGGAATCACCTTTCAGGAAGTATTCCAACCATGATCCGAGACTTGACTAAACTAATTTATCTTTTTTGGCTTTCAATGAGTTACAAGGATCTATTCCAGAGTCACTCGGAAAAATGATAAGTTTGAAATCAGCAGATCTATCCAATAACATTCTTTCAGTTATGATTCCAAAATCATTAGAGGCACTTCGGTTTCTGAAGGATTTCAATGAATCATTCAATATATTAGAAGGTGAAATCCCAAGTAAAGGACCTTTTCTCAATTTCACCTCCCAATCTTTTATGGGAAATGAAGAGTTATGTGGTGGTTTCCTTTTCCGACCTTGTAAGGCTAGGCCTGTTCGTCAGACACGGAGAAGCAGATTTCTGCTGATTGTACTTGTCCCGTTGACGGTTTCATTAATGGGACTTAGCTCAATTGTTGCGTTCAAGTTAAGGAGACGTAGAAATGTTCCATCCCAAGTCGAATCTTACCTACAACAACGATACTAGCCAGGATTTCATACATTGAAATCGACCAATGCAACTTGCTAACACAAGGCAATACGCTCTGAGAAACACAACCAATGGACATCGAAAGCAGGTTCTTCCAGCTTCTCAAACAATGCAGTACACTCTGAGAAAGACCACGAGTTCCGCAAAATCTTGTCGGACCCTATCTACTGACCAGTAGACTTCACACAAGACCCGGCTCTGTTACTGTTTTTCTAAAATATTTTTCAAAACAGATACTGATTAGCAAAAAGAAAAGGATGTTGTAGTAGAACTATTTTGCAGTAATGGGTGCACAATTAGCCATTAGGGCCAGGATGAATGCAGCATAGAAGCTACGCGTTCGGCAACACTGCTTTGGCTTAGACCCTCTATATGTATTATGAAATCTACTAGACCATGTAACTTAGTGGGTTCGGGGACATTACAAACCTATAAAGTTAAAATCTTGGAATATGTTGATCTTTTATAAGAGATATACAACCATAGGGGGAGATTTACTTACTGCTGCAAAACGGAGGCAATTAGTTCAGCTGGCAAGTTTGAAAGCATCAACGAAGAGACCATAAGTAAAACCCATCTTGAAGTTGTTCAAAAGAGCAATAGGAAAAGCCACTTTAGGCCGACTGTAATAAAACCGCGTCACATACTCGGTAATTAAGACACAGACTACAGCAGCAATGACATCATTGACTCCTAAAGCACTAAAAGATAGAGAAATTGTCTGAGCCACATAAAATCCACCCAGCAATGATATACCTCCAAATAGTGCCCTCCTTGATGGGCTCTTAAAATAATTTCCTGAAATCTCTGGCACGACACGAATAATATCAACCAGTGGTCGAGGCCCTCCGCCATTTTCTTGCAAAGCCTTAACTCTGAATAATCGTCTCGGAATAGATGCCTCATTTGCCTTAGTTAAAGTCCCAATTTTGGGACTAATAATGCCATATCTGATAAGGGTTGCTGGAGATGTAAAAGCCAGAGAATGTACCATTTTTTATATCTTCGTCAGCAACTACAAGGCATAAGAACATGAAACCCAATCCTCTAATCAATTGAAAGGAATTTTAGATTCATGACCTCAGAAACACCTAAAAAGGTATTGTTTTCCTTAAATGCCCCGACAAAGAGGCTAGCAGTACTTTAATTAGAGGAATTTTTTGTCTTCTCAGAAAAAACAACCCAACTATGGATCTTACCCTTCTTTTAGGTACCTTTGTTCAACAAAAACGATGGATTCTTTCTTCACGATTCCAAAACGATTTTCACAAGAAGATTAATTCGAAGGGAAGTTTATTCTTAGAATCTGTTGAGTTGTACGTTCACTCTTCTTCGTGATTTTACTTTTAGGTCTGAGTCAGAGACGGGATCCAAAAATTAAAGGTAGCGGGTTTCATATTTACTTTAATCCATCTACGATGATGTTTGGTAGAAATGCACATGGGTTCAATCTCTTCCAAGTTTATTCAAGTTAACTTAATAGGTTTTTGGTTTACAAATATAAAAATTAAATATTTGTTATAAAACAATAACAGAACAAAAGCAATATTGCAGAGAAAGAGAGAGAAAATTCTTATTGAATTTTGGGGTGATTTACAATGGGGTAAGACCCCTCTATTTATAGGAGGAAAAATAACTTAGCCTCAAAGTAAAACTCTCTACAAGATAGACATTCACTCTAATTAAAATTTTATTCTTAACACTCCCCCTTGAATGTCTACTCAATAAGTAATGTGCCTCATTAAAAACCATAACTAAAATAAAATCCAATGAAAAAAAAAATTCTAGAAAAGGAAAAAGAGTACACATATTTAGTAATGCGCCTATTAGTTGCCTTGTTAAAAACCTTGCAAGGAAAACCCAGTGGGACAAAACCTTATAAGGAAAAAAGAGTGCAACGCGCATTAACTCCCCCTGATAAGAGCATCAATTCACATCTTTGAGCCTTCGCATTCCAGTCTTGTGTACCAGCTTCTTGAAGGTTGACGTTGGTAGAGATTTTGTGAACAAATCAGCCATATTATCACTTGAACGAATCTGTTGCACATTGATATCACTATTCTTTTGAAGATCATGTGTGAAAATAACTTTGGTGAAATATGCTTTGTTCTGTCTCCTTTTATGAATCCTCCCTTCAATTGGGCTATGCATGCTGCATTGTCTTCATTCAAAATCGTGGGTAGTTTGTCACATTTCAAACCACATTTGTCTTGAATACGATGTATTATAGACCTCAACCACACACACTCTCGACTTGCTTCATGAATAGCGATTATCTCAGCATGATTAGATGAATTAGCCACAATTGATTGCTTAGTCGATCGCCAAGATATGGCAGTGCCTCCACAGATAAACATAACTTGTTTGAGATCGAGCCTTGTGTGGGTCAGATAAATATCCAGCATCAGCATAACCAACAAGATCAGGACTGCAATTATTGCTATAAAATAAGCCCATATCGGTAGTCCCTTTTAGATACCGCAATATATGTTTGATTCCATTCCAATGTCTCCTTGTGGGAGCAGAGCTATATCTTGCTAAGACATTAACTGAAAAAGTTATGTCAGGCCTTGTAGTATTTGCAAGATACATTAGTGCGCCAATTGCACTAAGATATGGTACTTCAGGACCAAATAGCTCTTCATTCTTTTCTTGCGGTCGGAATGGATCCTTATTCACATCAAGTGATCGAACAACCATCGGAGTACTTAAAGGGTATGCTCCATCCATGTAAAACCGTTTCAATACCTTTTCTATATAGGCAGATTGATGAACAAAAATTCCGTTTGCCAAATATTCAATTTGCAAACCAAGACATAATTTTGTCTTTCCGAGATCTTTCAGCTCGAATTCCTTCTTTAAATAATCAATTGCCCTTTGGAGTTCTATGGGAGTTCCAATAAGGTTTATGTCATCGACATATACGGAAAGTACAACAAATTCCGATGTTGTTTTCTTTATAAAAACACATGGGCAAATGGCATCATTTATATAGCCTTCCTTTAATAAATACTCACTAAGACGATTATACCACATTCGTCCTGATTGCTTTAGACCATACAAAGATCTTTGCAATTTGATTGAAAACATTTCCCGGGACTTTGAATTATGAGTGTTTGGCATTTTGAATCCATCGGGAATTTTCATGTATATCTCATTATCAAGTGAGCCATAAAGATAGGCAGTAACCACATCCATTAAATGCATGTCAAGCTTTTCAAGGACAGCAAAACTAATGAGATAACGGAAAGTTATAGTATCCATTACGGGTGAATATGTCTCTTCATAATCGACACCAGGCCTTTGAGAAAATCCTCGTGCAACAAGGCGTGCATTATATCTTTGTACCTTGTTTTTCTCATTTCTCTTGCGTACAATGACCCATCTATAGCCAACAGGCTTAACACCATTAGGTGTTTCAACTATAGGCCCAAAAACTTCACGTTTTGCAAGTGAATTCAATTCTGATTGGATTGCTTCTTGCCATTTTGGCCAATCAAGTCTCTGTCGACATTCTCCAACAGATTGAGGTTCAAGATCCTCACTTTCTTGCATAATGCTAGATGCAACATTATATGCAAAGACATAATCCACCACTATATCCACTCGATTAAAATTTGTCTCAATATCGATTGGATTTATTGATAGTTCCTTATTTTCCTGAGTCTCGGGCTCAATGGATTCTTCATGAATCTCAAAATTTATTAAATCGTGAATTTCCTCATGAGATTCTTTCGTAGTGTCATTTTGATCATTTGCTTTCCTTTTTCTAGGATTTCGATCTTTGGAACCTATGGCCTGCCACGTTTTAGGCGTGCTTTCGACTCATTAGATATGACACTAGAAGATTGTCCAATAGGGACATCAATACGGATTGGAACATTCTCTGCGGGGATGTGAGATTTTGTTATCCTTTTCAAGTCCGTGAATGCGTCAGGCATTTGATTTGCTATTCTTTGCAAATGGATAATATTTTGCACATCTTTTTCACAAATAGAGGTATGTGGATCAAGATGAGATAATGATGGATTTTTCCACAAAATTTCCCGTTTGCTTTCACCAACTTCTCCCCCTAATTTTGGGAAAAGTGTCTCATCGAATCGACAGTCTGCAAATTATGCAGTGAACAAATCCCCTGTCAATGTTTCGAGGTAGCGAATAATGGAGGGCGATTCAAACCCAATATATATTCCTAACCTTCTTTGCGGACCCATTTTGGTGCGGTATGGCGGTGCTACAGGCACATATACTGCGCATCCAAAAATTCTTAAATAGGATATATTAGGTTCATGACCCAAAACTAATTGCGGGGAATATTTGTGATAATTCGTCGGTCTGAGACGAACTAGCATTGCTGCATGCAAAATGGCGTGACCCCAAACCGAAGTGGGCAGCCTCGTTTTCATGAGTAATGGTCTTGCAATCAACTGCAGACGTTTAATTAAAGATTCTGCAAGACCATTTTGAGTGTGAACATGAGCTAAGGATGTTCCACTTTTATCCCAATTGATAAGCAATAATCATTAAATGCTTGGGATGAAAACTCAGCAGCATTATCTAGTCTAATAGACTTCATTGGATTATCAGAAAATTGTGCTCGTAATCGAATTATTTGTGCTATTAATTTTGCAAACGCAAGGTTGCGTGATGACAATAGGCACACATGAGACCATCTAGAGGATGCGTCTATTAAGACCATAAAATATCTAAAGGACCCACTAGGTGGGTGAATAGGTCCACAAATATCCCCTTGTATACGTTCCAAAAACGTAGGTGACTCAGTTCCAACCTTTGTTGGTGATGGTCTAATAATTAACTTGCCTTGATAACAAGAAGTGCAAGAAAATTCATTATTTAAAAGAATCTTTAAATTCTTTAATGGATGCCCATATGAGTTTTCTATAATCCGTCTCATTATAATTGATCCAGGATGGCCCAATCGATCATGCCAAAGTACAAAAGTATTGGAATCAGTAACCTTTTGGTTTACTGTGGAATGTGCCTCAATTGCACTAATTTTTGTCCAATACAGGCCACAAGATAAAGATGGGAACTTCTCAATAACCCTCTTTTGGCCAGAGACATTCTTTGTAATGATGAGGTATTCAAGATTATTCTCATCTATTGTCTCAATATGATATCCATTTTGACAGATATCTTTAAAACTCAACAAGTTCCTCTTGGACTTGGAAGAGAACATTGCATTCTCTATGATAAATATTGTTCCTTTAGGCAGAGTTATAGTTGCTCTTCCGGAGCCTTCAATCAATTTACTACTACCAGAAATTGTAGTAACATGTGCCTTACACATACTTAAATGAGAGAAATATTTCTTCTCTTTGAATATCGTATGTGTGATACATGAATCAATTAAACAAATATTTTTACAATTGGACGTTGATCCAAGTTTGCTTTGTGAGATATCCATATTTGCTTCCCATGGTTTGACATACAAAAGAAATATACGAAAAAATATTAGTATTTTTTTATCATAGTTATTCTCCTTTTAATACTCTTGTATCCGCTGCTTAATAATTAAAAAATATTTTCAAAATCTGCTGAGGTTAGTTGATTAACCAAATAGATAATCGACTAACCTGTTTCAACGTTTAAAAAAAAATTAGTCGATGAACAGGCAACGGACATAAGGTTAATCGATTAACTAAAGTGATAATCGATTAACTTAGGTAACAATCATTAGGTTAGTCGATTAACTAAATCGGATAGTCGACTAACATGCCTTGCGGAAAACGATTAAACTGGTTCAGCTCTAATTGTTGGTAGATTGTATTTATCGTTCATGTTTTTCGTCACTTTGTATTCCCTCAAAAAATGTCCCATAGATAATTTTTTTTTAATGACACTGTACATTGTATATTTACACCCACTAAAACTATTCCGCAAACCTAAAAATATACTATCAAATAAAAACTTTCTAGAACTATAAGGTCAACCAAACCAATTACCGGATGAAGTATTTCTAGGTTCACCGAATAGTTTTAGTAGGTGTATGTATAATATATAACATTTTGGAGAAACCAAATTAGAAGAAAGAATAAAGATCATAGTTTGGCTCTACGTATTGGGAATGTAAAATTGCTAAGCATGCTTAGAAGTAATAATTACATTTTATGAGAAAAATTAATCGGAGGGAAAAAAGTAGCTTTTGGAACCAAAGTAAAATAAGGACACATTAAACTTTTTACATTATTTGTCTAAATTCTTGCCATGAAAGTTTAGCGGAATAGCACTTCTATTATTATTTTGATAATAGCACTTCCCTTTTTTATGACTTAAAAACAAGTTTAAGTAAATCAGATATCATTTATGATTCATAATAGATCATGAAAGTTCAAAAATCTATTGACAGAAGGAAACCTACTTAATGTCGAATCAATTAAAAGATGCGGAAGCAATGACTGGAATCTATTCTAGAGAAAAGAAGAAATGCTAAGTGCTTTAGCAGCTGTAGTAATAAACTCATCGATTATTAAATGTCAACGAATTCCCTTTATAAGGTTTCTAAAACAGATCAAAGGACAGAATTCTAGATCTAATAGAAAGCATTGCACTGTACTGCTGAACAGATTTATTAATTTGAGATGCAAAGCTCTACAAACCAGTCCCAAAGGTTGTCAAAAAGATTACTACATGCATCTTATTGATTATTCAAACTATATCTGAGCTATTTCTGCGATACATGGCTAACCATGCGTAATATGCATTAACTGAATACATTCAATATAAATTACTTTGTAATATATAATACACTTTTTTGGTTCAAAATAGTTTGGATAGCCTATTTTTTTTTTTGTTATTTTTGTAATTTTAGCCTATTTAAGTTAAGAATTCCCTAATTGTCATGATTGGTAATGCCTATACTATTGGTTGTCATTGCCTTATTCTATTTCCAAACCCCTTTGCAGAAATTCATAGATGTCACTGCTTCTCTGTGTGGATTGCAACCACAAATAAATCATGAGAAGCACATATATTTCTGGAACATTAAGTTTGACAACTAACTTATAGCTAATAACCGAGCAATTATCATCAGGTTTTTCACATCGCTTCTAAGTCAATGAACAACTCAACACAAATCAAAGCCAAACCCTATAGGGAGATGAAAAAGACAGAGAGATGAAATAATACCTTGAGAAATTGCTCAGCGTAGGCCTGGGCAAGCTAAGTTTTAAGCTGATCCATCAAGTGAGTCACTGTTTGACGAAGATCCAATAGACGGTGCCGTAAAAGAATCCATATCTTTTTTTTTTCTCGTTATCGCCCTAAGATTGTAAAACCCCAGATGCTACTGTTTATGGTGCCCTGAAACTTGAAAGGCTGTGAAACCCTGAATTTTCTCAAAGATTCTTGAGACAGTAGAGCTTCGTGCTGATAACGTATTATAAAATAATAACAGAACAAGAGCAATATTGTAGAGAAAGAGAGTAAATTCTTATTGAATTTTGGGGTGATTTACAATGGGGTAAGACTCCTCTATTTATAGGAGGAAAAATAACTTAGCCTCAAAGTAAAACTCTCTATAGACATTCACTCTAATTAGAATTCTATTCTTAACAATATTTTATATATCAAAAAACAAATAGAATCAATATTTTGTATAATATATCACATCTCTATTATTAATAATACAAGTAATATCAACATTTTCATCAATGGAATTATACTTTTTCTTATAAATCAAAAATAATTTTTCACATGTAAAATTAATACTAACATTTGTTATCTAGAGATTCACACCGTCTATATTAAAGAAATAATTTCACAAGTAAAATAACATACTGGATAATAGTTAAACAACACTCCATAGTAAACGTAAATTTCGATAATTTACAAGTCCCCAAAATTCAAAAACAAAAATTTACGGTTATTTTTTTTTTTGTACCACACATATGGAATTTTCATTACAATTTAAAACTAAATAGTTTTAAACTTGGAATTTTTATATTTTTATGCCATATAGCAAACTACATTACTCTCAATATTTAACGTTGGATAAATTACATTTAGTATACCTAATTACCAATTATATATCATTAGTGGTTTTTAATGATATTAATTAAACCCCTAATTTGATGGCACGATTTATTTCTTCTAATGCCACTCTCCCCACGTTTCTCTTTCCAATTCTCACACCTTCACCCACATTCCCCAACCACCCATTATTTTTGTATCAAAATCTCATCATTTCTTCCATAGCCAAGGCATTGTCCGCACATCTGCAATCTTGTCCTAATGTTTTTGTGTTCGGGAAGATTAGCACAAGCCTGGTCGATTTGATGTGTCATGATTTCAGTTTCCTTCAGCAATATAAGAGGAAAGGAAAAGAGAGCAGCAATTCCATTATTGACAGCCATTAAAAACTTTGAAATTTTAAATTTAAATTTAGGTTTTCAAAAATCATTATTTGTTTGGATTGGATGTTGTTTTAAATAACTGAGAATATAGTTTGGAGTTTATATCTCAATTTTGAGGGATTTTGGTGAAGAATAGACTTGATTTTGGCTGAATTTCATATTGAAACTCGAAGAAGAAGATGACGACGACATGACATACATTATATTATAGAAATTGTAGATAAATTGTAGAAAAATTATAGACAGTTATTTATTTATTTCTGAGCTTTTGTGTTAAAAGTTTTGATGGAGCTTGTTATTTCAGTTCGTCTGCTTTGGAGCTAACTTGTGCAGAGGAGAAGATGTTTTTTAAGTTATATATATTGATTTACTTTTAAATTCAAGGAAGTATGGTTGTATTATATTTAAAGAGGCGTGAATTTGTAGAATAGGTTGAATGTGAGGAATGAGTCAAATAAGACTCACAATGACTTATTTTCTACATTTATTCTACAATAAAACTACATATATCATTTGAAAAATTAATATGAAAATACAGAATTTCAATGTTTCTACAAATTTTCTACAAACTGTTCATAACAGAATTTATTTTATTTCATGCATGTTCGTTTGGAACACTAAAGTTACTTGATATGCCAACATCTCCCGTTATAGAGGAATACAACTTATCTATAATTTTCTACAACTTTCACACATTATTTTCACCCAGTGAAATACAACTACAATAACATAAAAACTTACATACAAATTTTATACAAAATTTATATAATATGTCTTTTTATATTATCTGATTTATATATAGTAAAAATAATATTTATACAACTAAATATATATTATACAACTTATCTACAAATTATCTACAATTTTCGTACATTATTTCTACTAAGTTATATACAACTACAATATAATACTACTTAAATATAATTTTTATACAATGTTATTCAACTTTCATACAATAGTTAAATGAATAATAAATAAATAAATAACCAGCAGAATATAATTTTTCTATAATTATCTATTATTTTTTTATAATTTCTGTAATATAATGTATGTCATGTCGTCGTCTTCTTCTTCTTCTTCTTCTTCTTCTTCTTCTTCTTCTTCTTCTTCTTCTTCTTCTTCTTCTTTTTCTTCTTCTTCTTCTTCTTCTTCTTCTTCTTCTTCGAGTTTCAATCCGAAATTCAGCTAAAATCAAGTATAATATTCACCGAACCCCTCAAATTGAGATATAAACTCCAAACCATATTCCCAATTATTTGCAACAACACCCAATCCAAACAAATAATGATTTTTGAAAACTCAAATTTAAATTCAACGTTTCAAAGCTTTTTAATGGCTGTCAATGGTGAAATTGCTGCTCTATTTTCCTTTGCTCTGTATTACTGAAATTTGGACATAATTACATTTGATGTAGATGAGTTGTAGAAGATTTAGTCATTGTTTATTTGTGAAACCAGAAAAAAGTTTGAAACATAGTGTATCGAAAAGCAGAAATGCTAAAATTAAAACGAAACTGACAAGAACATTAATATGCATGATTTGCGTTGTGGAAGATCTGAAGAATATTTAATTTCCAATTTTTGCGCGCTTAAATAAGGAATCCTACGGCTACAACGATTCCTTATTTAATGCATTGTCTATATTTTGTAGGAATACTATTAGCATGAAGGGTAATTAACAAACTATGAACATATTTGATAATATAGTTTTATATATGGTATACGAATCAAAATTTCTCTTTAAACTTTACACAACCATAAGCAAGTACAAAATTATGATATAGTAAATAAAATGAATTATAACAAATAAATTTGATTTCAATCCTAAATTCTCATCGAGACCCAAGTTTTCCAGTATTAAAAGAAAAAAGACTTAGATATTTGAGATTAAGGGCAATATTACTTCTATTTATTCATATAGAGTATTTATATCAAATTATATTAATTTATCATATCTATATCACATTCTTTGAGTGCGGTCCTTTCCGAATCATGTGTGAACAAAAAATACTTCATGCATCGGACTATCCCTTTTTTTACCATGGTTAAGTGATAAATTAGTATGAGAATATATATTAATTAACTATAGCTTAGTATTAAATATTTCTTTAAATACATATGCCGTATATTATTGGATTGATATAATCAATCGATACGGATAAGGATTTACCTTGGAACATGAGCCTTACATGCAGTCAAACCTTGCAAAATAACCTCACAACCATGACAACTTTATTTAGCTTGAAACAGCGGATGCCAAGATTAACTATTTAACTTTGTTTAAGAAAATTTCAGCACACGTATATAAAAATTTTGCCAACCTGCGGGGTTCCATGCCACCCTCACCTAGAAGGGTGGATCCGTCACTGGCTTGAGTTATTGCTCGTAAACACCTTCTATAATTTGTCATATATTTCTTAAGGGTATAGCCAGGGTATATATATTTATATCAAACCAAGTAAATTCACTATGGTTAAGTGATTTAATAAAGTAATAATTAACTATGGAGATTTGTCCGCATGTGTGGATCACATATGCGACATTGGTATCGTAGATGCGATTTGCTGGACAAAAAGTATAAATAGAGGGCTTCACGGAATTTGAGTTATTTTCACTATTTTTCATCCATTGGGGGGATTTGAATAGGGAATCAAGGGGGATTACATAGAGGTAAGTTACTTGAGCTTGATACTTGTGAGTTTGGTAATATTCAATTGTTTAAGTATGAAATTGGTCGAAACTAGGAATGAAATTGAAGTGATCAGGGCTTGAAATTGGAGAGCTTAAATTGAGGATTTGAGGGACCATTTGAAGGCGATATTTAATTATTCAGGTATGTATAGACTCGGGAGTGAAAGAAGTTTCTATTTTTCTAATATCTGTTGGATTACGAGACGTATGGGCCCAAGGGTTGGTTTGGATAAGTTCAAAAATTTTGATTTAATTTGATAATTTTCGTGTGGGATTTGTTCCTTTAGCATGTATTGATGGTGTGATACTAATTTTAAATATATTCGGGACGAATTGAGGCCAATCTAGTGGCAAGGGCATCGCGTAGTACATTTTCGTCCGATTTGAGGTAAGTAATGATTGTAAATCTAGTCTTGAGGGTATGAAATCCTGGATTATGCATTATTTTTACTACTTTGAGGTGACTCACATGCTAAGTGATGAGCGTGTAGGCGTGCACCGTTGAGGATTGTGACTTGGTCCGTCCCATAGCAACTATTAAGTTGCATATTTGACTGAAAATGTTTTTGAAAGTAATACTATATTTTGGGTTGAATATCATATTTGGGTCTTGGACCAAGCTGTTTGGACTCTTAGGGGATTTTTACTACTATTCCTCACTGTTATAATTTAATATATGTACTTAGTCATGATGTGTTTTGCTAATTTCATAACTCAACCTCATTTACTCCGTTATACTATAAATGATATTTTGGGTTGAACACTCTTTTTTACTATTAGACTGAGTAGGTTGAGAAGTTTTTGACTGAGTGAGATCGAAGACTATTTTGTTAGGATATTTTGGGATCAGGCTTCGTGCCGCATTAGGTTGTTCTAATTCATTCTTATGTGAGGTCGAGGGCCTGATTGATTTATTCCACGAGGTGACTTGTTATGAGGCCAATAGTCTGACTGATTTATGTCACGAGCTGGCTTGTTATAGCTCTTGGGCTGTAGGAGATCATCCAGAGTCTGAACACCCCTAGTGAGCGCGGGTATCCTGAGTGAGTTATATGATGTTTTACCCGAGGGGGCTGATCTTGATTTATGTTGTGCCCGACAAGTAGTTTACAAGTAATTGTGAGGTATGCCTGATGAGCAGTATATGAGTGACAATGATGTTTGCCCGAGGGGCTGTTTATGATTTATGTTACCCGACGGGCTGTATACGAGTAAGTTTTGCCCGAAGGGCTGATTATATTTTTATTATTTTTTTTACTCACTGTTTTATCACTTCATTTGAAACTGTTGAAATATATTTTAAATGATTTTACTAAAACTGGATTTAAATGAGTTGAGTTGATTCAAAAACATTGATTTTAAAAGCATGTTATATTCTACGGAGATGTCACAATATGAATTGTATATGTTTTATTATCCGTCACTGCTGCGCAATCTTTATTTACCTTTATTACTTATTGAGTTGATGTACTCACATTACTCTCTGCACCTTATGTGCATATCTAGGAATTGTTGTACGTGCTGGTGAGTATTGTTTTCATCCGTCGCGGATTTGTTGGAGTTAGTAAGGTAGCTGCACGACAATCGCAATTCCGCTCCTCTCCCTTTTATCTTTTTATAGATATTATTAGTTGGTCTCCAAATTGTAGTAGTCTTAGTATTATCGGATAGCTCTTAGTAGATGTTTATGATTAGTGACACACCGATGTCAGGCTTCTCTTTTCGCACTTTGTTATTCATACTTATATTATGAAGTTTTATTAATTAATAGCTTAAAATATCTTTATTACGAAATGTCGAATTATTTTGGGAATGTGCTGTCGGTCTAGTTCTATGATAGGCACTATCACGACCGGATTAATTTTTGGGTCACGACAATAAAGAAATAACTGATATTTCTTATTCAAATCCTAATATAAAACGATACTCATTTAAACTTATTATTATATAATTGGTAAATTTTATATGACTATGTAATTAAATTGAAACTTGAGTAGGGAGTCTAATAAGGTTTCAAATAATGTATAGGAAGGTAATAATCCCTTAAGCATAAGCCAATAAGTTAGGAATTTTAACTTTTGGTTTTGATTTTTTTTGTCAATATTTTAGTTTAAAAAATAAGTGCTTAAAAGTATTTTTTTATTTTATTCAAATACTATAAAATAATTTAAAAATTATTTTAACTTAAAAACACTTAAAGTAAGTTAATCCAAACGAATATATTCCTACATATACAAAACATGGGGAATAAACTTACCAAATGACTTTTGGCTTGTGGAACTTAGGACGACAAACCTAAATGGCTTCATGGGGAGACTATACAAAACAGAGAAACTAAAATGGCTTCATCCATCCCATAAAGATCCAAAAACCCAAAAATCTATATGTTCTGTATCTACACGTGAATCTCTCTACTGACAGTTGTATTATTTATCTTGGCACTCCTTCGATGTTTACAGCAGTTAACTCAATTACAATAATAACAAAAATTTTAATATTTCCTTCGTTCCGTCACATTTTTTCTTATTAATCAGTTTTTAAAAAGATAGAATTTTATACTTAAAATTCTTATTTCTTTACTTAATAACATGCTCTTATAGTTATGAAAATATCATGATATATATAAGACCATAATTTTTATGAATAGTTTTCGAAGCGTTATATAAAATGAACTGAGGGGAGAACCATCTTTAAAATTAATGAATATCAATTAGTATTAAGAAGTGGGATGAAGTAGAAGAAAATTCAAGAAAGAAAGGGAAACCCCCAAAATCATGCAACTTGGCGCTTGACACATTGCCATCTCTTAATTCACTTAAGTGTGGTAAGAGGGAGTATAAAATAAAGAAATTTTATGTAGAAATATAGTGGATAGGTACATTACGCAAACATCACCTCCTCCATTTTCTCTTCATCTCTTCTCTCTTTTGGTACTACCATTTCTTGAATCATATTACTCTCCTGCTTCCTACATTCTGACCACCTTTTACTTGATTCTTTGTTTTTTTTTTAATTTCCAAGAATTCACCACAATTACCCAATTAAATACTTTTTACACAATGATACTTGTATTTATCATTGTAATTTTTAGCTATATAGCAGGGATCTCACAAGGCCAACTAAGAGTTGGTTTCTATGACAGCACATGTCCTAATGTTGAGCCCATTGTTAGTGCTGTTGTCCGTGAAGTTGCTGCCTCCAACCAAAATATTGCTCCTGTCTTGCTTAGGCTTCATTTCCATGATTGTTTTGTTCAGGTCATTATAAATTATACTACCTAATTCAGAATTTAGTTTCGTAGAATTCTTTTTTAAATATGTGTAAGTGATTGGAGACGAAAGTTGTGAAATTATAATTTTTGTTGATAATGATGAACAGGGGTGTGATGGATCAATATTGATAGATAATGGAGAAAATGCAGAGAGGCATGCGTTTGGACATCAAGGGGTAGGAGGTTTTGAAGTGATAGAAAGAGCCAAAGCACAAGTAGAAGCAATGTGTCCTGGTGTTGTGTCGTGTGCTGATATTGTTGCTTTGGCTGCTAGGGATGCTGTTGTTTTGGTAAATTATTTTTTTAATTTAATTATCTCATCAGTTACAGTTCATTAACTACACTGTTTAACAAATTTCTAGCTTTTCTTTATTTTTATATTATTATGTGTTAAATTGTGGCAACAGGCAAATGGACCTTCATATGAGGTGGAAACGGGGAGAAGAGATGGAGTGATATCAAATTTATCATTAGCAGAAAATATGCCTGACGTCAGCGATTCCATTCAGATATTAAAAGCTAAGTTCATGGATAAAGGCCTCTCTGAGAAAGACCTTGTTGTGCTCAGTGGTACACACTCTCTTATAATTTCATACTTTTTAGGGCGGGTCCTGTGGTTTCAATTTAACTTATTACTTCGTACTCGAACCACATATACATGTGTGGAAAAAAAAGGTCTACATATAATAATATCATATGAATTCTGAATTTACTAACTTTAAATTTTGAATTTGCTTTTGCTCTGCACCGACCTGGAAAAAACCGAGAGCGAAAACCACAAACACGCGCACGCGCAAGCACACAAACAGCACAGATAGTCACACTGAGTAATGCATATGTACATGCAGAGATTGTGGGTTTTGTAGGTTGGTAGACATTGAAGGGATGTGAACTTATATTGTCATTAGCTAAGCCACGATTTTGGAGCTTTCTATTTAAACAGGAGTACTATATTTTGGGCTTTTTAATTAGATCCTTAAGCCAGGTTTTGAGACTTTCACCTTTGTCTTATATACCTACCATTCAATTCATTTTAATAATTCGCTCGTGTGATCCAGTTTACGTGAACTTATTTTCTTTTTGATCCGTTCCAAAAAGAATGAACCTTTTCTAAACTTGGTAACAATTTAACTTAAATTTATAACTCTATCCTTAATGAGAAATTTTTATAACTACACAAATATTCTAGATCCCATCTGGAGTTGTTTAGAATCACAAATTTCAAAAATCTTTATTTTTTTCTTAATCTCTGTGCTGAGTCAAACAGAACGGAGGGAGTACTAAATTCACTTGGAAAATGAGTTATTGTAATTTTAAGTAGAATGCAATCAAATGAAATTCTTCTCCCTTGGTCAGTAAATGCGACAAAAATAAGAAAAAAGAAAGGCATCGTTCCTTTCTGAGCGGTGACATTTGGATATAGCTAGTGTTCAGTTTTTGAAGTTCACGAGATCGCTTAGTTAGGAAATGGATCAGCTAAAAAATCAATTTACACATGATATTCTTGATATCCAGAATACCAAATGCAATCGCCAATTATTTACACATGCTTGATTCTTATGTTACATTCATTACGCTATTATGGACAGTTTTATCCAATTAAATTAATTATCATAATTAAGAGAAATAATGAATTTGCAGCTGCACATACAATTGGTACTACAGCATGTTTCTTCATGACCAAAAGGCTTTACAATTTCTTCCCTGGAGGAGGTTCTGATCCATCAATAAATCCCAGTCTCCTACCAGAATTAATGGCTACTTGCCCACAAAATGGTAACGTTAATGTCCGATTATCGATAGATCAAGGCAGCAGTGACGCTTTTGACAACCAAATTTTGCAGAATATTAGGAGTGGTTTTGCTGTGTTACGATCTGATGCTAGCTTATATGAAGATGTGGTAACAAGGAGTGTTGTGGATTCTTACTTTGGGATGTTTAGCCCATTTTTGGGGATATCATTTGAGGCTGATTTTGCAAATGCAATGGTGAAAATGGGTAGAATTAATGTGCTAACTGGATTTCAAGGAACAATTAGAGGTCTATGTTCAGCTTTTTGATTGATATAATTGTAATTACTAGTTTTACCCTCTGCTTGAGTCTTGCTTAAGCATTTTACTTGTGTGGTCTGCAAACTTACTGGTACATTTTGGAGTGTGCAATATCAGAATCCAAGAATCCGAGAAGATAAGAACTACTAATTTTGATAAGACTTTCAAGTTAACTTCATGACAAAAACCAATCGAGACGGATAATAATACCCAGGGGCGTACAAACCGAACCGAAAATCGCATCAAATCGAAAAGTTAAATTAAATTAATTAAAGATTCGACTAGATTTGGTTTGATTTTAATTTAGTATTGAGTAAAAAAACTAAACCAAACCGACATATAAGTATATAATTTATATATATTTTTTAAGATTTTATGTATAATTTTCTTTAAAAAATATCTAGAAATATTCAGGATTCTTTTGTGAGATATAATATTTAATAGTATATGAAGTGTTTTATATTTATTAACATTAAATAATATGTAATATGATCACTTTCTCATCAAGTGTTACTCAAATGCGTCAACTGCTTTGTTCTTCCATACTCATATCATATGTTAAGATCTATTAAATTGTTATATCTTTTTCGAACGTGAAGTGGTTTTAACTATTTTTTGGTAATTAAAAATTTCATTAATCACCAATGAAAGAACATTACAAAACCATAGTCTAGCTTTAACTCAGCTGACCATCTCTAATATAACAATTTAACTATATCTAATATCCTAACTACCTAACAATGCTAGATTTGAAGGTGGTGTAAGTGGTTTCTAATTCGAGGGGTACCTCTAACATTACAAGTGTATACTATGTCTCTCAAAAGGGCTTCATTGCAACGAAATGTATTGTTAAAGATTCTTGAGTTCCTTTCCAGCCAGATAGTATATGCAAACTCAGCAACTACCATTTTGAAGATGGCTGCTCGACATGTTCTACCCTTGGCTTTACTTATGAGCCAATGCAATTTCTGGTTCCAGACAGTAAGGTGAGGATAAGTCTCCTGCAACCAGTGCATTGTTTTCTCCCATAGTTCAACAGTGACTGGGTAGGATAGTAGCAAGTGATCTCTGGTCTCTGGATTGTTTTGGCATAAGATACAGTGTTGATCAACACTCATTCCCCATCTGTGCAATCTATCTTTTGTTGGTAATCAATCTTGTAAGAACAACCATAGATTGAATGTTGCCTTCGGTCTTGCATAGTTCGGTATGATCAAATTCTTCCATGGGACTCTCGGCAGGTCTTGAAGATGTAAATGGTATAGTTGTCTAACTGAGCAGACCTTCACCTTCCAGTGTTGGAACCTCTGCAAAACTTCTCTAGACTGGATGATCTTTCTGACCATCCAGCTTGCCTGTGCAGGAATTGGCATGGTTTCAATAAGTTTGTTTTTGATGTAGTATACAGTGATCCACCTTATCCATATTGTGTCCTTTTTATGAGCTAGATCCCAGCATGTCTTTGCAATGGCAGCTTTATTCCAGAGCTTGAGATTAGTAAGATTCATCTCTCATGCTGATTTTGGGGTACACATTCTGTCCCAGGAGATATATGCTTTCCTAGTGATAGCGTTCAACCCAGACCAAATGAAGCTCCTACAAATGGCTTCTATCATCTTCAGGACATTAACAGGGAATATGAACAGTTGTGCCCAGTAAGCTTGGATACCAAAAATGACAGATTGGACCAATTGGATTCTCCCAGTATAAGATAATGTCTTGGCAGTCCGTGAGGTGATCTTGGCAGTGATCCTCTCCACCAGAGGTTTCCATTGGAGCAATGTGATCTTCTTGGTGGACAGGGAGACACCTAGGTACTTGAATGGTAACTCACCTTGCTCATAGCCAATGTGGTCGAGAATCTGTTTCTGAACATCCAGTGCAACACCACCAAAGTAAACAGAGCTCTTCTTCAGGTTAGCTTGTAAACCAGATGAGAGAAGCATCTGGATAAGGCTATGACAGAGGTAGTGTAACCCTTAGCAAACAGCAACAAATCATCAGCAAAACACATGTGAGCAATACCTAGTTTTTTACATCTAGGGTGGAAATGATATTCTGGATTTCCCTTTAGTGAGTTGCATGATCTGCTCAAGTACTCCATGACTAGAGCAAATAGGAAGGGGAAATAGGGTCCCCTTGCCTAAGTCCCCTAGCAGCAGCAAAGGGTTCAGTTGCCTCTCCATTGACTAGCACAGAGAAGCTCACTATTGAGATGCATTACATTATCCATTTGGTGAATTTGTTGAGGAAACCAATCTGTTCCATAACCTGCTGTAAGAATGTCCATTCTACTGTGTCATAGGCTTTCTAGAGGTCAATTTTAATCATGCATCTGGGTAACACTTGTTGTCTGGTATAGCTTTTGACTAGTTCATGTGCCAGAATGATATTGTCTGTTATCTTTCTGCCTGGAATAAACCCTGCTTGGGCCTCACTGATAATGCTTGCCATCACCTTCTGCATCCTATTCGCCAGTATTTTTGAGATCATTTTATAGAGGACAGAGCAGCAATCAATTGGCCTATACTCTTTGACTGTAGTTGGTTTGGACACTTTAGGAATTAGGGTGATAGTGGCACAGTTGATGTGTTTGTACATCTTGGTTGAGGAGAAAAACTGCTTGATGCCACTGGTAACCTGCCTGCCAATGATTCTACAACTCTTTTTGAAAAAAACAGCATTGTAACCATCTATCCCTGGTGCTTTGTCATCTCCAATAGCTTTGGGACTCTCCACAATTTCCATATCAGTTACATCAGCACATAGATCCCTTCTTTGTTGTTGTGTTAGTTTTGGTCCATTTGTCATGTACATTTGATTTATAGCTGGAAGGGTGGATACAGAAATTCCCATCAGAGCCTTATAGAATCCAATGATCTCCTTTTTGATATCTTCAGCTGTAGTGATTTTGGTACCCATTGCATTTGTAAGTTCAGTAATCTGGTTGTGTTGAGTTCTCTCCTTCATTACTGCAGAGAAATATTTAGTGTTGGAATCTCCAAGATGTATCCATTTTGCTCTGGCCTTCTGTTGTAGAACACTTTCCTCAATCATTGAACATTTTTCCAGTTTCAGCACGAGCTCTTTCTCTTTCTGTTGCAAGACATCAGAGTATGCCTTTGTCATCTGATCTTGTATTGTCCCCAGTTCCTGTCTGCTAAGGTCTATTCTCTGTGAGATAGTCTTGAACTCCTTAATATTTAGGTCTTTCAGAGGACTTTTCAGAGCTTTGAGTTTAGACCATATAGCTTTCATAGTGCCTGAATTGCCAGTATGCCAAACACTTGCCACAATCTAATGAAAATCTTCATGATCAGCCCATACATTAAAGAACTTGAAAGGTTTTTTCCCATTCTAGGAAGATGATGTCAATGTCACTATCATGGGATTATGATATGAGATTAGAGGAAGATCATATTCAGTTACCACTTGGCTCCACTTGATCATCCATTCATAGTTACCAAATACCCTATCCAGTCTGCTGCATACTCTGTCCACTCCAGTCTGCTTATTTGTTCAGGTGTAGTATTCACCCCTCCAAGGCAATTCTGACAATCCAGCTTGTTGAATACATTTACTGAAGTCTTGGGTTTCAGAAAGTCTTACAGGTTTGCAAGACTGCTTATCTTTGTCACATAAGATAGTATTAAAATCTTCAGCTACTACCCATGGATCTTGCATCCCTGATGACAGTGTTTGGAGGCTGCTCCATAGTGATCTTCTTTGCTCCAATCCATTGAAGCCATACACCACAGTGAGGAAGCATGTGAAGTCCTCTGTCCTGCTTCTAACCTTGCTATGTATCAATTGATTTTCCTCCAGAATACTAGTGACTTCAAACACTTTTGGGTTCCATAGAATCCACACTCTGCCCCACCAGAGACATAGTTTGTCAGGATGCCCCATCCTGGTGCTAGTAGGTTAGCAATTCTACAAGCATGCATTTGTTGTACCTTAGTTTCTACTAATCCAACTAGGCTAATTTTATTTTCTCTAATATACTCCCGAACTTCTTTTTTGCTTGTATCTTTTATTTAGACCTCTTATATTCCAAAATAACCACTTCATTGTTGAGAAGTTGATCCCCCTTGCTCCCCTGGAGGGTCTTCTTTACTACCAGAAACTACCTCAAATCTATTACTGACAGTGATGGGGGACAAAGGTGGGAAATTAGTGATGTTGAAAACTGGGCTCTGAGGTTGCTTCCCTTTATCTTTTTGGCTTCCTTTGTCGACCATCTGGCTCTGGACTATCTTGGTTTCAGTAGGGACTCCCTTTGGTTCATTATGTTGCACTGGTAACTGTTTCTGTATTGGCACATTTTGCACAGGGCCCTTAGTTCTCCACTCCTGGACTACCTTTGGCTTCCACACTTGTGTATCATATTAATTTCTGTATTATTATTATTTGTGTATCATATTAATTTTTATGTTTAATTGCTAAATTCGATTAATCTTGAAAGTATAAATCAACGAAACATTATTGTCAAACGACTAAAAAAAATAACTATTACGTGTTACTAAAAAAATTCTCTCATAATGAATATTTTAATAAATAGTAATATGTTTATCAAATTTTTTATTACTAAGCATATATTTACTTATTAAAAATTTAACAAAGTAAGATTAAAATAATATTTAGTTAATAAAAAATTCGAAAAATCTAAAAACTGAACTAATTCAAATAAATATATAGTTGGTTTAGTTTGATTTGGTTTGAATTTGATAAAAAATAAACCAATTCAGTGCATGTACGCCCCAAATAATACCAATATATATCCTGTTTTCGATCCGATGATTAGCCGATAAAACACATAAAGATACTGATTTCCTAACAAATAAAGTTTAACTTCTTTGTTGTGTGTGTGGTTCTGGACCCTATTTCTTATCTAATTAAACTATTTCATTGATTTTTATGATGAATTTCACTTAGCACTTAAGCTTCAAGCTAGAAGGTTGCAAAAAACTAAGATAGATTCAAGATTTAAATTTATGGGTTTAACATATTATTTTTAGCATTGAATCTACTATATTTTTAAAGTTATAGGTTTATGTATATTATTTTTCTTTATACTTTTAATAAATTTTTTCACATAAATTTGTACTTTATGTCCAAAGTACTGACTCAGATGAACTCGGTCACAAAGGGAGGCATCCGCCGTTGAATTATGAAAGCCATTTAGTCAACAAGTACGGATATATAGACTGGCTTGTTCCAGATCAAGAATTTGCAAATTATCTGTAGTAAAACCATGATAGTTTAGTTTGTAATGCGGCCGGTGGCAAAGTTCTTTATGCAACTCGTGATGATTGGATCTCACGTCATCGCCAAGAGGGACAGTGTCAGATATCTTGGGTCGGTGATTTAGGGAGATGGGAAGATTGATGGGGACGTCACTCATCGTATTGGAGCGGGGTGGTCAAAGTGGAGGCTTGCATCAGGAGTCCTGTGTGACAAGAAAGTTTCATAGAAACTCAAGGGGAAATTTTATAGAGCTGTGGTTAGACCTGCAATGTTGTATGGGGCGGAGTGCTGGCCAGTGAAGAACTCTCATGTTCAGAGAATGAAGGTTGCGGAGATGAGGATGCTCAGGTGGATGTGCGGGCTCACCAGGTTATATAAGATTAAGAATGAAGTTATTCGAGAGAAGGTGGGGGTGGCCCCGGTGGATGAGAAGATGCGAGAAGCGAGGCTGAGGTGGTTCGGGCATGTGCGGAGGAGAAGTCCTGATGCCCCAGTGAGGAGTTGTGAGCGGCTGGAGATAGTCGGCGTTCGGCGAGGCAGAGGGAGGCCTAAGAGGTATTGGGGAGAGGTGATTAGGCACGACATGGCTAGAATGCGGGTTTCCGAGGACATGACCCTTGATAAGAAAGTCTGGAGGTCTAGTATCAGGGTTGTAGGATAGGGGCTCCTAGAGTTTTTCGTACTCCTCACCCGTGGTGGGGTGAGACTTGGCAGGGCTATCCATAGATGATTTGTGTTTTGGGTTGTGTCTCCCTTATGGTAGTTATTTATGGTAGTTACTGTATGATATTATTGCATGCTATTTTATTTATGGTTCTTATGTTTAGATAATTATTTATGCTATTACTGCTGGAGTTACTAATGCTCTTTTGTTTTTGTTTGTGTGTTTTCTTTCCTTCACTGAGCCGAGGGTCAATTGGAAATAGCCTCTCTGCCATTTTGGGTAGGGGTAAGGCTCGTCTACATATTACCTTCGCCAGACCCCACTTTGTGGGACTATACTGGATAATTGTTGTTGTTGTTGTACATGTGATTTAAACTTGTTTTTATTCCTGCTGTCATCTGTAACTCTGCCAAATGTTATACCGTGGAATTCTGGATTTAAATTGAAGTGAATTCACGAGAAGCCTAGTTTCTACACTCTGTCTTTACCTTCTGTAACAAGAGACGGATTTAGGATCTGAATCTGATTGATTCAACTTTTTAAATTCTAAACATCGAATTCATTTGAGTTCATAAATTAATATTTTTAAAATATTGGTATATATATATATGTTCTATGTCGAAAATATTGGGTTTGGTTAAACTTCTGGCTAATAAGCTACACAGTCACTGGTAATAACATCAACATGCCACGAATTCTTTGGAACTCTCTCTATTGAACGGTCAAGAGTTTTGTCCTAAACAATAAAGGTCTATACAATTACAACTTAGATTGAGCTGGCAATTCTTCCAAGATTAATATGAGAAGTCCAGTCTTTAGGATGAGGTTGGAAAACAAGTTAAGCCAGAAAAGTTTTCTGGTTGGAGATAAACTTCTGTTGCTTTTTAATTTGTTATTGTCCACATTAATAAACACAACCAAAACTTCTTCTTTTTTGGTATCTTTGTTATGTTTGTCCTATTGGAGAGTGAAATCACTTTCAATTTGCTCACCTTCTTTAGAAAAATCTTGATAAGCATTTCAAAAAAAGAAGAAAAACAAAGACAAAAAACACTTTAAGACTCGAGTCTCAACACTCTTGATTTTCGTCATATAAAACTTTTGTAGCAAGCGAAGACATCTTCTTCAGCAAATTGACAAAACTTTCTTTTTATGTTTGTCATATCTCTTATGTTCTGCTGTATTTAAGATTAAAATCATTCTCAATGTGCATACGAGTTTTTAGAAAATCCTAATAAGCTCTTCAAAATAAGAAGAAACAAAGATAAAATAGAAACACTTTAACACAGTTGCTTTCCTCATCAAGAGAGTTTATTTTTTCAAGCTCAATTTAAATTTTATCCTCACTCATCTGAATGTCCAATGATAATATGTTGTAGGTTCCACATCGCTCGGACTAAAATGGAAAAAAAAAACCACCCTTGCACATCTATACACCGAACAAATAAAACATTGCTTTTTTCTATTCCTTTTAGGCCTTTAGGATGCGAGAGATTGTTTACAGTATCATATATACATACCAATATAATATTTAACTTGTTATAAATAGAATTCTATTTAAGGTGAATGTCCATATTTAGAGAGATTCTAGGGTTTACTACTTGGTGGCTAAGTCACCACCTCCCTATAAATAAAGGGGTTCTCTCCCATTGTAAATCATCCCAAAGTATCAATAAGAATACTCCTCTCTCTACTTCTCTCTATATTGTTCTTGTTCTTATATTATTTCATAACACGTTATCAGCACGAGTCTCTAACCAATTGAATTTAATATTCAGCAATTATCGCTCTCAGAATCTCGAGTTGCAATCAGATTCACCCACTCTAATTCGTGTTCCGTCGTTTGGGTTTTTCCATTCGAGTGAAACGAGATTTGTGATATTTTGGTTTCTGAAATTCTTCAATTTTTTTTCTTTCTCGTTGTTTACTTTTGTTTTCTTTTTGAAGGTGAATTTTCAAGCAAAAGAGTGTAATAACGATTGCTACTGCTCCATATGAGAATTTCTATACGAAAAAATAGAAGAGATAGTATCATCATAGAGTAATGCAACGGGATGGAAACTCAAGAGGTATATTTGATATCACAACATTTATTGGTATACCTTAAAGGTAAGTAATTTACTTTTCTCTTTCAAATTCTTGAAATTCTACGATATGATTACATATACAAACAAAGACAACAAAGTTTGATTATAACTCTAATGGAGTTTGTAAGAAATTACACTCACATGAAGTGGTAAAATTTCTATGCCTTGCATGACCAAATTCATGTATGATTGTGGGCAAAGAATTAAAAAAAACCGTCCAATTGAATTTGCTCCATTCCCTTTAGAGAATGTGGTAGCAGTATGTGATAAGTCTGAAAGAAGATAAAATTATTACCGTGAAGGTATCAATGGATGTGGACGTGGCAATAGACGGAATTATAATAGTCATCATTGTGATAATGAGAATAATAAAGATTCTCAAAATAATCTTTCACTTTATGAAAGTAATATTTGACAGAGATTGTATATAGCACATACAGATGGTTATGATCCATTCCCTGAAGTGAATGTAATAATTGTAATAAAGCCCGTAAGTATGACACGCCCTTGATGTAATTTTGTTTTATGTCTGACATTATGAAAAGAAAGTTCGTTGCCCTTGGAATTTCGGGCAAGAACTATATGACATGGGTGTTGGATGCTGAAATCCATTTGGATGCAATGGGTCTTGGAGACGCCATTAAAGACAGAAATAATGCATCCACCCAAGACTATGCTAAGGCCTTGATTTTCTTGCGCCATCACCTTGATGAAGGTTTGAAACTGTGCTAAGGCCTTGATTTCCTTGCGCCATCACCTTGATGAAGGTTTGAAACTGTGCTAAGGCCTTGATTTTCTTGCGCCATCACCTTGATGAAGGTTTGAAAATTGAATATATCACAGTCAAATATCCACCTATCTTGTGGAATGGCTTAAAGGAGAGATATGACAACCTGAAGTTGGTCACTCTGCCACAAGCACGATGCGATGAGAATCCAAAAGCAAATAGTTCATAAACTATATATTATCGTTGCGGTGGAAAAGGGCACTAGGCGAAAATTTGCCGTGTACCAAGACAATTGGTTGAGCTTTATCAAGCATCTCTAAAGAGTAAAGGCCCTGAAACCAATTTTGTCTCTGACGACAATTTTGACATCACCCATTTAGATGTGGCAAACTTCTTTGAGCACCCTAAGGGGAAAATAGAACACTTAATCGGTGATGGATCTGTGATGAAGGAAGATGGAATTGTTTGATTTTATTTTACTTATTTGTATTAGTTAGTAGTCATTAGTATCAGCTCGTATTAGTTAGTTTATGATATAATGTTAGTATTAGCTCTTTAGAATGTTTCAATATGCTTAAATTTCGAAGACATTTTTACTTCCCAGTAAAGTTAGTCGATTAACTAATAAGTTAGTCGACTATCTAATATTTCGTATTAAAAACTGGATTTTTCGCAAGCTAAGTTAGTCGTCTAACCAGTTTAGTTAGTCGACTAACCTGATGACTGTTTACTAAGTTAGTCGACTATCTACTTAGTTAGTCGACTAACTAATATTTCGCATTAAAACTGAACTTTTCCGCAAGGCAAGATAGTCGACTATCTGATTTAGATAGTCGACTAACATAATGACTGCTTCCCAAGATAGTCGACTATCAACTAAGTTAGTCGAATAACCTTAGCAGATTTTGAAAATATTGTTTAAGTATGAAACAAACGGATTAAATTTGTTTATTCTCATGTTCGTATATCTCTTTTGATTAATTGATTCATGTACCACACATACGATATTCAAAGAGAAGAAATATTACTCTCATTTAAGTATGTGTAAGGCAGATGTTACTACAATTTCTAGTAGTAGTAAATTGATTAAAGGCTCCGGAAGAGCAACTATAACTCTGCCTAAAGGAACAACATTTTAAAGAATGCAATGTTCTCCTCCAAGTCTAAAAGGAACTTGTTGAGTTTTAAAGATATCATTCAAAATGGATATCATATTGAGACAATAGATGAGAATAATCTTGAATTCCTTATTTACTCATGAAAACGAGGCTGCCCACTTCGGCTTGGGGTCACGCCATTTTGCATGCAGCAATGCTAGTTCGTCTCAGAACGACGAATTATCACAAATATTCCCCGTTGCAATGAGTTTTGGGTCATGAACCTAATATATCCAACTTAAGAATTTTTGGATGTGCAGTATATGTGCCTGTAGCACCGCCATATTGCACCAAAATAGGTCTGCAAAGAAGGTTAGGAATATATGTTGAGTTTGAATCGCCCTCCATTATTCGCTACCTCGAAACATTGACAGGGGATTTGTTCACTGCACGATTTGCAGACTGTCAATTCGATGAGACACTTTTCCCAAAATTAGGGGGAGAAGTTGGTGAAACCAAACGTGAAATTTTGTGGAAAAATGCATCATTATATCATCTTGATCCACATACCTCTATTTGTGAAAAAGAGGTGCAAAATATTATCCATTTGCAAAGAATAGCAAATCAAATGCCAGACGCATTTACAGATTTGAAAAGGATAACAAAATCACATATCCCCGCAGTGAATGTGACAACATCTGATTTACGAATACATATTCATTATTGGAAGAATATGAACATGAAATTGGTATTGAATATACCACACTCACCCATAGAAGGAGGTTTGAGATGATATATGAAAATAATGTCATTGTTACGGCATGAATGGTCATTGGTCACGTACCTATTGTACGCCAAAATAATTTGTCAATGTGATTATCAAAGGACAATAATAATGCAAGAAACATATCTTGCATATAATTTTGACATGACCATAATGGTATAACTTTCTCTTTAAAAGAGATATTCACCACATGGATGTTGATGAATTTGTGGTAGTACAAAATTAATTGAGAGCTTTAGAAGAGCCAATTATTACTATGTTGGAGAAACACAATTGATTACCAATAAGGTATTGTGTTGTAGTAAGTCTCAAAGAAACTTATTCAGTTTCCAAAGTATATGCGAAAGCGATTGATTATATTGAGACTATAAATAAAGGAAAGATTTGATATCTTCTATTACTACAACTTGTAGCGGGATAATCTGTATGTGAAAAACTACCCGCTTTATTCTCCAGTTTGTACTACACAAGAATACCACAATGAAGTGGACGTTTATTGATATAAAAACCCATATCATAATACACTTGAAGTTTATTGATAATTGCACATGTCATGGTGTAAATTTGAAGTTTATCAATATTGATAATTTATTCAGTTGGCATTCGGGTTAGCCATATCATTTTAAGAATGATGTGCAGTAATAGAGAATTCACTGTTGGAAACACGTTCTCAATGCAATATACTAAAACGTGTGTTCTTTTGTATAGGTTTTGATGAATGACAAAAACGAAGCGAAAATTGATATATGACGAAGTTCAAGAAACAAGCGCACAATTGATATACGACGAGATTCAAGCTCAAGACAAAGTTTTATAGTTTAATTGAGTCATTCTTAATTGTGATGTTGATCCTACAACTTGACTCGTAACATGGTTTCTCTCATAAAACTATTTTCCAAAATCATGCATATTTAATTTAAATGTCAAATGATTTTAAATCATGCATATTTACAGTAGTCAAAATAATTTTTAGACATGCCTTCAAAATCTGGAATAAGATAATCGATTATGTACTTATGATAATCGATTGTTTTAAGCCAAGACTGCATGACAATCGATTGTGGACTAATGACAATCGATTGTGAGTAAGATAGTGAGCATCAGGTTTTTCAAACCTGCATGACAATCGATTGTGAACTAATGACAATCGATTGTGACTGAGGCAGTGTCCATTAAAGTTTTTCAAAACTCAGAATAATCGATTATGAACTAATGGTAATCGATTATGTTGAGACAGTGTCTTCCAGTGATTTTCAAATTTATTAAATAATCGATTGTTACATTGGACAATCGATTGTCAAAGAGACAGTGTCTAAAATGTTTTTCAAAAACTGATAAGTAATCGATTGTTGACTTTGTGCAATCGATTGTGAAGCTGACCGTTGTCGTAAAGTTTTCAAATACCGTCAGATAATCGATTATTGATTCTGTATAATCGATTGTTTTGATTAAAATCCGGAAAAGATTTTTTGAACGTTATTGGGTAATCGATTATTGATTCTGTATAATCGATTGTTTTGATTAAAATCCGGAAAAGATTTTTTGAACGTTGCTGAGTAATCAATTGTTGATTCTGGACAATCGATTGTTTGTGGTAAAATCTGGAAAGGATTTTTTGAACGTTGCTAGTAATCGATTATGGATTGAAAGTAATCGATTATCAAGCGTAAAATCTGGGATTGAATTTTGATCTGACTGGCAGACAATCGATTGTTGGGGTTTGACAATCGATTGTCAGTGAGTAAAATTCAGCAACTCTTAATTGGCAATTAGGCAACGGTAATGCCAAGTTTTTCAACTATTAATACATCTTCATTTCAGTGTTTTAAACACAACAACATACTACAACTGATCATTACATTGCTATAAGCTTGCATACTTTTGTTTATCATTTTATATTCAATTTCATAAAGCTTTTGAGAGCCATATTCTTGTCCAAAGTTGTTGTGATCTAGAGCTTACTTCTTTTACTCATACCTACTCATAAAGGAGTATTTTGGTTGAGTGTTTAGTGTTTTATACACTTGTAAGAGAATTGTGATTCTCTTGTTGTAAGGAACTTGTGTTTCCTTGGTTGAAGTCTTGGAGTGTTGTATCTCCGAGCAAAGGTGTTAAGGCTTGTGTCCTTAAGTTGTAAAGGTTTGTTGAGCACCCGTAAGCTTAACAAGTTAGTGGAAAATCTCGAGAGAGTCTCTCGGGGACTGGACTAGCCACGTGTTATGGTGAACCAGAATATATCGGTGCGTTCTTTCCTTTTTGTTTATTTAACGCACTTATTTATTTCCTGCAAATTTTAATTTTTGCAAGTTTACGCTAAATTTTATTATAACGCTATTCACCCCCCCTCTAGCGTTAAGCGTATTTTCTAACAATTGGTATCAGAGCCCAACTCTCTGAAAACTTAACAGTTTGAGAGAACCATCCATGGCTTCTACTCGTGATTCTTTTGCAGGAATTGATGAAGGACAGTGCTCCACACGACCACCTCTATTCAACGGTACAAATTACACGTACTGGAAGGAGAGGATGAAGATCTTCATTCAGTCCAACAGCTTTCACCTTTGGAAGGTGATAATGAAGGGAAACCAAATTCCAACAAAGAAGGTGGAAAACGAATGGGTTCCCAAGTCCGAGGATGAGTATGACGCGGATGACATCCGAAAGGTTTAAAATAATGCTAAAGCAATTAATTTATTATATTGTGCTGTTAATGCTGACGATTACAGGAAAATATCGTGTTGCACAACGGCAAAGGAGATGTGGGACAAGCTAGAAGTTACGTACGAAGGTACGGACCAGGTAAGGGAAGCAAAAATTGATTTCCTAACCCATTCTTATGAATTATTTCACATGAAGGAAGGTGAAAAGGTGGACGAAATGTTTGAGCGATTTTCAATAATCGTAAATGACCTACATGCTCTCAAGAAAACATTCACGGATAGAGAGCTCGTGCGAAAAATTCTTAGAAGTCTCACACCGGCATGGAGATCAAAGGCCGATGCAATTCAAGAATCCATTGGCATTTCAAACGTCACCATCGACGCACAAAGAGGTAACCTTAGGACCTATGAATCTACTATTCTTAATCCTTTTGTTAATGATCAAAGGAGGCAAAGAATAGCTCTAAAGGCGAGCACAAGCCAACCGCAAATTGATGAGGAAGGAGGAGTTTGGACTCGTTATCAAAAGATTTCAAAAGTTCATACGCAAGGAGTATGAACGCAAGGGCAAAAAGCAAGGCGAACAAATCAAGTGCTATGAATGTGGTGAAACCGGGCACATCAAATCAAATTGCCCAAACATCAAAAAGGAGAAGAAACCTTTTAAAAAGCAACGTGCATACATTTCTTGGGGAGGCGACTCCGGAGATGAGTCAAGCGAAGGAGAAGAAGACGAAGCAGCAAATCTTTGCCTTATGGCACAAGAAGACAACAAAGATGAGGTATGTCAAATCTCGTCTAAAAACTTCTTCACTCTTGAAGAAATGCGAACTACTTTTGATGAATTATATGCTGAGTTTATTAAGGCTTCAAAAACTGTTAAGGGCATAAATGAAAATGCTTCATTAAAAGAAAAGGATTTTCAAAAACAGCTTTCTTTAAAAGAAAAGGATTTAGAAAAACTGGTTTTAGAAAATGAGAAGCTGAAAGAGGAAAACAAGTTTTTTGGAAAAAGAAGTTCCGATAAGCCTGAAAGCTCTACTAGAAATTGCACTTCTTGTTTGCATCTTAAGAATGAAGTAAGTAGGCTTAAAGGCACATTAGATAAGTTTAATTCTTCACACAAAAACTTGAATGATGTTCTTGTTAACTTGAAATCAACCAAGCATGGAATAGGCTTTAAGAATGAAGAAAAGGTTGACGCTAATCCCCAACAACCTAAAGCTCAACCTAGGATTAACAATAGAAATGCTTATCCTAGAAACAACAACTCTAGAGCCAATATGCATGCTAGACAAAATGCTGAACATTTTAGAAGACCTAGGAATGACTTACCACCTAGAAATAGTCACCCTAGAAATGATGCATATTTTAGGCCAAATGTTGAATCTTTGAGAAGACCTAGAAATGGCCCTCAACCGAGAAACAATCACTCTAGAAATGCTGCCCATCCTAGAGCTCATAAGTCTCATGAAATGCGAAATAGTCATAGTGTTCAAAATAGAGTAAGAAATTTTCATCCGTCTAGTTACTATGAACCTAGAAGGATGCATAACCCAAATGTGACTTGTCATTATTGTAGACGTATTGGTCATATTGCTCCTGCATGCTTTACACGTCATAGACATATTACTCAATCGCATCATTATAATATGCCTAACCCCCAAGGACCCAAGATGGCATGGGTACCTAAAGAACATTAATTTGTTTTGTAGGTGTGCTTGAAGGGATCAAGTGTACTATGGTACCTTGATAGTGGATGCTCCAAGCATATGACGGGAGATGAATCCAAATTTCTTCAATTAGAGCACAAAGAAGGAGGAAGTGTTATCTTCGGAGATAACAATAAAGGAAAGATCATCGGCATAGGCTCGGTCGGTAAGGATGAAAATTCCTCTATTAAGCATATATTACTTGTTAAAGGATTAAAGCATAATCTCTTGAGCATAAGCCAATTGTGTGACAAGGAAAATCTTGCTTTATTTGATTCGGATGAATGCTTAGTGTTCAGACGTAGTGATTTCAAAATTATCCTCCGTGGTTCTAGAGTGGATAATATTTATATGGTTGATCTTGCTAATTCCTAACCCGATTATGTTGATTGTCTAATGAGTAAAGAGGATGATACTTGGCTATGGCATCGTAGAGTAGCACATATCAATATGCATCTTTTGAACAAATTGATTTCTCAAAACTTAGTTGTTGGTCTTCCCAATTTAAAATTTGAAAATGACTCTATTTGTGACTCGTGTCAAAAGGGGAAGTAAACAAAAGCATCTTTCAAATCTAAAAACATCGTTTCAACTTCTAGACCATTGCAATTACTTCATATGTATTTATTTGGTCCCTCTCGCATTGAAAGGCTAGGAAGAAATAAATATGCTTTTGTGATTGTTGATGATTACTCAAGATTTACTTGGACTTTATTTCTTGCCAATAAAAGTGATGCTTTTCAAAATTTTAAATATTTTCTTAAGCGTGTTCAAAATGAGAAAGAAACAACCGTCACTTCAATTAGAAGTGATCATGGGGGAGAGTTTGATCACAATCTCTTTGCGGACTTTTGTGACGAACTCGGAATCAAGCATACCTTTTCCGCTCCACGTACACCACAACAAAATGGGGTGGTGGAAAGGAAAAATAGGTGTCTCGAAGAGATGGCTAGAACCATGCTCGACGAAGCTAAGATACCCAAACATTTTTGGGCGGACGCCGTGAGTACCGCTTGCTATGTTCTAAATAGAGTAGTAATTCGGCCGATACTCATGAAAACCCCCTATGAACTTTATAAGGGTAGAAAACCAAATATTTCCCATTTTAGAGTTTTTGGTTGCAAATGTTTTGTTCATAACAATGGCAAAGACCAATTGGGTAAATTTGATGCTAAGTCGAATGAAGGTATTTTCATTGGATATTCCTCACGTAGTAAAGCATATAGGGTCTTTAATAAAAGAACCCAAATTGTGGAGGAATCCCCTCATGTTGTATTTTCCGAAAATAATGCTCGCTTGGCGAGAAAAGATTCCGGTTTTGATCTTGCAGGTATCTTAGATAGCTTGAAAGACAAAATACAAGAGGAACCACCCAAGGAAAATAAAGATGAAGCTGAGGAACAACCAACGGAAGAAGCGCCACAATTGGAAAAGGAAACAAAAGTGCCAAATGAGTGGAGGACGATCAAAGATCATCCTCTTGAACAGGTAATTGGCAACGTTGGAGACAAGGTAAGTACCCGAAACTCTCTCAAAAATACCTTAGAACATACCGCTTTTGTTTCTCAAATTGAACCCAAAACCATCTCAGAAGCAATTGGGGATGAATTTTGGACCTTGGCAATGCAAGAGGAGCTTAACCAATTCGAACGCAATGATGTTTGGGATTTGGTGCCAAGACCCGAAGGTCATACCATAATTGGTACGAAATGGGTTTTTCGCAATAAACTAGATGAAAATGGTATAATCACTAGAAACAAAGCTAGGCTTGTAGCAAAAGGCTATAATCAAGAAGAGGGTATTGACTATGAGGAAACATATGCTCCCGTAGCTAGATTAGAAGCTATTCGCTTATTGCTTGCATTTGCCTCTTTTATGAATTTCAATTTATATCAAATGGATGTGAAAAGTGCTTTTCTAAACGGTTTTATTCAAGAAGAAGTTTATGTTGAACAACCCCCCGGTTTTGAAGTTTTTAAATCTCCCGATCATGTTTTCAAACTCAAAAAGGCTCTTTATGGTTTAAAACAAGCTCCCCGAGCTTGGTATGAAAGATTGAGTAAGTTTCTTTTGGAAAATGATTTCATTAGGGGGAAAGTTGACACAACTCTCTTTGTTAAGCATAAAAACAATGATATTTTGTTAGTTCAAATATATGTAGATGATATTATATTTGGTGCTACTAACAATGTTCTATGCAAAGAATTTTCCGATTTAATGACAAGCGAATTTGAGATGTCTATGATGGGTGAGTTAACATTCTTTTTGGGGTTACAAGTAAAGCAAATGAAAGAAGGTACATTCATTTGTCAAACCAAATATTGCAAAGAATTGCTGAAACGATTTGAGATGAACAATGCAAAAGAAATGGCAACTCCCATGAGCACATCCGATCATCTAGACAAAGATGAGAAAGGTAAGGAAGTCGACACCAAAAAGTATCGAGGTATGATTGGCTCTCTTCTTTATCTTACTGCTAGTCATCCGGACATCATGTTTAGCGTGTGCTTATGCGCTCGTTATCAATCGTGTCCGAAGGAGTCTCACCTTACTGCGGTAAAACAGATTTTATGGTATCTTGTTGGTACTACAAATGTGGGTCTATGGTACCCCAAAGGCTCTTCATGCCAACTTGTTGGCTATTCCGATTCCGATTTTGCTGGATGCAAATTGGACCGCAAGAGCACTAGTGGCACTTGCCATTTGCTCGGTAGCTCTCTCGTTTCTTGGTTTAGCAAGAAACAAGTAAGTGTTGCGTTGTCCACAACCGAGGCTGAATATGTAGCCGCGGGGAGTTGTTGCGCTCAAATCCTATGGATGAAACAACAACTCTTGGACTATGGCCTAAGTCATAATCATATCCCTCTTAGATGTGATAATACTAGTGCCATATGCTTGACGAAGAACCCCGTTCTTCATTCGCGAACGAAACACATTGAAATTAGACATCATTTTATTAGAGATCACGTTCTCAAAGGCGATATCGAAATTGAATTTGTTGAAACCAAAAACCAATTGGCAGACATCTTTACAAAGCCTTTAGAGAAAGAGTCCTTCTTCCGAATTCGCAGTGAACTCGGGATCCTTGACTCCACGTTGATCTAAGTCATGCATTGCATTTGATTTACATGATTTCTAACTTGAGCGTCGGAGATGCCTAATTCTTTTTTGCAGGTATCGCCCTAAAAGTAGGGGGAATTATAAAGCATGACGCGCGAGAATCGAGTCTTCTCCAGAAAAATCTGTTTCCCTCATCTAATAATCGATTATCTCGTATCAATAATCGATTGTAATGCTATCATTTGAGCTGTTATACTCTCTTTAAATAATCACACCATCTTTCCAATAAATAAACAAGGTTTATTTCATCTTTGGCATCTTATTATTATTTTTGCTAATGGCAAAAGGGGGAAGATAACGGGTATGATGCACTCTCAAGTTATAAGCTTCAATTGAGGGGGAATTCTCAAATTGAGGGGGAACAAATTGCATACTTGTTGCATGTATATACTTGTGTTGAATCGTCATTATAAATTGCTTGTCTTGCATATCCTGCTTAATGTTTGCCATTATCAAAAAGGGGAAAATTGTTGGAAACACGTTCTCAATGCAATATACTAGAATATGTGTTCTTTTGTATAGGTTTTGATGAATGACAAACGAAGCGAAAATTGATATATGACGAAGTTCAAGAAACAAGCGCACAATTGATATACAACGAGATTCAAGCTCAAGACAAAGTTTTATAGTTTAATTGAGTCATTCTTAATTGTGATCTTGATCCTACAACTTGACTCGTAACATGGCTTCTCTCATAAAACTATTTTCCAATATCATGCATATTTAATTTAAATGTCAAATGATTTTAAATCATGCATATTTACAGTAGTCAAAATAATTTTTAGACATGCCTTCAAAATCTGGACTAAGATAATCGATTATGTAATTATGACAATCGATTGTTTTAAGCCAAGACTGCATGACAATCGATTGTGAACTAATGACAATCGATTGTGAGTAAGAGTGAGCATCAGGTTTTTCAAACCTGCATGCCAATCGATTGTGAACTAATGACAATCGATTGTGACTGAGGCAGTGTCCATTAAAGTTTTTCAAAACTCAGAATAATCGATTATGAACTAATGGTAATCGATTATGTTGAGACAGTGTCTTCCAGTGATTTTCAAATTTATTAAATAATCGATTGTTACATTGGACAATCGATTGTCAAAGAGACAGTGTCTAAAATGTTTTTCAAAAACTGATAAGTAATCGATTGTTGACTTTGTGCAATCGATTGTGAAGCTGACCGTTGTCGTAAAGTTTTCAAATACTGTCAGGTAATCGATTATTGATTCTGTATAATCGATTGTTTTGATTAAAATATGGAAAAGATTTTTTGAACGTTATTGGGTAATCAATTATTGATTCTGTATAATCGATTGTTTTGATTAAAATCCGGAAAAGATTTTTTGAACGTTGCTGAGTAATCGATTGTTGATTCTGGACAATCGATTGTTTGTGGTAAAATCTGGAAAGGATTTTTTGAACGTTGCCAGTAATCGATTATGGATTGAAAGTAATCGATTATCAAGCGTAAAATCTGGGATTGAATTTTGATCTGACTGGCAAACAATCGATTGTTGGGGTTTGACAATCGATTGTCAGTGAGTAAAATCAGCAACTCTTAATTGGCAATTAGGCAATGGTAATGCCAAGTTTTTCAACTATAAATACAGCTTCATTTCAGTGTTTTAAACACAACAACATACTACAACTGATCATTACATTGCTATAAGCTTGCATACTTTTGTTTATCATTTTATATTCAATTTCATAAAGCTTTTGAGAGCTATATTCTTGTCCAAAGTTGTTGTGATCTAGAGCTTACTTCTTTTACTCATACCTACTCATAAAGGAGTATTTTGGTTGAGTGTTTAGTGTTTTATACACTTGTAAGAGAATTGTGATTCTCTTGTTCTAAGGAACTTGTGTTTCCTTGGTTGAAGTCTTAGAGTGTTGTATCCCCGAAAAAAGGTGTTAAGGCTTGTGTCCTTAAGTTGTAAAGGTTTGTTGAGCACCCGTAAGCTTAACAAGTTAGTGGAAAATCTCGAGAGAGTCTCTCGGGGACTGGACTAGCCACGTGTTGTGGTGAACCAGAATATATCGGTGCGTTCTTTCCTTTTTGTTTATTTAACGCACTTATTTATTTCCTGCAAATTTTAATTTCCGCAAGTTTACGCTAAATTTTATTATAACGCTATTCACCCCCCCCCCCTCTAGCGTTAAGCGTATTTTCTAACATTCACATGGGTAAATATTAAAGAACTAGAAAGTTCTTTACGAATTCTCTTGTATTACTTGTTCTCATTAATTGATTGACCAACTAAAGAGTTCGGGTTGAATCCCATAAATTCTGGAAATATCAAAGGTGAATATGGGCCCATTCACCTGCCATGTATACCACATATGATGCATCTATGATGTGGTTACATGTGCGATTGTTATTAACCCGCAGCCTGGCCGGTGCTTGCGAAGTAAATTGCTCAGTAATATAACTTCGAGCATAATTTCAAGATTTTCTATTCAAGATAGTTCATCTTGATAAGTTGGTTTATATCATAGTTGGTTTAGCAAGATAATTATTGAGTGCCTCCACTTAATAGCTAAACTGTTTCTTATGAGAACAAAGTTATATATATCAGTTTGATATAAGTTGTATACGAGAGTATATTATATTCTCCCCTCACAAGTGGTTCAGGGTCAGGAACCAAATAATTTCATCTTATTATTATTGATGTGCGGTGTATATTTTCATTAACACCATAATGCACAAAGATGGACTCTCAAAGTTGATGAAACAAGTTAGCTTTTCTAACATGAGGGGGAGACATGATAAACACTTGAGAAAATGTTACATGGGATGAATTATCATTTGTATATATAGATCCTTGAATATCATAATATGAACATGAAGTTCATAAAAGGATAATTCAATTGCAACATATTGCAAAGCATGCTATACACATTTGCTGACCCAAAGAAAGTAACTATATTCTCACTTCAAATGCTCATATTAATTCCCAGAAGGACAAAGTCTTTGATACGCTTAAAGCGTATAGACAAATCGGTTTCAAAATAACTTCTTAATAAAGAAGATGAGCAAATGATCAAAGTGATCATAATGGGGAGGCAAGTGATCTAGAAGATCACATGACATAACACTTCATAAAATCTCATGAGAGATTCAGGTACCTGAATATATGAATAAAGAGATCTTCATGTTATGTCTTTATGAAAATTCACTGGAAGCGATATAAAATGTTCGTCGACGACATCTATGATAGCACTAAATATCGATGAGGATCTTATGTTTGTCGAATACAAACAAAAATATTGGCTAAATGGAAGAGATACAATTCAAAGAGAATTGATTCCATATGAAAGACATGTAGTTTTGGACATGTAGTTCAAATACTTGAAAGTATAAAGTCAATGGTATGTGTAATCAGTTTTCGATATCTTATTTGTTTAGCATGACATGAAAACTTGATATGCATCTAAAGTCTGTTATATGGCTTATATGACTTAATTTATATGTTAATCCATGAAAGATTGAAGTTGCTTGAAGCATATACAATTCTTGGTCCTGAAGTACCACATCCTAAGTGCAACTTGTGTACATATGTATCTTGCTATAACTATAAGCATGATGGCATCGAGAACACCTCTATGGAGATATTGAAGAGTCATTCCACGACATTATATGAAGATGTTCATATCTATCAAGAATGATAATTTCAAGGTGCGGAATATTTATTCAAATCAATATGGCTGATTTATTTATCAAATCTCTACAAAAGATCGTTTTGAAGTTGATGCACAAGATTGGAATGCAAATGCTCAAGGAAGTGAATTCATGCTCTTTTCAGGGGGAGTTAATGCGCGTTGCACTCTTTTTCCCTTACAAGGTTTTGTCCCAATGGGTTTTCCTTGCAAGGTTTTTAACGAGGCAACCAATAGGCGCATATTCAAACATGTGTACTCTTTTTCCTTTTCTATAATTTTTTCCTATTGGGTTTTGTTTTAGTTAAGGTTTTAACGAGGCACATTACTGAATAGACATTCAAGGGGAAGTGTTATAAATAGAATTCTATTTAAGGTGAATGTCCATATTTAGAGAGATTCTAGGGTTTACTACTTGGTGGCTAAGTCACCACCTCCCTATAAATAAAGGGGTTCTCTCCCATTGTAAATCATCCCAAAGTATCAATAAGAATACCCCTCTCTCTACTTCTCTCTATATTGTTCTTGTTCTTATATTATTTCATAACATAACTGTAATTATTTAATTATATATGTTATTTTCTTGTCACCAATAATTTAGTTTTTACCTATAAAGCACTAGAAGTTTGTACCAGGTGGTTAAAACTACCTCATGATATGGCCTATATCGATCATAACCGCCTCATCATCCGGTTTTTCTGGTTAGGTTTTTCTTAAAATATACCCACGTACAAATTAAATATTTAAAAAGAAACTACTCTGATAGAACCGTTGTATTTTTTATGATCTCATTAGTAATATCTGATAGTTACTATTACTTCACCTATTAAAATACAATGTACTTTCTAGTTACTATTATTATAGAAGTGGCAAAGAGAGGAGCTTCGGATTGTTCAGGGTATTTTGGTAAAGTCGATGCTAAGCTGAGCTTTTAGTTAAGTTAAAATTATGCTCCAAAGATGCTTAAGGGTGGCCTATGTGCATTGGGAAAAACTAAGTATACACATATCGAGGTGATTGAAAGATGATACGTCATGACATAAAGGCCGGTCATAGAATGATGATTATTAAAGAGGCATGGGTTATAACAGATACGAGCAGAGGCACGAGTAGACTCGATACTCATATCTATTTAAATCAAATAGTTAAGGGGAATGAATCTGATAATACAAGAAAGTACATATACGGTATTTAGTAATCATTAAATACTGAAACGTTAGAGAATCTGTATCAAATTACAATGATAATGTAACGTAGCATTTAATGCCTTTAATTGTCTATAATGACTCAATTATGACAAAGGCAAAACGTATATTTTAGAGATAGCTATAAAAAGAAGGAGATTGGTTACTTGTAAGGATACAAAAAAATCAACTGAATATACTGGATTACTTTATTTTCTGCTATCAATTTGTATCAAATTCAATTTCTTTTTTTTTCATTTTCGATTATTAGTAACCCGAGTTCTTCTAAAAATAAAGCTTTGGCCGAATTTCACTTTTTGGTTAAATAAACTGGTTCCGTTACCAGAAATCTGATAATCTATTCTTTCTTAACCTACCTTTTTTGTTGCATCAACAATCATGTCAAGTGTTAATGACAATAACCAAGCAAAACAAGGAAATCCACAACTCCAGGGGAATTCACAAGATAACTACACCCCAATTCCTTCTCCACAAAGCTCTCCTCGGAAATCTAGAGAAGGCACTCATGATGGATCGCATTCAAATGTAAATGCTTGATTTGAAAATGAATAAGTTGTCAATGAAGCTTTGCAAAAGTTAATCGCTGAACAAGTCAACAAAGCACTTGAAGCCTTCGCTAGTCAGTTACCTGTTGCACCACCAACACCAACTCCAAATACCAACACTTAGGAAAAACCTCGTTCTGGGCTTGCTAATTCAGGTAGTGATGGAATCCCAGCGAGTCGCGAGATGAAAAACCAGATAACTTGGTTAATTATGATTTACAAATTTTAGTATTAACATTGCAGAAACAGCTCAAGGAGCAAAGTGACCGCATAAAGTAAATACCTGGAGTACCGCTTGTAATCAAAAGGATAGATATGGACAAATATTCACAACAACCTTGGAAGCCAAGTATTGCTCCTCTCCCAAATCCAAAGAAATTCAAAATGACTGATATTCCAAAATATGATGGAACAATTGATCCACGAGATCACGTGACTGCATTCACAACCGGCAGGAAAGGCAATGACTTGACCAAATAAGAAATTGAATTACTATTGGTCAAGAAATTCGGTGAAACACTTACTAAGGGAACATTAACATGGTATTCTCTTTTACCTGAAAAATCCATAAATTCTTTTGCTGAGCTTGCAGATTCGTTTATCAAAGCACATTCGGGAGCTCAGAACGTCAAAAAACAAATGGAGGATATTTTTAAATCAACCAAGAGGACTCAAAGTTGCTTAGAGTGTTCGTGGATAGGTTCAATATTGAAAGAATGATGTTACCACAGTACTAGTCAATTGGGAAGCTATAGCATTCACTAGTAATCTGAATGAAAAAAGCTCAGAAGCCACGAGGCTACTCAAGAAAAGTCTTTGTAAAATTCCAGCTACAACATGGAATGATGTTTACAACAGGTATAACACAAAGCTAAGGATAGAAGAAGATATAATTTCACGGTCTCAAAAAGGAAAAAAAGGTAAGTTTGAGACAGGCGGAAACAGAAAAAAGGTCTGGTAAAAATAGGTACGAACCATATATGGGCCCAGTAAGAGAAGATTCACGATCAAAACATGATAACTCAAGGTACGATCATAGATCAAGGAATAGAGGTTGGGTTCATCATCAAGGTTTAGGAACAATCGAAACACGCGAGAGACGCAGAATGATGATAGAAGCTTGAAGTCCAGGTTTGGCAGTTAAGAAGCATGGAAGACAAGGTGTGATGGCCAAAAGAAATAAGATCAAATCCAAATAGACGTAATCATGATCATCAGTGCGGATTCTATAACGATCATGGTCATAAAATGACATATTGTAGATTGCTGCAAGGTGAACTTGATTATCTATTAAAGCAAGAGTATCTCACCAAATTATTCAGTGAGAAAGGTAAGCAAGCATACATGAAAAATAGGCAGGATCCCCTTAAACCACCCTCTCCCAAAAGACCCGTCAATGTTATAAGCGGAGGTGAAAAAATCAATGGAGTAACGTACACAGCAGCCAATAAAGCTTCCAAAGTCATAATTACCTACGGGAAGCAGGTGCGACTTGTCTTAGAAGAAGAAAGTATTACGTTTAATGATGCTGATACAGATGACGTATTAACTCCACATAACGATGCACCGGTAATATCTCTACTTGTACATGATACTAATGTAAAATGAGTTTTGATTGATCCATGTAGTTCCGTGAACATTATTCTGCTAAGAGTACTACGTGAGATGCAAACTGAAGATAAATTAGTACTAAAGGCACATACATTGTTTGGATTTGATAATTCTAGCGTCGTGACATAAGGGGAGGTAATACTCACTACATGGCAGAAGGTAATTTCAAACATTCAAAATTTGAGGTGGTAGATATGGAGGTGGCTTACAACATGATTCTTGGGAGACCATGGATCCATGAGATGGATGTCATTCCGTCGACCTTACATCAAGTTATCAAATTCCATCACCATGGGGAATATGTCAAATTCGTGGAAATCAACAGACATCTAGGAGTATTAATTCTGTAGCTGATTCAAGTACGAAAAATGAAAAAAAAATAGCAGTCACAGAATCCAGTTGAGAATATCACAACACAAACCTCAACTGAACACGGGCGAACAGATGTGGACGCAAGGCCTGATGTCATTCAAGAACTAGAGGAAAACGAAAACATAAAACAACAATTGAAGAACGAGAGGCCGTAGTGTTATTTACGCAATGGCCCGACATGAAAGTTTACAAAGGCGCCAATCCTAGCCAGGTCATGAAAGGTAAGTTGATTGAATTTTTGAAAACTAACGTGGATTGTTTTACTTGGTCCCACTCTGATATGATAGGAATACGATAGGAGGTAATGACTCATAATTTAAATGAAGACTCATAAGTTAAATGAAGACTCATCTTATCCACCTGTCAAATAAAAGAAAAGAAAGAAATAAATTTTCAAAAATCAGGTAATTCAAGATGAGGTCCAAAAATTATTAAAGATCAGTATCCGTGAGGTAAAGTATCCTAATTGATTAGCCAATACTGTTGTGGTACCAATAAAGAATGGTAAATGACGAGTTTGTGTAGATTACACAGACCTTAATAAAGCTTGTCCTAAAGATTTTTTTCCATTACCACATATCGATCAACTAATTGATGCTACTACAGGACATGAGTTGTTAAGTTTTTTAGATGCGTATTCTGGATACATTCAAATCAAAATGGATCCTATAGATGAATAAAGAACTTTATTTATAACAGATAAGGGGACTTACTGTTATAAGGTAATGCCTTTTGGTCTCAAAAATATTGGTGCAACATATCAAAGACTGGTGACCAAAATGTTCCAAGAACATCTGGAAAAAAACAATAGAGATCTGTATAGATGATATGCTCATTAAAACTTAACATTCAGGATCATATATCGCACTTGTCAGATACGTTCCAGATTTTGCGAAAATTCAATATGAAACTAAATCCCCAGAAATGTGCATTCGGTGTGTCATCAGGTAAGTTTTTTGGTTTTCTTGTTTCTAACCATAGAGTTAAAGTGAATACCGTGAAGATTAAAGCCATTGAAGAAATCCCTGATATACTTACCAATAAGAAAGAAGTGCAAAGACAAACGGGGAACATTGCAGCTTTGGAAAGTTTCATTTCTAATTAGAAAGGTGCTTGAAATTCTTTTCATCCCTTAAAAAGCAAGATCAGTTCGAATGGACTGAGGATTGTCAAAAAACACTCAAAAATTTGAAGACATACCTGTCAAATGCGCTGTTAATCGCAAAATGAAAGGTTGGAGAAAAATTACTCATCTTTCTAACCGTATCAGAAGTAAAGTGCTGTTTTAGTTCGATAAGACCAAGGTAAGCAATCTCCAATTTATATTGTTGGCAAATCATTATTAGATGCGGAGACGCGGTATCCTCAATTAGAAAAACTTGCACTTGCACTAATCATGGAATCTAGAAATCTAAGGCCTTATTTTCAATGTCATCCTATTGTCGTAGTAACTACTTATCAACTACAGAATATATTACATAAGCATGAATTATTCATGTAGGCTAGCTAAATGGGCTATATAGTTAAGTGAATATGATATCACATACCAGCCCAGAACCGCAATAAAATCTCAGGTATTAGCATATTTTTGGCTGATTTTAGCTTAGGAATGCAAATAGAAGCAGAAAAAGAATAATAGGTGTAACAAACCTCATTTATGGTTGCCTTGATTTGCGTGTGCAGTCCAGGCGCATAACCGGAAAGCTTAGATATGAACTTTGGGAAAAAATACTAAATTTTGATATTAAGTTGCATAAATTTAACTCCGGTCAACTTTTTGGGTAAACAGACCCAGACACGTGATTTGATGGTCCCGGAAGGTCCATCGAAAAATATGGGACTTGGGCGTATGTCCGGAATCGAATTCTGAGGTCTCAAGTTCGAGAAATGAATTTTTGTGTGAAATTATTTTCTGAAAATATTTAAGAAAATTGGAAATGAAATTCGATTAGAATGTACTGCTATCGGGCCCGTAGTTTGGTTCCGGTACCCCGTACAAGTCTTATATATGATTTAAGCACTTTATGTAAAGTTTTGTTGAAAACGGACGTCGTTTGACGTGTTTCAGACTTAAAATGTAAATTTGATGTTTTAAGAAAATTTGAAAGAAATCATGAGTTTTGAGGCTTGATTTGATGTATATGATGTTATTTTGGCGATTTGATTGTGAGAGTAAGTCCGTAGAGTGTTTTTGAGGTTGTGTGTATGTTTGGTTTCGAGTCCCGATGGCCCGGGTGAGTTTTGGATAGGCCACAGAGTGCATTTTAGAACTTGGAAAATTACTGGTATGATCTGACCGCAATTTTATGGTTTATCTTCCGCATTGTTAGGCTTACCTAGTCGTCGGGACTATGTGCTATCACGACATATTCACGGAACTGGGATCATGACAATTTGGAATCAGAGCTCTAGGTTCATAGGAGTCACAGATCACAAGCCGGTTTATTTGAGTCTCGTGGATGGGTACAGAGACGTCTGTACTTATCTGCGAGAGGCTATGTAACCGTTAGGAAAATTTCACTTCATTTGATTTTCCTGTCGTGCGAGACATTCACAATTCTAAACCTCTATCATCTACTCTCTCACATAATGTGAGGACACGTACTACCCGAGGTGATCAGGCACCCGCGCCCCCTGTTGCAGCCGTCGGAGGTCGGGGCCGGCGTAGAGTTCGAGGACGCACATGTGGTGCAGAGAGAGCACCTGCGCATGCGGCTGCTGAGGTACTATCAGCAGATCCAGCCGTAGTCCAGTCACCTCACACGCCTTCAAGAGACATTGGCATGATTTATAAGTGTGTACACCACTTTAGCTCAGGCAGAATTGCTTTCCCTTGCTTCAGCCACACCCCAAGCCGGGGGAGGAGCACAAAATCCCACCTCCCGCACTCCGGAGAAGTTAGTGCATACGGAGCAGGTCCCTAAGATTATTCACGTGCCACTTGCAGAACCAGTTCAGCCCGAGGGTGTGGAAGCGATTTCCAAGAAGGATCATATGAGACTAGAGAGGTTTAAGAATTATGATCCTCAAATATTTAGTGGATTAGCATTAGACGATGCCTTGGGGTTTCTTGATTAGTGTTACCGCATTCTCCGTGCTATGGGTATCTTTGGATCGAGCGCAGTTTCTTTCACTACTTTCTAGCTTTGAGGAGCTGCCTATGATTGGTGGCGTACCTATGAGTTAGACAGCCCAGACGAGGTAGCTTCACTGACTTGGGCCCAGTTTTCAGATATGTTTCTGAGAGAGTTTATTCCTGAGAGCCTCATGGATGCATGATGCGCGAAGTTTGAGCATTTGCGCCAGGGTGCTATGACTATCTCAGAGTATGATGTCCGTTACACTAGTTTGGGTAAACATGCCCCATCCTTGGTTTCTACTGTTTGTGAAAAGGTTTGCCGGTTCATTGAGGGGCTTATTCTCAGCATCAGGTACAGTATGGCTCGCGAGTTGGAGATGGATATCCCATATCAGCAGGTGGTGAACATTTCTAGGAGGATACAAAGTATGCATGCTAGAGAGAGGGAGAGCATGCATGGTCATGAGAGGGAGAGCAGACGAGAGCATGAGAGAGAGACCGGGGAGATATACTGGTCCTTATTTTGAGGCAGGCTACGTCATGGTAGAGGTTTTACGGGTCAACCAGTTCAGTTCGTGCTTCAGGATTTGCATGTTGACCCAGGCTTTACGGGTCCCACCACCTCTTCAGCAGAGAGGGTGCTTTGAGTTTGGAGATACTAGAAACGTAGTGAGAGATTGTCCCAGACTTTGGATCGACGTGTCACGGCGAGGTATTCAGGCAGGTAGAGGGCACCCAAGAGGGGAAGGCCTGGCTCATTGATGTGTTTCATATATTAAGTTTGAGGCTGGTGTGCCAGCTAATGTCATTCAGGTATGAATTCAGTTTGTTATAGAGGGCACTGTCTGTAGTTCATCACTATTCTGCTTATCGAGGTGAGTTCCCTTATCTCTTGTTCCATTGTGGGTGTATTTCATGATTGTACTCTGTTTGCGTAATTAATTTGTTGGGAGTTTATATGAGTGATAGCAGTGTCTATCATCTGTTTCTAGATATTTTCGAGAGTTATGAGACTAGTAGTAAATTCCTGTTGTCCGTTTCAATAGGTTTGATGTGATTTCGGAGTATCCTTGGTTATGAGCTGTGATATCTATGCTCCACTGGTGTGGGAGCCAGTCTGTGTTATGAGTGGTAGACAAAATTGATATGGTTAAAGCTTCCAAATGAGTTGATGTGTACCCTACTTGTGATTCAATATTAAGGGTGGAACCCTCGTGATTTCAGGTGATTTGATATGTTGAGACCGGGCTGTGTACCACGATGAAGGTTATATTAGTATAAGATCCTTGTGAGTCTTTTATATGATTCATTACTTCTTGTTAGATGTTGTAGATTAGTGTTAAAGAAAATTTGTGCTAGTTTGACTTGTTTGATAGTTCCCTTATGTGTTTTTCCCTTCCTATATTCATCCATCTTCGTTGCATGCTTCTTGAGTTCTAGTTGTGGGGTGCGTACCTGTTGGTATTAGCTGGGGTTTGGTTATTTGGATGGTTTGATCCAGGAGCGGCTCGATTTTTGGGTACAGATTTGGTTCATGAGGCCTTCGACAAGGTCAAGATCATTCAGGATAGGCTTCGTTCAGCTCAGTCTAGGTAAAAGAGTTATGCAGACCGCAAGGTTTGAGATGTGGCATTTATGGTTGGTGAGCGGGTATTGCTCCGAGTGTCGCCTATGAAGGACCTGATCAGAGTTGGAAAGAAGTGCAAGCTTAGCCCTAGGTTCATTGGTCCGTTTGAGATTCTTGATCGAGTGGGAGAGGTGGCTTATAGACTTGCATTGCTGCCCAACTTATCAGTGGTGCACCCGGTTTTTCATGTATCCATGCTTCGGAGGTATCACGGCGACCCAACCCACGTGTTAGATTTTAGCACTGTCCATTTGGACAAAGACTTGTCTTATGAGGAGGAGCCGGTAGCTATTTAGATCGGCAGGTTTGTCGGTTGAGGTCTAAGAGTTTTTCTTCTGTTCGTGTCCAATCGAGAGGTCAGCCTCCTAAGGCATCGACCTAGGAGTCCGAGTCTGATATGCGAAGCCATTGTCCTCATATTTTTCCCGACTCAACTACTTCCTTCGTTTGTCCATTCGAGGATGAACGGTTGTTTTAGTGGTGGAGGATGTGATGACCCGAAAGGATCATCACTTGTTTTCTTACCTATTCTGTACTTCCGAGGCCTTAAAACCTCATATGAGGTTATCTCGATTTACGTGAACAGGTCGTGTGCGTATCCGGAAAGCTTAGATATGACTCTATGAGAGAAATGCTAAATTTTGATATTAAGTTGAATAAATTTGACTCTGGTAAACTTTTTTGGTAAACGGACCCGGACTCGTGATTTGATGGTCCTAGAGGGTCTGTAGGAAAATATAGGACTTGGGAGTATGCTCGGAATCGAATTCTGGGGTCCCAAGTCCGAGAAATGAATTTTTATGTGAAATTGTTTTCTGAAAATATTTAAGGAAATTGGAATTGAAACTCGATTAGAACGTATTGGTATTAGGCGCATATTTTGGTTCCGGTGCCCGGTTCAAGTCTATATGTGATTGAAATACTTTCTGTAAAGGATGGAAAACGCACGCCGTTTGACGTGTTTCGGACATAAAATAGAAATTTGATGTTCTTAGAAAATTTGGAAGAAATCATTAGTTTTGAGGCTTGATTCGATGATATGATGTTATTTTGGCAATTTGATCGCGCGAGTAAGTCCGTAGGATGTTTTTGAGGTTGTGTGTATGTTTGTTTTGGAGCCCCGAAGACTCGGATGGGTTTTAGATAGGCCACAGAGTGCATTTTAGAATTTGGAAAATTGATGGTATGATCTGACCTGTAGGCTTTGTATTTGCGAAGCTTGGCTCGCAAATGCAAAGAAATACTCACAAATGCAAAGGCACTCACCTTGTTTAGGGATCGCAAATGCGATCACTCTATCGCAAATGCGAAAGCTGGACTTTTGCAAATGCGACTAAATGTTCGCAAATACGAAGTCCTTCTTTTTGGCCTGAGTTAGCAAATGCAAACTATGGTTCACAATTCCCACATTTGGTTGGGGTTCACAGTTGCGATCCCATGCTCGCAATTCTCATATTTGCAGCCCAGCAATTTCTATACGTAGTCGAATTTTTTGCCATTTTTCACCCCACTTTCAAAATACAACTCCTTAGGCGATTTTCAAGAACAAGTTTCATTCCAAATCATTTGTAAGTTATTTTTTACTCAATTCTTTCAATCATTAACATCATTTAACATGTTCTCTACTTAAAATCAATGATTTTCATGGGTGAAATTGGAGGTTTTGGGTAGAACCTAGGTTTTTCTAAAATTGGGGGTTTGGACCTCAATTTGAGGTCCGATTTCAAAAGAAATCATATATTTGTGTTCGTGGAGAAATAGATAACCGGGTTTCGGTTCGAACCTCGGGTTTTGACCACATTGTCCTGAGGGCCATTTTGGTCATTTTACCTAAGTTCGCGTCCTATCTTTTAATTAAATAGTAAAATCAGTTGGATGAGATGTTAGTTACAATATGTGATTGAATTGGACAAATTTGGGCCATTTGGAGTCGAGTACTTGTGGGAAGAACGTGGTTGCTAGTTGATTTTAGCTGGTTCGAGGTAAGTATCTTACCTAACCTTGTGGGGGGGGGGGACTTCCCCTTAAGATTTGAGTCTTCTTGTTTGGTTGTATTCCTTGTACGCGAGGTGACGAGCGTGTGCTCAAATTTATTTGTGAACAATTTGTCCCTTTAGGGCTCTCAGATCCTTGTAATCACCGAATATGAAGTTGTCCTTGATATGATTGAGTTTCCTATTATTAGTTTCACCTCTGCTTGTCTTGCTGGAATTTATTTTCCCTTTTTAGTTTATTCTTGTTGCCTAATCGACTTTTACTTGATTAACTGTGGACATTTACCCTTCTATAGTCACATTATCATTCCTAACTGCTTGTCTTTATTTGGAAAGCATTATTTTTCTCTCTCGTTTAATTAATTGGTCTTAATTTAAAAGAAGTTAGATATTCTATGTTTAGTTGATATTTTCTTAATTGTAATTATTTGGTTCATGTTAACTTCCTTGTTGTTGAACTGAGTATTACGAAATCGTTGTTTCTTATCATTTATTCCTTGTTGAGTTGTCCTTGTTGTGCTTGGTATTTATCTATTACAGTTATTCCTTGTGAGTTAGTTGTACTGCCTTTTGGTGAACGGAAATACCTGAGTGATTCTCTTGCTTCGTTCCTGTATATATATTGTATGTGTTGTTGTTGTACTTGATATTGTGATGCACGAGGTTTCTGCTATGCTACTGTTGATATTGTTGGTGCACTAGGTTTCTGGCGTGCGATTATTAATATTATTGGTGCACGAGGTTTTTTTCGTGCGATTATTGATATTGTTAGTGCACGAGGTTTCTGCTGTGCGGTTATTGATATAGTGATATATGAGGTTTTTGCTGTACAGTTGATGATTCTATGATGCACGAGGTATCTGCCATGTGATTTATGTTGAGGGGTTGCGCACGGTTTTTGTTGTGCTATTGTTGCTATTGATATATTGCACATGCGGCATAATAAGGCGGGAATTGTATATATTTTATATGTAGGTTACGCATGTGGCAAAATAAGGTGGGAATATTATGATGCACGTGTGGTGAAATAAGGAGTTACTTATTATGTTATTACTTACACACGTGAGAAATAAGGAGGGTTGTGTTAGGGATTGATTGTAAGGATTGTGGGCCTGTGGAAGCATTCCTATCTTCGCATAATATTTGTATTGTGTTTGCTTTCCTGTATGAGATTTATCTTGATGTGGTGAGGGAACATTGTGTGTTTTTCCGCTCTTCTTCTTATCTTTATTAGCTGGTATAAATCTTGTTAAAGCACTCGCACAAGCATACGCATAGTTGAAATAATCCTATTAGAGGTGAAGTTTTGTTGATTTTTCTAAGTATAGAGTTACGTCCTCGTTTAATCATTATATATATATATGAGAGTGGCCCTAGTTGGTTTGTTAGTTGTCAGCATGACTGTGAGGCTGATGGGGCACATGATGCCAAGTGTTAGATTTCAGATGCTAGGATTTTGTGAGTTATGGTTTGTCCGAGATTTGGGAAATTTTTTGAAATAGTCGAATAAGACTTTAGGTGAACATCATCGTAGAACATGTGATATTGTTTTGTTTTTCCCCTTTCTCTGTTGTGATCTTAGGGGTTGGATTATGTTTGCGTCATTATGTATCATCACTTTTTATATTCTCGTTGTTACTTGTTGTTCTTTTTCCCTCATTGTAATTGTAGCATTACTAGTCACTTCGTGCACTCTTTACATAAATATATGTATATTATTTCATATGTGCCTATAACTATACTGTTTATTTGACCGGTAGGTGTCTTAACTGTTCCTTATCGCTATTCCATCGAGGTTAGTCTTAATACTTACTGGGCACCGCCGTGGTGTACTCATGCTACTCTTCTGCACATTGTGTTGTGCAGATACAGGTACTACCACTCAGTTCTGTCAACCTTGGAAGGAGGCGAAACGATAGACTTCGAGATATATCTGCTACGTCCACAGACCGGGAGTCCTTTTCTCGCTTTCTGTAATAAGTATAGCTCTTCCAGTATTTTTCCTTTGTATAGATATTCTTGAGTCAGAACCTCTTATGTATCCCTTAGCTTGTGATTTGTGAGATTCTGTGTTTTGGAAAATTCTGTAAGCTTCGAGAGTTGTTATTGTATGTGCCAAGCGGCACCTTAAACACATGGTTATTTTACTAAGTCAGTTTTAATTATTTTTCTCCAATTTTATGGTTTATCTTCTGCATTGTTAGGATTACCTAGTCGTAGGGACTAGGTCCCATCACGATATGTTCACGGAGGGCGAACCGGGGTCGTGACATAAACGGGTCTAATCCAGGAATTTGGACCTTATTTACTGATGGCTCTACTAACATGACGGTAGCACGTTTAGGAGTTTTTTTTTTGCCACCTACGGGTGAAACCATTTATCAAGCCATAAAATGTCATTCTATAACTAACAATGAGGCAGAGTATGAAGCTGTAATTGCAGGTTTGGAACTGGCACGAGAACTTGGTATTAATCAAATCATAATCAAAAGCGATATGCAGCTCGTAGTTAACCAAATACCGGGAACTTATACAGCCAGGGAAGCACGAATGCAACAATACTTAGAAAAGGTACGAGATTTGCTTAGACAATTCCAAACCTGGAAAGTCACGCATATACCATGAGATGAAATATAGAAGCACATTTCCTTTGCCAATCTCGCATTTGCGGTAGATGTGGCGAGCAATAAAAACGCCTCTGTAATTCATTTGTTTCATTTGGCGCTCGATCCTGACACAAATGAGGTAAATTTCAATATCTTAACATGGGATTTGAGAAATGAGATTGTCGCTTTTTTGCAGTATGGTATCGTCTCCAAAGATAAGAAAAAAGCTCACGCGCTTCGAAAAAAGGCTGCTCGATATTGTTTAAAGCAAGGTAATCTTTATCGAAAAATGTTCGGTGGTACCTTAGAAAGGTGTCTCGGGCCTTCTCAAACAGAACATGTAATGAGAGAAATACACGAGGGACATTGTGAAAATCACACAGGAGATAGATCACTAGTACGAACCATGATTAGAGCAATATATTATTGGCCTAAAATGGAAGAAGAAGCGGAGAATTTCGTGGCTAAATGTGATAAATGTCAAAGATACAGTAATAACATGTATAGACCTACAGAGTTATTGCATCTTATCATTGCACCGTGGCCTTTTATGAAATGGGGGATGGATATCATGGGTCCACTACCACAAGTAAAAGGACAAGTAAAAATGTTTCTTGTACCCACTGGCTATTTTACCAAATGGGTGGAAGTAGGAGCGTTGAAACAGGTGGGGAAAAAAAGAAGTTAGAGACTTCATTTAGCGAAATATCATATGTAGATTCGGTGTGCCAAAGGAAATCATGTGTGATAATGGCCCTCAGTTTATAGGCGCAGAAATCACAAAGTGTTTTTCAAAGTTGGCAGATCAAAAGGTTATGTCTATACCTTACCATCCAGTGGGTAATGGCCAGGCTGAGTCAACAAACAAAGTCATTATCAACAATTTAAAGAAGCGCTTAGAGGAATCCAAAGGTAATTGGCCAGAATTGCTACCTGGTGTTTTATGGGCATACCGCACAACAGTAAAAACAAGCATGGGAGAAACACCATCTCATTGGTTTATGGAGCTGAAGCCCTAATTCCAATTGAGATAGGAAAGCAAAGCACGAGGTTTACACAAGCATCAAAAGAATCCAATGACGAAGAAATGAGCATAAGCGTCTATTTACTTGAAGGAAAAAGGGACGCAACATAAATAAGAATGGCAACACAAAAGCAGGTTTTGGAACGATACTACAATCGAAAAGCACGTCTAAGGTATTTCAAGATTGGGGACTTCGTGCTCAAAAAAATTTTCAATCTACGAAGGCAACTAATGCGGAAAAATTAAGTCCAACCCAGGAAGGACCCTACATGATCCAATGTATCACAGGAAAATGAGCATACGAGCTAGAAACTATGGATGGCAAGATACTACCTTCATATTGGAATGTTGTTCACTTGAAGAGATATTATTTATAAGGAACACCCACGGTCAAGTATCCATACTTCAAAATTTTATCGAATTGTTAAAATTTTACTAACGATTTTATATGATAGGCTAAAAGCTAACTCGTACTAAATGATGAGTTACAACCTGCAAGGCACGTGGAATTAATTAAAATTCCCTGTCTAGGGTTACAATTATTCTGATAGAAATTGATACGGGTTAAGCAGTCTTCATCTATAATCGTACCTCCGAGTCCCGTATGTTTTTTCCTTTTACAGGAAAAGGGCCAAAATGAGAGGAACAATCAAGTGCTAGAAGCTTCATACTTCAATTCTCAAACAGTTGGAGGACTATATAATATACGTAGACACGTGTATTAAGAAGGAAAAGAAGATTGGGAAATGATCAAAGTTCAAGCCTGAAAAGTTCACTCATTAAATGAGTCAAGTACAGAACAAAGTCACGAGCCAAGTCCAAAGAAAAACCTTATCATATTTAGGGTAAAGGCAATATACTGAAACGGGTTATGAATAAAATCCTTGTGTTCATTCTCTTTTTTAAATGTACTGAAACGGGTTATAAGTAAAAACCTTGTGTACATTTTCTCTTTGAAATCTGTTATTAGTACGAGAAAGTCATAGAAATAATTAAAATATATGCAAAGTGTTATTTAAAACTTGACAAAGTTCAAATAAAAACTTGTCGAAGTTATTTCAAAAAAACGTGTGTATTCCTATATCTTTCATCGTAAATTAACACCATTATGAAGTTGAGACGTCTTCTTCATTAAGTGTTGAATATAAAAGGGCCATCTCTTATAAAATTCATGATTAATTCAAGTATTCATGAAGTTAAAAACAAAAGCATTTTTGAAAAACAAAAATGCAAGTTATTAAGTAAGTCCATAAAAAATAAAGGCAAGAATAAACAAAATAAAAGTTCAAACAACAACGGAAACATCTTCATATTACAAAAGTTTAGACTAAGTAGGAACTTATTCAAAAAATAAAAGTTGTTTATATAAAATACCCCATAAAAGGTCTGGGGACATAACGTTTCCAATAAACCCTTAAAAACAACCAAGGGTTACAACCACAAACCACCATAAAAAGGGGTCAAACACCACAAACTTTTTCATTGTGAAGATGAAGAACTGAAGCACGTTCATTATTAGCAGCATGCTCAACTTAACTTGAAGGAGTGGGCATACCCGTATCATCTTCAACATTACCAGAAGCTTCAGCCACGGGAGAAGAAAAACTTGATTATGTTGAGTCTTCTCAATAGTCTCTTTAATCTTGGCCAACACAGACTCCAAGTTAAAATTCTCCTGGCTAACTTCAACGAGGCATCATGATGAGAATTTAAAAACGCCCAACTCACTTCTAATGCTTCTTTCTCGATCTAAAGGATTTCACACCGTTCCTTCCAATTATCCGCCTCCACTCGTTAGTCACGCACCAATTGCTCTGAATGGTAATTCTTTTCATCATCTCTGTGCCGATGAGACTGACCTAAAAGAAAAAGGGATGGGGGGAACTGAGAACCCTGAAAATAGAAAAAGGAAAGTAAAGTTTGAAAAAGGGATACTTTTAAAAAAGCATGCACGATATCGTTTATCAAGGTCAAGTAACTGTAGCTATCAATCTTAGCTTTCTCGATTAGACCAATCAAAGTCATTATCCACACGTCAACTTGACCTGATTTCTTCAAAAGGTTACCGTTAACAGGAACTTCAATGGTAACTTGCCTCGTAGCTTCACCTTTTCTTGAGGACCCAACTTTAGGGTAAGGAACATATGAAGGAGGAGTAGTTGAGGAAGGAACAGTAGAAGCAGTTAAAGCAACTTAGGGAAGAACAGTAATATCCAGGATCGGCAAAGAAGGAATCACAAGAACGGGAGCAGAAAAAGAAGCCAGAGGTGCTTCATCAGAAACCAAACCAAAATCTTCTCTACCAAACCAGCAGATAAAAATCTACTCAACAAAATCATGAGCAACGGCGGGAACATCATCAACATATCAGGGATCACCACCTGGGCTTCAACAAACTCGATAAGAGGAATAGAACAGCGGGGGGATGCTTCATAATCAGAGATAATACGTCTATGAGCCCGTGTCTTGTTACCAAGGAACCCCCATCTTCCTCTTCTTCGAAGTCTTGATCATCAACGACTTTTCTTTTTAATGAAGAGCCTAAAATTATTTCTTGGGCCCTTTCCAAAATATGATAAGCCACGACCACCTTGGCACTAATCCTTCTAACTGCAAATCCCGATAAACAGAAGGATTAAAATAAGTTCAGAAAAAATAATATGTAAAATAAAATAAAAAAAGAAACTCTTACCGTGAGTTTTTACTTTCCAACCAAATCTTTAGGAAAGAGTCTTCCAAGATCTACCCTTCATTGGGTATTCAATAGATTTCCTACCCAAACACGAAATTGAGAACATCGCCCAGAATTCCCATAGTTGCTGGAAAAGGAAAAGGAAAATTAGAATAAATAATCATCAAAATTAAAGGGAAAAAGGTACGAGAAAATTACTCACATGCAAAATTTCACTTTTGGGGAAGGGAACCTTTCCATCACCCACCAAACCAACGATGAAGGTAACAATAAATCCGGCATACCAGCCAGAGTATATGTCATCCTTTAGACTAACTAGAACTCTTTTGCTCCTTGCTACTAGAGTGAAAATACCATTGTGAAAGAGTCTGAGGGAGTAAAGGTGAACTAGACGGGAGAAGGCAAAAATCACACCGTCCATATTGGTCAAATGCCTCAAACAGGCAACAACCATCCACACTATTGGGCCAATCTGACCTAAACATACGTAAAAAAAATGACAGGATTCTAAGTTAACAGGGTCAATAGCAGGTTTGAATCCTAAGGTGAAAGGATATCTGTAAACAAAGGAAAATCCCGTCAGATAAGAGGTAATTCTTTGGTTCGCATTAGGAATTATGATGGGAAAGTCATGACTCCAGTGGCGGTCTTTAAGAACTAAAGAAATCAGATCACAAGTCTGAGTTAGGTAAATATCATCACGGTTTAAAGAAGACACCTAATTCCTAAGAGACTCTCTATCACTATAGAAATATAGTTCCGCATGAGCTATTTCTTCCACAGTAGGTTCACTAAGAGATTAAGAGGGTTGTCTACCTCTAGAAGAAGGCCTATGAGAAAGATAACATCTCGTTCTAGAAGAAGGACTAAAACTAGACGAAGAAAGAGAAGAACCCCGTACGGATGAAGAACCTAAATTGCATAGTCTACTTCCTCTTATTCCTACTAGAGGCAAGAGGAAGATTATTAACTATGACCCTCCTACCGTTAGGGTTTGGAGAAGACATGATTGTACGAGGAAGATGAAGAACGAGAATTGAAGATTCTAAAAGTTTTACGAGGTAGATGAGAACATGAATGGAATATTCTGAAAACTTTGAACTTTATGTGAGAAAGACACAGATGAAAACTATGTTTATCCTAGGAAGCAACCGTCAAAGGAAAAAGTACAATGATGGAAAAGTCATGATAAAGACTGACGCTTCGTATTTAATGAAGATGTAAAAAAGCCTTAAAAAGCGCTGCAAAACCAACAAAAAGGTGCCACGTGTGATAAACATTAAAAGGATGTGACAATTGCTGTGTCGATTCTACAATAGCATTAATGGCTGCAAAAATCCCTCTTCAATAAAATCCACTTCCTAAATATTCAATTGATGAATAATGGAAAGTAGGGGGACTATATGTATTGAAAAAAATTAAGTATTCACATATCGAAGTGATTGAAAGATGACACGTCATGACATGAAGGCTAGTCAAAGACTGATGATTAGCAAAGAGGCACGGATTGCAACATATACGAACATAGGCACAAGCAGAGGCATGAGTAGACTCGATGCTCGTATCTATTTAAATCAAACAGTTAAGGGGAATGAATTTGATAGTACAAGAAAGTACAGATACGGTGTTTAATGAGCATTAAATACTGAAAACGTTAATGAATCTGTATTAAATTACGATGATAATGTAACATGGATAATTAATGCCTTTAATTGTCTATAATGACCTTATTATGACAAAGACAAAACGTATATCGAGATAGCTATAAAAAGAAGGAGACTGGTCACTTGTAAGGACACGAAAAAATCAACTGAATATACTGGATTACTTTATTTTCTGCTATCAATTTGTTATCAAATTCAATTTCTTTTATTCATTTTAGATTACCAGTAACTCCATTTTTTTAAAAAATAAAAATTTGACCAAAACTCTATTTTTTGATAAAATTTGGATATTTTCACATAATTAAGAAATTCACATTTTAGCATTAATTAGCAATAAAATTGACCGTATTAACCTTTACAATTTCACATAAACACTCTTAATACATATTCCAACACTATATACTCCAAGGACAATGTAAAAAAATAATTAATTTATTCTTAAAATTTAAAAAAATTACTTATTTTGGACTACAAGAAAAAGATCAAAAATCACTTATTTGGATTGGAGAGAGTATTATTAAATGACAGCATAGTAAATAAAATTGTGACACTTGGGATCCACAGCACGAACTCCAAATGCTACCCCATCATTGAATAGTGTTTACTCCTCGTTAAAGTTAGCTTCGTTCTACAAATCACGAAAATGATTCACCTTTTGTATTCCTTCTGTAATCATGATTTTTAGTTGTGCATTGAAGGGGTAAAGTATACTCATAAAACTGTAAAAGGAGTAAATTAAATGCAGAATTATATTTTTGTTACATGTAAAAAATTAATACGTAATGAGTACATCTATATATATATATATATAGGTTAAACTTTACTTTAGGGTCAAAATCTTTGCTTAAGCTGGTTTCTTAAAGGTTGTCTTACTCATCTGTAAAAAGATTCCAAAAGTTAAACCTATGTTTTAACTATCATTCTTAAAGTCAGTGTTTGCCGATTTTGCTTATGGTTAATTTGGAAAACAAATGCATATTAATAAATTCAGAAAGCATATGAACTACAAACTTTAGATCTTTACCTTTAAAGAGCAAAGTAAATGTTTGCTTTTATCTTTGTTCAAGATCCAAATAAAATTTAATTTAGAAAGAAGGTTTTTGTATTACAAAATGCCGAACACTTTTTCATGACTTTGCGGAGTGTTGAAAAACAAATTTCTAACGTTTTCTCACTTTTTTCTAAGGATATTGAAAAGGTTTGATATATTTTTATTTTTTAAAAAAAGAAGGGCCGGATGAGTTTTTAAGTTTTAATATTGAAAAAATCACGAAATTATTATTATTACCTATAATTAATGTTTTTTATATCATGTATTATACTATGTTAACTTATGAATTCACAGAAATCAGATTAAAATTTGAAATAACAAGCTAACATTCAGAAAGATAATAATTGAATTCGGTAACAAGAATGACTTTTAAACTTATATACAAATGCCATAAAGATACTTTGCTCAAAAAGAAATCGGAAACATAGCAAAATAGACATTATCTTGAGTTTTCCAATAATCAAAATTAAAATTATTAAATTGATTAACCATATTTAAATTTACAAAGTGAGAATCAACGATATGAAATTAGGAGTGCACAATACGGTCTAACCATCACTAGTACATTACATAGAAAAGTACAATAAAACGTACCTTTAAGTATTTAAGCGTCAGTCTTTTGAGAAGCTTAGAGACCGTATGGTTAAGCCCAAAAATTATTGATGTTTGGCCAATCTTTCACAAAAGTACTTTTAAATATTAATTAAAATTTAAAATAGTAAGAATTCAATTTGTGATTAGTATTATTTAGAAAAAGAATTTAAACATTTATTATAAAAAATTCAATTAAAATATAAAACGTAACCTAAAAATTTCAATCAATATTAAATATAGTTATTCCAAAGCAATAATACTGAACGTTTGGTATTACTCATTATTTAAATAATAATTTGAATATATCAAATACATTATTCAATATAAATATCAAAACTTCTCCTAGGATGAGGAGAAAGAGAATTAAAAAAACGTATAGTAGAAATAAAAAAAGGGAAAAGGGAAGGAAAAGAAAAATGTTAAATAAATGAGGATAATTTGGAAAAATAAACTTCATTATAAGGTTATTTTTGTGTTGAAAAAATTAACTTTATACTTTTGCTTCTTGAAGAAGCTAGAATTTATAGTTTCTTTCTAATTTTCTCAAAAGTACTTTTTAAAATTTTGGCCAAACAACTTAAATTTTTCAAAAAGAAAAAAATTTAACCCAAGAAAGATGCTTTTCGCCTCCCAAAATCTTTGCCAAAAAGGTGTTGAGATCGAAAATAATCAGCTGTCATACTGAAACTAGCAAAACAAACCTTGAATGACAATAAATCACACACCAAAAGAGAAATATATCAAAAGAGACACAAAAATATAACGTGGTTCGGCCAATTGATCTACTTCGACGATGGAGATGAGCAATCCACTATAATAAAATGAGAGTACAAACTATCAAGAGAACAACCTCATGAAAAAGCAAATACAAGTGATATACTAACACTTGTCCCACAAAGTTCTCCCCCTAAACACGACTCTCAAATCTCATATGACTACATTGCAGATGTTGCTGAATAAGAAGAACTTATCTTCAATTTATAGAATTCCAAACCTTTTCCTACAAGAAAAAGGATTAGCCTAATATGAGAGTTTCTAATTTCCTTCTACAAGAAGGAAACCCCAAGTAAGGTAACATGTTGCTCTTTCCTTCAACAAATAGGAAAATAAAATATGGTAAGAAAATAATGGCAAACACCTAACAATCTCCCACTCGGTCTGAATTTTATTACAAAATAAACTTGATCCACCTTTTTCACATAGCCTTCAACAGACCGCATCTCCAAATCTCGGCCACAAAGCTTGTCTCAACGTGTAGTAGCACATTGGTCAAATTTCTTAGACAAAAGTCACGATTATCGTCAAATATGTTGCGGCTAGAACATAACCCGCCAAGATGAACCTATTTTGAACCTCGCTCTGATACCATTTGTTATGTCGCGGAAGAGGCAAACCCAAAAATAAAAAAGATAAAGAACACCAAATTTTAATGTGGAAAACCTTTCGAATCGAAGGTAAAAATCACGGAATCACAATGATCCAAAAAGCTCTACCATAACAATAAGAGGGTTACAAAAGTTCTCCAAATTGGCTACACAATAAGTGTCAAACACGGAGCAACAACTAATCAATTGAAGAAAGAGTATTGTGAGTATATGATTTTTATCCGATCGTAACAAGCTCGTACAAGACTCTTAAAGTTTAGGATTTTCTTTTTCTTTTTCTTTAAAAATATTAGGATTTTAATTTTTAGGTTTTAATTGCATGCGCATGTCCATTACTGCGTATTTTAAGATTAATTAGGATTTAATAAATTTGTTTTACAAATTAAAATACAAAAAATACATAGATATATTTCCGGTATTTGAAATTATTCTTGTTTAATTTTGACTTAGTTTAGTTTTATTTGTGATTTGTAGTTTTTAAATAAAATAAGGAATTGTTTTAAATTAAAAAAGAGAAAGACAAAAATACATATGTGTCTATATACACATCCACTCAGGCTGACCACAATTGGGCCAGACCGGAGTGGCCCAAAGCATGCCTCCCTCTGAAATAATACATGAACCAGCCCAAACCACCGACCCATCTGATATAGCCCACATCCAAAGACCAAACGACGTCGTTTCAAAAAGAATAAGAAACATCACAGCCTTCCATCCCCATCTCATCCAACGACCACTAAAACCTCTCCCAATATATATATATATATATATATATATATATATATATATATGTCCAAACGTATCTAATACACATTAGAGACCAAACATCACCTCATCGTACCCTCTTCTCCAGCTGTAAGTCCGTCCATTGACCACCACTACCACTCCTTGACTACCGGCCTACCACCCTACTGCCGCCGTCGAAAATCGCCTCACGGCGGCGGCCGGCAACAAAATCTTCCCAAATTTACACCATTCAACCGTCATGACCTCCCCTACCTCGTCCCATGGTCAGTTTCCGTCAAACATAACCCCTTCGTCTCGAAACTTCAAAAATAGGGCCATCGGAACCACCGTCTCCGGCGACCCTATTCCAAACCCTTCCACCTTAACAACACAGGACCACTAGGACACCCCATTCACCATGCTGCATCCCATTCCCTTCAAATCCCCCTCCATCATCTCAAATATCCCTTGAAAGGTCGTTGGAAACCCTATCTCCGGCGACCCTATCCCAAAGCCTTCAAAATTTACACCCCTAAGGAACCTCAACCCCCTCTTTCCAACCATGCATTTCACCCCTCTCAAATCATCTTGAAACTCCTCGAATTTCAATTCAAAGGTTAACCCTAAATCTCAAAACTTGCCAGAAATGCCTCAAACTTCTCCTACTCAGTCCTTGGCCCCTTTTGAGACTAACCATACCACACATGAGTCCCAAAACAACCCCAACCACTGAAAATTCCAAATTTGAGACCTTATTGAGGTCTCAAAACCTTGAAAACCGTCCTCTGAGCTCTTAAATAGATTTTCACTTTCCTAAGGTGTTCGAAACCCTGCGGGAAAGGTCAAGAGCCAGTTTGAAAGGGAACAAGAATAAGAAGCTAAGTTTTTTGCATACTTTCATTTCTTTAGCTTTTAAATACTTAAGTTTTTTAATAATTGATTAGGTTCACTAGTTGCATGCCTAATAGTTGAAGTTCTTTTATTTGATTTTCTTTAGTTTTTTGTCTGTTTGTCCACAAGTTCATCTAAAATAGGTTTCAATGTTCATATGCTTTGTTTGATACTAGTATGGAAACCTTTTCGTCTTTGGAATGGCTTAAACATCATGTTAATATTAGCTTTTGAGAAATGTGATTCTCATAATTTGATGAACTCTATATCACGACCTTCATTTGATTGATTCACTGATAGTCTGATTGGTTTGATAGTTTGTTTATGCCACTGAGTGCCTGATCTTTATTTCATAATAGCTTTGGTCTTCAATACTTATGCATAATCAAGCCGTTCTCTATCTTTGAACTTCTACTTGCTTTATAATCTTGCTCATGAACCGAGTATTCACCCCATGTTGTGTGTTTTTCATTTTAAGTATTTCTGAGCACCTTGATTGAACTATTTCTGAAAGCTAAGTTTGATAGATGTATTCATTCTCCTGGTTATTTTGATCTTTCGTTAATCTTGTATAATGTTTGTGGGAGCATGTACTAAGGCATCTGTGTTAAGCCTTGTTAATTTTTGCTGATTGAACTTTCATGAGCTTATTAGTCTAAGGTTAAAATATGACCCAAGTTTGATTGACCAGGGTCAATTGTAACTAAACTAGGGTCAAGGAATTGACTAAGGTCAAATTTCAGGGGTAGGGTAATTTAGGAAAGCAAGTGAGGGTATAAAAGGGATTTGATCCTGTAAAAATCTGATAGGAATCGTTTAGAACCTTCTAGCAAGGACTAAAGCACAATTCCTGCCTCAAACTTCAGGCACAAGTCAGAAATTAGAGGACTACTTAGGCAAAATGCAATTTGAGATAAAGACTAAAAAGAAAACAAGGCAAAAAATCTGATGCCCTAAAAGCTTTACTATAAAATGAATCAGCTGGGCATTGATAAAGGATCCGGAACCTTTCTCTTTAATACTAGAGCTGAAATGCATATTCCACATCTGAAAATACTATTAGTGACTGACTGATAGCATAGTTCACTAAGTGATTTGGGTATTTTAGATGTTATTTCATGCGTTATTTTAAGTGAGGGATTCGGGAAATATTAGTTTAAGTGTTAGTTGAAGTTCAAGTATAGGTGTAATGCTTTAACTCGCTTAGATTCCAACATATTAGTCATGTTTGTTTCAGATCTAATAAGCTGTAATCAAAGTTGTAACTAAATTTTGAAAATTATTACATTCATATACTCTGACTGATGAGTATATGGGTCACTTGGTTCAGATCCAATATTAAAGTTTGATATAAAATTGACTGTTAGTATTTCCTTTGGGAATATGCATATATTGAACTTTGTATATAGTTTTGAACCCAATGGTCACTGAGGACTGGACCCTTTTGTCCAAATCAATACTGGGCTCATTCGCGAGGCCCAGTAAGTACTCAAATATTGTAATTCAACATGTTTGACGGGTTAAGTGATTAAAGACCCAGGCCAGTCACAATAGCTATTAACTATAGCCCAAACACAATAGGTGTTCTGGGCCAGTTCAAATTTTGAATCCAATATGTGCAATTAGCCATGAATGAGGCTAAGATACACATAATGTTTTCCCAAAAACACGGTCTGTACATATAACAATTAGTGCATTTAAGCACTCACAAGAGTAAACTTTAGCATGGATTAGGATGTTCTCATAAAATAAAGTGAGCCGCGTTAATTCAAGCAAATACTATGCGATAGCCCCTTAATTCATTAAAACACATAGAAACATAGGAAGTGTCGTTTAGAAAATTTCACGGCCTTCCCATTAATGTCAAGACATAGTTAGGCGCGTGTTTAATAATATACCTTCCTAAATTCGGGTGCGCATTTATATGAACCAAATCCTATTCTCAATGGAATTAAAATATGTCTAAAATTACGGGTGCATTTATGTGATGCGATTCATGGAATGTTTTAATAACATTGCAATTTTTCTTAAAAATATATGTCAAAAGCGGTTAATAATCCAAATTACAAGTTAATAGGTATAGAAAATCATGTTCCAGCCACTTATAATGAGTTTAAGCGATAGTGCTAGAACCACAGGATCAGAGGGTGCCTAACACCTTCCATCGGGTCAACAGAATTCCTTACTCAAGAATTTCTGGTTCGCAGACTCCAATTGGGCAGTCGAAATTTTCCTCGATTAGGGATTTTGAATAAATTGGTGACTTGGGACACCAAAAGCCAAACCTATACCAAGTGGCGACCCTAGAAATGAATTATTAATCACATATCGAATAATGTCACTTTAATTGGAAAAACTCCTATACATGTCTCTCATGTCGGGGTAACCACGTGCAAGCGGTAAAAAGGAGGTGTGACAGCTCTGGCGACTCTGCTGGGGATGAAAGGACCCAGAATCTCCGGTTCAGGGTTCAAGAATTCGAGCTTTCAATACCTGCTATATTTGGCTTCTTCTGATTTGCTTACGTGTTCTGTGCTAAATGTCGCATGTTTTACCGCTTTGATATTATCTAAACCGTATATATAATCTGTTACAAAAACCCTTCACTTCTTATCTTCGGGGATGTTCTTACTGGTAGAGACTCCCTATTCTGTTAGTTTCTTACTCTGAATTAAGAAAGAGGCCGGACAAGTTACAAAGCTGGATGATCTCGCGGGTGCCCGGTACGTAGCCCCCTCCTCGACTCGAGTTATCCGCTCGGGTACACGGTCTAGACGCTATAACGAGGTTCTCAACCTAGTATAACAAAACTTCATGCCGGATCCCTAGTAGGAACGTTTATTTGCATCATACATTTTAGCGGACTCAATACAGGGGTTGGGTCCGCCTAGGACAGGTGCCCTGAAATAAAAGATCATCCTGATGCATTTTTACGTGCTACTTGCGCATTTATTGGCTTTGGATTTGCATGTTGACCGACCTTAAACAAAGGAAATAATTGAGAGCAATAAGCAGAGCTAGGGTAGTCGCTTTTAAAGACCAATGCTCAAATATCGCCGAAATGCTACCGGATTTTTAAAAAAAAAAGCACAAAAAGCCAAAAAACAAAATAAAGTCACCAAATTTTGGAGTTTTTCAATAATGTTTGTGGGTTTTGATAAATTATTTTGGTCGGGTCCAACCCCTATTTTAATATGTCAAGAAATTCCCAAGTTTATTTTCCTACTTTAAAATGAGTCTGACGGTGCCATTATTGCGATAATAGCTGAATGACGCTACAGGGGACGCCGGAAGGCTGATCTTACGCAAATGGCTATCTCTGAATTTTATTCGGGCCGGTAAGCAAGCACAGCCTAAAAAACCTTCTAGCCAAAGTGTTGAGAGGCCGTATTTGCAAAGTCGATCCCTGTTATGAAATAAATTTCATAAAATGACAGTTTTAATAAAATACTAATCCACCCTAATAAATGTGTAGAATAAGCACAATAATGAACAAACTTCCTTTGGAGCTACGGCTGTGGTGGAATGAACTCGGAGAAGCCGGATAGAAAAAGGACAACGCGCATCTGGGAGTCTCACTAGTTTGTTGAAAATCAATTCTGGGGGGACATCATAAAAGCCTTAATAACCTTCTGGGACCCTGTCCACAATGTCTTTCACTTCACAGATTTTGAGTTAACCTCGACTTTGGAGGAAATGACCGGATACATCGGGACCCACACAATCCCACTGAGACATCAATACTTGATAGCACCCAGGGCCCTTGCTGTGCACAAACTTCTAGATCTTTTGAAAATTAGCAAAAAATTCATAACCCTGACCTGTCGACTGGATTTTGTACCCTCCAATTCATATACCAAAGATATGACCACATCGGAGGATTCAACAACCATGAAAACCTCATCTGTAGCAAGGGCAAATGGGAGGAGCATCGATGCTTCGCATTTATGGTGTCTTTTATGGGTCTTTTCAGTATTCCCACTAATGGACGGAAACATCGATATACACATTGCGGGGGTCGTTAGTACCTTTATGAATCAGGTAAAGAGCACTTTCGCTCCAATGATCCTATCTGATATCTTTCGAGCCCTTACCATTTGTAAAGCATGAGGGGATTTCTTTAAAGGCTGTAACTTGCTATTACAAATCAGGATGATTGAGCATCTATGCCCCAGGCCTCGGTTCATGAATTGTGGGCTATCAACAAAAGGTTTCATAGACGATATCGACAACAGGGTAAATGGGTTTAAGTTACCAGAAGGTGTCGCAGAGTGGGTGTCACATCTCCGGTATATTTCTGCAAATCAAATACAATGGATGCTCAGTTGGCTCTCAGTGGATGAAGTGGTGTATATGCTCGCAACAGAACCACATTTTCTCTTTATGGGCCTTAGAATCATTCAGCCTTATGCCTCACATCGGGTCTTGAGACAACTCAGAAGATGCAAGATAGTGCCAAAAGAAGAGATCTCAGCATCCGGGTAGTCGAAATTGGGCCTGGTAGTCAATTCCCCAAAGCAATGGTTCGCAAAATCTGGAATGAATGCCAATACCTAACCGCTACAAGATCCTTCCATAGGTGAAGTGTCTCAGGGGTACCTTGCTTGGTATAAGAGAGAAATTGAGCACGAAAGACCATCCAAAAGGCCTCACCTCTGAGAATTCGTCTGTACATCACAAGAGTAGTGGGATTGGTTAGCGAAAGAACATGAATACCGTGCTGCCATAGGAAGGCTAGAAAAGAAAATTCAAGAACTGCAATTCGAAAACAGCCTGCAAATTGCTGCTAGCAAGGGAGAAAAGAAGGTATTGGTTAAATAAAACGAAGCTCTACGAGCTCAGATTCAGAAAATGAAAACAGCCGCAGAAAACCCTCCAAGGAGTATAAAGGATGAAAAACATATAAAGAACATGCGCCGAAAAGTAACCGAATACGGTTTTGACCTGAATAAGGAAGATGATGAATTGTCTAGATCTCGGAGACAATTAGTTAAAAGTGCTAAAGAAATGGCTCGCATATTGGAACAATTAAAAGAAGGGAGCGGCAATAAAAGCGCTGGTCTAAAACAGAGGGTTATCATAGCTGAAAGCAAAATGGCCAAACAGGCTATGGATTTCAAAACTGAGAGAGAGCATTTCTATGCGGTAATAGCGGGGTTGGAAAGAGATTTGCGGCAGTTTCAAAATCTAAATCAGGCAGCTGAGCGGACTTTAGAAGCACGGGCCGAACAAATAGGGCTTCTGCTACAAGAAAAAAGGGCTATCAGGGAGAAGGTGCGGGCGATTACAGACTATATTACCACTAAATGCAATCACTGCAAGGACATGACCAAGTCTATGTTTTTTTGCCGCTGCTATGACCTTTGTCCGACAAGTAATGGAAGATCTCCATTATCTCCAAGGAAGTTTAGCGCGCAAACCCAAAAGGCCGAATGATGCACCGCAAGATTCAAAAGCATTGGAAGTGTTAATGTATTCATAGACTTATATGTTTTTTATAAACGAAGATTCGGTCTGTTGTCTTTTCAAGTCTGTATGGGTATTAAGTCCATGTTCGGTAGTTTCTTTTAGCCATTGTAATCAAAGTTTGTATCTTTATCAAATTGAAAATCCCAAAAAATATTTGTGTTGTGTACTTAACCTTTTATTTCCATGAACTACGCTCGGTGTGATTCATGGAAAGTCATGATACGTAGACAATCTTTATAGGATTCGACTGTATTCTTTAAAATAAAAATAAAAAAGATAGGAGAGAGTGGAATAAAAGGGAGGAAACAAAAGGAAATTGAAATAAAGGCTGGGATGACACATGCGGCTGTGGCAAGCATATAGAAACCCATTATCTGCATAGGTGCACCACGCTCAACGTGTGATTTCCTATTTGTCATCTACCTCGACCTAACTACGTTTTTTAGCATTACAGTTCCGGTGTTTAGAACAGTGGTTGGTTTTGGTGTAAACTAGCTTCACACGGATACTTCACTCGTTCAAAGGGAAATACAGAGATTTCAACTGAGATGACTCAAGTCACCGTCCCTATTCCAGAACACAGTCCAATCACAGGAGTACCGGCTGCTGAATCTACAGCAGCCGAAGAAAACAGGATCATGCGGCTCCGGTCATGGAAATGTGGGACGCATGGACCAACAGGAAGGAACCTCCCAACGCCATCCCTGGATTTCCCGAGCTATTTACATGGCCAGGGGGTACCTCTACTATTCCTATCAGTCACCCGAGCATTCTCCTGGGGCAGCTCACTATTTCTACCAATTTTGCTGGGGCACCCTCTGAAACCCACCCTCCAATGTTTGCATCCAACATCTTTACAGCCCCTCTGTGTGCAGCTCCAACACAGCCTGCAGTACCAAGGCCTGTGTTAGACCCTGGAACCTTTACCTTCCAAACTCCTAATTACCAAAATGAGCCTTCCCCATACCATACATACAGCTACCCTCAGCCCACATATGAACTTACCCCTGTGCTAGACAAAACTTCCAAAGCACCCGAGCAGGATGAGATCACAAGGAGAATGAAGAGCCTTGAGCAAAGCTTGAAGAATATGCAAGGGCTGAGAGGATAGAAAAGTGTAGCCTATTCAGAACTGTGCATGTTCCCCCATGTCCATGTTCCTTTGGGGTTAAAAGTGCCAAAGTTCGAGAAATACGATGGCCATGCGATCCCATCGCCATCTGAAAAGGTATTACAATCAATTACGTGGAGCCAATGGAAAGGAAGAGCTCCTGATAGCATACTTTGCGGAAATTTTAGTGGAGATTGCATCCGAATGGTATATAGATCAAGACATCACACGATGGCACATATGGGATGACCTTTCCTGGGACTTTGTAAAACAATTCCAGTACAATGTCGACATTGCCCCGGATATGAATTCCCTAGACAACCTAAAGAAGAAACCTGCTAAAAGCTTTAGGGAGTACGCTATTAAATGGCGAGAGAAAGCATCAAGGGTGAAGCCTCCTATGGATGAAACAGAAATGGTCACTGCCTTTTAGCAAGCACAAGAGGCGGACTATTTTCAGAACATGATGTCTGCAGTGGGCAAACCATTCACCGAAGCAATAAAGATTGGGGAATGGTGGAGAATGGCCTCAAAACAGGGAGGATTCTAAGTCAATTTGCCATAAGAGCCACCTCCCAAGCCATATAAATAGGGGCGGGAGGAATTCCCAGGAACAAGAAAAAAGATGAGGCATCCATAGCAGCCTACGGGACGAGGAAACAACAAACCCACAGGCATGCATTCTCTGAAAGAGCGCCTCAACGTTACTATCCTCACAGAGACATGCAATATGTCCCTCAACCCTACGAAGTTATGAACGCTCAACCATTTCCCCGACCTCAACAGCAGAATAACAGAAATCAAGCTCCGAGGAATCAACTCCCTCAGAATCATTACAATCCCCACCCTCAGCAGAACAACTATCGTCCCCGAGAGACACCCCGGAGACATAACTTCACCCCAATTGGAGAATCCTACGCCAGCCTGTTCCCAAAGCTAGTTCACATGGGTCTCCTACAGCCTGTACTCCCAAATAGACAGAATCCTGAATCACCACCTTACCAAAGTGGCATGCGTTTTGCCTACCACTATGGGGCAGAGGGCATGATACTGAAAATTATTGGACCTTAAAGCGAGTGGTAGAAGACTTGATTGATCAAAAGAAGATAGTTCTAAGGGATGATGAAGTCAAAAATGTAACTGATAACCCTTTACCGGCGCACAAAAATGGGCCGGTCATCGGAATGATCTGCGAGGACAAGGAATTTGATCCCGCTCTGAAAGCCATCATAGCCATTGCCGAGGCTGATAGAAAGCCAAAAGTCACCCCAAAGAAGATGGAAGAAAAGAAAACAAATGAAGCCAAGTGCCTTGAAGCAGAAAAGAAGGCTGAGGCTGAAGCTGAGACAACCCCTCCCAAAGAAACAATACTCTATATCCCACGAGGACGCAAAGAAAAGCAGCCCACTTTAAGCCCACCAAAAAGGTTCGGGCTGAACAAACCTATGTATATACCCAAGAAGGCCTATGTGGTACGGGGATCGATTAAGCCACCAGTGCTGAATGAGCCCATGGTTATTGGCCCCGTGCCACAAAAGCCCATGACCAACCCTTCAGCCGTCCTTTGGAATTATTGGGAAACCATTGTCACATATAAGGGCAAAGAAGTCCTCGGGGAAGCCCAAAAGGGATGTCCCACCAAGAAATACCTGGACATGGAAGAGGTGAATGTCGCTACCAAACGGTGATTTCTGCCAAAGAGTCTAGTGAATGCTGAGGAACCGAAGCTTTTTTCCAAAAAATGAAAATGTCGTAGCATGAAGTGGTAGATCAACTCCGAAAATCCGCTGAGCAAGTTTCACTACTGTCACTCTTGATGAAGTCTCCCGAGCATCAACAGGTGTTGGCCAAGACATTAAACGAAGCTTATGTGCCAGGTGAGACCTCTGTAGAATAGTTGGAGAGAATGGCGGAGAGATACTTTGCTATTAGTCAGATATCGTTCAGTAAGAATGACTTAACCCTAGAAGGAGCTGCTCATAACAAGGCTTTGCATCTCACTGTCAAATGTGAGGGATATTATGTAAAGAGAGTGATGGTTGACGGAGGTTCCAGAGTAGACATATGTCAACTATCCACCTTGCATAGAATGGAGATCGGGACAGGGAGGATCCGTCCTAACAACGTTTGTGTCCGAGCCGTCGATGGAATGAAAAGGGATACCATAGGTAAAATCGATTTGGTGCTCACTATTGGTCCACTCGACTTCGAAGTAACCTTCTAGGTGTTGGGCATGGACACCTCTTACAACTACCTCCTGGGAAGGCCGTGGATTCATGCAGCAGGGGCAGTGCCTTCAACCCTGCACCAAATGCTAAAATTTGAGTACGAAAATCAGAAGATTGTAGTTCATGGAGAGGATGAACAATAAATTTATCGGGACCCCTCTGTTCCCTATCTAGAAGCGAAGGAAGGGAGTGAAAACATAGTCTATCAAGTTTTTGAAGTCGTAGTAGCTTATCAGCATGAAGATGGGAAGCCGCTTCCTCAGCCTTTCCTGTCAAATGCTTCAATTATGGTCGCAAAGAAAATGACGCGCCAAGGCTTCAAGCCAGGCAAGAGACTCGGAAGCTCCCTACAAGGCATAACCGAGCCAGTCACCTTGCCGGCCATAGAAAAGTTCTTTGGACTGGGATTTCATCCAACCTCAGAAGATATCACCTAGGAAAATCACAGAAAATGCCAAGGATGGACATTACCACGACCACTGCTCATTTGTACAAAACCTTTATAAAACCAAAGTACAGTGAAGAGGAGGAAGAAGAAACTTTCACGCAAGAAGAAATTGATGAGATCTGTGGGGCTGTGAGAGAGTTTCTCTATGATGTAAACATGGTCCAACCAGGGGAAGGTTCAAGCTCCGCTGAAATACTATATATGGGGCCAGATGCCAAACTTTAAAATTGGAAGGCCACACCCTTTCCGATCAGGCGGGAGACCCGGTAGTCTCGCCTTGCTACCTCTTCCCACATCACGAGCTATTTCAGGGTGTAGCTCGTTGCGTTTTTTCCTTTTAGCACTTTAAATCTCAATTGTAAACCCTGTTTATCTTTCAAGTTCAAAGAAATAAAATCAATATTTTTCATTTCCTTGCCTTTCTATGATTTTGTCTTTCTTTATTTTTATTTTTCTCTTTCAGTCCCAATAATGTGGCTTTAAATAGAACGACATGCTCGCGGAGTTCTTGCCACGACCCAAATCCTCTACCTGTCTGTGAAATAATGAACCAGGAACCGGAATACAATGAAGAAGAGGCTTTTACGGAAATCACTCGAGAATTGGAACACTTTGAGAATAAACCTAAGCCTAACTTAAATGATACTGAACCGGTTAACCTGGGCGATCTTGATGAAATCAAAGAAACTAAAATAAGCATCCACGTAAATAAAGAGATACGGGATTCATTTGTTCAAATCCTGTTAGAATTCAAAGACGTATTTGCATGGTCCTATGACGACATGCCTGGTCTCAGTATGGATTTGGTGGTTCATAAGTTGCCTACATACCTCGAATGTCCCCCGGTACAACAAAAGCAGAGAAAGTTCAAGCCTAATGTCAGTGATAAAATCAAAGAGGAAATTACAAAATAGCTCAAAGTGGGGTTAATACGGGTAGTGCGGTATACCACATGGCTGTCAAATGTGGTGCCGGTGCCGAAGAAGGACGGGAAAACCCGAGTGTGTGTGGATTATAGAGATTTGAACAAGGTGAGTCCCAAGGATAATTTCCCTCTGCCCAACATCCACATCCTTGTCAATAATTGAGCCAAGCATGAGATTCAATCCTTTGTAGACTGCTACGCGGGGTATCACCAAGTGCTGATGGATGAGGAAGATGCTGAGAAAACCGCATTCACCACAGCTTGGGGAACATATTGTTATAGAGTTATGCCTTTTGGATTGAAAAATGCTGGGTCAACCTACATGAGGGCTATGACCACCATCTTCCACGACATGATTCATAGAGATGTACGTGGATGACATGATTATCAAATCTAAAACTCAGGGCGATCATGTAAAATATTTGAGGAAATTCTTTGAAAGGCTCCGCAAATATAACTTGAAATAGAATCCGGCAAAATGTGCATTTGGAGATCCGTCGGGCAAGCTTCTAGGGCTCATCGTCAGTCGGAGAGGCATTGAGTTAGATCCAACCAAGATCAAATCTTTTCGGGAACTGCCCTCGCCAAGGACCAAAAAGGATGTGATGAGTCTATTGGGGAGACTAAATTACATCAGCCGGTTCATCGCCCAATTGACTTCAACATGTGAGCATATATTCAAACTACTGAAGAAGGATGCAGCAATTAAGTGGACGGTCGAGTGTCAGGAAGCTTTTCAAAAAACCAAAAAATACTTGTCCAATCCACTAGTTTTAGTCCCACCAGAACCAGGAAGGCCATTGTTTCTCTATTTGATGGTCTTGGAAGGCTCTTTCAGTGGTATTCTCGGGCAGCATGACGCCACGGGATAGAAAGAGCAGGCCATTAGTTATCTGAGCAAAAAGGTTTACCGGCTATGAGGCCAAGTACACAATGTTAGAGAGAACATGTTGCGCCTTGACATGGGTAGCTTCGAAGCTGAGGCACTATCTGCAAGCTCATACTACGTACCTCATAACAAGGCTGGATCCATTAAGGTACATATTTCAAAAACCAATGCCCACATGGCGACATGCTAAATGGCAGATCCTGCTTACCGAGTTCGACACCGTCTATGTCACTCGTACGGCGATGAAAGCTCACGCACTGGAAGATCATCTAGCAGAAAACCCTGTTGATGAAGAGTATCAGCCTTTAAACACTTTCTTCCCCGATGACGAAGTGAACTCTTTGGAAATAGTAGCTGAGGACACTCTCGTCTGGAAAATGTTCTTCGACGGAGCGGAAAATGTAAAGTGCGTTGGGATCGGGGCAATCCTAATCTCACCTACAGGCCAGCATTATCCAGCTACAGCCAGACTTCAGTTCTTTTGCACTAATAATACAACTGAATATGAGGCTTGCATTATGGGCATGAACATTGCTATCAACCAGGACGTCGAAGAGTTGCTAATCATGGGGGATTCCGATTTAATCATCCGACAAGTTCAAGGAGAATGGGAGACAACGGACATTAAGCTCTCCCGTACAGACAGCATGCCGAAAACCTCAGCAAACGGTTCAGGTCGATACAGTTCAGGTACATTCCTCGTTGTCACAATGAGTTAGCAGATGCACTTGCAACCTTAGCTTTCATGCTGCCATAACCTGGGAATGCCTATATTGATCATTTAGAAATCCAAATCAAATAAAGACATGGGGTATTGTAATGCGACCGAAGCAGAGCCTAGCCCACAGCCTTGGTATTACGACATCACGAGATTTCTAAAGACACAGGAGTACCCTGAGCAAGCCACAGGAGAACAAAAGAAGACGGCATACGAGCAATTTCTTTTTAAGTGGTGACACTTTGTATTAAAGGAATCCGGATCTTAATTTGTTGAGATGTGTGGATGCCGAAGAAGCTGGGAGAATTATGCACGAAGTACATGCGGGCGTATGTGGGCCCCATATGAATGGCTATGTATTGGCAAAGAATATACTCCAAGCTGGTTATTATTGGATGACCATGGAAAAAGACTGCTTCAGATTTGTACGGAAATGTCATCAATGCCAGGTGCACAGTGATCTGGTTCATGCACCACCAAATAAGTTGCATCCTATGTCGGCACCCTGGCCATTTGTTTCCTGGGGAATGGATGTCATTGGGACGATCGAGCCAAAGGCCTCAAACAGGCACAGATTTATATTGGTCGCCATTGATTATTTCACAAAATGGGTTGAGGCCATCACCCTCAAGTCTGTCACAAAAAGAAAGCAGTAGTGGATTTCGTGCATTCTAACATCACTTGCCGCTTTGGGATTCCCACTGTCATTATTACTGACAATGCAGCTAATCTAAACAGTCGACTGATGGGAGAGATATGTGAACAGTTCAAAATAACACATAGAAACTCCACTCCCTACAGACCTAAAGCTAATGGTGCGGTCGAAGCAGCCAACAAGAACATCAAGAAAATCTTGAGGAAAATGATTCAAAGCTCGAGGCAATGGATGAAAAGCTTCATTTCACATTGATGGGGTATCGTACCACAGTGCATACATCTGTAGGAGCCACTCCCTACTTGTTGGTCTATGGAACTGAGGCTGTAATACATGCCGAGGTGGAAATCCCCTCGCTCCGAGTGATTATCGAGGCAGAAATCAAAGATAGTGAATGGGTCAAAACCTGGTTGGAGAAGTTGGCATTAATTGATGAAAAACGAATGGCCGCAGTGTGCCACAGGCAGTTGTACCAACAAAGAATGGCCCGCGCCTACAACAAGAAAGTGCACCCTAGGAATTTTAAAGTCGGGCAGCTGGTTTTGAGAGAGATACTTCCCTATCCTCAGGAGGCCAAAGGAGAATTCGCCCCAAATTGGAAAGGCCCATACATCATCAGGAAGATATTACCTTGAGGAGCATTGTACTTGGGTGACGTTGAACGAGATGAGCCCGATGCAGCGGTAAACGCCGACGTAATAAAAACGTATTATGTTTAAATCCCCTGCAGCAATTACCCTGATAAATTGAAAGGACGAGGGCTTTATTCTCCCACTATCCCCACCCTCTTTGTAACTCAGAAAAAAGAAAAAGAAAATTCAAAAAAGAGAACAAAAGAAAAGAAATTTCAAAAAAAAAAGAAGATCCAAAAAATTAGAGAAAAGAAAATTCAAAAAAAGAAATACAAAACAAAATTAGTTTAGGAAAAACTTCCTGAACTACGTCTGACTTGATTCCGAAAGGATACGTAGGAAGCCTCTCCTTGAGGTTCAGTCACATCAAAATAAAAACCCCATTTACCCAAAAAAAAAAGAATACCATCTGTTTGGGTTCGACGCTAATCAAATTTGTGAGAAAAATAAACGAGAGAGTCTTAACGGTGAAAACCTCTGGGCACCATAAGGCGACGGTCAGCAGAGAAAAGCAAAATGAGAGAGTCCGTTTAGCAAAAACTCGCAAAGAGCGCTATCGGGCGACGGGAGAAGAGAAATGAGAGAGGCCGATTGGCGAAAACCCACAAAGAGCATCGTCGGCCGATAAGAGGAAATAGTGTTGCCCGGATCTGAGAAAATTCCTTTGGTTTTCGAAAGTTGTAGTCAGAAAGCAGAAATGGATTTGGGCCGGGTATCAAACCCAAGAAGCATGTCATCTCCATTTAAAGTCGACTCATATTTCCAGATAAGTTCTCTCTTTTACCATAAAGTTCATACCTCTCTAAATTCATATTTCACTCCCTTTCACTTTAACTTCCTCCATCACTTAAAGAAAGGTAGCAGGGCCCACTTCGCGGTTTTCTCCTGGCAAGAATTAGGGGAATGACCGACATCGTCAAATACGCTTGGCCAATCCCGGTTGATCATGAAAGTTAATTTCCTAAAATAAAGAAATAAAATAAAGGCAATTCAAAGTCAAAAGGCATGAAATTGAAGCAAAATCGAGGGGTTTTAAGCCGAACAGGGTATCAATTCTTATCAAAAGTCCCAAAAGCAAATGCAAAAGCGGGACAAAAACCATAACCCAAGGCCCGAGAAGAAAAAGCCAATCAGAAATAAGGACCCCCTGGCCAACTAAGCAAGGACGGAAAGCCGAGGGATCGTTTTTTAATACAAAAGAAGCTGAAATCAAGCGTCACAAGGCCGCAAAACCAATCACTGTTTAAACTAACACTTTTGTTTTGTTCCTGAACTAAAATTGGTGCATTCGCAACGTAGGAGAACAAAAGGAACATGAGGCAAAAACAACCAAGGATAGGCACAGGGGCCAAAGGTGCTGATGCGTCAATGACCAAAGGGAAATTTTCGTTTTATGTTTCTGCAAACTCGTAAACCAAGGATTGCATTTCACTCCCTCCAGCATAAATCGAGGAAGTTTCCCTCCGTATCCCCAGCATAACCTGAGGATCTTCTCCCTACACTTCCTACTCCCCGGCGTAGTCTAGGAGTTAGTACTCCCCTACCCTTAGCATAACCTAAGAGTTATTCGTTTCCTCCTCTATTCCCAGCACAGTCAAAAGGATCTCCGAGATCCTCCACTGCCCTGCATATTTCCCTGGCATAACCCATGTACCTTTTTCATTCATCCTGGCATAACACGCGGATCTCCCTGGCATAACCTAGGAATCGTTTTATTTCATCCCGCATAACCGTGGATGTTTCCTTTCATCCCCAGCAGAGACCCTTCATTTTCATCCAAGCATAACTCGTGGATTCCCCTGACATAACTCATGATCTCCTTTCATCCCGGCATAACATGCGGATCTCCATAGCATAACCTAGGATTTTCTCTTTTCGTCCCGGCATAACCCGTGGATCCCCCTAGCATAACCTAGGATTTTTCATTCATCCCGGCATAACCCGCGGATCTCCCTAGCGTAACCTAGGATTTTTTATTTTCATTCCGGCATAACCCGTGGATCCCCCTAGCACAACCTAGGATTTTTCCTTCACCCTGGAATAACCTATGGATTCCCCTGACATAACTCATGATCTCCTTTCATCCCGGCATAACCCGCGGATTTCCCTAGCATAACCTAGGATTTTTTCTTCATCCCGGCATAACCTGTGGATTCCCCTAGCATAACCTAGGATTTTTCATTCATCCCGGCATGACCCGTGGATTCCCCTAGCATAGCCTAGGATTCTTCATTCATCCCGGCATAACCCGTGGATCCCCCTAGAACAACCTATGACTTTTCTTTCATCCCGGCATAACCCGTGGATTCCCCTGACATAACTCAGGATCTCTTTTCATCCCGGCGTAACCCACGGATTCCCCTAGCATAACCTAGGATTGTTCTTCCATCCCGGCATAACTCGTGAACTCCCTTTACATGGCTCAGAATCTCTTTTCATCCCGGCATAACCTGTGGATCTCCCTAGCATAACCTAGGACTTTTCATTCATCCCGGCATAACCCGCGGACCTTCCTAGCATAACCTAGGATTTTTCATTCATCCTGGCATAACCCGTGGATTCCCCTAGCATAACCTAGGATTTTTCATTCATCCCGGCATAACCCTTGGATTCCCTAGTCAAACCTATAATTTGTCATTCGTCCCGGCATAACCCGCGGATTCCCCTGGTATAACCTAGGAATTTCTTCATAACGCATCCTCAGTAGGAATTTTCATATCCCGGCATAACCCCGGGATCTTTTCTTTCCTTCCCCACAGTGACTTTTTCATTATTATCCCGGAATAACCCGAGGATTCTTATCTTATTCCCCAGCAGGAACTATTTCTCCTCTCCGGCATAACCTGGCGATCTTTCCAAGGGATACACAATTCCGTTCCTTTTTTTTCTAAAAAGAGCAGCATAGATGTGAGTTACAAATTACCCACGAAATTTTCCAGTGAAAAATGGGGCAGAAAATTTTGTTCGTTTGTTTGTTTTGCTGTCTGAGCAGGTGGCACCTTAACGCACAAAAGGTATCAATTCATAACAAAAGAAAGAAAAGAGACAAAAGGTGGACTCAAAGTGATAAGGCACACAAAGACGCGGACTGATCAAAATATAATTGAAGTCACAAGCTTAGCGTATCCTGTTTTTTTTTCAAGATTAAAGACTGAGCCAGCAGCTGCAATTAACGAATATCAAGATTCAGATCGGAGTCTGCCACGAAAGATAACCGAGACTCAAGATCACTCCTTAAGAGACTCATAGATAACTTGTAGTTGATAGGTTTAGCTGGCTTAGTTTTTGATTTTCTTTCAGTGTAATAAGGAGCTTAGTGAGCAGAAACAGCAGCAGCAACAGCCAATCACAGTTTCTCAGAAGTCTCAGCTACCAAAACTTCCAAAACTATACTAACCTGATTCCTTTATTGCCAAGGATATGTAGGCAACCTTTGAAGCAAGGTTCGGTCAGAAAGTTTTCAAAGTTATTCACATGGAGAATTCAATCGGACGGAAATCGCTCATATTTGCTCACTTGTCTTTGCACAAAAATCCTTCGTGTTCCCGCGCAAAGAGGGGCAGCTGTGAGCATATGACTTTTACCCGGTCGAAACAAGCTCCTACAAGACTCTTAAAGTTTAGGATTTTTTTTCTTTTTCATTAAAATTATTAGGATTTTAATTTTTAGGATTTAATTGCATGCGCATGTCCATTACTGCGTGTTTTAAGATTAATTAGGATTTAATAAATTTGTTTTACAAATTAAAATACAAAAATACATAGATATATTTCCGGTATTTGAAATTATTCTTGTTTAATTTTGACTTAGTTTAGTTTTATTTGTGATTTTTGGTTTTTAAATAAAATTAGGAATTGTTTTAAATAAAAAAAGAGAAAGACAAAAATACATATATCTGTATATATACACGGCCACTCAGGCTGGCCACAATTGGGTCAGATTTGAGTGGCCCTGAGCATGCCTCCCTTTGAAATAATACATGAACCAGCCCAAACCACCGACCCCTCTGACATAGCCCACGTCCAACGACCAAACGACGTCGTTTAAAAAAGAATAAGAATCATCACAGCCTTCCATCCCAATCTCATCCAACTGCCATTAAACCCTCTCCCAAAATATATATATATGTCCAAACGTCTCAAATACACATTAGAGACAAAACATCACCCTCCTCGTACCCTCTTCTCCGGCTGTAATGCCGTCCATTGACCACAACCACAACTACCACCCCTTGACCACCAACCTACCACCTTACTGCCGCCGCCGGAAATCGACGCACAGCGGCGACCGGCAACAAAACCTTCCGAAATTAACACCACTCAACCGTCATGATCTCCCCTACCCCGTCCCATGGCAGTTTCCGACAAACATAACCCCTTCGTCTCGAATCTTCAAAAACAGAGCCGTCAAAACCACCGTCTTCGGCGACCCTATTCCAAACCCTTCCACCTTAACACCACAGGACCACTAGGACACCCCCTTCCCCATCATGCATCCCATTCCCTTCAAATCCCCCTCCACCATCTTAAATATCCCCTAAAAGGTCATCGGAAACCCTATCTCCGGTGACTCTGTCCCACAGCCTTCAAAATTTACACCCTTAAGGCACCTCATTCCTCTCTTTCCAACCATGCATGTCACCACTCTCAAATCATCCTGAAACTCCTCAAATTCAATTCAAAGGTTAACCCTAAATTCCAAAACCTGCCATAAATGCCTCAAATGTCTCCTAGTCAGTCCTTGGTCCCTTTTGAAACCAACCATACCACACATGAGTCCCAAAACAACCCCAACTACTGAAATTCAAAATCTGAGACCTTACTGAGGTCTTAGAACCTTGAAAACCCTCCCTTGAGCTCTTAAATGGATTTTCACTATCCTAAGGTGTTCGAAATCCTGTGAGAAGGGTCAAGAGCCAGTTTGAAATGGTTTGAATGGAAACAAGAATAAGAAGCTATGTTTTTTGCATACTTTCTTTTCTTTAGCTTTTAAATGCTTAAATTTTTTAATAATTGATTAGGTTCAGTAGTTGCATGCCTAATAGTTGAAGTTCTTTTATTTGATTTTCTTTAGTTGTTTGTTTGTTTGTCCACAAGTTCATCTAAAATAGGTTTCAATGTTCATATGCTTTGTTTGATACTAGTCTGGAAACCTTTTCGTCTTTGGAATGGCTTAAACATCATGTTAATATTAGCTTTTGAGAAATGTGATTCTCATAATTTGATGAACTCTATCTCACGACCTTCATTTGATTGATTCACTGAAAGTCTGATTGGTTTGATCGTTTGTTTATGACACTGAGTGCCTGATCTTTATTTCATAGTAGCTTTGGTCTTCAATACTTATGCATAATCAAGCTGTTCTCTCTCTTTGAACTTTTACTTGCTTTATAATCTTGCTCATGAACCGTGTATTCACCCCATGCTGTGTGATTTTCATTTTAAGTATTTCTGAGCACCTTGATTGAACTATTTCTGAAAGATAAGTGTGATAGATGTATTCATTCTCGTGGTTATTTGATTTTTTGTTAATCCTGTATAATGTTTGTGGGAGCCTGTACTAAGGAATCTGTGTTAAGCCTTGTTAATTTTGGTTGATTGAACTTTCATGAGCTTATTAGTCTAAGGTTAAAATGTGACCCAAGTTTGATTGACTAGGGTCAATTGTAACTAAACTAGGATCAAGGAATTGATTAGGGTCAAATTTCAGGGGTAGGTAATTTAGGAAAGCAAGTGAGCGTATAAGAGGGATTTGAACCTGTAAAGGTCTGATAGGAATCCTTTAAAACCTTCTAGCAAGGACTAGAGCACAATTCCTGCCTCAAACTTGAGGCACAAGTCAGAAATTAGAGGACTACTTAGGCAAAATGCAATTTGAGTTAAGGACAAAAGGAAACAAGGCAAAAATCTGATGTCCTAAAAGCTTTACTATAAAATGAATCAGCTGGGCATTGATAAAGGATCCGAATTCTTTCTCTTTAATACTAGAGCTGAAATACTTATTCCACATCTGAAAATACTATTAGTGCTGTTTTGAATCATTTTCTGAAGATTAAACTCTCTAAAAACTCTGTTGAAGTCCTGGGTGCACTGTGCATTTGGATGTTAATCGCTTAGCTGGTCTCTTCTATTTACTCATAGGTTCCTGTTTTGCTTCAATTACAGGTACATTTCCTTGTTCATCTAATGCATTAAAGTTCAAGTATGAAGTATTCATGAATGTGCCGACTTGAGTTCCATTATATCATTCTAAACCCTTTCATATTTTCCCCATATTCATTTTTGGAGATAGTTGTAGTGATAAGATAGTCCTTATGTTGTAATTAAAGTCGTACTATCTCATTCTGTAATAACTGGATTTCGGAAACTGGTCTATTTGTAATAATCAGGATACTCAACTATTATTTTAAGCATGACTGACTGATAGCATAGTTCACTATGTGATTTGGGTATTTTAGATGCTATTTCATGCGTTATTTTAAGTGAAGGGTTCAAGAAATATTTGTTTAATTGTTAGTTGAAGTTCAAGTATGGTTTAATGCTTTAACTCGCTTAGATTTCAACATATTAGTCATGTTTGTTTCAGACCTAATAAGCTGTGATCAAAGTTGTAAGTAAATTTTGAAAAATATTAGATTCATATACTCTAACTGATGAGTATATGGGTCACTTGGTTTAGATCCAATATTAAAGTTTGATATAAAATTGGCTGTTAGTATTTCCTTTGGGAATATGCATATGTTCAACATTGTATATAGTTTTGAACCCAATGGTCACTGAGGACTGGACCCTTTTGTCCAAACCAATACTGGGCTCATCCGCGAGGCCCAGTAAGTACTCAAATGTTGTAATTCAACATGTTTGATGGGTTAAGTGATAAAAGACCCAGGCAAGTCATAATAGCTATCAGCTGTAGCCCAAACACAATAGGTGTTCTAGGCCAGTTCAAATTTTGAATCCAATATGTGCAATTAGCCATGAATGACGCTAAGGTACACATAATATTTTCCCAAACACACGATCTGTACATAAAACAATTAGTGCATTTAAGCACTCACAAGAGTGAAATTTAACATGGATTAGGGTGTTCTTTTAAAATAAAGTGAGCCGCATTAATTCAAGAAAATACTATGCGATGTCTCCTTAATTCATTAAAACACATAGAAAAATAGGAAGTTTCGTTTAGAAAATTTCACGAACTTCCCATAACTGGCAAAGACATAGTTGATGTAGGCGCGTGTTTAATAAAATACCTTCCTAAATTCGGGTGCGCATTTATGTGACCCAAATCCTATTCTTAATGGAATTAAAATATGTCTAAAATTGTGGGTGCATTTATGTGACGTGATTCACGGCTTTGTTTTAATAACATTGCAAATTTTAATATATATATATATATATATATATATATATATATATATATATATATATATATATATATATATATATATATATATATATATATATATATATATATATATATATATATATATATATATATATTAAAGCGGTTAATAATCCAAATTACGAGATAATAGGTATAGGAAATCATGTTCCAGCCACTTATAATGAGTTTAAGCGACCGTTCTAGAACCACGGGATCCGAGGGTGCCTAACACCTTCCCTCGGGTCAACAGAATTCCTTACTCAAGAATTTCTAGTTCGCAGACTCAAGTTGGGCAGTCGAAATTTTCCTCGATTTGGGATTTTGAATAAATTCGTGACTTGGGACACCAAAAGCCAAACCTATCCCAAGTGGCGGCTCTAGCAATGAATAATTAATCCTATATCGAATAATGTCACTTTAATTGGAAAACTCCTATACACGTGTCGCATATCGGGGTAACCACGGGTAAGCGGTAAAAAGGAGGTGTGACAAGTATAATCCACAAAAATGAAGTTGTTGGTCGAGGCTCGAAATCAGATGCCACAAGCCTCCGAATCCGATCTCCATCGTTCAAATCCAAGACCAAGATATTACGAACACTCAGTCGGTAATGAATCAATAAATGTGATTTGAAGTTGGCTGGTCGGAATAAAATCTGCAGCAAAATAAATACTTTTCTTCTCTCTTCTCTCTTAATGAAAGCTCTCTCAAAAATCACTTTTATATGCTTAAGTCTTTCATAGAATTGTATCAGTGAGCATAGAATAATTCTCCAAGGTTTTCCTATTTATAGATCATGAGTTGTGCTTTCTCTTAAAGCCAAAACCAACTCTAAATAGGAACAAAAACGGAATTCAATTCCGAATAGGAATGAAAACCAAAAGAGAATAGGATTAGTCCATTGGGCCTTTGGCTGGATAACATGGGCATGTGCCCAACAAACTCCCCCTCCAGCCAAGAGGCCAAATATGTCTTCAAGTAGAGGAACTATTGACAGGCTTCATGCCTACCATTTTTTTACAAAACACATGTCTATGTGAAGCTTAACTACGAAGTCCCCAGGCTACTTTATATAAATCTCCTCATTTAAATCACCATGAAGAAAAGCAGTCTTGACATCCATTTGCTCAACTTCTAAATCCAAATTTGCGGCTAACTCTAAAACCACACAAATAGAAGACATCTTCACAAGATGGGAGAAAATTTCATCAAAGTCAACTCCCTTCTTTTGGCCAAAACCTTTAACAACTAATCTCGCCTTGTATCTAGGCGCAGAGGTATGGCTATCTTGCTTTATTCTGAATATACATTTGTTAGATAGAGCTCTCTTACCTTTCGACAATTTCATTAACTCGTATGTGTCATTCTCATGGAGTGACGTCATCTCATAATCTATGGCTTTGCTCCACTAATATTTATGAGTATCTTCCATGGCTTCATCATAACTCTCACGTTCTCCCATGTCAGTCAAAAGTACATACTCATCAGGAGGATAGTGTATGGATTTTTGCTTCTCCCTTGTAGATCTTCTAATATAGGTTTCAAGAGCATTCGAAGTAGTTAGCTGAGCATGAATTAGTTGTTGATCAACCACAACTTCATCAACTAGAGCATCCATAACATCTACACTATGATGATTATTTTGATCTTGCTCCATCTTCATTATTGTCTTGGGTTCCCTCATATTCAATAGGTGCCTGAGCAATAGAAACTGGACCACTATCAACTAAGCTCTTATTACTCTGAGAATCTATCTTATCATCTTTGTCAATATCTTCAATAGTTTGGTCTTCAAATAATATTGCATAACGACTTCTAATAAGTTTATTATCAACTGGATCATAAAAACGATGCATAAATTCATCTTGACCATAACCGATAAAGATGCACTACTTAGTTTTGACATCTAGTTTTGATCTCTCATCTTTAGGAACATTCACACAAGCTTTTCACCCAAAAACCCTCAGGCGATCATAAAAAATATCTTTGCCAAATTAAACTCTGTCGGGGACATCACCATCCAAAGCAACATCAGGAGACAAATTGATAACATATGCAACAGTGTTTAGACTTTCGCCCAAAATGTATTTGGAAGTATAGCCTCTGAAAGCAAGCATCTAACTCTCTTATATAGAGTTCTATTCATCCTCTTTGCGAACCATTCAATTGAGGCGTCTTCGGCGGAGTTTTCTGATGAAGAATTCCTTGTTCCTTGCAATAGTTATCAAAGGGACCGCAATATTCACCACCATCGTCGGTGCGAATACATTTTGATTTCTTCCTCGTTTTTCTCTCAACTAAGGCTTGAATTCCTTAAACATGCTGAGTGTTTGATCTTTGGATTTCAAAGGATACACCCAGATCATACGAGAATGATCATCAATGAAGATCAAAAAGTAAAGTGCACCATCTTTTGACTTTACTTTAAAAGGACCACATAAATCAGAATGTACTAACTCTAATAATTCGGACTTTCTTGAAGGAGGATGGCTATGAGAGGAAACCCTTTTCTATTTGCCAGCTAAACAATGGATACACCTTTTTAGCTTTTCTTGTTTCAATCCAAAAATCAAACTTTTCTTAGCCAAACACGTAATCCCATTATTGCTCGTATGACTCAATCTTCTATGCCACAATTCTGATAAAGTATCACTTTCTACTAGATTTAATTGAATCATTAAGAATAGAGACCTGTGTCACATATAAATAACCGGACTTGACTCCTCTAGGCACTACTAACGAGCCCTTAATGAGCTTCCATTGTCCATTAAAGAGGCCATTATGGTAACCTTCATCATCTAATCATCCTGCTGAGATCAAATTAAAAGGAAAGTCTGGTAGCATGCTTGACATTTTGAAGAACTAACGTTGAACCATTATTAGTTTTTAAACAAATTGTGCCAATACCAAACACTTTAACTTTATTGCCATTGCCCATCTTTAACACTCCAGAATCAACAGGAGTATAAGATGAGCAAAAAACTTTTCTTGATGTGACATGTGAGGTAGCTCCAGAATCTACTATCCAGCTAGTCTCATAGAATATCAAATTGATTACATTTTCATCATATGCAAAGAGAATGTCATCTCGAACAATAGCATCAACTTTTTCTCATTATTTTTAGCTTTCTTTCCTTCTCTAGTGTCTTGATTCAATTTGCAGCAAAACCTTTTGATGTGTCCTTTCTTGCCAAGTGGTTACATGTAATATTATAGTATTTGGATCTTGACTTACTTCTACTTTTACCTCTATTCCTTGAGCCTATTGTTCTATCTCTCCCCCGGTCTTTTGTAACCAAGATATCTGCTTGTAAGGACGAACCTTGAGATTTTCTCCTTACTTCCTCCTTCAACACACCATTCTTGGCATATTCCACGGTCACATTACCTCCAGGAGCTGAATTTGTCAAAGAACCATGAAGAGTTTCCAAGAGTCTGACAGAGTATTAAGAAGCCAAAGTCCTTGTATCTCATCATCAAAATTAACTCCCGTTCCAGATAGCTGATCAAAGACGACCTGAAAATCATTTATGTGATCAAGGATAGGGTTGTCTTCCTTGTATCTAAAGGTCATCAATTACTTTAGCAGAAACAACTTGTGGTTCCCAGTTTTTGAAGCATAAAGAGTCTCTAAGTTTTCCCACAATGATATCGCATGTGTCTCGTTCACAACATAATTGCGAACATTATCTTCAACCCATTGTCGTATATATCCACATACTTGTTGGTGCTCGAAATCCCAGTCTTCATCAGATACACTCTAGGGTCTATGATCTGCAAAAACAGGTAGATGCATCTTCTTCACGAACAACAAATAACCAGGTGTCATGCTGAAGCTAGCAACCTTGAACCATGATAAATTACACAACAAAGGAGAAATGCACCAAAAGAGAAAAAAACATATAACGTGGTTCGGCCAATTGACCTACATCCACGACGGAGATGAGCAATCCACTATAATAAAAAGAGAGTACAAACTATCTAGAGAATAACCTCACGAAGAGGCATACACAAGTGACATACTAACACTTGTCCCGTAAAGTTTTTCCCCTAAATAGGACTCTCAAACCACATATGACTCCATTATCGATGTTGCTGAATGAGAAGAATGAATCTTTAATTTATATAACTCTTTTTCCTACAAAAAGGAAAACTCAATTAAGATAAATATATTGCCCTTTCATTCAACAAATAAAAAAATTAAATATTATAAAAAAGAATTATGACAAACACCTTATAATAGGTTCTTAGTTGCATTCAAAGGTGTGGTACACAGTTCAATATGCAAAAGGTCGAGGTATGGGAGAGAAATAACAGTTGAAGGTCGAAGTATCCATAAGCTAGTCCAGATTATACTTTTGGTCAAGTTTGATGTTGCTTAAGTTTTCAAGGATGTAGAAATTGATATAAGTTCAATTCTCCATTCTTTTAATTTTCCGTGTGCTATTAATAGAACATCTATCATTTCTATCAACAATTGCAATGAGTTCAACATACCCAAATTAAAGAGAATCCTATTCGATGAGTCCATGACATACGTAAATAAAAATTTCGCAGAAATTTAAAAATAGCCAGATTTACAAGTGATCATTCAAAAAGAATCACAATTTTAAAAATAATTAAAATTTAGCCACTTTTCATGTAAAGATAAATCTGAACAAAAGTATTATCCAAAATCCAAAAAACACTCCAGCATAATATACTGGAGTTCTAGCAAGCATAGTATACTGAAACTCCAGTATATTATAATGGAGTTCCAGCATAAGTATACAAAAACTCTAACATATTATAATGGAGATCCAATATATTATACTGGAGTTCCAGTATAATATATCGGTTCAGTATATATGTTGTAAGTTCATACACAGGTGCTCTAAATTCCAGTATATTATGCTGGAACGTTTCGTGTGTTGGACTTCCAGCATAATATGCTGGAATTTGTGCATCGATCTCCAGTATATTATGCTAGAATTTGTGCATCGATCTCCAGTATATTATGCTGGATCGGTCCATATTGCAGCAAAATAATAACTATTTCTCAATGATTTTGCAAATACCGATTATTTTTAAATGACCGCTTCGAAAACTGGCTAGAGCGTTCTATTTAGGTTCAGTCCGCTTTAGATCTGTGATACCTTTTCTGCCTTTTCTATATATACCATGAACATGAACTACGTTATTTGACGCCCGAAACTCTTTCTTTAATTATGATAGAGAAGATATATTTTAAAAGCCTGAAACAAAATTAAGATGGAACGAAATTGAATAAAAAATTAACTCGCTTTTCTCTTCATTTTTATATCTTTCTATGTCACTCTATAAGTTTTGTTCATATATTTTATTTTCTACCAATTCAATCGTGCTTAACATACTACAAACATGGCAAGTATAATACAGTGGCACACAGAGAACGTCACAGGTGATCGATCCTAAGCGAGTTAGTCAGGTCCTTAAAAATTTTACTAAAAAAGTTTAAGACAGAATTTTCATTCATCACAAATTCGCAAGTGGCAACTCTGTTTTGAAATATTTCCATTAGCCTCCCGAAATATGCTGCTAAAGCACAGGGTATTTCTATGGTTATTGGAGCAACTCAAGCAGAGAGAAAAACAAGAGGGAGAAAGCGAAAATTTTAATCAGGGAAAAAGAGAAGAAAGAGCTGCCCATACCTTATTTTCTCCCTCTTCATCTTCTTTCTCCAACTCCGGTAAATTCTCCTTCCTTTTGAATTATTCTCAAGTTGCAAAACTGAATCTTTCATACTTTTCCATCTGTTTTACCACAAAATTCAGTACAACAGGTGTAAAATAATGTTCTACTACGTCCTTAATTAATTTGCTGTTTTTGACGGGATTTTAGGTAACATACCACTCATTCATGTTTAATAAGTGTTGTTTTTGTTTGATTTCTTTCAGATTTATACTGCCATCCTTGTGAACAGTTGAAGAGAAAAATAATCAGCAGTATATTAAAATATTTTTGAGACTTGCAAGTCTTAAACATCATGGCTCCAAGCACGCTTAGAAAAGCAATTGGCGCAGTGAAGGACCAGACGAGCATAAGCTTGGCAAAAGTTGGCAGCAGTGCCTCCTTGTCCGATCTTGAAGTAGCCATTGTGAAGGTGACCCGACACGAAGAATACCCGCCGGAGGAGAGGCATATAAGAGAGATTCTAAGCTTGACTTCTTATTCTCGAGCCTATGTTGGTGCATGTGTTAGCTTCATTTCCAGACGCCTTGGAAAGACCAAGAATTGGGTTGTGGCGCTTAAGGCACTCATGTTGATCCATAGGCTGCTCTCTGATGGTGATCCGTCTTACGAGGAGGAGATTTTCTTTGCCACAAGACGAGGAACCAGGCTTCTTAACATGTCTGATTTTCGTGACTCAAGATCTAACTCCTGGGATTGTTCTGCATTTGTACGATCATATGCTTTGTACCTTGATGAACACCTGGAGTTTAAGATGCAAAACCGCAGGGGAAAACGCAGTGCATTTTCATACAACGATGATGAAGAAGAGGCTCGTCATAATACCAAGGGGGTAAAAGCCACTCCTTTGAGGGAAATGAAGAATGATCGAGTTTTCTCAAGGATTCATCATCTCATGCAGCTCCTAGAGCGATTCTTAGCTTGCCGACCTGCAGGTTAGTTTCCTAATTCCACTTTTGATTTAATATTTCTTGTCAATTTCACAAATATATTGGTAATTCAATCAGCAATGCATCTTATCAGGAATGAATATCAAATGCCAATATAGAATTAGCATAGAAGTAAAGTAGCTGAAATGAAGAGAAAAGAAATGATGAAAAGATAATGAAGTTAACAAAATTTGAGTTTTGTTAACATCTTATAAAAACCATAAGGGCTTGCCCGAGATTTTACCTACTCCTTTCTAAAGGTAGTCTTTAAATATGAAATTCCACAATATGTTTCAGGTTTGGCAAAGAACAACAGAGTCGTGATTGTGGCTCTTTATCCATTAGTGAAGGAAAGTTTCCAGCTATATTATGATTTAACAGAAATCATAACTATTCTGTTTGATAAGTTCATAGAACTATCAATCCCCGACTCTGTAAAAGTTCTCGAGATTTTCTTCAGAATTAATAAGCAATATGAGGAGCTCGAGCAGTTCTACGATTGGGGTAAAACAGTTGGACTTGCACGCACTTCTGAATATCCAGATATTGAGATCATTCCACCGAAGAAACTTGAGCGTATGGATGACCTTATACGAGAAAAGTCCTTCAGAGAACAGAACAGGAAGGCGGCAATACGCAATGAGCCAACTATTGAGCATGTTCAAGAAACTGAAAAGCAGGAAACTAAAACCGAACCCGAAGAGGACATCGCAGTTAAGGCATTACCACCACCAGAGGTATTGCCCAAAGAAACAGAAGAAAAGGAGGAAGACGACAAGAAAGAAGTGGTGAAAACCCAAGAAGTAGGAGATTTGTTGAACTTGAGTGAAGATGTTCCAACTACGGAAGAACATGGAGATCAACTGGCTTTAGCCCTGTTTGATGGTGGTCAAGCAACGACCAATCCTACAACAAGCATTTCACCATGGCAAGCATTCAACGATTCAGGAGATTGGGAAACAGCACTGGTTCAGTCCGCAAGCCACTTGTCAAACCAGAAAGCTTCCTTCCCCGGAGGCTTTGACACATTAACACTTGATGGCATGTACCAACAAGGAGCAGTGGCACGGGCAGTAGCCAGCTCAGGTGTTGTAGCTACTGGAAGTGCAAGCAGCGTAGCATTTGGCTCAGCAGGACGGCCAGCAATGTTAGCATTGCCTGCACCTCCAACGGCAAATAGTGGAGCTAGTACAGCCGCACCAGGCACAGATCCTTTTGCAGCATCACTGGCAATAGCTCCACCAGCATATGTTCAGATGTCAGAGATGGAGAAGAAGCAGAGACTACTAGTGGAAGAGCAGTTAATGTGGCAAGAATATCAGAGAAATGGAATGCAAGGACAGGTAGCATTAGCCAAGGCACAACCAAACCCTTACCCACATAACATTGGTGGTTACAGGCAAACCTTCTAAAGCTTTCGCTGAAAAGATCACACAACAATGTAATGTCATTTTCCCAGTGGTCAGCGGTATCTCAGTACTAGACAAGTCATGAAATTGTACAGAAAGAAAGTGGCATTCTGAAAGAAGAGGTGCAAGTTCACATCTAATCAATGTCTGCATTGCCAGCTTTCTCAGAAAGTCATCTAAGCTACGATATTGAAAAATGAGAACTGCAAACTACATGTAGACAAGATCCACTATCTGTGTACAGAGTGTGACATTTTCTTAAAACAAATTGCTAGTGACACCTTATTCTTTTTCCTTCTTTCCTTTCTTCAGTTTAAACTGGTTGCTCAAGCTGATATACACATACGGTGCATTTTACATCATAAGAAATAATAAATTAACCACGGAAATGAATGATCGCAAATGCTAATTCTTCACGAGGAATGAGGAAAATTACTAACACATAATTTAGAAGACAAACCTAAAAGTTACAAACTGTGCACAGTAAAACAACAATAACTATGCCTCAGTCCCAAACAAATTGTTTACAGTAATCAGCTTAAATCATTTTTGCAATCATCTAGGACTAATCTCTACACAGTTGGTGAACATATCAAGCTCATAATGAAAGGTTTCTGAAACTTGGCAGCTTCATGTTAATCCTGCTTCTTTACGGAGAGACCCAACTGCATTCCTACAGATACCAAGGTCTCAAGTGATCTTGCACTATTTTCCAAGAGATCCTCCTCTATCTTTATGGAATCCTGTACAGTTCCACAGATTAGATGAAATGCAAATCACTAAACAACAGCAGGATACTAGTTTCATAAAACAAAATATTTCCACATTTTTGCTTACTACTCCCTCTAAGGAATGGCGCTTCCAAATGTACAACTAGATGTGACGCAACTCACAGGAAAGAGGGAGGGCAAGGGTGATGAATTCTATGTATATATACACAATATCTAATGTGGAGTGAACATTGTGAGCTGCCTAATCTTATGAGGCAAGTAATTCACCATCAATACCTAAAAAGTTTTTGGTAATTACTGTAAATGAATGCCAGCTTCTGTTGAATGTTCTCATTTTTAACCTTGGCTAATCTTGTGACTGCACATCCATCATAGTATTCGTATCTTTGAAACACTGACTTTCGAGGCCCAACATTTACGCATGTATAACATTATTGGACTTACAACCGTTCTATAAACTTGTGTTTCACTTTGGCAGGCATCCATCTATCACATTACACTCTGGACACGCTTCACCATTTCAGCATCCTATTTTGATTCTTTGTGTAATATCTTCATCTATCATACCATTCTTCTGGAGCATTGCATCTAGATATATTAATTGTTTTCATTTACACCACAAACCCATCTAATCTCACATCAACTTCACCCTTATGTTGGCTAAACTTGAGCTCATATATTCAGTCTTACTTTCACTTATCTTAAAACACTTTCTTTTAGAGTGCTTCTCCATAATTCATGCTTTTGGGTGACACTGTCGTTGGTTTTTTCAGTTAGCACAATATCGTATGCATATAGCATACAACATATGACCTCATCATGTATGGTACTCATCGATAACTTGTTTAAGCAAGTAAGGGCTCAGTTCTGATCCCTGGTGTAAACTCACATAGTTACAGAAAAATATTTTGGGTCTCCAACTGTGATCTCACACTAGTGATTGCTCCTCTTATGCACATCCTTTATGGAAACATAAAATATATATTAGTGGGAAAAAAGTTATGACACGCGAAACTGAAATATATGTTTCAAAAATACACTGTTTATTACAATGAACCAAATATTCCTCTAATGCATATTCACTAAATTATTCAGTAATTATCATTGTTTGTTTTTATTTGCACCGGGTGTCCAAGTCTCTTCGAGCCCCCACTAATCCCGGGGATGCACAGACCCTCAGCAAGAGTTTCCGCAAATGCACCACGGTTAATTCAGGTTTTACCCAGTCCGATGACCCTCAGAAAGTGTTTGCACCCAGTGGGTTTCGAACTTGTGACCTTGGAAGAGAGCAAACCCCTAGGCTAAGTCAATTAAGTTGTTTGTGAACCAAATCACCCTAAATTATTAGACACTATTGGAATACAGGGCACATATATAGTCATCTCTTATAGCTTCAAGTTAACCCATGTAGTTCTACAAGAGGATGATCAGAAATATTTACCCATAGAAGCGTCCAGAGAGTCTTAAATTACCAGAGACTATGGACAGGATTCGAAGTAGAACCTACTCTCCCCCCCCCCCCCTCCCTCCCCCTCTTTAGCAATCACCTAAACCTTACATATATCTTCGAAATGTCGCACCAACTTATACCAGTTCCAAGTTATGGAATTTTTCGTTCTTTCTTTATATTAGTGAAAATTATGGATCTATTAGTCATTGTAAGATCCCACATCCATAGGGTATTTAAAAATGAGTGTCCTTATATGGTCTTTGAAAATCCTCGCCTCAGAAGCTAGCATTTGGGATTGAGATAGGTTCAAGATCCATTTTATCAATCATTAATTCAATATGATAAAAACATAACACCTTCCAATAAGAAATGCTATCTCGCAGGGTAATTATTCAATACTGACTAAACTAAATTAGAACCTAAGCAGCTGGACAGTTTATTTATTTTCATACAGGTACTGAAAAGACCAACGTGGTGTTGTGTTAAGAGACAAACTAATCTCCATATCTTCTATTGCAAAATAGATTACTCTCATTGGTTTTCTAAATCCTAATGGCAGTTTATAAACTCTTTAAACCCATAGTTCTTGTGAAAATATACGGGAGAAAAATATTATTGAGATATTATTATTACAATACTACAATGATCCCTATATATACACACATTACATATCCTAATCTTAATTCATATAGGATTAGGGTGATTCACTCCTATTTACACTATTATTCTAACGCTCCCCCTCAAGCTGGTGCATACAAATCACATGTACCGAGCTTGTTACATATGTAGTTAATACGAGGACCAGTGAGGGACTTGGTAAAAATATCTGCAAGCTGATCATTCGACTTCAGAAACTTTGTAGCAATATCTCTGTCAGAATATGTAAATAGTAGTAAAATAACCCTAATCCAATGTGTATTAGGAGTAGGATAGGTTATGTGTTTATATATAGGGCTCATTGTATCATGTTTAATATCAATTATTATTTTTTTCCCGTGCTTTCTCACGTGGTATTAGAGCTACAGTGAGAAAATTATAGTTGTGCGTCATTCCAGCAACTTCCGGGAAGAAAGACCTCGTCGCTGTGCAATTTTCTGTCGTCATTCCAACCTCTCTCTTTTTGTGGTTTCAGTTGGTTCTTTCTGATTATTTGGTGATAACCCAACGATGTCTTTGGGACTCGATGCTTTCGGGTCTAGAAATCCAGGTTCTGGCAGTTCCGGTGTTATGATTACCTCATAACCTTTATTGGGAGGTTCAAACTACCTACCTTGGGCTTCGTCTGTCGAGTTGTGGTGTAAAGGTCAAGGTGTTCAAGATCATCTATCAAGGAGTCTAGTAAAGGAGATGAAAAAGCCAAAGCACATTGGGAGAAGATCGATGCTCAATTATGCAGTATTTTGTTGCGATCTATTGATTCCAAGTTGATGCCCTTGTTCGTCCATTCCAAACATGTTATCTGGTTTGGGAAAAGGCTCGTACTTTATACACTAATGACATATCTTGTTTCTATGATATGATATCGCGGATGACAAATTTAAAGAAACAGGAATTAGATATGTCTACTTACTTGGGAAAATACAAGCAGTTATGGAGGAATTTGAGACGTTGATGACAGTTTCTGCTAGCGTTGCAAAGCAGCAAGAGCAACGACAAAAGTTGTTTCTAGTCCTTACTCTTGCTGGGCTTCCTAATGATCTCGACTCAGTACGCGATCAGATTTTGGCTAGTCCAACTGTCCCCACAGTTGATGAATTATTCTCTCGATTACTTCGCCTTGCTGCAGCACCAAGTCACCCAGTGAGCTCATCACAGACACTTGATTCATCTATCCTTGTATATCAATCAGTGGACAATCGGGCATCTCATACTATGGAGAATAGACAAGGAGGAGGTCGTTTTGGAAGATCTAGACCCAAGTGTTCTTATTATCATAAACTTGGTCACACTCGTGACATGTGCTATTCTTTACATGGTCGACCATCCAAAAATGTTGCTCAGACCGAGACTACAGGTAACCAGGGATTTTCTGTATTTGAAGGGGAGTATAATGAGTTCCTTAAATATCGAGCAAGTAAGCAGGCATCTCCACAAGTAGCCTCTGTTGCTCAGACTGATACTTCTGTTGTTGGTAATTCTTTTGCTTGTGTTTCCCAGTCTAGTCCTCTTGAACAATGGGTTGTGGACTCAGCTGCTTCTGATCAAATCTCTGGTAATAAATCCCTTTTGTCAAATATTGTGTATTCACAGTTTCTTCCCCATGTTAGTTTAGCTAATGGGTCTCAAACTAAAGCAAAAGGAGTTGGACAAGCGAATCCTCTACCCTTTGTCACTCTAGATTCTGTTCTTTATGTCCCTGGCTGTCCTTTTAATCTTGCATATGTTAGTCGTTTGACTCGTGCCCTCCATTACGGTATATATTTTTCTAATGATTCTTTTATTATGCAGGACCGCAGTACGGGACAGACGATTGGAACAAGACTTGAATCAGAAGGACTCTACTACCTTAACTCACTAACATCCTCCAGACCTACTTCACAGTCGTTTAGGACATCCTAGCTTTTCCAAGCTTCAGAAATGGTTCCTAGTTTGTCTAGTTTATCCACATTAGAGTGTGAGTCATGTCAGCTCGGGAAACATACACGCGCCTCCTTTCCTCGTAGTATTGAGAGTCGTGCAGAGTCTTTTTTCTCTTTAGTTCATTCGGATATATGGGGTCCTAATAGAGTCAGTTCAACCTTGGAATTGCGTTATTTTGTTAGTTTCATTGATGATCATTCAAGATGTACTTGGATTTTCTTAATGAAAGATCATTCTGAGTTGTTTTCTATATTCCAGAATTTTTATGCTGAAATTAATAATCAATTCGGTTTTTCTATTCGCACTTTTCGCAGTAATGCCTTAGAATATTTATCCTCTCAATTTCAGCAGTTTATGACTTCTCACGGAATTATTCATCAGACCTCTTGTCCTTATCCCCCTCGGCAAAATGGGGTTGCAGAGAGAAAGAATAGGCACATTATTTAGACTGCTCGCACACTTCTCATTTAATCTCATGTTCCGCTGCGTTTTTGGGGCGATGCAGTTCTCACATCTTTTTATTTGGTTAATCGGATGCCTTCATCTCCCATCCAGAATCAGATTCTGTATGAGGTATTATTTCCCCAGTCACCCTTATACTCTGTTCCCCCTCGTGTTTTTGGGAGCACTTGTTTCATTCATAACTTAGCCCCTGGGAATGATAAGTAAGCTCCTCGTGCTCTCAAGTGTGTCTTCCTTGGTTATTGTCGTGCCCAGAAGGGCTATCGTTGTTATTCATCTGATCATCGTAGGTACCTTATGTCACCCGATGTCACATTTTTTGAGTCTAAACCTTTCTTTACCTCTTCTGACCATCTTGATATATCTGAAGTTTTACCTATACCGGCTTTTAGGGAGTCTATTATATCTCCTCCTTCACCTTCCGCTACAGAAGTCTTACCCATTCCAACCGTTAGAGAGTCTAGTGTGGCTCCACCTAGACTCCCTGCAACAGACATTCCACTCTTGACATATCATCGTCGTCCTCCCCCAGCATCCGGCCCGGTTGATTCACGTCCTGCACCTGACCCTGCTCCTACTGCGCACTTGTCTCTTCTGATTGAACTTCGGAAAGGTAAAAGGACCACACTTAATCCTAATCCACATTATGTCGGTCTGAGTTATCATCGTTTGTCATCACCTTATTATGCTTTTCTATCTTCTTTGTCCTCTGTTTCCATTACTAAGTCTACAGGTGATGCATTGTCTCATCCAGGATGGCGACAGGCTATGATTGACGAGATGTCTGCTTTTTATCCACCAAATAGATGTCAAACTGCTTTTCTAAATAGTGATTTAGAAGAAGAAAATTTATATGGTTCAACTTGAAAGTTGTGTCATTTATGGACAAGAAAATAAAATTTGTAAACTAGTTAAATCTTCTTATGGCCTTAAACAAGCTCCTAAGTAATGGTATGAGAAATTTGAACAAGTCTTACTGATAGATGATTTTTCTTCAGTGGAGGTGGATAAATGTGTTTATATTAAAGTGGTAGACAATGAATATGTGATAATATGTCTGTATGTTGATGACATGTTTATATTTGATACAAATTTAAATATTATGCAAAGTACAAAGTTATTGTTGTCTACTAATTTTGATATGAAAGATCTGGGTGAAGTAAATACAATATTAAGAGTTAAAGTTATAAGGAGTAAAGATGGAATAAAGTTGTCACAAGAACAATATATTAAGAGACTTCTAAGAAGTTTGAATATTTTAACATCACATATTTGAGTACTCCTTTTGATACTAACTCTAAGTTGAAAAAGAATAATGGTGACCCAGTTGGTCATTCTAAATATGCTCAGATTATTGGGAGTCTGGTGCATTTAATGAATTTTACAAGGCATGATATAGCCTATGCATTATGTAAACTGAGTAGATATACTCCTATCCCAACAGAGAGCATTGATCTGCATTAGATAGACTAATAAAATACTTGAGAGGAAATATGAATTATGGTATCCTATATAGTGGATTTTCTTCTACTTTAGAAGGGTACACTGATGCAAATTTGATCTCTGATTCAAACGAGACAAAATTTACTAGTGGTTATGTATTCACCCTTGGTGGTGGTGCAATATCGTGGAAGACAGTTATACAAACAATCATCGCTAGATCGACTACGGAATCAGAATTTGTATCTCTGGGGTTAGATGGTTCTGAGGCTGAGTGGCTAAGAAGAAACTTCTTAGTTAATATCCCCTTAATAAATGACGTATTGCATCATGTGTCTATGCATTATGATTTTCAAGCAGCAATCAAATATGAAAGGTAAATCGTTAAATTATTCAATTAGATAATAATTGAATAATTGAATTCTTTTTTCAAGTTGATTCAAATTATTCGAACGTGGTAAAAACTTTTTCTATTCTTTTATTAACTGATTTATGTATCGAACATCTTCAGGATTAGGTATTGTTCCCCCAATGATCGTAGTACCAAGTACTTCCTGGTGAGCTCCTCTTGTAAAATATGAGCAACCCCAAATCCTTCTAGAGCCCAAACCTCCATTTATCCTACCTCGTTGTCCCCCCTGTTTGGCTCTTCCCCTAAGGGGTTGATGCAAAGAATAAATCTTATAATTGTAAAAGTAGACACAAGAATCTGATACATGATGTCATAAAACAGTTGTTGGGAGATGGAATAACTTCCATTGATTATGTGAAGTCAGAGAGATAAATTTGACTGATCCTCTGACCAAACTCGTAGGAAGAAAATTAATTCTTCAAGCCTCAAAAGAGATGGAATTAACGCCGATATGTTGTCAATAGAGATGGTAACCCGACTATGTGATTGGACATCCCATGAAGTATGTTCATATGGGTAATAACAAGTTAATATTGGCACTGATGCACTAAAAAAGAGTGCTTGACTACTACTAATTGTGAGGCCGAATTATAATTCTTAACGAAATTCATAGTCCTTATGGATGGTGTATTTAAAAGCAGTATACACTTGATGAATTCACCTATATGAGAGTGGAGTGAGCCGCTCCTATGAGATTTTGGCCTAGTTTCTAAAGCTCTCATGAATAATCAGGCACGCGCATGGCCTATTGGGTCAAAATCGCGCTGAACAACTAAATTATCGGGGGTCGAAATATAATTGATAAAATCTCTGACTTACAATAAGAGTTATTGGTTCATAAAAATATTATATTTCACCAGTATTTCTGTGAGTTAAATTTTATCGATCTAAGTTTGGTTCATAGTCCAGAAGAAACCAAACCTATTGCATTTGGACCATAAAAATCCAACAAATCTTACTCCTCTTTTATGATTTTTTTGAAAATATGTTGGTAAACTGTTGTGATATTGTCAAAAAAATGGACAAATGTCCATTCATGTAGCAAGATGCGCGCAAGTAAAGTGGACAAATGACCATCAATATGGCAACATGCACGTAAGTCTTGACAATCATACTTGACAAATGACAAGAAACTTGACAAATGAAAACAAAAGCCTTAAACTTTTTTGTCTATAAAAGGGACTTCCCTTAAGCCAATTTCACACACCAAAAACATTATTTCTCTCATTTCCTTTCATGCCTCTCTCTTTCTTTGTTGTCCAATATTAAATATTAGTTGTTTCCTTTCTTATTTACCTTTCCTACTAGCTAGTTGGGTTTGTAATTTAATATTTTGCTGATTCTTGTATTCTTTAAATAAATTAGAGATGAGCTTGTTTATTCCTGAAGAAATATTTTACATTGCTAAAATAGTTTCTTATGACAGTGTCCGACATGACTCAAGTCAATCCGCATATTCGCTTGCAAATTATATTGGAGTCGTGTTGTTATTGAAATTCTTGCTCTGAATTACTACAAAAATAATATCTATTATTTCATCAATGAAAGTTGAATTGCTGCGTATTATTGGATATTTTGGCCCCTTGTTGGTTTTGGTTAATTTGATAGTTCAACATAGCACATGACAAAAATCCGTAGTCAGGATTTGAAGTAAATTGAAAGATTTGACAGCCCCCATATAATGCTTGTTGTAATTGTGGCGAGAAAGAAGCTAGGGCATGCTAAGGCTAAGCTAGTCATGAGCACTAATCATCAGCTAAAGTAGTTACTAGTCCACCAATAATCCACATCTCTTCTGACTAAATGGGTGGTGCAAACACTCAAACTTTTGTTATAATAAAAGATTATTTATATGAAACAATTAGTGTGGGTCTCGTTTGTATTCTTAACTCCCACGACTCATGGCTACTACTACTCCTTTCGGTAATACAACTCATTAAACCCGCAAGGTTTCTCTAGAATGTGTATATGTTGAAGAAAAATAGGAAAATTTACCACCAATTATCCAAATTTGTGTTGTACAATTATATTAAATGCATAAGTGGCATAAGGTTTTTGGTCTAATTTGAGATAGACATAAAAAGGAAAATATATACTGTCGGACTCGGAGACAGAAAAAGAGGGCAAGAAAAACAGGAAGACACAAATTGATTCTGTCAGAAAAGAAAATGGAAGACTGAGAAGATCGCTACAAAAGGGACAATGAAAAAGTTAGCTGCAGAGGGGAGTTAGAAAAATACAAGGTAGTAAGCATAAATTTAGGTCCATTTGTTTGGTTGAAATAACATGGGCTAGCCAGTTTTCGGATTGGTCGTTTAAAAATAGTCAATATTCACAAAATCATTAAAAAAAGCAATTATTTTGCTGTAATACGAAAAGTTCTAGCATAATATACTGGAAATCGGTATACCTGTGTATGAACTTCCAGCATTTTTACTAGATCTGGTCCAGTATATTATTCTGGACCGGTATATTATACTAGAACTCCAGTATAATATACAGGAAATCCAATATAATATACTGGAACTCCGATATATTATATTGGAGTATTTTACCAGATTTTAAACGGTGGTTTTGTTTAGATTTACCTTTATACAAAAAGTGGCTATATTTCGATAACTTTTGAAATTGTGGCTATTTTTTGAAAGACCACTTGTAAATATGGCTATTTTTGAATTTCTCCCATTTGTTTGTTGTACTATACAGGGTAGAAATGACACAGGCTAGTTATTTAGAAATTAGTCAGTGCTTCCCAAATCTCAGTTTTTCAATTCAATTTTTCAGGATAAAAATATCCTAAATTGTCATGAAGTTTAAGATTTTTAGTTTAAAGTTTCAAGACAAAAATAAGTATTGATTAATCTCTTAATAGCACTAGGTAGCCACTTTTAAGCATGCTATTCAAATGTATTCACAGTTATAATATATTTAAAGATTAGTCAATTAACTCCTTAGATACGATGTCCTGAAATTTAAACCTCAAGGCTCAAACTTTGGGATATAGTATTCTAAAGTTCGAATATTATGTCTAAAAATTACATTAATGTCCTGAATTTTAAATTAGTAGTTTAGAAATTTAGGACATTTAGTCCTGAATTCCAAATTAGCAGCTCAAATATAAGATACGAAAATTTAAGAAACTTAGTCCTGAAGTTTGGATAAATTAACTAATCTTTGAATACATTATAAATTATACATATATTTTAAATAACAGATTTAAAAAGTGACTACTAATGCACTTTGCTAAGGTTTGGGTCATTGTCCTTTATGATCAAATTAACTCTATTCATATTACTATACAATTTCGTTATATTAATTAATCTTGATATGCATCCACTTACTTCAAATCTATAAATTTGTCTATAAACAGAAGTATTATACATGTGACAAAGAGGTATTGGAGATAGTAGTTGCTTCTATATAATTTTTCCGACTTAATGCATACTTTACCTTCCAACTTGTATAGAAACTCTTTTTACACACTTATTCTTTGACAACTTTCTTTAGACTCTTTAATTTACTAAATTCATGCCTAAAATCTCCATTAAGACCATTTCGTCATAGAAGGCCAATGGCACATGCTACTCAGGTGTGACATGTCTCATAAAGTGAAAAAAGAAAATTAAATTTCCTGCAACTTTAACATAACTATAATTTTCTTATTGAAACAAGATAATGTTGGGAATAAAATATTAATTCTCACTTTACTCGATCGTTAAACAATATGAAAAATAATACAAGCAATCGGAACACCAAAATTTACGTGGAAAACCCTCCCAAATTTAGAGGGAAAAATCACGGGCCAAACTCCGAGAAATATCCACTATAAAAATAATGGTACACCAAAATCTCAAGTGACCAACTTGAGAAATACCAAAAAATAGAGACGATACAAGAACACCCTTTGGGACAAATATTGTACCCAAAGAAACCTCACAAACACTCTTGTACAATATACACTCTAATTTTTGAACACTAACTACCACTCACCATATTGTGAGTAACTCTCAAAATTCTCTCTCGGATATAACACAAAAGGAATTGTGTTGGTGTTATTTTAGCTTGCTCCCAAATGGCCTTTATATAGGCAAAGAATGTGTTTGGTGAAAAACATGGTTGGTAGGGTTGGTGACCTACCAATTTGAACAAATGAGTTGGCCAGCACATGTGAGGAAAATCAAAGTCAATATTAAACACCAACCATTTTTTTTTTTTTGACAAAACAAAGCCTCTGCCGAACAAGCCAAATAAATCTCCTGTGCACCTATTGAATAAAGAAATCGGTGCAAGTGGGATAGAAAAAATCCGGTGGAATTGCGGCTGCACCTTTTCACATGGTTGAGAGATTATTCAACAATCTCCCCCTCTCTCACCCATGTCAATATGACTCCATTACTTGGAGCGTATACCTGCAACGTTTCAACAGAACTCAAATTTCTCCCGAGTCACCACTTTCGTCAGCATGTCTGACGGATTCTCATCGGTATGAATCTTCTCAAGTAGTAACAACTTAGATTCCAATACATTCTGAATCCAATGACACCTCATATCGATGTGCTTCGACTTTGCATGGAATGAAGAATTCTTCACAAGGTGTATGGCACTTTGACTATCACAATATAACCCATACTTGCTCTGTTCGAACCCAAGCTCCTGAAGATACTTCTTCATCCATAACAATTCCTTACAAGCTTCTGTCGATGCAATGAACTCCGCTTCCGTTGTAGAAAGCGCAACACATTTCTGTAACTTTGACTGCCAAGAAACAGCTCCCCATGCAAAGGTAACCAAATAACCTGAAGTATACTTACGAGAATCAACATCTCTAGCCATATCAGCATCTGTATAGCCAACTAACACAGATTTGTCACTCCCAAATGTGAGTTTCAAATCTGTTGTACCTCGAAGGTACCTCAAGATCCACTTCACGGCTTTCCAATATTCAATTCCAGGATTGGAAATGAATCGACTAACTATACCCACTGCATGAGCTATATCCGGCCTCGTACAGACCATTGCATACATTAAGCTTCCCACTGCTGACGCATATGGAACCTTTTCCATACTCTTCTTCTCACCTTCCATCGAAGGACTCTGTTTGGTGCTCAACTTAAAATGATTAGCAAGAGGCGTGCTAACTGCTTTAGCATTCTTCATATTGAACCTTTCGAGTACCTTTTCAATATACTTCTCTTGCGACATAAACAGCTTTCTAGCTCCTCGATCTCGGGTAATTCTCATCCCGAGAATCTGTTTTGATGGCCCCAAGTCTTTCATTGCAAAAGACTTGCTCAACTGCTTCTTCAATTTCTCAATTCTTGAAATATTCTTGCCAACTATCAGCATATCATCCACATAGAGTAAAAGGATGACAAAATCATCATCAGAGAACTTCTGCATAAATACACAGTGATCCGCACTAGTCTTCTTATAGCCTTGAGCCTCTATGACAGACTCAAATTTCTTGTACCACTATCTCGGTGCCTGTTTGAGCCCATAAAGACTCCTCTTCAACCGACACACATAATTCTCTTTCCCTTTAACCCTGAAGCCTTCTGGTTGTTCCATGTAGATCTCCTTCTCCAAATCTCCATTGAAAAATGCAGTCTTTACATCCATCTGTTCAAAATCCAAATTAAGACTTGCAGCTAAGCCAAGTACCACACGAACAGATGACATCTTCACAACCAGAGAAAATATCTCATCAAAGTCAATACCCTTCCGTTGACTAAAGCCTTTCACCACCAGTCTGGCTTTATACCTGGGTTGTGAAGATCGTTCTTCATGCTTTACCTTAAAGATCCATTTGTTCTTCAAGGCCCTTTTACCTTTCGGCAACTTCACTAGCTCAAATGTATGATTATCATGCAAGGATTTCATCTCATCTTGCATGGCTTCCATCCACTTCTTACTGTGCTCGTCGTTTACAGCTTCCTCATAACATTCGGGTTCTCCCCCGTCAGTTAATAACACATACTCTTGGGGAGAGTATCTCCTGGATGGTTGACGATCTCTGGTAGATCTCCTAAGTGGAACCGCTGGTATCTCAGTCTGATCCTGAGTATCATCGGGTGTTTCAACAGGAACTGATTCGACTTCCTCTCCGACGTCTTCTTCAGTTGGTGGAACATGTTGATCATTTTCAACATGTCTCTGCACAGCATCTAAAGGGACCGGATCCAAATCCATTAGCCCATCACTTAACTCCTGTGATGATGTCTTTTCTGCCTTGTCAATGTCTTCAATGGTTTGATCTTCCATGAAGACTACATCTCTGCTCCTAATTAACTTCTTGGAGATAGGATCATATAACCTATAGCCAAACTCATCTTTGCCATAACCCAGAAAAATACATTGTCTTGATTTTACATCAAGCTTGGATCTCTCACCTTTAGGAATGTGCACAAAAACCTAGCACCCAAAGACCTTCAAATGATCATAAGAAACATCTTTCCCTGACCATACCTCGTTTGGCACTTCGAACTGTAGTGGAACGCATGGTGTCAGATTCAAAACATACACAACTGTATTTAATGCCTCACCCCAAAAGAACTTTGGCAACTTTGCTTGTGAAAGCAAACATTTGACTCTCTCCAGAAGCGTTCGATTCAGCCTTTCAGCTAAACCATTAAGTTGTGGTGTCTTTGGCGGTCTCTTTTGATGTCGAATTCCTTGCTCCTTGCAGTAGTCCTCAAAAGGACCAATATATTCTCCTCCATTATCTGTCCGGATGCACTTCAGTTTCTTACCAGTCTCCCTTTCAACTGATGCTTGAAACTGCTTGAACATATCCAATACTTGATCTTTTGTTTTCAAAGGATACACCCAAATCTTCCGTGAGTAGTCATCAATAAAACTCACAAAATAGACAGATCCACCAAGCGTTCTTGTCTTCATAGGACCGCATACGTCAGAATGTACAAGCTCCAATACACTCGACCTTCTCTTCGGAGGAGAGCTTCTAAATGAAACTCTATGCTGCTTCCCTTCCAGACAATGAGCACATTTTTCCAAATGAGCTTTCTTTATACCCGGCAAACGATTCTTCTTTGCCAATAATGCCAAGCCCTTCACACTCATATGGCTCAACCTTTGGTGCCACAGATCAATTTTCTCCTGGTTATCCAGTGCATTGATAACCCCTTTGGAATGCCTTGCTTCCATCACGTACAGGCTTGACTGCTTCTGACCTCTAGCCACGATCATAGATCCCTTAGTAAGCTTCCACTTTCCATCGTGGAACACATTACAAAAGCCATCTTCATCAAGTCTTCCAGCAGAAATCAAATTAAATCGAATATCAGGAATGTGCTTAACACCTTTAAGCACCAGCTTCGTCCCGTTGTTCGTTTCCAAACAAACATCTCCAATTCCAACAACGTTGGAAATACCATTGTTCCCCATCTTAACAGACCCAAAATCACCGGCTGTATAAGATATGAACAGATCACGATGAGCTGTTGCATGAGTAGAGGCACCGCTGTCAATTACCCAAGTTGTTTCCTCACTTGCAAGATTGATAGCATCTTCATCACAGACAATGAAATAATCATCACCGACTTTGTTAATTTCATCGTTGTCTTTCTTCTCCTCTGCTGGCTGACCCTTCTTCTTTTGTAACTTAGGACAGAACTTCTTTGTATGTCTTTTCTCATGACAGTAGTAGCACCCAATATTTGCAAATCTGGCAGACTTGCTTCCGCTCCTATTTTTGCCTCTCTTTGAAAGACCTCGACTTTTGCTCCTCCCCCTGAACTCAGTGACTAAGACCTCTGATTGTGAAGATGATGAACCTTGACTCTTTCTCCTCATCTCCTCGTTCAGAACACTGCTCTTGGCTAGATCCATTGTGACTATACCATTGGGGGCTGAATTTGACAGGGAGGTTCTGAATGTCTCCCACGAATTCAGCAATGTGCCGAGTAGCCACAATCCTTGTATCTCGTCTTCAAACTTGATACCCATTTCAGAGAGTTGATTGAATACTCCCTGAAATGTATTCAAATGATCTGCCATGGAAGTCCCTTCTTGATACTTCAATCCCATCATTTGCTTTATCAGGAATAATTTACTATTCCCCGTCTTCTGGGCATACAACTGTTCGAGTTTACTCTACAGTGTACGTGCATGTGTTTCTCCACTGATGTGGTTTAACACATTATCATCCACCCATTGCCTGATGTATCCACAAACTTGTCGATGAAGTAAATTCCACTCCACATCCATTTTGTCCTCAGGCTTCTCTGTAGCAAATACCGGTAAATGATAGCCCTTCACATAAAGAAGATCTTCCATTTTGCCTTTCCAAATATGATAATTTGAACCGGTCAAATTAACCATTCTGCTTGTATTAGTTTCCATCACAAAAGTGACAGTTCAACAACACTGCTGACTACACCAAAAAAAATAGTATAGAAATCAGTCTCGTGAACAGTAACCCAGTAACGGATTAACCTGGTTCTGATACCACTTGTTGGGAATAAAATATTAATTCCCACTTTACTCGATCGTTGAACAATATGAAAAATAACACAAGCAATCGGAACACCAAAATTTACGTGGAAAACCCTCCCAAATATAGAGGGAAAAACCACGGGCCAAACTCCGAGAAATATTCACTATAAAAATAATGGTACACCAAAATCTCAAGTGACCAACTTGAGAAATACCAAAAAATAGAGACGATACAAAGAACACCCTTTGGGACAAATATTGTACCCAAAGAAACCTCACAAACACTCTTGTATAATATACACTCTAATTTTTGAACACTAACTACCACTCACCAAATTGTGAGTAACTCTCAAAATTCTCTCTCGGATATAACACAAAAGGAATTGTGTTGGTGTTATTTTAGCTTGCTCCCAAATGGCCTTTATATAGGCAAAGAATGTGTTTGGTGAAAACATGGTTGGTGGGGTTGGTGACCTACCAATTTGAACAAATGAGTTGGCCAGCACATGTGAGGAAAATCAAAGTCAATATTAAACACCAACCTTTTTTTCTTTTGACAAAACAAAGCCTCTGCCGAACAAGCCAAATAAATTTCCTGTGCAACTGTTGAATAAAGAAATCGGTGTAAGTGGTATAGAAAAAATCCAGTGGAATTGCGGCTGCACCTTTTCACATGGTTGAGAGATTATTCAACAGATAAAACTTTCAAGAAAATTACCATGCTGTTTGTGCTGCCATCCAATCCATTTATAAAGAGGTTCGCTGTGTCAGTCTTCAAATATTTCTGTCTTGGATTCCCCTTCTCTTTTACCATTTCAAATCGAGTCATTTTCTGCCTGACTGTGAACTTGCTGTACCAGAAGTATATGAGTAGAATCAATAGTGAAAGAACTGAGAATCCCACTTCCTACCTCGGAGAAAAGAGAGCCCGATGCTGAATTGTCATTATTACCAATTTGGAGTAGAACTTGCGTTTCAACCAAGAGTTTACCATCTTGATTTTCTTGGAGTACCTAGATAATGAAAACATCAGAAGGAAAGGGATCGCGCGTCAATTTAAATATGTAGCCGAGTTTGACAAAATGAAAATCAACGCAAGACACGACAGGGATCAAATCCCAACTAAGTAAAGAAAAGAAGCTGCTTTTCATGTGTTTGATAAAGGGGAAAAGAACATATATGGAGGTCCAACGACTGGGTGCATGTGCATCTTCGGTCAAGTCTAGCAAAAGCTCTTGCTTATGAAGAACATAAAATTGGCATGAAAAAAATTGGAAGAGAAATCGATTTATCTACTTTAATAAAAAGCATAGGGAGCAAGTTCGGGTTGCAAGGACAAGGAGATAACCTATATTATTCCAGAAATTACATCATCCAATTGATTTTGCTTTAGAACCAATGGAAACGAATTTTGTGAGCCAACAAACTCAAAGTTCATGAAAAATCATGAAGAGAAAGATATGCCATAGTAGGGACAGATTTTAAATATTGGATTACTTAAACAGTTAAACTTCAATAGGATTCGAGCAACGACTTCCACACGAGGTAGCACGAACATTGCATTAGAAATATCACTGTGACTTGTGAAATAGTTGTCTTTAAAGAGTAATTTTCAAGGTATATTAAAAGTATGAAAATTCATAGATTGTTGTTGCTACCTAGTGGTTTCTTGGCTTCGGTCTTTTTCCTTGTTATTATTCTTATTTGTTGCCATTACTTCTTTTCATACTTTTTCCAACAAAGGATCTATCGAAAATAACCTCTATGCCTTTCATAATAAAAGTAAAGATATATACATCTTATACTTTCCAAACATCACTTATAAAAAATTATTGAATTTGTTGTTAGTGTTTATTAAATATACGAAAAAACATGTTTTTTGTTTTGTTGTGTACGATTGAGGTATCCCTCAAAGTGGTACTGGTGGTCATGGTTATAAAAGAATAATGCCGCATGGGCATTTTCCTTTTGCTTGGGACAAGGAAAGAACATATTCAAAAGGTAAAGTCTGTGTTCATGTATTGCGCTTTGAGAAATCTGCCATGTTATGGCCCCCTAACAATGTAAAACGGACTCTATCTATCATGGCGTAAGCGGACGGTAGAAGTATCTTCTTATTAATAAATGAAAGCAAAATAGAATAATAGAGTAATAGAAATAAGATATATAAAGAGAGAACATATAAAATATTTTATTCAAGTATATTTCTTACATGTTCTTTTATGGGTAAAAAATATCACATTTATAGTATATAAAATAGACGCAAAACTTATTAATACATCCTAAGAATTAATAGCATATTTATTCAAATAGTATATTCTATAGAATGTATGGATGGATTAAATGAACATCCATATACATTCACTTTACTTATAACACTCCCCTTTAGATGTTCATTTGAAAGATAATGTGTCTCGTTAAAACCTTAATAGGAAAACCAGTGGAAAAAAGCCTAGTGAAGAAAAAAGAGTACACACATCTTGTAACACGCATTGAGTGTTGCCTCATTAAAAACCTTACAAGAAAAATCCAATTGGGACAAAATCTTGGTTAAGGAAAAAAGAGTATATCGCGTATTATACTCCCCCTGATAAAAACTTTATTTGATATCTTGAAGATGATGCATTCCAATCTTATGTCTGAGCTTCTCAAATATTGATGTTGCAATGCCTTAGTGAATAAATCTGTCAGATTATCACTTGACCAAATTTGTTGAACATTCTCACCATTTTGTTAAAGATCATGCCTGAAAGTCAACTTTGTGAAATGTAATTTTGTTTTGTCTCCTTTGATATATCCTCATTTTAGTTGAGCTATGCAGAGCAACATTATCTACATACAATATTGTTTGAATCTTCGTCTTTAAAGAAAGATCACCACAGTTGTTGAATATGTTGAGTCACTGATCTTAACCATACACATTCTTGACTAGCTTCATGAATAGGTATTATCTTTACATGATTGGAAGATGTAGTAGATGTTTTTGTTATTGAACACTATGAAATAGTTGTACCTCCACAAGTAAATAGATAATCTGTTTGAGATCGAATTTTATATGGGTCAGATAAATAACATGTATTTGTATAATCAATCATTTGTGAATTGGATTTGTAAGAATAAAATAATCATATCAATAGTCATTCGGATGTATCTAAAAATTACTTATATTTAACACCATTCAAGTGTCTTGTTGTTGGAAAGAAGCTAAATCTTGCTAATAAACTTACTACAAAAGTTATATTTGGTCAAATATTATTTGCAAGATATATTAGTGTCCTAATCGCACTAAGATATGGAGTTTCATTTCCAAGAAGCTCTCCATCATTATCATGAGGTCGTATAGATCTTTATTTATATCGAGTGATCTCACAACCATCAGAGTACTCAATGAATGTGCTTTATCCATATAAAAACGCATTAAAATATTTTCGATATAAGTTGATTGATGGAAAAAAATTTCATCTTTCATATGCTCAATTTGTAGACCAAGACAAAAATTTATCTTTCCAAGATCTTTCATTTCAAATTCTTACTTCAAACAATCTACTGCTTTTCGAAGTTCCCTATGAGTTCCAATGATATTTAGATCACCAATATGCACAACGATTATAACAAATTTAGATCCAGACCTTTTTATAAATACACAAGGACAAATTGAATCATTCTTATACCCTTCTTTCAGCAAATACTCACTCAGGCGATTTGTCACGACCCAAAACCCTCTGGTCATGATGGTACCTAACCCAACCCGCTAGGTAAGCCAAATAATAACTACCCTATTTCAATTAAATTTTTAATAAGATAATTAAACGAAGGAATTATCTGAACCTTATACATTCCCCGAGGACTGGTAGTACAAATTACGAGCTTCTAAATAGGGTTACAAAGCTGATATGAACTAACTACATTTTTTATTTGAAAAGTTCATAAATATATTTAAATCTAAGACTACCATTAGGAGTGGAAAATGGGTGTGTCCCATCTAACATAATCACTCTAATGACATGACATATCAATACAACTTAAAGCCACAACCTGTGCAACCCCTGTACCAAACAGCAACATTCCAAATATACTTAATCTTGAAAATACTTTAAACAAGAGGACTGTCCCTCCAGCTTAATAAGTACTCGATGCAGGGACAGTCCTCTTGTTTAAAGGATCATAACTCAATATAACTTGTTAAGCTGGAGGGACAGTCCAACCAATCCTACTCGATGCAGAACACACATCCATATCGGGCCTACCAATGAACCCAAATCAACTCTTGTCACCCATAATAGATAAATAACTCTCCGAAAGTCCATAATAACTTAATCACAACACATATTATCTTCTGAGTAACCTTGGCTATGTTTTTATAGTCCACAACCACGAAACAATGTACTCATGAGAACTCCTAGCCTCCAAATCCATAAAACACATGAATCACCATATCTGATCTCAACTCCACCGTCTGAATGTCTAACACTTATCTATTACACGATCATCCCACGAGAAATACTTCTATAATTCTTCTGTTCCATAAGTCAAAATTTAAACATCAGTAGTCGATTAATCATGAGATTGTCGCAATACCAATCAAGAACTCTCTGAATCCCATTTGCACAAAACCAAACCATCAGGACGAACCCCTCTAACTCAACCAGGCTACGCAGGTCGTCAAAACCTAAGAGTATCGCCACAAAATACCTATAGAAACTCACTACATCATAAGCACCAAAAGAGCCAATCGCATCTGTTACAATGCTGATCCAACCTATTACCAAACTGTCATATATCTTCGAGTTCCTTCTGAATTACCTTTAAATTGACACTTCTCCTTGCTACGATACCACAATCCTCAACCCAAGACTCACCACATGAGAACCTAACATAAAACCACGCTGCCCTAAGGCTTATAAGCCGTTGAATGCTCTCTTAAGCACCATAATAGTACCACAATCGAGATACCTACTTTGAAGAGAACTTATGTGAATTTCAAGTGGTTTATCTTACCTTCCTGATACTGAAATGTTGAATCCACCATGATGTAGAAATACTGCGAGTCTCTATACCATCCAATGCAACCCTCCAATTTTAGCCATGTATAAATCCGCAAAATTCTCAATTGGCAAATTTAAATCTTGCATACATTAGACCCATTCTTGAGAGTCTTCCACTCTACTCAGGTCTCAATTAAACTGATCAAACAAATGGAACGACATGTGACCCATTAGCACAAAAACACCCAAGGAAGTAATCCAAGGTCCCGAGGGAGGTGTTATGGAGGTGCTTGGAGGCGAAGAGTGTGCCAGAAGCCTATATCAGAGTTATCAAGGACATGTACGATGGAGCTAAGACTAGGGTGAGGACGGTGGGTGGCGAATCAGACCATTTCCCTGTAGTAATGGGGCTCCATCAAGGGTCGGCGCTGAGGCCCCTGTTGTTCGCCTTAGTGATAGATGCTCTAACCCGACATATCCAAGGGGATGTGCCTTGGTGTATGCTCTTTGCTGATGATATAATATTGATAGACGAGACGAGGGCCGCTGTTAGTGAAAGGTTAGAGGTATGGAGACAGACCCTCGAGTCTAAGGGTTTCAAAATAAGCAGATCTAAGACGGAATATCTGGAGTGCAAGTTTAGCGACGAGCCGAGTGGGGTAGGCAGGGAACTGATGCTTGGTTCTCAGGCCATCGCCAAAAGGGACAGTGTCCGTTATCTTGGGTCTGTGATTCAGGGGGACGGAGCGATCGACGGGGACGTCACCCATCGGATAGGAGCAGGGTGGTCGAAGTGGAGGCTTGCTTCAGGGGTCCTGTGTGACAAGAAAATTCCACACAAACTCAAGGGGAAATTCTACAGAGCCGTGGTTAGACCTGCGATGTTGTATGGGGCAGAGTGCTGGCCCGTGAAGAACGCGCATGTTCAGAGAATGAAGGTTGCAGAGATGAGGATGCTTAGGTGGATGTGTGGGCACACCAGGCTAGATAAGATTAAGAATGAAGATATTCGACAGAAGGTAGGGGTGGCACCGGTGGACGAGAAGATGCGGGAAGCGAGGCTAAGGTGGTTCGGGCATGTGCGGAGGAGGGGTCCCGATGCACCGGTGAGGAGCTGCGAGCGGTTGGAGATTGTAGGTGGTAGGCGAGGTAGAGGGAGGCCTAAGAAGCATTGGGGAGAGGTGATTAGGCAGGACATGACTAGGATGCAGGTTACCGAGGACATGACCCTCGATAGGGGAGTCTGGAGGTCTAGGATCAGGGTTGCAGGCTAGGGGCTCATAGAGTCCTTCGTTCGCCTCACCCGGGGTTGGGTGTGGGATGGTAGGGTTACCATAGATGACTAGTGTTTTAGCTTAGGTCCCATTTTGGTTGTTAGTATGGTAGTTACTGCTTGTTATTATTGCATGCGACTGTATTTATGTTTCTTATATTTACATAATTATATACGCTATCTCTGCGGGATTACTTATGCTGTATTATTTTGTTTTGTCATGCTTTGGTACCTAATTCTGTCTTTGTTCCAATGCAGCTTTTCATTCTATCCTATGAGCCGAGGGTCGATTGGAAGCAGCCTCTCTGCCCTTTCGGGTAGGGGTAAGGTTGTCTACATATTACCCTCCCCAGACCTCACCTGGTGGGAATACACTGGGTAGTTGTTGTTGTTGTTGTTGTTGTAAGCAACTAAGTGAATCCCTGCCCCATGCACCCTACATCCTTTACAAATAACAACGCAATCTTCCAATGTTTCTCATACACCCATAAAGCATAACACAATCCGTATCCAGAATTTCCTTTACTTGAGTCACTCTTGATCTCAACCTCTGTAAGCCAACTGATTCACCAGTATATCTCAAGCTGAAACCAATACAACACATGACCCCGCAATTAACCTGTTGATAGCAGACTCTCACAGTTGTCTCAAGGACAAGGAATAAAGCAACTGATAACTTACAATGGCCACCCCTATCCTGGCATAACAATGCAATTGGATTCAACTATATCTTTACCAAACTCATGTAACACAAACCACATAATACCTCAAATCATTTGCATATTTTATATTCACCCTCGTAACAGTTAACTGACTTCCACAAGTGATCCAAACTTAAATTGCACTACATATAATTCACTGGGAAAGAGAACTCTCAACAAAACAACATAGGGATCATACAACCTCAGGACATCCAGCAAGAGATAACCCACCCGCTTAGCCTCAAACTGACATATTTCTATACCCTTCCATAATTATAACTATTACGCAACCACTTAGTCTTCCTGAGTCTAAGCTCATATCACGACATGAAAATCTACTTCACTCCTCAACTAAACAACATGAAAATGATCCTTCAGCACACCCATAAATCGAGACTATACATCAAATTAAGATGGAAATCAAGCACCAAATAGTTCTTTCTACACCTCAAGAAAATCCTTCTCGTCACATTCAAATCATATGAACATATCTCACAGCTACATCATACTCATCATGTAGCCATCCAACCACCAATCTAATAGGGACACTACAGGACATATAAATCCAAAAGCACATGCTCACACAATCAACACCTTAGTGCTCCAGCTACAGTCAAAACCCGACCTCAATTCCTCCAAGCTAGACCATCATCAACACACAAAAATCACATCTCGTACCTCATCCAGGAAATCGCCAACTATTGATACACAACCGATACCGAGCGCTCAAGTGTGAATATGAATGCGTCGAAAGAATTTGAAGGATTATGCCTCAAGGTGAATTAATGCCTCACGATAATGAAAGAAAAATGAGAAGTATATCCTAAATGTCCTGTAGCCTCTCAAAGATAGGTATTGACGTTACCATACCAAACTGTAGAATTCTACTAGACACTTGCTTATGACTTGTAGAACCTATGAACCTAGAACTTCAATACCAATCAGTCACGACCTAAAATCCACTAGTCATGATGGCACCTAACCTAATGCGCTAGGTAAGCCAACTAATAACTATGCAATTTCAATTAACTTTTCAATGAGACAATTAAACAAAGGAATTATCTAAATCTTATACATTTCCCAAGGACTGGTAGTACAAATTACGAGCTTCTAAGAGTAAGGTTTACAAAGCTGATATGAACTAAATACACTTTCTATTTGAAAAGTACATAAACAGAGCTTTAAAATCTAAGGCTACTATGAACAAGAGGCAACTACAATAGGGACGCAGGTACATCCTCCAATCCACTTTCATTGAACACAGAAATCTGCATGTAATGTGCAGGAAGTGTAGTATGAGTACAGCCAACCCATATACTCAATAAGTAAATGACCTAACCTTATGTTGAAAGTAGTGACGAGCTAGAATATAGTTGGGTCCAACACCAATAGCCAACAACAATGTATGGCATATAAATAAGGAAGCAATTCAGAAACAAAATACTCAGCTTAATCACAATTTTTCGAAAATGGTTTTGCTATTCAAGAATAACAGTGAAAACCAAAATCCTTTATCGAAATTATTGAAAAATATGAGATAGCTTGAAACTGTAAATTTTTCCTAAAATCCTTTCCACAATAAGTAAGATGTTTCATTTCCTTTCCAGATAGCAAGTGTGAATACCTCTCTATGCTCACATATCAATGTGTGTAAAAGTCATGAATGATGTGATACTGTACAACATGAGAAAAATGCGTCTCTATGCATGCATGTCATGTGTGCATGCCAATGCCATGTATCTCAGAGATGAATCATGTATTCACACTTTTAGAGTACTCAATATCACTACTTCACACTTTTCACTTATCATTCTCAACCACTTGGTACTGTATATGGCCCATACGGCCCAGGGAAATCTATCCGGAATATATACAACACTGATTATAAGTCACTCGGTATCGAGGAAAAAGGAAAATCTAACCCTATGGAGAAATCCTCTCTAGGTAGTAAGTACTTCGGACAAATCTGTGTCCAAGAAAATCCATCCCTCAATAGTATTATCTATGCTCATTGGGGGTGTGTTACAAACTCTGGAGGGGCTCATGAAGCCCAAGCGCTATCATAATCATCAATATAACCATTGCAGCATACAACCCGATCCCATAACTATCACTCAAAATCAGGCTCTCGGCCTCACTCAATCATCAATATCTCTAGTCTCACCCACATGCTCACAATGTTATGAAACTGACTCAGAATAATGATAAGATGTATCAATAAGTAACAACTGAGGGTGAGATATAATATGAATGCATGAATATGCTTAGTACGAAATATCAATGAAATTAGTGAGATGACAGCAAGTAACAACCTCTATGTGTCCTAACAATATCAACATAAAGCCTAAACATGATATGTAGCATGATTGCCAACTTAGTTACTTTATCATATGGTGAAAACACAGATGTCAGCGAAAATAGGGCCACTATACAGAGCCATGAAAACAATAGAATCACAACTCACAGGGTGCATGACCATCACATAGCATGTGTGTCACCTCAAACCAATCATACAACACGTAATTTGGGGTTTTATACCCTCAATAATAAGTTTAGAAGAGTTACTTATCTTGAACAATTCCAATATCGAGCAAGCCAAGCGATGCTCCAAAAATGCCATCACACGCGTAGCAACCTCCAACGGCTCATACCTAGCCAAAAATAACTCAAATACATCAAATAATGCCCAAGGAAGCAATTACAAATGATAAAGATCAAATTCTACATCAAATCCCAAATCCGGCCAAAAGACAAACCCGGGCCCATGCCTCGAAACTCGACAAAACTCATAAAATCTAATAACCCATTCAATTACGAGTCCAACCATACTATTTCCACTCAAATCATACTCTAAACTTCAGGCCAAAACCCCAATTTCCTCTTTAAAATTCACCAACCAATTGATAAAATCGAAGATAGATTTATGGAATATAATCAAAATTGAGTAGAGAATACTTACCCCAATCCTTGTGATGAAATTTGCTTTAAGAATCTATCACGACCCAAATCAAAGGGCCACGACAGGAACCCGGTGCCTACTCAACCGAGCGCCACATACCTTATCTTCTTCTCTTTTTTTAATTCTATGAAACTCGTCACGACCATGATAGGCTACAGTTATATATATAATTAATAATATTAGAACTTAATTCACATTTCTGTTTTAAAAAGATTTATATATAGATACATAGGGATTGACAAGGCCATTGACATGTCACACTTAAAGTTATTCAGAGGACACTGTCTGTAAAATCTCTAAGAAAATATGATCATAATATAAGTCGAGATAGGGTCCCCGATATCTTCATAAAATGAAGTAACATATATAGAACGTGACGCAACAATACTCCAAGAAGATGTGGAGCTCACCAAACAAAAGCTGATATCTGGAGGCAGTCTACAGGGGATAGACCTCATCTCGCCTATCTATACCCGTGTGGCATGAAACACAGTGCCCCAGAAAATGGGACGTCAGTACAAAGAATGTACCGAGTATGTAAGGCAGAAATAAAACGTGATAATAATAAATTACTATCTTGGGGAGAGATAAGAGTCAACTTATAACTTATGACTTGTCGCCGAGAACCGTAACATATAGAATAAAACCCACCTCGTATATATAAATAAAACTAAAATATAATAGTTCTAGTTACCTCATCTTCGTGACGTTATCTGCTCAATTGATCAGTGGTAACTGCTCGACCGGCCGTAGCTCAGTGGTAAATGCACTGCCTAACCGGTGATAAATAATAATAATAACTGCCCAACCGGTTGTAGTCCGGTAATAAATGCATATCTGCTCAATCAGCCGTAGTACGGTGGTAAATAAATACACATAATTGCCTGATCGGTAATAGCATAATAATAAATATGTAACTGTTCAACCGACCGTAGCTTGTTGGTAAATGAATTATTGTTAGTTATTTAACAATTACAGTCAATTAAAAACAATACAATATGTTTTGGCTATCATGAAGTTTTCAGAATTAACAAAATACTTTAACAACGTAAGGCACTCATTATAGGTGACCAGTGGGTGGGCCGGGCCGGGTCCGGGTCCAAATTTTATGACCCGTCCGGGTCCGGGCCGGTCCGGTCCGGGTTCAATTGGGGGCGGGTTGCAATTGGGCTGGGTTGAGCCGGTCCGGGCCGGGCCGGGTTAATCTTTTTTTTTTTTTTTTTGAATTACGTATAGTATAAATATTAAGTTATATTAATACTTTGTAATAATTGAATGAACACAACAAAAGATGGGGAAAAAATTGCACTTATTGCAAGTGCTACTTTATTTCTTAAATTCAAAATTTCAAAACTAAAATGTATCATAATTAGTTTACAATTTACATCAAATGGCTTGCATTGCAATAGCAAGTTCTTCCATATTAATATGAACCTCTGGACCTTCTTCTGGAGTGTTAAATTCGGATGGGTTTCCGTGCGTTAATATATCTCCAAGTTCTTCGTCTTCCGGGCTATCAAGATCTTCCTTTCCTTGATTTCTTCGTTCAGATCTTATCCAATCTCTTAGACACACTAAGACTTCCAAAGCATTGCTTCCCAATGAGTGCCGCGTGTCTCCAAGTTGTTGTCTTGCTTGGCTAAATGCACTCTCGGATGCAACAGTGGAAATTGGGACATTCAGGACATCCCGCGCCATAGCGTAAAGAACGGGAAATTGCTTTGAATTTTCCTGCCACCAGCCTAACGGTGAAAATTCCTTGCTGCGAGGCTCCTTTTGCTTCTGCAAGTAAAATTGCAGTTCATCAATATTTACATCTTGCAAATTAGGCGATGATTCAGAAACATGTGTTATTGGTTCATTATTACTATTACTACCAGAAGCTACAGGACTTTTTTTACTACTTCCACTACCACTTCCACTCCTACCAGTAACTTTTCTACACGCTCTTTTAGCAGCATTCAACATATTGGAAAATTTAATATATAAGCTAAAATCAAATATGCAATTAAAATATTAAATAAGAGAAAGAGTTGGAGAGAGTGCACCGAATTCGACAATAAATTGAGCACTTGAACAGTTGAACTTCAAGAATGTTGAACACTTGAACTTCAAGAATCAAGCTTCGAATGCCGATTTCCAAATAAGAAATTACGATAAATTAAATTCGGGAAAATAAAGACAATAAAATTATGAAAGTAGAATATGAATTCTTGAAAATTGAAGAGAAGAGAGTGATTGATATTTGCTAATTTGAGAATTGAGAGAGAGATAGATAATTTTGAGTGAGGAAATGAAGAAGAGGGGAGGGTATTTATAGATTTTTAGAAGGGTTATTAATGTAATTTAATAAAAACAAAAAAAAAACAAAAAAGGGCCAAAAATGCAAAAAGACCCGTTGGCCAACGGTTCTGGACCGTTGCCAACGGGCAAGTGGGCCCCAGCAGCTAAAAAAATTTTATTTTTAAAAAAAAAAAAAAAATTTACCGTTATAACCGGTCTGGGCCGGTCCGGGTTGGCCGGTTCGCCCGGTATTTCTCTTTCCGGGCCGGTCCGGTCCGGGTTAATTGCCCGGTAAGGCCTTACGTCCCAACCCCCTTCCCCCCCCTAACCCAGCCCGGCCCCCCCGCGCTAAACCGGTCCGGTCCGGGCCGGTCCGTGCCGGTCCCGGGTCAACCCGGCCCGGTTGACACCCTTAGCACTCATACTAAAATATGGCTATAAAGTACAAAATATGCCGTAGTGTATTTTCTCACTTTGCAGTGTAATACTAGTTTATGGCACTGGACAAGCACCAAAAGATTGCGAAAATACTCTATTTGAACATTTGTGTCACAATATAAGATCATCCAACTAGTAATTTAAGGATATATTTAATGCTATTTATGAAATTAAATAATAAATAAATAGTAATAAAATTATTTTATCTTGGATCTTGGGCGGATAGCGGGAATCGAACCCGATCTTCTCTTTGGCAAAGAGAAATTTTACCATTCGACCATATCCGCATTTTTTTGTTCTTGATACACAATATGTACCCACATATATGATATATAACCGGATCTTGTCCCTAACCCACCACCCTATGAACGTACCGCTTACCTGTCTGTGTGTGCGTATGTTTGAAGGAAAGGAAGGCAAAGAGAGGTGTATGCCCTTTATTTTATGTGTTGAATTCTACAAAGGTTTGGATTAACTACTTAGAAACTTGTGTCTCAATCATTTATTGCTCAACTTAAACAAAAAGGGACGAGGAAATGATCAAAACGGGTATAAGGGTTGAAATGTTTTAGTTCTTCGTATAAATTACTTATGGAATAACGTTACATTTGTATATTATTGTTTGGATTATGTCAAAAGAAAAATCCCATTTTACAAAATTTCTATTATGAAGTCTATATGACCTGTAACATTGAAAGAAATCAAATTCAAAATCGTACTCATTTTGATTCAATTGCCATATCAAACTTTAGAAAATGAAAAACCAAAAAATTAAATTAAAACTAAATAGAGCCCAAGGAACACTTACTACTACCAAAATTTGGCTTCCACTTCAAAATTTCTTGAGACTAGAAGGTTAATCCCCTAAATGATCCTCCTTTATTTATCAATTTAACACTCCTTAAATTTTCTTCAAATGGGTTTTAGAATTTCTTTCCAGATTTTTATAATACTTAAAGATTTATTTATTTTTGGTGTTCAAATAAAAATAGAAACCAAAGTAAATAAGAATAAGATCAAAAGAAGAATGGCCCCATATAAAAACAAAATGTGGCATCGTAACTTATCTTTGAGGAACGAAGATATTCTACCACCATCATCATAAAAGCTTTATTTGTATTATGAAGATTATGCCAAAAAACTAAAAACTCAATTCATTAGGCATTAATCTATGACATTGACAATTTGTAAATAAATTTAAGTTTACATATAATATAATCTAATTAATTAAGAAATCACATATAATAATAAGTTATTATCGATCAAATTTTTTCTGTGAAAGGGTTAGGCTTTTTGTAGTTTAAGAATCACTAGATAACATATTATTAACTTTATGAACTAAAGTATTTTTTACTTTTGGGTTATACTATCGATGATTGAAGACTTAGTGAGGTTCATAATCAATTTGCAAATATTATTATTATTCTAATGTTAGGATTTACACACAGTCAATTTTGGTTTTTATTTTATTAAGTGCATTATTGAAAGATTTTTTTATTAAAATTAAATATTTTGTGAATGCTTGGTAAATTTTATTCTTTAAAGTGTGTTATTAGATTTAATGTAATGTTGTAGTTAATCGATTAAATGTATCCCATAAAAGTATGCTTTAATTACCAGAATAATACAATAAATTAACGGGATAAAAATTTTAACATTTGTGTTGTAAGGTAAAAGGAGGAGGTCTTCCTAATAAATTTTGTCAAAAAGTATAATTTTTCTCGTAGAAATTTTCAGCTTCTCAATATACAACTAACAGTAATTTACTTTAGTTTATTTGTATAATTAGTAGTTTTAAAATTCATGCAACTTTTATTTTTGTTTTTGTTTTAATTTTTCTTAGTTGTGGACTTTCTTAATTAGATAAAATTTAAGTAATATTTATTGATAATATATAGTTAATTATATATCACATAGATTATTTGCTACAATTAAATTAATTTTATGAATTAAACCAAGCTTATTTTATTTATTGGCGATTTTCATTCTCATGAAAAAAGGGATAATACCTATATTTGTTATTAACTCGATAAATTTTTTTAAAATTTTATTGATGTTTCTTAAACCCTGCGCAAAGTGCGGGAAACTTACCAGTATAGTAATAGAGACAAGATGTATAAGAACAGAATGTATAAAATATTTTATTCACATGTGTTTCTTGTGTGTTTTTCTATGGGTAAACATATCCTATTTATAGTATACAAAATACATCTAAAACTCACTAAATATATCCTAGGAATTAATAAGCATATCTATTCAAGAAATAAATTGTATAGAATATATGGATGGATTAAATAAATATCCATATGCATTTACTTTTTTTATAACACTTCTACATTTTTTACTTACAAAATATACCCTTAACATCCGGTTTTTCCCTTCCCCACAAGCATCTTAATCAAGATTCTTAATTCCAACTACCCTGGGCAGCAGACATAGTTTTTCCGTTATGAGTTTAACTTAATTCATAATTTTATACGAAATATATTTATATATAAAAATTTATTAAATATGTGTATAAAAATTTCGATGAATATTAAATTTGAACTCGTTATTTTAGTAATATAATAAATTTAATATTAAAATTCTAAAAACTAAATCTATTAAATTTAAATCCTAAATATGCATCCATACACTACAAAAGTCCCTCGTCCTCAATGAGGATCCTATGTATACAAAAGTCCAGTCCATTCTTTGTTCTCTCGTCTCATATTTTTGGATTTTCCCCCTTTTATGTAGTAATTTTTATACGCTACTATGAGAAATCCGAAAAGTCGCCTCTTAAACTCTTTTAATTAACTACAGTAATGCTAATTATTAACTATATGTGTAAATATAATTACTAATTACTATTTGTTGAGAGATTCGGAAAGTCTGTAAACATGGTGAATCGGAGGTGAGTTGAAGATAGAGAGAAGCAAAGATAGAGAGACAAAGAAAGGAGAAAACTCTTCTCTGATTTTTTATTAATGGACAGAAAATGAAAAGTCTCGCTAATTCTAGAAGCCTCTGACCCTTATATCAAACGTGGTCAGAGTGTACATTTCGGATTGGGCCAATGTAACCCGAAATTAAAATAGGCCCAAAATAAAATACATACTCTAGCCCAATGTGTGGTATACATGCAATATACAACAATATACAATAATGATACAATGAATATACAACAATTGTGAATGTATGTGTTTGGGCTTGGAAGCTAAGTAATCCTTTAGCTCAACACCCCCCTCAAGTTGGAGGGGGAAACCACCTTCAACTTGGACAGAAGATAATAGTGAGCAGTGCCAGGCAGGGGCTTAGTGAGCACATCAGTCAGCTGGTGAGAAGTGGATACATGAGAAAGGGAAATCAAACCATCCGCTAGCTTGGTACGAACAAAATGACAATCGACCTCAATGTGCTTGGTCCGCTCATGAAAAACTGGATTCTTAGCAATAAGGAGAGCTGCCTGATTGTCACAGAAAACAGACAAAGGAAAAGTAACAGATACACCAAGATCAGTGAGTAAACGAGAAATCCAAGATAACTCAGCAACCACCTTACTGCGGGCCCTGTATTCTGCCTCAGCAGAGGACAGAGAGACCACTGGCTGTTTCTTGGACTTTCAACTGACTAAGTTGTCACCCAATAGCACACAAAAGCCAGTGACAGATCTGCGAGTGTCAGGGCAAGCAGCCCAGTCACTGTCTGAAAATGCAGTCACAGTAAAATCAGGATTGTCAGAATAGAAGAGCCCCAAATCCATAGAACCCTTAAGATACCTAAGAACATATAGAGCAGCAGACATGTGAGGGATTCTGGGAGCCTTCAAAAACTGACTCAAATGTTGGACAACAAAACAGATGTCAGGTCGGGAATGAGTCAAGAATAGAAGCTTGCCAATCAAGCTCCTGTAATGGTCAGGAGAAGGGAAAAGATCACCAAAGTCAGCATGCAATTTGGTATTGAGGTCCGAAGGACAAACTACAGGGGAAACAGCCATACAGTCAAACTGATGCAGCAAGTCAGAAATAAACTTGTGCTGATTAAGAAGCACACCACCAGCAACAGAGGACACCTCAATACCCAGAGAATAGTGCAAAGACCCAAGGTCTTTGATTCTGAATTGGTCATCCAGGAAGGTCTTGAGGTCAGAAAGTTCAGCAACATCATCCCCAGTGATAATAATGTCATCTACATACACAGCCAGGACCACAAGACACCCAGGTTGACCCTTGACAAATAAAGAGTAGTCATTCATAGAATGAACATAGCCTCTGGAGTAGAGAGCCTGAGACAGCTTGGCATACCAATGCCTGGAAGCTTGTCTCAGGCCATAAAAGGGACTTCTGTAACTTGCACACAAGAGGTGCAGAAGCATAGGGATCAGAAGGGGCAGAAACACACAAACCTGGAGGACGCTTCATATATACCTCCTCATCAAGGTCACCATGCAAGAAAGCATTATTAACATCAAGTTGGAAAAGACCCCAATGTTTTTTAGCAGCCACAGCAATCAGGCACTTAACAGTAGACAGCTTGATCACAGGAGAGAAGGTTTCAGTGAAGTCAATACCTTCAATTTGAGTATCACCCCTAATGACAAGCCTAGCTTTGTATCTTTCAATGGTACCATCAGCTTTATATTTAATCATATAGGTCCACTTGCAGCCTATGGGATTTTTGCCAGAAGGAAGTGGAACAATGTCCCAAGTATGGTTGGCATCCAAAGCATCAAATTCCTTGCTCATGGCATCCTGCCAAGCTGTGACTGATGCAGCTTGAGAATAAAAGAGAGGTTCAGACTCCAAAGGAGAAGAAGAGGAGGAAGAACCAGAAAAGGAAGGCAAGTAACAGACATAATCATTGAGATAAGAGGGAGGATTATGTGGTCTGCCAGATCTTCTGTGTCCAGTAGAGACAACAGAGGAAGGAACACCTGAGGAAGAAGGAGTGAAAGGAGGAGGATTAACAACAGAAAGAGGAACAAAAGGAGAGGAAAGGGAGGAAGGAAGTGATGAAGAAGCAGGACTGGGGGCAGAATAGGAAGAAACAGGAGGAGAAGAACAAAGGGAAGCAGGCAAAACAAAATCAGCACAGGGAATATCAGAGGAAGGAGTAGGAGGAGGAGGGAAAACAGAAGCAGCATGAGGAACAACAGAAGCAGAGTCAAAAGGAAAGCAGGTTTCATGAAAGACAACATCCCTGGACACAAAATACTTCTTAGTAGTGAGGTCATATAGCCTGTAGCCTTTTTTTGCAAAAGGATATCCCAGAAAAACACAGGAGAGAGCTAGGTTTTAGCTTATCTCTCTGTGGAATAGGTACAGTGGCATAGGCAAGACAGCCAAATGCCCTTAAATGAGAATAAGTAGGGGCTTTGCCATGCAGTATTTCATAAGGAGATTTGTTGTGAAGAAGTCTGGATGGAATCCTATTAAGCAAATAGGTGGCAGTCAATAAACAGTCCCCCCAAAAATGAACAGGTAACTTTGATTGAAAAAGTAAAGCTCTACATGCTTCAAGGAGGATTCTATGTTTTCTTTCTACAACACCATTTTGTTGAGGAGTATTGGGACAGGTAATTTGATGAGTAATGCCCTGTTGATTAAAGAAAGAAACACCAGCAAGACTAGACCCCAATTCCAAAGCATTATCACTTGTGACAGTTTGTACAGTGGCATTAAATTGGGTTTTGACCATACACAGAAAGGACTTAAGAAGGCTGAAAGCATTACTTTTAGACCCCAGTAAATGTGTCCAGGTTGCTCTAGAGAAATCATAAACTATGGTAAGGAAATATTTAGAGCCAGAAGAGGTGGGTGTGTGATAAGGGCCCCAAGTGTCTACATGAATAAGTTGGAAAGGTCTACATGTACTGATTAAACTGTCAGGAAAAAGGAGTCTAGTTTGCCTAGCCATGGGACAAACAGAACGGGGAAAAGGCTGTTTAGAAGCAAAGGGAAAAGATAAAGCAGAAATGTGCTTCATATGTGCAAAAGGAATGTGAGCCAGTCTTAAATGCCAAATGTAGTTCATGTCATTATCATCAATTTTATTGTGACAAATGGAACTGTTTACATGGGAATGTAAAGCAACAAGAGTAAGATCATAAGAACAAACAGGAGTACAAGAATCTTTATTGGAGCATACAGAAGTGGAAGAAGAAAAATTAATAGAAGAAGATGAAGGGGTCATCCAAGCAAATTTGTACAGACCAGCCTCCTCTTTACCAAGATCCAGAGGCATCTTGAGAGAAGGGGCCTGTAACATGTGAAGGAAACAAGAAGTTGCAGTAAATAAGACAATACAGTGCTACTGTTTCACTAGCTTGTGGACAGAAATTAAATTGTGTTTGAAAGATAGAACAAACAGTACATTATGAAGAGTAATGGAGGGAGTTAAAGCAAAAGAGCCAGTTGAAGTCACTTTTACTTTGTATCCATTAGGAAGAGTTACAAGATAAGGTACAAGTAAAGGTGTGATATTGAAGAGTAAGTTCTTATTAGATGTCATATGATCAGAAGCTCCTAAATCTATTATCCAGGAGACAGAAGCAATATGAGTAAGTAGACAGAGTTTGGAATCAGAAACAGGACTCTCAGTAAGCATAGTACTAGCAAAGTTGGCAGCACACATAGTAAGAGAGGTCTGAGCAGGAGAAGTCTGAGCAGTGGAGTCACCCAATTTGGACTGTTGCAGAGATTCATCAATTGATCATAATGTTGCCTGCTCAATCCAGGAATTACAGAACCATGTCCATCTATATGTTGGACAGATGAATAACCCTCAATATGATTTCCAGAAGCATGAGAATTCTGGCCATCAGAAGAAGGAGATGAGGTGAAATCAACACCAGTGGTGACATGGGCAGCAGTAGGTCTCTTCCCTTTGTTAAACCTGATGCTTTGAGGAAATCCATGAAGTTTGTAACACTTATCAATTAAGTGCCCAGACTTCTTGCAATATCTATAGAAGAGAGGTCCTCTGGACTGATCAAAAGTAACTCCCTGGGCATACTGTCTGAGAGGAGGAGAATTGGGCAAGGCAGCTTGACTGAAAGAAGGTGTAGAAGGTTTATGTGTGTTGACACTGAAGGACATAGAGTCAGGATTGAACTGGGAGACAGACTGAACCTGTCTCTTTTTTTCATCATTGAGGAGAATGTTATAGACATTGTCAAGACTAAGAGGAGGTTGCATCATTAACAAGTTTCTCCTCACCCCCATACATGTTTCATTAAGACCCATGAGGAATTGAAACACCTTATTCTCCCCATCCTCCTTTATAATGCCAGGTTTGGCAGCACAGATACATCTATGTCCATGATTTGGGCATACTGTCCCTAACTCATCCCATAACCCTTTGAGTTTGTTAAAATAGGATGCTATATCTAGAGGTCCTTGAGAAGAATGAGAGAGTTCTCTTTTAAGTTCAAAAATTTTGGTCCTATTGGCTGTGCCATATCTGGCTTCGAGTTGTGCCCATATACTCTGTGCAGTCTCAGAGTATTGAACACTCTCGAGAATTTTAGGAGACAGAGAGGCAGTCAACCAGGAAATGACCATATTATTGCATCTGTCCCATAATTTCTGTTCAGCCAAGTTAGTGTTTGGTCTAGAAAAAGTTCCATCAACAAAACCAATTTTGTTCTTAGCGGACAAGGCAACTATCATCTTTCTCTTCCAACCCCCATAGCCACTACCCGAGAAAGGAATAGAAACAAGGGAAACACCGGGGACATCAGAAGAGTAAACAAAGAGAGGATTTGTAGGGTCAATAGGTGGGGGATTAATAGGGTTCATGTTTGCCATCAAAAACAGAATAACAAGGATGAGAAGAAAGTGATACAATATCTATGAGCTACACAATACAATAAATATTCCAGCAACAAAAACACATGCAAGCTCTAATCGAGAGTGAGAATAGGGTTACCAGACTTCTACGCTACCGGAGAAGACACGGCCTTCAAAAAAAATGCAGAGAAACCCTAGCTTGCAGAGAAAACCCTAGCTTCGTTCACGGGAAACCCTAGCTTTCAGAGAAGTCGGTGGAATCAGGCACAAGAGGTGTCAGAAAGTCACCCTAACACCACGCTTGAAGAATCAGCAACAAACCATCTCCGATTTCACCAACATATAAAAAAAAAATCCAGAGTCATCACCAACAACTTGAAAATCCAGAAATTACCACCGATAATACAATAAACCCAAACCGAAAGAACCGGGAAGATAGAGAGTATATCCGAGAGGAAGAACCACGCTCTGATACCATGTAAACATGGTGAATCGGAGGTGAGTTGAAGATAGAGAGAAGCAAAGATAGAGAGAGAAAGAGAGGAGAAAACTCTTCTCTGATTTTTGATTAATGGACAGAAAATGAAAAGTCTCGCTAATTCTAGAAGCCTCTGACCCTTATATCAAATGTGGGTCAGAGTGTACATTTTGGATTTGGCCAATATAACCCGAAATTAAAACAGGCCCAAAATAAAATACATACTCTAGCCCAATGTGTGGCATACATGCAATATACAATAAAAATTTTAATAAATATACAATAATTATGAATATATGTGTTTGGGCTTAGAAGCTAAGTAATCCTTTAGCTGAACAAAGTCTCCTCTTTGACTCTTCAAATTCTTACTCGGCTGTCTTTTTAAATGGACGGGACTTTTGAAATCCAGTCCAATTTTCTTATTATTTCAATTTTCCACCGGTACCACTGCAACTCCCTTATCAGAAAATTGCACAATGCCACAAGACCCTGATATGGCATTTGATTTGGTTAAGGAAATGAATAATTTTGGGATCCTTTCCAGGTTGAGACCATTTGGGCAGGCATTGCTCGGGATTTGTGAGAAGGGAATGGCTCAGAAGGCTGTGCTTGCGCCTGAGGAGGAAGAGCTCTCTGCACTATTAAATATTAGTTCAGGGTCGAGAGAGGGGAGAGAAAGTATATGAAGTGATGCATAGATTAAGAGCATCAGAAAGGCAGGTCCTCATAAGACACTTATGGTATGATAATCCTCTTCTTTTATGTTCGTAAATTTTAATACAGCTGGGATACTTTTATCCTGATTTGTTTTAGAAATCGTTGCATCCCGTCAACTAAATTGCTGATTGATTCTCTGTCAAACTTATTGTAGTATCCTGCATATCTTTTTGTCAATTACTACTATTTTTAGACGATTTCTTATGAGAGTTATAAAGTAGTTTCACATTATTGATATTTGATAATTCTGTTTCTTTTGACATATACTTCTATTGTTTACTCAAACATATCATTAGAGAAATTTGTATCATCATTGCTGAAAAAGATGTTGGAGGCTGCTAGGGTTGCTGAGAATGATGCTGGAGGCTTCCGTGCCATGTAAAATTGTCCTCAAGTTGATTTAAAGATAAGTATAATAGTTTTCACAAAGCTAAGCATTCATATTTATCCTCTGCCAACACCCTCGACAAAATCATTTGGGTGAACATTACACTTAATAAGCAGGAATATCCGTAGACGAGGGCCTTTGTAATGTAAAAGTGCAAATGATGGTGAGTGGAATTAGATGTATGTGTTTGTCCTTCTCAAAAGATATATGTGTTTGTCTTTATAATACGATGTTGGTCGCAGGCAATAAAACATGTTATTGATATGTTAACACTTAAAGGAATGTCATACCTTGTTGTTTGTGTGTATTAGCATTTTGGCATTTTCATTGATTATTATCCTTTCTCCATTAAACTGGATCCTGAAAGATCTCTTAATATGTGAAATACATTGGTTCAAAGCAGGTGCCATTTTGCTGTCAATTCCCAGTATTTGAGTTTCCGTGCTTCAGCCATGCAGGTGAAAGAGTATTGGACTAATTTTCAAGGTGCACTTGTCCAGAAGTAGCTACACAACCGTGATCCATTTGATGCAATGGTGGATGGTGCAGATATTGACCTTATTATTCAACGTAATTTTAATTTTGCCCAGGTAGCTGTGGTTTCATTTACATGCCTTTTCTGTTTTCTTATCCTTTCCTTTCTTCTTTCTGAGGTGCGGGTGGGAGGGTCAGTTTGACGTTAGGGAGTCATTTTAATGCGCATGAAAAAAGGAACAAAAATTAATCCGTTATCATTATGTGTATTTCCAACACGGAGGAATGCGATATGTAGATTGGACTATGTAAATGAGGCTGAATAATTGTTGGATCTCATTGGTTCTCTGCAGAACTAGAAGGAACTATAGTATATCTTTTGGGTTAGGTTGTACAGTTTACATCACCATCTTAGTGTTCTATTTTGTTAACAAAATTTCTATCTTACTAATAAAAAATATCATTATGCATCTTTTGGACAAGGAATGGTGATACCTTTTGGCTCCTGCACAGTCATATGGCACAAAATTTGTAAACCATCTAAACCAGATGCCATTAGTATAATGTAGAAGTTCCATGAAAATAACCCTTTCTATTGGATTTGGCAATAGTCCCATAATTTCTTTTCTTTTCATTGTACAAAAATAGTCCCATACTACGTTTTCGAAAACTATTCTGTCGTATCCCTTTTGATTTCTTGCAGTTATTGTTGACGTAATGAGCCCTTCGCACTCAAATTCTCTTCCTAAAACATTTCTATAGCACCATCTCGTCTTCCTCTTTTATGTTAGAAGAGAATGGTTCCTGCAAACCTTGAAACATCTTCTTCAACTGTATCTTATCTTTTCTTTCTGTGATTGACCATCAAGTGCAAGAGACTTAAAATGCTTTCTCAAGATTAGCAGCTGATAAAACAAACCAAATGCTGCTTTATCTTAAAAGACAAATATGTTAGAAACTATGTCTGTCTACTCAAGAGTAAATTCTTCATCTCCACGTTGATTGACCGACTTGGTTAAATTAAATTCGTTGAAGGCTCTTAATATGATCAAACCTTAAATGGGTTCTTATTTCATTATTGAGTAGTATTTTCTCTTTACTGCAGATGGAAATGTATGTTGTGCATGATGGAATGAAAAACATCAGGTACAATCTCTCTCTCCCATACACGCACACACTCTACACATGCACACACTAGATTTTTGACAATCTCCAAATTGTTTAACAGTCAACAATCTTGCAAAAATGATTTCCATCTCTATGAAAGATGCTGTCCCGATTGTGATGTGTCGTAGCTTAATGCCTCCCTCATTTTTATGCAGGAGCAGAAAATACTGATGATGATGAAAGAACTGATGATGTGCAACAGAATGATGTTGCTGTTGCGGATAAGAGTAATGATGAAAAGGGAGCAGATGATTAGCTAATGGGTGATGTTGTTGTTGCTGCTCTGATAAGGTGCATTTACACAAACATAACCTATAATTGTACATTAGGCGTAAACCATCCGTTGTATACTTATTTTTAGCGTACATTTAGAAAGGCTTTAGGACTATGATATTCATGATGAGGAGACAGGTGTGTTATTGCATAACTCAAACCTGCTATGAAACATGAAAGAATCTTAATTGTGCATATTTTTAATTGTTATCTTCTTACACGTGCAATAACAATAATTTTATTGGTGGGTTATCTCTAATTTTAATTGGTATTTGCTGGTAAAATTTTACGTTTATGTTCTTCAACATGGCCCTATGTACTTTTAGGAATTAGAATTTAGAGTATAAGGAGTGAAACAGGGCGTATTGAGATTAGTTATCTCAAGACATAAGTTGAATCGCCGTGTATATTAATTAGATTTAACTGGAAAATGGAAATAACTGAAATTTGTATTCTGCTTCAGTTTTTCAATTTGGTTTGGCCTAATATTTATTTTTTTTAGAAGTCGCCTTTTATATATATTGAAAAATTTTAGTTCTCGGCAAAAGTTTAAAATTGTAGAGGCTTACAATGGTAGAAATGAATAATTACCAAATACATGAAAGCATATTTATGAGTTACTGGAGCTAGCAACATGAAATAATTTTTCATATGAGGGATTATTCTAGTGGCACTGTGATTTGCAGCATGACAATTTACAAGTGCTAGTTAGATGCACGTGTGCATTATCTTCGCTGGATAATAAGAAGAAAAGAAGAAGATGGACCAAACTGAACTTATTCTGGTTCATATTGCATATTACAGAAACCGAAGTATAAAAATTGAACTGGAATTACACCAGTTCGTGCGTAACTAGCACCAAGGATCAGGGGCGGAGTCACAGTGCCGACTGTCTGCTATGAGTTCGGCCAAACGATAACTTTGATTCAAACCTTGTTTTTATCTTTTAAAAGTTCATTAATTATATACGAATTTTGTTTTAGAATGTAGTAACTTAAAAATATTAGAAACTCGAACCATCAGGTTGAAATTCTAGTTCCACTTCTACCGAGGATTCAGAATAAAAGGGAATAAAGGACAGTCTAAAATACATTAGTCTTCTAAACCCTAAAACCTCAATGGGTGCGGTATGTTTTTACCCAAATGTAATAGCACGAGCACTTAAAATTCATTAAAAATGATTGCGTGCAAGTAATTTTACTTGCAATTTCCTTAGAAATGCAATGTACCCAAGATTAACATAATCTAATTCAAGGTCAAAAGAAGTCACCCAGAGAAAAGGAGTTATAATGAACAAAAGGACCAACCTTTCACTTTGGAGGCGTTTGCCAAATTTACCACAAGTGGTATCTCCATCATGAATGTGCCCATTTACATATGTTTACTATAAACTAGGTATATTTCGTACTTTCGATCTAAGAAGTAGTGGGTGTTTGACTCGAGAGCTTCATGCTTTGACTTTGGAATTGATATGTTTGAGATTCATATATTATAAGCATAATTAGTTAGGTTTACTCAAAAGTTACATTTGGTCCCATCAATGATTTCTGTGTTAGTTTCTCTCTGCAGAATTCATCTAAGATCATCATATCCTACCTATACATTTAATAAAGAACTTAAAAAGAAAGGAAGTTTGTTTTCATAGTGAAAAGAATGGACCTTGGGCCTAACTCAACCCCAAAAGCTACGCATAAGGATTGCCCAAGCCATATAAGGAGACCAAGGACCTCAAATCCCTCCGATGTGGGACAACTCAACACCCCCCATCACGCCCAGATCTCTGGAGCGTGGACAACATAAATGGGGGCCCAACATCGGTAACAATAATTAGGATGGGCCTGGCTCTGATACCATGAAAAGAATGGACCTTGGGCCTAACTCAACCCCAAAAGCTAGCTTATGAGGTGAGGATTGCCCAAGCCATATAAGGAGACCAAGGACCTCAAATCCCTCCGATGTGGGACAACTCAACACATAGCAATATAAATACATGTACCTTCCAATCACTAGTACTATCTTTCTTCTTGTGTGATGTCTTTATCAGATAAAAACAAGGAAACAAAATAAAGGAACTTAGAAAACAAGTTGAGATAGGGGCCATGAGAAGGGCAGCATGTTTTTGTGCAATCATAATGGCTTTCAATTTGATTTGGTCATTCCCAAACAAAGCAAAGTTCCAAATAAAGCAAATTATATTGGTGAAACTCATAACGTCAACACATATATTGAGAGATGATGGAGTTGCCTTTGCTCACAAGAAACTAACTTGTTTAAAAAAGTGTATACCTACACATGCAAACTTCCACAAACACCAAACAAAACTTGGGGTGGGTGCGTTGTGTTGGGGGAGGGGGTTGTTTGGTTCTTGATCTCTTTTTTTTATGTCAACATGTGCAGTTGTTTGTAAATGCAGTCTTGTATTGTATGGGTGAGATGATTAGAAATGCTCAGTGCTTACGAGCTAATTAAGCAACGAAATTATTTTATTATACTTCCAATGGGGGTTTACGTCTTAATCTAATGAACTTCCTCTCGGATTTATGAATTGCTACACGTGGTGAGGAGGACGAAACTTTTGATTATGCTGATATTTAGAATTATTTTCTCTACTAAGACAAAGAAACCAACATACTGTGCCTCATTCTTCGGGTTTAATTTGTTTTCCTTTATCTACTTAAATCAGTGTTGAGTGCGCTACACAATCTATTGGATATTGCTCTTTTAGTCCCTGTTTCCATATTCAATTTGACCAATTTTTAAGTGTAAATGGGCGTTTCCTTAAATTATGAGAGGATTTTAACTTATTTTCAAGCTATAAGGAGGTAAAGTAAATATAGAAAACAACACGAGTACAATGCATAAAGTCAAAGAACAGAAAGGGGAAAAGAAACAAATAGAAAGAAGAGAGACATGGCAATCTTTTTCTTCACAAGTTTAGGCTTTAATGTATGCCTAAACACAACAACAACAACGCTCATCACGTTTTAACAGTAATTAACACCTTAAAAAGCACTTTGAATCCCAATGCCAAAAAGAGTAATTACTCTTTAAGAATCCTTAAAAGTAGCCTTTGAATTCCAAGGTTATAAGTTTCCCATTTCACATTCAATAAAGCACTTTAATTTTGGCAATTCAATTAATAGAAGTCGTTTTTTAATGAAAATTGGTAAAAGTAGAAACTTTACTTTTTCTAGAATTATCTTCATACAAATTTGAATATTGTCATTTACTTTGCTACTCCTTTCTGTCATAATTTGTACTATATAAGATTCTTTTTGGATTTTATAAGTACTACTAACTATTCTATATAATGTTTGCAACTTTAGAAATTAAGTTCGTTTAGTTAATTGAACTTTATGTGATGCTTTACTAAATTTTTACTTCTTAGATTTTGACACAATTAAATGATGTCAAATAAAATAGGATGAGGAGAGTACCATTTTCTATAGGCAATTAGTCGCCACTTCCTTTTATCCATTTTACTACTATTGAGATTTTCATCTTTGTTAATAACATTAAAACTAATTACTTTTCTCACTCTTCGGTCGTCTTTGTCTACCTTTCAACTTCTATAACTTCGTTCACACTCCACAAAAGTCTAGTTTCATACAAGTTCACTTTCTTGCTTGTTTTCTCTGGGAAATACTTTACTTGACGAAGGATATCATCAATTTACACTTTAAAAACAAATATGTTAAATGATGATTTTCATATTCATTAATAAATCAACAACAACAAAAACAACGAGTCAATAAAATCCCACAAAATGAGGTTCGGAGAGGATAATATATATGCAGATTAATCTAGCACTATGTTGTAAATTAAAATTTCAATGTTCTTTGATCTATTATTAGTCCATTCAAATTCAAAACGAATATTTCAGATATCACAAATTAACTTAAACTCTTGCTTTGTCTCGGTTAATTTTTTTTGAAGCGACAGAATAGTCAATATATGTAAAATAGACTCAATTAGTGTTATTGATACTTCCATTTTGGCAAATTGACACAATTACCTAGTAGTACAAGTCTAGTTTCTCACCTAGTTTGATGTTTCAAAGATATTTAAAGCTGTACAATCAATAATAAATGACTGATGGTATATGTCTTTTTCTTTGTTTTTTTCATTTGTCAAGTCTTAGAGATTGTTTAAAAATGTAAGGAATCAAAATATAAATATGGATCCATCACGTGTGTGTGAAAGAAGGGGCGAAGGCCGGAGGGGAATGCTTACATAAAAATGATATAATGCTTACGTAAGCGACCACCATTAAATCCCAAAAAAGAAAAAAAAGAAAAGAAAAAAGGGAAACAGAATAAAAAGAAATAAAAATTATAAAATTGTTCCTTAACTTGGTGACACAAGACAACTACCAAATAACAATCATAGCACACAAAAGCTAAAAAGGCTACTCAATACTTAGCAGCAGCAGTAGTAGTATCAAAAGGAAAGAAACAAGAAAGAATGATTTCAAAACTTTTAAATTTTAGTGCCGTTAATATATGCTATATATATATATATATATTTGTTTTGCTATATAAATGAGAGCGATAAGGATATGAATATTCAGTGCGAGTTCTTCTACTAAAATTAGTAGAAAAATAAACTTGACATACCCGTATTGGATACCAAATCCGACATGTCATAAACGAATCCGAGTAACATAGCCCATTAATCTTCTCACATTTGCCTAGAAGTTTCGCATAATATATTATTTTAGCACGCAATCAAAATTATTCATATTTAATAGCTATAACATTATACAAATTTTATATACTTTAAGTATATAATATATATAAATGTGGGTATATTTTAATTATTATTTTACGACTGATTATAAAATATCATTTTTCAAAAGTTATCGTTAGTGCCGACATGGTAATAGTTTTGAAATGTTTTCCTACAAATCATAAACATGAAATAAGGGAAAATTTCATATGGACATTGCATATTGATCTTAAATTGTCACACTGTTTTGCATTTACTAGCAAATTTAAATTGGTAAGTGCTACAAGTAAAATAGAAAACTAAAATAAAGCCGATCGAGGTTAATTAGATCCTAGCTTATTGGATCTAATTAATTAAGTGGATTACAAACAAGAAATAGCTAATTAATGAGGCAAACTAATCTCATCAAGATCATCTAGTGATAGGAAAACTTCATCCAAGCATGAAAGCTCCGTGCCATCATCGTCGTCATTATCACAGTTGCGCTCCTGTACTCTACAAATTACCCATTTACTATAGTCCTGAAAATAAAAAAGAAAACCAAACATACTAAGAATACATGATCAAACAGAAGAAGAAAAACATGTTCTGTCTTATACTTACAATTTTGGAAAAGCTTCTTCTTCTTGAAGAAGAACGACTAGTTCCAGAAGAAGAAGAAGAAGAATCAGAAAGACTAAATTCTTGCATTACCCAATTGGTTTTCACACCTTCAGGTGGCTCACCAATGTAAAAAGCAAAGTATTTCTTTATGCCAACTTTGTTGCAGCTGGACCTTGAGAATATTGGTTCATCAAGTCCTAATGATTTCCAGTATCCATTACCAGTTATTCTACTCTGTGTTCTCCTACTATAGAAATACCATTTGTTTCCTTCTGCCATTGCTTTTCCTGTCCAATACATATCATGCATATAAATTAATAAATAAATAAGCATATACAAATAAATAAGAGTATGTTCCTTTTTCTAACAATTTAAGCTTTTAGATGAGAGAACATTTGGAATTCAAGTCTGTCATCGCTCATCATCAATATGAATATTTTCGACATAATTAGCCCATGAAAAAAGAATCAGACCTACGTATAAGGAAGAGTATTGAAGATATAATTAAGTAAATAAAAGGATATTCTTCCGGATGATGTACATATGATAGCACTAAACATACCATCCAAATCCCAAGGATCATAAGGGTAAAGATCAAGATCAGGAATGACATCAGGATGACAAGGTAAGAGACCAGCCTTGCGATGGAGAAAATGAACAACTAGTTCTTCATCTGTTGGGTAGAATCGAAATCCAGGAGGAAGGTTCACATTATTATCCCCCATGATATATCAATGTTATATAAAAGCTGATGGAGGAGGAATAATACAAGTAGTATATATAGTGATGGGAAATTCTTAGTATGGAAGAAGGACAAAGTAATGGTGTAAATATTTGGAGGAAGGTTATTTATAGAGAAAGAAATGAAGGAGAGAGAGAGTATATAGAGAATTGACGTGAGAAAGAAGGTGCTTTAGGAGATCATCAACACCACCACCATACTTTCACTTCCCAATTCTGTGCCTGTGTTTTGCTTCAAAGAAGGTTTTGCTTTCCTTTTTCATTTGATTAGATATTTAATGGATAAATAGTTGGTTTGGCAGGCGGCTCTCTGCTCCAAGGCGGCGGGGTGGCCACCTATTTATGTGAACGTTTGGGTCGAAATCCAATACTCCTATGTAAGATCATCATTGGGACCTGCTTCTATTGGACGGAATTCATTTTGAGTGACTGATTGTATGAGTCAAAATTACCTCAAGAGGATCCGAGGTCGACAAGTAAACATAAAGATTCGTAGGGGGCAATTAACGGTGGTCGAGGTCGAACATTAAGGACAGAGTATTAACAGCTAGTTTTTGTAATAAAATATTAAAGTGTATGTAACAACTAGGCCGGTCGTTTTGTAAATTTACATCCCAACCCCCTATTAACTTCTTTTCCCGTGTTTACTTCTGCTATTGTGATTTGCCGGGAAGATTTATTTCGGGTTTCGGAGTGTTTTGGGACACTTAGTCCCCAAATGAGAGTTTAAGTATTAGAATTTGGACCATAGTCGGAGCAGTGTGAAGACGACTCCAAATTGGGATACAGTCGATTCTATTAGCTGCGTCGGCTGATTTTGGGATTAGGGACGTGTCCGAATTGTGTTTTGGAGGTCCATAGCTTATTTAAGCTTGAAATTCCGGAAGTTGAATATTTGGAGTTTTCGGATCAATATTGAAATTTTAATATCGGGGTTAGAATCCGACTCCGAAGTTCGAATAGGTCAATAGTGTTGAATGTGACTTGTGCGCAAATTTTGGGATCAATCGGAATTGGTTTAGTTAGTTTTATCACCGGGTGTAGGATTCTTGAAATTTCAAGCTCCTTAGGCTTGGATTGGAGGATGATTCGTAGATTTAACACTGTTTGATGTGATATGAGAGTTGGAATGAGTCTGAATGATGTTTTAAGACTAGTTGGTATGTTTGGTTGATGTAGTAAGGAGCCTGCAGGTGCGGCCCACAGATGCGAGACAGTAAGTCGCAGGTGTGATTTGGGCACTGATGGCCAGGGATCGCAGATGCAGTTATTGGACCACAAAAGCGGACCGCATCTGCAGAGAGGGAGCGTAGGTGTGGTTTATGGCCGTTTAATAAAATCTCGCAGGTGCGAGTCCCTAGCCGCAGAAGCGAGACCGTAGGTGCGTTCCCGTGAACGCAGAAGCGAAAGTCGATGGGCAAAAATATGAAAATCGAGGATTTGAGTTCATAACTTGGAAAATCAAATTTGGAGCTCGGGGTAAGGCGATTATGGGAGGATTTTGAAGAGGAAATCAGTGGGTAACGATTCCTTATCCCTTTCTAGTTGTACTCCATTGTAATCTTAGTATTGTATTCTCATTTCGAACTTGGGGTGAAAAATCGGGAGAAATGAGGAAAATTTTTCCAACTTAAAATCTGAGTTTTGAGGGAGATTTTGGTATCGTATTTTGATAATTTTTGGACGAGTGTTCTCGTGAGTGAATGGGTGTTCTAAATTGATAACTTTTGCCCGATTCCGAGATACAGGCCCAGAGAGGATTTTTGGGTGTTTTCCTATTTTCTTATCTTAACTTCGATTCCTTTAGGTAAATCCACTGTTTGTAGTTATATTTACATTATGAAATTTATTTAATAAGATTTGGGTCATTTAGAGTTGGATACTCGTGGCAAGAGCGTGGTTTCGGTTGATTTTTAGCTGGTTCGAGGTAAGTGGCTTGCCTAACCTTATGTGGGCAACTCTCCTTTAGGATTTCGGTATTGATATTATATAAGTGCCATGTACTTGTGGTGACGAGTGTGCACACATGCTAATATTTGAAACATCCCGTCTTCATTAAGTAAATATTTATATTTTTCTTGTGATTGAGCAATACTTGTACTTGAAGCCTCTTGTTTAGTTTAGGAAAAGCATGCTTATGTGATCTACTTGTCGTATTTGCTTTAACTGCTTACTTGTATTATGTGCAGCAAGTTTAGAGTAAAATTCCTGCTTATTTTCGAACAGAAGCGTAGATTCTTTCTTGATACTGTTATGTGTTTACTTTGGGACTATGGATTGGTATTTTGGGAGATCCCCATGCACGTTTACATTTGGGACTACGGGGTGGCACTCGAGAGATTCCCCTGTAGTGCATATTTACCTTGGGACAACGGATTGGTATTCCAGGAATTTCCCCTGCACATTTAATATTTGGACTACGGGACGATATCTCGGGAGATCCTCTGTACATTTACGTTTGGGACTAGGGACAATATCTTTGGAGATCCCATGTTGTTCTGTCTATGTGCTGAGTATATTCTGTCTATGATTTTACTCTTTATTCACTGTTAGTGTTTTAGTTATACCGTCGCACTTCATACTGTCTTACCCCTGTCTTATATATATAACTAGTAGGGACCCTGACCTTCCTCGTAACTACTCGACCGAGGTTAGGTTTGGCACTTACTGGGTACCGATGTGGTGTACTCATGCCCCTTCCTGCACATGTTTTTTGTGTGCAGATCCAGGTTCTTCGGCTCAGTCATACTATTAGTGAGGCGATGTGACTTTTAGAGACTTCGAGGTATATCTGATGTGTCCGCAGACCGTTGAGTCCCTCTCTATTAGTTATAGACCTTCTGTAATTACTTTGTTTAGACTTCTGGAATTAGTACATTTTGTATTTCCTCTATTTTTTGATTCATGAGATTTTAGGTTTTGGGAGTGTTACTATTGTTCGAGAGTATTATTATTGTATATGTCGAGCGGCAGTGTAAACTTTCTCTATTATATTACCCGTATATTGCTAGTTTCGTATCTTTATTTTTTTCCACAAATTGTTAGGCTTACCTAGTCGTAGAGACTAGGTGTCATCAAGATAGTTCAAAGAGAGAGAACTTGGGCCGTGACACAACATTTGTACTATTAAGGTTGAATGGGTATGCCCCATTTAAATAGAAAAAGAGAAAAGGGTAAATGCATGTAACTTTCATTTGATAAGAACACTTTTTGAGAAGAAGACTCTCTCTCTAGAAAAAATACAAATATTCCCTTTCTAATAAGATTGTTCCATTTATTATTCCGTACTTTTCTATCAGGTGGAGAATAGTTCTAATATTCTAGGATTTGTCTATCACCCCTCAGAAAACAGAATCATCCATTCCTCGTTCAATATTGGGTGAATCATTCTCCTTATTTACGTTAATGCCATTTATTTATATTTATTGCTTGATACTCTCTTATAATTGCTGAAACTTTTTAGAATATTAAATGCATGTCGCATTTAACCCCCTACCAACGTTATCTTGTAATATTTGTGATAACTAGTTATAAATCTAGGGATATTATCATTAACTTAGTTTAATCCCGTGTTACATAAAATTATTAGTTTAATCAAAAGTTATACTTTTTGGTCAAACAATTTGGCACCATATATGGGGATTTCCTAATGTTTAGTTTCTTCTAGATTTGTAACTAGCACTAATTAAGAAAAAAAAAAGAACAAAACTCCTTTTTCCCTTGCACACATGGATCTAACATGGCAGGTATGGAGAAGAAAGAATGAAGACAATGACCTATCTCACTATGAACCACTTGAACACCGTCAATGAAGTTTCTGCAGTAGAAGGCGAAGATATATCTAACACCTCTCCTAGGCGAGATGGGTTGCCCATACCCTACAGTAGTATCACAACATCATGCGGTAAAAGAACTTCCACGTCCACGACGGAAGAGGCGCCAGAAGCATGGAAAAAGCACCTTGAGACTTGGCTACCTAACATGCTAACCATCATCCTCAATAAGCCTGCCCAGGAGACAGTCAGAGAAAATGCAAGGATCTGCATCACACCAACAACGATCGAGCAACACGGCTCTTTCCCTCCAGTAACAGGTTTAACTCACACTATTAATAATGCAGGTGATGACACCCTCACATCCATTTTGAAAAATATGGAAGAAATGGAAAATGAGAATAAAGTACTTCGGGACCAAGTGAGAGAGCACCAAGAAAGAGTAGAAAAAATACCGGGCACCCAAAACTCTTGCCAAAAAGAGATATTGGACAGTTGCCCTGCGTTGCATGCCAAAGACCTTCAAAATGCTGACCTATTTGAAAATTTATGATGGTACGATTGACCCTGAAGATCATGTGACTCACTACGTCAGCGAAGTAAAAGGAAATGACCTCGCCATGGAACAAGTATTCTCCATCTTGTTGAAAAGGTTATGTGAGACACTCACATAAAGAGCATTGACTTGGTATTTACAACTGTCGGCGCGTTCTATCAAAACATCCGAAGAGATGGACGACAATTTCGCAACGGCCCACGTTAGAACCAAAAAATCAAAAGAAAGAGTGAATGATATATTCACCTTCAAACAATCACCTAGAGAGCGTTTGAGGGAGTTCCTTGCTCAATTCAACCAAGTAAGGATGACCTTACCAAATGTTTCAAAAGGAATAGCCATAGCAGCTTTCTAGAACTGGCCGAGCAGGATCGGCTCGAGGGCGACCAAAAAGTTGTTAAGTTAGCTTATAAAATATCCTCCAACCACTAAGGATGAACACATAACACCTACTGTATCGAGGTCCACACAGATGAGGATGACATAAATGGGCCAACCCATTGACTAACCTCGGTACAAGCCGAATCAAGAAAGAATCGAAGAACGATGTCAAGAGAGACCTCGCAACTCCACAACATAACTGGGAAAAACATCAGCCATACATCAGGAGTGTCATCATGCCCCCCTCCATCCACAAACAGGACCTTCTAGACCAAGAATAGAGACTCACCGGAATAAAAGAGGTATACCCCCTTTATTATCTGCTCACAATTTTGTGTGTTACTTTTAGAAATAGTCTACGCATTGGAGAAGCTCGAGCCAAAGGTAAAGTGGCCGCAAAGTATGAGGTCAGACGAAAACACCAGAAAATTAGATGCCCTATGTGAGTTCCACGAAGAGAGAGCTTCGCCAAGGACACCTTAAAAATTGTTGACGAACCAGGGGAGGACCAACTTTGCTCGAGGACGTGAACAACATTAGGGACAACCACCACCCTCCTCGACTCGCACCATTGAAATGATCACCGGGGACGGCGACGATGCTTGTATTAACAATATAAAGTTCACTATGATGCATAAGCTCAAATGGTCGATCGCTCACGAACGGTACGATGAACTCGAAGAAAGTATCATTTTCTATAAGTCAGATACCCAGGGTTTGGTTTTTCCTCATTATGATTCCCTTGTTATCGTTTTACATATTAGATACAGATATGAGACGTATTATAGTAGATGACATGCATTATCCACCCTCGAGTACTTGAACAAACAAAACTCAAGAATAAGATATTGTCGCGTTGTATCATGCTGACATATTTTAACAATGCAGTTAAACGAACATCTTAAGAAATAACACTCCCCATCCTGGCCGATGACGTATCTCTGGAAACGACACTCCATATCATGGAATAGGACACGACGTACAATGCCATAATAGGACCCATAGATACACACCAAGAGGGCTATCATGTCCAGCTTGTACCAGATCATTAAATTTTCAACCCCTCGGGGGATATACAGTATACAAGGAGAACAACGCATATCTCGAGAATTCTACCGCATCGCCCTTTATTGTATGACCACTCAACAAATCAAGGGAAAAGCAAAAGAGACATAGCAATTAACATGGCCGACGTCGAGCAGTGATGAAAGGGAAGACGTCATCAAAGACCCTAAAATGGTAGAAGCCGCGAAATCAACCACAGAAAACCTCGACCCCATCCAATTAGATGGTGAAGACCACAACAAGAAAGCTTACATCAGCTGCAAACTTTGAAAACCAGGTAAATTCCGTCAATTCTTAACGACTAACACAGACTTGTTTGCTTTTAGTTATGCAGATATGCTAGGTATCCAGAAGGAGATCGCTACACACAAATTGAACACTGACCGTTTTCACCCCCGGTGAGGCAGGTTAGGCGTAAGTTCAACTCTGCAATAATCAAGGCTGTAGGCGAAAAAGTCAAAAAGTTATTGGAAAACGGCTCCATCAAATTGTCAAAATACCCGCAATGGGTTGCCAATGTGGTCATGGTGAAAAATAAAAACGGGAAGTGTCAAATGTGTATAGATTTTACAAATTTAAATAAAGCATATCCCAAGATTCATTTCTATTACCTCATATTGACAAACTCATTGATGAACCGACAGGGCATGAGTTTCTAAGATTCTTAGAAGCCTATTCAGGCTATAACCAGATCTTCATCGATGAGGAGGATCAATAGAAAACCACGTTTATCACCCATCAAGGAGTATGCCTTTCAGACTAAAAAATACAGGGGCGACATATCAAAGGTTGATGACCAAAATGTTCAAAGATCAGCTCGAAAAGACTATAAAAGTCTACATGGGCGACATGTTGGTCAAGTCCAAGAGGAAAAAAGAACACATAAGCCACTTAAAAGAAGCCTTCGGTATACTCAAGCGGTACGAAATGAAATGAAACCCCCAAAAGTATGCATTTGACATGACTTCATGAAAATTCTTGGGTTTCCTAGTATCACAGTGAGGTATCGAGGTCAAACCCATCAAAATCAAAGCCATAGAAAGAATTCCAGAGCACTTGACTATCGAAAAGCAGGTTCAAAGGCTAATTGGTCATGTCGTCACCTTGTCAAGATTCAACTCACGATCATCTGACAGATGCAACAGGTTCTTTAGCGTACCTAAAAAGGACAACAGCCTCCAGTGGACCTCTGATTGAGCCCAAGCCTTGAAGGAGTTAAAATCCTACTTGTCATGAATGCCATTGCTCTCTAAACTCAAACTTGGAGAGCGGCTCCTCATCTACCTCGTTGTATCTAAAATAGCGGTGAGTGCGATCCTGGTTCGGGAAGATAAAGGTCCGCAATCTCCTATCCACTATATTAGCAAAACTTTAATTGACGCCAGGACGAGGCACTCCCACCTCAAAAAATTGTCTCTGGCCTTGGTCGTAGCTTCACGAACTTAGACCTACTTCTAGTGCACCCAATCTCGGTAGTCACGACTTTTCCCTTATGAAGTATTTTGCATAAGCCCTAGCTATAGGGCAGGTTAGCTAAATGCTCCATAGAATTAAGCGAGCATGATATCACATATAAACTACGAACGACGATAAAGTCACAAGTACTTGTCGACTTCGTCGGCGACTTCAGCGTAAAAGTAATGCCCGAAGTCGAAGGAGAAGCTGCCAACACTTCTCCACAAATATGACAATTGTGGATTTTGTACACCGACAATGCTTCAAACGCATCAAGGTCTAGACTTGGACTCGTACTCGAAGTCCCAACAGGCAAAGTAATTCCCCAGTCCATAAGGTGCCGGACATGATTAATAATGAGGCCGAGTATAAGGCTGTGATTGCAGGATTAAGGTTAGAACTTACGTACGGGGAAAGACGAGTCGTACTACGTTACAACTCTCAACTTATCATCAACCAAGTCACAGGGACTTTCCAGGTAAAATACCTAAGGTCACAAAAATACGAGGCCGAGATTGACAAATGTCAGCTCGGCCAAATTTCTCGAGCACAAAACGCAGGTGGTCTCACCAAATTAGCAGCAGCCACCAAAAGCATAACTGGAGAAAGAAACATGGTCAAATCGAAGTAAGGACCATACAATTAACTTGGGACTAGCACAACTGTATTGTTATATACTTGCAGGATGGCGTACTCCCAGATGATAAAAAGAAGCCAAGAAATTTTGGATATAAGCATCAAGGTACAATATCATCCATAATGACCTATACAAAGGACATATGGCAATCCTTTGGCGAAATGCCTAGACCTGCACCAGATACGGCGCATCCTTGAAGAAGTCCACGAGGGCCACTGCGGAGCTTATTCCAGCAATTGAGCTCTAGTCAGATGTCTCATATGGGCAGGTAACTATTGGCCCATCATGAAAAAAGAGGTCGCTGACTTCGTGAAAAAATGCGAGCAATGGCAAAAATACTCCCCAACAATCCACCAAGTGGGTGATCACCTCCACTCATTCACTTCTCCTTGACCGTTCATCAAATGGGGATGGACATCATCGGCCCCCTCCCTGAGGGGGGAGGTAACGCATGATTTCTTTTTAGTTTCAATTGACTATTTTTCTAAATGGGTGGAAGGATGAGCATTTATCCAAATACGTGAACATGAAGTAATCGCCTTTATATGGAAAAACATCATGTGCCGCGTCGGAATCCCCAAAGAGATCAGATGCGATAATGGCCCCAATTCACAGGAAAAAAGATCATCGAATTCTTTACGAAGTGGCATATCAAAAGAATACTCTCAACGTCGTATCACCTTTCAGGCAATGGGCAAGCAGAATCCTCCAATCAATGAATACTGAATATCATGAATGAAAAGCTCGAGGACGCCAATGGACTATGACTGGAATTATTACCAAAAGTGCTTTGGGCCTATCTAACAACATTGAAGACAAGCACGGAGACACCCCTTACTCATTAATCTGTGGGATCGATGCAGTAATACCAGTCAAAGTAGGAGAGCGCATTTTGAGATATTCTTATGAGAGCAGGCCGAGGAACGACAAATGTAGAGGGTAAGAGCTCAACGAAGTCGAGGAATGGGGATACATGTCCTACATACGGATGCTCGCGCAAAAGAAATAAGCAGAATGCTATTATAACAAAAAGGGAAAAGTTAGACCACTTAAGGTCAGGGATTACGTGCTCAAAGCCAAAACACAAGCAAGCATAGACCCGCAAGAAGGCAAATTGGGAACAAATCGGGACAGCCCATATAGATTCACGACAGTGGGTTATTCCAACTAGAAACAATGGAAGGAAAACTATTACAAAATAACTGGAACGTCGCCCACCTCAAGTATTACAACTTTTAAGGAAAAGTGTTCTCTAAGTCGTACTTTTCTTCCATTACTTGAGTTCTGTCCCAATTGGTTTTCTCAAGAAGGTTTTTAATGAGGCGACAACAGGGAAGTTGAAGTGCGAATTGAAGAAGGCATATGGACGATCAGTTCATTGCCCAGCCTCTCAACACTTCTCAAGTCACCCAATAAAGGGACTAACTAGATAACATAGACTAAGACTGGAATGCCAACCTAGAAAATATGTAAATTTCACAACGTATATGACCAAAACATAAATTTATAAAGTTTCCCATATTTTTTCCCAAGCAACATTACCTCAATACTAATCGGCCCCCGGGCATCACAAAACAAAAGTAACATTTAACCTCACTCGAGTTTATTATGACATTCGACCTCGTTCAAATTAACTTACATTTGACCCCATATGGCTTAACCAAGTGACATCTGACCTCTATCGAATTTACTCACATTCGACCCCGTTTGAATTAACCAAGTAGAATTCGACTTCATTCAAATGAACTGACATTCAACCTCTCTCAAATTAACTCACATTTGACCTCGCTCGAATTAACTCACATTTGACCTTGTTCTAATAATTAAGTTATGATCAACCTCGTTTCGAACTAAGTACATGTTACATTCGACCTAGTTTGAATAATCACCTACTAGCCCACGACCATAACCAAAACTAAATTCTGTTTGGACCTCGTTCAACACATAAATCAAGTTTTTACGACTAAAGTGGCCAAAAGGCAAAAAAAAAACGTGCAAGCTCGGGGAGAAGGAAAAGAATCAGACGCAAACAGCAAAAATGACATTTTATACTTCAAATGTATTCTTTAAAGAGGCAGAACTGACGCCCGCAGACGCATGTACGAAATTTACACGCAAAAAGAAAGAAATGTTACTATTTACCACCTGAACCAGCAGTGCCATCGCCACCACCACCATCGACACCAGGATACTCATCCTCGTACCTAGCATCCTATTCAATCCTATCCACATATCTATCGGCATCACTCGCCTCTAGTGTAGCAGGGTCATAGCCACGAACGATCTAAGTTGCACGTGACTTAGTGCGAGCATCCTCGAAGTCAGCCTCAAGAACTTTCCCTGCAGTCACCAAATCTCTAAATAAATACAGTTGAGCCTCGACGTGAATCCATTTATCATATAAATCCCCCGAAACATCAGGGAAAGCAAAAGTGTGACAAAAGGACGGCTGCACCGATATTTATGCCATCTCGGCCTCGAGAATGATGACTTGGTCACCAAGGCTCAAACCCTCTCTTTCCAGCTCCCATATCCGTTCTTCGAGTCGCTCTTCTCTAAGTTTGTCCGTCTCCAAATCATTTGCCTACTTAGATCGAAGGCCGCAATTGCAGCCTCCAAAGCCTACATTTTTATCGGCACCCCTAGCCGAGCCAACTGTGCCTTTTCCAAATCCATCGTCTTCCTGGCGACCTCACAACTTAGAGCATCGGCCCTGATCAAACATTTCTCGAGCTCAGCCTGTAGAGAAATAAATTGGGCCTAAAGGTCCGCATATTGGGTTATCAACTCCCTTACTCACCTCGAGCTATTCTTCTTTCTCTCTCAGCACTCCCTCGACGATGCTGCACTTGGTGATAACCCTCATCAACTCGTCATCTTTATGCTTCAGCTCATCTCATTTAGCTTGGAAAATACCACTCTTTCCAAACCGCCTACAGATCTCATGGTGCTTGTTGCCGTATTCATGGTACTTCCTCTCCATCTTCTTAAAAATGGTTTTGCGCCTCTCTTATTGGCTAGCACTCTCAATCTACAAAATAATGGTCTGAAAAGAAAAAATAAAAATAGAGGAAGAAAATCAAAGTCAATAAAAAAGTGTGCAAGGCATGTAAACCAGAAAGGTTGGAAAACTTACTCTAAGGGCGAGACCGGCTATACTCGTCTTGCGACATCATCCAGTGTCTCGAGGGTCCTTCCCTTCACATCGGAGCAACAAGGACCTAAGGAAGGGAACTATACTCTCTATATTAACCAATAAGTCCCGATACATACGAACCACGATGGTCCTCGAGGACCCATCTAATCTGATTTCAATACGATTTAACCCCTTGCTCAGCATTCGAACCTCGTCAGGATCAATATCAGAAGATCTCGTCTCATAACCGTCCTTAGCAACCACTTTTCCTCTCCATCTGTGGATGGTCCCCTAGCTTCAATGTAGGTATCCGAATCAGATTGAAGATTCGTACCATCTTCAGAAATGATGGTGGTCGGCTCATAATCACTCCTAGTAGAGTCTACGGCTCGGTTGTCCCATCGTAGACGTCCACCGACCTACTTTTACGAGGGATTAATCCCTCCTTGCTCGTTGATGACTCATCTATTAAATAAAGCAAGGGAGTGGCCGAAATATATATACTAAGATTGCTGATGATCGAGCCGATGTAGCCGAAACGATAGGTTGAATTGAAGTGGAGAGATGGACAGGCCTGGCCACAAAAACTATACGGTCGGACCCCATTGTAGTATTCTTCTGGCAGAATGCTGGAGCATGAGCCCTCGACCTCCTCGAGGATAACGGGGCTGAAAGTAAAAAGGAGGAAAGAAGGTTAAGAGGTTGATCCTCACGAAGTAATAAAAACTCAAAATGGGTAAAATCACTAGTCAAAGAAGGCGCGGGCCCAAACTTCATAAGTAAGGACAGCCATTGACAGATCCTTGTTGTGTAGGGGATAAATTGGCTCACCCAATCATGTATGTCCTCGACCGAGGGAGAGGATGCGGTAGCAAAATGTCGATTACGTTTTAAATTAGCGTAGCCAAGGCATAATATAAAAAGAAGAGAGAAGGGGAGAGATTTTTACGTGCGTAGTTCCAAACCTCGGGGAACCCGCTTGCATTGACCACCACACCCTCAGTTTTGTCGTAGAAGTAATTAAGCCAAAACTGGCAGTTTTCCTTGTTGTCTATCTTCACCAGATATTTTCTACCTCGATGGCGAAGATGTAACATCATCCCCCCTATAAAAGCTAGGGGCAAAGAGGTTCATTAAGCGGCTAAGTGTCACCTCAACCCCGACTAGTTCTGCATACTTCGTAAGCATGCGGATAAATTTATAGATATATGGAGAAAGTTAGGCCGGGAAGATACGGTAATAGCGGTAGAACTCCTCGGGCAGTGGGATAATGGTAAAAGAGTAACCGACATGGAAATGGTACTCATAGAAAGCGCAATACCCAGGACGGTGTATTTGCACCATGTCATGCCTTGTTGGAACTAGGTCTATGTGAGCAGGAATTTTGAATCTACACCTTTGAAACCTCAGGATCATCTTCAGCATCTTCGAAAATTCAAACCTGTCTTTGCCACTACGAGGTACTATCTCCTCCACCGTAGGAATGTTATCATCTTTAATGGCAATCAAAACACTATCATCATGGGGACGCATGCGCACTGCCAAAGGAACAGGTTCAGTCGCCCTCCCAGAACTAGAAGATGCATTAACCAACTTTATTTGTTTATATATGAAGAAGATATAAGCACAGAGGAGTCGTGAATAGCAAAAATCACCAGAATCAATAAAAACAAGGATATGAGAGTAAAGGTAAGGGGAGGAGGAACTCTAAATGAAGAAGGAAGAAAGAGATACATGGGTTCACTATTTGAGAATGCAAAGAATAAGGCAAAGGGTTTCATATCCTATTTATAAGAACTCATGCATCATTATCGAGGAAATAAACCGTCAATGCCTATCACAGGTACCAAAATGACAGAGGCACCGGAAACAGCGCAAAGTATCAAGAAAATGCATACTAATAAGACATAATGTCATGCCGTCACTCTAAATCGTGACCATTGATTATGGCTCATAAAGGGCCACGTTGCCACCTCGTCCAAGACGTTACTACTCGACCTGCTTGCCTAAGTTTCTCAACCAAAACTAACAGAGTTCGCTCATTGAGGTCATCCTTATTCAACCTCAATAAGTGGATGGACTAATTGTATGGGTCAAAATCTGCCCCAAGAAAATTTGGCATGGTGGAAAATTAAAGAAGATGACCCGCCCGAGGTCGACTAGTAAATAGTAAGACGTATAGCCGGGCATTTAACGATGGCCGAGGTCAAGCATCAAGGATAGAGCACTAACAGCTAGTCTTTGTATAGGATATTAAAGATAATATTTCATTGAGTATTCTCCACATTTGTACTATTAGAGTTGATTGAAGGTATGTCCTATTTAAATAGAAAAAGAGATAAGTAGAAAGCAAAAAATTATTTAATAAGAACACTTTTTGAGAAGAAGAATCTCTCTCTAGAAAAGATACAAATATTACATTTCTAATAAGATTCTTCCATTTATTATTCTATACTTTTTTATCAGATCCGAGAATAGTTCTAATATTCTAAGATTTGTCTGTCACTCATCACTATCAGAAAGATGAATCATCCACTTCATTCAATATTGGGCGAATCATTCTTCTTATTTACGTTAATGCCATTTATTGATATTTATTGCTTGATACTCTCTTATCATTACTGATACTTTTAGGAATATTCTATGCACGATGCATTTAATCCGCTACCAACGTTATCTTGCAATATTTGTACTAACTAATTATAAACCTAGAGATATTATCATTAACTTGGTCTAACCCTGTGTTACATAAAATTCATTAGTTTAATCAAAGGTTTACACTTTTTAGTCAAACATTGATAGTATTAAATATTTCTATACAAATGGTATATATAACTTAACTTTTTGTATATGTATATATATTATCTGTCGAAAGTGATATCAATGACCTAAAAATAGATAAAATTACGTGCTACAACATGTTAAAACACATCGATAGTATAAAAATTCTTTTCAATACAGTATATATAAGTTAATTACCCAATTTATCACTTTGTACATAATGTATGTTAATCGCCTTGGCCTTTGGCGAGGCCTATGGTAGCGCATAGCTTCATAAACAAGGTGACTGTACTTGCAAGAGATCTGTAGATATTATGGCGCGGCTTACCATTTGAAGATTTAAATTAAGTTTATCTGATTATATCACTATGTATTAATTAAATATTCATTCGGAAAGGTGTATTCATATAACTTATATAAGTTCTATCTTGTTCATCAATCTCCTTTAAAACAATATAATATGTTACAACTTGAGTTTGACTTGCAGATGCAACTTGTTGAGTTCATAATTCTTTTAGCTACATTGTGGGTTGCCAATGGAACAGTGATGGTTGATTAAGAGTAGAGTTTCCTACACATCCATCCCTCTCTTCCTTTCTCGCGCTCATCTTCTTTGTTAATTTGTGGATATAATGGGATCGCTTATACTCATTCTTTCTATGAGTCAAATGGTCTATATGTTGTGAGCATACAAACAGTACTGGAAATTCTACTTTTCCGATAAGTTATATTTTTTGATAAATTAAAGATATATACTCTATTACCTGTGAAAATTTTTTCCAAGATAGATCTTATTAACGGGTAGATGAGTAGTAATTAAACAATGAATATTTAGTGTTTATTGACAAATACTTGGAGTAAATGATGAGTTCGCGGAGCAGAACAAAAGTTGGATGGTTGAATCAAGCCTTACAAGGTGCAAGTACTTATAATTTTACTATTGGCAAAATGGGATGTCTTTTTTTTCTTTTTCTTTTTTAAATTATTTGGTCCCTATAATAAATGTACCTATTAGTAAACTTATTGGAAAGTGGGGTCATCATCACACTTCATGCTTATATCATCCTCCTCAGTCCATCCACGTGTCATGGATTTCATCACAAGGCTGCATATTGGAGAGTCCATAAAACTAACAGTTATCATAATTAAGCTCTTTGAAATAATTGAGTTCTTAGTTCTATCCCTTTTTTTAGAAGAAAAACAATAAAATTGTTACTCAAGATGTCTATGGATCATGAAGTTAAAAAGTACTGGTATTACTATTATCTTGGCCCCAGTAATCCCTGATATCAGTCATTTACCTCAATATTTTCTTTTACATTTCAGCCATTCATTTTAGATAATCATGATTATGGGATAAGTAATTCCATTAGTAGCCAAGATTTATAAGTTCACCAACCATGATCTATATCTCGCAAAACCCTAATAAGAATTAAGGCCTTTCACGTCCAACTTGTATAATGGAAATTCTAGTTTTCTTCTCTGATTATTGCTAATAGTGATCAACAAATAATTAATGTATGAGACTAAATTGCAGTACATGGCCTTATCCAGTTAAACTTTCTTGTGAGATTGCACAAAATTTTGTGCCAAGAATCTTCTCTGTGGCAATGCCACAATTGGTACTGTGTATCCCATTATTATTGGCTTCTTCTGATGGACAAGTTTGTGCATTCAAGAATGTGTCTATCAGACCATCACGCAGAGTGGGTTTAACGTTTAAGATTTTTATGATTGAATTCATTTTATTATTAGAATTATAGTTTCAAATTTAATATTTGTTGAAACTTTAGTAAATTTTACATATACATCTATACACTATATCAAAAGTTATAGGTTTATACGAACCCGACAAAGCTACATACGCCACTGTGTCCACGGGCATACATAGATGAGCAGCTGACAATAATAATGAGAAAAAGACTAGGAAGTTGAAACAAGACAGTGACCTTGAAGCATTAGCAGAGCCTCTTTTTTCACTTGAAAATTACAAAATGCCCTTTCGTTTTGGTATAAATCCTATGCAGGAAAGCTCAATTCTCCTGCCTACATTCTCTTGAAAATGGCGTCTCGTTGGGACGCAATTGCTTAGACCACTTTATTTGATGTTATTTGTTTCGGTAGTGACCTCACTTTATTTTATTAGCGATATAATTAGTGGCTTAGTTATTAACTGTTTGAAAGCTACGGTAATTAAATTTTTTTTTTGAAAATAAATCATTAATCCGCCTTAAGTATCCTTTTAAATTCATGTAAGGCAAAGAAAATAAAGGGACTTGTCAGAGGCTGAAATTACATTAACACTAGCGAGTTAGTGCAACAACTCAACTAGGACAATATTTATAGCTTCATTAGCTATATATTCTTTTTAAACACATCCCAATGTAGGAGAATATCTTTCAAATTCATGTAAGGCAGAGAGAATGAAGGGACCTGTCGGTGCCTAAAAAGCTGTAGTGCGCTAGTAGTGGCGAGTTAGCACAACTCAACTAGGATAATATATAACCTCATTAGCGCAATAACTCAACTAGGATAATATACAACCTCAATAGGTTTTTTATTTTTTAAATTCATCCCAATTTAGAAAGATATTTTTTAAATTCATATAAGGCAGATCGAATGAAGGGACTTGTCTGAGGCTGAAAAGCGTAGTGCACTAACACTAACAAGTTAGCACAACAGTTCAACTAGGATATATAACCTCATTAATGCAACAACTCAATTAGGTATATATATATAATTTTATTTATTTATTTTATTTTCTAAATTTATCCCAGGATGATATTTTTTAAATTCATATAAGACAGAGAGAGTGAAAGGACCTGCCGAAAGCTGAAAAGTCGTAATGCATTAGTACTAGCGGATTAGCGCAACAACTCAACTAGGATAATATATAACTTCATTAGCTATATACAATTTCCATCATAAGTTTATGTGATTTCTTTTCAAACTATGATAAAAATATAATCTTATTTACTTACTCTGGTAAAACGATTTTGCTTCTAAAATAACACAGGGCGTAAACTTTGTACACTTATAGTAAAAATACATTTACACAATTAGATCAATTAAAAGTCTATTGAAAGGTAAGCATCTAATACTAAAAATGAGTTGGTAACTATAGAAAAGGTAATCGACCGAACTAAAAGTCAGATAAGTTACATTGAGCATGTAAAATTTTCTACGCGTTAGTGGATGTTACTTGAATTCAATAAAACAATATCAAAATCCACCAAATATATTTATGTTTTACATAATTATGTGTGGTTGTTTTATACCAAAGGTGTATTTGGTAGGAAGGAAAATATTTTTCGATTTTTTATGTTTAATTGACTTAAATATTTGGAAAATATTTTTTTTATCAATTTATTTTCCTTCAATTAGAGGAAAATATTTTCTTTATCAAGAGAAGGGAAAACATTTTCCAAAGCTTTTTCTCAACCTTCCTCTACCCTGACCAACCCAGTCCACCCCCTCGAAAAAAAATTATTTTTGTCAAACTTCGATTTTTCCGTTACCACCCACCCTACTACCCCACCCCTGGCAAATAAAAACCTTTTTTTTCAATTTTAAATTTATACTCCTCCAGATAGGAAAGTCTGAAGGTCTAGTATCAAGGTTGTAGGATAGGGGCCCCTAGAGTTTTTCGTACTCCTCACCCGGGGTTGGATGAGGCTTGGCAGAGCTATCCATAGATGATTTGTGTATTGGATTGTGTCACCCTTATGGTAGTTATTTATGGTAGTTACTGTCAGATATTATTGCATGCTATTTTATTTATGGTTCTTATGTTTAGATAATTATTTACGTTATTTCTGCTGAAACTACTAATGCTCTTTTGTTGTTTGTGTTTTTGTTGTTCCTTTCCTTAAAAACTGAGCCGAGGGTCGATTGGAAACATCCTCTCTGCCCTTCCGGGTAGGGATAAGGCCCGTCTACATATTACCCTCCCCAGACCCCACTTTGTGGGACTATACTGGGTAGTTGTTGTTGTTGTTCATTTTTTGCACCCCCTACCCTCCCTCCCACCCCACCCTCGCACAAAAATAATTTATTTATTTTTATAATTTAAATTTCTACTTTTTTTCGTTTTGTTGCCCTCCCAAAACCCCTGTTCGCCCACCCTTCGAAAAAACATTTTAATTATTTTTTCCAGTTTTAATTGTATTATTTCTCGGTTTAAATGCTCAAAGTTTTACAAGTTTCAAAATTATAAGTTCGGAGGTTTATGTGTTCGGAAGTTTACGGGTTTAGATATTATACAGTTTCCAGGTTCGAAATTCCGCGGTTCGAAAGTTTATGAAATTTGTGGGTCCGAAAGATTGTTGGTTTGAAAATTTATGCTTCATGTTTATTATATCTAAATTATTTATGAATATTTTTTAAATGTCAATTTCCTTAATTTGCATATCAAACACTGAAAAATGAATAAAATTACTATTTATTTTTCAAAAAATATTTTCTTAAAAAATATTTTCCACGAATAACATTTTTCATTATACCAAACACACCCCAAATGATTCGTATTCTTCATTATTTTTTTGCGGAAACAATTCAAACAATCTCGTGAAACTACAAATTAAATTAAGGATTGAGTTACGTTTAAAGCTCACCTACTAAATAGATTTAGTACAAGTAAAACAAATAAGACCAGCCAGCATGCAAATTTCGAATCAAACAGCTTTATTACACCTAATGCAACCATAATGTCAAGTACGGTAGTACGAAATAAATAATTCATGTTATAATTATTAAAGTCACCTAAATTTTTTGTTTTTTCACGATACAAAGATAATAGAGTTTGTTACTTTTAATTTATGCCTCTCTTTTCAAATAGCAGCATAATTATGGATAGCTATAGTGTATGGCCGCTCTAATCGTGTTTAGATAAATGCTGTATATACAATTTTCTTCGAATTTAGAAAATACAAAAAAGAATCTTTTCCAGCAAATTCAAAAGTGAAACATTAATCAGCCTATAGATATTGCTTATACAAAAGACCCTGTCCTAATCTTTATAGAAAACATATAAATTATTTTCATAAGAGATGACATGGATCAATTCGTGCCAAGAATCCATCATTAGAAAGATTAATGAAAAGAGAACCAAATGGTGCACTCATTCTTATATTTGTGTGTTAAAAAGAGAGAGAGAGAGCCGTAATAGAGTTGAAGTGACTGAATCTCTAGTTGTGAAGTGTGAACAAGTGATGACTACATTGTTGTGTCATTTCTTTTCTTTTCTTTTTTCTTTCTTTAATGTGGATTTGTGGAGAGCCACTTTTTCCAGTGTTAGTGGCAAGAAACAAACTCATCTTTATCCTCTTTTCCCCTTCCCCTCCACCAAAGTTCATAATTTGATGTCCTTTGCTTTTTCGCCTAACTATATTGTCATGACTTGCAATCTTAAGATGACGAATACTATTGGAGTTTGGATAGGAATAAAACAAAAGGAAAAAACTGTGTAAGACTAATAATAGAAACAACCAAAAACGTTTAAAAATGTCACTTAACTTTCAAAAATAATTTATTCATATTATTCGTTAAAAATATTTCTTTTATACTATTATTATTACGTATTTGGTCTATTTATATTATTATTAATTAATGACAATAATATGAATAAGTCAAATAAAAATTAAATCCTTAGTCAATAATTATATAAATGAGATAGTGATATAAAATGATTTTTTTTTAACGAATAATACAAATAAATTATTTTTAAAAATTGAGTGATATTTTTAAATGTTTTCCGTAAAAACAATAGGATTAGGCTTGTTAACAAGAGTGAAAATTGAACGGTTGAAGAGGAATTTGACATGACTAGACATGAGCCACGTGGAGGCCCAAATGTATACTACTTTTAGTTTGTGGAGAAAAACTTATCTCACCCAAGTCAACGAATGTATAACATTAATAATAAGGAATTTTTTCCTAAATATGTCATATAGCAAACATTATTATTATTATTATTATTGTATTTTGTTTGGTTATTACCCGTATATTTTATGTTTTTGTTATCAAAAATGTACCAAATGAAATCAATCTGATTTTGTAGCCTAAAATAGCGCCTGTTTTTAAGGCTCCCAATTAATATTTGATTCTGTCCCAATTAAATGGTCAATCAAAAACGGTAAAAGATCTTAACCAACGTGAATCTCTCCAGATTTCAGTTTCGAAAATCAGTCATTCTTCCACATCTAATATCGAAAATCAGAATTTACAGGGTGGTAGTCAATCAAATTGTAGTTCTTCCAGATTTCAGTTTCGAAAATCTTTCATTCTTCTACATCAAATACTGAAAATCAGAATTTACAGCGTGATAGTTGATAAAATTGTAGTTCTTCCAGATTTTAGTTTCGGAAATCACTCATTCTTCTACATCAAATACCGAAAATCAGAATTGACAACGTTATAGTCAATCAGTACGGAGATTTTACAATGTCAAAAATTCCGATAATGCTCAAATCTAATGGTTATTGGGATAACTATGGCAGATTTTGAGATTTTGAAGTTGATGCCATTTTGGTTGATGATAATGCAAGCTACGGAATTCTCCAGTCTACAATTGCAGAACAATTATCGATTGATACATCGGATAAAATTGTAGAAATAAAATACATTGTAATGATAATTGTCCTCCGTTGCAGATTAGGAATGATATGGGTGTTCGTGTATATATGAAAACGAAAAAAGAGAATAAAAATTTAGGTTCGTATCCGTTATGTATTAGCGTAAGAGATTTCAATATGGAATTGGCAATCACCAATAAATGCATCAGTACAGGTATGTTTGCTTCGAAACTGAAATCTGAGATTTTTGTGTTCTCTAATCAACTACAATTTGACGACATTTATCTACAATGAAACTACAATGTGAATGTATTGTCTGCAGGTTCTTCAGGATCACTAAGGTTAATAGAAATTCTATCTTCACCAGCTATTGAGGAATATCAAAGTGAAATAATGAATCTACTCAAACATGTATTGAAGAAGGACAAGTGTACCAGGACAAGAAGACGATAGTTGTTGCAATGAAGAATTATGCAGTTATGCACAAGTTCCAGTTCAGATTGAAAAGATCAAGCAATAGAAGGTATGTAGTTAGTTATTGATTTGAAAAATTACTGTATTATTGAAGCTAGGTAGGCAGTTGTAGTTAATTGTAGTCAGTTGTAGTTAATTATAATCAGTTTGTAGTTAATTGTAGTCAGTTTGTAGTTAATTGTAGTCAGTTGTCGTTAATTGTAGTCAATTGTAGTTACGTGATAGCCAGTTTGTAGTTAATTGTAGTCATTTTGTAGTTAATTGTAGTCAGTTTGCAGTTAATTGTAGTCGGTTGTAGATAATTATAGTCATTTGTAGTTAACTGTAGTCAGTTTGTAGTTAATTGTAGTGTTTAATAAATATGTCTGAAAATTGAATTTTTTTTGTAGCTACTGGCTTGTATGTGTAGCTCAGAACTGCAAATGGCATTTCAAGGCAACGTCTATTCATGATTTTTCATTGTTCAAGATAAGAAGTTTTAGCCGACAACACACATGCTGCCGAATGGACGAAACATTCATAAAGCGCAAATGTACTGCAACAATAGTTGGTAACATTGTCGCTCCAAAGTTTTGTGATCCTAAGACTGTTTACACGCCAAAGGACATACAAACTGACATGTTATCCGAACATGGAGTCAACCTAAGCTACATGCAAGCATGGAGAGCAAAGGAAAAATCATTGCAGTTTTTGAGAGGGAATCCGTGTGACTCGTACAACAGATTACCAAAATATTTTTATATTCTTGAGAAGAATTATCCCGGTTCTGTTGTTAAATTGAAGAAGGCAGCAGATGATTGCTTCTTGTATGCATTTGTTGCTCTTTGTACATCAATAAATGGTTGGCAACAATGTAGGCCGGTAGTAGTGGTTGATGGGACATTCTTAAAATCAGTATATAGGGGTATTATGCTGACAGCAAGCACCATGGATGCAGCAGGTAATAGATGTAATAATTTTGTAGTTAGAATGTAGTTAGTTTGTATTTAGATAAATCAATGTAGTTAAATTGTCTAAATTCTTAATATATATTTGTATTTTATAGTTAGTCTTATTTTATGGCTACAAATTGTAGGTTCTATTTTGCCCTTGGCATAAGCTGTTGTTGATTCTGAAAACGACGCGTCTTGGAGGTGGTTCTTTGAACAATTCAAGGAGGCATATGGTGAAAGACCTTCTATGTGTGTTGTCTCAGATAGGCATGAGAGTATATCGGAGGCAACATCAGTTGTCTATCCGGGAATGGCACACTACTTTTGCATGTGGCATATATGGACAAATATAAGGTCAAAATTCAAGAAGGCACATCTACAATTACATGAATTGTACTTTGCTACAGCACGGTCATATACTCTAGATGAATTCAATGAAAGGATGATGAAGATTGAAGAGGTAGACCCACATGTATCGTCTTACCTATATGATATTGGCTATCATAGATAGTCAAGAGTACATGCAACTGTGAATAGGACTTTTACTATGACGTCAAACATTGCAGAGTCGTTGAACGCTCTAACAAAAGAGGAAAGAGAGCTACCAATATTTGATCTATTTGAGTATATGAGGACTATTCTAGAACGTTGGACAAAAGATAAGCTATTGAAGGCAAATGGTACTTTCACATTACTTTGGCACAAATTCAACAAAGAATTGGAAGATAACAATACATTATCCCAGAAACTAAAGGTAATATATTCTTGTTTGGTGCAGGAAAAAAAAACAAAAATAGTAGTAGCTGCTGGAGTGTTTCCAGTTTGTAGTTAAAATGTAGTCAAATGTGGGTAAATGTAGTTAACGTTTATATACAGTTTGTTTGTAGCTGATTTGTAGTTAACTGATTGTTGCTAACATAGTTAACTGATTGACGCCTTATTATTTTCTTTTTGGTCTTGAATTGTAGGTGAGGGCTTCAACAGATCATATACATACTGTGTTAGATGGTGTGAAGCGGTACATTATATGTTTAGAAAATAAGAAATGTAGCTGTGGGCAATTCTAACTTGCTGAACTTCCATGTGCACATGCTTTGACAGCATTAAGGCATAGGAATGAAAGGCCGGACAACTATTGCTCACCGTATTACACAACGAAGAGCCTTCTTCTTACATATGAATTTCCAGTTAATCCTCTTCCTGATGAAGCCAAATGGGATGTTCCACAACATATTTTGGATGATATAGTAAAGCCACCGGCTGGAGATAAAAGGCAGCCAGGTAGACCTCACAAGGAAAGATATAAAACATTTGATGAAATAAACTCAAAGAAGTACAAGGTGTCATGTGGCAATTGTGGAGGTGAAGGACATAACAAAAGAACTTGCAAGAATGCGCCGAAAAAGAAAGGAATATAATGTAGCTACAATAGTTATTCAAAATACATGTTAGTGATCCCAAATTATCGGAATTTGTTGTGTAACTGTTCTACGTTTTGACGATAATAAAGAAGTTTATTCATATATTTGAGTAATGTAAACTGTTGGCAGATTGTAGTTATAATGTACTGTAAGTGTGTTCTAAATGTGTTACTCGGAACCACCTAATGTGAATTTGTAGTTAAACTGTATTTCAATTTAGTTGTATGCAAATGTAGTTATATTGAATTTTAGTTATATGTACTACAATTTTTGTAGTTATATGATTAATTGTAGTCAGTTGTAGTTAATTGTAGTATTTAATAAATATGTCTGAATAATGTATTTTTTGTATCTACTGGATGGTATGTGTAGCTGAAAACTGCAAATGGCATTTCTATGCAACGTCAATTCATGATTCTTCATTGTTCAAGATAAGAATTTTTATCCGAAAACACAACAGCTGCCTAATCAATGAAATATTCATAAAGCGCAAATGTACTGCAATAGTAGTTTGTAGCATTGGACTTCCAACAATTTGTAGTTATATGCAATTGTAGTTATATGTAGTGCAGTTTTGTAGTTATATGCAATTGTAGTTAATTGTAGTCATTGTACATAAATAATTTATTCCCACAATTATATAAGAACTGACAGTTATATAAAATGGCAACTGAAGGTATTATATATGCTATTAGATAGCTGTTACGGCAAATATGCTATTAGATAGCTCGAATACTCGTGTACAATGTATTCATGAAAAATTGTTCATTACAACCAAAATGACCTAATGATTACATTGTTTTCAAATCCAACTACCAAATATGAATAGTATACTCTACTTATTCTTTCGTTCGACTTTAATCCTCTCATTCTTAGCCTCTTCAGGTTCAACTGTCGGAGAAGCAGCAGTTGGGACTTTTGATGGTTGACTAACCTCTTCATCTTCATAATTAATCTTTTCTGGGAGGTTAAGCGCTCCAATCTCTTCTCCAGATGCAACCATGTTTGAGAACTGAAAGATGGAAATGACAGTTAAGTAAATTGAAAAGAAAATTGTAGACGTCATGTAGTTACTATAATAGTAATTGAAGAATTATACAAAGGTTAAAAAGAATACCTTGAGACACTCAGGCTTGATGATTTTTTCTTCAAGAATAGTTAACCAAATCTGTCCCTTTGTAGACGACCATCTTAAAATACGAGGAATGGAGTCAGAGCACCGTGTAGCAAGCTCGGTGCTGACAGAAGAACAACACTCGTATAGACACACTTGTAAGGCTAACGAGCATCCCCGTATAAGATAAGAATGAACGTTGGGACTGAGACGATGTCTGACAGATTCAACAACTTGCTTGAAAGATTTTGTACCCCATGGGTACGAATCAAAATTACCACTCTCTATAAGAAAAAATGTAAACTTGTCTATCAAACTAACATTGTCCTTATCAGAAGGACAAACGAAGAATTCCAACATATACAGGATACACAACTGTACAGCATCCAAATCATTTGTCCATGATTTGGATGTCATTACATTTCTCAAAAGCCATTTCTCGACCCGAGATTTGTTAGGGAAATATTTAGTCATTAAATGGCTAACATAATTAGAATTGTAACCATAGTCCGATAAACTATCGACACAATTAAAACCAGTTATCAAACAAAAATCTCTTAAGGAAAAAATCAATTTTTGTCCATTTAAAAGAACATAAAAGTAGTTGTCAGTAGACTTTGATAACTCATACTTCATTAGAAGATGAATTGATTGGTTCTGCATGCAGATTGGGGGCATATCTAATAAATAACCAAAACATATTTTCTTGAAACCACGTAATTGGTTTGGGGATAATAAAGCCTTTATCTGGCTAGGTATCGTTGGATCACACAAGCTATGAAATCGGATCACACCATAAACAACATTATGTTGAGCATAGTAAGGTCCATTCTGCAAAAAAAAGTATATTAATTGTGGTTAGAATGACGCTAGATTTCAGCATTACAATATATAATGTAACATATCATAAAACTACAATTTTAACCTACAAACTACATTTTACCTATATTCTCACTAGAAGTTATTTTACTAAAAGCATAACTAAAAGTTACTTTACAAATTACAAATCAACTAGACTGTAACTACATATATATCATGTCTTCTAATCACATTTCCAAACAACACTATAAAATTGCAGACCACATATCAACTACATTGTGACAGACTACATTAAACTACATCATAACTACAAGCAACTATACTGTAACTATAAATTTATTGAGCATGTACAATGTAACTACTTTTATACACTGTGTTTTTATCACAGTTCCAAATAAAAAGTACAGTAAACTACATTAAACTACAAAAACTATAATTAACTACAAATTTGAGTCAACAGTTACAGTTCCAAATAAAAAGTACATTAAACTACATTAAACTACAAAAACTACAATTAACTACAAATTTGAATCAACAGTACATTTGGCCAATTAACTACAAATTAACTACAAAAAACTACAATTAACTACAATTTGTATAAACAAACCTAGTATGCAATAATACAGTACATTTTGACAGAAAATCCTTAAACACCAAAAAAACACTTGCATACTATTTTTTGACAAAAAAATATTAAACTACAAAACATTAAGGAGAAAAAAAAATTGTTTACCTTCAATGAAATTTTTTGTGGAACCAATTTTGTATGTTTTTTAGAGTGTTTCATCTTCTTTTTTTTTTTTTGAGGGGGAAGGAGATGCCTTTTGTATTTTTGTGGTTTGAAGTTTGGGTGAATCGTCCACAAAATCATCATCATCGACCCTCAAGCTTTTCCCCTTTCGCTTGTGTTGTTTATCGGCTTCTGTTTCTACACCGGTAGCATCAACATCGTGCAAGTGCTTGGTTCGCATTTCAGCTCTGATTTGTCTTGGCGATGCAGGAACCCTATCTTTTCCACTTGCATGGACAGATTGTTGTTTTTTTACTGGTGATTTAGGTGTTAAAACACCCAAATCAAAAGATGGAATATCGGCTACTCTTTATCTTTTGGGAGTACTAGCTTTTTTCACCATTTTTGACTATGGATACGATTTTAGTGACTGAAACTGTGTTTTCTTGAGAAAACTTTGCAGAGGGTTCGGAAATGGCGGATGAACTTGAAGCAGTGAGAGAGAGAAAATGGTTTTGTAGAGGGTTTGGGACTTTGATGCTTCCGTAGGACTGAAAATATGGCGGATGAAACTCTCGATCTGAAACAGTAAAACCTTCGACAATGGAGGATGAAATTAAAGCAGAGAACCAGAGAATTCTGTTTTGGTAAATAAACGTGGGGGGGGGGGGGGGGGAGAAGGGGAGAAATTCATCGGTTTTGTTTGGAAGATAGAGAAAAACGTGTAAAATAAAATCTGAAAAGATTTTCAGTTCCACAAATCAAGCATATAATTAATAAGTTGATCATTAAACCTTAAATATAATTTTGGTACATAAATTAAAAAGTGGTATACTTAAATGTAATAAACACAAACCTTAAACATAGGTGGTTATAAGGTTTGTTATATGATATGTATATGTAAAAATCCCTAATAATAACATATATGTCTGCATGACATTGTTATGTATATTCTTATAGTATTAATTTTTACTCATAGCATATATATCAATATAATTTAGTGTAAATATTGACAAATTCTAAAAGGAAATAGATTAAAAAAAAAATTCAAGAGGACCATAAGTATCAAAATAAATATAAGACCAACTTAATACCTTAATACATTCCTGCTTTGCTTGTATGGGAATCTCACAAAGTTTGGGCAGACATTTGAACGATTCGGATTGGATATGAAAATTTCGATATGAATTTTTAATTTTTGGATTGAAGAAATTATAATTCAAACCAATTCAAATATGAGCGGATCAGATCGAATTTTTAAGTTCAGTTTTGAATTAATTAGATTGAATATTTTTTGACTTTGAACCGATAAATTAAGATTTTTCATTATTCGATACAGAAAGGAACACCCAAGTAAAGTATTCATGTCCAACTGCCCTAATAGTTCCTCATTCAATCACAATCACCCAATTAAAGTATTCATGCCAACAATAAAATCATTATTAAGGAAATGCAGCAGACGCATTCCTTAACAATGCAACTTCAACCTTCAGTATTAACAATCACAAAAAATGAAACCTGGCCGGGTAAGAATGAAAAGAACCATATAGTATAAGATTTTGTAGGGTATCGATATTGAACTTAACAATTAATATTAGATATATGAGCTAATGTTTAATGTGTGGGTATTAAACTTACTAGTATTTGGTACATGAAAAATAGGCGTCTCATTGATAGAGCTAAATATAAAGTATAAATTTTTTGAATTTTCGGATATCCAAAGTCCCGAAGTCCCAAATTCTAAATTCTAAATTTTAAAAAAATTAATCCAAAATCTAATTCATATTTCGAAAATTCAAAATTCGAATTTCAATTTGAATTTCGAATTTGCTCAAACTATACCGACGCTACTCAGCAGGCCAGCTGTTCAATAAGTAAAAAAAGGATATGTTAAGCTTCTGTTTTCCCAGGTGACTTGTGGGATAAGAGAGGAAGGAAGTATTTATTTTGGAAAATTTGTATGCTATTTTTATGACAAGTTAAAGGTAATTTTGGCTTATTATATAATATAATATAAGAAAAAGAATAGGTAGAATTGAGCCCAGGTGCTGGAATAAACTAGCTCAAGTTGGGGGGCAGCTACCATTATCTTCATCTTATCTTCAGTTCATCCACCAAATCATGCAACAAAACCTAGATTCACCAATTGGGCTTTCCTTTCTTGACCTAAGTGGAACTTATATCCATGAGAAACTAGTTGTATCAATATATTGTGCAGTATCTTGTTTTATCAGTTTTCATTATTTCAAGGGCTATGCTGGTTGAAATAGTAATAATGTCAAAGAGATTTTCACTTTTCCAGGAACGATCAAAATAAGTAAATAACTAATTGTCAATTCAAAAAGATGAAAAAATGCTGATAGGTCATAAACACATTCAAAAATTCAGTTTATAAACTTCTTCTGATCCTCACAATGTTAACTTGCGGACAGAAATTTGATGAATCCTGTTGAGACGAAGTCTTCCTGAAACAGTCTCTCTATCCTTTCGTAGCAAGAGGAGGCTTTGCGTACACTCTATTCTCCCCAAACCTTATAAGTGAAATTTTACTGTAGTCTTTCTGAAACAGCCTCTCTACGACACTATCCTTCCGGGGTAGCAGTAAGCTATGTATACACCCTCTAAACTCTATTAGTGAAATTTTACTGGATTGCTATTGTAAGCTTTGATGAATAGTTGAACATTGCAAATGTCTAAGTTCACTAATGCAACCGACACTGCCACAGAATTATAATGTTGTAGTATTAGCAACATCATTATAGAGCTAGCAACTATCAAATATATATGTCCACCATTTAGATATTAAATATAAGTGAACTGCTAATAATCCCCAACTTGCTGTGTTTGTGTTTTCTGCCTGTAATATAACATAACCAGTCCAGGTCTTTTAGTTTGTTTTAAAGAAAAAATCTGAACTTCAGCGAAACCGCCTAGATGGACTAAGAACCTCTTTGGATGAGCTTATTTTAAGTAACTTTTGAGCGTAACTAACCATAAGTTACGAATTCTAAGTTTTTGCCATTTGGCTTATTTTTATCATTTTACCTTAGAAATAATTTCTTAAAAACACTTACTTTATTCAAACACTACAAACTGGCTTAAAAGCACTTAAAATAAGCCAATCAAAATGGGCTCTTAATGAGAGTTTTGAAGGCAAAATCAGGAATAAGGCAACCTGACAATAGGATATCTAGATGACCCAAGTTACAATAGCCATAACCTATGTACTTAACAGAACACTCTTAGATGAGTCCCACAAATCTGATACAAACATTTATACACAGTTCAAAGAAGAAATGAATACTAGTTCATGAGAGTACAAATTCACCAAAAGCAAAGTGAACAGCTTCACATTATTGCATTTTTTAAATTTCCCCCAAGCAATGACATTAGCCCACCACCATGAACTCTGCCCTCTGGGACAACAAACTCAACGTTGTTGTTTGTGTTGTTTCTTCCAATCGCAAGGTCGGTGCTTCTATCGTCCTGCTTCTCTGAAGTTAAGGGGTTAGAACAAGTTGATAAGGCCTTCATTGACAAGGGAACCAATACTTGTGGTGGTATAAGTTGCTGCCTTTCAGCTGGCTTCTCGAGTGAATGAACTGAATCTGAGACCATGCTCACCATAGAAGAGGAACGATTGTTCTTCTCAAAAGTGGTCTTTACGGGAGAGGCAGCAAGGACCAGTCCATGGAAAAGTCCTGGTGCAATCATGCCTCCTTTATTAGCATGCCTCCCATGTAACAAGCTGCTGTGAGCAGCACATAGCCCTCCTCTTCCTCTAGCAAACTTCTCACATTTCCCCTCTCCCCAGCTGCAACGCTTACCACCACCATGAGCCTTGCAAAGGTCAGTACTACCTTGAGCACTCTTTCCACAGTTTTCAAACTTGCAACGTTTCCCTCCTCCGTGCTTAACACAACAATCTGTACGCCCTCGAGCACTCTTAGTGCATCCTGGAACAGTACACCTCTTCCCACCACCATGAGCAACACAAAAATTCGTGCCTCCATGTACACTTTTGGGGCATATCCCACCACCATCAAAGAGACAACGTTTTCCGCCACCATGTGCTTTGCAAAGAGGCGTACTCCCTTCGGCTCCTTTGGTGCAGCCAGCAAATATGCAACGCTTTCCACCGCCATGTGCTTTGCAGTACAAAGTGCTTCCCTGTGCACCCTTCGCACAACTAGGGTATTGGCAACGGTGTCCACCACCATGGGAAATGCACAAGCCAACTTTCCCCTCGGCACTACGGGTGCATCCTTCCACATTGCACCGCTTTCCCCCACCATGCTTGATGCAAAGGCCTGACCTGCCACGTGCTGCTCTGGTGCAACCTCCAGTAAAACTACAGCGCCTCCCACCGCCATGTGCTATGCAGTAATCGGTCTTACCTTCTGCACTTTTAGTGCATCCCAGGTGCTCACACCTCTTCCCTCCTCCATGGGCCTTGCAGTAGACGGTCCTACTCTCAGCACCTTTGTTGCATCCGGGCTTTTGGCATCTCTGTCCTCCGCCATGTCCAATGCAAAGACCTGTTGCTCCTCGAGCTCCTTTGGGACACCCCGGAAACTTGCATCTCTTGGGATTGGTTGTCTTGCGTGAGGATGTAGCCATTGTCGTTGGTTCGGACATGGTACTCATTGAGTAATCAGAGATACAAGAAGGTTCAGAGCTCAGCTCAGGGAGATGGAAATGCGATTTTGCACCTAGCTCCAAAAGTTCCTTGTTTTGGAAGGATAGTAGGTTGTTTTTAATTCTTGGAGCAAGCAGAAGTGAAGGCATGTATCCACCCGACTTCTTGGCCGTTGTAGAACCTTCATCCAGGACAGGGATCGCTGGTCTATTTCCACCCGAAGATAGCTGATCAAGATGATGAGGTGCCCCAGCAGTACTCTGAGTCATAACAGAAAAATCAAGTGCATTGGAAATTTCATCAGTATTGCCAGAGAGGCCAAGTTTGAGGATTGAATCACTCTCAGATGATAGCCGCTGATTCAACAAGGCTGTAAACCCTTTGTGTTTATATGCTCCACCAGGGCAATAATCGTCGGAAAACATTGTAGGTGTTGGGCCCAAACCAAGTACCAATTTAAACCCATCATCAACAGCATTTTGTTGCATAACATGGCTTCTACTGCTGGTTCCACTGCCTCCAAATCTGATAAACTCATTTCCTCCATAACCAAAGCAATCCAATCTTAATGTTGCATCATTCCTTGTGAGCTCGACATCTGGAATAAGGCACATATTTTTCTCATTAAGATCATTGGATGTTATCAAACTATATTAGGGAAAAGCTGACCTGAAAATAATTAACTGAATAATCTATTCACATATTAATGAAGAAACCCAAAAATCAAAAGAAAGAAAGCAAGTAAAGTAAGCCCTAAAGGAGCTACCTCCTCCACTCACAATCCCTGATGTGTCTGATCGATCCATTTTATCTAATCTTGTAGAGGGGCATCAAGAGTTGTGTAAATGCTCTTATATAAAACTGATGAGGAAGATACTAAAAGACAATAGCAGACCACGTCTCACAGTAGAGAGTCTCAGTTGAAAAACCTGAAAAAACAGAAAACAGGATGTCAGAATTCGTGAACTACAAATGATATGGGAGATGGAAAGGTTTCCCCCTTCAAGCATAATTTCAGCGATGTCAATTCCGTCATGAAGATACATTTAAAGACTTAAACAACAAGAATACAGAAGGCAAAATTGCAACTTTGTCTGCTTTTTTTTTGTTAATAACATATCAATGACAAGTTGCATGCCACATAAATAAAAGTTAATAATAAAGAGCTCAGTTTGGCATTTGAAAGTTAAATGTTGCAATACGTGCGGAAAGAAACGGAGATAACAACAGAATCAAAGGGCGGAAAGATAAAGAGAGGTAGGAAGGAGGATTTAAAGAATTCAGATAATAAGTGCTAGCATTACAAACAAGGTATATTACTTGCTACAACTTAAGAAGTTATCACAACAGTCCACATCAACCTCACCATTAATGTCATATATAGAATCGGCATAATCTTCCATGGCCTAGAAACTTATTCTGAATATGTTACATCACAAACAGAGGGCCTCAAATTCATAAAGGTATAGGGTATTAAGGTGCTTCCTTTTTCCATGTGAATTTCTACTCTTTCATGCCTTGCAGTGTGGAAAAATGAAGATCTCTTCTCCAAAGATGTGAGAAAGAATTCTCAAACACATAATATCCAGAATCAAATAATTCAATATATAATTTGTAACCGAAGAAAGCAAACAAACAAACAAACAACAACAACATACCCAATGCACTGAAAAAAACAAAAGAATTTTAAAACTATTACATAACAGGCACGCATACATGAGAGTATAAAAAATATCTGGGCATTTGCAAGTGACCTAAAGTCACGTACACTGAGAATAGAAGACAGCTGCACTTAATTCTACCAGGCCCATCAATCAATAAACGTTGGGAAACAATTTTAAGGACCATATATTGATTTAATGGTGTCAAATGTCACCATTAAAAATTGTTAAGAAGAGTGTTAAATGCTCACTTCTTGGATTATAATCAGGATTTTTAAAAATAATGCATATACGGATGATATGTCATGCTATCGGCCCGAAAGAGCCAGGATTTGAAATGGGTACTGAATTTGCCACCGAATCCATAGCATGTTTAGTTACTGGATTTGTAATTAGATATTTAATGAATTTCTTACTACAAAAACATGATCCCAAAAAAAGCTATTATGTTCGTCCAAACCCGTAAACAATACACTACCTCCAAATTCATTAGTTACTGGATTTGTAAGTAAACATGATCCAAAAAAAAAAGCTATTAGTTACTGGATTTGTAATTAAATATTTAATGAATTTCCTACTACAGAAACATGATCCAAAAAAAAAGCTATTATGTTCGTCCAAACCCGTAAACAAATACACTACCTCCGCCCCTGCTATTCATGCTGTCATAACTTAGTAAAATTGTAAGTATTGGAAATCGTAGAAGATGGCTGTTCTTAACCTGACCAGGTCCATAACTCTGTAATATTGAGCAAAAACTTTAGAGGATCTTAAGAGTTATTCAATACTTTTAAGAAGAGTGTTTAGGGTATCCATTTTCTAGTGTTTTTAATCAATAACCCATTTCCCAGCACAGGCATCAATCCTTGTATGTCATGTCTGTGAAGATCTTAGACCACAACAATTTAGTCACCATAGAACAAGATCCTTTTATTTTCTTGCTTCCTTTGCCAGTTACAGTTTGCTTTCTACATGTAACTTGTGTAAACTGGTGGATAAAATAAAACCACTATGGGTTGACCTTTAACTTCACGTACTAGCTACACCATACTTTCCTATTTTCTAACAGATTCATAGGACTTGTAATCCTGCACAGTAAAAGCAGATGAAAAAAAGAAAAGATACTCCGCTCTCTGATCAACAAATCCGATATAATACAACTTGCGCGTACGTAGCAATTACCTGTGCTGCTATTCTGATGTTTTATACCATAATTAAGAGGATATGATCCATACTTTTGATAGAATTTGAGGTATGAAAGAAAAATGTGAACAAACTAATATTAATAAGGAAATAAATTTTCAAGACTCATCATTGCAACTCTTTTTATGGCCATCTCCAATAAAAAGTATGCTAAACTCCAAGATTTCCTTGAACTCATTCACCTTCTTGAGTAGGGAAGAAACGGGGTCTACAGCATAAACTCCAAAACTATGGGGCAAAAAGAACATAGATTCAAAATATTGGCCGTGTTAATCAATTAAGTAATTTAACAAGATACTAAAAGATGTAGGCACGAGTAAAGGTAAAAAGAACCAAAAAGAGAAAGCTATTCAATTACATAGTTTTCAATTAAGCACAGTGCAACTCACAAAAGAAAAAAGTCAAATCTTCCTATACATAAATATTAGTCTAGAATTTTGTTGTTCTGCAAAATACGCATAAACCAAGAAACTTTAGTTGTCTATGCAGGAACATTTAGCAACAAGCACAGCTTCAATTAATGAGTTTCACTCCTATAATTAATCAATACAGAACAACACAGAATTGTCAACAAAACAAATATAACTCAATTGAAGGTACAGAAATGAGAAAAGAAAAAAATAATATAGAGATTGAAGAATGAAAATAAAGAATTCAAGAAAAATACCCGTTAAAGAAAATATCCATTTCAGCAAAGCTAACAATTTCAAGAATCAATGGAAGCCATCCTTTCAGAATTTAGTATTCTTCTTCTAGAAAGAGAAACTGAAGAACTGAAACCTTGTTCAGCTCCAACAAAGTATAGTAAAAAGAAATATAAAAAGGAGAAGAGAATAGAGAATAATTATTAGGTGTTGTTTTGATAAATAGAGCTAAATATTAGGTGTTGTTTTGATAAATAGGGCTAAATGTGATATGTAGTACACCTCTTTATTATTGATCAAACGTCACCAAAAGGGATTCTTGTTGGATTCTGATTTTCCAATTTTATTCAATGATCTAAACATCTGGGATGAGAGTTTCTGCTAAAGTGTTGTCGTGTGATTACGAGGCTAAGAATTCGAATCATAAATATAATTTTTTAATACAGAGTAAAGCTATATTAAATAAATATTTACAGTTTGATTTTTTCTCGAACTTTACGTATAACGAAAATTTAATACCTCAAACTGAGTGATGCTCTTTAATTGAAGAAATTATTTTCGAAACTCAAATATAACACCTCGTCTAATTATGAAGTGAATCCAAATATTTCACCATATTGATGCTCTTTATCGACAATAGCACAACTGTATTCTGTGGACGGTTTCAAGTATACAACCCATTGATATGAACGCTGCTTACTTTTTAGTGATAGAGACATTTTATTTATTTACCATTGTACCCTAATTGAAGTTCAAAAAGGAAACAAAGAGCAAGGGTTATAGATGTCAATTAATAAAATTTTAAAATTTGAAGGTCACACTAAGATGACATAAGCAATATCAGTGGAAATTTGTGGTCTGTGTGAATTTGTCGTGTCATACCCAAAAATATTTCAGAGCTTTTACCCGAAAAAATCTGTATTGCACAGTACGGTTTTCTAGTTAGCGGTTCCTGACGTAAGGCAAAAACCTGTCCTGCATTTTCGGAATTTTATACTCTTCCACTCCCAGATTTGTTAGCGTCATTTCTTCTTCTTCTATAACATAATGCATTTTTACGTTATATATATAACGTAGAAATACACCAAGCTATACTCCTAATTAAATATTTCTCTTCATCTTCTTCCCCTACCAGAACGATATCCTCATCTTTTTTAACTGTACACTGCTTCTTCCCCTCCCCCCAATTCTCGTATTTTAAAAAAATTATGGCCCCTCACGTCATCTAAAAGGTTAAGAACGTAGGTCTCACATCCTAGTAGAGCATCGCACTATTGTGGTTTAGCTCTTTTGACTTGAAATTTTCGCACAAAATACTACATTGATGTATTTCGATGTATTTTATGTCGAAACTTGTATAATAATACATATTAATTGATTGAATGTGTTTCTATGTCGTTTTGTGTTTTATTTGCGAAACTAATATGTTATATTTATTTGGACTTAGATATTAGTGTTCTAAAAAAAAGTAAATTGAGATTTAATTTTTTATGTTAATATCTGGATTTAGATATTAGTGTTTTCATGTCGTTTTGTGTTTTATTTGGGAAACTAGTATGTGATGTGTAGTTTTGTGAATATTATGTGATTAAAGTATGTTATATGTATTTGGTATGTAAAAATATATACTTTGTACAATTAATAATCAATATAGTATTTAACACTCATAATTATTTATGATAGTTTGATACTACTGGGATTCAAATATTGAACCTGAAACCCAATAGGTATATATATTTTGTACAATTAAATAATTAAGAATTACGAATATAAATTATAAAATAAACACACACAATATTATCAAAAAATTAATTTTGACACACATAAATATTCATGATAGTTTGGTGCTACTGGACTCAAATATTAAGCTTGAAACCCAATAGGTATACGTTGTGTAATTAAATAATTAAAAAGTAAGAATTGAAATTATAAAACAAACACACACAAAATTATCAAAATATTGAGTTTGACACTCATAGATATTCATGATAGTTTTGTGCTATTGGGTCTCAAATATCGATCCTGGAACCCAATAGCTATAAATACTTTGTAAAATTAAATAATAAACATAAAATTAATGTTATTTAATTTACAGTTGACGACATGGATGCACCACCTATATATCCCGGCCCTTAGTCTCGTGAGTTATTAGTGTTTTAGGGCGATCATAGGTCTGGCCATATATGGGAGGGAGAGTTATTGTCCTAGACTCTCCGATGTAGGAGAGTGGACGACCTGTGGGATTTAATGAGGCACAGAGCTCTCCACGAGCGTGTAGTCCATCAACTCCAGGGTACGAGATTCTACAGTAATTTTGAGATCGGGCAGATGCAGGTTGACTGGGATTTGATCACGGCATTGATTGAGCGATGGCGATCGGAGACACACACTTTTCACCTACCTATTGGTGAGGCTACCATTACGCTGCACGATGTGGAGGTTTTATATGGCCTGCCTTTTAATGGCATGGCCGTTTCACTGCCTAATACTATGAGATCTATGTCGCATGATGATTATTTGGACATGCTGCAGCAGCTCACGGTTTCAGGCCACAAGACGAGACTGCATCGCCTGGTGCCAATCGGTTGATTTTGACCCCTATTAGACAGTACCTGAAGGTACTCCACCCCGATATCACCGACGATACAGATGAGATACATATTACTCGATATACGAGGTTGTTATTGCTTATTCTATATGGAGGGGTCTTGTTCCTGAACACTTCGGGGAACCTAATCAGCCTAAGATTTCTTCATCATATTTAGCTGTTAGATGAGTTATCCTATTACAGTTGGGGTGCTGTTGTTCTCGCCTAGATGTATTTGAAGATGTACCGAGCGAGCATGGGGACTCAAAGAGATGTTTGTGGTTTTATGCCGCTTATACTGGTGACAACATACTCGAATAATCTGTTAATCAGCTCCAACTTTACCTAGTTAGAATTTATCTTAAACCTTACGTCAACTTTGTATGTTAGGTTTGGGCCGGGGAGCGGTTCTTGCAGTTTCAGCCACATCTACCACAATTACTTCCTAATGTAGCACCTCTGTTTCTCCCTCTAACCAGGAGGTGGGTTCTCCGCCGTACACTTTCACGATAGTATGATGCTCATCATAATCTCCCCCTCTGTGAGGATTTGCTGGATCTAATTGAGGGTGCACAGGTAAATATGTACCTAAACTTACCTAGTATAGATTAACTTAGTGTTGCGCATACTCACATTTTGTGTTCTTATTTGATAGTTCATCTGGACGCCCTACAATGACGATTTGATATCTAGCCTGCCAGATTATTGCTCGGTTGGCCGACTAATTTGGAGCACTTTTGCCCCGCTCAGATCCTCGATATTGTGGAGCATCATGCCTCGGAAGGGGGTACTTCGACAGTTTGGCCGCCTGTAGTATATACAAAGGGGGCCTATATGGGAGCCTAAACATTATCGAAAGGATGATCTTTCTAGGGAGGATGGCGTATTTATGGCCTGGTTAGCGGCGCAGATCTATATTTGGGACTATCGAGATCAGATGATTCCACCCCCACCTACACAGTTCCAGGAGGTGGCTATTCAGAGGATATGTCCTGTTACTTCCACGTTACCCGAATTTTCATCGGGAACCCTATTCATCAGGCTAGCAATCAATACGTTCCATACGCCAGGCTACACGAGGCCATGGTATGTTTTCTGTTATTATTAATTATATAACTGTAACTCAGTACAATATATGTAGTTTATATTTTATGCGTTGTGTAGGCCATTGGACTACATACAGTCTGTCAGATGGTACTGCAAATGCATAATCATATCAGCGATCCTGCGGCCACCTTGCAGTATTACAAATGTCGATTTGTAGAGTTAGCTGTCCCGACACCGTAGCGAGCCCATGAGGATCAACATTTGGCACACATGCCTGATTATGTGGAGCCAGAACAGTGCGAGCGAGGCCCTGGTGTCGCACGAGGTGGTGGTGCCTGACGAGCTGGTGGTGACCGACGAAGTGGTGGTTCCCGATGAGGTAGGGGTGCTGGACAACGTGGCGGTGGGCAGAGAGGAGGTGCTCCTTAGTAAGGGGCGTTGAGGCTCTTGGTGATGATCTTGTTGCTGATCTGTCGGGTGGCCTACATGAACTGTCATGCCGTCATACAACCTAAGGATGAATGTCACTCTGGGGACTTCGTAGGTGACCCTGTTAGATCAATTATTGATCACGGGCACGTACCTTTCTAGAGTGGATTGGGATACATACTTTCCAGGCCTGTCTACTGTTGTTCAGGAGCACTCGACCGAAGATTTACATCATGGGCGCCGACTAAGTTATGGTTCATCATCACAAGCGCAGGTATGATTTTCATAGTAGTGAATTAGAATTTGTCTTTATTTTTCATAAATTTATTAATATCCTTTTTAAGGTTGAACGCAATGCTAACATGGCTGAGACAGATAATTAAATTCAGGAGTCCGATGAGATCGAGTTAAGACAATTCAAATTGTTATGACTTATTATATACTTTGCTATACTGAGCTTTCTATTCTTATGTAGGTTTTTACTGGATTGACGGCCCATTTTACCGATCATGTCAGCACCATAGATAATCATGTTGCGGCGCATTCGGCTATAAGGAGACGAGTTGACGATGATGATCCCGATAGCGTACCCATGCAGGATGCGATGCGCCTCAGGCTAGCGGTTGCGTTGAAGCCCACTGGATGTGGGACACATTGATTTTCTTCCCTTTTTTTGTGTTTGATGTAAATAATATTTTTGTATATACATTAACAACAATTATATAATATGCGTGTTATTTTTTTGTTTCTCCGTGCATTAGTTAGTTTCGTACTACAACACAAACACACGCATTAGAACTTAAATTCCATTACAATCAGTGAAACTAAGTTCATTACAACTACTTTAGTTTAATACTACAACACAAACGTAACAACTTAACATAATTAAAATTCAGTAAAACTAATAAAAATACACGACACAGGAAACATAAAGATAAAGTGATACACTAAACACATACAGTTCAATATTAGTCCCTGCCATCCTTTATTCTCTGCTCTAACCACTTAAATTGTTCTTCCAGCTTATTTTTTTCTTCTTCCAACTCGTTAAATTTCGCTTTCAACTCCGCAACCTCTCTTTTATGTTCTCTTTTAGAGTCATGTTGCATTAACCAACAATAGGCTGTCTCGTCTTCTTGCCTGATATATTCCACGTGCCTCCGAAATTTATATTGTTGGTGGTCTGTTGCTTCCATCCACATCAAATCATACAGATCCTTGTTAGGATATGCCTTCTGAAAATTGGCTTTAAAGTTCCTCACACAGTAACAATGGCAGGAATAAGGTGCATTCCATGCAGGCAAGTTCTCCACATAACTTAAGATACCACAGTGCTGATCAAATATTAGACAAATATCAAAATTTTATTTGACAACGTGCTCTTTCAACTGGTTCAAAACAACGTCCACGTCTCTTGGATTTTATTGGCACAAATAGCAAAAGCTGGAGGAAATATCTGTCTATTAGCATCTACTGCCACGACTATCAACAGCTTAATATCGTACTTTCCATATACATGAGTGTCGTCTATGGATATTACGGGCCGGCAATGCCAAAAACCATCAATTGCTGGCTTAAAGGCCCAAAACACGTAATTGAATATATATATATATATATATATATATATATATATATATATATATATATATATATTTTACCGGACTCAGCTCAAGCTTCCATTCAACAACCGTCCCGGGGTTAAACTGCTACAATGCGGCCATGTACCTGGGAAGAGCTGCAAATGTCTTATCCCAGTTGCCATAGACTATTTCAAATATTCGTTTGCACCCCAGATATGTCTTTCTTTTGGTAATGGTATGGCCATATTCCTGGTGGGCTGCTGAATGCACTCTTTGATTTTATACCTTATAGACGCTTTGCTGTGTGGAATAAGGACAAGAGAAATCAAGTCAATATCCAAGTTGAAGTGATTCTCGTTGAATCTGTCCATTTCGCATGTGTGGTGGGAATGTATTTACCCACTTTCCACAAATATGTCTTCTTCTTGCTTGCATGCAACATCCAATGACATGGCCAAAACCACATGCGACAAACAACCTTGTAAAGCTGTACTTGACTCCCATACCGTCATCTAACGATATTCTTTTATGTTGTGAATTTTACAAACCACGCTTACGCGCTCTTTATCAGGAAAAGACATGCCTTTTGCTAGCACCGTTGGTCTAGACTTTGTTGTCCAAATTTCATCAAAATGCCTTGTGAGAGCTTCCACATCCGGCATGCTTGGCAAATTATTAAGGTAAGGATCCCTCTTGAATGAAACGACACTTGGGACTCATACACTCTTCGCCTAAGGGGGAGGGGATGGTGCATACTCTCTCGTAAAATCAGGTCCTTCCTTCTCATCCTCCTCATCACCATCCTCACGAGGAAATGTTGTCTCGTCTCCAAATTCATCAGCATTGTTGTCGTATCCTTGTTCTCTTTCTCACTCTGTGCATATGCAAGATCCCGATTTAATATGTCATCTTCGGGCAATTAAGTGAGTATATGTGGTTCAACTTGCTCCTTTCACTGCACAATCAACAAAATAATAAGCTACTGAACTTAATAAATACTTTCCATATAGCTGTATGACTTCACTTACAAGTCATAGTTTGATGAAATTTCGTGATGGACATTTTCATTTAAGTGATGACTACCGGATGGGCTACCATGATCCAACAATCCAAAGCTAACCTTGCGTTCATAATTTGTAAAATTCACATCCGGCTGGTACCTCATATTAAATGTATGAGCGTTAATACAAATTCAATACGATAAAAATGTACACCGTAACACAAAGAAAAATTGAACTTTACCACTCGTCTTGTGAATTATGTAAAGTAGATGGTGATAATTTTAAATCAAGAAAAACTTTTTCATCCGGAATCTGTCCGGCAAAAACTGCTCCAGAATAACCACCTGATGACTTGGGGTTATTTGGAACCTGTCCGGTAACCTCATTGTTGAAATTGTGTTCGACCTTGATGTACATATCTAACATTTTGATTACAAGAAATTTCCGGTATTCATCCAGAGTGCTCAGAAAATCCCTCAAAGTTTCATCATCATAGATGTTTAACTATGAGTAAAAAACAGCCCTTTACGGAGTGACGGAATACGAGTATCTTTCGGTTACTTTAAATATCACTGAACGTTTCCTCACACTCATTTTTTGCATAACAACAATATCAATTTATCGTACTCTATCGTAAGTGGTAATTTAACATTACTCCGTGGAGATAAACTATACCTCAAAGAGTTATTCTCCATCACAATCTCCTCCCTCAATATAACTCTTATTCTACGCTCTTCAGACATTACGAAAAAAATGCTTGAGAATTTAACAAGAAGAAAAGATTGAATGGGAGTTAGAATTTTATTGTGAATGAATTTTTGTAAAATCCTAATCACTTTAAATGAAAAATGGCTAGTACGGGGGTGTTGAAAATTTTAATATATAGCGTTCTTTGAATATACACTATATACATTTAAATTATTGTTATGTCAGTTAACTTATTGGTGAGTCCATAATTGGGGTATAGCGTGGTGTATTTTTATATATAGTATAAAAATAAACCACGCTGTAACTGTCAGTCAAATCATCAATATATATAGCGTGTAAATATAACACGCTATATCTTAATGGCAAAAACTAAAGTTAAGATATAACGTATTGTATTTACATGCTATATATAAAAAAAATATTTTTTACACTTATAAACATACTTTGAATCCAATAAAATTACAATTGGGTTCGGGACTCCATCTTTTTTCCTCTGTCATAAAAAATTGGTTTGACATGCTTTTTCATGTTCAGAAATTACTACTTATTTCTTTACGTTCTTTTTATTTTATCATTATCATGACTTGTTCTAAACTTCTTTTAATACAAATTACTGTATATGTGACCATATCCTATGTGTACCGAAAAATACATATATGCAAATCAAAATTATAAGGCTCAGCTTTTCTGTACGCTTTCTAATTATTTGTTATCTATATTAAATTACTAAATGTAAAATTAGTTTTACTACATGTTTTTCCACATATATTTTAATAATAAAAATTAAATTAAATGAAATTAATTTGATTTGATTCAATGAGTAAGAGTATATAATTTCATTGTGTCTTAGGTGGGTGTTTGGATATAAGAATTGTAAAATTTCAAAAAATAATTTTTTTCAAGTAACAAGTGGTATTTGAAAGTTAGATTTGTGTTTGGACTTGAATATAGTCTTGGTTTGTTTTTCAATTTTTGTGAGTGATCTAAATGAAGATTTGAAAAACATCCTTTTATGGTTTTTTCAAAATTTTAAAATCTTTTAAAATTTATTTTCAAGTAAAATATTAATAATTTTATGGTCAATGTTAATTTAGGAAAAAAATCCGAAAGAAAATAATTTTTTTTTAATGTCCAAACAGTCTTTAAGTGTATCAATCAAAGGTCTACTTACCAAATTTTGGGTATGACGTCAATCAAACAACAATTAAAAAAAGATGGTGGCAGGAGGCTTACTCATTCCCCATTCGCAGCATCCAAAAGGAAACAGTTTGGAATCTAGTTTACTGCCAGCTAATGAGAATTCACATTCGTTGATTCCCCCTGTAATAATTGTGATTCCAAGAATCTTTTATTTCCCTTAATTTTGCAATGTTCGGCATAGATCCATATATTTTCCTTGTAGTTATCCAAATTAGACCAATGAAATTTTATCTCTATTTACGTGACTATAACGATAAGAACCAACTGCGTGCGACTATATGAGCATCTTTATCTGAATTATACACGTTAATTGAATACTTAGTTTAGCTAATGATCCATCCATTTTTATTCTGATGCGTATCTTTTTTAAAGAGAAAAGAGAATATAGTGAGAACTTGATTAGCATTTGTTGTGTATATCACTGTTATAGCTAGTTATCTACCACTCTCTATAAGCTTTGAAAACAATGGAGTATCTTAATTTACGATTGCCATGCAGCTCTAGTCAGTGGCGAATCTAGGAATTCAAGTTTGTTGGTGCTGAATTTCTTTTGTACATAAAATTAATGGGTGCTTTTTAAATTTTTATACGTTTTCTCAAATTTTCTATATAACTATACATACTCTGCGTCGAGGTTAATGGGTGCTCGAGCATCAAAATTGCAGGTGTAGATCCGCCACTGACTCTAGTACTAAGTATATGAAACCGGCCGGTATAAATTTACTCAAATAATATATTCATATTAAATCAATAAAGTTTACTTTCGCAGTTGAAACTATAATTAATACATATATCATCCAAGCTCATGATGCGTATAGTAAATTTATAGAAGCAACGTTGGTTGTCTCTAATTTTACGAGGTACTATTCTTCTTGCTCACGGACGCTCTTAATTATGGATCCAACCAAGTTGAACAACACTTTCTTTTTCCCCTCTTCTGAATTATTTAATCATCCTACAGAAAATGCCTTACCATTTATTCAGAAAATGCATGGTCATACTTTGATCCTTATAGCTTTATAGGTACTTTTAAAAAAATGTATACATTAAACGTGTGGATTTCCCTCGGAGAATAGCGATTGTGTATGCCCATTAATACTCGTAGTAAACCTCACTATTTGACACAAATATGATACGTTACTCTTTGTACAAAATAATTGGAAACTTAAAACGCAAAACACGACAATTTAGGTACATTCTGATGAATTTTTTGATAATTTTTGGACGTTTGACTTTGAATTGAAAAAAAAGCTTTGAGTTATAGTATGTTATATATGCCAATAATAGGAAAATATGTCAAGGTTAAGTTCTTAAAATTTTTCTGTTTATGATGCTTTAAAAATCCGAAAAATCGAACTAAACCGAAAACCAAACCAAATCGATAAAAAAAACTTATACTTTTTTTTGGTTTAGTTTAGTTTTGATTTTGAATTTTAAAAATCGATAAATTGATTTGGTTTTGGTTTTAATCAAAAAATAACGGATAAAACCGAACTAGAGTAGCTATTTCAAATTTATTGTTATATATATGTATGTATACTTTTATATAAAGTTTCAAAAATTTTATGGTGAATATTAATCGTTTGCACTTTTAGTACAATTCTTCACCTTTAATTTTAGTTTGAGTGTAAGAATCCATTTCATGTTAAAAGAAATATATATATTCAATTGAGTCCTTAAATTATTTATCACTATTTGATTCAAATATCATCAATATATTTTAGTAAATAATAGGTTTCTCATAGGATAACTGATTTGATAGTGTTATTTGAAAATATGGTCGTCGGTATATGTGTTTGGTAGAGCATGTATTATATTTAAGAAAAAATCGATAAATAACAGAAAAAACTGAAAAAATCTATAAAACCTGACATAAACTGAATCGAGAAAAAACTAACTTAATTGGTTTGGTTTGGTTTTAATATTTGAAAAGTAGACTTACTTGGTTTGAATTTTTTTTAGGAAAAAATCGATCCAAACGGAACAATGAACACCCCTAGCTGGGAGTCAATTACTTAAATGCTCACACAACTATCCTAAATTATCTCTTAAAGTCACTTTTCTTTTGTTTGTAACAACAAAGCCACTGAACTATGTCTATCGCATTCAGAAAGTCACTCAACTAGATTTTTCAAATTTTGAATTATCAAATACCTATTTTACCCTCCAAATTATAAATATTTATATTCTTTTTATTTTTTGAACTTTTTAATATTATAATTTTTCCATTTTAATTTATATTATGAAGTTACCTATAGAATAAATAAATACTATTTATAAATTAAAAAATAAAAAGTGTTTAAGCATCTATAATGTTGGAATAATAAAATAATGAGCGTAGTAAAAAAATTAATTAAAATAATTATTTCGTAATAATAGTTTTAGTATTAATAACAATATATGACGTATATTATAAAAGTAACTTTATTTAAATAATTATTCTTATATTACGTGTATGGAACATATATTTTGCAACCTTTATTTTCTTTCATTCTGAATTGCGTAAATAGTTTTTAAAATTTTATTGTTAATACTAAAATTATTATTACGAACAAATTATTTTAATTAATATTTTTTACTATGCTCATTATTTTTCTAGTCCAGCATTATAAATGCTTAAATACTTTTTTATTTTTTAAATTGTAGATAAAATTTATTTATTCTTTAGGTAAGTCCATGATATAAATTAAAAAGAAAAAAAAATTTAAGATTAAAAAATTTTAAAAAATAAATAGAACAGAAATGTTTATAATTTAGAGGGTAAAATAGGTATTTTGCAATCCAAAATTTTGAAAATGTAGTTCAGTAACTTTTTAAGTGTAACATGCATAGTAAAGTGACTTTGTTATTACAAACAAAAGAAAAGTGACTTTAGGAGATAATTTGAGATAGTTAAGTGACCATTTGAGTAATTCAATTATTTAGATAGTAGAAGCATGTTTTTATATTCCAATTAGATCAACATTTATTCCAATTTAGACCTCATAATTATATTTTCGCTTAGCCAAGCTAAATTCAATAAACTCTCAGAAGAACGTCGCTAACCAAAAAGATTATTCTTGGCGGTACTATGAATTTAGTAACATAAAAAATGTTAAATCTGCGATCGACAATTTACTAAAATTATTGGACAAATGTATGATATATTGCGTGAATTGGCTAATGAACTATAATGAAAAGCTAAAACCTATATTCGCTGCCCTTTCCTCCGACTTAAAGGGTAAACTCTACTCTATAATGTAGAAGATTGACACACACAAAAATATATATATATATATATATATATATATATATATATCAATTGGAGTAAGCATCAAACTATTTTAAAAAGATAATCATGGTCTAATGATATTATATATATATATATATATATATATATATATATATATATATATATATATATCAATTGGAGTAAGCATCAAACTATTTTAAAAAGATAATCATGGTCTAATGATATTGACATTAGCCTCCGATATAATAAATGTAAACTCAATTCTCATTTTCTCCTTTATCGTGGGACTTTGGAAAAGAGTTGACATTATTGGAGCACATATTGTCAGTGCTTCCAAGAAACAAAATGTTCCAGTACGGTAAAGTGTACACAGACTACAAAATACCAACAAGTTTGTACAAATAATAGAGCACTATTATACGTCATTTCATACTACTTCTAGGTATTTTTCAAGTCTTATTTAATTAGAAACTATTTTTCTAATTATTGAGTTATGCCATGGCGTCAGCAAAATGTTTAAGGCGAAAATAATTCAATTTATTGGTGGGTGGGTTGTGGGGCTTCTTTCCACGAAAAAAATATATTATTTTTTAGGTAAGCAGTCATCCCTAGGGGTGTGCATTCGAATCGGTTTATCGATAAATCGAATCGATTATCTGTTATCGAAATCGAGAAAACCAAAATCGAAAAAATCGAAACCTTATTGAAACGATAACGATAAGCATATGTACAAATTGATAATCGATAAGCAATTATCGATAAGGGTAAAAATCGAATCGATAAGTCGAATGCACACCCCTATCACTGTAGACACTTATAAAATGAATAATTACCTATTTGTGTAGATTAATATAACATACAGAATGTATATATATTCCGCTACTATTTTAAAAGCGGCTATACAATATCATTTTCCCTAATGTATACCATTTCATTTACTCTAAGTCCATTACCCTATTATTTTCTCTACCACATTTAAGGAATAATTATATTTAAAGATCAAGGGAATGAAGTTCAAATTAATGGAGAATAAAATTAGTCATGATGATGTATTTTGTCTTGTTTTATATATTTATACCGTTGGAGTGTTGGTGGCATACATTTGATTCCTTACTTTAGTTTTCTTGCATGTGCTTGTTAATACAAATTTTATGTTATAAATGGTTTCATCTTACTTTAGCTTCTTTTTATCCATATAAGTTAGGCGCGTTTATAGCGATATACTTTCCGTAAAATCCCGCAAATTTTCTTATTGGTGTAGTCGATAACCGAATCGATAAGACCCCAAAATCGATAAATCGAAATCGAAAAAATCGAAACGTTATTGAAACGATAACGATAAGCATATATACAAATCGATAATCGATAAGAAATTATCGATAAGGGTCAAAATCGAATTGATAAATCGAATGCACACCCCTAGTCATCCCCACAATTCAAAGTAAAAGATGCATCTCGGATTCCATATGACCAATGAGATTCTTGTTTGTAGTTGACACCTAACATCCCTCTCCAATCAAAGTAAAAAACCCAATAACTACCCGTAAATCAATTTTTTGAGGTTCTTCTTCATTACCGTAAATAAAGTCCGATTTCTTTGGTAATATTTGGGTGAAATTAGAGTGATATTAAATCTTACATTTTTTTTTATATACTATAGTATATATATCAACAATTATGTCTCGTCAATCCCAAGTATACTATATAAATCCTCATGCTATATTTACAGTTGTGGATTGAATGTTTTAGTTCTTTAAGAATTATTAGATCAGCCCTAGATATACATGTGTGTTTGAGAGTGTATACTTACATAAAAAGAATTTCCTTTTTTTTTTTGTATTTAGAGGCTATTTTGGAGTACATTTAAAGTTAGAACCTGCTTACATTATTCCAAGAAAACCAAAACATAATAAATAATTTAACTCGGCTCATTAATTATAAATGACGTTGGCACGCGGTACACATCAAGTCAAACCCTAGTACCAGTAAGATATTAATATTAAATAACCAAAAATAAATTCCCCAATTATACAATCTTCTAATTGGAAGATTCATATTAGAATATTCAAGGAATATACAGACAGAAACGGAGACAATTTCTACGCCCAGAGTTGTGGAACATTGTTTCGGGGTTTGGGGGTTTGGGGGGGCGGGGGGGGGGGGGAGGAGTGGAATATTCAATGCTGACGCAAACCAAGACCAAAGTTGATTATTTATAATCACCAGAACTTGAAACAGAAAGCCTCATAATTTTTTAATAAGAAATCCTTATTTATCGAAACAATACCTATATAATAATACATTTCACATCAGTGTTGAAATATGAAAGTGACCTATCTCACCCTCTTTATTGCAACATTATTTCAGAGAAAAACAAAATTAGCATAGGATGTAATGGACAAAGTGTTTTCTTGTTAAAATGGTATAGTAGGATCAGATTATAATAAAATTGGTGGCCGCTTTTTTATGTATTATAATTGTTGTTTATAGTGTATTATTTTTTTATAAGGAATCTAGTTTTCTTATATATAAAACATTTAAATTCACTTAGTAATATTATTCTTTATATTGATAATGGTTAATTCAAGTTAATACTAAGATTTTTGCTAAGTGTATGCAATACATTGCCTTAGATCTTGTTGTAAGAAATTTCATTTACCAAAATAAAATTTGAGTATTTTAATTCAAAGTTGAAAATATTTCACTTTTGGGCTCTTGACATTTTGAGTGCCTAAATCAAAGACTTTATTAGTTTTCCCATTGAGCTGAGCTGCCCTGCCCTGCTGAGGAAACAGTAAATCATACATAATAAACTTTTGCGGATCCTGACGTAAGAAGTTTGTTCTGCGTCGAATTTTGATTATAGAGAGAACTGTGATAAGGGAACCTACTAATTTCGTATAAATAAATCATTGATAAACTTAACACAATTTGATATAAGAGGCTCAATTGGCTGAGGTGGGGGAAATTATTGACTTTATAGTTGTACTTGAATTGAACATATCAAATCAAATGATTGAGGGCCTCCAGTTGACGGGAGAAGTTTTATTTTATGTCTTATATAATTGATATTAGTTGTATAAAATTCCTTTTTATCTTATAAATTTATAGATTTCAATCTTATATTTTAAATTCACAAAATTATAAAATAAAAAAATTACCTTATATAACTAATTTTACTCGTATAAAACATCAAATAAAACTTTCCAATTTCCTGCATCCACCGAACTGTTGGAAAAACTTGTAATGCCAGCTTTCGATATATGATTGGTAGATTCCCCCTCAATGATTGTAATCACTTTTTCCTTAATTAACTTACGCATAGCGTTGTGGAGGAAAAATGCAACTGATATTCAGGTCAAATTATAATTAAGTTATTGTAATTAATTATAAAACTAAAATTCAAATTTATCTTACTGTTATTAATCATAGCTAAGTATTATTGATTTATGTTTATATATATGTAACGTATTTATTAAATTGACGTGAATACGAAATGTAAGTTTGTTATAAAACAATAAAAGAACAAGAGTAATATTAGAAAGAGAGAAAGAAATTTCTTATTGAATTTTGGGGTGGTTTACAATGGGGTAAGACCCCTTTATTTATAGGAGGAAAAATAACTTAGCCTCAAAGTAAAACTCTCTATAAGATAGATATTCACTCTAATTAGAATTCTATTCTTAACATTCCCCCTTGAATGTCTACTCAATAAGTAATGTGCCTCATTAAAACCTTAACTAAAATAAAATCCAATGGGAAAAAAAAATTTAGAAAAAGAAAAAGGGTACACATATTTAGTAATGCGCCTATTGGTTGCCTCGTTAAAAACCTTGCAAGGAAAACCCAGTGGGACAAAACCTTGTAAGGGAAAAAGAGTGCAACGCGCATTAACTCCCCCTGAAGAGAGCATCAATTCACATCCTTGAGCCTTCACATTCTAATCTTGTGCACCATCTTCAAGAGATCGTTGGTAGAGATTTGATAAATAAATCAGCCATATTAACTATAATGAATATTTGCACCTTGAAATCATAACTCGTGATAGATATATAATGTCTTCATAAATATCGTGGAATGGCTCTTAAATATTTCCATAGAGGTATCCTCGCTATCACATTATCATGCTTATAGTTATAGCAAGATATAGTTGTGCATAAATTGCATTAAGGAAATGGTACCTCAAGATCAAGAATTGTATATGCTTCAAGCAACTTAAATCCTTCATATATTGTCATATAAGTTAAGTCATATAAGCCATATTATAGACTGTAGATGAATATCAAGTTTTCATGTCATGCTAAACAAATAAGATATCGAAAACTGATTGCACATACCATTGACTTTATACTTTTAAGTATTTGAACTACATGTCCAAAACTACATGTCTTTAATATGAAATCAATTCTACTTGAATTGTATCTCTTCCATTTGGCTAATACTTTTGAGTCTATATTCGATAGACTTAAGATCATCATCTAAACTTAGCGCTATGATAGATGCCGTCGACAAACATGTTATATCAGTTCCAATAAATTTTCATAAAGACATAACATATAGATCTTTTCATTCATATATTCAGGTACCTGAATCTCTCATGAGATTTTATGAAGTGTTATGTCATGTGATCTTCTAGATCACTTGCCTCCTCTATTATCACTTTTATCATTTCCTCATCTTCTTTATCAAGAAGTTTATTTGAAAACGATTTGTCTATACGCTTTAAGCATACCATAGACTTTGTCCTTCTAGGACTTAATATGAGCATTTGCAATGAGAATATAGTTACTTTCTTTGGGTCAGCAAATGCTTATGGCATGCTTTGCAATATATTACAAATGAATTATCCTTTTATGAACTTCAAGTTCATATTATCCTATTCGAGGATCTAGATATACAAATGATAATTCATTCTACATAACGTTTTCTCAACTGTTTATCATGTCTCCCCCTCATGTTAGAAAAACTAACTTGTTTCCTCAACTTTGAGAATCCATCTTTGTGCATTATGGTGTTAATGAAAATATACACCGCACATCAATAATAATAAGATGGAATTATTTGGTTCCTGACCCTGAACCACTTGTGAGGGGAGAATATTTTTGTATATAACATATATCAAACGGATATAGATAACTATGTTCTCATAAGAAATAGTTTAGCTATTAAGTGGAGGCACTCAATAAATTATCTTGCTAAACCCGCTGTGATGTAAACTAACTTGTCAAGATAAACTATCTTGAATAGAAAATCTGGAAATTGTGCTCTAAATTGAATTATTGAGCAAGTTACCTCGCAAAATACCATGTTGCGGGTTAATAATAATCGCACATGTAACTATCTCATAGATGCATCTTATATGGTATACATGGCATATGAATGGGCCCATATTCACCTTTGATATTTCCAGCATTCGTGGGATTCAATCCCAATTTTAATTGGTCTATCAATTAACGAGAACAAGCAACCTAAGATAATTCGTAAAGATCTTTCTAGTTCTTTAATATTTACCCATATAGATCTCGTTTATTTTTGCACATCACACTTTAAATTGATATGGCTAAAATGATAATGCCAACTGAATAAATTATCAATATTGATAAGTTCATGTTTACACTATGACATGTGCAATTCTCAATAAACTCCATGTTTATTATGATATGGGTTTTTATATCAATAAACATCCACTTTATTGTGGTATTCTTTTGTTTGTGTAGTACAAAATGGAGAATAAAGCGGGTAGCTTTTCACATGCAGATTATCCCGCTACAAGTTGTAGTAATAGAAGATATCAAATCTTTCCTTTATTTATAGTCTCAATATAATCAATCGCTTTCGCATATACTTTGGAAACTGAATAAGTTTCTTTGAGACTTACTACAACACAATACCTTATTGGTAATCAATTGTGTTTCTTCAAAATAGTATAATTGGCTCTTGCAGAGTTCTCAATTAATTTGGTACTACCACATATTCGTCAATATCCATATGTTGAATATCTTTTTCAAAGAGGAAGTTATACCATTATGGTCATGGTCAAAATTATATGCAAGATATGTTTCTTGCATTATTATTGTCCTTTAATAATCACATTACCAAAATATTTTGGCGTAAATTAGGTACGTGATCAATGACCATTCATGCCATAATAATGACATTATTTCCTTATATCATCTCAAACCTCCTTCTAGAGGCGAGTGTGGTATATTCACTACCACTAGCACGTTCATATTCTTCCAAGAAAGAATATGTATTCATAAATTAGATGTTGTCACACTCACACCATGAATGGACCATAATCATCTATATGTGCTATATAAAATCTCATGTCAAATCGAAGAGAGATATTACTTTCGCAAAGTGAAGGATTATTTTGAGAATCATTATTATTCTCATTATCACAATGATGACGATTATAATTTCGTCTATTGCCACGTCCACATCCATTGATACCTTCACGGTAATAATTTTGTCTTCTTTCAGATCACATTCTCTTAAGGGAATGAGAATGGAGCAAATTCAATGGGACGGATTTTCAATTCTTTTCCTACAATCATACGTGATATTGATCATGGCAAGCCATAGAAATTTTACCACTTCATGTGGTTATAATTTCTTACAAACTCCATTAGAGTTGCAATCAAAATTTATCGTCTTTGCTTGTATTTAAAAACAAATTATAGCATATCAATAATATGAAAGAGAAAAGTAAAATACTTACCTTAAATCCAGAATTAATCTTGAAGGAAGTTCATAGAACGATTAACAATTATTATGCTCAATATTATGTAAAAATTGAGCATCGTGCATGTATCCAAGCCATACTTCTGAAGATTTGCGTGAGCACCTCATATGGAGATAAACGTAATATTATTCATGAACGTCCTCCTAAATTTAAGACTGAGCCGTAATTCTCACAGTGACAACCCTTTCAATCACCACACTCCGACCAAAAAAAAACTACTATGGCCACGGGCGCACTACCACGACCCACGGACAGGAACCAACGAACGACATCGACAATGGATAAAGTTCTGCTCAATAAGCTATTTTATTTCCTAAGTCACCAACCCCCACCCTTCCACGGGATCCTTATTGCACAAATCAGCTTCCTTCAAAGTTACAAAGATAAACAAGATTTACAAGAAAACCCAGTAGACAATGATGTTAGGATTATGATTCCTACTAAAAACAACAACCTTCATATCGAATAATTCGGATAAATAAACTACATGAGCGGAAGCTAACCTGAATCCATATGTGGAAATGTTGAGCCTCCTTTTGATGATTGTCCTTTGTTGTGAACTCCTTTAGCCTTCCTTCAAGTTTCTTGAAGTATATTTGTCCCCACAAGAATGTATCCACAATACTCAACAATATATGAAAAGGTTCACAATAATAGTGTTATGACAATTATCAAAATTTGGCTTATGGTTTTCCACCCTATTTGCAAGACAATGGACAATATGGTTCTTGATTCAATGGGAAGAAGAAGAACTTGTCTTGCACTAGAATGGGAACCATAACCCCACTTTATAACTCTAGGAGTTACATAACCCAAGAGACAAGAGTTACAAGACAAGAGTTATGTCTTGAGTTATGTCTTGCAAGAGTTACATAACTCAAGAGTCACAAGCAAGTAACCATAGTTACTTATGTAACCTTAGTTAGCCCATCATAAACTAAGGTTACCCTTTTGGGTATCTACACATTAGTCCTACACTTTAGTATGACAATACATTGGCCCCCTTAACATAATGTCCATAAGACCACATAATTGGCCAAACCAAAAGATAGCACATAACATATAATTATCCATATATTGTTCATATGTGTGTAGATATAAGTCCATATATCTAGATATAAATCCATATATCTTACAATCTCCCACTTGGACGAGATATACAAACATATGTACAAACCTTAATATTATATGTTACAAACCTTAGGTGCACAAAATTGCTATCACAATAAAATTGTCATGAACAATCCGGTCCATCAATCATACCAACATAGGACCTAAGAGCTCATCGTTACTCATTCGTAACTAGAACCAATCATAGATCACGTATATCAATATAACCAACGACATGGATCAAGTGTAGGTATGTAGCATGGAAATAACATAAAGTGTGGTCAATAGAATGTCTATTTCCAACTGGTTCTCTTTATTGAGATCATACTTAAACTGTAAGAGTACAAAACTTTAAAACTGAATATCTGCGCAGATATAACTGAATTACTGAATTTCTGAATATAATGGACAATACGTAAATGTGCAATACAAACTCCCACTAAAATACATAATCCTTATCTGATTTGACACCCATACAAGCAATATGCTCAAGAAATACTTTTGGTGTCAATTCCTTAGTGAGCGGATCCGCAAGCATGGAGTTTGTACTTATGTACTTAATGCACAATTGTCCATTTTGTACTCTTTCTTTAACAACCCGAAATTTGACGTCCTTATGTTTCGCTTTCGTCAAAATACTGTTGTTATTAACATATGCAACCATGGTTACATATGTTATTAGCATAAATGGCAAAATCGGAGTCGATATACCTGATGATCTCAAACTGGTCCGAACTCCGATATGTAAGCATGTAATCCTTTGTTCTATGTATGTACCTCATGACCCTTTTGGCTGCCTACCAATGGTCCATACCCGGATTGCTTAATATCTGCCTAACATCCCAACAATGTACGCTATATCAGGTCGTGTACATACCAGAGCATACATCAGACTACCTACCGCCGAAGCATAAGGTGTCTTCTGCATTTCCGAAATTTCATAAGAATTGTTTGGGCACTGTGAGACTAAATTTGTCTCCCTTAGCAACAGGGGTGTCGCCTGGTTTACAATCCTGCATGCCAAATCTTTTCAGAACCTTATCGATATAGCCCTTTTGTGACAGAGCGAGAACGCCTTTGGAGCGATCTCTTAGATTCTGAATTCCTAATACAAAAGAAGCTTCACCAAGATCTTTCATTTCAAATTTCTTTAAAAGAAATTTCTTAGTTTCAAGTAATAATGCTATATCGTTACAGGCAAGCAGTATGTCATCGACATATAAAACCAGAAAAATATACTTACTCCCACTGAACTTATGGTATATACAGTCATCAGCAATATTCGGTTCAAAACCAAAAGATGTAATGACTGCATGAAACTTATAATACCATTGACGAGAAGCTTTCTTGAGCCCATAGATGGATTTCTTTAATTTGCAAACCTTCTTCTCTGATTCATCCGAAACAAAGTTTTCAGGTTGCACCATATAAATTGTTTCCTCAATGTCACCATTGAGAAAAGCAGTCTTAACATCCATTTGATGAAGCTCAAGATCAAAATGTGCTACTAATGCCATTATAGTCCTGAAAGAGTCTTTCGATGAAACTGGAGAGAAAGTCTCTTTATAATCAATGCCTTCTTTCTGAGTGTAGCCTTTTGCGACAAGACGAGCTTTGTACTTAATAACATTGCCCCCTGAATCCCTTTTGGTTTTAAAAATCCATTTACAACCAATAGGTTTCGTACCTTCGGGCAACGTAACAAGCTCCCAAACGTCATTATCGCTCATAGACTTCATCTCATCATTCATGGCATCAATCCACTTTTGAGAGTTAGAACACTTAATGACTTGACGGAAGTTGATTGGATCATCTTCCTCAAGTCCAATATCACTTTCTTGTTCTTGGAGAAATACATAATAATCATCCGAAATTGCATTTCTCCTCTCTCTAGTGGATCTCCTTAATGGCATTTCAGTTACTTGAGGTTGTTGAGTTTGATTTTCATTAGTTATATCAGGGTCCTGATGGGGGAGATTTTTGAGATTGTCTTGAACCGGAGTTGCATCAACAACTTGAGGGAAAGACACATGTTCTTCCTCAAAGACAAAATCTCTAACAACTTTATCTCCCCACCCCCCAAACTCAATATCCTCAAAGAACCTAGCATTTCCCGTCTCAAAAATAGTTCGTGATGTGGGATCATAAAACTTAAAACCCCTGGATTTTTCAGAGTATTCAACAAAATAGCTACTAACCGTCTTAGCGTCCAGTTTCTTTTCATTCGGCCTATAAGGCCTTGCCTCAGCTGGACAACCCCAAATGTGAAAATGCCGAATACCGGGTTTATGCCCAGTCCAAAGTTCATATGGGGTTTTTATTGTAGCTGCAGTTGGAACTCTATTAAGAATATAAGCTACGGTTTTTAATATGGATTGGGACTTTTCATGGATAAGATATAGGTACCCATAACGAGAGTAATCGTCTATGAATGTGATAAAGTATTGTTGACCATTCCGACAAGGAGTAGGAAATGGCCCACAAATATCCGTATGTATCAATTCTAAGACGTCCGAATCTCTCGTAGCACCTAATCTAGTTCTTGTTTGTTTGTTTTCCCTTGATACACTCAATACAAAATTTCCGAATTTGAGGAATCAAGAGGATCAAGAATTCCTTCTGACACGAGTTTCTGAATTCTTTGAATGGATATATGACCCAAACGTTTATGCCAGAGTGAAATAGAATTCTCATTAGTTAATTTCCTTTTAGTACCACTTAAACTTGTATGCAAAGTTTCTTTATTTGAAGTTATTGTATCAACCAAATATAAGCTATCAAATGTTGATAAAACACCAGTACCAATAAGATTTGAACACTGAAAGAGACTAACTTTATTATCCCCAAATGTACATTTATAACCAGATATGTCCAATTGGGGAACCGAAATTAAGTTCCGTCTAAAAGACGGTACAATAAAAGTCTCATCCAAATCTAAATGAAAACCGGTCTTAAACAACAGCCTAAATTTGCCAATAGCTTCAACTGGCACCTTCTTGCCGTCACCCTCACAGATGTATCTTTCACCATCTTTTGGTTTTTGGCAGTTCAGGCAACCCTGCATAGATATCTTTATGTGAGCAGCATAACCTATCCACCAATTATCCTTAGGTACCGAAATTATATTAACTTCAGAACAAACAAGAGACAGAAATGTACCTTTTTTTCGCACGCCGGGCATGGTACTTGGTACAATCTCTCTTTACATGATCAGTCCCATTACAGAGAAAGCAACCTAATCCAGTAATTTCAACCTTAGGTTCCTTATGTTGCTTAATCTTGGGCCTTACAACCGCAACTTCCTTATTTTTCTTCTTCTTAGTTTCCTTAGAAGAGGATGTCAAATGAGCACTTTCAGTCGTATCTTGCTTAATCCTTTCCTCTTCTTGCACACAATGTGAAATGAGCTCATTAATAGTCCATTTCTCCTTCAGGCAGTTATAACTGACCTTAAACTGATTAAAGTGTGCCGGAAGAGATATCAAAACAAAGTACACAAGCAGTTCCTCAGGTAATTCCAGCTTGAGTGACTTTAGTTTCGAAGCAAGATGAGACATTTCCAAAATGTACTCCCTAATGTTTTCCTTTCCCTTATACCTCATAGAAACAAGTTTACTCAATAGTGCACTTGTTTCCGCCTTTTCGTTTTGCATAAAACGCTGTTCGAGGTTTTCAAGGAAAACTTTGGCAACAGGTTCATCATTCATAGTGCCCCTGAATGATTCTGGAATTGCACGCTTCATGATCATTAGACTCATGCGATTCGAGCGTTCCCACTTCTCCATCGCTCTCTTTTCATTAGGAGAGGATGTATCCTCAAGAGGAGTAGGTTGCTCGGTCCGAAGTGCTAAGTCAAGATCCATGCAACCGAGAATGATCATTACATTCTCTTTCCATTCCTTAAAATTTGTGTCGTTAAGCACAGGGATGCTATTGAGATTGGCAGAGATCGTAGAAGCAGAAGAATTTACTGAAAATAGAACAAAAGGATTACTACATACATGCTTACAAATACTTGAACTTTAACTTTATAGATTCAAAATTAGGCATTTCCCATTACAAGATACCTAGCACAACATTGTTTTTAGTCTTTGGACAGAAAAACAACTTGTAAGTGGTACTCTTGGTGTAGTGACCAAACATAGACAATAAACTCCTGTCAAATATTAAACCTTCCTTTGGGCCGATTTAATATTCACATGGAAAACCAAATAATCGTCTCATATTTACCACCACAAGAATGTTCGAATTCCTGCCAAATAACACCTTCCTTTGGGCCGATGTTAAACGCATGGAAGACTAACATCCACAGCCATCTTATATTTTAAAATGAATCAATCTACACAATAGAGGTTACTTTGGCAACATAATGCTTCAATTGAAAAACTAAAATATTAGATGCTATAAACTTTAGTTCCTTAAGCCATTTTATGAATCTCAACTTAATGTGTTACATATTTTGATATGTAACACTTGAATATTAATCGTTGTTTACATGATAGGACAATTCTAAATATATTATAAGAATTGATGGACTTTAAAACAATTAATATTCACTGAAACTTAAGAGAGTTGAAACGTTTTTCTTAAACTTTACTGGACCAGACAATCGATTGTCATCACAGACAATCGATTGTTTGGTTTTTCCTGAAAATTTTGTCACTGGATGTGACAAGGAAAAATTTTTCTAAGTTACTGGACCAGACAATCGATTGTCAAAACAGACAATCGATTGTTTGGTTTTTTCTGAAAAAATTTCAAGTCACTGGATGTGACAAGGAAAAATTTTTCTAAGTTACTGGATCAGACAATCGATTGTCAATACCAGACAATCGATTGTTTGGTTTTCTGATTTTCAAATTACTGGATCATCCAACAATCGATTGTCAGGCTAGACAATCGATTATTTGGATTTTTCAAAAAAAAATTTCAGTTACTGGAAACGTTTCAACTCACAAAAAATTAACTGCCAGAATTTTAAACGTCTCAGACAATCGATTGTTTAAGGCAACAATCGATTGTCTGACTGGCAATGACCAAAAAATAATCTCCATAATAACACATGATTTTCAACATGGATTTTAAACATAAAAAACATGTTGTTAACCAACTAAAATCATGCTATTTACAATGTTTTAACATCATATTAAAACATCAAATCAAAACATAACATTCATAAGATCATGCTATTTCATGGTAGAATTTCATAAACAAAATTCTTATAAAACTAAAACATGAATCCTAACATAACATGATTCTTATGAACATCCAAATTATCCAAAATGAAGGGTGGCTCTGATACCAATTGTTAGGATTATGATTCCTACTAAAAACAACAACCTTCATATCGAATAATTCGGATATATAAACTACATGAGCGGAAGCTAACCTAAATCCATATGTGGAAATGTTGAGCCTCCTTTTGATGATTGTCCTTTGTTGTGAACTCCTTTAGTCTTCCTTCAAGTTTCTTGAAGTATATTTGTCCCCACAAGAATGTATCCACAATACTCAACAATATATGAAAAGGTTCACAATAATAGTGTTATGACATTTATCAAAATTTGGCTTATGGTTTTCCACCCTATTTGCAAGACAATGGACAATATGGTTCTTGATTCAATGGGAAGAAGAAGAACTTGTCTTGCACTAGAATGGGAACCATAACCCCACTTTATAACTCTAGGAGTTACATAACCCAAGAGACAAGAGTTACAAGACAAGAGTTATGTCTTGAGTTATGTCTTGCAAGAGTTACATAACTCAAGAGTCACAAGCAAGTAACCATAGTTACTTATGTAACCTTAGTTAGCCCATCATAAACTAAGGTTACCCTTTTGGGTATCTACACATTAGTCCTACACTTTAGTATGACAATACATTGGCCCCCTTAACATAATGTCCATAAGACCACATAATTAGGCCAAACCAAAAGATAGCACATAACATATAATTATCCATATATTGTTCATATGTGTGTAGATATAAGTCCATATATCTAGATATAAATCCATATATCTTACAAATGAAACTTGGAAGTTTCCCGTGAATGTTGTATCTTTTTTTTCTCGAATGTTGTATCTGACAAACATAATATCATGCTTCACCTGTGCGACCTTCCAAAGGAGAGCAAGGGTTTTGATCTAGTGAAGGAACCAGTTTCACATGATCCCTCAAGAGTTGCTGAGACACTCGATTGGCCAGCACCGACTGCCCATCGAAAAGCTCTCCTGTCGTAGGCCTCCCGAACTGCTTTCCAAGAGCATCATTTTGAGAGGATGCCAATTCCCGGAAAGCATGAGATCCTGACAGTGTCCCTCGTAAAACATCAGGATCCCAGTACGAAGGCCCATTAACTCAGTTGGTTAGAGCATCGTGCTGATAACGTGTTATAAAACAATAAAAGAACAAGAGTAATATTAGAAAGAGAGAAAGAAAATTCTTATTGAATTTTGGGGTGGTTTACAATGGGTTAAGACCCCTCTATTTATAGGAGGAAAAATAACTTAGCCTCAAAGTAAAACTCTCTACAAGATAGACATTCACTCTAATTAGAATTCTATTCTTAACAAAGTTAATCTTTTCAGCCAATTTTTTGTTAGCTTAAGACTTCTCATCGGTGAATTTCTACAGTGATAATTTCGAGAATTAGTGTAGAAATTGTGTCTAAGTAAAGTTGTTTACTTACAATTGGGTAAATACGAAGCAAATAGCGCATAATACAATGCCTTTTGTAACATCACTGAAGCCAAAAATTTCCCTATTTTGATCTTTTTAGTTGGCATGGTCATCAAGATAAAAAATAAAAATATTTCTTAAAAATTAATACATTAAAATTGTGACAGCTCGGTGCACAAAGTAACACGTATTTATAGAAGATAATCATGGCTAACAACTTCTCAAATTGATAATTCATTTTGAACTCAAATACTTATATGTATAGATTGTATCTTATCTTTGTAGACTCCTATTCTCCCCAGCTCATTGTACTCTTGTATTATAAATAGTTGATTTCAGTTATGCAAATACATAATAGTTTTATTAGAACTCTTGTGCTTTTATGGTATCAGAGCAATTGACACTCCAACGAGTTAGTAATCTGCTCTAAGTTTCACGATGACGGGAAACCATTCTCCATCACTTGTCTATGGTCATAACTCCATAGTTCAACCATCTCAATTAATATCTTTCAACCCTACTTCCCAATTATCTCTGAAACTAGAAGGAAGCACCAACTATTGAACATGGTAAGCCTAAGTCAAAAGTCTACTATTCGGCTACGATCTACTAGATATATTGACGGCTCCTTTAATTGTCCCGCTGAATACTACACAGAAAATCATAAGCAATTGATCAACCCTAACTTCAAGCTCTGGCTCCACCAAGACAGCTTAGTTCACAATGCTATCATGGCATCTGTTGAACATTCCATTGTCCCAATGATAGCCCAAGCATCTATTGCTAAGCATGATTGGGAAATACTTCAAACAACATTTGCAAACATATCACAATCAAGAATCTTTGGCCTTCGCGACATCCTTTCCAATCTTCGAAAACAATCTCGTACAATAGCTGAGTACATGAAAGAGATCAAATCAGTTGCTAATGATCTTGCATCCAGTGGATATCCATTTACCAATAAAGAGCTTGTCATAAAAATAATTAACGGTCTTGGTTCGAAATTCAAAGCAATCGCAGCAGCCATCTGTGCTTGAGAAAATCCAATATCCTTTGAAGAATTGTATGATAAGCTCCTAGCCTATGAGGTCTTTCTCCAACATTCAGAACCAAAAACCAATCCACCCTTGATCACTGCTCAATTAAATCAACGAGCCCCATCAAACCAAAACTCCTTCAAGCGCAATTACAATAATACAGCCAGCAATACCTAACAATACCATAGCAACCAGCAGCAAGGAGGACCTAATAACTTTTTTAACAGTCGTCACTACCTTGGACCATCTAACAATTACTATAGGTCCTTCGGTTCTTATCAATCCAACCAACATTGTATTCAAGGTCAATTGTGTGACAAATATGGTCACATAGCCAAGGTTTGTCGCTCTCAATCACACAATAAATATGAAGCACAAGTAAACATGGAAACTCGCTTCTACAACAACAATGGAAATCCTTGGTTATGGATTCCGAAGCATCACATCACATAACAGGTAATCCGTCCAACCTCACTTCCGTCACTGATTTCTTAGGCAATGATGAGATCATCATAGGAGATGGTAACAGTATCCCAATTTCTTAGGCAATGATGAGATCATCATAGGAGGGCTAACGAACAGATTCCAAGGGAAAAAAGGGCTAGGGCAAGGAGACCCAATGTCTCATTACCTTTTTGTGCTTATGATGGAATATCTAAATAGAGCTCTAAAGAAATTAAAAGACAACCCAGACTTCAATCACCATCTAAGGTGTTCCAGGAATAATATTACTCACATTTTCTTTACAGATGATTTAATTTTTTTGTTCCAGAGCAGATAAGGCGTCTATTTGTTGCTTAAAATTCAATCACTTTTCAGACCTATCAGGGTTGAAGGCCAATATAGAGAAAAGTGTTCTATACATTGCATGAGTTACAAAGGAATTCAAGGAGATGATACTGGAAGAAATGCAGTTTATATTAGGGGAATTATAATTTCGATATCTTGGTGTTCCACTTTCTTCAAAGAAGTTATCAATGTAGCAGTGTATGCCCTTGATCGAAAAAATAACAGCTAGAATTAATTGCTGGACAACTAAGTTGTTATCATATAGTGGAAGACACCAAGTAATGAAAAATATGATATTCGAGATGCAAACTTACTAGGAACAAGTGTTCTTATTGCCAAAGAAGATACTCAAGATGATTGTTGCAGTATGTAGAACCTTTCTGTGGATAGGAAAACGTGATCTATCAAGGAGAGCACTGGTAGCATGAGACACAATATGTCTGCAATTATCAGAAGGGGGTTAAATATTCTGGACATTTATATGGAATAAAGTTGCATTGTGCAAACTATTATGGGCCATTAGTGGAAAGAAAGATACACTATGGATTCAATGGGTCCATAGTTATTATGTCAAAGAGAAAGATGTTATGGTAATAGATACTCCTAAAAAATTATGTTGGATTGTGAAGAAAATCTTGATACTAGGCAATGGTTCCAGGAAAAGCATTCAAGAAATGAGCTGGACCAATACCATAGAAATGGCAAGTTTAACATCAAAAAGTTATACATTGCAATGAGACCTTAGTTCTAGAAGATTTGGTGGAAGAAGATTATAGCAGGAGCAAAAGCAATACCAAAGTATAGATTTATTCTTTAGTTTGCATTTCATAGAAGATTTGTATTTCGTTTTATTTTTATTTTTTTCTTCTAAATACTTATTTTTTGTGTGAACTATGAAATCGCTAGTACCGGTATTAGTTATTAATCAAACTAAATGATCTATGTTTCGCTGTCGAAGTGATGAGTGAACGGTAAACTCCAGGAGCTTTCTTTTCTAATGTTCTTGAGACGCTATATCAAAAGTTTTTAGTTAAATGTAGGATCACCTAACGCGAGCGCCGTTATGTACAATTAAACGGGGAAGCTCACATGGTAACCTATGACGGACTAAGAAGATGGGGCAGTATAGTTGATAATGGATGCGAATTATGTGATACAAATAAGGAAGAGTCAATGGAGCATTTATGGTTTGGCTGCAGTTATGCCAAACCAATATGATCTAAACTGTTACATTGACTAAATGAAACCCGTCTGATTGGTAATTGGGATGATCAAATTAGATGGCTGATAAGAAGAAATACAAGCAAAACTCGTGGAGAAGTGCTCGTGTTCCTGTTCACAGCCATGGTGTATCATGTTTGGACAAAAAGAACAACAGAAGATTCTAAAGAGAAGCAGTAGAAGGTAGATAAAAAATCAAAGACATAGTGCGGGAACTGTACCTGGTTGGACAGAATGAAGGAAAATAGCATAAAGAATTAGCAAGACTAAAGAATTATCCTTGTATAGTATAAAAATATTATAGTAATTAAAAGATAGATGTGTAAATAGAAAGTGATAGTTGAGAGTGTTCGGAAAATGTAATAGATAGAACCTAGTTCTAGAGTCCAAAAAAAAAAAATTAACGGACATAAATATTCTTATTTGGTTAAATAAAGTTTAAGCATTTAACCAAAAAAAAAAAAACACCTATGTCCTCAACTAAACCACTCTTTCTTAATGATGGTTCACCTCCTACAAATGCCAAGGAATATCGACAGGTAATAGGTGCTCTCCAATACCTTACGAGCACTAGACCGGACATATCATTTGTTGTCAACCGGCTTGTGCAGCTCATGCACCTTCCATCTATTAAGCATTGGCAGGCTTCCAAGCGTTTTCTTCGCTACTTGAAGCAGACAATCACCCTTGGACTGTATATTAATTCTTCTAAAATAACCACACTCACAGCTTACTCTGATGTTGATTGGGGTGTTGATCCAGATTTTCGTGTCTCCACGTCGACTTACATTATTTTTCATGGTCATACACCTATAAGCTGGAGTTCCAGAAAACAACGTATTGTTGCTCGCTCCTCAACTGAAGCTGAATACTGTGTGGTTGCTTCCACAGTTGCTGAGCTCAACTGGTTAACACACCTGCATAATGAGCTCTATCTTCCCCTCAAACACACTCCCACAATGCTTTGTGACACCATCAGTGTCACATATCTTTGCAAAAACTCAATATTTCATAGTCGCATGAAATATGTTGCCATTGATTTCCACTTTGTTCGTGATCAAGTTGAAAAGAAAGAGATTACAGTCTGCCACACTTCCTCTACTGAACAACTTGTTGATGCTCTAACAAAACCATTGTCGAAGAAGAAGTTTACTGAGTTGGTTTCCAAGATCGGTCTCCGTCCAACAGTATTGATCTTGCGGGGGCATATACAAGATAATCATGACTAACAACTTCTCAAATGGATGATTCCTTTGAACTCAAATACTTATCTATATAGATTGTATTTTATTTTGTAGACTCCTATTATCCCAAGCTCATTGCACTCTTATATTATAAATAATTGATCTTAGTTATGCAAATACATAAAAGTTCCATCAGAACACTTGTGCTTTTAGTATTCACCCAGAATTTAGAGAAGTGTCGCATCCCAAGAGGCATGATGTAAACATCCTACCATAATATAAGTATTAATGGCTACTACCACTAGATACATTAAACTTGTTGATGCCCATTTATAAGCTTTTGTTATTAAAAATCTAAAAAAAATTAAAACCTAGGAGACAGCATTTAATAATTGAAAGATATAATAATTAAACTTCCTTGAAGCAAATACGGTTCCGAACAAAGAAGAAAGTATATACTATGAACTTATCATTAGCTGCTTCACCGATTGCCACAAACATGATATATTACTTGGTACAGTAGTTACAAATTAATGGAAGCTTAAGATAAATTTAATCAATCATTCATATTCTGATGAACAATTAATTTTGACTTGCTGTGCTGCATCTGTTCCACGGAGAAATATATGTCACTAATTATAATTACGTACTAATTATAAAAAACGTACTAGTTATAAAATTATATACCTTTTTAAGTATTTGAAATTTTCTATATCATAAAAACTAATTCTAAAACTGGTGCACTTTGACTACCGAAATTAATAAAATTAAGTAGTATTTTGTGACCCCAAACACTATTCATGAGGATATGAATCTAGCATGGGAAAAATGACATATCTAATATAAACATGAATATTTCATAGGATGGGATATTTCACAGTATTAACTATCTCTGTCTTTTAATTTATATGGAAATGTTAATCCTATTATTTTAATAAAAATTTATCTTGAGATTATAAATACATTCTCAAATATTATTACTGAATTATTATTTATCTTTTCTACCAAACGACCCCTAAGAGTTCAAAAAAAAAATAAATTGTTGAACAGTAGTACGGTAGCGTGAAATGGCCAATCGACCACAATGAAAAGCTAATAACTGTTGAAATAGTATATTTCAGTACTCTTTGCCGTGGCTTAAAGGGTAAAGTTATAAGCTCAATAATATACAAGATATTAATTTTAAAATAAAGAAGCGTAATGTCAAGCTAGAATAAACAGTCAAGGGATAATACATAATTACCCTCTTCAACTAATACCATTTTGCCAACTATATGCTTAAATTTTGCGGGAGACCGGTAACCTCCTAGACTAGTTTAAAGACATGACATAGAGAGTACTCTCTAACACTCTCCACGAAGCGCGTGAGTGATAGTAAAAGAGCACTCTTGACCGGAAACCTCCATTTTATTCTGTCAAGCTCCACTCCTCCACATTTCTTTCACTTCATGTACCGGTTTTTTCTCTATTCTTTAAAAGACCTATCCTCTTAGTATCCCATTAACCATAAAACCAACTATTTTATCTCATTAAAAAAATCTTTATTCGAGTTATAAAAAAAAATCTTATTTGAGGAAATAATAGTCCATTATCAGTTTCAATATTCCTCATTAAATATCGTTCTTTAAGTTGGTAATCCCTCCTTCTCAAAATACTCACTATATCACTTTTGAGCAATTTTTTCTTTCTGAAAATTTTGTTCATAAAGGGGAAGAAGAAGAAGGTATTGCTTATTGGTTATAAAAATTTAACCTTTGAAATTGTATACATAATTAAGCAAGCACAAAGAGAAAATAAGACTAGTATTTTCGGTTTTCTCTTTAATTAATTCTAGGAACATGCTATGTATGATTTAGACAAGAGGGGTTGCTCTTATGGTAAGCAAACCCTACTTCCAATCGAGAGGTTGTGAGTTCGAGTCTCCCCAAGAGCAAGGTGGGAAGTTCTTGGAGTGAAGGATGCCCGATGTCTATTTGAAAACAGCCTCTTTACCCAATGGTAGGGGTAAGGTCCGCGTACACGCTATCCTCTTTAGATCCCATTAAGTAGAATTACGATGGGTTATTGTTATTGTTAGGTATGATTTACTGATTTCTCAGTTGGCGTCGGTGGCCTGGTATTGATTTTGGGGTGTTTTAGTAGTGGTTTATTGGTTGTTTTTGTTTGGTGCTAGTGCTTCAAAATGGGGGAAATATGATGATTAGAAGATAAGGGGAGAAAAAAGAAAAAAGTCACATCTTAGAAATAAAAAAGAAAAGGACGTGGAAAACCATGTATAGACTATAGTACTTAAATTTAACTTCCCAACTAAAATCTGATCTTAGTCTCGTGACGTGGGAATTGTTTCACTTTGAAATAGTTTAGGATGATAGGACTCGTAAAATTTAAGTGTGTAATTAATGAACTGAGATCAATTGAAGGGATCCCAATTAAAAATTCTTCATGTCTCTTTCATTTGTAGGACTTCCAGAGAAGAGTTGGCATAGCGAGAGAGCATAAATTTCTAGTGCTTCCCACAAACAAAACATATTATTTTCATGCGTAATATTTGGCTACAACATTGGAGACTTGGGATATTATCACGTTTAGCCCGCACAAAAAATTATTTATATTTCATAGCGAAAAAAATATATAAAACTTTTATAATTTTTTTATATAATATACAGAATATAAATATATATATATATATATACAAATAATATTTTTTTTACTATTAATTTTACAGCGGTTATACAGATTTATTAAAAATTATTTTAATATACTTAACTAATAAAAGAAAACGGATGGAGTACAATCGGAAGATATATAGTTACTATTCCTACAATAATGTTACTATTCCTACAATAATTAAACAATGTTTCAAATTACAAAAGGGCAATGCCGTCAGCAAAACATTGAAGTGAAGAAAAAGAAGAAATAAGCAAATTAGAGGTTAAGTTATTTCGTGTATTATTATGATAAATATCATAATATCTTGGATGTCTATTCATCTTCCATGATCTTCATTTCAAATGCTTAATGACATATTTAATGACATATTTTGTATGTTCAATGACATATTCCATGACATATTTTCTTCACTTTTTATGCCTATATAAAGGCTTTGTAATAAATAGAAATTACACACAACTGAAGAAGAAAATCTCTTCCTTCTCTCTATCTACATTTCTTGTTCATGTTTCACTATGTTGCTTATATTTCTTGTTCATATTTTACTAAATTACTTTCATTTTATAACACGTTATCAGCGCGAGTCTCTAACCATCACGGTAAGTTATCTTCTTTTAAAGTTCTCGACTCGGATTTAAAATTATCGGGTACAACATGTTTCTCTTTTTTTGTAAGAATAATGATATGTTTTGTTGGATACTTAGTTTTTCTCAATTATGTTTCTAAACAAAAAATAGAAAGAGAAAGGTACTCATACTTCACCATGATCTCTTTATTTATGAATAAAGATGAAATAATTTTAATAAACTGCTTCTTAATTGATTTGCATTATTAAAATATAAATAGAAGTAATCAACAATAGACTTAGATAACAATAATATTTTCTTGTACGTATCCAAAATATGAATATAAATAGTGTTTGCATCATTAAAATATTACATCCTACTTTGACTAAATCCAAGAAGTTTTTATTGATTATTCATCTTCTTCTTTGTAGAAATAAAACATGTTAGTAATAATGAGGTTACTTGAAATTGTTTTTGTATTCAAGTCTATTTTCTTATAGAATTCAAGTATATCTAGTTACATGCTTAAGTACTTGGGTACACCTAACATAATGTGTGATTATACATTATTGTGCAGTATAACATAATATACTACACTAGCTACTTTTAACTACTTATTTTGATAAGCCTACATACAGAATATTAGTACACATGAAGATACTATGTAGGTATAGATTTTACGACATTAAAATTTTTATATTCTTTAGGTGCACATATAATTTTTTTATATGGTCAATCTAGAAAAGTAACAATACTAGTTATGTATCATGTCAAATCACTTAGCCGAATTATTACTAAAATTATTTGATGAAGATCTTAGTGCAATAAGGGTATTCATATTAGCTGGTATTGTCCTACACGTATTTAGTACACTTTTAATCATGCTAATTAACTTGAATAATTAATGATACGTGCACTAACTAGACATACAAGATTAAGTATGGATATCTCATAAAACAAACTTGAATCAATGTTGAATTGTAAAAATATTTGTATAATTGATTCATGTACGACACATACAATATTCAAAGAGAAGAAATATTTCTCTCATTTAAGAATGTGTAAGGCAGCTGTTACTACTATTTCTGGTAGTACCAAATTAATTGAAGGCTCTAGAAGAGCTACTGTAACTCTGCCTAAAGGAACAATATTTATCATAGAGAATGCAATGTTCTCCTCCAAGTCCAAGAGGAACTTGTTGAGTTTTAAAGATATCCGTCAAAATAGATATCATATAGAGACAATATATGAGAATAACCTTGAATATCTCATCATTACAAGAATGTCTCTGGCCAAAAGAGGGTTATTGAGAAGTTCCCATCTTTATCTTGTGGCCTATATTGGACAAGAATTAGTGCAATTGAGGCACATTCTACCGTAAACCAAAAGGTTACTGATTCTAGTACTTTCGTATTTTGGCATGATCGATTGGGACATCCTGGATAAATTATGATGAGACAGATTATAGAAAACTCAAATGGGCATCCATTAAAGAATTTAAATTCTTTTAAATAATGAATTTTCTTGCACTTCTTGTTATCAAGGCAAGTTAATTATTAGACCATCACCAACAAAGAGTGGAGTTGAGTCACCTGCATTTTTGGAACGTATACAAGGCGACATTTATGGACCTATTCACCCACATAGTGGGTCGTTTAGATATTTCATGGTCTTAATAGACGCAAATTCTAGATGGTCTCATGTGTGCTATTGTCATCTCGCAACCTTGCGTTTGCAAAATTAGTGGCACAAATAATTCGATTACGGGCACAATTTCCCGATAATCCAATTAAGTCTGTTAGACTAGGTAATGCTGCTGAGTTTTCATCCCAAGCATTTAATGATTATTGCTTATCAATTGGAATAAAAGTGGAACATCATGTAGCTCATGTTCACACTCAAAATGGTCTTGCAGAGTCTTTAATTAAACGTCTGCAGTTGATAGCAAGATCGTTACTCATGAAAACGAAGCTGTCCACTTCGGTTTGGGGTCACGCCATTTTTGCATGCAGCAATGCTAGTTCGTCTCAGACCGACAAATTATCACAAATATTTCCCGTTGCAATTAATTTTGGGTCATGAACCTAATATATCCCATTTAAGAATATTTGGATGCGCAGTATATGTGCCTGTAGCACCGCCATATCGCACCAAAATGGGTCCGCAAAGAAGGTTAGGAATATATATTGGGTTTTAATCGCCCTCCATTATTCTCTACCTCGAAACATTGACAGGGGATTTGCTCACTGCATGATTTGCAGACTGTCGATTCGATGAGACACTTTTCCCAAAATTAGGGGGAGAAGTTGGTAAAACCAAACGGGAAATTTTATGGAAAAATCCATCATTATCTCATCTTGATCCACATGCCTCTATTTGTGAAAAAGAGGTGCAAAAGATTATTCATTTACAAAGAATAACAAATCAAATGGCAGACGCATTTACGAATTTGAAAAGGATAACAAAATTACATATCCCCACAGAGAATGTGATAAGTCTGAAAGAAGACAAAATTATTACCGTGAAGGTATCAATGGACGTGGACGTGGCAATAGACAAAATTATAATCGTCATCATTGTGATAATGAGAATAATAAGGATTCTCAAAATAATCCTTCACTCTGTGAAAGTAATATCTGTCATCGATTTGACATTAGATTTTATATAACACATATAGATGATTATGGTCCAGTCATGGTGTGAATGTGACAACATCTGATTTATGAATACATATTCATTATTCGAAGAATATGAACATGCTATTGGTATTGAATATACCACACTCACCTCTAGAAGGAGGGATGAGATGATATAAGAAAATAATTTCATTATTATGGCATGAATGGTCATTGGTCACGTACCTATTGTACGCCAAAATATTTTGGCAATGTGATTATTAAAGGACAATAATAATGCAAGAAACATATCTTGCATATAATTTTGACATGACCATAATGGTACAACTTTCTCTTTAATAGAAATATTCACTATATGGATATTGATTAATATGTGATAGTACCAAATTAATTGAGAACTCTGTAAGAGCAAATTATATTATTTTGGAGAAATACAATTGATTATTAAGAAGGTATTGTATTGTAGTAAGTCTCAAAGAAACTTATTCAGTTTTCAAAGTATACGCGGAAGCGATTGATTATATTGAGACTATAAATAAAGGAAAGATTTGATATCTTCTATTACTACAACTTGTAGCAGGATAATATGTATGTGAAAAGCTACCCGCTTTATTCTCCAATTTGTACTATACAAACACAAGAATGCCACAATAAAGTGGATGTTTATTGATATAAAAACCCATATCATAATAAACTTAGAGTTTATCGATAATTGCACATGTCATGATGTAAACCTGAATTTTATCAATATTGATAATTTATTCAGTTGGCATTCGGGTTAGCCATATCAATTTAAGTATGATGTGCAACAGTAATAGGGAATTCACATGGGTAAATATTAAAGAACTAGAAAGTTCTATACAAATTCTCTTGTATTACTTGTTCTCATTAATTAATTGACCAACTAAAGTTGGGGTTGAATCCCAAAAATTCTGGAAATATTAAAGGTGAATATGGGCCCATTCATCTGCCATGTATATCACATAAGATGCATCTATGAGATGGTTACATGTGCGATTATTATTAACCTGCAACCTGGCCGGTGCTTGCGAGGTAACTTGCTCAGTAATCTAATTTCGAGCATAATTTTCAGATTTTCTATTCAAGATAGTTCATCTTGATAAGTTGGTTTACATCATAGTTGGTTTAGCAAAATAATTTATTTTGAGTGCCTCCACTTAATAGCTAATCTATTGCTTATGAGAACAAAGTTATCTATATCAATACGATATACGTTATATACGAGAGTATATTATATTCTTCCCTCACAAGTGGTCCAGGGTCAGGAACCAAATAATTTCATCTTATTATTATTGATGTGCATTGTATATTAACATGATAATGCACAAAGATGGGTTCCCAGAGTTGAGAAAACAAGTTAGTTTTTCTAACATGAGGGGGAGACATGATAAACACTTGAGAAAAAGTTACATGGAACGGATTATCATTTGTATATATAGATCATCGAATATCATAATATGAACTTGAAGTTTATAAAAAGATAATTCAATTGCAACATATTGCAAAGCACGCCATACGCATTTGCTGACCCAAAGAAAGTAACTATATTCTCATTGCAAATTCTCATATTTAGTCCTAGAAGGACAAAGTCTTTGGTACGTTTAAAGCATATAAATAAATCGGTTTCAAATAAACTTCTTGATAAAGAAGATGAGCAAATGATCAAAATGATCATAATTAAGGAGGTAAGTGATCTAGAAGGTCACATGACATAACACTTCATAAAATCTCATGAGAGATTCAGCTACCTGAATAATGAATGAAGAGATCTATATGTTATGTCTTTATGAAAATTTATTGGAACCGATATAAAATGTTCGTCGACGACATCTATGATAGCGCTAAATATCGATGAGTATCTTAAGTTTGTCGAATACAAACAAAAATATTGGCCTAATGGAAGAGATACAATTCAAGTAGAATTGATTCCATATGAAAGATATGTAGTTTTGGACATGTAGTTCGAATACTTGAAAGTATGAAGTCAATGGTATGTGTAATCAGTTTTCGATATGTTATTTGTCTAGCATGACATGAAAAATTGATATGCATCTAAAGTCTATAATATGGCTTATATGACTTAACTTATATGACAATCCATAAAGGATTTAAGTTGCTTGAAGCATCTACAATTCTTGATCTTGAGATACCACTTCCTCAGTGCAATTTATGTACAAATGTATCTTGCTATAACTATTAGCATGATAATGTGATAGCGATGATACATTTATGGAGATATTGAAGAGCCATTCCACGATATTTGTGAAGACATTATATATCTATCACGAGTTATGATTTCAAGGCGCAAATATTCAATTACAGTTAATACCGGTAATTTATTTATCAAATCTCTACCAACGATCTCTTGAAGATGGTGCACAAGATCGGAATGCGAAGGCTCAAGGATGTGAATTGATGCTCTTTTCAGGGGGAGTTATTGCGCGTTGCACTCTTTTTCCCTTACAAGATTTTGTCCCACTGTGTTTTCCTTGCAAGGTTTTTAATGAGGCAACAAAAATGCATATTGTTAGATATGTGTACTCTTTTTCCTTTTCTAGAATTTTTTTTCTCATTGGGTTTTATTTTAGTTAAGGCTTTAATGAGGCACATTATCTATGGACATCCAAAGGGGGAGTATTATGATAAATATCATAATATGTTGGATGTCTACTCATCTTCCATGATCTTCATCTCAAATGCTTAATGACATATTCAATGACATATTTTGTATGTTCAATGACATATTCCATGACGTATTTTCTTCACTTTTTATGCCTATATAAAGGCCTTGTAATAGATAGAAAATTACACACAATTGAAGAAGAAATCTCTTCCTTCTCTCTATCTACATTTTTTGTTCATGTTTCACTATGTTGCTTATATTTCTTGTTCATATTTTACTAAATTAATTTCATTTTATAACATGTATCATATTTTTATTATTGTTAGCAGCTAGCAGTTAAGATAAACAATTACTTGTCATGATCAACTTTATAATTGTGATATTAAAGACCTAATGTTATCAAATTCTTTTTTACATATATGTGTATGAATTAAGGTGTTGTTTGGTACTCGTGATAAGTTGTGATAACTATGGGATTAAATTTTATACAGTATTTGACTAAGGGTAAAAATTAATATTCAGATGAATTTGAACCGTCAATCAAACATTTTATAGTTTTAATTCCAATTTTTTCTATATTATCCCGTCAAACTTGAGATTATTTTATCCACTTATGAGATGGGATAAATTAATCCAAAAATAATTTGGGAATAATTTAATTCGAGTACCAACCAACCACTAACTCTACTAAATATGGGTTGCGTGTGGACTACATTCCACGAGGCATAAGATGGGGACATTTGCATCTATGCTCGTTTTTGGGTCACGTTTTAACTTATATCCTTTTTACAAAAAAATTACAAGCGTACTCACTTGTCGCGTAACTACGAGCCTGAAGCAGCAATTTTTTTTGCCTAAAGTGTAGTAAAACTTCAGATATTATTGCATGAAGTTTCGCCTGACTTGCAAACTTCGATTCATAGTGCAAATGCAAAGTTCAATAAAACAAACAACATGTGTTGGCTGAAGTTTTTGTTTGTAATTACTAAACTTAAGCATTTTAGTAGCTAAAGTTTTGTTCTATATTTGAGAACATCAGCATGTGTTGGTTGAAGTTTTTATTTGTAATTGCTGAACTTAAGCATTCTAGTAGCTGGAGTTTTGTTCTATATTTACTGAACTTCATCATGTTTTAGCTGTAGCTTTATTCCGTGTTTGCTGAACTTTAGCATGTTTTAGTTGAAGTTTTGTTCTATATTTGAAGTTCAGCATGTTTTAACTGAAGCTTTGTTATGTTTGTGATGAACTTCAGGGCTAAAGTTTATTTTGTATTTGTTGAACTTCAGCATTCTAGGAGCTGAAGTTTTTGTTTATATTTATTGAACTTCAGCATTCTCAGAGTTGAAGTTTTTCTAAAACAATAATGACAAGTTGTCATTAAGATCCAGTTGCTAACTACTATTTATTGTATATTTTAGCCTTAGAATAATGGAATTATCAGAAAATTGAAAAGCATACTCCATATAAAACAAGTTAATAAGTAAAAGTAACATCTTCACCTGATGCACAGGGAACCAAGTCGTGCTTTCATGTTTCAGTAGCAATTAAAATTAGAATTTGCATCGAACTGGACGGTTCAAAAGCAAATTCCTAGCTGTAAAAAGTTAAAATAGCAAATATAAGTTGTTCTCTCTATCTTCAGCATTCAAAAGCGAAGTAGTAGAAGAAAGAGGCCTGAAGTTATTTAAACAGTGGGTGTAAGTTAAATTTTTTTTTTAAAAGTAGGTATGAATTAAATGGGGGAGACGGAATAGATCGCTCTATATAATTTTTATTATAAGATTTAAACCTTTTACGTAAGCAGTGGGTCCCTGTGGGGTCACAGAGAAAGATGCATCTCTGATTCCATATCAATGGATTCTTTTTCATAATTGATGCTACTGGCAGGTCTAGAATTTTATTGACATGGGTGTTCGCGATAAAAATTTTAAATGAAGAAAAAAAAAAAATTTAATTGTGGGTGGTAACTCAATATTTATATAATGACCTATATAAATTTACTAAATTTGGTAAAAATAATACGTGCTTGAGCACCCACAAGGAACGATGTGCATCCGCCACTAATGGTTGATGCCTAACCCATCTATAATAACCTCCATATAACCAGAGTTTAGAATTTATATTCTATTTTAATCAAGAAATATGGTTGGCATTTGGCATTATCTAAAACAAATACGATTTTACAACAATATAATACTGGGTTTACTTCATTAACTTGTAAACTAAACTTACATTGAAGATGCTAAACAACTAGAATGAAATTACCAACAACACATAGAAGAAGTAGAAATGGGTGAGAAGAGAGAATGTTAATGGAGGTGAGAACAGAGAAACTACAATCACAACTGCCTATCCACTTAGATCTATCCCTAGGTATTTATAATATATTCACACGATAAAATCAGTTAACTTCTTTGAGGGTTGTTTCATACGTGCACTTCGCCTCAACACAGGTGGAATGTTCACAAGGTTTCCTTATGAAGTGGCATCTTCATCAACGTCCATGTCAGCAGTGTTATTTATAACACTATTTGAATGGAATAACATAGTGGTCGATCTAGGTTAACAAGGTATTTCTATCAAAACGATTCTTGAAAACGAGTAAGAAATAGAAAGGGAGGGAAAAAGGGCTCTTTCCATAATTGCTTCCTTTTTTAAGGAGGCTTTTTTGTTTGAAGTATATTTTAATTTGAAATTAATTAAATGTATGGTCGTTAATGCAGTTGACTTGTTTTGAATGACAATTTGAATGACTAAAGGCTGTGTTTGGTATAAAGGAAATTATTTTTTTCGAAAAATATTTTTTTATTTTACGTTTGGTTAACTTAAATATTTTAATAAATATTTTTTTCGTGAACTTATTTTCTTTCAAGTGGAGGAAAATATTTTCTCTATCAAGAGAAAGGAAAACATTTTTCAAAACTGTTTTTCAACATTCCCACCCTATTATCCATCCCTACCAATCCCCACCAACCTACCCCACACACCCTACCTACTGACCCACCCTACCCCACTCCCACCGCACCCCACCCTCGCCCCATCCACCCTCACCCACCCCACCATAAAAATATCTTTAGTGGTATTTTCTTTTTTATGTTATAGATAGATTTTTCTTTTATCATTTCAACAAATGAGTATTTTATTTTTATGATATAAAAAAGTATTATTTTCCTTCTAACAAAATATTACTTATTTTGTGATGTAGAAAAAATATTTTTTTTTAATTTCAATAAAATGATGAAGTAAAAAGTATTTTCTTTCATTTCAACAAGAGTCTTTTATTTTTACGATGTAGAAAAAGTATTTTCTTTCAATGCAACAAAATGATAATTTTCTTTTCATGATGTAGAAAAAGTATTTTCTTTCATTTCAACAAAGCGGGTATTTTCTTTTCTTGATGTAGAAAAAATATTTTCTTTTATTTCAATAAAATGAGTACTTTATTTCATATTGCAGAAAGGGTACTTTTTTTAAACCAAAAAAGAGTACTTTCTTTTAGCTATGGAGCACAAATTTCTAACGTTATTTTTATATAAAAAAAGTAAAGCATCATCTTTAGGTTTGTGTGAATTATGAGAAGAATAATTAAATTCTTAAAGAAAATGGAGTCATGAGCATTGGATATTTGGGGATGGAGGGGGGGGGGGGGGGAGGGAGGGGGGAGGAGAGCAAGGCAACATGTGGAGTTGGGGAAGAGGGTGAGAAGAGTACCATAAAAAATATTTTACTAAAAATAATTTTTTATTCTCTAACCAAATACTAAAAAATATTTTTCGGAAAAAAATTTCACTCACAAACCAAATAAGAAAAAATAAATAATAAAATTAATCATCTTTTATGAAAAAATTTTCTAAAAAAATATTATTCATGAAAAATATTTTTCTTCCTACTAAATACACGTTAAGAGTTCACAATTTCAATCTTATTAAAGTAATTGATTTGTTCTCAATCTAAACTATAACTCCGTCTCAAATTCCGAACTAATTTGGAGTAATAAGTGATGTGTATTTTTCTTTTCCATTTCACTGCCCTTTTTCCTTCATTTGAAATTTGAACTAATTGTGTTTTACGAAACCCAAATACACGAAATTGTATATCGTGCACAACCATGTGTAACCCTTAGATGACAACAATTCAAAGCCCCAAAATAATATACTAATAAATTTAAGAGTATTAATGTAATAATTAATTGCAACTATAGCATCCCTCATTAAATATTCTGATTGTGTTATAAAATAGAAGTCTATTTAGAGTGAATGTCTAAGAGTTTTAGCTTAAAGCTAAGTCATTCCTCTTCCTATAAATAGAGGGGTCTTACCCCATTGTAAATCATCCCAAGTATTAATAAGAATACTTCTCTCTCTCCCTATTCTCTCTCTATATTGTTCTTATTCTTGCATTATTGTTCTTGTTCTTATATTATTTCATAACACGTTATCAGCACGAGACTCTACCGTCTCAAGAAGCTCTTTAAGAAGATTAAGCCGCCGTCAATTTCTCCGCATCGGAGCCGCCGTCGTCTGCATCAGTGGAGAAAAGAAAGAAAACATTGAAAATATAATTGATATACCTTAAAGGTAAGTAATTTACTTTTCCCTTTCAAATTCTTGAAATTCTACGATTTGATTTAATATACAAACAAAGTTTGATTATAACTCTAATGGAGTTTGTAAGAAATTATAACCACATGAAGTGGTAAAATCTCTATGTCCTGCCATGATTAAATTCATGTATGATTGTGGGCAAATAATTGAAAATCCGTCCCATTGAATTTGCTCCATTCCCTTTAGAGAATGTGGAAGCAGTATATGATAAGTCTGAAAGAAGACTAAAATATTACCATGAAGGTATCAATGAATGTGGACGTGGCAAAGAATTCCGTCCAATTGAATTTGCTCCATTCCCTTTAGAGAATGTGGTAGCAGTATGTGATAAGTCTGAAAGAAGACTAATTACCGTAAAGGTATCAATGGATGTGGACATGGCAATAGACGAAGTTATAATCGTCATTATTGTGATGATGAGAATAATAAAGATTCTCAAAATAATCTTTCACTTTATGAAAGTAATATTTGACATGAGATTGTGTAAAGCACATGATTATGATCCATTCCCTGAAGTGAATGTGATAATTGTAATAGAGCCCGTAAGTATGAACACGCTCTTGATGTAAATTTGTTTTATGTCTGACATTATGAAAAGAAAGTTCGTTGCCCTTGAAATTTCGGGCAAGAACTATATGACATGGGTGTTGGATGCTGAAATCCACTTAGATGCTATGGGTCTTGGAGACGCCATTAAAGACAGAAATAATGCATCCACCCAAAACTATGCTAAGGCCTTGATTTTCTTGCGCCATCACCTTGATGAAGGTTTGAAACTATGCTAAGGCCTTGATTTTCTTGCGCCATCACCTTGATGAAGGTTTGAAACTATGCTAAGGCCTTGATTTTCTTGCGCCATCACCTTGATGAAGGTTTGAAGATTGAATATCTCACTGTCAAAGATCCACCTATCTTGTGGAATGGATTAAAGAAGAGATATGACAACCTGAAGTTGGTCACTCTGCCACAAGCACGATACGATAAGAACCCAAAAGCAAATAGTTTATAAACTATATATTATCGTTGCGGTGAAAACGGGCACTGGTCAAAGGCTTGCCGAATACCATGACTTTTGGTTGACCTTTATCAAGCATCTCGAAAGAGTAAACGCCCTGAAACGAATTTTGTCTCTGACGACAACTTTGACATCACCCACTTGGATGTGGCAGACTTCTTTGAGCAACCCGAGGGGAAAATAGACCACCTAATCGGCGATGGATCCGTGATGAAAGAAGATGGAGTTATTTGATTTTGTTCTACTTATTTGTATTAGTTAGTGAATAAACTAATAGTCATTAGTATTAGCTCGTATTAGTTAGTTCATGATGCAATGTTAGCAGTAGTTCTTTAGAATATCTTTAATATGCTCAAATATCAATAAAACTTTTATTTTCCAGTGGGGGTAATCGACTAGCCTGAAAAACTAGTCGATTATCAACTATTTTCGCATTAAAGTTGAAAAACAATTGATCAACAATCGATTGTCGTTGACTAACAATCGATTGTCTTGAAACAGTGAGGTCTGGAAATTTTCAAAAATCATCCACAATCGATTGTCGTTGACTAACAATCATTGTCTTGAAACAGTGAGGTCTGGAAATTTTCAAAAATCATCCACAATCGATTGTCTTTGTCTAACAATCAATTGTCTTGAAACAGTGAGGTCTGGAATTTTTCAAAAATCATCCACAATCGATTGTCTTTGTCTAACAATCGATTGTCTTGAAACAGTGTGTTCTGAAATTTTTTTAAAATAGCAAATAATCGATTATGTGTGTTTAACAATCGATTATTAATGTTCAACAATCGATTGTTTGTAAGTAACAATCGATTATTTGAAGAAAACGTTTAAACTGAAATTTTCAAACTGCAAAGTAATGGATAACATATCTGATTTTGTTAGTCAACTGTTAGCAGCAGATTTTGAAAATATTATGTGACACAAACGAATTGAAGTTGTTTATTCTCATGTTCATATATTTTCTTTTATATGTCAAACCATGGGAAGTAAATTGATTGAAGGCTCCGGAAGAGCAACTGTAACTCTGCCCAAAGGCATGACGTTTATCTTAGAGAATGCAATATTCTCCTCCAAGTCTAAGAAGAACTTGTTGAGTTTTAAAGATATCATATTGAGACAATAGATGAGAATAATCTTGAATTCTTCATGAAAACGAGGCTGCCCATTTCGGTTTGGGTTCACGCCATTTTGCATGCAGCAATGCTAGTTCGTCGGCTGCCCACTTTGGTTTGGGTTCATGCCATTTTGCATGCAGCATTTTAGTTTGTCGGCTGCCCACTTCGGTTTGGGGTCACGCCATTTTGCATACAGCAATGCTAGTTCGTCTCTGACTGACGAATTGACACAAATATTCCCCGCTGCAATTGGTTTTGAGTCATGGACCCAATATATCCCATTTAAGAATTTTTGGATGCGCAGTATATGTGCCTTTAGCACCGCCATCCCGCACCAAAATGGGTCTGCAAAGAAGGTTAGGAATATATGTTGAGGTTGAATCGCCCTCCATTATTCGCTACCTCGAAACATTGACAGGAGATTTGTTCACTGCATGATTTGCAGATTGTCAATTTGATGAGACACTTTTCCCAAAATTAGGGGGAGAAGTTGGTGAAACCAAACGGGAAATTTTGTGGAAAAATGCATCATTATCTCATCTTGATCCACATACCTCTATTTGTGAGAAAGAGGCACACAAGATTATCCATTTGCAAAGAATAGCAAATCAAATGCCTGACGCATTTATAGATTTGAAAAGGATAACAAAATCACATATCCTCGAAGTGAATGTGACAACATTTGATTCACGAATACATATTCATTATTGGAAGAATATGAACATGAAATTGGTATTAAATATACCACACTCACCCCTAGAAGGAGGTTTGAGATGATGTATGGCATGAATGATCGTTGGTCACGTACCTATTGTACGCCAAAGTATTTTGGAAATATGACTATTAAAGGACAACGATAATGCAAGAAACATATCTTGCATATAAGTTTGACATGACCATAATGGTATAACTTTCTCTTTAAGAAAGATATTCACCACATGGATGTTGATGAATCTGTGGTAGTACAAAATTAATTGAGAGCTCTAGAAGAGCCAATTATTACTATGTTGGAGAAACACAATTGAGTATTGTGCTGTAGTAAGTCTCAAAGAAACTTATTCAGTTTCCAAAGTACACGCGAAAGCGATTGATTATATTGAGACTATAAATAAAGGAAGGCTTTGATATCTCCTATTACTACAACTTGTAGCGGGGTAATTTTCATATGAAAAGCTACCCGCTTTGTTCTCCAGTTTGTACTACACAAACGAAAGAATGCCACAATAAAGTGGATATCTATTGGTATAAAAACCCATGTCATAATAAACCTGAAGTTTATTGATAAGTGCACATGTCATGGTGTAAATTTGAAGTTTACCAATATTGATAATTTATTCAGTTGGCATTCGTGTTAGCCATCTCATTTTAAGTATGATGTGCAAATTCACATAGGTGAATATCAAAGAACTAGAAAGTTCTTTACGAATTCTCTTGTATCACTTGTTCTCATTAATGAACTGACCAACTAAAGAATTCGGGTTGATGCCCATAAATTCTGGAAATATCAAAGGTGAATATGGGCCCATTCACCTGCCATGTATACCACATATGATGCATCTATGATATGGTTACATGCGCAATTGTTATTAACCCGCAGTCTGGCCGGTGCTTGCGAGGTAAATTGCTCAGTAATCTAACTTCGAGCATAATTTCCAGATTTTCTACTCAAGATAGTTCATCTTGATAAGTTGGTTTATATCAAAGTTGGTTTAGCAAGATAATTATTGAGTGCTTCCACTTAATAGCTAAACTGTTTCTTATGAGAACAAAGTTATATATATATCAGTTTGATATACGTTGTATGCGAGAGTATATTATATTCTCCCCTCACAAGTGGTTCAGGGTCAGGAACCAAATAATTTCATCTTATTATTAATGTGCCGTGTATATTGACATGATAATGCACAAAGATGATTTCCCAAAGTTGAGGAAACAAGTTAGCTTTACTAACATGAGGGGGAGACATGATAAACACTTGAGAAAAGGTTACATGGGATGAATTATCATTTGTATATGTATATCCCCGAATATCATGATATGAACCTGAAGTTCATAAAAGGGATAATTCAATTGCAACATATTGCAAAGCATGCTATACGCATTTGCTGACCCAAAGAAAGTAACTAAATGGAAGAGATACAATTCAAGAAGAATTGATTCCATATGAAAGACATGTAGTTTTGAACCTATGGTTCAAATAAAGTCAAAGGTATGTATAATCAGTTTTCGTTATCTTATTTGTCTAGCATGACATGGAAAACTTGATATGCATCTAAAGTCTATTATATGGCTTATATGACTTAACTTGAAAGATTTAAGTTGCTTGAAGCATATGCAATTCTTGGTCCTGAAGTACCACATCCTTAGTACAATTTGTGTACATATGAATCTTGCTATAACTATAAGCATGATGGCATTGAGAATGCATCTATGGAGATAATGAAGAGTTATTCCACGACATTATATGAAGACGTTCATATCTATCAAGAATGATGATTTCAAGATGCGGAATATTTATTCAAGTCAATATGGTTGATTTATTTATCAAATCTCTATCAAAGATCGTTTTGAAGATGATGCACAAGATTGGAATGCAAATGCTCAAGGATATAAATTGATGTACTCATTAGGGGGAGTCAATGCGCGTTGCACTCTTTTTCCCTTACAAGGTTTTGTCCCACTGGGTTTTCCTTGCAAGGTTTTTAACGAGGCAACCAATAGGCGCATATTCAAACATGTGTACTCTTTTTCCTTTCTTTAATTTTTCCCAATGGGTTTTGGTTTTAAGGTTTTATGAGGCACATTATTGAATAGACATTCAAGGGGGAGTGTTATAAAATAGAAGTCTATTTAGAGTGAATGTCTAAGAGTTTTAGCTTAAAGCTAAGTCATTCCTCTTCCTATAAATAGAGGGGTCTTACCCCATTGTAAATCACCCCAAGTATTAATAAGAATACTTCTCTCTCTCCCTATTCTCTCTCTATATTGTTCTTATTCTTGCATTATTGTTCTTGTTCTTATATTATTTCATAACAGATTGGGCAATATAGAAATCATAGAATCTCCAAGAAAATGCAAACGTAAGCAAGAGACGACTTTCTTATCCCAAGTTGTGGAATATTCAATGAAGAATCAGAGTCGATTTTCTGTGATCACCAAAACCTGAGAAGGACAATTCCCATATAATAAGGAAGAATCTTATTACTTGAAATATATTACTACAAGTTGGTGGGAAGCTGTGGATAGGCTGTGTGCAAACCCTATCACTTTCTAAACCAACTAACACAATTGATTAATTAAAAAATAATTAGGAGTTAATAGTGCATTTGACGTTATCATCGAAGTATGAAGGACCTACCTCATTCACTTAGAGACGGAGTTAAAATTTAAACTTTTTATATGTTAAACTATGAGTTTGCTGTCGAATTTATAAATCGTTTTGGTTATTGAGTTCGCAATTAAGTAATTATATATATTTGATAAATTTTTAATTCAAATACAAGGTTTAAGAAAAAATGACTCAGTTGTACCTAATATAGTAGCTAGCTCCGCCCCTGGCCTCACCCTCTTTAATTTCTTGCAACACTATTTCAATTAGGATACAAGGAAAAAAGAGAAGAAAATAGCATAATTAGTAAATAATTTAAGGTCAATGCGTTTTCTTGTTGAATTAGGACTATATTAAGTGGTCCTCAAATTGATGTTCTCTTGTGAAGCAAAACGAAGTATAATTTTAACTGTGGATGATGGGATCTAAGTGACATAATCTTTTTTAGAATAGTTAAGTTCAATATATTGAGATTAATTACTGATAGTTTAGTTGCAATTTTCTATGTGCCTTGTTGGGGGTATCACAAAGTATCATCAATTTAAACTATGAAAATGACTTTCATCATTACAAGGTGGTTTGCTACTTATTATAATTAAAACTCCAAAACAAGGTTAACAATATCGTCTCTTGTTAACTTGTTGCAGGTCCCTTTAATGGCTTTGATTTTTCTGCGAGTTGGTGTAAAATTAGGTGGCCTTTCCATAATGATGGAACACACATGAGATGACTTAATATCTTATTTATTTTTGTTTTTTTTTTCCTTTTTGGCTTTTCTAGGTATTTATTTTGCTAACTCTTAAATTACAACCTTTAACCCGCAACAATCATACAAACATAACAACTACCAGTATGCCTATTTATATGTATTTCTTACTATAACTGTTTACTCATTTCTTCAAAGGGGAATCCAACTGGCTGACTTGGCTGTTTGTCCGCCGACGAATATATAATTAATAGTTCTTTTTAATTATTAACACGTATTATTTTTCTTCTTTCCTTTTAGTTTGCAGTTTGTAATTTATAGGGACCAACTTATATAACCTAATAAAGGATGTGACTTCAGCTGAACTACGAATCTAATGGGCATGTTAATTAGGTCTGAAATAGAATACTTTATGATACACCACCCAAAATATGCCAAGATACGTCCAAAGGTTAGCAGCTTCAAAATAATCCGAACAGTGAAAGAAAAGTAGGGTTCAGGTAATATAACTTCGGGTTGCGTTGCTCCATTTTGTTGTGATACGGTCTCATGAACTGAACTTCATTCCTTCGCACACACAGTGCTAATTGGCATTGTGCCGTGGGTCAGTTTCGAGGTGCATGGGGAAAGTAGAATAAGGCAGGCCGAGTAGACTGTAGATTACAAATTATTTCTTCTGTTCTTTAAAGGGAGCATGCATGGCGAGTGTACACATATATATTGTAATTTTAAGTATAACTTTTAAGTTGGGAAAAATGGTATTTAAAGGAGAGGTGTCAAGATACGAAGACTGGTCAAATAGTCAAAGAAATACAACCAGCTAAGATGCACGAGTTGCAATAGGTACGATCAAATGACAGAGGAAGAAGCACGGCAGTTATTCAAATAACTCAGCGCCCGTACCTATTTAAGTAATTTATATCCGATGATCAAAATGAATGAATCTGACAATAGAAATGAGTGCAGATACGACATTTAATAGGCATTAAATATGGAAAACATTAGGGAATTTGTATTGAATGTGATGATTATGTAACATAGCATTCAATTTTTTTAATTATTAATAATAGCCTTATTATGATTTGGGCAAAACGTATATCTCCAAGATATCTATAAAAAGGAGAGATCTGATCAATTGTAAGAGGACGAAATATTTGGAATACACTTTGGCTTACTTGTTTTTCTCTTGAATACTCTCTTACTGCCTAAATTATTTCCTTTTATACATTCTACCCGTGTTATTCTAAATTCTAGATTTGACTGAAATTTCATTTTTTGATTTAATCGAATTGGTTCCGTTACCGGGAATCTGATAATCTATTTTTCTTTCCTTGTTGTTCAACTATGTCGAACAACAATGACAACACTCGAGGAAACCAAGAAAACCAACAAAATCAGGGAGATCCGGAGAATATTAACACTCAGATTCCTACTTTACAAGGCTCTCCCTGACAATCTCGTGAGGGAACCCCTGTTGGATCTCAAATAAATGAGCATCCTCAATTTGAGAATGCTGAAGCTGTTGATGACGCTTTGCAGAAACTAATTGCTGCTCAGGTAAATAAAGTTGTTGAAGTGTTTGTTAACCGGTTACCTATCACACCTGCACGGACTCCAAATAATAACACTTTGGAAAACCTTCTTTCAGGACTTGTTAACTCAAGCAACGGAGGAACTCCCAGTGAATCACAAGAGAAGGAACTAGGATGTGGTTAATTCTGATTTATAAAACTTAGTACTAACCTTGCAGAAACATCTCAAGGAGCAAACTGAGCGCATAAAGCAGATACCTGGGGTGCCACCTATAATCAAAGGAGTAGATATGAATCGATATTCACAACAACCCTGGAAGCCAAGTGATGCTCCTCTTCTAATCCAAAAAACTTCAAAATGCCTGATATTCCAAAATATGACGGAACGTCAGACCCACGAAACCACATGACTGCATTCACGATGGGCGTAAAAGGCAACGATTTAACTAAACAGGAGATTGAATCTGTATTCGTCAAGGAATTTGGTGAAACAATCACTAAAGGAGCGCTAACATGGTGCTCTCCTTTACCCGAAAATTCTATAAATTCTTTTGCTGAGCTTGCCGATTCTTTCATCAAAGTAGACTCGAGAGCTCAAAAAATGGAAAAAAGAATGGAAGATATTTTCAAGATCAATCAAGGGGACTCGGAATTGCTTAGAGAATTCGTGGATAGTTTCAGCATGAAAGAATGACATTGCCACGTATACATGACAACTGGGCAGCTATAGCTTTCACAAGCAATTTGAATGAAAAAAGCTCAGAAGCTACAAGGAGACTCAAAGAAAGCCTTCGAGAATTCCCAGCTACAACGTGGAATGATGTTTATAGCAGGCATAGCACAAAGATGAGTATTAAGGAAGATACTGTTCCACGATTTCAAAAAGAAGAAAAGGTAAGTTCGAGACATGCAGAGACCGAAAAAAGATCCGGTAAAAATAGATACGAGCTTACATGGGACCTGTGGGAAAAGAATTACGGTTAAGGCAGGATAATCAAAGGTACGATCATAGATCAAGAAAAGGAGTATCAGTTTCTTCATCAAAATTCAGGAACAAGTGAAAGAACTACGAGTCCCGAGATGATGATACAAATTTAAAAGTAAGATTCAGTGGTTATAACTTCAACGTTAGCACCTCCGAGCTCGTAGCTGTTTTGAGAAGCATGGGAGAGAAGGTCGATGGACGAAGGAAATGAGATCGAATCCAAACAGGCGCAACCCTGATCATTGGTGCAAGTTTCATAATGACCACGTGCATAAAACAACAGACTATATATTTTTACAAAGTAAAGTTGATCATTTATTGAAGCAAGGATATCTAACTGAGTTGTTCAATGAGAAAGGCAAGCAAGCTTACATGAAGAATAGGCAGGAGCCTTCAAAACCACCTTCCCCCAAAAGGACTATCAACATTATATGTGGAGGTGAAGACATCAATGGTATTTCATACATGACAGCTAACAAGATTTTCAAAATAACAATTATCCAACGGAAATGGGTGTGGCACGTCATAGAAGAAGACAACATTACATTCAACGATGCAAATGCAAATGGCATATTAATACTCATAACGATGCACTGGTAATATCTTTAATTGTATATGATACTAATGTAAAACAAGTTTTGATTGATCCAGGTAGCTTCGTGAATATTATTTTGCTAAGAGTATTGCGTGAAATGCAAGCCGAAGACAAAGTAATACAAAAAGCCCATATACTATCTAGATTCCATAATTCCAATATTGTCACGAAAGGAGAGGTAACACTCAACACATTCGCTGAAGGTGTCATCAAAGATACAAAGTTCCAGGTAGTAGATATGGAGATAGATTACATCATAATTCTTAGGAGATCGTGGATCCACGAAATGGATGCATTACCTTCAACTTTGCATCAAGTTATTAAATTTCCATCGCCATGGGGAATCTGTCAAATTCGTGGGGATCAACACACATCCATGGGGGTCAACTCCGTTGCAGATACAAGCACGAGAAATGAAGGTAAATAGAAACCACCTAAGGCAGTTGAGGTCACCACCAAACAAACCTCAACTGAGCAAGGGCAAACAAATGTAGATTCAAGGCCTGATACCATTCAAGAACTAGAAGAGAATGAAAATATAAAAACAACAATAGAGGAATTTGAGCATGTCGTGTTATTTGCTGAATGGCCTGATAAGAAAGTTTATGTCAGGGCCAATATTAGCCAAGGTATGAAAGGTAAGTTAATTGAATTTTTGAAAACCAACATGGACTGCTTTGCTTGGTCCGATTCTAACATGACAGGGATACCACCGGAGGTGATGACTCATAAATTAAATGAAAATCCCTCATACCTCCTGTCAAGCAAAAGAAAAGAAAGCAAGGAACTTTAAAAAATCTGGTAATTCAAGAAGAAGTCCAAAAATTGCTAAAAATTAGTTCTATTCGTGAGGTAAAGAATCCTAACTGGTTAGCTAATACTGTTGTGGTTCCAAAATAAGATCGGCAAGTGGCGAGTTTGTGTAGATTACACTGATCTTAATAAAGTCTGTCCTAAAGATTCTTTTTCACAATCACACATAGATCAATTGATTGATGCGACTACAGGACATGAGCTATTAAGTTTTTAGATGCATATTCAAGCTATAATTAGATTAAAATGGATCCAGGAGACAAAGAAAAAACCTTTATTCATAACAGACATGGAGACTTATTGTTATAAAGTAATGCCCTTTAGTCTGAAGAATGCAGGTGCAACATATCAAAGGTTAGTTACCAAAATATTTTAAGAGCATTTAGGAAAAACCATGGAAGTATATATAGATGATATGCTTGTTAAAACTCAGTATTCAAAGGATCACGTATCACATTTATCTGACAAATTTTCAATTTTACGCAAATTTAATATGAAGTTAAACCTCGAGAAATGTGCATTTGGCGTTGAATCAGGTAAATATTTGGATTTTCTTGTTTCTAACCGTGGTATTGAAGTAAATCATGCACAGATTAAGGCCATTGAAGAAATCCCTGATATACTTCCAAACAAAAAAGAAGTTCAAAGATTAATAGGGAGAATTACAGCTTTGGGAAGATTAATTTCTAAGTCATTAGAGAAGTGCTTTAAATTCTTCTCGTTCCTTAAAAAGCAAGATCATTTCGAATAGAATGAAGAATGTCAACAAGCACTTAGGAATTGGAAAACGTACTTAGAAAATCCACCTTTATTGGCAAAACCAAAGGCAAAGGAAAGACTACTTATTTACCTTGCTGTTTTGAAAGTAACGGTAAGTGTTGTTTAGGTCTGGGAGGAGCAAGGTAAACAATCCCTGATCTATTATGTTAGTAAATCTTTGTTAGATGTGGAGACACGGTATCCTCAGTTAGAAAAACTTGCACTTGCATTAATCATGGCATCTAGGAATTTAAGACCTTACTTTTGGTGTCATCATATTGCTGTGGTAACTGCCTACCCTTTATGGAATATATTACATAAACATGAGTTAACAGGCAGATTGGCTACGTGGGTTATAGAGTTAAGTGAATATGAAATCAAATACCAACCTTGGACTGCTATCAAATCACAAGTATTAGCTGATTTCCTGGCTGATTTTAGCCACGGCATGCAATTAGAAGCAGAGAAAGAATTACAGGTGTTCAATGGAGCTAACCCAGAAACTTGGACTTTATTTACTGATGGTTCATCTAACGTAAAAGGTGTAGGTTTAGGAATTGTTTTGGTACCAACTATGGGTGAAACTATTCGACAAGCTATTAAATGCTATAACTAACAATGAATAAGAGTAGGCAACGGCTGGAGTAGCTCAGTTGGTTAGAGCGTGTGGCTGTTAACCACAAGGTCGAAGGTTTAACCCCTCTAGCGCTTAATTTAGGCATTATTTCTCTCTACCCAAGGGTAGGGGTAAGGTCGGCGAACATACTACCCTCCCCAGACCCTACTAAGTGGGATTATACTGGGTTGTTGTTGTAACAATGAAGATGAGTATGAGGTTGTAATTGCAGGTCTAGAATTGGCATGAGAACTTGGCATAAATTAGATTATAATCAAGAGTGATTCGCAATTTGTGGTTAATCAAATGCTGGGACTTATACAGCCAGGGAAGCGAGGATGCAACAGTATTTAGAAAAGGTACGAAAATTGATAAAGTAATTTCAAACCTGGAAAGTTACACAAATACCAAGGGATGAAAATGTTGAAGTAGACTCTTCAGCTAATCTCGCATTTGCGGCTGATATGGAAAGTGATGCAAACGCCTCAGTAATACATTTATTTCATTCAGCTCTCGACCCCGATAAGAATGAGGTAAATTTCAATATTTTAACTTGGGATTGGAGGACGAGATTGTTACTTTTTTGCAGTATGGTACCATGCCTGGTGATAAGAAGAAAGGTCATGCGCTTCAAAAAAAGGCTGCTGAGTATTGCTTAAAGCAAGACAATTTATATCGTAAAATGTTCAGTGGACCTTTACCAAGATGTCTTGGACCTTCTCAAACAGAGTACGAAATGAGATAGATTCATGAGGGAAATTGTGAGAATCACATATGAGGAAGATCATTGTTAAGAACCCTTATTAGAGCAGACTATTATTGGCATAAAATGAAAGAAGAAGCAGAAAGTTCGTGGCTAAATGCAATAAATGCCAAAAGTACGATAACAATATACATAGACTGGCGAAGAAGAATACTACAAGGAAGAGAGAAGTAAAGATTTGAGAAAATAATTGTTCAGTAAAGCTTTATATGGAAAAAGACAATAAAAAGGTAATATTTATACTGATAAGCAACTGCCAAAGGAAAAAATGCAGTGATGGAAGAACCATAATAATGATAATTGGCACTTCATTAATTGTGGATCCGTAAAAAAGCCTTGAAAAAGGCTGCAAAACTGCAGAACCAATGAAAAATGACACGTGTACGGAGCATTAAATGGAAGCGACAATTGAAGCATCAATTTTGTCATAGCATTAGTGGTGACAAAAATTCTCTTTTAATGAAATCCACTTCCCAAATATTCAAACTGATGAAAAAATGGAAAGTGGGGGGGGGGGCTATCTATATTATGAAAATTGTATTTAAAGGAGACGTGTCAAGATACGAAGACTGGTCAAATAGTCAAAGAAATACAACTAGCCAAGAGGCAGGAGTTGCAACAAGTACGATCAAATGACAGAGGAAAAAGCACGGGAAGTTATTCAAATAACTCAGCGCCCGTACCTATTTAAGTCATTTATAACCGAGGATCAAAAAAGGAATATGAATCTGACAATAGAAAGGAGTGCAGATACATCATTTAATAGGCATTAAATATGAAAAATAGTGGGGAATTTATATTGAATGTGATGACGATGTAACATAGCATTAAATGTCTTTAATTATTCATAATAGTCTCATTATGATTTGGGAAAAACGTATATCTTCAAGATATCTATAAAAGGGAGACATTTGATCAATTGTAAGAGGACGAAATATTTTTGGAATACGCTTTGGCTTACTTGTTTTTCTCTTGAATACTCTCTTGCTACCTAAATTATTTGCTTTTATATATTTTTTTAATTATCAATAACTCATATTCTTCTAAATTCTAGCTTTGATTAAAATTCTATTTTTTGGTTAAACATAACAGTAGGTACATAATCTCGTCCATGATTTATGCAGGGACGGGGTTGAGGGCTAGATTACGTACGTAATAAGTTGTATTCTCTTTGCCTTTCTCCCTTCCTCATTCTTGAGGTAACAAAAAAAAAAGCAACTTAAAAAATAAGGCAAATAACCTACTACAATAAACAAATTTACCTACATCGATAACATAAAATTTTATATATTATCAATATATATAAGTTAAATCGTTTAAAACTAACACAAATTAGTGATGTCTTAGTCAAACAAGAGGTTTAAGGGAAAGATAAATGATAGTGAGTTCAAAACAAAGAGTCTTATGAATTAAGTAATTAATTTTTATAAAAAGTTCATAAACATCTTGAATGACAGATTATATAGACAAGAAGAGTAGTATATTTTATTTTCGTAAAAAGAAAACACCACGAACTATATCCCCATGATCTAAATCCAAAGTTGTCCTTTAGACCACTTGAACAAGTGAGCTCTTCTCTCGTTGAAGCCTTTCTTATTTTTAACCCACAATTCCATATCATACTTTTCTTGATAATGTGATAGTAAGGGTGGAAGAATAACGGTTCCGAATCGGAACCGTGATCGGAACTGCGGTTCTGGCGGTTCCGCGGTTCTAAACGGTTCCGGTTATACGGTTTCGGTTCCGCGGTTCCGGGCCGGTTCCACCCTTTAGAACCGTGGAACCGGAACGGCCAGAACCGGAACGGGAACCGGAACCGGACCGGTTCCGACGGTTCTAAACGGTTCCAAACGGTTCCGATATTTAAATTTTTTTTTTTTTTTAAATTCGGACCGTTGGCGGAACCGTTTGGAACCGTTTAGAACCGCCGGAACCGGTCCGGTTCCGGTTCCGGTTCTATACGGTTCTATCCGGTTCCCAACGGCCATTTTTTTTAAAAAAAAAAATTTTTTTTTTAAATTCTGAAAATCAGAACGTTGGTATTGCAGAAATAGCCGTTTGGCATTTTTAAAATTTAGCCATTTGACCCCTCAAATTTAATTTAACCCCAAACTTTATATAATTACACAATTTCCCATTTCTCAACTATAAATACCCCCTCATTCTTTCATTTTAATTCACCAATTCATCAATCTTACTCAATCTCTCTCAATCTCTCTCAAGCTCTCTTACAATCTTTCTGTGCAAGTGCTTAATTTTTGTTGCAAATTCGTGAAACATTGTGAAGTTGTTGAATTGAAGTTTTCAAGTGTTCAATCACAACGATTGTCAATTTTCAAGAAGTTGTTCGTCAATCCGGTAAACTCGTTTCAACTCTTACGTGCTAAGAATATTTGTTGTGTGTTGATATTTTCCTTAATTATAATAAGGATCGTGAAGAATTAGCTAAAATGATTACTGTTATGTGTTTACCTTATTCTTTTGCTTCTAATCCTGCTTGGATTCAATATATCAGACGAGTATTTAATCCTACATATAAAGGTTGGTCTCGCGCCACAGTTAAGGCCGACATTATAAATATAAGCATGAATATGAACAGTACTTGCGCTATTTATTTACTCATATAAGTAATCGTATGTCTATTCCAATCCCTCCTATTTTTGGTGTGGCTGCTTTGTTAAACCCTACTATGAAAGCAGGAGGTCCTAACTTTTGGTATACTAGTATTTATCAATGTTTAGATCTTTCACCAGAAGAAATGGCTACACTATCTTATGCGAAAGCATCAATTACAGTGAATGCTCAAACTGTTTATAATGCTTATAAACAGGCCTTAGAGCATGCTAGGCCTAATATTCCAACTCCTACTTCGTCCACGTCACAATCGTCTAAAAGAGTTGCTGGCTTAACAGCTCTTAAATCGTGGACGGAGTTCAGGGGTACTCAAGGTGAGAATTTAGATGATATTTCCCATCTAAACGAACTTCAAGTTTATTTGTCGCAGGGGCTAGAGAATGATAATCCAGACGGATCTTTCGACCTTTTGGATTGGTGGAAGACAAGGGAAAAGCATTTTCCCGTTCTTGCAAGGATGGCTCGGGATGTTCTGTCCATTCAAGCGTCAACTGTTGCATCGGAGAGCGTATTTAGTCAAGCCAGACTACAAATAGGAGATCATAGAGCGTCGATGCGGGACAGCTTGGAAAAATCAGTGCTCTTCCGAGATTGGATCCGCTCTGAAAGAAGAAACTTTGGGCTAGCTGAATCTCAACCCGAAATAGATGAGTGCTATGAAGAAATGCTAGCAGAAATTGCTCAAGAATCATCTTCACCCGGAAGTGGTGATGAACAAGCTTCATTTCCACCACCGCCAACACAACCACCTCCAAACCTTGAAGGTTTTATGAGATTTGTTAGAAATAATACATAAATTATGATGTAACTTGTACATTGGCATGTCTTCTTTTAGTTTTTTTTCCTTTTAATGGTGGTATTAGTACCATGTTGTGCTCATTCCATTGGGGGAAGGAAGACTAAGAAAGATATGCCATTTTGGTCAATAAATATGCTTTTTATCATATACTTGAATATATTTGTCTCAATATTTCTTTGTCTTTACTTCTATATCAATCCTTGAATATAAAATATTTATATAACATATAATATATAACATACAACACATAATACTATTAATACTAACTACTACACAATATACATTATTTATATACAATATATACTACTTTACTACAACATATACTACTTATATACAAAATATACACTACTTATTTTGAATATATACTAATTTCCAAACACAATATATGCTATAGTAACAACATAGTACACCATATAAAAATATATTCTACAATATACTAATCACTACTATACAAGATATTTAATTTAAAAAAAAAAAAAAGGTCGGAACCGCCGGGAACCGCCTGGAACCGCCAGACCCGCGGTTCCGGAACCGCCAGAACCGGAACCGGGTGGTTCTGGAACCGTATGGTTCCGGTTCCGGCTCCGGAACCGCCAGAACCGAAACCGCCAGAACCGGAACCGCCAGAACCGGAACCGCCAGAACCGGGAACCGCCAGAACCGGAACCGTTTACCCAAATAGACCCAGAACCGGAACCGGATACAACCTTATGTGATAGCGAACGACAACTTGATAAATAATTCCAAGAAATTGACTGTTTCCATTTAAAGCTATCAAACTTTATCTCTTTAATCATTTAGCTGTATTGTTTGTCTATTCTATCTCATCAAACGTATTATCATATCTGGTGATGAAACTTATATGTCAAACTTTATGAAGAATTACAAATACAAACCCGTATTGCATGTTTATTGCTTTTTCTCTAATCTGCAACATATTATCGAACAGCAATATATAACTTTGGTGGGTAGAATTTTTGGTACTATGCCTCACCTATTTTTAATACTTTTTTTATACTCGACGCGTCAATAAAATGAGAAATTAAAAAATAGTCAGATTTACAAATGGTCATTTAAAAATAGCTATAGTTTCAAAAGTAATCGTAATTTAGTCACTTTTCACATAAAGATAAATCTGAACGGAAACACTATTCAAAATCCGAAAAGTATTCCAGCATAATATACTGGAGTTCCAGCATAAGTATACTGAAACTTTAGCATATTATAATGGAATTCCAACATAAGTATACTGGAATTCCAGTACAATATATCGGTCCAGTATATAATATGCTGGAAGTTCATACACAAGTGCTCCAATCTCTAGTATATTATGTTGTTGCTTTCCGTGTGCTGGAGTTCCAGCATAATATGCTGGAAGTTCATACATAGTTGCACCGATCTCCAGTATATTATGTTGGACTAGTCCTTGTTACAGCAAAACAATGACTATTTTTTAATGATTTTACAAACGCCGACTATTTTTGAATGAACAGTCCGAAAACTAACTAGCCCATGCTATTTTAACATCATTTAAAAATGAGAAAATCTCACTTTATACCCATTAATTTTAAATTATTTACTTTTTAATGCCCATACCCAAACTATTTACTACTCCTACCCATAGCCCCAAACTATTTACCCGCATTTATTATGTTCCTCTTCTTCTTATTCTTCTTCATTTTGCCTTCCTCCAATTCTCCGTCTCTTTTATATTTCTTCTTATTTATTCTTATTGTAATCACCACTAGCTAGTCACATGAGCAACACATAATATTCGTTCTTATTCGACCTTAATTTAGTTTTAGTTTCAACGGAATCTTAACAATTTGGATATTATTTTCTCTCGCTCGGTTTCTAATGGAGTATTCATTAATTGTTGAAGCGGTGCTATTATTTTGAATATTTACGAGTAAGCTTCCCAGTTCTAAACTTTTATGTGTATTTGAATATCCACCATTGTTTGGCTTGAAACTCAATTTTTGTTGTGAAGATTTCTTGTTTGATTCAAAGTGAGTGCTATTAAATATTACTTATAGTACCTTTTGGAAGGTCATACTGAAATTTGATAGCGTTTGGAGTTGATTTGAGGTGATTGAGACCGAAATTTTTAGTTGTAAAATCGAAGAACACAACTACAATATACCCCGCTATGGTATACAATATGTTGTAGGAGTATATAGCTATACTGTAACACTATACTATTATAATTTACAAAATAGTATACCGCTACAATATACTAATATACTATAAGAGTATATAATATACAATATATTATTATGGTATACTATAATACTGTGTAAGATACTGTAACAATATACTGTAATTATATTCAATATACTATAATAACGTATTTATTACTCGTAAATTCACTCGTCTTTTCCCTTTTGATTTGTTTTAAACTTTTACCCAGCGTGAGAGGCAAGTTGAAAATGGAAATTTTTTTTATAGTATGCTACATGATGTAACGGGATACTCTTACAATTAGATCATTTTAGAAATTTTTAATTTTTTTATAAAACTAATATTATTTCAGTTTAATAATTGAATTAATATTTTTTTAATTCATTGGATACAATTGTATACCATGTTGGTATAGCTATATACTATAATGATATCATATGTCAGTTAATATTTTTTTAATTATATTAACAATATTTAATTGGTGCACAATTTGATTTTTCTTTAGTAATAATTAAAAAAAATAGTGAAAACAGTAAATAAAATTAGATTATGAAGATAAAAAGAATAAAAAAATAGAAGTTAAATGAAATTAGAAAAGGAAAAAAGAGAGAAGAAAGCGAGAAAAAAAAGGAGAAATGAAAAAAAAAAGAAAAAAAAAAGAAAAAAACATAGAAATATAAAGAATTGAAGAATAAAAAAAAGTTCCCCATAAAATCTACCATGAATAAATATTATAATTAGTTCATAAAAAAAAATATTTTATTTTGTATGATAACTGTGTCAAAATCCCTTTAAGATCAATGTGGGCATGAAATCAACAGTAAATATTTGGGCCTTTTCATAAATACCTGAAATATAAAAGCCCGAACAGATCTTCAAAGGCGGCATTTTCATATCGAAGATCTCTTCGGATAGTTAGTGGGCCTGAATGGTCCGATTATTTTGTCATTTTTAGCGTTGGAATAGCACCGGCTAATTCATTTTCGGACTAATAATTAGAAAATAACTAATGTTTACAAAGTTATTAGAAAATAATAACTATTTTGCTGAAATACGAAAAATTCTAGTATAATATGCTAAATTATGAAGCTTCTACGTATAAACTTTTAGCATATTATGTTGGAATTCTAGCACACAGAAATTTCAGCAAAATATATTGACTATTAGAGCTCTTGCATATAAACTTCCACCACATTACGTTGGAACTCCAACACACGAAAAGTTTCAGCATAATATGCTAGATTATGGAGCTCTTGTATATATACTTCTACTATATTATGTTGGAACTCCGTTATATTATGAAATAACAACACATTATAATGAAATATTCGAACTGCAACATATTATACTAAATATACTTGAATTACTAAGGTTGTTTTTCTTAAATATTATCTTTACATAAATAATATATAACTTTTAAAACCGTGACTATATAACAATTATCGATTGTAAATTTGGCCGGCACAGCTAAGGCTGTATCCGATTCCAGTTCTGGGTCTATTTGGGTCTGCGGTTCCGGTTACAGCCTTAGGCACAGCATACCAGAAAAGTTACGTAAGGTGCTATTAAATCGAAATCTATGGACCTTGACTATGTTATATGAATTTTGACCCATGCTTTTGGGCCATTCATAATTCTGGGCCGTAATTGCCTTCTCAACTCATCACCGTCAATAAAATTAGGTATAATTTTAGAGAAATTTTCATAAAGCACTATCTTTTGATGGTAATTAATTTTTTATAAATATTAGTTGCTATATTACGGATTGTAAATATATTTTCAGTTGTTATAAGATGTATTAGATGTATTTAAACTATTGTGTTCATGAATACAGTAGCAAAAATAGACATGAATCAAGGAAGTCCACCTAATCAGTTATAGTATTCAAGTGTATTTGACTGTATTCATGGCGTGAAACATGAGATTATGGTTGGACAGATTATTGTATTCGACTGTATTCACGGCCTGAAACAGGGGACTACACTATTTTTAAGCAGGAAGTGAATCAATTAACATAATAGACTCCTAATATAACTCAAAAAACTCAATTACAACACACAAATTTTATATTTTCAGTAATAAAAAAGATTCTCAACCAAAAAATATCCAAAAAACATAGAAATCTTCAGAGAAATTATATAATACTTTTGAATATATAAATTATGTTAATTAGAAAAACTGGGATATATTGAAATACAATAAAATAAAACTCAATGAATACAATAAAATACATAGAATAAAACAAGATATATTGAATTACAATGACCAAAATGGGTGTTGCAGCCCATGTTTTTTGACTTACCTTTTTTTGTTGTCTTCTGCACTTGTCAAATTTGGCAGGCTTGCAGAGGAAAAATTGTCAAATATGGTTGGCAGTTTTTGCACTATAAGATGAGAGCTTCGGCTCTCATTTTGATACACCAACAGAAAAAGAGAAAAAGAGTAAGGTTTCACAGACAGGGTATAAGAAAATAGTCTGTGAGGAAAATAGCGAGTTAGCGATATTGTAGTGAGGTGGAAATATCAAAAGAAGGTTATTTTCTTTTGAGTGTTGTAGTAGTCTTTGGAGTATTTTACTCGGACCTACAAAGTGTAAAATTCCTTACTATAGTGATATCAGTTGCTCCTCTCATGGCTGTAGTTTTTTCCCTTATTCAGAAGGGTTTTCCAAGTAAAAATCTTGGTGTCATTGTTACTCTTTTATTCTTGTTAATTACCGTATCTCGGTGCTATAATATTATTCCGATTTTATTACCGTGAATATGATTTTGGTAGGGGGTTTATTCCCAACAACTGGTATCAGAGCACAGGTTCGCTCGTTCACTAAAATACTATTCACTGTCTTTAGTGCTATACTCAGTGGAAAATAAAAATGTCCGGAGTAAAGTACGAGGTAGCTAAATTCAACGGAGATAAACGGTTTTTCAACATGGCAAAGAAGGATGAGGGATCTGCTCATCCAACAAGGATTACACAAGGTATTAGGTGTTGATGACAAAAAGCCTGATACCATGAAAGCTGAGAATTGGGCTGACTTAGATAAAAGAGCTGCTAGTGCAATCAGGTTGCACTTATCGGATGATGTGGTAAATAACATCATTGATGAAGACACTATACATGGAATTTGGACAAGGTTAGAAAGCATATACATGTCCAAAATGCTGACAAATAAATTGTACCTGAAGAAGCAGTTATACGCCCTACACATGGGTGAAGGTATGAATTTTTTGTCACATTTAAATATGTTTAACGGACTAATCACACAGCTTGCCAACCTCGGAGTGAAAATCGAGGAGGAAGATAAAGCCATATTGCTATTGAACTCGTTGCCATCTTCGTACTATAATTTGGCAACAACCATCCTGCACGGTAAGACTACTATTGAGTTGAAAGATGTCACATCGGCTCTTTTACTCAATGAGAAGATGAGAAAGAAGCCTGAAAATCAAGGACAAGCTCTTATCACAGAAAGTGGAGGCAGGAGTTATCAAAGGAGTTCGAGCAACTATAGTAGATCCGGAGCTCATGGAAAGTCAAAGAAACGATCCAAATCAAAAGCCAGAAATTACTACAACTGTGATCAACCAGGTCACTTCAAAAGAAATTGCCCAAATCCAAGGAAGGGCAAAGGTGAAACTAGTGGCCAGAAGAATGATGACAACACAGCTGCCATGGTGCAAAACAATGATAATGTTGTCCTCTTTATAAATGATGAAGAGGAATGCATGCACCTGTCAGGTCAGAGTCGGAATGGGTGGTTGACACAGCGGTATCTTACCATGCCACACCGGTAAGAGCTCTTTTTTGCAGATATGTAGCAGGTGATTTTGGCACAGTGAGAATGGTAACACGAGTTACTCAAAGATTTCGGGGATTGGTGACATTCGTATCAAGACAAATGCAGGATGCACATTGGTTCTAAAGGATGTGCGGCTTGTACCTGATTTGCGGATGAACTTAATCTCGGGGATTGCTTTGGACCGAGATGGATACGAGAACTATTTTGCAAATCAAAGTGGAGACTCACCAAGGGATCATTGGTGATTGCAAAGGGAGTTTTCGTGGCACGTTGTACAGGACAAATGCAGAAATATGCCAAGGTGAATTGAATGCGGCACAAGATGAGAATTCTGCAGATTTGTGGCATAAAAGAATGGGTCATATGAGCGAGAAGGGATTGCAGATTCTTGACAAAAAATCACTCATTTTTTATGCCAAAGGTACAACGGTAAAACCTTGTGACTATTGTTTATCTGGTAAACAGCATAGGGTGTCATTTCAGACATCGTCTGAAAGAAAATTGAATATACTTGATTTAGTATATTCTGATTTTTGTGGCCCAATGGAAATTGAATCAATGGGTGGTAACAAATATTTTGTTACTTTTATTGATGATGCTTCACGAAAATTGTGGGTTTATATTTTGAAAACCAAAGATCAGGTGTTTCAAGTTTTCCAGAAGTTTCATGCTCTAGTAGAAAGGGAGACTGGTCAAAAGCTAAAGCGTCTCCGAAGTGACAATGGAGGTGAGTACACTTCAAGGTTATTTGAAGAGTACTGTTCAAGTCATGGGATCAGACATGAAAAGACAGCTCCTGGAACCCCATAACACAATGGTGTAGCGGAGAGGATGAACCGCACTATTGTGGAGAAGGTGAGAAGCATGCTCAGAATGGCTAAACTGCCTAAGTCATTCTGGGGTGAAGTAGTTCAGACAGCTTGTTACCTCATCAATAGGAGTCCATTAGTTCTGTTGGCGTTTGACATCCCAGAGATAGTTTGGACCAATAAGGAGGTGTCCTACTCGCATCTGAAGGTGTTCGGTTGCAGAGCTTTTGCACATGTACCAAAAGAGCAGAGAACAAAGCTGGATGATAAATCTGTTCCCTGCATATTTATCGAATATGGAAATGAAGAGTTTGGGTACAAATTGTGGGATCCTGTAAAGAAGAAGGTCATCAGAAGAAGAGATGTAGTCTTCCGAGAAAGTGAAGTTGGAATTGCTGCCGATATATCAGAAAAGGCAAAGAATGGTATAATTCCTAACCTTGTTACTATTCCTTCTACTTCTAACAATCCCACAAGTGCATAAAGTACGACCGACGAGGTTGCAGAGCAGGGGAAGCAACCTGGTGAGGTTATTGAGCAGGGGGAGAAACTTGATGAAGGTGTCGAGAAAGTGGAGCACCGCACTCAGGAAGAAGAACAACCTCAACCTCTGAGGAGATCGGAGAGGCCAAGGGTAGAGTCATGCAGGTACCCTTCCATAGAGTATGTCCTCATCAGTGATGAGGGGGAGCCAGAATGTCTTAAGGAGGTGCTGTCCCATCCAGAAAAAAACCAGTGGATGAAAGCCATGCAAGAAGAGATGGAATCTCTACAGAAAAATGGCACGTACAATCTGGTTGAACTTCCAAAGGGTAAATGACCACTCAAATGCAAATGGGTCTTTAAACTCAAGAAATATGGAAATGTCAAGTTGGTCAGATACAAAGCTCGATTGGTGGTTAAAGGCTTCGAACAGAAGAAAGGAAAAGACAAGGGGTTGATAACAAAGTTGAAGGGAGATCTGTCCAAGTCATTTGATATGAAGTACTTGGGCCCAGCACAACAAATTCTAGGGATGAAGATAGTTCGAAAGAGAACAAGTAGAAAATTGTGGCTATCTCAAGAGAAGTACATTGAACGTGTACTAGAATGCTTCAACATGAAGAATGTTAAGCCAGTCAGCACACCTCTTGCTAGTCATCTAAAATTGAGCAAAAAGATGTGCCCTACAACAGAGGAGGAGAAAAGGAACATGGCTAGGGTTCCTTATTCTTCGGCAGTCGGAAGCTTGATGTATGCAACAGTATGTACTAGACCTGATATTGCTCACGCAGTTTGTGTTGTTAGCAGGTTTCTTGAAAATCCTAGAAAGGAACATTGGGAAGCAGTCAAGTAGATACTCAGGTACATGAGAGGCACCACAGGAGATTTTTTGTGCTTTGGAGAATCTGATCTAATCTTGAAGGGCTATACAAATGCTGATATGGCAGGTGACATTGACAACAGAAAATCCACTACTGGATATTTGTTTACATTTTCAGGGGGGCTATATTGTGGCAGTCGAGGTTGTAGAAGTGTGTTGCATTCTCTACAACTGAAGCGGAATATATTGCCACTACTGAAGCTGGCAAAGAGTTGGTATGGCTCAAACGGCTCCTTCAAGAGCTTGGATTGCATCAAAAGGAGTATGTCGTCTTTTGTAACAGTCAAAGTGCAATAGACCTTAGCAGGAACTCTATGTACCATGCAAGGACCAAACACATAGATGTGAGATATCACTGGGTTCGTGAGAAAGTGAAGGACGAATCTTTACAGGTCAAAAGATTCACACAAGCGAAAATCCTGCGGATATGCTGACCAAGGTGGTACCAAGGAACAAGTTCGAGCTATGCAAAGAACTTGTCGACATGCATTCAAACTAGAAGACTGTGTTATCCCCTCTAGATAAATGGGACTGGAGGGGAAGATTGATGGGGTCCAGCCCCTTAAATTAAGGAAGAAATAGGTGCTGCAGCCCATGTTTTTTGACTTACCTTTTTTTGTTGTCTTCTGCACTTGTCAATTTTGGCAGGCTTGCAGAGGAAAAATTGTCAAATATGGTTGGCAGTTTTTGCACTATAAAATGAGAGCTTCGGCTCTCATTTTGATACACCAACAAAAAGAGAGAAAAAGAGTAAGGTTTCACAGACAGGGTATAAGAAAATAGTCTGTGAGAAAAATAGAGAGTGAGCAATACTGTAGTGAGGTGGAAATATCAAAAGAGGGTTTTTTTCTTTTGAGTGTTGTAGTGGACTTTGGAGTATTTTACTCGGACCTACAAAGTGAAAAATTCCTTATTATAGTGATATCAGTTGCTCCTCTTGGTGTCATTGTTGCTCTTTTATTCTTGTTAATTACCGTATGTCGGTGCTACAATATTATTCCGTATTATCATGAATATTATTTTCGTAGGGGGTTTATTCCCAACACTAATCAAACTTTTTCATTGAGAGATCCTTTTCTATTTGATCCTCAGTTACCTGTGGATCATATATAGTTACCTGTGGATCATATATACTCAAGTGAGCATTGTCTCCCAACAAGCCTTTAAACACATAACGACAGTGGTTAAAGGCAGGAAGGTCTCCAACCTCTAGAGTTTCGCCTCTTTCATGTCGGAGAACCTTATAATGGACAATTAGATCTAATTTCCCTACTCCAATTTTGCTGTCACGTATATTTTTCATAATTGACGGATGTTAGATGGTTTTTTAATAGAATTGGTTTGGGTATATTAAGTCTATTCCTTCTTTTTTTTGGCATGATCCAAATTATACAAAAGAAACGAGAAAATGCACAATTTTCATAAACGACTCTATTCTTAGAGATACTAGGGGTCTATGTGTTCTTTATTCTTCATGTGGCATATTATTACATCTTCTATTCATGGGTCTCAGAATAATATGTAGTTGATAAAGTTTATCTGAAAGGAATATTAAGATTATTGACATATTTTCATGCATTTACGCATGTGTATTTACCCATGACTCATACGGCGTTATATATGCGTATATATGTATATGGGGCATGGGAAAAGGTTACGGCATTATATACGTATCACCACCTGATCAGTTGGTATATGTTGATAATTTGCCTACAGTGGCCGAGATGATATGATGAGATGACCTCAGGGGCTTTATGATGTTACGTACGTACAGACCTATGCATTATATAACATTCATACACATATGCATGACATTATAAGTATTTCATGATTTGTAGAGTCACCCAAGACTTACAGTTTGAGTCACTTACTCTATATTTCTTCCATATCTTTAATTAATGTTGACTTATTATTATGTTTTAGTTTTATTTTACATATTCGGTATATTATTCGTACTGCAAGGGATGTTGCATTTATTCTTGTAGGTATAGATAAACAGTTTGACAATCCCTCATAGTAGACAAGACTGACATTCATTGAAGGATCGGTAAGACTCCGCCTCATTCAGAGTGTAGCCAAGTCTATGAGTCCTCATGTCAGAGTTTTGCTACAGATTACGGGAAGGCCGGTACCCTATCCTAGTTGATGTCAGATAAAATCTTAGAGGCTTTCTAGATAGAGTTTTATTTTGTACTGTATGTCAGAGGCCTTGACGACTCATATGTCTTTATGCTATAAGAAAAATGGTTTAGTGATACAGTGTTTCTCATTTATAGTTGAACATTACGAGTTGTGGCTATGTTGGCACACAATATTTACAAAGAAAAAATAAAGTTGTAGAGTGGTTTGCTCGGGTCACTAAGGCACCGGGTGCTAGCCATGCCTCCCCAGCTTTTGGGGCGTGATAGTTAGACATTTAGTCGGTGGAGTTTAGATCGAATATGGTAATTTGTGGGTTCTATGGATTTGGAGATTGGGATTTCTCATGAATGAATAGTTTCGTGGTTCTTGACTGTGAAGATGTGGCCAAGGTTATTCAAAGGGTAGTATGTGTTATGATCCAGTCATTATGGACTTTCAGAGGGTTATGTATCTATCAGCATGTGACTGGAGCTGATTTGGGGGTGAGGCCCAATTAGGATGCATATTCTGCACCGAGTCAGATTGGTTGGCTCCATACTGCTATTGTTGAGGGATGTTCTATTCAGTTGTTTCCGAGCTTATTTGTGTTCTAAAATGATATATGAGTTACTCTTCTATGCTATGAGGAGTTGTAATTCATTGGTTATATGCACATATGGTGCGGTTCTATTGGGATATTATAGCAAAATTTGAGCGACGAGAGTATTAGGTATTGTTTGATTGATGGAGTAATAGATATGCTCTGTTGAGTTTTGTGCCATTGAGTTATTTGCTTCTCCGTGGTTATGGTAATGCACTTTGGGTGCTTGATGTCAAATTTTGAGTGGTTATTGATTTTAAGTAGGGTGGCTCGAGGTATATAATATGGACTAGCATTTGGATGGGTCATGCCTTGTTGTGGAGTTATGTTGAGACATGATCCTTTGTGTTAGATTTGTGTATTTTTGTTCGGGGGGGGGGGGGGTGTGATGGGTTCTTAGCACTGTAGTGATGGTCCCTGTTGATCTTGCGAGATAGCTTTCTCGCCTGAGTTATTTTTCCATGATTGAGTACATTTAGAATGTTGCTTATTGGTGCACGGATTGCATGAGTTGCAGCTTTAGAATGTATTGATGTGTCATGTCACTAGAGTAGTGTTGGATGAGATAGGGTCATTGGACCTCAAATGAATACCATCAAAATTGATTACAGCGTGATTGGAAGAATAATATCGAAAGTCAGCTTAAAAATTTTCTATAGTTCTTGTCTATGGAGAGGGATCTCCAAGACTTGGAAGTATATGAAGGTGTTAGAACTAGGCTTTGTTTGATAAGAGGTTTACTACCAGCATTGGGTTGTTTTGAGCAATTATTATGATTAGAGATTATTTCTATGAGTATTTGAGTTTTGAGGTATATCATGCAATTACATCTTGAGTTACAGATATGGCTTGATATAGCTTGTTCAGACTTAGATAGTGTGCAGATGCAAGATTCTAATCTTATTGAAAATTTCGGATGTTGGAAATTGGGTTCTAAGACTTATGCGCTAGGTTGGATTAAGCAATTTCAGGTATGTTTTGTTATTGAACCTATATGGGGTATGGTGACATGGGATCACCCCTTGGTATGTGCAGGGTAAGGTTACAGCGCGATTTGATGGCTTTTGGAACAACTCATAGGCACGTTCGAGGACGAATACATGTTTAAGTGGGGGAGGATATAACGATCCAACCAGTCGTTTTGAGCAATTGCACTTTTCTCGGTAGTTTTAGGGCATGAATTGCCTTCTATGATGCATTATGACATATGTGAATTGTCGGTTTTGGTTTTCAGGTTATTCGGAATTAATTTGGAAGAATGATTCTCAGCTAGAAGCTTTAAATTTGAAAGGTTTGACCAAGTTTAGATTTTTTAGTATTTGAACTCGGATTGGGTTTTTGGTGATTTTGTTTGCTCTGTTGGGTGATTTTGGAGTTAGAAGCGCGTCTAGATTATGATTTGGAGGTCCATAGTAAGAATTTGGCTTGAAATGGCGAAAGTTGGAATTTTAGAAAGCTTGGCCGGGAGTGAACTTTTTGATATCAGGGTCAGATTTCGATTTCGAAAGTTGGAACAAGTCTATAATGTAAAATGTGACTTGTGTGTAAATTGAGGTCAATAAGACATGATTTGATAGGTTTCGGCATCGGTTGTGGAAGTTTGAAGTTTCAAGTTTATTGATTTTCAATTAAGGTGTAATTCGTCATTTCGATGTTCTTATGTGTGTTTTGAGACCTCAAGTAGTTCAAGGTTATCATAAGGGACTTGTTGGTATGTTCGAACAGGGTCCTGGGGAGCTCGGGTGAGTTTCGGATAGGTTTGGTTGTGTTGCGCTCGTTTTTTATGTTTCGACATCGTTTCTTCAAGCATAAATAGTACTCCATTAAGACAATGAAATCCGATTTCTATTTTTATTGGAGAATTAGATCTGTATCATAATTACAGAGCTATAGCAAAAAGAGTCGTTGAATTTGGACACCGTATGAGGATTTTATGGTCATTTTAGTAAGAGTTAGGTTGCCTGATTTTTTCAGATTAATTATGAAATTTCCACTGAGTTCATATTTAAAAAATCTGCACTATTTTCAAATATTAAAGCCAACATATCTCCTTCAGTATAAGGTCAAATGGAGTGATTCAAGAGCCTAACTTGACTAAAATTTCACAAAAAACATTCCATTGGAGGCATCAAAAGCGAGTTTCAGGATCTTTTGGCACGAGAAACAAGGCAGAATAGCTGGCGGAAAAATATATAAAATAAAGATTTGTTCATTTGATCATATTTTGAGTTGGGGAGCTCGGATTTGGGCGATTTGAAGGTGATTTTCACCATATGGATTGGGGTAAGTGTTCTCTACTCGGTTTTGATTATATTTCATGAATTCATCTTTGTTTTGGCATTTGATTGATGATTTCAAAGTGAAATTTGGGGGGTTTCGCCTAATGTTTCATAAAGTCAATTTTTTAAATTTTGAACATCAATGCGGAGTCAGAATTGGATAAAATTAGTATGGTAGGGCTTATAATTAAATGGGTTGTTAGATTCTGTGAGTTTTTCGGGTTCCGAGATGTCGGCCCGGGTTGGATTTTTTGACGATTTTGGGATTTTGATTAAAGATCCAACCTTTTTCGATTAGGATTAGTTCCTATAGCATTTTTTGATGTATTTGAAATGTTTTTGGTTAGTTTTGAGCCGTCAGAGCTCGGAACAAGCGAGATGGCATTTTGGAGCATCGCTTGGCTTGCTCGGTGTTGAAATCAACTTGTTCAAGATAACCAACTCTTCTAAACTTAGTGCCAAGGGTACAAAACCCCAAATTTTGTATTGTATGATTGGTATTGAGGTGACGCACATGCTAGGTGATGGGCGTGTGGGCGTTTACCTTGTGAATTTTAAGTTTGTTGCTTTCCCTAGCATTGTTTAGTGGCCCTAATTTATTGATATATGTGTTTTTACCATGTTCTTAATTAATTCAGCTGTCAATCATGGTAGATATCATGTTTAGGCTTTATGTTGATATTGTTAGGACGTATAGTGGTCGTTTCTTGATGTTACCTCACTGATTTCATTGATATTTTATACTCAAGTCATATTCATGCATTCATATCATATCTTAGTCTTCATTGTTATTTATAGATACATCATATCATTGTTGTCAGGATAGTTTCATGACAATGAGAGCCCGAGAGATTAGAGAGATTGATGGCTAAGTGAAGCCGAGGGCTTGATTCTGAGGATATTTATGGGATCGGGCTACACATTACAACATGTTTTATTGATTATGCTTGAGTGAGGTCCAGATTGTGAGAATATTTATGGGATCGGGTTGTACGCCGCAACATATTTTATTGATTTATGCCATGCTTGGATTGTTATATCATTTGGAATGAAGGAACTCCTCCAGAGTTTGCTCACCCCTAGTGAGCGTAGGTACCTACTGAGTGCGAGTGCCGATTGTCATGACCCAGTTCGTCCTCTATGAACCATCGTGACAACAACTAGTCTCTACGAGTAGGTAAGCCAAACAATGCGGAATATAAACTATAATTGCAAAAGAAATAATTAAAACTGAACTAGTAAAATAAAAAAGTGATTAAGGTGCCGCTCGGCACATACAATAATATCTCTTGAAATTAACAACAAAATTCCCAAAGCCCAGAATCTCAATAATCACAAGCTAAGGGATACATAAAATCTCTAACTCCAAAAATATCTAAATAAAGGAAAAATACTAAAAGGGCTATACTTATTACATAAAGATAGAAAGGGACTCCTCAGTCTGCGGACGTAGCAGATATACCTTGAAGTCTCTATTGAAATGCCTCCTTCCAAGGCTGACAGAACTGAGTGGGAGTACATGGATCTGCACAACAAAAATGTGCATAAGTGTAGCATGAGTACACAACAGCGGTGCCCAGTAAGTATCAAGACTAAACTTAGTGGAGTAGTAACGAGGAACAGTCAGGACACCTACTGGTCAAAAAAATAATATAATTTATAGGGGAACACAAAACATGATATATATATATATATATATATATATATATATATATATATATATATGTATATATATATATATATATATATATGTATATATGTATATATATATATATGTATATATGTATATATAAATATATATATATATATATATATATATATGTAAACACTTTACGAAAAGACAAATAATGCTACAATCACAATGAGGGAAGAAATAACAAGTAGCACGAGAAGATAAATAATGATGACACATAATAACAACAAAATACAATCCAAACCCTAAGATCACAATACACAAAAGGAAACACAAACAATAACTCGAGTCTTATGGTAGTGTCCACATCAGGTCTTATTTAATAATTTCTACAAAATTTTCAAATCTCGGTCAAATCACAACTCACGAATCCTTGCATCCGAAATCTATACTTGGCCTCATGTGCCTCCATCAACCTTACGGTCGTACTGGCAACTAACTGGCTAACTAGGGCCACTCTCACATATAAAGTGATTAAACAAGGACGTGCCTCTATACTTAGCAAAATCATGGGAACTTTACCTCTAACAGGAGATGCTTGTGTGAGTGCTTTAACAAGATTTCTACAAGCTAATAAAGATAAGAAGAAGAGCGGGCAGCACACACAATGTTCCCTCACCACATCCACAACATAAAGCTCATACAGGAAAGCAAACCACAATCAAAATATTGAATGAAAATAGAAATGCCTCCACATGCCGTCACAATCCTTTGAACAATCCCTGACATAGCCCACCTTATTTCCCCACGTATCTAATTGATAACATAATAAGTACCGCCTTATTTCACCATACGTGCATTATAATTTTCCCACCTTATTTCGCCACATGCGCAACCCATATATAAGCATATAAACATATCCCGCCTTATTACGTCGCATGTGCAATTTGTCAATAGCAACGGTAGAAAAGCAAAGACCTCGTGCAATCCCTCAACAATAATCACACGACAGAAACCTCGTGCATCACAATATTAATAACTGCACGGCAGAAACCTCGTGCATCACAATATCAATAACCGCACGGCAGAAACCTCGTTCATCACAATATCACTAATCGCACAGCAAAAACCTCATGCATTACAATATCAATAACCACACAGTAGAAACCTCGTGCATCAATACTCCAAGTACAACAACAAATACAATGTATACAAGAGCACATCAAGTGAATTAACACAAGAATCTTTCTTCCACCGGTGGCGGTAAGACTAGATCATAAGGAATAACCACAATAGAGAATACTGAACGTAGTAAGAACAACTTAACAAGGGAGAAAATAATATGAAGCAACGACCCTATGTCATGTAGTTCAACAACAAGGGAGTTAACAAGAGTCAAACAATTTCAAATAAGGAAATATCAATTACACATAAAATATCTACTTTTCTTTTAAGATTGGGCAGGTTACGAAGGATATACAACAATTTCAATTAAGACTAAATAATAACTTGACAGATAATAATAATTTCCAATAAAAAACGTATTAATGAAAGATACGTGACAATAGAGGAGGTACAGATCTTCAGTCAAGTAAGGTAAGAGCCAATTAGGCAATAAGAATGAAACATAAGGCAATTAATTCCAAGTAACACATGTAGAGGTGGAACTAGTAATAGAAAAATTCAATCATATCAAGAACAACTTAATACTCGGTGAATATAAAGACCTAAGAACCTAAAAAAACTAATTTTCCCACAAATAAATCCGAGCACGCACTCTTTACCTCGCGTACACGGAATACAATCAACAGAGAAGACTCAAGTCCTAAGGGAAAGTCCCTCACACAAAGCTACGCAAGATACTTACCTCGAACCGGCTCAAAAACAACTAGGAACGACGTTCTTGCCACGAGTACCCGACTCAAAATGGCCCAAATCTATTCAATTCAACTTCATAATGTAAATAACGCTTCAAGTAATTGATTCTACAATTAAATTCTAAGCTAATACGCATAATTATGTAAAATGACCAAAATTCCCCTCAGGCCAACGCCTCGAAATTAGGCAAAATTTATATTTTCAGAATCCTCACGTTCACACGAGCTTATAACATAACAAGAGTACAAAAATCGGAGTCCAAATGACCCCTAAAATCCTCATTTAAAGGCCTCTTAAACTCAAGCTCTAAGTACCCTTTCTTTCCAAATTTCTCACCATTAATCAGGTATTTAACCACATAAAAACAAGTTATAAAGTCAAAAACGTTACCTCCAAGTCATTCCCCTTGAATCCTTCTTTAACCCACTTCGAAAAGCTCTCAAAAAGATCAATAATGGAGTAAATGAGCCCCAAACTTGCGGATGAAATGTTTTAAAGCATTTTGCCCAGGTCTGACTCCTCCTTCTTTGCGAACGCGGTCAAACTCTCGCGTTCGTGATGCACAACTTATCTTGACTAGACTTTTCTTCTACGCGATCGCGACATATGACTTACGTATGCGATGCTTTTCCCAGGCGAGCCTTCACGAACACGACAGCACACCTGCGATCGCGTAGCACAAATTTCACTTCTAATCCACTGACTCAAATCCTTCTTCGCGAACGCGACAGTACCCCTCGCGAACGCGATGAACCAAGTCACACCCCTTTGAGAAGGCGTGGCCTTCCTTGCGAATGAGAAGGACAATTTCACACCTTCCTCCACTTACTCTTCAGGAATGCGAGAACACTTATGCAAACGCGAAGAGATGAATTGCTGCAACTGCTGAGATCAATTTTCTGCAACTTTCCAAACTTAAAAGTGGTCAGATTGGCCATCCGAAACTCACCCAAGGCACCTGGGAGCTCAACCAAATGCACCAACAAATCATAAAACCTCATTAAAACTTGTTTCAATCCTTAAAATACCTCAAACAATATCAAATACATCAATTCACATCAAATTCAAGCTTAAATTTTCTAAAAACTTCGGAAACACGCTTTTGATAAAAAACCCAACCAAACCACGTCCGAATGACCTGAAATTTTGGATTCACATCCCAAATGACATAATGAAGCTATTAAAACTCTCGGAATTCCATTCCGTCCCTCGGATTAAAATCTCACCATCAGACCGGAAAATTCAAAAATTCAAACTTCAGTATTTCAAGCCTAAATTAGCTGCGGACCTCCAAAACACAATTCGACCACGCTCCCAACCACAAAATCACCCAACGAAGCTAAGGAACAACCGTTTTTCCATTTTGAGGTCGTCTTCACACTGCTCTGACTGCGGTTGATTTTCCAACACTTAAGCTCTCATTTAGGGAACAAGCACCAAAACTCTCCAAAACTCAAAACCGAACATCCTGACAATTAAAAATACCAGAAACAAACTTGGGAAAAGAAGTTAATAGGGGATCGAGGCATAAATTCCAAAAACGACCGTTCAGGTCGTTATATCCTCCCCCTCTTAAAACCAACTTTTGTCTTCGAACGTGATAAGATTTTCCTCAAAGTACTTAAGTCGTTGATGCACACTTCCAACATACACCCACGGGTGATCCCATGCTACACCAATCCACATAAGCATGACAACACCATCTTTGAAATTTAGCCTTTCCAGCAATACCAATAAGCCTCAATGCTAGAATTCTCACCTTCCATCCATTTCCAAAAGGCCCGATTCTAAATCCATATCCAGTATCAGTCTCAACCAGCTACTTCAATTCATGTCAACTAGGGTACAACCACACAATATGATACATAACACATAGGCCCACAATAACATTTCTGATAATAATAGTTGCCTGAGATCAAATCCGCATCGGCCATAAACTCACATCCAACAAGAACACTTTTCAAACCCCTACAACACTGGAGATGATATAATAACAACAAAAACCACATGAATAAATACCTGAATGCCCAAATCTCAACTAATACCAACAGGCACATACCCCAGAAGCTCAAACTCAAGAAGTATAGAACGAAAATAACTGAATATGGGAAGTAAACACATAAGAGGCTATCAAACTAGTCGGACAAGAACAAATTTTCTAAAACACTAATCTACAAAACAATCTAACAAAAAAGAATGACAGCATATAAAAGATTCACAAAAATCTTATACTGATATAACCCTCACTGCGATACACAGCCCGGTCTCAACCTATCAAATCACCTGAAATCGTGAGGGTCACACCCTCAACTCTGAATCACTCGTATGGTACACATCAAGCCATCTAGAAACTCTCACTAGGTTAATTCAATCGACAAAACCACAACACGAACTAGCTCCCACACCAGTGGAGCATAAAAATCACAATTCGCAACCAAGAATACTCATAATAGCATCAAACCTACCGTAACAGACAACAAGAATACTACTAGCCTCATATCGCCCGACAATGGCTAGAAATAGATGATAGACACAGTTATCACTCATAGAACCTCACAATAGGATAATTACATAAATAGAGTGCAAATCAAGAAACGCACACACAAAAGGAACAACAAAATAGGGAAACTCATCCCGATAAGCAGGGCTATAATGAACTACGGATGGTGCTCCTTTATACCAAACTGAGGCATAACTGAATAACATTACCTAGCATAGCGGCCTTAAGCTTACTATATGAAACACATCAGCGGGTTGGGCCTCCCCCTCTTAGGGGCCCTCTACTCACCTGAATACCTTGCTGTCACATATCTGTCTGAAGCCAAGGAGAATTTCTCACTATGTGCTAGTATTCCACACTCAAAGCACCCTCTCTACTGACGAGACGGTGGAAACTGTGCGGCGTGGGTACTCCGAGACCTATGAACACCTCAGTCACCATGCAAAGCCTAAAGCGTGAACTGAACTGGATGACCCACAAAACCTCTACCATGACGCACCCTACCTCCAAAATAACGACCAGTATACCTCCCCAGCCTATGGGGCCTCCTTGTATCCTCCAACTCCCTCTCCTGATCATATCTGCTCTCTCTCTCTCTCGCGCGACTTTGCCTGCCCTCTCTCTCCCTGGCATGCATACCCTCTATCCTCTTAGCAATGTTCACCACCTGCTGGTGGGAAATATCCATCTCCAACTCACGAGCCATGCTAGACCTGATGCTGGGAATAAGCCCATGAATAAACCAACAAACCTTCTAGCGAACAGTAGAAACAAAGGTTGGGGCATGTCTAGTCAAGCTGGTGTAACAGACAGCATACTTCGAGGTGGTCATAGCACCCTAGCGCAAATGCTCAAACTCTGCAAGCCACGCATCCCTGAGGCTTTGAGGGACGAACTCTCTCATGAATATGTCTGAAAACTGGGTCCAAGTCACTGAAGCTACCTCGTCTGAATTGTCTAACTCATAGGTGCGCCACCAACCATAGGCGGCTCCTCGAAGCTGGAAAGTACTGAAAGAAATCCCAATCGATCCTGAGATGCCCATAGTACGGAGAATGTGGTAACACTCATCAAGAAAACCCAGAGCATCCTCCAATGCTACAACATTAAATACAGGAGGCTTGTACTTCTTAAACCTCTCCAGCCTCAGCTGCTCCTGCTCGGAAGCCACTGCTATGCCCTCGGGCTGAACTAACACTGCAGGCGGTGCAGGAATAATCTCAAGGACCTGCTCAACATGCACTCGCTGCTCATGAGTACGGGTGGCGGGAGTCTATGCTCCTCCCCTTGCCTGGGATATGGATGCAGCAAGGGGAAACAGCCCTGCTTGAGCCAAAGTAGTGTACATGCTCATGAATTGTGCCAAAGTCTTCTGAAAGACTGGAGTAGTAGTAACAGCAGGCATGTCAGGTTCTTGGACTCCAGCTGGATCTGCTTGTGGTGCCTCGGCGGCAACTCGCGTAGGTGGTCTCACTATACCACGTGTGCATCCTCGGTCTCTCTCGGCCCCCGCATCTAACGCCTGCAGTAGGGGGTGCGGGTGCCTGATCATCTCGGGTAGTACGTGTCCTCACCATATGTGAGAGAGTAGAAGACAGAGGTTTAGGACTTGATGTAAAAAGTCTCGCACGATAGAGAAATCAAATGAAGTGAAATTTCCCTAATTGTTGCATAGCCTCTCGCAGATAAGTACAAATATCTATATACTGATCCATAAGACTCTAATAAACCGGCCAGTGATTCGTGACTCCTATAAACCAAGAGCTATGGTACCAACTTTTCACGACCTGGTTCGCCCTCCATGAACCATCGTGCAGGCACCTAGTCTCTACGACTAGGTAAGCCTAATAATGTGGAATGTAAACCATAATTAGGAAAGAAATAATTGAAACTCAACTAGTAAAATAAAACAGTGATTAAGGTGCAGCTCGGCCCATACAATAACATCTATTGCAACTAACAACAAAATTCCCCAAACCCGGAATCTCACAAATCACAAGCTAAGGGGTACATAAAAAGCTCTAACTCCGGAAATGTCTAAACAAAGGAAAAATAATGAAAGGGCTATACTTATTACATAAAGATAGAAAGGGACTCCTCAGTCTGCGGACGTAGCAGATATACCTCGAAATCTATACAGAAATGCCTCCTTCCAAGACTGACAGAACTGAGTGGGAGTACCTGGATCTGCACAACAAAATGTGCAGAAGAGTAGCATGAGCACTCCACAGCGGTGCCCAGTAAGTATCAAGACTAACCTCGGTAGAGTAGTGACGAGGAATAGTCAAGACATCTACCGGTCAAATAAACAATATAATTTATAGGGGCAATGGAACATGATATATATATATATATACATATATATACATATATACATATATATATACATATATACATATATATATATATATACATATATATATATATATATATACATATATAACGACTGTACGAAAATACCAATAATGCTACAATCACAATGAGGGAAGAAACAACAAGTAACACGAGAATATAAAGAATGATGACACATAATCACGGCAAAACACAATCCAAACCCTAGTATCAAAATACAGAAAAGGAAACACCAACAATAACTTGGTTTCTACGGTAGTGTCCACATCAGGTCTTCTTTAACAATTTCCACAAAATTTTCAATTCTCGATCAAATCATAACTCACGATTCCCGGCATCTGAAATCTACACTTGGCATCATGTGCCTCCATAACCTTGCAGTCGTACTGGCAACTAACTGGCTAACTAGGCCCAATCTCACATATAAAGTGATTAAACAAGGACGTGCCTCTATACTTAGCAAAATCAGGGGAACTTCACATCCAATAGGAGTGTTTCAACTACGTGTATGCTTGTGCGAGTACTTTATCAAGATTTCTACCAGCTAATAAAGATAAGAAGAAGAGATGGCAACACGTACAAGGTTCCCTCACCACATCCACAAGATAAATCTCATATAGGAAAGCAAACAACAATCAAAATATTAAACGAAAATAGAAATGCCTCCACAGGCCGTCACAATCCTTCGACCAATCCCTGACATAACCCACCTTATTTTGCCACGTGTGCAATTAATAACATAATAAGTACCACTTTATTTCCCCACACGTGCATCATAATATTCCCACCTTATTTCGCCAATATACAACACACATATAAGCATATAAACATATCTCGCCTTATTACGATGAATGTGCAATATGTCAATAGGAACTGTAGCACGGCAACGACCTAGTGCAACCCCTCAACAACAATTGCACGGCAGAAACCTCGTGTATCACAATATCAACAACCGCACGGCAAAAACCTCGTGCATCACTAAATCAATAACCACACGGCAAAAATCTCGTGCATCGTAATATCAATAAACGCACGGAAGAAACCTCGTGCATCAACACCCCAAGTACAATAGCAACAAATACAATGTATACAAGAGAACAATAAGTGAATTAACTCAAGAATCTTTCGTCCACCGATGGCGGTAAGACTAGCTCACAAGAATTGAGAATACTAAATGTAATAATAACAACTTGACAAGGGAGAAAATAATATGAAGCAACAACTCATAGCATGTAGTTCAACAACAAGGGAGTTAAAAAAAGTCAAGTAATTTCAAATAAGGAAATATCAATTACACATAGAATATCTACTCTTCTTTTAAGATTGGGTAGGTTACGAAGGATATACAACAATTTCATTTAAGACTAAATAATTACCTGAGGGATAATAATGATTTCCAATCTAAACAAGCAATTATGAAATATACGTGACAATGGAGGAGGTAAAGATCTTCATTTAAGTAAGGTAAGAGTCAATTAGGTAATAAGAATAAACCATAAGTCAATTAATTCAAAGTAAAACATGTAGAGGTGGAACTAGTAATAGAAAATTTTAATCATATCAAGAACAACTTAATACTAAGTGAATATAAGGACCTAAGAATCTAAAAAGGCCAATTTTCCCATAAATAAATCCAAGCACGTACTCTTCACCTCGCGTACACGAAATACAATCAGCAGAGAAGACTCAAGTCCAAAGAGAAAGTCCCCCACACAAGGTTAGGCAAGATACTTGCCTCGAACCAGCTCAAAATTAACTAGGAACCATGTTCTTTCCATGAGTACTCGACTCCAAATGGCCCAAATATATTCAATTCAACTTCATAATGTAAATAATACTTCAAGCAATTGATTCTACAATTAAATTCTAAGCTAATACGTGAAATTATATAAAATGACCAAAATTTCCCTTAGGACAATGCCTCGGAATCAGGAAAAAATTATATTTTCAGAATATTCACCCTCACACGTGTCTATACACAACAAGAACACAAAACTCGGAGTCCAAATGGCCCCTCAAATCCTCATTTAAAGGCTTCTTAAACTCAACTCCTAAGTACACCATTTTTCCAAATTTCTCACCGTTAATCATGTATTTAACCACATAGAAACGAGTTATGAATTCAAAAATATTACCTCCAAGTGATTTCCCTTGAATCCTTCTTCAACTCACTTCAAAAATCTCTCAAGAAGATCAACAATGGAGTAAATGAGCCCCAAACTCGCAGGTGAAATATTTTAAAGCATTCTGCCCAGGTCTAACTCCTCCTTCTTTGCAAACGCGGTCAAACTCTCGCACTCGCGATGCACAAATTATCTTGACCGGACTTCTCTTCTACATGATCGCAACATAGGACTCACGAAAGCGATGCTTTGCCTAGGCGAACCTTCACGAACGTGATGGCACACCTACGATCGCGTAGCACAAATTTCACTTCTAATCCACTTACTCAAATCTTTCTATGCGAACGCAACAGTACCTCTCGCAAACGTGATGCATCAAGTCACTCCCCTTTGCAAATGTGTGGCCTGCCTCACAAACGCATCGCCGCCTCGCGAACGCGAAGGCCAATTTCACACCTTCCTCCGCTTACTCTTCGCGAACGCGAGAACCCTTATGGGAACTCGAATAGATGAATTTCTGCAACTCCTAAGATCAATTTTCTGCAACTTTCCAAACTCAAAAGTGGTCCGACTGACCATCTGAAACTCATTTGAGGACCCCGGGACCTCAACCAAATGCATCAACACATCCTAAAACCTCAGCGAGTACTGAGTAACGAGTGATTGGGAGGACTGAATGCCTGTGAGGACTGAGTGAAATTGAGGATTGATACTCTAAAAGTATTCATATGGTTTTATTACCGAGTTGCATTGCATTTGACATGCCCATGAAATACATGCATATTGATGCATTTTTTCTCATGCTGTATGGTATAACGTCATTCATGACTTTTTACACACATTGATATGTGGGCATAGAGAGATAATTCACACATGCTATCTGGAAAGAAAATGAAATACCATATTTACTGTTGAAAGAATTTTTGGAAAAAGTTACAGTTTTCAAACTTGATCATATTCTTGACGATTTCGGTAAATGATTTGGGCTTTCATTGGTATTACTTGAAAAGTGGTACTATTTTCGGAAAGCTATGAAAAGGCTGAGCACTTTATCTCTGAGTTATTTCTTTAGGCAAAATATCTTAAAACACCCCTAAACTTGGCTCAAATTATTAGTATCCTCCTTGAACTATGCCCGGTCATAATTACCCCCTCGACTTGGTCTTTTGAGGGTCATTACCCCCATCCCCCTAGATACTGATGTGGAAAAAAGTGTGGGTGCACTCGCCTGCCACGTGGATTTTTCTATCTATGTGGCATTTTTCTAAAAAATATAATATTTTTTTACCCTTTTAGGAATATTACTTTTTTAGATAATTTTTTTTTGAATAAAACTTATTATAAAATTTGGATATAACTATATTATTTAGGCTAAATAATTTTATTTGGTCAAATATAATAATATTTTATTAATCCTTTTTTCTGAATTTGATCTGAGAATAAAGATTTATACAAATTAAATAAATAGTCAAGGCATATAAAAAATTATTAAAAAATACACAATTAAAATAAATTGTCATTGTATCAAAAGAAGAAATAAAGAGAAATTACAATTGTACTTGTAATCTTGCAATTGTACACTCTTTTTTACGCAATGACTATTTATTTTAACTGTGTATTTTTACTTTTATAGGTAAAATCTGCAAAAAAATATTAAAATTAGAGCACCGTAATTTAGAGCTATATAAAAATTTATAGCCGAAATAATTAACTTCAAACTATGTATTTTTTTATAACTTTTTATATATCTTCACAATTTATTTCAATTGTATAAATTTTTATTTTCGGATCAAATTTAAAAAGAGATTAACTAAAACTTTATTATTTTTGGTCAAATAAAAATATTTAGCTTAATATAATGTAGTTATATCCAAGTTTTATTATAAATTGTATTCGAAAAATTTTATCTAAAAAGTAACACTCTTAAAAAGGTGAAAAAAAATATTTTTCAAAAAAATGCCGCATAGTAAGAAAATTTCACGTGTAAGTGAGTGCACCCATACTTTTTATCACATCAGCGTCTAGGGGGTAATTACTCTCAAAAGGCAAAGTTGTGGGGGGAGGGGGTAATTAAGACTGGGTATAGTTCGGGGAGGATACTAATAATCCGAGCCAAATTTAGGGGTAATTTAAGGTATTTTTCCATTTCTTTGTTTATTTTCTTTACACCGTCATGAACTAGTATTTGGTTATTGGTATTGGACCCGACCTATGTTCCAGCTCGTCACTACTTTCAACATGAGATTAGGCTTGTTACTTTTTGAGTACATGTGGTCGATTGTACTCATACTACACTCCTGCACATTGCATGCAAATCTCGAATGTCGATGTTGTTGTGTTTGATGATAGTTGAATTGGAAGATATGATTGTGTTCCTATTGTAGCGACCCCTTGTTCATCGTAGCCTTAGATTTTAAAACTCTGTTTATGTACTTTTCAAACAGAAGATGTATTTAATTCATATCGGCATTGTAAATTCTATTCTTAGAAGCTCATGATTTGTACTACCAGTCCTTGGAAAATGTATAATATTCAGATAATTCTTATAGTTATTAGTTAGCTTACCTAGCGGGTTGGATCAGGTGCCATCACAACTAGCTGATTTTGGGTCAGGACAGTCTGTATACCACTGTGGTACTCAGTAAATAAAGCAATCCTCCCACTAAAGCTGGAACGAGACTCTAAAAGAATTATGTATGCATGATATAAGAAAATTCTAAAAGTTTCTAATAAAGAGTTGAAACAGACGACTCATATGTCTATTGTAAAAGTCTTCTTGATGTCATTCATGAAAGTTCTCTTTCTTTTCTTTTATCCTGTTATCTGAAAAAGTAATAAAAAATTCAAACAAATACATATATAAATTTCTCGGAAAAACTCTTGTAAATTTCTAAAGCATTTTATTTTCTTTCATTTTCTGGGGAGTTCCATTAATTCTGACATACTTTCTGATTTTGATTCTGAAAATGTCACCATATGATGGGTATGGTGGATGATCCTAGCCCGATCTCTTGGACCCCATTCTTTTGGTGCCTCACATTTAAGGTTCTAGTATGTCGTATTCTTGTGACTTACCAGGATACTTCTATCATAATGATTGAATTAACGGTACACTAATCTCCTACTCTAGCACGGTTAGTTTTGGGATAACTTAAACCACTAAAGGGTATTAACCCATCTTAGAGATCAAATGAAACTCCCAAAATATTCTTCTGAGTAATTCTTGCGTCAAAAAATTTAAAACAATAATATATCTTCACAATTCCTCATCAAAGCAATTTCATAAAATCATCTCATCAAACCAATTTCAGAAAATCATGTAAATGAAATTTCAATAATTTATATATAAATACATATATGCAAGTCATGGATGCATGAGACATCATATACGGAATAACATACTGTTCTTCAGTTATTAATTATGATAATCATCTAAGATCTTTTCTATAATTCTAATGGATAATTCCAATCCACCCGTTCCATTCAGAGCCCACATTAACGTCCTTTATAGTCCAACAAATCTTTTATCATGATCTTTGTAAGAAGACAACTATAGTAAAAGTATTTTCTCTACTCACCTTGATTTCTTGCTTTTGAATACCTTTGTGTGCTCTAATTCAATGTGTTCATCTCATCAATTAAATCTATACATATTTAATTTAAAAATCAATACTAGAAGTTGCAAGATTTCCAAAATATAGAAATCCTAAGTTTTACTCTTCTCTCTTTCTAGGGTTCATCGTTAATATAGTTCTTGAAGTAGTTTATAGGAACAAATGTCAACCGTAGACCTATTTGACAATTGTGGTTGGTAGCGGTTATGAAGCTTACCTTGAATCATGAAACCCTAGGTTAGTGAAGAGACCTTGTTCTTGAGTTTTTGTTGATAATCTAGCGATTTTGAGATGGAATATTGTTAGGTGATGTTTGGAAGTAGTATTCTAACTTTAATCACATTGAAAACTCACCTTAGGTAATATGAGAACCCTTGGATGACTTGAGGATAAGAGGTGAGGTTTAATCTATAAAGAATGAGGCTAGTTAGAAACTGGACTTCAAGGGCCTTATTTTGATATATATGTCAAATACCAATTCATTATATATTGATAGATATGCTCATTGAAACTCATATTATGTGCGACTAAGGTCATTGTCATCCCTTAAACAACTCCAATGGATTTTAATTTACTCATCTCCACTTATAACCATCCATTAAACCTTCTAATTATGTATTTTATGCCGTCATAATTTTTCATACATATTTATGTCAAACTTAGAACTTACACACTTTTATTATCTATTCTATTTAAATTATAAGTTTTCATGATTTTAATGTGTTAATCTCTTTACCTAATAAAATTTACAATATCTAAAATAATAAAATGCATTATTAAATCTATAGCTCGTTGTTGGCTTGCTTAAAGATGACATTAGGTGCCATCACGACCTATTGTATGTTTTGGGTCGTGACAGCTTGATATCAGAGCACTAGTTTTACTTAGATCTCACTAGTCAGGAGCAAGTCTAGTTGAGTCTTTCAGATCAGTATGGAGATGTCTATACTTATCTTCGATAGGCTACATGGATGTTAGGAGAACTTCCATTCCTTGATTCAACATCGTGCGATATGATTTCATTGAAGCTTATGCCTTCGGTTCCTTCCTACTCATTCATACGCAATGTCAAACACTTTTATCAGTTCGGTACTGACGTGTTGAGAAAATACTATAGATGCAACGCAACATGTTTTTCCCTGAGTATGCAGGAAGGATATTACCATCGTATTGTGAAGGAGTGTTCTGTCATTTCCGCCTAGTATTGATGTTTCCTCCGATTTCAAGGCTATGCACAATATATTGTGATGTTCATGCATTGTTATCGCATAATACCGATGTGAATTGTAGGATTCTTACTTATGTGTTGCGGCAATGAATGATTCAGTGTAAGGATTAATCGGTTCAAGATCGGGAGATTCGACATTTGATTCCAGCAGAGGAAAGGAAATCAAACTATAGATGTTCATGTGTTGGTTGATGGAATCACGAGATTTTATATTTCCTAAGTTAGTGGAACTCATGTTATTATTATGGTTTCATCATCCTTGTTTGTATATAGACTCATTGGTGTGATGGTCTTCTTTGGTTTACTTTCGGGGCATGGTGCTGCGGAATAGAACCTAAAAGGCGGTTACCATAGATGGTGATGTGTGGTGGCTTCGGGGTCAGATTAATGCATACGTTGTTGAATGGCTTGAGAGGGATGATCTTTGTGGAGGCTTAGAGTTGGTGGAAATTTATCAGTTCAGGTACTATAGAGATGGTTTATGATTTGAGGCACTATTTGGGCAGCAAAAGATGACGAAGGACATGGATGTCTCGAAGAGGTTGAATTTCTAGAAGTCGGGTAGTTTTCTTGGAAATATGGTTAACTCAGAGTGAGAATGTGAGTTTATTTTATGTATTTCGTTCGAGATGACGGCTTTGTGCTTCGGAAGTTTGAATATGATGGAAAGAGTTTGCTTGGGATGTGATATGACTTCGAGTTTGGATGCATCGCTGGATCTTCATTTGATATTGATAGGAAGAATAGGCACTTTTGACTGGTGGGCAAGCATGGGCTTGGGAGGATTAACTGATTTTGTGATGGTTGTAATCAGGGCAATGTCGTGGGAAGATGTCGATGTGGGGTCAGATAGGTGGGATATCTCCTGTGAGGTGTTAGAAGTTGCATGATTCCTAGTAAAGGTCCTCTAAAGAACTTTATTTTCTCTCCAACATGAAGTATGTACTATGCTGTGAGATGGGATCGCTTGAATAAGATGGTGTAACGGTCATGAGGTCGATTGTGTGTTTGGAGATGCTAATTCAAGTTATGTGATTGATAAGTGGGTATTTTGACTACTTATTAGTACCTTTTAGCTCTTATCTTAGTCCAAAAATATCGAATTGTGTCCCCAAAACTAATAAAATTATGCAAATTGCAGGAGTGCTTGAAGCTTGGTCTCCCAAGATGAAATCTGACTCAAAGGGAGTGATTCAAAGCACAAGGCACTAAAGGGCGCAGAAGGACAAATGTGTGGTCTGTAGAAGGAATTCTGCCGCTCCAGAAGAAATTACGGACCACAGAATTCCCATCTATGGCCGCAAGCCAAGAAGGAAATTCCAACATGAATTTTAGAAATGTGCGGTCCGCACATGAATTTTGTAGCCGCAAAACTGGGTTTTTACTGACAAAGATGCAAAGTTCAGAGAGTATTCTAAACGACCAAGTCCTGAATCCCTTGTGAAGAGTAGACCACACAAGAATTGTACAGCCGTAGAAGATTGCCTCGCGACCGTAGTTCAGAAATATGCAGACCATAGAAGACTACTTGTCCTGCCAGCTGAATAAATCTGGGCACCGCACACAGAATTCTGCTAGCCACAGAACATCCCCGGGAGAGTTTTTTTCCATGAGTTTTGTCTCTGTATAGATAGAGGAGTTTCACAAAATTAGGTTAAGGTTTGAACACCTGAAGTTGCTGTAGCCATTTTTCTTTACTACTTTAGGAAGTTTTACTTTATTTTGGTGTTTTAACATTAGATTTTACTATTTTATTCTTCAATTATGAGTTCAATCATCTTTTCTTCTCTATTTTCTGTAATTTCTAGTATGAGTAGCTAGACTTCTACTAGGGTTGTGACCCAACCCTAGTGTGTAAACCTTATGGGTGATTAATTTAGTGCTTGTTTATGATTGGATGTTGATTATTTAGCTTAATTTATGCTTCAATTCTAGAATTAATGGTTGCAAATATTGATTCATGACTATTTGACTTAGTCTCAACTTGAGAAAAATGGACATAGTCTAGGATAAGTTAGCTAACAAGGAATTGGTTAATTGAGAGATTAATTAATCCAATTAAAGGGTTCAACCTAGATATACCCATTTGGTCAAACTAGAGATACCCATTTGGTCGTAAGAAAGCTAAATTAGGCAAAATCACTCTCTGATCGAGAGGTATTGAGTGGGTAATTTATTGTTGTAAGCTATAATACATCCTAATCAACAAAATAAATATTAACATCTTTATCTCATTAGGAAAACACCTAGGTTATGGTCATATCCCTAGGCCTTTAATCCAATTGGAAAAATCTCGAAAACAATTATCTATAATCTATTTTTTTTAGCTTGCATACATTAGAGTAATAGTAGAAATATAAAACAAAACCTTGTTGTGGAAGTGCAATCTAAATAACTCATTTGCTTGCTTCAAATATATATACTCTTAAATCCCATCATTACTCCCAGTGAATTTGACCCCTCTCCTAGTTGGGTATTTATTATTGGATTCGACCGTTTCATATCTCTATTGAGGTGTGATGTGGACGTGATCAGTCATGCAAGTTTAAAAAGATATTATGAGGAATTTGGCAGAGCGAAAATCATGGAACAAGGAGGATTAGTCATTATAGATTATGAATTTATGTAATTGTGGCTTAAATCTAAGTGGGGGAGCCCACCGTCTACGATTGGTTTATGTGGTTGTGTGCCTTCGCAATATCGTGTTATAGATATATTAGTAGATTAGTTACGAATAAGGAAAGAAAACATCAAGGGTAATTCGTGCAAAGAACTTGATGAATCTGTGCTATATTTTGCCTTATCAATAAATATGCGAATTTTTGGATGATTCGGAGATTATGCTTCTTGTGGATGTGATGTACAAGGAAAATAATTTACCCGGTTGCTTCTTTGGAAGTGTTTATTTGCTAATGGAGCACCATTTTTGCTTATGCACTCAGGACCAGGTTAGAGTGGGCGACTCTCAACAATGGTTCTAGTGGGTTCAAGAAGTAAAGTGCGGTTCCTAGGTATTTTTGAGTTCGTCGTGTGGATAAGGAATTAGTTTTGCAGCGAAGTGTGAAAGAAACTTGGAGTATTTATATGAATGTCACCAGGCCTTCTGTGCGATGCTAGAGAGATGGAGGAAACAACTTCGATTTGCAGGATGTCTTTCAGAATGGGTGTATCAGCTTGAGATACTATTTAGTGCATAATGAGGGTATAAGATGGCTGATGGGTATTGAGATATGTAGTCTCGTGATTTGGATCACTCGGGATAAGTGTTATTTGAGGTATGTGTTTGGGCAGAACTATTATTTCGAAGCCAGATCAAAAGTAAATCTGAAGAAGTTGGGTCTGTTTATAGTGGTTTGAATCAACATGGTTGTGGAAATGATTGGTTCCTTCGAGGTGGTAAGGCTATATAGGTGATTATTGGTTATATGTGCGGGCTTGACAATCACCGTAATTTTATTGATTTAGAGGTATTTGATTATGATGTCCTTGTTATATGTAAATGAGTTCTCGAAGAGTTATGGTAGTTTAGATGATGACGTGAGGTTTGCATTTTTTGCGGTTATGGGAATTCGGTTGTGTGTTGCAATTGTTTCTCTAAAATGTGTTCAGTGAAAGGGTTCTATATGTTGAAGTATTTATTCTATTGGTGGTTCAGGAGTTATGATGAAATTTTTGTACTCTTACATAGAGGCATGATAGGTGCAATGAGCGGTATGGAAATTGGAAGTTGAGGATCAAGTTTGCATTTCAGTGTTGATAAGATTGTCACGAGCTTAGAGGAGCAGGGGAGTATCTCATATGTTCAGAGTCAGCTGGCACTTTTTTCGAGCAGCCTGAGGATGGTTTGTTTTGTTGTAGGAGTGTTGGATATTGAAATATGGATGCTTGGCTAGTACTATAGAAATAACATGGTCGATGGCCATTAATGTTCATATTTTTCTACCTAGTGCAGAAGGTTATAGGAGTATATCCCATGAAAATATCGTATAAGTATGAAGTGTTAGTCATTTGATTATTAGGGTCAGGTATGGAGATTTTGGTACTGTCACTAACGGGGAAGTTTATGCCTGAGGGGAACTCTATTCCTTTGGTTGTGGAGCGTGGGGGGGGGGGGTTATTCCAGATTCGATGATTGCTTGTATGTGTTCATTGTAGATCTTTGAAAGGTTATCAGGCCAGTATGGGGTAATCTAAATCGACTTGAGGTCCGTTAGTAGATCTAATGTGGATTATGCTCTACATCAGGTTGGATGTGTTCCTTCAACCTAGAATTGCTTATGGAGAAGTCTTCGAACGTTGGATTTTATTCTTGTCATCAGCCATTCTATGTGAAACGGAATGATTATTCACACATGTGTTGTGATCTCATGTAGCTGGTAGTGTTATATGAGTAAGATGGATCTCCAAATGCAGTTCGTTTATTGCACCTTAGTCGTGCTTGACATTTTGTATCGCATGGAACTATCTATCTCCCCATGGTTTGTGTGTTTATGCACTGGGTATGCTTGTGGTCGATATTCGTGCATTTCGTGGGAATGACCATTATTGCTTCATAGGTATTTCCTTATTGATTGTTATGTGTGGATCGTGTGGCACGTCGCCACGGGTATGATATTTGGATCGTGTTGCACGCCGCAACGATGTCATGTTTGGATCTGGCTGCACGCTGTAATGGTATTATATATGGATCAGGTTGCACGCTACAACAGTGAGATGTTGGAGTACCATTTCCTATACTTATTTTGTGTCTTGTTCCTCATCTCTTTGAAAGGTTCATAGCATATGTTTGGATGCTCTATTCATTACGCGGGCTAGGTAGTTCTTGCCAGAGTTCGTTCTTCCTTATGGGTCATATTTGAGTTGTAGCTTATTGGAACATTGATGGCGTCATATGAGATTTTAGAGGGTGTTTGAGGTGTCATATTGCCCTAGAAACTTGTACGGAGTGAGACGAGGTTATTGGGCCTAAAATCAGTGCGATTAGATTTATGTAAGGTATATTAAAGAGAAAATGTCACTATTTAGTTCAGAATGAGGTAACAATTGTTAGCGGAGAGACTGTATGATTTATTTATTTGGTAGGTGGTTATGAGCTTCTACGTGTCACTTTCATCATTATAGCATCGCGAGAGTTGGGTCGGGGCTTATACGCATTATGAGGTATACTACGGGAATCTGGTTAGTGAATTTGCAGCTTCTATGGTTGGGGGATGTTATTATCGACATATGAATTATGCGTTGCACTATGGTTTATGCATAGGTTCATGATCATATTTTGTTCAATATGTTGAGATTTATACGGTGCTCGTATATTAGAAACGGGACTCATAGAGAATTCTAGATGTTGAAATTTGGCTCTAAGGATTATGGGCTAAGATAGCATGAAGGATCACCAGTCGGGCTCGAGCATGGGTTGTGGTAAGAAAAGTAGGTGCACGAGGTGTTAAGCTGTGTTAAGTAGGGAAGAATGTAACGACTCAACCGGTCATTTTGAGCTATGTTGTTTTACGATTTGATGACATGAGTAGCTTGACTTCATGTTTTATGACTTGTACGCATAATTGAAATTGAATTTTGGGAAGAAGTTCAAAGTTGATTCAGATGGAAAATTCTCAATCCGGAAGCTTTAAGTTGGAAGAGTTGACCAAGGTTTGAATTTTGAGTAAACAACCTCGGAATAGGTATTTGAAGGTTCTAATAGGTTTGTATTATTATTTTGGACTTGGACATATGCTCGGGTTAAGTATTGGATGGTTCAAGAGTATTTTGGTGCTTATTGTGAAATGTTGGCATTTTAAAGGTTTCAGAATTTTCTAAGTTTGATTTGAAGTGGAATTTGGTGTTATCGATATCCGTTTGGATTCCAAGCCTTGGAATAGGTTCGTATATTGATTTATGACTTGTACGTAAAATTTGGCATCATTCTGGAATGTTTAAGTGTAATTCGGACTCGTTCAACGATGTTTGACAGTTGCAAGAAGGGTTTTTATTGTCTATTCATAGTTTGGATTTAATTTGGTGTGATTTGAGGCCTCGAGCAAGTTTGCATCATGTTTTGGGAATGGTCGGTATGATTGAACGGGGTCCCAGGGGCCTTGAGCATATTTCAGATGGGCTACAGGTCATTTCACCATGTTTGAGCTGCTATTTCTAATATCTGGTGCGTCTTTCTTCGTGATCGCGAAGAAAGGGCTGCAATTGTGAAGAGCAAAGTATTGTTCCAGCCTTGTGAATCATGGAAGGAAGGTCATGATCGCGTAGAAGGAATTTCTATTTTCAGTGGTTTGACTTCGCGAGCTTATATCGTGTAATCTATAAGAAATTTAGGGATGACCCAAAAATAAAAGTTGTAGCTCTTTGAATCTAGTTTTTAGAAAATCAAAGTGACTGTTATTTGGAATTTATTACAAAAATTTATGGCCATTATACCAAAGGGCATATCTGAAGAGGAAGTTGCAAGGTTTTGGCCATGATTGCGATAAAGGAAATGATGTTGGAACTTTTACTAATCGCATTCGATAATGATCGGGATTGCCAATAAGGAGGCCTAGCATGTGTATTAAACAACTAATTTCAGGATTTTGAGCTTATTTTATCACTTTTACGTTCTTGGAGCTCACGTGGGGGGATTTGGGATGATATTTGGATATCGTTTTTACCATATATCATAAGGTAAGTTATGTCTACTTATTTTGCGTTAAATACATGGGGTATATATTTATTTTAACATAAAAATGTGATAGAAATTATGAGATTTTTGGAAGAAAACCTAGAAATAGTATTTTTAGATTTTTACCACAAAATAAGATATGGAATTAGGAATAAATTATATATTTGAGTTTGTAGTATTATGAGTATCTTCATAAAATTCTGAATCCGGGTATGTGGGCCCGAGGGTTGACTTGATTGACTTTTTTATCTGAGTTGAAAATTGTTATAAATTGATTAATTATGAGTATGAGAGTATATTTTATTGGTTTTGACTAGTTTTGAATAGATGGGCATTGATTTGAGGTGTTAAAGAGACATTGGAGTCGGTTATGAAATTTCGTTGCGAGGTAAGTCTCATGTCTAACCTTGTGAGGGGGAAATTACCCCCTAAGTGATGTAATTATTATGTGCTACTAGTTTTGGGTGCTACATACACACGAGGTGACGATAGTCCATACGTAGCTAAAGCAAGTTTATGTTTAGGTAGACTTAAGATCTTATCATGTAATATTTGAACTCAATTTGATAGCTTAATTTATTAATTTTTTTTATTGAAATTGATTCTAGAATATATTAGACGGGGCTTTATCACACTGAGTTGTTTGGCGAGAAAAATTTGAATAGTAAAAAGTCATGTTTACTTTATGCTCCTTTACCTGTGTTGTAAGCACATGACTCATAACTCGATAAGTTTCTTCCTTTCTTGTGGATTGGGCCGAATGCATCGCCAGTATATTGAGATGCATCTCTGATTTGCGTCGGTTGACCTTCGACGGTGTACACATCTCTCTGGATCGGATCATACGATCTCGGCATAATCATAAATTATACCGCTAACAGTCCGAATATTCACGAGATATCCCTTCTGTTGAGGCTTGGCATTGTATATGGTATTCCTTATCCTTTAGAGATTGCACTTGATATTTCAGATATGTTAAAATGGCACATGACGTTTGAAAGATTTGTATCGTTGAAAGAAATTTTTGGAGGATTATGTTAGCTAGAGTTTTTATCTCACTATTACTCTTGTGCTTCATAACTGTTATAAGTTATCATATTGATTTATTGGACCACTACTAAGTATCGATGTCGAGCTCTCCGCACTACTTATTTGGGGTCAGGCTAGATACTTATTTGGTACGCGTTGATTTACGTACTCGTGCTAAACTTCTGCACTAAATGTGCAGGATCTGACAGGTTCATTTGGTGGCCATCTTGGCGCATAGGCGTATCTGCTGAGGGGGCCTTATGGTGAGCTGCTTTCTATGCTACGCACCGCATCCCAAGAGACGACATATTATTTATTTACTTTATCATGTCTATTTTATATTCCAAACGGAAGTTGTGATGTCGTGTTTTAGGATGTTCTAGAATTTATTTGTGATTTTGCTTAACATTTGCACACTTTTATTATCTATTCTATTTAAATTATAAGTTCCCATGATTTTAATGCGTTAATTTATTTATCTAATAAGGTGCATAATTAAATTGGTAGTTTGTCGTTGTCTCGCCTAACGATGATGCTAGGCGCAATCACAGGCTATAATAGATTTTGCGTCGTGGCACAACTAGTTATTCTTATTCATTGTTTACTTTTCTAACCATAAACATAGAATATGCACTGACTATACAACTACACATATATAAAATAAAAATTATGCATATATTATACCTTAATTGGCTATTTTATTTTAAATGGTTGGATGGTGAATGGTGACTATTTGGGTTAATTCTTCATTTTATTTTGAGAAATTTTCATAAATGACTATTGTTTAGTGATTATTGACTTGCTATAGTTATCATATACTTAATTACTTCCAATAGCTATGTTTTTACTTGTTATAAAGTGTATTCAAGCTACTGTATTCATGTATACAGTAGCAAAATTCGGCGCAAAACAATGAAGTTTAGCTAAACATAGACTGTATTCATATGTAATCTCGAGTTGTGTTCATGAATACAGTAATAGAATCTGCGACAAAACAGTGAATACAGTTAAATACGGTGAATATATTGGAAAATAATGAAACAAAGTGAAGCTTTGAAATTATATAATTAACTTGAATACAGTTAAATACAATAAATATATTGAAAAATAGAAAAAAACTAAAGAGAGTGAATACAATAAAATACATGAAATAGCAAAATAAATTGAATACAGTAAAAATAAACTATCTTTTCCCTTAACCCCAGAATCATAATCCATAAGTTCCAATACATACGGACCAGGAGGAAACGGAGTTGAACCCTTTGCAGGAGTTTCTTTGCTAGACTTCTTCTCTGCCATTTCAAGATCGGTGCATAGCTTCTCAATGTTGCCTTCAATGCAGCCCAGAAGACGGTGGCATGTGAAGCTCAAACCACCCATGGACTAGTGGGCTTCCTCGCCTATGACATTAATGGATCAATAATGGAGATTAGCGGATGTCCTTGAATTTCGTTGGGCTTGTAAAGTCGTGGCCTGGGGAGGCTGCTACCATAGAATTTTGCTGGTCCTAAGGCGTTTACCATGCTTCAGAATGCAGATCAAAACATAAATGTAAAAAGTAGAAAATTGTAATTGTATTCATGGACAAGAGACTGGCGTTGATAAAGAGAGAAATTGTGAAGAGATCTTGGTTTCTGAAGTTGTATACTATAATGTAGCCTTGTGAGAGAAAAAACATAAAGTATGAGAGAAAAAAAATATTACCTAGCTTATTTAATGGCTAAAAAGTAAGAAGTGACCATAAATATATATTTTACTATAAAATCTAATAGATTGTTATAAAAAATAATATTTAAAAGAATATTTATTATAATAAATAAGATATAAAGCTTTACTATAGGAGGTAAAATTTTCTATAATGTGGGCCAAAGCCCAAAGATTCCCTACTACTGGAATCGCCCAAAGTGGACAAGCTCCCAACCTGTAGCAGTAGCCCAACTTGTAAAAGGCCCAAAGGAAATTACAGTCAAAATGGCATGGCATAACCATTTTATGGGCGATTAACTAAAAAATAGTTTGTATTTATAAAATATTAATAAAATTATATTATTATATATTATATAAAATTATATTACCCTATCCATTCAAGTTTTACAGTAATTACATTTTAATATATTCAATTATTATTTATGTATATTCTAGGGGAATGAAAGATAATAGTAAGTGTCCAAAAATCACTTTAACATATCTTTCACTCCCCCTCCCCCCATATTTCTCTGTCCATATCCCATCCTCACCCCTATGTATCTTGCACAAAAGAGCAGTAATTCTACCATTGACAACAATTTAAAAGTTTTGAAGTTTTGAATTTAAATTTGGGTTTTCAAAAAATATTAGTATTTGAATTGTGTGTTGTTCAAAAAATTGGAAATTCTCTCTATGTCTCTCTTTATCTCTCAATCCTTAATTTCAGTAATGTAAAGCAAAGGAAAAGAGAACAACAATTCCACTATTGACAGCCACTAAAAAGCTTTGAATTTGGATTTGTTTAAAAATTATAATTTGTTAGAATTGGGTATTGTTGCAAATAATCGAGAATATTATTTGGAGTTTATATCTCAACTTTGAGAGTATTTTGTGAAGATTAGACTTGATTTTGGCTAAATTTATGATTGAAACTCGAAGAAGAAGAAGAAGAAGAAGAAGAAGAAGAAGAAGACGACGACGAGGAGGAAAACATTATATACATTATATTTACGAAATTGTAGAAAAATTATATTTTGTTGCTTATATTTTTTTCTTTTATTTATTTAACTATTGTATGAAAGTTAAATAATATTGTATAAAAATTATATTTAAGTTGTATGATATTATAGTTATATATACTGAGTAGTAATAATGTATGAAAATTGCAGATAAGTCGTAGAATATATAATTAGCTGTATGAAATTTATTTTTACTATGCATAAATCAGATACAAAATATACAAAAGACATAATGTATACATTTTGTATAAAATTAGTATTTAAGTTATATGTTATTATAGTTGTATTTAACTGGGTAAAAATAATGTATGAAAATTATAAATAAATTGTATAATATATGATTAGTTGTATGAAATTTATTTTTATTATATACAAATCATATACAAAATATATAAAATATATATTATATATAAGTTGTATGATATTATAATTATATTTAACTGTGTAAAAATAATATATATTTATAGCGTGAAAAAACACACCGTTCTTCTACCAATTAATGAATAACTTTTTCTGTCTCTCCCTGATTGGAATTTCCCTATATAAATTTATATTTCTTTTCTGTTATTTCCTTTCCAGATGCTTCATCCTTACTAAAACTAAATACACTCTTCTTCCTTCTTTGCAAACAATATATTTTTTTTAATAAAATATTATATTCATTAATATCACGAGCTGTACAAGATAATTTAGTAGGAGCTTTGACTTGCTCCAATTAATTACATTATTCAAGACCGAGTCCTTTATGTAATCACTATTATACTCAGTACAGGGGTTTCATACAATATAGCTAAGGAAATCTATCTATTTGCCTCAAGCCATTCTTCCATCGATTGCATTTTCTGTCTCTGATATGAATAAGAAGGACGATCTCTTTACAGACATGATTTTCTTCATACTTATTCAAATCAAATCTGGTTCTGTTCCTTTCCCTCCATATAAGTGTAATTGTGTTGATGAACACACAAGCTGTTATAGCATTCAGGGCCACTCTACTTTTTGCTTTAGTACATATCCATTGCAATTCAGTTTTCCAGGTACCTACTGCTCTATTATGTCCCAGCCAGAGGCAAAGTCTAGTCCATAACCTTCTTGTGATTGAGCATTCAAAGAAGAGGTGATCGAAGGTTTCTGTTTGTTAATGGCAGAATATACAATTGGTAGGGACTTGAATGCATATCTTCATCAATCCGTTTACAGTAGGAAGCCTTTTCTGCCTTAGGTGAAGACAGTAGCAGCAGAAGCGGAAAAGCAAAGGCGCCTACTCGTTTACCAACTTTCATTAGTCGTTTCCAACATTCATGTGGTTGAGCAGAATTGTATCTAATAAAATAGGCTCCGTTAGATCATTAAATTCAAAGCTCAAAACTTAGTTAGCGTATGGCCATAGATTTTAATTTATTTTAAAATTTTTAATTTTGGTGTAGTTTGATTTAAAGATAAAAACGTGTTTGGATATACGTTTTCAAACTATATTTTTTAATTTTATTTTGAAAGAAATATGTATATAATTCCCAAGTTTTGTGATTTTGGCCCAAAATCATCAACTAGAATTATTTTGAGATTTGGGGTTTGGGATTTGGAATTTTGCCAAAATGTATGTAAAATTTGTGGCCAAACATGAATTTTGAAAATAAATTCCAAATTTATTTTCGGCAAAACTCATGACCAAACGGTTCCTTAATTTCACCTGAAGATCCATCTGCTCTCATATTTTATGTTAGAGACTTTATAATACAGTTTTTTAAGGATTAACAAAAAGGTCGAAACAATATGTTTAGATCTGGAGAGGAGAGAAAAAATAAAAAGCGTATAACTAAATCCCTTGATTGAAGGCGCAAATAATGGATTGTGAGCTTTTTAAGGTAGATTGTATATATTTTGTAAACAAACTTATTTATGCCGGGTAATTTACTAAACATTCAGGGTAATAAAGTTTCCAATAGTATATAGGAATGAAAAAATCCTATTAAAAATTAACCATTATTTAAGACGGAGATAAAATCTGGACAAAAGTATTCTAGCTGAAACACGAAAAATTCAAACATAACATGTTGGACTATGGAACTCATGTATATAAAGTATAAACTTTCCAACATAATATGTTGGGACTCTAACACATCATGAATTACATCTCATTATGTTGAAATCTCCTGTGTAAAAAGTTCAAAATCCAGCATTTTATGCTGAATTTTGTTTTAGGATTTATAAGAGTGTTATTGTTCAAATTTTATTTTCACATAAAAAATTAAGAAAATTCGATTACTTTTAAAATTTTGATTAATTTTAATTCTGAATTAGTGTTTCGACCTATGTCAAGTTTCTTTATGGAGTAACAAACGAAATACTAACATGTCGTGACATACACATAATCGGCAGCATTTTATTATGCAATTATGTCATAATAATAATACGTTTAATTTATTAATAATCTAGATGCTAAGTATTTATACATGGATTTTCTCAGTGCAAACAAATCTATAGTATTGCTCTTTTTTGAGTTATCTATGTGAATATTCTTTCTTTTGCATATTACACATCTTAAACCATGGGAATAAGAACACCTCAAATCCATAGTTTTTTGTTTCATAATTTCTTTTGTTGTAATGTAGATATACCAAAGAAAAGGCAGAGAGAGAATAAAAAGAATAAGAAATAAATAAGAAGAAACTTCATTTAACTTTTAACATTTTCTTTCTTCTACATAAGTTGGACATTTTGACAAAATAAGAAATTTTGTTACAATTGCCTCAACTGATTGATAATTTCATATTTCCCGTTCCCCTATTTGAGAAAAGGGCACAAATGATCCCAAAAAAAAGGGTAAAGAAATAGGACCATGAGGATTTCTTTAAATCCTCACAGTCAAGGAATGTTTCAAATCTCCTATATGAAGCACATGTAATCCTAAAGCAACTTTCTTGTTTCCAACCTCATCAACTACACTCAAATGCTTGCATACATCTAACTTGAACTTGACAGTCCCTTCACTTTGTGGTGTCAAATGAATCTTTTGAAACTCCAACAAGTGTTTTTGAGGTGCATTGTGAACTGATGGTGGTGAAGTGAACAAGAAAACTGTGTGACTTCCACTCATTTTTCCAACATTCTTAACTCTCAAGTGAATGTCATATCCTAAGTTGCTGCAGCTGTGCTCATTAACAGCATCAATGGACTTGCACCTTGTCGATCGACAAGCATGTCCTTCCTCTAGAGGAATAGAGACATATTTTGGTGCTTGAACTAGGTGGTGTTTGTAGTTAGAGTAACTCAATCCATCTCCAAAGTTAAAAACAGTTGGACCTTTGTAGAACCTATAACTTCTTCCAGGAAATCCTGTTTTAGGATCTGCCCTCATGTTCATGTTAGTCATGTCAACTTTGTCCGCATATGATTGTGGATACCATGTCATTGGAAGCCTTCCACCTGCAAAATTCCAATAAAATTTATAAGGCATTTAGTCATTGGGGGATGTGTTAAAAATTAAGATCTTGATTTAATGAGGCTTAATCGCACAGATCAGGATAAATAAATGGACAACCTGGTACACAGGGTATCCCATATTTACACAGGGTCCGGAAAAGGGATGCACCGCAAGGGTGTAATGTAGCCGAACAAAAACATTAGTGACTGATTTTAACTCATGACCTATAGGTCACATTGAGACAACTTTTATCGTTGCTGCAAAGCTCTCCTTAAACTTCACAGCTTAGGATATATGCCTGAATTAGGTACTAAAGGCACATGTGAAAGTTTTTCCTGAATTAGTCCGCCCACACTTCGACTACTAATAGTGGGATAAGACTATGCTACTATATAGATATATTACCCTCTCTAAATAGCACAATGAAGGACTCTCACCTCACCCTCCCGTTTGACTTATGGCATCATCGACTTGCCTTTAAAACACAATAAGGTGGGGAGAGAGTTGCCCCAAGGCCATTTATGCAGTGTTGATGAACTAAACCTCTTAAAAAAGAAAATTTAGATCTTGATTTGGTGAAGTTTACTTGAATATGAAAAAAGGACACTTACTTGGATTGTAATATCCAAAGATAATATCAGCTAGGGCACCACCACCATCTTCACCAGGGAAACCAATCCAAACAATGCTTGTAACTTTAGGGTTATCAACAGCAAATTGTACATCCATACCACCTCCAGACATGATAACTAGGATTACAGGTCCCTTTGAAACACTAGCAACCTCAGTTATAAGAAGTGATTGTTGTCCAGGGAGTGTTATATTTACTCTGTCCTTGCTCTCCCTCTCAACAGATTGATCTGATCCCATTACCAATACCACAGCATCAGCTGCAGCTGCTATTTTCTTGGCATCATCAGCTAGTGCTGGGTCACAAGACACACTGGCATTGAAACAACCCGGGTGGTAAACTGTAGAAACTGATGCATTTAGTCCTTGCAATGGAGTTGTTAACTTGCATGGAGTGCCTGCAAGTTTTCAAGAAAATTGAGTACAAGAAACTAGTGTTTTTTTAACTTTTATATACACTGAATGTGACACGAATTTTTACACCGTCAGTGTATAGGACTTAAATTCATTTCATTAATGGTATTGTTTTAGGAAAGTATCCAAAGTGTACCTTCATAACTGCCAATCATGGTATAGCCAACATTGGCATTAGGGCCAATGACTGCTAAAGACTTGATCGATTTGGGGGACAGAGGTAATGATCCTGCACTGTTTTTGAGCAAGACAATTCCTTGTCTTGCAGCTTCACGAGCTAGCTCTTGGTGTTCTGCGGAGCACACATCTTTGGGACCAAGGCTTCCATAGGCATGGTTTTTCGGATCACCATCAAAGAATCCAAGTCTCATTAGTGTAGCAAAGTTGTTTGAGACTGCTCTATCGATTACTGATTCATTTACTAGTCCTTGATTTACAGCACCTTGAGTGTATTTGCCGAGCCAAGAACCACAATTCAGGTCCAGCCCTATCACATTTAGCAAATTCTTGATTTACTAAGGTCAAAACAAGCACGTCACATTATATATTTTTGCTTAGGATTGATGTTATCGTTGATTTAGTCCAACTAAAAGGGGCTGAAAATGGTTAACCTGAATTTAGAGACAAAGCTGCAGTCTCCTCTGGTGTCTTGGTGTAGTGTTGAGCCCAGTATATCTCATTTAGTGAATCACAATCAGTAACAATATATCTGTATGTACCATACTTGTATTAGTTCATGAATTTATCCAAATATTATTTTTCGATTATAATATTACATATGAAACAGTCATATATACCCATTTAATTTCCATTGTCCTCTGATAACCCCAGCCAAAAGGTCATGATCACCACAGGTAGGCTTGCCATTGACTTGGTTGTACGAACACATCACACTGGCTACATTTCCATCAACAACACAACTCTTGAATGGTGGGTTAAATGTATCATCTAAATCCTGTTGTGTTACCTACTCACCGCAACAAAAAGGACACAATGTTATTGAGTATCATACTAAATATTGACTAAATATTTGTTGCAGGTTTTCAAGAAAAGGGCAATAACCGAGTAGTACCTTAGCGTTGAAATTGTAACGTTGGATTCCTTTCCAATCATCGACATCATAGGCTGTATAGTGCTTACAGCAAGAAGCAACCTTGAGCATGTCTTTTTTACCATCATCGCGCTGCTGCAGACCTTTAACATATGCTACACCATACTTGCTGGCAAGTGTTGGATCTTCTCCTGGTGTTTCTTGGCCTCTTCCCCATCTGGGGTCGCGGTAAATGTTCACATTTGGTGACCAATATGTCAAGCCTGCTAAACCAACATTGTACATTGCTCTAGCCTCAGTGGATACCGCCTGTAAACATAACTATCTTTTGAGTTCAAGTTGTATGGGCGACAAGCATAAATTAGTAATCTGGTAGCAAAAATGGTGACTAACATGCTATGAGAGATCAATGTAAAATAAATCTTAACAGTGTCATAGTATATAACATAAATCCATTTTTTTTAATCTTTAACTTTCAACTGCTTTTTTGAGCATTAATCACATGAAGATCTAATCAGGAACGGTCATTTTCCTATCAAAAAGGACAGTATAATATATCCCCATCATAACCATATGGTTGGATAGGCAATTTAGCATGATTGATTGGTTAATGAATGATTGGTTGGTGCATGGATTTGTCAATTATGGTCATTCAAAAAAGATGTAAACATTTCAACCAAACTTCTGAACTTAACGCAATCTTTTACGTGACTAAATAAAATATTTTGCAAGCTGGAATTCTTTTTAAAATACATGCCCAAATGGGTAAACTTTTCCAACAAAAAATAGTTGCATATATCCTAGTTTCTTATGTCCACTTAATTATTAAACAAACTGCCTTTTGCTGATTTAAGAATCCATTATGCGAAAAATGACATACTTCCCAAAACTAAATCTCTAAAGATCTGTTCATTGGCCCTTTTAATTTCACACGGCAAATAGTTTTAGCAATTAATTTATCACCAACAAGACGACATACGAACATGTATTAGTCATAAAATTGGACACAAGTTAGTGCCGTCTTCAAATAATACAATCTATGATTTAAAGAAATTAAAAAAAAAAGAACAGAATGGTCTTAAGATAATGCCATGATGGCGACGTACGTCTACAAATTGGCCTTCACCTTTTTATTATCTTGTTAGAAGTTAATAGGTTATTTGTTTTCTAATGAACAACAAATCACCAATCAAGCATTTATTACGAAATGGCTAATAATTCAATCTTCAAGAAGAAGAAAAAAAGTTTTACACTATCAGGTCACAACTAAAAAATAAACAAAGATGACTACTCATAATCAGTGGAACTAGTATGCTGAAAAATTAGGACAGTAAAGTGCACTAATTTAAAAGATAAACACTAAGATATCAATCTAATAATAACAAGAAATGATAATTAACAAAGGTGAAAGAAGAAGCAAAAGATATTACCTTTCCAATGGTTTCAAACAAAGTCTCATTGAAAGAAGCAGAAGTGAGAATAGGTTGAGGAAAGCTAGTGGCACCAGGAACTACACCGTTAAATTTAACTCCAGGACCAGTGTATGAAATCCCATGTAAAGCCTCAGACCACCACTCATATTTTGGAATTCCAAGTTTACTTACACTTCCAGCAGTATTCACCAACATAGTAATTTTTTCCTCCAATGTTAATCTTTTTACTAGATCATTTACCCTGCTTGACACATCCAATGATACATCACAAAATGCAAAGTTCTTTAGTCCAGGATTGTTTGCAACATCACAAGCAAAAACAGGAGATGTTTGAGCCAAAACTGGCTTGAAATTTAAGGCAAAATGGCTTAAAATGAAGAAGAAACAGAGCAAAACAGAGTGTTGTTTCTTCATACTATTATTATACGTCAAGGCCATTGCCTTGTTAAAGAAAAGAGAAAAAAAATGAAAATGAAGAACAAAGAAGAAAAGCTGTGAAATGAGAGGCAAAATCTTGGTTTCTTTATAGGAGGAGAAGAAGAGTTGTATAGACATAATAGCAAACGCATGTTGTTTTGTAGCAACCCGTGATGGATAAATGAAAAAAATTAAAGAAAAAATTTATTAATGGGGTCCATTTATCGTGACTTGTTTATACCTTATATTAGAAATATATAAAGAGAATCTGCTCTCTTTCTTTCTCTACTGTCCAATTATTTCTGTAAAATTGGTAAGATGTGGTCGGTAAAAAGATTTTTTTTCTGAATTTCTATAGGGTGTATTTTTGTTTGCAAGTTCCTTGGAGAGTGTGAAGACAGATATTATCAGATTACGTTGGGTTTCAAGGTTTACTTTGGGTATAACATGAAATCAATAAAAGAAAATGATTAATTACATAGTACGTTGATGCATATACATTATGGACTTTAACTTACGTATACATTAAAAATTTTAGATTAATAGTGAACTTTGTTTATATATATATATATATATATATATATATATATATATATATATATATATATATATATATATATATATAATATATATATAAACACATATATATATAAACACATATATCAGTTTATTTACACGGTTAATATGTAAAATTAAGCTGTTGGTGGTCGGAGACGGACCCAGTATTTCGTAGTGGCAGGGTCATCATTATCGAATAAAAACTTAAGCAAATACTGGCATGGGAATTGAACATACACAGCACATTAAAAATCAAATTGTGCCCCCAAATCAACTAATGCAACTTTCTAATCTTTGAGTCTTAATATGTAACTAAAATATATACGTGTTATTCAAATTATATACACATATAAACATATATTTTTCTGGAAATTATCGCGGGTCAGTGATCCCCTTACCCTACGGGTAGGTCAGCCTCTGATTGTACGTATTTCGGTTGTATGTTGATCAATAGCCAAGAAATGAAGGAAAAAATATTGGTTAGCTAAATTTGTCAAAGTTTACAGCTAGCGATTAGTGATTTACAGGAATGTCTTTTAAGATAAGAAAATTACCAAAATGTTACACTTTAAAATTCTAACCTCGTGAGTTTGAATCTCAACAACTCAATGATGTTAGGGTAAAAGTAAAGAATATGGCGAAGGCTATTTTGTCATGGATGTAATTTTTCTGTTTTATCGTACAAAATCTCTTTAATGCTATTTCCATGTGCAGATTGCTTGTTAAATGAATTCTCTTTGTTACAGCATCTTCTTTATGATTCATATAATTTCCTTATATTAAAATTAATTAAAGTGGTCCAATCCCATGGGAAATTATTGATACTTAACCTCGATCTCTCAAATGATTCACGGTTGTCCTTTATCTATAATGTATGTATTTTTTGGGATATGCATCTTAATAATTGTTTATATTCTACTAATTGACGATTGACATAACTATACTATATATATGTAGACATATAATATAACAGAAGGCAAGGACATTCATCCATATTTACGTTCTTCTTTAACTAATGGTTTATGTATAATTCAAAGCTTCTTAAGTGGTTTCCTACGCATAGGATTAATGTTGTCGTCCTTTTGTTTCGAAGGATAACATTTTCTTAGTAAAGAACGAGAGGAAGAAAAAAATTCTTTCAACAATACCTTTTGCAAAAATATCTTTTACATGAATACATAGATATCATACTCATATGCTTCATGTAGTCTGATATTAATTTTTCTGATTGGATGGATTAACAAAATAAACATTAACTAATGTAATATCAATTGGCCTTTGTTGGTGGTAATAAATAGTATCAACATTATTTTATGTAAAACATATAAATTATATTGTGTGAAATAGAAGTGGAACAAGAGTGCATATATTAACAATATAACGATAAAAGTAATTAAAGACACGAAAAATTAGAAGCACCCTAATACCTTCTTCTTATGTGGTGTGTTTTTTTAAAATGTTTTTTTGGGTCAAAGAAAGCTTATGCTATATTATACAATTGCAATAAGAACATCATATGTACAAATTAAAGAGGTATACAACGTCATTGACAAGCCAGAGTCCAAGGATACAGACTTCCAAGACACTCTTTATATTAGTGTTTTCAACAAATTTTTGCTATGAAATGAGGAGTCAGGAATTAAAATGTGATTCTTTTAGATATATATAAGTAGGCGAAAAAAAAAGATATTCTTATGTATAGTGACATAATTCTGTATTTGTTGTCCCATATGATAGACGGTATGCAATCTAATCGTCTGCACAAAGTAAAAAATATAAATTACATATTTGGCACTAAATTATAGGTATATAATTAATAATAACATAAAATATACTAGGGCCTCGTGTCTTCCGGCCATATAATTAATAATAACAGAAAGTATGCCTAATGAATTGGGTTCCCGATAAAAAGTCAGGAAACAATACAGTACCATACCATATAACGTTGAATATGAAAGTGTTGCGAAGGTGGGGTCAAGTCCCCTCGCCTGTCCCAAGTACCCAACTGTTGGTCAAGCCATGCCATAAATGTGTCTTCCGCCCTGGACCGTTCATCCCTCTCATAATGCAAAGCATGCTATGCAGGCAAACTCGGTATAGGTTGCGGCAGGCCAAACTGACAAAATACTCGCTCAGAGGCATGATGCTCGACAATATCGAGGCATATGAGGGGGAATGAAGCCCTCAAAATATGTCGGCCGAATGTGCAATATACCGGTAGAGTACCTATCACCTCATCGATGTACGGCATCCATATGAACTATCAAATAAGAACAGAAACCGTTAGTATGCACAACACTAAGTTAATCTATAACAGGTAAGTTTAGTTAGATATTCACATGTCCGTCCTCCAGCAGATCTAACACATCCCTGCAGAGGGGGAGATTATAATGGACATCATACTCTCGTGCAAGAGTACGACGCATAACCCACCTACAGGCTAGAAGGAGTTGCGAAATTTCTATATTAGCTGGTAGTTGTTGTAAAGGTGGCCGAAACTGCATAAATCGCTCGCAGACCCAAACCTAACATATAAAGTTGACGTAAAGTATAAGATTAACAATAACTAGGTATAATTGTAACTAATGGACATATTATTTGAATATGTTGTCACCTGTAGAAGCGGCAGAAAGCCACCAACATCTCTATGTGCGCCGATGCAAGCCCGGCACATCTGCCAGTACAAATATAAGATGACAGTACCACCCCAGCTATAGATGATTGTATCCTCAAACCGGGCAATATGATGCAAAAAACGGAGGCTCACTAGGTTCCCCGAAGTGTTCGGGAACAAGACCCCCCCCCCCAAGTAGAATGAGCAATAGTAGCTTCGTATATTGCGGTACATCTACCTCCACTGACTCGTCGGTGAGAGTATAGTGGATCTGCACCAGGTGGTATCTAATGGGGACCAATTGCATACGACTGGACCCAGACTTTACATCCTCGTCCTCCGGCCTGAAACCCGTAAGCATGTGCAACATATCCTAATAAGTCTGCCGATTATAATATCTCATGGTCGCAGACAGTAAAACTGGCAAGCCATCAGCGGACAGGCCATATAAAATCTCAGCATCCTGAAGTGTGATGGTGGCCTCGCTGATGGGCAAATGGAAAGTGTGTGTCTCCGATCGCCACCGCTCAATCAAGGCCGTGATCAAAGCATAGTCAAGCTGTATCTGGCCCATCCTAATAATCCTATATAATCCCATCTCTTCCAGGTAATGGACCACGCGGGGATATAGAACGTGGGGATGGCTCAAAAACTCCCACAATAGATCCACTCTTCTATGCCGGTAAGTCTGTATAAGCAATTGTCCGTCCCATATATACTCGAATCTATGCTGGGGCTATAGGGATAATAGATCCAACGACCGAGAGCCGAGATGTATAGTCCCGCCCATGTCATCAACTTTAAATTAAAACAATATTAATTGTATTTTATTCTGTATGGATTTAGGGCTCGATATTTTGAGGTCCAGTGACACCAAACTATCATTAATAATTATGTGTTTGTTTTATAATTTAAATTCATATTTTTAATAACTTAATTACAAATTATATATATATACATACATACACATATGGGTTCTGAGCTCGATATTTTGAGGACCAGTGGCAACAAACTATCACTAATAATCATGTGTTTGTTTTATAATTTAAATTTATATTTTTAATAACTTAATTGTACAAATTATATATATATATATATATATATATATATATATATATATATATATATATATATATACACACACACACACACACACACACATATATATGAGTTTCGGACTTGATATTTTGAGGTCCAATGGCACCTAACTATCACTAATAATTATATATATATATATATATATATATATATATATATATATATATATATATATATATATATATACACACATATGAGTTCCGGACTTGATATTTTGAGGTTCAGTGGCACCAAACTATCATTAATAATTATGTGTTTGTTTTATAATTTCAATTCATATTTTTAATAACTTAATTGTATAAATTTATATATATACACACACACACACTTATGGGTTCCGGACTCGATATATTGAGGTCTAGTGGCACCAAACTATCATTAATAATTATATGTTTATTTTATAATATAAATTTTTATTTTTAATAATTTAATTGTACAAATTATATATATATATATATATATATATATATATATACACACACACACACACACACACATACACACACACTCCGATGAGTTCCGAACTCGATATTTTGAGGCCTAGTGGCAGCAAACTATCATTAATAATTATGTGTGTGTTTTATAATTTAAATTTATATTTTTAATAACTTAATTGTATATATATATATATATATATATATATATATATATATATATATATATATATATAATCCTATGGGTTTCGGGCTCAATACTTTGAGGCCCAGTGGCACCAAACTATCATTAATAATTATATGTATCGATACAATTATTAACTTAATTGTACAAAGTTTACATTTTTAACTACCAGTATAAGATACTTAAACAAAAGGAATTCTAAGCTAAAATACTACACATTACTACGCTACAAGGCTCTAAATTTTACTGCACTAAAGGGGTATATATTTTAGTACGCTAAAAAGGTCTAGATTTTACTACGCTAAAAAATAACCTAAACTAATCATAAACAATAAATAAATTTGATTGCAAATAACACACAAAATGGCATGAAAACACACATATATATAAATCAGGATATTAACAGACAAATTTATTTGATAAATTTATATTTTTTTATAAAATATTAATATTAAATCTGGATAAATTTAACATACTAGTTTCGAAAAAAACCACAAAACCGGAATAGAACACAAACAAATCAAATAATATGCATTATTATAAAATTTCAACTTAAAATAAATCGAAATACTCTGAATTAGAGTTTTCGGAAAGCAAATAGATTGAATTTTGACTCCGAGAATGTGAATCAACAATAAACGAAGCTCTACTCGAATGTGGGACATACCTTCTTCACCTTTTATGTGACGTGGGAACCCAAAAATATTTTTTCAGATTGAGGAGGAAGAAGAAGCAGCGTCGTGAAGAAGGAGACTGTTCGATTTTTATAAAGAAGTATAGCGCCAGGTATTTTGGCGCTATACCTGGGCGTGTCAATTTTTTTAGTATAGTATCAAAATATTTGGCGATATACATTAACGGCACAGTTACTGTTATCGCATAACGCCAATTATTTTGGCACTATATATAAAAATATCTTTTTTTTCACTTATTTATATATTTTCAATCCAAAAAAACTACATTTCAGTATCGAAAGAAAAAAAATTATATTTCTAATTATGTTTTTACGAGTCCAATTTTAAACGGAGTATGACACAAATAGAATATTTTTGTGTCATTATTGATCTTTGAGAAAATGGTATGGCGCCAGATATTAAAGCATATTCGCCAGAAATTCAGCAAGTTATGGTGATTTGTCAGAATTTGTGACAATGTCCCCGACGAATCACCAAAATTAATTGGGATATTATTACTTTTAATGTGTTAGAAATTATTTATATTTAATAGTAAAAAAATATAAAATTTTTATATATAATATATATAAATTTTATATATTTTGTCGATATACAATGTCTTTTTTCCTAATTAATTCAGCATTGTAGCTGAATTCATAATGATTCAAAATTATGGCAATCGCCCCGATCGCTTCTCAAAACTCCAACCAGAATACTTCAAAATTAAGTTAGAGGTTATCTTTTTAAAACTTTTTTTAATGGGATCAAAATTTAAATAGATAATCAATTTTTAAATCCTGATGGATGCGGGAATCTTACAATATTTTACCTGCGTTTGAAATTTATATAAATTGAAAGAAATAAATAAAGTGGAGGTAAAAAACCGGCGAACCGCCAACTTGTATGATGTGGTCCCCATTAGTATCAAGTGGGCGTTTAGCAGTGTGGAGTGTAGGACATATAGAGCATGCATGGGTCGAGTGGTACTGTAGTATTAGCAGTATACTGATACTGTATTAGAGGACAACTGCCCCCGTGAAATTTTCATCGGGTGGTTGGCTCACATTTGGGACAACTTTCTTCAAAACCTTTCCACAGCTGTCAATTTTCTGGATGTCTTTATTGGAACAAAAACTATTCCCCCTAATTTTACTCTCATTGTGAATAAAGTTCAATAATAATACGTGAGATCAAACTCGACTAGCTGTCCAATATAGTCAGTCGAATGAAGTCATGAATTTTGTTAACCAAACTACAAGAAATGTAAACACTTTTCTCTGGGTCCAGCTAGACTTTTCAGTTTTCACAAAAATAAAAATATGTTATAAAATATTCTATTTAAGGTGAATGTCCATATTTAGAGAGATCCTAGGGTTTAATACTTGGTGGCTAAGTCACCACCTCCCTATAAATAAAGGGGTTCTCTCCCATTGTAAATCATCCCAAAGTGTCAATAAGAATACTCCTCTCTCTACTTTTCTCTATATTGTTCTTGTTCTTGTATTATTGTTCTTGTTCTTATATTATTTCATAACACGTTATCAGCACGAGTCTCTAACCAATTGAATTTGATTTCTTCCTTATCCCAAAAAAAAAAAAAAAATTCTATACGGAAAAATAGAAGAGGAAAGACAACGAAAAAAAATAAAAAAAAGGAAACGGAAAAGAAGAATAGAAGGAAAAGAGAGGAGGAAAAAGAAAGAAAAGAAGAACAGAAAGAAAGGAGCCAGAAGACAAGCCGCTGTATTTTCTGTTCAAGTTCAGGCGGGTTTTCATTGTTGGGGTCCATCTGGCGCCGATTCAGCCATTGTAATTTCACTGGAGAATTTCTACACAGCAAAATAGAAGAGATGGTATCATCATAAAGTAATGCAACGGGATGTAAACTCAAGAGGTATATTTGATATCACAACATTTATTGGTATACCTTAAAGGTAAGTAATTTACTTTTCCCTTTCAAATTCTTGAAATTCTACGATTTGATTTCATATACAAACATAGACAACAAAGTTTGATTATAACTCTAATGGAGTTTGTAAGGAATTATAACCACGTGAAGTGGTAAAAGTTCTATGTCTTGCCATGATTAAATTCATGTATGATTGTGGGCAAAGAATTGAAAATCCGTCCCATTGAATTTGCTTCATTCTCATTCCCTTTAGAGAATGTGATAGCAATATGTGATAAGTCTGAAAGAAGACAAAATTATTACCGTGAAGGTATCAATGGATGTGGACGTGGCAATAGACGGAATTATAATCGTCATCATTGTGATAATGAGAATAATAAAGATTCTCAAAATAATCTTTCACTTTATGAAAGTAATATTTGACATGAGATTGTATATAGCACATACAGATGATTATGATCCATTCCCTGAAGTGAATGTGATAATTGTAATAAAACCCGTAAGTATGGACATGCTCTTGATGTAATTTTGTTTTATGTCTGATATTATGAAAAGAAAGTTCGTTGCCCTTGAAATTTCGGGCAAGAACTATATGACATGGGTGTTGGATGCTGAAAGCAATGGGTCTTGGAGACGCCATTAAAGACAGATGAAGGTTTGAAACTGTGCTAAGGCCTTGATTTTCTTGCGCCATCACCTTGATGAAGGTTTGAAAATTGAATATATCACAGTTAAAGATCCACCTATCTTGTGGAATGGCTTAAAGGAGAGATATGACAACCTGAAGTTGGTCACTCTGCCACAAGCACGATGCGATGAGAATCCAAAAGCAAATAGTTCATAAACTATATATTATCGTTGCGGTGGAAAAGGGCACTGGGCGAAAATTTGCCGTGTACCAAGACATTTGATTGAGCTTTATCAAGCATCTCTAAAAGGTAAATGCCCTGAAACCAATTCTGTCTCTGACGACAATTTTGACATCACCCACTTGGATGTGGCAGACTTCTTTGAGCACCCTGAGGGGAAAATAGACCACTTAATTGATGATGGATCTGTGATGAAGGAAGATGGAATTGTTTGATTTTATTTTACTTATTTGTATTAGTTAGTGAATAAACTAATAGTCATTAGTATCAGCTCGTATTAGTTAGCTTATGATATAATGTTAGTATTAGTTCTTTAGAATGTTTCAATATGCTTAAATTTCAAAGATATTTTTATTTTCCAGTAGAGTTAATCGACTAACCTAACAGTTAGTCGATTATCTAATATTTCGCATTAAAACTGGATTTTTTCCGCAAGCTAAGTTAGTCGACTATCTGATTTAGATAGTCGACTAACCTGATGAGTGTTTACTAAGTTAGTCGACTATCAACTTAGTTAGTCGACTAACTAATATTTCACATTAAAACTGGACTTTTCCGCAAGGCAAGATAGTCGACTATCTGATTTAGTTAGTCGACTAACCTAATGACTGCTTCCCAAGTTTGTCGACTATTAACTAAGTTAATTGACTAACCTCAGAAGATTTTGAAAATATTGTTTAATTATGAAGCAACGGATTAAATTTGTTTATTCTCATGTTCGTATATCTCTTTTGATTAATTGATTCATATACCACACATACGATATTCAAAGAGAAGAAATATTACTCTCATTTAAGTATGTGTAAGACAGATGTTACTACAATTTCTGGTAGTAGTAAATTGATTAAAGGCTCCGGAAGAGCATCTATAACTCTGCCTAAAGGAACAACATTTTAGAGAATGCAATGTTCTCCTCCAAGTCTAAAAGGAACTTGTTGAGTTTTAAAGATATCATTCAAAATGGATATCATATTGAGACAATAGATGAGAATAATCTTGAATTCCTCATTTACTCATGAAAACGAGGCTGCCCACTTCGGTTTGGGGTCACGCCATTTTGCATGCAGCAATGCTAGTTCGTCTCAGAACGACGAATTATCACAAATATTCCCCGTTGCAATGAGTTTTGGATCATGAACCTAATATATCCCACTTAAGAATTTTTGGGTGTGCAGTATATGTGCCTGTAGCACCGCCTTATTGCACCAAAATGGGTCTGCAAAGAAGGTTAGGAATATATGTTGAGTTTGAATCGCCCTCCATTATTCGCTAACTCGAAACATTGACAGGGGATTTGTTCACTGCACGATTTGCAGACTGTCAATTCGATGAGACACTTTTCCCAAAATTAGGGGGAGAAGTTGGTGAAACCAAACGGGAAATTTTGTGGAAAAATGCATCATTATCTCATCTTGATCCGCATACCTCTATTTGTGGAAAAGAGGTGCAAAATATTATCCATTTGCAAAGAATAGCAAATCGAATGCCAGACGCATTTACAAATTTGAAAAGGATAATAAAATCACATATCCCCGCAGTGAATGTGACAACATCTGATTCACGAATACATATTCATTATTGGAAGAATATGAACATGAAATTAGTATTGAATATACCACACTCGCCCCTAGAAGGAGGTTTGAGATGATATATGAAAATAATGTCATTGTTATGGCATGAATAGTCATTGGTCACGTACCTATTGTACGCCAAAATAATTTGTCAATGTGATTATCAAAGAACAATAATAATGCAAGAAACATATCTTGCATATAATTTTGACATGACCATAATGGTATAACTTTCTCTTTAAAAGAGATATTCACCACATGGATGTTGATGAATTTGTGGTAGTACAAAATTAATTGAGAGCTCTAGAAGAGCCAATTATTACTATGTTGAAGAAACACAATTGATTACCAATAAGGTATTGTGTTGTAGTAAGTCTCAAAGAAACTTATTCAGTTTCCAAAGTATATGCGAAAGCGATTGATTATATTGAGACTATAAATAAAGGAAAGATTTGATATCTTCTATTACTACAACTTGTAGCGGGATAATCTGTATGTGAAAAACTACCCGCTTTATTCTCCAGTTTGTACTACACAAGAATACCACAATAAAGTGGACGTTTATTGATATAAAAACTCATATCATAATAAACTTGAAATTTATTGATAATTGCACATGTCATGGTATAAATTTGAAGTTTATCAATATTGATAATTTATTCAGTTGGCATTCGGGTTAGCCATATCATTTTAAGTATGATGTGCAGTAATAGAGAATTCACATGGGTAAATATTAAAGAACTAGAAAGTTCTTTACGAATTCTCTTGTATTACTTGTTCTCATTAATTAATTGACCAACTAAAGAGTTCGGGTTGAATCCCATAAATTCTGGAAATATCAAAGGTGAATATGGGCCCATTCACCTGCCATGTATACCACATATGATGCATCTATGATATGGTTACATGTGCGATTGTTATTAACCCGCAGCCTGGCCAGTGCTTGCGAGTAAATTGCTCAGTAATATAACTTCGAGCATAGTTTCCAGATTTTCTATTCAAGATAGTTCATCTTGATAAGTTGGTTTATATCATAGTTGGTTTAGCAAGATAATTATTGAGTGCCTCCACTTAATAGCTAAACTGTTTCTTATGAGAACAAAGTTATATATATATCAGTTTGATATACGTTGTATACAAGAGTATATTATATTCTCCCCTCACAAGTGGTTCAGGGTCAGGAACCAAATAATTTCATCTTATTATTATTGATGTGCGGTGTATATTTTCATTAACACCATAATGCACAAAGATGGACTCTCAAAGTTGAGGAAACAAGTTAGCTTTTCTAACATGAGGGGGAGACATGATAAACACTTGAGAAAAGGTTACATGGGATGAATTATCATTTGTATATATAGATCCTCGAATATCATAATATGAACCTGAAGTTCATAAAAGGATAATTCAATTGCAACATATTGCAAAGCATGCTATACGCATTTGCTGACCCAAAGAAAGTAACTATATTCTCACTGCAAATGCTCATATTAAGTCCCAGAAGGACAAAGTCTTTGATACGCTTAAAGCGTATAGACAAATCGGTTTCAAAATAACTTCTTAATAAAGAAGATGAGCAAATGATCAAAGTGATCATAATGGGGAGGCAAGTGATCTAGAAGATCACATGACATAACACTTCATAAAATCTCATGAGAGATTCAGGTACCTAAATATATGAATAAAGAGATCTCCATGTTATGTCATAAAATGTTCGTCGACGACATCTATGATAGCGCTAAATATCAATGAGGATCTTATGTTTGTCGAATACAAACAAAAATATTGGTTAAATGGAAGAGATACAATTCAAGCAGAATTGATTCTATATGAAAGACATATAGTTTTGGACATGTAGTTCAAATACTTGAAAGTATAAAGTCAATGGTATGTGTAATCAGTTTTCGATATCTTATTTGTTTAGCGTAACATGAAAACTTGATATGCATCTAAAGTCTATTATATGGCTTATATGACTTAACTTATATGTCAATCCATGAAAGATTGAAGTTGCTTGAAGCATATACAATTCTTGGTCCTGAAGTACCACATCCTAAGTGCAACTTGTGTATATATGTATCTTGCTATAACTATAAGCATGATGGCATCGAGAACACCTCTATGGAGATATTGAATAGTCATTCCACGACATTATATGAAGATGTTCATATCTATCAAGAATGATAATTTCAAGATGGTGCACAAGATTGGAATGCAAATGCTCAAGGATGTGAATTGACTATTTAAGGTGAATGTCCATATTTAGAGAGATCCTAGGGTTTACTACTTGGTGGCTAAGTCACCACCTCCCTATAAATAAAGGGGTTCTCTCCCATTGTAAATCATCCCAAAGTATCAATAAGAATACTCCTCTCTCTATTTTTCTCTATATTGTTCTTGTTCTTGTATTATTATTCTTGTTCTTATATTATTTCATAACAAAATATTATTATTTCTCCAAATTAGGATTATGAATTTCAATCAACATTTATCCTACTAAATTTAGAATTACGAGTTATTTAAGAAACTCGAAATAGGCTTCCCATTAGGGATAAAAAGGGTAAATAGGTGTTTACACCAAATCAATTCAATTTATCATTGTTAGTTGATTTAATAAAATAAAATATATATTAATCAATGATGGATAAGTGAATATGCAATAATCTACCATGTTTTTACTGGTTTGATGTAAATGTGGTAAATTTTTACAATAAAAAACTATGCAGATTCAAAGGAATTACGCTAAAAGAGACAAGAGTGGCAACTGTGCAGATTCACAGACGTGACATAGAAATGTAGCAATGGATAATGCCTTTATAAATATCAACCCTTGCTTACGTCGGATAATGGCTTTCCATCCCGCTTCTTGATCTTTTTATTTTTCTCTTTTTTTGGTTGTAAATCTAGTTTTATATCAGTGCATATACTGTAAGATCTTGTTAGTGACCAAAAAAAATTATAAAAACGAAAAGGTTTAGATTTTTTTTAAAAAGGGACAATTTCAACATTAAAAATCAATACCATTATATGACAGGTGACAGGACTCTTTGTTCATACGCAATTAAAAGTATGAGAAATTGCATTATTTTTCCCCTTTCATTATGTTACAAGAAATTTCGCTTTCCTTTTGTTATTTTTCGTCCTAGCTCCTGATAATCCAAACTATTAAATTTCTTTGTCAGATCCAACTAAGCCTCATCTTTCTCACGTCTCTATTCACTGGCCCATTTTTCTTTAACAAAAGTTTTGACTGCTGATCCAAATTGTCCTACTTTTGTCTGATTGCATCAAGTATTACAATTTGCAGGCCTGCGGGCGTATTATTATATTTTAAAATATTCCTCATGATATGATTCTCAGATCAGTTTAAGTCCATTTTTCTAATTGCATTTGATTGCAGTATAGCACCAGACAAAAAGTGAGATGCGATCCAGCATCGTTTCTTTTTCACTTTTTTATAATTTTCAATTTCCAATCCTATCTCTTTCATCATTCATGGAGTTGTTTACATAGGACTTATCTGATTATCCATCCTAATCTTTTCCTCTTTTATAATCAGATAACAAATCTTTGCCCAAGATTATCGGAGTATATATTGCTTTTCATATGGTAAATCGTATTAAGAAATTTTCTTTTTGATTTTCCATTATTTGAGTTGGAATAACACAAGAACTAGAAACAACACACTGACACACGTCACCAAGTTTTGTTAGTATAATATATGATTAATGTATTCTATGATTAGCATGATCATGTGATTATTGTCATCTGATTATAAAATTTTAAAGCGCTACTAACCGTTAGTGAAAAATACAAGAAACAATAAGTACAAGCAAAAGATGCAACAATTGTTAATAGATTTATTGTTAGGATGATACAAAATATTATTGGGGTTTTAAGTATATTAAAAGCTTAAAAAAGAATGAATGGGAAATGGAGAATAATGAAAATTTAAGTTTCACTCTCCCCCGATGAAGAAACACATTATTCCATATTGAAAAGAGGAAGAGAATTTTAATGTGTATATAAGCACTTGCTTTTATTCTAACTCTTAAAAAGTTGAGAAGAAGGTAGGCATCACGTCGCCGCCGTCGTTGCTCGCTCGGCTTCAGCTTCATATTTGAATTTGGTCAAATGATAGATTAATTAATTTTTTTGACCAAATTTATTTGTTAATAGTAAATATTAACAGAAATATCCGTTTTAATAACAAAATATTAATATTAAATCCAACAATATTACCAATTTTCCGTTTTGGTGATAGAAAATTAACTACCTTCTTCATTTTTTCGTCTTTATTTTCCCTCTTTACTGTTGAATAAATAGTCATCTATGTTATGACATTTGTGTTGTGGCCGTTTTACATAAACAGCTATTCTGAAGAGTTGTACCTCTTCAGATTTTAACCCAACATTGGCTATAAATACAAGTTCATTCTCTCAGAATTTCTATACGAATTCCTGAGTTCTCCTCCTTTCTTCTGCATATTTTTAACTTCAAAGAAAGCAACAGTAAGTGTGATTTGCTACTGAACTTTGTGTTCGCTGAAACACTGAGGTTTGAAGTACCACTACACCAGTGTGTAATTCGTTCTATCCTGGGAGGAAATAATTCATAACTTTGGGTACTAGAAGGGGATTAAATTTCTTAAGGAAACACTATGAATTCAGTGGACTCGGATTAACTTATGTTTCGTTTTTATTTTTGTTTATATTATTTTATTTTCTACAAAATTAGTCTACAAATATAGTTTACTAACAAGCTTAAAGAATTTAATTTGTATTCTGTATTTGTGTTACTTTCACCGTTTTGGAGTTTAAAACCTTTGTGATTTTCTACTCCGTTAGAAATTAAAATCTACACAATTTTAACGTTTGTTTATGTCATTCTTTTACAGAAATAACTAGTAATAATGGGAATCAGGATATTCTAATGATGACTGCCAATGCATCAACAGGCCGAGCTCCAGCGGAGAAACCCAAAAAAACATCGAGTTAGATTTCTAGCGATGGCAGTAGAAGATTTCTTCTGCTTAACTACTTTAAGTCTACAGAAGTTCATCAAGGAAGATGTTCTTGTTATGTTTGATGAAACTCGAACGATTTCTCGTGATTGAGACGTGGAAGCATTCTGATTTTCTGTGCAAGAATTATGTTCTTAGCGGACTGGAGGACGATTTGTATAATGTCTACAGTGGCGTAGAGAAGTCAAAAAAATTGTGGATTGTGCTTGAAACGAAATACAAAACTAAAGATGCCGCATTGAAGAAATTTGTTGCCGCCAAGTTTTTGGACTATAAAATGGTAGATAGCAAGTATATTATTACCCAAGTCCAAGAATTTCAAGTGATTATTCACGATCTCCTTGCTGAAGGTATAAATCAAATTAATATTGATGTTGAAAGTAGCAATTGTCTCAAACTTTTTTTGTATTTTTGTTTTTCTATAATGCAAACCAAACACACAAAAAATCTGAAGACTGAAAGAACCCTAGACCTTTTCTCCGGCTTTATTTTTTTAAATTTTTTCCCTCCCCTTTCTGTCCAACAATCCCAATTATATAGGGATCCTAGAAGATTCTTCTTGCTTTTTCTACAAGAAATTCCAAAATTATCCCCCAAAATAATGTCAAAAAATTACATGTCTACAGTAATCTTAGTATTTTTATTAAGAGAATTTTCATTGAAGGTTTTGTCATCAATGAAGCATTCCAAGTAGCAACGATGATTGAAAAGTTGCCTCTTTTGTGGAAGGACTTCACAAACTACTTGAAACACAAATGCAAGGAGATACTCTTAAAAATCTCATTGTTCGTTTGAGAATCGAAGAGGATAACAAAGCTTCTGAAAAGAGAAGTCGTGGAAACTCAACATTAATGCGAGCAAACATTGTTGAGGATACTTCTCAAAATAAGAGAATGAGGAAGCAGGATTCTGGACCAAAAAACAACCCAAGCAAGAAGCGGTTCAACGAAAATTGCTACAATTGTGGAAAAGTTGGGCACAAATTTGTTGAGTGTCGTGCTCCGAGAAAGACAAGAAGAAGGGTCAAGAAAACATGTTTGAAAAGTATGAAGATGTTGATGACTTGTGTGCCATGCTTTATGAATGCAAATTGGTGGGAAATCCTATGGAGTGGTGGATTGATTTTGGAGCCACTCACCATGTTTGTGTTGTTAGGAAAGCCTTTGAAACATATGCTCCTGTTGGACCCGAAGATACGCATTCTATGGGAAATGTTGCAACCACCAATATTAAAAGGATGTGGGAAGATCTTTCCGAAGATAACTTCTGGCAAGGTGGTGACTTTGAACAACGTCCTTCATGTTCCTGAGATTATGAAGAATTTAGTCTCTGCTGGACTTCTTGTTAAGAATGTCTTTAAGTATGTTTGTGTATCCAATAAGGTTTTAGTAAGTAAGAACGAAATATTTGTAGGAAAATATTACCTCACTGAGGCCTTTTCAAACTGAATGTAATGGTTGTTGAAAATAATAATAAAATTTTAGCTTTATCTTACTTACTTGAGTCAAATGAATTATGGCATATACGTTTGGGTCATGTCAATTATAAAACCCAGCAGAAATTATTAACGTGGAAGTATTACCTAAGTTTGAATACGATAAATCAAAATGTCAAATATATGTGGAATCTAAGTATGTTAAACATCTTTATAAGTCAGTTGAAAGAAATCCTGATCCTTTAGGCTTAATTCACATAGCTATTTGCGATATGAAGTCAATACCATCTCGCATTGGGAAGAAGTATTTTATAACTTTTATTGATGATAGTACTCGATATTGCTATGTTACTTACTTAATCGTAAAGATAAAGCAATAGGCACATTCTAGCAATACAAAAATGAAGTTGAAACGCAACTTAACAAGAAATTCAAAATGATAAGAAGTGATAGCGGTGGTGAATATGAATCTCCTTTTGAACAAATATGTATAAAATATAAAATTATTCATCAAACAAAAGCCCATTACATTTCCAAATCCGATGGGATTTCAAAAATAAAAAATCATTCATTAAAGGATATGATGAACACATTGTTTAGAAGTTCTGGTTTGCCACAGAACTTGTGAGGGGAAGCGTTTCTTAGGGCTAACCGAATACTAAATCGAGTACCCTATAAGAAAACACAATCCATTACATATGAAAAATGGAAATGAAGGAAACTCAAATTGAATTGTTTTAAAGTGTGGGAGTGTTTGGCAAAAGTGCAAGTTTCTAAACCTAAAAGAGTACAAATATTACAAAACACCATTTATTATGTTTTCATAGTATATGCGACCAATAGTAAAGCATATCTATTTATGATTATCAGAAAATCCCGACATTGATAATAATATGGTTATATAATCAAATAATGCTGAGTTCTTTTCAAATATATATCCGTATAAAAAGGAATATATATCGATTGGTGAAGGATCTAAATGACCTCGGGAAGAAACAAAATAAAGTATATTTAATCAAGATGATCCAAGACGTAGTAAACGTCAAAGAATGTCTACTTTATTTGGACCAAATTTTGTGACTTTCTTGTTGGAAAATGAGCCTCGAACATTTAAAGAAACTATGTCTTTTTCGGAATTATTACTTTGGAAAGATGCAGTCAATAGTGAAATGGAATCCATATTGAACAACCATATATGAGAATTGGTTAATTTTCCTCCTAAAAATAAACCTTTGGATCCTAAATAGATATTTAAGAGAAAAATGAAAGATGGTGGCATTATTGATAAATTTAAGGTAAGACTTGTAGTCAAAGGGTATAAACAACAAGAAGGTCTTGACTACTTTTATACATACTCCCTAGTTATAAGAATTACGTCCATACGGATGTTAGTAGCATTAATTGCGGTGTATGATCTTGAAATTTATCAAATGGGCGTTAAAACGACTTTCTTGAATGGAGATTTCAAGGAAGAAATCTACATGGAATAACCTGAAGGGTATGTGGTTCCAGGTAAAGAAAAGAAGGTCTATAGACTTGTTAAGTCCATTTACGGACTAGAACAAGTACCTAAATAATGACATGCAAAATCTAAACAAACGATGTTTTCAAATGATTTTAAGATAAATGAATGTGATAATTGTGTGTACATTAAAATATTCCTAATCACGTAGTCATTGTTTGCTTATATGTGGGCGATATGTTGATAATAAGTAATGACATTGCCGATATAAATGCTACTAAGCGTATACTAACTAGCAAGTTTGATTTGAAGGACTTGGGAGTTACTGATTTAATTCTGTGGATTAAGATCCATAAGACTCCTCAAGGTCTGACATTGTCACAATCTCATTATATTAAGGAAGTACTTGAAAAATTCAAGTACTTAGGGTTTAAAGTTTCAAAAACTCTAATTGACGTGAATCTTTCATTAGCAAAGAACAAAGGCCAAAGCATATTACAATTGAATTTATGCTCGTGTTTTGGGATGCTTAATGTACATCATGAATTTTACACGATCAGATATAGCTTGTGCTATAAGTAAATTAAGTCGATACACGAGCAATCCAGGTCAATTTCATTGGATGGCAATGAAATGAGTTTTGGGATATTTAGAATATACCCAGAGCTTTGCTTCGCATTATAGTAAATATCCTGCAGCGATTGAGGGATATTGTAATGCAAATTAGATTAACGGTTCAACTGATTCTAAGTCCACAAGTGAATATGTATTCACTATTGGTGGAGTAGCGCTATCTTGGACGTCATCCAAATAAAATTGTATTGCCCGCTCTGAAATGGAGGCTGAATACATAGCCTTAGATAAAGCCAGTGAAGAAGCTGAATGGCTCCAGAATTTCTTGGAAAACATTTCATTTTGGCCCAAGCCGTTGGCACCAATATGCATACATTGTGATAGTCAAGCGACAATTGGAAGGGTTGGGATCATTACGTGTATCGGTAAATCTCGTCATATATGACGAAGACATAAAACCGTTACGCGATTACTTTCTAGAAGAATTATCATGATTGACTATGTAAAGACAAGTGATAATGTGTCGGATCCACTTACAAAAGGCCTAACTAGAGAGATAGTTGAGAAATCATTAAGGGGAATGAAACTTTGATCGAAAAAAGTCATTGTGGCGGTAATTCTACCTAGAAAATTGGAGATCCCAAGATCTAGGTTCAAGGAGATAAAACAAAGCCATTAATGACGGTTCAATATTGTCAACTAAAATTTTGGTCTATTCTCGTGATGAGACAATGTTCAGTACCAAGGATAAAGCATTACGACTTTTTAATAATTTCTAAATTTGATACAGGGTATATCAAAATAATTTATCTACGGGATGACATGTTTAGGAATCACCTATATAAGCGTGACGTATTAGCTGCTTCCAATAGAACTTTGTAAGGCCATTTCTCTATGCACTTATGAAATGAAGCGGTATTCATGGCTAAGAGGAACACAACAATGAGAACCAAAGATGGTTAAGGGAGGGTTGATTGTGGGACTTATGGTTGTCTAGGTATACACCAACGTTCGACGGTTCAAGGATATCAAATCTACCGATTGACTAAGTATATTCGACATAAGTTTACTACAGAAAGTTCAAAGGAAAACCTACCTATCTAGATGCAATTGATCATTGCTTGTGAATAACATAATTTTTCATGCATATTTTCGTGATATAGCCATTCCTCATTCAAGGGGGAGGAGGTGGGGTGGGGTGGGGGTGTTGGAGTTTTAGGTATAATAAATGCTTAAAAGATGGTGAATGAAAAATGGAGGAAACTGAAAATTTTAAATGAAATTTTAAGTTCCCCCTCTCATTCTTCCCCCCCCCCCCCCGGGCCCGATGAAGGAACATTGTCCTATATTGAAAAAGAAAGAGATTTTAATGGGTATATAAGCAATTGCAATGAGAAATGGAGGAAAACAAAATTTTAAGTTCAACCCCCCCCCCCCCCCCCCCCCCCGATGAAGGAATATTGTCCTATATTAGAATTGAAAGTGGTTTTTAATGGGTATATAAGCAATTGCTCTTCTTCTAACTCTAAAAGAGTTGAGAAGAAAGCAAGCTTCGCACCATCGTCGCTCGCTCGGCTCGACTTCGGCTTCGGCTTCGACTTTGGATTCAAATAATTGATTAATTTTTTTGGATCAAATTTATTGTTAATAGTAAATATTTGACAAAAATATTATTAAATATCCGTTTTTATAACAAAATATTAATATAAGATCCAAGAATACTAATATTAAAATTCAATCGTTTCCAATTTTCCGTTTTTTTTTTTTGTAACAGAAAATTAACTACTTTTTTTGATTTTTTCTCTTTATTGTTGAGTAAATAACCATTTATGTTATGACCATTTTGCATAAACAGTCATTCTGAGGAGTTCCATCTCTTCAGATTTCAGCTCAACATTGCTATAAATACAAGTCTATTTTCTCAGAATTTTCATACGAATTTATGATATTTTTAATTTCAAAGAAAGCAACAGTAAGTGTGATTTGCTACCGAACTTTGTGTTCGCTGAAACAATGGGATTTAAAGTACCACTGCACCAGCGTGTAATTCGTTCTATTTTAAGAAGAAATAATCCATAACCTTGGGTACTAAAAGAGGATTAAAATCCTTAAGGAAATATTATGAATTCAATAAGCTCAGATTAACTTCTATTTTGTTTATATTATTTTATTTTCTCTAAAATTAATTTATAAATACAGTTTACTAATAAATATTGCACGCAATATTATTGATTAGTTTCTCAGTTCTTCGGTTAGAATAATATCAAGGTAGGCAGATAAGACAGTACTGGTAATTGGCATCTGGCGTTAGCCACTCGCGTCACATTCTTTTGGCAGAATTCAATTAGGTTCCGCTAATTATCATTATTAGTAACGTTGCTGAAAGTGATTTGTTCTATAAAGTCATTATCAGAGAAATGACACAGAGAATTTGCTTAAGCAAGAAGTCATTTCAAAGTCGCCCTTAATCATCTAACTTACGACATCCAATATTAAATATATGGCGGTTTTGTATAAATTATAAATAAAAATTAAATCATGTGACACAGAAGAGACACCGAAGCTAAGAGGCGACACAACATAGAGTAACTGCCTTACCGGGTTGGACTGAATCATATATTTTTGGGTCGAAGGATAAATTTATATATAAAAATATTAAAATTATAATAAATAGTTATAAATATAAATTTATAATTTAAAAAATATAATAAATTTAATATTAAAATAATTAAATATTAAATTAATAAAATTAAAATTCTAGATTCGAAAGACCGTCACTATCACGGACTAAATTGATAACAAAATTGACTATTTTAATGGTGACGCCATGTCTTCCGCCAGATCACGGTGGCACAAAGGTAATCGTACAACTCGAATTGTGATGTGATCTGCTCCAACTTTTTAAGTGAAAATTCAATTCAGCTAATCACGTATATGATGCTACTGTCAAATGTTTAAGGCTTCCTTAAGACTCAATGGTGGTTCATTAGAATTTTGGAACCTTTATAGCCAAAGATTAATATTCAAAATGGGTGGATATATTTGTAAAAAATCCTGCATACACCGATATAATTAAACTCATTTTTGATACTTTTTTGATGCTATATGTTTTATGTGATAGTGTTCTTCATCTAGACTCAATTCTATACCAGAAAATTTAATATCTCGTAACAATCTGGATATCACTAAAACTCAGAGACGATACACATGTTAATATGTATAACAAAACTTTAAAATACAGTCAACTTCTTTTATAACAGTCACATTTATTTAAATATTTTTTAATTTTTATAGTGAATGACCGTTCTACACCTATAATAATATTTGGCATTTAAATATTTTTGATTATAAATTAAAAATATAAAAAATTAATTATTTTTACTTTTTTAATGTGATATATAAAATATAAGAAAACTATTCAATTTTAAATCTAAAAAAATATGCATATTTCACTAGTTAAATTTAGAAGAAAGCTAATACATAATTCATAAGTTGATAATTAAACCTATACATATTTAAACTCTACGGCAAACATTTTAAAGTTACCTAGAAGAATAAATTCTTTCAAAATTGATGGAAGAATTTTGTAATTGTAGCTTGTTCCATAGATTTTTATCTTTTTTACTAATATAACGCTTAAATTGGAGAAGGTTCGCGTCCAAATTTTCAGCAAAAAGGTATGTAATAGATTTTTCGTGAGACAATCTAAGAGCTTAACAGTTAAATTTATTATCTAAATATATTTGAGAATTTTTCCAATGAAAAAGATATCATATGCAAATCTTCAAATCTTATATGTTATGCAAGATAGAAACTTTGTTTAAGAAAATAAATGGTTTGCATATTTTTAGAATTATTAGTAATATTTAATATGGCTATTATAAAGGGATAATTTATAAACATTATTTTGCCATTAATATGTATATTGATGTTATAGCTAAAAGTTGTTATAGAGAAATAAAATATAACTTAAAAAATTAATTATAAATAAAATTTAATTCTTATAGTAAATAATTACTATATAAAAATACTATTGGGTCGAAACCAGCCAAAAAGGCTGTTCACCGACATTCCAGTTGGCTTGTCTACTATCAACGTGTTATATTTTATAATCTAGCTCTTAAGATTTTTCTCAAACAAAAGACACAGATACATGGGAAATTCTTTCCTTTTCAAAAAAATATATGAAGGATTTCAAGTAGTAACATCTTTTCCCATACAAACACAAAAAAAAGCGGAAAGAAAATCACAAATTGTTATGAAATCTCCTATTTAAGGTGAATGTCTATAATTAGAGAGATTCTAGAGTTCTATTCTTGGTAGATAAATCATCCTCCTCCCTATAAATAAAGGGGTCTTCTACCATTGTAAACCATCCCTAACATTCTCTAAGTATCAATAAGAAGAACTCTCTCTACTCTTCTCTCTATTGCTCTTGTTCTTGCATTATTGTTCTTGTCTTTTATATTATTTCATAACACGTTATCAGCACGAGTCTCTAACCAATTGAAATTTTCAATTGTCTTAACTTTTTGTTTGTGTAGGGTTTTGCTTCAAAGAAAGAATGAAGAAAGAAGGAAAAGAAAAAAAAAAAAGAGGAACGAGAAACAGAAAACAAAAGAAAGAAAAGAAAAAAATATTCTGGAAAGTAAAGAAAGAAAAAACGTTGAAAAGAGAAAGAAAGAAAGAAAGAAAGGAAAGGAAGAAAGGAGAAAACATTGAAAATAGAATTGGTATACCTTAAAGGTAAGTATTTTATTTTTCCCTTTCAAATTCTTGAAATTCTATAATTTGATTGTATATACAAACATAGACAACAAAGTTTGATTATAACTCTAAAGGAGTTTGTAAGAAATTATAACCACACGAAGTGGCAAAATCTCTATGTCCTGCCATGATTAAATTCATGTATGATTGTGGGCAAATAATTGAAAATCCGTCCCATTGAATTTGCTCCATTCCCTTTAGAGAATGTGGAAGCAGTATATGATAAGTCTGAAAGAAGACTAAAATATTACCATGAAGGTATCAATGAATATGGACGTGGCAAAGAATTCCGTCCAATTGAATTAGCTCCATTCCCTTTAGAGAATGTGGTAGCAGCATGTGGTAAGTCTGAAAGAAGACAAAATTATTACCATGGACGTGGCAATAGACGAAATTATAATCGTCATTATTGTTATAATGAGAATAATAAAGATTCTCAAAATAACCTTTCACTTTATGAAAGTAATATTTGACATGAGATTGTGTAAAGCACATGATTTTGATCCATTCCCTGAAGTGAATGTGATAATTGTAATAGAGCCCGTAAGTATGAACACGCTCTTGATGTAATTTTGGTTTATGTCTGACATTATGAAAAGAAAGTTCGTTGCCCTTGAAATTTCGGGCAAGAACTATATGATATGGGTGTTGGATACTTAAATCCATTTTGGATGCTATGGGTCTTGGAGACGCCATTAAAGACAGAAATAATGCATCCACCCAAAACTATGCTAAGGCCTTGATTTTCTTGCGCCATCACCTTGATGAAGGTTTGAAACTATGCTAAGGCCTTGATTTTCTTGCGCCATCACCTTGATGAAGGTTTGAAACTATGCTAAGGCCTTGATTTTCTTGCGCCATCACCTTGATGAAGGTTTGAAGATTGAATATCTCACCGTCAAAGATCCACCTATCTTGTGGAATGGCTTAAAGAAGAGATATGACAACCTGAAGTTGGTCACTCTGCCACAAGCACGATACGATAAGAACCCAAAAGCAAATAGTTTATAAACTATATATTATCGTTGCGGTGAAAACGGGCACTGGTCAAAGGCTTGCCGTATACCATGATTTTTGGTTGACCTTTATCAAGCATCTCGAAAGAGTAAACACCCTGAAACGAATTTTGTCTCTGACGACAACTTTGACATCACCTACTTGGATGTGGCATACTTCTTTGAGCAACCCGAGGGGTAGATAGACCACCTAATCGGTGATGGATCCGTGATGAAAGAAGATGGAGCTATTTGATTTTATTTTACTTGTTTGTATTAGTGAATGAATAAACTAATAGCCATCAGTATTAGCTCGTATTAGTTAGTTCATGACGTAATGTTAGTATTAGTTCTTTAGAATGTATCAATATGCTCAAATATCAATAATATTTTTACTTTCCAGTAGAGGTAATCGACTAACCTGAAAAACTAGTCGGTTATCTCATATTTCGCATAAAAACTGCAAAACAATCGATTGTCAATGATCAACAATCGATTGTCTTTAAAACAGTGTGATCTGGAATTTTACAAAAACAGTCAACAATCGATTGTCTATGATCAACAATCGATTGTCTTTAAAACAGTGTAATCTGGAATTTTTCAAAATAGCCAACAATCGATTGTCCATGCATAACAATCGACTGTCTTGAAACAGTGAGGTCTGGAATTTTTCAAAATAGCCAACAATCGATGGTCTATGTTTAACAATCGATTGTCTTAAAACAGTGTGATCTGGAAATTTTCAAAAATTGTCAACAATCGATTGTCTATGCATAACAATCGATTGTCTTGAAACAGTGTGCTCTGGAATTTTTCAAAAATAGCCAACAATCGATTGTCTATGCATAACAATCGATTGTCTTAAGACAGTGTGATCTGAAGTTTTTCAAAATAGCAAATAATCGATTGTGTGTGTTTAACAATCGATTGTCAATGTTCAACAATCGATTGTTTGTAAGTAACAATCGATTGTTTGAAGAAAATGTTTAAACTGAAATTTTCAAACTGCAAAGTAATGGATAACATATCTGATTTATTTTAGTCAATGACATCAGCAGATTTTGAAAATATTATGTGACACAAACGAATTGAACTTATTTATTCTTATGTTCGTGTATATGTCAAACCATGGGAAGTAAATTGATTGAAGGCTCCGGAAGAGCAACTGTAACTCTGCCCAAAAGGCATGACGTTTATCTTAGAGAATGCAATATTCTCCTCCAAGTCTAAGAAGAACTTGTTGAGTTTTAAAGATATCATTCAAAATGGATATCATATTAAGACAATAGATGAGAATAATCTTGAATTCTTCATGAAAACGAGGCTGCCCATTTCGGTTTGGGTTCACGCCATTTTGCATGCAGCAATGTTAGTTTGTCGGCTGCCCACTTTGGTTTGGGTTCACGCCATTTTGCATGCAGCAATACTAGTTCGTCGGCTGCCCACTTCAGTTTGGGGTCACGCCATTTTGCATAAAGCAATGCTAGTTCGTCTCTGACTGACGAATTGACACAAATATTCCCCGTTGCAATTGGTTTTGGGTCATGGACCCAATATATCCCATTTAAGAATCTTTGGATGAGCAGTATATGTGCCTGTAGCCCCGCCATCCCGCACAAAAATGGGTCTGCAAAGAATGTTAGGAATATATGTCGAGGTTGAATCGCCCTCCATTATTCGCTACCTCGAAACATTGACAGGAGATTTGTTCACTGCACGATTTGCAGACTGTCAATTTGATGAGACACTTTTCCCAAAATTAGGGGGAGAAGTTGGTGAAACCAAACGGGAAATTTTGTGGAAAAATGCATCATTATCTCATCTTGATCCACACACCTCTATTTGTGAGAAAGAGGCACAAAAGATTATCCATTTTCAAAGAATAGCAAATCAAATGCCTGACGCATTTATAGATTTGAAAAGGATAACAAAATCACATATCCTCGAAGTGAATGTGACAACATTTGATTCACGAATACATATTCATTATTGGAAGAATATGAACATGAAATTGGTATTAAATATACCACACTCACCCCTAGAAGGAGGTTTGAGATGATATATGGCATGAATGATCGTTGGTCACGTACCTATTGTACGCCAAAGTATTTTGGAAATATGACTATTAAAGGACAACGATAATGCAAGAAACATATCTTGCATATAAGTTTGACATGACCATAATGGTATAACTTTCTCTTTAAGAAAGATATTCACCACATGGATGTTGATGAATCTGTGGTAGTACAAAATTAATTGAGAGCTCTAGAAGAGCCAATTATTACTATGTTGGAGAAACACAATTGAGTATTGTGCTGTAGTAAGTCTCAAAGAAACTTATTCAGTTTCCAAAGTACACGCGAAAGCGATTGATTATATTGAGACTATAAATAAAGGAAGGCTTTGATATCTCCTATTACTACAACTTGTAACGGGGTAATTTGCATATGAAAAGCTACCCGCTTTGTTCTCCAGTTTGTACTACACAAACGAAAGAATGCCACAATAAAGTGGATATCTATTGGTATAAAACCCATGTCATAATAAACCTGAAGTTTATTGATAAGTGCACATGTCATGGTGTAAATTTGAAGTTTACCAATATTGATAATTTATTCAGTTGGCATTCGTGTTAGCCATCTCATTTTAAGTATGATGTGCAAATTCACACAGGTGAATATCAATGAACTAGAAAGTTCTTTACGAATTCTCTTGTATCACTTGTTCTCATTAATGAACTGACCAACTAAAGAGTTCGGGTTGAAGCCCATAAATTCTGGAAATATCAAAGGTGAATATGGGCCCATTCACCTGCCATGTATACCACATATGATGCATCTATGATATGGTTACATGCGCAATGTTATTAACCCACAGCCTGGCCGGTGCTTGCGAGGTAAATTGCTCAGTAATATAACTTCGAGCATAATTTCCAGATTTTCTACTCAAGATAGTTCATCTTGATAAGTTGGTTTATATCAAAGTTGGTTTAGCAAGATAATTATTGAGTGCTTCCACTTAATAGCTAAACTGTTTCTTATGAGAACAAAGTTATATATATCAGTTTGATATAAGTTGTATACGAGAGTATATTCTCCCCTCACAAGTGGTTCAAGGTCAGGAACCAAATAATCTCATCTTATTATTAATGTGTTGTGTATATTGACATGATAATGCACAAAGATGATTTCCCAAAGTTGAGGAAACAAGTTAGCTTTTCTAACATGAGGGGGAGACATGATAAACACTTGAGAAAAGGTTACATGGGATGAATTATCATTTGTATATGTATATCCCCGAATATCATGATATGAACCTGAAGTTCATAAAAGGGATAATTCAATTGCAACATATTGCAAAGCATGCTATACGCATTTGCTGACCCAAAGAAAGTAACTAAATGGAAGAGATTCAATTCAAGAAGAATTGATTCCATATGAAAGACATGTAGTTTTGAACCTATAGTTCAAATGCTTGAAAGTATAAAGTCAAAGGTATGTATAGTCAGTTTTCGATATCTTATTTGTCTAGCATGACATGGAAAACTTGATATGCATCTAAAGTCTATTATATGGCTTATATGACTTAACTTGAAAGATTTAAGTTGCTTGAAGCATATGCAATTCTTGGTCTTGAAGTACCACATCCCAAGTACAATTTGTGTACATATGAATCTTGCTATAACTATAAGCATGATGGCATTAAGAATGCATCTATGGAGATATTGAAGAGTTATTCCACGACATTATATGAAGATGTTCATATCTATCAAGAATGATGATTTCAAGGTGCGGAATATTTATTTAAGTCAATATGGTTGATTTATTTATCAAATCTCTATCAAAGATCGTTTTGAAGATGATGCACAAGATTGGAGTGCAAATGCTCAAGGATATAAATTGATGTACTCATTAGGGGGAGTTAATGCGCGTTGCACTCTTTTTCCCTTACAAGGTTTTGTCCCACTGGGTTTTCCTTGCGAGGTTTTTAACAAGGCAACCAATAGGCGCATATTCAAACATGTGTACTCTTTTTCCTTTCTTTAATTTTTCCCATTGGGTTTTGTTTTTAAGGTTTTAACGAGGCACATTGTTGAATAGACATTCAAGGGGGAGTGTTATGAAATCTCCTATTTAAGGTGAATGTCTATAATTAGAGAGATTCTAGAGTTCTATTCTTGGTAGATAAATCATCCTCCTCCCTATAAATAAAGGGGTCTTCTACCATTGTAAACCATCCCTAACATTCTCTAAGTATCAATAAGAAGAACTCTCTCTACTCTTCTCTCTATTGCTCTTGTTCTTGCATTATTGTTCTTGTCTTTTATATTATTTCATAACACAAATTAAATTGTATTCAAAAATATAACTAGACATCAGTATATAATGCTTTCACAGATGAATCCAGAATTTTAATTTTATGGGTTCAACATTTACGATTTGGTTATTAGTATTGAACCTATTATATTTATAAAATATGGGGTTAGACCCACTATTTTTTTTTGGTAATTAAAGATTTTATTAATCACCAAATTGTTCCGCGTACAATCCCATAGGTCAGTTTTATACTCAACTGCCTATCAAAATTTCAGGTAAGCTAACTATCTAGACTATAACTAGAGTTCTCTATTTACAGAAAGAGTTGTTGAAGATATGTCCTAACTCGAGGGGTTGCTCTAACATTGCAAATATAAACAATGCTCCTAACTAGAACTTCACTGAGAAAATAATTGCTTCTGAAGATACGTGCATTCCTCTCCAACCAAATGGCATAGAACATCTCTGCAAATACCATTTTGAACACTTGAGCTTGGGGAGATTTGCCTTTAGATTTCTCTGTGATCCAGCTAACATATTGTAGCCAAGACTGTCCGGGAGGTTGAGACATGCCAATCCATTGCAAAATGAGATGTCTCAATTGTTCAGCAAAAGGACAGTTCAGGAACAAATGTTCTCTTGTCTCCATTGTGTGTTGACACATAACACAGCTACCATCAACACTCAAGTGCCATTTGATCAAACTCTCTTTGGTAGGGAGTCTGTCTTGGAGCAGTAACCAGAAGTTGAATATAGCTTTAGGTCGGGCAGCATTCTGCATGATTAGATTTTTCCATGGAACTCTAGGCAATTGGCCAATTTGTTGAAGATTGATTAGTTTGATAGAACATGTATTGATATACAGCAGCTGGTGTTGTTGTAGAAGCCTAGCACTCTCAATGATCTTCCGGACTATCCAACTTGCTTGTGCAGGAGTATTCATGTCCTCCAGATGTTGCTGTTTGATGTACACTGTATGAATCCACTTTACCCATAGTAAGTCTTTCTTATGAGCCAAGTCCCAGGCTAGTTTTGCAACAGCAGACTTATTCTACAGCAGAAGGTTGATTAAGTTCAGGCCTCCAGTAGACTTTGGCTGACAGATCTTGTCCCATGCTACATATGCTTTCCTGGTAATATTAGCTGAAGCAGACCATATGAATGATCTACACATTGCCTCTATCAGTTTCATGACCTTGGATGGAAAGAGAAACAACTGAGCCCAATAAGATTGGATACCAAAAATAACTGCTTGTACCAACTGCATTCGACCAGCATAGGACAACTGTTTAGCAGTCCAGGATGTAATCCTAGCTGTGGTCTTATCAATGAGTGGTTGCCACTGGAGAATAGATAGTTTCTTGGTTGATAGTGGAACCCCTAAGTATTTAAAAGGAAGCTCCCCACGTATATAACCAAGAAGACTAAGGATTTGTTGTTGCTGATCAGGCTTTACTCCTCCAAAATATACAGCACTCTTCTGCATATTAGCTTTCATTCCAGATGCTGCAGTGAAGTGGGCAAAGTATGTAAACATGATTTGCACAGCTTGGCTATCTCCTTTAGCAAATAATAAGAGGTCATCAGCAAAACTAAGGTGTGTGATTCCCAGCTTCTTGCATCCAGGATGAAAGGAGAATCCCTTAGTTTTATTCAGCTCTGCCAGAGATCGACTTAAGTATTCCATCACTATAGCAAATAAGAAAGGTGATATAGGATCACCTTGTCTCAAACCTTTGGCTGCTTGGAAGGGTTCTGTAGTTTCTCCATTAACTATCACTGTATAGCTAACAGTTTGCACACATTACATGATCCATTTTGTATATCTGGTTGGAAAATCTAGTACCTCCAATACCTGTTGTAGGAAACATCATTCAACTGAATCATAGGCCTTCTGGAGATCAATCTTGACCATACATCTGGGTGATATATGGGATCTTGTATAGTGTTTAATGAGCTCATGAGCCAAAATGACATTGTCAGCAATTCTTCTCCCTGGGATGAAACCAGCTTGTGCATTGCATATGATGCTGGCTATAACTCTTTGCATTCTGTTGGCCAGCAATTTGGAAATAATTTTATAGACAACTGAACAGCAGGCTATTGGTCTAAATTCCTTTGCTGTTTGTGGGTTGGGAACTTTAGGAATCAGAGTAAGGGAGGCACAGTTTGTTGGTCTATGCATTTTGGTGGATGCAAAGAAATTCCTAACTGCTTGCATTACCTGTGGCCCTGTAGTCTGCCAAGTTTGTTTAAAGAATAGTGCATTAAAACCATCAATACCTGGGGCTTTATCACTGTCAATTGCTTTTAAGCTTTCCAAGATCTCAGTGTCACTGATATCAGCAGCCAAATCCAGTTTCTGTTGATGAGATAATGTAGGGGCATTTGCCATATACAATCTATTGACAGCTGGGAGAGAATGAGCTAAAGTCCCCATAAGGGATTTGTAGAAAGCAGTGATTTCCTTCTTCAGATCATCTGGCTGTGTAATCCTCAAGCCTTCCTCTGTGATCAATTCAGTTATCTTCTTGTGTTGGTTTCTCTCTTTCATTGCAGCAGAAAAGTATTTGTTGTTACCATCCCCTAGCTGAATCCATTTTGCTCGAGCTTTCTGTTGTAATATTGATTCTTCCAGCAAAGACCATTTTTCCAGTTGGAGTATTAGTTCTTTTTCTCTTAGTTGTAGTGAATCAGAATATGCACTGGACATCTGGTGTTGTAAGGCTTCCAGTTCTTTACGGCTGACCTCAATTTTCTGTGAGATTGTCTTAAATTCTCTGGTATTTAGAGATTTCAAGACTGGTTTAAGAGACTTGAGGTTGTTCCACACTCCTCGAAGGGTAGGCTGAGCATTGGCATTCCAGGAATCTTTGACTAATTGCTGGAAATCCTGATGCTGTATCCAAGCATTAAAGAATCTAAAAGGTGTTCTCCTGATTGAAACATCCTCTGTCAAGGTCAGTATCATGGGGTTATGATCAGATACTAGTGGGGCTCCATATACTGTATGCACATGGCTCTATTTTAGCATCCACTCACAGTTACCAAAATATCTATCCAGACGACTGCATACTCTATCATCTCCACATTGCTTATTAGACCAGGTAAAAAAGTCTCCCTTCCAAGGCAGTTCAGTCAGGCCAGCATGCTGCACACATTGAATAAAATCAGTAACTTCAGCTAATCTAACTTGATGACAAGATTCTCTATCAGTGCTGGACATAATAGCATTAAAATCCCCTGCTATCAACCAGGGGCCAGTGATACTAGTAGCAAGGTTCTGAAGGGCTGTCCACAGTGAAATCCTTTGAACAATGTCATTGTGGCCATATACCACTGTGAGGTCACAAATTAAATCATCAGTGAGCTTCTTAACAGTGCAATGGATGTATTGTGCTTCTTCCTGAACACCAGTGACCAAGAGCTTGGTTGAGTCCCATAAGATCCAAATTCGACCATTTATGGCACTGCTATAGTTAGTAAGCATACCCCAGTTAGGCAGTAAAACTTCAGATATTTTTGCTGCATTATGCTGTTTAACTTTAGTTTCTACTAGACCAACAAGGTCAAATTTATTGACTTTAAAGTATTCTTTAACTTCCTTCTGTTTGAGTCTTTTATTTACACCCCTAATGTTCCAAAATATCCACTTCATTGGGTATAACTTGTTCCCCCTTCTTCTAAGGGATGTTTTGCCCAACTTACTGACCCTATTTCAAATCGATTTGACATCACAACAGGAGACAAGGGTGGAAAGTTTTTGGTGTTAAAAACTGGGGCTGAATTAATATCAATACCCTTCTGTTTTCTCACTTCCTCAAATGTTGTCACAGTGGTGCATTGTTCTTTCTGCTTTGGCTGCTGGTGCTTGTCATGAGTTGGAGCTGCAGGTGTACCACTATCCTCAAAAGTAGCCTCAGTAGTAAACTGATCCTTCTGAGCTGGCTACTTATCCTGACTAGGCTGAATTGGTCCCTTTGCTCTCCATTCCTGAATTACCTTTGGCTTCTGTATGTTGTTAGATTGGATAGGTTTAGCCAGACAATTATGCCCAACTGTAAGGCACTTCCCACAATAGGAAGGCTTCCAGTCATAGGTTACATCCTGCAGAAAAATCTTCCCATTTGGATCCATTATCTCAATTTCAGTAGGTAACTCTTTTGAAACATTCACCTCAATAAGGATCCGAGCATATGAAATTCTAGTTTGTTTAGTCGTGCATTCATCAGCAAAGATGGGCTTACCCAACACACTAGCAATTTGACTAAGGGCCCTATTACCCCAGCAAGACATAGGCAGATTGGGAAATTTAACCCAAAGAGGAATCTCTTATGGGAAAGCAGCCTTAAAGTCAAAATCAGCCGACCATTATTTCAAAATTATCAGTCTATTTGCAATAGTATATGGTCCTGAACATAATACTTCCTTAGCATCATCAAGAGATTGAAATTTTGCAATGTAATAACCTTCTTCATGATAATAGAGATCTGGATCTGACACATGGGACCAATGGAGATTTATAAATCTTTTCATAGCATTGTATCCAGGAGTATTTCCTAATACAAACACAACTAATGCACATTTCCATTTTTATTCCTCTTCCACAACCTCTTCTTTGAGCAACTGACCTACTGGTTTGCCATTGATAACCGTCGGTGGGATATACTCTAGAGACATGCCATTAGCAGCAAGTCTATTTTTCTGGAACAAATTTGCCCATACCTTTGGTTCCTCTGTGGTATCCTTCTCTAGCTCTGCACGAATTGGTTGTGGATGTTGGTGCATGTGCACATTTTCACTATTAGCTTGTACCATCGAAACCAATGGTGCATCTGGTCCAGATTGAGGTCCTTTTTCTAGATAAACTTTGAGGGATGGAAGGATCTGCAGGTGGAATCACTGGTCCAGACTGAGGCTCTGAGTTGTTATCAACCTTATCAGCTACTGTTGGAAGTACTGGAACTCCAGATGGCTGTGAATCAACAGTTGCATGAAGCAATGAGACAGTTTCTTCCATAGGCTTCAATGGAACAGTATTAACTGCCTGTGGAACAGTATTAACAGATTTGGGGGAAACAGTGTTGTTTGCATAAATTGGCACCAAAAACTTCTTAGGTCGACCTCTCCCTCTCGCCATAGCACCCTCAGTGTAGGTTGACCTACATACACAGAGGAAGCAGAGAAGAAGAAGATGAAAATAGCGGAGAAGATGAAAAGTTAGAGAGAAGGCAGAGCTTCTCTCTCTAGCTTTTTCGCTCTAAATCAGACCCACTATTATATGTTGAAAATTTAGTGAATTTATATATGTAAGATTTAATAAGAAAGATGAGGAAATTTTTTCTGTATATTGTATTCCATCTCAAGCTATGTATATATACAAGTATATGTGCTGAAAGAAATAATGCAAATTAAAAAATAAAAGAATTTTTCATATACACTTGTAAGGTTTTTATTCCCTACTCCTTTAACCAAATAACTAATTTTATATTCTTCTATGTATTCTCATGTGTGGGCATGTGTAGTGAAGTTTCCGGGCGTCTCATTATTGTGAGCATAATGTGTCATATGAACGATCGAGATTAAAAGTAGATGAGGGCCAAAATACTTCCACGTGTCTCAATATTTTAAGAGACCAAACTATGCACTATATAAATCCGAAATCCGTAACATACTTGTCCGAAACTCAACGCTTTCCCTTTCTTCTTTTTCCCTTTCTTTCTTTTATTGATCAAAATCTTGATGCCTTCTTTCTTCTCGACATCCCCCCTCAAGTTGGAGAGGAGAGACTGGACCCCCAACTTGTATAAGATTAGATTATGTTAAGCTCCCGATAGAGGTGTGGAAAGGTTGGCGAGCTGCTACTGCGGTGGGACGAAAGAAAGGGTTATTAAACCAGGAGAGATATTGTTGGCGGACGAAGTGACAATCGAGTTCAATGTGCTTTGTTCGCTCGTGAAAGACAGGGTTACGGGCGATGTGTATCGCTGCTTGGTTGTTATAGTGAATCGGAATAGGAAGAGAATGTGAAGAAGAAAAATCTGCAAGAAGGCATACCAACTAGGTAGTTTCAGCAGTAATTCACCTCATAACCTATATTCTGCCTCTACAGATGAAAGTGGTATTAGTGCCTGCTTTTTTCGATTTTCAGGAGAACGGAGATCCACCAAGCATGATGAAAAACCCACTGATGGACCTCCTAGAGTCTTTACAAGACGCCCAGTTAACATTATAAAAAGCGATCAAATCAAAGGAAGGGTCTGAGGATAGGAAGATGCTTTTTGAAGGATCTTCAGACAAATAACATAGAACACGCAAACCAGAAGTGAAATGAGAAAGGCAGGGCCTTTGCATGAATTGACAGAGGAAAAGAACTGCAAATGATAAGTCAGGGCGAGTATTTGTGAGGTAGCTAATTTTGCCCACCAAATGCCTGTAAAGACTCGGATATGAAAGAAAAGGCCTATCATTAGCACATATCTTAGAATAAAGATCAAGTGGTGAAGACACTACACAACTAGAGTAATCAAATTCCTTCAAAAGATCCGAGGTAAGTTGCCTCTGACTAATAATGAACCCCTATTTTTGTCGAAGAATTTCCACGCCTAGGAAATAATAAATGTCTCATAAATGTTTGACCTTGAGTTCCATATTGAGAAAAGCAGTAATTTGATTGTTACCTTCAATGTCACTGTATGTAAGAAAAATATCATCGACATAAACTGCTATGATAGAAATTGAATCCCCAGATTGTTTGTAGAACAATGAATAGTCATTGAGGGAACTTGAGTAACCTTTGTAGCTTAGTTCCCTAGCAAGCCTGGTGTACCACTGCCTAGAGGCTTGATTTAAACCATATAGTAATTTTCTCAATAAACACACATTAGTAGAATTAGGAGGGGATAAACCAGCAGGAAATTCATGTAGACTTCTTCTTGCAAGCCTCCATGTAAAAAGGAATTGTTCACATCAAGTTGTGAGATATGTGATAACTAGGGAATTTGATGCATCTTGTACTCCTTATCGCTTATGCTTTGATTAGAAATTCATACAAAATAGTCCCAAAAGGCTCACAAGTTGTGCTTGATTGCAGGTTTGATCAGCTAAATGATAAAATGTCAAAGACCAGCTCAAGAAAAGTGAAACCCACCCAAGTGCCAAAGACAAGGCAAGATCAGGCAGAACAAGCCTAGTGCGGCCGCACACCACTTTGTGCGGTCCGCACTAGGAGTTTCAGAGAGGTATAATTTCAGGCTTAAAGGTAGTGCGATCGCACTAGGCTTTGTGCGGTCCACACTGAAGGCAATGCGACCACACTACCATTCTGTGTAGTCCGCAGATCTAAGAATCAGAGAAGATGCAAGGGGGAGTTTTGAAGCCTGTGCGGTCCGCGGTCAACTTTGTGCAGACAGTACTAGAAGCCTCCACGGCTGCAGCCCATTCTGTGTGGTCCGCAGAGCCCAAGTTCAGAGAGCTATTTTTCAAGGCCAAAGCCCCAGTACGGACCGTGGTCCATTTTGTGCGGTCCGCACTAACCCCTTAGGGGCATTTTTGTCCAGATTTTTCAGCTTAGTATAAATAGATTCTTTTTTTGTTTTTAGGGTATCAAATATTGTAATACATCAGCTGTGCTCGTCGGTCTACTTTTCTTAGCCATTTTGGGTATTTTTAATTACTTTTTATCATTGAATCTTTGAATTTAGCTTAGCAAATAATTAATATGAGTTTATCTTTATCTATTTCTTGTTTTTCTTCTTTGAATATGAGTAGTTAGACCATTTAGCTAGGGTTGTGGCTCAACCCTACTGTGGGTAATTGATGGGTCTTATATTTTAGGGCTAAATTGATTATAGGTGTTTGCTATTTGGGTCAATTTCATGGTTAATTGTTGAATTAGTGGTTACAAACACTAATTTGTGTTTCGTTGACTAGGGTTCTTCTTGAGAAAGAGAGCCTAAGTCTTCGAAATTGATCCAACAAGGAATTGGGACATATTCAAGAGATTGATAGCCCCAATTAAAGGGTTAAACCTCGAGAGAGTAATACTCGACTTGAACCTTAGTTGCTTGTGCAAATTTGCATACCTAATTGGTTTTGATAAAGTCAATTGGGAAAAATCACTTGAACCACCGAGAGGTGTAGAGTGGGTTAATTAGTGTCATCTCTGGTGCAGAAGAACAATGGCAGAAGCTATGCTCGAGAACAACAGCCCAGTATAATCCCACAAGTGGAGTCTGGGGAGGGTAATATGTGCGCACCCTATCTCGAGGGACAGTGAGATTGTTTCCAGGAGACCCTCAACTCCAGAAAGTAACAAGAGACGATATGTTAGTACTATCAAGAGACGAATAATAAAATAACATGAAATAACATAAAATACATAACATAACATAAAATAACAAAACAACAACAATATTACGAATATAGAAAATACAAAAAAGATGGAAGGTATACTAATATCCAACAGATAAAGTCCTACATAAGTAGCTGATCAGTAGCATCCTAAGACTAACTCCTGTCTGGCAACGGTTATATCATATTCCCAAAATATGTCAAATATGCCTTAGATTCAAGTACCCTTCAATTGATCACCTAGGTAAAAGTCACTACCCTAGTGCCTTTTAAACCTATTTGAACAACTCGTAGCATTATAACTCTTAGATTAATTTACAATTTATAGTTTGATAAAAGTAGAATTATAAAGAAAACCCCAAAAATGATAAGAAGTGTAATTAAGAGCACATACGCAACTCTAAACTAGATAGATATTCAATTCAATTCTAGCTCTCTATGGATTCGATCCCAGCCCAAAATTAGGTAAAAGTTATTGCAACCCTCTCTTACTACTTATTAGTAGTGCGGAGTTGGCAGCAATCACTTTTTGGCACTGTTGCTGGGGAGCTAGCGATTTTGGCTATCTATTTAGTTAGTTTTATGAGTTGTTCTTTATTCCTTCTTTGTTATTCAGGTAAAAAATGGTTTTAAATGCTAATGAACCTATTAGAAACGTACTTGCGAGGGAGGAGGTTGATTATATTGGAGAGAATGAGGTGTCTCTTGTACTTCCCAGACCACTACGAGGTCGCCAGGCCAATGCTAATGAAAATGTCTAGACCCTCTTTCGCCACCTCCAAGAGCGGTTCCTCGAGTGCTATTGAACCAAGGCTATGCAAGTGCTATTTCCCACCCAGAATTCGGGTGGGCAATTTTCAGATAACCAATGTGATGTTGACCTTACTTGAGCAACGTGGATATTTCATGGGCGCTGCAGATCAAAATTCCTACAAATATTTCTAGGGGTTCGTGGATACATGTTGGGGGAAAAAGTAGACAAATGTGTCCGAGGATGCTCAAAGGTTGAGGCTTTTCCCATTCTCACTTCGGGGGAAAGTATTGGATTGGCTCGAGAGACTTCCCAACCATTCCATCTCAAATTGGGATGAGTTGGAGGATAAGTTTATTGCTAAATTATTCTCACCCGGGCACATGGCGGCACTTTAATATGAGATATTGGCATTCAAGCAAGAGCCCACGGAACCTTTGCATGAGATTTGGGAGAGATATAGAACTATGGTGAAGGAATGCCCCAACAATGACATGACGGAGAATATGCAAGTTTTCTACTAGGGCGTTAATACTACAAATCAATACATAGTGAATCAACTTGCTGGGGGAAATTTTATCAAGTTTGCATATAATAAAGCTCGTGTCGTACTTGATGAGATGGCGGAAACTTCTTCTGCATGGAAAAGTAGAGCCAATGTTCCTCAAGGAGACCTTAAGGTTATTCATTTGCATAAGGAATTACATGAGCATGGGCAAGGTATAGCGGAGCTGACAATTACTATAACCAATTGGCTAAGGCACAGTTGCAACGAGTCCAAAATCCGTACCAAGTGAATGTCATGGAGGGTGTTAATATGCTTGTCAATAAGAAAAGGCAAAGGAGACAACAAAATCAAGGGAATTTTGATGATTGTGATGGGTTTCAAAATGATGGCTATGATGAGCAAACTAAAGAGGTACAATATGTGAACAATTTTCAAGGCTAAAGAGGCAATTCTTCCAACCAACAACAATAATGAAGGTCCCAAGGTAATTGGGGCAATCAACAGCAAGGGAACAATAATTGGAACAATAACCAACAAGGGAACAACAATTGGGGAAACCATAATCAAAATTCGAACTAGGGTAATCAAAATAACAATCGGAGCAATCATGGAAATTGGGGGAACAACAACAATCAGGGTAGATGGAACCAAAACCAAGGAAATCAGGTGCAAGGTTTTCAAAGACCCCCAATATACCAACAACTGAGCAACCCACCATCTTTCCCTTCCCAGGGTCCTAGTTCTTCTAGAAATGATATATGTAGAATTAAAATGATGTTCGAATAGATGATGAAGAAGAATACAGATTTGGATGCTCAATTATCTTCTCACAATACTTCCATTAGAAATTTGGAGGTGCAACTGGGTCAAATCTCTCAATCCTTGAATATACGCCCTAAGGGTGCTCTACCAAGTGATACGGTAGTAAACCCGAAGGGTGGGAACAATCATGTTATGGCGGTGACTACTAGGAGTGGACGAGGAGGTGATGTGAATACCTCCAAACAAAAGCAAGTTTTGGGTGATGAAGTTGAGTTTCAAGAAAATGAAGTTCCTTTGGTGGTTGAGAATGTAGTTGATGAAAGTGTGAATGAAGAAGTGAGGATTGATATTCAAGATGCCGAGGTTGAAATGCAAAATGACATGAACCCATCTAGGGAACACGGAGCCGGTCATGCCAAAAGTCAAGGCACCCTTTCCTAGACCACCTCCACCTTATCCTAAAGGCTTGCAAAGCGGAGAAATGATTATCACTTCAAAAAGTTCATTCACACGATGAAGAGCATTTCCATCAATGTGCCTTTGATGGAGGCTTTGGAGCAAAATGCCTGGCTATATCAAATTCATGAAAGATTTGGTGACCAAACAAATATCCATGGATTGTGAAACTATCAAGATGACCCACCAAGTTAGTGCTATAGTGCGTTCAATGGCTCAAAAGTTGGAGGATCCCGGTTCTTTCACCATCCCTTGCAGTGTTGATAGTGCGAACTTTGCTAAGGCTTTATGTGATCTAGGGGCAAGTATAAACTTGATTCCCTACTCAGTTTTCAAGACTTTGGGTATTGGGACATCACGAACAACTTCAATGAGATTGCAAATGGCGGATAGATCAATGAAGCGACCTTTGGGTATTGTTGATGATGTGCTTTTCCGAGTGGATAAATTTATCTTGCCAGCGGTTTTTGTGATATTGGATTGTGAGGTGTACTATGAAGTCCCGATCATATTGGGGAGACCTTTCCTTGCTACGTGGAAGGCTCTAGTTGATGTAGAAGCATGAGAACTCAATTTTCGGGTGGGTGATAAAAAGGTAGTATTTCACGGGTAAGTTAATGAAGCAACCCAATTCTACCGAAGTATGCTCATTTGTGGATTTAGTCAGGACTGTGATAATTGATGATACAAGTGCTATGATTAATGTGGAGGACCCGATGGGGGCAGTGTTGTTGAATCTTGATATCAATGATGATGAAGGCTGAGTGGAGTGCGTGAATGCTTTGCATGGAATGAGCTCTTATTCTTATGAGCCTAGGAAGTTATCCTTGACTTTGAAAATGGAAAGACTCTCCCAACTAAGCCTTCAATTGAGAAACCCCCGATGTTGGAGTTGAATTCGTTGCCTCCACACCTCAGGTATGAATTCTTAGGCCCTAGTTCTACTTTACCAGTTATTCTTTCCTTGTGTCTTACTAACCTGCAGGTAGATGCCACCTTGGTAGTTCTCAAAAGGAGGAAGAAGGCAATTGGATGGACTTTGGTCGACATTGGGGAAATAAGCATACATTTTGCATGCACAAGATTATATTGGAGGATGATGTCAAACCCTCATTGGAATATCAAATGAGGTTGAACGAAGCAATGCAAGAAGTGGTGAAGAATGAAGTGATAAAGTGGTTAGATGTCGGGGTTGTGTACCCTATTTCTGAATGCTCATGGACTTCTCATGTGCAATGTGTGCTAAAGAAGGGTGGTATGACTATGGTGATAAATGAAAACAATGAACTTATTCCCACTCGATTAGTTACTGGATGGAGGGTATGCATGGATTATTAGAAGATGAATAAGGTGACCCTCAAGGATCACTTCCCATTGCCATTCCTTGATCAAATACTTGATCACCTTGTGGGGCGTGCATTTTATTGCTTTTTGGATAGATATTCGGGATATAATCAAATTTTAATCTCTCCGGAGGATCAAGAGAAGACCACATTTATTTGTACATATGGAATCTTTGCTTTCTCTCAGATGCCGTTTGGGTTGTGTAGTGCCGCGGCGATATTCCAACGATGCATGATGGCTATTTTCACTGATATGGTGTAAGATATTTTGGAGGTCTTTATGGATGACTTTAGTGTGGTTGGTTATTCATTTGAAGAGTGTTTGGGAAATTTGGATAGACTTTTGGCCGTTTTGAAAACACAAATCTTGTACTCAATTGAGAAAAATGCTACTTCATGGTTAAGGAGTGTTAACTAGGGATTTTGTCATGATTCATGCTCCTTCTTACTTACGTTTTAATTATAAATTTTTACAAAATAGTCCCAAAAGGCTCATATGTTATGCTTGATTGCAGGTTTGATCGATAAAGCGACGAGATGTCAAATATTGACTCGGAAAAGGAGTTAAACCTGCACAATTACAAAAGACAAAGCAACCTCAAGACAAACAGACCTAGTGCCGCCGCACTACACTTTGTGCGGTCCGCACTAGGGGGATTTAGAGAACCGAAAAATCAAGTGTTAGAGCAATGAGACCGTTGCAGAGATTATGCGGTCTGCATTGAAGGCTCTGCAGCCGCATTACCATTATGTGCGGTCCGCAGAGGCGAAGATCAAAGAGATGAAAATTGCCAAGGTTCAAGCTGCACGGTCCGCGGTCATGTTTGTGCGGACCGCATTAGAAAACTCTGCGGCTACGGTCCATTTTGAGTGGACCGCGGAGCCTGAATTCAGAGAGATGAAATGGAAAAGTTCAAAGCCTAGTGTGGCCGCACGCCATTTTGTGCGGTCCGCACTGACCCCGCATCGACATTTTTGTCCAGTTTTTCTACTTAGTATAAATGGAACCTTTTTCCATTTTAGGATATCAGATATTTTAGAACTTCAATTGCGCTCGTGATAAGACCTTTCGTAGCCATTTTTACTTATTTTTATCATTGAATCTTTATATTTACTTTAGCAATTAATTAATATGTCTTTATCTTCATCTATTCCTCTGTTTTTTTGTTCAAGCATGAGTAGCTAAACCCATTAGATAGGGTTGTGGCTCAACCCTAATGTGGGCAATTGATGGGTGTGGAAATTTAAGGCTATATTGACTACGGATGTTTGTTATTTGGGTCAATTTTACGGTTTAAATTATGAATTGGTGGTTGCAAACAGTGGTTTGTGCTATGTTGACTTGGCCCTTTTTGAGAAAGAGAGCATAAGTCTTCAAAATTGACCTAACAAGGAATTTGGATGGACTCAAGAGATTTGTTAGTCCCAATTAAAGGGTTAAACCTCGATAGAGTAATTATTCGACTTGAACCCTAGTTGCTTGAGCAGAGTTGCCTACCCATTTGGTCTTAAGATAGTCAATTGGGCAAAATCACTCTCTCTACCGAGAGGTGTGAGAGTGGGTAACATCGTACAAAAGTTATAGCATATTTCCCAATCATGTCAAGCGTGCCTTAGAAGCAATTATCCATTAATTAGCCACCTAGGTGAAAGTCACTACTCTAGTGCCTTTTAAACCATTAGATACACCTTGTAGCAATTTACTTTTAGTTTAACTTAGTCGCAATTATAATTGTTATTTGAGCATAAAAAAAATTGTTATTTGAGCATAGTAGAATATAAAGAAAAACCAAAAATGATGAGAAGAACAATTACGAACACACTCGCAATTCTAAGCTAGATAGATACTCAACCCCAACTCTAGCTCTCTGTGGATTCGATCCTGACCCAAAATTAGGTAAAAGCTATTGTGACCCTATCTTGCTACTCTTTAGTATATTGGAGTTGGTAGCGATCACTTGTTGGAGCTGTTTCCGAGAGCTAACAGTTTTGGATATCTATTAGTTAGTTTTGTGTTTTGTTCTTCTTTCCTTCTATGTTACATACTTGTTTGTGGTATAGTCAGGTACCAACATGGCTTTAAACAACGCTAATGACCCTCTTGGAAACGTGATAGGGGGGAGGAGGTAGATGATCTTGAGCAAAATGAGGTGCCTCTAGCACCTCAAGGACAACGGAGAGGCCGGAATTCCAATGCAAATGCTATTCCAAATGATAATATTCCAGACCCTCCTCCACCACCTCCAAGAGTGGCTCCCAGAGTATTACCAAACCAGGGCTACGCAAGTGCTATTGTCCCACCCCGAATCCGGGCGGGAAATTTTCAGATAACCAATGTGATGTTAACCTTACTTGAGCAGCATGGGTACTTCACAGGTGCTACAGATCAAAATACCTACAAACATCTAAAGGGGTTCGTGGATACATGCTGGGGAGCAAGTAGACGAATGTATTCGAGGATGCGCTAAGGTTGAGACTTTTCCCGTTCTCACTTAAGGGAAAGGCATTAGACTGGCTCGAGAGACTCCCTAACCATTCCATCACAACTTGGGATGAGTTGGCGGATAAATTTATTGGCAAGTTCTTCTCACGGAGTCATATGGCGGCAATTCAGGATGAAATTTTAGTCTTCAAGAAAGAGCCAATGGAACCACTACATGAAATTTGGGGACGGTATTGGACTATGGTGAAAGAGTGCCCGAATTGGCATCAACACCACAAATCAATGCATAGTGAACCAATTGGCAGGGGAAATTTTCATGAAACTTTCTTATGACGAGGTGTGTGGTGTACTTGATGAGATGGCCGACACTTCTTTGGCATGAAAAAGTAGAGAAAATATGCCCCAAGGTGACCCTACGGTCATCCATTTGCACAAGAAATTGCATGACCATGGTCAAGCTATTGCCGAGCTTACTACTACTATGAACCAATTGGCAAAGGTGCAGTTTCAACAAGTCCAAAATCTGTGCCAAGTCAACACCATGGAATGTGTCACTATGCTTAAGAGAAGACAGAGGGCAACAATCTCAAGGGAATGTGAACAATATGTCAATGATGGTGGTGGGTGTTCAAATGAAATTATGACCAAAGTGAAGAGGTTCAATATGTTAACAACTATCAAGGCAATAGAGGCAATTTTTCAATCCAACAATGGTGACCCGAGGAAATTGGGGCAATCAACAACAAGGTCGTGGCAATTGGAACAATAACAATCAATAACAAGGTGGTGCCAATTGGACCAACAACAACCAACACAACAATTGGGGTAACCAAAGCAACAACCAAGGCAATTGGAATGGAAAGTACAATAATTGGAGCAACAACAACAATCAAGGCGGGTGAAATAACAACCGAAACCAAGGCAACTGGGGGAAAGGCTTTCAAAGGCCCCTAATGTACCAACAACCGAGCAATCCACCCCCTTTCCTTTGTCAAGCTCCTAGTTCTTCTGGATGTGAAATGGGAAGAATTGAAAGTATGTTCGAGCAAATGATGAAAAAGAACAAAGATTTCGATGCTCAATTGGCTTCCCACAATACCTCCATCCGGAACTTGGAGGTGCAATTAGGCCAAATCTCTCAAGCTTTGAACACTCGCTCCAAGGGTGCACTACCAAGTGAGACGGTAGTGAACCCAAAGGGTGGGAACAACAATTATGTGATGGCAGTTACAACAAGAAGTGGGAGAGGCGGTGATACGAATGCCTCAAGAGAAAAGCAAGTTCTGGATGATGATGTTTAGTTGCAGGATGATGATGTACCTTTGATTGGTGAATATATGGTTGAAGAGAATGTGAACTATGATGTGAGTATTAATATTGATGAGGCCGAGGTAGAAACTCAAGATGTCGTGAACCCGTCTAGGGAACACGTGATTGACATGACCGAGACGGTTGTTCCAAAAGCCAAGGCACCATTTCCTAGGCCACCTCCACCTTATCCTCAAAGGCTCGAAAAGCAAAGAAATGATAACCAATTTAAGAAGTTCATTGATATGATGAAGAGCTTGTCCATAAATGTGCCTTTGGTGGAGGTCCTTGAGAAAATTCCGGGCTATGCTAAGTTTATAAAGGATTTAGTGACAAAGAAGAGGTCTATGGATTGTGAAACACTTAAGATTACTCACCAAGTGAGTGCGATAGTGCATTCAATGGCATCGAAGCTTGAAGACCCCAGATCTTTTACTATTCATTGTACTATTGGAAGTGAGGACTTTTCCAAAGCTTTATGTGTCATAGGAGCTATTATTAATTTGATGTCGTACTCGGTTTTCAAGACTTTGGGTATTGAGAAACCTAACCTACCTCACTGAGGCTTCAAATGGCGGATCGATCGATGAAGTGACCCTTGGGAAGTATTGATGATATGCTTGTCCGGGTGGACAAATTCATATTGTTGGCCGACTTTGTCATTTTAGATTGTGAAGTAGACTACAAGGTTCCTATATTTTGGGTAGACTTTCCTTGAAACGGGGAAGGCATTGGTTGATGTTGAAGAGGGTGAGCTCACTTTCCGAAGGGGTGATGAAAAGGTCGTCTTTCATGTTTGCAAATCCATGAAGCAACCAAATAGCACCGAGGTATGCTCACTTGTAGACCTTTTCATAGCTGTGATTGTGTATAATACCAGTGCTATTATCAACGTATAGGATCCTCTTGAGGCCATGCTACTTAATATGGATGTCAAGAATGATGCTAATAGAGTGGAGTGCATTAATTCCCTACATGGGATGGGCTCTTATTCTTATGAGCCGAGAAAATTATCTTTGGATCTTGAAAATCAGAAAACTCCACCAACAAAGACATCAATTGAGCAGTCACGGGTGTTGGAGTTGAAACCACTTCCTCTACACCTCAGGTATGACTTCTTGGGCTCAAATTCTACTTTTCCAGTTATTCTTTCTTCTTGCCTTGCTAACATGCAGGTTGAGGCCACTTTTGCAGTGCTTTAAAAGCGGAAAAGGGCAATTGTATGAACTCTAGCTAACATTCGGGGAATAAGCCCTTCATTTTACAATTATCTTGGAGGATGATGCAAAGCCTTCCTTGGAGCATCAATGGAGATTGAACGAGGCTATGCAAGAAGTTGGGAAGAAATAGGTGATCAAACTGTTGGATGTCGGGGTTGTGTACCCCATTTATGATAGCTCGTGGACTTCTCCGGTGCAATGTTTGTACCGAAGAAGGGTGGTATGACTGTGGTGACCAATGATAACAATGAACTTATTCCTACTCAGAGGGTCACCAGGTGGAAAGTATGTATGGATTACCGGAAGCTAAACAAGGTGACCCGAAAAGATCATTTCCCTATTCCATTCCTTGACCAAATGCTAGATCGTCTTGCGGGGCGTGATTTTTATTCCTTTTTGGATGGTTACTCGGTGTACAATCAAATTTTAATTGTCTCGGAACATCAAGAGAAAACAAATTTTACCTGTCCGTATGGTACATTCGCTTTCTCTCGGATGTCGTTCGAATTGTGTAATGCTCTAGCGACCTTCCAACGATGCATGATGGCTATTTTCACCGACATGGTGGAAGATATCTTGGAGGTCTTCATGGATGATTTCATTGTGGTTGGGGATTCCTTTGATGAGTGTTTGAGTAATTTGGATAGAGTGTCGGCCTGGTGTGAAGACAGAAACCTTGTACTCAATTGGGAAAAATGCCATTTCATGGTTGAAGAGGGTATAGTGCTGGATCACAAAATTTCTAAGCGAGGAATTGAAGTGGATAAAGCCAAAATAGAGGTGACTTCGAGGCTTCCTCCCCCTATTTCTGTCAAAAGGGTGAGGAGTTTTCTTGGGCACGTTGGTCTTTACCAGAGGTTTATAAAAGATTTTTCCAATATGGTACACCTGTTGTGCAAGTTGCTAGAAAAGGATATAAATTTTGTGTTTGATGAGTGTTGTATGCAAGCATTCGAGCTTCTCAAGCTAAATTTACAACTACCCCTATCATCACCGCACCAAATTGGAGCTTGCCTTTCGAGATCTAGTGTGACTAAGTGATGTTGTGATTGGGGATGTTTTGGGTCAAATGATTAACAAGGTGTTTTACCCGGTGTAATACACAAGCAAGACCATGAATGAATTTCAAAGGAACTATACAGTTAACGAGAAAGAGTTATCGACTATAGTGTTTGCAATGGAAAAATTTCGACCTTATCTTATGGGGGCCAAAGTTATAGTGCACACCGATCATGCCGCCCTTAGGTATTTGATGACAAATAAAGACTCCAAGACAAGACTGATGAGATAGGTGCTACTACTTCAAGAGTTTGATCTAGAAATTATGGACCGGAATGTAGTGAGAATCAAGTGGCGGACCACTTGTCCCGTTTGGAGGAGTAGGGGAGGCCTTGTGATGGCCTTGAGATAAATGATTTATTTGCCAACAAACAACTCATTGCGGTGTTAATGAATGATATGCCATGGTTTTTTGATGTTTCCAATTATCTTGTGACCAAAATCCCGTAAGAGCTCTCTTCTAACCAAAGGAAAAAGCTCAAGCAGGATAGCTTGGATTTTTATTGAGACGAGCCATATTTGTTCAAGATTTGCACGAATGGTGTGATTCGTAGATGTGTCCCAGAAGAAGATCAATCGGGTATCTTGGAGGCTTGTTATTCCTCTCTCTATGGTGGCCATCATGGCGGGGCAAGGACGACTTCTAATGTTCTTAGTTGTGGATTCTATTGGCCAACCTTTTTAAAAAACGTGGGTGATTTTGCGAAGAGATGTGATGAATGCCAAAGAGTGGGTGGAATTTCAAAAAAGGATGAGATGCCTCTCAATACAATTCTCGAAGTGGATATCTTTGATGTTTGGGGCATCGATTTCATGGGTCCATTTGTTAGCTCTTGTGGGAACACGTACATTCTAGTTACGGTTGATTATGTATCAAAGTGGGTTGAAGCCATGGCTTTGCCTAAAAATTGAAGCCCAAAGTGCTGTTGTATTTCTTAAAAAGGACATTTTCACAAGGTTTGGCACTCCTCGTGCAATTATTAGTGATGGGGGTCTCACTTTTGCAACATAACCTTCAACACGTTGCTTTCCAAGTACGGTGTCAATCATAAGGTTTCAACCCCTTATCACCCTCAGGCTAGTGGTCAAGTAGAAATATCCAACAGGGGAATCAAGAGTATCTTATCAAAGACGGTCAATGCTAATAGGGCAGATTGGTCAAAGAAGTTGGATGACGCTTTATGGGCTTATCGGAGGGCTTACAAAACTCCGATTGGTATGTCTCCGTATCAATTGGTGTTTGGGAAAGCTTGCCATTTACCGGTCGAGTTAGAGCATAAAGCCATGTGGGCTTTGAGAAAGTTGAATTTGGAATGGGATGTTGCAGCCAATCTTCGTATTGATTAACTCAATGAACTTGATGAATTTGGATTCCATGCCTACTCCAGTTCGTCCTTGTATAAGGACAAGATGAAGTACCTTCATGACAAATATGCTCGTGGAAAGGAGTTTAAAGTTGATGATTTATTTCTCTTGTTCAATTCTCGGTTATGTCTGTTCCTGGGAAAGCTTAAATCAAAGTGGAATGGACCATTTGAAGTTGTGTTTGTGACCCTGTTTGGTGCTCTTGATCTCAAGAACAAAGGTGGTGAAGTTTTCAGAGTTAACGGTACCAGGTCAAGCATTATCTAGGAACGATTGATGATAGAAATGTGGTGGCACTTCTTCATCTCAAGTAATATGGTAACATGCGTCGTGCTGCGACGTTCAATCAGGCGCTTCTTAGGAGGCAACCTATGTCTTTTTCTTCTTGTTTTCTTTGATTTTCTTTGTAATACAGGATTGATTTTTGGTCTAACTGGTTTTGAGATGTTACAAGTTTAAGTTGATGTAGTGCAAGACATGATGGAAAAATTGAACAAGTCTCTAAAGTTGCCAGTACGGCCGTACTACACTTTGTACGACCTGCACTGGCGTGACCAATGTGAGGATTCTCTGATGTTTGCTACCGTGGCTGCACTACATTTTGTGCGGACCGCGGTGAACCTCTGTGGCCTCATTCTGTTTTGTGTGGACCGTAGAGGTTTCCTTCTCAAACTTTGTCTAAACAAAGCAGCCGGACTGCGATCCATTTCGTGCGGTCCGCATTGGTAGGTGAGAATGGGCCCCAGGGTTTCACTATAAATAGACACCAGGGACCCCCTTTTACACTTTTCGCAAATTTTAAACTCAGAAAGATAGAACACTTTTCATCTCTTCCTTTTTTAGTAACTGAGTGCTATGCACGTATAAATATATTAAATTTTGAATAAGTTATGTATGTATAATAATATTTACGCGAGAAATAAAAAAAGTGATAGAACATTGTCTTAGTGATATAGAATTTTATATGTAGAACCAAATGTTGTTTTTGTAGCGCCAAATATTTAAATTGTGATTATGTTTATTAATGTGAACCAATATTACACCATACGAGTATCTCCACAGACCAAAGTCATGCTCGCGATACGCGGTGCCCTAGTGCAGTCTGCAGTACCACTTTGTGCGGACTGCAGTGATGAATTTCTGAAAGGTAACTTTTGCCCAGTGCGGCCGCATTACATTTTGAATGGTCAGCACTAGCCCAGTGTGTCTCCGCAGTGGTCAGATTCAAAGGGTGTATATTCTGAGCCCCACCCCATGTGCGGATCGTGGTTGTTTTTGTGCAGTCCGCGGTGGTCCCAGTGCGGCTGCGCTACATTTTGTATGGTCCACACTGGACTGTGTCTGCAACTAATTCTGCAATTCTTCCTACACCAGTGCTTGCACCGCTTCTATTGATACTAACAATGTAAGATGGTTGTGTTTGCAGTCAATGGTTAAACAAAGAGGAAGAGGATCAAAACAACCCGGGAGAGGTGAATCCTCCCAGGGAGGCAAGGGCAAGAAGATGATTCGAGTTATTCCTCAAGTGTGAGAAAGTATAAAAAAAATGAGGAAAGCAATTAAAGCTACTAATAGAGCTTGTGACTAGTCGGGGAGTGAGTACATGCCCTCCCAAAATATTTCCTCCGACTTTGTTCCCAAATATGTCCCTGACTGGCCCGAGAGAATGAGATTGACAGATGATACTCCTCCACCCACACCCATTCCCAAGAACCAGACCATGTTTCCACTGATTCATCTGAGAGCTCAGCAGCCAGCAGTGGTGAGTACTCCACCTCTCCCATAGGTTCATTATCTAGGGAGAGTGCAGACGGGGTGAGGAGGAGGTACGAGGGGATGACGAAGTATTTGAGGGGGTGAACCTTAGGTTGGGGGGATTGCCTGAACTTGGAAACTAGAAGTTTGGGAAGATAGGTTTGTAAGCCAGGTGGCGTACCACAAATTTAGGGGTGGTGGCCGGTGAGAATACTAATTTTGGAGAGGATATTCATAGACCGAGATCTTCTACCCCTAAAACCCAATGTGCATAGTCAGTTTAGAACGAGAGTGTGGTGGGAGCACTTTTTAGATGACCGTGTAGAGGCAAATGAACACTTGGTAAAAGAGTTCTACTATAATGTAGCCCATATCGTCAAGGGCTTCAAGTGATCAAGGTTCGTAACAAAAAGGTGTTGTTCGAAGGGAAGTCGCTAAATGAGTATTTAGATTTCAATGAAGAAGATGAGACCCTCTACATGGCAAAGCTGGAGATGGGTGAGGGGGTTCGCCCGTAGTTAGTCCTGGCAATCTCAGGGAAAGTTCTTGATTGGTTGACCGTTGGGGTGAAAATATTTCGAAGGACCCTCAACTTTGAAACGAGAGGTTCGGAGACGTTTGTATGAAGCCGATTAGATCCTACCTCCCATGACGAGACTCTCCCTCTCCACCGGGCTATATTGGAGTCTTCCATCATGGCAGGGTACCCCATCAATATGGGGAATGTGATGCCCCGCATCGTTTCTCTTTTGGGTACTGAGACTGACATAAAATACCCTTTCCCCAACACCCTGGCCATGTACTTCTGGGATTTGAAGGTGGAAAAGAGGACGTTTGACATCAAGGTCAAGGCAATAGCTATGTTCTCGTGGTATTGTTTGAAGGGGCCTGTCACACCTTCTTTTTCATTACTACACCCCGGAAAGGGTATAATAAGGAGAATTTTTTCCAATTTAAGTGACAATCAAAACGGGATTAATTATTAGAAATCAGAGTCTCCACTTGGGATAATTTATGGTGTCCCAAGTCACCGGTTTAAAATCCCGGATCGAGGAAAGAATGACTCTATTATTATAGTCTATGAATCAGAAATCCAGGTAAGGAATTCTGTTAACATGGGAGAAGGTGTTAGGCACTCCCGAGTTCCGTGGTTCTAGCACGGTCACTTTGATAATACTTGGCTAATAAAATTATTTAATTACTGATTGGAGAACCTATGTGCATTTACTTCTTTTACCGCTTTTAATTAGAAAATTATCTTGAAACGGGTTACGCGAACGTGTCCATAATTAACAACGCTTAATTATTATTAAGAAAATTTGGGCCAAAGTTGCGCGAACGCATACCCTGGTTTTGTTTTTAGAAGTGTAATTGTGTTACGCGTACATATACGCAATCGCACTAGTAGTTTTAACGGCCCTAAAGGGTAATCTACGAAATATTATATTTTACCTAATCTAGGAAATTACTAAAGGGCCATATGTGATTTTAATGAACTTATGTAAACTAAAAAAAATTAAAACTTGTAACCTATTTTATTATCAATAAATTATTGGTCGAAGTTGCGCGAATGCATACTCCAAATTAATTTAGAATCGTGGTCATATTACGCGAACATATACGCAACCACAAATGTATTCTAAACGGCCCTAAAGGCTTGCTAGAAGATTCGTTATCTATTGTACCTATATCTTATCTATGTGGACTCAACTCATATAACGGCTGGGCCTCAAGCGAAGCCCAGTCTGTCAGTCTAGTCACAATACTCGAATGGTGTTTGAAGGCAGCCCCGCTATTTGGGATCCTCAATTGATCATCTCATTTGGGCTGGAGGCCTCATTTATAGACACTAAACCACATTTGAACTAAAAGAATTTAGACCAAGAGTTAATTACCCGATTTATGATCAATTACTTACAAATTCGAAGGTTAAAAAAATACAGAAGTCGCTTAAACACTGACCCAAACGCTCACAAATTCAACTCATAGACCAAATGTATGAAATGGCATTCTGCATATATGCATAGGTATACCACAAACTAATTATATCACCCTAAATTAGTTACATTCCCAAATTAAAACTCATGGAACCTCATGTTATCACAAACAACACTTCCATTTATTTCTACCATTCAAATATACACTAAATATCAACTTAAGTACAGTTAATGCAGCAAGTCTCAACATGCATCAGATACAGTATGAGTTATGAATCCCAGATTGGATTAGAGTGACCCTCACATTTAATTCCATACCATCAACACTACATAATAAAACCAGCATGATTTCTAGTAATCCAATAGCCCAGCTCAAAATTACATTATAATGACATAATCAGGCTATTCTACCTCATTTGAATCAAGTGTCCAATATCTAAATATACAACACACAAGAAATGCTAATATAACTAAACTGGTAAACAAGAACTGAGCATATGCTTTTCATTCCACCTTCGAATCAACTATACATCTTGAAGAGTTAGAATTTGTACCTAGAAGTTGAGATAGAAACTAGGATAAGGAGACAATCAAACAACAATGGTGAGCTATAGCAGTATAATATAGCCAATGACAGCAGCAGTCAATCCTAACTTTGAATCCCAACAATAACAGCCAATATGTAGACCAAATTAAACTCAAATATACCATTTCAACCGAAATTTAAACCCAGAGATCCTTCCAAATCACTATGAAGGAACTCAATGTAACAGTATTTGAGTTTTTATTTTTGAGTTCATTGTTTTGATTTTTCTGGAGTCTGAATCCTTTTTTTTTTATTATTCCCAGATTTCTAAATCGAAACATTTAGCCTATTATTTTTGAGATATCCAGAGAAATACCCTTGCCTTCCAGGGCAAGAAAACATGCCTCTATAGACAAGGCAAGTAGGGCAATCTTACATCTTAGCTTTTGCAAATAAAACCTTTTCAAAATTTTTGTTTTAGCTCTCCTACCCCTAATGTAAATTCAGAATTATCAACCAGTCCCTAAAACCCCCTTCTTGGAATCTTCCTAGTCTGTTACTACAAGATTCCTCAATTACAAACCCCAAATTGCCTCTTGAACCCTCAGTATTTACCCATATATGCCAGGCGGAATCTGGGTCCAATTGACCCAAATTAATGGGTTTGAATAGACCCCAAACCAATTCCCTCTTGGGCTTTCTGATGTTCAGAACCCAACAAAAAAATCTCAAATGCTAATTCATGAAATCTTAGAGCATCGCGGGATTTGGGTCCAAATAGGAACCAAGATCAAAACATTCAAACTAAATTGTCAAACAAGTGCGAGGTAATTGCGGGGGATCTAATACGAAAGCGGTTTCTTTTTTTATTAAACAAAATTGACCCTTTACACTGAATGAACAAAAATATTGAAACAAAAGGATTAAGCCATCCACTTGGGACATGCAAAAGTAAAAAGAAGAAAAGAATAAAAGGAACATAAATACTCAGAAAATTTTTGAACACACCTGAAGGAAGCATCCTTGTAATAGGTTGAATTTGGACTTTAACCTCGTGTTCTTAATGAAAAACACTTGGCTAAAGTCCAATTTGAACCTAAATTCTTCTCGACTATATTCAGCATTTAGGGCTTGAGCTTTGATTCCATATTTGAGGAGTTTGGGTGGGGTTGGAGGGAAATTATATAGATTTTGATGGTGAGTTGGTGACGGGGATCATGGGGTATGAATGTGGTGGTGCTTGGAGGTGGCGCCGCCATGGGCGACGTTCATAAAGTTGAAGATTCGACATGATTAGGTGGGATTCAAGGGATGCGACTCACAGATCTGGAATGAGGAGGGTGATGGGGTTTGTGGCATAAATTTTGTGGCGTGTGGTGTTCAGCCGCCGTCATGAGGCGATTTCCGGCGGCGGTCTAGAGCAGGGGAAGGCAGGGTTACGGCTCTCTGATGAGAGATGACGGAGATGAGAAGGTAAGGGGGGTCTCAGGGGGATGGGGTGGTATTAGGACACTTATATATTAATTTGGACGGGGCTTTCTGACCATTGGATCAAGCAAACCTAGACGGTCAGGATTGCTTGATACCAAACTGTGTTGTTTTAATCCAAAAAGGGGCTGCACCGGGCATGGGGACGGGTTTGGTCCACTTGGGGCGGGTATTTCGGGTTTCAAAGGGGAGATTGGAAAAAAACAAAGAGATTTTAGCCCAAAAATCTGAAGTCATATATTATCATTTTCCTTTTTCAAAAATCTTTTGATTCAGTTTCTTATGTATGATTTCTCCTTTTTTTATTGATTTAATACCTAATTACTAAAATTCCGTTAACTTATCAAAAACACTAATTAAATCAAAATATTTATCATAATTGATTGAAAAACAAATTAAAAGACTACACAAAATTTAAAAGCACACTAAGTAAGCCATTATTATTTTTTGTAATTTTTCACTAATTTTAAAGTGTATGATTAAATCCTAAATGCAAATGCCACGTATCTTTGTGTTTTTCATTAAGATAAATATACATAAATAAATGCAAGCAAACAGATGATTATGCAATTAAATTCTGAAAATCACATAGAGAAAGAAAAATTCTATTTTTACGAATTTATAGGAGAAATTTAGGCTAGGAAAAAATCACATGCTCACAGGGCCAAACAACCCTAAGGTCAAGAATTACAAGGCACCGGATTCTGCCCCAACTGGCCAGTCTAAAGAGCCAGTTGTGGTAGAGGCCTCTACTGAGCCAGCCTCCACATCTGCTGAGATGCCTCCTGGAACCTCCACTTCAGCCAGTCCTAAAGGCCCTTCCACATCAGCAGGCCCAGAGATTCCATCTACATGGGCCCATCCTATCACTGCGCATTGACTGAGCCAAACGCTTTAGAGTCTAAACAACTGGATGTATATTGCTTCATCCAAGTTGTCCGCCTTGACCCCCAAAATTGCAACTCAGTCGGTACCTCAGCCAGCACAAGTCCCACAATCTATTGAGGATTCATTGAAAGAGATTCTTGAGAACCAGAAGAAAATACTCACCACCCAGGATGCTTTGGCAAAGGCAGTCGATTCACATGGCAAGGCTCTAAAGGAGCTTATCAAGGAGCACAAGACGTTGCGCAAGACACGAGCCTCCAAGGAGTCTGTGAAGGAGCTGAGGGCGGAGGTTAACAAGCTAAAGGAAGAGCATTCACCTTTAGATATATTATTAGAGGACCCAGTTCCAGAAGTTAAGCCACAGCCGGAGCAGTCACAGCAATCTCTGAATAGGAAGAGGACGATCCCCAGAGCTGATGATGTCATCACCCAGTTGGCGGACCTACCGGAGGCCTCCTCTAGTCAGCCAAAGGATGTAACCAAATCCACAGCTTGTCCTGGTCCAGGCCCAAGTCTCAGTAGCTAAGCAACAGGATACTGTGAACCAGTTTGAGGTTCCCGAACACACTAAGGACCCAGGGACCGTACATGATCCTATGCAAACGAACATGGCTTAGGGAGTCTTCACATCCTTTCTCTTCTTATTTTTGGTGCTTATTTGATATAGTTGGTATTGGGGACAATGCCAGCTTTTATTTGAGGGGGTGCACCCTATATCCTTAGATCACATCCCATAGTCAAAGACAAATTGTTGTGTTTAGGATGGTGAAAGTCATGACCTTGAGACTCTTGTGTTGACCAACAATCATCACGTGGGTTTTAGGGACCATTTTGTGCTCAAATCATATCTAAGGTCATTGAGAGCCCCCAACTCTATGTCTTTAGCAATCTTTTAGCTTGTGTAGTGAGAAATCGAATTGCGAGTCCAAGTCCTGAGCCATTGGTCTAGAACTTGCCCTGAATGTTTGTTGAGGCGAAATCTTAAGTGAATTTTGACTTGAGAAGTGATTATAGGCTCTCCTTGATCCAAATGATAGTTGAAAATTCCATAGCCTATCAATGATATGATCCCTAGTAAACCCTTTTGAGCCTTAGACCTTTTTCTTTCAAGAACCATGATACACGCCTATACCCATTCTAAAAGAGACCCTCTGTTAGCACCCGATCTTTTCTTGAACACATGGAAAAAGTATAAGTTTGGAGGGAGAGACGAGGATGACAACAAAGTGGTAAAAGGCACAAAAAAGTTGAAGAAAATGAAAGGCAATGAAAAAGAAAGAAAAGCAAAAGACAAAAAAAAAGCTCAATGTGAAAAATAATAAAAAGGGATTCAAGAAAAGCTATAGAAAGAAAGGCGTGGAAAGTAGAAAAAGTAGAAAAGTTTTGTATTGCATAAGAAAGAGCAGCAATGTATCCCTCTAAACCCTTAGAAAGAAGTGAGATTACTCAAAGAGTCAAGAGAATTGTGCCAACTGAATCAAAAGAAATGCTTAAGGGAAGATGGAACCCACTTGAACAAAATATTTCCTACCCTGAACCAAAAGCCTTCACAATGACTCCACAAAAACCCTATATGATCTAGAGTTGAATGAAGCTTACATTAGTGGATACTTATGTAAGGGGAAAGCATATGGTACTTAGAGCCGGACTTGTGACCTTTTCTTGAGAGAGATGAGTGAACTTCTGTTAATCTCGGTTTGTGTGCCAATATTCTAAAAGGTAAGGTTTGCTTAGGGAAAGTTAAGGATATGTGAGTTTGGGTTCTAAAATGACCAAAGTAATTGAGAGAGTTATTTTATGTTATGAGTCAACTCTTGATGCTCTTGTGTCACTTGATCTATGGTTTTTCAAAGGTTAAATGTCGTTATTGATCCATTCGTATTGAGGGCACTTGTTTGTCCCAATTTATGCTTGTTGAGGTTACTTTAGGATGGCAGAAACTTCTTGGATTTTCCCTTAATGGGTAGGTCTTATTTTATTTGCTTGAGGACAAACAAAATCTTAAGTTTGGGAGAGTTGATAAATAGGGATTTTGTCGTGATTCATGCTCCTTCTTACTTATGATTTGATTATAAATTGTTACAAAATAGTCCCAAAAGGCTCATAAGTTGTGATTGATTGCAGGTTTGATCGATAAAGTGACGAGATGTCAAAGATCGACTCAAAAAAGGAGTGAATTCTGCAAAAGTACTAAATACAAAGCAACCTCAGGACAAACAGACCTAGTGTGGCCACACTACACTTTGTGAGATACACACTAGGGGGATTCAGAGAATTAGCAAATCAAGTTTTAGAGAAATGTGGCCGTAGTCGAGATTGTGCGATCCACATTGAAGGCTCTACGGCCGCACTACCATTATGTGCGGTCCGCAGAGGCAAAGATCAGAGAGATGAAAATTGCTAAGGTTCAAGCTGCGTGGCCGCAACCTATTTTGCGCGGACCATGGAGCTTGAGTTAAAAGATATGAAATTAAAGAGTTCTGATCCTAGTACCGCCGCACACTATTTTGTGTGGTCTGCACTGACCCTGCAGGGTCATTTTTGTCCAGTTTTTCCATCTTAGTATAAATAGAACTTTTTTCCATTTTTACGGTATCAAACATTTTAGAACATCAGCTGCTCTCGTGAGAAGACCTTTGTAGCCATTTTTGGCATTTTTACTTAGTTTGTATCATTGAATCTTTATATTTACTTTAGCAATTAATTAATATATCTTTATCCTCATCTATTTCTTTGTTTTTCTCTTCAAGCATGAGTAGCTACATCCATTAACTACGATTGTGGCTCAACCCTAGTGCGTGGATAATTGATGGGTGTTGCAATTTAAGTCTAGATTGACTATGGGTGTTTGTTATTTGGGTCAATTTTATGGTTTAAATTATGAATTGGTGGTTGCAAACAATGGTTTGTGCTAAGTTGACTTGGCCCATCTTGAGAAAGAGAGCCTAAGTCTCCCAAATTGACCCAACATGGAATTGGGATGGACTCAAGAGAATTGATAGTCCCAATTAAAGGGTTAAACATCGAGAGAGTAATTATCCGACTTGAACCCTAGTTGCTTGAGCATATTTGCCTACCCATTTGGTGTTGAGAAAGTCAACTGGGCAAAATTACTCTCTTTACCATCATGCAATGACTATAGCATATTTCCCCAATCATGTCAAGCATGCCTTAGAAGCAATTACCCGTCAATTAGCCACCTAGGTGAAAGTCACAACTCTAGTGCCTTTTAAATCATTAGATACAACTTGTAGCAATTTACTTTTAGTTTAACTTAGTTGAAATTGTAATTTGTAGTTTGAGCATACTAGAATATAAAGAAAAAACCAAAAGATGATGAGAAGATCAATTAAGAACACACTCGCAATTCTAAGCTAGATAGATACTCAACTCCAACTGTAACTCTCTGTGGATTTGATCCCGATCCAAAATCGGGTAAAAGCTATTGCAACCCTCTCTTGCTACTCTTTTATAGTGCGGCGTTGGTAGCGATCAAGGTGGGCATAGTGTTGGGCCACAAAATTTCAAAGCATGGAATTGAAGTTGACAAAGCCAAGATAGAGGTGATTTCAAGGCTTCATCTCCCTACTTCTATCAAGGGGGTGAGGAGTTTTCTTGGGCACGCGAGGTTTTACCAAAGGATTATAAAAGATTTTTTAAAGGTGGTAAACCCTTTATGCAAGCTACTAGAGAAGGATGCCAAGTTTGTGTTCGATGAGGGATATATGCAAGCATTTGAGATTCTCAAGATTAAGTTGACCACTACCCCTATCATTATCGCACCAATTGGAGCTTACCTTTAGAGCTCATGTGTGACGTAAAAGACATTGCGGTTGGGGCTGTTTTGGGTCAAAAGGTTAACAAAATATTTCATCCGGTGTACTACTCAAGCAAGACCATGAATAAGGCTCAAAGGAACTACACAGTTACCGAGGAAGAGTTGTTGGCCATAGTATTTGTAATGGACAAGTTTCGGCCATATCTTATGGGGGCCAAGTTCATAATGCGTACCGATCATGCCGCCCCTAGGTACTTGATGACAAAGAAAGACTCCAAGTCAAGGTTGATGCGATGGGTGTTACTATTTCAAGAGTTTGATCTAGAAACTGTGGACTGGAACGGTAGTGAAAACCAAGTTGTGGACCATTTGTCATGCTTGGAGGGGGAAGGAAGGCCATGTGATGGCCTAAATATCAATAATGCTTTTCCCGATCACCAACTACTTTTCATTTTTATGAGCGAAATGTTGTGGTTTGCGGATATTGCTAACTACCTTGTGACTAGCATTGTTCCGTGTGAGCTCTCTTCTAACCAAAGGAAGAAGCTCAAATGGGATAGTTTGGATTTCTATTGGGATGAGCCGTATTTGTTCAAGATTTGCACGGATGGTGTGATATGAAGGTGTGTCCCAGAGGAAAAGCAATAGAGTATTTTGGAGGCTTGTCATTCCTCTCCCTATGGTGGCCATCAAGGTGGGGCTAGGACCACTTCCAAAGTTCTTAGTTGTGGATTCTATTCGCCAAATTTGTACAAGGATGCTAATGATCTTGTGAAGAGGTGTGATGAGTTCCAAAGAGCGGGTGGAATTTTGAAGAAAGATGAGATGCCTCTCAACACCATCCTAGAGGTTGATATTTTTTATGCATGAGGCATTGATTTTATCGGCCCATTGGTTAGCTCTTGTGGGAACACTTACATTCTTGTGGCGGTTGGATTATGTTTCAAAGTGGGTTTAAGTCGTGGATTTTCCCAACAATGAGGCCCGAAGTGTTGTGGTATTTCTCAAGAAGAGCATCTTTATAAGGTTTGATACTCCTAGAGCAATCATAAGTGGCGGGGGGGGGGGGGGTTCTCATTTTTGCAATAGAGCTTTTGATACTTTGCTTTCAAAGTATGGTGTTAATCACAAAGTTTATACCCCTTATCACCCTCAAGCAAGTGGACAAGTTGAAGTCTCCAACAGGAAAATCAAAAGCATATTTTCAAAGAAGGACAATGCAAATAGGACCGATTGGTCAATGAAGTTAGATGACGCTCTATGAGCTTATAAGACTGCTTACAAGACTCTGATTGGTATGTCTCTATATCGGTTGGTGTTTGGGAAAGCTCCCATCTACCGGGTGAGTTAGAGTACAAGGTCATGTGGACCTTGAGGAAGTTGAACCTTGAATGGTATGTCGCTACTAATCTTCGGGTGGAGCTCCTCAATGAGCTTGAAGAATTTAGATTCCATGCATACTCTAGTTTGTCCCTGTATAGGGATAAAATGAAATACCTTCATGACAAGTATACTCGGGACAAAGAGTTCAAGGTGGTAGATTTGGTGCTCTTATTTAACTCTCGGCTAAGGTTGTTCCCGGGAAAGCTCAAGTCAAAATGGAGTGAGCCGTTTGAAGAAGTTTGTGTGACCCCGTTTGGTGCTAATGATTTAAAGAACAAAATGGTGAAGTTTTCAGAGTAAATGGGCACCGAGTCAAGCATTATATTGGAAAAATTGATGATATCCACATGGTGGCCTTTCTTCATTTCAAATGATTGTGATAGTAACATGTGTCGTGCCGCGACGTTAAATTATGCGCTTCTTGGGAGGCAACCCATGTATTTTTCATTCTTGTTTTTATTTGATTTTCATTGTAGTGTAGGATTGATTTTTGGGCTAACTGGTTGTGAGATGTTACAGGATTGAGTTGATGCAGTGCAGAACATAATTGGAAAAAAATGCACAGGTCTCTAAAGTTTCCAGTGCAACCGTACTTACATTTTGTGCGGACCGCACTAGTAAAGGGTGATGTGATAACTCTCTGAAGTTTGCCATTACGGCCCCACTATATTTTGTGTGGTCTACAGTGGAGCACTACAACCACGGTCCATTTTGTGCGGACCGCAGTAGGTTGTTAAGTTGAACATGAACAAGGCTCTACAGTCAGACCGCGGTCTATTTGGTGTGGTCCGCACTGGTTGGTGAGAACGGGACCCCTGGCTTTTCTATATATAGTCCTTGAGGGCCTCCTTTTACCCTTTTTCGGAATTTTAATTCTCTGAAGCTTATTGACACTGTTAATCTTCTCCTCTACTCGTAATTAACACCTTAGGACCATCTTTTCTCATTTCATTTCATAATAGGTAACATTACTGCCATTTTTCATTGTTTAATTTTGTTAAATTCATTAGTTTTTGTTTTTCTTAGGTTTTATTTTGTCTTTTTCCCGTATTTTCTTCAGCGTTTCAGTTAGTATAATTGAATTCGTGATTCATGTGGACTTAGTTGGTTTAAGGAACTGGAAAAGGACATAGGAACACTAATTAGATGAAAGATTAGGCTTAAAAGCAAAAGATACTTGAACCCTAACACGAATGCCACAATTGGGGCACTCAATGCAGACTGTAGTCGATTCTCTGCGGTCCATGATGCCCCAATCCAGTTTGTGGTACCTTTTTGTGCGGATAGCGCTGATGAATTCTGGAAAGTAAACTTTGGGCAGTGTGGTCGTACTACATTTTTACGGTTCGCACTGGCCCCAATGCGACCATGGTTGATTTTGTGCGGTCTGGACTACTTGGATACAGAGAGTGGGTAGTCTGAGCCTCACCTTTTTGCACAACGCGTTTGCCTCAGTGCGGTCGCAGTCGATTTTGTGTGGTCCGCACTGGCCAACTTCTGCAACCTGTCTGCAACTTTTCTTCCTTGATTCTGCAACATTGTTCTTAATTGATTACACCGATACTAACAAGATGATTGAACTATGATTGCAGACAATGGTTAAACAACGAGTAAAAGGCTCAAAACAACCAGGTCGAGGTGAATCTTCCCGGGGAAGGAAACAGAAAATGATCAAACTCACTCCCCAAGTTCAGGAAAACATAAAAAGAACAAGAAAGTTGATGAAGGCTGTTGATAGAGCCATTGACATGTCGGGGAGTGAGTACGAGCCCTCCCAGGATATCTCCTTCGACTCCGTGCTAGAGTTTGTCCCCGGCTGGCCGGAGAGTCATAGACTGATAGATACCACTCCTCCACTATCACTTACTGCCCAAGCACCAACACATTTTTCTTCTAGGTTGTCTAAGGGCTCAGCAGCGGGTAGTGCAGAATACTCTACCTCCCCCACAACTTCATTATCCGGGGAGGTGTAGAAGAAGGAGGTGGGAAGGAAGTAGAGGGAGATGAGGAAGTGGCTAAAGGAGGAGAACCAAAGTTTGGGGTGTGGATAGAACAAGGAAGTAAGAAGTTTGGCGAGATAGATTTGTGAGTAAGGTGAAGTACCACAAATTTTTGGAGTGGTGGTCGGTGAGAAAGATGATTCCGAAGAGGAGCTTCATTGATCTAGACCTATTACCCCACAACCCCAACATACAGAGACAGTTTAGAACTAGAGCGGGCTGGGAGCATTTTCTATATGAGTGTATGGATGCCAACGAATACATGGTCAAAGATTTTTACTGTAATGTAGCCCACATCAAAAAGGGCTCCAAAGTGACCAAGGTTCAGAATCTGAAAGTATCATTTGAAGGGAAGTACCACAACAAATACCTTGGCCTCAATGAGGAGAATGAGACCCTCTACATGGAGTAAGTTGGAAATGGATGTGGAGGTTCATCCCTGGCTAGCATAGTACCTGGCAATCCCAGGTACCACCCCCGACTGGTTGGCTGCTGGAGTTAAGATATTGAGAAGGGTTTAAAATTTTGAGGACCGGGGGTGGGAGACTTTTGTTTGAAGCCGGTTGGACCCTACCACTCATGACAACACCTTACCTCTCCACCAGGCTGTGTTAGTGGCTTCTATTATGGCAGGGTACCCCATTAATGTAAGGAACGTGATATCGAGGATTATCTCAGTTGTGGGTACCGATCATGACCGGAACTATCCTTTCCCCAACACCCTCACTATGTACTTCCGAGACCTTCAAGTGTATAAGAGGCCCTATGACATCAAGTTCAAGGTGAAAGCCTCGTTTTCTTGGTACAACATGTAGGGGGTTGACAACCCGAAAAGCAAGAACTTCAAAGGTACTGCTATTGCCCCAACTGGCTAGTCTGAAGAGTCAGTTGTGGCGATAGCCCCTGCTAATCCAACCTCCACCTCTACATATTCTCCTCCCGGTCCTTCCGCTTCCACAGCCACTCCTGCCGGTCCATCCATATCACCATGCCCAGAGATCCGATCTTCTTGGGCCCATCCTATTACTGCTCACCGACTGAGCCAGGCACTTCTTAGCATAAACAACTGGATGCAGACTGCCTCATCCAAGTTGTCCTTACTCACCACTTTGGTAGAGGATCAGTCAGTACCTTCAGCTCTGTAGGTGCTACAGTCAATAGAGGATGCGCTAAAGAAGATACTTGAAATCTAGAAAAAGATCCTTGACACTTAGGCAGTGCTATCCAATGCAGTGGATTCACATAGCAAGGCTCTCAAGGAGATTACTCGGGAGCACAAGAAGTTAAGGAAGACACGGGCCTCTAAAGAGTCCATGAAGGAGTTGAGAGCAGATGTAGACTGACTGAAGGCAAATCACATGCCTTTAGATTTGTTGCTCCAGGACCCAGCCCCAACCGTTTATCTAGGGTCGGGGCTGTCTTAGAGGCCTCCTAAGAGGAGGAGGATGAATCCCAATGTAGATGATTTTATCATCTAGTTGGAGGACCCACCAGAGACTTCCTCCAGTTAGCCACAGGATGTACCAGTTCCGGAGCCTGTCTAGGTCTAGGCAGGTCCTAGTAGCAGAGCAGCAAACCACCAGGAACCAGTTTGAGGTTCCCGAGCACACAAAGGACTCAGGGACCACCCATGACCCTATGCAGACAGACGGGCCTTAGGGAGTCGTCTATATCTTTTCCCTTTTATTTTTTGATTCTTTATTTAGACTAGTTTCATTAGGACAATGCCATCTTTCATTTGAAGGGGTAGGCCCTACTATTCATTTGGATTATTGTATATATATAGTTGATACATTTTTATGCTTTCTTTATCTTTTTATCTTTGGTCTGTGTATAACTTTGATATTTTGTTACTTTTATCATATTTTTATTTCACTTTGAGTCTGTATATAAAGTTATATCATATTGTATATATTCATCCTATCCATTGTATATTCGAATCCCCTTTTGTATATATTCATTCTATTTTGTACAAAAGTTTCGTTTTTAGCTTCTTATTTGTGATTCGTAGCTTCTTATTTTTAAAGTTTGTAATAAGCCTTTGGTTTTCTTAATTCCAAGGTTCTTTCCAAATGTGGAGTGCTATGTGAACCGAGTAGCTTATTCCAATTATGGATGGCGTGACAACCTTCTTAAGAGTTTGAGTCTGTTTTCTTTTTGTATTTAATAGTATTATTTAAGGGTGCCTCAAGCAAAGCTTCACTTGGGCCTAGAACATTTGCCTTTGATATCATGGTAAAAAACAAATTGTTGTGTTTAGGATGGTGAAAGTCGTTACCTTGAGACTCTTGTGTTGATTGATAATCATAAAGTTGTATTTTAGGACCATTATATGCTCAAATAGTATTTAAGGTCATTGTGGGCCCCCGACTCTAGGTCTTTAGCCATCCCTTAGCTTGTGTGGTGAGTAATTGAATTGCAAGTCAAAGTTTTGAGCCATTGGTCTAGAACTTGACCTGAATGTTTGTTGAGGCAAAATCCTATGTGACTTTTGACTTAAGACATGACTATAGGCTCTCCTTGATCCAAATGATAGTTGGAACAATTCCATAGCCTACCAATGATAAGATCCCTAGTTAACCATTTTGACCTTTAGACCCTTTTCTTTCAAGAACCATGATACAAACCTATACCCATTCGAAAAGATACCCTCTCTTGGCACCCATCTTTCCTTTAACACATGGAAAAATTATAAGTTGGGGGAGGAAGAGGATTGCAACAAAGTGGTAAAAATGCACAAAAATGAAGAAAAGTAAAGGCAATGAAAAAGAAATAAAAGCAAAAAGACAAAAATAAAGTCAAAATAAAAAGGGATTCAAAGAAAAGCAAAGAATGAAAGGTGTGGAAAGTTGAAAAACAAGAAAAGGTTTGAATTTCATAAGAAAGAGTAACATTGTGTATCTCTAACCTCTTAGAAAGAAGTCAAAATGACCTAAAGAGTCAAGTAAATGGATGCCAAATGAATCAAAGAAGTGCTTAAGGGAAGATGGAACCCACTTAGACCAAAACATTCCCTACCCTGAACCAAAAGCCTTCACAATGTCTCCACAAAAGCCTATATGATCTTGAGTTGAATGAAGCTTACATTAGTGGATACTCACATAAGGAGCAAGCATACAGTACTTAGAGACGGACTTATGCCTTTTTCTTGAGAGAGATGAGTGAATTTCCTTTAACCCCATTTTGCATGCCACTACTCTAAAGGTGAGGTTTGCTTAGGAAGAGTTGAGGATGTGTGAGATTCAGTTCCACAATGACCAAAGTAATTGAAAGAGTTCTTTGATGTGTTGAGTCAACTCTTGATGCTCTTGTGTCGCACTTGATCCATGGTTTTTCAAAGAGTAAATGTTGTTAATGATTCATTTTCATTGAGGGCAATAGTTAGTCCCAAGTGATGCTAGTTGAGGTTGCTTTAGGACAGCTGAAACAATTCTTGGATTTTCCCGTAAGGGATGAGTCTTATTTTATTTTCTTGAGGAAAAGAAAAAACTTAAGTTTGGGGGAGTTGATAACTAGGGATTTTGACGCATCTAATACTCCTTCTCGATTATGCTTTGATTATAAATTCATACAAAATAGTCCCAAAAGGCTCACAAGTTGTGCTTGATTGCAGGTTTGATCAGCAAAGTGATAAAATGTCAAAGATCAGCTCAAAAGGAATGAAACTTGCACAAGTGTCAAAGACAAGGCAAGCTCAGGCAGAACAAGCCCAGTGCAGCCACACACCACTTGTGCGGTCCGCACTAGGAGATTCAGAGAGGTGGAATTTCAGGGTTAATGGCAGTGTGAGCGCACTAGGTTTTGTGCGGTCCGCACTGAAAGCAATGCGGTCGTACCAGAATTCTGTGTGGTCCGCAGAGCCAAGAATCAGAGAAAATGCAAGGGGGAGTTTTGAAGCATGTGCGGTCCACGGTCAACTTTGTGTGGGCTGCACTAGAAGCCTCAGAAGCCACAGTCCATTCTGTGCGATCCGTGGAGCCCAAGCTCAGAGAGCTATTTTTCAAGGCCAAAGCCCCAGTGCAGACCGTGGTCCATTTTGTGCTGTCTACACTAACCCCGTAGGGGCATTTTAGTACAGAATTTTCAGCTTAGTCTAAATATATTCTTTTTCCATTTTTAGGGTATCAAATATTGTAATACATAAGTTGCGGTCGTGGGTCAACTTTTGTTAACCATTTTGGGTATTTTTATGAGTTTACCTTTATCTATTTCTTGTTTTTCTTCTTTGAATATGAGTAGCTAGACCTTTTAGCTAGGGTTGTGGCTCAACCCTAGTGTGGGTAATTGATGGATCTTGTATTTTGGTTTATGAGTGTTTGATATTTGGGTCAATTTCATGGTTAACTGTTGAATTAGTAGTTGCAAACATTAGTTTGTATTTAGTTGACTAGGGTTCTTCTTGATAAAAAAAGCCTAAGTCTCGAGAGATTAATACCTGACTTGAACCTTAGCTGTTTGTTAAATTTTGCATGCCCAATTGGTCTTGAGAAAGTCAATTGGGCAAAATCACTTGAACCACCGAGAGATTTAGAGTGGGTTAATTAGTGCAATGGTTATATCATATTCCCCAAATATGTCAAAGATGCCTTAGATTCAAGTACCCGGCAATTGACCACCTAGGCGGAAGTCATTATCCTAGTGCCTTTTAAACCTATTTGAACAACTTGTAGCATTATAAATCTTAGTTTAATTTACAATTTATAGTTTTATAAAAGTAGAATTCTAAAGAAAACCCCAAAAATGATGAGAAATGTAATTAAGAGCACATACGCAACTCTAAACTAGATAGATACTCGATTCCCATTCTAGCTCTCAGTGGATTTGATCCCGACCTAAAATCGGGTAAAAGCTATTGCGGACCCTCTATTGCTACTTATTAGTAGTTCGGTGTTGGAAGCGATCAACATGCCAACCTTTCTTGAAAGCTACTGTTAATATATATCTAATTGTTCATTTTTACTACACGAGAAAATGTCTCTCAATAGTTAATTCCTTCTCTTTGTATGTCCCGCCTCACCACTAACCTAGTTTTCTGCCTTTCTATAGTACCATCTGACTTAAGTTTAACTTTGTAAACCCATTTGCACGATAAGGCCTTATTTCCTAGATGTAAGGTCACCATACCCCAAGTATGATTCAGCTCTCTAGAGCTGCAATTTCTGCCTCCATTGTCTTTCTCCAATCTGCCTCCTTACAAGCTTCAAAATAGTTTGTTGGTTCTAAATGGTGACACACTCTTCATAACATTTTGATTATTTTGAGTAATCCTTTCAAATTTTCTGGTTGGAGTTATTGGAAGGAGAAAAGTGTGAAGAAGAGAAGGGATAGAAGGATTAGGAGTGCGACGTTAATAGGTTGATAATGTACAAGGTGAAAGATGTGGTGAGTTGGCTAGGCCAAAGCTTTGCAAGGGGGAAGATGGATCAAGATAGTAAGTGGTTTGATCTGTTGTCCCAAGTGTTCTGCTAGGTGTAGAAAAGAAAGAGAAGTCAACTGAATCTGCTTCAGGTGTAGAGATAATGTTGATAGGTGGTTGAATAGATGGTGGATTGTTAGAGGATGTGGTAGAAGGGAAAAACAAAGGCTGAGGTGTTATGGTTGACAAAGTTAATGGAAAATGATATTCATGGAACTTGACATCCTTGGAAATAAACACTCTTCTTGTTTCAATTTCTAGAACTTTATAACCTTTTTGACCTTGTGCATAGCCCAAGAATACATAGCTCTTAGATCTTGGCTCAAATTTACTCCTGTTATGTGCCAAATAAAATAGACATCCAAAATATCTAAGTGAGTCACAGTTAGGCGGTCTCCCAAATAGAACGTCATAGGGTGTTTCCCTTTCAAAACTCTAAAAGGTATTCTGTTAATGAGATAAAGGGGTTCTTAGCTACACTCTTCCCAGTATTGAATAGGGATCTTAGACTGAATAAATAGACCCCTTGCAACCTCTAATAGTTTCCTAATAGGGTTGTTCATTTGTATCGGATATCCGAAACTCGAAATGATCCGTTCAATTTTGGATTCCAAATTTTGAATTTCGTATTGTATCATATTTCGGATTGGTATAATTTTAATACGGTCATATCCGAAATCCAAAATCATGTAAAATACTAAACTTTAATTTCGGATAGTTAGTACTTCTTTACATTTTACTCCACGTTATTACATATAAAACTGATGGATTTTGCTATATTGGCACCATAGTACTCTCATAATTGCAGAAATATGAATTTTTCTTACTGATTGCCTCTTTTACAAAGAAAATATACATATGAGTTTGCAAATTTGAGGCATAATAATCTGATCCGAAATCTAAAAATCCGATTTGATCCAAACTTTGAAATCTGATCTGATACGATATTAATTTAGATCGGATTAGGATTGCATTTTCTAGAATTTGATTTCAATCCAAAAGTATGCTAAATTTGATCTAATCCATTGTAATGACTCGGCCAATCATTTTGACAAATTAGCTCCGTTCAGCCGCGTAAGGTCTTGAACAACTTCATATTATATGTATCGACTTGTGGGCATGGTTAATTCAGTTACTAGATGATTCGAAGTTGAATTAGAATAAGGAATCTAGGTTTAGAAGTTTAAGCGGTGAGAATTTGACCAAAATTTGACATTTGTGTAAATGGATCCGGAATGATTTTTGGATAATCTCAACAATTTTGTATAGTGATTTTGGAGTTAGGCGTGTGTCCAGATTCGGGTTTGGAGATCCATAGGGTAATTCAAGGCATTTCGGCGAAAGTTGGAAAAGTTGAAGTTTGGAAAATGGAGAAGTTTGACTCATGGTTGAATTTTTTATATTAGTGTTAGAATACAATTTCGAGAGTTGGAGAAGCTCTATTATGTCATATAGGACTTTTCTGCAAAATTTGGCGTCATTCCGGTTTGATTGATAGGTTTCGGTTTGAGTTCTAGAAGTTAGAAAATTTGGAAGTCTATAAGCTCGATTCATCACGATTTGCATTTTCGGCATTGTTTGATGTGATTTGAGACCTCAAGAAAGTTAGTATTAGGTTATAGAACTTGTTTGTGTGTTTAGATGGGGTCCCAAGGTCCTATGGGTATTTCGGGTGGGCTATGGGTCATTCCCATATATTTGAAATGCTGGTTCTGGTGTCTGACATCTTTCTTTACGATCGCGAAGCTCTTTTCGCGTTTGTGAAGAGTATCTATTGATTGCTCCTATTTCCTTCTTGGTGTTCGCGTAATGCGCCTCGTGTCGAGTAGCTCTACACATTTTTCCTCAGTGTGTTCGCATCCTCTATTCTGCGCTCGCATAGTAGAAACCAGGCCCTGAGCACTGGTGGTTGTTACTCTTCGCATTTGCGTGATTCCCTACACGTTCACATAGGTTTCCGTCTTCTCTTCTCCGTGTTCACGAGCTTGTTGTCATGTTCACGATGACCAACCTTGGCCGCCTTCATTTTTCTTCTTTGTGAATGTGATTCTTCCTCCACATTCGTGATGCATAAATACCTGGGCAGGCATAATATATTCCCAAATTGAGGTTAGACCATTTTTATCATATCTTGAGTTGTGGAGCCAGATTTGAGCGATTCTTTGTAGGATTTTCAAGAGAATGGATTGAGTAAGTGTTCTTCACCTAGAATTTAATATATTTCGTGATTTTATTTTTATTTTTATCATTTAAATTGTGTTTTGGGTTGAGAAAAATGTTAATTTTTGAATAAAACGTGTAAAATGAAATATCATGATTTGAGGGACCAGATGGTAACGAAATTTGATAATTTTTGTACAGTTGAACTCGTATCGAAATGATACTTCGATTTTTGTAAAATTTGTCCAGTTCCGAGGTGCAGGCCCGAGGATCGATTTTTGGATTTTGTTAAATATTGAGACTTTATGATTCAGAATAGCTTCTTATGAATTTTATTTGTGCTTTGAAGTTATTTTGGTTGTATTTTTTAGCCGTCCGGAGGTCTTTTCACCCGAGAAGTGCATCTTAGAGTATCAGACTGTTTTCTTTGAGGTAAATATCTTGCCTAACCTTGTGTGGAGGATCTCCCCTTAGGAATTAAGTCTTCTATGTTGGTTGTAGTTCATGTACAAGAGGTGACGAGTGTGTGCTCGAACTAATTTGTGGAAAATTTGCATTTAGGGTTCTTAGGTCTTTATACTCACTATGTATGAAGTTGTTCGTGATACATTTGAGTTCCTATTTGCTGGTTCACGTCTACATGCTTAAGTTAGAATTAGTTGCTTTAGGATTCACTCTTATTACCTATTTGACTCTTATTTGACTTAACTGAAGATTTTGTCTCTGATGGTAAACAACCCCCACTTCCAACCGAGAGGTTGTGAGTTCGAGTCTCCCCAAGAGCAAGGTGGGAAGTTCTTGGAGGGAAGTATGCCGGGGTTCTATTTGGAAATAACCTCTCTACCCCAGGGTAGGGGTAAGGTCTGCGTACATACTACCCTCCCCAGACCCCACTAAGTGGGATTATACTGGGTTGTTGTTGTTATAGTCGTGCTATCTTTTCATAACTGCTTATCTTTAATTGATTGTTATTGTCTCATCCTATGATTGTTTAGTCTTAATTGGAGTGTTGATTATCTTCGGCTGCTTCCCATTATTTGAATTGTTGAACATCCTTCACAATTTCTCAATCTTAAAAGAAGCTTAGATAGTTTATATCTTAGTGGCATGCCTTTATTTGGAACTATTTGTCTCGTGTTGGCTTCCTTATTGTTCACTTGTGTATTGTGAGATCATTGCTACATGTCAATTTTCCTTTGTTGAATTGTTCCCTTTATGCCTAGCTTTCTTTACTGTGGTTATTCCTTGTGAACTGGCTGCACCATTTCTTTGTGATTTAGAGTTCTTGAGTTGAGTAACTCGCCGTACTTTGTATTATTGTCATTTTTGCTGTTGTACTTGTCATGACGTGACGTAAGAGATTTCTATCATGCTGTAAATGTTATTTCTATTAGTTGCAATACATATTTACTTTGGGACTACGAAATGGTATTCTGGTAGTTCCCCCTATATATTTACGTTTGGGACTACAGATGGTATCCCGGTAGATCCCCCTGTTCTGCATATTTGCTTTGGGACTACGGAACGGTATTCACAGAGATTCCCCTGCACATTTACGTTTGTGACTATGGGATGGTATTCCGGTAGTCCTTCTGCATATTTACTTCGGGACAATTGAACGGTATTCTGGTAGATCCCCCTGCACCTTTACATTTGGGACTACGAGACGGTATTCTGGGAGATTCTCTGTTATTATCATTGTTGCTTTTGATTGATCCTATCCTAGTATAAACATTCTACATGTTGTCCGTTCTTTTCCTTATGCTTACTAGCTGGTATGATCTATGTTAGGACACTTGCACAAGCATACACATGGCTAATCACCCTTATCGGATAAGAGGCTTCTTGATATTGCTGAGTATAGATGCACACCCTTGTTTATTTGCCTTCTATGTGAGAATGGCTCTCTTTGGCACGTGAGTTGTCAGTATGATTATGAGGTGTGAAGAGGGAACAAGTTACCAAGTGTTTGGGTTCAAGTATTGAGACACGCATTGTATGATTATGAGATGAGGTGTCACACGTTGACTTATATTCGAAGGATATTTAATTGAAAAGATTATATTTGAAAGGTATTTATTTTGAAAGAAATATTTTTGAAAATTATTTATTTGAATAACGTATATTTTGAAATATTTTTATTACTTGAAGTATTTGATAAATTGATTGAGATTTGTTGGCTAAGACCTAATGTGAAAACTGTTGTAGTTGCTTAGTTATGACTTGCCTTTACTATATTTGTGACTTTGGATTTGGGTTATATTTCGTTTACTTTTCTATGTTCTTACTATGGTGTTCTGTTGTTATTGTTGTTTTCTTCCTTAGTGCAATTACTGTATTGTTAACCACATTGCATAGTCTTTGTATAGATATCATGTTCTGTTGTTTCTATTCTTATATTTGTTCAGTTTATTAGACCAGTAAGTGTCTTGACTGTTCCTCGTCACTACTCTACCGAGGTTAGTCTTGATACTTACTAGGCACCACTGTGGTATGCTCATTCTACACTTTTGTACATTTTTTACAGATCCAGGTATTGATTGTTATTAGCTGTGTGGATTCTTGCCGAGGAGACTCAAGGTAAACTTGTAGCTGCGTTCACAGTCTTTAGAGTCACCTTCTTATTTTGTATTTACACTGTTCACTCTTATTTCAAGACAGTTGTATTTTAGAGATTTTCTAGCAACTCTGTAGAGCTTATGACTTATACCGCTGGGTTTGGGAAGATGTAAATTCTATAAAGATTTCTATATTGAGACTGTTAGAATTTTCTTATTATGGTTAATGTTAAGTAAATGTTAGTCTTACCTAGTCCCTAAGACTAGATGCCATCACGAAACCCAACGGAGAGAAAATTGGGTTGTGACATCCATGCACAGCCCTATGCTTTCTCTCACCATCCCATTTTACTGCGGTATTTCCACGCAAGATGTTTCAAGTAATATACCTTGTGATTCAAGGAAAGCAGCTTCTTGTAATCCTTTACCTAATTCCCATGCATTATCAGACCTTACCATTTTTACCTTCATGTTAAATTGCCTCTCTACCATGCTCAAGAAGGATTTTAGAGTTGTAAAAGCATTACTTTTGCAACTTAACAGAAAAGTCCTTGTAGCTCTAATGTAGTCATCTACAATAACTGGGAAATACTTAAACCCACTGTATGTCTCCGTCCTAAATGGTCCCCATGTATCAATGTGAACTAAATCAAAAATTTTCTACGGTTTAATATGACTTAAAGGAAAATGAAGTCTAATTTCTTTGACTTGAGGACAAATTTACACACATAATCAAACTTTGAAGGGAAGTTAATGAGACAAAGTTTCTTCATTACTGAAAAGGGCAGATGACCCAGTCTGACATGTCATTGGCTGACATTAGAAGTAACATTAGCCACTAATGGTGTTTGAAAAGAAATAGAACTAGAATAGTAATTTGAATTTTTTCCTTTTGGAATCGAAACTACATCTTGGCAGGGCAGAATGCCAGAAGTTACACTAGTGGGCCTGAGTAGATATAAACCATCTCTTACTTCACTAGAAACTTGTCCAATCCTCATTAAAGGGACATACATTAGAAAACCATCCGAAGTTAGATGAGCATTTGAATTAACTACATAACTTATGAATAGACAATAAGTTATATATGAAAGAAGGCACATGAAGAACTCTTTTAAGGATCATATTTGACTGAATGGAAACACTACCAATATGACTGATATATAATTAGAAAGAGTTAGGTAGACTAGTATATAAAGGAACAGGTAGACGAGTCAAATCTATAAATAAACTCGAATCAAAACACATGTGCTTAGAGGCTCCTCAGACAATGATCCAAGTCTTAGTATTAAAAGCTAAAAGACAAGTTCCAGTATACTTAATGATTGTACTAGCCACTATATTGGCATTGATTTCTGAACTTCCATGTCCTGAGTTTCCAATCAGAATCTGCTTGATTAAGTTAGCTAGCTCAAAAACTTGCTCCGTGCTGAATATTTGTGGCTGATTGTTCATGTTTCTCTCATTGTTAACAACGTTACATCCTCCCTTGTCCTATTACCATTGCATTTCCTTTCACTTTGTAGTGACAATTGTTTGGTTGTTTGGTGAACTGAAAATCTTCTAGGAACCATATTAATATGTAACAGTCTGCTCTCAATGTCATATTCTCATGCAATGAGAGAAGGTGACATTAGGTTTGTATTTAGACTTCTAGCCTCTGAACTTTTGTGGATTATTTCCAAACTTTTGAGTGGCAGACTAGGGTATCTAAGTCTGATTGTTGTTCCTCTGTTGAAACTTTGTCTGAGTTTCTACCATAAAATATGCTCCATCAAATGGGTTTTGAGGACTCATGTATACCTCTCTTTGACTCTCATCTTTAAGTAACAAAGGGTAGGAATGGTCTAATTTGGGTAGAGTATTCATCATGAGAATATTGCCTCTTGCTTGGCGATACACATCATTAAGTCCCATAAGAAATTGAATAACTCTCTGGTCTTCCAAAAACTTAGTGACCTTTTTCTGTCCATCACATACATAGTCACAGATGAACCCTAAGTGTGTGCTCTGAGAATCCAACTCATCTCATAGTCTCTTCAGAGTTGTGAAATAAACCTGCTATAGTGCTATTTCCTTGAACTGACTTAGATATATCCTTTTGCAAGTGATATAGTTTGGCCCCATTAGATTGGCCAAATCTATGCTCAAGACTGTTCCATTGCAGACTTGGAGTAGATGACATTGTCTTCTATTTCTTTAAACACTGAATTCAGTAACCATGTCACAAATGAAGCCAAACTTATTCTTGGCAGATAGTGCAATTAGGATTGACCTCCTCCAACCTGAAAAACCTCTCCAATTGAATGGTGTATTCACGAGAGTCATACTAAGCATCAGAGGAGTGAAGAAAATAAGGATGATTATAGTCATGATTGACTGTAGTAGATGAATAACCAAGGTTGAATACCACTAGAGTAAAGATCAGTGGAGTTTCTTCTGTTACTGCCATGCTTAACTTTTAGATTTATGAGACTTTGAGAAGGATCGAGCTATAAAAGCTCTGATACCATGTAAATTTTAACAAGAAAGATGAAAAAGTTTTCTTTGTGTATGGTATTCCATCTCAAGCTAGCTACACACACACACACACACACACACATATATATATATATATATATATATATATTATATATATATATATATATATGTGTGTGTGTGTGTGTGTGTGTATGTGTGTGTGTGTGTGTATTTGTATGTGCGTCCGCGCTGAAAGAAGTAATATAAAATAAAACTAAAAGAATATTCCATATACACTTGTAAGGTTTTTATTCTCTACTCCTTTAACCAAATAACTAATTGTATTATTCTACTATGTATTCACATGTGTGGGCACGTGTAGTGCCTTTCCAGGCGTCTCATTATGTGAGCATAATGCGTCATATCGACGGTCGAGATTAAAAGCAGATAAGCGCCAAAATGCTTCCACGTGTCTCAAAATATTTAGAGACCGAACTATACACTACATAAATAAATCCGAAATTCCTAACATGCTTGTCTTAAACTCAGCTCTTTCCTTTTCGTTCTTTCATTGATCAAAGTCTTGATGTCTTCGTTTTTCTCTACATTGTACTAAATTTATACTCAGTATCAAAAGTTCAGATGAACCTGGTATTATAACATCACATACGTCTCTGAACACGCCGTAAGATGTATCTAGATATTTGCCTATAATACAATAATAATACGAAGATTTAGCATCTAAGGTGTGATCTAACGGTTACTTAAGCTGTAGGAGAAAATCAAGATAACCTAGGTTCAAATCCTAATATATGACAAAAAATGGTATGTAATTTTTTCTTTATCTACCTAAGTTTTAGTGGTCACATTTGTAGCAAGCGTCTAGCAAAATAACATAAGTACGGACAAATTGACCTGAAAACTACGTATATGTATAAAAAAGTACAGTATCAATCAGTACACAAATGCTAAATCAATATGATTCTTCAATAATGAAATTACCTCCTATATCTTTTTGGTTCAACTTTTGCTATAAGGATAGAATGAGCAAATTGGAAAAAGTCACATATGCAGTAACTACTAACGATCGACTTTTGTTCACCTAATAATTGAATTAAAATATCTTTGTAATCACGGTAAGCAAAATATCAACGCAATTTTAATGTTGCACAATTTCTAAATTTTATTTTCAATTATATATATTGACTGAGAATTATAAAGCAATAGTATTGTACATATCTGGAAGAAGAAAAAGATAAGGAACATATCTTGTGGTCCTCAAAAAGATGTCACATTGACTGGTCAATTATTGGAGACAATTTGTCAATAATGGATGTGGAGAACTAGTATGAAATTTTATGGTCTTCAGTGCTTACACCAATATTTCATTAATTGACTGTAAATAAAAAATAATTGAAAATAATTTCCTCGCTCTAAACGAAATTGCAATTACTTGACATCTAGAAATAATGATCTATACTATATTAAAAGTACGATGACCTTTAGTGAAATATCGTTTATCTTTTTACCTATTTAAAATGGAGTTCATAAGACACAATCACTACGAAGGCTTATGAGCATATGATTTTTGCCCTGTTAAGACAACTCCTACAGGACTCTCAAGTTTAGAATTTTTCTTTAAATATTTATTTTTAAGATTTAATCTTAGGACTTACTTGTGCGTGTCAGTGTGTTTTCATTAATGCATACATAAAATCACAAAATATAAAAAATTGCATAATTTAGGATTTAATTTTCATATTTTTGCTAGATTAATTGGTAATTAGGTTTATTTTTGCAAATACTAAAATCAAAAATTTAATTGGTACTTCCGGCATTCTAATTGTGTTGCAGTTTTTGTGTGGTTTTAATTTGTCGCATTTTTATTTCTAATAGTTATTAAGTTGATTCAAGTTAATTAGGACTTTTAAAATACAATTAGGAATTACATTAAACAAATAAATAAATAAATAAGGAAAAAAGAAAATAAAACAAAATGTGTATATAATACATAACCACCTAAGCTGGCCACAATTGGGCCAAACCTGGGTGGCCCAAGTCATTTTTACCCTGTGAAACACCCATGCGCAACCCAAAAATAAATCCCTGGCCCAGTCCACGCAATACGTCCCAAAACGACACCGTTTTGAGGACGAATCATCACAACCATTGATCTCAGACCATCCAACGGCCCTAGATCATTCCCAAAACCACATAAATATGTCCAAACGTCTCTATACGCTCAGAGACAAAACTAACCATCTTCCTCGTACAAACACTCTCGTTGTAACACCACCCTTTCACCGTCATAAGACCGCCGTTGACCACCCATCAACCACCCTAACGCCGCCCCCGGAATTCACCTCACGGCGGCAGCCGGTCACCAAACTGCCCCAAATTTACACCACCGGACCACCAAGACCCCCTCTTCCCCGTCTTGTGGTTGGCTTCCTTCGAACAAGTCCCCATCTTTTCGAATATTCAACAGAATGATCACCGGAACCACCATCTCCGGCGACCCAACCCCAAACCAACTCAAAGTTACACCCTTGAACAGCCTCCCCTCCCTCTTTCCAACCATCCATACCATGCCCTTCGAATCCAAATGAAACGACTTAAATATTAAATTAAAGTTTACCCTAAATACTAAAACCCATCGGAACTTGTTCAAACTGGTCTCCGATGACCCTCTTCTATCCCTCTCCCTAACCCTACCACCCATAGCCCTCAAACATAACTTACCACAAAGGAAAATCATATCTGAGACTTCACTTGGTCTCAGAATCACAAAACCCCACCCCTGAACCCGTCGTCCCTCTCTGATACTCAAGGCAAAAGGCCTTAGAGGTTAATAACCTCCCAAAAAGAGGTCAGAAACTCATGGAACTGAAAAAATTCCAAGCTAGGTTTACATGCACGGAAAGCTAAGTGTCATGTTTCTTAATTCTTTGTCAATGCTTGTATTTTGTACATATTTATTGCCTCAATTACTTTGTTTTCCTATAAATTTTACTTGTCTTCTTCATTTTCATCTTGAAATAGTCATTCCGGTTTGTTATTCTTCTGGCTACCTTTAGTCTTATTGATCTTCTGAGTAGTATGAACTTTAGCTCACCCTTGTGCTACTGAGTTTTGTTTGTTCATCTCTGAAAATCCTGAAATACTCATCTTGTCTGCTTCATACCATGCTTGAAATTCTGGGTAGGTTTTTTTTAGAATCTTATACTTATCATGTTTCTTGCCTAAATTTGCATTGGTTAAGGCTAAGTTTGTGTGAATATTGTTAATTTCTGATATTAGTCTTGTTCTCGTATAGCCTGGGTATTTAATCTCCTTTCTTGCTTCTAAGTTTTACTGATTGTTGTAACTGGGTCATCTTTGTAAGTCTTGAATTAATTGATTGGTTTCCTTTCTTGGTCGTTTTGATTCATTGTTTTTGACATAAAAATGCATGAATATTCATATGATCCTGAAGTTATGATAATTGTTACTGAATAGTCCATATTAAGATATTTGTTTGAAACCTGAATTGTATTGATTAATTCTTAAACTCTTCAATTAAGCCTGTAGTCCAAACCATGAACTTGGCCCACAACTTGAATGCAATTGACTAGGGTCAGATTTGACCAAACCAAATGGAAACCAAGGGTAAAAACCATAGGTCACTTAATTAGGAAAAGGGACAGGGGTATAGAGGGTATTTAAACATAAAGAATCCTGTAACAACCCCCTAGAACATTCTAGTGAGGGGCTTAAGCATAATTGCTGCCTCAAACTTGAGGCACAATTCAGAAAATTAAGGACTATTTAGGCAAAACTGAAATTTGAGTAAGGGACTAATAGGAAAACAAAGGAATTGGTGTTGCCCTAAGGCTTCACTTACAAAAGGGGGCAATCTGAACATTTGAGAGGGGATTTTTTTTGTGGGACTTTTGCTGGAACTCTCAGATTTTCGAGCAGACTTTTCTTTTTGAAGCTCTAGTGAATTAAAGATATATATAAATATATACTAGGCTCTCGTATATTCTTCAGCAATCCTTAGTGCTGTCCTATTCCTGTTGAATTTTTTTCTTTTCCTCAAAATCTTCCTGAATCTCTAGGTGTTTACTGGTCAATTGGCTGATGCTTGCTTGCTAGTTGCTTCGTTTACTCATAGGCTCTCTTTCTTGCTGAATTCCAGGTACATTTTGATGTCTATTGATGTATGGAGCTGGAACTGAATATATTCCCAAGTTTGAAGATATATTCTCTTGTTTTCTCTTCGAATCCTCACTTCATTTTCTTTTCCTTTAGTTTTTTTGATATACCTTATGATAGAGACAATCGCCTTGTAACAATTGGACATTTGGACCAATTTTCCTTGTAGTAGTTGGACATTTGAAATGATATTTTAAATGTGCACAAATAGTAGTAAGGTTAACTAGTGGTACAGTTAGTTCAAGTGATTGTTCCTATTTTATCTGAAAAATTGGATTTAAAAGGAGATGTTAGTGTAAGATAGCCTGAGCATTTTGGAAAACCAGTGTCTTCTGTAAATTTTAGAATGTTTGGTTGTGTAAGCTTAACTATTGTGTGTTTGTGAAAAATAAAACTCGAAAATAGTACGTTCTAATTCAAATAATAGAAAACAGAAATCGTTTGATATCCAGCTCCGTATTGCATAACTTGTTTACCTGCAACTCACAGCTAGCTAACTATTCTAATGTCCAAACATGGTGTAGTGGTGAGTTTGAATGAATAAGATCAAATAAGTAGTTAAGATTCAATGGCTGATTGAACAAATTATGCCCTTATTGTTAACACGCCTCATATTCGAAAGTTATTCTTCATCTTCTGGGCCTATTTTGACCCAAGAAGCTTGTCCCTTGGTGCAAACAAGACTTGGGCTTGCGATTGAGCCCAATTTCCCAAGGGTCATTTGAACGAGCCGAAGCTTCAGTTTTCTTCCCTGGGTTGCTTTTAAGACCCAATTTACTAGGAAGTTTGTTAATATAGCAGATTCGATAAGGTTTGAACATTTAAAAATTGAAGATTTGAACGTTCCAAATAATGTATCATCGATCAATCGAGCCTTTTTAGAGGAACTTTTCTATAGATAAATAATAGTTTACTTTAGGATTGGACATTAAAAATGAAAATGAGGCGCGCCGCGCTAAACAGAATTTATAAATTGTGTGGCCCTCATTAGGTGCTTATATAAAATATTTAGAGGTTCAGGATATGCCGTTTAGCGAATTTCACGGTTTCTGGCAAAGATAATGACACGCTAGTCGCTTTTAGGCGCGTCTTTAATAAATTTACTTTCCAAAACTCGTGTGCGCATTTATGTGACCCAAGTCCAAATCTCAACGAAGTTGAAATGTGTCAAAATTCACGAGTGCAATTATGTAACGTGGTTCGAGGCATGTATTAACGATGTTGCAATTCTCTCTAAAAATAATGATAAAGGTGGCTAAAAGATTAAAAAATGTACATAGGTTCATAATTGTTTAAAATCATATAATTGAAACCAAATATATCAGTTGAGCGACCGTACAAGAACCACGGAACCCGGGACTGCCAAAACCTTCTCTCGGGTTAACAGAATTCCTTACTCGGATTTCTGGTTCGTGGAGTGTTAAACAGAGTCATTCTTTCCTCGATTCGGGATTCTAACCGGTGACTTGGGATACCATAAACCTCCCAAGTGGCAACTCTGAAATCACTTAAATATTTGAATCTCGTTTCGATTGTCCTTTAATTGGAAAAACTCCCTTATCTACGCCCTTCGCCGGGTTGTGATGGCAAAAAGGAGGTGTGACAGCTCTGGCGACTCTGCTAGGGAAATATTCCCAGAATCTCTGATTCAGGGTTCAAGAATTCGAGCTTAGAATAATTATTGTATTTGGCTTTGTTTATTATTTGATTTTACATGTTGACTTAATGTGCAAAATGATGCTTTTACCGCTTTGATATTATTTAGACTGTATATAAACTCTTACGAAACCCTTCTCTCTTTATCTTCAGGGATGGGCTCACTGGTCGAGACTCCCTATTCTGTTAATGTCATACCTTAAAATAAAAAAGAGGCTCGGACAAGTTACAAAGCTGGACGATCTTGCGGGTCCCCGGTACGTAGCCCCCTCCTCGACTCGAGTTGTCCGCTCGGGTACACAGTCTAGAACAAATACCCAGGCTTAAACTTAGAATAACAAAACCTCATGCCAGATCCCTAGTAGGAAGGCTTATCTGCATCATGCATTTGACTTAGGGACTCAACACAGGGGTTTAGTCTGTCTAGGACAGGTGACCCAAAATGCAAAGACCAACCTGATGCATATTACGTACTACTTGTGCTTAGTTGTTTTGGATTTGCATGCTGACCGGCTTGCGAAAAAAAAAGAGAAAAAAAAAACAAAAAACTCCTAAAAATCTAGAAAATAAGTGGTACTAGGGCTGACTGAGATTAATCATTTGTAAAACCACTGATCAAGTAGAGCCGAAATGCCACCGGATTTTTTTGATTAAACGAAAAGGAGTAAACAAAAGAAAAAAAGAGGCTTTTCAACAAAGTTTTTGTTTTGACAAATTGTTTTGCCCGAACTATGCCAGTTTGATTCTCACCGGGGGTGGGATACGTAGGCAACCCCTACCGGGTCCAACCTCCTTTGTGTAGAAGTGCCCTAAATAATTTTCAATTTTTCACCAGCCATCCTGAGTAAATCGAGTGGCGTGTTATTGTCAAAATATTTTCTTTTTTTTAGAGTCAAACAGGAATAAATTTACATGTCACTAGTTCACCTTAATAAATGTGCAGGATGAGTACAATCCAAACCGGACCTTTTTCATTTGTGAGCCAAATCCCTTTGGAGTTGCGCTTGTGGTGGAATGATGTTGGCAGGGAAGGACAAGATGAGAGAAGTATTTGGGGGGCCTCCCGAGGTTATTAGAGATTGTGCCCCGAGGAGACATCATAAGAGCACTAGTTACATGTTGGGACCCGGCACACAATGTGTTTCACTTCTCAGACTTTGAACTCACTCTGAAGTTGGAAGAAATAACGGGATATATTGGAGATGGGGAACTTCCATTGAGGCACGGGTATCTGGTTGCTCCAAGAGTGATAACGATGCATAAATTCTTAGATACCTTAAAGATAAGCAGAGTAGTACATGATGCGAACTTGGCGGCGGGATTCTGCACCTTTTTCATTCCTGAATTCCAGATACGGTCACATAGGGGGATTCAACAATCCACAGAACAAAGTCTGCAGTAAGGGAAACCGTGTCAAATGGGAAGAACATAGACGTTTCGCTTCTATGGTGGCTTTTCTAGGGCTTCTGATATTTCAAAGAAAGGATGGGAACATTGACATAAAGATAGCAAGGGTTGCCAGCACCCTACGCACGCAGGCCAAGTGCACACTCGTGCCCATGATAGTAGCCAAAATCTTTCGCACTCCCACAACTTGCAAGGCCGGAAACGATTTCTTTGAAGGGTGTAACCTATTGTTGCAAATGTGGATGACTGAGCATCTATGCCACCGCTTTCGATTCAAGAGTTATGGGTCCACCGAGAAAACCTGCATAGAGGAGTTCCACACGAGGATTGAAAAGCTTAGCCTACCTGGAGGTGCAGCAAGATGGACTTCTTACCTCTAGTCCCTCACTGCCAGTAAAATAGAATGGACACTGGGATGGTTGTCTATTGATAAGATCGTGTACATACCGACAACAGAACCACATTTTCTCTTGATGGGTCTTAGGAGCATCCAGCCATATGCACCGTATCGGGTCTTGAGACAACTCTAAAGATGCTAGATAGTGCCAAAAGACGAAGATCTCAGCATCCGGGTAGTTCAGATTGGGCCCGATGGTCAGTTCCCCCAAGTAATGGTTTGCAAGATCTGGAATAAATGCCAATACCTAGCTGCCGACACTTGCGTAGAGGATCGGGCCTGAGGCAAAGTGTCACCGAGATACCTCGCCTGGTACATGAGAGAAATTGAGTTTGACAGACCGCCCAAAAGTCCTCACCTCCAGGAGTTCATTGAAACGTCACAGGAACAATAGGACAGGCTAGCCAATGAAAATGAGTACAAGGACACCATAGGAAGATTGGAAAGGCAAGTCCGAGAATCGCAATTCGAAAATGGTTTGCAAGCCACAGTAGACGAGGTAGAAAATAAAAGATTAACCAAAGAAAATGAGACGCTTTGAGCCTAAATCCAAAAGATGAAAGCAGCCGCAGAAAGTCCCGCCAGGAGCACAAAAGATGAAAAGATCATAGACAGTTTGAGACAAAAAGTAACCGAATATGGGTTCGACCTGAATAAGGCCGAAGGTGAGCTGTCTAGGGTCCGAAGACAATTAGCTAAAAATAAGGAGGAAGGGGCCCGCATCATTGAGCAGCTAAAGGAAAAGCATGACGATGAGATTGCTGGGATAAAGCAGAGAGTTATCAAGCAAGTTGGGGACCTCAAAGCTGAAAGAGAACATTCTTATGCAACAATAGCAAAGTTAAAGATGGATTTGTGGCGATTCGAGGTACTGAACCAGGTAGCCGAGTGAACTCTAGAGGCCCAGGAGCACTTGAGACATTAAAGTACTCCTAAAAGATTGCACTATCAATTTATCAGTTTTTAAAGTCTGTTAGTTTAACTGAGTCTATATTTTCTTTATGCGTAGTTGGTTGTTGTTCGAGTCTGTAGTTCATTTGTCAGCATTTGTTTAATTTGTCACCTTTCGAGTCTTTGTAATTACAGTTTGTTGTTATAAAAAAATTCCCAAATATGTTATGTTCCGCTTTTGTTTGCAAGACCTATGCCCGGTCTGATTCATGCGAGGTCATGATATGTAGGCAATCAACATAGGATTCGACCATAATTAAATAAAATTGGAAACTGAATAAATATAGGAAGGGGAGAGAATAGGTCCAAAACAAAAGAGAGTTTCGCAAAAAAAAATGCCGGGATGACGCAACAAACCAACGCATGTAGGAACCAATTACCATTCATGTGCATAAATACCCAATGTGTGGCCACTTGTGTGTCAAGAACCTAACCACTAATGAGTTTTCGATGTTGTGATTCCAGTTCCAAATTAGACAGGTGACTGGTACTCGCAGGCATTCTGGCAACTCACTCCCACAACACGCGGTCAAAAAGCAAACAAGTCATGGCCAACCAAGAAGCTGATGTCAGCATTATTGACCCCTCGAAGGAGGCAGAGGAATTGGATGTTAACTCTATGAAGGAGGAAATGTATAAGCTTAAACACCAAATGGCCGAGATGTACCAAGCATGGGCAAGAGGACAACCACCCCCGACCTATCCTGCAAACCCAACCTTCATCCCGCTACTGGCCCAAGCACCTGACCAGCCTGTCACTGATCCGCCCCCAAGTTTTCCTATATACTCACAACATCAGGGTGCTACCTCTTAGCCACCAATCCCTTTACCCAAAGTCACTCTTCACCCTCCCCCGCCAATCGCTCCTATCTATGTGGCACCTCCGCCTCCTGCGTTGCGTAGGTCATCCAGTGAACCACTGCTTCAAGCCTACGACCCTCAATACTATCCCCCAGAACCTACCAACAAAGCCTAAGAGCCTCACTCTTATGCTCCTAGTCCTGAAATCCCAATGAGAATTGAAAAGCCGGTCAAAGATTCTGAACAGGAAGAAATGCTCAGAAAGGTCCGGAGTCTAGAACAATTGTTCTGGGATATGCGGGGATTAGGTGGCCAGGTGAGCGTGGCCTTCAAAGATCTTTGCTATTCCCGGATGTACAGTTGCCTCCAGGTTTCAAAATGCCCAAATTTAACTTATACGACGGTCACGGCGATCCAGTCGCATATTTGAGAGGGTTTTGCAGTAAAATGAGGGGAGCAGGAGGAAAAGACGAACTGCTAATGGCGTACTTTAGCCAGAGTTTGAGTGGATCAACATTGGAGTGGTATACTCGATAGGATCCCAACCGGTGGTATACCTGGGATGACTTATCGCAAGCATTTGCATGCCACTTTCAATATAATCTCGAGATTGTCTCGGATCGTCTATCTCTAACAAAGCTGGAGAAGAGACACAACAAGAGTTTCAGGGAGTACGGTTTCCGGTGGAGGGAACAAGCAGCCAGAGTTGATCCTCCTATGAAGGAGAGTGAGATGGTTGACTATTTTCTGCAAGCTCTGGAACCTACCTACTTTGGGCATTTGGTATCAGCAGTAGGGAAGTCTTTCAACGAAGTGGTCAAGATGGGAAGTATAGTTGAGGAAGGCCTCAAATCCAATAAAATCATGAGCTACACAGCAATTAAGGCAACTAATCAAGCCATCCAGGGCGGAGTTGGGGGAGTTTTCAGGAAAAAGAAGAAAGAGAAAGTAGCGATAGTGGAGTTGGGAACCTGGGTCGGGTCTCGGGCACCGTCTCATTACGCCATCTCCGTCCTCACCACCAGACCTACCCACACCCTCTATATGGCCCACCGCAACATTATTATCCACCACCAAAACCTCGTTTCTTAGTCCACCATGCATAGGCATATACCCAACCTCCCGCTCACACACAATGGCATGCGCCACCCCCTCAAAACACTTACCCAAATCCACAAAATCAATACCCACCTCGAAGAGTTTACCCCCAAACCCCGAGGCTCGCTTTCCAAGGAAATCCGGCCATGAGAAATAAGAGGGTGCAGGAAAAGAAGACCTTCACTCCGCTGGGAGAATCTTACACTAGCCTGTTCCACCGGCTGCGACAACTGGATATGTTAAGACCAATTGAGGCGAAGCTGCCAAATCCTCCCCAAAAGAATTTCGATTATTCGGTTAGCTGTGAATACTGTTCTGGTGCACCAGGGCATGACGCTGAAAAATGTTGGCATTTAAAGAACGCCATTCAAGGACTTAGCAACTCTTATAATATCGAGGTGTAGACTGCGGAGGTACCCAATATTAACCAGAACCCATTGCCAACCCATCAGGAAACCAACATGATTGAAATTGAGGAGAGAAGGGGAGGGTCCAGAAGGCCTTCACAAACAGTAATGGTGATCAAAGCCAATGATCTCACCAAGGTTGCAAACGACAATAAAATGGTAACTAGGGCAAAAGAAGGCAGCAAAACTGTCGTAGTGCAGGGAAGCTCAGTATGTGCGGTCGTGCCAAAGCAAGAACGGGCAAAGGTAACAGTACATGGGGCAACTAGAGAACCCGTCGTGGTTGTGAAAGGTGTCTCCATAGAGCCAATTATTGTGAAACCAGTTATCCAGCCACCAATCATCAACAACAGAGCCTTCCTTGGAGATATGAACAAGCAATAGTGATGTACAAAGGAAAAGAAGTTAGGGATGAGGTATGTGAGGCACGAGGCCTAACTCGATCAGGAAGGTACTTTGGCCCAGAAGAGTTGAGAAAGGGCAGAATCTCTAAAGATAACTCGGAACCGGTGAAGAAATCTGTATCAGAAGAAGAGGCAGAAGAATTCTTGAAGAAAATGAAAATGCAAGATTACTCCATCATAGAAAAGTTGAAGAAAACACCAGCCCAGATCTTTTTATTATCCTTACTAATTCACTCAGATGAGCATTGCCGGGCGCTGATGAAGAATTTGAATGAAGCTCATGTCCCAGATAAGATAATGGTAAACCACTTGGAAAATATTGCAAACAAGATAATCGAGGTAAACCGGTCACATTCTCTGATGATGAATTTCCTATGGAGGGCACGGAGCACAACCGGGCTCTTTATCTGATGGTGAAGTGTGAAGATGCTGTGGTCGCCCGAGTTTTGGTTGACAACGAGTCCAGTGCAAATATTTGTCAACTATCCACATTGACCAAGCTGAAGGTGGAAGATGAAAGGGTCCACAGGAATAACATCAGTGTTCGAGGTTTCGACGGTGGAGGTAAAAACACCGTAGGGGATATAGTGCTGGCAGTAACTATAGGACCCGTCGAATTCATTATGGAATTCCAAGTGTTGGATGTATCAGTTTCCTATAATCTGTTAGTAGGCAGACCCTGGATTCATGCAGCCAAAGCAGTACCATCTACATTGCACCAGATGGTCAAATTTGAGTGGAACAGGCAAGAGATTATCGTGCATGGAGAAGATAATCAGTGTACCCCGGGTGACGCGGTCGTGCCTTTCATTAAAACTAAGGACAACGAATGGACATGGGTTTACCAGGTGTTTGATATGGTGTCGGTTCAGAAGATCCCAGAAAGTGAGATTGTTGTGATCCCAAAGATAACAACTGCCTCCGTCATGGTAGCTTCAGAAATGTTGAGAAATGGCTTTATACCCGGCAAAGGGTTGGGAGCTTCTCTGCAAGGCATTGCGCAACCGGTGTCCCTTCCCAAGAATCTAGACACTTTTGGTCAAGGGTTCAAACCCACAGCCGCAGACAAAAGGCGAGCCAGGAAGCTAAGACTGAAAGCCTGGGTTCTCCCCAAAGCCTATCCCAAGGTTGTCCAAATCATTTGTCAAATCCAGTAATGGCCCCATACCCAAGATTTCAGCCCGCTAATCGGCACGGACGGAGATCTTGATAAGGGGTTAGAAAGACTATTCAATGATGTGCATATGGTAAAGGCGGGAGACGGATCGAGCAGGCCAGATGTGCAGTTCGTGGGAGCATGCGCAAAAATCAACAACTGGGAAGCCACTCCTCTTCCCACTCGGAGGGAGTCGTTGTAGTCGGCTTTGATTTTCCTTTCAATCTAGTTTGTATTAGCGTCAATCAGTTTTTATTTCCGTCCATTTGGATGTGCAAAATCTGTTATCTTTGATTCTAATAAAAGGCAATTTCCCTTTTAGCAATGCTGATAGTTTCCATTTTCTCTTTACTTTTCTTCCTTTTCTCTTTTTGTACAGTTATTTTTATGCTGGTTCTAGTGATCTGACATGCATAGGGACTCCCCATCCCAATCTTTGCAACAAGCCTAGTCCAGAAATGATAATTCAGGAAATAGAACACGAGGATGAACCAGGTACGATGAGGAAGGGGCATGGGATGAGATTAGTAAAGAGATTACCCAACTCGAAGAGAAACCCAAACCAAACCTGAATGATACAGAGGCAATCAATCTAAGAAGCCCGGATAATATCAGAGAAACAAAAATAAGTGTCCATCTGGAGTCCCAACTTGGGGAGGAAATAATCGAAGTATTGCAAGAGTACAGGGATGTCTTTGCATGGTCCTACGACGACAAGCCCGGATTGAGCACTAATTTGGTAGTCCACAAATTGCCTACTGACCCAGCCTGCATTCCCGCCAAACAAAAGTTGAGAAAGTTTAACACTGATGTGAGCGTGAAAATCAAAGAAGAGTTGACCAAGCAGTTTGAGGCAAAAGTTATCTGAGTCACACGTTATCCCACCTAGTTAGCAAACATTGTGCCTGTACCAAAGAAGGATGGTAAAACCAGAGTGTGCGTTGATTACCGTGACCTCAACAAAGCAAGTCCAAAAGATAACTTTCCCCTGCCGAACATCCACATATTGATTGACAATTGTGCGAAGCATGAGATCATGTCATTCGTGGATTGTTATGCATGCTACCACCAGATCTTAATGGATGAAGAAGGTGCGGAGAAAATAGCATTTATCACACCGTGGGGGACATACTGATATAGGGTCATGCTTTTTTGTTTGAAAAACGTTGGGGCAACATACATGAGGGCAATGACAACCATTTCCATGATATGATGCATAAAGAAATCGAGGTCTATGTGGACGATGTGATTGTGAAGTCCAGCAAGCAATCCGATCATGTCAAAGATCTGAGGAGATTCTTCCAGAGGCTCCGCAGGTATGATCTCAAACTCAACCCGGTCAAATGTGCATTTTGGGTTCCCTCGGGAAAGTTGTTTGGGTTCATAGTCAGCCGTCGAGGCATTAAGCTGGACTCATCAAAAATCAAAGCTATACAAGAGTTACCGCCACCCAGAAACAAAACAGAAGTAATGAGTCTATTGGGAAGGCTAAATTACATCAGTCGATTCATCGCCCAGCTCACAACCATATGCAAGCCCATCTTTAAGCTGCTAAAGAAGGATGGATGTTGCGGTGAAATAGACAGGAGAGTGCCAGGAAGCTTTTGATAAGATAAATGGATATTTGTCAAACCCACCAGTACTAGTCCCACCGGAACCAGAAAAGCCTCTGATCTTATATTTGACAGTCCTAGACAATTCATTTGGGTGCGTGTTGGGTCAGCACGATTTTACTGGGAGAAAACAGTAAGCCATATACTACCTCAGCATGAAATTTGCAGCCTATGAGGTTAAATACACTCATCTTGAAAGGACATGCTGCGTTTTGACCTGGGTAGCCCACAAGTTGAAGAATTACTTGTCATCATACACCACTTATCTCATCTCGCGACTGGACCCATTGAAATACATTTTTCAGAAGCCCATACCTATAGGGAGGCTCACGAAGTGGCAAATCTTGCTCACTGAATTCGACATCATCTACATAACTAGGACTGTTATGAAGGCTCAGGCATTGGCAGGCCATTTAGCAGGACATCATGGATGAAAAATATGAACCCTTAAACACATATTTTTTGGAAGAGGAAGTGATGCAAGTCAATAAAGTGGAACGGGATGAGAAGTCGGGATGGAAATTGTTCTTCGATGGGGCTGCCAACATGAAAGGCGTGGGGATAGGAGTCGTACTCATTTCTGAAGAAGGACATCATTACCCTGTCACAGCTCAACTCCATTTCTATTGCACCAACAACATGGCTGAGTATGAGGTATGCATTTTGGGTTTGAGATTAGCAGCGGACATGGGTGTCCAGGAAGTCTTGGTCTTGGGAGACTCGAACCTTATGGTACACCAGATCCAAGGGGAATGGGAGACGAGAGACTTAAAACTCATACCTTACCAGCAATACTTGCATGATCCTTGTCAGCGATTCGGTTAGTAGAGTTCAGGCATATTCCCAGAATTCACAATGAGGTTGTCGATGCCCTGGCTACTTTGGCGTCAATGTTACATCACCTGGACAAGGCTTATTTTGACCCAATACATATCTGGGTCCATGATCAACACACTTATTGCAACATGGTGGAAGAAGAGCTTGATGGCAAGCCTTGGTTCCACGACATCGAGAAATATATCAGGAAAGGTGTGTACCCGATGCAAGCCACGAGTGACCAGAAGAGAACGATCTGTCATCTGTCAAGTGGGTTCTTCCTCAATGGAGGGGTATTATATAAGATTATGCCAGATCTGGGTTTGTTACGATGCTTAGATGCTCAGCAAGCGACTGTCATCATGAATGAGGTACATGCTGATGTCTGCGGGCCGCACATGAGCGGATATGTTTTGGTAAAGAAGATTCTCCGGGCAGGGTATTATTGGCTCACCATGGAACGAGATTATATCAGCTTTGTGCGTAAATGCCACTAGTGTCAGGTACACAGATACCAAATTCACTCTCCTCCGTCTGAACTGCACACAATTTCGGCACCTTGGCCTTTCGTTGCTTAGGGCATGGATGACATCAGACCCATCGACACACCAGCTTCCGATGGACACAGATTTATCCTGGTCGCTATTGATTATTTCACCAAGTGGGTTGAAGCAAAAACTTTCAAGGCAATGACCAAGAAGGTCGTGGTTGATTTCGTGCACATAAACATTATTTGTCGGTTCGGGATCCCCAAGACGCTCATCATTGATAATGGCGCAAATCTCAACAGTCACCTAATGAGAGAGGTATGTCAGCAGTTCAAGATCGCACATCGAAACTCTACCCCGCACCGCCCCAAGGCGAATGGATCGGTCGAGGCAGCAAATAAGAACATAAAGAAGATACTTCGTAAAATGGTGGAAAGATCCAGGTAGTGGTATGAGAAGATGGTTTTTACATTGTAAAGCTATCGCACCACTGTCCGCACTTCAAGGGGGGCTACTCCATACTTATTGGTATATGGCACAGAGGCGGTGATCCCGGGCGAGGTTGAAATCCCCTCTCTTCGGGTCGTGGCTGAGGCAGGAATCGACGACGAAGAATGGGTCAAAGCTCGTTTGGAACAATTAAGTCTGATTAATGAGAAAAGATTGGCGGCGGTCTGTCATGGCCAGTTGTATCAACAAAGAATGGCCAGGGCATATAATAAGAAGGCGCGCCCCAGAAAGTTTGAAGTAGGTTAACTGGTACTAAAGCGCATCCATCCTCACCAGGCCAAGGCGAAAGTCAAGTTCGCTCCAAACTAGCAAGGGCCATTCATCGTATCAAGAGTGTTGTCCAATGGAGCCTTGAATCTGACGGACGTGGAAGGTAAATGTGCGGAAATGGCTATCAACGTGGACGCTGTCGAAAGATATTATGTATGACTTTCTTTAGAACATGGTTTATACTTGACATCTGTTTTTACTTGGCACATTTAGAAGATTGAAATAACGAAGACATTTTATTCTGCTATCTAAACACTTTATCCTTTGCTAACCCTTTTGAGCTTTAATTATTTTCTTTCATACCCCTCATTCGGAATCGGTAACAAAGTCAGAAACGCAAGTGCGAGAAGGCAGTAAAAGGAAAAGAACGGAAAGAATGAAAAAAATGAAAACAAAAGAAAAGAAAAAGAAAATAAAAACAAGAAAAGAAAAGAGAAATGAGAAAAGAGAAGAGGAAAAAAGAAAAGGAAAGAAAATAAACAAAAGAAAAGGAAGAAAAGAAAAAAAACAGAAAGAAAAAAGGGGGAGAAGAAAAACAGCAACAAAAACAAGGAATCGGTATGAACTACGTTTGACCTGATTCCTTTTAAAAGGATACGTAGGCATTCTCATGGTTTGGTCTCATCAAAATGATAATCCAAAAGTCCCCAAGCGGGAAACTGGGGCAGAAATTGTGTTTCTTATAAGAAGGTGATTCCGAAAGTTCTAATTGAACCCCTTTAAGTTATTTTGAGCCTTTGATACCATTTCTTTATAACCATATCCAAAAGCCTACGTTACAGTCCAAAAAAGACCTTCCGATTAGCCTTCAAAAATGCCAAGTCGAGCAGGTAGAGGGTATTCATATCAGGAACAACACTTTGAGCCAGACAAGAGAAATAATAAAATGATAGAGTCTTATCAGTGAAAATCGTCACGGGCACCATAAGACGACGAGAGTTTGAGAGAAAATGAAATGAGAGAGTCTTATTGGTGAAAACCTTGACAGGCACCGTGAGGCAAAGGTAAGGAAAAAGCAAAACTCAGAAAGGGGCAATTGATGGATGAACACTGTAGAGCAGATCGAGCTAGGTTTTGGTCGAAAGAAACGAGTTAGAAGGGTCACGGCAACAAAAGCACAGCAACGGAAGGTCGGTCTTCGAAACAGATAGGATCGATCGAGCCGAAATGCATGTTATGATCATGAAAGCCAGTTGTTCCTCTTCAGATAAGTATTCTTTCTTTTCTTTTCAATAGTCAGCGAGTCTAGAATTCCTTACCTTAGATACCATCTAAAGTCTTTGCATTTCATCTTTCTCTCGAATCTATAGAGTTTTTGTTTAAGCAAATGGGAGGAATTTCAAAACCGATTGTCAACTCCCAAAGGAAAAAGTGCACGATACCCAAAGGCGTAGCAAAGATAACAAGTGTGCAACGGAAAAGGGAAGGATTCACAATTGTAATTGACGGAAGAGATAAGAATAGGCAAAGTGAAGGAATCACACAGAAAATGGTATGCAAATGAAACCACAAAGATTCGGATGAAAAGTAAAATTGGCACAACACGAAAACGGAAAAGGTCGCAAGGTTTGACCAAACATAATACGTCAGGGAAAAACATAAAGAATTCCAGTGAAGGATCGAGAGTGCAACATAAGGTAAGAGGAAAAAGTAAGGGAAGAAAGGTCAAGAGTCCGCCGAGCATCCCAAATAGGCCGGGTAGTCTCAGGAAAGGGATAAGGATTTCTGGCAGTGCTTCAAAAATATAACACCAGGATGAGAAACAAAACAAAACCACAAGGGTTAAAGCATAACACCCTAACTCAGCAATCCTCAGAGAGGGGTATAAGGCTACTGGCAAAAGAGGCAAAAGCACATTACAAAGGTGGAAATGGCCGTAGGAGTTGACCCAGCATTGATGTATCAACTCTCCAATCACGGGGAAGAGGCGTAAAAATTTCTGGTGAAGGGTCGGAAGTGCAACACAAAGTAAGGAGCGACATAAAGGCACAAAAGGCGAAGGCCAACCAAACACCATAGACGGACTGGGTGATTTCAAGAAAAGGGGGCAGATTTTGGAAAATGTGTGGAAAGGTAACACGGAGACGAAGAACAAAATAAAGCCGCAAGTTTCAGTGGATCAGCCAAGCATAATACATTGACTTGGAAATCTCGAGAAATGTGCAAGGATTCTGGAAAAAGGGCTGGAAATGTAATACAATTATAGGGAGAACAGTAAAGCCGTAAGGGTTCGAGGGATCAGCCAATCAACTCATGCAACTCATCATCAACATGGAAATTCATCACAACGGAACATGACAACGAGGAGGCCGCTTCCAACAAGAATGCTGCAAGCCAACCACCACTTTTCAAACTGACAAGTTTTCTTTTTTTGACACATGGGCAGAAAATTCCGAAAGAGCCTCAGGGAGGCCGTCCACAGGAGAAGGCAGGCACACGACAGGTATGATCAAAATCTCATATCCCACCTGGAAGTGGGACTCAGTTAAAACTCAAAAGAGACATAGTCAGTCATAAACACCCTCACCAGCAAAGAGCCCAATGGGACAAACTTTAACTAGCAAACCCTAATAGAGAAAACTAAAGGTTAAAAGAGGCACGAAAGTAGAGACGGAATGCAGTTTAAAACTCAAACAGGTGTAGGTAACATGGTCAAGCACCACACCTTCCCTAGTAAGAGTCGCAGAAACCCTCCTAGACAATTATCACTAGCAGAAACAACCAGAAGTTGTAGTTGGCATTTAAGCAGGAACCCTCAGGACCCTTCTAGAAAATGGGACTCATTTTAAGGTTAAAGGTAATCATGGATAACAAATGACATAAAATGACTTGCATGTCGAAGTAGGATTCAGTTAGAATTGTCAGGACCTTCCTGGAAAATGGGACTTAGCTTTGGACACAAACAGTTGGTTGGCACGGTCAAACCCAAATACTTCCCCAACCAGAGTCGATAAGAGTCATCAGGACCCTCCTGAAAAATGGGACTTAGAGCCAAAATCTCCCCAGCCAGAGTCAACAAGAGTCAATAAGAGTCACCAGGACTCTCCTGAAAAATGGGACTCAGAGCCAAAATCTCCCCAGCCAGAGTAAACAAGAGTCAATAAGAGTCACCAGGACCCTCCTGAAAATGGAACTTAGAGCCAAAATCTCCCCAGCCAGAGTCAACAAGAGTCACCAAGATCCTCCTGAAAAATGGGACTTAGAGCAAATATTTCCCGAGCTAGAGTCAATAAGAGTCAAAAAAAGTCATCAGGACCCTCCCGAAAAATGAGATTTACAGGGAAAATTTCGAATTTCCCCAGTTGAGTCATCAAGAGTCATCAGGACCCTCCTAAAAAATGGGACTTAGATTAGATACTGCCCCAGCAAGAATCAACCAGAGTCGTCAGGACCCCCCGTGGATAGTAGGATGTAGCCCTCAATACTAACGCTCAGCTGTCACCTTTTTGCCATCAAATTAAGATTTGTCAGGACCCGCTTGGATAAAGGGAGGTAGTTTTAATCATTAGTCACCAGCAGATTCCCAGCAGATATAACTCATAGCAATACATATTGGAAAATAATACCTTTTCAGAAACATAACATAATCTTGAAATTGTCAACAGTTGAGAATGGTCAGGACAGGTTTTAACAATCAAGCACCCACCTGTAGAACAAGGGAATATTTTTCAAATTTTTAAATTTCAAGCTTTAGGCACCCACCTATAGAAGAAGGGAATATTTTTCAAGATTTTAAATTTTAAATATCAGGTGTCCACCTGTTGAACAAGGGAAAAATTTTCAAAATTTTGAAATCAGGCGCCCATATGTAAAATAAGGGAATATTTTTTAAAAAAATTTAAGTTTTGGCAGTCAAACATCCACTTGTAGAACAAGGGAATATATTCAAAATTTTAAATTTCAAGCTTCAGGCACCCACCTGTAAAACAAGGGAATATTTTTCAAAACTCCAAGTTTTTACAATCAGGCACCCACCAGTAAAACAAGGGAATATTTTTCAAAATTTTAAATTTCAAGCTTCAGGCACCCACCTGTAAAACAAGGGAATACTTTTCAAAATTCCATCTTTTTGCAATCAGGCACCCACATGTAGAACAAGGGAAAATATTTTAAAAATCTTAAATTTCAAGCTTCAGGCACCCACCTGTAAAACAAGGGAATACTTTTCAAAATTTCAAGTTTTTGCAATCAGGCACCCACCTGTAGAACAAGGGGATATTTTCAAAATTTTAAATTTCAAGCTTCAAGCACTCACCTGTAAAACAAGGGAATACTTTTCAAAATTCCAAGTTTTTGCAATCAGGCACCCACTGTAGAACAAGGGAATATTTTTCAAAATTTTAAATTTCAAGCTTCAGGCACCCACCTGCAGAACAAGCGAGGATCTTTCAAATTGCGAGTTCAGGCAACCAGGCACCCACCTGTAAAGTAAGGGAATATTTTCAAGATTTTATACCATGCTTGAAATTCTAGGTAGGTTTCTTTTAGAATCTTATACTAAATTTGTATTTTTTAAGGCTAAGTTTGTGTGAATATTGTTAATTTCTGATATTAGTCTTGTTCTCATGTAGCCTAAGTATTTAATCTCCTTTCTTGCTTATAAGTTTTACTGAGTGTTGTAACTGTGTTATTTGTCTAAGTCCTGCATTAGTTGATTGGTTTACTTTCCGGGTCATTTTGATTCATTGGTTTTTGACATAAAAAATGCATGAATACTCATATGATCCTGAAGTTATGATAATTTTTACTGAATAGACCACATTAAGATATTTGTTTGAAACCTGAGTTGTATTGATTAATTCTTAAACTCTTCAGTTAATCCTGTAGTCTAGACCATGAATTTGCCCCATAACTTGAATGCAATTGACTAGGGTCAGATTTGACCAAATAATTGAAAGCCAAGGTTAAAAACTTAGGTCAGTAATTAGGAAAGGGATAGGGGTACAAAGGGTATTTGAATACAATGAATCCTATAACCACTTCTAGAACATTCTAGTGAGGGGTTTAGGCGTAATTTCTGCCTCAAACTTGAGGCGCAAGTCAGAAAACTAAGGACTATTTAGGTAAAACTGAATTTTGAGTAAGGGACTAATAGGAAAACAAAGGAAATTGTGTTGCCCTAAGGCTTCAATTATAAAAGGGGGGACTTTGGCCGGAACCTTCATATTTTCGAGCAGACTTTTCTTTTTGAAGCTTTAGAAAATTAAAAAATATATAAATATATACTAGGCTCTCCTATATTCTTCAGAAATCCTTAGTGCTATCCTATTCCTGTTGAATTTTTTGCTTTTTCTCAAAATCTTCCTAAATCTCTGTGTGTTTACTGGTCGATTGGTTGCGGATTGCTAGCTAGTTGCTTCGTTTACTCATAGGCTCTCTTTCTTGCTGAATTCCAGGTACACTTCGATGTCTATTGATGTATGGAGCTTGAACTGAATATACTCCCAAGTTCGAAGATCTATGTCTCTTGTTTTCTCTTCGAATCCTCACTCCCTTTTCTTTTCCTTTAGTTTTTTTTTATATACCTTATGATAGAGACAATCGCCTTGTAACAATTGGACATTTGGACTGATTTCCTTGTAGTAATTGGACAATTGGACTGATATTTAAAATGTGCACAATTAGTAGTGAGGTTAACTAGTGGTAGTCAGTTCAAGTGTTTGTTCCAATTATATCTGAAAATTTGGATTTAAAAGGAGATGTTAGTGTAAGATAGCGTGAGCATTTTGGAAAACCAGTGTCTTCTATAAATTTTAGAATATTTGGTTGTGTAAGCTTAACTATTGTGTGTTTGAGAAAAATGAAACTCAAAAATAGTACGTTCTAATTCATGTTAGATAATGCGCTTAACGCTAGAGGGGGGGTGAATAGCGTTATAATAAAAATTAGCGTAAACTTGCGAAATTTAAAAATTTCATGAAATAAATAAGTGCGATAAGTAAATAAATTAGAACAAACACACTGATGTATCCTGGTTCACCACAACCCGTGGCTAGTCCAGTCCCCGAGAGACTCTCTCGAGATTTCCACTAACTTGTTAAGCTTACGGGTGCTCAACAAACCGTTACAACTTGAGGACACAAGCCTCAACAACCTTTGCTCGGAGATACAACACTCCAAGACTTCAACCAAGGAAACACAAGTTCCTTCTTACAACACAAGGGACTAACACTTCCCTTCAAGTGTACAAAAACACTTAGCACTCAAACAAGACACTCCTTTAAGAGTAGATATGAGTAAAAAGAATACGCTCAAGATCGCAACAACTTTCGACAAGAATTTTGCTCTCAAAAGCTTATGTAATGAATATAAAATGATAAGCAATAAAGTATGCAAGCTTTAGCAATTGTATGATCAGTTGTTGTATGTTGTTGTACTTAAAAGACTGAATTGAAGCTGTATTTATAGTTGAAAAACTTTGTATTACCGTTGCCTAATTGCCAATTAAGAATTGCTGATTTTACTCTGTGACAATCGATTGTCAAATTACCACAATCGATTGTTTGCCAGTTCTTCCAAAAATCAATCCCAGATTTTACGCATAACAATCGATTATTTAAGACTCACAATCGATTACTGGCAACGTTCAGAAAATCATTTCCAAATTTTACTTAAAACAATCGATTGTCAGAAATCTACAATCGATTACTGGCAACGTTCAAAAAATCATTTCCAGATTTTACGTAAAACAATCGATTATAAGAAATCAATAATCGATTACTCAGCAACGTTCAAAAAATCTTTTCCAGATTTTAATTAAAACAATCGATTATAGGAAATCAATAATCGATTACCTGACGGTATTTGAAAATATTTTGGCAACGGTCAGTTATACAATCGATTATATTAAGTTAACAATCGATTATATATCAGTCTTGAAAAATCAATTTAGACACTGCCTCTTGACAATCGATTGTTATAGGTTCACAATCGATTATTTAATAACTTTGAAAAAGTCTGGAAGACACTGCCTCAACACAATCGATTGTCATAAGTTCACAATCGATTATTTTGTGACTTTGAAAAATCTGATGGACGTTGTCTCTTCACAATCGATTGTCATTAGCTTCACAATCGATTATTTTGAGCTTTGAAAAACTTTGATGGACACTGCCTCATCACAATCGATTGTCATAAGGTTCACAATCGATTGTCATGCAGATTTGAAAAATCTGATGCTCACAGCCTTAACACAATCGATTGTCATAAGTTCACAATCGATTGTCAAGCAGCTGACTTAAACATAATCGATTATCATAAGTACATAATCGATTATCTTAGTCCAGATTTTAGAGGCATGTTTAAAAATCATTTTGACTAAAGTAAATATGCATTATTTAAAATCATTTTGCTCTAAATTGAATATGCATGATTTTAAAAATATTTTTACGAGAGAAGCCGAGTCTTGAGTTCAAGTTGTCGGATCAAGATCACAATTAAATACCGACTCATATAAAACTTAATCTCGATCTTTGTCTTGTGCTTGAATCTCGTTATATATCAATTTTGCGCTTGTGCTTGGACCTCGTCATATGTCAATTTGCGCATAGTTTGTCATTCATCAAAACCTACAAATGTGAACACACGTTTAGTATAATGCCTTGAGAACGTGTTTCCAACAATTTCCCCCTTTTTGATAACGGCAAACTTTAAGCGGGATATGCATATTAGGCAATTCATAATGACGATTCAAGACAAGTAAAGATATGCAACAAGTATATAGATATGCAATTAGTTCTCCCTCAATATATGAATTCCCCCTCAATTTATCCCAATGAGTATTGAGAGTGCATACCCGTTATCTTCCCCCTTTTTCCATTAGCAAAAAAAATATAGAAAGAAAAAAAAACTTGTTTATTTATTAAATCTGCAATTTCAGAAATAATAACGCAAATAGTGTCAAGACAATCGATTATTGATACTGGATAATCGATTATATAAAAGAGAAATCGATTGTTCTGTGCGTCAAGCTTTATAATTCCCCCTGCCTTTAGAGCGATACCTGCAAAAATACGTTAGACGTCTCCAACGCTCAAGTTAGAAAACATGTGAAAGGGAAAATGCAATGCATGACTTAGATCAACGTGGAGTCAAGGATCCCGAGTTCACTACGAATTCGGAAGAAGGACTCTTTCTCTAAGGGCTTTGTAAAGATGTCGGCCAATTGATCTTTGGTTTCAACAAATTCAATTTCGACATCGCCCTTGAGAACGTTATCTCTTATAAAATGATGTCTAATTTCAATGTGTTTTGTCCGCGAATGAAGAACGGGGTTCTTCGTCAAGCATATGGCACTAGTATTATCACATCTAAGAGGGATATGATCAAGACTTAGGCCATAGTCCAAGAGTTGTTGTTTCATCCAAAGGATTTGAGCGCAACAACTCCCCGCGGCTACATATTCAGCCTCGGTTGTGGACAACGCAACACTTACTTGTTTCTTGCTAAACCAAGAAACGAGAGAGCTACCGAGCAAATGGCAAGTGCCACTAGTGCTCTTGCGGTCCAATTTGCATCCAGCAAAATCGGAATCGGAATAGCCAACAAGTTGGCATGAAGAACCTTTGGGGTACCATAGACCCACATTTACAGTACCAACAAGATACTTCAATATCCGTTTCTCCGCAGTTAGGTGAGACTCCTTCGGACACGATTGATAACGAGCGCATAAACACACGCTAAACATGATGTCCGGACGACTAGCAGTAAGATAAAGGAGAGAGCCAATCATACCTCGATACTTTTTGATGTCAACTTCCTTACCTTTCTCATCTTTGTCTAGATGATCGGATGTGCTCATGGGGGTTGCCATTGCTTTTGCATTGGTCATTTCAAATCGTTTCAGCAATTCTTTGCAATATTTCGCTTGGCAAATGAACATACCTTCTTTCATTTGCTTTACTTGTAATCCCAAAAAGAATGTTAACTCACCCATCATAGACATCTCAAATTCTCTTGTTATTAAATCGGAAAATTCCTTGCACAAAACATTGTTAGTAGCACCAAATATAATTTCATCCACATAGATTTGAACTAATAAAATATCATTGTTTTTATGCTTAACAAAAAGAGTGGTGTCAACTTTCCCCTTAATGAAATCATTTTCCAATAGAAATTTACTCAATCTTTCATACCAAGCTCGGGGAGCTTGTTTTAAACCATAAAGAGCCTTTTTGAGTTTGAAAACATGATCGGGAGATTTAAAATCTTCAAAACCGGGGGGTTGTTCAACATAAACTTCTTCTTGAATAACACCATTTAGAGAAGCACTTTTCACATCCATTTGATATAAATTGAAATTCATAGAAGAGGCAAAAGCAAGCAATAAATGAATAGCTTCTAATCTAGCTACGGGAGCATATGTTTCTTCATAGTCAATACCCTCTTCTTGATTATAGCCTTTTGCTACAAGCCTAGCTTTGTTTCTAGTGATTACACCATTTTCATCTAGTTTGTTTCGAAAAACCCATTTCGTACCAATTATGGTATGATTTTCGGGTCTTGGCACCAAATCCCAAACGTCATCCCGTTTGAATTGGTTAAGCTCCTCTTGCATTGCCAAGGTCCAAAATTCATCCCCAATTGCTTCGGAGATGGTTGTTGGTTCAATTTGAGAAACAAAAGCAGTATGTCCTAAGGTGTTCTTAAGGGAGTTTCGGGTACTTACCTTTTCTCCGACGTCGCCAATTACCTGTTCGAGAGGGTGATCTTTGATTGTCCTCCACTCGTTAGGCATTTTCGTTTCTTTCTCCAATTGTGGCGTTTCCTCCGTTGATTATTCCAAGATTTCATCTTGAATTTCCTTAGGAGTTTCCTCTTGTACTTTGTCTTTTAAACTATTTAAAATACCTGCAAGATCAGAACAAGAATCCTTTCTCGCCAAACGAGCATTATTTTCGGAAAACAAAATATGAGGGGATTCCTCCACAGTTTGGGTTCTATTATTAAATACCCTATATGCTTTGCTACGTGAAGAATACCCAATAAAAAATCCTTCATCGGATTTGGCATCAAATTTTCCCAATTGATCTTTTCCATTGTTATGAATAAAAACTTTACAACCGAATACTCTAAAATGGGAGATATTTGGTTTCCTTCCCTTGAAGAGTTCATAAGGGGTTTTCATGAGTATTGGCCTTATGACTACTCTATTTAAAACGTAGCATGCGGTACTCACGGCATCCGCCCAAAAATGTTTGGGAATCTTAGCCTCTTCGAGCATGGTTCTTGCCATCTCTTCGAGACACCTATTTTTCCTTTCCACCACCCCATTTTGTTGTGGTGTTCGTGGAGCGGAAAAGGTATGCTCGATACCGAGTTCGTCACAAAAGTCCGCAAAGAGATTGTGATCAAACTCTCCCCCATGATCATTTCTAATTGAAGTGACGGTTGTTTCCTTTTCGTTTTGAACACGTTTAAGAAAATATTTAAAATTCTGAAAAGCATCACTTTTATGGGCAAGAAATAAAGTCCAAGTAAATCTAGAATAATCATCAACAATAACAAAAGCATAACGATTTCTACCAAGACTTTCAATGCGAGATGGTCCAAACAAATCCATGTGAAGCAATTGCAATGGTCTAGTAGTTGAAACAATATTTTTCTATCTAAAAGATGCTTTTGTTTGCTTCCCTTTTTGACAAGAATCACAAATAGAGTCATTTTCAAATTTCAAATTTGGAAGACCAACAACTAAATTTTGTGAAACCAATTTGTTCAAAAGATGCATGTTGATGTGAGCTACTCTACGATGCCATAACCAAGAATCATCCTCTTTGCTCATTAAACAATTCACATATTCGGGTGAAGAATTTGCAAGATCAACCATATAAATGTTATCCATTCTAAAACCACGAAGGATAATTTTAAAATCGCTATGTCTAAAAACTAAGCATTCATCCGAATCAAATTAAACAAGATTTCCCTTGTCACATAATTGACATATGCTCAAGAGATTATGTTTTAAACCTTTAATATATGCTGAATGGAAGAAATTTCATCCTTACCGACCGATCCGATGCCGATAATCATTCCTTTGTTGTTATCACCAAAAATAACACTTCCCCCTTCCTTGTGTTCTAGTAGAAGGAATTTGAATTCGTCTCCTGTCATGTGCTTGGAGCATCCACTATCAAGGTACCATAGTACACTTGATCCCTTCAAACATGCCTACAAAACAGATTAATAAGTTTTAGGTACCCATGCCATTTTGGGTCCTTGGGGGTTAGGCAAATCATAGTGATGTGATTGAGTGTTATGTATATGTCGTGTAAAACAAGCAGGAGCAATATGTCCAATTCGTCTACAATAATGACAAGTCACGTTAGGATTATGCATCCTTCTAGGTTGATAGTAATTGGACGGACGAAATTCATTTACTCTATTCTTGACAATATAACTATTGCGCAAATCATGAAAATCATTTCTCCTACCATTTGTTCTAGGATATTCATCATTTCTAGAATAGTTGTTTCTAGGTTGGAAGTCATTTCTAGGTGTTCTAAAAGGTTCAAAATTCCTTCTAGTGTTTGGCCTAGAATGTGCATTATTTCTAGCATGATTATTTCTAGGTTGCGATTGATGAAAACCATTTCTAGGTTTGTTGTATCTAGGATGAACATTTGTTTTATTTATCCTAGGTTGAGCCTAAGGTGGTTGGGGGTTGGCTTCAACTTTCTCTTTAGGCTCGTTTCTAAAACCTATGCCATGCTTGGTCGACTTCAAATTAACAAGCACTTCATTCAAATTTTTATGAGAAGAGTTAAACTTATCTAAGGTGCCCTTAAGCCTTTCTACTTCATTTTTGAGATGCATGCAAGAAGTACAATTTCTAGAACTCTCGGGCTTGTCGGCACTTCTCTTGCCAAAAAATTTGTTTTCCTCTTTCAACTTCTCATTTTCTAAAATCAGTTTTTCCAATTCCTTTTCTTTAAAAGAGAGTTGTTTTTGAAAATCTTTTTCTTTTAAAGAAGCATTTTCTTTTATACTCTTAACAGTTTTTGAAGCTTTAATAAATTCGCTATACAACTCATCAAAAGCATTTTGCATTTCTTCAAGGGAAAAGAAATTTTTGGAAGAAATTTGACATACCTCTTCTTTGTTGTCTTCTTGTGCCATAAGACAAAGATTTGCGGCTTTGTCTTCTTCTTCCTCACTTGACTCGTCACCGGAGTCGCCTCCCCAAGATATGTATGCTCGTTGCTTCTTGAAGGGTTTCTTCTCCTTTTTAGCATTTGGGCAATTTGATTTAATGTGCCCGGTTTCTCCGCACTCATAGCACTTTATTTGATCTCATTGCTTTTTGCCCTTTCGTTCATACTCTTTTCGCATGAACTTTTGAAATCTCTTGATAACGAGTCCGAACTCGTTGTCTCCGTCCTCATCATTTTGAGGCTGGCTTGTGCTTGCCTTGAGAGCGATTCTTTGCTTCCTTTGATCATCAACAAGAGGGTTAAGTATAGCAGATTCATAAGTTTTAAGATTACCTCTTAATGCGTCGATGGTGACATTTGAAATGCCAATGGATTCTTGAATCGCGTCGGCCTTGGATCGTCATTCCGGAGTGAGACTTCGGAGAATTTTTCGGACAAGTTCCTTATCCGTGAAGGTCTTCTTAAGAGCATGTAAATCATTTACGATTTTTGAAAATCGTTCAAACATCTCATCGACCTTTTCGCCTTCCTTCATGTGAAACAATTCATATGCATGGGTTAGGAAATCAATTTTGGCTTCCCCTACCTGGTCCGTACCTTCGTACGTAATTTCCAGCTTGTCCCACATTTGCTTCGCCGTTGTGCAACAAGATATCTTCCTGTAATCATCAGCATTTACAGCACAATATAATAAATTAGTAGCTTTAGCATTATTTTGCACCTTTCGGATATCATCCGTATCGTATTCTTCTTCGGACTTTGGGACCCATTCATTTTCAACCTTCTTGGTTGGAATTTGTTCTCCATTCATTATGACCTTCCAAAGATGAAAACTATTTGATTATACAAATATTCTCATCCTCTCCTTCCAGTATGTATAATTTGTACCATCGAATAGCGGTGGTCGGGTGGAGCATTGTCCTTCACCTATTCCTGCAAAAGAATTACGAGTAGAAGCCATGGATGTTTCTCTCAAACGATTAAGTCTTCAGAGAGTTGGGCTCTGATACCAATTGTTAGATAATACGCTTAACGTTAGAGGGGGGGTGAATAGCGTTATAATAAAAATTAGCGTAAACTTGCGGAATTTAAAATTGCGGGAAATAAATAAGTGCGATAAGTAAATAAATTAGAATAAACGCACCGATGTATCCTGGTTCACCACAACCCGTGGCTAGTCCAGTCCCCTAGAGACTCTCTCGAGATTTCCACTAACTTGTTAAGCTTACGGGTGCTCAACAAACCGTTACAACTTGAGGACACAAGCCTCAACAACCTTTGCTCGGAGATACAACACTCCAAGACTTCAACCAAGGAAACACAAGTTCCTTCATACAACACAAGGGACTAACACTTCCCTTCAAGTGTACAAAAACACTTAGCACTCAAACAAGACACTCCTTTAAGAGTAGATATGAGTAAAAAGAATACTCTCAAGATCGCAACAACTTTCGACAGGAATTTGGCTCTCAAAAGCTTATGTAATGAATATAAAATGATAAGCAATAAAGCATGCAAGCTTCAGCAATTGTATGATCAGTTGTTGTATGTTGTTGTACTTAAAAGACTGAATTGAAGCTGTATTTATAGTTGAAAAACTTTGTATTACCGTTGCCTAATTGCCAATTAAGAATTGTTGATTTTACTCTGTGACAATCGATTGTCAAATTACCACAATCGATTGTTTGCCAGTTCTTCCAAAATCAATCCCAGATTTTACGCATAACAATCGATTATTTAAGACTCACAATCGATTACTGGCAACGTTCAAAAAATCATTTCTAGATTTTACTTAAAACAATCGATTGTCAGAAATCTACAATCGATTACTGGCAACGTTCAAAAAATCATTTCCAGATTTTACTTAAAAACAATCGATTATAAGAAATCAATAATCGATTACTCAGCAACGTTCAAAAAATCCTTTCCAGATTTTAATTAAAACAATCGATTGTAGGAAATCAATAATCGATTACCTGACGGTATTTGAAAATATTTTGGCAACGGTCAGTTATACAATCGATTATATTAAGTTAACAATCGATTATATATCAGTCTTGAAAAATCAATTTAGACACTGCCTCTTGACAATCGATTGTCATAGGTTCACAATCGATTATTTAATAACTTTGAAAAAGTCTGGAAGACACTGCCTCAACACAATCGATTGTCATAAGTTCACAATCGATTATTTTGTGACACTGAAAAATCTGATGGACACTGTCTCTTCACAATCGATTGTCATTAGCTTCACAATCGATTATTTTGAGCTTTGAAAAACTTTGATGGACACTGCCTCATCACAATCGATTGTCATAAGGTTCACAATCGATTGTCATGCAGATTTGAAAAATCTGCTCACTGCCTTAACACAATCGATTGTCATAAGTTCACAATCGATTGTCAAGCAGCTGACTTAAACATAATCGATTATCATAAGTACATAATCGATTATCTTAGTCCAGATTTTAGAGGCATGTTTAAAAATCATTTTGACTAAAGTAAATATGCATTATTTAAAATCATTTTGCTCTAAATTGAATATGCATGATTTTAAAAATATTTTTACGAGAGAAGCCAAGTCTTGAGTTCAAGTTGTCGGATCAAGATCACAATTAAATACCGACTCATATAAAACTTAATCTCGATCTTTGTCTTGTGCTTGAATCTCGTTATAAATCAATTTTGCGCTTGTGCTTGCACCTCGTCATATGTCAATTTGCGCATAGTTTGTCATTCATCAAAACCTACAAATGTGAACACACGTTTAGTATAATGCCATGAGAACGTGTTTCCAACCATTCAAACAATACATATCCAGCTCCGTATTGCTTTACTTGTTAACCTGTAACTCACAGCTAGATAACTATTCAAATGCCCAAACATTGTGTAGTGCTGAGTTTGAATGAATAAGGCCAATTAAGTAGTTAAGATTCAGTGGCTGACTGAACAAATTATGCACTTATTGTTAACACGCCTCATATTCGAAAGTTATTATTCAGCTTCTGGGCCTATTAAGACCAAGCAGCTTTCCCCTTGGTGCAAACAAGACTTGGGCTTGCGATTGAGCCCAATTTCCCAAGGGTCATTGAACGAGTTGAAGCTTCAGTTTTCTTCCCTGGGTTGCTTTTAAGGCCCAATTTACTAGGAACTTTGTTAATATAGCATATTCCATAAGGTTTGAACATTTAAAAATTGAAGATTTGAACGTTGCAAAAAATGTATCATCGATTAATTGAGCCTTTTTAGAGGCACTTTTCTATATATAAATAATAGTTTTCTTTAGGATTGGCCTTTAAAAATAAAAATGAGGCACGCCGTGCTAAGCAGAATTTATAAATTGTGTGGCCCTCTTTAAGTGCTTATATAAAATATTATTTAGAGGTTCGGGATATGCCGTTTAGCGAATTTCACTGTTTCCCACATAGATAATAACACACTAGTCGCTTTTAGGTGCGTCTTTAATAATTTTACCTTCCTAAACTCGGGTGCGAATTTATGTGACCCAAATCAAAATCTCAACGAAGATGAAATGTTTCAAAATCCACTGGTGCATTTATGTGACGTGGTTCGACGCATCTTTTAACGACGTTTCCATTTTCTCTAAAAACAATGATAAAAGTGGTATAAAGATAAAAAGCACATAAGCTAAAACATGTTCTAAAATCAGATAATTTAAGCCAAAATATGACAGTTAGCGACCGTGCTAGAACCACAGAACTAGGGAATGCCTAACAACTTCTCTCGGGTTAACAGATTCCTTACTCAGATTTCTGGTTCGCGGACTGTTAAACAGAGTCATTTTTTTCTCGATTCGGGATTCTAACCGGTGACTTGGGACACCAAAAATCTCCCAAGTGGCGACTCTGGAATCTCTTAAATAATTGAATCCCGTTTCGATTGTCCTTTAATTAAAAAAAATTCCCTTATCTACACCCTTCACCGGGTTATGATAGCAAAAAGGAGGTGTGACAGCTCTGGCGACTCTGCTGGGGATTGAACCCATAATCTCTGGTTCAGGGTTCAAGAATTCGAGCTTAGAATAATTGTTGTATTTGGCTTTGTTTATCATCTTCTTTTACATGTTGACTTAATGTGCAAAATAATATTTTTTACCACTTTGATATTATTTGAATTATATATAAACTGTTACAAAACCCTTCTCTCTTTATCTTCGGGGATGTGCTCGCTGGTCGAGACTCCCTATTCTGTTAGTGTCATACCGTAAAATAATAAAGAGGCTCGGAGAGGTTACAAAGCCGGACGATCTTGCGGGTCCCCGGTATGTAGCCCCCTCCTCGACTCGAGTTGTCCGCTCGGGTACACAGTCTAGAACAAATACCCAGGCTTAAACTTAGAATAACAAAACCTCATGCCGGATCCCTAGTAGGAACGCTTATCTGCATCATGCATTTGACTTAGGGGACTGAACACAGGGGTTGGGTTCGTCTAGTACAGGTGTACCCGAAATAACGGACCATCTTGATGCATCCTATGTGCTACATGTTGCATTCATTCAAGGGTAGAAAGTTCATTTGGCGGACCAATGATAGATGAGGGTAAATGAAAAACAAGAGAAGAACAGTGAAAAGAAAAGAGGGTGAAGGGTGAAAATAAAGCAAGTACGATTTTTAGTTATGTTTTTGTTTGTTGGAAATTGTGTGAATTGAGTTGTGTCAATGGACTCTACTATTGAAATTCTTAGAGTTCAAGTTGGAATTCTCTTGTCAAACTTATTTTATGCTGGTGAAAGTTCTGTTGAGATCAGTCTGGGGATAACGGACTATGTCCCCAGCAGAGTCGCCAAAGCTGTCACACCTCCTTTTGGCTACTACAACCTGGCGAAGGGCGTAATAAAGGGAGTTTTTCCAATGAAAGGATAATCTAAACGAGATTCAATTACTTAAGAGGATTTTAGAGTCGCCACTTAGGAGATTTATGGTGTCCCAAGTCACCGTTTAGAATCCCGAATCGAGGAAAGAATGACTCTGTTTAACAGTCCGCGAACCAAAAATCCGGGTACGGAATTCTGTTTACCCAGGATAAGGTGTAAGGCATTTTCGGGTTCCGTGGTTCTAGCACGGTCGCTCAACTGTCATATTTGGCTTAAAGTTTTTGATTTTAGAACATGTTTTAACTTATGTGCTTTTTGCCTTTAAACCGCTTTTATTATTATTTTTAGAGAATATTGCAACGTTATTAAAACATGCCTTGAACCACGTCACATAAATGCACCTGTGGATTTTGACACATTTTGACTTCGTTGGGATTCAGATTTGGGTCACATAAATGTGCAACCAAATTTAGGAAAAATAATGTTATTAAACACACGTCTAAAGCAACTACACGTTTGCACTTTACGAGGGCCGTGTAATTTACTATATGACATGCCTCAGAATCGAAGGATAAAAAAGAATAATTTAAACGAGGGTCTTGCATTTGAGATTTTTGTTTGGCACGGCACACCTCCATTTATTCAATTCCAAGCCAACATAATTAAATAGGTTTATGCCAATATAATTAATCCAATATCCCTTTATCGTATGATCTAACACATTTTGCATATTGATTCAAACGAATTCAAACAACCTAATTCATTCTATTGAGAGTGTAGGACAAACAATAAGACAAACCTTTCCTCAACTTTCCCGTGATCCAGGGAATGTTGGCTTTCTAATAGCTTTACAACAACTAAATCAACAGGATTCTTTTCCTTCCTACTCAAATTTGAATATGCCAATGAAAGTTTGAGAACTGGTGACAAATCAGCTCAAAATAGAACAGAAATCCAGCGTGTTCATCAGTGAGCATTTGTGCACATTATTACATGAACATTTCAGTAACTTCCTATTGAATCATATAAACACATTTAGCGAAGCAACAACAACTTAGGAGCTCAACAACGGTAAAACACAAACCTAAAAGGATCCAGATTCAATTCGGAATCACAAGAGTCCTCCTTGAACACACAATACATGGATCAAAAACCAAGTTCTAATCCAAATAGCCGAGGCGATAACATATAAGGCGAATAGACCAACTAATTCAAGCAACTTCCATTTTACTTGTATTCACAAATAATTAAATACTACATTAAGAGGAAAGAAGAACTAAACCATCGATGGTCATTAATTAACGAAGATTATAGCAAATACACAGATGAAAGAAAATACACTCTCATTCATTCAAGCAGCAAGGTTTTCTTCCAAAACTAATGTTTCCTCAATACAGGCAGTAAGTCGTTTTAGCACTAACATCTACATCGACAAGTGAGTTAAGACAACTTCAAACTCGACTCAATTGAAATTCAACCAAGAAAACCAAGCAAACATACGGTATATTCATGTAAGGCTCGACGGATTCGAACACTAACTCTATCATCACAAAAATCATATTACATCGTAATCCCAATATCTCCAAGCAAAACAAATTCGAAATCAAAGACTTAGGCATGAAAGTAAAACAGAGTATAGGTAACGCAAATCTAACAAAATTAAATAATATGGGAAAAATAGATTATGAACCTGAAAATCAAGCTTCCAATTTAGTGGAAGTGTTCAACAATTACACAAGTAACATAAGCCAGCAAAAGATTAGCTCAGGCAAAAGCGAACAGAATTGAAATGAACAGAGAGCGATGAGTGGAACTTCGATGATGACCTCAACGCTCGACGACTGGAAATATCTCATGTATTGTCACTATTTCTGCTGTATTCCCATTCAATTGTATGTGTGTGCATGTTTACCGGTGCTGTCGTGAATGAAAAAAATGGCAGAAACAACAGGGGTCGTTTGGGACCGTCAAACGTTACAGAACCAGGGGGTTTGAAGAAGACGGGAAAGGGGGCTGGGTTGTTTCTCTGGTGTTGCATCGCCGGTCATGTGAACTTGGTGAAGGTGGGATCGTATATATGTGTGTGACGGAGAAGATGATCGAGAGAGAGGGGGGTTGTCTTCAAAAGCTGCACAGCTTCATTCAAAAATTTTCTAGGCGCCTCTCTATCTTCTCTGTGTATATGTGTGCATATTGTCTATATAGGTGTGCGTTTTTTGTGAAGAAGCCAAAGTTGCGCAGCTTCCTCTTCTGCATAGGCGTCCGTCTCCTCTTGTTTTGTATATGCGTGTGTCTCTATAGTGTTTTTTCTGTGTATTAGGTTTTATAGGTTAGGAAGTGGATTTGGGTATTGGGTTGGGTTGGGTCAACCCGATTTGGGTTTGGGTAGGGTCTAATTTAGGTTGGGTTTAAAAGAGAAATTGTTTGGGCTTGAATTTTAATAAGATTTGGCCCAAAAACATAATTCCTCACTTTTGTTTTCGTATTTTTTAATTTCTTTTAAATTAAAACTAAAAATAACACCTAAATTAATTCCTAGTCAAATTATTTCAAATTAAACTAATTACTACTACTAATACTTATTGCAACTAATTAAAATCAAATTAAACGGAAAACTACCGAAATTCAGAGACTAAAATTAAAAGTGCAAAATTAACCATTTTTATGATTCTTTTCTTCTTCTTTTTTTCTTTTTTAAAAAACACAATTAACTCAATGTAACTAGTTCATAAATGCAAATTAAAAACAACTTAGCATAAAATAAAAATGTGATGTTTTTATGGTTTTTCTATGATTTGAAAATATTAAAAATGCATGAAATGCAACTAAAATAAAGAAAAATTCCTAAAATTAATAAAAAAATTATTTTGGACTATTTTTAGGAGTTATTTTCATGTAGGGCAAAAATCACGTGCTCACAGCTGCCCCTCTTTGCGCGGAAACACGAAGAGTTTTCGTGCAAAGATAAGTGAGCAAATACGACCGATTTTTTCCCGTTTGAGTACTCCATGGGAAGCATTGTGAAAAGATTTGACTGCACCCTGCTTCAGAGATTTCCTACATATCCTCAGCTAAAGAAGAATCAGGTCAGTGTAGTTCAGGAGTGAGCGAGATGAAGGAGTATGCTGAGACGAAGATCCAGTCGAGGTGCCGTTCCGCCGAGGTTCCGGTTCGCAATCCTGTTATTACATCAAAATCAAATGAATGAAAAAGACTAGCTAAACCTGTCAACTACGTGTTACAAGGTTCCTACTATAAGTCTTCTGAAGCTTGAACTTGAGTCTTGAGTGGTTCTTCATTCAGACCTTAGATTTCAACCTTGACGCTTGTTATGTGCAGGTACCAGCTCGTTCTTCTTTAGCATTTCTTAATTAGAACCGCATATGTATCGCTTGCGACCTCAACCATGCCTTGAGAAATTCACATCTTTTATCTGCTTTTATTTGGATTAACTTCCTGCTTGCCTTCCTTTTTTCTTCTTTTTTTCTTTATTATGACTAACTTTTGTTGATTATCTTGGACTGTTTACTTGCATTCTTGCCACGAGCTTCTCTTGTTGCTGACTTGAATTGTAATCTGAGATGTTTTCCCTTTCTCCATGTGGATGCCTGGTTGTTGAACTCGAATTATATTCCCTTGTTCTCCGGGTGGATAGCTGATTATCAAAACGTAACACTTGAAAAATATTCCCTTGTTCTACAAGTGCGCGCCTGATTACCAAAACTTGAAATTTTGAAAAATATTCCCTTGTTCTACATGTGGGCGCCTGATTACAAAAACTTGAAATTTTAAAAAATATTCCCTTGTTCTACAGGTGGGTGCCCACCTGTTTTTCAAAATTTCAAGTCATGGTAGTCAGGCACCCACCTGTAGAACAAGGGAATATTTTTCAAAATTCATGTTTTTGTAATCGGGCGTCCACCTGTAGAACAAGGGAATATTGTTCAAGTGTTACGTTTTGATAATCAGGCACCCACCTGGAGAAAAAGGGAATATAATTTGAGTTTTGCAACCAGGCATCCACATGGAGAAAGGGAAAATATCTCAGATTACAATTCAAGTCAACAACAAGAGAAGCTCGTGGCAAGAATGCAAGTCAACAATCCGAGATAATCAGCAAAAGTTAGACACAATAAAGAAAATAGAAGAAAAAAGGAAGGCAAGCAAGAAGTTAATCCAAATAAAAGCAGGTAAAAGATGTGAATTTCTCAAGGCATGGTTGAGGTCACAAGCGATACACGTTCGGTCCCAATTAAGAGAAGTTGAAGAAGAACGAGCTAGTACCTGCACATAACAAGCGTCAAGGTTGAAATCTAAGGTCTGAATGAAGAACCACTCAAGACTCAAGATCAAGCTTCAGAAGACTTATAGATAGGAACCTTGTAACTCGTAATTGATAGGTTTAGCTAGTCTTTTTCATTCTTTTGATTTTGATGTAATAACAGGACCGCGGACCGGCACCTCGACCGGATCTTCGTCTCGGTATACTCCTTCATCTCGCTCACTCCTGAACTACACTGACCTGATTCCTCTTTACCCGAGGATATGTAGGATATCTCAGAAGATGGTGCGGTCAATCTTTTCAAAATGCTTCCCATGGAGTATTCAAACGGGCAAAAATCTCTCGTATTTGCTCACTTATCTTTGCGCGAAAACTCTTCGTGTTTCCGCACAAAGAGGGGAAGCTGTGAGCACGAGATTTTTACCCTACATGAAAATAACTCCTAAAAATATACCAAAATAATTTTTTTATTAATTTAAGGAATTTTTCTTTATTTTAGTTGCATTTTTTAATATTTTCAAATCATAGAAAAACCATAAAAACATCACATTTTTAATTTTATGCCACCTTAGGTTAAATTTGCATTTAGGAATTAATTACATTGAGTTAAATGTGTTTTTAACTCCCTTTTCTGAAAACACCTCCTTATTGCTACCACTACCCGGTGAAGGGCGTAGATAAGGAAGTTTTTCCAATTAAAGGACAATCAAAACGGCATTCAATTAGTTAAGAGATTTCAGAGTCCCCACTTGGGATATTTATGGTGTCCCAAGTCACCGGTTAGAATCCCGAATCGAGGAAAGAATGACTATGTTTAACAGTCCGCTAACCAAAAATCCGAGTAAGGGATTCTGTTAACCCAGGAGAAGGTGTTAGGCATTCCCGAGTTCCGTGGTTCTAGCACGATCGCTCAACTGTCATATTTTGGATTAAATTATCTAATTTTAGAACATGTTTTAACTTATGTGTTTTTTAACTTTAAACCACTTTTATCATTATTTTTAGAGAAAATTGCAACGTCGTTGAAACATGCCTCGAACCACGTTACATAAATGCACCCGTGGATTTTGACACATTTCAACTTCGTTGATATTTGGATTTAGATCACATAAATGCGTAACCGAGTTTAGGAAGGTAAAATTATTAAAGACGCGCCTAAAAGCGACTAGAGTGTTATTATCTTTGCGGGAAACCGTGAAATTCGCTAAACGGGATATCCCGAATCTCCAAATATTTTATATAAGCACTTAAACAGGGCCACGCAATTTATAGATTCTGTTTAGCGAGGCACGCCTCATTTTCTTTTTTAAAAGCCAATCCTAAAGCAAACGATGATTTATCTATAGAAAAGTGCCTCTAAAAAAGCTCAATAATCGATGATACATTACTTGGAATGTTCAAATCTTCAAACCTTATCGAATCTGCTATATAAACAAAGTTCCTAGTAAGTTGGGTCTCAAAATCAACCCAGAGAAGAAAACTGAAGCTTCAGCTCGTTCAGATGACCCTTGGGAAATTGGGCTCAATCGCAAGCCCAAGTCTTGTTTGCACCAAGGGACAATCTGGTTGGGTCATAATAGGCCCAGAAGCTGAGTAATAACTTTCAAATCTGAGGTGTGTTAACAATAAGTACATAATTTGTTCAATCAGCCACTGAATCTTAACTACTTAATTGACCTTATTCATTCAAACTCACCACTACACAATGTTTGGACATTTGAATTGCTATCTAGCTGTGAGTTACAGGTTAACAAGTAATGCAATACGAAGCTAGATATCTATTGTTTGAATTAGAACGTACTATTTTCGAGTTTCATTTTTCACAAACACGCAATATTTAAGCTTACACAACCAAACATTCTAAAATTTACAGAAGACACTGGTTTTCCAAAATGCTCAGGCAATCTTACACTAACATCTCCTGTTAAATCCAATTTTTCAGATAAAATAGGAACAAGCACTTGAACTGACTATACCACTAGTTAACCTCACTACTATTGTTGCAAATTTAAAATATTAGTCCAAATGTCCAATTACTACAAGTCAAATCAGTGCAAATGTCCAATTGTTACAAGGCGATTGTCTCTATCATAAGGTATATCAAAAAAACTAAAGGAAAAGAAAGCGAAGTGAGGATTCATAGAGAAACAAGAGACATAGATATTCAAACTTGGGAGTATATCAGTTCAATCTCCATACATCAATAGACATAGAAATGTACCTGGAATTCAGCAAGAAAGAGAGCCTATGAGTAAACGAAGCAACTAGCAAGCAAGCAGCAGCCAATCGACCAATAAACACCCAAAGATTCAGGAAGATTTTGAGAAAAAGCAAAACATTTAACAGGAATAGGACAACACTAAGGATTTCTGAAGAATATAGGAGAGCCTAGTATCTATTTATATATATCTTAATTCACTAAATCTTCAAAAAGAAAAGTGTGCTCGAAAACCTGAAAGTTCCGGCCAAAGTCCCCCATTTTGTAAGTGAAGCCTTAGGGCAACACCAATTCCTTTGTTTTCCTATTAGTCCCTTACTCAAATTTCATTTTTACCTAAATAGTCCTTAATTTTCTGACTTGTGCCTCAAGTTTGAGGCAGCAATTATGCTTAACCCCCTCACTAGAATGTTCTAGGGGGTTGTTACAGGATTCTTTATGTTTAAATACCCTCTATACCCCTGTCCCTTTTCCTAATTAAGTGACCTATGGTTTTTACCCTTGGTTTCCATTTGGTTTGGTCAAATCGGACCCTAGTCAATTGCATTCAAGTTATGGGCCAATTTCATGGTCTGGACTACAGGCTTAATTGAAGAGTTTAAGAATTAATCAATACAATTCAGGTTTCAAACAAATATCTTAATGTGGACTATTCAGTAACAATTATCATAACTTCAGGATCATATGAATATTCATGCATTTTTATGTCAAAAACAATGAATCAAAACGACCAGGAAAGGAAACCAATCAATTAATTCAGGACTTACAAAATAACCCAGTTACAACAATCAGTAAAACTTAGAAGCAAGAAAGGAGATTAAATACCCAGGCTATACGAGAACAAGACTAATATCAGAAATTAACAATATTTACACAAACTTAGCCTTAACAAATGCAAATTTAGTATAAGATTCTAAAAGAAACCTACCCAGAATTTCAAGCATGGTATAAAGCAGAGACGATGTGTATTTCAGGACTTTCAGATATGAACAAACAAAACTCAGTAGCACAAGGGTGAGCCTAAGTTCATACTACTCAGAAGATCAATAAGACTAAAGGTAGCCAGAAGAATAACAAACCGAAATGACTATGAAAATACAGAAGACAAGTAAAAAGGAAAATAAAGTAATTGAGGCAAGAAATATCTACAAAACACAAGCATTGACAAAGAATTAAGAGACAGGACACTTAACTTTTCGTGCATGCAAACCTAGCTTAGAATTTTTCCAGTTCCAATGAGTTTCTGACCTCTTCTTGGGAGATTTTTAACCTCTAAGGCATTATGCCTTGAGTATCGGAGAGGGACGAAGGGTTCAGGGGTGGGGTTTTGTGATTCTGATACCAAGTGAAGTCTCAGATCTGATTTTCCTTCGTGGTCATTTGTGTTTGCGGGCTGTGGGTGGTAGAGTTAGGGAGAGGGACAGAAGAGGGTCATCGCAGACCAGTTTGAACAAGTTCCGGTGGTTTTAGTATTTAGGGTAAACTTTGATGTAATATTTGATCCGTTTCATTTGGATTCGAAGGGCAAGGTATGGATGGTTGGAAAGAGGGAGGGGAGGTGGTTCAAGGGTGTAACTTTGGGTTGGTTTGGGGTTGGGTCACTGGAGACGGTGGTTCCGGCGATCCTTCTATTGAATATTTGAAAAGATGGGGATTTTTTCGAAGGAAGCCGACCACAGGACGGGGAAGAGGGTGGTGTTACAACAGGAGTGTTTGTACGAGAAAGATGGTTAGTTTTGTCTTTGTGTGTATAGAGGGATTTGGACATATATAAGGGGGTTTTGGGAATGATCCAGGTCCATTGGATGGCCTGAGATCAATGGCTGTGATGATTCGTCCCCAAAATGGTGTCGTTTTGGGACGTATTTTGTGGACTGGGTCGGGGATTTATTATTTGGGCTGGGCATGGGTGTTCTTTTACAGAGTTAAAGCATTTGGGCCACCCAGGTCTGGCCCAATTGTGGCCAGCCTGGGTGGTCTATTGTTATACATATATTGTTTTTTTTTTGTTTTCTTTTATCCTTTTTTTATTTAATTCCTAATTATATTTTAAAAGGAAAATCCTAAACATGAGAGTCATGTAGGAGTCGACTTAACAGGGTAAAAATCATATGCTCACAGCTGCACCTCTTTGCGCGGAAACACAAAGAGTTTTCGTGCAAAGACAAGTGAGCAAACATGAGCGATTTTCGTCCGAAGGAATACACTATGTGAAGCACTTTGAAAAACTCATGACCGAACCTTGCTTCAAAGGTTGCCTACATATCCTTGGCGATAAAGGAATCAGGTCAGTGTAGTTTTGGAGTGTTTGGTAGCTGGGACTACCGAGGCTGTGAGTTTACTATTTCTGTTGCTGGTACTGCTGCTAGACCCCCTTACTACACCATTGTGAAAAGTAAAGAAGCTAGCCTAAACCATGAGCTATGGATTACAAGAAACCTATCTATATCTTCTGACTTGTTATACGTCCTTGTTGTCTCGCATTTCTTGTTGTGGAACTTCATGTCGCCTTGATGTCTAGTATTTCTCTTCCTCTATGTTTGATGCCGAATTGTTGGTCTTAAGATGTACTCTTTCGAAAGCATTCCCTCGTTCTACAGGTGGGCGTCTGGTTGCCTGAACTCGCAATTTGAAAGATCCTCCCTTGTTCTGCAGGTGGGCACCTGATCAAAACTTGATTTCCGAGAAATATCCACTTGTTCTCCATGTGGGTTCCTGATTCCTGAACTCAAATTGTGTTCCCTTGTTCTTCACGTGGGTGCCCGATTATCAACACTTGACACTTGAAGAATATTCCCTTGTTCAACAGGTGGGCACCTGATTGCTAAAACTCGAAATTTGAAAAATATTCCCTTGTTCTACAAGTGGGTGCCTGATTACAAAAATTTAAAATTTTGAAAATATTCCCTTACTTTACTGGTGGGCGCTTGATTTCAAAATTTTGAAAAATATTCTCTTGTTCTACAGGTGGGCGCCTGATTTCGAAATTTAAAATCTTGAAAATATTCCCTTATTCTATATGTGGGCGCCTGATCGTTAAAATTTTGAAAAATATTCCCTTATTTTACAGGTGGGTGCCTGACTATCAAAACATAAAATCATGAAAATATTCCCTTACTTTACAGGTGGGCGCCTGATTTCAAAATTTTGAAAAATATTCCCTGGTTCTACAGGTGGACGCCTGATTTCGAAATATAAAATCTTGAAAATATTCCCTTATTCTACAGGTGGGCACCTGATCGTTATAATTTTGAAAAATATTCCCTTATTTTACAGGTGGGTGCCTGACCGTGAAAACTTAAAATCTTGAAAATATTCCCTTACTTTACATATGGGCGCCTGATTTAGATATTTTGAAAAATATTCCCTAGTTCTACAGGTGGGCGCCTAATTTCGAAATTAAAAATCTTGAAAATATTCTCTTATTCTTCAGGTGGGCGCCTAATTGTTAAGATATTGAAAAATATTCCCTTATTTTACATGTGGGTGCCTGACTGTCAAACTTAAAATCTTGAAAATATTCCCTTAATTTACAGGTGGGTGCCTGATATCGAAATTTTAAAATTTTGAAAAATGTTCCCTTGTTCTCCAGGTGGGTGTCTGATTGCAAAGACTTAAAAAATTTGAAAAATATTCCCTTGTTCTACAGGTGGGCACCTGATTGTTAAAACTGGTCCTGACCATTCTCAACTGCTGACAATTTCAAGATTATGTTGTGCTTCTGAAAAGGCATTATTTTCCACTATGTATTGCTACGAGTTATATCTGCCGGGGATCTGCTGGCGACTGGTGATTAAAATTACTTCCCATTAACCAGGTGGGTCCTGACAACTTTTAATTTGATGGCAAGAGGTGACAGCTGAGGGTTAGTATTTAGGGCTACATCTCACTATCCACGGGGGGTCCTGACGACTCATGTTGACTCTTGCTGGGGAAGTATCTAAACTAAGTCCCATTTTCAGGAGGGTCCTGATGACTCTTACTGACTCAGCTGGGGAAATTTGAAATCTTCCTTCTAAATCCCATTTTTCAGGAGGGTCCTGACGACTTTTCTTAACTGTTATTGACTCTGGCTGGGGATATTTTGGCTCTAAGTCCCATCTTTCAGAAGGGTCCTGATGACTCTTATCGACTCTTGTTGACTCTGGCTGGGGAGATTTTGGCTCTAAGTCCCATTTTTCATGAGGGTCCTGATGACTCTTATCGACTCTTGTTGCCTCTAGCTGGGGAGATTTTGGCTCTAAGTCCCATTTTTCAGGAGGGTCGTGATAATTTCTATCGACTCTTGTTGGGGAAATATCTAATCTAAGTCCCGTTTTTCAGAAAGGTCCTGATGACTCTTATTGACTCTGGTTGGGAATGTATTTGGGTTTGACCATGCCACCCAACTGTTGGTGTTCTAAGCTAATTCCCATTTTTCAGGAAGGTCCTGACAACTCTAACTGAATCCTACTTCGACATGCAAGTCATTTTGTGCCCTTTGCTATCCATGATTATATCTAACCTTTAAATAAGTCCCATTTTCCAGGAGGGTCCTGAGGGTTTCAACTTAAATGCCAGTTCTAATTTTAGGTTGTTTCTGCGACTCTTACTGGGGAGGTGTTGGAGCTTGCCTATGTTACTCGCCCCTGCTTAAGATTTAAAATGTGTTCCATCTCAACTTTTACGCCTATTTTAACCATTGGTTGTTTCTACTAGATTTTTGCTAATTAAAGTGTGTCCCATTGTGCTCTTTGCTGAGGAGGATGTTTATAACGGACTATGTCCCTTTGGAATTTTAACTTAGTACCACTTCCATGTACATACTGAGATTTTGATCATACCTGTCGTGCCGGACTTCCCCTGTGGATGGCCTCCCTTAGGTTCTTCTGGAATTTTTCTGCACCTGTTTTAATCAAAGAAAACTTGTCAGTTGAAAAGTTGTGGTTGGCTTGCGGGATTCTTGTTGGAAGCGGCCTCCTCATTGTAATGTTCTGTTGTGTTCAAATTTCCATATCGATGATGAGTTGCCTGAGTTAGTTGGCTGACACCTCTAACATTTACGGCTTTACTTTGCTCCCCATAATTGTGTTACATTTCTATCCTTTTTGCCAGAATCCTTGCACCTTTCTCAAGATTTCCAAGTCAATGTATTGTGCTTGGCTGACCCTCTGACCCATGTACCTTCACTCTGCTCCTCATTTTTGTGTTGCATTTCCGACCCTTTGATAAAATTCTCGCATCCTTTCCTGAGGTTATCCGACCAGTTTACGATGCTTGGCTGACCCTTTCGACCTTCCCCATTCTCGTGTTGCATTTTTTCACTTGCCATGGCAGCTTTGATTTCACCTTGAAAGACATGACTTGCTTATTAGCTGACCAACTTCTCTGTCGCTCTTATCACACAAAATACCTCTTCTCCGTTCAGACTTAATATCCTCTATTTGTTGCATTGCTGATGAACTGACATCTTCCCAACCTTTGTGTCCCACATGAATCTTAAACCACGTCCCTTGCCCCCACTCCATGTGTATGCTGTTTTTTTTTTAATTGACTTGAACCAATGGCCATGACCTTGAGGTCTGTTGCTCCTTCACTTGTCATGATGATTGATTTTCATTTGAAGACCCTGTTTTCCCCTTGACCAACCGCTTTGTTTGTAAACCTTAACCCAGAAAATACCTCTTCTCATTCGAACCCAATACTTTCCGTCTGTTGCATATGAACCGACCTCTGCCAAGCCCTTGTATTTTACCTGATCCCTAAAGCATAATTACCAAGGATCCTGATCCCTTGTTCTATTGTACTCCAAAGTCAATAGATGGAGTAGGCTTGATAAACATGAGACTATAGAACAAAACTACAATAACAAAGCTAGTTGGGACATTGAACATAAGACAAACATGCTATCGATCAGATGGTTGCATGCATTCTACATCAAAAATCAGCAATTTGGTCAAATGGATACTCCTCTACAGGCTGGTTGATGGTAGGGAAAATGTTTGAGGCTAGAAAATACATTGGCACTAATTCAAAAAAAAAAACTGTCGGTAGTTTAATTAAGCAGATATATCTTCAGCTAATTGGGAACAATGAGAGGATTTCATAGAAGACACTGAAATTTGGAAATGATGCTCGTCCAAAAGCTCAATTTACAATATGACTACAGATACAGGGAAAACTTCTGACTGTTGACATAATTGCCTCCTAGGGTATACATGTTGATCATGTCTGCAATCTATGTAATAGTCACAATGAAGCAAGAAACCATCTCTTCTTGAAATGTATTCTACCAAAGTCTAGGAAGGTGTGCTAAAATGGATAAAGGTTGCTAGTTTCAGGACAACACAATGGGAACAAGTGGAGAATTAGATCATTCAAGAGCAAAGGGTAAATCACAGAGAGCTCAGGTATTCAAGATAGCATATACAGAATTGGTGCATACAATATGGATTGAAAGGAATCAATGCGGATTTGAAAGGAGGTCAAGGAGTTCATATTGATTGGTGAGGGAAATTGCATATGTGTGTAATAACTGAGCATCTACTAGAATTAAAGAAATGGTCCAGTAGCTTAGTATTTAGTTAGTTCTAGTAGTAAGTATTTCTCTGTAGCTTAATTAAATAGAAGACTGTGATATAGTCTTGCTATGGTTTCTTATTTGTAAATATTCTGGTGATTAATAAAAAATTTAATTATGTTATGAAATAATATAAGAACAAGAACAATATAGAGAGAAGTAGAGAGAGGAGTATTCTTATTGATACTTTGGGATTGTTAGGGATGATTTACAATGGTAGAAGACCCCTTTATTTATAGGGAGGTGGTGACTTAGCCACCAAGTAGTAAACCCTAGAATCTCTCTAAATATAGACATTCACCTTAAATAGAGTTCTATTTATAACACTCCCCCTTGAATGTCTATTCAACAATGTGCCTCGTTAAAACCTTAAAACCAAAACCCAATGGGAAAAATTAAAGAGAATGAAAAAGAGTACACATGTTTGAATATGCGCCTATTGGTTGCCTCGTTAAAAACCTCGCAAGGAAAACCCAGTTGGGACAAAACCTTGTAAGGGAAAAAGAGTGCAACGCGCATTAACTCCCCCTGATAAGAACATCAATTTATATCCTTGAGCATTTGCATTCCAATCTTGTGCACCATCTTCAAAACAATCTTTGGTAGATGTTTGATAAATAAATCAACCATATTGACTTGAATAAATATTCCGCACCTTGAAATCATCATTCTTGATAGATATGAACATCTTCATATAATGTCGTGGAATGACTCTTCAATATCTTCATAGATGTATTCTCAATGCCATCATGCTTATAGTTATAGCAAGATACATATGTACACAGATTGTACTTAGGATGTGGTACTTCAGGACCAAGAATTGTGTATGCTTCAAGCAACTTAAATCTTTCAAGTTAAGTCATATAAATCACATAATAGACTTTAGATGCATATCAAGTTTTCATGTCATGCTAAACAAATAAGATATCGAAAACTGATTATACATACCTTTGACTTTATACTTTCAAGTGTTTGAACTATATGTCCAAATCTACATGTCTTTCATATGGAATCAAGTATTTGTCTATACGCTTTAAGCGTATCAAAGACTTTGTCCTTCTGGGACTTAATATGAGCATTTGTAGTGAGAATATAGTTACATTCTTTGGGTCAGCAAATGCGTATAGCATGCTTTGCAGTATGTTGCAATTGAATTATCCATTTTATGAACTTCAGGTTCATATCATGATATTCGGGGATTTACATATACAAATGATAATTCATCCCATGTAACCTTTTCTCAAGTGTTTATCATGTCTCCCCCTCATGTTAGTAAAGCTAACTTGTTTCCTCAACTTTGGAAAATCTTCTTTGTGTATTATTATGTCAATATACACAGCACATTAATAATAAGATGAAATTATTTGGTTCCTGACCCTGAACCACTTGTGAGGGGAGAATATACTCTCGTATACAACGTATATCAAACTGATATATATAACTTTGTTCTCATAAGAAACAGTTTAGCTATTAAGTGGAAGCACTCAATAATTATCTTGCTAAACCAACTTTGATATAAACCAACTTATCAAGATGAACTATCTTGAGTAGAAAATCTGGAAATTATACTCGAAGTTAGATTACTGAGCAATTTACCTCGCAAGCACCGGCCAGGCTGCGGGTTAATAACAATTGCGCATATAACCATATCATAGATGCATCATATGTGGTATACATGGCAGGTGAATGGGTTCACCTTTGATATTCCCAGAATTTATGGGCTTCAACCCGAACTCTTTAGTTGGTCAGTTCATTAATGAGAACAAGTGATACAAGAGAATTCGTAAAGAACTTTCTAGTTCTTTAATATTCACCCATGTGAATTTGCACATCATACTTAAAATGAGATGGCTAACCCGAATGCCAACTGAATATATTATCAATATTGGTAAACTTCAAATTTACACCATGACATGTGCACTTATCAATAAACTTCAGGTTTATTATGACATGGGTTTTTATACCAATAGATATCCACTTTATTGTGGCATTCTTTTGTTTGTGTAGTACAAACTGGAGAATAAAGCTGGTAGCTTTTCATATACAAATTATCCCGCTACAAGTTGTAGTGATAGAAGATATCAAATCTTTCCTTTATTTATAGTCTCAATATAATCAGCGCTTTCGCGTGTACTTTGGAAACTGAATAAGTTTCTTTGAGACTCACTACAGCACAATACTCAATTGTGTTTCTCCATCATAGTAATAATTGGCTCTTCTAGAGCTCTCAATTAATTTTGTACTACCACAGATTCATCAACATCCATGTGGTGAATATCTTTCTTAAAGAGAAAGTTATACCATTATGGTCATGTCAAACTTATATGCAAGATATGTTTCTTGCATTATCGTTGTCCTTTAATAGTCATATTTCCAAAATACTTTGGAGTACAATAGGTACGTGACCAACGATCATTCATGCCATATATAGCCAACAGGCTTGACACCATTAGGTGTTTCAACTATAGGGCCAAAAACTTCATGTTTTGCCAGCGAATTCAATTCTGATTGAATTGCTTCTTGCCACTTTGGCCAATCATGTCTTTTTCGACATTCTTCAACAGATTGAATTTCGAGATCCTCACATTCTTGCATAATGCTAGATGCGACATTATAAGCAAAGACATTATCCACCACTATATTCACTCGATTAATATTTGCCTCAATATTGATTGGATTTATGGATAGTTCCGTATTTTCCAGAGCCTCGGGCTCAATGGATTCTTCATGAATCTCAGAATTTGTTAAATCATGAATTTCCTCATGAGATTCTTTCGTAGTGTCATTTTGATCATTTGCTTTCCTCTTTCTAGGATTTCGATCTTTGGAACCTAATGGTCTTCCACGCTTCAGACGTGCATTTGACTCATTGGATATGACACTAGATGATTGTCCAACAGGGACATCAATACGGATTGGAACATTTTCCGCGGGGATGTGGGATTTCGTTATCCTTTTCAAGTCCGTAAATGCGTCAGGCGTTTGATTTGCTATTCTTTGCAAATGGATAATCTTTTGTACCTCTCTTTCACAAATAGAGGTATGTGGATCAAGATGAGATAATGATGCATTTTTCCACAAAATTTCCCGTTTGGTTTCACCAACTTCTCCCCCTAATTTTGGGAAAAGTGTCTCATCAAATTGGCAGTCTGCAAATCGTGCAAATCTCCTGTCAATGTTTCGAGGTAGCGAATAATGGAGGGCGATTCAAACTCAACATATATTCCTAACCTTCTTTGCGGACCCATTTTGGTGCGGGATGGCGGTGCTATAGGCACATATACTGCGCATCCAAAGATTCTTAAATGGGATATATTAGGTTCATGACCCAAAACCAATTGCAACGGGAAATATTTGTGTCAATTCGTCAGTCAGAGACGAACTAGCATTGCTGTATGCAAAGTGGCGTGATCCCAAACCGAAGTGGGCAGCCGACGAACTAGCATTGCTGCATGCAAAATGGCGTGACCCCAAACCGAAGTGGGCAGCCTCGTTTTCATGAGTAAATGAGGTCTTCAGATTATACTCATGTATTGTCTCAATCTGATATCCATTTTGAATGATATCTTTAAAACTCAACAAGTTCCTTTTAGACTTGGAGGAGAACTTTTTGACTGATATCATTAAAACTCAACAAGTTCTTCTTAGACTTGGAGGAGAACATTGCATTCTCTAAAATATCGTTCCTTTAGGCAGAGTTATAGTTGCTCTTCAGGAGCCTTCAATAAATTTAATTCCCATAGTTTGCCATACAAAAGAAAATATACGAACATGAGAATAAACAAATTCAGTCCGTTTGTTTCATACTTAAACAATATTTTCGAAATCTGCTGAGGTTATTCGTCTAACTAAATCAGATAGTCGATTATATGTTTTCCATAATCGATTACTTTGCAGTTTGAAAATTTCAGTTTAAGCATTTTTTTCAAACAATCAATTGTTAAACACACACAATCGATTGTTGAACATTGACAATCGATTGTTAAACACACACAATCGATTATTTGCTATTTTGAAAAACTTCAGATCACACTGTCTTAAGACAATCGATTGTTAAACGTAGACAATCGATTGTCGGCTTATTTCGAAAAATTCCAGAGCACACTGTCTTAAGACAATCGATTGTTAAGCATAGATAATCGATTGTTGACTACTTTGAAGAATTCCAGATCACACTGTTTTAAGACAATCGATTGTTAAACATAGACAATCGATTGTTGACTATTTTTGAAAAATTCCAGATCACACTGTTTTAAGACAATCGATTGTTAAACATAGACAATCGATTGTTGACAATTTTTGAAAAATCCCAGATCACGCTGTGTTAAGACAATCGATTGTTAAACATAGACAATCGATTGTTGACTATTTTTGAAAAATTCCAGATCACACTGTTTTAAAGACAATCGATTGTTAAACATAGACAATCGATTGTTTTGCAGTTTTAATGCGAAAATATGAGATAACCGACTAGTTTTTCAGGTTAGTCGATTACCTCTACTGGAAAGTAAAAATATTATTGATATTTAAGCATATTGATACTTTCTAAAGAACTAATACTAACATTATATCATGAACTAACTAATACGAGCTAATACTAATGGCTATTAGTTTATTCATTAACTAATACAAACAAGTAAAATAAAATCAAACAGCTCCATCTTCTTTCATCACGGATCCATCACCGATTAGGTGGTCTATCTTCCCCTCGGGTTGCTCAAAGAAGTCTGCCACGTCCAAGTGGGTGATGTCAAAGTTGTTGTCAGAGACAAAATTTGTTTCCGGGCCTTTACTCTTTCGAGATGCTTGATAAAGGTCAACCAAATGTCTTGGTACACGGCAAGTTTTTGACCAGTGCCCTTTCCCACCGCAACGATAACATATAGTTTCTGAACCTTTGGCCTTAGGATCCTCATAATCCCGTTTCTGCATTCGGCGGTTATCTCTCTTCGGGGGGTGACGGACATCATGGATATTTCTTCCTTGTCTACGTCCACGGCTATGACCCCGATTACGACCACGACCATGGCCCTTTTCATGATTGGCATAATGAGAGTACACCTTATCTGCTTCAGGCAGTGGTGTAGACCCAGTGGGTCGATTTTCGTGATTTCTCATGAGCAGGTCATTATTTCGCTCAGCCACAAGTAGAAGAGAAATCAGTTCAGAGTACTTTGTGAAGCCTTTCTCTCTGTACTGTTGTTGCAGTACCATATTGGAGGCATGAAACATTGTAAACGTTTTCTCAAGCATATCATAATCAGAGATATTATCTCCACATAGCTTCAATTTAGAAGTAATTCTGAACATTGCAGAATTATATTCAGAAACGGACTTAAAGTCCTGGAGCCTCAGATGAGCCCAATCATATCGTGTTTGTGGCAGAGTGACCAACTTCAGGTTGTCATATCTCTCCTTTAAGCCTTTCCACAAGATGAGTGGATCCTTGACGGTGAGATATTCAATCTTCAAACCTTCATCAAGGTGATGGCGCAAGAAAATCAAGGCCTTAGCACAGTCTTGGGTGGATGCTTTATCTCTATCTTTAATGGCGTCTCCAAGACCCATAGCATCTAAGTGGATTTCAGCATCCAACACCCATGTCATATAGTTCTTGCCCGAAATTTCAAGGGCAACGAACTTTCTTTTCGTAATGTCAGACATAATCGAAAATCAAATTAGGAAGAGAGAAATACCTTAGTTTTTCTTGAGAACGATTCTTGAGACGGTAGAGTCTCGTGCTGATAACGTGTTATGAAATAATATAAGAACAAGAACAATATAGAGAGAAGTAGAGAGAGGAGTATTCTTATTGATACTTTGGGATTGTTAGGGATGATTTACAATGGTAGAAGACCCCTTTATTTATAGGGAGGTGGTGACTTAGCCATCAAGTAGTAAACCCTAGAATCTCTCTAAATATAGACATTCACCTTAAATAGAGTTCTATTTATAACAAATTAGCAAAAAATAAAGTTCATACCGAATAAAATAGTCATTTAATTTTTTCACTAATCTTTGCAGATAATTATTTAATTATTTTTTTAATAGTTAGGAATTCGAAATCAACTAAATATTACGTATTAGATTTTTCCTTTATTTGAACTATGTAATATACCACATTTGCAAAGGAAAAGTAAGAATACATAACACAAGAAAATCACGTTTTTAGGATTTAGAGTCTTTTCCTTTGTTATTAGATCCATTCGAAACAAATCCTAAAGCCTCACAAAGGAAAATTATGCGGCTACCTTATGTAAAACACACAACATAATTTTGACTATTTGATACTTAAGGTTCGGGTTAAGCATTTGCTCGTTCTACTTTTATTTTTTACGTTAATAATTAATTCTTCATGTGCTTGTAGTCTATTTGATGTTGATTTACTTGTGTATTTTTATTGTGGATCTGAATCTTTTGGTATATAGTAAGCATATTGTATCATGTTTATTTGAATCTTTCTTTATATTTTAGTTATAAATATTTATTTGTGGTTCGTTTAAATTGTCTTTATGATTCTATAGAATGAATATAAAAGATTTTTCTTCTTGTGAATTAGGGAAAGAAAGATTCGTAAAGTTTAGGTTGATTAAAATTGGGTGAAGGTATATCCTATTTTAATTTTTTTTATATATGTTTATCATATTATATTATCACTACTCTTATATGCTTAAAGATTTCTTTGCGTTCTAATTGAACTTACCGTCGATCAAAATTGTTAAGAAAATATAGTTTAGGATGATATTTTTTATTTAAGATGAATTTAATGTTTTTAACTTCCTTTACCGCATATTCTATGAAGGATTAATTTAAAATTTTAGTTGTCTATTTCCATCTTTTAAGTATTATACTACTTGAGTCTATTGCTCTTTCAAAAGAATTTTTTAATTATGATTGTTTTGCAATAAAAGATCAACAATTATTCATTCCTTAAGTTAATTCCTCTATTCACTTTAAAAACGAGATTTGGACAGCGGAATTGATACTCTCCAATTCTGGCTATGGTTAGAAAAAGGGAATGAGTATGGTTTGAGAAACAAAAATCTTTCATCTACTATTAATTAGGATAGAAATAGTAGTTATTTGAAGTCTTTATTTGTTGAGATTTGTTACTATCAAGTATCAGTATCAACAGAACTATGTACTTTTGTGCCTTTATATTCGTTGAACTTTATGTCAAAATATTTTATAGTGTGTGCATACTTTTATCGTGTTTAACTAATATTTATAGATGGTCAAAAAATTTGGCACTATCAGTTTAATTTTACCTACTTCATTTTCAAAATTATAAATCAAGTTATTTGTAGTTATTTTTTGTATGACCTGATAATATAAAATATTATTGACTTTACCAGTGCATATAAGTCAAACTTTTTATCTTTTTATGTTATCTAATATGCAGGATTATGGCAATAAAGAGGCGAGAGAAATTTGTGTATAAACTTATTTACGGGAATTACCATTAATAAATAATAATAATATGATACATAATCGATCAACTTTGTTGCTTATGTTTTGAGGACATTTTTTTGGTATGTCTCTTCCTTTATATCAATGCGTATAAATTTTTTGATAATAGCGTTAATAAATTTATCATTTTCACGAACATGAATTATCCTTTTAGTTTATAACTCACATACATTTTTATAAAGTTTATCAATGTGATTATCAAAAATTTTATACTTATTCATATATATTACATGCATAACGCACTTACCCTACGATCAGTACAGGGAAAAAATGTGAAGTACATTATAATACAGGAAAAATATAATTAATTGTCTAAACTTATTAGGAAATATTGTAAATATCTTTTGTGTATCTTTTTATTATTGGTAGAATATTCTCTCATTAATTGTACAATCCTATAGTTGGTAGGTTTTGATTTTCCTTCATTATTGTACAATCCTATAGTTGGTAGGTTTTGATTCCTCTGTACTCTATATATACTTTGGTGAGCAATACAAGAAACTCACTTCTCCAAAACTCTCTACATGGTATCATACGCCAGTGGCTTATCGCCAAACAAACCCTAAATACATACTACCCGCCGCCGCCGTAGCTCCTCTCATCGGAGCCCGTCGCCGCCGCCGCTGCACTAATCGGCAGCCCTTTTTTTTCTCGACGTCGTTCAGCGCCTCCTCTCCTTGCCTCGCGCTCATGGCCGCCACGACGTCAACCGCGCCTCTCCAGCCGATTGCCATAAATGCATCGGCTCATATCCCACTCAAATTGGACTCCACTAATTACCTGGCGTGGAAATTTCAATTTCGAACCCTCCTTACGGGTCTCCTCGGCTTCTTGGACGGATCGAAGCCATGCCCACCGGACACTATCGTCAACAACGACGTGACTTCCCCCAATCCAGCATATCCTTACTGGATTCGCCAGGACAACCTTATTCTCAGTGCCATCATCTCGTCGATCACACAGACGATCATCTCCTTCATTGCCGCTGCGGAAACCTCTAAAGAGGCCTGGGACATCCTCGCGCGCACATACGGCACCGCTTCTCGTGGTCGTATCATGGCTCTCAAACAGCAGCTCCACAATCCGGTAAAAGGTTCTAAATCTATTACTGACTTTATGCATGGTATTCGCGTAATTGTGGATGAATTATCTCTCCTGGGTGTTACCGTTGATTCTGAGGATCTTGTCATAAAAGTTCTAAATGGTCTTGATGACCCGTATATGGAACTCTCTCATGCCATCCAAGCCCGTGAGTCTCCCATCTCTTTTGCTGAATTACATGACAAGCTGTTAAGCATGGAGGATCAGATTACTGCTCGTGTGCCGGCCACTTCCGTCACATCCGACTCGGCTCCTCGGCTGCCTTCGTCGCCGGACAGCAGCCAGTCCGTCACCGATTCGGTAGCCGCGGGCGCGGCCGCATCAGCCGCGGGTCAGTCTCCGGTCGCGGTGGTTACTCCAGCAATGGTCAATCTCGCGGGTACAATGGGAAGTGCCAACTCTGCAGTGAATTTGGCCACTCCGCGCGCCGCTGCCCATCCTATCCCGTCTCCGGTGCCAACCAGCCCCCTTACGGTAGACCATTGCCGCGGCCAGCTTATGCTTCGCCGCCCTATCCAGCTGCTCACACAGCCCATCACTCTCCGACGATTCCCTCTACAACCGATTGGATCCTGGACTCTGGTGTCTCTCATCACATAACCTCTGATCTTGCCAACATGTCTCTTCACAGTCCTTACACTGGCTTCGACAATGTGGTTATTGGTAACGGTGAAGGTTTGACAATTACTCATACTGGACAACTTAACAGTCATTCCTCTCTTTTATTACCTGGGGCTCTCTGTGTTCCACATATGCGTAAAAATTTGATCTCTGTTGCTCAATTATGTCATCACAATAATGTTAACGTTGTTCTTTCTGATACTGATTTTCAGGTGAAGAATCGTCGCACGTGGGCAACGCTCGTTCGCGGCCCACTTAGGGGCAACACCTACTACTGGCCGGCGGCTCCTAGTCTCCCATCTGCCCTCACGGCACAAAAGCTCTTGGTGTCATTGTGGCATTCTCGGTTTGTTCACCCGTCAGCTAAAACCCTGCGTCATTTAGTATCGTCTAGCATTATAGCGTCCAGTAATGTGTCTGATCTTGCCTGTGTATCTTGCAAACTTCATAAGTGTCATAAGTTACCTTTTTCTGAGTCAAGTCTGTCTTCTACTGCTCCCCTGGAGCTTATTTTCTCCGATGTATGGACCTCTTCGATTATTTCTAATGAAGGGTTTAAATATTATGTCATCTTTGTTGATCATTTCTCTAAGTATGTTTGGTTTTTTCCTTTACGCCGTAAATCTGATGTCTCACAAACCTTCCCCGTTTTTAAATCCATTGTAGAGAAATATTTCTCTGCTAAAATCATTACTCTGTATACTGACAATGGGGGTGAATTTCTCGCTTTACGCTCTTTTCTTGCCTCTCATGGCATCTCCCATCTTACGTCACCTCCTCATACTCCTCAGCACAATGGCCATGCTGAACGACGTCACCGTCATATTGTCGATACTGGTCTCACTCTTCTTCATCATGCCTCTATACCTCTCATTTACTGGCCTTATGCCTTTGCTACAGCAGTCTACCTCATTAATCGTCTTCCCAAGACAAATCTCTCTATGCGCTCCTCCTTTGAGTCTCTCTTCCAGAAATGCCCCAACCTTGCCAAATTACGTGTCTTCGGCTGTCAATGCTTCCCTTGGCTTCGGCCCTACACCTCACACAAAATGGAACCCAGATCTCGTGCCTGTGTCCTCTTCGACTACTCTACTACTCAAAGCGCCTATCTCTGCTTTGATCCCTCAACGTCTAAAATCTTCGTCTCGCATCATGTCACCTTCCATGAAGATGTCTTCCCGTTCTCCAAAATGTCTAACCCCGAGTCTCCCCCCGTACCCATTCCGGTCTCCCTAGAAGTCCCTCCGCTGCCACCACCAGTACCTGCCGTTGCTCCCACAAGCGATCCTTCACCGGACGCACTCCCGGCGCCACCGCCCGCGCCACCAGCGCCCCTTCCGGCACCGCCAGCGGCCCCTGCAACTGCTACACCCATTATGCCGCCACCTGCATCCTCTCAGGGTGGTCATCATATGCAGACACGCAGCAAAAATAACATCTTTATGCCCACCAAGAAGTTTGGTATGTCTGCTGTCACCTCTCCTGCTGTTACTGAACCTCAGACCCTGTCCAGTGCTATGTCTGATGAACGCTGGCGCGCTGCTACGTCATCAAAGTTTGATGCTCTGCTACGGAATGGCACTTGGGATCTTGTCTAGCCTGATTCCTCGCAGAATGTTGTGGGTTGCAAGTGGGTTTATCGCATCAAACGCAAGCCTGACGGCACTGTGGATAAGTTCAAAGCCCTGCTTGTTACAAAGGGCTTTCATCAGCGTCCAGGTGTGGATTTCTAGGAGACTTTCAGTCCGGTTGTTAAGCCGGCAACTGTGCGTTTGGTTCTCAGTATAGCTGTATCCAAGGGCTGGCCTCTTCGTCAAATGGATGTGAACAATGCCTTTCTCCACGGGAGGCTTACAGAGGATGTTTATATGGCACAACCACCGGGCTTTGTTGACAAAGCCTATCCATCTTATGTCTGTAAGTTACAGAAAGCTATTTATGGTCTCAAACATGCACCCCGGGCATGGTACAGTGCGCTCCGCCAAATCCTTCTGACCATGTGTTTCATCAACACTACCTCTGACACTTCGCTCTTCGTCTTTCAGCACTCTGGTATTATGGCCTATTTTTTGGTGTATGTTGATGATCTCATATTGACTGGTAATGTTTCTGCTTTCTTGAACTGTGTGATTGACTCTCTTGGGTCTCAGTTTTCTCTTAAAGACATGGGTGATCTAAGCTACTTTCTTTGTGTCGAAGTTCAGCGTAGCTCCAAGGGGTGTTTTCTTTCTCAGCGTAAATATGTTGTTGATCTTCTGACTCGTCATAATATGCTGGAGTCAAATCCTGTTCAGACGCCAACAGCGGCGTCAACTCGCCTTCATCTGGCCGACGGCTCGGCCCCTGCCGACGCATCCGCCTATCGACAGGCCCTTGGGGGCCTCCAGTATCTCTCCTTCACTCGTCCTGATATCTCCTTTGCTGTGAATAAACTCTCACAGTTCATGCATGCTCCTACTGTCACTCATTAGGGTGCAGTTAAACGCCTATTCCTGTATCTGAATGGGACGCATGACTTTGGCGTCTGGCTGCGTCCTTCATCTGATATACCTCTGCATTGTTTCTCTGATGTTGATTGGGGTGGAAACTGTGATGACCGCTCCTCAACTGGTGCCTATATTATTTTTCTAGGGCCAAATCCTATTTCATGGAGCTCCAAAAAGCAGCGTTCCGTTGCACGATCATCTACTGAGGCTGAGTATCGTGTCATTGCTTCTGCTGCCGCTGAAGTACGTTGGCTTCATTCCCTGCTGCGCGAGCTTCATAGCCCTCTTCCGGCTGCTCCTGTCATTTACAGTGACAATATTGGTGCCACTTATCTCTGTGCCAACCCTGTGTTTCATTCTCGCATGAAACACATCTCCATTGATTATCACTTTGTTCGTCAATTGGTCCAAAATGGGTCCCTTCGTGTTGCTCACGTATCCTCTGCTGATCAGCTTGCTGATGCTCTCACCAAGCACTTATCTCGTCCTCGGCTTCTTCTGCTGATGTCCAAGATTGGCGTGTCCTCCGGCCCTCCATCTTGAGGGGGCGTATTAGGAAATATTGTAAATATCTTTTGTGTATCTTTTTATTATTGGTAGAATATTCTCTCATTAATTGTACAATCCTATAGTTGGTAGGTTTTGATTTTCCTTCATTATTGTACAATCCTATAGTTGTTAGGTTTTGATTTATCTGTACTTTATATATACTTTGGTGAGCAATACAAGAAACTCACTTCTCCAAAACTCTCTAGAAGTACAATGTCAAGTAGGCACTCCTCTACTGTTGCAACCTTCCAATTCTCATTACTTAGGTCCATGCTGTTTGGACATAATTATTTTCAGGAAATGTAAACTTGAAGCATCGTAAAATAAAAGGAATATACAGTAGCTTGATCTTTAATAATTCTAGTGTTGAATTTTAATTTACAAGCTGTTTTCAATCTCCTTATAATTATATATCACTGTTGTGCTACTCATATAATAATGAATTGGCAACCATCTAGTTCAGCGTAGTTTTTTTCTTTTTTCTTTTTTTTGGGGGGTGGGGGGGGGAGGGGGAGGGATTGGTCCCTTTTTCTTTTTCCTTTTTTTTAATGACTTTATGAATGATATTTTGGTAAGATTGACAAAAGGTATAAGTGTAACTGCAGAAAAAATTACAAATAGTTATGGAACGACCACTTTGGCTACTTTAGTGGAGAATTAAGAACCAGATCAATCAACTTTTAGGAAGAATCTATATATGATTTATTCTGTGAAATGTGAATGCAACATTGAAATAAAATGTAATATTTGAATCCTTAATTGAAGCAAATAATGCAATTAGCAGAAACATATGGTGAGGTTGTTGTCACATGGGAGGTAGTCTCAACTAAAAAGCTATTGGAAAAATATGGTCCAAACTAAGTGATTTTTTAGTTGTTTTCTTGTATAAATGACTTTTTCAGATTTCAAGAATGAATTAATTATTTTTTTTCTACATTGTCTTTAGGTAAATAGTATTAGAGTATGTGTTAGAAGTATTTAAGTGAAATAATAAAAATTAATATGATCAATTTTATTATTAATTAATACTAAAAGTATAAAAATTTTAATATACGTAGAATATTTAAAAATTATTTATTTTAGATCGGATGGAATAAAAGCTAAAACCAAGTTACGAGATTATCCAATAAGTAACTTTCTTTTTGAAAATAACACCCTGCTTTTAATTCTCCGATTACGATATATTTTTATAAAAGAAAGGGAGGCAGCTTCCCAAAAGTGACAATCAAAAGATGCAGCCGAACAAAATTGTGCAATGCATAAAGTATCCTATTGAGGCAAAGTTCACGATTCAAATTTGTGATATATCATTAAAGACTCTTTTAATACAACAAGAAAATAAGAAGGAAAAAAATAATACTCCATTCTGTCCAAAATAAATTAATTTTTGGATGTTTTCAAATAGATTAAAAAATCTACTTTTTAGTATTAATTAGCAATACAATTGACTATATTAACTTTTACTATCTCATAAAAACATTTCTAATATATATTCCAACACTATTTACTCCAAAAAAAATATTTAAAAAAATAATTCATTTATTTTTAAAATTTAAAAAAATTACTTATTTTGAGTCACAAGAAAAAATTAAAAAATTAAACAGGAAGAAGTAATATAATAGCTTTAATTTCCATACACTTTTAAGGCATGGCAAGTGAACTTGGTTGGCCAATTTAGGGCCCTAGATATTTAAGGACAGTTCATGGGCACAATAACCATAAATGTTTGGTTAAACCTCAAACTCATTGCCTCTTTAGAACAATCCAATCATATATCCTTGAATGGCTTTTTCATCTTTTATCTGAAACTTCTGCCCAAAATTGACCCTAAAGATCATGCTTCTGTATCTATTTTGGTTTCCTTTTTCTTTTTCTTTGGGTAAATCACAAGTATACTGCCAAACTTTTACTAATACAAATTTGATTCATAAGTATTAATTTAATCCGTTTAACAATTTCAATGTGATTCATTTATTAAAAGGTTAAAATAAAGTGTAGTTCGCATCATTTCATTCAATTGAAAAACATTCTAGAATTGAACAAGTTGAGTTATGACTACTCATAAATCCATTTCTGTCGTAATAATCCATTCAGAAATTCAACTCATTTTAACTCATCAAAATTAATATTGACCTGACTGACCATTTTAATACCTTCATTAACATGATAGAAATTATTACCAACAACAACAACAACAACAACTACCCAGTACATTCCCAGCAGGTGGGGTTTGGGGAGGGTAATATGTAGACGAGCCTTACCCCTACCCGGAAGGGCAGGGAGGCTGTTTCCAATCGACATAGAAATTATTACCATGTTAATAATAATTAACCTATTGTAAATTTATTGAAACGGGGATTAGGTAAATCTTTTGGTCAAATTTAATGTTACTGAAAACATAAAAAGTCTGAAACATACTAAAGACAGTTTGAAATTAGCTCAGAATAGGAGAGGAAAAATAGGTAAGAACAGGCGAATATAACATGGAGACTTTCATTCCATTTGACTAACACTCTGTTTTTCTTTAACTAATCACTTACCTACATATATAGGAAATCCAATGTATAATTTTATTTGCTCCCTTAATAACTCGAACCTGCAATTTCACTGTCGAAGGTGAAGGATGCTTACCATGTATAAATCTAAATTCCTTCTTTTTTTATTTTTCACATTTCTTCTTAGGATGTTGATTGATTTGTTGGGTGAGTAGTTAGCTAGTCGATTTCATCATTATATATTTTGTGTTTTCTAATCTCTTGATTCATGTACAATGTATGTTTCTCATGAAATTATATCAAGAAATGGACCACTTTTGGGGACAAGAAAAATAGAAAAACTTACTTTGCTTAGTTGGCCCATTATTGAGGCCCAAAATTACAAGCAGAGCCCATCCAATGATCATTAAGATTTTCTCATCAAGTGGATTATATGGAAAAGCAAGTCTAGTGGTTATGTCTGGAGAAGCAATTATTTGAGAGAGTGACAGAGATATTTTAAGTTATGAGTGTTTCCATCTTATCCAAATTAGGTTTTCCAGTTATTATGATTTTAACTTGAGATATGAGGGAACTTTTATAGCCAAAGTTTCTGAACCAACAGCCTTTATACCATTTCCATTCACCAGGAAAAGAAAACAAAAACAAAAAGAGTGAAAAATAATACATTTAAAGTAATAAATCGATATTCTTTTACAATATAGACTGAGAAAATTTTCGTCAAACCATCAAGCTTATGATTCAAATTGGAATATCCAAAATATGAGGAAAGATTTTAGATTTTTTTTTGGGGGGTAATTTTTGGTTCGACTAACTTTCATAAACATTAAGTTTGATGAAATGTAATGAGCTCATTAAATACAACTTATAAGGTTCTCTCATCTTCTTCTTTCACGAAATAAAAAATAAAAAATTAAACAAGACTTGACATTCTTTTTGCAGACAATGATCGGGCCTTTTATGTATGTGTTTTTGTTTTTTTCTTCTTCATATTGTCTAGATAACTTTAATATATCAGACACTTGTCGGAAGATAAATACGAAATGTCTTAAAACTCTACTACAGTGAAAGAAAGGAAAAATATGCTGCAGAAAAAAGGATAAAATATATATATGCAGAATTTATATTCCACTTTAAAAAAAGGTTGTAAAATCAATCAATGATATCCAATTATATAAAAAAAAAAGCTGCAGAATTCACTGGAAAAACAGACAATTTAGATCCTTCGAAATATCCTTCTTCCTACTTGGGCTTAATACATCAGTCTTTTTGGCCCAAACAAAAATATCTGGTTGAATAAGGCCGCAAACTTTAACCTAATTGGGACTGGATTTAGCAACAGTTGGGCTGCTAACCAAACATTGAGGGATTTGATTTAGGAAAAATGACATTGTATAGCCGTTTTTAAAATAATAGCCGAAACAATGTATATATATATTCTGTATGTTATATACCAAAATTATACAAATTATATTCATTATTTAGCTATCAAAATGTAAATAATTTCTGACTCGGACTAAAATTAATAATACCGCTTTGATTTACCTCTGGAATTCAATGGGCTTTTGTGTTGTTGCACATGTAGGATTACCAAGCCACTCATATTTGTCTTCTTCCAACTTTACCAAGCAGACAAGTCACAAGTCTACTGAGTTGACTCCACACGACAATGTTGAGTCAACGAGAAAGGATAGAATTGGATGGGATCTATCTCCATCATTAATCAAAGGTATTGTATATTCGAGGTTTGAAAATGGAAGACTAACGACCTAATTAAGGTCAAGAATTTTGCCGTGATCCATGTGTTTGGAGGTATAATATCACGTCCTACTTTGCGACTTCTTTGCTCCAAAAGGTAATGAAATTAATCTAATGTTGACTTTGGTCATAGTTTTTGCGCTCTAGTAACATTGTACTTCTAATAAAAATATAAAATTCAGACTAAAGTGTATTTTCTTTTACGATACTAACAGAAGAGCATAAGTAATAATTCTTCATAAGTTTGGTTTATGCATCACATGCAAATAAGCATTTTCCTATAAAAATGACTACTTAAATTCTAAAGTATGCTAAAAATATTCCAAGGGGGACAAGATTACACGTTTGTTGGGTGATTGTATCATATGGAACGTTCAAAATAATTGTGTTATTTGAATATGTTTAACTTGTCTACTCGATAGCAGACGAACATCATTATGCACGTGCGCCACTTGTTTAAAGTGAAAAGCCAGGGAGAAAGGATTAGACACGTTTGGACCTAATTTTCAAACTTTATACAAATGGACAAAATAAATAAGTGTAATCCACCCTGACTTTAAGTCTTTAACTACTCCTTTCAATGATTGATTATATATTTTTGTTTTAGACTCTTTTTTTTTTTTTGGTCCGCTAGGCAAACGCCTAGAGTTAATTTTCATAAATAATAGAAAACGAAAATACAACAAATAGGAAAAATAAAATAAGGCGGATTACACCGGTAATGTTACCCATATAACACATCCGGCATAGACTTTACCTTAGCTATCCTATTGAGGCAAATAAAGCCTTCTGGATTAGCAAGCATGTAAAAAGAAAGAGCTTGCAAGAACTAGGAATTGAATGATCATCACAGAGTTTATAATATGCTCTGTGATGATATTACAAAGAGTAATACTAATGTGATGGTAAAATAAGCAGATGAAGTGATCATAAAGATGACATCTTTTCTCTTTTGTTGTGAAGATTTCGATTTGTAATATGCTGTCTTCTTCCACAAAATTTTGCAAAAGAACTTCAAAATTCATGTTTTGTTCTTCGTGCGATTGGATTTTGAAGGTATTGTTTGAGCGACCTGTTTTTTTTTTTGTTTTTTGCATTTCGCATTGGGGGCCTTCTTATGTTTACGCTTTCGCAAGTTGTGACGAGTTGTCCGTCCTGCGAACATGCTTCTGTATTACCATCAGCATAAAAAATAGCATGAGTATTTTCGCTCCTTTGTTGCTTCTGGTTTGAAAGCATAGTTTGCGCCATGGCATCCAACAATTTCCTGTCCTCTAAATTAGAGAGTGGTTCTCTTTTTGTCTCCTGATTCTGGTTAGTTGTTGGCAGTGCATTCGCGCTTCGATCTCCAACTAATGCTTCGGTCGAGCTTAGTTGACGATTATGTGCAGTTTCATTCTGGATGAATTTTGATGTCCCTGCACTTGAAATAACTGCTTTTCCATTATTTCTTGGAACAAAAACTGGGGCATTGTGGTTTAAGATACTGTTTGGTGTTGTTGTGTGTCGCGAAGTTGCACGACAGTTCTTTGATGCAGTTTTCCTTTGAAATTTTTGCTCGACTGAATCATCACTGTCGTCTGTTATCGCGAACTCTTCTTCTTCCCATGAAAAAGCAGCGATCCCTTCACCCCAGCTCTCCTCATCATCATAATCTCGTTGGTCTTTCCACAGTTTCGATTTAATGATCAAATCCTTCCTCTCTGGTTGAAAACCTTTTTTGATACCTGAAGTTGAATGTTCCCCATGATCTTTGACAACGATGTTCATAGGAGGAGTGGCTGTGATTAGAGAGGTTTGAAGTTTGGACTGCATTTGGATATTTGTACCAGTAACATGAGATTTATTCTTTGCCTCTGTATTCTGTGAGCTATATTGGCTATCACAAATCTGCAGATTTTCACCCAAGATTTTTCCTTCATCATCATTGACATTGGAAAGAACGTCAAATGAGTTTGTAATTGAAGGTAATGCTGGATTGTTTTCTGCAATCTGAAATTTATTTTTGGATTTTGGTGTTACTGCTTTGTTGTCCCTCGATAACCATTTTCCATCTTCACTTTCATGTTTTTGATTATCAGTAGACTCAACAACAGAGGTTGCTTGAGGTAGTGCAGTGTTACAGACAGCATCAGCAGCTGTACCTGAAGGATGGATTCTGCCATGCTTAGATATGTTCAAAACTGATCCTGCAGAGATTTTTGAAGCATCCATCAGTTTTGGCTCTCTGCAGTGCTCCCTTAGTTGAACTGGGGAAATATTATGCTTTGTAACAGATCTGGAATGATCCTGGACCTCCAATTTGGCATCACTTCCTTGACAAAAAAGTGCATGTTTGTCACTGTTATTATTATGTAAAATGAGTTGCTGCTCACACAGCAAGTGTTCACTCCTGTTTGTGTTGTGATCTACATCCTCAGCAGATGCAACAGCCAAATTTGGCACCAACTGTTGACTATGAAGCTTCGATCTGGATGAAACAGTAGATTCTGCAGTTGGCACACATGGAACTGAACCAATATTTTGTTCTGCATCATCAGACACCCTAGGAATAACCCCAGTCAATTTTGACACTATCTGTTCAGTAGGAACATTCAAAGTGGATGTAACAGTAGAAAGCTTTTTACACAGCTGTGTAATATCATCATTAGTTGTTGGTTGAGCTTTTGCAGCTTGAGTACTTGGACCAGAGTTTTGCGCTGCATCAGTAGTCTCATTAGGAAGAACTCCAGCCCATTTTGACACCACCTGATGCCTGTGCATATTCAAACTGGATGAAACAGTATATTGGTTTTCATACAACTGTGTTGTATCTGCATTCGGCATTGACTGGGCTACTGCAGCTGGAGAAATTGGAACTAAAACAACTTCATCAGCATTGACCTTAGGAGGAGCCCCAGCCAAATTTGGCATCATCTGTTCACTGGTACCATTCAGATTGAATGTAACAGTATCAGCATTTTTACACAAGTGAACAATGTCAGCATTAGATGCTGAATGAGCTTCTGCAGCTGAATCAATTGGATCAGAGGCAATATTTTGATTTGGCTCAGCAATCACATTAGGAACCTGTTCACTGTGAGCTAGAAAAGTGGATGGATTTCTACACATCTGTGCAATAACAGATTCTTCAGCTGGAACAATTTGACTATTTTGCTCTGCATTACCAGTGACATTGTGACGAGCCCCTTCACTGCTTCGTGCTACAAGATTAGCATTTAGGTACTCTATGGCATCCCCTCCTAATTTAGTCAATCTGTCCCGTCCTTCAAAATGTCGATCATGAACTTGTAGTTTATTAAATTCATCTGAATTCCATCGGCACGCTTTTACATCATGACCTTGATTATTACAATACGTGCAGTATTTAGGAAGGTTATCATAGACGATCCTCTGGTCATATTCCACTATTTTTCCATATTTGAAATCAACAATCTTGATCTTTATTTTCTTAGGAAGTTTGTCTAGTAAATTAAGCAAGACTTTCACTCGTGTCGTACTAGGTCTCGTTCGATCTCTCGTAGCCTTATCAATTGCTAGAGGCTTTCCTACTGTAGCGGCAATTGACATTAAGGATTTTTTTGCGAAGAAATTTGTTGGCAGTTCAGGAAAAGAGATCCAAACGACTGCCTTTGACGTTTCTTCACGTGGATTAAATCCCATTGTCCACGGGAATGTCCTAAAGAAGAACTCGTCTCCTTTTGCCTTAACATAACCAGTTGTTTTTTAGACGAAATTAGCAAAATCTTCAAATAGATCAAATCTAACCAGAATGTGCTGATATTCTAGCTGTCCTATATTGCAATTACCTTTGACATCGAGTTGCTTCGGTAAAATCTGCCTCAGCTCCTGAAGCTCGGGTTTTCCATAAGAGAATTTAATCACAACTGCTTGTTGAAGACCCTCCTCCTTGGTGAATGAATTCACTTCATCTACTGTGAATTCAACAGTAGGAATTCCATTCTCAAACGTAACAGGACAGAGTTCTAAATTTGAGTTTGTTGCGACAGAATGTTGTCAAACAAGTTGTGATGCATAAGTTTGTTTTGAATGTTGAACTGTATGATTTTCCAAATGGTTTTGATTATCCTATCCCACAGCACAAGGCTGGGGAGAGGGTGTAACTTCCATAGTTGCGATGAACGTCAACCAGGATCCATCGGAAAGAAGTAGTTATGAAAATTCGAAAATGCTACAGTAAATAGGAAACTAGATTCAAGATTTAGAGAAATTGGCTATAGATTTGAGTATAAAATCTATTGGGGATTATTCGCAACGAGAAGGGGATGTCGTGACACCAAAATTGTGAAAATCCACCACCGGATTCCGGCTTTATAGCCGATGAATAGTGACGGAAATACTATTCACTGAATAGTGCCTAGAGAGGAGGCGGAGAATAGTGACGGAAATACTGTGTTAAGTGTACCGTACCAAACCTTTTTTTCACTTACTAGTACAAACCTTCTTTTCACTTACTGTATTACTTAATACGATCACATTTGTTTACTAGAACAGATATAGTATACAATACATACTTTATTCTAAAGAAATTAAATTTCGGGGAATGCCTTTATTTTAAAGGATTTTTATATTCATATGCCATATAAGAAACCTTTTTATCCTCAATGTTTAAGGTTTGATTTAATTATATTTAGTATACCAAATTATCAATTCTATGCCATAATTAATTAAGGATATAATTAATGAGATATATTTTACTCCTTAATTAAATAGTTTTGTTTAATTCCAATATCTCCACTCATCCCACATTTCTCGTTTCTCTCTCATAACCTCTCAACCCCTCCGACGTTTTACCCATACCTACGCTTTTTTACAGGCTTCCACCATTGACAATCATCAAAAAAATTGAAAGCTTTGAATTCAAATTTGAGTTTTCAAAAATTATTATTTGTTTTTGATTGGTGTTGTTTGGAAATATATTTTGGAGTTTATATCTAAACTTTGAGGGATTTTGGTGAAGATTTAGACTTTTTTTTTGCTGAGTTTCTGATTTAAACTAGAAGAAGAAGAAGAAGAAGAAGAAGAAGAAGAGGAGGAGGAGGAGGAGGAGGAAGAAGAAGAAGAAGAAGACATATTGCAAAAATTGTAGATAAATTGTAGATTCATTTTTTGCAGAAGATTTGTAGAAGTTTTAGTCGTTTTTTATTTGTAGAAAAATTATAAATAATTGTAGGTAAATTGTAGATTGGCTGCATTTCAGATTGAAAACAAACAGAATTTATTTATAAATTGAAGATGAGCAATTTTCGTGATATAATATGATTTTATTCACGCCAAGTGTGTGAAAAATTGTAATATCACGCCAGAATCTGTTTTGTTTTATAGTTTTATATGGAAAGCTATAAAACTTCTCATATTTTTACTATCACGAGGCAACAAGAACCATGGCTGAGCCTTCTTGCTAGAAATAGTTGGTAATATTGATCTCCATGAAGTACAAACACATGTAAACCGAACTTTATCAGTATATGCAGTAAGATGATGAAATATTAATATCAATAGTTCTTGTGGAAGCACCGACCAGCCAGCCATTTAAAAATATGATACATCAATAGGGAATGAGATAAAATTAGATCATATCAAAACCATTAACATACAATTTTTAATCTAAGTATCACATGAACTTAGTATAACCGAATATGCATAAGTCACGGAGATGATTACTAAGCACATGTTTTTTTTGTAATTAAGAATTTTATTAATCACCAAGATATTACAATACACTATCATAGTCCAGCTTATACGCAGCTGACTATCTCATCATATCTATTTAAACACAATTATCCCTGTAACTATACGTTAACTATATTTACAAGAGAAATTGCTTCATCTGTTGTCTAACTTTAGGAGTTCCTCTAACATTACACATATAGGCTAGTTCCCTGACTAAAATTTCACTGCTACAAAAGCCATTTTAAATATACGCGAGTTTCTCTCCAGTCACAGAGCATAGCATAATTCTGCAGTCACCATTTTGAAAATATTGGCTCTACAAGACTTTCCTTAAGGTTTGCTAATTATCCACTGGAGTTTCTGGTCCCAATTTTGTATTCTAGGATGGTCCTCTTGAATCCAAGTCATTGTTTGCTCCCATAGGTCTGTTGAATATGGGCAAGAAAGGAATAAATGGTCTCTGGTTTCTGCATGGTTTTGGCACAGCACACAATTCTGGTCTACATTAATTCCCCACTGTGTTAGCCTATCCTTGGTTGGAAGTCTGTCGTGAAGTACTAACCATAGGTTGAACACAGCTTTGGGTCTGGCATAGTTCTGGACAGTTAAGTTCTTCCAAGAGACTCTCGGCAATTGTCCTATCTGTAGTAGATAAATCTGCCTGATGGAGCACATTTGCATATTGAAGCCTTGGTATTGTTGCAACACATCTCTTGTTGTTATGATCCTTCTAACCATCCAATTAGCCTGCCTGGGAACTGGCATGTTCTCTAATTGGTGCAGCTTTATATAGACATCATGTATCCATTTTATTCACAGCATGTCTTTCTTGTGAGCTATATCCCAGCAGAGCTTAGCAATTGCAGCCTTGTTCCATAAATATAAGTTAGTAAGATTCAATCCACCAGCTGATTTAGGAGTACACATTCTTTCCCAAGATACATAAGCTTTTTTAGTGATGGCATTTGATCCAGACCAGATGAAGCTTCTACAGATTGCTTCAATTAGCTTCAGTATTTTAGCTGGAATGATGAAGAGTTGAGCCCAGTATGCTTGTATTCCAAACACCACAGATTGGACAAGTTGCAGTCTCCCAGCATAGGACAGTTTCTTGCAGTCCATGATGTGATCCTAGCAGTGATTTTTTCCACTAATGGTTGCCATTGAATTAGTGACATCTTCTTGATGGATAGAGGAATGCACAGGTATTTGAAAGGTAATTCTCCATGAACATAGCCAAGGTGTTCAATAATCTGTTGTTGCACTTCTTGTTTAACCCCTCCAAAATATACTGAGCTTTTGCCCAGATTAGCTTTCAGACCTGAAGCTTTAGTGAATTGAGAAAAATACTGGAACATGGCTATGACAGACTTGATATCTCCTTTAGCAAATAGGAGTAGATCATCAGCAAAGCTTATGTGAGTAATTCCCAGTTTTTTTACATCTAGGATGATATTGAAAAGCTTGATCTTTCCTTAGTTCAGCCAATGATCTGCTAAGGTACTTCATGACTATTGTAAATAATAATGGGGATAATGGATCTCCTTGCCTGAGGCCTTTAGCAGCTTTAAATGGTTCCATTGTTTCCCCATTAATCAACACTATAAAGCTTATTGTTTGGACACATTCCATGATCCAGTTAGTGAACCTAGTTGGGAAGCCCATCCCCTCCATTACTTTTTGTATGAAGATCCACTGAACAGAATTATAAGCTTTCTGAAGGTCAATTTTTATCATGCATCTAGGAGTCACATGGGCTCTGGTATAGTTATTGATCAACTCATGAGACAAGATGACATTATCAGCAATCTTCCTGCCTGGAATGAAACCTGCTTGAGACTCACAAATGATACTAGGCATGAGCTTCTGTAGTCTGTTGGCCAGGATTTTAGAAATCATTTTGTATAGTACTGAGCAGCATGCAATTGGTCTATACTCTTTAATTGTGGTTGGACTGGAGACTTTACGGATTAAGGTAATAGTGGAACAGTTTATTAGCTTATACATCTTGGTTGTTTGGAAGAACTCCTTGATTGCACTTATGACCTATTTGCCAATAATGTTCCAGGACTTCTTGAAGAATACTGCATTATAGCCATCAATTCCTGGAGCTTTATCATCCCCAATTGCTTTTAGGCTCTCTACAATTTAAAGATCAGTAATATCATCACATAATTCCCTTCTCTGTTGTTGTGTTAGGGTAGGGCCATTAGCCATATACATTCTTTTTATGGCTGGAAGGGAAGTAGTTGATGAACCTATTAATGACTTGTAGAAACCAATGATCTCCCTTTTAATGTCTGCAGGTGTATTAACTTTAACTCCCATTGCTGTAGTGAGTTCTGTGATCTACTTATATTGAGTTCTTTCTTTCAAGACATCAGAAAAATATTTGTTATTAAAGTCTCCAAGTTGAATCCATTTTGCTCTATCCTTCTGATGTATTATACTTTCTTCAATCAAGGACCATCTTTCAAGATTCAATACTATCTCTTTCTCTTTTTTCTGCAACTCATCAGTGTATGCCAGTATTATTATTTTCTGTATGTCTTTCAGTTCTTGTCTGCTATGGTCAATTCTCTAAGTAATGTTCCTAAACTCTTTAATATTTAAAGTCTTTAGGGGACCTTTCAATGCTTTGAGTTTAGTCCGTACTAATTTCATAGATACCAGATTGTTATAGTGCCAGTTATCTTCCACCAACTGCTGAAAATCTTCATGCTCAGTCCATGCATTGAATAATTTGAAAGGTATCTTACCTTTCCTAGTAGTTTCTACCAGTGTTACTATCATAGGATTATGGTCAGAGATTAGAGGTTGTTCATATATTGTTTGCACATGGCTCCACTTGATCATCCACTCATAGTTACCAAATACTCTATCCAGTCTACTGCAGACTCTATCAGTTCCTGTCTGCTTGTTTGTCCAGGTGAAGTAATCAACCTTCCAAGGTAGTTTCTAAAGCCCATCTTGTTGTATGCATTGACTAAACTCTTGAGTCTTTGAATATTTAACTAGATAACTTGACTTTCTATCCTTGGCATATAGCACAGCATTAAAATCTCCAGCAACTAACCAGGCTTCATTTATAGTTGCTGAGTAATCCTGCAGATGTCTCCACAGAGATCTTCTTTGCTCCAACCCATTATGCACATATACCACAGTGAGATAGCAAGTGACATCCCCGTTAATGCTTCTGACTCTGTAGTGTATTAATTGAGCCTCCTCCTGGATACCAGCAACCGCGAACATCTTTGTGTCCCATAAGATCCACACTCTATCATTTATAGCACCATTATAATTTGTTAGAGAACCCCAACCAGGAGCCAGCAGATTAGCAATTCTTCTTGCATTTGTTTCCTTAACCTTAGTTTCTACCAAACCAACAAGGTTTATTTTATTTTTTCCTTATATACTCCCTAACTTCTTTTTGTTTGTACCTTTTATTTACAACTCTAATGGTCCAGAATAACCACTTCAATGGCAGCTTCTTGGTCCACCTTTATCCCCTGGTGGGATCTCATGCCTACTATTGGAGACTGCTTCAAAATGATTGCTAACAACAATAGGGGATAAAGGTGGATAGTTGATGAGGTTGAATTCTGGGCTCTGAAATTTCTTCCCTTTCTCTTCCTATTTTGTCTTCTCTGTTACCAGTGTTGGAGATTCATTAGGCTCTTTATGGATCTCATTCCTCTGACTTGCCTCATTTGCACCACTATGTTGACTTGGTACCTCATTCTGGCTAGTACCAGTTTGTACTGGAGCCTTGGTTCTCCATTCCTGAGTCACTTTTGCCTTCTTCACTTGAGTAGGTTGGTGTGTATTTAGCTTCATTTGGGCCAAGCAGCTATGACCAATAATTTGACATTTTTCATAATAAGAAGGTTTCCAGTCATAAACTACTTCTTGTAGAAATTTCCTCCCATTTGTATCCATTAACCTTATTTCTCTCGGTAGTTCTTTAGTAACATTCATCTCTATAAGCATTCGAGCATATGATACTCTAGTTTGTTTGGTTGTGCATTCATCGCAAAGATAGACTTCCCTAAGACACTTGCAATTCTGCTTAGTGATCTCATTCACCAACAAGACATGGGAAGCTTAGGGAACTTTTCCCATAGAGGGATATCAACATGGAATTCCTCTATGAAATCAAAGTCTGGAGACTATTGCTTAAGGATCATGGGTCTGTTTGCTATAGAGTAAGGTCCTGCACATAGGATTTCCTTAGCATCATCAATTGTTCTGAACTTGACTATGTAGTACCTTTCCTCGTGATATAACAAGTCTGGCTCTGAGACATGCGCCCAATGGAGGTTAATGAACCTCTTCATCGCATTGAAACCAGGACCGTCCCCTAGGATATACACAATTAACGCACATTTCCACTTTTTCTCTTCCTCCTCCACCTCTGATTTGTTCAGTTGCACTATTGGTTGACCATCGACCATTACTGGAGGTATGTATTCTAGAGCCATACCATTAGATGCAAATCTATTTTTCTGTAAAAGGTTAGCCCAGTTCTGTTTTGGTATCTCAGTTGTGCTTGTAATTTCCTCCGATTTCTCCGCTACTTCCTTCACTGGATGGATTTGGACCTGCATTGACTTCTGCATGTCTGCAATTTCGCTGGTTATCTTCTTCATTGGATCTGAAACTGCTTCAATCGAAGTTGGGTAGGTTAGATCCGGCTCCTTTGACACAATAGGTTGTTGTGATGTCATCCTGGTTGCCTCATTCTCATCTTCGACTGGCGGATCGACACTCTGCGCAGATGAGGCCATGGAGACTGATTTCTCCTTAGATTGATGGTTCATAGTTGTTATCACTCTCTCAATAGCTGCTAGCGGAATCTTCCGAGGTCGTCCTCTACCTCTGCCTCTCCCTCTCGCCATTGATACAAGCTCGGCGTACGTTTACTAACGTGCGCCGAGAGAAACGAAGAAGAATGGGACTGTTTTTACTAAGCACATGTTGTTTGCCACAATTCAAAAAATAATCATAATGAGTACATAAGTATCCATTAATTAGCTTTTAATGATTGGTACAAAAATATAGAAATATTATGCATTGGGCAGGTAATTTAGGAATTATGTACATTTTTAATAATAAGGTTTCATATATGGTATAGGTAATGAAAAATTCCTTATTTTAACTTTTGAACCCGCTTTTATTTAAATAAATATATGTTAAACTTCAACCTTCCTTTTGATAGTCCAAACCAGAAGAGACACCTAAATTGGAATCGTGTGCCACAAAAATATTATAATGTGTTGGGGCAAATTCCACAAAAGTAATAAGGATATGACTATTTATGAAATTTTACGAATGTAGTTGATATAGACTGAATAATGTGGATAATTAATATGGCATTTGTCCCACGAAAGGAAAAATAACTAGTAATTGATATGGACTGAATATTGCGGCTGTTACCCAAATTTGAGTTTTCACATCACATATTGCGTTAAATTGTGGTTTATGGCTTAATTAACGGATACTGGTCCATGTCTTGGATCTCCTTTGATAAGTCTCTATCATTTTTTACTATCTTCTTGGACTTAATGGTAATAAAATCCTTCACACCCCTCCCCCAAACAAACGTATTTTTTAATATAAGAAAACAGCTGGATTTTTCTCTACATAGAATGGTAAAGACTAGGACATACTAAACAGTTTCGATTAAATAAAGGGTAAACAAATAGCAGCTATATTATATTAGTAATAATTATGTAGACAACTTTACATGTAAGATATATGGACTTATATCTTACATACATATGAATAATATATGGATAAATTATATGTTATGTGCTATCTTTTGGTTTGGCCTATTTTTGTGGTCTTGTGGACATTATGTTAAAGGGGCCGATGTGTTGTCATATAAAGTGTAGGACCAATGTGTAGATACCCAAAAGGGTAACCTTAGTTAATGATGGGCTAACTAAGGTTACATATATGTAACCATGGTTACATGCTTGTGACTCTTGAGTTTTGTAACTCATTTGTTATAAAGTGGGGGTTATGGTTCCCACATTATAGCAAGACAATCTCTTCTTCTCCCCATTGAATCAAGAGAGCTAATTTTCTTGTCTTGCATATTCTTGTGGAAAAACCATACTCCAATTTGGTTATTGTGATTATATTGTTTGTTGTCTGGAAGAAGTTCTTGTGACATATTCTTGTGTAAGCATAACTTCAAGACAATCTTGAAGTAAGGAACAAGGAGCCAAACACTTTGGACAATCTTCAAAAGGAGGACTAAGGATTTCCACAAATGGATTCAGGTACGCTTTCGCTCTTGTTGTCGTAGTTCCAAATTATTCGATATGAAGGCTATTGTGTTTTAGTCGGAATCATAATCCTAACAATTGGTATCAGAGCCACCTTCATATTTGGATAATTTGGATGTTCATAAGATTCATGTTATATAAAGTTCATGTTCAAGTTAAGTTAGAATTTTGTTTAAGAAATTCTAGTACCAAGAAATAGCATGATTTTATGAATGTTATGTTTTTGATGTGTTTTGGTGTTTCAATATCTTGCTATCATTTCTTGAATTGAAACATTGAAATTTGCAAAATTTTGGTTAAATATCAACATGATTTCTTGTTTAAATTTCTTGTTGAAAATCTTTTTAAGTCGTTGGACAGAATGCCAAAATAATCGATTATTGCATTAGGATAGTCGATTATTTTGATTTGTTAATCAAAATTTTGCAAAACAGAAACAAGGAATAATCGATTATCATTTTTTGGTAATCGATTATGTCAATTTTTTTGTCGAAAAATTTTTTGGCAGAACAGTAGCATAATCGATTATGCATTGAACATAATCGATTATGCAAATTAAGTTCATAAAAGTTTTCGAAATAGAATGACAGAATAATCGATTACTCATTTTGAATAATCGATTATTCAAAGTTTTCAGCAAAATTTGGAAATTACAGTAAGCCAGAATAATCGATTATCAAGGACATGATAATCGATTATCCTGGACCAGTAAGCCAGAATAATCGATTATCAAGGACCTGATAATCGATTACCCTGGACCAGCAAGCCCTGATAATCGATTATCAAGGACCTGATAATCGATTATCAGGCAGTTAAGTGCTGAAAATGTTTTGTTTTGGTTGTTTAATGAGGACATAATGTAAGAAACGTTTTTTATAATTAATAAAACGTTTTAAGTCTTTTGAGTTTCAGATTTTAATTGCATATTGATAATTATGTTAATTAATATTAAGTTTTTTAAATTATTAATGTATTATACATTAATTTTTAAGTTTTGAATATTGATTGTTTTAGTCCATCAAATTTCAGATTTTGGAATTGTCCATCTAAGTCTATAACAATTAATATTCCGATGTTGCATGTCAAAACATGTAACATATTCAGTTTAGATTCATAATATGAATTAAGGAACTAAGGTTTTTTTTGGCATCTAATATTTTAAATTAGTCAATTGAAGCATTATGTTGCCAAAGTAACCTCTATTGTGTAGATTGATTAATCTTGAAATATAAGATGACTGTGGATGTTAGTCTTCCATGCGTTTAACACCGGCCCAAAGGAAGGTTGTTATTTGGCAGGAATTCGAACATGCTTGTGGTGATAAATATGTGACAATTATTTGGTTTTCCATGTGAATATTAAGTCGGCCCAAAGGAAGGCTTGATATTTGATAGGAGTGTATTGTCAATATTTGATCACTACACCAAGAGTACCACTTACAAGTTGATTTTCTGTCCAAAGACTAAAATCAATGTTGTGCTAGGTCCTTTTGTTCTATTTTCAGTTAATTCTTCTGCTGCTTCGATATCTGCCAACATCAATAGCATCCCTGTGCTTAACGGCACGAACTATAAGGAATGGAAAGAGAACATTATGATCGTTCTCGGTTGCATGTATCTTGACCTTGCTCTTCGGATTGAGCAACCTGCTTCTCTTGAGGATACATCCTCTCCTGATGAAAGGAGGGAGATGGAGAAGTGGGAGCTCGAATCGCATTCTAATGATTATGAAATGTGCAATTCCAGAATCATTCAGGGGCACTATGAATGATGAAGCTAATGCCAAAGTTTTCCTTGAAAACCTTGAAAAGCGTTTTGAACAAAACGAAAAGGCGGAAATAAGTACACTATTGAGTAAACTTGTTTCCATGAGGTATAAGGGCAAGGGAAACATTAGGGAGTACATTTTGGAAATGTCTCATCTTTCTTCGAAACTTAAGTCACTCAAGCTAGTATTACCTGAGGAACTGCTTGTGTATTTAGTTTTGATATCTCTTCCTGCACACTTTAATCAGTTTAAGGTCAGTTACAACTGCCTGAAGGAGAAATGGACTCTTAACGAGCTCATTTCACATTGTGTGCAAGAGGAGGAAAGGATAAAGAAAGATAAGACTGAAAGTGCTCATTTGGCATCCTCTTCTAAGGATATGAAGAATAGGAAAGGTAAGGAAGTTGCGGTTGTAAGGCCCAAGATTAAGCAACATAAGGAACCTAAGGTTGAAATTACTGAATTAGGTTGCTTTTTCTGTAAGGGGACTAATCATGTGAAGAAGGATTGTACCAAGTACCACGCTTGGCGTGTGAAAAAAGGTACATTTCTTTCTTTTGTTTGTTCTGAAGTTAATTTAATTTCGGTACCTAAGGATACTTGGTGGGTAGATTCTGCTGCTACTACTCACATAAGTATATCTATGCAGGGTTGCCTGAACTGCCGAAAACCAAATGATGGTGAAAGATACATCTATGCGGGTGACGGCAAGAAGGTGCCAGTTGAGGCTATTGGAAAGTTTAGGCTGTTGTTTAAGACCGGTTTTTATTTAGATTTGGATGAGACTTTTGTTGTACCGTCTTTTAGACGGAATTTAATTTCTGTTCCCAAATTGGACATATCCGGTTATTCATGTTCTTTTGGTGACAATAAAGTTAGTCTCTTTCAGAATTCAAATCTTATTGGTACTGGTCTTTTATCAACATTTGATAGCCTATATTTGGTTGATACAATAACCTCAAATAATGAAACCTTGCATACAAGTTTAAGTGGTACCAAAAGAAAATTAACTTATGAGAATTCTATATCACTCTGGCACAAACGTTTGGGTCACATATCCATTCAAAGAATTCAGAAACTCGTGTCAGATGGAATTCTTGATTCTCTTGATTCCTCAAATTCGGTTATTTGTGTTGAGTGTATCAAGGGTAAACAAACAAACAAACAAGACGAGATTTGGGTGCAAAGAGAGATTCGGACGTCTTAGAATTGATACATACGGATATTTGTGGGTCATTCCCTACTCCTTGTAGGAATGGTCAACAATACTTTATCACATTCATAGACGATTACTCTCGTTATGTGTACCTATATCTTATTCATGAAAAGTCCCAATCCATAGACGTGTTCAAATCATTTAAGGCTGAAGTTGAAAATCAACTAAGCAAAAGAATTAAATCCGTTAGATCTGACCGTGGTGGTGAATACTATGGCAGATATGATGGTTCAGGTGAACAACGTCCAGGGCCATTTGCTAAATTCCTAGATGAGTGTGGGATCGTCCCTCAGTATACTATGCCAGGAAGTCCTACGATGAATGGTGTAGCTGAGAGACGAAATCGGACCCTTAAGGATATGGTAAGAAGTATGATTTGTCGTACTACTTTACCAGACTCACTCTGGGGTGAAGCATTAAAAACCGCAGCTTATATTCTAAATAGAGTTCCAACTAAAGCTACAATCAAAACCCCATATGAACTTTGGACTTGGCATAAACCCAGTATTAGGCATTTACACATTTGGGGTTGTCCAGCTGAGGCAAGGCCTTATAGGCCGAATGAAAGGAAACTAGATGCTAAGACGGTTAGTAGCTATTTTGTTGGATACTCTGAAAGGTCCAGGGGTTTTAAGTTTTATGATCCCACTTCTAGAACTATTTTTGAGACGGGTAATACTAGGTTTTTTGAGGATATTGAGTTTGGGGGGTGGGGAGATAAAGTTGTTAGAGATTTTGTCTTTGAGGAAGAACATGTGTCTTTCCCTCAAGTTGTTGATCTTGGTCAGGGTGTTCTCATTCCTGACACGGATCACACAACTCCAGTTCAAGACAATCTTGAAAATCTCCCCAATCAGGATCCTGAAATTACTAATGAAAATCAAACTCAACAACCTCAAGAAATTGAAGTGCCATTAAGGAGATCCACTAAAGAGAGGAGAAATGCAATTCCGGATGATTATGTTGTATTTCTCCAAGAACAAGAAAGTGATATTGGACTTGAGGAAGATGATCCAATCAACTTCCGTCAAGTCATTAAGGGTTCTAACTCTCAAAAGTGGATTGATGCCATGAATGATGAGATGAAGTCTATGAGCGATAATGACGTTTGGGAGCTTGTTACATTGCCCGATGGTATTAAACCTATTGGTTGTAAATGGATTTTTAAAACCAAAAGGGATTCAGGGGGCAATGTTATTAAGTATAAAGCTCGTCTTGTCGCAAAAGGCTACACTCAAAAGGAAGGCATTGATTATAAAGAGACTTTCTCTCCAATTTCATCGAAAGACTCTTTCAGGATTATAATGGCACAAGTAGCACATTTTGATCTTGAGCTTCATCAGATGGATGTTAAGACAGCGTTTCTCAATGGTGACATTGAGGAAACAATTTATATGGTGCAACCTGAAAACTTTGTTTCGGATGAATCAGAGAAAAGGGTTTTGCAAATTAAAGAAATCCATCTATGGGCTCAAGCAGACTTCCCGTCAATGGTATTATAAGTTTCATGCAGCCATTACATCTTTTGGTTTTGAACCGAATGTTGCTGATGACTGTATATACCATAAGTTCAGTGGGAGTAAGTATATTTTTCTGGCTTTATATGTCGATGACACACTGCTTGCCTGTAACAATATAGCATTATTGCATGAAACTAAGAAATTTCTTTCATAGAAATTTGAAATGAAAGATCTTGGTGAAGCTTCTTTTGTATTAGGAATTCAGATACAATAAAATCGCTCCAAAGGTGTTCTTGGTCTATCACAAAAGGGCTATATCGATAAGGTTCTAAAAAGATTTGGCATGCAGGATTGTAAACCAGGTAACAAACCTGTTGCTAAGGGAGACAAGTTTAGTCTCAAACAGTGCCCAAATAATAATTATGAAATTTCGGAAATGCAGAAGACGCCTTATGCTTCGGTTGTAGGTAGTCTGATGTATGCTCAGGTATGTACACGACCTGATATAGCATACATTGTTAGGATGTTAGGCAGATATCTAAGCAATCTTACAGAGAACAAAGGATTACATGCTTACATATCGGAGATCGGACCAGTTTGAGATCATCGGGTATACCGACTCCGATTCCTTTATGCTAATAACTACAGTAGTTTGACGAAAGCAAAACATATGGACGTCAAATTTCGGGTTGTTAAAGAAAGAGTACAGAATGGACAGTTGTGCATTGAGCACATCAGTACAAACTCCATGATTGCGGATCCGCTCACTAAGGGATTGACACCAAAAGTATTTCATGAGCATATTGCTTGTATGGGTGTCAAATCAGATAAGGATTATGTATTTTAGTGGGAGTTTTTATTGTACATTTATGTATTGTTCATTATATTCAGAAATTCAGTAATTCAGTTATATCTGCGCAGATATTCAGTTTTAAAGTTTTTGTACTCTTACAGTTTATGATTGATCTCAATAAAGAGAACCAGTTGGAAATAGACATTCTATTGACCACACTTTATGTTATTTCCATGCTACATAACTACACTTGATCCATGTCGTTGGTTATATTGATATACGTGATCTATGTTGGTTCTAGTTACGAATGAGTAACGAAGAGCTCTTAGTTCCTATGTTGGTATGATTGATGGACCGGATTGTTCATGACAATTTTATTGTGATAGCAATTTTGAGCTCCTAAGGTTATATTGTAACATATAATGCTAAGGTTTGTACATATGTATGTGTATCTCGTCTAAGTGGGAGATTGTAAGATATATGGACTTATATCTACATACATATGAACAATATATGGATAACTTATATGTTATGTGCTATCTTTTGGTTTGGCCTATTTTTGTGGTCTTGTGGACATTATGTTAAGGGGGCCAATGTGTTGTCATATAAAGTGTAGGACCAATGTGTAGATACCCAAAAGGGTAACCTTAGTTAATGATGGGCTAACTAAGGTTACATATATGTAACCATGGTTACATGCTTGTGACTCTTGAGTTTTGTAACTCATTTGTTATAAAGTGGGGGTTATGGTTCCCACATTATAGCAAGACAATCTCCTCTTCTCCCCATTGAATCAAGAGAGCTAATTTTCTTGTCTTGCATATTCTTGTGGAAAACCATACTCCAATTTGGTTATTGTGATTATATTGTTTGTTGTTTGGAAGAAGTTCTTGTGACATATTCTTGTGTAAGCATAACTTCAAGACAATCTTGAAGTAAGGAACAAGGAGCCAAACACTTTGGACAATCTTCAAAAGGAGGACTAAGGATTTCCACAAATGGATTCAGGTACGCTTCCGCTCTTGTTGTCGTTGTTCCAAATTATTCGATATGAAGATTATTGTATTTTAGTCGGAATCATAATCCTAACATTACATGCTTCTAAGTGAGCATATTTGAACATTGCGTAACATTTCTTATGGATTCCAAAATTTGAGTTCGAATCAGTTGGTTTGTTGAGTTAGATCAATAAATCAATCGAGTAGGAAAGTTCAAAGTGGCCAGAGAACCAGTAATATATCTGCTAGTGTTTTCTAAACTTAATAAAAACGATATTATTTAAAATTTGAAAAGTCGTAAACTTAAAAGTGGTCGTTTGGTAAGAGAGATTAAGTGGGATCAAATTTATTCCTTATTTGGTGGAATATGAAAGTATAAATTAATCCCATAATAAATTTATATTTAAACTAAATAAAGTATAAATTCAATTCCACCTATTATCTCATTTTATGCCATCTTATAATATCAAATGTGATATTATTTTATACCCTATCTTAAATGGTATAAAATAGTAACGGGATTATAATCCCATCCCGGTACTATTTCGTCCGTACCAAACCATCCAAAAGGATATTACAGCAAAACACCACTAAATTTAATGTTCACTGCAATTAATCATTATAAATGTTACACACTATAATTGTTACAATCCAAATTTCATATTAGACCGTGATAATATCAAACATTATTGTCAAGCAAGCTAACACTAATTAACTACTAAAACCCTTTCTTAATTAATTAGTACGTGAAAATATTTCCTTATTAATAAAGAAATTAGAAGTTTGAAACTTAAGCATAAATAGATGGAAGTAATAATTACGAACTTAAATCATGATAGCAAACCAAAAATCATAAATCTACCAATGTGTGTGCCAAGACCTGGTGTAAAAATCAATCATTATAGGTTTACAAGTTCATATTCTAGCTATTAAAGTGACTATCCAACCCCAAAGGCAAGATTCCTAAAATTCACCCCGGGGTTTACGCGTCCGTATTCTGAAAATTTTCGAAGGAAGTTGTTACCCATAACCTAAGGATCAAGAATATATGATTTTTACTTCATTCCAAAACGAATTTCGTGGTTAAATTTTGTTAAAACCTAGATTTTACTCTAATCCCATGATTTTCACTAATCTTTACATGTTAATCTACCCAAAATTCAAGTATTGAACTCACATATAGTAGGAATTACTTACCTCCAAAATCTTGGTAAAAACCCCCTCTCAAGAGCTCTAAAATAGTCCAATAATGGAGTGAAAGTGAGCAAAAAAAGTCTAAACTCCCGCAAAAAATGAAGCAGTGATTTCCGTATCTGAGGTCTTAGGCCACACCTGCACCCATCGCATTTGCGCAAAAGTGTATGCTTCTTCGGAACTTCACTGGGCCAGCTGGGCCGCTTCTGCGAAGTGGGGCCGCTTCTATGATTTCTGGGCTAGCCACCCTTGATTGTATCTATGAGTCAAAGCCGACACCTGCGAGCTTGCATCTGCGGCTGACCAATCGCAGGTGCGGTTATGACAAAAGCTCGACATTCAGCCCTAGGCCAAAATTCCCAACTTGGCCTAAGCCTCGTCCAATTGACGCCCGGGGCCCCGCCCAACAAACCACAAGTTTGAAATGATAAAACAGACTCGCTCAAACCCTCGAAATGCCGGAAATAACATTAAAACTAGGAATCACACCCTAAAACCAATTGACTCAAACTTATGAACTTCAAGTTCTTTAATTTACTTCCAATATGGGGAAACACACTTATACTACTCGGATCGACACTAAATTTTGCGTGCAAATATAAAATGACATTACAGAACTATTTCCGATCTCACAATCCCGTTTGGACCTCGATGTCATCAAAATCCGCTCTAAACCAAATTTAAAGAACTTTCAAAAACCTTCAAGAACCAATGTTCACTATTATGCGCTAAAATACTCTCGGGTCATCCAAAACTCAATCCGAACATACGCCCACGTTCAAAACATCATATGAATCTATTGGAACCGTCAAACTCCGATTCCGAGATCGTTTACTCAAAATGTTGACGAAAGTCAAATTTTTGGCCTTTCAAACCAACCTTAAGGAACCAAGTGTTCTGTTTTCAACCCAAACTCTTCCAAATGTCGAACTAACTATCCCTGCAAGTCATAAATCAGTAAAAGCAAGTACAAATAATTTTATTTAAGGGAACGTAGTTCTAGAAAATAAAACGACTGATCGAATCGTTACAATAATGTACTTTCTCTGTTTATTTTTACTAGTCTTCGATTATCCAATATCAAGGCACCAGTTTTGACTGGTGTGCCTTTATTAGATTGATTTAGCAAGGCATTAATATGCTAAATAGTGACTTGTATTTAACCCAACAGTCTTTGTATAGTTTCTATATTTCACTTAATTTTTCTGGAAAATGGCCCCTCAAGCTTTATTGAATAGTCAGATATTTTTGTACCAGGTGCAATACCTTTTTTAGGACATAGTGCAATACCCTTTTTAGGACATAGTTATTTGAGTGCTTAACTTTAAGAAGCATTGTCCTTAAAAGTCTTTAAACAATCAAAACCATATAGCGAAACGCACACGTATGCCTAACTTGACATCTTTTATTTTATTTTATAAAATAAAAGAAAGGAGGAAATGATCTGTCCTCTTAACTTTTGCTTTGCTCCCTTTTAGTACAAATCTGAACAAGATCAAATAAAAAATTCCCAAAATATATTTGAAAACTAAAACTAATTAACAACATATCAGCAAGGACAACAACAATTCTATATAGTCTGAGCCTAGATATTGTAAATAAAAGTGGAAAGTGTTTAAAAGAGCTTATGATAAATGGCATAGATTTATTATTGCGATGATATGATTTTACACAAAAAGGCTCGTATTAAGTTCCTTGTCCTATTTTAATTGTCGAGGCATAAATCACGAAATAGTTATATGATCACTTGGTTAATTAGAGATAAAAAATCCTGATATGCATGTAAAGTTTTTTCGTGTTTAATGTTTATACTGAATAAATATATGTGTGATAGGTGTGCTTACTCTTAAAATGGATAATAATTTAATTTATTCGCGATAAGGATTAATTCAACACAAATAATAAAAAATGTTAGATAAGTCACGAAATAATTATATGTCACTTGGTTAATTATCGAGGCATAAATCATGAAATAGATATATGATCACTTGGTTAATTAGAGATAATAATTCATGATATACGTGTAAAATTTTTGCGTATTTACTGTCTACATTAAATCAATATGTGTGTGATAGGTGTGTTTACCCTTAAAATGGATAACAACCTAATTTATTCGCGATGTGGATTGATCCAACACAAATGATCAAGAATGTTAGATAAGCAAATTAAAGATAAAACAAATAACCAAACAAGAAGTGGAATTAATTTTAAGCTCGGATTTAAGTTAACAATTGCTCTGCCTTCGACCAGTACCTTCGATTTGGAACCAAATGTGTATGAAGAGCTATGATTAAAATAAGAACCTTTCAATCACTAGAAAGTAGAGAACAAGTTTATATTACCTTGGTGTGCGTGTTACAATGTCTATTAAATAAAAAGTTTTCTCTTTATTTAGTAGGAGAGTTTTATCCTTAGTACAAATCTAAAAAAGGTAAAAATCATTCTTGTACATCAGTTACTAATATGCTACTGACATTGGCCTAGATTCATGACGTGATATCCCGTTGGTTCGGATATCACGGCTCTCTACTAGTCATATACATCTGTTTATAGTATCTCCGAGGTCTCGGAGCTCATTTCGGGTTCGGGGAAGTGTTCTCTTATCGGGTACGCCGTTTGGGCCTAAGTACGAGAGATCTCCACCTCTGAATCTGATCTCATACGGTCACGTTCCGATTTCGTTTGACCCACGTTATGTGTTACTCTCGGTTTCACCCGTATACAGATAGTCTTTTCGTTTCCCAGAGAGTAGGTTTGCTGAAACAATGGGAGACGATAGATAAATGCCGGTTAATTTCTTCCTTCGCACGTTACAACCGAGATGACGGATAAGCCAAAACGTCCCAGCAGTCGTGTCGCACTCTAACTTCGGACATGTGTCGTTCATTGGCCGGAAGGAACGAATGCGAAAAGTCACGTATTTCCCCTATAAAAGCTTTGGCCCTTTGTACTTTTTCTACTTTCCAATCCAAGCTTCCACTTTTGAATTCACTAGCGACTATCAAGTTTCTCAAACCTTTATATCTATATCTTTGGTCTTCAAATCTTCATAATTGTTCTTAGGTTTCTACCTAGATCTCCATCCCACCTTCAAACCTTTATACTTGTTCCCGAAATATTTATATCTCTTTCTTTAAAATCTTCACATTTTTCTAGATTTCACTTGCTAAAACTTCCAAATTGGTTCCTCGTCAAGTTTCCCCTTAATCTTCCCACCCCCGCTGTAGATGCCAAGGTGGCTGCCTCCGAGGTAGCTGCTTCCATGGTGGCTGCTCCCGAGATGGTTGTCCCCGAGGCAACTGCCCTCGAAACTTCCCCCGAGCCCCTATAAAAAGCTTTATACCGAGGGTTACTCGATCGCACATGACTTTAAAGTCGAGAGGGCCTCATCTAAATAGGATCGGTGTGAAGGAGTGTGGATATACATATGCACCATTAATAAAGATGTCCTCCCACATTCCGAGAGGAATGTAAATGGGAAGACAAGAATATGGTGGTTGATCGGGTCCAACGCTACACCACTACAAAGTGGCAAGAGCGATCGAAGCAGATTTTACCTGAAATGGTCAGGATCAAATCCACAAGGAGCTAGAATTGGTTGAAATTTGATTTCCTATCTAAATTAGCAATGCGTAGTGCTCTTAATTACATTTTCAATCATAATTGTTCGTTTGTTACTTCTAAAATTATGCTAATAAGATACTAAATCAAACTAAAAGATAATGCTTGAAGGGTTTTCTAAATGGATAACGAGGCATTAGGGAAGTGACTTTCTCTAGGTGAATATTTGACGGGTTCTAATGCTTAAGACAAAGTTGTTATGTTGGGGATTGCGATATAGCCAATACACGGAACTACTTACTCTATATCTCTTGGTAGCTTGAGTGACTTTTCCCAAATTGACTTTCTCAAGATCAATTGGATGTCAAAATTGTGCAAGCAAAATAGGCTCAAGTCGGGTATTACTATCTCTAGGTTTAACCCTTTAATTGAGGCTATTAATTCTCTTGAATACACCCTAATTAACAAGATAAAAGAAAGGAGGAAATGATCTGTCCTCTAACTTTGGCTTTGCTCCCTTTTAGTACAGATCTGAACAAGATCAAATAAAAAATTCACAAAATATTTGAAAACTAAAACTAATTAACAACATATCAGCAAGGACAACAACAATTCTACATGGTCTGAGCTTAGATATTGTAAATGAAAGTGGAAAGTCTTTAAAGAGCTTATGATAAATGGCATAGATTTATTATTGCGATGATTCGATGATTTTACACAAAAAGGCTCGTATTAAGTTCCTTGTCATATTTTATTGTCGAGGCATAAATCACGAAATAGTTATATGATCACTTGGTTAATTAGAGATAATAATTCCTGATATGCATATAAAGTTTTTTCGTATTTAATGTTTACACTTAATCAATATATGTGTGATAGTTGTGTTTACCCTTGAAATGGATAACAATTTAATTTATTCGTGAAGTGGATTGATTCAACACAAATGATAAAGAATGTTAGATAAATCACGAAATAGTTATATGATCAATTGGTTAATTATCGGGGCATAAATCACGAAATAGTTATATGATCACTTAGTTAATTAAAGATAATAATTCCCGATATGCGTATAAAGTTTTTTCGTATTTAATGTTTACACTGAATCTATATATGTGTGATAGGTGTTTAATCTTAAAATGGATAACAATTTAATTTATTCACGATGTGAATTAATTCAACACAAATGATCAAGAATGTTAGAAAAGCGAATTAAAGATAAATAAATAACCAAACAAGTAGTGGAATTAATTCTAAGCTCAGATTTAAGCTGGTGTCATTGCTGAGTCAGCTGTGTTGGTTCGCTGTTGATTTAGAGGTGATTCGCCTAGGCTTCAAATTTTCGTCCTCCGATTTCAGCCTGCTTTTAATTGTTGTTTTCATCTCAATTGGTAGTTGGACTCACCGTAGTTATTCTCATCCTTTGTTCGGCCTTTAGGTATGTCCCGAATAAAATTCAAGTTGTTTTGCTGCTATTTTTAATTGTAAAGCTCTTTGTTTAGTTGGCTTCAATGATTAGCTATATTCCAATACTCAACATCAGTTGGTTTGATTGTTGAACATTTGAAAAAGATGTATATTTTCATTTTTCTGAAGTTGAAATCATGCGTTGTAGGTGTTGTTTCTTGTGCTAAACCTGAGGTAAAAATATAAGAATCAACAAGGAAATAACTATGTCTACTTATTGAGATCGGAAGATTGTGAATTTGGGTTTCTGGGATATTATTGGTATGACAACTCATTGTCTTGTTAATTATTTCAGCGCTAATGCCAATCTCAGTTTGTCTTTCGTTAAAGTTGGCAACTTTGGTTATTGAAATCCTTTATTGCTATTGTGATCAAAATTTTACCTTAATTTGTCTAGTACAAATCTTGAACCATAATCAGTAATTGCAATGTGAATGTTGAAATCTAGTTAAGCCTTAGGCAATTGTTAACTTTATCTCTTCCAAACAATGAATTGATTATGAATGCTTTTAGTAGTGTGATTTGAAATAGCCATCATCAGCAGTCAGGTTACATTTAGTCTTTAATGTAAAGAAAATTAAACTTATGAAAGTATGTAGGCGTGCTATTTTAAAATTAATTTCCTAAACTCAGGTGTGCATTTCATGTGATCCAAATTCAAATCCCAACAACATAAAATTTTATTTCCCGGATGGTCTAGATAGTGTTCACCGGTAAGGTTATTTCCTCTTTGGTTGTTTTGTACTGCATGTTAAATATTTCCAACACCTAGACTGATGGCACTATTTGATTTTGTTACCCCAACTGATCTACGACCCTTGATGTGATAATGTTGACCGAGCTACTTAGACCAATCACCACACGTTTAACCTGAGATTTATTGACAAGTACGAATATTACATGTGCATCATTATGAGGTTGCACGATGCCCTCAGTATCCTCATTGTTGGACAAAATAGTTCCTCCGAGATATCTTGGGCTCTTTTTCTCCTCGTGATAGATACTTTAGTATGTTTTATCGTCGGCCCTTGAGGGGAATCGACCCCTTCAATGATTATGTTGATGATATGCTGAGGTTCTTCTTGTTCGTTCTGTTCAAAATGTAAAAATATTGATTTGAGGGATAAATTGGTAACAGAATTTGATGTTGAACTCGTATCGAATAGGTGTTCAGGTTTCATGAATTTTATCGGGTTCCAATGTGCAAGTCAAACGTTGACTTTTGGGTTGACTTTTTAGCTTGTGTTAAAGATCAAGATTTTATAATTCGGGATTGTTTCTATGAGTTTCATTTATGCTTTGAAGTTATTTTGGCTAGATTTGGGACGTCTGGATGTTGTTTCACTTAAGAGGGCCATATGAGGTAGCGGTCCAGCTTCTTTGAGGTAAGTATCTTGTCTAACTTTGTGTGAGGGAACTACCCTTTAGGATTCGAGGCTTTGATGCTAATTGTGTCATGTGAAGCCCATGTACGCGAGATGACGAGCACGTGCACATGCTTATTTGTGAAAATTTGAACTTTTAGGCTCTTAGGTCCTTATGTTCACTAGATATGAAGTTGTTTTGATATGACTAAGTTTCCTATTTACTAGTTTTACCTCTACGTGTTTTAATTTGATTTTTTTGCTTATGTTCTTCTCTTATTGCCTATTTGATTCTCGTGTGCCTTAACTGAACTTGTTGCCTTTTTAATTGTCATGCTATCGTATCCTAATTGCTTATCCTTAATTAAAGCTATTATTATCTCTTTTGTAATTTTGTATCCTTAATTGAGGTTATGATTATCTTTTCCATTGCTTATCCGTAATTGAATTGGTTGTATCACTTTTGTAATTGCTCAACCCTAAATGAAGCTAGTTATCTTTTATCATAGTTGCCTCATCCTTATTTGGAATTATTGACTCTTGTTATCTCCCTTATTATCGAATTATACTTTTGTAGAATCATTTGTTACGTATTATTTCTCCCTTATTGAGTTATTCTTATTGATACTAGTATTCTATATTTGGCTTATTCTTTGTGAGCTCGTTCTATCGCTTCTTGTGTTCTAAAGCTCTTGGGTCGATCTAACTTGTCGCACTCTCGTGTATTGTTGGGGTTGTTATTGTGGTACCCAGTTTATTGAGCTGAGGTCTATGCACGACTGTGGTATTGAAACTGTTTAAAGAAAATATTATGGAGTATGATCACATATTGTGAAGGCCATTCTATTGTGTGGATGTTTTTGGCACGTGATATTGTTGGGAAAATTTGTTCAGGTGTTTGCACGAGGTTTCTGTCGCGCTAGTATTACTATTGATGATGCATATACGACGTGACGAGGCGGGCTATATCTGTGTGTTTGTGCATGTGGCTAGACAAGATAGGAACATTGCTATGCGCGTGCGGCCAGACAAGTCGGAGATTTACTTTATTAATGCCCACTTGGCATGACAATGTGGCTTATATCGGGGATTGATTGTGATGGCATGGGGAATTGTTGTTGTTGATATTTGTGTAGTGGCGTGCCTAACTTGTTTGACTTTTAGGTTGTACAAATTGTGGGAGTCATTCTTACGTTTCTTTCATTTTTTTCTACTTTTACTAGTCGGCCTAAACTGTGATAAAACACCTGCACAAGCATACATGTAATTAAGCACCCCTATCGGCTTCGATTTAAGTAGATGGATCTTGATGTTATTGATCATTCATACATACCCTCATCTACTTGTCTTCTAAGTGGGAACGGTTCTATTGGCATGTGAATCACCTGTGCAGTTACCAATTGTATTGAGGGCACAATATGTCAAGTGTATGCGTTCATGAATTGGGACCCATGAACTGTGAATATTTTGAGGTTTGGTACCTCGTAGAGATTATTGAATAGAACCCGGTGTGAAAGCAGTTATTTAAATCTAGTTGCTACATGTCCTTCCTTTATTTGTTTTCACCAGATTTAAACTGTGTTCAGCTTATTCTATGATGCAATTACTTGTTGTGTCCCGCTGCTAATTGTTGCCTCTGTTTCTTATTGCAAGCATCGTTTTCTTGTTGTCATTATGTGTAGTTCTTATAGAGAATTCATATTATGCTAGTTCTACACCTATACTTGTCCGGATTATGTAGGAAAAATTGGCATCATATAACAACACATAATATGAATTGGCAATTTTTAACCTTATATTAGGTTTGGCAAAGATAGCCACAAATAATTGGCATTATATAAATTAATCCTGAAAAACTGCTCTCTTATATATTTTTTTTCTCAAAAAAAGTACACACTTATTTTGGCTTCTCTCCCCATTTATCCTCTTGTATTTATTCTTCTATCTCTTCTCTTTCAACTTCCATAATTTAGCAAAAAAATTTGAAATTATGCAAAATATATCAATGAGATGAAAATGTAAGGTACGAAAATATAAGGTTGATCTCTTATCAGGGAAAATTAGAAGCAAAAATTAAGAGAGAAAAAATACAGTTCAACTTTGTTGTTTCTCTCTCTCTCTATCTCTTTGTTGGATTGAACGAGTGGGCGTGATTGAAATTGGTTGAAAATACCTAAACGAGGCAGTATATAAAATTTGAGCAAGTTAGAAGTGATTTAGAATGGTTTCAGGTAAAAACTTAATCCTAAAAATCCAACTACGACATGTGTATATCACATTGTATAGTGTGATTTCAGTGTGTATCACACACACGTTTTTATGGGCGTATGTGTATATCGCATATACAAAAACAATTTTCTTTTTATGGACGCATGTATATATCGCATTGTATATTGTATATATAACAAAAAAAATTATGGATATACATATATACGCATGATATACATGAGATATCACTTATGTGCATAGAGATACACACGTGATACAAAGGGGATATATATGCGAAGTCGTTTTGAACTTGAGTTTTCAGTCTGAGATGTGTTATACAAAGAAGGAAAATAAAATTTTAATATAATTTTTTGATATGCACATTATTATTATGTTATACATTGTGATATACAAACTACATAATTATTAATAGTATGTATATATATATATATATATAATATTAATAATTATATTATTTGTACAGATAAAAACTAGAAAAATAATTAAGAAAATATTTGGAAGTTTTCTGGATACTACTAAAGGAAATGAAACATAATTTATAGGACGATGGTTACTATATGAGAAGAGAGAAAGTCGATTTTAGATATTTTTCTTGCTATTTTTAAAAAAAAAAATCATGGGGCTTATTGTTAGGATGGTGGTTGAACCGTTACAAGAGAGAGAGAGAGAATTTAGGCTACCTGTTTGCAATAAATTATATGTAATACAAAAATAAGTTTCAACCACAAAATAAATATGAAGAAATATAATTTTATTGATAAAATGACGCCGGTACAATCATGTTCTCCCTTGATTCTTCTCTCTTGATAATTTTCGTCATTCGAGGGCTGAAGAAACATATTTCTCGCATGTACAGATGATGCAGAGCTCCTAGAAGAATCCGGTTTCTTGAACTATTTCATTATCAAGAAGTATCCGGTTATATTTTGGTCTCTTTGTGAGTATCCCATGAGTTTATGAGATTTTTTTGAGACACCTTTTCAGGGGAATATGTATCCCTTTATATAGGTGTGAGTTAGGTTTCAGGGTAGAGTAACCTACAAGAAACCCTAATAGACTCCTAGGAATTTTAGAGTCATGTAGTATCTTTTATTTAGGATTTGGCTTGATCCCTTAAAATTTTGATGTCTACAAATGCCCCTACTTCAAGGTTTGTCAGGGTGTAGGCTTGCCGAACTTTAATGAGACTTGAAGTACTCAACAATCGCAACAAATAATTTTGAAACTTGGAGTTTGATGTATATGAGGAAGAGATGAAGGGCAAAACTGGTCCCACTGGGCGTGCCAATTTGTTTGCAACAAATTATATATGATACAAAAATAAATTGCAATCACAAAATAAATATGAAGAAACATAATTTTATTGATAAAATGATGCCGGTACAATCATGTTTCTCCCTTGATTCTTCTCTCCTGATAACCCCCGTGATTCGAGGGATGATGCATCGTATTTCTCGAATGTAAGGATGATGTAGAGCTCCTAGATGTATCAAGTTTCTTGAACTATTTCATTGTCAAGAAGTATCTTGTTATTTTGGTCTCTTTGCGAGTATCCCGTGAGTTTAAGAGATTTTTTTGAGACACCTATTCAGGGGAATACGTATCTCTTTATATAGGTATGAGTTAGGGTTCAGGGTAGAATAACCTCCAAGAAACCCTAATAGACTCCTAATCGACTCTTAGGATTTCTAGAGTCCTGTAGTATCTTTAATTTAGGATTTGGTTTGATCCCTTCAAATTTTGATATCTACACTACCATATACCAATCCTAAATTGTTGGCTTTTTTATGCCAATTGTTGGACCTAGTTGTCATGCCATGCCAAATCTCAATTATCTAGTCTAGTGTAATAAGTATCTTAATTATCATTCGTCACTACTTCACTGAGGTTAATCTTGATACTTATTGGGTATCGTTGTGGTGTACTCATACTACGCTTCTGGATATTTTTGTACAGATCTAGGTATTTTAGAGTCAGTCGATCGCTAGCTTGTTGTACGGATCTTATCGTGGAGACTCAAGGTAAACCTGCTGTGTTCGCAGGCTTCAGAGCTACCTTCTGATATTGTACTTGCACTGTTTTATCTCTATTTCGAAATTGTTGTATTAAGAGTTTTTTTTCTAGAAAACTCAATAAAGTTAATGACTTCTATTGCCGGTTTTGGCATTGTATATTTTGTATATAGATTCTACTTCGTTTGTCAGGCGTTAGTTAAATATTGTTGTTATTTCAGTAAATATTAGGCTTACCTAGTCTCTAAGACTAGGTGTCATCACGACATCCTACGGAGATAAATTTGGGTCATGACAAGGCTCAGATTTAAGCTTAACAATAGTTCTGCCTTCGACCAGACCTTCGATTTAGAACCAAATGTGTATGAAGAGCTATGATTAAAATAAGAACCTTCCAATCACTAAAAAGTAGAGAAATGCGTTTATGTTGCCTTGTACATCAATTACTCATATGTTGCTGACTCGGCTGAGATCCCACCGTGATATCCGGTTGGGTGCGCGGATATCACTGATCTCTGCTAGTCGTATGCAACTGTTTGTCGTATCTCCGGGGTTTTGGAACTCATTCTGGGTTCGAGGAAGTGTTGTCTTATTGGGTACTTCATTTAGGCCTCGATACGAGATATGTCCAACTCCATATCCGTTCTTATGCGGTCACATTGTGGCTTCATTTGACCTACCCGAATGGTACCCCGGTTTCACCCGTATACAATGTGTTTAAATAAACTTACTTCACTTAGATTCTTCAATATGTATTTTTATCTTAATAATCACTTAACCATGATATATTAATATGATTAATGTAAACACGGGTAAGTTTTTTTCCTTTTTTCCTTTATCTACTTAAATGATTGCCGTGAGTAAAATGGAAAGTGGATTATTGAGTAATGACATTGATTCCCTTGATATTTTACTGAGTTACTTGAATTTGTATAATTTGCTGTGACTCTGATTAAATGTCCAAACTATTCAAACCTAAGTATATATCCAAAAAAATGATGCCTTACACCGAACAGAAGTTTTGACGAATGAGGAAACAAAATAAATGCAAAAAGTTTCAATTATTTTTACCTCTGGAAATAAGAATAAGAAAGAAATAAAAGGAGACGAGTGCTGATATGGAACGTGAGATGGAAGAAGCAGTAGGGTAATTTTTCCACAAATGGAACAAAAACACATTAAATTCTGTAATAAAGCCAAACACTGACTCGCACGAACAAAGCTGCTTTCCAACACTATTTCCTACACTATTCATCCCACTAGGCTTGGCCCCATTATTGGGCGTGCGTCTTTGACCCCAAACTTACCGTTTTAGCTTAACAACGACAACAAAATAGAAAAACCAATAATTAATATCTGTTATAAATATAACTTTATTTAAGGTGAATGTTTATATTTAGAGAGATTCTAGAGTTTTACTTTGAGGCTAAGTCTTTTCTATGCCTATAAATAGAGGGGTCTTACCCCATTGTAAATCATCCCAAAGTATCAATAAGAATACTCCTCTCTCTACTTTTCTCTCTATTGTTCTTGTTCTTGTATTATTGTTCTTGTTCTTATATTATTTCATAACACGTTATCAGTACGAGTCTCTAACCATCATGAGTTATTTTATGGTTTTCACTATACAAGATTGCTACGTTAAGTGTTTGATTGTCTGTTAAGGATGCTAAAATAATCATTAAGAACTGCAGGAGATCCAAAAGGGATTCCTTTGACTCAACATGTCTCTCATACTGACTCTGAAGTTCTTTTGAGCAAACCATGAAATATTGGCAAATTAGGAGACGTATATATGCGTGAATTTCTATACGGAAAAATAGAAGAGATGGTATCATCATAAAGTAATGCAACGGGATGGAAACTCAAGAGATATATTTGATATCACAACATTTATTGGTATGCCTTAAAGGTAAGTATTTTAATTTTCTCTTTCAAATTCTTGAAATTCTACGATTTGATTTCATATACAAACAAAGACAAAATCCGTCCAATTGAATTTGCTCCATTCCCTTTAGAGAATGTGGTAGCAGTATGTGATAAGTTTGAAAGAAGACAAAATCCGTCCAATTGAATTTGCTCCATTCCCTTTAGAGAATGTGGTAGCAGTATGTGATAAGTATGAAAGAAGACAAAATTATTACCATGAAGGTATAAATGAATGTGGACGTGGCAATAGACGGAATTATAATCGTCATCATTGTGATAATGAGAATAATGAAGATTCTCAAAATAATCTTTCACTTTATGAAAGTAATATTTGACATGAGATTATATATATAGCACATACAAATGATTATGATCCATTCCCTGAAGTGAATGTGATAATCGTAATAAAGCCCGTAAGTATGGACACGCTCTTGATGTAATTTTGTTTCATGTCTGACATTATGAAAAGAAAGTTCGTTGCCCTTGAAATTTCGGGCAAGAACTATATGACAGTGGTGTTGGATGCTGAAATCCATTTGGATGCAACGGGTCTTGGAGACGCCATTAATGACAGAAATAATGCATCCACCCAAGACTATGCTAAGGCCTTGATTTTCTTGGGCCATCACCTTGATGAAGGTTTGAAAATTGAATATATCACAGTCAAAGATCCACCTATCTTGTGGAATGGCTTAAAGGAGAGATATGACAACCTGAAGTTGGTCACTCTGCCACAAGCACGATATGATGAGAATCCAAAAGCAAATAGTTCATAAACTATATGTTATCGTTGCAGTGGAAAAGGGCACTGGGCGAAAATTTGCCATGTACCAAGACATTTGGTTGAGCTTTATCAAGCATCTCTAAAAGGTAAATGCCCTGAAACCAATTCTGTCTCTGACGACAATTTTGTCATCACCCACCTAGATGTGGCAGACTTCTTTGAGCACCCTGAGGGGAAAATAGACCACTTAATCGGTGATGGATCTGTGATGAAGGAAGATGGAATTGTTTGATTTTATTTGTATTAGTCAGTGAATAAACTAATAGTCATTAGTATCAGCTCGTATTAATTAGTTTATGATATAACGTTGGTACTAGTTCTTTAGAATGTTTCAATATGCTTAAATTTCAAAGATATTTTTATTTTTCAGTAGAGTTAATCGACTAACCTAACCATTAGTCGATTATCTAATATTTCGCATTAAAACTGCAAAACAATCGATTATATTAAGACATAATCGATTATGTATGTTTAACAATCGATTATATTAAGACAGTGTGATCTGAAGTTTTTCAAAATAGCAAATAATCGATTATGTATGTTTAACAATCGATTATATTAAGACATAATCGATTATGTATGTTTAACAATCGATTATATTAAGACAGTATGATCTGAAGTTTTTCAAAATAGCAAATAATCGATTATGTATGTTTAACAATCGATTATATTAAGACATAATCGATTATGTATGTTTAACAATCGATTATATTAAGACAGAGTGATCTGAAGTTTTTCAAAATAGCAAATAATCGATTATGTATGTTTAACAATCGATTATATTAAGACAGTGTGATCTGAAATTTTTCAAATTAGCAAATAATCGATTATGTATTTTAACAATCGATTACATTGAGAAAATGCTTAAACTGAAATTTTCAAACTGCAAAGTAATCGATTATGGAAAACATATAATCGACTATCTGATTTAGTTAGTCAACTGACCTCAGCAGATTTTGAAAATATTATTTAAATGTGAAACAAACGAATTGAATTTGTTTATTCTTATGTTCGTGTATTTCTTTTGTATGTCAAACTATGGGAAAGCAAATATGGATACCTCACAAAGCAAGCTTGGATCAACGTCCAGCTGTAAAAATATTTGTTTAGTTGATTCATGTACTACACATACAATACTCAAAGAAAAGGAATATTTCTCTCAACTAAATATGTGTAAGGCAAATGTTACTACAATCTCTGGTAGTAGTAAATTGACTGAAGGCTCCGGAAGAGCAACTGTAACTCTGCCCAAAGGCACGATGTTTATCATAGAGAATGCAATGTTCTCCTCCAAGTCTAAGAGGAACTTGTTGAGTTTTAGAGATATCATTCAAAATGGATATCAGATTGAGACAATACATGAGTATAATCTTGACTACCTCATTTACTCATAAAAACGAGGCTGCCCACTTCGGTTTGGGGTCACGCCATTTTGCATGCAGCAATGCTAGTTCGTCGGCTGCCCACTTCGGTTTGGGGTCACGCCATTTTGCATGCAGCAATGCTAGTTCGTCGGCTGCCCACTTCGGGTTGGGGTCACGCCATTTTGCATGCAGCAATGCTAGTTCGTCTCTGACCGACGAATTATCACAAATATTCCCTGTTGCAATTGGTTTTGGGTCATGAACCTAATATCCCATTTAAGAATCTTTGGATGCGCAGTATATGTGCCTATAGCACCGCCATCCCGCACCAAAATGGGTCCGCAAAGAAGGTTAGGAATATATGTTGGGTTTGAATCACCCTCCATCATTTGCTACCTCGAAACATTGACAGGGGACTTGTTTACTGCACAATTTGCAGACTGTCGATTTGATGAGACACTTTTCCCAATATTAGGGGGAGAAGTTGGTGAAACCAAACGGGAAATTTTGTGAAAAAATGCATCATTATCTCATCTTGATCCACATACCTCTATTTGCGAAAATGAGGTGCAAAAGATTATCCAGTTGCAAAGAATAGCAAATCAAATGCCTGACGCATTTACGGACTTGATGTCCCTGTTGGACAATCATCTAGTGTCATATCCAATGGGTCGAATGCACGCCTGAAGCGTGGCAGGCCATTAGGATCTAATGATTACTATGTTGGAGAAACACAATTGATTACCAATAAGGTATTGTGCTGTAGTAAGTCTCAAAGAAACTTATTCAGTTTCCAAAGTACACGCGAAAGCGCTGATTATATTGAGACTATAAATAAAGGAAAGATTTGATATCTTCTATTACTACAACTTGTAGCGGGATAATTTGTATATGAAAAGATACCCGCTTTATTCTCCAGTTTGTACTACACAAACAAAAGAATGCCACAATAAAGTGGATATCTATTGGTATAAAAACCCATGTCATAATAAACCTGAAGTTTATTGATAAGTGCACATGTCATGGTGTAAATTTGAAGTTTACCAATATTGATAATTTATTCAGTTGGCATTCGGGTTAGCCATCTCATTTTAAGTATGATGTGCAATAATAGAGAATTCACATGGGTGAATATTAAAGAACTAGAAAGTTCTTTACGAATTCTCTTGTATCACTTGTTCTCATTAATGAACTGACCAACTAAAGAATTCGGGTTGAAGCCCATAAATTCTAGAAATATCAAAGGTGAATATGGGCCCATTCACCTGCCATGTATACCACATATGATGCATCTATGATATGGTAACATGTGCGATTGTTATTGACCCGCAGCCTGGCCGGTGCTTGCGAGGTAAATTGCTCAGTAATATAACTTCGAGCATAATTTCCAGATTTACTATTCAAGATAGTTCATCTTGATAAGTTGGTTTATATCATAGTTGGTTTAGCAAGATAATTATTGAGTGCCTCCACTTAATAGCTAAATTGTTTCTTATGAGAACAAAGTTATATATATCAGTTTGATATACGTTGTATACGAGAGTATATTATATTCTCCCCTCACAAGTGGTTCAGGGTCAGGAACCAAATAACTCCATCTTATTATTGATGTGCGGTGTATATTTTCATTAACACCATAATGCACAAAGATGGACTCTCAAAGTTGAGGAAACAAGTTAGCTTTTCTAACATGAGGGGGAGACATGATAAACACTTGAGTACATGGGATGAATTATCATTTGTATATATAGATCCTCGAATATCATAATATGAACCTGAAGTTCATAAAAGGATAATTCAATTGCAACATATTGCAAAGCATGCTATACGCATTTGCTGACCCAAAGAAAGTAACTATATTCTCACTGCAAATGCTCATATTAAGTCCCAGAAGGACAAAGTCTTTTGATACGCTTAAAGCGTATAGACGAATTGGTTTCAAAATAACTTCTTGATAAAGAAGATGAGCAAATGATCAAAGTGATCATAATAAAGTCAATGGTATGTGTAATCAGTTTTCGATATCATATTTGTTTAGTATGACATGAAAACTTGATATGCATCTAAAGTCTATTATATGGCTTATATGACTTAACTTATATGTCAATCCATGAAAGATTGAAGTTGCTTGAAGCATATACAATTCTTGGTCCTGAAGTACCACATCCTAAGTGCAACTTGTGTACATATGTATCTTGCTATAACTATAAGCATGATGGCATCGAGAATACCTCTATGGAGATATTGAAGAGTCATTCCACGACATTATATAAAGATGTTCATATCTATCAAGAATGATAATTTCAAGATGGTGCACAAGATTGGAATGCAAATGCTCAAGGATGTGAATTGATGCTCTTTTCAGGGGGAGTTAATGCGCGTTGCACTCTTTTTCCCTTACAAGGTTTTGTCCCACTGGGTTTTCCTTGCAAGGTTTTTAATGAGGCAACCAATAGGCGCATATTCAAATATGTGTACTCTTTTTCCTTTTCTTTAAATTTTTTCCCATTGGGTTTTGTATTAGTTAAGGTTTTAACGAGGCACATTATTGAATAAACATTCAAGGGGGAGTGTTATAAATAGAACTCTATTTAAGGTGAATGTCTATATTTAGAGAGATTCTAGAGTTTTACTTTGAGGCTAAGTCTTTTCTATGCCTATAAATAGAGGGGTCTCACCCCATTGTAAATCATCCCAAAGTATCAATAAGAATACTCCTCTCTCTACTTTTCTCTCTATTGTTCTTGTTCTTGTATTATTGTTCTTGTTCTTATATTATTTCATAACAATATATACTTTTTTTGGTCCAAAATAAATAATCTTTTGAATATTTTTATATAAATTAAAAAATTTATATTTTAGTATTAATTAATATAAAATTAATCATATTAACTTTTATTATCTCATATATGCATTCTTAACATATTTTCTAACATATTTACTCAAAGACAATGTAGGAAAAAAATAATCAAATTCATTTTTGAAATTTTAAAAATCACTTATTTTGGACCACAAGAAAAAGGCCAAAAAATTATTTATTTTGGACCGGAGGGAGTACTCATCATCTAAAATGATACTTTCACAATATTATTTTTTCTTTCTAAGAAGACTATTAACCAGTATGGATTAGCAGATTGTAAATAACGGATAAGTTTAAAGTGATGAAAAGCATTTTTAAGTGCTGAAATAATGTTTTAATTAAGCACTTACGTGTTGGTATAGACATGTTGAAACTAATAATAGTTGATGTATTTGACAAAAAAGTGCTGATAAGCCGTTCTTTTATTAAAATGACTAAAATACCCTTAATTTTTTTTTATAAAAGATTGTAAACTAAAAAACTTCATTTGTAAAGAAAAGCATGAACAATAAATACGGGACAAAGAGAAAGTTAGAAAATTTATTTCGGAAAAAGTATTGTATGAATTAAAAAATATTATTAAGGATGGCCACAAGTTGAAGATGACTAATTTATGACTAATTTTAGTTTATAACCACTTTAAATGTTTATCAAATGCGTAGATAAATCAAAATGTACTCATAAGCTTAGTCAAACACCCTTATCTAAATAGAAATTCTACAGACCCTTTTCTAACTTCGGCCTCAAATATTATCTTTTCCTTTTTTTCTTCTTCTAATATTAACTTCTAATCTTGTACAAACAATAAGATTTATGTTAAAAGAAATTAATATAAGGGAATTGATTTTGACAAAGATTAATTTGGATATCAGCCTCTAAAATTTTGTATGTAGCTAGTATAATTTGCAAATACCAGCGAAATCCACCGGTAATCTCAAATAAAAATACTACTAATCTTTTTAGTTTGTCGTTTAGTAGTAAGGATTAATTAGACGAGTACATTACATTAATTGAGTTCCTCTCATGTTCTATCAAGTCATAACTAGTACTTGTAATGTCAAAGCTAATTAGTTGTAAACCTTGGGTAACAACCAAAGCATCATAAACTCGCAAACTTTATTTTAAAATGTACCTGTTGCTCCAAATAGCCAAAACAATTATTTTACTGAACGATCACAAATATGAATTACTAAAAGACAAAATACTTTAAAACCTCTTTAAACTTAACACAAATTATTAGTAAAAGCCTTATTATTTATGGTCTTAATTACCCCAGTTAACTTGGTTTTTTGAGGATCGTTACTCCGTAGACATTGATGTGGCGAAGAGTGTGGGTGCACTCGCCTACCAAAGGTGGATCTAGGAATTGAGGTATATTAGTTCCTACCACAACTACAAGTCAATATATCATAACAGTCAAACTAAGGAACAAATATCAATATTTAACATATATTTACAAAATAACAAAATACTTAAAGACAACATATAGAATATAAATATTTTTATCACAGTTATACTCGACAACTTGTCATGTTTTGAAAATGATCAATGATCATACCATTAGGTACACTTTCAAATACTTCATCCTCTATACAACAAACTAAACAATACTTCAAAAATTCATCACCAATTCTACTTCGCAAGTCACTTTTAACGTACTTCATCGAAGAAAAATTGCAATAGCGACAGACAATATCAAACTTAACTTCACAAGCAAATAAACAAGTCTCCAAATCATGTGCAAATTTGTTTTAACCATTGCCTCTGAAAGATCTCCAAGGCTTTTCAAATTAGAAAATTCATTGCACGCCCCTCACGCATAATCAATATAGATGTCAAGCTCAAAACCAAGATCCTCAAGTAAAAAATTACTAAACTCATTCGAATAGTATGTTGCAAGTTTCATAATCATGTCTTCATCATAATTAGCAAAAGAATTATCTGGACTCAAACTAGCCATACCAAGAAATAGATCAGTATTCACTTCACTGAAATGCCTATTAAGCTCTAAAAGTTGCGAATCAATAACAGTATAGAAAACCTCTACACGCTAATGATAAGAATATGTAACACTTGATTTCTTACGCTTTGACTTTCCACGATAATAATTCGTATCCATTTTGGGGATTACAATGTCATGCTTGACACAAAATAAAGAGACTTCTTCTATCAAAAAATTCCATCCACATTCTCTCATAACTTGCAATTGTCTTTTCTCAAAACCAACAAGCTTCATGGCACATACAATATCTTGATTTTTTGCAAAGCCATATTTTAATCAAATATAGTTTCCAACACTTTCAATATTAAATGCAACATATACAGAAACTCGTACGATCTTATGTCATCTACTAGACTTTTTGCTATTGATTTCTCATGATGATTTGAACCCTCAATTGAAAGAGCTCCAAGTACATGAACAATTGAAGAGAATAAACTAATAAAATTATGCATTGTTTTAAAATAATAACCCCGATGACTTTCACATGCCCTTTGAAGTCCAAGTTATTGATTTAATCCGCTGCCCGTATGAACTTCACGAAGCACTAGTAGTTCCTCCAACTTTTCTACTTGATCATCTCGAAGCATCTCCCTACACTTAAAGGAACCTTCAACAATATTTAAAACATTTGCAAGAATATCAAAAAATTATTCTGCCTCATAATGTTTCTTTGCAAAAACCACAAGATTCAATTGCAATTGATGAGCAAAATAATGTATGCAATGTGCCGAAGGAGCATCATTCATAGTCAAAATCTTAAGGCCATTAGTTTCACCGTGCATGTTACTAGCTCCATCATAGCCCTGTCCCTATATTTGAGATTTACTTAATGAATGTTCCAAAAGCAAAGAACAAATTGCTTCTTTCAATGACTTTGCAGATGTATCTTTAACATGAACAATGCTAAGGAATCGCTCAATAACTTTACTCTCTTTGTTGACATAATACAAAACAAGCACCATTTGTTCTGTATGGAAGACATCCTTAGACTCATCAACCAATATCCCAAAGTAATCATCAATCAAGTCTTTAATAATTGCCTTTAATGTTTCTTTTGCACAAGATCTCACAATGTCCTTTTGTATACTTGGGCAAATCATGATATCATTTTTTGGAGCATTTTCTAGCACGACTGTTTTTACATCTTCCTTCTTATCAGCATACCACTTAAAGATATCTAAGAAGTTGCCTCATCTTGTAGAAGTTTCACTCTTATCGTGACCTCGAAAAGACATTCCTTCCTTCAAAAGATATCTTGCAACATCAATTGAGGCATTCAAGCGAACTCGATATTCAATTTTATCTTTCTCGGATTGTTTGTCAAAAGAAGTTATAATAGATTATGCTTGATTCAATATATCTAACATCATCTTAAAACATCGATTATGAACTCTATTCACTTCACCCACATGTGCATTAAGCCTTTTTATACCTTTATTCCAAGCCCTAAAATCATCTTTTGTAAAGGAATCACCAACTTTTTTCCATATTCTCCAATCTCATTTTTAAATAAGTAACAACATAAGCAAAACGCTGCGTTCTTTTTAATGCTATATTCTAACCTTCCATAATATGATGTAATAAACCATTCAGGATTAAAATGACGCAAGTTTCATCAAAATTTATTTTTGGAAAACAAACTCTCGAAGCTGAAAAGGCCCTCTTTCAATGTAATCTCTTATCACTCGATCACGTAAATTAGGAGGATATTCTGAAATTTATTTTCTTTCACCAGGATCACGTTCAAGAAGTTTCAAATCTAACATATTATCTTGGTGTGACGATTGAGAAGAACTGACATTATTATTAACCACTAACATGAAGGAGAGTTTAGTGAAGGATAACTAGAAGTAGAACCTGAAAAGGTTTGTGGCTTGAAAAATCTTTTTGATCATTTTGGCTTTAACTAAAATATCTTTAATCATAAGAAACAAATTAAATATTGCAGTAACGAATATTAGTCAAAAGATCACTTTACAACATATTAGTTTTTTCATTAGTATTACAAAGCTTCCACTTTAATTAATTCTTGGAAGAAAAATATTTCAAAAAAAGAACAAACTATAGTTAATTAATGTCTTAATAATAGACAAAATCTGAATAGATTTAGCACAAATGGTAGAGACCAAAATGTGTATTGGCTTCCATGAAAATATAGAGAAAATTAAATTAATTTGAAGGTGAAATTAATAACTTGCGGTGACTAACCTTTAAGGATCAATTTTTCTTTAATTTTTTGTACTCTTTTTATTTGCAATAAATACACCCCCTTTTAAAAATAAAATCTAGAATCCCCACTTCATAAGTTAAATAAAAATTAAAATTTATTAAATCTAAAAAAGAAAAAAATAATTATTAAGTATATGGTCCGCAACTCTAAATCCCAATGAATAATAATACACTAATTTTGCAAAAAATGGTCATGATAATGATATAAAAATGGGATTTTTACCTATGTATACCATATATCAAACCTTATTACCTCCCTTCTTTAAGGTTTGTGTTTATTACATTTAAGCATACTAAATTTCAATTTATCTACCATAATTCAAATTAAGGGTATAATTATTGCTTCATTTATTCTAGGCAAGATTTTAGGAGCATATATTCTCCAATTTTAGTTTACATGCCTCTCTCCTCCCACACCCCCAATTTTAGTTGCATCAGCAACGAGAGCATCAACATTAGTGGCATACATAGGACTAAAAGGCAACACTTATGTGGGATGTGGAAATGTTTGCAACATTGTATGGCAAATTTTACAGATACCTTGGAGCTTCCATTGGAATCTCAAGTTCTCGAACGTTATGCTTCTTCTTCTTGCTCTCCTCTCTGTATACTCTCTTTCTAAGAAGATCCCAAAGTAAACAAGCTAGCCACACCCCCACATTTACCTTCGGTTAATTTTGTTGTCAATATTATTTTTGACACAAAATTGTAGTTTAATTGTAGTATAAATATAGTAATTTTATAGATACTCATAAAAACAATATAATTTTATACAATACTTAAACTGATTTGTATTTTATTTGTATAAATTTTATCTACAAGATACCTACAAAATGAATACATTGAATTTTAATACTCCAATTTCCATTTCAATTGTAGCATAATTGGCATTTTCGATATAATTGTAGAAGACTTGTAGAAGTTCTCTTCCCATTCTATAATTTATCTACAAATTATCTATAATTTATCTACATTTTATCTATAATTCTACAATTTAACTATAATTTCTGGAAAAATATGTCTTCTTCTTCGACGAGTTTCAATCTGAAATTCAATCAAAACCAAGTCTAATCTTCACCAAAACCCCTCAAAATTGAGATATAAACTCCTAAACATATTTCGAATTATTTACAACAACACCCAATCCAAACAAATAATGATTTTTGAAAATTCAAATTTGAATTCAAAGCTTTCAAGCTTTTTAATGGCTATCAGTGGTAGAAAATATATGGAGAAGGAGAGAATTACGCAGCAATGGAGAAGGAGAGAATTACGCTGCAATGGAGAAGGAGAGAATTATGCTGCAATAGAGAAGGAGAGAATTACGCTGCAATGGATTTGATCCCGCAGATGCGCCCGACACATTGCAGCTACAGTTCTCCTCCTGATGGCCAAATTTCGCATCTCCAACCTCCATATAGCATCCGTAACCTCGCACCCGCGGTTTCCAATCCGCAGATGCAGAAATGACAGAAGCAGCAAAAATCAGCAACATAAACTTAATGCCAAATCTTTCCGTCAACCACTCAAATTCAACTTGAGGCCCTCGGGACCTCAACCAAACATGTCAACAAGTCACATATCATCATTCAAACTTATACCAACCTTTGAAATACTCAAAAACCATCGAAACACCAAATCACCCTCGAATTCAAGCCTGAGGATTTTCAAACTTCCAAATTCCGCAAACGATACCAAAACTTGTCGAACCTCGTCCGAATGACCCGAAATTTTTACACACATGTCACAAATGACACAATATGCCTACTCCAGCTTTCGAAATTCTATTCCGACCTAGATATCAAGATTTTCATTGCCGACAGAAAAATGCTAAATTTCTAATTTCTCTAATTCGAGCCTAAATCGACCACGGACCTTCAAATTACATTCCGGACACGCTCCTAAGTCCAAAATCACCTAAAGAAGCTATCTGGACCATCAGAATTCACATGTGATATCTTCTACACATAAATCAAAATTCAGTTGACTTTTCTAATTTAAGCTTCTAAATAAGGGACTAAGTGTCTCATTCCACTCTAAGACCACTCCGAACACAACACAACCAACACGATATGATAAATACAGATGAAAAACACACAAGGAAGCAGAAATGGGAGAAACATGATTGTAACTCATGAAACGACTTACCGGGTCATTACATATAGCCGCCACCATTATCGACCATCATCATCAACCATCCCCACCACTCCGACCACCATCAGTCTCACCCATATTCAACACTTATCCATCTCAACTACCATAACCAACCACCCCATCATTAATAACAACCATAGCCGACACTGCCCATCATTATAACCTACCACCGCCTTCTTCAGTCACAAAACCATCCACCGTTATTAACTATCACCACCCGCCACCACCATCCTTAATCATAATCGTCTCCACTACCAGTTACTACTAGCTACTAGCATTAACTACCATCATCAATTAAAACTACCACCAACCACCGCTTCTAGTCGGCATTCACCTGTTAGCCATCACGACCAACAACTATCATATTTTAAAAAACTTTATATTTTATTGATAGAATATTGGATTAGTTAGCATTTCATTTGAATTTTTATGTTTATTATTTTTCAAATAAAAATAAATTTTATACATTTTGATGTTTAAAATCAAATAGTCTTAATCTTTAGTAATTCGATCTTATATACATTTTAATATATTTAGATGTGTATTTAGATTCAAATACTTAATCTTAATACACATCTTAATATTCAAATATATATTTAGATTCAGACATTTTAATCTTAAAAAAAAAAAGCCTAACTCTATTACACTTTGTGAAGGTGGCGTTTGATTCTGCTAAGTATAAGAAATAAAGAAAAGACATTTGATAGACAAGATAAATATATGCAAGTATCTAAATTGCTCTACAAAGTATTCTAGATGTTTTTATTTTCTCTTGCTTATTAATGTACTTATATCGAGTAGATTCAAATATATCATAAAGAGTAAAATTGGGACGCTAATTTTAAATAGATGTTCAATAGAAAATTATATCATTCTCTGTAGCCATAGATTAAAAATAAAAATGTGATAAATAAAATAAGATAGAAAAGAACATTATTTTTCTTTTTAGGTCAAAATAAGCTTAGGTAGAAGGTTATGGTAAAAAGTTAAATAGCCGATAGTTTGCGTTGTTTATTCCTATTGTTTTTAGTTAAAGGTGTTTAACGGGTGGGCCGGGCCGGGCCGGTGTACTTTTTAGATCCGTATGGGTTACGGTCCGGACCGGTTATAGGTTGGGTCTTAACGGGTTTAACAGATTCGAATTCATCCGAGTAAAAATTGAACCGTACTGGTTACAGGTTGAGGGGGCCGGGCCGGGCTGGGTTAGTATAATTTTAAATTAACAAATAAATAGTAAAATAAATTTTCAGGCATAATTAATTAATAATACTTCTGTTATGAAATAATATAAGAACAAGTAGAATAATGCAAGAACAAGAACAATAGAGAGAAAAGTAGAGAGAGGAGTATTCTTATTGATACTTTGGGATAATTTACAATGGGGTAAGACCCCTCTATTTATAGGAAGAGAAAAGACTTAGCTCAAAGTAAAACTCTTCTATAAAATAGACATTCACTCTAATTAGAGTTCTATTTATAACACTCCCCCTTGAATGTCTATTCAATAATGTGCCTCGTTAAAACCATAACTAAAACAAAACCCAATGGGAAAAAATTAAAGAAAAGGAAAAAGAGTACACATGTTTAAAGATGCGCCTATTGGTTGCCTCGTTAAAAACCTTGCAAGGAAAACCCAGTGGGACAAAACCTTGTAAGGGAAAAAGAGTGCAACGCGCATTAACTCCCCCTGAAAAGAGCATCAATTCACATCCTTGAGCATTTGCATTCCAATCTTGTGCACCATCTTCAAAACGATCTTTTGTAGAGATTTGATAAGTAAATCAGCCATATTGATTTGAATAAATATTTCGCACCTTGAAATTATCATTCTTGATAGATATGAACATCTTCATATAATGTCGTGGAATGACTCTTCAATATCTCCATAGAGGTATTCTCGATGCCATCATGCTTATAGTTATAGCAAGATACATATGTACACAAGTTGCACTTAGGATGTGGTACTTCAGGACCAAGAATTGTATATGCTTCAAGCAACTTCAATCTTTCATGGATTGACATATAAGTTAAGTCATATAAGCCATATAATAGACTTTAGATGCATATCAAGTTTTCATGTCATGCTAAACAAATAAAATATCGAAAACTGATTACACATACCATTGACTTTATTATGATCACTTTGATCATTTTCTCATCTTCTTTATTAAGAAGTTATTTTGAAACCGATTTGTCTATACGCTTTTAGCGTATCAAAGACTTTGTCCTTCTGGAACTTAATATGAGCATTTGCAGTGAGAATATAGTTACTTTCTTTGGGTCAGCAAATGCGTATAGCATGCTTTGCAATATGTTGCAATTGAATTATCCTTTTATGAACTTCAGGTTCATATTATGATATTCGAGGATCTATATATACAACTGATAATTCATCCCATGTAACCTTTTCTCAAGTGTTTATCATGTCTCCCCCTCATGTTAGAAAAGCTAACTTGTTTCCTCAACTTTGAGAGTCCATCTTTGTGCATTATGGTGTTAATGAAAATATACACCGCACATCAATAATAATAAGATGGAGTTATTTGGTTCCTGACCCTGAACCACTTGTGAGGTGAGAATATAATATACTCTCGTATACAACGTATATCAAACTGATATATATAACTTTGTTCTCATAAGAAACAGTTTAGCTATTAAGTGGAGGCACACAATAATTATCTTGCTAAACCAACTTTGATATAAACCAACTTATCAAGATGAACTATCTTGAGTAGAAAATCTGGAAATTATGCTCGAAGTTAGATTACTGAGCAATTTACCTCGCAAGCACCGGCCGGGCTGCGGGTTAATAACAATTGCGCATGTAACCATATCATAGATGCATCATATGTGGTATACATGGCAGGTGAATGGGCCCATATTCACCTTTGGTATTTCCAAAATTTATGGGCTTCAACCCGAACTCTTTAGTTGGTCAGTTCATTAATGAGAACAAGTAATACAAGAGAATTCGTAAAGAACTTTCTAGTTCTTTAATATTCACCCATGTGAATTTGCACATCATACTTAAAATGAGATGGCTAACCCGAATGCCAACTGAATAAATTATCAATATTGATAAACTTCAAATTTACACGATGACGTGTGCAATTATCAATAAACTTCAAGTTTATTATGGTATGGGTTTTTATACCAATAAATATCCACTTTATTGTGGCATTCTTTTGTTTGTGTAGTACAAACTGGAGAATAAAATGGGTAGCTTTTCATATACAAATTATCCCGCTACAAGTTGTAGTAATAGAAGATATCAAATCTTTCCTTTATTTATAGTCTCAATATAATCAATCGCTTTCGCATATACTTTGGAAACTGAATAAGTTTCTTTGAGACTTACTACAACACAATACCTTATTGGTAATCAATTGTGTTTCTCCAACATAGTAATAATTGGCTCTGCTAGAGCTCTCAATTAATTTTGTACTACCACAGATTCATCAACATCCATGTGGTGAATATCTCTTTTAAAGAGAAAGTTATACCGTTATGGTCATGGTCAAATTATATGCAAGATGTGTTTCTTGCATTATCGTTGTCCTTTAATAGTCATATTTCCAAAATATTTTGGCGTACAATAGGTACGTGACCAACGATCATTCATGCCATAATAATGACATTATTTTCATATATCATCTCAAACCTCCTTCTAGGGGTGAGTGTGGTATATTCAATACCAATTTCATGTTCATATTCTTCCAATAATGAATATGTATCAGATGTTGTCACATTCACTGCGGGGATATGTGATTCTGTTATCCTTTCAAATCTGTAAATGCGTCTGGCATTTGATTTGCTATTCTTTGCAAATGGATAATATTTTGCACCTCTTTTTCACAAATAGAGGTATGTGGATCAAGAAGAGATAATGATGCATTTTTCCACAAAATTTCCCGTTTGATTTCACCAACTTCTCCCCCTAATTTTGAAAAAAGTGTCTCATCGAATTGCAGTCAGCAAATCGTGCAGTGAACAAATCCCCTGTTAATGTTTCGAGGTAGCGAATAATGGAGGGAGATTCAAACTCAACATATATTCCTAACCTTCTTTGCAAAACCCATTTTGGTGCAATATGGCGGTGCTACAGGCACATATACTGCACATCCACAAATTCTTAAGTGGAAAATATTAGGTTCATGACCCAAAACTCATTGCAACCGGGAATATTTGTGACAATTCGTCAGTCAGAGACGAACTAGCATTGCTGCATGCAAAATGGCGTGACCCCAAACCGAAGTGGGCAGCCAACGAACTAGCATTGCTGCATACAAAATGGCGTGACCCCAAACCGAAGTGGGCAGCCTCGTTTTCATGAGTAAATGAAGTATTCAAGATTATTCTCATCTAATGTCTCAACATGATATCCATTTTGAATGATATCTTAAAAACTCAACAAGTTCCTCTTAAACTTGGAGGAGAACATTGCATTCTCTATGATAAATATTGTTCCTTTAGACAGAGTTATAGTTTCTCTTCCGGAGCCATCAATCAATTTAATTCCCATGGTTGACAACAAAAGAAAATATACGAACATGAGAATAAACAAATTCAATCCGTTTGTTTCATATTTAAACAATATTTTCAAAATCTGTTGAGGTTAGTTGACTAGCTAAATCAGATAGTCGATTATATGTTTTCCATAATCGATTACTTTGCAGTTTGAAAATTTCAGTTTAAGCACTGTCTCAATGTAATCGATTGTTAAACATACATAATCGATTATGTCTTAATATAATCGATTGTTAAACATACATAATCGATTATTTGCTATTTTGAAAAACTTTAGATCACACTGTCTTAATATAATCGATTGTTAAACATACATAATCGATTATTTACTATTTTGAAAAACTTCAGATCACACTGTCTTAATATAATCGATTGTTAAACATACATAATCGATTATTTGCTATTTTGAAAAACTTCAGATCACACTGTCTTAATATAATCGATTGTTAACAAGTATATAATCGATTGTTTTGCAGTTTTAATGCGAAATATTAGATAATCGACTAACTGTTAGGTTAGTCGATTAACTCTACTGAAAAATAAAAATATCTTTGAAATTTAAGCATATTGAAACATTCTAAAGAACTAATACTAACATTATATCATAAACTAATTAATACGAGCTGATACTAATGACTATTAGTTTATTCACTAATTAATACAAATAAAATCAAACAATTCCATCATCCTTCATCACAGATCCATCACCGATTAAGTGGTCTATTTTCCCCTCGGGTTGCTCAAAGAAGTCTACCACATCCAAGTGGATGATGTCAAAACTGTCGTCATAGACAGAATTGGTTTCAGGGCATTTACCTTTTAGAGATGCTTGATAAAGCTCAACCAAATGCCTTGGTACACGGCAAATTTTCGCCCAGTGCCCTTTTCCACCGCAACGATAATATATAGTTTATGAACTATTTGCTTTTGGATTTTCATCGCATCGTGCTTGTGGCAGAGTGACCAACTTCAGGTTGTCATATCTCTCCTTTAAGCCATTCCACAAGATATGTGGATCTTTGACTGTGATATATTCAATTTTCAAACCTTCATCAAGGTGATGGCGCAAAAAAATCAAGGCCTTAGCACAGTCTTGGGTGGATGCTTTATCTCTGTCTTTAATGGCGTCTCCAAGGCCCATTGCATCCAAATGGATTTCAGCATCCAACACCCATGTCATATAGTTCTTGCCCGAAATTTCAAGGGCAACGAACTTTCTTTTCATAATGTCAGACATAAAACAAAATTACATCAAGAGCGTGTCCATACTTACGGGCTTTATTACAATTATCACATTCACTTCAGGGAATGGATCATAATCATCTGTATGTGCTACATACAATCTCATGCCAAATATTACTTTCATAAAGTGAAAGATTATTTTGAAAATCTTTATTATTCTCATTATCACAATGATGATGATTATAATTCCGTCTATTGCCACGTCCACATCCATTGATACCTTCATGGTAATAATTTTGTCTTCTTTCAGACTTATCACATACTGCTACCACATTCTCTGAAGGGAAAGGAGCAAATTCAATTGGACGGATTTTGTCTTCTTTCAGACTTATCACATACTGCTACCACATTCTCTAAAGGGAATGGAGCAAATTCAATTGGGCGGATTTTTTAATTCTTTGCCCACAATCATACATGAATTTAATCATGGCAAGACATAGAACTTTTATCACTTCACGTGGTTATAATTCCTTACAAACTCCATTAGAGTTATAATCAAACTTTGTTGTCTATGTTTGTATATGAAATCAAATCGTAGAATTTCAAGAATTTGAAAGGGAAAAGTAAATTACTTACTTTTAAGGTATACCAATAAATGTTGTGATATCAAATATACCTCTTGAGTTTCCATCCAGTTGCATTACTTTTATGATGATACCATCTCTTCTATTTTCCGTATAGAAATTTCTTTGTCAATGTAGGGCAAGCTTGGACATTGATACAATGATGCAACAAAGAACAGATACACGAACCCTTGTATTACTGGAGAATAACTCTATGTTTTTCCTTCTTTTTTTTTCATTTTTCTATTCTTTCTTTTCCGTTTTCTTTTCTCTTTCTGTTGGCTTTTTGTTCTTCGTCTTCTCTTCTTCTATTTTTTCCGTATAGAAATTTTTGGAAGAAGGAAGAAATCAAATTCAATTGGTTAGAGACTCGTGCTGATAACGTGTTATGAAATAATATAATAACAAGTAGAATAATGCAAGAACAAGAACAATAGAGAGAAAAGTAGAGAGAGGAGTATTCTTATTGATACTTTGGGATGATTTACAATGGGGTAAGACCCCTCTATTTATAGGAAGAGAAAAGACTTAGCTCAAAGTAAAACTCTTCTATAAGATAGACATTCACTCTAATTAGAGTTCTATTTATAACAACTTCAAATTAGTCTAACAAACTAAAACATTAAGCATAAATACGTCTAATAATTTAAAATAACACAAGTTGTCTTAAAATCTTAAAATAACACATATATAGCATATTTTAAAAATAATACCTTAGTATCATATTCTATGATTTTAGCATTTATAGTTTTATACCATAAATATATATACTATATGTTAAATTCCAACAATTTTAAATTATGTTAATTAGTATAGAATAATTAGTATATTCATGGTATATTCACGATATATATAGTATATTTAGGGTATATTATGGTATACTCACAGTATATTCATGTTATATTTACGGTCCAGGCCGGTTAACCGGTTTAATGACACTATTCATCTAACACGTTTTACCGAGTCGGGTAACCCGTTTCAAAAATTTAAACCTTCCAAACCCCCAACCCCCTACCCAGCCCAGCCTACACCACCCTTAACGGTCCGGGCCGGTTCGGGGTTCTACCGGTCTAGGCCGGTCCAAAACGGGGCTGACCCAACCCGTTTAACATCCTTAGTTTTGGTGCACTGCTTAGTATTAGTCTTATATTGTCTTATTTTTATATTTTTGTTATTACATATTATTTCTTTCGTTATAATTTTCTAATTGATTTGTTGGTATTACTTATTTTGTTTTACCTTTTATCTTTCTCGAGCCGAATGTTTATCGGAAATAGTCTCGATAACTTCTCAAGGTACGCATAGGCAAAATCCACAAATATATTTACCTTTTTCAGACCCCATCAATGAAATTATATTGGATTTATTATTGTCGTAGTTATTGTTGTAGGTAAAATAAGTAATAATCACTATCGTGCGATCGAGACACTAAAGGGTTGTTTGTTGAAAAGAAGTTATCCTAAGATTAATTATTAGAGATTATTACTCCCCGAATAGTTATCCCATCTTCCCATATGAATAAAAAAATGCTATGATCCCAGAATAACTAATCCCCTAACTAGTTATACCGTAATTATATTCCAATTAAATATATGATAAACTTATCTTAAATTTAATTTCGAAATTAATTATCTCTTATCTCTTCTACCAAATATAGCCTTAAATGTAATAAATATATTGTTTAACTAATTTAAGTAGTTTAAGGTATTGGTTCCGAAACTATGTAATATTTTTCTTTTATACGATAATACTCTCTTTGGGTCAAATTTACCAACAACAACAACTATCCAGTATAGTCCCACAAAGTGGGGTCTGGGGAGGGTAATATGTAGACGAGCCTTACCCCTACCCGAAAGGGAAGAGAGGCTATTTCCAATCGATCCTCGGCTCAGTGAAGGAAAGGAAAAACAAAAACAAAATAGCATTAGTAACTCCAGCAGAAATAGCGTAAATAATTATCTAAATATAAGAAACATAAATAAATTAGCATGCAATAATATCATACAATAACTACCATAAGTAACTATCATAAGGGAGACACAAGCAAGAACACAAATCATGTCTACAACCCTAATACTAGACCCAACTGAATGTATAAAATGTTAAACGGTTAAGGGTCAAATATATCCTTGTACTATTCAAAATAGGTCATATTTATCCTCCGTTTGAATTCTTTAACAAATATACCCCTACCGTTACACATTCGGGCCACATATACCCTTCCACCGTTAAAACTTGTTTCCTCAATATTTTTGAACACGTGGCAGTCTTACATTGGTCCAGATTAGCCCACCCAATCAATTGTTTAAACCCGCCGACCCAAATTTATAACCCGCCCCGACCCCATAAAAGAAAAGGACGTTTTCTTACCTAATACTTACTTCAAAAAACAAAACCCTAAAAGGGATTGATTCGCCGCCAGATTTTTTATTCTCCGGTCTCCCATTTAACCTTCATCACCTCTCTTATTAGCTAACAGTTTTCTTTACCTGCTGATCTATGTTGAAAAAATGAACTTTCTTAGAGTTTAATCAGTCAAAGATGGGATTTTTATCAACACCAAAGCTTCAATTTTCAGGTTATACATAAAGTTTTGGCTCTTTTACCTTTCTTTGGTTGCTAGGTTTTGTGGGTAGTGATTATATTTGTGTAGAGTCGAGTATATAATTGGTGTTTGACAAAGAGATTGGGATGTTACTTCATGATCAGTGAAGATAAGAAGCTGACGATCGCGAAAAGGAGCTGAATATAAAGGGGAAGTGCTCAGCTCCACCTACTGTTGAGGGTTCATTGAGTGCAGTAGGTGGATTGTTTAACAATAATGGTTTCATGTCTGAGGAGGAGCTTAGGTCTGATCCTGCTTATTTATCTTACTATTATTCGAATGTAAATCTTAATCCTAGGTTGCCTCCACCACTTTTGTCCAAAGAAGATTGGCGGTTTTCGCAGAGGTTGCTAGGAGGGAGCTCCACTATTGGTCGGGTTATAAAGAAATGGGGTCGGGGCGGGTTAGAAGAGTGGGTCGGGCGGGTTTAAAAAATAAAATGGATGGGCTAATCTGGACCAATCGTTGACTGCCACGTGTTTAAAAATATTGAGGAAACAAGTTTTAACGGTGGAAGGGTATATGTGGCCCGAATGTGTAATGGTGGGGTATATTTGTTAAAAAATTCAAACGGAGGATAAATATGACCTATTTTGAATAGTACAAGGATATGAATGTTAAAACCCAACAGCACTATTAATGCTCTTTTTTCCCCCAAGTAGAATAGACAACTGTGAAAGCAAAGCACAACCTTTGACCAACTCTCTCTCTTCCTCTGCAACGACGACTATCACCATTCTTCCCCTTAGACCGTTGAATTATATTATATACTACTATTCCATATTGTTATTGAACCTTAACCAAAAAAAAAAAAAAACAGAAAGAGAACCATTATTACAGTTTCTTCAATCTCTGTGATTTATATGCCATTCTTAATTTTCCAAGAAAGTAAAAAATCTTTTCTTGAAGCTTTTTGTTGATCTCTTTGTGACGTTTGCTTCAATTATACTTTGTTCTCTGCTTCTTTTGGAAATAGGGTTTTGATTACTTTTTCTGGGTTTTTGACTGTTGAAGACGTGGCATGTGAAGTTGTGAGTGATTTGTAATGAGGAAAATCTAGGTTTTAGGTGGTGGCGGTTGTGGTGAATTGGACTGGGTGGAATCATGGATCAATGGCTATTGGGGATCTTGGGCTTTGTCTCAGCTTTTCTTTGCTTAATTGGGCTGCTGTTGGTTCCTGTCTCCGCTAATATTGAAGGTCTGTTCTTTTGAGTGTACATTTTCAGATTGTTTGATTCATATTAAGTTGAAAAGATGTTGACTTTCTGCCTTTGTCTTTTGCTTAAACAGATTGACTGTTTAAGAATTGGAGTTAAAATGGGTATATTCATTGCATTAAACAGTTGAATTGCAGTTAATTAATCTTATTCCGAGTTTAATTTGTGAATCATTGTGGTCTCGTCGTTGTTGCTTACATATGGGTTTTTTCCTATTTTGGGGTGGCAGCAAAAAGACCAGTTTGAGTATAACTAATAACAGAGAAGTTGCTAGTTTAATGTGCTTGGATAAGCTATTTATTTAACAATAAGGAGGTTAGTTTTATTGAAGAAACAGCATTTACAGTGACGAACTATTAATGCTTATTAGTTACTAAGGAGGTGCATGGATAAGCTAATTACTGATTCTTAACCACTTCATGTAAGACAGGTGATGCATTGAATGCGCTGAAGACCAACTTGGCTGATCCTAACAATGTTTTACAGAGTTGGGATCCAACCCTTGTCAATCCTTGTACTTGGTTTCATGTGACCTGCAACAGTGAGAATAGTGTAACTAGAGTGTAAGCTACAGAAAAACCTAGGTTCTTTCCTGATTTTCACGCTATGGGGTTCGTTTATCAATTTTCGCTCCGTTCGTTCTACATGCAGTGATCTTGGAAATGCAAATTTGTCGGGTCAACTCGTTCCACAGCTTGGTCAACTCCCGAATTTGCAGTACTTGTAAGTTAACTTCGTGATAATTGGACCGGCTTTCTGTAGTATTTCTGTTTCCTTGGCTTGTAGTTTATTAGCAAACTGTCATAATGGACATGTGATATATGCATCTATATACCTGTGTTAGGTCACTAATGTTTGTGTACTCCGATTAGATTGTGACTGAAAAAATTAGAAATAATCCTAAATAGGTACCAAGGAAGTTAATGTTAGTGTGTATAGCTGTTTGTAGGAACCGATAAATCTATTCAAATATCATGAATGAGCTAACACAAGGACTGGGAATATGGAAATTGTAAGGGTTAATTTCTTCTTCCTTCAATTTTCACTAGTATATGCTGCAGTTGCTTTTAATTATATTCAACCCTGACAATCCTTATTTTGTATTCTTCTGGTCGAGAAATTATGATATGGTGAGTACCACTTTCAGTTATGTTGGTGATGCTTTATGTGAGTTGAGTGGGCACGATAAGATATATTGTTTCTTGTATGGATAGATTATTGAACATTATTGAACTTGTCAGGGAGCTTTGATTTGCTCCGTTGACTTGATATCCGCACCCTAATTAAGAGAAAATGTTCATCTTATTTTTTCTAGAGGTACTAGAATGTATCTAGTTGATATACCTACATATCCTTGAACCAAGTGATGCACTTCTTTTAATTTGTCTAAATCTACATAATACTTCCTCTCAAATGGTGAAGTTACAATGTTCGAGAATTAAATTACTGCAATGATAGTTCCGATTTCCAGATATTTCAGCTATTATTCTATATTAACAAACTATGTGAATTCACTTCTTTTATAAAACAAGTACTTATAATGCACTTTTCTGAACTTCAGTTGTCCAAGCTTAGTTAGACTGAGAAGGAGGGGATTTATTTGACAATAGACACACATTCTATTTGTCCTTCTGAGTTTGCACTATTAGGCTATGAATTTCTAGTATTATAAATTTCCATGTTTTCCAAATTCTCATGCCAAAATGTATCATTTTCCTTTATTCTGCTTGGGAATATTTTCTCTGAGTTAATTCATAAGAAATGTGTCGTGATTGTACTTCCACTTTGGTTAACAAATTTTTATCTTATGCACCTTTAAATTGGTCGATCAGTGAAAGTTGATAGGAAAACACCTCTTCTGCTTCAATTATATTGATTTTAACAAATCCATATGCTGGTGATTCCGTTGAACATAGAATACTTAAAACTTTCTACATATTGCTTCTTTCTTGCTTGCTAAGCTGATAGTGGATTATGCCACTCTCAAATTGGTCCAGAGACTTCTGCATTTCTCTTATCATGATGATAATCCTATCTGTAGATTGTAAAAGCAGTATCCTGTGAAACAGCTTAAAAGTTGGATGGGTTCCTTTCATAACTTTTGTTTGAAGTAGCAAGATGAGTGAGACATGCTGTAAACAGTAATGAATACTATTTCCATGGAGAGAATCCCCTCCGCTGCAAATGTTCTCTTTTTCACGTCAAACTCATTGTGAACCTCCTTTTTCTCTCTCAGAACGTGTAGTGTGTGGATGCACTTTTTAACTTATAATGTGCTACATTGCTATGTTATGGCTTATCTGATAGCCCTTTATTTTTGCAGATTGTGTGGTCAGGAAGTTGCTGAACTAATTGCTTACGACCTCTTTTCCTGATTTCAGGGAACTTTATAGTAACAATATAAGTGGAAAAATTCCTTTTGAACTGGGGAATTTGACGAATTTGGTGAGCTTGGATCTTTATCTGAACAGGTTAAATGGTCCAATCCCTGACACATTGGGCAAGCTTCAGAAACTGCGTTTCCTGTATGAGTTATACATCCTTTTGCCTCTTTTACTGTGTATTTGTTTTTGGTCTTCTTTTCTTTTGCTGAACAGTTTCTTAAGCCTTGAGCTTTTATTTTCTGAAGATTTTGCTTACTCAAAAATAGCACCTACTATTTTAGCAAAAGTGGAAGTTGCTAATAGTTTAGAGCAAAACTGTGCTGTCAGAGTAAACCTTCATTTCTCTTGTTTGATTATTTGGATAATGGGGATAGACTTTGCTCTTTATTGACCAAGTAGCAGACATGTCGACATGAAATTTTTAAACACCTGAAATATCAAGGCCAACTGGAGACAGTATCGTAATTTCTAAACATACTTTTTTTATGTGGCTTATATTTTTCCTATAGAGGGAGAGGAAGAGGATGCAGAAGAAGAAAACCTGAAGGCACTCATAGCACTAGCGAAACTGGGTGTCTTAGGGTGTCCGAATGGAGGACATGTATGTCCGAGAATTCAAGAAAAAGTTACAGGAAATTAGACTCACACGTGCACGATGTGTGTCTGACACCCGTACTTGACAATGAAATTTGTGTCCTATGCATCACACTATGTTCGCAATTGTCCATTAATTCTTGTTATGTGTTGTTCCTATTTTCCTTATATAGGCTGGCAAAAAGTTAGGTGGATATGAGTGGTTGATAAAATTGCGGTTGCCGCTCTGTATGGGCGTGGCTCCCATGGAAGACAAGATGCAGGAAGCTAGGCTTAGATGGTTCGAGCATGTGAAGAGGAGAAGTCTGGATGCACCGGTGAGGAGGTGTGAATGGCTGGCCTTGACGGTTATGAGGAGAGGTAGAGGGCGGCCTAAGAAATATCGGGGAGAGGTGATAAGGCAGGACGTGACGCATATGCAGATTTTCGAGGACATGATCCTTGATAGGAAGTTGTGGAGGTCGAGCACTAGGGTTGTAGGTTAGGAGATAGGATGCTAGTATTATAGTGTCTTGTTTTAGGCTGCTAGGGGCTTTGGTTGTGTTCTTAATACTTCTTTAGGGTCGAAAGTTAGGCTATAGTATGTTTAGCAGCCTTGTATGTACATATTATTCCCTTGCGTATGTGGTATTGTGCCTTTGTTGATGCTTAGTGTTGATACTTTGCTCTCTATTTTTTGGTTATTGCGTTGCTGGTGTTATCTGTTAGGATTCTTTGTTGCCGCTGATACATTGTCTCTTTTCTTCTTGTGCCGAGGGTCTACCGGAAACAACCTCTCTATTCCTCCAGAGTAAGGGTAAGGTCTGTGTACACACTACCCTCTCTCGTCCCCACATGTGAGATCTCACTGGGCTGTTGTTGCTTCTACTATGTAAAAGGCTCACTGCTGTTGCTTAACAGGATATCATGCTATTCTTCTTATTACCTGAAACCCTGAGAATGTTGATAATTCCTGAAGATTGTATATACACATAAAAACAACAACAACAACAACTACTCAGTATAGTCCCACAAAGTGGGGTCTGGGGAGGGTAATATGTAGACGAGCCTTACCCTACCCGAAAGGGCAGAGAGGCTGTTTCCAGTCGACCCTTGGCTCAGTGAAGGAAAGGAAAAAAAACAAAAACAAAAATAAAAGAGTATTAGTGACTCCAGTAATATTTAAACATAAGAACCATAAATAAAATAGCATGCAATAATATCATACAGTAACTACCATAAATAACTACCATAAGGGAGACACAATCCAAAACACAAATCATCTATGGATATCCCTACCAAGCCTCACCCAACCCCGGGTGAGGAGTACGAAAAACTCTAGGAGCCCTTATCCTACAACCATGATACTAGACCTCCAGACTCTCCTATCAAGTATCATGTCCTCGGAAACCTGCATTTTAGCCATGTCATGCCTAATCACCTCTCCCCAATACCTCTTAGGCCTCCATCTGCCTCGCCGAACGCCGACAATCGCCAGCCGCTCACAACTCCTCACCGGGGTATCAGGACTTCTCCTCCGCACATGCCCGAACCACCTCAGCCTCGCTTCTCGCATCTTCTCATCCACCGGGGCCACCCCCACCTTCTCTCGAATAACTTCATTCTTAATCTTATCTAACCTGGTGAGCCCACACATCCATCTGAGCATCCTCATCTCCGCAACCTTCATTCTCTGAACATGAGAGTTCTTCACTGGCCAGCACTCCGTCCCATACAACATTGCTGGTCTAACCACAGCTCTATAAAATTTCACCTTGAGTTTCTATGGAACTTTCTTGTCACACAGGACTCCTGATGCAAGCCTCCACTTTGACCACCCCGCTCCTATACGATGAGTGACGTCCCCGTCAATCTCTCCGTCCCCATGAATCACCGACCCAAGATATTTGACATTGTCCCTCTTAGCGATGACCTGAGATCCAATCATCACGTCCCTGCCTACTTCGCTCGGCTCGGCGCTAAGCTTGCACTCCAGGTATTCTGTCTTAGATCTGTTTATTTTGAAACCCTTAGACTCGAGAGTCTGTCTCCATACCTCTAGCCTCTCAATAACACCGACCCTCGTCTCGTCTATCAAGACTATGTCATCAGCAAATAGCATACACCAAGGCACATCCCCAAGAATATGTCAGGTTAGAGCATCCATCACCAAGGCAAACAAGAGAGGGCTAAGCGCCGATCCTTGATGGAGCCCCATAACCACTGGAAAATGGTCTGAGTCGCCACCCACCGTCCTAACCCTAGTCTTAGCTCCATCGTACATGTCCTTGATTACTCTGATGTAGGTTTCCGGCACGCTCTTCGCCTCTAAGCACCTCCATAGCACCTCCCTTGGGACCTTGTCATACGCCTTCTCCAAGTCGATTAGCACCATGTGCAGGTCCCTCTTCTTATCCCTGAACTGTTCCACTAGCCGCCTGACAAGGTGGATAGCCTCTGTAGTGGAGCGACCCGGCATGAAACCGAACTGGTTCACAGATATAGATGTCATATCCCTCACCCTCGCCTCGATCACCCGCTCCCAGACCTTCATGGTGTGACTTATTAATTTGATACCCCTATAGTTGTTGCTGCACTGGATGTCCCCTTTTGTTCTTGTACAAGGGCAGCACTGTACTCCACCTCCACTCATCCGGCATCCTTTTGGTCCTGAAGATCGCATTGAACAACCTGGAGAGCCACTCCACTCCTGACCTACCCATGCACTTCCAAACTCCACCGGGATCTCGTCAGGCCCGGTCGCTCGACCCCTACTCATCCTACGTAAAGCCCCCATGACCTCCTCCGCCCTAATGTGCCTGCAGTACCCAAAGTCTCTATGTTGCTCTGAATGCCCCAACTCCCCTAGCTCTATTTTACGATCCCCCTCCTCGTTAAGTAAGTCTCGAAAGTACGCCTGCCACCTCTGCTTGACTTGAGACTCCCCCATCAGAACTCTATCATCCTCGCCCTTGATGCACTTAACTTGGTCAAGATCACGTGCCTTCCTTTCCCTTGCTTTAGCTAACCGGAATAACTTCCTGTCCCCGCCTCTCTCCCTTAGTTCCTCGTACATGCGACCAAACACCGCGTTTTTAGCTTCCGAAACCGCCAGCTTTGCTTCTTTCCTCGCCACCTTGTAGATCTCTCTGTTCGCTCTCTGTTCTTCCTCGCTTGTGCTCCCTGCCAACTTAGCAAACGCCGTCTTCTCCACCTCCACTTTTCCTTTGACTACATCGTTCCACCATCAGTCACCCTGATGTCTGCCTGAATAGCCCTTGGTTACTGGGATATTGGACATTACTCATGATAAAACTCAACCTGAAAATAGTGTCAAAAAGCTTTCTGGGATATTGGACATGAATAGCATCTTCTGATATTACTAGTTTCTCTTCATTACTCAAGTATTTACCATCTACATGGTACAAATGGACTGATAAATCAGCTGAGTCCTGTCTGCTTAAGTTTGGTCTAACTTTTTCTTTTTTCTTTGCCAAATTGAAGGAGGCTTAACAATAACAGTTTGAATGGACGTATTCCCATGTTGCTAACCACAGTCGCTTCACTTCAAGTGCTGTAAGTACAAAGCTGGTGCCTTTTTTATCATGTGCTCTTTTCACTATCAGTGTTTTCTACTTCTTTAGGTGCTAATGGTCATTTCTCTCAATGCAGTGATCTGTCAAACAATAATTTAGCAGGTCCTGTTCCAGTCAATGGTTCCTTTTCACTTTTCACTCCTATCAGGTCTGCAAAAAGCACTAGTTTATATATAAGTTCTGTCACTGGAATCATGATAAAGAAAATCTAACATCCCAGTGTCAATATTTCAGTTTTGCTAATAATCAATTGGATATTCCTCCTCCTGCTCCTCCTCCTCCTATTTCTCCAACGCCCACTTCTTCTTCAGGTTTGTTGAAAATAATTTATGCTTTTATGGGTTAAGAAGCTTTGGCATCTCTCATTTTTTCCCTTTTTCCTATTTTCTTTGGTAAAAGGCCTTTACCCTTGATCAGTAGGAGTGAGGATATATCGGGAAGAAGGAAGGGGAAGGGCTGACTGCTTTAGGGCAAGAAGTGATCCCCTAACAAGATCTTTCTTTTAAAAGCTTTTTGCATATTATAATAATTGTTACTCCCTTCTCTAAGAGCATGCTTGAAATGTGTCACACTTATTTTTGTTAATAAAGTAATGTTATATATTTAATAAGATATGAGCATTATTTAAAATATTAATATTATTTAAATAGATGAATGAGCTTGCATATTATGATTTCTTATTTTTTATTTGGTTTACCAACTCTTAAATTTAACTTCACTTCATTAAAAAAAAAAAAGAACTTCTTTATGAAATATGCCTACCAAATAAGTAGAGGAGCAAATCTAAACAAAAAATTCCAAAAAACATTCATGTAAAGAATATTACCGGTACTCACATAATAATGATGTCAAAGAAAATAGAGCAAAATGTGCGTTGAATCCTATAATTGGCTCAAAAAATAAAATAAAACCACCTTCTTCCTTTTTAAGAATCAAATCCTACTTCCAACAACGCACATAATATTATGTATTTAATGGTCTCACTTTAACCATTTCTCTCACTTAGGTTTTTGATAGTATAACATAGATCAAATAACAAAACAACAACAATAAATCCAGTGGATTCAGGCAAGTGGAGTATGAGGAGGGTAGAGGCCGTTTCCCATAAACCCTCAGGTAAAGAAGAGATGAAAGAAGCAGTGACAACAAGTAGCAACAACAGAAAATATTAGGAAAACCGAAGCCAAGATAGCAATTAAACGATAGATAGTAATAATAATCTAAAAATAATAATAATCTAAAAATAAAATGATATCATATTAACACTAGTACTATCGAATTGAGGAAGACAAAGGGAAATGCTCGACTACCTACTAACCTTCTACCCTACTCCTCGACCTCCATACCCTCCTATCAAGGGTCATGTCCTCAGTAAGCTCTAGCCGCATCATTTCCCGCCTAATTACCTTTCCGCAAGACTTCTTTGGCTTACCTCTACTTCTCCTCATACCCACCAGGGCCAACCTATCACACCTCCTAGATAAAATAATAATATGAAACTCTAATGGATAATTCTAACAACTAGAAAGTTACGTACTAAGTAATTTGGTAAATATAAATTTTTGAAATGGGTATTCTTGTCTTACAAAATCAAAAGCAATAATTTTTGGTAGAAGCTACTTTTGAGCTTCTGCTCTAAAGCTTAAAGACTGCTTCTGCTACTCAAAAGCACTTATCTCTTCACCAAAAGCTTGGCCGAAGCACCTTTATTCTCTAAAATAAGTTTATTTATTTATTTATATAAGGCACTTTTGACCTTTCAAAAGTTTGGCCAAACAGATTATAAGCGAGATAAGTATTTTACCGGTGATTTTGGGATTATCTACTGCTAGATAGGTTGTGTAAATGGATTAGACTTGCATGTGAATACAAAAGTGTACGGCATCCAGGATGTAACTATATACATTGAATCTTGTGACTATAAAAGGACCCAAACACAAGAAATTTATGGTCGTGCTTTCTCTCAAATTCTTTCCCCATGTCTCCTGTTCCTCACATAGCTTTGGGAGAATTTAGTTGCTGTGCATTTACCATCAACACGGGGGGAGAAAAATCCGACCATGAATGTTGTACAAAGTTATCCTTGTCTTCCGTTAGTGCTGTACATAAACCACCACCACGAAGAGGCCAAATAACAAACAGTTACCGGATTGATGTAAATAAATTGAGGGATATCAACCTAAATTTGCACGTTAGCTTTACAACATATTCCTAGGTGTGAGCCATTTTAAAAAGAACATATTCCTAGGTTTGAGTGCTAATAGTGAAACTACAATATCCCTTCTCTTAGAAGTTTAGAACTGTCTTTGTTAAGTTTTGGTCATCCATCAAACAATTATAACAACTTAAAAATTGGAAACTCCTAGGTGTGGGCAACAGTGCAACCGGGGCGATTGCTGGAGGAGTTGCTGCCGGGGCCGCTCTTCTGTTTGCAGCTCCTGCAATTTTGCTTGCTTGGTGGCGTCGAAGGAAACCACAAGATCACTTCTTTGATGTTCCTGGTGGGTGGCCTCAATCAAACATCTGAATTAGTTTTTTGTTTTTAATTTTAATTTAATGTGTTCTCATAATTTTACCTTGTTTTGCAGCTGAGGAGGATCCAGAAGTTCATCTTGGACAACTCAAGAGGTTTTCCTTGCGCGAATTACAAGTTGCAACAGACAATTTTAGCAACAAGAACATACTTGGTAGAGGAGGATTTGGCAAGGTTTACAAGGGTAGGTTGGCTGATGGCTCTTTAGTTGCGGTTAAAAGATTAAAAGAAGAGCGTACTCAAGGCGGGGAATTACAGTTTCAGACAGAAGTAGAAATGATTAGCATGGCTGTGCATCGAAATCTACTTCATTTATTGGGCTTTTGCATGACTACAACTGAACGGTTGCTTGTTTATCCATACATGGCGAATGGAAGTGTTGCTTCGCGCTTAAGAGGTATTTGTTAGTCTGGAATTTTCGGCATTTCTTTTTCTATTCCTCCTTCATTTAGTCAAAATACATCAGCTCAAGCACTCGAAAAAGCTAAAAAGCAAATGTTTATTTATTTGTTCTTTTTTCATTCTCAGAAAAATGTTGATTTATCCTTTATTGGAATTAAGTTATGGTCTAGTGATAAATTTGGAGAAGTTACTGCGGAGGTGTAGATCATTTTGTTAACTTGACATTATTTGATATTGTAGTGGCTGTATTAGTAGTTAGTGAGTTATAATTATGAGTATCAAATCCTAGTGCGAAGTTGATGTTCCTTTTTACTCGTGTTCTATCAAGCAATTTCACAAGTGTTGTCATCCTTGATGTCTACGAAACATTATGATATCTGTTCAAGTTTTTTCATCTAAATTCGTAGTGTCAGGAATAGAAAGTAATTCTCAGTTGTGCTTGAAGCACACAATACTAATGAGTAAATTCTGTTCAAGCCAAAATAGGAAATTGCCACTAGTTTACTTAACATCCTGAATTTGTTCTTACGGGAAATTGACTTTCTTGTAGAGCGGCCAGAATCAGATCCACCACTCGAGTGGTCAATAAGGAAGCGTATAGCACTTGGTTCTGCAAGAGGCCTTGCTTATTTACATGATCATTGCGACCCTAAGATCATTCATCGTGATGTCAAAGCTGCAAATATATTGTTGGATGAGGAGTATGAAGCAGTTGTTGGGGATTTTGGGTTAGCCAAACTCATGGACTACAAGGATACTCATGTTACCACTGCTGTACGTGGTACAATTGGGCATATCGCCCCCGAGTATTTATCCACTGGTAAATCTTCAGAAAAAACGGATGTGTTTGGCTATGGAGTTATGCTTCTAGAGCTCATAACTGGGCAAAGGGCTTTTGATCTTGCTCGACTTGCAAATGATGATGATGTCATGTTGCTAGATTGGGTAAGCACTTACTAACTTCTGTACATGCTCTAGTTGTTCTAATTCTAGCTTATCTGTAGATCTTTTCTGATTAATTCTGGAGACCTCAATCATTTTTCTCTTCTCTTTTATAAGTCAAAGCTTGATATTCTTTGTAATTGCCAGTTCTTGTCGTGCCACTGACTTTTAAAATGGAAGTGAGCACAGGTGAGAGCGACCCACTTTCCTGCATTCGTCTGCCTACAAGCAGAACACCATCATTTCTGTACCCAACATGACGAAAAGCTGATTTGTAAAACCTACATCATTTTTTTTATCATTAGTTCCAAATCATACAGACAACAACCCTACTACGAATGGGGACGAGCAGATAAGCGAGTAAGCGACTCTGTCACGTCCCTTCCCCTGCCTTTCCCTCTTATATCCTCAATCCCATTTCTGCCTTTTCTCCCTTCCCTAACCCTGTATTTAACCCACATCCACTATACTCCCCTCAACGACAAATCTCAGATTCTTCTCATCTCCCTCACTCTTTTACGCACATAATACAAGCTCATAGCTCTCTTTCTTTCTTCTCTCAAGTCTCAAGGCTGCGAATTTGTGTCTAAAGTAATAAGTATGGATTTATATTGTGGGCTTTACCCTATAAAAAAATTATTGTGAGCTCTAGTAGGGCTTACATTGCAGTTTAGCATGTATGATTTCGGTTATTTTTTATATTAGATCATTCAAAACATCCAGGTTTCCAAAATAATATTATGCATGTGACTTGATTGATGCACACTCTGTATTCTTTTTGTTTTTCTAGAACTTAACCATTTCTTGCTAAAATTTTTGTCACATTTGCGTTAAGGTCAGGGTGGATAAGTTTTGTTATCTTATAATAGCAGATTGTTCGACAATTGATCTTTAGTGTAAAAATCTCTTTCTCCCTTTGGTTAGCAGAAACACTTATCTTGCTTATCCCTGCATCGGAAAATTCAGTTACTCCTTCCATGCGAAATTGACTGTCACTTTTATGCAGAGAACTATTTATATATTCTTTTTTTGCACTGAATTGCTTGGCTATTTCCTCTGTATTTGGTTAGTGTTGCATTGGAATGTAGGTGAGGTAAAGATACACTTAGTGAGAGGGGACTTCTTTGGGAGGATCCTTGAGAAAAGGAACTCTTCCTTGAGAATGAAAGAGAGGACAGCAAGCGTTTCACTGTGGTTGAAGCAGCAACAACAACAACAACCCAGTATAATCCCACTTAGTGGGGTCTGGGGTGGGTAGTATGTACGCAGACCTTACCCCTACCCAGGGGTAGAGAGGCTGTTTCCAAATAGACCCCCGACATCCTTCCCTCCAAGAACTTCCAACCTTGTTCTTGGGGAGACTTGAACTCCCAACCTCTCGGTTGGAAGTGGGGATGGCTTACCATTTGAAGCAACTTGAACTATTAGAAAAATGAAGGACAAAGACTACTCAAACTTGGAAGTTAAATAAAAAGACTTCTTAACTTGGAAATTCAATGTGATTCAAATATGAGGAGAGAATCAGGAGCCGCACGTTCTCCGGTTTTCTGTCTTCTCAGTCTCCCCCTTATTATTTTGATGAAATTAATAATTGAGTGACGAGATGAAATGTTTTGTTGTAAATGGCAGTCATATGAATGAATGGTTATGTTCCTTAGTTGACCTCGAAACGTTGGCTGAAATTTCAGGTCAAAGGACTTCTGAAGGACAAAAAGTATGAAACATTAGTAGATGCAGATCTTCAAGGTAATTACGAAGAAGAAGAGGTGGAACAGCTTATTCGGGTAGCTCTTCTCTGTACAGGGAGCTCGCCACTGGAACGTCCAAAGATGTCAGAAGTGGTGAGAATGCTTGATGGTGATGGCCTGGCTGAGAGGTGGGAAGAATGGCAGAAAGAGGAGATGGTCCGTCAGGATTATCCCGCTCACCACCCTCACACTGATTGGATTATCGCAGACTCCACTTATAATATACGACCTGATGAGTTATCAGGGCCAAGATGATCGATCTTTCTGCAATTCTGCCAGCAGCACATATAGGACTCATTATCCTCGTTGTATTTGTAATTGCCCAATTTTCATCTTTGTGCATATTATTTTCCTTCTTTTTCATTTTTAAGCTTATATTTGTATGTCAGGAATTTTGATGACATCAGAATGTCTATAGTATACTGAGTCATTTTTACAGGTTTGAATGTGAAAGTTAATCCACAGCAGGAATGGCTGTAGAAGCACAAATGTATTTTCTTTTCTGGATGTATCAGATAGTGGGTGTTTGTTAGACAAATAAACACAGCTTTACAGTACTAAGATTTTCAGTTGCCTGCCAAGTTTTGTGTTTCAAGAAAGTTTATCGGTGAATGCCAGATACCAGGAAAGAAAAGTTTCGTTGCTTCAGATATCTCGCTATGCAGAGAGCATCAGAGAAGTAGGAGATTGATATCAGTCTACAAAAGATTAATTGGAAACAGTTCTATATATGTAGTTCATAAAGCAGTCTGTAGAGTGCAATGCTATATTTTGAAAACTCATAGATGATTGGCGAAAACAGTATAATTTCATTCACCACTATTAGCATATTGCCCTTATTGAAGTTGATTAAAGAGAATAGCATCTTTACATTAGCGCACACATATAGTTCAAGTTCTTTCCATGGCTGCATGATAAATCAAAGTGCCTAAAGGATCTATTTTGCTGACCATAAAACAAGTACCCAATCAGACACGCACAAAGATCATACAGCATACTTGAGCCGAATTATATTACCTCTGTGGAAATATATATATATGGCTGCAATATACAGTGTTGCTGTTTCCTCAAGACTGAGCTTCACGTACATCATAAAACTATCTGGTTGTATTAACTGAGGGAAATTACAGAAAGGCAACATCAAAACAAGGGGACTCACAACTTTATGTGACATAACTATACATCAAGGATCTGGCAGCTAACCAGCTCTGCAGATCCACCACTTCTCGATGCAATAACTCTCCACATATTCGCTTCAGATCCTAAAACCAGTTCTGGAACTTCATGTACAGTTTTATTTGATGAGGTTGATGGAGAAGGAACTGAATGATTCTGCCTATCAGCTTGCATGACCATGATATTGTGATTTGCATCCTTAGTAATCACATGGAGCTTTCCAAGAAAACCAGCAAGAAGATAAGGAGACTCTGAATCGTCGTTAATGGAGATATCTCCTTCAATCACTTTCCATGAGTCATCTTGATGATCATAAACTTTTATTCTACCACTATCTAGAGTAGTAGAAGGATCCAATGCATACAGCTCTCCTTCAACAGTGACACTCAGCTTTGTTCCTGCCTGCCTAGCAGGCCAGCCATCTCCCATGCCAATTGGCATTTCAACCCATGCATTTGTTTCGGGATCATACACCTCTCCTCCAACATCAACAAAAAAAGGCCAGCAATATAAACTTTGAGGAACATATAGTTTCCCCTGATAAGATGTCATCCCGGTAGCTATAGGTTTGAGTAGATCAGCAAGAAAAGCAGTGGGTAGCATCTGAGCTTTTGAAAATGGCATGCTTGGGACTTCAGACCAAATACCGATATGAGGATCAAATACTTCAGCAGATTGAAGGGGAGTAAGTCCACCACGATCCCGAGTAACACCTCCTACTACATAAAGCTTTCCATTTAAGACACCTGTCTTGCAATAAGCTCTCGCAATAGACATGGGACTTACTTCATTCCAAGAGTTTACAATAGGGTCATACCGCCAAACAGATGTCATGGATGCAGCTCTAAAGAATCCCCCAAGTGCATAGAGGCATCCGTCAACAGCTCCTATAGCACAACCACAAAATGGAACTTGATCCAGAGCATTTTTCCTACCAAGCCAACCCCTTATGGAATCAGCAATTCTGATACTGGAATCCACCATGTTCCATGCCCGAAGTCCAGATAAACCACTTTTAGGTCCATCATTGACTGCCATTGCAGGCATTGGTGGCAACCTTTGCCACTTTATGGAGATTGGGTCAAAAGCATACCACAAAAGCTTATCACCGTCGGTCTTTGTCAAGAGATAGAGCCACTCTTCGGTCGTTCCAAGTTCTTTTCTACACCTATAAAGTTCAGAGCTCATCACAGCAGCTTTCCAGCTCCGCGAAACTAATTTTGCACTTAAGTGGTGTATTCTAGGAAGTCTGGCGAGGATTTGAATAGATATCTCATCGGGCAGACTCGGAATCAATCGTGGACTATGCTCCCAGAAGCTATCTGATGTCCTTTGTCTCTTGCATGACGCACTTTGGGAACCCTCAATGAGCTCCCCCACATTAGATTTGTGATTACTCCGACTCAATACGCCACCCATCAGTCCTTCCCCTTTTTATGCTGCAACCTTGATAACTTGCACCCACCAATTCAATGCATGCTTCTATTAAAATGCCACAAATCCATAAAATTCAGCTAGCATCATAACAATTCAGTGCATGCCTCCTACTAAAATTCCACAAAACCATAAAATTCAGCTAGCATCATAAAGGGAAAGAGTGAAAAAGATCAATCAACTAGACCTCAGTCCCAAACTTGTTAGGGTCAACAATATTAATCTTCTATTTCCACTATCCTCTGTTCAGGCCTATTTATTCCAATAAGCAATAAGTTATATTAAACAAAGAAACTTTGGAAAAATGAAGTTTGGGCCTAGTAAGGATACAACAAGCTAATTGGGCACAACTTGATAAAACATCAGCTTTATTAGCCCTAAAGTGCACTAACTCCTAATAATCAGCTTTAACCTTTTGCATGTAAATGGACCCATTCAACTTAAGACTGACAGGAAAAGAAAAGGCGTTCTCTAGCATTGCAAAAACAAATCTAAGATCTTGTAAATCTGATTTGAGGTAGAATTCGAAATATAACACAGGTATGAATAATTATGGAACAGGGGGAACATTAAAGGCCATCCTAGATACATAGCACAAACTATTCAAAAGCAGGATCAACCCAGCAAGCTAGGATGTGTATCATCATCGCGTGAGAGCAGCAATCCACGCAGCAATTAGGTTACCTCCAAGTAGACAGTTACCGCTTAAATTTCCCTCTAATAAGGGACAGCACCGAGTGCAGAAATAATGTCAATCAAGAAGGCAAGTACCTCCTCATAAGAAATAAGGTACTCCTGTCCTGGGTCCTCTCATCTGGTTGTTTTCTTCAGTTTCAGTGAAGAACTTCACCTCTCTCTCCTGATAAAACATAACCAAAGTAAGCACAAGAAAGATTATGAAACACAGCAAGTGAGCTAAAATTCTAAATTAAAAATGTCAGCGGAAAGGGGAGGCAAATGAGACACATTATAAAGGACAGAAATACCAAACAGATATACAAAGAGATGCAAAGCTAACACTACAAGTTCCAAAATAGAGAACAAACGTCAGGGCGAAGGTTCTGCACAGCTGCCTAAAGCACTTCATATTTTCTTCACCTTCCCAGCCTCGTAGCAATCCCAATACAACTGTGCAGTTCCATTTCCTGCTCAGCACTTGAAAATTTTCTCTCTATCCCAATACCTTGCTCATTATAGACCATCAACTCATTGAAATAGACCATCAACTCTTCTATAATGTGTATGCAAGCACAGTTCCAGTGATTAGTCTGTCTCTATTTGTAGTGCATAGTATAGACCAACAACAACAACAACAACAACCCAGTATAATCCCACTAAGTTGGGTCAGGGGAGGGTAGTGTGTACGCAGACCTTACCCCTACCCTAGGGTAGAGAGGCTGTTTCCAAATAGACCCCCAGCATCCTTTCCTCCAAGAACTTCCCACCCTTGCTCTTGGGGAGACTCGAACTCACAACCTCTCGGTTGGAACTGGGGGTTGCTTATCATCAGAGCAACACCTCTTGTCTCAGTGCATAGTATAGACCAATCTTATAAAAAATTATACTTAATTCAATTCACCAAGCGAAAGCAACAAAGCAGTTCCACAAGGAGTTACAGAAGAAATGGTCAACATCAGTATCTCACATCAAATTTCGCTAACTTTTATACTGGAAAGGTGATACTTCCCCTAAATCATCGAGTACTTTAGAGAGTCATGTCTTATGGGCACACAAATGTTCACAAAGGAAAAGGCTCTCCATGGGCAGCGTCCGCTTCGGCTCAAAGCGAATAGGCTGGCAGTCTACTTTGATTACAATTTGTCACGACCCTAAAACCGACCCGGTCATGATGGCGCCTATCGTGAAACTAGGACAACTGACACAACTCCCGAATTAACCATTAATCAATATAAATCTCTTTTTAAAGCTTTTTAATTCGTCCAAATATCTCATAATGTAAGTCTAAATAAACAGTGCGGAATAAATACACAAACCCGACATCAAGGTTTCACAAGTCACAAGCATCTACTAGGGTATGAATACAATGAAGAGTCTAAAAATATACTAAAACAATCTAAGGAGGACAAGAGGGAGAATAGCAGGTCTACGAACGTCGGGCAACTACCTTGCTAACTCCGATGACTCTGCCACTGATCAATCAACACCCGCTACGGAGTTTAGAAAATACATGAATCTACACACAAGGTGCAGGGACTAATGTGAGTACGCCAACTCAGAAAGTAATAAATGTAAATGAAAGATGAACAGTAAAAAAACATGTAAACCACGTCAAAATGCTACAAAAAATGCAGGACATTTCCAACATCGTACAGAAATTATTTACTTCGTAAATCATGCTCAGTTTTGATAAAACCTTTTAAAACAACTTTCAATAGTTTCAAACGAGTGATTGAGTAAAAATGATAGAAACGTAATTCAGCCCCTTAGGCAGGACATGTACCATAAACCGCCCCTGAGACATAATATCAACAGAAACAGCCCCTCAAGCTACCTCACAATCATTCGTAATCAGCCTCTCTGTCATAACATGAATCAAGAACCGTCCTTCGGGAAAAACATAGATAAAGAACAACCCATTGGGCAACAATATGAAACAACAATAGCCATTCGAACCACATTATATCACTCACACTGTGTACCCGCGCTCACTGGGGTGTATAGACTCTTGGAGGGGTTTCTTACAGCTAAGCGCAATAACAAACCATCTCGTGGCATAATCAAACAGTCTCTCGACCTCATCTCAATAAGTCACCTCGTGAAATAGATCAATCAAGTTCTTGGCCTCACAATATCATGAATCAATAACAACCTGATGCGGAGTGTAGTCCGATCCAATAATATCCTCACAACATAGGCCTTCGGCCTCGCTCAGTCAGAAACCTTTCAAGCCACTCGGGCAACAGTAAAACATGATGCTCAGCCCAAGTATCATTTAAAATATCAAAAACAAGTAAATATGGCTGAGTTATTAAAACAATAGAATACCACATGACTGAGTGTAAATATGAAGTCAAAATAATAAGTAATAGTAGTAAAAATCCCCTAAAATTCCAAAACAATTGGCACGAAGCCCAAATATGGTATTCAGTCCAAAACATGGTAATAATTTCCAAAAAAACACAGTGATATCAACAATTTTCAATCAAATACGCCACTTAACTATCATATGGGATGGACTAGGTCACAATTTCCAATGGTGCACGACCCCAGGATCATCATCTAGCATGTGGGTAACCTCAAAGTAGCACAATGATATGAAATTCGGGGTTTCGTACCCTCAGAACAATATTTACAATCATTACTTACTTCAATCCGGTCCAAACTCTAGCTTGCGATGCCTTTACCTCTTGACTCGACCTCTGAATGGTCCAAATCTAACAAAAAACAGATTCATACCATCAAAATATGCTAAGGGAACAAAGTCCATTCGAAAATAGCCAATTTACACCAAGAATCACGAAATTGCCCAAACTCGACCCCCGGGCCCACATCTCGGAATTCGATAAAAATCACATCAACGAATCCTTACACTCTCATGAGTTCATACATATCAAATACATAAAATCCGACCATAATTACCCATTCAAATCCCGAAAAGAATTCTCAAACTTTTCTTCCATCTTTTCCCAATTTCCACTCTAAGTTCTCAAATTAAACGATGAAATTCAAGACTAAATCATGAAAGTAAACCAAATATGAGTGAAGAATACTTACCCTAATTGTTGCACTGAAAATCTCCTCAAATTTCACCTTCTCCCGAGCTCTCGAATGAATTTTGTGATATTGGACTTAAACCCTCGATTTTAAATATAAATTATTTGCCTAGATATTTTCTTTATCACAAACACGACAGCACCCTCGCATTCGCGAAACACCAAGCTTCATTTACCAAAATTCCCTTCTTCGCAAATGTGAGGGCACACCCTCGAACGTGAAGACCAAAGAGCCGGCCCTACGTGAACGCGTAACACTCCTTGCGGACGCGTAGCTCTAACTCAGGAACCTTCGCGAATGCGGGACTTACAACATGAACGCAGAGAACAAACCAGTTGTGCCTCTCAACAACCTTTCGCAAATGTGACGCCCTCTCGCAAACACGAAGAACAAAACTCTGCGCAACAGAATAGAAGAAAAATCTACAACTTTCAAAAACCAAGAATTGGTTTGTTAACCACTTGAAATTCACCCGAGGCCCTTGGGATCTCAACCAAACATGCCAACATATCCCATAACATCTTTCAAACTTGTCTCAACCTTTGTAACACTCAAAGCAACATCAAAATATCAAATCATCATCGGATTCAAGCCTATGATTTCTAAAAACTTTCAAATTCCAAATTCAATCAAAAAGTCTATCAGACGTCGCACAACGGACCTACTCCAATTTCTAGAATTCCATTTCGACCCTGATATTAATATTTCCACTATCAAACGGAAAATGCCAAATTTTCATTTTCGCCAACTCAAGCCTAAACCTTCCACGAACCTCTAAAATACATTTCGATCACGCTTCTAAGTTTTAAATCACCTAACAGAGATAATCAAATCATAAAGATTTCCAATCCGAGATCATATACTAACAAGTTATAACTTTGTCAAACTTTTCAAATTTGAAGCTTCAAACTAAGAGCTGTGCTTCCAAGTTCATTCCGATTACCCTAAAAACCAAAACCGAGGTTTTACATATGTCATAATATATCATATGGGACTAATCATACATGAAAAATGGCGAGCAAAGTGAAAAAGCTCAAAACGATAGGGCCGGCATGACCCTACACTAAAGACTTAAGCTTATGTGTAGTTTTAAGCATAAACGGTCTAGTACCATACTCATTTGAATATGCTAATGTCATTGCGTAATCAAGACTTTTACTTTTAATAAATAATAATTCACATAACATAAACATCGTAGCATATGAACACCAACAAACAAGGTAAATTCAGATTGAAAAGAAATTGGACTAAAAGATTGCATTAAGCTTTCGAGAAATTGAAATTCAGCATGAAACAACAGAAATATTAACTAACAAACAGCTGAAATTACTCTCAGACAGATACGCATCATTCATCAACAAATTCAACAGGATTCTCACAGCTATCCAAGAAACAAAAAAAAAAAAAAAGAATCCAAATAGTTAAAAACCTCAAAAATTGAATCTTTTTTTACATTAGAATCCTCCAGAAAGTGCCACACCACATCAAATGAAAAGGTATTGAAGGATCACAACAATAAATCAAAACCCATAAAGGAAATCAGAAAATTTCCCAAAAGAAAGAAATTTTTACCTATGCAAAGATGAAGAAATAGTCGAGAGAAAAAAGCTGAAAATAAGGGCTTGGCTAAAGAGCTTTGAAAGGAGGTACTATAAGGTGGTGGGGACAAAGGGCCCCGAGGGGAAGGAGTTATCAGAGATAATTGAGCTCTCTTCAACAGCCATTGTGTCATCTGCTTTCTGTAAATAATACACAGCGCTGCGGCTCTAGGCTGTAGCCTTTGTAGTAACTAATTTCTTGTTTGTTAATGTTTTTTCAACGATATATAACTAATGTTTTTATATATAGTAACAAATTAATGATATTAATAGTATTATAATTTTTAATATATGGATAAATATATATTTAAAGATATAATTGCTCTTTCAAAAAATTTTAATGCACCAACATAACTAACCTTAACATTACTAATATACAACATTCACTATTATCTTATCAACGACCTCTAAGGGACAAAACTAAAATAAAAGAAAGCTAAAAAAATTTTCTTCCCTTTTGATTATGTATTTGCAATTTTACGTGTTAAATAGACATGAATTATGTGATAATAAAAGGATTCAGACTCGAATAAAGATTCATATAGTCCATCACACAAAGTATAATTAGAATATTGTGTAATTTAATACTATCGTAAATAAATTAATTATGATGGATTATTTGAATATTGAATTTGAACGTAACTCTAGTTGAGTGATTCCGAGTTCCGACGTAATTATATAACTTGATGTCTTGATCCAATTAGTCTGAGATTAAGACATATTCTTTGATTGAGGTTAATTTCAAATCGACAACACTGCATTCATATTGCTACGGTCCAGCAAGACTTTTTTTTTAATCAATTTAGGGAGTATTTGGATAAAGAAAAAAAAAGCACCAGTAGTAGTATGCAATAATGTTTTTCTAAACAATGAAGTATTAACCAAAGCATATAGTAAAAAATAAAAATAAAAATTGTCATGGACGTTGTCAGTAGAGTCCTAGTTTTAACCTTAAATAATATTCCTTCTTAGAAGAAGCTTAATTTAAGCAGTTCATTGTGGAGCTACGCATCATATATATATATATATATATATAATAAACAATGAAAAGAGTACATAAAAATTTTGTTATAAAAAGAAAGCAATTTAGTAAAACATGAACAAGAAATATAAGCAACTTAGTGAAGCATGAACAATAAATATAGATAGATAGAAGGAAGAGATTTTCTTCTTCAATTGTATGTATTCCTATCTATTACAAGGCCTTTATATAGGCATAAAAAGTGAAGAAAATATGTCATGGAATACGTCATTCAACATACAAAATATGTCATTGAATATGTCATAAACATTTGAGATGAAGATAATGGAAGAAGAGTAGACATCCACCATAAATTGCTATTTATCATAACACTCCCCCTTGGATGTCCACAGATAGTGTGCCTCGTTAAAACCTTACTAGAAAAAACCCTATGGAAAAAAAATTCTAGTGAAGGAAAAAGAGTACACATGTATAGAAATATGCCTTTTTGTTGCCTTGTTAAAAACCTTACAAGGAAAACCCAGTGGGACAAAACCTTGTAAGGGAAAAAGAGTGCAACGCGCATTAACTCCCCCTGAAGAGAGCATCAATTCACCTCCTTGAGCCTTCGCATCCCAATCTTGTGCACTAGCCTCTTGAAGGTTGACGTCGGTAGAGATTTTGTGAACAAATCAGCCATATTATCACTTGAACAAATTCTTTGCACACTAATATCACCATTCTTTTGAAGATCATGTGTGAAAAATAACTTTGGTGAAATATGCTTTGTCCTATCTTCTCTTATGAATCCTCCCTTCAACTGAGCTATGCATGCTGCATTGTCTTCATACAAAATCGTGGGTAGTTTGTCACATTTCAAACCACATTTGTCTCGAATATGATGTATTATAGACCTCAACCGCACACACTCTCGACTTGCTTCACGAATAGCAATTATCTCAGCATGATTAGATGAAGTAGCCACAATTGATTGCTTAGTCGATCACCAAGATATGGCAGTGCCTCCACATATAAATACATAACATGTTTGAGATCGAGCCTTGTGTGGGTCAGATAAATATCCAGCATCAGCATAACAAACAAGATCAGACTGCATTTATTGCTATAAAATAAGCCCATATCGGTAGTCCCTTTTAGATATCGCAATATATGTTTGATTCCATTCCAATGTCTCCTTGTAGGAGCAGAGCTATATCTTGCTAAGACATTAACTGAAAAAGTTATGTCAGGCCTTGTAGTATTTGCAAGATACATTAGTGCGCCAATTGCACTAAGACATGGTACTTCAGGACCAAGTAGCTCTTCATTCTTTTCTTGAGGTCGGAATGGATCCTTATTCACATCAGGTGATCGAACAATCATCGGAGTACTTAAAGGATATGCACCAATGTAAAACCGTTACAATACCTTTTCTATATAGGCAGATTGATGAACAAAAATTCCGTTTGCTAAATGTTCAATCTGCAAACCAAGACATAATTTTGTCTTTCCGAGATCTTTCATCTCGAATCCTTCTTTAAATAATCAATTGCCTTTTGGAGTTCTATGAGAGTTCCAATAATGTTTATGTCATCAATATATACGGCAAGTACAACAAATTCCGATGTTATTTTCTATATAAAGACACATGGGCAAATGGCATCATTTATATAGCCTTCCTTTAATAAATAGTCACTAAGACGACTATACCGCATTCGTCCTGATTGCTTTAGACCATACAAAGATCTTGCAATTTGATTAAAAACATTTTCCGGGACTTTGAATTATGTGTGTTTGACATTTTGAATCCATGGGGAATTTTCATGTATATCTCATTATCAAGTGAGCCATAAAGGTAGGTGGTAACCACATCCATTAAATGCATGTCAAGCTTTTTAAGGACAGCAAAACTAATGAGATAATGGAAAGTTATAGCATCCATAACGGGTGAATATGTCTCTTCATAATCAACACCAGGCCTTTGTGAAAATCTTTGTGCAACAAGGTGTGCCTTATATCTTTGTACCTCGTTTTTCTCATTTCTCTTGCGTACAAAAATCCATTTATAGATAACAGGCTTAACACCATTAGGTGTTTGAACTATAGGCCCAAAAACTTCACGTTTTGCAAGTGAATTCAGTTCTGATTGGATTGCTTCTTGCCATTTTGGCCAATCAAGTCTTTGTCGACATTCTTCAACGGAATGAGGTTCAAGATCCTCACTTTCTTGCATAATGCTAGATGCAAGATTATATACAAAGACATAATCCACCACTATATCCACTCGATTAAAATTTGTCTCAATATCGATTGGATTTATTATTTTCTTGAGTCTCGGGCTCAATGGATTCTTCATGAATCTCAGAATTTATTAAATCGTGAATTTCCTCATGAGATTCTTTCGTAGTATCATTTTTATCATTTGCTTTCCTTTTTCTAGGATTTCGATCTTTGGAACATAATGGTCTGCCACGTTATAAGCGTGCTTTCGACTCATTAGCTATGACACTAGAAGATTGTCCAATAGGGACATCAATACGGATTGGAACATTCTCTGCGGGGATATGTGATTTTGTTATACTTTTCAAGTCCGTAAATGCGTCTGAAATTTGATTTGCTATTCTTTACAAATGGATAATCTTTTGCACCTCTTTTTCACAAATAGAGGCACGTGGATCAAGATGAGATAATGATGGATTTTCCACAAAATTTCCCGTTTGGTTTCACTAACTTCTCCCCCTAATTTTGGAAAAAGCGTCTCATCGAATCGACAGTCTGCAAATCGTGCAATGAACAAATCCCCTGTCAATGTTTCGAGGTAGCAAATAATAGAGGGTGATTCAAACCCAACATATATTCCTATCCTTCTTTGCAGACCCATTTTGGTGCGATATGGCGGTGCTACAGGCACATATACTGCGTATCCAAAAATTCTTAAATGGGATATATTAGGTTCATGACCAAAAACTAATTGCAACGGGGAATATTTGTGATAATTTGTCGGTCTGAGACGAACTAGCATTGTTGCATGCAAAATGGCATGACCCTAAACCGAAGTGGGTAACCTCGTTTTCATGAGTAACGGTCTTGCTATCAACTGCAGGCGTTTAATTAAAGACTCTGCAAGACCATTTTGGGTGTGAACATGAGCAACAAGATGTTCTACTTTTATCCCAATTAATAAACAATAATCATTAAATGCTTGGGATGAAAACTCAGCAGCATTATCTAGTATAATATACTTAATTGGATTATCGGGAAATTGTGCCCGTAATCGAATTATTTGTGCCATTAATTTTGCAAACGCAAGGTTGCGAGATGACAATAGGCACACATGAGACCATCTAGAAGATGCGTCTATTAAGTCAATAAAATATCTAAACGACCCACTAGGTGGGTGAATAGGTCCACAAATGCTCCCTTGTATACGTTACAAAAACGCATGTGACTCAATTCCAACCTTTGTTGGTGATGGTCTAATAATTAACTTGCCTTGATAACAAGAAGTGCAAGAAAATTCATTATTTAAAAGAATCTTTAAATTCTTTAATGGATGCCCATTTGAGTTTCTATAATCCGTCTCATCATAATTGATCCAGGATGTCCCAATCGATCATGCCAAAGTACGAAAGTATTGGAATCAGTAACATTTTGGTTTACGGTAGAATGTGACTCAATTGCACTAATTCTTGTCCAATACAAGCTACAAGATAAAGATGGGAACTTCTCAATAACCCTATTTTGGCCAGAGACATTCTTTGTAATGATGAGATATTCAAAATTATTCTCATATATTGTCTCAATATGATATCCATTTTGACGGATATCTTTAAAACTCAACAAGTTCCTCTTGGACTTGGAGGAGAACATTACATTCTCTATGATAAATATTGTTCCTTTAGGCCTAGTAGCTCTTCCAGAGCCTTCAATTAATTTACTACTACCAGAAATTGTAGTAACATCTGCCTTACACATACTTAAATGAGAGAAATATTTCTTCTCTTTGAATATTGTATGTATGGTACATGAATCAATTAAACAAATATTTTTACAATTGAATTTTGATCCAAGTTTGTTTTGTGAGATATCCATACTTGCTTCCCATGATTTGACATACAAAAGAAATATATGAATAAATATTAGTATTTTCAAAGATAAAGGGGACCGGTTCTTCATATAACTCTACGAATTATGCATAATATTTTGCAGGAAGCTTAACATGTTGCTTTTTTAATAAGAAACATAAGATTTAGCGCGAAGCATAGAACTAAACGAGACTTGAACAATACTTTTAATGCAAATCAATTAAGAAGCAGTTCATTAAAATCATTACATCTTTATTCATAAATAAAGAGATCATGCCGAAGTATGAGTATCTTTCTCTTTCTATTTTTGTTTTTAAACATAATTGAAAAAACTAAGTATCCAACAAAACATATCATTAATCTTACAAAAGACAGAAACATGTTGTACCTGATAATTTTAAATCAGAGTCGAGAACTTTAAAAGAAGATAACCTACCGTGATGGTTAGAGACTCGTGCAAATAACGTGTTGTAAAATGAAAGCAAGTTAGTAAAACATGAACAAGAAATATAAGCAACTTAGTGAAACATGAACAAGAATAGATAGATAGAAGGAAGAGATTTTCTTCTTCAATTGTGTGTTTTTCTATCTATTACAAGGCCTTTATATATGCATAAAAAGTAAAGAAAATATGTCATGGAATATGTCATTCACTATACAAAATATGTCATTAAATATGTTATAAACCATTTGAGATGAAGATCATGGAAGAAGAGTTGACGTCCACCGTAAATTAATATTTATCATAACACATTTAAATTAATAGAGTTGAAAACGATGTTAATGATTTGCCGGTACACGTAGTTTATGTTGGACCACGTCACATTAATTGTTAAACAATACTTTGGCGTCTTACCTTATTACTAATTCGTTACTTTCAAGATCTCCAATTTTTGAATTTCTAGAACTATATGATATGAATAATGCTCCTTTAGCAGGCGTTCGTCATTAATTAGAATAATAATGAAAATGACAAATGGTAATGATAATATTAACAATTCTCTTATGGCATTAAAAAAATTATAAGAACAATCTATATGACTAATATCTATACGTGTTTTGTGATAACCTCAGCACTTTACCTGTCCCAGACTTTGCATTTTGACTCAATATTTTTACCTAATCCAATCTTACGTTTTCTTCTCAAACTTCTTTTTCTTTTTTATTTCTTCTATTCTTTCCCCAAAGATGAGAAATTTCCCTTAAAAGCAAAAAAGTAAACAAATTGTAGGGTCATTGTCTTAACTCTCTCACCACCCCCAGATCAGCCATGAACTTGATGGTTTAATGGTAAGTAGTTGGTAGTTCACACTTATGGGAGAACTCCACAATATTGAGTAATTAAATTGCTACCTAAAAGTATTGTATACTAATATACTCTCTCAGTTCACTTTTAATTGTCAATTATTTTGAAAATAGTTTTTTATTTTTATTTATACTTCTCACATATAAACAGAAAATTAATTTATTTTTCTGTTTCGCCCTAATATTAATTATTTATTTCAAATCTATTAAGACTATACATCAATAAATATAAGTATTATAGTTTATTATGTAATTTATTTATTATTTTTAAATGGTATACAAAATCAATGGTGGATAAATAAAAATGAACGCATGGAGTCAATATTTGAAGCCAAAAAAAACAATGTAAACAATCGATACAGTAGTAAAAGGTCGTTGTTTGTTGTGTTAGTTTCTATTAATAGAATTATTATTAGTTCCTATTGCATAATGGTAACTCTAATAGAGTCAACTAATCTGCTTTTGTTCTTCAACCCCTCACCCACTTTTCAAACCTACCATTCATGCTCCTTTTCCGCACTACTCCTTCGGTGTCCGATCTAATTTGGACACACTTATTAAGAAAATATAAACTTTTAGATAAAAGTAATTAGTATAACTAAATTATTTTTAATTAAATATTATAATATAGTTAATGTGAGAAGTGATCACGCCTAACTATGCCTTATAAAAAGGACAAAGCGGTCGCTATAAATATATTCCGGTTAAAAAATTCGGAGTCGAATTCCACAGGGAATTAACCGATCAATCACAACTATTGAACTCACAGAAATTCACGTATTATATCTTCGGAGATATTTGAGTAACAAATTGAATGTTTATTAACTAAATATTACGTAATAAAAATGCAGTTATCAAAAACTAACTATAAATGGTTTGTAAGCAAGGATGAGAATTATCTAAGGTTCTGATTTTCCCAGTTGTCGGAATTCTTTCCGCTATGTTTGCTATAAATTTGCCTAAGTCTTTTCTATCGATCATGAGCACTCTAACTGTCATAATTCTCTCTCGAGTGATTACAATAATATACTAGACATATTCTCCCGAATTACGCTAGCTATCTTTCAAGTACAACTCACTTAGATCGCACCCAAGGTTTCATTATCTCTAGTGCCACCTTTAAACCCTTCGTATTGATCCCTCATATACGCTAGGAGTGATGATGTTCAACAACTACCTTAATAGGACTCTCTCATATGTAATTCACACTAAATAGGAATAGTTAATTGAGGGCCCTTCAATTAACATCAATAAGTATGTGGTTGAAACAAATAGAAATAATATTATGGCAAATCTATATTAACATAAATGAGAAAATTATCCTTCAACAAGTTCCATCAAAACCCCAGATTAGGTATTTAGATATTCATGCTCATAGTAAACAATTTTCCAAATAATTCGCATAATTAAATTACAAAGTAAAGATAAAATAATAAAGAATTCGATGATAATCTCCTCCGAAAAATGGCTCCAAATGTTTTCTCCCTTCTGAAATAGTTTCCCCAGTTCTCCGATATGTCAAAAGTCCTCAAAATAGCATTTTTATATGTACTTATACCAAGTAGGGTCGGGCTCAGATGAAACACCCTTTCCTGCGGGAAATAGGACTTGGCTTTGTAAAATTTGTACAGGCGCAACGCACGCTGCGGCGCAGTGTGCGGCGCGACAGTGAGGAAGTTCAGAGAGCTGTTTTTTGACAGACTGTTGGAAAATTGGAGATGCAGCGCACGCTACGACGCACGTGCAGCGCGACAGTGCAATTTTCTCGGAGTGAAATTATTTCATCCTCTTTTGATATCTAGATTAAGGGTGACAAACGGTCCGGGCCCGGGCCTAAACAGGCCTCGTGAGCTGGTTCTAAGTGAGCCGGTTCTATGTGGGCCCAGACTTCGTGCTTTTGGAGGTAACCAGATGGGGATCAGGACCACGAACTAATGGTTCGGGGCTAAGTGGGACCGACCTATTTTTCTTAATTTTTTTTATCTAAGGCAATTTCTTGTAAATTATATATATATATATGGGTCTAAGTAGGCCTGGCTTTTTTTCTTTATATAAATTTTTTATCTAAGACAATTTCTTGTAAATTATATTATATAGTTGTGACTTAAAAAAAATTTATTCAAATTTAAAAGGTAAAATATTGTAAAAAGATATTCAAAGGAATGCGTTATAATTTTTATTATTATGACATTAACAAAACATGACCCAATCTTTTTTTAGTCTTCTCTCCCTCCCTCCCTCCCCTAATGGAAGGAGCACAACCAAGGTGCTAATACCACCATTGAGAAGAAAAAGAAACTAATCAAGATGTGCCAAAATACAAGTTACATCTTAATTTTACATGGTATCTCTTTGCCACAAGTTTTATACTTAGCTTTATTTTTTCTCTTATTTGAATAAAAAATTACCAAACAAGAGATGTTTTGGCCAGTTTAGAAGGCTGTCTAAAAAAAGTAGGGGTAGTAATGGGGGGTCAATCGGAGCATCATTTGGATTAGTTGGGTTAACTTCCACAGGACTAGTGAGTGTATCATCATCTGGTTGCATTTCATCTAAATTTGCCTTAGTCTTCTTTATCGATCATGAGCACTCTGACTGTCATAATTCTTTCCCGAATAGTTAAAATAATATTCTAAACATATTCTCCCAAATTATGCTAGCTATCTTTCAAATACAACTCACTTAGATTGCACCCAAGATTTCGTTATCTCTAATCTCACTTTTAAACCCTTCGTATTGATCCCTCATATACGTTAGGAGTGATGATGTTCAACAACTACCTAAATATGAACTCTCTCCTGAGTAATTCATACGAAATAGGAATATTTAATTGAGGGACCTTGAATCAATATGAATAAGCATGTAGTTGAAACAAATAGAAATAATATTATGGCAAATCAATATTAACATAATGAGAAAATTATCCTTTAACAGGTTTCATCAAAATCCTAGATTAGGTATTTAGATATTCATGCTCATAGTAACAATTTACCTAAATAATTTGCATAATTAAATTACAGATTAAAGATAAAAGAATAAAGAATTCGATGATAATCTCCTCCAAAAAATGGCTCCATATATTTTCTCCCTTCAGAAATAGTTTCCCTAGGTCTCCGATGTGTCAAAAGTCCTTAAAATAGCATTTTTACATGTATTTATACCAAGTAGGGCCGGGCTTACACGAAACACCCTTTCCTGCACAAAATAGGACTCGACTCTGTAAAATTTGTACAGGCGCAACGCATGTTGCAGCGCACTGTGTGGCGCGACAGTGAGGAAGTTCAGAGAGTTGTTTTCTGATAGACCGTTGGAAAATTGGAGATGCGGCGCATGCTGTGATGCACTGTGCGACGCGGTAGTGCAATTTTCTCGGAGTGAAATTATTTCATCCTCTTTTGATATCCAGATTAAGGGTGGTAAACCGTCCGAGCCCGGGCCTAAATTGGCCTCGTGAGCCAGTCCCAACTGGGCCGATTCTATGTGGGCCCGGGCTTCATGGGCTTTTAAAGGTAGCTGGACCGGGATCAGAACCACGAACAAATGGTCCGAGGCTAAGTGGCCTGGGCCCAAGCCTAGGCCTAAATGGGCCCAAGTGGGCCCGACCTATATATATATATATATATATATATAGGGCCTGGCCATTTTTCTTTATAAATTTTTTTGTCTAAGATAATTTCTTATAAATTATATTATATAGTGTCACGACCCCAGTTCACCCTCCATGAACATGTCATGATGGCACCTAGTTCCTACAACTAGGTAAGCCTAACAATGCGAAAATTTAATATAACTTGCGGAACATTTAATTAAATTAAGAAAAACTAGACGAAAAATGGTATATAAGTGCCATCTGGCATATACAACTCAAAAATAAAACGCGGAAGCTACAATCTCATCCCAAAACCCGAAAACTCACGAGAATCAAACGCTAATAGAAATATAATATACTGCTCTAACTCCAGAATGTCTAAACAACTGAAATAAAAGGATAGAATAACTACTAAAGATGGAACAGAATAGAGACTCCTGGTCTGCGGACGCAACAGATATACCTCGAAGTCTCCACTAGATCTCTCCGCCTCGAGGATAGTATGCCTGGGGGGAGGTACCTAGATCTGCACATGAGAAACATGCGCAAAAGGGGTATGAGTACACCACAGCGGTACTCAGTAAGTGCAAAGCCTAACCCTGGTCGGGTAGTGACAAGGAAGGTCAGAACCCTACTGAGGTTAAACAATATAATAAGAATGTACAGTATGAATTCAGATAAAAATAATGTGAACCAACAGTGACATAAGACAGAATTTACAAGGCAACAATAAATAACCGATGAACAGAGTTAACATAGGGATTTACAGCTCAATACGAAAATACCAAATGAGGATCTCCCAGGATACCATCATGTAGTCCATCCCATCGACCTTCCGAGGAGCTCCCGGGATACCATCCCGTAGTCCATCATATGGGTATATCTGAAGGATCTCCCGGGATACCCTCCCTAGTCCAACAATCAATGTGTAGGGGGGTCTACCGGGAATCTAACTTGTAGTCCCAAAGTAAATGTGCATGGGGATCTATCGGTAATCAAACCCGCAGTCCCAAAGTAAATATGCAGGGGGATCTATCGAGAATCGAACCCGCAGTCCAAAAGTAAATATGCAGCAGGATCTATCAAAAATCTAACCCGCATTCCCAAAGTAAATATGCAGGGGGGATCTATCGGGAATCGAACCCGCAGTCCCAAAGTAAATATGCAGGGGGATTTATCGGGGATCGAACCCGCAGTCCCAAAGTAAATATGCAGGGGGATCTATTGGGAATTGAACCCACAGTCCCAAAGTAAATACGCAGCCACAACAAAAGATATTCAGCACTAAGGTGCAAAAATTACTATGCAACAAGTAGTTCTAGCGTAACATGCTTCACATAGTACAATCAAAGCAACTTAAGCAAATAGGTAATTTAGATCAGCTAAACATGATTTTTTAAACTAACACGACTATAATGGCAGGTAAAATGATGCATGCTATAATGGAAAGTAGCGTAACATAGGCTATTATGACAAGTAGAGTAACATAGGCTATAATGGCAAGTAGCGTAACACAGGCTATAATGGCAAGTAGAATAAAGTAGGTAAGAAAGAAATTCAGTCTAAATATTTAAAGTAAAAACCTGATTTTCAACAATTAGCTTGAGTACGCACTCTTCACCTCTCATACAAGGCATTCAATCACCAGATATCATATCCTAAGGGGAAAGGTCCCCTACACAAGGTTAGAAAAGCCACTTACCTCAAGACGCAAAATTAGGTAAAATGACCAAAACGCCCTTCAAGACAACATCTCGAAATCAGATAAATTTTACATTTTTAGAACCCTCGTACTCTCACGAGTCTAACCATACAAAGATATCCCAAACCGGAGGTCAAAAACCCACTCAAAACTCAATAGTTTAGACTATGAAACTTTACCCAATTTTTCTAATTTTTGATCCTCAATTTGAATTTTAATGATGGGTTTAACTACATAATGATGAAAAATAACTAGAAGGGATTAAAGAAACGTTACCCACTGATCTCCTCTTCAAAACCCTCTCAAAATCGCCCTCTCCCGAGCACAAATTTGATTTTTTTTTCCAACTTTGAATTTAAACCCTCGATTTCACTATTTCTGAACAGGGATTTCCGCTTTTGCAGAAACAAGGGCCGCTTCTGCGGAAATTAAGGAAGCACAAGATCCCGCATCTGTGATGTCTGAGCCGCTTCTGTGATGCCTAAGCCGCTTCTGCGGCTCTGCTTCTGTGGGAATGGCACTGCTTATGCGGTTTCTGAGGGAAAGGAGCAAAGCCTCTTCTGCAGCCATTTTGCTGCTTCTGCGGTGCCGCATCTGCGGTTCCCAAGACGCAAATGCGAAAATACTAGAAGCAACAATGGTTCAGCTGCTGCAACACATCTCCACTCTTCCTGTTAACCATTCGAAATCATTCCTAGGCCCCCGAGGGCTAAACCAAAAGTACCAATAACACCTAATAACTCAATCAAACTTGTACCAACCCTAAAACCACCTAAAACAACATCAGAAACTCGATTAATCAAGGATTTGAGCTTAAGAACTTCAAATTTCATCAAAATACAATTTCGATCTAAACCCCAACCAAAACACGTCCGAATGACCTGTAATTTTGCGCACTCATCCCAAATGACATGACAGAGCTATTGGAACTTCTGAAATTCCATTCCCACCCTCGGATCAAAAACTCACTATCGGACCGGAAACTTCAAAAATTCACTCTTCGGCATTTCAAGCCTAAATGAGCTACGGACTTCTAAAATACATTCCGAACACGCTCCCAACCCTAAAATCACCTAACGGAGCTAATAGAACCATCAGATTTCTATTCCGAGGTTGTCTTCACACTGTTCCAACTACAGACCACTTTCCAACACTTAAGCTCTCATTTAGGGACTAAGTGTCCAAAAAACTCTCCGAAACTCAACACCGAACATCCCGGCAAACCAAAATAGCAGAAACAAACTTAGGGGAAGCAGTTAATGTGGTATCAGGGCGTAAATTCCAAAAATGACCGATCGGGTCGTCACATCCTCCTACACTTAAACATTTGTTCGTCCTTGAACGAGCATAGAAACATACCTGAAGTAGTGAAAAGATGAGGGTATCGGCTGCGCATATCCTGCTCGGTCTCCCAAGTCGCCTCCTCGGCAGACTGACCCCCCCACTGAACCTTTACTGAAGTAATGTTCTTTAACCTCAACTTTCTGACATGCCTGTCCAATAGAGCCACTAGCTCCTCAACATAGGATAGATCATTGTCTAACTGGACTGAGCTGAAATCCAACACGTGCGATGGATCACGTGATATCTCCGGAACATCGAAACATGAAATATCGGATGAACCCCGGCCAAACTAGGAGGTAAGGCAAGCTCATAAGCAACCTCCCCAACACGTCTCAAAATCTCAAAAGGGCCAATGAACCTCGGACTCAACTTCCCTTTCTTCCCAAATCTCATAACGCCCTTCATAGGCGAGACCCGAAGCAGAACCCGCTCTCCGACCATAACTGAAACATCACAAAACTTCCTGTTCGCGTAGCTCTTTTAGTTGGACTAGGCTGTACGGAGTCTATCCTGAATCACCTTAGCCTTCTCCAATGTATCCTGAACCAACTCTGTTCCCAATAGCCTGGCCTCACTCGGCTCAAACCAACCCACCAGAGACCTGCACCTCCTACCATATAAAGCCTCATACGGCGCCATCTGAATGCTGTACTGATAACTGTTGTTATAAGAAAACTCTGCCAATGGCAAGAACTGGTCGCAAGACCCTCCAAACTCAATCACACATGCATGGAGCATATCCAAGAATCTGTATAGTGCGCTCAGACTGTCTGTCCTTCTAAGGGTGAAAAGCTGTGCTCAACTCCACCTGAGTACCCAATTCCTACTGAACGGCTCTCCAGAATCGTGATGTGAACTGGGTACCTCTGTCTGAAATAATAGAAATTGGAATACCATGCAGATAAACAATCTCCCGGATATAAAAATGCGCCAACCGCTCCGATGAATAAGTAGTACACACAAGGATAAAATGAGCGGACTTGGTAAGACGATCCACAATCACCCAAATGACATCAAGCTTCTTTGCAGTCTGAGGGGGACCAACTACAAAATCCATGGTGATCCTCTTCCATTTCCACTCTGGAATCTATATCTGCTGAAGCAACCCACCTGGTCTCTGGTGCTCGTACTTCACTTGCTGACAGTTGAGGCATCTGGCTACATATCCAACTATATCCTGTTGGAAACACGTTTCAAATGCAATATACTAAACGTGTGTTCTTTTGTAGGTTTTGATGAATGTCAAACAAAGCAAAAAGCGATATACAGCAATGCTCAAGGACAAGCACAAAATGGATGCATTACAAGAAGCTCAAGACAAAGTTTAGAAATGTTATAATTGAGTCAATATTAATTGTGATCTTGATTCCTCAACTTGGCTCATAACATGGCTTCTCTACTAAAATTATTTTTCCAAAATCATGCATATTAAAATTAAGTGTCAAATGATTTTAAACTATACATATTTACATTTGTTAAAATGTTTTCCAAACATGCCTCAAAAATCTAAGCCAAGACTGCATGACAATCGATTGTGAATTAATGATAATCGATTGTGTTCTTATGATAATCGAGTATCTCTAAGCCAAGACTGCATGACAATCGATTGTGAATTAATGATAATCGATTGTGAGTAAGTCAGTTAACATCAGGCTTTTGCAAACTGCATAACAATCGATTGTGTACTTATGATAATCGATTGTTAACTGAGGCAAAGTTTTCAAATCTCATAAAAATCGATTATGAACTAATGGTAATCGATTAGAATGAGAAAAATGTCTCCCAGTGATTTTAAATAAAATGATAATCGATTGTGGCTTTTGATAATCGATTATATATGAGACAGAGTTTTGAAATTAATTAATAATCGATTATCCCATTTGATAATCGATTGTTGAAGCTGACCGTTGTCATATTTTCAATTACCGTCAGGTAATCGATTGTTGATATTTAACAATCGATGTTTTGCGTAAAATCTGGAAAAGATTTTCTGAACGTTGTTAAAATAATCGATTGTTGATTTCCGGACAATCGATGTTTTATGCCAAAAATTGGAAAGGATTTCTTAACGTTATAAATAATCGATTATTGATTTGAAGTAATCGATTGTTGACGTAAAATATGGGATTGAATTTTTGATCTGATAGGCAAACAATCGATTGTTTAGTCTTGACAATCGATTGTCACTGAGTAATTTCAGCAATCCTTAATTGGCAATTAGGCAACGGTAAGACTGAGTTTCTCACCTATAAATACAGCTTCAACTCAGTGTTTTCACAACAACAACATATACACTTTGAGTATTTTCATTGCTAAAAGCTTTCTTACATTGATCATCATTTTCCATTCATCCATAAAGCTTTTTGAAGAGCCATTCTATTGAGCTAAGTTGTTGTGATCTTGAGCGTACTATTTCTACTCATATCTACTCATTAAGGAGTGCTTTGTAAAGTGAGTGTGTTTTGTGTTTGTAAGAGAATTGCGATTCTCGTTTGTTGAGGAACTTGTGATTCCTCGGTTGAAGTCTTTGGGATTGTTATCCCCGAGCGGTTGAAGTCTTTGGGATTGTTATCCCCGAGCAGTTGAAGTCTTTGGGATTGTTATCCCCGAGCAGTTGAAGTCTTTGGGATTGTTATCCCCGAGCAATTGAAGTCTTTGGGATTGGTATCCCCGAGCAATTGAAGTCTTTGGGATTGTGATCCCCGAGCACCTAGGTGAGGCTTGTGTCCTCAGCTGTAACGGTTTGTTAAGCACCCGTAAGCTTGACAAGTTTAGTGAAAATCTCGAGAGAGTCTCTCGGGGACTGGACTAACCACGTTTGTGGCCAACCAGGATACATCATTGTGTAAGTTTATTCTACTGCACTTGTTTTAATTTCTGCAAAGTTTTTAAATTCCGCACTAAAACGCTTAATAATTTTAAAACGCTATTCACCCCCCCCCTCTAGCGTAAAGCGTATTGTCCAACAATTGGTATCAGAGCCATACTCTCTGAAAAACTTAACCGTCTGAGAGAACCATCCATGGCTTCTACTCTAAATTTCTTTGCAGGAATAGGTGAAGGAGAATGCAGCATGTCGCCTCCAATGTTAGACGAAAACAACTACTCAGTCTGGAAATATCGGATGCAAGTTTTTACAATGGCAAACGATTTGTATCTATGGCAAGCGATTAAACACAGTGATCAACTGACGACAAAAGTCGGGAAAGATAAGGTAAGTGAATACAACTCTAAAGCTATGAATATATTACATAACGCCTTGAACCAGGAACTTTGGCGAAAAATCTCCCACTATAAAACTGCTAAGGAAATGTGGGACAAACTTGAGGAATTGCACGAAAACACGCCTCAAAAAGCGGTCAGCACAAACGATGAATCAACTGGTCAGTGCCTCATGGCAGACGAAAAAGACGAGGTAAGTACATCTAACGATATGCAAATTGCTTATAACAAACTGCATGATGAGTTGGTAAATGCTTCTAAGACTATTAAAGATTTACAAAGAACTCTTTCTTTACAAGAAGAGGATTTTCAAAAACAACTCTTTTTAAAAGACAAGGACCTTGAAGAACGTCTTTCTTTAGCTCAAAAAGGTGTTGAAAATCTGTCTCGTGATAACGAGAATCTTGCAAATGAAAATCAATTTTTGTTGAATGATAGTATAGAACTTAGACAAGTCATCAAGACTATGCATGAAGCCTCTTGTGTTGATAAATGCTCTACTTGTACGGCTTGTGAGTCCTTAAAACTAGAAAACACAGAACTTAGGAAAACATTAGAAACACGTAGTAAAGAAGTTCATAAAGTTGTTGAAAAAGAAATGCCTAAGAAATATCAACGGCATAAAAACAAAAACTTCACTACTCCACCTAGAAATAACTCTAAGGTATTAAACAAGCCTAGAACAAATTCTTTTAGACCACCTAGACATTATGCTAGAATGTATGAAAATAAGGGTATAACTAATATCTTTAGACAACCTAGATCCGAATCTAGGATTCTTGCAAACAAGCCTACAAATAGTAATTTTCGGCAACCAAGAAATAACTCTAGGAACGAGCTTAGACCACCTAGACATGACACTAGGTCCTTCAACAAGTCTAGCACTAATAACTTTAGACCATCTAGATATTATACTAGAAATGGGAACAATATGTCTAGTGTAAATCTTTTTCATTCGCCTAGAACTTTGTTGGCTCAACCTAGGCATCAACACAACCCGAACGTAGTATGTCATTACTGCAATCGTATAGGTCATATTGCACCTATGTGTTTTACAAAGCATAGAGATTCTTCATATTATTATGATCGTTATTTGCCTAACCCCCAAGGACCCAAAATGGTATGGGTACCTAAAGAATATTAATTTGCTTTGTAGGTGTGCTTGAAGGGACCAAGTGTACTATGGTACCTTGACAGTGGATGCTCCAGACACATGACAGGAGACGAATCCAAATTCCTTCAACTAGAGCACAAAGAAGGAGGAAGCGTTGTATTCGGTGACAACAATAAAGGACAAATTATTGGCATCGGATCGGTCGGTAAGAATGAAAAATCCTCTATAAAGCATATACTACTTGTCAAAGGTTTAAAGCGTAATCTCTTGAGCATAAGTCAATTATGTGACAAGGGAAACCTTGCGTTGTTTGATTCGGATGAGTGTTTAGTGTTTAGACGTAGTGACTTCAAGATTATTCTACGTGGTTTTAGAGTTGACAATATTTACATGGTTGATCTTGAAAACTCCTCATCCGAGTATGTTGATTGTTTGTTGAGCAAAGATGATAATGTGTGGTTGTGGCATCGTAGAGTAGCCCATATGAACATGCATCTTTTAAATAAATTGATCTCTCAAAATCTAGTGATTGGTCTTCCCAACTTAAAATTTGAAAGTGATACTATTTGTGATTCTTGTCAAAAGGGGAAGCAAACAAGAGCATCTTTTAAATCCAAAAATGTTGTTTCAACCTCTAGACCTTTACAACTATTGCATATGGATTTATTCGGACCATCCCGTATCGAAAGTCTAGGAAGAAATAGATATGCTTTTGTAATTGTTGATGATTTCTCTAGATTTACATGGACATTATTTCTTGCTCATAAAAGTGATGCATTTCTTAGCTTCAAGCTTTTTCTTAAAAGAGTTCAAAATGAAAAGGAATCAACTGTCACTTCCATTAGAAGTGATCATGGGGGAGAGTTTGATCACAATCTCTTTGCGGATTTTTGTGATGAACTCGGAATCGAGCATACCTTTTCCGCTCCACGTACACCACAACAAAACGGGGTGGTGGAAAGGAAAAATAGGAGTCTCGAAGAGATGGCTAGAACCATGCTCGACGAAGCTAAGATTCCCAAATACTTTTGGGCAGACGCCGTGAGTACAGCATGCTATGTTTTAAATAGAGTAGCAATTCGGCCGATACTCTCAAAAACCCCATATGAACTCTACAAAGGTAGAAAACCTAACATTTCACATTTACGTGTTTTTGGTTGTAAATGTTTTGTGCATAACAATGGAAAGGACCAACTAGGAAAATTTGATGCAAAGTCGGATGAAGGTATCTTCATTGGCTATTCTTCTCGTAGTAAAGCTTATAGGGTTTTTAATAAAAGAACCCAAGTTGTAGAGGAATCTCCTCATATTGTATTTTCCGAAGATAATACTCGCTTGGCGAGAAAGGATTGTGGTCTTGATCTTTCAGGCATTCTGGAAAGTCTAAAGGACAAAATTCAAGAAGAACCACCAAGGAAAGAAATTGACAAAACGGTGGAACAACCAATTGAAGAAGCTCCTCAACCGGAAAATGAACCAAAAGAGCAAATAGAATGGAGGACAGTCAAAGACCATCCTCTCGATCAGGTAATAGGCGACGTTGGAGGGAAGGTAAGTACCCGGAGCTCCCTTAGAAATACCTTAGATCTTACTGCTTTTGTTTCTCAAATTGAACCCAAAACCATCTCTGAAGCAATTGGGGATGAATTTTGGACCTTGGCAATGCAAGAGGAGCTTAACCAATTCAAACGTAACAACGTTTGGGATTTGGTGCCAAGACCCGAAGGTCATACCATAATTGGTACGAAATGGGTTTTTCGAAATAAATTAGATGAAAATGGCATAATCACTAGAAACAAAGCTAGGCTTGTAGCTCAAGGCTATAATCAAGAAGAAGGGATTGATTATGATGAGACATATGCTCCGGTAGCTAGATTAGAGGCCATCCGTTTGTTGCTTGCTTTTGCATCTTCTATGAATTTCATTTTATATCAAATGGATGTGAAAAGTGCCTTTTTAAATGGTTTTATCCAAGAAGAAGTTTATGTAAAGCAACCCCCCGGTTTTGAAGACTTTAATTTTCCTAATCATGTTTTCAAACTCAAAAAGGCCCTTTACGGTTTAAAACAAGCTCCTCGAGCTTGGTATGAAAGGTTGAGTAAATTTTTTTTAGAAAATAATTTTATTCGTGGAAAAGTTGACACAACTTTATTTGTCAAGCATGAAAATAATGATATCTTGCTAGTTCAAATATATGTAGATGATATCATTTTTGGTGCCACTAACAATGCTCTATGCAAGGAATTTTCAAACTTAATGACTAGCGAATTTGAGATGTCCATGATGGGTGAGTTACAATTCTTTTTGGGATTACAAGTAAAACAAATGAAGGAAGGTACATTCATTTGTCAAAGCAAGTATTGCAAAGAACTGCTTAAACGTTTTGATATGAACAATGCAAAGGAAATGGCAACTCCCATGAGCACATCCGATCATCTCGACAAAGATGAAAAAGGTAAGGAAGTCGACATCAAAAAGTACCGAGGTATGATTGGCTCTCTTCTTTATCTTACTGCTAGTCGTCCGGACATCATGTTTAGCGTGTGCGGCTGTGCCCGTTATCAATCATGTCCGAAAGAGTCTCACCTTACTGCGGTAAAGCGGATTCTAAGGTATCTTGTCGGTACTACCAATATGGGTCTATGGTACCCCAAAGGTTCTTCATGCCAACTTATTGGCTATTCCGACTCCGATTTTGCTGGATGCAAATTGGACCGCAAGAGCACTAGCGGCACTTGCCACTTGCTCGGTAGCGCTTTAGTTTCTTGGTTTAGTAAGAAGCAAGTTAGTGTTGCGTTGTCCACAACCGAGGCTGAATATGTAGCCGCGGGGAGCTGTTGCGCTCAAATCCTATGGATGAAACAACAACTCTTGGACTATGGCCTACGTCTTGATCACATTCCTCTTAGATGTGACAACACTAGTGCCATATGCTTGACGAAGAACCCCATTCTTCACTCGCGAACAAAACACATTGAAATTAGACATCATTTTATTAGAGATCACGTTCTAAAAGGCGATGTCGAAATTGAATTTGTTGAAACAAAAAGCCAATTGGCAGACATCTTTACAAAGCCCTTAGATAAAGAGTCCTTCTTCCGAATTCGTAGTGAACTCGGGATCCTTGACTCCACGTTGATCTAAGTCATGCATTGCATTTTATTTCTTACATAATTTCTAACTTGAGCGTCGGAGGCGTCTAACATTGTTCTGCAGGTATCACCCTAAAGAAAAGGGGATCACAAAAGCATGACGCAAATACTCAAGTATTCTACAGGAAAATCGCCGTCAAACAATCGATTACTGAATCAATAATCGATTACCTTTGTTATCTTTATTTTCCAATAAATAAACTTTTGTTTATTTCATATTTTTTTGCATATTCTTCTCTTGTATATATTTTTGCTAATGGCAAAAGGGGGAAGAAACGGGATATCAAGAAGTATGCTATATCACTCTCAACTTCATTTATGCTTAAAGTGAGGGGGAACATGAATTAAGGGGGAACATCAAATTGCATACTTTACACTTGTCTTGGATCATCAAAATAATTATTGCATATATCCCCCTTATGTTTGCCATTATCAAAAAGGGGGAAATTGTTGGAAACACGTTTCAAATGCAATATACTAAACGTGTGTTCTTTTGTAGGTTTTGATGAATGTCAAACAAAGCAAAAAGCGATATACAGCAATGCTCAAGGACAAGCACAAAATGGATGCATTACAAGAAGCTCAAGACAAAGTTTAGAAATGTTATAATTGAGTCAATATTAATTGTGATCTTGATTCCTCAACTTGGCTCATAACATGGCTTCTCTACTAAAATTATTTTTCCAAAATCATGCATATTTAAATTAAGTGTCAAATGATTTTAAACTATACATATTTACATTTGTTAAAATGTTTTCCAAACATGCCTCAAAAATCTGGGCTAAGATAATCGATTATGTTCTTATGATAATCGAGTATCTCTAAGCCAAGACTGCATGACAATCGATTGTGAATTAATGATAATCGATTGTGAGTAAGTCAGTTAACATCAGGCTTTTGCAAACTGCATAACAATCGATTGTGTACTTATGATAATCGATTGTTAACTGAGGCAAAGTTTTCAAAACTCATAAAAATCGATTATGAACTAATGGTAATCGATTAGAATGAGAAAAATGTCTCCCAGTGATTTTAAATAAAATGATAATCGATTGTGGCTTTTGATAATCGATTATATATGAGACAGAGTTTTGAAATTAATTAATAATCGATTATCCCATTTGATAATCGATTGTTGAAGCTGACCGTTGTCATATTTTCAATTACCGTCAGGTAATCGATTGTTGATATTTAACAATCGATGTTTTGCGTAAAATCTGGAAAAGATTTTCTGAACGTTGTTAAAATAATCGATTGTTGATTTCCGGACAATCGATGTTTTATGCCAAAAATTGGAAAGGATTTCTTAACGTTATAAATAATCGATTATTGATTTGAAGTAATCGATTGTTGACGTAAAATCTGGGATTGAATTTTTGATCTGATAGGCAAACAATCGATTGTTTAGTCTTGACAATCGATTGTCACTGAGTAATTTCAGCAATCCTTAATTGGCAATTAGGCAACGGTAAGACTGAGTTTCTCACCTATAAATACAGCTTCAACTCAGTGTTTTCACAACAACAACATATACACTTTGAGTATTTTCATTGCTAAAAGCTTTCTTACATTGATCATCATTTTCCGTTCATCCATAAAGCTTTTTGAAGAGCCATTCTATTGAGCTAAGTTGTTGTGATCTTGAGCGTACTATTTCTACTCATATCTACTCATTAAGGAGTGCTTTGTAAAGTGAGTGTGTTTTGTGTTTGTAAGAGAATTGCGATTCTCGTTTGTTGAGGAACTTGTGATTCCTCGGTTGAAGTCTTTGGGATTGTTATCCCCGAGCGGTTGAAGTCTTTGGGATTGTTATCCCCGAGCAGTTGAAGTCTTTGGGATTGTTATCCCCGAGCAGTTGAAGTCTTTGGGATTGTTATCCCCGAGCAATTGAAGTCTTTGGGATTGGTATCCCCGAGCAATTGAAGTCTTTGGGATTGTGATCCCCGAGCACCTAGGTGAGGCTTGTGTCCTCAGCTGTAACGGTTTGTTAAGCACCCGTAAGCTTGACAAGTTTAGTGAAAATCTCGAGAGAGTCTCTCGGGGACTGGACTAACCACGTTTGTGGCCAACCAGGATACATCATTGTGTAAGTTTATTCTACTGCACTTGTTTTAATTTCTGCAAAGTTTTTAAATTCCGCACTAAAACGCTTAATAATTTTAAAACGCTATTCACCCCCCCCCTCTAGCGTAAAGCGTATTGTCCAACATATCCTTCTTCATCCGCCTCCACCAGTAGTGCCGTCTCAAGTCCTGATACATCTTCACGGCACCCGGATGTATGGAATACCGCGATCTGTGAGCCTCTGCTAAAATCAACTCCCGAAGCCTATCAACATTGGGCACACAAATCCGACCCTGCATATTCAATACCCTGTCATCTCCAATGGTCACCTCTCTGGTATCGTCGTGCTGAACCGTGTCCCTGAGTGTCATCATACTGCCGCTCCCTGATACGATTAACAATGAAGACCGAGAAACCACGCAGACTAGAACCCGGCTAGGCTTGGAAAGATCCAATCTCACAAAGTGACTGGCTAAGGCCTAAACATCCATCGCCATGGGTCTCTCTAAAGATGGTAAATATGCCAAACTCCCCAAACTCTCCTCCCGGCGACTCAAGGCATCCGTTACCATATTGTCCTTGCCCGGGTGATACAGAATAGTGATATCATAGTCGTTTAGCAACTCTAACCACCTTTTCTGGCGCAAATTTAGATCCTTCTGCTTGAACAAATGCTGCAAACTTCTATGATTAGTATATATCTCACAAGGCACACCGTACAAATAATGACGCTAGATCTTCAAGGCATGAACAATAGTAGCTAACTCAAGGTCATGGACATGGTAATTATTTTCATGTATCTTCAAGTGTCTATGCGTAGGAAATCACCCTACCGTCCTGCATCGATGCCGCTCTAAGGCCAACCCGTATGGCATCACAATAAACTATATAAGATCCCGAACCAGTAGGCAATATCAGAGTAAGGGTTGTAGTCAAAGTTGTCTTGAGCTTTTGAAAGCTCGCCTCACACTCCTCTGTCCACTAAAATGGAGCACCCTTCTAGGTCAACCTAGTCATAGGGGATGCAATCGATGAAAACCCCTCCATAAAACGACGGTAATAACCTGCCAAGCCAAGGAAACTGCGAATCTCTATGGTTGAGGATGGCCTGGGCCAACTCTGCACGACGTCTATCTTCCTCGGATCTACCCGAATGGCCTCGCTCGAAACCACATGGCCCAAGAACACTGAATCCAACCAAAACTCACATTTTGAGAACTTCTCATATAACTTCTTCTCCCTCAGGGTCTGAAGCACGGTCCTCAGGTGCTGCTCATGATCTTCCAGACTCTGGGAATACACCCGAATATCATCAATAAAAACAATAATGAATGAGTCGAGATATGGCTTGAATACACTGTGCATCAAATGCATAAAAGCTATTGAGGCATTGGTCCGCCCAAATGACATAACAAAGAACTCGTAATGACCATACTGAGTCCTGAAGGTGGTCTTCAGGATATCTGGCTCCCGAATCTTCAACTGATGGTAACATGATCGCAAGTCAATCTTAGAAAACACTTGTGTGCCCGGAAGCTGGTCAAAGAGATCATCAATACGAGGCAAAGGATAACGGTTCTTCACGGTAACCTTGTTCAATTGGCGATAATCAATACACATACGCATTGAACCATCATTCTTCTTCAAAAACAAGACAGGATCACCCAATGGTGAGACACTGGTCGAATAGAACCCTTATTAAGCAATTTCCGTAACTGATCCTTCAACTCCTTGAACTCAGGAGGAGCATACGATACGGAAGAATGGAAATGGGCTGAGTGCCCGGCAACAGGTCAATGCCAAAATCAATGTCTCTATCAGGCTACATGCCGGAAGATCAACTGGAAACACATAGGGATAATTGCGTACCACTGGGACAGAATTAACATAAGGGGTATCCATACTGACATCTCTCACATAGACTAAATACACTGCACACCCCTTCTCAACCATACCTTGAGCTTTGAGGAAAGAGATAACTCTACTAGGAGTGTGATCTAAAGTGCCACTCCACTCAATATGCAGAATACCTGGCATAGCCAGCGTCACACTCTTAGCGTGACAATCAAGAATAGCGTAATAGGAAGATAACCAGTCCATGCCCAAGATAATATCAAAATCAACCATGTTGAGTAAAAATAAATCTGCCCTGGTCTCAAAACCATGAATAGTAACTAAACATGATCGATAAATAAGGTCCACAACAAAGGAATCCCCCACAGGAGTAGAAAAATAAATGGGGGAACTCAAAGAATCCCGAGGCACACCCAAATGCAGAGAGAAGTAAGAAGACACATAAGAATACGTAGAGCCCAGATCGAATAGAACTGACGCCTCTCTATAGCAAGCGAATATAATACATGTGATAATAGACATGGAGGCAATAGCCTCGACACGAGAAGGAAGGGCATAGTATCTGCCCTGGACTTCCCACTCGAGGGCAACCTCTACCTCCCCGACCTCCATCCCTAGCTGGCGGAGCGGGTGGGGCAGCAACTGGAGCCGTAATATCCTGGGAACCCTGCGGGGCACGCTGTGGCTGAGCAGTCTGTGAAGATGCACCCCTACCAAGTCTAGGGCAGTCCCTAAATATGGCATGTATCACCACATTAGAAACAAGCTCTGGGAGGGCGCGATGGCTGTGAATGACTAGGGCTATATCTGGTGGACTGGCCTCTAGAAGTACCCCGCGCAGGAGACGCGCTAGAAATTGGAGATGCATAGTAAGGCTCCTAAGGTACGGGCGGAGCTGGAGCAGTGATTGATGCTGGAAGAGCTAAATGAACGGGGCGACCCACAAAACCAATAAAGTCACCAATTTCACCAACTTTACAAATTTTCACCAACTTTAATTCACACAAGTTGCAACAATAAAGTCATCAATCTTAGAAGAAATCTAGAGAGAGATTACGAGATATTGATAATTTTGTGAAGAAAAATAAAGAAGGAGGGGGTATTTATAGTTGAAAATAGGGAAAAAGAATAATTATAAAAAGTTTGGAGTTAAAACAAAGTTGGAGGGGGGGGGGGGTAAATAGCTATTTTATAAATAGCCAACAACTATTTTGACAGAAATAACAACTTGCTTTTAAATGGGTTAACTGTCATATTTGTTTGTGGTATTTTATTTAAATATAGATGTTAGGCCCATTTAGGACCGTTTGAGACCATTTAGGACGGGTTGAACCGGCCCACTTAGGACCCGATCCCTGGCCCAATCGGTTCTGGTCCTATGGTCTTCTTATATGAATCGGCTCACTTGGGCCTGCACACCCTAGCCCCCGACTTAAATAAGTAGGCTCGTTTAGGCCCACTACCCATATGGGCTTCAGACTCGGGCCGGGCCTGAGCCTAACCGTCTCACTTGCCACCCTTAATCCAGACTTGGTACACGACCTCCGAACATGATCCCGGCTTAATGCATTTACTCAGACTTCAAAGCTCCAGATTGATCGATTTAGCTCCAAATGAACTTTTGAACTCGGGATCACTTCCTGCAAGGCATAAAACACGTATTAAGTGTATTCAGTATCATTTGAGCTTAAGCGCACGTAAAAATTCAGTAATTGGAATGTAATACTATGGCTAAAACATGAGTTTCTAGCCTAACATCAAGGAGTAAAAGACTTTTTAGGGATACATACATAGGGGTAATTTTGAAAAAATAAATTAAATTTTTTCTTGATTATATTAATGAAAAATTATTTTGGACCAAAATAAAAAATCAAATTGATTACTATTATGGACCGGAGGAAGTACCATTCATGCTCCTTCAGCCTTTACAATACACGAACAAAGAAAATGAATTGGATTTTATGTTTCAAAGAAAGCCAAAAAAAGAAAGAGCAAAAAATGACTGGCTTGAAGTTCAAACAATAGAACAATTTAAGGGAAAATTGATCATCAAAATAACAAGGACACAACCACATACATGTTGAAATAGTACTATCGACCAATGTTTTCCAAGGTAATTACAACAAAAATAATTAATACTACAACTTTCTGACAACAAAAAGATGGTACTAAGTTTTAATAGGCCAACATTATGACTGAAACTTGCACTTGGATATGATGAGCATACGATAAATCCTACCATCACAACAACAACAACGACAATAGCAACAACAACAACAGTTAATTCGTATATTTTCTCAGGTGGAATCTAGAGAGAGTAGAAAATCATATCCATACCTAGTGAAGACATGTATGGTAAACTAGAAACCCGTATTTTAGTCATAGTTTAACACTCTAATTATTGCATTTTACGTGTACTCGAGCTTAAATGCTGGTAATTTGTACTTATTCATTTTTATGCCTTGGAGGAAATGAATCCCAGTTAAAAAGATAAATTGGAGCTAAATCGAATAATTTGGAGTTTTGAAGTATGAGTAAAAGTCAAAAAATTAAATCGGGATCGCATATGGAGCTCATGGACCGGTGTGGCATACGAAAGTTGGAAGAAAGTGCATGGGCTGGAGCAAAATGTACTAGTGTGTCACATAAAGCGTGTCATTAAGTGTCGCATTAGTACAAAAGTTCGTAAGAAGATTGAGAAGTTCAGAGACTTGGAGTTTTTGGGTGTGCGAGAAAAATACACTAATGCGATGTAGAGCGTGTGATATTGTGTAACACATAAGTACAAAAGCTTGTTAGATAAGCAGAGCTAAGAGAGTTTTCAACTGAGTAAGTTACACTTATTCAACGCATGAAGTGTAAAAGGTTTGCAAGTTTTTCCACTTCAGCTTAAAGAGGGTAATTTCGTTTGGGTTCGTTCCTATAGTATTAATACACTAGAAACCCAATTTTTGAGGGGACTTTTGACCAAGAAAATATTGTAAGAGCATTGGAGACTTAAAGCACAAGGATTCATCATTCTTTCCTCAACTCAATACCCGAGTTTGGATTGAATTCATGTTTTCTCATTATTCTACTTTATTTATGATGAATTTCTCCTTGAATATGGATTAGTTTACCTTAAGGTCTGATGGATATGGTGTTTTAATTGACATTTGTGGTTTTCAACTCTAGTCAACTTCATTCACCAGTTTATTTAATCGAAAGAGGAATATTTTGGTTATTATCTTTGGATTATTTTGTATGGCTTAATTCAGTGATTCTATTGACTAATCGAAAGAGCGTGTTAAATTGTTGATTAAATCATGCTAGAAGAATATTTGAGAGACGTTCCATTAACGCATGCTTGCATATGTTTACAGTATTTATATTAGTTCACCTCGTAGATTTAAGACTTAGTCAATAGAAGAGTCTTGACTACACATTTGAACTAATCATCGAGTGAATTCGTTAGAGTTATTAGAAATTTAGAGTGAATTGAACTAGAGTCGAATTCCAAGTAGCTATCTTGCACCTATCCTGTTATGACCCATTATTTCTCCCATTGATATTTCGGTATTGCTCAACTCTTGTCTTTCTATGATAAAATGTTAATTATTTCAGTTTCATAGTTAACTTTAGTTACTAATCATCCTAACCAAAGTGTTAATCGTCCTGAATAGCGTTAAGTTAAAAATTAATTGAGCATTGTTTAAATCCAATCCATGTGGAGACGATAATTAAAATATACTATCTTTAGCTAGCGAGCATCAATTTTGTATTGTGTTTTGCACTCGTCAGTTTTCAATAGATCCTCAGCTTAGAAAAAAGGGAGAAGTAGGAGAAAAAGAAAAGGAAGAGAGAAGAGAAGGAGGGAGAAAAGAATAAGTTGTACCAAAGAATAACAACTGTGATGACCTTTTAACTTGTTTTAAAAGTAAATTCTGTATTTCAAGGCCTTAAAAACCTCATTTTGTCTCATCTTGATTTACGTGTGCAGTTCGGGCGTAAAGCCGAAAAGCTTTTATGTAAAAATTTGAGAAAAATGCTATTTTTGCCTTTAAAAAATTGAATACAAGTCGACTTTGGTCAATATTTTAGGTAACCGGATCCGAACCCCTGATTTGAAAGTCTTGGAGGGTCCATAGAAAAATATGGGACTTGGGTGTATATCCAAAATTGAATTCTGAGGTCCAAAGCCCGAGAAATATATTTTTGAAGAAAATTGTTTAACTGAAATTATAAGAGTTTTTGGAAACTTATGGTATCGGGATCGTATTTTAGTTTCGGATCCCCATACAAGTTTGATATGATATTTAAGTTGTGCATGTAAAATTTGGTAAGAAACGAATTTCAAATAACATGAATTGGACCCTCGGTTGTGAAATTTGAAACTTAAGAGTTATTGAGATTTTTCATTGATTTTTGATGCTAAGCTTGTAATTGTAGGTGTTATTTTGCCGATTTGATTGCACGAGTAAGTTCGTATGATATTTTTAGGGCTGTGAGCATGTTTGGTATGGAGCCCCCAGTGCGCGGTGAGTTTTAGGTAGGCCATGAGGTGTTTTTAAATTAGGAAAATCTTGTATGATTGTTGCTTCTGGTGTCTTATGCACCATATTTCGCGATCGTGTAGTCACTCTCGCCATCTCGAAAGGGAAACATGGCTGGCTAGAATTTTAACCTACTCGAACGCGAGGCCAAGGTCGAGAACGCGAAGCATTGAGGGGACTGCTCTATGCGAACACGACCAGTCAAGCGTACCTTAAGGATGGGTTGGTCAGAGAACCTAGGGGAGAATTACATGAACGTGAGCCCTTTATTGCGAATGCGAAGGTAGGGTCGGGCTAAGCCTCCACGAACGTGTAGCTTTTCCAGCGATCACATAAGTCCTCAACTGCTATCTCTTCGCGAACGCGATAATGCTCACGCGAACGCAATGAACACTGTCGCCCTGCACTTAAAACAGTAGTTGAATGGGAAATTAGCTCACAACTTCATTTTTTGAAAATTTCAGAGCATAAGGCGATTTTCAAGAGGCAAGATCTTCCCCTAAGTATTGGTATATAATGCTAAACTTTTTTCTTTCAATTTCCCTTTGTATTTCATCAATCTTCAACTAAAAATCTAGGGGTTTTATGGTAGAAATTGGGAATTTGGGTAAAGTTAGGGCTTTTTAAATAATTGAAATTTAGACCTCGTTTTGGGGCCGGATTTCGAAACTAATTACATATTCGGGCTCATGGGTGAATCGGCGATAGAATTTTGGTCCGAATCTTGAGTTTTGACCAAGAGGACCCTGGGTCGATTTTTAAAGTTTTGGGAAAAAATAATAAAAAACCTACAATTAAGCATTGATTATGAATTCTTTAGCATTTATTGATGTAGATAAGTTAATATTGACTAGATACAATTGAATTGCAAGTGGAATCAAAAGGAAAAGAGGTGTTTGAGGCTTGAGTTGGCAGTGAAAGTTCGAGGTAAATATTTGGTCTAACCTTGGGTTGAGGGAATAAGTGTTGTGCCTTATTTGCTATGTGCTAGTGTAGTGTATGACATATAGGTACCGTGACGCGTATCTATATGTTGGTGTCAAACATTCTCGTGAGTCTTAAATTGTGATCAATGTGTTTCTTAATAAGTACTACAAATGCCTAAATTGTTGATTAACATGTTGAGCAAGACTTATGATTATCCTCTTGGTATTTGGTTATTGTTGAGTATTGGCTGCAGTTGAGATTCGTTTGTGAAGTTAATTATTGGTACAAGTTTGGTTATAGTTGATTCCCTTGCCGGAATGTATTTAATTCTTATTGTTGATTCCCTTGCCGGAATGTTGTTGTTGCTATTGTTTCGGTGAGGAAAGAGTGATAAAGCACGAAGGGTGACACCATATACATTTACATTGATATTGATGCATATGGTGAGGAAGAGATATAAAGCACCAAGGGTGATGCTGTGCTCATTTCTAATATTTAATGGCGAGGAAGATAGATAAAGCACGAAGGGTGATGCCGTGCATGTTTTCATTATTTGATTTCATTGGTGAGGATTGAGAGTAAAAGCACGTTGGGTGATGCCGTGCACTTATTGATAGATTTATGATTTCTTGTTGTTATTGGTTCAATTACCTTAATTGTTTAATTTTGTTATTACTGTAATTCTTTATGTTGGTATTCCCCCATAGCATGTTACCCTTCCATGTTACTTTTGAATTGTTTCATTTACTGTTATTCTGCTAGATACTATTTTACTGCATGTTATTTTGTTGGTTGTGTCCTAGTCTCGTTACTACTTACCCGAGCTTAGGCTTGACACATGGTTAGTAATGGGGTTACTGTACTGATACTACACTCTATACTCTTTTGTGCAGATTCCGATTCTGGAGCTTACGGACCTTAACTAGGGGTTTCTGTCTTCAATCCATAGGAGACCTAAGGTAGTCATGCTGGTGTCATTAAGGCTTGGCACCCTCCTATCTTATTTCTTTCTGTTCTTTTCTATTTTAAAGATAGACATGTATTTTCTGTAGTTCAGACCCTATTTGTAGTTTTTCTTAGATAGTTCGTGAGATCGTGACACTAGTTCTAGGTGGTTTATTTTTATGGATCAAATTGGTATTAGCTTAAATTGCTAAATCACTTTCTTCTGCATTATTTTTCCTCTGTTTATAATATGTTATCTTGCAATTGTTAAGAGATTAAAAAGAGAATGGGTAAATTAATCGAAATAGTTGGCTAGCCTAGATTCCACTAGTAGGCGCCATCATGATCCTGACGTGGAAAATCTAGGTCGTGACAAGTTGGTATTAGAGCTCTAGGTTGATCAGGTCTCACAATTCACGAACAAGCTTGGTAGAGTCTAAGGGATCGATACGGAGACGTCTGTGCTTATCCCCTAGAGGCTATAGAGTTAGGAACAATTTCACTTCTATTCATCTTTATCATGCAGTTTGGTTTCTCAATGCTAATTGAACTTCTATTGTGTTCTTTCGCAGTTGGCGAGAACACGTGCTTCTTTATCCGCTAAGCAGCAGCCCGAGCCCCCAACGGCAGCTTCTATGAGGGGCAGAGCTCAGCCTAGAGCAGCAACACCGGCAGCGGAGCCTCATGTAGAGTTTGATGGTGAGGTTCAAGCCCAGACAGTTTCTGTGGGCCCAACTCAGGTCCCATAGGGGTTCATTACTACCCCGATAATCCAAGATGCTCTGGTCCGTCTTGTGGGCCTTATGGAGAGTGTTACCCAAGCAGGCCTACTTCCTGTAGCACCATCCCTCTTTCAGGCTGGGGGAGGAGCACATACTCCTACTACCTACATTACAGAGCAGATGGCTCCCAGTTTCAGACTCCAGCAACTCAGTTAGTTAGAGTAGCTCAACCAGGTCTAGTAGCTCAGACCGGTGATGGGGCACATATGTCTATCGATACTTTGTGGAGATTGGACAGGTTTACAAAGTTTCTCACTACTACTTATGGTGGTGGTACATCTTCAGAGGATCCCCAAGATTATTTAGAGAACTGTCATGAGGTTCTTCGAAACATGGGGATAGTGGAGACCAATTAGGTCGACTTGCTGCTTTTTGTTTGTCAGGTTCTGCCAAGAAATGGTGCAGAGATTATTGTTGGCCAGACCATATGGGTCACCAGCTCTCACTTGGGACTAGTTCTCGCAGCTATTTCTCGAGATGTTTCTTCCCGTCACTCAGAGAGAGAGGAATACCCCATGCGGTTTGAGTGTCTCCAGCAATGTTCTATGACTTTCACCCAATACAAGATCAGGTTTATTTATTTGGCTCGTTATGCTGTTATATACTCCCCATCGAGAGAGAAAGGGTGAGGAGGTTTATTGAGGACTCGCTCAGCCTATTAGATATCAGTTGGCTAAGGAGACGGGTAACAAGATTTCTTTCCAGGATGCGACCAATATGGCCAGGCAGCATGAGATGGTTTTAGCTCAGGGGAGAGGTCAGGGGTCTGATAAGAGGCCTCGTCATTCTAGAAAATTCAGTGGTGCCTATTTTAGAGGCAGAGATTCTTTTGGTAGTTTCCATTATCCTAAGCCCTTTCAGTCAGCACTTCAAGTTTCTCATGGTGCTCCTGATGGGTGTGGTTCTTATATATATATATATATATATATATATATATATATATATATATATATTATTCTGATCAGTTGCCCTACAGTGCACCACCAGCTCCTATTAGGACACTTCCTCTCCATAGTTTTAAGGTGGTTTATCCAGGCCTTCAGGGTTAGTTTCAGGGTCAGCAATCTCAGCAGACGAAGTCTTGCTATACTTGCGGCGATACGACGCACATTGCTAAGTTTTATCCTCGAGCCTCGAGTAGTTCTTAGCACAAGGGTTCTCGTTCTATGGTTCCAGCATCGGGTGTTCCACCGCCCGCTCAGCCAGCTAGAGGTAGGGGTAGAGGTGTTAGAGGTGGAGGTAAGGCCGCTAGAGGTGGAGGCTAGGCAGCTAGAGGTGGAGGCTAGCCAGTAGGAGGCCATCCTAGGGATGTAGTTGAGAGTGGTAGGGTCCAGCCCTGATGTTATGTTCCAACCAGACCTGAGGTTGAGGCCTCTGATGCAGTTATCCAAAAGGTACGGTTTCAGTATACAGTAGAGATGCCTCAGTTATATTTTATCAAAGGTCCATATATCCTATGTATCATCTTATTTTTCCCCTTATATGGTTGTGCCTCGTGATTCTTTGAGTGCTCTTGTATATATGTCTACACTAGTGGGTGATTCTATTATGGTAGATCGTGTTTATCGTTCTTGTGTTGTCATTATTTGGGGTGTTGAGTGTCGCCGATGTAGATCTCCTACTTCTCAATATGGTGGATTTCGATTTCATTCTGGCGATGGATTTTTTATCCCCTTATCATGCTATATTGGATTGTCATGCCAAGATCGTGACCTTAGCATTGCTGAGGTTGCCTCGTTTGGAGTGGAGAATCCCTCCTAGTCATTCTACCAGCAGGGTTATCTCATATATGAAGGCTCGACGTATGGTCGATAAGGGATGTTTGAACTATCTAGCGTATGTTCATGATTCTAGTGATGAGGTTCCTCCGATGGATTCTTTGCCCGTTGTTCATGAGTTTCCAGAGGTATTTCCTTTATACCTATCGGGGATGCCACCCGACAGGGACATTGACTGTTGCATTGACTTGGCTCTGGACACTCAGACCTATCTAGGTGTTATTTTGGCGATTTAATGGACGAGCAAGTTTGTATGATATTTCTAGGGTTGAGTGCATGTTTGGTTTAGAGCCCCGAGGGCTCGGGTGAGTTTCTGGTAGGCTATGGGGGTGTTTTTAACTTAGGAAACTCTGGTAGGCTTGCTGCTTCTTGTGTCTGATGCAACATGCTTCTCGATCGCGTAGTCACTCTCGCGATCGCGAAAAGGAAACAGGGATAGGGAGGATTTTACCCTACGCGAAAGTGAGGCCAAGGTCGCAAACGCAGAGCATTGGGTGGACTACTCTACGCGAATGCGACTGGTCAACAGCGGACGCGTAGCTTTAGGATGTGTTTGTCAGGGAACCCGAGGGAGAACTACGTGAACGCGAGCCCTATATCGTGAACGAAAAGGTAGGGCTGGGCTAAGCCTTCGTAAATATGTAGCTTCTCCCGCGACCGCGTAAGTCAACTGGAAGCTCTTCCCGAAAGCGACAGTGCTCACACGAATGTGATGAACACTATTGCCCACCACTTAAAACAGTAGTAGAACGGGAAATTGGCTCACAGCTTCATATTTTCAAAACTAGTGAGCATTGAGGCGATTTTCAAGAGGTCAGTTCTTCCCCAATGTTTTGGTATATGACTCTAAAACTTTTTCTTTCGATTTTCCTTTGCATTTTATCAATCTTCATCCAAACATCTAGGGGGTTTATGGTAGAAATTGAGAACTTGGGTAGAGTTAGAGCTTTTTGAATAATACGAATTTAGACCTTGTTTTGGGGTCAGATGTCAAAACTAATTACATATTCGGGCTCGTGGGTAAATGAAAGATTGGGTTTTGGTCTGAACCTCGAGTTTTGACCAAGCGGGCCCGAGGTTGATTTTTGACTTTTTTGGGAAAATGATAGAAAACCTAAAATTAAGCATTGGGTATGAATTTGTTAGCGTTTATTGATGTTGATAAGTTAATATTGCCTAAATACAATTTAATTGGAAGTGGAATCAAAAGGAAAACCAGTGTTTGAGGCTTGAGTTGGCCGTGAAAGTTCGAGGCAAGTGTTTGGTCTAACATTGGATTGCGGGAATAGATGTTGTTCCTTATTTGCTATGTGCTAGTGTAGTGTACGACGTATATGTGAAGTGAGTATCTATTCGTTAGTATCAAGGATGCCTATGAGTCTTAAATTGTGATCATTGTATTTCTTAATAAGTACTACAAATGCCTAAATTGTTGATTATACATGTTGAGCAAGACTTATGTTTATCTTCTTGGTATTTAGGTACTGTTGAGTATTCGCTCCAGTTGAGATTCGCTTGTGAAGTTAATTATTGGTACAACTTTGGTTATAATTGATTCCCTTACCGAGATGTATTTATTCTTATTGTTGATTCCCCTGCCGAGATGTGTTGTTGCTATTATTTGGGTGAGGAAAAAGTGATAAAGCACGAAGGGTGATGCCGTGCACATTCATACTTATGCATTTGGTGAGGAAAAAGTGATAAAACACAAAGAGTGATGCCGTGTACATTTACATTGATATTGATGCATATGGTGAGGAAGAGAGATAAAGCACGAAGGGTAATTCCGTGCACATTTCTAATATTTATATGGTGAGGAAGAGAGATAAAGCACGAGGGATGATGCCGCGCACATTTTCATTATTTGATTGCATAAGGATTGAGAGTAAAAGCACAAAGGGTGATGTCGTGCACTTATTGCCAGTTTGTTATGATTTTTTTTGTTATTGGTCATTTTCCTTAATTGTTTCATTTTGTTATTGTAACACCCTGTACATCTGAATTAGTTGTAGATGCGTTAGGTGAGTATTAATATGATTTTTTAGACATGTGAAGCCCTATCGGGATGAGTATCAGTAATGTAACACTCTATAAATATGAATTAGCTGTGTGCAGACGGGGACTATTTATATGATGGTTATCAATTGTATATGATAATAAGTGTACGATATATATTATAAGTGATTTAGGGTCCAAAGAGAGACCTAAGTCTAAGCCAAGTTTGAATGAACATAATTACAGATATATAAATTGTTATGTGATGCGCAACCCATAAATAAAATATCTTTAAGTCTAATTTCTAACACTTCAAACCATTCATCATTTGGACTTTCCTAAAGACATTATGACCAAATTACCAAAGGCTGGTGGAGGGCTGCACGGATGCGAAGCATCTGAGGCCGCGTCCGAAAAAAGGGGCTGGTAGTGAAATGGTGCCATAGCATCCGCATAGCATCTGAGCTCCTGAGTGGATGACTTCTCGAGTCGAAGCATCCACGTTCGTATCCGAAATCTGGGCTTATAAACATAATTTTGGGATTCATTTTCCCCCATTTATTTTGGACAACGTTTGGGGTTTTCCTCCACTCTCTCAAGACCTCCAACCTCTCCCATCTTCAAGGTAAGAAATACTCATTATCTTGGTGTGAATTCCATCATTTCTACACTAGTATTGATGAAATATACACATAAAATACTTATATTTTCAAGAAATTTCTTCAAGAACGCAAAGGAGGATTTTACAAGATTTCTTCTAAAAAAGTAATCCTACACCCTTAGAATTACATGTGTGAATTTATTAAAGGAATATGAGTATGAATAAGTAATAGAACTCTTGTTATGGTGATTGGAAGCCATAAGTTCCCAATTTAATTACATAACTATAGTAGAGATTGAAAGATGGATATTTGGTGGAATTTTATTGGTTGGGCGTGGATGGATGGTCATATATGTGATGTTGGAAATTATAAATTGGTTAATCATGATTGAGTGATAAATTATTGATGAATGGTGGTAATTAAGGCTGTTTGGTGTCCCGGGCCTATTTGTGCCTGACGGGCCGGGCCTGGCGATCCTCCAGGTTGAGACCAGCCCGTGACGGGTGTAAGCACATTGCGGTCCTGGGCCTGGTGGGCCGGGCCTGGCGGGCCTAATGGTCCTGACGGTTTTTTTAAGTCAATATCTTGTATAGTAGTCATTAGTATAGTGTAGAATATATTTTATATGGTGTAGTAAGTTATTAGTATAGTATATATTGTGTTGTAGTAATTAGTATATATTGTATATTATGTATATATTGTGTTGTAGTAATTAGTATATATTGTATGTTATGTATATATGGATATATGTTATGTATATAATGTGTTGTAGTAAATTAGTAATTAGTATATATTGTATGTTATGTATATATTGTGTTGTAGTAATTAGTATATATTATATATTATGTATATAGTGTGTTGTAGTAAGTAGTATATATTGTATATAATGTATATAAAAGAATGTTGTAATTAGTATATTGTGTTGTATGTTATATAAATATTCAAGGATTGATATCGAAGTAAAGACAAAGAAATATTGAGAAAAAAGATATTCAAGGATATGATAAAGAGCATATTTATTACCCAAAATGGCATATCTTTCTTAGTCTTCCTTCCTCCAATGGAATGAGCACAACAATGTACTAATACCACCATTAAAAGGAAAAAAAACTAAAAGAAGACGTGCCAATGTACAAGTTACATTATAATTTATGTTGTATTTCTAACAAATCTCATAAATCCGTCAAGGTTGGGAGGAGGTTGTGTTGGCGGTGGTGGAAATGAAGCTTGTTCATCACCACTTCCGCGTGAAGTCGCTTCCTCAGCAAGTTCTGCTATCATTTCTTCATATGCCTCATCTATTGCCGGTTGTGATTCTGCTATGCCAAAGTTCCTTCTTTATGCGCGGATCCAATCTCTAAAAAACACCCATTTTTCCAAGCTCTCCCGCATCGACGCTATGTGATCATCGATTTGTAGTCTTGCTTGACTGAAAGCGCTCTCCGATGCAACAGTTGACGCTTGAATTGACAGAACATCCCGAGCCATCCTTGCAAGAACGGGAAAATGCTTTTCCCTTGACTTCCACCATTCCAAAAGGTCGAAAGAGCCGTCTGGATTCTCATTTTCTAGTCCCCGGTGACAAGTAAACTTGAAGCTCATTTAGATGGGAAATTTCATCAAAATTATCACCTTGAGAACCCTGAACTCCGTCCACGATTTAAGAGCTGTAAAGCCAGTAGCTCTTTTAGACGATTGTGATGTAGACGAAGTAGGGGTTGGAATATTTGGCCTAGCATGCTCTAACGCCTGTTTATAAGCATTATAAACCTGCTTATAAGCATTATAAACAGTTTGAGCATTAATTTTAATTGATGCTTTCGCATCAGCTAGTGTAGCAATTTCGTCTTCTGAAAGATCTAAAGCTTTATAAATATTAGAATACCAAAAGTGAGGAACTCCTAATTTCATTGTTGGATTTAACATAGCAGCTACTGCAACATCATGTAGAAATTCACTATTGGTAAATTGAAAATAAGGGTGATCACTATCAAGCATTACGGGAGGCGGATTAGGACGTCTAGGTTGGCTACTACTTTCAACTTGCTTATCTTTTTTTGGTCGGGGAGCTGGGAAGAGAGGGTAGTATTATGGCCACTACTTTCACATTTTACATTTTCCTTTACCGAATATTTTTTTCAAAGAAAATGCCATACTAATTAGAATTATGCAAACTAAAAACACAAAAATATACTATTAGCACGTAAGAGTTGAAACGAGTTTACCGGATTGCCAAACAACTTCTTGAAAATTAAAAATCGTTGAACGTGAACACTTGAAAACTTCAATTCAACAACTTCACAATTTTCACGATTTTTCACCAATAAATTAAGCACTTGTACTAGAAAGATTGAAAGAGCGCTTGAGAGAGATTGAGAGATATTGATGAATTGGTGAATAAAAATGAAAGAATGAGGGGGTATTTATAGTTGAGAAATCGGAAAAGTGTAATTATATAAAGTTTGGGATTAAATTAAAGTTTGGGGGACAAATGGCTATTTTTCAAACTTCCAAACGGCTACTTTTTGCAAAGAGCCATTACTGAATTTTAAAAAAAAAATTTAAAAAAAACAGTCGTTGGGCCCGCTAGGACCGGCTCAGGCCCGCCAGGACCGGTCCAGGCCCGCCAGCCGGTCCCGGGCCTGGCGGTCCCGGGCCTAATGTTTCGACGTAAGGGACCGGCCTGTCACGGGCTTTTTGGAACATCAGGACCGGACAGCCGGGACCGGCCCAGCAGGACCGGTAGGCCCGCCAGACACGCGGTCCCGGTCCGGTCCCGGACCTGAACCGGGACACCAAACAGCCTTGGTGGTAATTAGATGAACTAGCTATATGGTGATGAGTTGTAGAGATTTATTCCTACAAAGTGTCTGATAATATCCCTAAATGGCTTAAGTTATGGAATTTGTTACTACTATTGGTTCCATTGGATGTTCTATTGTAGATTGAAGGTTCTTAGTGTTGTGGTTTATTGTAGTATCTCTAAGGAATGAAATTGAGGTATGTGAGGTAACTCTCTATGTTTGGGAATGTTAATGATTCTCCCTACACTATGTTTCTTTTACTACGTTTCTAATTGTCTCAGAAATATAGTTTAGCCTAGTTCCTTGAATAGAGTTAGAACGTCTATTCTTTAGCTTCATAACGCTTTCATGACTTTCATTATGAACGTTTTGAGATCAGTGCGTATTCAATATAAAATTGGGATTGATGCCCTTTAGTATTAGTACAGATTACTCAGTATGCCGTAAATAGTTGAAGTTTCAGTGTTCATAATCAGTTCAAGAATACATGTCTCGACCTAGTCCTATTCAATATTCCAGTATTATGTAACTCAGTGTGATCCAGTATTCTAGTATCATGTAACTCAGTGTGATTTAATATTTCACTATCATGTATTGCAGTATGATTCTTAGTTCTTGATTTAAAATCCCTGAATGTTGAACACCTGTATTTGGACTTGGGGCCGTAGTTTATATGTTGTATTCATACGTGGGCCTGAGGCCGTAGTTTATGCTTTATGCATTTTAAGCCCGGGGCCATAGTTATATATATGGCTTGAGGCTATATCTTGTGCATATATATATTGGGCCCGAGGTCTTACCTTATTCAGATAAATATGTTGTTCATCATTCAGAAGAGGGAGCATTCATATCCTTACTTCCTTTGTTCAGTTCAATTATCAGTTATCATTTCAGTTGTCAGTTCAGTTATCAGTTATCAATTATCATTTCAGTTTCAGTTTCAATAGTTATCATTTCGGTTATCAATTATCAAATCTCAGTTATCAGCTTAGTTTCAGTTTTAACATTATAATTCTTTCTTTCAGTTGCTTTACATACTAGTGCAATTCAAATTTACTAACGTTCTTTTTGCCCGGGGCCTACATCTCACGATGCAGGTAATAATTTACAGGTTGACGATACAGAGCGATAGTATTCTCGTACCAGCTATTTAGTGATCCCCAGTTCTTCAGGGCATTATCATTGCTACGTCTTCAGTATTTACAGACAGTCAGTGTTTTCAGTACTCAAATAGAGGCTTCATAGACTAGAGTAATAGCTAGATAGAGTCACATGTTTTTCATATTAAGCCATGTTGGCTACAAATATATTTTAGAATTGTATTAGTATTTAAGTACTTTTATTTATATCATCCAGACTTATAGTATATCAGCATGTGTTAGTTTATCTTCCGCATTCAGTATGTTATGATATCATGTGTGATTCAGCCAGCTAGTTGGTTCGCTCGGTCATATGTAGTCAGGCAGCGGTTGCCATGTTATGCCCAGGCACAGGTTCGGGGCATGACAGTTATTACTGTAATTTTTATGTTGGTATTTCCCATAGCATATTACCCCTCCCCGTTACTTTTGAATTGCTTCTATTACAGTTATTCTGCTAGATACTGTTTTATTGCACGTTATTTTGTTGGTTGTGTCCTAGCCTCGTCATTACTTCACCAAGGTTAGGCTTGACACTTGCTTAGTACATGAGGTCGGTTGTACTGATACTACACTCTACACTTTTTTGTGAAGATCCAGGTACTGGAGCATACAGACCTTAGCTAGGGTTGCTGCCTTCAGTACATTAGAGACCCGAGGTAGTCCTGCAGGCGTCCGCAAGCCTTGGCATCCCCTCCTATCTTGTTTCTTATGTTCTTTTCTATTTCAGAGAAAGACATGTATTTTCTTTGGTTCAGACCTTATTTGTAGTTTTTCTTAGATAGTCCGTGAGATTGTGACACCAGTTCTGGATGGTTTATTGTTATGGATTCGTATTGGTATTAGCTTAAATTGTTAAATCTCGTTTTTCCGCATTATTATTCTATTGTTTATAATATGTTAACTTGCAATTGTTAAAAGATTAAACAAAGAAAAGGGTGTATTAATCGGAATAATTGGTAAGTCTAGCTTTCATTAGTAGACGCTATTACGCTCCCCATGACAAAAAATCCGAATCGTGACAACAACATGAACATACAATAATTAAAACTAGCTAAAGAACATGACGTAATATAGATAGGAGAATAAGAAAGTACGTGCATGCTACTAATATTGCTGAAAAGAAAAGGAGAACTCCTACCGCGGATAGTTCACTAATATTATGTTTTCCTCTTCGATTTGCTATGTTGGAAGAGGGGAAGAAATTTGAAATGAAAATAGAATAAAAACAGAGAAAGATCGAAGTAGTGTTACTTCAAGGGTTAGTTTAATGAGGGCATTACAACTAGTAGTGGTAGAAGAAAAGATGAAGAAAATTGAAAGAAATAGAGCTTAATATCTAAGTTTCTACGGACCATATTGATCTTGAAATTACCAATGTTGTTCGAGGAAACTTATTCTCCATTTCAAGATAAAACTTAAACTCCAGTTTAAAGTTATTACCAAAACTTTCGAGAAGATAACAAAAGTGTTCATTTATATTTTGGATAGATATAAAATAGTTCATAACAAAATACGTTTCTGAGAAGTATTGGGTTTCAAAGTTTGATAAAAATAAATATTTTGATCTCCGTTAAATATTTAAAAAATACTGGATGTTAAAGAATGTTTTAACCAAAAAAAGTCCTGTTAAATTCTTGAAATTGCAACACTAAGCAAGTGCAACAGACACAAAAAATAAACAAAAATATATATATAATTACACCTAAAAGAACTGCACATGACACTAGAAATAGGCCTAAAATTATAAAAATTACACTTCCAAATATGAGTTCTGTTATGAAATATAGAAATTTAAGAAAATAAAATAACAATAAGAAAAATAAGAACGAATGTAGTAGAACTTCTTTTCTCTCTCTTGGTGTGTTGTTTACCAATGTAAATTGTCATGCTTTTATAGGCAAGAAAAGATAATTTAAAATCGATCTTGAATAGTGCAAAATAGATATATTGTAGAAAAATCTAACTTCACACTATTTATATCATGAAAAATACATATACTATTTACAATACCCCCCTTGGATTTTTATATAAAACAAAGAAAAATGAATCATAGACTTCAATAGGAAAAAATCCATTGGGAAAGAAAATCCTAGTAAAAGAAAAAAGTACATAGTTATATTTTTAATATGTATTACTTGATGCCTTATTTAAAACTTTACCATGAAAAGATAAAACCTTAGTTAAGGAAAAAAGAGTGCAATGCATATTTTACTCCCCCCGATGAAAAATTATTTAATGTCTCGAAGACGATACATTCCATTCTTATATGTCAGTTTTTCAAATATTGAGATTGGTAACGCCTTAGTGAACAGATCAGCCAAATTATCACTTGAACGAACTTGTTGTACATCTATTTTACCATTCTTCTGAAGATCATGAGTAAAAAAGAATTTTGTTGAAATATGTTTTGTTCTACTCCTTTGATATATCTTCCTTTCAATTGAGTTGTGCATGCAATATTGTCTTCATACAATATTGTTGAAATATTCTCTTTGAAGAAAGACCACATGTTTGCTGAATGTGTTGAGTTATTGATATCAACCAAACGCATTCGTATACCTTGTGAAACCCTTCAAATATATAAACTGAGATAAAAAGAATTACTAGAAGAAAATAACTCAGATGATAAATTCGAGTATTTACCCGTAAAACCAATGCGTATTTAAGATTTCTCAAGATTTGGTTCTAGCCTCTTTCTTCTTCTCCCCTTCTTTCCTTCTCCGTTTTTTTTCTTGTTTTCGTTCAGCTTCTGCTTCGTTTTAGCAGATTGTATTTTGCCAGAGAAGGGGGGGGGGGGGGGTGCTTCGGACTTTTAGTCCTTTGCTTTGTTTCTTTAGAATGTAGGACTTTTCCCTATTTAAATGTAGGAATTAAATTCTTTTTTTTTGGTTATTTTCTTATAATTTTTTATTATTATTATTATTATTATTATTATTATTATTATTATTATTGTTATTATTATTATTATTATCAATACACTCTTATTTAAAAAATATAGGGTATTACAACATTCATGACCGTGTATGGCTGAGGAGCATAGGTCATGTCTTGGTAGGGGTAATAGTGTTGCAGGGTTCTTTCTAAGAAAAGGGATATGGGAATACGGTGTTTTCTTGCACCCAACGGTGCCATGGATGTTTCTTCCTTTTTTTTACCTTTGCTACTCCTCCAGACCCATCCTGGATGGCTTGAGAGGTAGCTCTTATAGCGTATTGGCTCAAAATTTGACCTGTCTTCAACCCATTTTCAACTATTTCGCCAATCTTGATGGCCTCAACGAACAATTTACCCATTACGGACATCATATTTTGGAAGTAGTTAGCCTTTTGGGCTTGGAGGAAAACTGTGACCATTTCAATATCATCCATCGGAGGCTTTATCCTGGAGGCCTGCTCATGTTATTTAACTACGTACTCTCGGAAGCTTTCCAAGGATTTCTTCTTCAAGTTCGTTAATGTGTTCCTGTATGAAGCAATATAATTGTTATACTAGAACTACCTGACAAAATCTCGAGCAAGATTATCCCATATATTCCATCGGGATATATCTTGGTTCATGTACCATTCAGTTGCGATGCCAACCAAACTTTCTCCAAAGTAGGCCATGAGGAGTTCTTCCTTTCCACCGACTCCCTGCAGCTGATTGCAATATCTCTTGAGATGAGCAATAGGATTGACCATCATACTTCTCAAACTTTAGGATTTTAAATCCCAATGGTAAATGCACATGAGGAAACATATATAAGTCGGTATAGGACAAACTTTTCTGTCCACTCAAGCCTTGTATACTTTTGAGACTTTATTCTATACTCCTCAACTTTCTCGCAATCTCTTCTTGCCCCACAATGAACTCATACCAGGGTGGTTGAGAGTAAGTATAAGTGAGGAATTGAGGAGGTTCCATTAGGAAGGAGGGTATTTGGAAGGTGAAAGTTGATGGGTCAAAACTAGGCCTGGGCAGTGTGGGCTGTACTGTGGCCGAGCAAGGTAGAGAAGTGAAGATATTTAAAGCTGCACCGGACATTAACACCTGGGGGCGAACCTCGGAAGGTGTTCCCATAAAATGAGCTGAGATAGTTGGGTGTCCTAGTGGTGTATTCGGGTGAATGATCGGAACATTGGAGGTACCGCTTGCTCAAGGAAAGAGTTCAGGAAATCACGGGATTGCTCTTGGTGGCTCTCTTCCATTTGACCAAGCATCCCACATTTCCATAACACGGAGATGCATGATTCTATTTTCTTCGGCAACTGCCGATTTTGAGGTCGGGATGCCTGAGATTGGACTATCGTCCATGATAGGAATTGTTGGCAGAGTCATTTCTAAAGACATTTTGATGCTCTCTCTCGACCTCGTAAAGTATGGGTGCGAAGCCAAATTACCACAAAAACCAACCATCGTTCTATAAAAACCTGAGTTGGGAGTAACAACAGCAAACAGTTAGTTTGAAACAAATAACACATAGATAATCCCATGTTGGGGGTGTGATTCACATATACAGTTAAATGTGTTTCTACATGTTTTGCAACAGTTGCATGCTTCATCCCGGCTTTACTTATTCTTTCCTTTTCATCTCTCTTTTCTTCTTCTTTTCTTTTCTTCTCTTGCTTTTTTCTCATTTTTTCAACATTGATTTTGTGCTTGAGTTGGAGGGCTCTCCCTCCATCCATCGAGTCCAGTAATTCGCTATCGGAAATTGATCTGCCGCTTATCTCATGCCATGCTTCTTCTTTCTCCGAATCGGTTCCTAGTGTCAGTCAATCAAGATTCGCCATCAAGATAGGGAAGATCCTTGACTTAAATTATGACCAAATCCGATGAGGATTGCCTACGTATCACGACACTGCGTGAATCAAACCATTACGTAGTTCAAGAAAAACAAGTGAGAAAAGTAAAGAAACAACTTTTGGGAATTTTCGATTTTTCATTAATAAAAACTTCTAAACTTCTATTAAATTTTTTTTCAAACTACTCATTTTCTTGGAATGAACAACTACAAAAAGACTCAAAATAAACCAAGATACATACTCTATAAATGAAAAATTAGGAATACATTAAAGCTTTAACTAATAGGGACTGCATGGCATGATTCGGACTCGCCACGGGCCTATGTGCGAGATCCTCTTGTAGCCACTCCAAATCACTTATTCTCTAGCGGACGAATATCATCACTACAGTGAAGAAGGTGGTTTGGGTCATATTCTCACATGCCTGGCATTTTGCGACGATGTAGTCAGCAATAACTCTAATCCTTTCTCGGATCCTACCCTTTTCTTGAAGTAGCCGCCCGATTTGCTGATTTCTGGCTTCTAACACTTGAACGTCGTGATGGTTTTTGTTTTGCAGCTATTGTATTTCCTCCTCCATTCGAGCCATTAAAGTATAACAATGTTCCCTGTAAGCTTTAAAGTCCTTGGCTTTCTTAGCCGCCTCATTCTCAAGTGTGGTTAACTTTCTTCTCAAGTTGGTGATTGTCCCTTCATATTTTCTTTTCATTTGTTGCACAAACTGTGTCCTCCTCTCTGCATTCTTTGCCAATTGAGCCCGGACTCTTGCTAGATTGGCTTCAGATTTTTCTAAATCATCTTGACTGTCAAGTTCTTTCCTCCTCTGACTGTTTATAAGTCTTTCATCTCCTCGGCTTCTTTCCGGGTTTCTAGCTGCTATTCTCGTTTTCTAGATTTAAGCTTTGAGGGCTTCATTTTCCTGAGTTAGCTTTTCTTTTCCTTTCATCTGCGGCAGCTTGGATACTTTTGGCAAATTCGAGATCCCTGATTTATCCTTCCAACTTACCTATTATAGCCCTGTAGCTTTCTTATTTTGCCAACAAGCCCCATTGCTCCTGTGAGTCGTTAGTGAATTGTTGAACGTGGGCTCTCTTAGCAGGTCTCTCAGGAATCTGAAATCATTTACTGAACCAAACATTGTACTTGGGGTCTACTTCACCTCTAGCTAGATCTCGCACCATGGTCTTAGGCTCAAGAAATTTACATTCATTCCACACCTGGCGAATTTTTCCCTCCTGAAATATGGCTTTTGGGTCCAACTCGATGACATGTTTACTCAAATCTTCGTCATGGGGAACGATTTGAAATCCACCCAACTGGCGCAAAACCCTGTGAGGAGCATATGGATGGATGCTCTGGACGCCCATTAGAAGGAGATAACACACTTCAACTAACATGTATACTACTTCGGTGATAGATCCGAACACCCACTCGATTTTATTGGCAGTCAAAGAGATCAAGCATGCAAACCAAGCCTCGGTACCCTCGGGGAACTCAATACCCACTACTAGGCTTTCAAATTCTTTAATGTAACTCAAACTAGTCATACCGTAATTCATATACCCAACCCGCTGGCAGAGATGTTCCTGCATCCATAATTGTAGTAATAGATTGCTGCAACACTGGAAGAACTTTCCCTTTTCTGGACAGACAGTCAAGGCTCAATAGATTTCAAATAGGATCAAGGGAACCACAGTGCTATTGGCTTTCTTGATTGAAATATCGACCATTCCTACAAGGCCCACTTCTATATTACCATCTTCTCGTGGACAGAAGACATACCTAAAAATGTTGTTGCAAAGGCCAAACCCCGCCTTGCCTCCTATTTATCTTTATTTCTGGCATGGGTCAAGCCGGTATTTGGTGCGTCAAAACTTTGAAGGTTGTCGTTGCATTGATACAAGAACTGGAAAGTGCAATACCCTTCAGATAAATTTCCATCCTGAATATCCCTACTAATACTCAGCAGGTCCAGAAATATGTGGGGAGATAACAATCTTGGTGACACTGGGTACTGACTTCTGAGGTTTCTGTTAAGGCTAGCATAACCCGCAATTTCCTCTAGGGCGGGTGTGAGCTCAAAGTCAGAAAAGCGGAACTCATTGCGAGTTGGATCCCAAAAAGGTATTAAAGCTTCAATCACGTCCAACCTTGTCTTGATGTTCAACAGTCCGACGAGACCTCCCAAAACCTTTACCACAGTTTCTCTACTGCCTTTTCCTAGATCATTCTACCACATGTGGAGCAGTAAGGTGAAGGCTTTAAAGGCTATGAAGGGTTTAATTTCATTTGTTCTCATCCTGCACATTTATTAATGTGATTTAATAAGTCATTTTAAATTAAAAAGAGTAATACCATTTTTTCATAAATTATTTCAAAATAAAATACACTTTTGCAAATACGATCTTTCAGCACTTGGGGGTAGACGATTTTAAGGCCGTGCCTGCTAACTGGCCAAAAATTTAAAAAAAATGACCAAAGGTGGCTGTTCTTTCAAAAATAGCTTTCTGACGCACTTTTGGGGACATTTTGTTTATTTTAAACAAGAATGGCATCACCCTGCTTATTTGTGATAAAAAAATAAAATTTTTTGTTATTTTTGGGCTATTTTTGCAAAAAAGGAAAGATGGACATGATGGGGGTTGCTTACGTATCCCACATCCGGTGAGAATCAAATTGGCGTAGTTCGGGAAACTTATTAAACAAAACAACTATTTTTTGAAAACGTTTCTTCTTTTTCACTTTTTCTTTTTCTTTTTTAAAAACCTGACAAAGTTTCAGTACCTTTTGGACATTGGGTTTCAAAAACCGGGTGATTACCTCTCTTAACCCTCACACTGCTATTTTCTTCTCCCAAGTTTATTCTATTATTCACAAGCCAGTCAACACGCAAATCCGAAGCAAATAAATGCACAATAGCAAGTAGGATGCATCATGATGGTCTTGTAATTTCAAGTTCACCTATCCTAGACAGACTCAACCCCTATATTGAGTCTCCTAAGTCAAATTCACGTGATGCAAAAAAACGTTCCTACTAGGAATACATCGTGAGGTTTGTTATACTATGTTTCAAACATGGGTGTGTTATTCTAGACCTAGCTTACCGAGCGGACATCTCGAGCCGAGGGCAGGGCAGCGTACCAGGAATACATAAACTTCACCGTCTTTGCAACTTGTCTGAACATCAATCTAATATTTGGGATAAGACAACAGAAAAGAAGTTACATGAAGTGCACACTTCCCAGATGATTTAGAAAACTCAGAAAGAAGAAGGATTTCGCAGCAGTTTATATACATTTCACAAAACATCAATGCGGTAAAAGCATTTAGCACATTAGGCTTAAACATGTAGAAAAAATCAGATAATAGATAAATCCAATCATAACAACTATTCTAATCTCGAATTCTTAAACCCTTAACTGAAGTTTTGGGTTTGGATCCCAGCGGAGTCGCTAGAGCTATCACACCTCCTTTTTTCACTACACCCCGAAAGAATAATGTATAAGGAACCTTTTTCAATTTAAGTGACATTATTTGAAGTGAGATTATTTATTTATTTCAGAGTCTCCACTTGGGATGTTTATTTTCTGGTGGCCCAAGTCACCGGTTTATTTTAAATTCCAAATCGAGGAAAATTCGACTTTCCTTGTGAAGTATGCGAACTAGAAATTCTAGATAAGGAATTCTGTTAACCCGAGGTAAGGTGTTAGGTACTCCCGGATTCCGTGGTTCTAGCATGGTCGCTTAAACTATTACAATTGTCCTATTATCTGATTTTAATACATGTTTTAGCCTATGGTATAATATCTGATCTATGAACGACGCAACATGAAATGCACCCGCGGTCCCAAAAACATTTTGTCTAACATTGTGAGATTTGGATTTGGGTCACATGAAATGCACACCGAGTTTAGGAAGGTAAGTTATTAAAATAACACGCCTAAGGCAACTATGCATTTGCAACTTTGCGAGGGCATGAAAATTTACTAAATGGCACGCATCGATTTTAAAGTATAAACAAAATTAAATAAACGAGGGCCATGAAATTAAATTTCTTGTTTGGCACGACATACCTCGAATCCAGTTTTAAACATCAATTAATTACATAAAGAAAATTGCGGAACTTCTACTTATTTTATGAAAATTGTTAGGCTAAGTTTTGGTGACTAATGCTGGCATTGAATGGACCATATCTGATTGTGAAACAAAAGAATCGGGGATAGCACAACAAATAATGGGAAGTCAAGCCGACAAAGCCTAGAGAAAATCCAAGCTTCAATTGTAAATGCTCAAATTTGGGCTCAGAGAAACGACATACACCAGAATAAATTAAAGCAGCTCTAAAACCTGGCTAAACCGCATCAACATGGGCATGTGACAGGCCCAAGAGGGGTCCTCCCTGATACTCTTTATTTCATTCTGAACGGGGAAGTACTGGTCAAAATTAAGTAAACACAAATGCATCTTAAGACATTCAATTGTTATTAAGCTATTTCATGAATTCCTACTTAGGAAGTTAACATTGTCATAACATGCTTTTGGTAAACACAAATCCTAAAGCCTTTTCATGACTTGGCAATCCAATATATAAAAAGAGCTAAGAGATTAGACTATAGCTTACTAACATAGTGATAAGTTGTCCATACTTATACATTAGCCTTAGCAATCATTCAAAACACAACTGAATTTCAAAAAAAAAAATAACTGCAGAACTGATGATTCACAAAGGATAACTACTACGTATGTCTAAAACTAAGTTCTAACTTGCTAAATGAGATGAAAATAGAATAAACTAGTACTACTATTTAAAATCTAGAATCCAGCCCAAACATTCACATGATATTCAATAAATGATCCAGATCCTCAAGTACACAATTCATTGGCCAAGAGCTTGTTCAGTACACATACCTGGACAACATAAAAAGATTGAGAACAAGGAAAGGTCAGCAGTAGCAATGCAGTACTAGCAGCAATGTAATAGTGTTCCACCAGCTGAAACCTACCCAGGCCTCAAACCAAACTTCACATAACTCGAAATCGGACCTCTAGACTTAGATTTCAATCCACTTTTGTACCCAGATCAGTTAGAAATTCTTCAGAAATTGAAAATCTCCAGAATTATAGAAGGAATGCAATGGAACAGTAATTTATTTTATGATATTTCACCTATCTAAAATCTCTAAATTCCTTCTATAAAAATCTATCTTCTGAATCTCTTTTTTAGCTTCATTTAGCAATGCCTTTATAGGCAAGCTATTAGAGCAGCAGAAATAGACTAAGTTTTCCCCCTTTAGTCCTTTCACAATTTTCACTTTTGCTACTTGGTCCCTAAATTATTAACTTGCTTGTCAAGCAAGTCTGTTTTTCAGCTTCTAAGAAGCTTCCTAGGTCTGTTGTTGAGAGATTCCCTAACTAAACTACCCAAATTACCCCTTAGTTACCATACAATTACCCCTCAAACAGAACAACCTGGGTCAAATTGACCCAAAGCAAACCAGACATGGCCTTTAACCAAATTGGATTAATCCATTTCTTTGGGCTTTCAAAATGAGTCTGGATTTCAAAACCTAAAACCAAACAATCTTGGCAGAATTTTAACACAAACCTTTACAAATAACCAAAAACACTTTGAAATCAAAAAGGACCTTCGAGTTAAATAGTCCCTTTAGACCAGAATTAAGAGAAAACCAAACAAACTAAAACAATATTAAAGGAAAGACCAATTAGCAATTAACCTAGATAAAAAGAACATATGCAGAGGCGATTTTGATAAAATAGATGAAGCAAAGATAAACAGGTACAACAAAGACTAAAAATGAAATCAAAATGATAAAAGGAATCATGCAAAACCAGAAAAAATGAGTAGAAATACCTAAAAGGAGGCCAGCCTTGAAATTCTTCTTTAAAATCTCGATTATGACCAAAAAGGGGCCTTGATCATGTGTTCTCGGACGAAAACACATGACCAAAGTCCGTTTTGGTCCTAATCTACCTGATTTTGAACTTTGACACTTTAAAGCCTCAACTTCAAATTGATACTCGACAAACTCAGAGTACATTCGAGGGAAGAGGATGATAGATTTGGGATGAGGGAGGCCTGGTGGTTCATTGGTGTCAGTTTGGTGGTGATTGGGGGTGGCGCCGCCACGGGAGAAAACTAGGGCGGTGCTAGGGTTTGGAGTTTTAATCTAATATTCGAGCAGTTCTATCCGGATTTGAGGTGTAAAAAGTGGAGATTTGGGAAGAGGGAGTCGAGGAGATTATTTGGTGTAAATATGGGGGTGATTGGCTGCCGGCCGCCACCGTGGGCGATTTCCGGCGGGCGGAGGTTCAGGGCGTAGTTTGGTCGGAGTCTTTGAAGGCATGTGAGAGATGATTGAGGGAGTGGGTGGGGGGGGGGGTTAGGGGCGTTTGGACATACTTATATTAAATGCACCTTAGTTCCGGACCGTTGGATTAGGGAGATCCAACAGTCGCGATTAATGGAGCATAAAATGGGGTCATTTGGTTATAGGAGGTGCTGGACCGGATCTTTGACGGGTTTGGGCTGGGTTTCTGAGGGTTTGGCCGGGTCTGAAGGTGGGCTGGCCAAAAATTAGTTTCTTTTAAAAAAAAAACTTTTTCTCGTCTTTTATTTTCATTTTCAGATTTCTTATTAATTTATAAATAAAAATAAAAATCTGAGTTAATTCTAAACTAAATTAATAAACTAATTGCTTCTCAAAAATTAATGAAGTTCTAAATTAAAAGAAAACTATAACAAACTCGAAAATTAAAGAGTTAACAATGCAAAATAAACTATTTTTGCTATTTTCTTTTATTTTTGTAATATTAATTAACTAATTATCCTAAACATATAAAAATGGATCCTAAATACAAATGCAACATACTTTGTATTTTCTTATGAATTAAACAAAAATTAAACATGCACACAAAACGCAAACAAACAAGAAAAATTATGCTGTAATTCCTAAAAACAAATAATTAAAAAGGAAAATTCTCATTTTGGGAATTCTGTAAAACTAATTTATGCGAGTTAAAAATCATGTGCTTAAGTTTTGGGAATTTTGTAGGAGTAATTTTGGGAAGTCTTGAAGATAAGTTTTGCTCTACGCAAGTCCATATATATTTATTTAATTATTTTTGTTACTTTAACGCACTTAAGATCTATATCTTATATTTTCTTTAATAATAAGCAAGGTAAGAAAACTTTATTAACATGATCAACTAAAATAAATGCTTAACAATATATGAATTTGTTAATATATAACATAGCGGTGCATATATATTACCGTAAACCAAAAAAATATATAGTGATATATTCGAAGGAGAATCGAATACAACTAGGACGTGATTGTAAAAATGAAGGTGACAACCGTGCTGATAACGTGTTATAAATAAAGCAATTAAAAAATAAAATAACAATAAAAAAATTAGAACCATTTTGGTAGAACTCTCTTTTCTCTTTCTTGATGTGTTCTTTACCAATATAAATTTACCACGCTTTTATTGACAAGAAAAGGTAATTTAAAATCTATCTTGAATAGTGCAATAGATATGTTATAGAAAAGTCTATCTTCACACTATTTACAACATGTAAATACATTCATATACTATTTACAACAAGTTCTCGTTAAATGTTTTATTGGTTGTATAGTTTTTCATTAAATCTAACCATCAGAATTCATTAATATTTGACTGAAACTAAAAAACGCATTTTTGATAAACTAAGAAAATCATAACTGCTTAATAATATACTTAAGGGACTATATTAAACCTACTCCCAAAACATATGGGTCCATTTCTATCATTTTTCACCAAATCCTTCGTTACCAACAGTCGAGCACTATAATTCCTTCTTGCTTGTTTCATTTCCTTTTCCCCAGCTCTCCATTGGAAGAACCCCACCCCAGCGTCATCTCGTTTCGAAAGCTTTGAAATCTCAGTATTTTCCATTGAAAAAAACATTTGCAGTCCCTCTCTGTGTGTGTGAAGTAAAAGAAGCACCAAAATGAATAGTGTGATTACTGAAGTTGCAGCGCTACTTAAACGCCGTTGCTCTGCTGGAAAACGTAAACCCAAGTTTTTCAAGAAAAGGGGTAACTAGAATCAACAATTACATTGCTAATTTTTATCCTGTCCTAATCTGGAAACCAACTTCTTTTACCGTTCTCCATTATCTTGAGAACTTTTTCCTTTTCTCAGTTATGTTAAAAGCAAAACGGAGAAGTAAAAAGACAGTAGGTGTTAAAGAAGAACAAGGATTAGGACCACTGGTGAAGAAGTATTGGGTCCAAAGATACCATCTTTTCTCAAGATATGACGAAGGAATTACGATGGATGAAGAGGGCTGGTTTTCCGTTACGCCGGAGCTGATTGCCGTCAGGCATGCCGCTCGCTGTGGCGGCGGTGTCGTCATTGATGCTTTCACTGGTGTTGGTGGAAATGCTATCCAATTTGCAACTATGTATGTAGTGTAGCGTTTATTGCTGAGTCCTTTTGTATTCAATTATTTTTGGGGGTCTTCTTTTAGTCTACCTCTAATACAAAGAACATAAAAGATGGAAATGAACCCATTAATTAATTCCTCTACTGCCATTCTCTATTTCTCCGTGCGTTGTAGGTGGAAATTCACCTAGTATACGCAAAAATGAGAATTCTTCCTTGCTTGTTTTGTATATAAGAGTTCATTAAATCTTAGTCAATCTCGTAGACCTGTATTTCTGTGAGATTATAGGTTTAGAAGTTGAAATGTTCTGTTGGTTGAATTGCTTGTCTGGTCTCAAAGAAGTAGTAAAATCAGATAGAAATTCTACAAGAGTTAGGAATGCTGTAATGTTCAGTGTACGTACCAGTTGCGGTGTCTTTGCAATGATCAGTACCTAGGTCGATTTGTGATGTCAATTTTGGGTGATATTTACTCAAAGTTGACAATAGGGGTTATGTATTTATCATTTTCTATTTCCGTACTCTTTGTAATAACTTATGGTACTTTGTTCGTTATATATATATAAAAACTAGCCCTAGGCTCATCGCCTAGTGGATTTGCCAAAAAAAAAAAAAGCAATTGTTTTAGATAAATTGCATTTACTTCAATGTTAACTCAAAAAGACTATTGCTTCTTTCAGAGATGCAGTTTTTTAATGGTGATTGGTCATAAATCTAGTGCACTTTCTCTCTATGAGCTACCTGCATTAGATGAGTCTTGAGAAATACTTCTTGAAGCTATTGATAAGAGAATGGCAGTTTAATGATTTTTAAGGTTCTTAGACTCATAACATATCTTTATCTCCCATGATCTCATACATAGGTGTGATCATGTCATTGCAATTGATATTGACCCTAGAAAAGTTGCATTGGCTTTTGAAAATGCAAAGGTATACGGTGTTGAAGAGCATATTGATTTCATTGTGGGAAACTTTTTCCAACTGGCCCCATCCTTGAAGGTGCATCCTCTCCCTCCCTCCCTCTCTTTCTCTCACTATATATTTATATCTCCCCGTCGATTTTGGGTATACATATAGCCTCTTTGTTAAAAGCTATAGTATCTTTATCTAGCTGGAGTCAATAAAAATGATAAGCTGGATGTTATGGAATATTTTTTGGTTTATCTGTATAAGTGGATCGTGCATTTGTTTTGTTATGTTAACTTTCTGTATCTAAAAGTGTTTTAACTGTTCATGATTTTCACATTTGGTACAAGGCTCATGCTGCCTCAATATTATCCTTCTAGGATATTAAGATTTTAGAAAGGAACGCTATGGAACTGTCAGGATTTATCTGCTGGCAGCAAGAGGCTTCTGCTTCGTTCAGTTTGGGAATGGTCAAACGTAAATCCTTTACCCGTGCACAAGAGTGAGGCTGTTTTATGCTTCAGGTCCTCCTTATTGGTATTTGGATAAATAGACAGGTGTTCATTCATCATAATCATGATACGCTCTTGGTTTAGGGATTCATGTTAACTGTTGGTTCTATTTGGCAGTTCAATTAGAACTTCCTTTTTGGTCTAGATATGATTCTGATCAACAAAATGATAAACATGGATTAAGATTAACGAAATTAGATTTGTGGTACCTTACATTTGTATTTTGTCATGTTAAGCTTTAAAATTATGTCCTCGCCTAGTTTTACACTATCTTGACAACCAAATTGATTTAAAGACATTTATGTCTTGCAAACTATCCCCTGGAACGCCTTTACTACTGTGTCAAGGCTAAAACCTAGGCTGTTTTATAGCCATTGGCATCACATGGTTTTTCAAAAATGGAAAATACAGCATTCTTGATTAATGAAAAGAGAGGATGATACAACATCCTGATTGTCTAGTGGTTAAGTCTGTTGTTATTTCCATGTTACGATGTCCGGTCCAGGATTCGAGATTTGTCTCCACAAAAATGCTTGCTTCTGTCACTTCAAGGAGCCTCTGCTTCTTTGCTGGAAGCAGCCTTAGAGGCATGAAATAATTTTGACACTAGTTGTCCGTAGAAATTGCCTATTGTAGATTTGTAGTAGCTTTGATGATTAATATTGTCCCGTTCTGTAAGTGGATGGTAAAACTTTTAAATCCCGAAATCCGACTGTGACTAAAGAGTATCACTAGATCTCCTTAAAATTTTAAACTGTGAGAGGATTTTAAACTACCTATTGATTGATAGATTCTACTTCTTTGCTATGCTATTTTTCCACTTACCTTGGAGTTGCATGAAACTAAAGCATGTTAGATCTTGATGGGTTGGATAGCTGCATATTGGACCATCTATTATGTGTTTGTGTGCTTTCACCAAGTGATACGTTCTCAGCAAAGAATTGGATAATAGATTCCCCCAAGGATCAATAAATAACACTGTTCCAAGGTTTTGAGCATTGCAAGTCCATAAAATTCATGGAGACCGAGATATAATGCGTTGTTGAGGGTCTCCCATTCAATCCTTGCCATTCTCTAATATCCCCTTTGCAGTTTCTCTTCCTAAATGTTACCATCTTCTCTTTACCAGGGGAACGCAGTATTTCTTTCACCTCCATGGGGTGGTCCAGCATATATGGCAAATGAAACTTTTAACCTCGATTTACTGAAGCCAAAAAATGGGTATGTCCTGCATTTGGCTAATTAGTTGTTTCTATGTCACTCCAGTTTTTGTTATTTGGTAGTTACTTTCTCATGTTGCATTTTAGACCTGTCATTATCAGTTGCTCTCTTTAGTAAAATCTATATCTACTCTTTTTACGCTATGTTAAATTTTTCTTTCCATATATTTGGCTTTTGGTGTCGATGAAAATCAATTATACACTTGGCAGTTCAACTTTTGTTTTCTTTCCTTTTTTTCTTTTCATTTCGTTTCTCCTCAGTTTCAAGAATATAAAGATAAATATGCCAAAAAGGGTGGTACAGTTGAAAGGTGGGAATCAAAGCTTGATCATCGTCTTTGTTTCATATAAAATTTGCCAGATGTGATTGAGAAGTTGGATCTAGTTAGGAGGGGGTTATAATTTATCCAATCTTCAACTGCTGTCCATGGTTTAATAAACCAATACTTGTATTTCTAGTTCTGTTGATAATCTGAGAGTAAAAAAGGGCAGCCCGGTGCATTAAACTCCCGTTATGTGCAAGGTGCGGAGAAGAGGCGGACCACAAGGGTTTATAGTATGCAGCTTTACCCTGCATATTAAAAAATTAAATCCTTATGTTAATATGTTCTTATCTTGTGTAATGAGAGTAACTTCGCAAAAATAAAAAAATAAAAAACATAACTCTGAGAATATTTTCAATCCTTATGTTAATATTTTCCGATCTTGCTTAACGAGAGTAACTTCGCAAAATTAAAAATTAAAAAACATAACTCTGAAAATATTTTCAATCCTTATGTTAATATGTTCCGATCTTGTCTGATGAGCTATAGTCCAAATGCACCTTATTCTGTCTAATAGGATGAGGAAGTAGTTTGTTGATGAGGCTTTTTTAAGTTACACGTTGAAAAAGCTCTTTTACTTTTTGTGCAGTTATTCGTTGTTCCAAGTTGCTCAAGGCATAACACCAAATGTCATTATGTATTTGCCTCGTAATGTGGACTTACAGCAAGTTGAAGAGCTGTCTTGGTTGTCTTCTCCGCCTATGAAAGTCGAGGTAGTCTGCTTCTCTTTGTGTGCTAGCATGGTACGTTAAACAGTTTTACTAAAGCTGGGTTTCCTTATGCAGATTGAAGAGAATATGCTTCATGGAAGGTTGCAGAGCATAACTGCTTATTTTGGTGACATTGCGTTCTCAGACCTTAGCACGTATGAACTCTAACCAGAATCCAACAATGTAATTTTATGCATCTCTATATCCAAAAGTCTGTTCAATCGAAGTCTCTGTACATATGAAAATGTATGGTCTCTGGTTGACTCCTGCTGTTTAAGAACATGTTATGTCAGTTATGATTTACAATGGATTAGCGCCATATATGGCCAAGTGCATACTGCTGAGCTGATTAATGAGGATGAAATTAGAAGTTCTCGGCATTGTATTGCTGATTAATGAAGGCAAAACTGTAGATTTTGCTATTTAGTACTTTAGAACAAAAAAGAGGGGAAAGAGTAAAGAGTTGATTCTTTTATGTACAAACATATGTAATATGTATCTCTTGTCTTGCTAGGTCAATTTGAGAGTTACTTTTTCACTAAATTATTTTATCTGTGCGTTTATGGTTCTTATGTTTAGATAATTATTTACGCTATTTCTGTTGAAGTTACTAATGCTCTTTTGTTTTTGTTTTTGTTTTTGTTGTTCCTTTCCTTCACTGAGCCGATGGTCGATTGGAAACGGCCTCTCTGCCCTTTCGGGGTAGGGGTAAGGCCTGTCTACATATTCCCCTCCCCAGACCCCACTTTGTGGGACTATACTGGGTAGTTGTTTTTATTTTATCTGTGCGTATAGGAAAGAGATGTGTCTATTAATCTTAAACCAACCAATAAATGTTCATGAATATTTTTAGGCTTGGGTTGTTATCAAATATAATTTGTCATCCATCTTTAGGACCACCCAAAGAAACTCGTTTTCTGACTTCATCTTCATCTGACTTTAGGATACTGCAACGCCAATAAGCCCATATACTTAAATAAGGAAAGTGATGTACTAATTTTTGGTAGAAGCAAGTTGCTATAATGTTAGGTAAATACAGATGTATTTGGTGCTCAATTGAGCATACCCTAAAAGTGTTGGTTAGCAGCCTTTAGTAAAGAGCTACCACGATGTACAAACCTTAGAAACAATTACTTATGTTACATCCTATTTTGTGCATCATTTTAATCTGAATTTCATTATAATTAATGAAACCGTAAGGACTCGGCTGTTTTTAACCATATTTCTGTACACAGAAATAGTCAAAAGAATCAAAGCAATTTGTATTTTGAACTGGTTTATGATGGCATTTGGTACTGTATCTGTTATTCTGGGGCTCATTCACAGGAATCCGGACAAATTTCAAATCTGACTTTGAAAACTTTTGCTCCAAAAAAAAAAAAAAGAAGAAGTTTGAACTAAGTTGTACTGTATTTGCCTAAATGTCTTGACCTTACATACATTCATTTATTGTACTACTACTACTAAAACTGATACTCTTCTGTTCATCTCTGATTCATTTGACCATCCCAACTTCAAAGATTATAATTTATCCCTCCTACTTTTTATGAGTAATAAGTCTTGCTACTTTCATTGTACTAAAAGAAAAAGCTTGTCTTAAATACTGAAGTATAACTACTATTTTTCATTAGTCTTTCAGGGATACAATAATTGGCAGACGATTTAATGTTTTAACCACTTTATTTTTTTTCGTCATATCCAACATAGCTTAAAAATGGTATTTCTACATGAATTTAAGTTCTATGCACCGCCAGTATAAAATATATTTATATGATCAAGTCACTTCTAAGGTTACTCGACGTAAATCTATGTAATAAGTATAGTTGGTAACCTTATAAATATAGTAACTAACTACAATTATAATGTGTTAAACTGCACTCATAATATAAAACCTCTTTATCCTATAAGCGTATATGACTTAAATTCATTATAGAAATATTGTGAAGTATGCAACTCTACCACTAGCAAGTACCAAGCCCCACTGGTTGCTAAGTCATAAAGAGAAGCATTTCTTCTCCTAATTACTTCTACTCTCTTCACTTCATTTTGTCCATATTTATACACCATATATCTTTCACAACAACCTCAAAAACTTTGTCCCTACTTCTTCCACATCCCCAAAACAAAGGAAATATACAACAAAATACATTTTCATACATAAAGCTAACGATATGAACTACAAAAAATTAGGAGGCAGCAGGAAGATGATCAGAGGATTTATGTGCCAGCCTGAAGTGGCAACTGCATTGTGCATGAGCTGTGATTCAAGGTCGGTTGTCGTGCCGGCAGCGCGATGTAGAATGTTGGCGGAAGAACATACAAAACTAATTAACAGCTACTCCAAATGTACTAGGTTAGGGGATGTACCTCGTACACTTGGTTCTATGCCTATGATCAGTACTGCTGCTACTATTAGTAGGAGATCAAGAAATGGTGTTGGTGCTGTTTCCTCTGTTCCTATTTTGACTATTAAGAAATATGAAGAAAAAAGTTCCCAAATTGCTGTTCCTTCACTGCTCTCTTCAGATAACACATTCCAGGTTACATATTTCTTTTATGTTTTAAAAAGCATTTTGTATTTAATTTACTCATTGGATAAAAGAAAATATAATGTGTTTAATGTGGTAGCATATATATTAATACAGGTTGTTGTGATGAGAGTATCTCTTCATTGTCAAGGCTGTGCTGGTAAAGTGAAGAGACATCTCTCCAAAATGGAAGGTATACAAACTTAATATTACCACTGCTATTTGTTTTGATAAATCTTTTTTTTTTCTTTCTAATTTTATCATAAAAAAATCAGTCGAGAAAATACACCACTGCAGTTTTCATCTAGAGAAGTTTAGATAGTACTGTTATTTTTTGCAAGGTTTTTTTTTTTTTGGGATTGGGAGGAAATTAATAAGTTATTACTGGAGATAATGATTAATAATTTCAGCAAGAAAGATCAGGAGCCACATTGAATAAACTTAAAAGGTTTCAACTTGAAGCAGAAGACTTATAATTTTTCCATTATATATAATGAAGCAGTTGCATAATTTGCACGCCCCTGAAATTTCAAGAATTTTCTTTTACCTACTGTTTTTCTATGATAGTATGAGCAATCATGTCCAATAATGACCATAATAAATCGTATTTCGTCAAAGATTAACGTTTCATGATTACTACATATGACCTTATCTTCCAAAGTGCTGTTACAGCCGACTAAATTAATGTGCAATACATATAACTTAAATTTTATTATTAAAGGGAATGGTTTGATTTCGAGTTATTTTAAATTAGCAGGGGTGACTTCTTTCAGCATAGACTTGGATAGCAAAAGGGTAACTGTGATGGGACACGTGTCACCTACTGGTGTGTTGGAAAGCATATCGAAAGTTAAAAGAGCAGAATTTTGGCCCTGAATAGTTGTTGAAGGAGAAGAAGAGAAGAACTGCATACCTAAAAGTGGCTAAACAATGTTGGTTGATTTGATCATTGCATGAACAGGAAATAAAGACTTGTTAATGTGTTAAAAGAAGTAGCCAAAAAGAAACCTCAAAAGTATTTTTGTATTTACTTTCTATTTAGGTAGACTGTTTAAATCCTATGGTCCCCTCATTGAAAAGGTCAGCTGTTGAAAATTGTCAAAATGACATCATGTGAACAATTTGATGCTGATATCTTTGGCCTATATAAAACTTGAGCCAGCTTTTTAATTTTTTTTTTTGTCCACCATTACCCCAAATTTAACCTTTAAAAAAAATTAATATATTTTCCACTTCCTCCGAAGAAATGAAATGACAATTTACAGATTAATACAATATAGACAACTCCCAATTTTTCTTAGCTCTTGCATTCAGTTTGAAGCTATGTTTGGAGTTGTGCTGACGATATCCTATTTAAGACATTGAACTTAGTTACTACATTGTATTCGAACTTTTTCAATTTCTCTACTGCTTGTATAATTAACCGAGAAATCAGTTAACTTCATGTACCTTTTAATATTGCAATTTGACTGCAACAAAATTCAACGTAATTAGATGATGAGTTATCCATGAAATGTATCATTTATTACTAGGTGCAATCAAGGAATTTGAGTTGCACCAATATATTTGAACTGATCCTGGGAGAATGATATGTGATAAGATTGCGATTGTAATGAGCTCAGTGGAGCTCAACTTCAGCTCCAATGACTGAATCTAGAAGCTTCTGAAGAGTTCTTGTGGAAGAGGAGAAATATGAAAGCAGAAGAGGAACTCTTTTCTTGAAAATGGAGCTTAGCTTGCATTGAATCTATATAGTAGTATATATACACATAATTGAAAATTGTGCGTCTCAACTACTAACTACTGCCAGCTATATCATAATTAACTAACCAAGTGACTAAAACTATCTCTTAACTAACGCACAAAATATATACAGAAAAAAATAAATACAATCTTATCTCAATACCTCCCTCAAGTTGGAGGTGGGGAAAGCACAGGCAACTTGCTTAGAACAGCAGAATGCTCGATGCCTGTGAGTGCCTTGGTAAGAATGTCTGGAAGCTGGTCATTGGTGGCAATGTGATGCAAGAAAACCAGGCCTTCCTGTAGTTGTTTTCGAACAAAGTGGCAGTCCACCTCGATATATTTGGTGCGTTCATAAAATACTAGGTTCCTTGCTATGCAGAAAACACTCTAATAGGAGCAGGTGGGAACTGTTAATTCATCAAGTCATCTTTTCAACCAAATTAACTCTCCAACCACTTTTCTCAAGGATCTGTACTCAGCTTCTGCCGAAAACAATGAACTGTCTCTTACTTCGATTTCCAACTAATAGGACTACTTCCCAGCAATACATTATAGCAGACTTTCTTGAGTCTGGACATTGCCCAGTCGGAGTCACAATAGGCTTTGATCGACCAGTTAGTATCATTAAACATAAATACACCCAGGGTAGGATCACCCTTGAGGAACAAATGGAAAACAACCTTCAAGTGGGGTTCTCTAAGGTCCTGCATAAATTGGTTGAGGTGTTTCTCAAGTGCTTGTATACAATAAACGAGGGATCAAGTTAGCTTAATGTACATTTTCTTACTGAAATTTGACTGCAATAGAACTCAATATAACCTGATGAGTTATCTATTAAATGTATCAGATATTATTTAGGTGCAATCAAGGAACTTGAGTTGCACTAATATATTTGAACTGACCCTAGGAGAGTGTGGTAATATTATTTACTATAACATTTGAACTGAAAGTATTTGGAATCCTATGTGATTCCATAGATCACTAAACTTCTATTCGCTGAATAGCTTTAAACAAGTTAAGCAAGTAAATACACGAGAAAACAGGAAACCACACCATTTCCATTTCTATTTTAATTTTTTCGGACCCAAAAATATCCTGGTGGTGCGGGCTGAGGAGTTCACAAATCAAATCATAATCATTAATTTGTTATCTTTACTGTTTGACCAAAAAATATTAAGTCATTTTGTTAAATTAACTAAATGAGATGATAGAGGGTAAATCCTAGTTAAATATAATAAATCTTAGATCTGAAATTGGTTAATACAAATAATGGATAATTGCATTTGAACCAATTTAATATAAAGGGATATTAAATGGTACTGTTATAACCTTGTGGGAGAATAACGATAAGCAATCAATATATTAAATGACAATAAATATAAATAGAGAGAATGATTCAAATATTAAATGAGATGGATGAATCTCCCTCTGAATCATGTAAGGTAAACAAACATGGGAATATAAGGAGCTTTCTCGGATCTGATGCGAGATAGTGGGATGAACAACAAATCGAATCTTTATGTAAAGATAATGCTTGTAATTTACATGAGAGTCCATTTTTCATGAGAGAACTTATCATATAGAATATTACATGCCCCCTTCTTCTCTCTTCCTTCCCCCTTATATAAGACATATCATTTACCTATCTTAAATTACAAGTACAGAGAATATTCAGTAGAATATTTCCCTAAAACATTTTACTACAAAACTAGCCGTTATGGCTGACCAGAATTCCTAACCTCGACCCCGATTAATCAGCTCGTCCATTGATTTCTTTAATCTTGTGCAAGATCTCGGCCTAATCGCCTACCGATAATCTAATCTCATGCTAGTTTTCCTTAGTCATATTTTTACCCATACAGTTAGTCCTTCCGCCTGTCGATGTTGGTTTTGGACGAGATCAATAGGCAGACTTTGCTAGTTACCACTTGAGAAATCTGGGTGAGTAGGTCGAGTAATAAAGTTCTCGGGGCGAGATGATGACATGGTGCTATAAGAGGCACATATGACAGTTATGTAAGTTTGCAATGACATTATTTCATTATGTGTTATTATGGCTTATGTTCCCAATACGTTATATCGTTTCCTGCACCCTTACCTCTTTAGAATCAATGTGGCGGCGCTTGGACTTCTCGATTGGGGTTCTAATGATCTTATAAATAGGGATGAGAACTCCCTATTTGGCCTGCTGCACTTCTTAGGCATTTGAATCTTCAAGCTTTCCCATCTTCTTCTCAGAACTTTTGCATCCTTGTTTCTCCCTTCTCCAACGTTTCCTGCTATTATTACCCCTTTCATACTTGCAATTTTCTTCCTATATACGTGATTAGAAATGGGAGTGCATCTTCTAACCCCAAGGGAGTTTTTTATCTTGTCCTATTCACTGTGTACAAGCCTCCTCATGACGAAGGAGTGTCCATTATTGTAGAAGACGAGAGTTTCCCCACTATAGATGAGATAATTCCTCATTCGAGGAAGACCAGGTCGGACTTCTCAAAGCGACTTGAGGAGGATCCTGAGCCTGACATTTCTGAGATAGATGCGACAGGGCTTATTAAATTTAGGGCTAAAGGGCGAATTCCAGACCATGTCGACCTTATCCCGGTTGGTAATAATTTTCATTCTATTTTCAGCAGCACATGGCACCCCTAAAAGGCTACATATATACCATTCTTTCACACAAAAAGGTCAGAGATTGAGACCCTGAAAATACAAAAGGTTTCATGCATTCTTTTCCTTGAGTTTGGCTCCAATTTCTTCTTTCTGGTTTTTCTTTTAGTACTTAAAAGGCTTTTCATAGAATTTCTTGTCTTCTTGGTCAAAAAAGGGGTTCAAATAAGGTGAGTCTTGCTGCTGATTCGTTGCTAGGCTCCTGCATTTTGCTATTGTTGAATTTATTTTGATATCCGGGTACTTCTTGGACCATGAATGACATGAATATGTACTCCAATGTGGAGATATAATAATACATGTTGCCTATTGAACTCTATTCACATGTTCTTTAAGCTCATTTAGTCTCTGTAGTAGTTTTAGCGTTCCTTTTATGTGTTTTTAACTCATTCATGTTACTTATTTTGCATCTCATCTTGAAGTTTGGATTAGGATCTTAGTTTATTACGCTGGCTTGTGATTTGGCTAAAAATCCCCTTTTTGAGTATATATAATGCTTAAACTTTCTGTAGCATGGGTCTAAGTTAGATGATGAACATCTTCTATTGATTTTGTTTAAATTTGTTTATGTCAATGTTGATTCTCGATTCAAGGTTGGTCCATATCATAATTTCGTTAGTTTATTTCCTTTTAGAATCTGGTTTCGAGTATTTGAGTTCTTTTTAAGAGCCATAATAATTTGAGCAAGAAGTTATTTGTTTGATAATTACTATATATTTCCAAGTTAAACTATTTAGGTTTTGCGTACTGCTAGGATAGTTGTACCTGTTAATTCAGCATAATTAATGAGTAGTTTAAATCCTAGATGTATATTACTAACATTAATAATAAAACAACATTTCTTTTTAGACGTATAACATGGTTATCTGGGTGTTGTGGTATTTGGGGCTTGCATATCATATTGTTGCATGTTGATTGTAGTTAGGTAGGTCTGGCCAGTTTTTGTTAGGCCTCAGATATTTCCACTCCTCTATTTGGGGTCGATTTCAAGCCTCACACCCATCAACTCTGATACCCCCACCCCACTCCACCCCACCCCCACACACAGAAACAGTTTAAATAATGTATTGGTCCTGGACATGTGGCCCCCTTGGAAATGGACAACCGTCTGCCTGGCCATATTTCTGGGTTCATTTTGAGCCTAGTTTACCTTTTCAATTATTTCTTTGGGCGTAAGCTCAAACCAAAATTAGCTCTAAATAATTAACGGCCCATCATGTACCCCAAACCTTATTACTAATAGTTATACATTAATTTTAAATCATTTGTAAGTAGGAATATCCTTTAGGCCTAATTAAGTGTAACTCTTTTAATTGTATTGAGGTGTGCCGTCCTAATTAAATCACTTATGGCCCTCTTATTAAGTATTATAAGTTAGACACTAAAAATGAATTTTGTATGGCGCGTTAACTAAATAAATTATCATAGCTACGGTACGCCTCCCGTGACGTAGTTGTAATACATAATTCTCAAATCCAGGTGTACATTTCATGCGACCCAACTTCTAATAATAAAAACAAACATGTCTGAACCGCGGGCGCATTTAATGTAGCGTATTTTATGATGCATTTTCAAAAAAAACAAACAAGTGTATGACGATCAAGAATTTTTCCTAAAAATATTAAAAGCAGCTTTAAAAGGGACAAAATACACATAGGCTTCAAAAATGTTTAAAATCAGATAAATAGGCCAATAATAATAGTTGAGCACCCGTGCTAAAACCACGAAACCCAGGAATGCCTAATGTCACACCTCCTTTTCACCCGGGAAGAGGAAAAAAGGAGTTTTTCCAATTTAAGTGACATTATTTGAAATGAGATTGATTTATTTGTATTTAAGCGTCGCCCCTTGGAATGAATATTTACGATATCCCAAGTCACCATTTTAAAATCCTAATCAAGAAAATTGTCTCTGATTAAGCCTGCGAAATACAGAAGAACGGGTAAGGAATTCTGTTAACTTGGAAAAAGGTATAAGACACTCGCGAATTTCCATGGTTCTAGCATGGTCACTTTAATAATTATACCTGATTTAACTAATTTTGGATATTTTATGTTCTAGAGAAATTTATGCACTTTTGCCTTAAACCGCTTTTAATTGCTTGATTTCTTGTAATTACATAATTATCTTGAAATGAATCACGCGTACGTGTATTCATTTTGTTTGGTGTGTCAGGAATCATGTCATGCGTACGTGTACACAATTGATAACACTTTATAATTATTAAAAATATATGACCAAAGTCATGCAAATGTGTACCTTAGTTTTCTTTTGAAAATCGACGCTTCAATCACGTCATGCGTATATATACGCAATCACAATAATAAATTAAAAGCGCGCCTAGAAGCATACTACTGGTGTTCATTATTATTTTCCTAAGCTTGGGATATTATGAAGCTATAATTTATGGAGGAAATAATATAATGTATTTAGTAAGCTAATGAGCCAAAGGACTATTTGTGCTTTCAATATACGTAATTCTAGTGAACTGCACATCTGAAAAATTGAAAAATCGAATAAGGATAGTGATATTAAAAGCAAAAGAATGTCCACACGTCGCCAAGACTTTATTAACTCATATTTGTTAAACAAAACAAGATTTGAAATTTTTGAACTTCTGCTCATGTTCCAAATAATATGTAACTTGAATTTTCAATTATAAAGAACTAAAGATAAACAGATTTTTAAGAACTACAACAGTAATCTACAAGCCAAACTAGCAAGATAACCAAATGACAAAAATCAATATCACAATGAATAAACTTCACAAATTTTTTTATTCAAACGATATATTCATATGTATAGCAATCAAAAACTTAAACGAGTAGAAGGATGAACCTCAATGGAGAAAATTTCTTTCATGCTAATAGTGAATCTTCGACGTCAGATTACAATGAAACGCCTACAAGCTTGAAAGCGAGCAGGACATTGACTGTAGCCATACCATACGACCTCGCTAATTCGACCGCAAACCTACACCTACGACCTCGACGGAACTCGAACTCGAAAATGCTGCTGAGTTATTTAGAAAAGATGATTGTTTTAAGGTATTTTCATGTGGTTGTTTGGCTTGTTTCTGGGCTGGTTGGGGTGTTTTGCGGGTGGAGAAAAGGGGCTATTGGCTGTGTTTATAGTAGTGTTTATGAAGAATTTGGGGCTGTTTCTATGGCTGGATTTATGGAGAAAAAAGAATGGCCACTCCTCCCTTTCTTTGTGAGGTGATCTTCTGCGCTCAACCTCCCTTCTTTTTCATCCCCTTTTGTGAAGTATTTTTGTTGTCTCTTTATAGAGAATAATACTAGTAGATTTTTACTCCTAGAACTAGAATTTGGAGTGAGGGGGAACGTGGGCTTGGTAGTAGGAGAAGGAAATCGTGAGAGAGGATCGTGAGTATGTGTTGTGAAGGAAAGAGGGACACGAGGGAGTGTGGGGATTAGAGGAAGTTAGGAAAAAATGGGATTTATGAGTGTGTTACTTTTTAATGTAAAGATTATCTATTTAACGTGATTATACTTAATTTTGAGTCTTTTTTATTTTTTAAATAATTAAACTATAAAGATAAGAATATTAACCATGTTATGAAATAATATAAGAACAAGAATAATAGAGAGAAAAGTAGAGAGAGGAGTATTCTTATTGATACTTTGTGATGATTTATAATGGGAGAGAACCCCTTTATTTATAGGGAGGTGGTGACTTAGCCACCAAGTAGTAAACCCTAGAATCTCTCTAAATATAGACATTCACCTTAAATAGGATTCTATTTATAACACTCCCCCTTGAATGTCTATTCAATAATGTGCCTCGTTAAAACCTTAACTAAATAAAACCCAATGGAAAAATTATAGAAAAGGAAAAAGAGTACACATGTTTGAATATGCGCTTATTGGTTGCCTCGTTAAAAACCTTGCAAGGAAAACCCAGTGGGACAAAACCTTGTAAGGGAAAAAGAGTGCAACGCGCATTAACTCCCCCTGAAAAGAGCATCAATTCACATCCTTGAGCATTTGCATTCCAATCTTGTGCACCATCTTCAAAACGATCTTTTGTAGAGATTTGATAAATAAATCAGCCATATTGATTTGAATAAATATTCCGCACCTTGAAATTATCATTCTTGATAGATATGAACATCTTCATATAATGTCGTGGAATGACTCTTCAATATCTCCATAGAGGTATTCTCGATGCCATCATGCTTATAGTTATAGCAAGATACATATGTACACAAGTTGCACTTAGGATGTGGTACTTCAGGACCAAGAATTGTATATGCTTCAAGCAACTTCAATCTTTCATGGATTGACATATAAGTTAAGTCATATAAGCCATATAATAGACTTTAGATGCATATCAAGTTTTCATGTCATGCTAAACAAATAAGATATCGAAAACTGATTACACATACCATTGACTTTATACTTTCAAGTATTTGAACTACATGTCCAAAACTACATGTCTTTCATATGGAATCAATTCTGTTTGAATTGTATCTCTTCCATTTATCCAATATTTTTGTTTGTATTCGACAAACATAAGATCCTCATCGATATTTAGCGCTATCATAGATGTCGTCGACGAACATTATATATCGGTTCCAATAAATTTTCAAAGACATAACATGGAGATCTTTTCATTCATACATTCAGGTAACTAAATCTCTCATGAGATTTTATGAAGTGTTATGTCATGTGATCTTCTAGATCACTTGCCTCCTTATTATGATCACTTTGATCATTTGCTCATCTTCTTTATTAAGAAGTTCCTTTTGAAACCGATTTGTCTATACGCTTCAAGCATATCAAAGACTTTGTCCTTCTAGGACTTAATATGAGCATTTGCAGTGAGAATATAGTTACTTTCTTTGGGTCAGCAAATGCGTATAGCATGCTTTGCAATATGTTGCAATTGAATTATCCTTTTATGAACTTCAGGTTCATATTATGATATTCGAGGATCTATATATACAAATGATAATTCATCCCATGTAACCTTTTCTCAAGTGTTTATCATGTCTCCTCCTCATGTTAGAAAAGCTAACTTGTTTCCTCAACTTTGAGAGTCCATCTTTGTGCATTATGGTGTTAATGAAAATATACACCGCACGTCAATAATAATAAGATGAAATTATTTGGTTCCTGACCATGAACCACTTGTGAGGGGAGAATATAATATACTCTCGTATACAACGTATATCAAACTGATATATATAACTTTGTTCTCATAAGAAACAGTTTAGCTATTAAGTGGATGCACTCAATAATTATCTTGCTAAACCAACTATGATATAAACCAACTTATCAAGATGAACTATCTTGAATAGAAAATCTGGAAATTATGCTCGAAGTTATATTACTGAGCAATTTACCTCGCAAGCGCCAGCCAGGCTGCGGGTTAATAACAATCGCACATGTAACCATATCATAGATGCATCATATGTGGTATACATAGCAGGTGAATGGGCCCATATTCACCTTTGATATTTTCAGAATTTATGGGATTCAACCCGAACTCTTTAGTTGGTCAATTAATTAATGAGAACAAGTAATACAAGAGAATTCGTAAAAAATTTTCTAGTTCTTTAATATTTACCCATGTGAATTCTCTATTACTGCACATCATACTTAAAATGGTATGGCTAACCCGAATGCCAACTGAATAAATTATCAATATTGATAAACTTCAAATTTACACCATGACATGTGCAATTATCAATAAATTTCAAGTTTATTATGATATGGGTTTTTATATTAATAAACGTCCACTTTATTGTGGTATTCTTGTGTAGTACAAACTGGAGAATAAAACGGGTAGTTTTTCACATACAGATTATCCAGCTACAAGTTGTAGTAATAGAAGATATCAAATCTTTCCTTTATTTATAGTCTCAATATAATCAATCGCTTTCGCATATACTTTGGAAACTGAATAAGTTTCTTTGAGACTTACTACAACATAATACCTTATTGGTAATAAATTGTGTTTCTCCAACATAGTAATAATTGGCTCTTCTAGTGCTCTTAATTAATTTTGTACTACCACAAATTCATCAACATCCATGTGGTGAATATCTCTTTTAAAGAGAAAGGTATACCATTATGGTCATGTCAAAGTTATATGCAAGATATGTTTCTTGCATTATTATTGTCCTTTGATAATCACATTGACAAATTATTTTGGCGTACAATAGGTACGTGACCAATGACTATTCATGCCATAACAATGACATTATTTTCATATATCATCTCAAACCTCCTTCTAGGGGTGAGTGTGGTATATTCAATACCAATTTCATGTTCATATTCTTCCAATAATGAATATGTATTCGTGAATCAGATGTTGCCACATTCACTGCGGGGATATGTGATTTGTTATCCTTTTCAAATCTGTAAATGCGTCTGGCATTCGATTTGCTATTCTTTGCAAATGGATAATATTTTGCACCTCTTTTTCACAAATAGAGGTATGTGGATCAAGATGAGATAATGATGCATTTTTCCACCAAATTTCCCGTTTGGTTTCACCAACTTCTCCCCCTAATTTTGGGAAAAGTGTCTCATCGAATTGACAGTCTGCAAATCGTGCAGTGAACAAATCCCCTGTCAATGTTTCGAGGTAGCGAATAATGGAGGGCGATTCAAACTCAACATATATTCCTAACCTTCTTTGCAGACCCATTTTGGTGCAATATGGCGGTGCTACAGGCACATATACTGCACATCTAAAAATTCTTAAGTGGGATATATTAGGTTCATGACCCAAAACTCATTGCAACGGGGAATATTTGTGATAATTCATCGTTTTGAGACGAACTAGCATTGCTGCATGCAAAATGGCATGACCCCAAACCGAAGTGGGCAGTCTCGTTTTCATGAGTAAATGAGGAATTCAAGATTATTCTCATCTATTGTCTCAATATGATATCCATTTTGAATGATATCTTTAAAACTCAACAAGTTCCTTTTAGACTTGGAGGAGAACATTGCATTCTCTAAAATGTTGTTCCTTTAGGCAGAGTTATAGTTGCTCTTCCGGAGCCTTTGATCAATTTACTACTATCAGAAATTGTAGTAACATCTGCCTTACACATACTTAAATGATAGAAATATTCTCTGAGTTATAGATATTAAATTGTGTGTGTATTCACAATACATGTGCATTAAACAGCAGTAGGATCGCATGCAACAACACTGAAGAGATTGGAAATGACATAGACGGTATGTGTCATTAATTAAGCACAAAAGTGATAAAGGCCTGTGCAAAACATGATTTTTACAAACTGTGCATAGAAAAGTATGTAAAGGACATATAATTAATGGTAAACGCAAAGAGGTCTGTGTGATAAGAAATACATTTTCAACACAAATCAGGTATATGAAACAAAATAGTTGTTATGCAATTTGTGATGTACACAGAATTTGTTTATAATACACACAAAAGATCATGATTAGATTTTGTACAAAAATTTTGCTTGCTGTAAAATGTTGATTTAAATATTACACAATAAGAAAATAACAATATAGTATAACTGATGACAATGATAACTACAATCATACAGAAAATAAATGATACTGCATGACTTGTTTTTACAGAATGTGTACAGGTTCACATTTATTGACTAATTAAAACATGGCTAAATAATATACTTTGCAGTAGTATGATATTGCAAGTTCTTAAAGTCTTGGAGCCTCAGATGAGCCCAATCATATCGTGCTTGTGGCAGAGTGACCAACTTCAGGTTGTCATATCTCTCCTTTAAGCCACTCCACAAGATAAGTGGATCTTTGACTGTGAAATATTCAATTTTCAAACCTTCATCAAGGTGATGGCGCAAGAAAATCAATGCCTTAGCACAGTTTCAAACCTTCATCAAGGTGATGTCGCAAGAAAATCAAGGCCTTAGCATAGTCTTGGGTAGATGCATTATTTCTGTCTTTAATGGCGTCTCCAGGACCCATTTCATCCAAATGGATTTCAGCATCCAACACCCATGTCATATAGTTCTTGCCCGAAATTTCAAGGGCAACGAACTTTCTTTTCATAATGTCAGACATAAAACAAAATTACATCAAGAGCGTGTTCATACTTACGGGCTTTATTACAATTATCACATTCACTTCAGGTAATGGATCATAATCATCTGTATGTGCTATATATAATCCATGTCAAATATTACTTTCATAAAGTGAAAGATTATTTTGAGAATCTTTATTATTCTCATTATTACAATGATGACGATTATAATTCCGTCTATTGCCACGTCCACATCCATTGATACCTTCACGGTAATAATTTTGTCTTCTTTCAGACTTATCACAAACTGCTATCACATTCTCTAAAGAATGAGAATGAAGCAAATTCAATGGGACGGATTTTCAATTCTTTGCCCACAATCATACATGAATTTAATCATGGCAAGACATAGAAATTTTACCACTTCACGTGTTTATAATTTCTTACAAACTCCATTAGAGTTATAATCAAACTTTGTTGTCTATGTTTGTATATGAAATCAAATCGTAGAATTTCAAGAATTTGAAAGGGAAAAGTAAATTACTTACCTTTAAGGTATACCAATAAATGTTGTGATATCAAATATACATCTTGAGTTTCCATCCCGTTGCATTACTTTATGATGATACCATCTCTTCTATTTTTCCGTATAGAAATTCTCATATGGAGCAGTAGCAATCGTTATTACACTCTTTTGCTTGGAAATTCACCATCATATTGTTGCAGTTATTTTCTCGTCATTTGATTTCGGTTCTATCAAAACTGAAAGAACAAAAATAACAAACAAACACAAAATCGAAGGTAGTGCAATGCCTCAGAAATTGAAAGACAACGAACAGAAGAAGTAGTAGCATTCAAATAAAAGGGAACCCTATGCAAACCGACTAATAGAATACTTGAGATTCTGAGAGCAATAATTGCTGAATATTAAATTCAATTGGTTAGAGACTCGTGCTGATAACGTGTTATGAAATAATATAAGAACAAGATCAATAGAGAGAAAAGTAGAGAGAGGAGTATTCTTATTGATACTTTGAGATGATTTACAATGGGAGAGAACCCCTTTATTTAAAGGGAGGTGGTGACTTAGCCACCAAGTAGTAAACCCTAGAATCTCTCTAAATATAGACATTCACCTTAAATATGATTCTATTTATAACAAACCAAACACTTATTACACCAAATAATAATAAAACTAAATTTTTACATGTGTTTTATATGATACTAAAAAAATCATTGCTTATTTATTTAAATTCTCATTAGAAGAAACCAAATATCTTTTTTGTACATTTTTTTTCTCTTTACAAATAGAAATAAAAAAATTATTCTAAAAAGAGTGAATACTTTTTGTAGTTTTTTCCTCTTAAATAAAACCTATTAAGAGTAAGATAAAAATTTAAAATATTAAGATTAGACCTAAAAGAAAAATATTTTCACTAAAATAGTATAAAATTTGGATTTGGTCAAAAATTAAGTGTTCACGCCTAACACCTTCTCACCGGTTAATAGAATTCCTCATCCGGGTTAATGTATTTCGCGCATTAAAAAAACAGAGTCAACCTTTTCATGATTCGAGATTTTAAACTGGTGACTTGGGACATGAGTAAATTATTCCAAGTGGCAACTCTAAATTTAATATAAATAATCTCATTTCGGTTGTCACTTAAATTGAAAAAAACTCCCCTATACCCGCTTCTGGTGGTAGAAAGAGGAGGTGTGACACCCACCTGGAGAACAAGCGAATCCAGTTCAAGTACCGACAGCAGGCTCCTACCTGGAGAACAAGAAAAGTCATTTGAAGTACTGGCAGCAGGCGTCCACCTGGAGAACGAGGGAATTCATTTCAATTTTCAGCAGTAGGCACCCACCTAGAGAATAAGGGAATTCATTTCAAGTATCGGCAGCAGGCGCACCACCTAGAGAATAAGGGTATCCATTCAAGCATCGGAAGCATGCACCCACCTGGAAAACAAGGAAATTCATTTCGCAGCATGCGCCCACCTGGAAAACAAGCGAATTCAGTTTAAGTATCGGCAGCAGGCACCCCACCTGGAGAACAAGGGAATTCATTTCAAGTATCTGCAGCAAGGTCTCACCTAGAGAACAAGGGAATTTTCAATTATCGGCAGTAGGCGCCCACCTGAAAAATAAGGGAATTCATTTCAAGTATCAGCAGCAGGGGCCCACCTGGAGAATAAGGGAATTCATTTCAAGTAACGACAGCATGTGCCCACCTGGAAAACAAAGGAATTCATTTCAAGTATCAGCAGCAGGCGCCCACATGGAGAATAAGGAAAGTCATTTTGAAAAACAATTCAAGTTAGAAGTAGCAGAAGCTCGCGGTAAGAAGGAAAATCAACAGTCCGAGATGACCAACAGAAGCGGTATCAATCCATAATAAAATAAAGGAAAAAAAAAGTGAATCCAAATGTAGAAGCAAGAAAAGATGTGAACTTGTCAAGACGTACTTGAAGTCACGAGCGCTACATGTCCGATCTTGATCCAAAAAATCTGAAGAAGAATGAACTAGCACCTGCAGCTAGCCAGTGTCAAGGTTCAAATCTAAAGTCCGCATGAAAAATCATTCAAGACTCAAGAGCAAGCTTCATAAGACTTATAAACAGGAATCTTGCAGCTCATAGTTGACAGGCTTAGTTAGTCTTTTGTTGATTTTGATGTAATAACAGGACTGCGGAGCGGTACCTCAATGGAACGTCACCTTAACCGGATCTCTACCTCGGTATACTCCATCATTGTTCCTACTTATCAACTACATGTGGCCCGATTCCTTTATAGCCAAGGATGTGTAGGCAACTCAAATATCAAGGATTAGTCACATTCTCTTTTCTCTTAGTTTTTTGTCTCTCTAAATAAAGGTCGGGTCAATAAACCTATCTCCTCGTTCTTTGTCTGAAAACTCTTCACAATTTCAATTAAAGAGGGGCAGCTGTAGACATGTAATATTTGACCCTCCGTAAGATTTTACATATTTTAGCATTTAAATACTTAGTTTATGTCTAGTTAGTTATTTCAACTAATTTTGACTCTTTTACTTTATTTTGTCACAAAAATAAAAATTACAAAAATATTTTCTTTATTTAGGTCATTGATATTTTATCTTGTTACTTTCAGTTTATTTACCTTTCATAAAAATTTAATAACACAAAAATAGTTTTATTTGTTACCTCAATGTGTAATCCTAGTATGTTTTGCATTATAATTATTTACTTAACTAGCATGAATTAGTAATAGTTGTATTTTTAATTTGTTCTTAAGAAAAGAAGGAAAAAACGAAATTAATTTTAAGATGGACATAATCTTGATTTTACAATCAAAAGAAGGTCCAAGAGAGGATCATTCTTAGACAAAAGTTGATCCAAAATTTGAATAAGCCCGATTTCTTTCTTCTCCAATCCATAAGCCCATATCCCCTAACCTAAATACCCCTTCACTCCACATTTAAAACAATTAACCTAGAAATCCCTACCTGGTGAGATCAGCCGCACAGAACCAAAACAAGGGATCCCCACCCTCCCCAAATAGGTTCCCTTCCTCATACACAGACCCAATTCGCTGCCCTTCCCCTCAACCAGTAGTTGTTGATCCCATTTTTAGCCTAGAGAAGTAGCCGCTTCATCTGCTCCACAGCAGCTAACGGCCACCCTCTCCCAAAAATCATCAGTTGCAGAACCAACCCAGTCAAGGTCCTTAGATTTCTGAACCGGGTTTGAACCATATGGTCACGGTTTATCCACCGGCCAAACCCTTCCATCGCCACCCTAGCTTATGAAGAAGCCTGGTCTTTGCCGCAAAAGTCTTGCAATTTCACAGCTTTCATAATTCACGGCCTCTTAGGTGCCGGTCGAAATCAGCATTCCTTCTCTCGATCCCTCGCTTCCTCCCTTTCTGCAGTTCAATTTCTGGGTGGTCGTGAGCCTCATTTTCTGCTGCTGAAGTTTTATTAGTTTGAGTCCATTTTGGAACTCGTTGTGAGATCTGCTCGGAGCCAATTATTGAAGTTTCGAGGTTGTCGTCATTGGTCCTGATCTGATCAGTTGGTTCAAGCTATATTTCTTCTGTTCGTGTTGCAATTTGTTCAATTTTTTATCCGAAATCCGTGTATATGTTGCGATATATGTTTGAAAGTAACAAGTATATATATAATCATATTGTATGTGTTCGGTTATACTGTTGGAATTTGTTTGCCTTTATGTTTAACTAGTATATGATCTTCAATTAAGTGTTATTGAATTGGTTTAACAAAAGTTAAGATTAAATTTTTAATTGAAATCGGATCGCATCTGTTCGCGTGTGTCCTCAGCTGTATTGAGGTCCATCTCTACCTTCTATCGTGTGTGTGGTATTTGAATGGCAGATTCATACGGTTTTGCGTAATTCTTTGTGATATCTTCTGATATTCCAATGAAATTGGCTCGAGTCTTGTTGCCAGATCCGTAGGTGAAGTTAAAGTGATAATGATATTTTTGCTTATGAGTTTTGAAGCGGGCTAGTTAGATATTTACCATAACAATGGACTTAAGCTTGAACTATATAATAGGTTCGATTTAATCAGTTGGGTGTGACATAATTACGATCCTAAAAGCAAGATCGAGGTATGTGTTCACACAATTTCGGTCAAACGTTCTTAATAATAATCAAGCGTTTTTAATTGTGGACACGTACGCGTGACATGATTTTTGATGCGCCAAACAAATGGGTACACGTACGCGTGACCCGCTTTAGGATAATTTCTTAATTAAAAGCGATAAAGAGGTAAATGCACGTAGGTTCTAAAATAAGTAATTAAGAAATTTGATTAGGCCTAGTATGATTAAAGCGACGGTGCTAAAATCACAGAACCCGTGAATGCCCAACACCTTCTCTCGAGTTAACAGAATTTCTTACCCGGATTTATGTGTTTGCAGACCATAAATAAGAGTCAAACTTTCTCAATTCGGGATTTTAAACAAGTGACTTAGGACACCATAAACTATCTCAAGTGGAGACTCTGAATCTGAATAAATAATCCTATTTCGATTGTTACTTAAATTGAAAAAACTCCCTTATACCCCTTATAGGGTAGAAAAGGAAGAGTGACAGAATGTGAGTTAATTCAAACAAGGTCAAATGTTTAATTAATTCGAGCAAGGTCGAATGCGAATCGATTCGAGCTCGATCGAATGTTGACTCTTAGTTGTTCCGAACGAGGCCGAATGTGAGTTAATTCGAATAAGGTCGAATATTTAATTAATTCAAGAAAGATCGAATGTGAGTCCATTCGAGTGAGGTTGAATGTTTACTCTTACTTGATTCGAACGAGATCAAATGTGAGTTAACTGAACGAGTTCAAATGTTTAATTAATTCGAGCAAGGTCGAATGTGAGTCGATTCGAGTGCTGTCAAATATTGACTCTTAGTTGATTCGGACGAGGCCGAATATGAATTAATTCCAACGAGGTCGAATGTTTAATTAATCAAGCAAGGTCGAATGTGAGTCGATTCGAGTGAGGTTGGATGTTGACTCTTTGTTGATTCGAACAAGGTCGAATGTTGCACGGAGTTAAAACTTGACTCGAACATCACGTGTTTGTATTATATGGTTTCACACACACACACACATATATATATATATATATATATAGCCTCTTTATTGTTCGGCTTGGAGAAGTATCCGAAGGGTCGGACAATAAAGTTGCCAATTTGCAATCTATCCTACTCAAATCTAAAACTTTGTGATGTCTTCCTTGTCCACCTCGTTAAAATCCTCTCTGAGAAAACTCAATTGGGACAAAACTCAGGTGAGGGAAAAGGAGTACGGCTTGGAGAACATCTTTTTTAAGAAGTTGAAGTACTTGAGGTGGGCGACGTTCTAATTGTTTGGCAATAACTTTCCCTCCATTGTTTCTAGTTAGATGACCCATTGCTTGCTGCTGTCATAATCTTATATGGGCCATCCCAATTAGTCCCTAGTTTTCCTTCTCATAGGTCCTTGCTCGCATGTATTTTGGCTTTGAGTGCGTATTCCCGTACTTTGAGCGGTCTGACCACCTTGGCTTTTTTGTTGTAATATCACTCCGCTGTTGTTTTTGAGCGACCATCCTTATGTAAGCCATATCTCTTTGCTTTTTGACCTTGTCAAGGTCTTTCCTCCTGCTTTCGTCATTAATTGGTCCGCTATAGTATGAATATCTCAGGCTTGGTTCTCCAACCTTGCCGATAATAGTACAACAGTCCCATAGACTAGCAAATATGGTGTTTCTCCTATGCTTGTTTTTGGCATTATGCAGTATACTCATAGCACTTCTGGCAGCAATTCCGGCCACAGTCCTTTGACATTCTCTAGTTTCTTTTTCATGATGTTCGTTATTGATTTCTTAGAGGATTCTGCATGGCCTTTGCCCGGGGGTGATATGACATGGAGAGTATTCTTTGATGTGCCATTTTCCAAAGAACTCGGTGATCTTTGCCCCAGCGAACTGGGGTCTGTAATTACCAACTAATTTCTTTAGGGATTCCGAAGCGACATATGATGTTCCTTCATATAAATGTGATTACTTCTTGCTCACGTATTTGGTGAACGCACCTGCTTCTAACCCACTTGGAAAAATAGTCAATTAAACTAAAAGAAATCGTACATTACCTCGTCCCGCTGGAAGGGGTACGACGATGTCTATTCCTCCTTTGATGAAAGGCCAGGGTAAGGTGACTAAGTGGAGGTGCTCGCCCACTTGGTGAATCATGGGGGAATACTTTTGGTACTGCTCTTTTTTTTACGAAGTTGGTGGCCTCTTTTTTCATCGTGGACCAGTAGTAGCCCTCTTGTATGAGGCATCTAGTGAGAGCTCGATTGCCGGTATGAGCTCCGTAGTGACCTTCGTGTACTTTTTTGAGGATGCGCCACATTTGAGTTGGTCTTATACACTTTGTTAGGGTGCCACCATATGTTTTTTTATACAAGTCATTGTTGATGACGTTGTAATAGGACGGGGTATTCGAAGCTTCTTAGTTTCTTTTTTATCGGGTAAGAGTACTTCGTCCTATAAATATGAGATAATATGGTAACGCCAATCCCAAGTTAAGTTTATAGTTTGTACCTCGATTTGATCGATCTATCAATAGAGGAGAGTGACCACGTTCTCTTCTCTGTTATGCTTATGGTGGCCGCTGCCAGTTTGGCGAGGCCATCCGCTTCGATGTTCTGCGCTCGATGTATTTGATCGATCTGGAATTCGTCGAACTCGGGTAACAGTTTGAAAATTTCGGCTTGATATTTCCGTAGCTGTTGTTCTTTGATTTGGAAAGTCCCTGTGACTTGGTTGGCGATGATTTGCAAGTCGCATCGTAGGACTACTCGTTGTGATCTATACTAGAGTGCCAATTTTAACCCTGCAATCACAACCTTATACTCGGCCTCATTGTTAGTCATATCAATGCACCGTATGGACTAGCAAACTATTTTGCCTGTTGGGACCTTGAGCACGAGTCTCAAACCATATCCTGACACGTTAGAACCAACATCGATGTACAGAACCCAATTGTCGTGCATTTTAGTGAAAGTATTGGCAGCTTCCCTTTTGACTTGGGGCATTATTTTTTCACTAAAGTCGGCGACGAAGTCGGCAAGTACTTGCGACTTTATCGTCGGTCGCGGCTGACACATTATATCGTGCTAGCTCACCTTTATGGCCCACTTGGCCTATATGCCCTATAGTTCGGGTTTGTTCAGGGTATTCCATATAGGAAAACTTATGACCACCGAGATGGGGTGCTACTAGAAATAGGTTCTAATCTTTCGTGAAGCTACGACCAAGGCCAGGGCTAGCTTCTCCAGGTGGGGGTACCTTGTTTTAACGTCGACCAAAGTTTTGCTAATGTAGTAGATTGGATAGTGCGTACCTTTATTTTCTTGTACCAGGATGCACTTACTACAACATCGGACACGGCTAGATAGACAAGAAGACAATCTCCAAGTTCTGCATTAGGAAGAAGCATGGGCAAAAATAGGTAGGCTTTAGTTCTTTTACGGCGTCGACGCACTCGAAATTCCATTGGTGTCCATTATCTTTTTTAGTACGTCAAAACATTTGTGGCACTTCTCGATGGATCGTGAAATGAATCTTTACAAGGAAGCTATACGGCCGGTCAGCTTCTATACATGTTTCTTGCTGGTTAAGTTTTCTAGAATTTCTTGTATGGACTTGATTTCATCGGGTTTGACCTCGATGCCTCGTTGCGATACCAAGAAACTGAGAAAACTTCCCGAGGTTATCGCGAAGGTGCATTTTTCGGGGTTTATTTCATGTCATACCTTCTGAGTATGCCGAAGGCTCCCCTCAAGTGGTCGATGAGGTCTTCTTTCCTTTTCGACTTGACCAACATGTCGTCTATATATGCTTCCATGGTCTTGCCGAGTTGATCTTTGAACATTTTGGTCACTAGCCTCTAATATGTTGTCGCTGCATTTTTCAATCCAAATAGCATAACCCTATAGCAGTATGTCCCTTTTTGAGTGATGAAAGTGGTTTTTTCTAGTCCTCCTCCTCCATGAGGATCTGGTTATAAGCTGATTAGGCATCCAAGAAGCTTAGCAGCTCGTGCCCGGATATTGCGTCAATGTGTTGGTTAATATGAGACAGCAAGAATGAGTCTTTTGGGCAGGCTTTGTTCAAATTTGTGAAGTCTACACACATCCTCCACTTTCCATTATTCTTTTTCACCATGACCACGTTAGCGACCCACTGAGGGTACTTCTATTCTCTGATAGAATCATTTTTTAAAAAAATTTCAACCTCTTTGCGAACTGCAACATTTATTTCGGAGTTGAACTTTCGTCCAATTTGCCTTACTGGGGGGTAAAACAGGTCGACGTTCAATTTGTGAGTTGCTATCTCCTTCGAGATACCTTGCACATCTGCATGGGGAAAAGCAAACATGTCTATGTTACTTTTTAAGAATTAGCGTAATTTACCTAGCTCTTGGAGCTTATGGCTGATGAAAGCTTTCTTGTTGTGGTCGTTATCGTCTAGGTTGACGGGGTCGAGGTCCTCTACGGTTGATCCTGTGGTTTATATGATTTCTGGGTCTCTGATGACGTCTTTCCCCTCATCTCCATCTGACCCCGACCTCATTAATTCCTATGCCTCCTCGGCCTTTTCTTTCAATTGTTGGGTGTATGTGCAGTCTTGGGTGATGCAGTAGCATTTTTCAGGCAGTGCGTTGCTCTCCTCGGATGATGTATACTCCAAGGGTATGGGAATTTGACAACTTGATATAAGCTGGGGTGGATGGCTTTCATGGTGTGTATCCAAAGTCGATCTAAGATGGCATTATACGTCGTATCCTGATTGATGATGTGGAACGTGGTCTACAAAGTGTCGTCACCACTAGGACGGGCAGCGTGATCTCTCCAGATGTCCGCCCGACTGCATTGTTAAAACCTATCAGTATGATGCAGCGTGGCACTATCCTATCCTCAAGCTTCATTTGGGTGACAATTCGAGGGTGGATGATGCACGTGCCGCTCTAGTAATCGAATACTATACTTTTTTCATCAATATCTAAAATGTGTAAAGTAATGACATGAGCGGCATCGTAAGGAAAAACCAAACCATGGGTATTTGACCTATCGAAGATGATTCTTTCTTTGAGTTTGTCATATCGTTCATGGGTGATTGACCGATTGAGTTTGTGGGTGGTGATGAACTTCATGTTGTTGGTTGATGCGTCGTTTCCCCCTACGATAATCATTTGAATGGTTCAAACTAAGGAAGGTGGTTTGGGCAGTCCCTAGTGCTATTCACGTCCACGGGCGAAGTTGGCCATCCATCGGTTACTCATCAGTTCTTTCAAGTGCCCTTAGTGTGGCATGTTCATGACCTCTTGTCTTAAGGCGATACACTCCTCAGTTTTGTGTCCTATCTCGTGGTGGAACTCATAGAGGGTATTTGAATTTCTAGTGCTCGGGTCGGACCTCATCTTTTATGGCCACTTTACTTTTGGGCCGAGCTTCTCCAGTGCGTAAACTATTTCGGAGTGGGAAATACAAAAATTGTGAGTAAAGGATAAGGGGGCATACCTCTCACATTTCGGTGAGTCCCTGTTCTTGGCCTAGAAGGGCCTTCAACGTGTGGGGGAGGCGACGGAGGGTGCCTCGGCTGTAAGGCTAAAGTCTTTCCCGATTAGGATAGGGTCCCACTAGATCTCTCTTCTTATCATTTCTCTTATCCTTCCTGGACTCCATTTGAAGTAAGTTCAAACATTGGGTAGGTCCGTTGAGATCGTCCTCGTCGGATCTTACCTTGGCATAGTAAGTGTTATGTATCTTGTTCCAAGTGGTTGGAGGGTATTTCATGAGTCAGCTTAGAAACTTTTTGGTCGCCCTCAACCCACTCCTGCTTAGCCCATTTTGGAAAGCAGTTATTGGCATCCCCTCATATATATTTGGAAGGGTCACTCTTACACGTCTAAACCGGGCTTTTGCATAGTTTATCTTCTTTTTTTAAGATTTAGAAGGAACTAAAATTTTAAGAAAATTTTCACAAACGGCGCCAAATTGTTTGACCAAAGAGTATTAAGCCTTTTTGTTAAACTAACTAAATGAGGCGATAAACGGTAAATCCTCGTTAAGCATAATAAATCCTGAATCTGAAATTGGTTGATACAAATAATGTATAATTGCATTTGAACAATTTGCAAAGGGGTATTAAAATGGTACTATTATGAGTGTGGGAGAATAATAATAAGCAATAAATATATTAAATGGCCATAAATGTAAATAGAGAGATTGATTCACCCAAATATTAAATGAGGTGGATGATTCTCCCTCTGACAATAATGTCAGGCAAACAAATGTGGGAATATAAGGAGCTTTCTTGAATTTGATGTGAGAAAGTGGGATGAACAACAAATCAAATGTTTATGTAAAGATAATGTTTGTTATTTACTTGAGAGTCCACTTTTCGTGAGAGAACTTATCATATAGAATATTACATACCTCATTCTTCTCTCTTCCTTCCCCCTTATATGAGACATGTCCCTTACCTATCTTAAAATACAAGCATAGAGAATATTCGGAATAATATTCCCCAAAAATATTTTACTATAAAACTAGTCATTATGACCGACCAGAATTCTTGACCTCGGCCTTGATTAATCAACTCTCCCGTTGATTTCTTTAATCTTGTGCAAGACTTTGGCAATCGCCTATCGATAATCTAACCTCGTGCTAGATTTCTTTAGTTAAATTTTGACTCATATATTTACCATCCAAAAAAGGAGCTCACAAGTCGATATTTTATGTTTCAGAACTATAGAAACCTTAGTTATTGCAAATTGAAATACATTCAAGGCACCTATATTTTTATATATCGATAGTATCCGGACTAGTTTATTCACAGCCGATTGTTATTAACTCTATCCTCCAAAAATTTAGCAGATGGGTAACCTTGAAGACGCGTGCTATCTCTAGTGGAGAAATATTGAAGCAGAATAAACTAGATGAAATAACAAGGAAATTATAATAGCAATCACATTCCTTATAGATTGAACATTGTGGCGTAAAATCCAAGAGGTCAACATATCGTCCTAGTTGTAATTATCGGGTAGGAAGATGGGCAGAATCACCAACCCATTCACATATGCATGCACTTCACCTTCTGCTTGGAGACACCCTAGCGACTACTATATCTTTTTTATTTTTTTTATTTTGGGACTTTCTCTTAGATTGTAATAACGAGAGCAAATTCTTTTTATTACTAGTAATAGAACGGGCATCAAAGAACAAATCGAAGCCATCAAAGTTTAAATGCCTAGAGCTTGTCTTCTTAGACAAATCCAAGTGTTTTCGTTCATCTGACATCTAATAATCTTGACCTAACAGTGAACAAAATTGTTACAAACATTGGAAATAAGCCAAGGAAAAAACACTAGAAAAATTCTTCCTACCTAAGTAACTCGCACAGGTACCGAATGTAACAACCAACTTTTTCCAGGACTCTCCGAATAGTCCTGCAAACAGATAAAGATTCTACTGGACCATTGTCTTGTGCAAGCAAACTGCTGAGGTCAAAGTACATGAAAAGGATCCTTACAAAGCCATGTTCAGATAGAAAAAAAAGGGGAACCAAACCAGCATAGACAGTAAATTTTCGGCAGAAAAGGAAAAATGGACTTCCACTGATGAACGAAAAAGTAGACTGAAGGAAAGTACCAAGCTTCAGTGAAAAATTGAAAATACAAGGGTCCAGTCCATAAAAAGCTTGTGAAACCCCACAAGAAAAGTAGGGAACAATAAACTTTCACTACACGTTGCTATAATAAAAGACAAAAGGTCAAAAGGAGAGAAAAGAAAAGCACCAACATCAAGTAAATAACCAAGCATTGCTGTTTTATATTAAGTGGTGCTCCAGGTCGAATTATCAGTTCGCGGCTGCAAAAACTACTCCATTTAACTAGCAAAAGTCTTTTCTTTTGGGCAATATTAATCGAGAAATGAACAGTAGGAGAAATCATCCAAATAAAAAGCTCATAACAAGAACAAGTGACACTGCAGTGTCATCACTATTTACGCTGGTTTCATAAATTGCCTATGTCTACTTATAGAATTAGGGTGCGCACCCAATAGCAAGGTTCAATAACAAAACACCACAACAATATCTCGGCTGTTTCCCGCAACCCTAAAAGGTGCTTAGAACCAGCACAAAACCACAATCCTAGAATATGTTTAGAACCAACAGAAAGCTACAGCCATTGCGGTCAGAACCAACTGCCCAATGGATAGACCAAGTGTATTAGAATCGGAGCTTCCTGGAGCCGGTGCTGGAGCAACTTCACTAGCACCTTCCACAGTGGTTGGAGCAACTGCCCCTGCCATGGTAGGTGATACAGCAATTGGAGAAAGAGCTGCACCAGAAAATAAAAGAATTAAATCCACTGCCAACTGTTCATACACTTGGTACACTATGACAACTTGTTGTACTTCATCATCTATAGTTAAACGAAATAAGCTTGATCTTTCTAAATAGTAAATGCAACATTCTCATTGTTTCACTTAAGTAAAAGGCCTAATAGCCAAATAGATGGTCATACTTGCACCGTTTTGTCATCCAGCCTCCTCTACTACAGGGACAACTCAACTAGTTTAAAATTTAAGCCCGTCAACGGAATAAAAAAACAAAAGAGCATGAAGACGACCAAAATTTACAACATCAAAATTGTAAGACTGCACACTTACTGGAAAAATATTTTTTCAGTTCAGCCAGTTTTTGTTCAGCTTAAACTGAATATTGCCTACCCCTTAAATAAGTCAAATCATAAGGAAAACGTGTAGCAGAAGCAGATGAACTCACTATACTCCTAACACTATAGGCGACATCCTGTGGAGAATAATTAACAACAATAAAAAGTACCTTTTATAGAACCAAAATGCACTCCCATAGATTCATTTCTTGTAGTTTTACATATTGCATCTAACCTCAAGCAGAGAAATTGAATCTTATAGTCTAGCCAATCGTTGAAGATGAAATTAGGAATTAGGATTAATGAAAACAGCCGTTTAATTGAATGAACTATACAGATTTATATCATTTGGGTCCTCACGAACACACCACAACCGCCACATCAGATGAATGTGAACAGTATACTAATAAAACATAATATGCACAAAATAATGAGAAACAAAATGTTCTCAAATAATAATAGCCTTCTTTCCTTAGCTTGATCCATCCAAAAATTGGAAGAAGATTATTTTATAGGGAGGGGGGGGGGGGGGTTGAATTAGATTACAGGGTATTCAACTAGAGGTCAAGATCTAGCACTTAACCACTTTAGCACTCATCAGGTTAAACTTTTTATGTCTACAAATATTAAGAATGTTACATGATACTTAAACTAATTTAACCACGTTGCAGAAATCAATTAACAAAAGACCACAGTCAACCGACCTAAAAGGAATTCTAAAAAATAAGTAAGCCAGATCTGTACGTACCAGGGGCAGCTCCAGTGTCAGTACTCACTGTACAAATACAAAACAAACAGAAAAATACTATTACAATCTCCAAATATTTTCAACATTACAAAAATTTAAGTTAATAAATCTGATTACTCGTCGAAAGCAGAAAGCACACAAATGCCAGGGAATATGTTTTTCTATTAAAAATCCAAGGGGAAAAAATTTAAAAAAAATGTAAAACTCACATCCACAGCTGCTAACAGAAGGAGCAGAGACATGACAAGCAGCAGGAAGAGCCATAGCCTTAGTGATATTAAGAACAACACCCAACTGAGCGCTGTTTTTGAAACCCTCACAGAGACATTCGGCGTCAGTTTTCAGCACCGTTTTCAGGCCTGAACAGCATGTACCTTGTGGCTTCTTCTCTGTACTACCATTTGTAACAAATGACAAACAGTCAGCCAAGCTCAGTACCAAGTTGTTGCAGTCCACCGCTGGAGCAGGCGCTGCCTGGCGAGATGCTGATTCTACAGTCGTAGAGGAAAAAGTCCACATTAACACAAGGCAAAAAAGAGCAAATGAGTTCATTTTGGAAGCCATTTTTTGAGAAAATAGAAAAGCTGTGGTTGATGAAGACGGAAGTTTAGGGGACTTTTCTGTTTTTGGTTTGCAGAAGAATGCAGAGGAAAACGTTGGAGTGAGGGTATAAATTGAGTAAAAAGATAATGGGGCGGGTACGCTTCTAGTAGGATTTGGGTCGGGTCATGATGGGAGCATGAAGGACACGTGGTTAGAATCCTAAATTAATGTGTCCTCTTCTATGAACCCTATTAATAACCAGTTTTTTGTGTAAGGTACTTTTGAGTATTAATTAATATTTGTCTAAATTTTAAAAATTATTTTAAATATAGTTTTTTCTAAAAATACTTTTTTTTAAAAGTGTTTTTGGCAAAAAATAAATTTTTGTACTTTTCCAAAAATATTTTTGCTTCTATTTGGAAGTATTTTTTTCTTTCAAAAATTTTGCTAAATACCTTAATTTAAAAAAAAAATACTTTTGACCAAAATGAAAAGCACTTTTGCCTTAAAGAAGCTTGGTCTAAGTAAAATATTATTTAAAAATTAGAATTGTGTAATCAATAAAATTTGAAACTACTTTTTAATTTTTATGAATAACCAGAAATGAAAATTTGAAAAATAGCTTTTCTGAAATTTTTCAAAATTTCAAAATTCAACTTAAGTAAAATTTGAAATTTTCATCGTTGAATATAAATTTCGATAACAAAGTAAAAAAAATTTATGGCCATACGGCCAGTCCTTTCCCTTATTAGCTTTTCTGTGTTTTAATTCGACTTTAGCAAAGTTTTGGGAGCTTGTTTAGTTTTGAAATCCTGATTTTTATTAAGTCTATATTGAATAGGACTCTATTTAGTTTTTGAATGTCTTATCACGTTTTGATTGGGAAGACCTTGCTAAATTTCGTGAGTACGGATTATAAATATTTGCATCTTAATTTGCCCATCAGATTTAGTTTTACGATATATTCTTTTGGCACGTAACTGCTAATATAGATTATCAGATAATCAGTTAGACAGTAATTATCACGAGAGCGTTAAGATTTGAATTAATCACACAATTAATGTGTCATTTCATAGTCCGATCTTTTTTTTTCCCAACGACTTTGGGAGGGAGAAATTTATCTTTCATGACTATGATTATGTGAATATATTTGGGACCCATAACAACTTTATTATTTTCAAAATTAATATTCCAAACGTTTAAATATGATCCATGACCCTTATTTTCGGGACCAAATTGATTAAAAGGTGGAAGAACTCCACCGGAACTTTCCCAACGGCTAAATATTAGCAAAGGAAACGCCGCATACCCCTAGAATTTCGCTGAAAAGAACAAAACCTCTTGTAATTAGCACCAAATTAACTGACTCTAATACTCATTAATAGTGAGAGTACCAAGATACGAATTGGAAACAGGTTTATATTAAAAACAGAAATATTTTTTATTTCAGTCGATTACTGATTTCATTTTAGTTCAAAATAAATGTCCAATTAGGTATTCAAGAAAAAGTTCAATTTGTTTTTACTCTTTTACTCTTAGGTGCATATCCCTAAAAAGTTTTTTCATTGCTAATTATAAATCTGTGACCAATATTTAATAAGGATAATTTAATCATATTAGATATTCTTGTATAGAAATTAATATTTTCTTAATGAGCGTGCTAAAAAAATCTGATTACTTATTGTGAATTGGACGGAGTAACTGTTAGGCCAAACTTCATTAACCATTTTTAAATTTTTTTTCTAATGCTTGCTCTTTTCTTTTTTTTTCTCCTTCCAAATAATGGTTAGACATGAAAATGTTTGGTACGATGAAAACGCAGCTCAATTCATGCGTTAAAGGGTAAGGAATACTTGGAGATAGGGGTGTTTATGGTCGTTTAGGATCGGATTTTTTTTTTCTAAAAAGAAATCAAATCAAGTAAGTCAGTTTTTCAAAAGTAGAATCAAACCAAATCAATTAAGTCGGTTTTTTTTCGATTCGGTTTATGTCGGATTTTGTCGATTTTTCGGTTTTTTCCGGTTATTTATCAGTTTTTTCTTAAATATAAGAAATACACTACCAACCACATATTTGGGCGACTACATTTTTAACGTAACACTATCAAATCAATTGTCCTTTGAAAAATCTATTATTTACTAAAATATATTAATGATAATTTAATCAAATAGTGATGAATAACTTAAAGACTCAATTAAAAATATATATTTTTTAACTTAAAATGGATTTTTACACTTGACAAAAGAAAACTATCAATTAAATTAGAATATAAAGGTAAAAATTATACTAAAGATGCAAGCGATTAACATTCACTATAAAATTTTTGAAACTTTGTATAAATATATACATACATACATACATACATACATCTATATATATATATATATCTATATATATATATATATCTATATATATATATATATATATATATATATATATATTAATAATAATAAAACTGAAATAGCTACTCCTATAGTCGCTTTGGTACGGGTTTTTTCAGTTATTTTTTTATTAAAACCAAAACAAAACCAAATTTTACTGATTTTTAAAATTCAAACTAATACTAAACCAAACTAAAAGATAACAAATTTTTTTATCGATTTAATTTTCGGTTTGATTCGATTTTTCGAATTTTTATGAATACCCCTACTTGAAGACCGATAATTAAGACATAATGTCTTTCTGCCAAAAATGGCTTCTGCTTTGATAATTGTCTCCTAAAAAGGACTAAGCAAAATTCCAAGGCGTGCAAATACTACTATATATGATGATGTATGCTCATTTTTTTATAAATGACTGGTCAAATATCTTCTTGTACAACGAGAAAGGGTTTAAATATATTTTTTGTTATAATTTGGATTTAAATATAATCGTGTCGTAATAATACTGGTTTAAAAATACTCCTCTTTTGTTAATTTTTTTCAAAATAAACATCCAATTTTATATGGAACTGACATTTGATAAGGTGAATACTATGGGGAATGTCACATTAGTGCCCCTAACTCATTTTACCCCTCTCTTCTATTTATCTTTCCGTCAATAATTTCTTCTCCTCCATCGCTATTGCTACTATATCACCGCTATGAGCAAAATTAATTTTCAGCTAGTCAACTCAGAAATCAGAATATTTTAACAGTATGAGATTATATGTTACCCATGTTTATGCTTTGAGTACCTGGTCTGCAAAAAAAAAACTTTGTACTTCAATAATCACTCCTAATATAATGCACACTAGCAATACGCAAAAAGATTATCCAGTTTCTCGTGAAAGAGAACTTTACTTGAAATTCAAGAAACTTCAGATTGTAACGAGCAATTAATAAAGAAACAAACATATATAAAAGACCACACTTTGAATACAATATTCTTAATGGTGTCAATAATAATGGTAGAGGGAAAGAAAATCTTAGTAGGGAAAACAAAATATAATGGAGGGACAAAATAGGTTGGGGTGCTGAAGTGGTATGCCACGTGTCATCTATCTTATCAAAAAACAATGGCACATATAATTGGGTGTCCATTGTAGACAAGAATCAATAATATAATGATAGGGATATATTTGGACTCAAATTATAATGAGGGGTATATGTAAATTTTTTCTCATAGTATAGTAATATGTTTAGACCTTGCCCAAAGGTAAAATTACCATTTAAAAAGTAGTTAGAGCCCGTTTGACCAAGTTCTCAGCAATTACTAATTTTGTAAAGTATTTTTATTCAAAAATTGGAAAATATTTTTACAAATTAACAATTTTATGCTCGGCTAAATCATTTAAGTAGCACTTTCGGTAAGCAAATTGTGATCGACCAATTTTTTCAACAAGTACTTTTAAATATCAATTACAAAAAGGAACAATGAGGATTCAGTTTGTAAATAGTATTATGTAAAAAGAGATATGCATATAAATATTTATTATAAAGGAATACAGCTAAAATATAAAATATAAAGTAACAATATAAATATAAGAATAGTTAATATAAAATGGAGTTATTTCAAAGAAATAATATTGTGTACCTTGTATTATTTATTATTTATATGATGATTTTAATATATAAAAATATAATTTTTAATATAAATTAAAAATCTACTTTTATAACTTACTATATAAAGAATGAATTTTTATAATAAAGAGAATATTCCAAAGAGGAAAAAAATGAGAAGAAAAGTATAGTTAGAAAAAAATTAATAAGGAATAATTTAAAGAATATAAATTTATTGCAAGAATATTTTTGTTTTGAATAAGTTAAGTTTTTGCTCAGCACTTTTTTACCATGATCAAACATCTTAAATATTTTAAGAAGTAATTTTTTTTAAAAAAAAACTTTTATTAATATTTGAGAAGCTTGGCCAAACATCTAGTTTCTTTTACGTTTGGAAAAAATAGAGCGAGACATTTTTACGCCATAATTGACGCCCAACATTCACTTTTTGCCTTTTTTTGCCCTAGAGAATTTGTAATTGAAACATGGATGGGAAGAAATGATTTCTAACACTCACATTGTTTAAAAGTAAGAATATTTTTTGGATTTTCCTAATACGCTGCCAGATATTATGCGGCGGAAACTTTGATTTTCATTTTCAAATTGGTCAGCCCCGAGTCTGAGATTACTCTGGATCTTCAGAAAATGCCACGCGTTAAATGTCCCATTCGATCTTGGCAGTCACTGTAATCCATACATCATGACTTCATCACTTTGTAAATTTTAAATTTTGAATTTGATTGTAACATTCAACTTTTAGAAAAATGTAAATAGCAGTAATACATTTCGATCTTCGTAACTTTTCAATAAAATAAAAAATCAATATTGTCCGCTAAGGCTGTATTATTTTATGGTCCGATCTCGATCTAAATAGGTTAAATGGGCCGAGCCAAACAGTCCCGGACTCTGACGGACTGGTCTCAAGCGATTCCGGGCCAAAGGGTTCCGAGCCAAACGATCCTGAAGGATAGAACCGGTCCATTGTGGTCCTAAGCCTATATGATTCGGGGTTAAACGGGTGCATGCCCAAAATGGGCCTAAGTGTTCCGATTTTTTTTTTTTTAATTTTTTTATCTAAGGCGATTTCTTGTAAATTATATTATATAATTGTGGCTTAAATTTTCTAATTCAACTTTAAACACAAAAAATTGTAACGAAATATTCAAGAAAATGTCTTATAATTTTTATTATTACGACATTAGAAAATGGCAATATCTTTCTTAATCTCTCTCCCCCCCACCCTAATGAAATGAGCACAACAAGGTGCTAATAACACCATTAAAAGGAAAAAGAACTAATAGAGATGTGCCAAAATACAAGTTACATATTAGTCTACATATTATCTCTAACAAATTTCATAAATCCTTCAAGGTTCAGAGGAATTTCCGTTGGTGGTGGCGGAAAACAAGTTTGTTCATTACCGCTTCCGGGCGAAGCAACATCCTCCGCATGTTCCGCTAGCATTTCTTCATAAGTTTCGTCTATCTCCGATTGTGATTCAGCAAGTCAAAAACTTTCTTTTTTCGAACGGGTCCATTCTCTAAAGAGTACTGATTTTTCCAAGCTCGCCTTCATAGATATTCTATGGTCACCAATTTAAAGTCTCGCTTGACTAAAAGCGCTCTTTAATGCCACTGTTGAAACTTGAACACTTGAAATATCTCGAGCCATCCTTGAAAGAACCGGATGATGTTTTTCTTTGTTCTTCCACCATTCCAAAACATCAAAGGAGCCAGCGGGATTCTCTGGTTCAAGTCCCTGCGACAAATAAACTTGAAGCTCATTTAGTTGCGAAGTATCACCAATATTATCACCTTGAGAACCCCTGAACTCCATCCAATAACTAATCCAGCAGTTCGTTTAGATGATTGCGAACTAGACGAAGTAGGAGTTGAACTTTTGGTCTAGCATGATCTAAGACAAGTTATAAGTATTATAAATTATTTGAGCATTTATTTTAATTAAGGCTTTTGCATCTGCAAGTGTAGCAAATTCCTCATCTGAAAGATCTAGCCTTATAAATATTTGTATACCAAAAATAAGGACCTCCTAATTTCATGGTAGGGCTTAACATGGCAACAACACCATAAATAGGGGTGATAGGGAAAAAATATTTTTTAAACTTATCTTTCATAGAATTAATAGCAAGTTGATAAATTACCCCACTCTCTGAAAATTGAGTAAACAAATTTACATGTGGAGCAATATAAACTAAATAGTTAGAAATAGTAGGTTACTATTGCCCAGATAATTCATTTGTAGCAACATGAAATTGTTCTAAAAAATCTACAGAAATTTTAACATTAGTCCAATCCTGATATATAAGGTGTTCATCGTTATCATCATCACTACCAACACAAGCATTAAACGTTGTGTTTATTTAGTTTTTATATTCATATGCAATAACTAAACTTTTATACATGTTATTCCATCTAGTTAGACAAGGTTTAGGAAACTTTCTTTCTTTAAGTCCATATTCATAATATTTTTTAAAATATTCTCTAAGTGTACTTCTATGGTTTGAATAGAAAAGCCAATTAAGAGTCATTTTAACCTTTTCAATTTCAATATTTAAAATTTTCATACAATCACCGACGATTAAATGGTAAATATGACAAATACATCTAACGTGAAAAATATAACTAAATGGAGGATTTAGTACAGTTGTAAGCAAGCTTATAACATTAGTGTTACTAGAAATATTATATATTGAAGCTGATATTATTTTATCTCTAATACAAAAATATCTAAAAATATCTACAACTGGGTTAGCAATAAACTTACCTTTATGACGTGAATTAATTATTTTATAAGCAATAATGCGCTTTTGTATTTTCCACTCCTCATCAATCCAATGAGTGATAACAGTAAAATAATCACACTCATTACCACTTTTACCAATATCAATAGTAATAGCAAGACAACAATTTATATGAGTAAATAAATAGCACAAATATTATTCAAATTCATGTTTATATTTATAAATATCGCACTTTATGATTGTGCGAAGCCTTTTGAGTACGATTAAAAACTCTTCTAATATAATGCACAAAGTGAAGGTTAGAAGGAAAACTACAGGGTGAGCACATAACCGTAACCATTTTTTCCAATTCTTCACGATCTTTATTTGGATCGTAATATAAAATTCCACCGATAACAGTGTTAACGATTGAACTAGATTTAACCAGGTACTAGGATTAACCAGAGTACTTACACTTCTCCCCTCTTGTGCAACTTTCATTTGAAAAAATCTAGTTTTATCTATAGGGTGCGTCTTTATGTGTCTAGTCAAAGTACTCGTATCGCTACGGTCTCCAGTAAATTTATGAGCATCAAAGTCCCCCAAGTTCTACACTTAGCCTTATTTTGATTTCTTAATTAAGTAAAAAAGTGCCAAACAAGAGATGTTTCTTTTCATTTAGAAGATTGTTTATTAAAAGTAGGGGTTACTACAGGAGGTCAGGTGGGGCATCATTTGGATTATTATTAGTTGGGTTAACAACAGGACTATTAGATGTATCATCTAAATCTGGTTGCGTTTCATCTAAATCATCATCATTTTCATCGATAGTTGTATTATTATAAAGAAAATTCATATATTCATCATTCAATTGTTGACCTGGTGCAATATCATGAAAAAATTGACTATTGGTAAATTGAAAACAAGGGTTATCACTATCAAGAATAATAGGTGGAGGAGGACGCGTAACAGTTCTGGATCGGAAAGCCGGGGAAGAGTAGTAGCTTGGCCACTAAATTCACCAACTTTAGATTTTCCCTACCATCTAATATTTTTTCAAAGAAAATGTCATATTAATTATAATTATACAAACTAAAACAAACAAAACTATAATATTAAAACTTAAGAGTTGGAACGAGTTTACCGAATTGACAAATCTTAAAAATTGTATATCGTTGAAGATTTGAAGACTTGAACACTTCAATTCACCAACTGCACAATTTTTCACAAATTGCAATTATAATGTAAGCAATTATAGAAGAAAACTAGAGAGAGATTGATAATTTTGTGAGTAAAAATAAAAGAATGAGGGGGTATTTACAGTTGAGAATAGGGAAAAGGTATAATTATAAAAAGTTAGGGGTTAAAACAAAGTTTCGGGGCCAAATGACTATTTTTTTAAAAGCCAAACGACTAAATTGGCAGGCCAACAGCTAGTTTTTAAACTTCCAACCGTTGGCTAATTTTAAAAAAAATATATATTTTAAAATAGTCGTTGGGCCCGTTAGGCCGGCCAGCCAGTCTCGAGACATGTGGTCCCGGGCTCGTGGTCTCAACATGGAGGACCAGCCCACAGTTGGCTCCTAGGACCGCTTGACCAGATCATTTGGATCGACACTCTTAGCCCATTTAGTTTGTGGTCTCGCAGTCCCGGACTGGGTCTGGCCCACAATACAGCCTTATTGTCCGCCAAGTGTGCATCATTATATTTAACTAAACGAAAAATGGCTTAAACTAGCGTTATCGTATGGTAAATGCTTTACATACACTCCCCATTCACCTATCCGTCTGAAAATATATGAGACATTAATTCTATTATTAAAATTACACTCGCGACTAACATCAACACATGTGGGCCTCTCATTAAATGATGTGATAACCTTTCATTTAGCCATATGTCTCTATGGGGCTGAAATGGAAATTGGATATTTTTCGACCCATTTAATTAATCCGACCCACCCTTTATTACTTGGGTTAGTTCTTTTTACTTTATATCCACCTATTTCAGTTGTCTTCTTCCCCAATTTAGTTTTAGGTCATCAGGTATGCTCATATCAACTTCTTCCCCGAAATTTCTCTTTTTCAACTAATTAATTTTGTCCTTTTATTTGAATCTTGCGTTTGATTGTAAAAGTTGCGCCTTCATTGATTAACAACCTTTATTGATTAACAAAAAAATCAAAATGTCTGAAATTTTATCTCTTTTGGTTCGTCGCATCATTATGGTTATGGTTTAATTGGAAATTATTTTGTGGATACGACTCATTTGATGGTGGTCGTGGATTCTATAAATTTTTTCGTTTGACGAAGAAGCTTCATGTGGTTTGTGGGAATGACGGGATGAAGAGATGCCAGCACATGTGACGATGTTAATCAACAACTTGAATACTTCATTAAAGTTCGTGGAGGTTGAAAGGAATTACCCGAAGAAGAAGAAGATGGCTAGGTTGGAAGAGGTTGTTTCTGCTGAAAGACTGAAATTTGAAAAAAGAATAGAAGAGGTGAAGGGAATTAACTCAACAAGCTTAGAGTGTTAAGACTTCAGAGATGCCATAAGAGGAAAAACCCTAGAACCGGGTAGAGCACATGCAGAGAGAAAGAATAGATGAAAAATAAATGCGAGAGATGATTTTGCTGCTTATTAAATGTAACTGTACAATTGTATTCATACACCAATAATTAATTAACAATTCCCTAATCTCCTAACTAACTAATAGACGTCTACAATGCTTCAAATAGCTAACAGTAAGTACTGTGCACTAACTTACTTTCCTTACTCTATATCATATTACTCCTCATGTTTCTACATTCCCCTCAAGATAGGTGGTATGAATGTATCATGTAAGGCTAGATTGGATAATAAGTACTCATGTTGTGCTCTAGGACACCCTTTAGTCAGCACATCTGTCAATTGTTCTTTGGTTCCTACATACTCTGTCTTGACCAATCCTTGTTGTATTTTTTGTTGTATGAAGTGGCAATCAATCTCTATGTGTTTGGTTCTTTCATGAAAGACAAGATTGACAGCTATTTGTACGGATACTTTATTGTCAATGTAGATGGTTACAAGCAATTCAAACACCACTCATATATCTTTGAGTAGTCCAAATATCCAGACTAGTTCAGCTACTGTCGAGGCAATGCTTCTATATTTTGATTCCGCAAAGCTCCTAGAAATGGTACTTTGCTTCTTTGATTTTCCTGATATCAGTGAATCTCCATACTTAATAAAAAAATCTAGTTACAAACTTCTTAGTCTAAGGGCATGCTACCCAATCAACATCATATAAGGCTGAGATTACACCTTTCTTTTGACTTAATTAGAGCACTCCTTGCCCAGGGTGATTCTTAACATGTTTGATCACCCTAAGGGCTACCTCCATATGAGATTTCTTAGGCTTCTGCATAAACTGGCTGAGTGTTAGAACACTAAATGTAATATCTGGCCTTGTTACTGTCAAATACAAGAGTTTGCTTAATAATCTTTGGTAACTAGTAGCATCTGGTAATAATACATCATCCAAGTTATTGGTTGTGCATGTGTATTTATCATACTCATGAGTAGTGAGTTTTAATTTGATTCAAGAAGTGTAGTAGCAGGCTTTGTAGCACCTAATCCAAGTTGTGATATAAGTTCTAATGCATATTTTCTTTGATGCATTAAAATGCCTTATGATGACCTTGCAAACTCTATCCCAAGGAAGTATTTCAACTCTCATAGGTCCTTCATTTTAAAAGCCTTTTGTAGTGTTGTTTTAGTCTTTTCTACTATAGACAAATCAAGCCTAGTGATGAGCATATCATCTACATAGGCTAGTATGACAATAGTGCAACTTCCAGTATCTTGTATAAATAGAGAGTGATCATGTTGGCTTTGTATGAAGCCAAAGTGTATCAATGCTTCTGATAGCTTTGCATTCCATAGAATAGGTGCTCGCTTAAGGACATATAGGAATTTCAAGAGTCTGCAAGCTGGCCTGCTCTCCCCCTGACTCTGAAATCCCCGGGGAAGAGTCATATTAATTTTATCTGGCAAGTCTCCTAGGATAAAGGCATTGTACACATCCATTTGATGGATGTGCCAATGTTCTGAGGCTGCAATATATAAGATAGTTCTAACTGTGACCATATTAACAGCTTGACTAAAAGTCTCTTAATAATCAATCCCTTCCTACTAAATGTACCCTTTATCCACTAATATGGCTTTGAACCTTTCAACTTCCCTTGTAGGTTTGTATAAAGCTTGAGTATGCACTTAAAACCAATATGCATCTTGCCTAGTGGGAGTGATACAACCTCCCAGGTATGGTTAGCATCCAAGGTTGCTATCTTAGCTTTCATAGCCTCCACCCATATTTGGCCTTTGACAACCTCTTCAGAGGAGGTAACTTCCACAATGGTGGAGTAAACTGCAAGGTAAAACTGATATAGGGAGATAAACTTTCATAGGAGACATGGTTGGCAATAGAATATTCTATGTGAGTGTTGGTAGGCAGAGTGACAAATTCCCTGAGCCATAATAGAGAATGTTTGGTTATGAGAGATCTCCTTTGAGAAGGAAAGGGCTCAAGTGCATCAGACAAAGTACTAGGCCTACCTCCAGACAAAGCAAGAGGCAAGATATCACCATTTGGTTGATTTGGTTAATTGTGTGAGAAGAAGGACTAATATATGAGGACATTTTTTCACAGAGAGGAGGTGAAAAAGGAGGCATGAATATAGGATGAGAGACAAATTGAGAGTCTTTGAATGGGAAGACATGTTCTCTGAAAGAAATATCACTATTAGATATTGAGTTGAGTACAACATTCACCCTCAGATGGACAGATTGTCCGAACGCACTATTCAGATATTGGAGGATATGCTTTGCGCCTGTGTAATGGATTTCGAGGTTGCTTGAAATTAATTCTTGCCACTTGCGAAGTTTGCCTACAATATCAGCTACCAGTCGAGTATCCGATGGCTCCGTATGAGTCTCTATATGGGATATAATGTCGTTATCCAGTTGGATGGTTTGAGTCGAGAGAGGCTACGTTATTAGGCGCGGATATGGTTAGAGATGCTCTGGAGAAGGTCAAGATGATCCAAGATCGTCTTCGTACAACCCAATCTACACAGAAGAGTTATGTGGACCGTAAGGTTCATGATGTTTCATTCATGGATGGAGAGCAAATCTTACTTTAGGTTTCGCCTATGAAAGGTGTGATGAGGTACGGGAAGATTTTCAAATTGCACCCTATGTATATTAGACCTTTTGACATCCTTGAGAGGGTTGGAGAGATTGCCTACAATCTTGCCTTGGCACCTAGTTTGTCTGCGGGTTCATCCAATTTTCCATGTCTGTATGTTTCCGATGTATTGTGGTGATCTGTCACATGTTCTAAACTTCATCACAGTCCAGTTGGACGAGGATTTGACTTACATTAAGAAGCCCGCGGCTATCTTGGACCGGTAGGTCCGGAAGTTAAGATCAAAGGATATTGTGTCAGTGAAGATTCAATGGAAGGGCCATCTGGTAGAGGATGTGAATTGGGAAACCAAGCACGACATGTGGAGTCGTTATCTTCATATATTCACCACTTCATTTATGTCTTTATGTACGTTCAAGGACAGACGTTTATTTTAAGAGGGAAAAAATATAACGACATGATAGGTCATTTTGTGTAATTGCGCCTTGTTACCCCTTTTATTACTTCACACTTGTGATTTTATGTCTTTATGACTTGTAGGGTTGATTAGTTTCATTCGAGGAAGCTTTCGGATTAATTTGGACCCTTGATTCTAGACTTAGAAGTTTAAAAATTAAAAATGTTGATCATACTTTGACTTTTGATAAAATGACCCTGGAATTGTATTTTTATGACTCAGATAGCTTCGTTTCCTGATTTTGGACTTGACCGTATGCCACTAATTGATATTTTGAAGTCCGAAGGTTGATTTTACCAAAATTTGGAAATTTTAATTTGAAAAGTTTGAATGTAGGTTGACTTTTAGCTATTGATCACGCCAATTGTGCCTTATAAAAAGGATTAAGCGGTCGTTGCAAATATAATCTGTTTACAAGTCCGGAGTCAAACCCACAGGGAATCAACCTACTAGTCACAACTGCTAGTTTTGCAAGAATTCAAGTAATCAACTTTCAGAAATATTGAATAATTAGTTGAGTGTTTACTAACTAAAAGTAAGGTAATTCAAAAGTTGTTAGTGTTGTAGACAAGATTGGATAGGTATAGGGCTACGATTTCCCCTCTTATTGGAATCCACCCTGCTATGTCTCATATGATTTCGCCTAGATATCTCTGCCGATTGCGAGCATTTTAGGTTTCATAATTCTCTTCCGAGCAACTACAACAATATACAAGATGTATTCTTCCAAACTACGCTAGCTGACATTAGTTCACCGCTCACTCAGTTCACACCAAGATTTTGTTATTTTCTAATCCCACCTTTAAACCCTCCATATTGATCCCTTATATATGTCAAGAGTGATACTAATCAATAATACCCAAATATGTACCTTTTTGAAAGTAATACACACTAAATAGGCATAACCAATTGAGGACCCTTCAATCAGCCACAATAATCACGTAGTTGAACAAATAGAGAAAATGGCAAACTCATATTAAACACAGTAAACATTCATCCTCCAAGAGGCTCCGTCAAACCCTAGAAAAAAGAGTTTAGATACTCATAATTTTTTGCACAACTACAATATAAGAATTCACCACCAATAATAGAAAAGGAAAGAAGAAAGATAAAAACTCGTTTCCGAATCTTCCATCTAGCTCTTTGCTCGTTCTTGCCTTTAAAGATAGTGTATAACCCTTAGAAAGTCGTTCTTTGATGTATTTATATCACTTAGAGTTGCTAAAGGTCGGAACTTTTCAATCCCATTTCAGATGGGAAAAGCTGGAATCTACGCCTGCCTTAGCGTGTCGCGCGCCCATGGACAGAGATTTAGCTTTTGAAATTCTTCCATTTTGCAAAGTGATTCGTGCCTTTGCTTCACTTAGCTGTTTTGTGCCTTCACTTTTCTCCTTTTTTGTGTCCATTTTCATGCCACGCACGAGAATAGGTGATCTCTAAAGACTTCCATTTTTCTCTTTTTTGAAATAATTTGATATATTTTGATCCATTATCATCCAAGATCACTCCCATAAATAAGAAATATATAATGAGTATAATTCACTTAAAAAATCATGTAATCTCCCGAAACTCACACGACAAATGAGATGAAAGTACACTCAAAATCATGTACATTTGACCATTTATCATCTATCAAGCTCGGAATTTGATTTTGGGATTTGGAATAGTCAGTTATGATATTTAGAATTTGTTTGCAAAATTTGACGTTATTCGGAGTTGATTTTATATGATTTGAACGCTTAGTTGAATTATAGAAGTTCTTGAAAATCTCTTTAAAAGTCATGCGTTTTAGAGTTCAATTCGTAGTTTTAGATGTTAATTTTGTATTCTGATCATGCAAGCGAGTTTTTATGATGATCTTTAACTTGTTTGGATGTTTGGTTTGGTGCACCAAGGGCTCGGGTGAGTTTCGGATGCTTAGCAAAGTGTGGTTGGAATTAAAAGATTGCTGGCTTTCTGCAAAGTCCTCATATCTCGCCATTGCGAGGTCTGAGTTCGCATTTGCGAAGGTAGGCCTGGTCTATTGGTTGCATTTGCAAACTTAGTGTTTGCATTTGCGAAGTCTCCTAGGATAGGATAGGATCGCAATTTCGAGGAAAAAAGTGGTAAAAAATGCGATCGATTCTTCGTATTTGCAAAGAGTTCCTCAAGTATTCAGTGTCGCAATTGCGAGGGTTCGCAATTGCAAACCCATGTTGCAATTGCGACATCTTCAACTGAACAAATAGTTGGGAGACGGGATTTTTGAGTTCATTCTCTCATTTTTGAACCATAGACTCGGTAGGAAGCGATCTGGAGAAGGGATTTTCGCCTACAAACCTTTGGTAAGTGATTCTAATCTATTTCTAATTATATTCCATCAATATATCTTAGATTTTAACATCAAAATCATGTGAAGTAAAGTAGGAATTTATGAAACTTTGTTAGGTTTTTGAAAAATAAGAAATTGAGTTTTGAGAGTTGATTTGGACTCGAATTTTGGAACTAAATACATATATGAACTTCAGGGGTCATAGATAGATAGAATCTACCATTTCATCCGAGTTTCGACCAGGTAGGCCCGAGGTTAACTTTTGTTAGCTTTTTGAGAAAAAGTATAAAAATCTTAACTTTATCTGTTGTGATTGAATTTCCTAATATTGTTTGATATTATTGAGTTTATTTTGGTTATATTTGAGTCATGTGGAGGCGGATTGTAAGGAAAAGGATATTTTTGAGTATTGAATTGGCCTAATTGAGGCAAGTGTCTTGCCTAACTTTGTGTGGGGATATGCCCATTAGGATTAGAATTGTTGATTTAATTGGGCTAAATAAAATCTGTGTGCGCAAGGTGACAAGTGGATACACGGGTTGTACGTAGTATTTGACCGGATTAGGCTACTTAGACTAATTCCATGCTTAAATTAAAATGCCTTATTAGTTATTATGTTCTAAATTTTCATATACACATTATATTTAATTGTGATAGAATATCCTTAATTGTCTTTGTTGACTTGCTTAGCATTTATTTTACATCCTACTTGATAAATTGTTCCCATGCTTTAGTTAAACTTCTTGTCTCCTTTATTGTCACGTGCTATTTCTTTATTGTTAATTATCATTATTGAAGTAATTATTCATGTTATCCCTTTACTTGTTGGATTCCATTATCAGAGACACATAGTTGAATATTATCTATTTACTGTGAAGTTTGTATTATCCAATATTCTAGTTATACATTATTTCTCTAGTTGTTGAGTTATTTGGGGTTGAAGCTGTGGAAGTCATTAATACGTTTAGGCGATATTGGTTATTATTTAATCTATCTTATTGAGCATTTTCCATCATTATTGTTGTGAATATTCTTGTATATGTTGTGTTGGATCCATAAGCTATTATTGTAAAAATATTGATATTATTGGTTTTGGCAAGTTGTGATATATGAGCATTTGTGGCGCGACTTGTTATTGTGATATGATATTTACGCGCATGCGATCGTATAAGACTTTTCTAAAAATATGTCTCATTTTACCATAGATTGTTGCTACTCCATCTGTTTCAGTTTATGTGAACCTATTTTCTTTTTGATCCGTTCCAAAAAGTATGAAATCTTTCTAAATTTGGTAACAATTTAGTTTAAACTTATAACTCTACCCTTAATGAGAAACTTTTATAACCACACAAATACTCTTAACCTCATTTGAACTTGTTTAGGACCACAAATTCCAAAAATCTTCATTTCTTTGTTATCAATCGGTTCACGTAAAATGGAACAAAGTGAATAATTCTTTCATGAATTTGCTCACGTCCAGACCCGTAAGAAAAAGATTAAGCCAATTTTTGCACGTTCTTTTCTTATGAATCCCAAACTGCAAGATAAAATAGCAGATTAGTTAGAAATAAAATGTTTTGGTAATAAATAATAACAGCATTCCTTTTCAAATTCTTTTTTGTCCTTTCAAACAGGGTGCTAACTTTGATTATCTTTTCATAATTTTTAAATTAATTATTTCTGAGGTCCACTACTCAAAATCATGAGCAATATTGCTTTTTCTATCGACAGTTTATATACTGAGGGTTGTTAATTGTATAACTTTTCTTCTTTTAAATTGTATATGGGAAGGCATGTGGCTCCGCCATGATTTTGATTCATTGAGCTCGTGAATACAATGAACTATTGCTTTGATACAACCACCAAATAAGTAGTGCCGTGGAACCCCCATATATATATTACAATAGATTAAATAACATTTGATAATACTAACAAGAATCTACAAATACAAATCCTAACTTAAATTTCAAAACAAAATTGAGGTGAGTGTGGTGGAGAAAAAGAGGGAAAAGGCATTTTGAATACAAGAACATGATTCCATGCTACGTGGTCAGTGTTATCTTGACTGCTTCATAGCCGCGTGCGACGGGAGGGGTTCCTCGTCTGGCGCTCTTGATTTTTCTCATTCGAGAGAATCTGAAGTGCGCCTTCCTGGGCCCGAGGTTGTGCCCATTCCACGCGAGGTCCTTGTTCCGGAATTAGAGCAACCTTTCCGTCCTGATATCCAAAGGAGGGTAGAGCTTCAACAGCGATTGTCGCTCTATTTTATTTGTAGGAACGAGGCCAGACACCTCCCGCTATCAAGGGCGCATCAAATGTTTATATAGCAACCTAGTATTTATTGTTAGGATTATGATTCCTACTAAAAACAACAACCTTCATATCGAATAATTCGGATATATAAACTACATGAGCGGAAGCTAACCTGAATCCATGTGTGGAATTTTATGAACCACCTTTGATAATTGTCCTTGAGTTGTTGAGAACTCCTTTAGCCTTCCTTCAAGTTTCTTGAAGTATATTTGTCCCCACAAGAATGTATCCACAATACTCAACAATATATGAAAAGGTTCACAATAATAGTGTTATGACAATTATCAAAATTTGACTTATGGTTTTCCACCCTATTTGCAAGACAATGGACAATATGGTTCTTGATTCAATGGGAAGAAGAAGAACTTGTCTTGCTAAAGAATGGGAACCATAACCCCACTTTATAACTCTAGGAGTTACATAACCCAAGAGACAAGAGTTACAAGACAAAAGTTATGTCTTGAGTTATGTCTTGCAAGAGTTACAAAACTCAAGAGTCACAAGCATTCATGTAACCATAGTTACATTTGTAACCTTAGTTAGCCCATCATAAACTAAGGTTACCCTTTTGGGTATCTACACATTAGTCCTACACTTTAGTATGACAACACATTGGCCCCCTTAACATAATGTCCATAAGACCACATAATTAGGCCAAACCAAAAGATAGCACATAACATATAATTATCCATATATTGTTCATATGTGTGTAGATATAAGTCCATATATCTAGATATAAATCCATATATCTTACATTTTTAATGTAAAATATAAATTTATATATAAAAATTTATTAAAATTATTATAAATAATAAATGTGAATCAATAATTTTAAAATATAATATATTTATTATTATAACTTTAAAGGTTAAATTCTTAAGGTTTATAATTCTAAATTCGCCTTTGAACGATAGATAGAATTTATGGAAAAAAAAGTTATTATGCGCCGAATATTGTATGACGGGCATAAATGCATCATTCCTTTGTATTGCTAATCTCATGATTGGTGATGGCTTCATTTGGTCCCCTCCCAAAGACGAAAAATCCAGTTAAGTATGAAGTTTCACTTTTGGTGGATTAATGGTCCAAATAATTCGCTTTCCTCCTTTCTTCCCTAACGAGATTCTTCTAGCAAGTCTTCTTTATTTTATTTCTTTTATTTTATTTTTACCTCTTCTATTTTTTTCATCATCCACCATTTCAGAATAGTAATATTTGTCGGAGAAAATATTTACTCGTATCTAATTCTTACACCAAATTCTGGTTATATGAGTTATTATAGATTAAAGTGGGAATACATATCTCTTGAGCAATGTTAAGTGACAAATTTATATGCAAACACATGTTTAAAAAAACCACATTTTTAAATTTATTTTTTCAGCCATATTTACATTCATTTGCTAGAGTAAATACTTTTATATATATATATGTATGTATATATATATATATGTATGTATGTATATATATATATGTATGTATGTATGTATATATATATGTATGTATGTATGTATATATATATGTATGTATGTATGTATGTATGTAGTCCCTCCGTCTCATATTATCTGTTGCGCTTTTCTTTTACACGCCTCTTAAGGAATATTAATTAAGAAAGAAATTAGATCGTTACACTCTTATTTATGTCTTAAGATAAAATTTCTCTTAATTGAATATTTATTCTATTTATGTATTATCTCCATCTTCGAGAATAATTATTATTAAGGTAAAAAAAAGGGAAAAAATAATTAATTGCCTTGAACTTTTAAAATGACAAATAATTTAAAACAATTATTTTTTTGAATTTCACCGGATGTCCGAGTCTCTAAGAGCCTCGACTAATCTCAGGGATGCACAGGCCCTCGACAAGGAGTTTCCCGCAAGTACACCATGATTAATTTAGGTTTTACCCAGTTCGATGGTCCTCATAAATTATTTGCACTCAGTGAGTTTTAAACTTAAGACCTTAAAATGAAACAAACCCCAAGGCTCAAGTCAATTGCCACCAAACCAACTCCTAAAAGTTACTATTTTTAATAATTACAATTATTAATATGAGATAAAAAAAAATAAATAAAATATCTAATTTGAAAAAAAATCATAAATTCACGTGCCCGATAATCTCCTCGTAAATCCGCTCCGGTACAATTTCAATCATGCTTCGTCTACTATGTCCTTCACAAGGAAAATGAAAACTTGGACTTTTGGGATTAGAGTGAAGCATAAACAAGAAGATTCTCGTAGGTTGGACTTTTGCAGTCCCAGTAAAAAACTTTCACATGGGATCTAAAGCAACACACTTTTCTGTAAATCTTTACGGGTATTCAAAATAGTTAACATTTACAAAGTTATTAAAAAGTAACTATTATTTTGCTGCAACCCATTATAGTATGTTGAGATTAATACATATGTATATAAACTTCTAGCATATTATACTGGAACTCCAACACGCAGAAAATTCTAGCATAATATACTAGAGATTGGAACAAATGGACTGGTATATTATATTGGAACTCCAATATATTATACTGGAGTTCCATTATAATATGCTGGAATTCTAATATACTTATGTTGGAACTCCATTATAATATGCTGGAGTTCCAGTATACTTATGCTAGAATATTTTTTGAATTTTGAACAATATTTTTGTTCAAATTTATCTTTACATAAAAAGTGACTAAATTTCAATTATTTTTGAAACTATGACTATTTTTAAATTACCAGTTATAAATCTGACTATTTTTAAATTTCTCCGAGTTAAAAAATCATATTATCAATTCCAAAAAAGGATTTGGTCCACACATGTTTGAGAATTAACCAACCACGGTCCCCGTATACCATAGAAGATTTTCCAATATATATCAAAAGTGACTTTGAGGTTATCGTGACCAATCCAACTCATATTCCAATCATATCACAAGCATGCCTCAGGCTTTGGCATGGTCTCTTTAAATGAGTGTTCTTTTACTAGGATTTCCAGATGCGTCTTTCCAAACCTGCAACTTATAAAATTCGTGATGTTATTTTTGAATATATAAACATTATATCCAAACATTCATTCATTTATGGTATAATTTGGTTCCGAATATTAGCTGGATTGATTTTGACGACCACACAAACACAATGACATTGAATTCGGATGAAAAAATATGTTGATCCAGACCGGTGGCGAAACTAGGAAATTCAATATTTGAACATCCTTTATCAGTAAGTGGCTTGGCAGGGTTATACATAAATGATTTGTGTTTTGGATTGTGTCTCCCTTATGGTAGTTACTGTATGATATTATTGCATGCTACTTCATTTATGGTTCTTATGTTTAGATAATTATTTACGTTATTTCTGATGGACTTACTAATGCTCTTTTGTTTTTGTTTTTGTTTTTCCCTTTGTCGATTGGAAACAGCCTATCTGCCTTTCGGGTAGGGGTAAGACTCGTCTATATGTTACCCTCCCCAGACCCCACTTTGTGGGACTATACTGGGAAGTTGTTGTTGTTTGTCGGTAAGCTATGCAAGGGTGTTCAAAGTCTATTTTTTAATCATTAACAAGTAATATTTTACCTTAAACACAGTATAGTTTTCAGTTGACCACTCTTGGGCCATCATAGTTTCGCCCCTTATCCATACACTAGATAAGTCCATTGAATGAAAATGAGAGAGAGAGAGTTGAAAGGGAAATCGAACACAACATAGAAGCACTATGTGATTTGAGTAGTCCAATACATGTCTAGTCGCGTGCAAGCTGGCTGTGACACCAGAATTATATATAAAAATAAATGGAAAGGGAAATTCTCAAGTGCAAGGATGATTGAAACCAATCAGAAGCAGTCATGGATAGTATAGGCATAGCACTCAGATGCCATATATATATATATATATATATATATATATATATATATATATATATATATATATATATATATATATTTCAAGAAGCAAGTGAACCCCATCAAACATAGATGTTACAGTCACTCACTTTGTGACATCAAAACTGCTTACAAAGATGAAGGGAAGAATAACATGGAATCAGATTGCAATACTAGTTGTCATATGACCTCATTACCTTTTTGAACTACTGATACAATGACAGCTACATCGTCGCGCTTGCCACCAGTATACCCAACATAACCGGCTGCCTGAGCTGCATCAGCAAATGGACTTCTCCCTGAAGCAGAACTACCCACTTCTTGTACCCTTGTCGCCAAAACTTCCGCAATTTCCTGAAGAAGAAAAAAGAGACCAAATAAAGACAATTGCAATTACATACTAGAAATGTGGTTAAATTAGAGGGTAAATTTTGGAGGAGTACTCCTCTGTGGCTAAGCTGAATGTGGAAGCTTGCAGGTCAGAGAGGAGCTGGGCTATTTGCATAACCTAGGTGAGGTTAGTGCTTCTCCATGTTGTGACATAAGTGTCCAAACTCGAAGCACTCACTACACAATTTACTAGGAACTAAGACAATACTTTTCCAGCAAAAAAGTATCTTCTCCTTATGTTTGGGTAGAGTGGAAACCCCCATATCTAGAGCTTATGGTCTTAAGTTCCAACTCAAATCCAACAATGCACTTCTTGGCCATCTAGCCAACAAAAGAAGAGGGAAGATCTGGACAGCTTTATTATAACATTATCGAAGCGGAACCCTCAAGCTCAGATATCCCTCGAACCTCTTAAATACCCTTCCTATGGCACAGGAGGAAGAACCATACCCTCTCATTCACTTACTATTGGCCAAGGAGCATAGATTCATCTTACTTTGACAAATTGAAAAAGAGACACAAGTCATGCATTCGAGCTAGAGCCTTAGCCTTTCTTCACTATGTAAATAGAGGGCCACTAACCAGCCTTATTCTATTGATTCTGGAACTGCATCCATTATTTCTCTAGGAACAAGTTATTCCCTTTGTTTAACACCCAGAAAATAAGAAAATAAAATAAAATAAAATAAAATATAAGCAAAATAGCATAAGCACCTGAGGTCTTTTGTCAGCTGCCAATGACTTTGAGACAATTGACACTATTTCTTGATCATATAAGTTGTCAAATAGCGCATCCGTTGCAGTGACAATGACGTCACCCTCATCTAACTCTATCTTGTATTCCTGAAGCAAAGAGTGCAACATATAAGAAATGGAGTAATTTCTGAATGACAAGCTTGGGCGAAAGGGGCTAAAGAAACATATCTGAGATAGATGGCCTCATTAAATATATGCACATACATACCTCCAGAAGTTGAGATGGATCATCACCTTTTTCAATTTGTATGGGCAAATTAAATTCATGAAGCATGGGTGATGACTTCCTATAAACGCTGCCATTCCTTATTATGATAAATGCAGAGTCGCCAATACTAGCCACATGAAGATCCTATTAACAGTAAATTACATTTCAAAACAAGTTCATGTGTGAACATACGTAAATACTCGTTATGATTTTTTCAGGCGTATAAGCACATTGACAGACTGGAAGACTATTCCACTAACATGTCAGCAATCAATATCCTTTAGCAAAGGTTTCTCACTGTATAGCATTACAAACTTCCTGGTAACCTTATCTTGATAATAAGTGCACACATATGCTAATGATATCTTTCAGATCAAATTTTCGATTTAAAAGAAGGAAACACATTAAAGTTAAAATGATGCTGACTGATACTGCAGAACAAACTGGGGTTTTTCTCTTTTTTATGACTCGTTGACGACAAAAGCTATAGAAAGGAAAGAACATGATACTTTCAAGAGTTTAAAGTGCGGCTTCGGCTTAATTCAGTCATATGCCAATCCACTATGAAGATGCAAATATATAGGTGTGTGTGAGCTGAGGGTACATTTTTTCGTTTCCTGGAAGGTACCATAAATAGTCAGTGTTGTGTAGCAGAAGACAGACAACTAATTTGGCAATGAATATACCTTTCCATCGAAATGAGCAATCAAAGCTGTTGAAGATCCAGGAGAATCTGTTTTTGAGACGCTCAGATTAAGGACCTGCTTCGGGTCATTTGGCATATCATTGTCGCACTGAGAAACAATGGATTCACTATTTTGCATGAGTTCCTTGGCATATACTCCTGGATCACTCCCTGAATAACAAACGGCACATTCTCTTAAAATTGAAATATACTAAAATGCTTCGGGAATTAATCATCATTAAGTTGGAAAATATAAACTTTTAAAATTCCACGGAACCTAATTCATGAATTCCAGACTGAACCTCAAGGAATACAAGTGCCACGTATGATAGAAAACAGAGTTAGAGAGCAATTACCTTCCAAGGACCAGGAACCAACTCCATCGGCTACACCTAGCCACTTTCCACAAGCAACAAAATATGCTTCATGTCCACCTGTCAATGCCTGGTTAATTTATTATTTTTTGAATTACTTACTCATAAAATCATGATGTTTATTGGCTAGAAAAAAGAATAACCAATATCTTCCGACATATTCCAAATTCAATTTAATGAATAAATATTAACTCTATTTGAAAATTCAAAGCTTTATATCTATATTAAAAGCTGAACTACATTTTTATGCATCTTAATAGTTGAAATATAATAAAACTAAATGCAATCTCATGACTAAGTGGTCATTTTAAACTTCAAAAATTGAAAATTATAAGAAAGGCATATATCTGAAATACCTTGGATGGATATTCCAGCAAAGTAGCACCAGAAGACAGAATTAGTTCAGCTGGTATAGCTTCCTTGCTGTTGGAAATGAGAGATCATTGGACATTAGATGCATTACTACTCATTCAAAGTAAATGTAAGGACATTACCTTGCTGAGTATAAGATTCAAATGTATTAAGAGGTAAGGCATTTGTATTCAAAAGGTTTTTTTTGTGTGTGGGGGGGTGGGGGGGTGGGGGGGTGGGGGGGGGGATTGCAATTTTGCCAAAATAAACTATTTGTTAGGGATTTAATATGTGAGTTGCTCTAGAAGAGAACAATAGTGTAGTACTAAAGTGACACTGGTAAAACATACACAAAATAACTCTAACATCACCAATATTTAAAGAGTTTAGTGGCATATGCATACAGAGAATTTAGAATATGGATATATGTTATATCCAAGAAAAAAAATATCCAGTATATTTGCAAGATACCTGCTGCCTAAGACTTCTGAAGATTTATCCTCAACCACTTCATAGCCAGACATTTCCCTGACCTCACTGTTTTCTGCATTTTCTTCTTTTTCTGCTTCCAAGGATAAGTTAGGCAGATTTTCTTCTGGCTGAGAAAACCACAGAAGAGAATGAATAATAGCTGTAGTGTGCTGGAAGAACTAGTTCATTTTGCTCTGAATCAAAACATTTAGGTGTCTAATTACATGATGAGGCCTACATGAAAACTTTGAAATACAAAATCTGTGTTATTCCAAATCTAGAACAGCGATCAATTTAAAGTAGTATAAGATGACTTAAATCATCATTGTACCGAGGAAATTATACTTTCTGATACTTAAATCATCAGTGCACTGGGAACTAATAAAATTCTGAAGAGCCCGTTCATTAAATGCTGCATGCCGACAAACGTGTAGTAACATCTAATTAAGGTTTACCATAACTTGTTGAGCTTAAACATCAGTCTTATGGTAGTTAAACTCAGAAAGGAATCTCGCGAAAGTGCATATCACATTCATAACTAGATAAATAAGAATATAAAGTATATGCTAGTTCAAATTTGGTAATAGCCACATATTGCACAATCTACAAATTTCTATGATGAATGCTTATTATCTAATAGACAATTACTACATCAGCCAAATAACATTTGATACACATGTTACTGACCATGATTCCTAACCTAATCAGTCTGGGCGATTTCATCCTATCCAAAATAAGATTACAAAGTACATGAACGAGCAGAGAACTATAGTGCACACATAATTTACCACGTCAAATCTTATGACAGGTGGATAGAACTCACCGGTAATGGGCTTTCACCTTCCTCATTGGACTCTGATGTCAGTTTGTGATCAACTTCCTCATCAAGAATTGGTTCAGCCTCCAGCATAGCAGAAAGAGGCATTACTTCAATCACATTAGCTTCATCACTATCCTTGAAGGTACCCTTTTGGGAAGCCTGATCCTCAGTATCTCCAGAGAAATTAGTCAGCTTGGTTTGATCATCATTCTCGAGACTAAGAACTTGGGTACTTAGGTCTTCAGCATCTATAGAAAAATGCCTAATATCAGCATTCGCTGGACTTATTTCATCAACAACAGTTTCAATATTCTCCAAATTTATTTCCTCGGGAACACTCTTTGCAGGCTCTTCCATTAAAGGATCAACATTTTCAGATATTTGTTCTATCTGTTGGACAGTTTCATTATCAATGTCCACTGCCTGAACTTCAGTTGAAGCAGCACCATTTTCCATCAAGCCAATTGAATCAACACCGTGATCCTTGTCACCACCATTCTCTAGCAACTGACTCGAAACTTCTCCCTCAGATTCTTTAATCTCCTCAGCGTTTACCGAGTCGGAATATTCAGGCATTGCTGCAGCTGAACCTAAAAGAGGTGACACGTCATCATCCAGTTCTTCAAATGATTGCTCCTCAGTTGATCGACCCTTCAATTCTTCCTCAACTTCCAAAGAAGGAAAGGAGGTCTCTGGTGGTGGAATTGAAGCTTCACTATCGTCTTTCTTTTCCAAAATCTCATCAAATTCTTTAAATGATTCCTCAGTTGATTGACCCTTCATTTCTTCTTCAACTTCCAAAGAGGGAAAACCATTCTCTGTTGGTGGAATTGAAGCTTCAGTATCATCTTGCTTTTCCAAAATCTCTTCAACAAGTCCAGCATTCTCAATATGGACTTCAGCTACAGATTGATCTTGAATTCCTACAGGGGAAATTAAACCATTTTCATCCGTGGATTCTTCGACTAAATTTGCACTCAATCCAGTTTCTCTTTCTAAAAAATCACTCCTTGGGTTGTTAGATACTACTGATTCAGAAACTCCAGCATCAACAGCAACAGTCACAGCCTGACTACTGGCTTCTCTCTCTACATTCTTGACAATGACTTCTCTCTCATTATCACCATCCATAACTTTCACCATACTAAATTCCTCCTCCTCACTATCCCTTTCCACCTCTTCAACCCCCAAAAGGGGTTCCTCCAATTCATCCTCTTTTGCAAGCACACTTGGGTCCCCGAACCGAAACACTAGACTTCCATCCGAATGCTCTGCCACAATAAAACATCAAAACCCCACAAATTTGAAAAAGCAATAAGCCTCAAATGTAACACAAAGAACGAGTAAATTTTGTAGCCTCCTATTGCGATACATACAAACAAATCACACCTCTTCCGGACTAAATTAAATAGTTAGTATCTGATCCTTTAATCGATAAAAGAACTAATGATTTGTCCAAAAGTCGAACCAATGGATGAACACAAATTGATCAATCACCACAATCGACTTTAATGCAACTAACCTACATACTGTAGAGAGTTTTGGGAGAAGTGATATTCTCGTATTGCTTACGAAGGTATATATAGAGTACAGAGAGAAACCAAATCCTACCAACTATAGGACTGTACAATAATAAAGGAAATCAAATCCTACCAACTATAGGACTGTACAATATATTCTAATACGCCCCCTCAAGATGGAGGGCCGGAGGACACGCCAATCTTGGACATCAACAGAAGAAGCCGAGGACGAGATAAGTGCTTGGTGAGAGCATCAGCAAGCTGATCAGCAGAGGATACATGAGCAACACGAACAGACTCATTCTGAACCAATTGACGAACAAAGTGATAATCAATAGAGATGTGTTTCATGCGTGAATGAAATACAGGGTTAGCACAGAGGTAAGTGGCGCCAATGTTGTCGCTGTAAATGACAGGGGCAGCCAGAAGAGGAACATGAAGCTCGCGCAACAGGGAATGAAGCCAACGAACTTCAGCGGCAGCAGAAGCAATGGCACGATACTCAGCCTCAGTGGAAGACCGTGCAAGGGAACGCTGCTTTTTGGAGCTCCAGGAAATAGGATTAGGCCCTAGAAAGACAACATAGGCACCAGTTGAGGAGCGGTCATTACAGTTTCCAGCCCAATCAGCATCAGAGAAACAATGCAGAGGTATAGCAGTTGAAGAACGCAGCCAGACCCCAAAGTCACGCGTCCCATTCAGATACCGGAAGAGGCGCTTAGCTGCACCCTAATGAGTGACAGTAGGAGCGTGCATGAACTGTGAGAGTTTATTCACAGCAAAGGAGATATCAGGACGAGTGAAGGAGAGATATTGGAGGCCCCCAAGGGCCTGTCGATAGGCGGATGCGTCGGCAGGGGCCGAGCCGTCGGCCAGCTGAAGGCGGGTTGACGCCGCTGTTGGTGTCTGAACAGGGTTGGATTCCAGCATATTATGGCGAGTCAAAAGATCAACAACATATTTACGCTGAGAAAGAAAACACCCTTTGGAGCTGCGCAGAACTTCAACACCAAGAAAGTAGCTTAGATCACCCATGTCTTTAAGAGAAAGCTGAGTCCCAAGAGAGTCAATCACACGGTTCAAGAAAGCAGAATCATTACCAATCAATATGAGATCATCAACATATACCGAAAAATAGGCCGTAATACCAGAATGCTGAAAGACGAAGAGCGAAGTGTCAGAGGTAGTGTTGACGAAACCCATGGTCAGAAGGCATTAGCGGAGCGCACTGTACCATGCCCGAGATGCCTGTTTGAGTCCATAAATAGCTTTCTGTAACTTACAGACATAAGATGGATAGGCGTTGTCACCAAAACCCGGTGGTTGTGCCATATAAACATCCTCTGTAAGCCTCCCGTAAAGAAAGGCATTGTTCACATCCATTTGACGAAGAGGCCAGCCCTTGGAAACAGCTAGATTGACAACCAAACGCACAGTTGCCAGCTTAACAACCGGACTGAAAGTCTCCTGAAAGTCTACACCTGGACGCTGATGAAAACCCTTCGCAACAAGCCGGGCTTTGAACTTATCCACAGTACCGTCAAGCTTTCGTTTGATAAGATAAACTCACTTGCAACCCACAACATTCTGTGAAGAATCAGGCGGAACAAGATCCAGGTGCCATTCCGTAGCAGAGCATCAAACTATGATGACATAGCAGCGCGCCAGCGCTCATCAGACATAGCAGTAGACAAAGTCTGAGGTTCAGTAACAGCTAGAGAGGTGACAGCAGACATACCAATTTCTTGTTGGGCGTAAAGATGTTATTTTTGCTGCGAGTTTGCATATGATGACCAACCTCAGACGATGTAGGTGGCGGCAAAATGGGTGAAGCGGCAGCAGGGGCCGCTGGCGGTGCCGGAAGGGGCGCTGGTGGCGCGGGCGTTGGCGCCGGCAGTGCGTCCGGTGAAGGATTGCTAGTGGGAGCGGCAGCAGGTACCGGTGGCGGCAGCGGAAGGACTTCTAGGGAGACCGGACCGGGTACAGTGAGAGACGCAGGGTTAGACAATTTGGAGAACGGGAAGACATCTTCATGGAAGGTGACATGACGCGAGACGAAGATTTTAGACGTTGAGGGATCAAAGCATAGATAGGCGCTTTGAGTATTAGAGTAGCCGAAGAGGACACAGGCACGAGATCTGGGTTCCATTTTGTGTGAGGTGTAGGGCTGAAGCCAAGGGAAGCATTGACAGCCGAAGACACGTAGTTTGGCAAGGTTGGGGCGCTTATGGAAGAGAGACTCAAAGGAGGAGAGCATCGAGAGATTTGTCTTGGGAAGACGATTAATGAGATAGACTGCAGTAGCAAAGGCATAAGGCCAGTAAATGAGAGGTACAGAGGCATGATGAAGGAGAGTGAGACCAGTATCGACAATATGACGGTGATGGCTGGACTGCTGTCCAGCGACGAAGGTAGCCGACGGAGCCAAATCAGATGCGGCGGAGGAGGCCGGCGCACGAGCAGTAATCTGAGCCTCCGTGCTTAACAGCTTGTCATGTAATTCAGCAAAAGAGATTGGAGATTCGCGGGCTTGGATGGCATGAGAGAGTTCCATATACGGGGCATCAAGACCATTGAGAACCTTAATGACAAGATCCTCAGAATCAACAGTAACACCCAGGAGAGATAATTCATCCACAATAACGCGAATAACGTGCATAAAATCAGTAATAGATTTGGAACCTTTTACCGATTATGGAGCTGCTGTTTGAGAGCCATGATACGACCACGAGAAGCAGTGTCGTATGTGCGCGCGAGGATGTCCCAGGCTCTTTAGAGGTTACCGCAGCGGCAATGAACGAGATGATCGTCGGTGTGATCGACGAGATGATGGCACTGAGAATAAGATTGTCCTGGCGAATCCGGTACGAATATGCTGGATTGGGGGAAGTTACCTCCTTGTCGATGATAGTGGCTGGTGGGCACGGCTTCGAGCCATCCAAGAAGCCGAGGAGGTCGTAACCCGTAAGAAGGGTTCGGAATTGGAATTTCCACGCCATGTAATTAGTGGAATCCAATTTGAGTGGGATCTGAGCCGATGCATTGATGGCAATCGGCTGGAGAAGATCGTTTGAAGTCGTTGCGGCCATGAGGCGTGATGCAAAGGAGAGGAGGCGCTGAACGGTGTCGAGACAAATATCAATATCACAATAAATAAACTTCATAAGTTTCTTGATTCAAATTTCTGGTGACCAACATCAATATAATATAATTGCTATGTAAGAAGTCTGTGTTCTCTTACATATGTGTGTAGATAACAAAGAATAATACTGGTGATTTGTTCAATTGAGATGGCTTTTCATGTAAATAGTAGTAAAGTAAACAAAACTGATGATCAAATTTCTAGAATGCTCATCAAACCTCCCACCAGTCAAAGCAGTATGCTTTTTACGACTATGACATCATCTTTTTTTCATGTGGTCTTGAATGCCTGTTTAGTTTCTTGAGCAAAACTGATCTTCTTTCGCTACTAGTTGTGGCGACGGCAGTGCGGGTAGGAAATAATTAGGGTTTCTTTGGCGATAAGCCACTGGCGTATAATACCATGTAGAGAGTTTTGGGAGAAGTGATATTCTCGTATTGCTTACAAAGGTATATATAGAGTACAGAGAGAAACCAAATTCTACCAACTAGGACTGTACAATAATAAAGGAAATCAAATCCTACCAACTATAAGACTGTACAATATATTCTAATACATACACCTTAAAATGAGTTATACGAATTTTATATCTTCAGACCGCATAATTAATTATGAAATAACAAAATTTAATTATCTTATACCTAATTGCAAGTAAGACTAAATACTTTGATGGGATGAACTTGTCAAATCTAAAAGTCGCAAAATAAAAATGCAAAAGATGCTAAAAATAAATTTTAAAATAGAATATTACACCTCAAAAAGTTATACAAAATCTTATAACAAGTCAAAAATATCCGAAATTGTAAAAAGTATACTTTTCCATAGTAATCTCTTTTTCGCATTTTCCATTAAAATAACAATTATAATTTGTTAAACACTCTAGGAGAACCAAAAGTACTCACTTTTGACAGTCCTATTGAATCAAAACAACTAATGAGAATATTTATGGGCGTATATTAAACTTACCCGAAAATATAAGGATCATTTTTGTTATTTTCTCTCATATTTTAGGTTAGGTTTTAACAAAAAAGATCAAAGCTATTTTTGTGAAAAGTAGAGCAAAGGAAAATAAGTTTTATGTAACAAAATAAAGAATAGTGATAATGTGTACAAAGCTGGTAAAATTTAGTCCACAAAGAAGTTACCTTTATAAAAAAAATAATGTATATGAATAAAAGGTTAGGAAGGACTACAGGTAAATAAACGTACCATGGGTGGAGATGACATGAAGATTTGGAGAAGTGGGTGTGTAGCAAAAAGCAATTTGAAGTGGTTTTGTTCTTCTCCTTCTTCTGACTAGAGTTGGGTTGTGAAGGGAAACAAGTCGGAATGACTTTTGAGTACAAAAATAAGTGGCGAAGAATTGAGAACCTGTTATAGATCGAGCCTCAGGGAATTTGTACAGAGGATCAGCCATAAATGCTCTTACATCTAAGATTATTTTAGTTGAGGAGAGGAGTTGTTTTTTTGTGGACAGAGGCTGATGTCTTTTCTTGGGACAGATGATGATCGTTATTTTCTGTTTCTGATTTTACCCGGGAAATGCCCTTTGGGCTTCCTCGCAAACTCATTTCAGTGCCTATATGGGCCGCAACCCAAAACAGATCTTTGCCACGGCTTTGTCTAAACAGATTTTGACACACCTACCCAAAAAATAAAATTATTTATCTTTATTTATATATTTAATTTTTAATCATAACTAATTATATTTTCTATTCATTATAGTTTTTGTAAGAAACTCTTGCATTATTCTCCAATTCTTTTTTATTTTTATGTTTTTTTTCTTTTTTTCTTTTTTTCTTTTCTACTTTTCTTTTTTCTCGTTTTCTTCTTTCTTTTTCTTTTTTCCTTTATAAATTTTATTTAACTTCTTTTTGTTTTTATTTTTTTTTCTCTTCATAATTTAAATTCATTTATTGTTTTTACTGTTGTTTATTATTTTTTTTATATAATAAGAAAAATAATTGATATAGTAAATATTTATTCACCTTTTTTTAAATATAACTAGTACAATATACTTTTTATTTTATTTTTCTTTTTTCTTTTTTAAATTCAATTATTAAACTGAAATAATATCAGTTGTCACTTGATCTAATACACTGAATATCGTATTGACTGCTGTTGAGCATCATAAATTACGTAATCAGATTCTAAGAATCAACACTAATTGCTATGCAAACCTTGATCTCCTTCCCTATAAATATCAATACATACTCTACCATTAGCAGTAATACAACTAGTTATAGAGCAAGGAAATATAATCTATGACAACTAAATCTACATATATACTAGTTAGAATAAAAATGAAATAAAATATTAAAAAATATAACAAAAGTATAAGTAGCAAAAAAGACTTTTAGTACCATGTGATACCAATATAGTATATATGTATACCAACAGAGCATATGATTTCTCTAGAGTATTGCTACAACTATCTGCGACTATACTACTCTACCAAAACACTAAAGGACACAATAAAAATATGAGAAAATTACATGCTCGTATTGCAAGCTAAATATTCGCAAAACAACTTGCTCATTTCGTATACTAAGAGGGTATATAGTTATATGGAGTCGTTCCAACAATTGCCTATACCTATAAAACTATTAATACACATAATTTATGTCCATCGGCACACAAAAATTCTAGCATTATTGCAATTCATGTTGATATGAATAATTTCATACTAGAATTCGCTTAAAATGCAGCTAAAACAACCAAAATAATGTTTGAACTACTATATGATACTAATATGGCTTATAACTATACCAACATGGTATACAATTTTACTAGTTAATTTCCGACAAATATATGATTATACTACTATTACATAACACAGATGCATAAAGAGAGAAAAAAATAGTGTACTACATATTAATATAAGGTATTTCAAGATATTGTATTATATTACTATTATTAAACGGAAATCAAATATTGTACCAATTAAATATAGCTAATACAACCAAAAATAATTCAACTAGCATATGATACCAATATAACATATAGCTATACAATAGGGTATATAGTTGGAATGAATTGTATACTAAAATGGTATATTTGTATACTATTTGAGTATACAGTACAAATTCGTCTTCTCCTCTGGTTCCACTATATTTCAATCCAAATTTCTAAAATTTACAATAAATCTCCACCAAATTGACTAAAACTTTAGCTACAACCTCCAATTAACTCAAATAAGCTCCAAACGCTATCAAATTTCAGTATAAAATTCTAAAAGGTACTATGAGCAATATTTAACCGCACCTACTTTGAATCAAACAAGAAATCTTCAAAAATAAAATTGAGCTTCAAGCCCAACAATGGTAGGACTATGGAAGCATCACCTCGAACTGGTTCTTCGTTACAAAAAATGTCAGGTTCTTGTTTCTCTGTCGTTGCTACAACATCTACTTCTTTACTGTATTTCTTCACTCAAAAACCTAAATTCTCAGTAGATCATCTTTCCTTAAGTACTTATAATACTCACTTCAACTTCAAGATAAACTCAACAAAACTCAAAGCCCATTTTCCCATTTCTTCTCTTTATTGTTCTTCAATCTTTTTGAGCACTTGTGCTTCTGTGTCTAACGGAGTTGAGGTTGTCCAAGATGATGACGAAGAAGAAATTGCATTGTCAGCCGAAGAAGAAGAGGAAATTGAAGAAAAAGAAGAAGGCGTTGAGTTGGAATCAGTTGAAGGTGGTAGATTGTACGTGCATAAAATGAGGAAGAAGAAGTACGGGTAAATAGTTTGGAGGCCATGAGTAGGAGTAATAAATAATTTGGGCATGAGCATTAAAGGGTAAATAATTTGGAATTAATGGGTATAAAGTGAGATTTTCTCGTCTAAATGGTGTCTCTCACCTTTCCTCCTTTTCTTTTATTGGTACATATAACAACAACAACAACTACCCAGTATACTCCCACCAGGTGGGGTCTGGGGAGGGTAATATGTAGGCAGTCTTACCCCTACCCAAAAGGGCAGAGAGGCTGCTTCCATGCGACCCTCGGCGCATAGGACAGAATGAAAAGCTGCATTGGAAAACAAAGACAAAATTAGTAACCAAGGCAAGACAAAACAAAATAACAAAACAAAGCATAAGTAATCCTGCAGAAATAACGTAAATGGTTATGTAAACATAAGGAACATAAATACCGTCGCAACCAAGAGGGGACCTAGGTTTATTGGTACATATAGTTTAATACATTTTCATTTCTGGGTGGATCAGGCCTGGTGTTTTGATTTCCGAAAACATGGAAATTTTCCAAAGCCAATCCAACTATGTAGTAGTTGTTAAATATTTTTTTTTTTTGCAAAAAGAAAGTGATGAAAATAAGGAGTACATAATCATTTCCTTTTTGCTCTAAGAATTATTAGCGCTTACTTGTGTTGCGTGACACTTCATAAGTTCATGGGTTTCATTTTGCAAGTGTTGCCATATGTAATGTTATTAAGTGTAGTGACACTAATTATGAAAATTATGGCTGTTAGTCGCAAACTACAAGTACTAGTAGTATTTAATAAGCATAAGCAACCGGACGTTAGCGTCAAAGAACTAAGTAGAAGCTATGATGCACAATATCTCATAGTCAACAAACTCCTGAACAACATTTGTTGCCACAAACAAGATCAAGATAATCTGTTGTTCAAGCATTTTAGAGGTTGGAAAGGGGGAGGGGCGTTATAGGACCATGTCACAGGGAATAACAACTAAGACAAAGAATCAAAACAAAAGGAGAAGGAAGTGTCCACGTGGATGGTGCAAATAAGGGACATAAAGATGTAAGTCAAGACCTCATTGGTCCGAAATCTATCCACCAGAGCTCTGTGATTTCATCTGCAGATTTCATCCATCCTACTTGGCTCCTTTCAACGTCCCCTTTTGATCTCATACCCTTATAACCAGGAATCTCACTTCTTTTTCCATAGTAGAAACAAGCATCCACAACTTTATATTGCAGTTTATTACTATCATTCTATTCTACACATAAAAAATAAGCATGGCTACAACTTCTGCTGCATTGCTGAATGGCTTGAGCTCCTCTTTCTTGACTGGTGGCAGGAAAAGTCAGGCCTTGTTGGGTGCTCCAGTTGCCGCCAGAGTTGGTGGTGTTGCCACTCCCAAGAGGTTCATTGTGGTGGCTGCTGCTCCTAAGAAATCTTGGCTTCCTGGTGTTAAAGGTGGTGGCAATTTGGTTGACCCGGAGTGGCTCGATGGCTCGTAAGTTCACCTTATATCTCTGACCCTCAACCCCCATCCCCTAGAGACAAATCTAGAATTTAAAATTGGTGCGTTCAGATTCTTCAGAACATGTATATATGGTTCGAGTAGAAAGCTTGAGCCGTGAATTTGCTCTGCCTTCATCGCTGTAACCCCCCCCCCCCCCCCCTTCCTTCTTTTGCAAAGGCTTAACTGCATTTGAACTTGCAGGCTCCCTGGTGACTATGGTTTTGACCCACTTGGTCTTGGCAAGGACCCTGCATTCTTGAAATGGTACAGAGAAGCAGAGCTCATTCACGGCAGATGGGCAATGGCTGCAGTATTGGGCATCTTTGTTGGTCAAGCCTGGAGTGGCATCCCATGGTTCGAGGCTGGTGCTGACCCTGGTGCTATTGCACCTTTCTCTTTTGGCTCACTTCTTGGCACTCAACTTCTACTCATGGGGTGGGTTGAGAGCAAAAGGTGGGTGGACTTCTTCAACCCTGAGTCTCAGTCAGTAGAGTGGGCAACTCCATGGTCCAAGACTGCTGAGAACTTTGCCAACTTCACTGGAGAACAGGGTTACCCTGGCGGCAAATTCTTTGATCCCTTGTCCTTAGCTGGTACACTTCAGGACGGTGTTTACATCCCTGACACAGAGAAGCTTGAGAGACTAAAGGTTGCTGAGATCAAGCATGCTAGACTTGCTATGTTAGCCATGCTAATTTTCTACTTTGAGGCCGGGCAAGGGAAGACACCCCTTGGAGCCCTTGGTTTGTAAAGGGATTTCGTATTATTTAACATTTCATTGTAAAGAGTCACTGGATGTAGAAAGAAGAAACTAAAGCTTGGATTTGTCCCTCCAAGCTTTTCTCCTTGAGAAAGTTTAAATTCTTCCCTTGAGACAGTTTATTATCTTACATAATTTATGTACACATTTAAGATTGCTCTGGCCCAAGTATTACAGTATAACAACTGTAACAATACAGAGGCAGAGACATGGTAGTAAAAATTCCATTCAAATGATTCAAGTATCCTGATTCCTGACTTAACATCTGAAGAACCTAGTTCAAGAATGAGCATAATCTGCAGTTTCAATTGAAAATTTGATCAAAATGTGGCAAAAGAACTTCACAACAACATAATTCAACCAGGAAGGCAGCATCGTCAGTGAGTTGCTGCCTTTCTGAGGTTACAAGAGCAATATCTCATACAACAAGAATTAGAATTGTCATAACAATGCACGGAAGGACAAAGAGACCTTTGCTCACAGATATAGGAAATACACATTCATCCTGAATGTAACAAACCATTTCGTTTAGCTTTGGCAAGGACAGAAACCAAAAGCTCATAGAACTACTCATCAGATGATCATTTTACTAGATTCCCTAGTTTAACATAAATGGGGCAGACAGAGGGACTGATCAGGTGCCAGAAAGTTGCCTAGCAACGGACTTGTAGCTGCACAGCGTTACTCGCTGCTTGTAGCCATCAAGAACTCACTCTCACAAACCACATCCCCTGCTAGATATGCCTTTCCTTCCATCTTTTATTCCAAACAGTTTTTGCAGCTTGATCAGTGTCATTCTCATTTTTTTATAAGGTTAAGATTTTATTGCTAAGGTACCAAGATGGTACAAACTATGAATCTAGTACATCATTTAGACAGAAACCAAAAAAAGAAGCAAATTACTGCATCCTTCTTCCTAATAAATCCAGAAAATCCATATACTGATCAAGATTCACTAACAGATTGCTTTTACACCAAAAGTAAAGATTAACTAAAAGTCTATTTTTAGTCCTAGAAATATGTTCCTTTTCAAAATTTTAACTGCTCTCTCGGTGCACGTTAGAGTGCATAGCACGTAGGCCATCAGCCATGGGGAGGGGACGACCGAAGAGAGCTGTTGCCACGACTCCGGCGAACGACATTGCAGGTACGAGCACTCCAATTCTGACCAAAAATCTAGATAGAGATCTAGGGAAAAGTCTAATGGAACAGTGGCCGTCATTGTCGATCATGAAGGAACCTGTAAAAACTCCATTAGATAAGACTGATCATAGTATTAAATGACTAATAACACTCCGATGATACATGCAAGCACAAATATGAACAAATCGGTCACAACTGGACAGAGAATGGATCCAATTACTGTTGAATTGGGGGTAACAGGGGATGCAGTGAAGGTAGCTCACCCTCAAGAGAGTTTACCTAATGTTGAAGCTGAAAAAGGGCAGAAGCAGTGGACGAATCTATTTACGGGATCGAATTATGCGGCGAAAGAAATGGATCTGAGCTTCATGCACCTATTATAAAAAATGGTGAGGTAACTGTGGAGCTCTGTAAGGAAGAGATAGAGGAGGAGACTCCAAAATGGAAGCTAGCACTAATACTGTATGTTGTTGGAGAAAGTCCAACAATAGGTGCCAAGGAAAGGTACATTGCATCAGTATGGAACTTTGTGGCTAAACCTAAGATGTATTATCATAATGATGGCTACTTTGTGGTTCGTTTCAATTCGATTGAAGATAGAGATGCGGTTCTGTATTCAGGGCCTCACATGTTGAACAATAAGCACATTATTGTCAAAGTGTGGTCGGCTGATTTTGATTTCAATAAAAAGGTGCTACAAACTATACCAGTATGGGTGAAATATCCCAATTTTCCTTTGAATTGCGGGGGAAAGAGGTCACTTAGTAGGATCAGCAGTGTATTGGGAATTATCTCTATGCAGATGCTTGTACTACTCAAGTAGATAGGATCTCATATGCAAGGGTGTTGGCTGAAATGGATGTGAATAATGAGCTGCCTAGATCTATTAAAGTGACTGATCATAATGGAAGGGAGTTTAGGCAGGAAATAGCATATGATTGGGTACCTGAGTTTTGTACTAAATGCATGCAAGTTGGCCATCAATGTAGAGTGGCTGATCAGAGTGGCCCAAAGGGAAGACTAAGCATGTAAGACAGAAGCAGGAATGGCAGCCCAAGGTGGTTTCCAAAGAACAGGAACCAGCTAAGGAGCAACTCTAGTTGAAGGAAACCACAAATGAAAGAATGCTAGTACTAGTACATCAATGGCTAGTACTAGTGCAGGAACTGAAAGAGGAACTGAGGAGCAAAGGTGGCAGACTGTTATAGGAAAATCAGCAGCTAGAAATAGCGAAAGACAACCAGCTGATGTAGTGAATGTCATCAATGGATTTGATCTACTTGCAGAGTCAAAACTACAGCTAGTTATGCCATGACAGATAGAGGGAGGAACAGGTAGACAGCAGGGTGATACTAGGCAAGAAGGTACTCTACAACTTCTGTTTAAACCTGTATGAAGTTAGTAACTTGGAACATTGGGGGATTAAATAAAGTCCCTAGACAAAAAGAGGTAAAGTGGTTCATTTGTAGTAAGAAAGTAAGCATGATAGCATTACTAGAACATAAAATAAAGAAGTAGAAGGCTGAAAAAGTTACAAGAAGAATTACTCCTGGGTGGGCATATTTAGAAAATTATGAGTACACTAGCAAAGGGAGAATATGGTTGTTACGGGACACAAATGAAATAGAGTGCAAAGAAGTGAGTAACTGCTCAGACTATTCACACTACAGTTTATATTAGGAGATTGGATATGAGGTTTACATTCACAGTTGTATGGCTTGCATAGTATTGAAGACAGAAGAAGTATGCGGAGTGAATAGGTTGCACTCAATACAACAAGGTCCATAGTTGATCATAGAGGACTACAATGCTATTAGATCAATTGAAGATAGACCAGTTGGAAATCCTGTTCAAGAATTGGAAGTAAGAAACTTCAATGAGTTTGTTGAAGATACTGGATTGATAGAAATGAAGACTAGTGGAAGGAACTTTACATGCACGAATGACCATACTTATAGCAAAATTGATAGAGCCCTACTCAATGCTGATTGGATGTTGGTAATGCCACAACCGGAGGTTTGGATTATGGACCCTCACTGTTCTGATCATTCACCATTGAGTATAGCACTGGAGGAGAACGAAGATTCAGGTCCAAGCCTTTCAAATTTCTAAAACATCTAGCTGAGCATGATGACTTTATAAAGATTGTTAATGAAGCATGGGAGAGGCCACTGGAACAGCACAATATGAGGTGGGTGTATCCGGCAAAAACAAAAGGGTAAAGCAGGCTATGAAGGTTTTAAATAATAATGAATAAAATGTTGTTGGTGATAGGATCAAGGTATGCAGACAGAAGTTGACTTGATATGCAAGAGCAAATGAGAGATCCTGGACAAGATGAAACCTTAGTAGCTGAAGAGAAGGAAATGAAAAAACAGCTGGAGAAGTGGCTAAGAGTGGAGGAAAACATTATGAGGCAGAAATCAAGAGTAAAATGGTTGCAGTTAGGTGATGCTAACACAGCATATTTCTTTGCTAATATGAAAAACAGATGCAACCAAAACAAGATTAGAAGATTAATAAGAGGAGATGGCAGCATAATGCAAACAAGGGACGACATTGAGAAGGAGGTGACAGGGTTTATCAAAATCTATTGGACTCATCAGCAAGTGAATTGCCTGCTATTAATCCAGCCATTGTGAGAGATGGTACCATGATGAATAGACAACAACTACAACTAATTGCAAAGATCACAAAGGAGGAGGTTTATCAGGCTTTGAAAGGGATCAGTGATAACAAAGCCCCTGGGTGTGATGGCTTTAATGCTCTATTTTCAAAAAAAGTTTGGCCTATAGTAGGAGATACAATCACAGATGCAGTCATGGAGTTTTTTGCTAGTTCCAATATGTACCAACCTATTAACTGCACAACGGTAACACCTATCCCTAAGAAAAGTCCTTCTAAAATTACTGAGTACAGGCCAATATTATGCTGCACAATTCTTTACAAGATTATATCAAAGATACTAACAAATAGACTTCAGGGAGTGATGGATGGACTGGTGGATAAGAGTCAGTCTGCATATGTTTTTGGTAGACTGGAGATTTGTGCAATGGATTATGAGCTGTGTTACAACAGTATCATACTCCATTACGATCAATGGGCAACCTACAAAGACATTTCATGCTAGGAAAGGATTGAGACCGGGAGACCCCCTATCTCCTTACCTCTTTGTATTGGTTATGGAGTATTTGATAAGGTTGTTGAAAACTCTTAAAAAGGATCCTAACTTCAACTATCATACTAAATGTGGCAAACTAAACATAGTACAATTGAGCTTAGCGGATGATCTACTACTATTCTGTAAAGGTGATGCCATGTCTGTTCAGCTATTATTTCAGTGCTTCCAACAATTCTCAAGGGCATCAGGACTGGAGGCAAATGCTGATAAAAGTTCCATATTCTTTGGTAGAGTACATGATGATCTGCAACATAGGATAATACAAGATTTGGGGTTTGTCAGAGGAACTCTACCAGTTAGGTACTTGGGGGTACCTCTAAGCTATAAGAGGTTATCATTGATATAGTGCCAACCTTTACTTGAGAAGATGCTAGGGAGAATTCAATCATGGACAACAAAATTCCTGTCTTATGCAGGGAGAATACAATTGATCAAGAGTGTGCTATTTCTATTAAAGTATACTGGTCTCAGGTGTTTGTGTTACCAAAGAAACTTATTCAACTTATTGAAAGAATATGCAGAACATTTCTTTGGACGGGGGGTGGGGGAGGGGGGTATAAGCATCAAGGAAAGCATTAGTATCATGGGACTTGTGTAAACCTAAAGCAGTCGGTGGTCTTAATTTGCTAGATATAGTGGAATGGAATAAGACGACCATATGTAAACTCCTTTGGAACCTGTGCAAGAAGAAGGATAGGTTATGGGTACAATGGATACATGTGTATTACAAGAAGCAGAATACAATGTGGGACACTGCACCAAAGCAAGCATCTTGGTTAGTGCAGAAGATACTTAAAGCCAAACAATACTTTGAGGAAGTTGGCTATAAAGAGGAGGATGTGGAGGAGATAAATAATTTTTTCTGTCAAGAATATGTATGGGAAACTGAGGGGGGAGTTTGATAGAGTACCATGGAGGAAACTGGCGCACAGTAGTATTGGAATACCAAAATGGAACTTCATAATCTACCTCGCAGCACATAAGAGATTAATGACAAAGACAGGCTGAAGGGTATGGGCTATGTAGAGAATGTAACATGTTCTTTATGTAATACTGAGGAGGAGACAGTGGATCATCCGTTTTTCAAATGTACCTTTGCATCGAGAATATGAGCAGCAATGCTACAATGGCAAGGGATCCAGAGGCAGTGTTTTGGATTGCGCGCAGCGACAAATAGCGACGAGGGCTCGCTTCAGTGAGCCGAGAGGCGCGCAGCGAAGCGCTCGCCTTTTTGATGTGAGGCGACAATTTATAAAAAAATATATTATATATATATAACTAAAAGCTCAATAACAATAATATGTTAATAAATATATCAATTTACAAATTAAAAACCCAATAGATAGTCATAGACTCATAATAGATTCATAAATTAAAGACTAATAGATAGCCATTTCACTGCTGTTTTACATAAAAAAAGTTATCTAGCCACTACGCAATTAATTCTACTATATAAAGAAGACAAAAAGAAATAGAGCAAAAAAAATCTGCCTTATGAGTCTGGAAAAAAACAGCACACTGCCTGAAAAATAAAAACAAAGCAAAACCATTAAAGAAGAAGACAAAACAGAGCCAAAAAGAAAAAAGAAGAGAAGAGGAGAAGCAGAATTATGGAACAGGCTCTGCTTCTGTCGACAAAAACAGAAGAAGAAAATAGAAAGAAGAAAGAGAAGAAGAGAAGCACAGCAGTTCTGCTCTGCTCTGCTTCTATCGAGAAAAACAGAAGAAGAAAAAAATTGAAATAAGAAGAGAAGAAGAGAACAGTATACTGCCTCAAGAAAAAAAAAATAGAGCAAAACCAAAAATTGATCAAAAAAAACAGAACAGAATAAAGAAGAAGTTATAAGACAAAACAGATCAAAAAAAAATAAGAGAAGAAGAAAAGTCTCAGTTTTTGCTCGACAAATAAAATACAAAACAGAACCTATTAGGCTCTGTTTCTGTCTGAAAAAAACAGAAGAAATAAGCAAGAAAAAAAGAAGAAAGAAGAAGAGAAGAGAATAAGAAAGAAGCACAAAATACATAACCTATTTGGCTCTATTTCTGTCGAAGAAAGAAGAAAGAAGAAAGAAGAAGCATACCTCTGTTTTTTGGCTGTTGAAGCTTGAAGAAGATGAAGCCACATGATGAAGAAGAAGACTGAAGAGAAGACTGGTTTGTTCGCAGGTGAAAAGCCCTAATATCTGAAGTTTTTTTGTTCGCAGGTGAAAAAGATCGAGCCTTAATTTCCGACTTTAAGTCTTCTCCCTTTCTCTTTTTTCTTTTTAAAATAGCGACGCTACAGTCGCTTCTCACCAAACAGTTGCCTCACGCCACAACCCGTGAAGCGAGCGCTATTTGAAATCGCATCGCAACAGAAGCTCTGAAGCGACAAACCCACGCCTCGCCTCACCTCACGCTATTAGCGCTAAGGCGGGCGCTATTTATAACACTGTTCAAAGGCAACCAATAATGTGGACAAATGAGCTTGAATGGGCAGGGAAGTACTACAGAGGGAGGAGTACAAAAGCTGAACTATATAAACTTGTGCTGGCAGGAACACTATTATATTTAGCAAGAAAGGAATGACAAGATTTCCAGCGGACTTCAACGATCATATGTCACTCTATGCAGAGCAATTACACAGGATGTGCATGGGAGAGGAGAAAACAAACACATGATACAAAGAAGATTAAGGGAACTTAACTACTATCCTAGTATGTCAGTTATAGGTAGTAGTTAGATTAATATGTTCTTGTATTGTAGTTGATGAAGGCAGAGGTGGAGCTAAAATTTGAGATGTATGTCCAGATTAAGCTCGAGTATAGTATGTACATATTTGTTTGAGAAATAAAATTTTATTTACCAAAAAAATATGTTCCCTTTCAGTGTCATTCTCATTATCAAGGTATTTCTAGCCATCATTTATGTTGTTTGGACTCTCCGAAAATGTCGCCGGTTGTGTGTCAAATACTTCAAAAGCAGTACATTTCTGGAGGATCCGACACAGGCACGGTAGCATTTTGGAGAGTCCGCGCAACATAGGCATCACTGGCTTCCTGAACCTTACTTTGTCTTTCCAGCTAAGAAGAAGTTCACTCTGGAGCCCGACCCTTCAGGTTACAATATAACCACCAGCTTGGGTAAGAGTAACTCGTGCAAATTAAGGACTTCACCTATATGTTCGGTAATGACTTGAAGCAACATGCTACATGAAGAAAGTTCAGAACCATCATCAGTAATTAGCATTGGCCTGAAAATCTGAAGTTGGTAATAAGACACCAAATTTATCCAATTACTTCGATTATAAAAAGAGGAACTCTAAACATGCCACACTCAATAAGACAAGACCATTGAACCAACGGAAATGCACATTCAGTATCAGTCATAGAATGAAGAAACAAGTCATATACATACCTCAACCATGAGAGCACTGCGCATTATAGCTCAGGGAAATGCCCAAGAAAGAAGTTATTACTGATGGTCATATTTATTATAGCCACAGGTGACAGTCCCGACTCTATTCAATCACTCTACCCACTAGAACAAACAGGTAAACTGAAAATAATGCAGCCCTCATCAGTAAATCAATCACATTGCTGAAACAAATGAATCAATCAACTATGCCTTATGTCAATCTTTCCTTTTTAGTTTTGAAATATGTAGTTAGAAGAAGAAATCAATCCCAAACTAGTTGGGGTGGGTATAGAAGTCCTACACATCCATTCCACTCTATTCGAGTCCATTTCATTCCAAAATTAACTAATTTGTCATTTCAAGTCAATAACGAAACAAATTAAGCACATTTTAACAAACAGATAACAAATGCAAACCGATGGGGCAAAATCTCGGAATCTGATTACTTCTAGGGAATGCTGGGTACCCTAATAAGCAAATCAAAATTCCAAACATTTGAAGGAGCTAACGAGCATGCGTATGACGGAAAAAAAGAGAACAAATAAATGGATTAATACATTACTCAATTCAATTGGCGTTTCAGTTTTTGGCATCATATTCTTCTACTGGGCAAAGGAAGGGAGGCATTCTCAAAGCCCTTTTGATAACTGAGAGCGGAGAAGATAGATGTGATACAGCCATAGAAGTCATTGGTGAAGGTGAATTGGGAGATTTGTGACTTGTAAAAGGATTTGTTTAAAGAAAAAGGGTATTTGGAGAAGGAGAAGAATCGAGGTCAACAGAAACAAGGTGGATTTTAGACTTTTAGGCGACCGTCGTGATCAGGAAGGCAAACGGGCGGGCTGGATCCCATATGGTTCGGCTCGAATAATTTAATTATTCGATCTGATTTATATTTAATACAAATAAAAAGGGGTTATCGGATCTACGACTTCTTATGTATAATCACTTTTGAGAGAATTTTTATACCCCGTTTGGCCATGAGTTTTGCCAAAATAAATTTGTAATTTATTTTCAAAACTCATTTTTACCATAAATTTTGCCCATATTTTGACAAAGTTCAAATCCCAAAATCACCTTAATTGTTAATTTTGGGCCAAAATTCTAAAACTTGAGAATTATATATATTTATAAAATAAAGTTGGAAAATATATTTTAAAAATATATGTCCAAATACATTGAAGATAGTACAACAAGTTCTATTGAAGTAGGATAAGTATACCAAGACAAGGAAACAATTGCAAAGTACTATTCTGTCATGTACAGGTTTACATTCAGGGTTAAAAGATCTAGTGCTAGAAGGTATGAACATATGAATAATCAAAGATTGTTATTTTTCTAAATTTGTAGTTTATTTGAAATTTTTTAGTTCTTCAGTTTTCGTTGTGATAATGTTTCTCATAACTGTAGTTGAATTGTAGTTATTTTGTATTTATATTGTATAATGTGATTATTAAAGCTACAAAAGGTATTTTAAAAATCTAAAATTTAACCCATTATTTAAAATATATTTATTTTGTAGCTATTGGCTGATGTGTGTTGGTGAAAATTGTACCTAACACTTCAAGGCAACTAGTATAAATGATTTTGCAATGTTCGAGGTCAGAGATTTCGACAAACAACACACATGCTCTTTAATGGATAATATATTCATACAAATCAAACCTACTGTCATGGTAGTTGGTAGCATGGTTATTCCATAATATTCTGATCCTAAGACAATTTATACCCCAAAAGACATTAAATTTGATATGTTGTCTGAACACGGCGTGAATCTAATGTACATGCAAGCCTGGAGAGCAAAGGAAAAGGCTTTATAATTTTTGAGAGGTCATCCTGCTGACTCCTACAAAAAAACTTAGGTATTTGTATATTCTAGAGAAGACTTATCTGAGGTCTGTAATTAAATTGAAGAAGACAAAGGATGATTGCTTCTTGCATGTATTTGTTGCGATTTGTACGTTAATCAGTGGTTGAGAATATTATAGGTCAGTTATAGTAGTTGATGGGACCTTTTTAAAGTCAGTATACAGGGGAATAATGCTAACAACTAGTACAATGAATGCACAGGTACTGAAGTTATATTAATAGAACTATTGTAGTTTCTATAAAATTTTTTTAGTACTTGCAGATTAATTGTAGAATAATTGTAGTTCTATATATATATATATATATATATATATATATATATATATATATATATATATATATGTATGTATGTATGTATGTATGTATATGTCTTCTTCTGCATTTTTACTGTAGCCAATTAATTACTTATTGTCACATAATGTAGGTACCATATTATCATTGGCATATACTGTTGTTGATTTAGAGAATGACGCATCATGGGAGTGATTTTTTGAGCAATTCTCCAACATCTACATCATATGTTTTTTTTATTCTCATCTCGGCTCTGATTTGTCGGGGAGTGGAACAATGAGTAGCCTTTGCAATTGCATGTGGAGATTTGCCTTGCTTTTTGGTTGATTTTGGGGATAACACACCCAAATCAAATGAGGGAATATTAGCTACTGCTGGTTTTTTAGGACTTCTTTTCGAAGCTTTGTTGTCTTCATTGATGAACTTCAACTGGAGTAAATGGGGGACCAACTTCGTTGAAGGGTTTCTTCAATTTTCTGTGAATATAGAGGGAGAATTTACTTTCAAAAGATGGGAAATAATAAACAGAACGTGGGTATGGTTAAAACGTGGGTGAGGCTGAGGGGTTAGGAGAGAGAAACGTGTGATGAGTGGGGATACTGGGATATACAGATTCCTTTAATTAAGGAGTAAAAACGTACAATTAATTGTACCATTAATTAATTATGGTATAGAATTATTAATTTGGTATACTAAATATAATTAAGTCAAACTTTAAACATTGAGGGTAATAAGGTTTCCTATGTGACATAGGAATATAAAAATATCTATATATACTACACATACTTTTAGAAGTATGTCAAATACTCATTCTATATGAGTTAGCAGGATTTGCCTTAAGGTCATCGATGTGGAAAACCCCTGGGTAAACAAAAAAGAATAAAGCACAAGTTTTTATTAATCTATATTATTACAAAAGCATGAATACAATGTTAGTTTACAAAAATAACCTTATAATATTAAGTATAATAACTCATAATAAAAGTACATAACCAGAATTCTAAATATTAATCTTATAATCCTATTTGTTTTATGATATAATATTACACATTAGGAATCCTACATGATTACCTTTAAGAATTCTATTAGTATAATTACTTTCAAGCTGTCTCATTCATATAAAATTGAACATATAAATATTTTTAGTCATGTAATCCTATTATTTTTTAGGATATACTATTTAAAAATTTCTACTACTACTTTAATTTGAAAATGTATTATAATGTCCTATTACCAATTTAACTTGAGAATGTATTATATTGTCCAAATTTATTTAGAAAAAGGAGAGCCTATATTATTATAAAAGCATAAATACAACACTAATATACCAAAATAGTCCTAAAATATTAAACGGAATAACTCATATGGAAAGGACATAACTACAATTACCTATTTTTTTTGAACTACAATACCTTCTATGCTAATTTTTAATATTTAAGATTTTAAAATTAATAAAATTTTGTCTATTAAATTCTTATTAAAAATATATAGGAAGGTTAATAAAATTAATTTCATAAGAATCCCCTGTTTTGGCAATACATTACCACTACATAATGTCCAATACCTAAAAAAAGTAATATTAAATGGACTGCATAAAGAATTAAAATTTAGTCAAAAACCCCACGATAATATATTTGAATTATTTTCTAATCAAATAATATATTTTTTTATAAATTTTTTGTGTAACATTAAAAAATATTCAATTATTAAAAAATAACTAAGAAAATATTTAAGAATATAAATGTGTGGGAAAGAGAAAAAAATAGTTGGTAAGAGTTAATACACTAATGGTTCTACAGAAATAAAAATCTAAAAGTAAAATGTCATATCAATCTTTTTCTCTTTAAAGATAAAATTTATAGTGGATAAAATTATAATTATAATTAAATATTTCAAATAAGAGATGAACTACTATTAAGATCCGAATCAACATAGAATGAATTATTTTTTATGTTAAACCAAATAACTAAATCTTTTAATTAATTATTTAACAAGAGAATCCAATTTAATCATTTTTAAATTCCTCACATGAGTAAAGTTCTTATTTAATTTTTAAAAAAATCTTAGAATACGTAAATTTGTTCCATAAGTATTAGAACACAAAGTAAAAAAGTTGGTATATTATTAAGAATCAAAATGCTATACACGTGTCTGAGGAAGCACAATCAAAACTAAATCATAAACTAGAATAAGCTTTCAAGATTATATTATAAAGAGTCGACTCTGCTAGAACAAGATTATTCTTTGTAGATGTCTCCGGCGGAATCGAAATAATATTTTTATGTCATGCATTATTTGCATATATCATATCAAGAGACATGATTGTTAGCAATACTAGTAAGTGGTGTACCAAAAACGATTTTATTATGAGATCACCCACTTTAGATTTGATATACCTCTTCAAACAACTTAAATAACTATCACAAATATGTCAAAGCAGAAATTTCTAAGGAAAGCAAAATTGATAATATGGGATGAAGAACTTATGACTAAGTATCAAATGATCGAAATAATTACCCGGGGTTCTAGAGATATATTGCATATTAATGAACCATTTTGTGAAAAGTTAATGGTTTGGAAGATAATTTATGTCAAGTACCACCAGTAGTTCCAAAATCGCAAAAGAAGAGAATATAAAAGCTAGCTTGACAAAGTTATACTTTTGGCCTCAAATAAAAAATAATTTAACTGACAAGAAATATAAAATAAGCACAAATCCAATTTTTAGTGTCTTCTTGCTTCATGTCGGAAACGAAGAAGAACATCTAATAAAAGAAAGATGAATTGGTTCTTCCTGAACACTTGGGTATCAGTTTAGATTAAATGCAATTTGTGCAAATCACATGATAGTATTAAAAAGATATATTAGGTAGCAAAAATAAATATGTTGATTGCAAAATTTTAGAGTAAAAACAAAAAAAAATTCTTTTTTTGACTCAGCAGAAAATGATACCATTAATTACTACCAAGAAGATTACTTAAATATTTTAAAACCAAATGACCTTCTATCATACATGTTTGTTGTGAAGTTAATTATTTCCTACGTATGTTAGTATCATCGTATATATAATAGACTAATTTAAAATTGAGCTTTCATGGTGTATAGGTTGATTTTGAAGAAAAATATGCTCGTGATGCTACTGAAAAACTTAGATACGCCGAATAGGTTATGTAATAGCACACATATGGTATATAGAAGTTTTGAAATAATGTCAGACATGCAAAAATTATGATACAGGTCAACGTGCTTCTAAGAATCTCCTTATTCCTGAATTCAACTTTCGTCTTTCGAAACTAAGGAATATTTTTTTTAATTTGTGTGAAAATAATTTTTGATATGTTTATGTTCTACAAATATAATAAATAAAGCACAAGAACAAAAATACTAAACATTGGATTATATTTACCGTAATATATTTTCCTACATGGACAACTGTATGTTACACTTTCTAGAGAGATATCAAGATCGACACAACAGAGCAACCAACGCATTATGAGGAAACATGCACAAAAAATTATTATCGACAAAGAAGTATTCGTTAAGATATCATCACATTAAATACTTTTAAACTATAATAAATAATTATCTAACTAACGTGACAATATTGATTATCTGTGTAAGTCTTGATGATGTCCTTTTATTTTAAATTTATATATTATGCTAATGTAATAATATTTTTCGGCATTTAGATGATTGTTGTATTATTATACATAAAATTTCTCTTATTGAATAAATTTTACCGTTCCTACATATAATAAATATTTAAATCATCACGTATTATTATTAACGTGCAACGTATGTTCATAAATATTAGTAATTAATATAAATTGTCATATCATGACTTATTTGCTAAGGTCAAATGATTGGATTTATTGGAACCTACCAAGATAAAAATCAAGGTTTGTATTGAGGGAAAGAGACGTCTCTTTTAGTAGAATTGTGTGATTAATTCATGGTATTAATTAATTTTTCATCCTTTAAGTCACTTTGCAACTGTATTTGAAGACTACAATGCTACTAAATTTGATGAAACTTAGAGAATTTCATCAATGTCTGTTTGCTAAGGTTTAGATTGTGTCACAACCCCAACCCCGGTCGTGATGGCGCCCAACATAATGCTAGGCAAGCCCAACCAATTCATCAACCTTAATCATTTTATACAGTTTTAATACAGATAATTTACTAAATCATAATACTGAAAGTATGCAATAAAACTAAAACATGCGGAATCCCAACTAATAAAATAACTACACAACCCGAAGAATCCGGTGTCATAAGTCTGAGCCTCTAATACCTGAGTATCAATCTACTACATATCGTTCTAAAGAATAGGAAGATCAGGGTTGCGGACGTCATGCAACTACCTTGATGCTCCCGAATAAACTGCTCGATAGAGAAATCCTTACTCAGCCTCAGATGTACCTGGATCTGCACGCAAGGTGCAAAGATTAATGTGAGTACTCCGGCCCAGTGAGTAACAAACATAAATAAAGGCTGAGAATAAGAAATCCTGAATAGGCACAAGTAATTTTATGAATATAGAAACCTGAACCAGATAGTATTCAATCAGTAAACTAATGACAACAATTATGAAAATGCAACAGATAAGTAAGTAAGTGACATGCAAATATGAAATTTAACACATAGTTTGGTACTCTCTAGTACTCGCTGCACATGTAACCCACTCCCTTTATTTAATGTCGACGGTGCTTACTGGGGGTGTGCAGACTCCAGGAGGGGCCCCTTAGAGCCCAAGCCCAATATAAGCCATCTCGTGGCATCAACTATGCCCTCGGCCTCATATCAATATCAATATAATACTGCTGCGTCGCGCAGCCCGATCCCATACTTAGTCCAGAATCACATAAGCCCCTCGGGCACAATAATATATAAATGTTCGGCCCAAACCCAGAAATATTATTAGTTTCAAGTTGGAGAAAAGATGGCTGAGTTTGAAAAATAATATTAAATGCCAGGACTGAGTTCAATAATACGTAAAAATGGTAAGGAACCAGTAATAGCAATCCCTGAAGGATTCAATCAATTGACACGAAGCTCAAATATAACAATCAGCTCAAATTATAATAATAATAAGGAATTTCAGTTAAATACGCAGTATATTCATCTACTGGGACGAACCAAGTCACAATCCCCAACGGTGCTCTACCTCACGCTCGCTATCCGGCGTGCAAGTCACCTTATTATAGCACTACGATATGCAAATTCGGGGTTTCAAACCTCTCTGACATCATTTACATCTATTACTCACTTCAAGCTGACCAAAATCCTAGCTCGTTATGCCTTTGCCTTTCAAGTCGACCACATCGCGCGTCGAATCTGATAAAAATCACAACGAATATATCATAATATGCCAATAGAACAATACCCAATCGAAAACAATCAAAAAATAGCAAAAATCTCAAAATTAGCAAAACCCGAGCCCCGGACTCACTTTTCCAAACTCAGAAATTCTTATGCCAACGGGTTCCTTATCCCGACACGAGTCTATACATATAAAGAACACCAAAATCGAAGTCCAAATGACCCTTCAAATTTCAGTTTGCAATACCCAAACTCAAGCCCGAATTCTTCCCCCTTTTTGCTAAGTTTACATGAATTTCTACGTTAATTCTACAACTAAATCATGTTTTTTGTTCATAGAACTCACCTCCAATCAATACCAGTACAGACACTCTTCAATCTCCATCCAAAAGCTCTTAAAAATTGCCCAATGCCAAGTGAGAAGTGAGGGAAACTGACTAAGTTCAAATTTTTTTCATAACTGGACACAACTCTCAGATGTCGCATTTGCGACACTTGGTTCGCAAATGCGAATGTCGCAATTGTGAATGTGAGCCTCTCCTGCCGAGGTTGCAAATGCGAACCCAGTCTCAGCCAACCTTTTCGCAAATGTGAGGCCTCACTCGCAAATGCGAGATCGCAAATGTGAGGCCTCACTCGCAAATGCGAGATCGCAAATGTGAACCCTATACTCACATTTGCTTCACATTTGCGAGGCCTGCAACTACTGCTGCATTTCCAAGTTTAAAACTTCCCGTTTAGCCATCCGAAACTCACCCGAAGCCCCTAGGACCTCAACCAAAAGTGCCAACCCATCCTAAAACATCATTAAAACTTGCTCCAATCATCAAAACACCACAAACAATACCAAAACCATCAAATTACATCGGATTCAAGCCTAAGTTCTTGTAAAACTTCCAAAACATGCATTTGATCAAAAACCCAACCAAAACACTTCTGAATGACCTGAAATTTTGCACCCACATACCAAATCACCTAACAAGGCTGCATAAAATCTTGGAATTCCATTCCGACCCTCGAATCAAAATCCCACCTATCAACCGGAATTTGCCAAAATACTAACTTTGTCAATTCAAGCCTAATTCTACCCCGGACCTCCAAAATCAGTTTCGATCACACTCCTAAGTCACAAATCATCCCCCGTAGCTAACCGAATCATCGGAATTCACATATGAGCCTCCTAGCACATAAGCCAATATCTAGTTGACTTTTCCAAAACAAGCATTCCTTAAAGAGACTAAGTGTCTCATTTCCTTGTCAATTCAATCCAAATCAACTTATTCATACAAAACACTCATTATGAAGCATAAAGAAGCTGAAAATGGGGAAAACGAGATGGTAACTCACGTGACGACGGGTCAGGTCGTCACATCCTCCCCAACATAAATAAATGCTCGTCCTCGAGTGAGTCAAGAAACATACCTGAAGCCTCAAATAGTTGAGGGTATCTGCTCCGCATCTCTCGCTCGATCTCCCCGGTAGCCTCCTCCACGGGCCGACCTTTCCACCGCACCTTGAACGAAACAACATCCTTTGACCTCAACTTCCGAACCTGACGATACAAAATGGTTGCTGGCTCTATATCATAAGTCAAATCACCATCTAACTGAACTGTACTGAAACCCAAAACATGGGACGAGTCTCTAATATACTTTCGGAGCATAGAAACATAGAAAATTGGATCACGCTCGAGAAGCTGGGTGGCAAGAGAAGATCATAAGATACCTCCCTAATCCTCCTAAGTAACTCAAAAGGCCCAATGAACCGCAGACTCAACTTTCCTTTCTTTCCGAATCTCATATCACCCTTTGTGGGTGAAACCTTCAGCAAACCCTTCTCACCAATCAAATAAGATACATCTCGGACCTTCATGTCCGCATAAACTTTTTGCCTCGACTGCTCTGTATGGAATCTCTCCTGAATTATCTCACCTTCTCCATTGCATCTTGAACCAAATCTGTCCCCAACAATCTAGCCTCACCTGGCTCGAACCAACCAATTAGAGATCTACACCCTCTCCCATACAAGGCCTCATACGGTGCCATTTGAATGTTGGAATGATAGTTGTTGTTGTAGGCAAACTTTGCAAGAGTAGAAACCGATCCTATTACCCTCCAAAATCAATTACACAGGCACGTAGCATATTCTCTAATATCTGAATGGTGCGCTCGGACTATCCGTCTGTTTGAGGATGAAAGGCTGTACTCAACTGTACCTGAGTACCCAAATCTCACTGGACCGTCTCCCAAAACTGAAAGGTAAACTGAGTGACCCGATCTGTTATGATGGAAACTGGGACACCATGCAACCGAACAATCTTTCGAATATATAACTCTGCCAGCCGCTCTGAAGAATAAGTAGTACAAACCGGAATAAAGTGTGCGGACTTGGTCAGCCTGTCTACAATCACCCAAATAGCATCGAATTTCTTCAAAGTCCGTGGGAGTCCAGTAACAAAGTCCATAGTGATCCTCTCCCACTTCCACTCGGGAATATCCATCTGCTGCCAAACCACCCAGTCTCTAATGCTCATATTTCACCTACTGACAACTAAGATACCGTGCTACATACTCCAGAATATCTCTCTTCATCCTCCGCCACCAATAGTGCTATCTAAGATACTGACACATCTTCGCGGCACCCGAATGGATGGAATACCGTGAGCTATGAGCCTCCTCCAATATCAACTCCCGAAGCCCATCCCCATTAGGCATGCAAATCTGGCCCTACATCCTCAACACACCATCATCTCCAATGGTCACATCCTTGGCTTCATCATGTTGAACCCTGTCCTTAAGGACAAGAAGATGCGGATCCTCATACTGACATTCTCTGATGCGGTCATACAATAATGACTGACCACACAAGCCAACACCCGACTAGGCTCTGAAATGTCTAGTCTGAAAAATCGATTGGCCAAGACCTGAACATCAACTGCAAATGGCCTCTCCTTAACTGGAATGTATGCCAAGCTCCCCATACTTACCGCCTTTTGGCTCAAAGCATCAGCCACTACTTGGGACTTCACCGGGTGATATAGAGGGGTTATATTAAAATCCTTATGTAATTGTAGCCACCTCCGTTGCCTCAAATTACGATCCTTTTTCTTGAATAAATGTTGAAGACTACGATGATCAATGAACACCTCACAAGATATGCCATACGTCATACGCCATACAAGTAATGCCTCCAAATCTTCAATGCATGAACTATAGCATCTAGCTCCAAATCATGAACGGGGTAGTTCTGCTAATGGGGCTTCAACTGACGGGAAGCATAAGTGATAACTCTACCCTCTTGCATCAATACACAACCAATCCCCACTCGCGAAGCATTGCAATATACCATATAAGAACCTGAAGCTAATAGCAAAACCAATACTAGAGTTATGGTCAAAGCTGTCTTGAGCTTCTGAAAGCTCTCCTCACACTCGTCCGACCATACAAATGCAACGCCCTTCGGAGTCAACTTGGTCAAGAGCGATACAATAGAGGAAAAACACTAAAGAATCAGGCGATAATAACCTGCCAACCCAAGGAAACTACAAATCTCTATGGATGAGGACGGTCTAGGCCAACTCTGCACCGCCTCTTCTTCGGGTCAACTAAATACCCTCGTTGGACACCATGTGTCCCAAGAAAGCCACTGAACTGAGCCAAAACTCACACTTGGAGAACTTTGCATAAAGCTTCTCCTCCCTCAATCTCTACAATATAACTCGCAAATGCTGCGCGTGCTCCTCCTGACTACGCGAGTACACTAGAATATCATCAATAAACACTATGACAAATGAATCCAGATAAGGCCGAAATACATTGTTCATGAGATGCATGAACGCTGCTGGGGCACTGGTCATCCCGAAAGACATAAAAGAAACTCATAGTGACTATATCTAGTTCTGAAAGCAGTCTTATGCATATCTGAATCCCTGATCTTCAACTGGTGATAACCCGAATGGAGATCAATCTTGGAGAAAACCATTGCTCCTTGAAGCTGGTCAAATAGATCATCAATGCAAGGTAGGGGATACTTGTTCTTCACTGTTTCTTTGTTCAATTGCCTATAATTGATTCATATCATGTTGTGCCATATTTCTTCTTCACGAACAGAACTGGCGCACCCCAAGGTAATGCACTAGGCTGAATGAACCCCTTATCTAGGAGCTCCTGAATCTGCTCCTTCAGTTCTTTCAACTCCGCTGGTGCTATACGATATGGCGGAATAGAGATGGACTGAGTGCCCGACACAAGGTCAATACCAAAATCAATGTCCCTGTCCAGTGGCATGCCTGGCAGGTCTGCAGAAAATACATCGGGAAAATCCCTCATAACTGGAACATAATCAATGCTAGGAGTCTCAGCTCCAACATCGCTCACAAATGCCAAATAGGAAAGAAAACCCTTCCAAACCATACGCTGGGCCTTTAAGAAAGAAATAATTCTACTATGGACATAATCAGTCACACCACGCTACTCGATCCGCGGTACACCCGGCATAGCATAAATGACTGTCTTAGCATGACAATCTAGAATAGCATGACACGGAGATAACCAATCCATGCCCAAGATAACGTCAAAGTCCACCATGTTCAATAGCAATAAATCAATTCGGGTCTCCAAAGCCCCAATAATCACAACACATGACCGGTACACATGATCCACAATAACAGTATCGCCAACCGGGGTAGACACATGAACATGTAAAGATAGGGACTCACAGGCATACTGACATAACGAGCAAAATATGAAGATACTAGGAATAGGTGGAACAAGGATCAAATAATACTGAGGCGTCTCTATGGCAGACTGAAACAATACCTATAATGACAGCGCATGAAGCAATGGCAACTGTCTTTTCCGGCATAACATCGAAATGAGCCTGGCCACCGTCTGATCGGTCTCCACCTCTGGGGCGACCCCTGGCTGCCTGATCTCCACCCTTAGCTGGCTGGGTGAGTGATGAAGTAGCTGGAGCAGAAGTCAAGGGCTGACCCCTTTGCTGATGCTGTCTGCCACAAAGTCGAGGGCACTGCCTCCTCAAGTGACCAAACTCTCCGCACTCATAGCAATTGTCCAGTGCTGGGGATGGGAACTTAAGGGAACCCCTCACACCAGAGCGACTATCAGATGCACTCGACGCAGAAGAACCCTAAGCTGATGGGGTATGAGATGAACTTTGAGTACGGAGGGAGCTGAGTAAAGACTTGCCCTGCTGGGACCCATGATGACCACAACTTGAAGATCCCGCCACGATACTCTGTACGATCCAATTGAGCAGGCTTGAAAGAGCGACCTCCACATGTTGGAAGTTTCCCCTCGAAGGAGCACCACTGTAACTGCCTAATCCCGAGGCCTCGTGGCCTCCCACTCCTCTCGTGCTCTTTAGAAAGCCGACTCGATATCACGAGCGATATCCACAACCTCCTCAAACGTATCACCCAATACTCTCTCACTAGTCATCAAAATACGGAGATGGTAGTTAATCCCATCCACCAATATCCTAATCCTCTTACGATCTGATGGAATCATCCATATAGCATGACGGGCCAACTGTGAAAACCTTATCTCGTATTGTGTCACTGTCATATTCCCCTGCGTCAACAACTCAAAATGCCTTCACAACTCCTATCTGTGGGACTGAGCTACATACTTTTCCAAGAAAAAAAGCGGAGGCCAAGAAAGGGGCGCTGCACCGACAGGCCTACGCCTCTCAAAGTCCTCCCACCAAGTAAGAGCAACCTCGGTAAACTAAAAGGTGCTAAATGCCAAACCACTCGACTCAAGGATCCCCGCCATACGGAGTATATACTGACATTTATCAAGAAAACCCTGGGCATCCTCACCCTCAGCACCACTGAATGTCGGAGGCTGGAGCCTACTAAACCTCTCGAGACAATGCTGCTCATCGTCTGGCATAGCTGGAACCACAAAGCCCTGAACTGGTGCAACCTGCTGAGCTAGAGGTGCCTTTGGTATCTGTAGTCTTTGCACAACCTGCTCAGGTGTGCGAGCAGCGGGGGTTTGATTGCCTCCCCCGGCCTGTGAAGTAGCAACTACTGTGGTGGTTGCTGATACTGCCTGAGCCTGGCAGTATAGATTGATAATATCTGTGCCAAGGTCTCCTGAAAACCCGGAATCATGATAGGCACTGCTGGTGCCTGAACTAGTGCTGCTGGTGTGACGGCCGCTGGAGCATGATGTACCTGGATCTGCACGCAAGGTGCAGGGGGTAATGTGAGTACTCCGACCCTGTGAGTAACAAACATAAATAAAGGTTGGGAATAAGAAATCCTAAATAGGAACAAGTAATTTCATAAATGCAGCAACATGAACCGGATAGTATTCAATCAGTAAACCAGTGAAGGCAATTATGGAAATGCTACAACAAATAAGTAAGTAAGTGACATGAAAATATGAAATGCAATCATAGTCCGATACTCTCTAGTACCCACTGCGGCATGCATCCCGTTCCCTTTAATTATCATCGACGACGCTCACTGAGGGTGTGCAGACTCCGGGAGGGGCCCCTTACAGCCCAAGCGCAATATAGGCCATCTCGTGGCATCAACTAGGCCCTCGACCTCATATCAATATCAATATAATACTGTTGCGGCGCGCAACCCGATCCCATGCTCAGTCCAAAATCACATAAGCTCCTCGGGCACAATAATATATAAATGTTCAGCCCAAACCCCATTAGAAATATTATTTAAGTTTCGAGTTAGAGAAAAGATGGTTTAGTTTAAAAAATAGTATTAAATGCCAGGACTGAGTTCCACAATACGTAAAAATGATAAGGAACCAGTAATAGCGATCCCTGAAGGATTCAATCAATTGGCACGAAGCTCAAATATAGCAATCAGCTCAAATTATAATAATAATAAGGAATTTCAGTTAAATACACAGTATATTCATCTACTAGGACAGACCAATTCACAATCCCCAATGGTGCTCTACCCCACGCTCGCTACCCGGCGTGCAAGTCACCTCATAATATAGCACTACGATGTGCAAATCCGGGATTTCAAACTTTCAAGACAGTATTTACATCTATTACTGACTTCAAGCCGGCCAAAATCCTAGCTCGCTATGCCTTTGCCTTTCAAGTGGACCTCCTCGCGCGTTGAATCTGATAAAAACCATAACAAATATGTCACAATATGCCAATAGAACAATACCCAATCAAAACAATCAAAAAATAGCAAAAACCTCAAATCTAGCAAAACCCGAGCCCCGAGATCAGTTCTCGAAACTTAGAAATTCTTATGCCAACGGGTTACTTACCTCGCACGAGTCTATACATATAAAGAACACCAAAATCAGAGTCCAAATGACCCCTCAAATCCCGATTTGCAATACCAAAACTCAAGCCCTAATTCTTCTCACTTTTTGCTAAGTTTACATGCATTTCTAAGTTGATTTTACAATTAAATCACGTTTTTAGTTTATAGAACACACCTCCAATAAATCCCAGTAGAAACCTACTTCAATCTCCATCATAAAGCTCTCAAAAATTTCCCAAAGCCAAGTGGAAAGTGAGGGAAACGGGCTAAGTTCGGATTTTTTTTATTACTGGACACAACTCTCAAATGTCGCATTTGCGACACTTGGTTCAAAAATGCGAACATCGAAATTTCGACAAAACCTTCATTATTGCGAAGGTGAGCCTCTTCTGCCGAGGTCGCAAATGAGACATCTGGCTCGCAATTGCTGACCCTGCCAAGGTTGCAAATGCAACACATTTCTCGCAAATGCGAACTCTTCCAAGGTCGCAATTGCGATCTAACTATCACAAATGTGAACCCTGCCTCAAGTCAGCTTTTTCGCAAATGCGTGGCCTCACTCACAAATGCGAACTCTTTTCTCGCATTTGCGAGGCCTGCAACTACTGTTGCATTTCCAAGGTTAAAATTTCCCATTTAGCCATCGAAACTCACCCAAGACCCCCGGGGCCTCAACCACAAGTGCCAACCCATCCTAAAACATCATTTGAACTTGCTCCAATTATCAAAACACCACAAACAATACCAAAACCATCAAATTATATCGGATTCAAGCCTAAGTTCTTCTAAAACTTCCGAAACAAGCATTTGATAAAAAACCCAACCAAAACACTTCTGAATGATTGAAAATTTTCACCCACATCCCAAATAACTTAACGAGGCTACAACAACTCTCGAAATTCCATTCCGACCCTCGAATCAAAATCTCACCTACCAACCGGAATTCGCCAAAATACTAACTTCGCCAATTCAAGCCTAATTCTACACCAGACCTCTAAAATCACTTCCAATCACACTCCCAAGTCACAAATCATCCACCAAAGCTAATCGAATCATCGAAATTCACATCCAAGCCTCCTTGCACATAAGTCAACATCCGGTTGACTTTTCCAAAACAAGCCTTCCTTAAAGAGACTAAGTGTCTCATTTCCTTCTCAATTCAATCCAAATCAACTCTTTCACACAAAACACTCATAATGAAGCATAAAGAAGCTAGAAAATAGGGAAAACGGGGCAGTAACTCATGTGATGACGTGTCAGGTCATAACATCCTCCCCAACTTAAACAAACGCTCGTCCTCGAGCGAGTCAAGAAACATACCTGAAGCCTCAAATAGGTGAGGGTATGTGCTCCGCATCTCCCGCTTGGTCTCCTAGGTAGCCTTTTCCACTGGTCGACCTCTCCACTGCACTTTGACCGAAGTAACATCTTTTGACCTCAACTTCCATACCCGACGATCCAAAATGGCTGCTGGCTCTATATCATAAGTCAAATCACCCTCCAACTGAACTGTACTGAAATCCAAAACATGGGACGAGTCTCCAATATACTTCCGGGGCATAGAAACATGGAAAACTGGATGCACGCTCTACAAGCTGGGTGGCAAGGCAAGCTCATAAGCCACCTCCTTAATCCTTCTTAGTAACTCAAAAGGCCCAATGAACCGCGGACTCTACTTTCCTTTCTTTCCGAATATCATAACACCCGTTGTGGGTGAAACCTTCAGCAAAACCTTCTCACCAATCACATAAGATACATCTCGGACCTTCCTGTCTACATAACTTTTCTGCCTCGACTGCATTGTACGGAGTCTCTCCTGAATCATCTTCACCTTCTCTAATGCATCCTGAACCAAATCTGTCCCCAACAATCTAGCCTTACCGGGCTCGAACCAACTTACTGTTGATCTACACCATCTCCCATACATGGCCTCATACGGTGCCATCTGAATGCTGGACTGATAGTTATTGTGATAGGCAAATTCTGCAAGCGGTAGAATTCGATCCCATGACCCTCCAAAATCAATAACATAGGCACGTATCATATCCTCTAATATCTGAAAGGTGCGCTCGGAATGTCCGTCTGTCTGAGGGTGAAAGGCTGTGCTCAGCTATACCTAAGTAGCCAACTCTCACTGGACCGTCTGCCACAACTGAGAGGTAAACTGAGTGCCCTGATATGATATGATGGAAACTGGGATACCATGCAACCGAACAATCTCTCGAATAGATAACTCAGCCAGCCGCTCTCAAGAATAAGTAGTACAAACCAGAATGAAGTACGCGGACTTGGTCAGCCTGTCCACAATCACCCAAATGGCATAGAATTTCTTCAAAGTTCTTAGGAGTCCGGTAACAAAGTCAATAGTGATCATCTCCCACTTCCACTCAGGAATATCCATCTGCTGGTGCAAGCCATCCGGTCTCTAATGCTCATATTTCACATGCTGACAATTAAGACACTGTGCTACATACTCCACCATATCTCTCTTTATGCTCCGCCACCAATAATGCTGTCTAAGATACTGATAAATCTTCGTGGCACCCGGATGGATGGAATACCACGAGCTATGGGCCTCCTCCAAAATCAACTCCCAAAGTCCATCCCCATTGGGAACGCAAATCTGTCCCTGCAACCTCAACACACCATCATCTCCAATGGTCACATCCTTGGTATCATCATGCTGAACCCTGTCCTTAAGGAAAAGAAGATGCGTATCCTCATACTGATACTCTCTGATGCGGTCATACAAGGAAGACTGAGAAACCACACAAGCCAACACCCGACTAGGCTCGGAAATGTCTATCTCACAAAACGATTGGGCAAGGCCTGACATCAACTGCAAATGGCCTCTTCAAAACTGGGATGTACGCCAAGCTCCCCATACTTTTCACCTTTTGGCTCAAAGCATCGGCCACTACTTTGGATTTTCCTGGGTGATACAGAATAGTGATATCAAAATCCTTAAGTAACTCTATCCACCTATGTTGCCTCAAATTAAGACCCTTTTGCTTGAATAAATGCTGAAGACTGCGATGATCACTGAATACCTCACAAGATATGCCATACAAGTAATGCCTCCAAATTTTTAATGAATGAATTATAGCAACTAGCTCCAAATCATGAACGGGGTAGTTCTGCTCATGGGGCTTCAACTGACGGGAAGCATAAGTGATAACTCTACCCTCCTGCATTAATACACAACCAATCCCAACTCGTGAAGCATCACAATATACCGTATAAGAACCTGAAGCTGACGGCAAAACCAATACTAGAGCTGTAGTCAAAGTTGTCTTGAGCTTCTGAAATCTCTCCTCACACTCGTCCGACCATACAAATGCAACGCCCTACTGAGTCAACTTGGTCAAGGGCGATTCAATAGAGGAAAAACCCTGAACAAACTGGCGATAATAACATGCCAACCCAAGTAAACTACGAATCTCTGTGGCTGAGGATGGTCTAGGCCAACTCTGCACCACCTCTATCTTCTTCAGGTCAACCTGAATATCCTCGCTGGAAACCACGTGTCCCAAGAAAGCTACTGCACTGAGCCAAAACTCACACTTGGAGAACTTTGAATAAAGGTTCTCCTCCCTCAATCTCTCCAATATAACTCGTAAATACTGTGCATGACCTCCTGACTACGCGAGTACACCAGAATATCATCAATGAACACTATGACAAATGAATCCAGATAAGGCCGAAATACACTGTTCATCAGATGTATGAACGCTACTAGGGCATTGGTCAGCCCGAAAGACTTAACAAGAAACTCATAGTGACTATATCTAGTCCTGAAAGTAGTCTTATGAATATTTGAATCCCTAATCTTCAACTGATGATAACCCGAATAGAGATAAATATTGGAGAACACCATTGCTCCCTGAAGCCGGTCAAATAAATCATCAATGCAAGGCAGGGGATACTTGTTCTTCACTGTTTCTTTGTTCAATTACCTATAATCGATGCACATTCTGGTTGTGTCATATTTCTTCTTCACAAACAGAACTGGCGCACCCCAAGGTGACACACTAGGCCAAATGAATCCCTTATCTAGGAGCTCCTGAATCTGCTCCTTCAATTCTTTCAACTCCGCTGGTGCCATACGATATGGCAGAATAAAGATGGGCTTAGTGCCTAGGTCAATACCAAAATCAATGTCTCCGCCTGGTGGCATGCCAGCAGGTCTTCAGGAAATACATCGAGAAAGTCCCTCACAACTAGAACAGAAACAATGCTAGGAGTCTCAACTCCTACATCCCTCACAAACGCCAAATAGGAAGCAAATCTTCCCAACCGTACGCTGGGCCTTCAAGAAAGAAATAACTCTACTAGGGACATAATCAGTCACACCATGCCACTCGATCCGCGGTACACCCGGCATATCCAACATGACTGTCTTAGCATGACAGTCTAGAATAGCATGACACAGAGATAACCAATCCATGCCCAAGATAACGACGAAGTCCACCATGTTCAATAGCAATAAATTAACTTAGGTCCCCAAACCCCTAATAATCACAACACATGACCGGTACATACGGTCCACAACAACAGTATCGCCCATCGGGGTAGACACATAAACAGGTAATGATACGGACTCCCAGGACATACTCACATAACGAGCAAAATATGAAGATACATAGGAATAGGTGGAACCGGGATCAAATAATACTGAGGTGTCTCTATGGCAGATTGAAACAATACCTGTAATGACAGCGTCTGAAGCAATAGCATCTGTCCTGCCCGACATAGCATAGAAACGAGCCTGGCCACCGCCTGATCGGTCTCCACCTCTAGGGCGACCCCTAGCTTCTTGATCTCCACCCTTAGCTGGGTGGGTGGGTGATGAAGTAGCTGGAGCAGAAGTCGAGGTCTGACCCCTCTGCTGATGTGTCTGCCACGAAGTCGAGGGCACTGCCTCCTCAAGTGACCAAACTCTCCGCACTCATAGCAGCTGCCAGGTGCTGGGGATGGGGACTAAAGGGAACCACTCGCAATAGAGTGACTAGCAGATTTACTCGGCGCAGAAGAACCCTTAGCTGATGGGGCATGAGATGAACTCTGAGCAGGGAGGGCGCTGAGTAAAGACTGGCCTTGCTGGGACCCATGATAACCACGGCCTGAAGATCCCCCACGATACTCTGGACGATCCGACTGAGCAGGCCTAAAAGAGTGACCTCTACCATGCTGGAACTGGCCCCTCGAAGGAGCACCACTATAACTGCTCGATCAACGAGGCCTCTTGGCCTCCCTCTCCTCTCTCTCTCTTCGGCGAACCGACTCGATCTCACGAGCAATATCCATCACCTCCTCAAACGTAGCACCCAATACTCTCTCTCTAGTCATCAAAATACGGAGATGGTAGTTAAGGCCATCCACAAATCTCCTAATCCTCTCATGATCTGATGGAACCATCCATATAGCTTGATAATCCAACTATGAAAATCTTATCTCGTACTGAGTCACTGTCATATCCCCCTGCGTCAACCATTCAAACAGCCTATGCATCTCCTCTCTACGGGACTGAGGTACATACTTTCCAAAAAAAGAGCGTAGAACTGCTGCCAAGAAAGGGGCGCTGCACCGATAGGCCTATGCCTCTCAAAGTCCTCCCACTAAGAAATAGCAGCCCCGGTAAACTGAAAGTAGGTAAATGTCACACCACTCGACTCAAGAATCCCTGCCATACGGAGCGTACATTGACATCTGTTGAGAAAACCCTGAGAATCCTCGCCCTCCGCACCACTAAATGACGGAGGCTGGAGCCTACCGAACCTCTCGAGACGACATTGCTCATCGTTTGGCATAGCTGGAACTACGAAGCCCTGAACTGGTGCAATCTGCTGAGCTGGAGGTGCCTCTGGTGTCTGTAGTCCCTCCACCACCTGCTAAGGTGTGCGAGTAGCGGGGGTCTGATTGTCTCCCCCGGCGTGTGAAGTAGCAACTGCTGTGGTGGTTACTGAAACTTCCTTAGCCAGGCCAGTACAGACTAATAATATCTGTGCCAAGGTCTTCTAAAGACCCGGAATCCCGATAGGCACTGTTGGTGCCTGAACTGGTGTTGACAGCTTGATCCTGATCTTGAGCTGGGGCAACTGGTGGATCAGCACGCTTTGCCCCGGCTGCTCCGCCTCTGCCACAACCACGAAAGCGTCCACGGCCTCTGGTGGCCTTAGTAGGTGGTACTGGTGGTTGTCCACCATGTTCGGTAGCTCGTGTCCTCACCATCTGTGAGAGAATAGAATATTAGAAGTTTATTTCTCAGTTCAACAAAGCCGCACGACAAGAATTTCAAGAATGTGAAGTTTCCCAAAAGGTTTTGCAGCCTCTCGAAGATAAGTACAGATGTCTCCGTACCAGTCCATGAGAATCTACTAAGCCGGCTCATGGCTCGCGAGACCAAGTAACCTAGGCTCTGATACCAACTTGTCACAATTCCAACCCCGGTCGTGATGGCGCCCAACACACTACTAGGCAAGCCCGACCAATTCACCAACCTTATTCAATTTATACAGTTCATGAGTTAATTAACACAGATAATTTACTAAATCACAATACTGAAAGTCTGCAATAAAACTAAAATATGCGGAATCCCATGTAATAAAACAACTACCCAACCCGAAGAATCCAGTGTCACAAGTCTGAGCCTCTATTATCTGAGTATAAATCTACTACATATCGTTCTAAAGAAATGCAGAAATTAAGCAAATAAGGTAGAAGGAAGATCAAGACTGCGGACGTCATGCAACTACCTTCATGCTCCCGAATAAACTGCTCAGTAGAGAAATCCTCACTTAGCCTCAGATGTACCTGGATCTGCACACAAGGTGCAGGGAGTAATGTGAGTACTCCGACCCTCTGAGTAACAAACATAAATAAAGGATGAGAATAAGAAATCCTGAATAGGCACTAGTAATTTTATAAATACAGCAACTTGAACCAGATAGTATTCAATCAGTAAACCAATGACAACAATTATGGAAATGCTACAACAGATAAGTAAGTAAGTGACATGCAAATATGAAATGCTACACATAGTCGGGTATTCTCTAGTACACGCTGCGGCGTGCAGCCTGCTCCCATTATTTATCGTCGACGACGCTCACTGGGGGTGTGCAGACTCCGGGAGGGGCCCATTACAACCCAAGTGCAATATGAGCCATCTCGTGATATCAACTAGGCCCTCGACCTTATATCAATATTAATATAATACTGCTGCGGCGCGCAGCCCGATCCCATGCTCAGTCCAAAATCTCATAAGCCCCTCGGGTACAATAATATATAAATGTTCAGCCCAAACCTCATTAGAAATATTATTTAAGTTTCGAGTTGGAGAAAAGATGGATGAGTTTGAAAAATAGTGTAAATGCCAGGACTGAGTTTAATAATACGTAAAATTGGTAAGGAACCAGTAATAACAATCCATGAAAGATTCGATCAATTGGCAATCAGCTTTAACATAGCAATCAACTCAAATTATAATAATAACAAGGAATTTCAGTTAAATACGCAAATATTCATCTACCGGGATGGACCAAGTCATAATCCCAAACGGTGCTCTACCACACGCTCGTTACCCCGCGTGCAAGTCACCTTATTATAGCACTACGATGTGCAAATCCGGGGTTTCAAACCCTCAAGACATCATTTACATATATTACTCACTTCAAGCTGGCCAAAATCCTAGCTCGCTATGCCTTTACCTTTCAAGCCGACCTCCTTGCGCGTCGAATATGATAAAAACCACAACGAATATGCCACAATATGCCAATAGAACAATACCCTATCAAAAACAATAAAAAATTGCAAATATCTTGAAATTAGCCAAATCCGAGCCCCGGGCTCACTTCTCGTAACTAAAAAATTCTTATACCAATAGGTTTCTTATCCCTCCACGAGTCTCTACATATAAAGAACACCAAAATCGGAGTCCAAATGACCCCTCTAGTCCCAATTTGCAATACCAAAACTCAAGCCCTATTTCTTCCGCTATTTTGCTAAGTTTACATGAATTTCTAGGTTGATTTTACAATTAAATCATGTTTTAGTTCATAGAACTCACCTTCAATCAATCCCAATAGTAACCCTCTTCAATCTCCGTCTAAAAGCTCTTAAAAATCGCCTCAAGCCAAGTGGGAAGTGAGGGAATCAGACTAAGTTCGATTTTTTTATAACTAGACACAGCTCTCAAATGTCGTATTTGCGACACCTGGTTCGCAAATGCGAATGTCACAATTGCGAAAAAACCTTCGCAATTGCGAAGGTGAGCCTCTCCTGCCAAGGTCGGAAATGCCACATTTGGCTCGCAATTGTGGACCCTGCCAAGGTCGCAAATGCGACATATTTATCGCAAATGCGAACCCTACCAAGGTCGCAATTGTGATCTAACAATCGCAAATGGGAACCCTGTCTCAGGCCAGCCTTTTCGCAAATGCGAGGCCTCACTCGCAAATGCAAACCCTTTTCTCGCATTTGCAAGGCCTGCAACTTCTGCTACATTTCCAAGTTTAAAACTTCCCGTTTAGCCATCCGAAATTAACTAAGGCCCCGTGACCTCAATTAAAAGTGCTAACCCATCCTAAAATATCATTCGAACTTGTTCCAATCATCAAAACACCACAAACAACACTAAAACCATCAAATTACATCAGATTCAAGCCTAAGTTCTTCTAAAACTTCCGAAACACGCATTTGATTAAAAACCAAACCAAAACATTTCCGAATTACCTGAAATCTTGCACCCACATCCCAAATCACCTAACGAGGCTACATCAACTCTTGAAATTCCATTCTGACCCTCGGATCAAAATCTCACCTACCAACCGGAATTCGCCAAAATACTAACTTCGCCAGTTCAAGCCTAATTCTACATCGGACATCCAAAATCACTTCCGGTCACATTCCTAAGTCACAAATCATCCCCCGAAGCTAACCGAATTATCGGAATTCACACCCGAGCCTCCCACATAAGTCAACGTCCAGTTGACTTTTCCAAAACAAGTCTTCCTTAAAGAGATTAAGTGTCTCATGTCCTTCTCAATTCAATCCAAATCAACTCGTTCACACAAAACACTCACAATGAAGCATAAAGAAGCAGAAAATGAAGAAAATGGGACGGTAACTCATGTGACGACGGGTTGGGTCATCACAGATTGATACCTTAATGAGACTTTGGCTTGAAATGATGTGCCTTTTATGTTTCAAAAGTTTAATGGATTAAGATTTTGTATGGCTAATTGTACCTAGGAGAAAGAAACCGTTTTATTCTTTATGGACATACACAATTGTTACGAGCCCATTGAGCAACAAATACATGCAATTTCAAAGCCTTGAAATAAAATGTACTACTGTACTACTTACTCATCAAAACTGATGTCAAAGAATGTGGATAGTTGGAGAAAAGAGTATTTCCAAAATTATGTTCTTTTACGTATCCTTCATTCTCCAAGTTAACATTGGAAAATATCAATTCTAAAATGAACTAAGAAGAAAATAGCATTAATATCTGTAATATAATTATGATTAGAAGGAAAAGAAACCATAATCATATCTCATGATTGATTATTCCTATTCTTTCATGAATATATATCAAATTGACGTATTAGGATTATTTAGGACCTGATAAAAATTCTGAGATATTTTAGTTCTAATCTGATTGCGGATTCTCAATATTCTGTACGGCTTCTCGTTGTATCTCCTTGGCGCACCATTTGGAAGAGAGATACAAGTCTAAAGTAAACCACCAAAAACGACGGAGAGACAAAATAGAAGGATCATTGAGACTTGTTAATTGAGTGAAAAGTCAATGTATGTGCCATTAAATCACATACCATTTGTCTCTGTTCGGTAGATTACATTTACACAGGAGACCAAATGGTTGCATGAAACTATTAAACATACTTGCTTTAACGTAGTACGTAGTTTTCCGCCTTGTTTGTTATAATACGTCAGCGATGTGAAGGTATGCAACTCTCGCACATAAAATTGTCAAATTAACTATAATCATGAAGAGATCAGAGATGTGTCGTATCGTGAAACTAATCAGAGCCATGAAGCTATTAGCAGTACTAATGCAATAGTAAACAGAACCCCTTCCAAAGCTTCTAATGAGAGCCTTTCATAGTCAAGTGCTTTGTTCTCATTTAATAAGTCAACCAACCGTTCACGTGGTCATAGTATTTGATAAGTTAGCAACTATTGGAAACAAAGTAAAAATTTGGAACAGTTACAAACTATCTAAACATAAGTAACTATATTCTGAACGATTGCATCCCTCAAATGAACTTGTTATTTAATTAATTTTATTTGGAAAGGTATTTAGGTAATTTAACTTTTTAGTTTAGGGGTTAGATAAAGAAATGCAGATGAAACTGATCGAGGAGTACATACTCATTTCCTTTCCTTTTTCTTTTTGTTTTACGCATTTCCGTTTCTCTCTTAGAATCAACTGTTTGCCTGAGTTAGCCTAAGACTTCTAGGTCATAAGTTCACGGGTCGCATTTTGATAGTGTTGACATCATGAGTAGGGCTATGGGTGTACCAAAAAAATCAGTAAATCGCACCAACTCGATAACTCGAATCAAATCTAGAAAAAAAAATCGATTATGGTTCTGTTTGATTTGGTATGGTGTTAGTAAAAAAATTCAATCATAATTGGTTTGGTTTGATTTTAACTAAACAAAATCAAATCGAAACCAAAACAATCCGACATTACATATATAAATTTTTTAGATATATTTAATTTATAAATATACTTATTGTGATGTAATTTATAAATATTTCTTAATTTTTTTTAATAATTTTATCTTTTAAAGTATTATTTCAAGATTGGACTTAGAACTTTTGAATTCTCCAATAACTTTTATAACACTTTATATTAGTAAATTAAATAATGCTAACAAAAGCTCAAACCAAAATCAAATTAATACTAATGCTAACGAAAGACATTCAATTCAATATTACGAACGAGAATGTATTGAATATCTATTTTTTATTTTACAATAATTTAAATAAAAATGTATAACCTATTTTTATTTTTTTTAGCGTTTAGTCATGTAATTAATACTCCTTTATTAGTTTATTTATTTTAGCATGACTTAGTACTTTTAGATTATGTTTATTTTTATTATAAATTTTTAATTAGCAATATTTATATTACATAAGTTTATTGTCTTTATTGTTGAATATTTTAGGATGATGCCATGACACATCTCATATTTTTTATTATTTTCTTAGAAAATACTTTATATAGTTGTACCTTACTAAGATTAAAGAAATATTTTGAGCATATGTTATATGTTTTGATCTAGGAAGATTTTACCGGAAAAAAAATGAAAAACCTGAGTAACCCGAAAACCCGAGAAAAATCGAGATCGAAAAACTCGATTTTTGTTGGTTTGGTTTGGTATTTAGATTTAATAACCCGACACAATTGATTCGGTTTGCTAATTGTAAAATCCGAACCAATCTGACCTATGTACACCCCTAATAATGAGTAGTGTTTATCACTAACTATGAAAATAGATGTTTACCTGTAAAATGGTACAGTTGAATCTGTAATGTGGTTTATAGACAAACAAATCAATTTGATGCCAAAATGATACATAAAGTAAATAAAATGCAAGACTTAACGTTGAAATCGAGATAAGTATGTCGCATAATTTGTGTCCTTATAATGATTGTGCAAATCACTATGTATAATTGCACCTAGGTAATAAGATCCTAGAATCACGTCCCTCTTAAATGATAATTATGGGGGACATCAAAAAATATGTAACGGCAGGCTATGAATGCCATAAATTCTCTATAATGGACTATGTATTTAATATTGCAAAATATTATTCATTGAATGTTACCGGATGGTAGGCACTCGTCTGTCTTCATTAGCAATCTTCCATTTGGGGGCTCTCCGGTGCTAACAGAAGCTGCTGCCCCTGTGAGCATGTGATAATTGTCCTATATGAATTACTCCCATAAATTCAAACTAAAATAATTTCTTTCAGTGTTTGCAATCTTGTGAATTTTCGTGGCATTTTTGTTAATTATTTCCATTTTTGTTTGTGCATTTTAATTAGTGAAAAAATATAAAAAAATATGTTGCATGTGAATTTAGAAGTTAATTTGGTATTTTAAGAATTGTTGGGTAATTAAGTTGTTTTATAAAAAAGAAAATCACAAAATGGTCATCTTGCACCTTTTAATTTTAATTTTTGGATTTTGAGTTAGTTTCATTATTATTATTTATTAATTGTGGTAGTTGTTTAAGTTTAATTAGCATTTTGTTAAGACAATCCGGGTTTTATTATTTTAATTCAGAATTTTAGGTTTAAATAAAAATATAATAATAATAATAATAAAAGAAAACAAAGAAATTGAGTTCCTAATTTTTAACCCTGGAAACCCCAGCGCCGCCACAATTCCTCTGGTGGCGGCGGCGCGCTCATTCAACCCCAATATAACACCAGGTGATCGCCTAGCCTTCCCTATTCCAAATCCCTGATGATCTTACCTCAAAACCTCCCTAAATTCCTCGAATATTGAGTCAGAACCTCCAAGAACTAAGTCCAAATCCAAGTTTGTATGATTATCTGCTCCAGTATCTTCAAGTGTCAAGGTGCCGATCTTACCACAAAATAATGTTAGTCGCTTGTTCTTGACAAGGAACAAGCGATTTTCATTACTTTGGGGTTTAAACAGAGAGGCATTCATGAGTGCAAGTAGAGTTGGTAAGTCTGTTTTCTTTGATTCGTTCTTCTATTCTTCTTCTTCTATTTTTTTTTACCATTTCGGGCCTAGATAAAACTTTATCGTTTCCCGGGTTTACCTGTTGATTTTGTTAGTCCTACTTGATGAATTCCGTGTTCGTCATTTAAATCATTTAGTTTAATCTAGTTAAATCAATGGGTTAATTTAGTTATATTTTGCATTAATTGGTATTCTAGTTCAGGTTTTAAATTTTGTGACAACTGTCCAGTTTTTTATATGCTATTTGCCTATTTGTTAAAACTGGGTCCGAATCACTATGACATTTGGGCTTTGAATCATTTTTGAGCCCAGGTCTGTATAATCATTGGGTCAGTTAATCCCTGACCACTTGAGGCTAATGGGTAATTATATGACAGCTAAGGGGTATTTTGGGTCGTCTGGGTTAGAGAATATTTCACAACGAGAATAGGATGCTTCTAGTAGGGTTTGTTATTGAATTTCAGAACGTATGGTAGTTTAACTTGGGTAACAAGTCAGTAATTGAGGATCACCTAAGCTAAATTAAGAGTTTAAGAAGGGGCAGGGTGTAAGAAAGGAAAAGCTGAGGCTGCCTTACTTTGTTGCCTATAACTGCATCAATTCTAGCCTTTCAAGGAAGATGGGAGGAGAGCTAAAACACAGAAATATAGACGGTTGGAATCAATACAGAATTTACGGTTCCATTAAAGTTTTTCTGAGATTCTTAAGGTTTTCATTGCTGAAACATTTCCTAAATATTGAGAGGTTAAAATGAGTTGAACTTGCTGGTTTTCAAGTGTGTGATTCAAGTTTTGGCTGCATTTGACTATTGAGTATCATTTGATCTTTCTACTGGTCTGAATTTTGCTCTAAACTAGTTTTGTCCTTTAAAGTTTCAAGTTACTTTAAAATCGTTCCCTTTTGCTTCGAGTCACTTCTGATCAAATAACTGGGGTTAGTTTAAAAAAGGAAATGGACTGGTTATGTTTTGAGTTTAGGCCTAAACATAAAATACCTTTTGAGGCTCTTTAGGGTTTTCTTAATTTGGACTCCTCACCAAATGGACGGAAGTGAGCTGTAATTAGGTAACTTGATAACGTACCCCCTTCATGAATTAGTGTAGAAACCTTAAATTAGAATAAATTAAGGTGCGCCGTGCCTAAATAAAATCACAATTGCATGGCCCTCATTTAATTAATTTCGTATTGATCCTTAGAAATCGAGGTGTGCAGTTTAGCGAATTTTCATGGCCCTCACAAATTTGAAAACGCGTAATTGCTTTAGGCACAATAGTTAAAAATATACTTTCCTGAATACGGGTGCACATTTATGTGACCCAAATCCAAATCTCAATGTTAGGTAAAATGTGTTGCGAACTACGGGTGCATTTATGTAACGTGGTTCAAGACGAGTTTTTCAACGTTACAATCTTCTTAAAATTAAATAAAAATGGTTAAAGAGTTAAAATTGCACATGGGTTCAAAATGCATTAAGATCAGATAATTAAGCCGAATATAACAGTTGAGCGATTGTGCTAGAACCACGAAGCTGGGGAATGCCTAACACCTTCTCCCGGTTAAACAGAATTCCTTACCCGAATTTTTGGTTCGCAGACTGTAATATAGAGTCAACCCTTTCATAGATTCGGGATTTCAACCCGTGACTTGGGACACCATAAATTATCCCAAGTGATGACTCTGATTTTGTAATTAAATAAATCTCGTTTCGACTGTCCTTTAATTGGAAAAACTCCCTTTGTGCGCCCTTCGGGGGGTGTAGTGTAAAAAAAAGGAGGTGTGACAGCTCTGGTGACTCTGCAGGCGATCGAACCCAGAATCTCTAGTTCAGGATTCAAGAATTTGAGCTTAGAATAGCTATTATGATTGGCTTTATTTATTATATGATTTTCCTACATGTTTGAGTCTAATGTGCTAAATGCTTTTAGCGCTTTGATATTCTGTGAATTGTATATAAAAATGCAATGAAACCCTTCTCTTCGCAACTTTGGGGATGTGCTTGCCGGTTGAGACTCCTTATTCTGTTAGTGTCCTACCATGAAATAAGAAAGAGGCTTAGCCGGATGGCCTTTTGGTTCCCGGTACGTAGCCCCCTCCTCGACTCGAGTTGTCCACTCGGGTACGCAGTCTGAACATATACCCAGGTTTTGAACCTAGAATAACTTAAGCTCATGTCGGGTCCCTAGTAAGAACGCTTATTTGCATCATGGATTTGACTTAGGAGACTCAACACAGGGGTTGGGTCCGTCTAGGGCAGGTGCACCCAAAATAATAGACCATCTTGATGCATCTTGCGTACTACTTGTGCATTTATTCCGGATTTGCATGCTTGATCAGCTTTTGAAAAAGAGAGAGGAGAATTCGACAAAGAAAAGAACAGTGTCAGGGATGAGGAAGGTAATTATCTATTTCAAATACCGATACTGAATTTCTGCCAAAATTTTGAAAAGAACACAGAAAAGGATTTTGCTTTCGAAAAAAAGAGGAAAAAAAGAAAAAAAGAACTGGTTTTTACCCGAACTACGCTGGTTTGATTCTTACAGTGAGTGAGATACGTAGGTAACCCCCATCGGGCCCAATTTTATTTTTGCAAAAATAGCCTCAAAGAACCAGATTTTGTTTGTGCTAAATAAATAAGGCAATTCTTGTCAAAATTAGCCAAGTGTCCCTAAAAGGGCACCGAAAGGCAGCTTTTGCAAGAACAACTGCCGTGGATTCTTCTTCAAATGTTGGTTGGTAGCAAGCACATCCTTAAAATCTTTCCCGGAAAATTCTAAAATGCCGTATTTGCAAAGCCGGACTCGTACTCTTGAAATGAAAATCTATCAACCTTGTTTTAAGTTAAATGAATCATGATTTTTACCTTGTCATCCTAATAAATGTGCAGAATGAGCATGGATCAAAATTTGCCAATAACAGCCACGAACAAGATCCCTTTGGAGTTTCACATGTGGTGGAATGATCTAGGTAAATCGAGGCAAAACAAGGTCAATGCGTACTTGGGAGGACTCATCGGGTTGTTGAAAATTAATCCTAGAGGGGATATGATAAAGGCGTTGGTTACATTCTGGGACCTGGCCTACAACGTATTTCATTTCCCAGACTTTAAACTCACCCCAACCTTGGAAGAAATAACTGGATATGTCGAGGCCCCCAAATCCCTTTGAGACACCAATATTTGATTGCGCCAAGGGCCGTCATTGTACACAAATTCTTGGATTCTCTAAAGATAAGCAGGGGGTCCACAATCTAGCTCTATCAGCCGGTTTTCGTACTGCACAGTTTGTATACCAGAGGTATGGGCACATAGGGGGTTTTAACGACTCGGAAAATAAAATTTTTAGCAAGGGAAACCGACTCAAATGGGAGGAACACAATGTTTCGCATTTATGGTATTCTTCTTGGGCTTGTGGTGTTTTCACGGAAAGATGGGATTATTGATATATGAATATCATGGTTTGTCAGCACCTTGCTCACTCAGGCCAAGAGCACCCTCGCACCCATGATATTATCTGAAATTTTCTGTGCCCTCAGAGCCTGTAAAGCCGAAGGAGATTTCATTGAAGGATGAAACTTGTTGTTACATATGTAGATGGTTGAACACTAGTGTCATCGACCTCAATTCATGAGTAGTGGGTTATTGGAATATGGTTGTATAGAGGAATTTTATACCAGAGTTGATGGATTTGGATTACCATATGGGTATCATATCTCTGTACCATAAGTGCAAGTCAAATAGAGTGGACGTTTGGGTGGCTCCTCATTGATGAAATTATATATATGCCAGCCACTGGGCTCATTTCTTTTTGATGGGTCTCCGGAGCATCCAACCATATGCTCCATATTGGGTGCTGAGATAGTTAGGGAGGTGCCAAATGGTTCCGAGGGATGAAGACATTAGTCGCCATGTGGTCGAGATTGGTCCTAATGGTCAGTTTCACGAAGCAGCAGTCCGCCAGATTTGGAGCGAGTGTCAGTACTTGACGGCTAACACTCGACTACGAGACTTGTCTAAAGGTGAGGTTGCACAGTATAAAAGGGAAGTGGAGTTCGAAAGACCGGTCAAAAGACCATATCTTCATGAATTTGCTGAGGCGTCACAAGAACAATGGAATTGGTTAGACAAGGAAAACGAATACAGGGCCACAATAGGGAAATTGGAAAAACAAGTCAAAGACCTTCAATTCGAGAATGGTTTGCAAGCCGCGATAGACGAAGAGGAAAAGAAAAGACTAGCCAAAGAAAACAAAACTTTGTGAGCCCAAATTCTGAAAATGAAAATAGCCGTAGAGAATCCCACAAGAAGTGCGAAGGATGAAAAACTCATAGACAATCTAAGGCGAAAAGTAGGAGAATATGGTTTTGAATTGAACAAAGCAGAGGGTGAGCTAGCCAGGGCCCGAAAACAATTGGTCAAAAATGCAGAGGAACAAGAACGCATGATCAAACAACTAAAAGAAAGGTATGACAACAAGGTTGCGGGCTTGAAGAAGAGGGTCATAATGGTTGTAAACAAAAATGGTTAAGCAAGCAAAAGACTTCAAGGCTGAAAAAAGTATTGTTACACAGTAATGGCACGGTTGGAGAGAGATTTGCAACAATTTCAAGAACTGAATCGTGTAGGCGAACCAACTTTGGAGGCTAGGGCCCAGCTGATTGGGCGATTGTTGCAAGAAAATGGTACTATAAGAGAAAGGGTACAGATGATCGCTGATTACATCACCGTAAAATGTAGCCACTGTGAAGATATAACAAGATCCATATTTTTTGCCACTGCAATGACCTTTGTCGTCAAGTGATGGAATACCTCTACCACCTCTAAGGGGATTTAGCACGCAGGTCTGCGGCGAGACCGAATGATGTCCCGCAGGCCCCAGGAGCATTAGAAGCCTTAATGTATTTATGATTTTCACTCAAGTTTGTTAGTCTATTTGTGAAGTTTGTATTTTCTTATATTTGAGTCTGTAGTGGGCTGTCAAGTCAGTTATTTTTAACTTTCTGTCAGAGTCTGTTGATTTCTTTTCTTAAGGTCTGTTAGTAGTTATAACCAAGTGTTTTACTTTATGAAAATTAAAAATTTCCAAAATATTTTCTGTACTTATCTACCAGAACTACGCTCGGTCTGATTTATGCGGGGTCATGATACGCTGGCAATCTCCATAGGATTCCACCACAACCAAAATAAGAAAAAGTTAAAAGAAAAGAAAATCATAAGAGAAACAACGGTAAAATAAGGAAGAGAATAATAAAACAAAAGAAGATAGTCAAAAATAAGATGATGCGAAAGAAAGGGGAAGAAGAAAAACAAAACAAGAGAGAAAAGGAAAGTGGCATAGGATAAAAGCCTGGATGACGCAAGCAGCCAATCCATGTGCATTCATACCCCAATATGTGGCTACCTATATGTTGAAGCCTAACCGTTAACAAGTTTTGGTATTGTCTATCCAATCTAAACAAGTGGTTAGCTTTGCGGTGTTCTGGCAACCCACCCCTATAATACTCAGTCCAAAAGCAAGCTGATTACGGCCAACTTAAGAAACCAACACAAGTATCATTGATCCTTTAAAAGAGGTGGAAGAGTTGGATGTCAACACAATGAAAGAAGAGATGTACAAGTTGAAGCAACAGATGGATGAAATGTATCAAGCGTGGGTAAGAGGGCAATCACCACCAGATTATCCCACCAACCCGAACTTCATCCCACTATTAGCCTAGTCACATGACCACCCTGCTACTGATCCACCCCCAAGCTTCTCAATCTACTAACAGTGCTAGGGTACAATTTCCTAGACACCCCCAGCCCCACCGCCCAAAGCTGTTCTCCACCCCATCCGCTAGTTGCTCCCATCTTTGTGGCACCTCCTCCCGCCGCACTCCATAGATCATCCAGTGAACCTTTGTTCCAAGCTCATGATAACCAGTATTACCTACCAGAACCCACTTTCAAAGCCCCCGAACCCTACTCTTACACTCCCCATTTTGAAATCCCTGTAGAGGCTAAAAAACCAGCCAAACATCCCGAGCAAGAGGAGGTGCTAAGGAAAGTCAAAAGTCTAGAGCAATCATTTAGAGATATGCAAGGGTTGGGAGGCCAAGTGAGTGTGGCATACAAAGACCTTTGTTTGTTCCAAGATGTACAATTGCCGCTGGGCTTTAAGATTCCCAAATTCGACTTATACGACGGGCATGGTGATCCAGTGGCATAGCTAAGGGGTTTCTGCAGCAAGATGAGAGAGGCAGGCGGGAAGGATGAATTACTGATGGCATACTTCAGTCAAAGTTTAAGTGGTTCAGCCTTGGAATGGTATGCCCGACAAGATCATGCTCGGTGGTACGCATGGAACAAGCTAGCCCAAGCATTCGCTTGTCATTTCCAGTACAATCTTGAAATTATTCCGGATTGTTTGTCTTTGACGAAACTGGAAAAGAAGCACAATGAGAGCTTCAGAGAGTATGACTTCCGTTGGAGGGAGAAGGAAGTAAGGGTTGACCCACCAATGAAGGAAAGCGAAATGGTAGATTACTTCTTGCAAGCTTTGAAGCCTACATATTTTGGTCACCTGGTATCAGCAGTAGGTAAATCCTTTAATGAGATAGTAAAAATGGGAAGCATGGTAGAGGAGGAACTCAAATGTAACAAGATTATGAGTTATTCAGCAATCAAAGAAACCACCCAGGCTATCCAAAGCGGGACCGGGGGAGCAATAGGAATGAAGAAGAAGGAGGAGGTAGAGACAATTGACTCAGGGACTTGGCTCAGGCCCCGGGGTCCATCCCATTACAACCAGCCCCGACCTCATCATCAAACCTATCCACACACTCCATATAGCCCACCACAACACTACTATCCACCTCCTGATCCCCATTTTTTGTCCATTATGCACAAACATATACTCAACCTCTCACACGCGCACAATGACGTGCAAAAACCCCACAAAATAATTACCCAGCTCCACAAAATAACTATCCACCTCCAAGAGTCTACCAACAGCCCCTGAGACCAGCTTTTCGGGCCAACCAAGCTTTAAAAAATAAGAGAATGCAGAAGAAGAAAACTTTCACTCCATTGGGAGAATCATATACCAGCTTATTCCACAGGTTGAGATAGTTAGATATGTTAAGGCCGATTGAAGAAAAATTGCCAAATCCTCCTCCGAGAAATCTAGACTATTCTGTCAGTTGTGAGTATTAATTTGGTGCCCTGGGGCATGACATAGAGAAACATTGGCATCTGAAGAGTGCTATTCAAGAACTCATTGATTCACATCGGATTGAGGTGAAAGCTCCGGAAGCACCCAATATTAATCAAAACCCACTGCCTGCTCATCAAGAGACAAATATGATTGAGATAGTGCACAAAGAGGGATAGCCCAGAAAGCCTTCGCAAGCTGTCATGATGATCCGAGCCAATGTGCGGAAGACGATTGAGAATTTAACAAGCAAGATGTCGACGCTTAAGTTGAATGGAGCAAGTAGTGAGACTTTCATTGTAGTCAAGAAGGAATCCCCGAGAGACAGGATGATAATACAAGAAAACACAAAAGTGGTTGTACCAGGGGTGGCAAACAAGCCCGTGGTTGTCGTGGAAGGCGCTCGCACAGAGCCTGTCGTTATCAAACTTGTAACTCAGCAACCAATGATCAACAGCAAGACCGTACCTTGGATTTATGATCGAGTAATATTGACTTACAAAGGGAAAGAGGTTAGAGAAGAAGATTGTGAGACCCACGGATTGACCGATCGGGGAGGTGCTTTGCCCTGAGGAATTGAGAAAACCCAAACCGACCAATGATAACTCAGTGCTGGTGAAGAAAACTGTGGGTGAAGAGGAAGTAGAAGAGTTTCTAAAGAAGATGAAAATGTAGGATTATTCTATTGTGGAACAACCGAGAAAGATGCCTGCTCAAATATCGCTGCTATCATTGTTGATTCATTCGGACGAGCACCGTCAGGCATTGATGAATATCCTGAACGAGGCCCATGTTTCTGATAAAATCACGGTCAATCACTAGGAGAAGATGGCTAAAAAGATTTTTGAGGTGAACATAGTCACTTTATCCGATGATGAATTGCCCGCAGAAGGCACCAGGCATAATAAAACACTCCATCTCACGGTAAAGTGTGAAGATTCTATGTTACTCGAGTGTTGGTTGATAACGGTTCAAGCGTGAATATTTTCCCTCTTTCCATGTTGAACAAGTTGAAGGTGGATGATGAAAGAATCCACAAGAACAACATTTATGTGCGAGGGTTTGATGGTGGGGGAAAAGATTCGGCCGGTGACATAGTGCTTGAACTGACAATTGGACCAGTTGATTTTACCATGAAATTTCAAGTGCTGGATGTGGCTATCTCTTACAACCTGCTGTTGGGACGACCCTGGATCCGTGCTGCTAAAGCAGCCTCCTCTACTTTGCATCAAATGGTGAAATTTGAATGGGATCGAGAAGAAATTGTTATGCACGACAAGGACCATCTCTATGCTCACAGTGATGCTATTGTGTCGCTCATCGAGGCGGATAATGACAAGGGGTCCTGGGTGTATCAGGTTCATGACACGGTATCAATGAGAAAAGTTCTAGAAGGGGAGTGTGTTACGACGTTAAAGCTAGTTGCTGCGTCAGTCATGGTGGCTGTTGAAATGTTGAAGTACGTGTTTGTTCCAGGAAAGGGTTTGGGGGCGTCACTTCAAGGTATCATACAATCGGTATCTCTCCCAAAAAGCATGAGAACCTTTGGTTTGGGGCACAAGCTCACAATTGCAGACATAAAGAGAGCCAGAAAAATGAAACACAATTGCAGACATAAAGAGAGCCAGAAAAATGAAACACAAAGCATGGGTCCTCCCCAAGCCCGTGCCGCGTTTCTTGAAGTGCCCAACAACGATAAGTCCCAGTCTTGTGGTCGGTCCAGATAAAGAATTTCTTGAAAGGTTCAAAGGTGTTTTGAAGATGTGAATGTGTTAGAAGCAGGAGATTGCTCTAGCAAGGCAGATGTGCGATTTGTCGGGCCTTGTGCAAAAGTCAATTATTGGGAAGCTACTCCTCTCCTGACCAGGAAGAAGTAGCGGTAGTCTGCTTTATTTTTCTTTTGATTTCTTTATATTATTCCAGGGTTGTAATTTAAAGTCTATGTTCCGTCCATTTGGATGTGTAAACCCTGTTATCTTTCAAATTTCAATGAAATGCAATTTTTTTTCCGTCGGTACTGGTAGTTCTTATTTTTATTTTCTTTTCTTTTCCTTCTTGTACAGTTATTTTTATTCTGACTCCAATGATATACACGCATAAGGAATATTCGGCTCAGTCTTGAAAGCCGGTGTATTTATGAAGTAACAATTCAATAGATAGAATATGAGGATGAACCAAAATTTGATGAGGAAAGGGAGTTTGAAGAAATTAGTAAAGAGTTAAGCCACTTTGAGGAAAAACCCAAGCTAAACCTGAGCGATACATAAGCGGCCAATCTTGGGGACCCAAATAATATCAGAGAAACTAAAATAAGTGTCCATCTTGAGCCGCATCTTAGGGAAGAAATAATCGAAATGCTGCTCTGGTTAGCCAATGTCGTGCATGTGCCAAAGAAGGATGGTAAAACTAGGGTGTGTATCGATTATCATGACCTCAACAAAGCGAGTCCAAAGGGCAACTCCCATTGCTTAACATCCACATATTGATTGATAGTTGCGCAAAACAAAAGGTTGTTTCTTTCGTGGATTGTAACGTCGACTATTACCAAATTTTGATGGATGAGGAGGATGCGGAGAAGATAGCATTCATCACACCATTAGGAACATATTGCTGTAGGGCTATGCCCTTCAGTTTGAAAAATGCTGGGGCAATCTATATAAGGGCAATGACAACCATATTCCATGATATGATACATACGGAGATTGAGGTCTACGTGGATGATGTAATTGTGAAATCTAGGAAGCAGTCTGACCATGTCAGAGATCTGAAAAAAATTTCAAGAGGCTCCGTAGGTACAATCTCAAGCTCAATCTTGCGAAATGCACATTTGCTGTGCCATCAGGGAAGTTGTTAGGATTCATAGTCAGCTGCCGAGGCATTGAGCTAGATCTATTAAAGATCAAAGCCATACAAGAATTGCCACCCTCGAGAAACAAAACTGAGGTGATGAGTCTCTTGGGGTGATTGAATTACATCAATAGGTTTATTGCTCAGATCACGACAACTTGAGAGCCAATCTTTAAGCTGTTAAAAAAGGATGTTGCGGTCAAGTGGACAGAGGAATGCCAGGAGGATTTTGATAAAATAAACGGGTACTTGTCGAACCCACCTGTATTGGTTCCACTGAAACCAATGAGGCCTTTGAACCTGTATCTGACGGTCTTGGACAACTCATTTGGATGTGTGTTAGGTCAGCACGATATCACCGGTAGGAAGGAGCATGCCATATATTACCTCAGCAAGAAGTTCAGAGCTTTTGAGGTTAAGTATACTCATCTGGAAAGGACGTGCTATGCCCTAACTTGGGTAGACAGAAGTTGAAACAATATTTGTCATCGTATACTACTTACCTTATCTCACGCCTGGATCCGTTGAAGTACATCTTCAGAAGCCTATGCCCACAGGGAGGCTTGTAAAGTGGCAAATCAGGTGCCCACCTGGAGAACAAGGGAATGGTGTTCTAGTTTTGGCAATCAGGCGCCCACCTAGAGAACAAGGGAATACAATCATATTTTGGTAATCAGGCGGCCACCTGGAGAACTAGGGAACATAATTCAAGTTTTGGTAATACGCGCCCACTTGGAGAATATGGGAATAAAATTCAAGTTTTGGTAATCAGGCGCCCACCTGGAGAACAAGGGAATACAATTAAAGTTTTTGGCAATCAGGAGCCCACCTAGAGAATAAGGGAATACAGTTCAAGTTTTTGGCAATCAGGCGCCCACCTGGAGAACAAGGGAATATAATTCTAGTTTTGGAAATCAGGCGCCTACCCGGAGAACAAGGGAATACAATTCAAGTTTTGGTAATCAGGCGCCCAACTGGAGAACAAGGGAATACAATTCAAGTTTTGGTAATCAGGCGGCCACCTGGAGAACAAGGGAATATAGTTTAAGTTTTTGGCAATCGGGCACCTACCTGGAGAACAAGGGAATACAGTTCAAGTTTTTGGCAATCAGGTGCCCACCTGGAGAACATGAGAATATAATTCATGTTTTTGGAAATCAGGCGCCCATCTGGGGAACAAGGGAATACAACTCAAGTTTTTGGTAATCAGGCGCCTACCTAGGGAACAAGGGAATACAGTTCAAATATATGGAAATCAGCGCCCACCTAGAGAACAAGAGAGTATAGTTCAAGTTTTGGGAAATTAGGCGCCCACCTGGAGAACAAGGGAATATAATTCTAGTTTTGGCAATCAGGTGCCCACCTGAAGAACAAGGGAATACAATTCAAGTTTTGGTAATCAGGTGCCCACCTGGAGAACAAGGGAATACAATTCAAGTTTTGGTAATCAGGCGCCCACCTGGAGAACAAGGGAATACAATTCAAGTTTTTGTAATCAGGCTCCCACCTGAAGAACAAGGGAACACAATTCATGTTTTGGTAATCAGGCGCCCGAAGAACAAGGGAATACAATTCAAGTTTTGGCAATCAAGCGCCCACCTGGAGAACAAGGGAATATAGTTCAAGTTTTTGGCAATCAGGCGCCCACTTGGAGAACAAAGGAATACAGTTCAAGTTTTTGGCAATCAGGCGCCCACTTGGAGAACAAGGGAATATAATTCTAGTTTTGGCAATCAGGCGCCCACTTGAAGAACAAGGGAATACAATTCTAGTTTTGGTAATCAGGCGCCCACCTGGAGAATGAGGAAATACAATTCAAGCTTTTGTAATGAGGCACCCACCTGGAGAACAAGGGAATATAGTTCAAGTTTTTGATAATCAGGCGCCCACCTGGAGAATAAGAGAATACAATTCGAGTTTAGCAAAAAGGAATCCACCTGGAGAAAGGGAAATATAGAAACTCGACAATAAGGAGTTTCACAAGTCAACAAGGAAACAAGGATCGAGAGCAAGTCTGAAGACATAGATGGATTCTGTTGTAATTCATAGTTCATAGCTTAATCTAGTTTCTTTTTATTCTGACATGGTGTAATAAGAGGATGTAGCAAGCAGTAACAACAACAAAAGCAATAGTGAGATCACAGCTTCATGGTAGTCCCAACTACCAAACACTCTTGAACTGCAGTGACCTGATTCCTTTTTTAGTCAAGGATATTTAGGCAACCTTCGAAGCAGGGTGCAGTCAAGCTTTTCAAAAATTCTTCCCATGGAGTATTCAAACGGGCAAAAATCGCTCGTATCCACTCACTTATTCTTGCATGAAAACTCTTTGTATTTCCAAGCAAAGAGGGGCAGCTGTGAGCATGTGATTTTTGTCCTATATTAATTACTCCTATGAATTCAACATAAATTAATTTCTTTCAGTGTTTGCAATCTTGTGAATTTTTGTGGCATTTTCTGTTAATTGTTTGCAATTTTGTTTGGCATTTTAATTAGTGAAAAAATACGAAAAAAGTGTTGCATGTGCATTTAGAAGTTAATTTGGCATATTAAGAATTATTGGGTAATTAAGTTATTGTATAAATAGGAAAATCACAAAAATAGTCATCTTGCACAATTTAATTTTAATTTTTGGATTTTGAGTTAGTTTTATTATTATTATTATTTATTTATTAGTTGTGGTAGTTGTTTAAGTTTAATTAGCATTTTGTTAAGATAATCTGAATTTTATTAATTTACTTCAGAATTTTAGGTTTAAATAAAAAATATAATAATAATAATAATAATAATAATAATAATAATAATAATAATAATAAAAGAAAACAAAGAAATTGATTTCCTAATTTTTAACCCAATTTGGGCCAAAAACCATTAAAACTCACTAAACTAAGCCCAAACCCAACCCTGTAACCCAATCCGTCTCCAGTCAATACCAAGCGATGCCATTGGGTCAAATAGATCTTAGCCGTCGAGGATGGCCTAATCCAACGGGTGGGAAGTGGTTAGGCTATGATATTTGTATGTCCAAATCACCCCACCCCTTCTCAATCGTCTCTCTCATAAGACCACCCAGCAACTCTATCGATGGACGCCACTAGTTACCATCGCCTTAAGCTGGCGCCGCCGCCTCCACTCGCCCCCGAACTCACACTTAATCACCACCTCACCACCCTCTTTCCAGAACTTCGTTTCATTTCTTTCAAAACCCCCTAAAATGACTTGAATCTCTGTTTAAGGGTGGAAACCCTAGCGCTGCCACAATTCCTCCGGTGGTGGCATCGCTTTCGTTCGACCCCAAATTTACACCAGGCGACCGCCTAGCCTTCCCCATTCCAAATCTCTGATGATCTTATCTCAAAACCTCCCTAAATCCCTCAAATATTGAGTTAGAACCTCCAAGAGGTAAGTCTACATCCAAGTTTACATGGCTATATGCTCCAGTATCTACAAGTGACAAGGTGCCGATCTTACCACAAAATAACATTAGTCACCTGTTCTTGACAAGGAACAGGTGATTACAATTACTTTGGGGTTCTAATCAGAGAGGCAGTCATGAGTGCAAGCAGAGTCGGTGAGTCTATTTTCTTTGGTTCGTTCTTCTATTCTTCTTCTTCTATTCTTTTAAACAATTTTGGGCCTAAATAAAACTTTATCCTTTCCCAGGTTTACCCGTTGATTTTGTTTGGTCCTTCCTGATAAATTCCCTGTTCATATTCGTCATTTAGATCACTTAGTTTAATCTAGTTAGATTAATGGGTTAATTTAGTTCAATTTAAAGCTGTCAATCGGGCCGGGTTGACCCGGGACCGGACCGGTAAAACCCGGGACCGGACCAGACCGGTAGGTAGGGGCCGGGCTGGGCTGGGTTCAAAGGGGGTAGGGGGTTGGTCCGTTAAATTTTTTTTTGTTTCGGAACCGGACCGGCCCGGTTCAACGGTAATATTTTTTTTTAATTTTTGAATTGGTGGGGCCCATATATATCCGTTGGCAATAGCTACAGATCCGTTGGCCAACGGACAATTTTGCAAATAACACATGTTTCTGAATCATCGCCTAATTTGCAAGATGTAGAGATTGATTATGAACAATTACAAGAAGATTTTGGAATAGAAGATAATGAAATTGGAATAGAAGATGAGATACCACCAACACCTAGTAGTGGAAATGTTGGTAGTATTGGAGTTGGAGTTGCTAGTGCTACAAGGGGTAGAAGACCGTGGCTCCAACTTCTACTCGTAAAAAAGGAAGTCCGGTTTGGAAATTTTTTGAAATAATAGAAGGTACTGATAGAGTTAAGTGCAAACTTTGTAATGAAACTTTTAAACAATTGACCAGAGGTAATTTAGGGGGGACTGAGACACTTACTAGAAATATGACGGCTATCCATCCCATAGAATGGGGAATTAATGGGGATGGAAGTCAAATAACTATTAACCCTACTACTGGAGGTCTATTAAAATATGATAAAATGAGGGATCGGGAGGAACTAGCAAAAATGATTACTTTGGGTTGTTTACCTTTTTCTTTTGCTTCTTCATCGTATCTTATTATGTATATTCAAAGCATTTACAATCCTTTATTTAAAGGTATCCCTAGAAGTACTTGTAGAGCAGATATCTTTAGACTTCATGGACAATATCAAACATACATACGTTATTTGTTTAGTCACCTTCCTTCTAGAGTATGTCTAACTTCTGATATTGGTCATGCTGTTAATGGAAACGATTATTTGACAATTACATGCCATTGGATAGATGATAATACTTGTATGCAAAAATGTATTATCGCTTTTAAATATGATGAAGATCAGAGTCATACTGCTACGTTTATAAGTAGTACAATTGTTGACGTTGTTGAATTTTATAATCTAAACCAAAAAGTTTTGTGTATGTCTTTTGATAATGCTTCAAACAATAATGCTGCAGTTTCAATTTTAAAATTGCATTTGCAACCACCTCTTGATGATATTTTTCATGTTAGGTGTGCATGTCATGTTTATAATTTAATTGTTAAAAGTGGCCTTGATTTATTTTCAGTTGAGATTACTCATGTTAAAAGAGCAGTTGGTGTTATTCAGGGAAATAATAGACAATCTAGAATAAAATTATTTAAGACTAAGTGTATCCAGTATAACCTTACACATAGATTCATGCCAGACGAAGTTGTTACTATATGGAATTATACATATATATTTTTGAAATGTTGCTACAAATATAGATTTCCTATAACTGAAGTTGCTAATGCACATTGTACTGATCCTAGGCGTATATTAACAAGTGATACTTGGGATGTCATTAATGATGTTAAATTTTTACATAAATTTTATGCTGCTACTGTTGTGTTTTCTGGCGCATATTACCCAACTGTTACTATGGCTTTAGTACATATAGCTGAAATTTCTTTGCTACTATATGAATTTAAGAAGAAAGATAAATATATGGATGTTGTTGAAAAAATGCAAGCGAAATTCAAAAAATATTTCTTTCCAATTCCTCCAATTTACTTAATTGGTGTAGTTTTAAATCCTTCTATTAAAATGTCTGATTGTCACCAATTAATGAATGCTTTATATACTTATATGGAGATTGGAGAATCTGAAACCCCAAATTTATATGATTCTATGAACAAACTAAGTGAATATTTACAACAACTATATAATTACTATGCAAATGAATGTGATAATACTGCTCGTGCTTCTGACAATGTTTATCCCGCTATGCAATGTAGCAGTTCTTCTAATGTGGATGATGAAGGCCTTGATAGTTTTAATATTTTTTCTACATTTTCTAACACTCAAACCAGTAGCAGGAATATTGATGAGCTTCAATTCTACTTACAGAAGCAAAAGGAGCCTCGCACAAAGGACTTTTAATCGTTGGGATGGTGGCATGAAAATGCAAAGCAATTTCCTATTTTTCGCTATGGCTCGTGACGTGCTGAATGTGCCAATTTCTACCGTTGCATCAGAGAGTGCATTTAGCCAAGCAAGACAACAACTTGGAGACACCCGCCACTCATTGGGACGCAATGCTTTGGAAGTTTTAGTATGTTTCAGAGATTGGATTAGATCGGAACGAAGAAATCAAGTAAAGGAAGATGTTGATAGCCCAGAAGACGAAGAACTTGGAGATATATTAACCCGTGAAAACCCATCGGAATTTAACTCCCCAAAAGAAGGTCAATCTGTTCATATTGATTATGATGAACTTGCTATGGCGATGCAAAACATTTGAAATTACTACTTCACTAGTTTACTTGTTAGAAAAAATGTAAACATTTTATTTTCTACTTATTAATTTGAAATTGAGAAATAAAGTAGCACTTGCAATAAGTACAAATTTTTCCCATCTTACTTGTATTCATTCAATGATTACAAAGTATTAATATAATTATAACTTAATAGTTATACTTAATTTCAAAAAAAATTAGAACTATACTAAACCTGGCCCTGCCCCTTTCAACCCGTAACCCGTATGGTTCAGTTTTAACCCGAACCAACCCGGCCCCTTAAAAACCCGGTACTGTTCAACCCGGCCCGGACCGGACCGAAACCCGGACGGGTCGAAAAAATCCGACCCGGCCCGGACCGGTTGAACCGTTAAACACGCATGGTTCAATTTTGCGTTAATTGGTATTCTAATTGATGTTCTAAATTTTGTGAGAATTGTCCAATTGTTTCTTTGCTATTTGCCTATGTGTATGGGTCTGAATCACTATGACATTTGGGCTTTGAATCACTTTTGAGCCCAGGGTGTGTAATTACTGGGTCGGTTAATCCCTGAACCATTTGAGGCTAAGTTGTAATTTTAGGGCAGTTAAGTCTAGGTTAGAGAATCTTTTACAACGAGAATATGGTGCTTCTAGTAGGGGTTGTTATTGAATTTCACAATGTATGGTAGTTTAACTTGGGTAACAAGTCAGTAATGGAGGTACACCTAAGCTAAAATGAGAGTTAAAGAAGGGACATGGTGTAAGAAAGGAAAAGTTGAGGCTACCCTACTTTGCTACCTATAAGGGCATCATTTCTTTCCTTTCAAGGCAGATGGGAGGAGAGCTAAAATACAGAAATATAGACGGTTGGAATCAATGCAGAATTTTACGGTTTAATTATAGTTTTTATGAGATTGTTGAGGTTTTCATTGCTAAAACAATTCCTGAATATTCAGAGGTTAAAATGAGTTGAACTTGCTGGTTTTCAAGTGTTTGATTCAAGTTTGGCTGCATTTTGACTATTGAATATCATTTGATCTTTCTACTGGTTTGAATTTGGCTCAAAACTGATTTTTGTCCTTAGTTATTTCTTGGTTGGTTATGTTGCTGTGGTCGATCCTACAGTTGAATTATCCATTTCTACTTTTGTTTTGAAATCTAGGTATACATTTTTGCCCTCCATTTGAATGTAAAGCTTGATTTGGGAATGGAAAGTGGAATCTGGATCTTTTAGCCATGTTCACTTCATTTGGATTGATAATATAGTTTACCCACTTGCTTTGTTTTATTTTAAAAGTTGCATGTACTGTCTCTCCAAACCTAAGCAATATAATCAAAGACTTAGCCTCTGAGTATCATGTGTTGTGATAGCTTAGTTTGAGGTCCATCTTAATATAGTTCTTTACGTGTATTCATTTTTAGTATTCATTTGTTTTAAGGTCGGTAATTGGACTAGTTTAAGTGTTGTTAGTTTGAGTTTTCTTTTAGGCTGTTAGATATGTGTTGAGGAGGTTTCTCAGGCCACTGTAAGGTATATCTACTTGTTTAGAGGGGAAACTAAGATGTGCTTCATGGCTTTTTATAGATTTGATTGAGGTTGGTTTCATGTTTAACTTACATCTGCTTTTAAAATCTGATTTTAGTATCATATTTATCTGGTGCATCTTTAGAATTCAAGCAGGGCATTTGTGTTCTTGAGGAACTGTGATTCAAGCCATGAATTTATGGTTCGATAAGTTCCAAGCCTGCTAACAGTAACATCTTGACGATGGAAGTTAGTCAAAGTGGGGTGTGGAACTTGGAATCAGTTTTTTGGTTATTTTATGAAATTATGTACTGGCAATGTATTGCACCTAAATTACCATGCCTGTTAGTTCATTAAAGTTATGTTGTAATGTTAGCTAGGTAGTATTCTGTTTGGACTTGAATGGTGAAGCAAATCTTAAGCCACTGTGAAAGTAGTATTTCGGACCATTAGAATGTCTTAATATTTGATACATGTTTAGACAACCTAGCTCAGAAATGAATTGAAATGTTGGTTCGATTTCATGTTTCATGTAGTTTGTTGCATGACTGGTGGTCATTTGATTTTGGGAATTTGCCAATTTAGAGGAGTGAGGTTTTGTGACATACCTTGTTGTTTATTTGGTTGAGACCTGACGTGGGTTAGCTAGTTCTTGTGAACTTAAATGCTACGTTTGTATGTTACGAATGGGGTTCGATTTCGAGTCTCCAATTTCGACAAAGTTGCCAAATTTCCTAAGATAGGGCTGTTTTGGCAGGCCTAGGAGGAATTGCCATGAGGTTCACCATCAGTGGGATTATAGTGTTACAGGACCATGGGGCCCATGACAGGCCCAAACCCTAGTTAAAAGCTGAACTTTGATCTTGTTGTTGTTTGCTCTTGGGCCAAGTTTGAATTTTACTTTAAAATCGTTCCCTTTTGCTCCGAGTCACTTCTGATCAATTAACTAGGGTTAGTTTAAAATGGAAATGGACTTTTGTTCACTGGTTATGTTTTGAGTTTAGGCCTTAACATAAAATACCTTTTGAGCCTCTTTACGATTTTCTTAATTTAAACTCCTCACCAAATAGATGGAAGTGAACCGTAATTAGTTAACTTGATAGCGTACGCCCTTCATGAATTAGTGTATAAACCTTAAATTAGAATAAATTGATGTGCACCATGCCAAAATAAAATCACAATTGCATGGCTCTCATATAATTAATTCCATATTGATCCTTAGAAATCGAGGCGTACCATTTAGCGAGTTTTTATAGCCCTCGCAAATCTGAAAACACGTAATTGCTTTAGGCACGGCAGTTAAAAATCTACTTTCCTAAATACGGGTGCACATTTATGTGATCCAAATCCAAATCTCAACGTTAGGTAAAATGAGTTGCGAACTATGGATACATTTATATAACGTGATTCAAGATGCATTTTAACAACGTAACAATCTTCTTAAAATTAAATAAAAGCGGTTAAAGAGTTAAAATTCCACATGGGTTAGAAATGCATTAAGATAAGATAATTAATCTGAATATAGTTGAGTGACCATGCTAGAACCACAAAACTCGGAAATGCATAACACCTTCTCCCAGGGAAACAAAATTCCTTATCCAAATTTCTGGTTTGCAGACTGTGATATAGAGTCAACCCTTTCCTCGATTTGGGATTTCAAACGGTGACTTGGGACATCATAAATGATCCCAAGTGGAGACTCTGATTTTGTAATTAAATAAATCTCGTTTCGATTGTTCTTTAATTGAAAAAACTCCCTTTCTACGCCCTTCGCGGGGTGTAATGAAAAAAAAGAAGGTGTGACAGCCCCCGACTTTGGTTTCCACCTATCTCACTTTTTGTTTGTCTCTGGTTCCACGTGTCACTCTATTATATGAGTACTTAATATGAACCAACTTTACCAAATATAGATAGTCCCCCTACTTTTCGATGGCACATCTTTGTGTCCAGAGTCGGATCTAGAATTTTAAGTTTATGGGTTCCTACACAAATCTTAAGTTAATATACAATAGTAAGTGAATTAACGGACTGGGTTCTAAGCTAAATATTCTTATATATTTAATGAATTTTCCGATACAAATATCAGATCTAGACAAAAGTTACTGGGTTCATGGGAATCCGATCTCACTCACTGGATCCGCCCTTGCTTGTATCATTCGGAAGTTGGTAAATATACTTTTCTCGTGGAAACTTTTTTGACCACCTTTGAAAATTTTCTGACGCTTGATTATACGTACGTATCTCCACATTTAATGCCCCAAACACGCATCATCCTACGATTTAGTAATATTTTTGCTGGTTCTCGAGGTAATCATGATCGTAATTTTATCCGCCTATTTCTTTACTTATGCGCATCATCCTTATTCTTTTATACTTCACAATTTTCAAAGCTCTCTCAACTTCTTTTCATCAAACTTTTCTTTGTTTTCACTCCTCCTACTAACCATGGCCTCTTCTTCCAAGAACTCAACCTCTTCAAAGAACCAAGAAAGCACGGATGATGATGCTCCTCATGTAATGAGCAGTATTATCCCAAGAAAGCTTAATACAACCACGGATTTGAGGAGAAATTTCCTTCTACTAACTCTTGCACCTAGGCTGTTGGTGTGTAACCTTCTTCCGTTCGTCCTTCTAGCATTCTTATTTTAAAGGAAGACTATAGTTTCTATATTTGAACAACACTGCTCCTGATTTGTCGGAGCGAGTAACTTTTTTCAAAAAGGATTTTACATATGTTTACATGTATTCCTTCATTTTGGGCCCATTCTCATTGAGTGGCGGACTTGACTACGTAATCTTGGAGTTTTGCTTCCATTACAAGTCTGTTTGGCATAGATGAGTCCTTCTGTGTGACAGACGGTAGCTTGTCTTTTGTGGCTTTTCCAGAAGATGGGGGAAGAGCTCTCCCGGCTCTAATTTTATCATGAACCTTTATTCCCCCAAGATCTTTCATGGGGGAATGATAAACTTCAGTAAATGTGGTTACCATGCTTTGCTCACCAGCATAGATGATGACAATGGACGTGGATGCATGGAGCCGTTTGTTGTAATTTCTACCAGGGATATCATCCTGGCCACAACTCCATCTTTTCCTGAATCATGGAATCGTACATGTAAGTTCAACGTCTGTCTTTTTTCTAATTAAAAGTTATTCCATGTTATTACCGATCCTTCTCTGGTCATTATTTAAGCAAGTCGGTGGACAACACCAAGAATTGCGGCTTGGACTAGTGGATTCAGAAGATTTTGGATGTCACCACGCCTGAGACCCATCGGTGAAAAGAACTCGCACTTAAATACGGGTGAAAGGAAAAAAAAACATGGTAAGTTGATTCCCTAACTTATCTTGTTTTTACTTCATATATAAAAAAATTGGCTAACTTCTCTTTTTGTTCAATTCAAGTTTTTCGCACGGCTCTGTTACCATCTTCGAGGAGGATATTTTGGATGATCGCATTGAAGCGGCAAAGTTGCTGTAGGTGGCTTTCGCCCGAACAAGTGTCATCAGACCTGCTTCTGGTATAGGGGCTTCCTTCGGACTCCTCGGACAGATAACAAACAACAAAAAAGGCGACGTTCCTCTATAGTTGAAGGTGAAAATAAAAGGGTAAAGAACATCACACCCGAGCCTGCCGCAACCACTATGGTGATCGATAATTATGGGAGATCCATGTATGAATGGTCTTCCCTACATAGGAGATGATGACTTTCATCAGCTCAACACAATGCTCAATCTGTTGAGCAAACAACACCACTCGATGACGACGTCCAAGCGCTCTGGGGAGAGTGTGCTATAGTGAAGGCTGCCAATTCTCGCTTCCGAGGCACAATCGCTATTCCCGATACCATGAGGCTAAGCAACGGGTCTATTCCGTCTTCGATTGATTAGCAACGAACAACTAGCACTGCTTTTGTCGTAGTTGCTTCTCAACCCACAATGCCATCAGTTTCGTCTCCTTCTTCACTAACCATGCCTTCTCCACCAACAACTACTACATTCAGAGCCTGTTGGTATTTCACAGTCTATTTGAAGTTGTTCTTCTTCTTCTTCAGAAGTGAGACGAAGTTATGGCATTTGTCTACATCTAGATACATAAGTTGCTACCCGAACTATCAACCAAATCCCTGTTACACACTTTCTATGGGGAAAAATAATATTACATACTCAACCTTTTAAAAGTGTGTCTAATACACACCAATTTAGTATTTGACCACTTTTTCTCAACAAGTGTATACCACGTACCAATAAGATTCTAACACATGTCATCAATTTAAGATAAAAGGAAATTACTTAAAAATGATACTCCATCTTCTTCATCTTAGTCATTCGAAAATCCTGTCAAAGCAAAGCCAGAAACGTTGTAGTTTCAATCACCAAAGGGATAAACACCCAAAAAAAAAAAACTTTCATTTTCACCCAAAAACAATAAATTTTCATTCCATTTTCAAAATTCATGGTTTCCAGAAAAAACATAACAACCACCCATTATTTTCGAGCAAAAGATCTCATAATTCTTCTCACCTAAATCCACACCGTAGAAATAATATTTTTATATTCAAACAAAAAGAGAGAATAAGAGAACGAGTATAAGCCCCTTATAATTTAGATTGCTATACTCTAAGCTTGTAAATGTTTTCTCAATTTCAAGAACCCATTTGAGTTCCAAATCAACAGCATAAATCCCAACTAAATAATTCTAATAGTAAGGCAAGAATATTTCAAATCTAAAATATTAGTTATACTTAAACAAAAAAAAGTAAAAAATGATGCTTCAATAGAGGAAAATGGCGAATGGTGGTGTTGATGAGGAAAATGAAGAAGGACATAGTGTTCTGAACAAATAAAGATTTAGAAAAAAAGAATAGAAGAGCTGGAGTGGAGGTTGGTCGGCGAAAAACAAGATAGAGATAGAAGGAGGGTGGGGAAGATGAGAGATTTGTTGCCACATGGAATTAAATAAGTATTTAAACAGTATTTTAGCTGGTAGACATGATTCTATCTTGGTGTTTTGCACATGCTAGGGTCTTGATCAAAGAAGGTGTGTCTTAGACATAGTCTAATAAGGTTGGGTGTGTAACAGGTTGCCCGTGGAGGAAAGGTGGGTAGCGAGGATTTGGTTGTAAGGTTAATGGGTAAACTATGTAGTTTTCCTTTTTCTAAAGATCCGGAAATGAACCTGCTTAAAGCTGCCAGTCTTCATGTTAACATCCGAACCTCTTTCACATTTGACAACTGGTCGAGAATGTCTTTGATAGATTTAGTTTTAGCGAGATTGACTTCGATCCCCCTTTGGACACCAAAACCCCTAAGAACATACAAGAGTTAACTCCGAATGCAAACTTTTCGGGTTTAAGCTTCATGTTGTGCGTCCTTAGGATGTCAAAGATTTTTTGGAGGTATTTAAGGTGATCATCTGTTTCAAAGACTTAACTAACATATCGTCTATACAAAATTGCATTATTTTCCCTATTTATTTTTCAAACATTTTGTTCACGAGTCTCTGAAAAGTGGCTTTGACGTTCTTAAGTCCAAAAGGCATCACTTTATAGCAATATCTACCAAAGTTTGTTATGAACGAAGTTTTTCCCGATCCTCCAGGTTCATTTTGATTTGATTGGACCAGGAATAGGCATCGAGGAAACTTATCAACTCATGACCGACCGTCGTATCAATGATTTGATCAATTTTTGGCAATGGGAACGAGTCTTTTGGGAATGCCTTATTCAGATCCTTATAATCTACGCACATGCAAAATTTATTCTTTTATTGAATTACTTCTACATTAGCTAGCCAGTCATAATATTTTACCTCCCACATTGAACCGATATCAAGCAATCTAGTTACCTCTTCTTTGATAAATTTGTTTCTGACCTCGAAAATATGACGTTTCTTCTGCCTTATCGAAGGGATGCTGGGATCTACGATTAACTTATGCACGCCCACCTCTGGCAAGATTCTTTTCATATTCGCATGCTACCACGCAAAACAATAAATTTTAAATTTAAGAAATTCTATAAATCCTAACATGAGCTCGGGATTTAACCTTGTCCCCAAGTGGAACTTCCTTTCCAAGAATTTTTCAAGCAATGCGACTTGCTCGAGTTCTTCCATCGTGGATCTGGTTGCGTCCGTTTCTTCTGGTACCTGGAAATATCTTGGTTCCTGATAGGATTCCAAAGACTCCTACCCTTGTTGTCTTTGTTCGGTTTTGGAGCAGGTGTCGGTTCCTGTAATTTCTATGTTGCATGCTCCTTCCTTTTTATACTGGAAATTGAGATTGCGTTTATCTCCCTTGTTGCTGGTTGATCTCCTTTTATTTGCTTAATTCCATTCGGAGTGGGTAATTTTAGAAGTTAATGATATATTTACGGCACAACCTTCATCTCATGTAGACATGGTCTTCCAAGAATAATTTTGGATCCTATATCGCCGTCTACTACTTCAAAAAGGATCATCTTCATTACCCCTTCGGGCATTTGTGGGCAGCAGAATGTCACGCCCCAACCTCGAGAAGTATGACCAGCGCTCAATCGAGTGAACCCAACTGAGGAAACCTTATCAAACACTTCCTACCCAACAAAATACGAGTAAGGAAACCATGCTTTCATTGTTTAGACAAGAAAAGACAGCGTGTCAACATTTTTAGTACATTTTATATCACAACATTAAACCATAGATAAGTTAGTTTTTAAGGTTCTCGCAAGGTTATAATTCATAGACAACATAAGTTTAGAATTACAACATAGTTTGTGGACCCATTCAATACCCGCACATGACCTACACATTTGTCTATGGAGCCTTTAAGGATACAAAAAATAAGGGTGACAATACCGGCGATAAGGCCCCAACTATACCTTAAAAGTGAAAGTGCACAACAAACAGAAATGCCATATAGCCCCTTGAAGGAGAAGGGGCTCACCAAGATCTTGAGAAGAAGGATGCTCCGCTACACATGATCGGCACTATACGCTATAGAGCCACATACATTTATTTAAAAATGTAGCGTCCTGGCGAAATGGACGTTAGTACAATGGAATATTACTAATATGTGTAACTAAACACCATTTTACTAGAAAAAATTATCAAGCAAGAACAAGGAAATAGAAAGAGTAATTTAAAGGTTTAATCGGACATTACACCATCAAATAAACGAATCATATAACTTTTCACATAATTTTCATAACTTAGCTCGGGCATTTCTTTCATATGTTCATCACTATTCTCAATACCACTGCTATGTTGAGCGGAGTCCAATCACGACCCGATCGGCTAGGTTTCCTCATTTAAGGCATATATATCGATAATCATTTCATTTTCCTTTTTCTGGAACTCAATGTTATCACTTTACCACCATGTGTGCGGCATTGTGTCCGATCACGACCCTATCAGCTAGGCCACCTTACCTAGGCGTTGTTCCTTTCTCATTGATCATCTCATTTGAATTTTTATTTCACATAGATCATATCAACTCATTGGCACTTAGGGCCACATTTATCACATCATTCCATTCTCAATATCCATCTTGCAATTCCATGGTCATAGGCACACACAAACAATTCAAGTTGCAAGCATAGGTAAGTTTCACATAGTTACCATGACAATCTTAGTTTTAATCTTGGCTTATAGCCTAGGTATTTCAACACACGATTCGTATTCTTCACGCTTCTCTAAATATCAAGAATAGTATATTACTCACATTGAAGCACATTCTTCATGCATATATGTATATAATTGCAAATCAATTAATGTGAAATAACAATCAATACATCAACCAATTGTACTCTTACCACACATGCGGAAATGCCAACGGAGCTCAATTTCTAATAAAAGGGGTTTTTAGCCATACATACCTCAATATAGCTTTCCTTAATCCTTACATGATTTCTGGAACTCTTAGCACTTCGATCAATTATGTAAGATTTACAATTGAACCAAGAATTAGAGACATTCTTGCTCATTTGGGCATATTATCAAACACTAAAGGTGCATTGTGGTCTTAGGCCCCTTTTTGAGAGGAATTCCAATCATTTTATACCCCTAATTATCTTCTTTTTTTTGTTTACTACCTTCCAATACTCTATGGTTTGATGTGCATGCAAGAAATTCATTCTTATACCCATGAACCCCCAAACTAAGTACTCTTTCTAGCATGAATTTGAAGCCAGAGATTAGGGGTCAAGTTTCTTACCTCTTGGTGTGAAGATTTAGGTGCCTCACTTGATTATCTTCAATGATTTTAGCAAGGTTTCATGGAGAAATTTGATGGGAAGCACTTTCCCTCTCTAATACTCCCCCTCTCTCTAAAATATTGAGGAAATATGCTCAAAATTAGCCATAACACCGAATATATCGATGGGGATCGGGTTTAAAATTTAGAAAATTGAAGCCCTGAGTTGGATTTGCGATTGCAAAGTCGTTATGCGATCCGAATAATGGACCGCAAAATGCTTCCCAAACACTAGACATACTGACTAAGTTTACGGCAGAAATGCAGTCTGCATTCACGTTCTACGGTCGCGACGTGCACCGCAAAACTGACATTTACAAAATCCTAAGGAAATTATGCGATGACTATGCAGTCCGCATTTTGGTTACGCGATCGCATTATCTAACGCATAGTTGACTTCAATTTGGCCAACATACTAACTCACTCTGCGGTAGATATGCGGTCCGCATACCTGGTATGCGACAGTATTCTAGACTGCATAATTGCCCTTTTCTGGAAAACATTGATTCTTGATTTTTAAATGCATAGATCAGTACAAAAGGGTCTGAACCGCGGCTCGCAAGCTCTCTGCAAAGAATTTTACACATTCCTAACATATTTTCATAATTTGGCACTACGAGCTCTTAAGTTTTAAGTACAAGTTTTCACGGGGCCTTACATCCTCTTCCATTTAAAATCATTCGTCAAGGGTCCCTTTTATAAGAATGTTTTCATACTATCTTCTGCCTTTTACAGCCTAAAACCTGTTAGTAGTCTCCAAATTTGGCTAACTTCCTAAATTTCCAAAAATTTCGTCAAAGTTTCCTTGGTATCTAGGCCTATCCACCCGTCAAAGAGCCCCATAAATACATCCTAGTAGCATATACATGTTCCATAACATAACATGACTTGTACAACACCAACTATGGCCATATAGGCAACATATATAACCAAAATGGAACAGTTTTTCATAGATTAAATCAAAAGATGGGAGTTCGTAAGAATCAAATGCATAAAAGCTATTACATGACTGTTCAAACAAATGCGGGAACTTCTTTTTCATTTCATCCTCGGCTTCTCAAGTGGCTTCCTCAACTTGCTGGTTCTGCCATAATACTTTCACTGATGCAATTTCCTTATTTCTTAGTTTCCGAACTTGCCTAAGAAGGGCGACTGGAACTTCTTCATATGACAATTCTTCATTAACTTCAATAGTCTCAACTGGAACAATAGTGGACAGGTCTCCCATTACCTTTCTCAATATGGACACATAAAAGACTGGATGCACCAGTGACATCTCAGGTGGTTGCTCCAGTTTGTATGCCACCTTCTTTCCAAATCGCATGATTCCCTTCATAGGGGAAACCTTCATGAATACTCAATCATCTTCATTGAACGAACATCCGAGTAAGACTTTTGGCAACTTTGAGAAGTTTTCAACCTTTCCTTAATGATCTTGACTTTCTCCATGGCCTGATGCACGAGGTCTGGCCCTATCAATTTTGTTTCTCCAACCTCGAACCACCCAATGGGAGACCTACATCTCTTACCATACAATGCCTCGAATGGTGCCATCTGGATACTAGCATGAAATCTGTTGTTGTAAGCAAATTTTATGAGTGGCAAATGGTCATCCCAACTACCCTTGAAATCAAGAGTACAAGTACGCAACATGTCTTCAAGCATCTAAATATTTCGCCTTCGCTTGCCCATCGGTTTGAGGATGAAAAGTTGTGCTAAGATTTACCTGCGTACCCAAACCTTGCTGAAACTTCTTCCAAACTTTGATGGTGAATTGAGCCCCTCGATCTAAAACGATGGAGACAGGAGTGCCTTGCCACCTACTATTTCCCTGATATATAACTGAGCATACTATTCCGCTGTGTTGGTAGATTTAACCGGCAAGAAATACGCTGATTTTGTGAGTCGATCTGCGATTACCCAAACTGAGTCAAACTTGCACGAAGTGCGCGGCAACCCGATTTTTATTAATCATTTCCCATTTCCATATGGGGATATCTATGCTTTGAGCCAATCTACCGGGCCTTTGATGTTCGGCCTTCAGTTTTTGACAATTCGGACATTTTGCAACAAAATCTGCCACATCCCTCTTTATGTTGTTCCACCAATAAATCTCCTTGAGTTCATGATACATCTTTGTAGAACCTGGGTGCACAGAATACCTGGAAGTGTGAGCTTCTACCATGATCCATTCTCGAAAACCGTCAATATTAGGAACACATAGTCGGTCTTGGTACCGTAGGGTACCATAATCCACGTGAAGGGAAAAAGTTGTGGTTTTGTGTTTGTGAATCCCTTCTTTCATTCGTACTAATAATGGATCATTGAATTTATTTTCCTTCACTTTCGCCACAAGTGATGATTCAATCCTATTCTATACAATTACCCCTCCTTCATTAGGGTCATCAATGAGAACTCCCAAATGGGCCAACTGGTAAACCTCTCTAGCTAACGGCCTCTAATGTGCCTCCAAATGAGCCAAAATCCCCATAGATTTTTGACTAAGTGCATTTGCCACGGCATTAGCCTTTCCTGGGTGGTAGAGAATATCAATGTCATAGTCCTTGAGTAACTCTAGCCATCTTCTTTGCTTCAGATTCAACTCCTTCTGCTTGAAAATATATTGAGGGCTCTTACGATTCGTGAACACATCCACATGGATCCCATACAAATAATGTCGCCAAATATTTAGCGCAAATACCACTGCCGCCAGCTCTTAATCATGGGTTGGATAGTTCTTCTCATGATTCTTGAGTTTCCTAGAAGCATAGGCTATAACCTTGCCGTGTTGCATTGACACATACTCAAGCCCGATTCTCGAAGCATCGTAATACACACAAATCCCTATGTACCCTCTAGCAGGGCTAATACCAGTGTTGTTGTCATCCTTGATTTCAATTCTTGGAAAATCCTCTCACAAGCATCGGACCATTGATATTTAACTGCTTTTTGCGTCAATTTAGTCAACGGAGAGGCAAGAGTAGAGAACCCTTCCATAAGCCTCCCACTTCAAGTTGTAGCATGACCAGGCCACCAACTTGGGCCATTGCCTGAATTGACAGAAATAGACACCATCAAAGTTTGATAAAATTAAAATCTTACAGCAAGAAAGTTAGGATAACCAAAGAAGTCAAAATTTAGACAACTTCAAATAAATAATTTAAAAAGAAGATGAAAATAAGTGATAAGCTTTGCATTCAATGTTGCGTGATCCTGCAACTACTCGTCCTACCTACAAATACCAATAACTTCCCTCCCTTTCCTCGTGTATTGTTGTAATACTTTTTCATTTTAAACTGAATTCTAGAACTCCCTTTTAAAAAAGAAAGATTCACCTTGTAGTTCTGCCTGCATTTGGTATACTGAATACTGATAATCCAACACTCTAGGGTCTGGGATAGACTGATGTGTTAGAAACAAACCCGAAACAGCTAGATATTTGAACTTCCTCAATTTCATAGAGAATAGGTGTATCTAAATCCAGGATGATTACCTGATAAAAAAAAAAGGCGGCTGATTACAGCCTTAGCAGTAACTAAAGTGATTTAGTTAGTATTCTCAGAGGCCATCAGGGTGTGGCCCTCCATGTTTTTTGTACGATAAACAATGGAGTCCAGCTATCACCTTTTCATTCAAACTCTACTTCCACTGATATTATGAAACCTATAAAGAAGATAATTAAAGTTATCACACTGTTGAAAGCATTTTGACGAGAGGAATAAGTTTTAAAATTTCAAAACAGCCTGTACATTGCTAGTTATCACACATAATCTTCCATGTTATAATGACAATAGATACAAGAAGCTCCACTAGATAGTAGGCACACGTTTTTCACTTTTTTGATCAGTTTTTTTTATATTTAAAATCAGGTCAGGCACACATTTTTCATTGATTAACAAATCACGGTAAGCAGGCATTAGACTATAGAGCATATCTTAGCATTTTATGGCAGTATAAAAATTCTAAAACTATCGCTGTATTTTGGTTTTATCTTCCATCCAGAAGGGTAGCATATTTATCCATGGATGAAATATGCATCAATACAACCACTAATTTCTCTCAGACAATCACAAAAGTTTCATAAAAGGGCAAATCAGAAACTGTGCGTATGACAAGTACTTCTAATGGGTTCAAATGCCCAATATCACCAACCACACAAGAACAAGAAATTTTTTGATAACCCACAAACCACCCAAGAACATTCATATGCCAAACAAATGTCTGAGCTATCACTTGAAAAGTGTTGACCAGGACTCTTCTTCGAGCAATGAATTGCTGTTGTTCTAAATCTTCTAGAACTTCATTAAATTTGTATTATATTGTACAACCAGTCACTATTCTTATACAAAAAATCATTCTGTCGTTTGTAAACTACTGCTATGTGATCTTGTTATTTTCAAGCCCCATAAATTCTCAGCATTGACTGTTACTCCTATTGTTTCTGAGCCAGCTATAAATGATGGTGTAGAAGTTTTACCAATCGCTTCCCCCCCCCCTCCCCCCCCCCCTCTCCCTCTGTGTGTATGAGAGTGTGAGCGTGTGTTTAAACGTGTCATATCCTCAGCTCTAAAGCAGTAAAGCCCTACATGTCATGGGGACGACAAGTGACAAAGATTTCAGCCTAAGACAGAGAACATGAAAGAGATAATCAATCAGGCTCATGGCTCTTTAGCACTCTGTCATAGATATTGCAAATAACTAGTCGCTTCCAAATGTTCTACAAAGATTGGTGTGGTACACTACTATATGATCTAATACTGAACTATTGGTATGAGTATGACTATTTTTAGTAGTGCATAACCATCTTCCAAAAGCTTGGGGTGGGTACCAAGAAAAAAGGTGGAGACTGTTTCTGAATTAAAAGAGTCAAATGCTGATGGACGATGAAACGTTTGCTGGAGCTAGCTCTACATGTTCAAAATCGAAAGAAGAGAAAGAAAAAAAGGGAAATGACCGAAAGGTTAAGGACATAGTAAGTGATGTGTTTTTTTTAATGAGTACATAGTATGTTGCTTTAAAAGCTTCCCCAAAAAATCTACTATTGTAAATAGCATATCACTTGAGTTCCAATTTCACAAAAATGGCAGGAAATTCTTCTTAACTGAACTATTTGGTCTTAGTGAAAAGATCAGTAAGAGATTCGTTATTTTATAAGAAAACAGTTCACTCAGCAGAGCAGCAAATCCTATTGGCTTTCTATGTTCTTTTAAATTGACAATTAACTTCAGTTATCCTTGATCTCACAATTTCACTTCGACAAATAACCAAGGTGAGAAAAAAGTTAACTATTTCAGGTAGAAGAAAATTCTGAAATGATAAACAAGCTTTAAATGGATATCTAAGAGGTAAAAGAAAATTCCAATTTAATGAATTTGTTCAAAACTCTTTAAGTCCAATTCAGCCAGTTAAGCCTACTCTCTGAATAGGCTAACCCAGAGATTTAGAACACTCGTAATCGACTGCTGAAGAAATTTCCAAGACGAGTCAATATCTTAGAAGCACTCTTCCAAGATATTGGAAACCAAGTGACAATAAGAGTAACTCTTGCAAAGTAAGGACTTCACCTATCTGTTTAATAACAACATGAACCAACATGCTATATGGAAAAGTTCAGACAACCATGAGTTACATTAGATTGACACGAAAATCTGAAATAAAAGAGGAGTCATAAACATACCTCAACCATGAGGACACCAGGCATGATTGGCCTCTCAGGGAAACGCCCAGGAAAGAAGTTATCATTGATCGTCACATTCTTTATTGCCACAGCTGACACTCCTGGATTGTATTCAATCACTCTATCCACTAGAAGAAACGGAAAACTGAAAACAATGCAGCCCTCATTAGTATACCTCAAATATCCCAAAACTAGTTGGTCTCAGTCATAAAAGTCCTAATATTAATTCCACATTATTCGAGTCCATTTCATTCCAAACAAACACATTTATAAAAAGAGACAAGAAATGCATACCGATGAGGCAAAATCTCGCGAATCTGATTTATATCCATCACAGTAGGAAATGCTGGGTACCCTATAAACAAATGAAGATTTCAAACATTTGAAAGGAGATAAAGCAAAGAAATATCGGAACAAAGAAGCAAATAAAGGCATACTCAATTCAGTTGGGTTATCATTTTTTTTCTGGAGAAGCACAGTTGGTGATGAAACTAGTATTGCGGGTCTTGTTGAAATGGTGGACAGTGAATTAGATCTGGAGACAACAAGAGAGTGTTTGAGCATTGAACTGGGCAAAGGTAAAGACGCATTCTCAAAGCCTCTTTGAGAAGTGAGATTGGAGAAGATAGATTGTGATACAGCCATAGAAGCCATTGGTGAATTATTCGACTGAAGGACAGAATATGGAGTAGAGGCGGAGCTAACAACGTTTGCTGACACTGGAAAGTGGAACTCAAGAAGTCTGTTGAACAACCTTATTAGTGTGGGAAGCTCATCCAATGTAACTACCACAGCTGTCTGACCCATGTACTCTTTGAAGTTAATGACTATTTTTCCACAATTAATGGGGAGTAATAGCTTAGATTTATACGTAATAGTATAATTTATATTATACTACTATTTCCCCTAACAAATACTTTTGTGTGTTTTTACAAACTTGTTTTGTTTTAGGATCGTATTTTTTTTTACACGTGAGATATTTATTTCTACACATAATAGATCTATCTTTTACGCATAAAAGATCTAAAAATGATATTTTCTAGTTTATGGCAGTTGTTGTACCTTTGTTAGTGCTACATACTTGTAACTCCTACTCAGCTTACTTAGAAGTATTCGGTAGGAGATCGTTTGTAAAACCATAAACCTTGCATTTGTATTTTGGCTAGATTTAGTCAAAGTATGAGCTTTGTAATAGACTTATTACAAAGAGGCTTATAATAGAGTTATTACAAGCATGTGAATGATTGGGAGGTTAATTCCTAGATTACAATAGATTGTAATTTAAAGTTTCCTCAGTTACTGAAGTTGAAATCGTACGAGTATAGGTCGTGGATTTTAATCTCGTGAATATGGAGTTTTTCACGTACAACTTTGTTGTGTACTGTTGTGTGTGTATGTTATGTGGGATACCATATTCTCTATATAATTTGGTGGACTATTAATTTTTTAGCAATTGGTATTATAGCGGATTCTTTTTATAAGGTTAACACCTAGAAAGGATCCACATGGATGCTCCATCAAACTATGAAGAAGGTCAACCAACCTACAAACCACCAATATTCAATAGACAATACTACGGATGGTGGAAGACAATGATGCATGATTTTATCATGGCTGAAGATTCAAAGCTCTGGGATGTCATCTGCTAGGGACTTTTCATCCCCATGAAAACCAATAGCGAGGCAGCAGTGACAATTCCAAAGACAAGGAAGGAGTACAACGACGCCGGTCGCAAAGCCATAGATATAAACTTCCAAGAATAAAAGATTCTCATATATGGTATTGGACCAGATGAGTATAACAGAATTACTATATGTCAATCTGCCAAGGAAATATATGAGGCTCTCCAAACTGCACATGAAGGAACAACCCAAGTCAAGTAGTCAAAGATTAACATGCTTACTACTGAATATGAACTCTTCAAGATGAACGATGATGAGTCCATTCGGGACATGCACACTTGATTCACCTTCATCATCAATGAGCTTCACTCTCTAGGAGAAATCATCCAAAGGAACAAACTTGTCAGGAAAATGCGTAGCGTATTACCCGATTCTTGGGTAAGCAAAGTCAATACTATCATAGAGGCAAAAGATCTGCAAAAGTTGACCATTGATGAACTCATTGGAAATCGGAACACCTATGAATTGAAGAAAACGAGGGACAATGAAATAAGAAAACCCAAAAAGGAGATAAACCTGGCCTCAAGCTAGACTTGAAAGAAACAGACAACTTCAGGAAGATCTCGGCACGGTTATAAATGACCTAGAAAAATCTTTAAAGTGGACCTGGTCCTTCGATACTATCACTGACATGTACAAAATAACGGGGGAAATAGGTAGGAAATTAAGTTCCAAAGGAAAAAGACACCTTACAACCCACTTAGCAAGTATATCACTGTACATGATAACTAGCTTTGCACTCACTGTGGAAAAAGTGGTCAATTTAAAGAATCCTATAAAGTTATATTTCAATCTCAACAGAAAAATAAAATTTTTGCTGAAAAAGTTCCTGGTGCTAATGAACTTGGTCCCTCCAATAAAAAATGTATGATGCATATTTGGACAAGAAGGCGTTTAATTAGCCCTTTCTCTCATGATTAGGGATCCAAACTTGTTTGGGATCCTAAGTCTAATATCATATTCCTTGTCTAGGAAGCAGTGAAAGGAAGCAAGAAAAGATGGTATATGGATAGTGGCTTCTCTAAGCATATGACTGGAAGCACTGATGATTTTCTCTCACTCAAAGCCATTCAAAAAGGGAGTGTGTCCTTTTGAAATGGCAAAAATGGATACATTATGGGAGTATGAAGAGCTGGAAAGACACTCACTCACTCAATTAAGAATATGTTCTATGTGAATGGCCTAAAATACAACCTATTGAGTCTCTCTCAAATCTACGACATAGGAAACAAAGTTGAATTTTTATTAAAGACTTGTACGGTCACCAATCTTGTAATTGGTGAAGTGTTTCAAATGGAAAAAAGATTCAAAAATATTTATGTTGCTGATTTTGAGTCTTTGAACAATGGGGATATTACATGCTTGAGTGTTGTTGATATAGATGTTGAGCTATGACATATAATATTGGGACATGTAAGGTTTTTGTTGCTGGACAAGTTGTCAAGAAGGACATGGTTTCGTAGGCTACCCAAGTCAAGGTTCAAGGATCATAAGGTGTGAGATGCATATGTAAGAGAAAAGAAAGCTAGATCCTCCTTCAAGCCCAAAAAGGAAGTAAGAACCTCAAGGCCACTTGATCTCATTCTTATGGATCTTTGTGGACCTATGAGGGTGCAAAGTAGAGGAGGAAAGAAGTATATTTTTATCATAGTTGATGACTACTCCAGATCACATGGACCTTGTTCCTCAGAACCAAGGAAGAAACTTTTTCAGTTTTTGTTGCCTTTTGAAGGATATTCAAGTAAAGATGAGCCATAATATTGTTAGTATAAGATCTGATCATGGCACAGAGTTTGATAATGAAAAATTTAATAAATTATATGCTGAGAATGGTATAAGTCACAATTTTTTAGCTCTTAGAACACCCCAACAAAATGGTGTTGTGGAGAAGAGAAATAGGACTTTAAAGACGTGGCAAGGATGATGCTAATTGACAGTTAGCAAAATTTTGTTTGGTTGAGACAGTCAATACTGCTTGCTATTTGATGAATATGTGCATGATCAGATCCCTCTTAAACAAAACACCCGATGAATTGCTAAATGGAGGGGAACCCAAGCTAACTCCCCTGAAAATATTTGGCTACAGATGCTTCATTCTCAATAATGGTAAGGAAGAGCCGGAAATATTTGATGCCAAAAGTGATGAAGGAATCTTTCTTGAATATTTCTCACAAAGCCAAGAATACTAGGTATACAACAAAAAGACTCAATGTGTTGAAGAAAGCATACATGTGATCTTTTATAAATCACACCACTCATATGGGAAAGATTCACATGATAAGATTGATCAAGACAGAGAATAGTCAAAGGTTCCTGGAGAAGTTATTGATATGGCAAATGGAAAGGCTAATTTGATGAGTCAAGTAATGGAATCCAACGAAGAAGATACAGTAGGAACTCCAGCTGATATAGAGGAGTTTGGTTCCTCCATTATAACAATTGAAGCATAAAACAGAGTTGTTGATGTCGTGCAAGGAACTCCTGATTCTGAGAAAAGAAGTGGCACTCACTCTTCCATTGATGCTAACAATGGATTCCATTCAGAGGAACCTCTACAAAATATTATTACTCCTCTTGATTCAGGGATTCAAACCAAATCAAAGACATGAAGCTTGCTTGCCTTCTCAGCTTTCATTTCTCAAACTAAGCCCAAATATTTTAAGGAAGCCTTGAAATATACTGACTGGATTAATGCTATGCAAGATGAACTCCATCAAGTTGAGAGAAACAATGTATGGCACCTAGTTCCTCGACCCTCAAACAAAACTATTATAGGAACCATGTGAGTGTTCAAAATAAGCTTGATGAGTTCGGGAATACAACAAATAACAAGGACAGGTTAGTAGTTCAAAGCTATAATCAAGAAGAATGTATTGACTATGATCAGACATTTGCCCAATTGCTCGAATGGAAGCCATCAGAATTCTCATTACCTTTGCATCTCATATGGAATTCAAATTATTCCAAGTAGATGTCAAGAGTGCATCTCTGAATAGGTATTTAAAGGAAGTAGTCTTAGTCAAACAACCATCTGGTTTTGAGAGTCATAAGTATCGTGAACATGTATTCAAACTTGACAAGGTACTATATGGATTAAAACAGACCCATCGTGCACGGTATGAAAGGTTTTCCAGATTCATTTTGAAAAATGTCTTTATAAGAGGAAAAATTGACAACACTCTATTTTTTAAGAAACGAGGGAGGAATCTGCTCATTTTGCAAGTTTATGTTGACGATATCATCTTTTGTGAACCAAATTATTCCTTGTTTGAGGAGTTTTCCAAGCTTATGGGAAGAGAGTTTGAGATGAGCATGATAAGAAAAATGAAATTTTTCTTGGGTCTGCAAAATAAACCTCTGAGGGGATGATGATAAGTCAGCAAAACTACATTAAATAATTCCTGAAGAGATTTGATTTGGAAAGTTGAAAAACCATTGATACTCTTATTGCTACTGCCAGTTATCTAGATATGGATGAACTCGGTTCTCTTGTGAAACAATGTATAGAGGTATCATTGGTTCACTCTTTTATCACACAGCTAGGAGACCTGATACTGTGTTCAGTGTGGGATTATGTGCTAGATTCCAATGAAGTCCAAAAAATCTCATCTGAAAGCCGCTAAGGGGATTCTAAGGTATATCAAGGGAACATATGATCTGGTTCTTTACTATCTTTCATGAGATAATTTTGACTTAATTGGGTATGTTGATATTGATTATTCTGGTTACTTGATGGATAGAAAGAGAACATCTGGCATGATACATTTTTTGGGGTCATGCTTAATTTCATGGGGTATAAGGAAATAAAACTCTATGGCTCTCTCTACTGTAGAAGCTGAATATGTGGCAGCTGCCTCTTGTTGCGCTCAAATACTGTGGTTCAAGCAACAACTAAAGGATTTTGGTGTATTTTATGATTATGTGCCATTACTGTGTAACAACACCAATGCTCTCAACATGGCAAAGAACCCAATCCAGTATAAGAGAACAAAGCACATTGATATGCGACATCATTTTCTCCTGGATAATATAAAAAAGGGTCTCATCTGCATGAACTTTTGCAAAATAGAGGGCAAAGGTAGAAGATATCTTTACCAAATCATTGATATAAGAGAACTTTGAAAAGAATCGACTAGCATTAGGGTTGATAAAATCAAACTAAGCACCAGGTCCCTTAATGATTGGCTATGAAAAGAATTGTCTTGCCCCATTTTCCCTCCCTTTTTATAGGGAAGAAGGTCCGGGTTTCAACATTTATAGGGGTAGTAACTCATTTCCTTTTGGGAATTTGGTAGTTGAAGGGTCTCCACCTAACAGATTAGAGTGCGTTAGGGCACCTAGAGCGATTGACTCTTGGATTGATTTGTATTACTAGATTTAGGGTAAATGCTCGAAATAACCTTGAGGGTAAGGTGTTAGGCACCCTCTAGGTCCACAATTGTGGGTCCCCATCGAAGTTATACTTGTAAATTAGTCCTTTAACAAATAAGTTGTTGAAATATATAATTGCAAATAAAGCATGTTGGACTTTGTATGACTCACATAATAAGAATAACAAGTTGTGTACATATAGAGAAATGAAGTTTTTAAGCAAAAGGAATTTGAGAAAGGAGGGGTCCTAGGTTGGTTAGCCTACAGGATCACCCCAGCACAATGCCCGTTAATCACTCCTCAGAAAGGGGCTACACGTGGCACTAGCGCATCGGTCAACATATCCATATCTACCCTTCCCACCCCTTAGCAGTTATTAAGTGAATGTTATTTAGCGATATCTATACGTGTTGTTACCCATCCATTCTTAATGGTTCTGGAGGAAATTAGGACCTCTACCTATAGGCAGTTCTAAACATACCCCTAATGTTTAAAGGAGAAAATGCTAAGGCGACAAGAAAGAACACATAGGACTTTAGCAAATAAAAGCAGGAAGGAGCAAATAAGAGGCTCAGGTTTACCTCCACAGATAATGCATGTAAACAACACGGCTCAAATACAAACAAAGGCAATATTATTAAACAGGATCCTAAGACATGATGTCTAGGTGAGTGTCAAAACACAAGAGACATGCAGATGTATTTGTTTTTAACTTAGAAACAGGGGCCTAATTAGTTTGCCTGCTGACTTTAAGCCTGTTAACCATTAAGCAATAAACACAAATAACGGTTTCCATTTTTATTGAGGTTGATTACCCAAGGCTTGCCTAGGCGTAAGATAATGCACAATAATTACTAGAGTTATTAAAACAGGGCAGGAGATATTTTACCTAAAGCATGATGTTCTAAGTTTTACAAGATACAGAATTATTAAAAGTTTTACTTAAAGAAGATAATGAGACGTGAGAATGTTTTATATTCTTTTTCATGCATAAATAGTTTAACTAGGTATGACTGAGCGAGTATGAACGAGATTCTAAACGTGGTATCTAATATGCACATTTAAGGTTTAGAGTGATTTATATGCAGAATTCCTAAAGCATGCAAGATTTCTAAATGCATAGAAGGTTACAACATAATTTCATAATATGCATAAGTAACAGTTTATTTTAATGTTGTCATTTATCCTAGAAACAGGATTTCTATGTGATAATAAGGATGTTAAAATGAGATGCTAAAAAGTGTATACATGAAACCTAGTAGCGTGGTATCTAATGCATGATATGCTTTGCATGTATTGGTCCTAAACATGAATTCTAATGCATATACAGAAAAATATAAACCTAAAGTATATTTTCTACCCATTGATAACATGTATAGTTATCCTCCCCTTTTTCACTAGCCAGCCCCCCATATTCGTTTACAATAAATATTACAAACCAACATTGAATGAATTACATTAATAGATAAAGAAAAATAAGAAGTTATACTATACGAAGCCTGCAAGTATGCCCAGATTTCCAAAACCTCAACTGCTTAGATTGTTTCATAGGCTTTCTTAATATCCGGATGTGTCAGAGTTTTTTAAGGACCTTAAGAGATCCCAGGCAGTGCTCATGCCCATATTTCATAACCATATTTGAGTAAGTGGAGTGAGGCAGAGCCAGCTCTAATACATCGGAGTTCAGTAGGATCTCATAGGGATCCCTAAGAAGACACATATTAGAGGGGCAGAACTTAAGGATCTAAGAACAGAGTGAGAGTGCTTCACATAGTTTTGAAAAAAAGTTTAAGTAGGAAAACAATTTGAAAAGGGACTTAAAAATAGTTTTATAAAACAATAAAGGAGTTATTCCATTAGACAATTTTGAAAAGAGTAGGGCAATCAACGAACAACAGACTAACCTCAGAACTAAAACAGGTTCAGCATCACACATAAAACAAAGAACCAAGATAGGTTTAGCACTACAAGCCTTCACACAGGGGTAAATGGGAATTGGGGACAGGTAAAACACATAATGGTAAACACATATCAGGCAGAAGTCTTTGGAATTGGTGAAAATATGCTCAAAAATACTGATTAGACATCGTCAAGGAATCACCAATGCTTAAGGGGTTCTGTAGAGGATCAATATAATTTAAATCAATCCCAGAATCATACAAGTTTAGGAGTGTAGACTACTTTACAAGGAGATTCATACCAGAAACTAGATAGAGCAAGATCACATGGAGACAGACTACATAAAAAGAGGGTAACATGTTTATACTGATCCTAAGGAAGGGGAGTACATAACATGCTAATAATGTAAACATATCAATTACACGTTTCATAGCAAAACATAAGTAAAAGTAGATAGAAACTGGATGAATTGAAGTAATAAAAGGACTATATTATTTTTTGGAACTTGAATTGAACTCAAAACATACTAGCAAAGAAGGTAGTAAACACAAAGTGAGGAGCAAGAGAGTAGAATCATCCTTGGCAGCCGGCTGACTTAAAACAATAGCAAGTAACTAGAGAAAAGAGAATTTTTGTGAGAGAGGGAGTTTTTAAACCAATGTGTTCGTATACTTGTGCTAATGAAATAGTAAGGTACTTATAGTTTAAAAATAGGTGAAATATAAGGCTAGAATCATAGTTTAGCAGTAATTATGGAACTATGTACTAATTAGAATCAAATCACTATAAGTACTTCCTTTAATTAAGGAGTTAAATTTAAACAACAACATGCAAATACTAAATAAGGAAGGAAATCACATAAGGCCGAATATAACAAATAAGGAAATAGTTTCAGCATAGTACAAGTACATAACATGTAATAGAGACTAGGTTCAGCAAATTCTAATCAAGGAAAATACTTAAGAATTAGTTGAAACATGCTCGACCATAGATTAAGGTAAGAAAATATCTTAAAGGTTAAAATCAGTAGAGAATATCACAATAAATCAGTGAAGGATCAGTCACAGAGATTTAAAGATTCAAAAATAGCAAATAGTACTAATTTAGGAGAAATTGACACAAATTTATGAGAACGGGCAGAATAAACACATAGTAGGCAAGAATTAGTAACCCTAATAAGCCAAATAGGGTAAATTCACACAAAATTAGGAATTCACATAGAGCATAGCATGAATTAATAAAATAAACATGACATTGATGGAAGAAGTAAAAGTCAGAAATACTGATGAACAAAATAGGTTAAAACCACAGAGAATCATAGGGCTCATGAGAAACAAGAACATATACAAATTAAGCGAACATATTATCGCAAAACAGATCCAGGATTAAAACTAAAAAACTTATGTTTTTCAACATAATAACTCAGATAAAAAGAGAAAACTCAAATGAACATTTAAACATAGTGAAAATCATAGATTAATATTAAAATCAAAAGGAAAAGCCCTTTTGAATGGGGTTAAGAAACTTTGGTTTGAAGATGAAGAGTCATTTTAGAAAACTAAAAAAATCTTTAAGGAAAACAACAAAATAACTCGGAGTATACCCAGATCTATTATAGATATAAGAAATCAAGAGCTAATAACTAGGGCTTCATAGAAATAACCCAAAAGAGAAAGAGAATCGGCCTAGAAACACAGGTTCTTGCCGGAGATGGCAGGATCTTACTCGGACATGCCAAGATTGGCCTGAGAATGACATAAAAAACCATGGGGGTGAGTTGAAAAGCCGATGGTCCCTTGCGGACCTTAGGGTATCAATAATCCAGCATGGGGGGGGGGCATGGATGCTAGGGGTAATGGGGGTGGAACCACCATTATTACCGGCGAGCCAATGACAGGTGAGAGGTAAGTAGGGTTTAGTAGAGAGAGAGATTGAGAGAGATGAGAGGATGTAACAATGGAGAGAAAGAGAGAAATGAGAGAATGAGGGGGGGGGGGGGGTAGGTCTTTTGGGTTAGTTAAGGTAAGAGAAGATCTGGTCTGTTGATCAAAGTCGGTCAACTGTCCAGATTAAACAAGACGTTGGGTCGGGCAGAATTAATGGATTGGGCCTGGTATTTGGGCTGTTTTAATTGGGTTTAAGGTCTGGTTTAATTAGGCTAGAATTGTAATGAAAGTAGGTTATTTGTTAAATACCCATTTAAATTAATTAAAATAATTTGTAAAAATAGCTAATAATCACAAAAATAAATTTCATTCGTAGAAAATAATTTAAAATGATTATTTAGTATTTTAAAATACAAATGACTAAATTTTGGTTAAAGATGGTATAAAATTATATGATTGGGCTATAATTGTAAAGTTATTGCATTTATAGCCAAGGAGTGCCAATTTGGCTAATTATAAAATAATTTGGTTTAAATAGGACCATGAATAATTAATTAAATCAATAAATGCTTTTGAAATTATTTGTTATGTCATTTTGTAATTAATTATTGGAAATAAAATGTTGGTTGAATTAATAAAAATAAAGGAAAATTACGGAAGAATACCAATTTCTATTAATGCATGATTTTGAAGGTATATATTCAATATAAAAATATTTTAGGGAATAATTGGGTATCAACAACTTCCCCTCTTTACCCGGAAAGGATGAAAGAGTTTGTCAGGTAAAGATATAATGGACAATTTTGACCGAGCGATATGGTTCGAGGGATTAGGCCGCACCCTGGCTTCTCAGCTACCTACATATCCCTGGTTTTATATGATTTAGGCCATATGCAGTTCCGGATCCATCGTCAAAATATACCGGTGAAGTCATTACAATAACGGAAGCAACAGCTAGGACGTGATGAATGAACGATTTTATGGAAGAGGTTAGGTTCAATATGATCGGGAGAACTAATCAGGATCGCTCCTTCTAGGATAGCCGTTGCTCACTGGGTTACCTGAAAATAGAAGCAATGCAAGGGTATATTGTGCATAAATTTAAACACGATACAAGTTCCCATTGGATTATGAAGGTTGTCTTTGGACGGTTATGGATGAAGTCCTTAGACCATGATGTCTTGGGCCATGAATTGCTTGATGAGAGACTCGCAGGTCATGAAATTATATTCTCGGTCCATGAGGATGGTTCCTATGAACTAGATGCCTTTGAATAGATTGGTGATATTTCAGCCTATGATATGCAATAACATGATGTTAACAAGATATGGCTTAGTCTTGTGAAATGAAAGGCAGATCCTATCTTGATCAAAAACAAATAAATAGTAGTAAAATAGAGAAATATTTGTGTGAAAAGGGATAGTGCTTAGCCTCCTGCGTTTATGGAGGCAGGGAATCTTCATGCATTTATCGAGTCAAGGATTAGCCTCATACAAATATGGAGGCAAGGATTATCCTCATGCAGATATGGAGGCAGGGATTAGCCTTATGCAAATAGGGAGGCAGGGATTAGCCTCATACAGGTATGGAGGCAGGGATTAGCCTTATGCAAATAGGGAGGCAAGGATTATCCTCATGCGAATAGGGAGGCAGAGATTAGCCTCATGCATGTATGGAGGCAAGGATTATCCTTATGCAAATAGGGAGGTAGCGATTGGCCGTCATTCAGATAGGGAGGGAAGGATTAGTCTCATATAGATAGAGAGGCAAGGATTAGTCTTATGCAAATAGGGAGGCAGGGATTAGCCTCATGCAGGTGGCAAGGATTGGCCTCATGCAGTAGGGAGGCAAGGATTAGCCTCATGCAAATAGGGAGGCAGGGATTAGCCTCATACAAATAGGGAGGCAAGGATTAGACTCATGCAGTTATGGATGCACGGATTAGCCTCATGTAGTAGGGAGTCAAGTATTAGCCTCATGCAAATAGGGAGACAGGGATAAGCCTCATGCAAATAGAGAGGCAAGGATTAGCCTCATGCAGGTATGCACGACAGGGCTTAGTCCCATGCAAAGAGCGAGTAGCAAATAAGAGTAGTATATATCTTAGCTGGAGATATATTTGGTGTCTCATGGCCTGATTGATAGTAATCTTGTTGCGTGCATATATTTGTAGATGTTATCGTTATTTCATATATGCATGCATTCAAAGAAAGATCAAAGTTCTATGAAGGGGACGTTGGTTCGTGTTTTGTCTGCTGGCCTTGCTCTGCTCTGTCCAGAAAGCCCTTTCGAATTCCCCTAGGTAACACATGATTGTTATGGAAGTAGGGTTTTTTGAAAAATATGCAATTGTTGATAAAATAGAGTTATTTCAGAAATACATTGATACATTTAGATGAACTAGTGACTGCAACACATCTCAAAGGCACTGCAACTCTCCTTATGTCAGGATTTTGAGGGCCCTCCTCAAAATTCTGCCTCAGTTTAGTAGATGATATCTTTACCTTCTATAGATTTCTTAACTGATTATTGACCATCTCACACATATTGGCATTGGCTGGACTTGCTCTGGAATTTTGAGGGTCCTCCTCAAAATTATGCTCCAGTGTTTGGTCTTCGGGGAAAAATGGAAAGTTTCTTATGATATGACTGAACCTATAATGATGCCTACATATCCCATTTTAAACAGGAATCAGGTCAAGCATAATTCAATTACATCATATGAAAAAAATGTAGATAATCTAAGCATAGTATCTCTTGACTGCGTCTGAATTAATTGGTTTTGGCCAGATTTCTCCATCCATTTCTGCAAGTATAAGTACTCCTCCAGTTAGTACCCATGAACCATATATAGACTTTTCCAGTTGGGAGAGAATTTACCTTTGGCTTCATCTTGATGTGGAAATATTTTCTTCAATACGAGCTGCCCTGGTGCGAGTTATCTTGGTTTGATCCGTGTGTTGAAAGCTCTAGACATTCTGTTCTAGTAAAGTTGGCTATGACATATTGCGTTCATCCTCTTTCCATCAATAAAGGCCAATTTTTCAAAGCGACTCCTTATCCACTTTGCATTGCTGACTTCAGCTTCCTATATGACTCTTAAAGAAGGAATCTCCACCTCGGCTGGGAAAACTACCTTTAGTACCATAAGCCAACATATAGGGAGTTGCCTCGGTTGATGTGCGAATCATAGTGCGGTATCCCAATAAATCAAAAGGTAACTTCTTATGCCATTGCTTGTGGTTATCTACTATTTTTGTTAGTATCTTCTTGATATTTTTGTTGGCTACTTCTATGGCTCCATTCATCCAAGGTCTGCAGGCTATGGGATTCTTGTGCTTGATTTTGAAAGTTTCACACATAACTTTCATTATATCACTATTTAGATTGGTGGCGTTATTAGTAATAATGGACTTGGGTACTCTGAATCGGCAGACATTACGATCCCTGGAAAAATTTACGATAACTTTCTTGGTTACATCTTTGTAAGATGCAGCCTCTGCCCATTTTGTTAAGTAATCAATGGTGACAAAAATAAACCGGTGCCCATTTGAAACAAGTGGGCTTAATAGGACCGATCACATCCATCCCCCAATCGGGCTATTCCCCTAACCATTTGAAACAAGTGGGCTTATTCGGCGACACTTTTATCATATCAGCATGCACTTGACATTGAAAGAATTTGCATACATACTAAATGAAAACCGTCTCCATGGTCATCCAAAGTAACCTGCCCTGAGTTTCTTCTTAGCCAAGATCAAACCATTCATGTGTGGGCCACAGGTCCTAGTTTGTACATTCTCAAGCAGTTTAGAAGATTTCTTTGCATCACCACACCTTAGTAAACCCAAATTAGGAGTTCTTCTGTACAAGTTTCCTCTGCTGTGCAAGAAGTGATTTGACAATCTCTAGACTGTGCATTTCTGAATGTGATTTGCATACTCTGGGTATTCACCTTTCGATAAGTACTCCTTGATATCATGGAACCAAGGCTTTCCATCCGTTTCTTCTTCAACATGAGCGCAATATGCCGGCTGATTATGGATTCTCGCTGGAATGGGATCAATGTAATTCTAATTTGGATGTTTTATCATAGATGATTATGTGGCGAATGCTTCGGCAAACTCATTCTAAATTCTGGGCACATGTCAAAATTCTATCTTCGTGAACCTCTTTCTCAATTCCTACACATGGTCTAGATATGGCAATATCTTGGAATTGTTGGTGGCCCACTCTCCTTGTACCTGGTGCACAAGCAAATATGAATCATCGATCACCAACAGCTCATGAATTTTCATGTCGACTACCATATTGAGTCCTACTATGCAGGCTTCATATTCAGCCATGTTGTTGGTGCAGGGAAATTTGAGTTTAGCAGATACCGGATTATGCTAACCCATTTTTCTGATATCAAAACTGCTCCAATACCCAACCCTTTGAAATTTCTAGCTCTATCAAAGAACATCCTCCAGCTGCCATATGACTTGGTAATTTCTTCTCCTATGAATGACACTTCTTCATCAAGAAAATATGTTTTCAAGGGTTTGTACGCTCCTCATACTAGAGTTTTAGCAAGGTGATCTGCCAATGCTTGTCCCTTCACCGACTTTTGAGTTACGTAGACGATATCAAACTTACATAGTAGTATCTACCACTTAGACATCTTCCCACTCGGCATGGGTTTCTGAAATATGTACATTAGAGGGTCCATCTTGGATATAAGGTATACGGTGTAGGCACACAAGTAGTGCCTCAATTTCTGAGCTGTCCAAGTCAATGGACAGTAAGTGCATTCCAGCATAGAGTACCATGCTTCATAAGGCGTAAACTTCTTACTCATGTAGTATATGGCCTGCTCCTTCCTTCTTGTCACATCAGATTGTCTCAAAAAACATCCAAAGGCTCCACTCAATACAGACAGATATAGTAACAAAGGTCGTCTACGTTCCTACGGGACCAAAACTGGCGGTGTGGATAGGTGCTCCTTGGTTTTGTCAAAAGCTTTCTGACAATCCTCAGTCCATCTTGTTTCGTCATCTTTTCTTAACATCTTGAAGATGAGTTCACATATGACTGTGGACTGTGCTATGAAGCGCCTAATATAATTGAGACGTCCAAGGAAGCTCATCTCGTCCTTTTTAGTCTTAGGTGGCGGTAACTCCTAAATAGCTTTAACTTTAGATGGATACAACTCAATCCCTCGATAACTGATGATGAATCCCAATAACTTTCCCGCAGGAACCTCGAATGCACACTTTGCGGGGTTCAGTTTCAAGTTGTACTTCCTCGGTCTATCAAAGAACTTCCTCAAGTATACTATGTGATCTATGGCCCTCTTGGATTTGATTATGATATCGTCAACATACACCTCTATTTCTTTATGTATCAGATCATGGAAGATGGTTGTCATGGCTTTTATGTAAGTGGCTCCGGCATTCTTCAGATCGAATGACATCATCTTGTAATAGTATACACCCACACGGTGTAACAAAAACTGTCTTCTCTACATCTTCTTCATCCATCCAGATTTGGTGATAAACCACAACGCAATCCGCAAAGTGTTGGAGTTCATTCTTGGTACGATTGTTGATCAAAATATGTATGTTCGGTAGTAGAAAGTCGTCCTTGGGACTTGCTCTGTTTAAATCCCGATAGTCAACACATACTAGGACCTTTCTTAGGAACTGGCACAATTTTAGCTAACCAAGATGGGTACTCAACCACGCAGAGAACCTTGCTTTGATCTGCTTGGTAACTTCCTCCTTGATTTTCAAACTCATGTCTGGTTTGAACTTTCTGAGTTTTTTCTTGATTAGTGGACACATAAGATTTGTAGGTAGCTTGTGAGCCACTATGGACATGCTCAAACTAGTCATGTAATTATATTACCATGCAATACTTTTTGAAGAATCGAATGTACTCTTCATTCTCTATCGATGACAAGTAAATGCTAATGCGAGTCTCCTTGATGGTCTCGGCGTCTCCCAAATTTACTGCTTCTATTTCGTCTAGGTTGGACTTAGGCTTGTTTTCAAAATTCTCAACTTCCTTAGCAATTTCCTCAGGTATCTCATCCTCTTCATTTGAATCAGTATTCTCATGTTGCATTGCCTCGTTACATGTCACAGTCAGCGGTTCAAAGTAATAATAACACTATAGAAGGAAAATTATAAAAATAGTAATAAATAATGATAAAGAACATATGCATTTGATTGAAACTGAGAAAATCATCCAGACAAAGCATGACTCGATGAATCGAGCATTTATTTTGAAACAAGTAAATCTTAAAACAAAATTACTGGAAATCTTAAATGCTTAGAACGTCTATAGAAGTAAAATTTTCCAGGCTACTCAGGGACTCAGCGAGCTTGGGATGGTGTGGCGATTCAGTTCTTGAGAATGACTTCCTTCTTCATGGTCTGAATAGTGAGGTCTTCTTCCTCCTACTCCTCCTCAATTGTGGCACTACAGTCCATGTCTTCATCTTTCAAGAACAAATTCTTCAAACTAGCTAGTGCTTCCTCTTCTGCGATCCCCCATATTGTATCAGCTTGATGAAAAGCTTGTTCCAAACATGGAACTGGCTGCTCAAGAGGATAATATGGTCCACGCCATGGAGGAGATCAATTCCTATGCTCTTTCAATGTATACTGTCCGAAAGGTAGTACCATAATTTTTCAGCTGCATCGGTTTAGTGATACCTTGGAGGTTCTTTCCCAACCCTTTACCGGGTTATTATCCAGACTATACCAATATGCTTTCTTTTTTACTACTCCACAATTTGTACTTCTCAACGGCGTTGACTTGTTCGATGTGATGATATATTTTCCTTCCTAGCCTTCTTCTATGTCCAATGACAAGGATGGTTTGACTGGTGTAAATCAGACCATACTAATATGCTTTCTATTTTATTACTCTACCATTTGTACTTCTCGACGGCATTGACCTGTTCGATGTGATGATATGTTTCCCATCCTAGCCTTCTTCTATGTCCAATTACAAGGATGGTTTGACTGGTGTAAATGGGGTTACGTCCATCTCCGTAAATGATTATATCCTGATGGTTCCCTTCAAACTTCACCGCTTGATATAATGTGGTAGGTAAGGCCCCAGCAGCGTAGATCCAGGTTCATCCCAATAGAAGGTTATATGAGGCTGGTATGTCGAGTACCTGAAATTAAATGTCGAACCAAGTTAGCCCCATCTGCAAGCAAAGGTTGATTTCCCCGATCGTGACCCTCCAGCACCTATCAAAATCTTTCACTTTCATGTTTCCTACTCGTATTTCATGAAAACGTTTGTCCAACCTTTTTAAAGTGTCCAAAGGGAAAATATTTAGTCTTGAACCTCCGTCAACCAGGACCCTGGCAATGAACTTGTCTTCAAATTGCACTGTAATATGCAATGCTTGATTGTGATTCAATCCCTCAAACAGTAGCTCATCTTTGTGTAATATGATCTTATGACTTTCCAGTACTTGCCTAACCATGTTGTCCATTTCTCCACCAATGATGTTATTAGGTATATAAGCCTCGCTCAGTACCTTCATTAAAGCGTTCATGTGTACCTTTGAATTCTGCAACAGTGATAAGATAGACATCTGAGCAGGAATTTTGTTCAGATGATCACAACAACAAAATACTCCTTTGCCTATACTTTCCTCCACAGGTCATTTGACTTGTTCTCAATAATAGGTTGCCTAGTGGCGACCTCCTTACTTGAACCTCCCAAATGTATAGGTGTATAGATCCTTTCAGTTCTAGTCATTCCTTATGTAGCGTCAGATTCCTCTACCTTGGCCTTCCCTTTTCACCAAGCCTTGGCAACATAATCCCAGGATATTGATTTTGAATCGAAGGGAGGTGTGGTTTATACTATCACTGTGAAAGGTGTGACCACTTCTACCTTAAATGGAGTAGGGGTGGCCGCAGGCCAAGCCACTTCTACCTCAAATGGAACTGATGCAGCTGCTTTAACCTCAACTGGTGACTGAGTCTGTACCACAATAGGAGTAAGTGTGACTGTGACTTTAAAGTCATCGCCTTCTCGAATAAGCCCAATCGACCCCTCAGAGTCCCATTCTTCGTTCTTCTCTATCGTATGTACTCCACCACCCCTATGATTAGGGAGGGGGTTGTTGTGGATATTAGATGCGGCTTCCTTTTCCTGTATGACCTTGTTGTTAATCAATGTCTGGAGCTTATCCTTCAATGTAGGCCACTCAGCATTTGTATGCCTCTTTATACCAGAAGGATACACACAAGTCATGTTCGGGTTGACCCATTGGGATGGATTTTCTAATGCTAATGCGGGAACATGAGTGATGTAACCTGCGGCTTTCAGCCTCTTATACAACAGGTCGATAGGCTCAAAAATGGAAATGTATTGTATGGATAGTTTGCGAACGAAGTTGGGTCTTGGTCTTGGATATTTTTAGCGATCTAGTGATGATTGGAAGTGGGATGGTTGGGAGTTATAAGTGATGGACAGAGGCTGGTTGGGAATATCTAGGAGATAAAGGTTGATATGTAGGCGGTGATGCTTGGTATGTGGGTGGAGATGTTTTATATGTGGCTGGAGCTGTTTGATAGATAAGTAAAGATTTTGGCCCTGAGCCACCATTAGTGTTACAACATCTTTCTTCTTTGATATGCCGCTTGATTGTAATGCCTTATTTGTGGCCTGTAGTGATTCAAAAGTCATTACCATCCCACTCTTGATTCCTCATTTGATTTTTTCTCCAAGTTTGATGATGTTAGAGAATTTGTGATTTCTGATAACCATTAACCTTTCATAATATTGTGGATCATGTGCTCCGATGAAGAGTTTGTTCATCTATTTTTCGTCAAAAGATGTACCGACATTGGCCACTTCCGACCTCCAATGAGTAGCATTCTCACGGAAAGTCTCAGTAGGTTTCTTCTTCAGATTCTGAATGCAAATATCATATGGTGAGTTATCTGTGTTGAACCTGAAGCGGTCCATGAAATCTGAGGCCATACACCCAATTGGACCATTTCTTGGGATCTTGGTTAATATATCAAGACAAAGCATCCCTAGTAAGACTCATTATAAAGAGATTCATCCGGATCTTTTCATCTTTCCCGACCCCGACAAGCTTTTCAAAATAGGTCCATAGATTTAGCCCTAGGATCACCCGTGCCGTCGAACATCTCAAACCTAGGAGGTTTGTACCCCTCAAGAAGTTCCACATTTGGCTGTATGCATAGGTCTTCATAGTTTAAACCTTCTATTCCTCTGTTGCCTTCAACATATTGAACTCGGCTTGCCAAATTTTTGAGATCTTCACATGTTTTTAATGACAGGTTTTTCTCGGAGGATTCTGGTGAATAGGAGATTGGTTGGGTAGAGTGAGGTACAGTTCCCACATATATTGTGTTCCTTTGATGGGCGCTAGAGACTTAGTTGTAGTGATGGTCACTGGTAGAGTTTTGGGGATTAGGAATAAGTGGTGCTGTGTTTTGGGGAGTGTGGTAAGTGGTGGTTGGCGGGTAATGAAGTGGTTGATGGTGGTGTTTCGATAGGGCTGTATTGGTAATGAGTTGGGATTCTGGGTGGATTTGCGCATTGATTTGGTGCGGGAGGGTTTCGTGGGTGTTAGTTTTGCATGCTTTGGGGAGGTACTGGATTCTTAGTGTTCGGTTGGTTGATGTTAGGGACATTTAGGGTGAGTGACAAGTTTGCAAAGTTGCGTACCTGCTCAAGTTCTCCTTGTAGTTCTAGTCTTTTGTTCCTGTCTTAGAACTAGATCATTTGGGGCCGAAGTACTACGACCATCTGAGGTTTCTGCGTTCTCAATATTTTTCTTTCGAATACCACTTGAGTCGTCCATTTTTGTTTTTCCTGTGCCTTTTGTGTTGCTTGGAGGAGGAGGTGGTGGAGGGCCTCTAGATCTGGTATGATATGCTGATGAGGCCAGTATGAGTGAGCCAACCTAAGGGGATGGGAGTAATCAAAGATAAGGAAAAACAACAAGGTAACAAGTCAATGAGGATTTTGAAATGTTTGCAGTATTTAAACACATATTGCGGAAATATAAGTTCTCATCTTAAGTTGGGAAGCCTTATTATGCCCGAGGTAAGCCTAGAAACAAATAAATTTGGAGAAATTTAAATGCCAACAAATGCTTCATTTCATAATATAAAAATAGACGGATCCCAAAACAATACTAAGATAAAAGAAAATAAGTCACTACTGGCACTTGGCCTTATTACATTTGAAAAAAAAAATAAACCTAATCTTTTTGGTTGAAAGGACCTTCTTCAGGCTGAATGATCTTGTTGATCAAATCCCTCAATTCGCGTAGGCTCATCAGTAAGAGTGCCTTTGCCGAATGGCCGCCTTGGTTTCCCTCAACGTTCTAGTAGTTGGTGCTTCTCTTCCTTCCAATTCCATCACACTATATTCCAGATATTCCAGCTTTTTGCTAGATTTGACGACCCTGTCTTTCCATTAATTAATTTGGTCACTTGATGGAAGATTCCTCTACAAGTCTAGCAAGAGTAAGGGTGTGCTATACTAGATATTCCAACTTTTTGCTCGATTTGATGGCCCTCTGTTTCCATTCGTTGATTTGGTCACTTGATAGAAAATTCCTCCACCAGTCTAGCAAGAGGGAGGGTGTGCTAACCATATCGAAGATGGGACCTCGTACCTCATTTTCTACAAAACAAAAGGGCTAGTCCCTTTTTCCCCACCAGACTCGACTATTTATTCATTTATAATTAGCATTTCAGCATTTAGTTCTCCAAATTAATTTATAGAATGTGGTTGTGTATGTTGGGATTATAGAAACCCCGATGGACTTTTGGACAAGGCTTATCTTAAAGGATCATTATATGGACAACATATTAATCCGACTAGGTTAGACCATGATGTATGCACAACTTTGACCAAAGTAAGGTTACTATGGGGTTTTAGACTGGTACCCTCAAGCATACAACTTAAGTGGTAAGGCACAAAGCCGTTGGGTGCATTGCTGATCGACTGGTTTTATCCCAAATAAGCCTTTTCAAATTTAAGGGTAATAAATAGGAAGAGCATAACCACTCATTAAGCGTTGCTATACACACGAGTGGGATGATGCAACGATTAATAACATGTAGTCAAGTATTTGCACGTAGGAAAAATAAATACAATATTTAAATAATTGAAAGACAGTTACAGGAAAAAGAAAATAAAGAGACACGTCAATTTCAGGGATAAATAGTCATAAATGCTTAAACGAAAACGGATAATTAAATTAAAAAAGGGAAAGGGTATGGGATAAAGCGTGCTTGGACTAATTCATAAAAAAGTTTTTTATGGTAAGAGCCTAAAGGTACCCCCAGCAAAGTCGCCATGCTGTTGCGCCCCCGTTTTTCTTCCCTTTTAGAAACAGGGGCCTAATCAGTTTGCCTACTGATTTTATGCTTGTTAATCATTAAGCAGTAAACACAAAGAACAGTTTCTAGTTTTATAGAGGTTGATCACCTATGGCTTTCCTAGGCATAGGATAATGCACAATAGTTATCAGAATTATTAAAACAGGGTAGGAGATATTTTACCCAAAGCATGTTGTTCTACGTTTTACAAGATATAGAATTATTACTAGTTTTACTTAAACAAGATAATTAGACATGAGACTATTTTGTATCCTTTTCATGCATGATTAGATTAACTAGGTGTCACTGAGCAAGTATAAACGAGATCTTAAACATGGTATCTAATATGCACATTTAAGGTTCAGAATGTCCTAAAGCACGATTTCTAAATGCACAACAGGTTATAACATAATTTCATAATATGCAAAAGTAACCATTTATTTTAATGTTGTCGTTTATTCTAGAAACATGATTTCTAAGTGATAATAAGGATATCAAAATGAAATGATGACAACAGTATACATAAAAACTAGGAGCATGGTATCTAATGTATGATATGCTATGTTTTGGTCCTAAACATGAATTCTAATGCACATAAGAAAAATGTAAACCTAAAGCATGTTTTCTACCCTTTGATAACATGTATAGCTACCCTCCCCTTTTTCACTAGCCAACCCCCCATATTCGCTTACAATGAATATTACAAACAAGTATTGAATGAGTTACATTAATATATAAAGAATAATAAGAAGCTATACTATAGGGAGCCTACAAATAGGCCATGATTTTCAAAACCTCAACTGCTCAGATTGTTTCCTAGTATTTCTCCATATCCGGGTGTGTCAGAGTTCCTAAGGACCTCAAGGAATCCTGGTCAGTGCTCACACCTAGATTTCACAACCATATTTGAGTATGTGTAGTGTGAAAGTGCAAGTTCTAATGCAAAAAGTTCAAAGGGATCTCATCGGGATCCCTAAACAGTCACACATTAGAGAGGTAGAACTTAGGGATCTAAGAATAGAGTGAGAGTGCTTGACATAGTTTTGAAAAAAGTTTAAGTAGGAAAACAATTTGAAAAGAGACTTGAAAATAGTTTTGTAAAACAACATAGGAGTTATTCAACAAGACATTTTTGAAAAGAGTAGGCAATCAACAAATAACAGACCAACCTCAAAACCAAAACAGATTCAACATCACACATAGAACAAAGAACCAAGACAAGTTTAGCACCACATGCCTTCACACAAGGGTAAATGGGAATTGGGGACAGGTAAAGCACATAATGATAAAGACATAGCAGACAAAAGGTTTTGGAATTGGTACAGATATGCTTAGAAACACTGATTAGACATAGTCATAGAATTAGCAATGCTTATGGGGTTCAATATAGGATCACCATAATTTAAAATCAATCCCAGAATCATACAAGTTTAGGAGTGCAGACTACTTTACAAGGATATTCATACCAGAAACCAGATAGAGCAAGATCACAAGGATACATCCTACACAGAATGGGGGGGGGGGGGTTAATATATTTATACTGATCCTAAGGAATGGGAGTACATTACATGCTAATAATGTAAATATATCAACTATGAGTTTCACAGCAAAGCCATAAGTAAAAGCAGACAAGAAACATGATGAATTAAAGTAATAAAAGGACCATATTATTTTTGGAACTTGAATTAAAATCAGAACATACCAGGAAAGAAGGTAGTAAACACAAAGTGAGGAGCAGGAGAGTAGAGTAATCAGCCTTGGCTTGCAGTCGGCTGACTTAGAACAATAGCAAGTAACCAGTGAAAAGAGAGCAGAAGAGAGTTTTTGTGTGAGGTAGAGTTTTTGAACCAATGTGTTTGTGTCCTTGTGTTGATGAAAGAGCAAGGTACTTATAGTTTTAAAATAGGTAGAGAATAAGGTAAGAATCATAGTTCAACAGTAAGTATGATACTATGTACAAAATAAAATCAAATCAGTATAAGTACTTCCTTTAATTAAGGAGTTAAATTTGAACGGTCGCATGCAAATACTAAATAAGGAAATAAATCATATAAGGCTGAATATAAGAAATAAGGAAATATTTTCAGCATAGTACAAATACACAACATGTAATGGAGACTAGGTTCAGCAGATTCTAATCAAGAAAAAAACTTAAGAATCAGTTGACAACATGCTTGACAATAGATTAAGGTAAGAAAATATACTAATGTTAACATCAATAGAGAATATCACAAGAAATAAGTGAAGGATCAATCACAGAGATTCAAAGATTTAAAAATAGCAAATAGTACTCATTTAGGAGAAACTGACACAAATTTATGAGAACAAGCATAATAAACACAAAATAGGCAAGAATCAGAAACCTTAATAAGCCAAATAGGGTAAATTTACACAAAATTAGGGATTCACATAGAGCATAGCATGAATTAATAGAATAAACATGACATTGGCAGAAGAAGTAAAAGTCAGAGACACTGATGAAGAAAATAGGATAAAACCAAAGAGAATCTTAAGGCTCATGAGAAACAAGCACACATACAGATTAAGGAAACATATTATCACAAAACATACTCAGAATCCAGGATTAAAATCAAGAAACTTAGGGTTTCCAACATAATAACTCAGATAAAAAGAGAAAACTTAAATAAACGTTTAAATATAGTGAAAATCATAGATTAATACAAAAATCATAAGGGAAAGCCATTTTGAAAAGGGTTTAAAAACCATGGTTTGAAGATGAAGAGTCGTTTTAGAAAAATCGAAAAAACTTTAAGGAAAACAGCACAATAACTCAGAATATACCCATATCTATTACAGATCTAAGAAATCAAGAGCTAATAGTTAGGCTTTCAGAGTGATATCCCAAATGAGAAAGAGAATCTACCTAGAAACCACAGGTTCTTACTCGGACAGGCAAAGATTGGCCTTAGAATGACATGAAAAATCATGAGGAGGGGGGAGGAGTTAAATATCCGCTGGTCCCTTGAGGACCTAAGGGTAGCAATAATCCGGCATGCATGAGCCATGGAGGCTAGTGGTGGTGGTGGAACCACCATTGTTACCGGCGAGCCAACAATCGGTGAGAGGAGAGTAGGGTTTAGCAAAGAGAGAGCTTGAGAGAGATGAGAGGCTGTAACGGAGGAGATAAAGAGAGAAATAAGAGAATGTGGAGGTAGGTCTTTAGGGTTAGTTAAGGTAAGAGAAGATCTGGTCCATTGGTCAAAATCGATCAAAAGTACAGATTAAATAAGACGTTAGGTCGAGTGGAATTAATGAATAGGGCTTGGTATTTGGGCAATTTTAATTGGGTTTGGGGTCTGGTTTAATTAGGCTAGAATTGAAATTAAAGTAGCCTATTTGTTAAATACTTAATTAACTTCATGCATAGAAAATAATTTAAAATGATTATTTAGTATTTTAAAATACAAATGACTAATTTTTGGGTAAAGATGGTATAAAATTATATGATTGGGCTATAATTGCAAGTTATTGTAATTATAGCCAAAAAATGCGAATTTGGCTAATTATGAGATAATTTGATTTAAATTGGACCATGAATAATAAATTAAATCTAGAAATTCTTTTGAAATCATTTGTAATGTCATTTTATATTTATTAATTGGAAATAAAATATTGGGTAAATTAATAAAAATATCGAACAATTATGAAAAAAATACCAATTTCTATAAATACATGATTTTGAAGGTATATATATATGCAATTTTAAAATATTTTGGAGAAAAATTGGTGTCAACAAGAATGAATAAGTAAAACTGCTAAAAAGTTTTTCTCGCAATTTCTAACTCATCTATATACCTTTAACAAGTAAAAATGCATGGCTACTACAGAGTAAACAAGAAGCTAATAACATTACAGCTTGGTAAAATGATGAGGCTCACATTTACTAAACTCAGTCATGGAACCTGGTTCCCTTGACTCAGGTTAGTAGTTCCTCTTACACTCATGCACATTTTAAACGGCTATAAAAGTGCCACATCATTAAATATTTCTGCCTCTCTCCCATCTCTTTTAAAACCCAAATGTCATACCCATTACAAAATGACCCATCTACCCAGTACGCCAAACACTCACCCCCCTTTAAATAACCCCAAAAGACGTCCATTTCCCCAATTATCCACATCAAAGCCATAAAATTTCCATTCTTTCTCTCAAAACCCTATTTTCTCGAGTCTCTACTTCCAAACATCATTATATCGTCTCAAAATCTGGAAGCTTCAGACGTTACCAGTGTCACTCCTATCGTTCTTCATCTTACAAAGAACTGGAGCGTGAGTCTGTGTTCCAACCATCATCTATTCAAAACCTCCACTCAGACCAATAGCCACCCACTATTTTTTCTCCAGCCCTAACGAGTTCTGATTCTCACCGTAGTCGTAAAATCCAAATTCCCAAAAGATTTGTTACTACAATCTCTCCCTCTAGTTCACCTAAAAAAGGCAGACAATGAAGTATTGGACGGAGAAGAAGGACAAGAGGTCTCTAGTCAGCAGGTAGGGGAAATCTCTGTAGTCCAACAAGATATTCTCGGCAGTGGTGAAATATCAAAAGTGTCTACTCAAAGTTTTGATCTAAACATTGTTTTTCCTACGGGTAACGTTCCTCCTGCATCTTCTAATTCTATTTTAGGGGTAAATAAGAGAGAACTATAGAGAATATGCTACTGATTGCTGCAGAAGGAGGATTGGTTGGAGAGTATGAATGTGGTGATGTGACCATTGGTTCTTCGGGAGAAGGAGAATGCATAGAATTGAAGGTGGGGAACTGGTGCATCTTGCAAACTTGGCACCAGTTAGTACTACTAGGTAAAAAATAGAGGGGCTTGTTCCCTCTGCCTAAGAATAACACTCTGCTCCTACTTGGGATGAAACCCTATACTCCTCAAAGGGCCCCAGGTCAGTGCTGACCCTGCCACTTCTTCTCATTTGTACATTCCTATTGGACTTTATTATTCCTTAAATGAAACCCCTGTCTAAAGAGGAAAATCAAAACAGTAAGGAAGACTATAATAATGTGAGTGTGGCTAGTTTCATCACTGGTAGAAGTGGTAGGATAGTTCCAAAAAAGCCCATTCTTAAAAGGCCCACAATCAGGTAGCAGAACAAAGAAGCTTTTGAGACTGTTCTGAATAAACAAAGAGGAAAAGAAAAGAAGGCGACTAGTAAAAGGGGGAAAGCTGGTGAATTAGGAGGATGTGCCTCCCACAAATATTGTCCATGTTGACAATGAAGGGGTAAATAAGGAACCTTCTTTCTTAATTCGTAAATCCTCCAAGAAATATGTGATTACATGTCCAATAGAGGTTCGTTTGTGATATCGGTGGAGTTTGATGAAGTAAAGGGTGTTGAAGGAGAGAAGTATGGTGAGAAGTCTGGAAAAGAAGGAGAAAAGTGTAAAGAAGTCTGTGAAGAGGAAGGCTAGTGAGAAAGAGGAACCCAGTTCCTCCAAGAAGGCTAAAGTGGATGTGTCAAAGGTTGAAAGCAAAGAAAACCTTAAGAAGCAGAGGGCTCTATGGGGCAGAACATTTGACGCTGACATTCTCTAAATGTCAAGCATGATACAACTGTTTTACATCTGCGAATATCAGAAGTTGACTCATTTGTTTACCAATCAAAGTTCCAAGGTTTATGAAAAGAAGGTTCATAGTTTCTACGCAGATATACTTATAATGCAAGAGGAAACATTTGCTTGAGGGTCAATAGCGTAGATTTTGTGATGGACGAGGCTGTTTCAGGGAGTATTTTAGGAGTGCCTACTAAAAGGATCTCATATGCTGAAGGGACATGTTTATCTAAATATGAAAGATTCATTCTGAAGGATCAGACTATGCAGTAGGGGAACGGGTGCACAAGAAGGTCCTCCCTCCATTACTGACGAACACTGGTTTAGCTATCAGCGTTATGTTTGTGTAATCCATAGGCAAATCTTTTTCTATTATATTTGTCATTTTTTTGTTCGATTAAAAAGTTGTTGCTATTGGAATAATTGATTAGTGAATTATTTAAGGAGTAACGGTGGTAGCAGTGATGGTAGGGAGAGAAAATAGTGAAAGAGAAGACTGAGTTGATGGCTCGGAGATAAAGACGGGGAAGGGAGGGGGTGTAGAAGGTTGCGTTAGTGGCTGAGAGATGAGGAAAGAGAGAGAAATCGAAGATGTGACTTTTTTGTTGAAAAACAGAAAAATTTAATATGCGACCAATTTATGCGCATGTGACAGAGGTGAAGAACACTAGTTTTTCCACACCAGGGTTTGTGTTTAATAGATATACTATTATTGAAATTGGAGTGTTCAATAGGTATTGGCATAAGTTTAGGTGTTAAAATAGAAATCGGAGCTAAGTTTAAGAGGCCGTATAGGTATTTGGCCATGGATATTCTTATGTGAACCCTTGCCTCCTCATCCTTCCCTTCCCTCCTCTTCCATTGCCCCTTAATCAGTTCCCTTCTCAGTGTCCAATTTGAATGATGGTTGTCCGACCCTAGTGTCTTTTTTTGGCTAGATTTTGTTATGGCTGGTACTTTAGTTGCTTTTATGTGGATATTTTTGTAACAATGGTGCTATTATCTTTGTTTTATTATCTTATAAATTATAAATTAATGAGAATCTCATCTTTTGCTATGTATGTTATACTATTGCGCTTGGTAAGAATTAACCTTGTCGGCTTCTTTTGCACTTACTTGTGAATAATATTTTTATGATGCCATAAAGGGGAAGAAAATTGAGAGGGGGAATAAGTTCTTTCGGGGAATAAGCCATTCTGCAGAAAAAATTTGTACTGAGATCTAGTTCTCGGGGAACTTCAATTATAAGTTTGTTATCATTAAAACGGGGAAAATTATTAAGTTGTGTGCCTTTTTGTATTTTGATGATCTAACAAACTTTATATAAGAACCTGATTGGGAACCTGTTACAGATCCTCAAAGTGCACAAGAACAGCAAGCCTCAAGCCTAGCACAAGTCCAATAATTTGAGTCGAAGAAACAATAGAGGGAACATATGACTATCGGTTCCTCTAGTGATAGTACAAGTCAGCTCTCTATTGTTGTAAAATTGATGCATTGTTTCTCTAACAATTACTTTATGGACATGCCTTGTACCAGATAATTGCATAAAATTACAATGAACTCACTTATATATTTCCAACATGAGACAAGGGAAAACCACGCACTTGACAATCCTAAATCATCAAGTCTTTCTCTCAAGTGCGTTGCCGACTTTCAGTGACTCAAGGGATTTACGAGAAAAATAACAACGGAACGAATGACCAGATCCCAACACTGTGTTATCATATCTCCTTAATATTGTTGTACCTTTGTTAGTGCTATCTACTTGTATTTCCTACTCAGTTTACTTAGAAGCAATTTGTAGGAGATCATTTGTAAAACCATAAATCTTGGGTTTGTGTTTTGGCTAGAGTTAGTCAAAGTATGAGCTTTGTAATAAAGTTATTATAAAGAGGCTTGTAATAGAGTTATCACAAGCAGGTGAGAGATTAAGAGGTTAATTCATAAATTACAATAGGCTGTAATCTAAAGTTTGCTCAGTTAGGAAAGTTAAAATCCTACGACGGTAGATCGTAGTTTTCAATCTCGTGAGCTGAGAGTTTGGCACGTAAAACTCTGTTGTGTCATTTGCTTACTGTAGTGAGTGCATGTTCTGTGGGATTTGATAGAAAATCAGGTTCTCGATACAGTTTGGTGGACTTTTAGTTTTTAAAGGACTACCTTTAGGATCAAAATTTTCAAGCTATTTATGCACATTTTTGGTTACCTTTTTAGGAGTAGTTCAGCACCGTCAGCGCGCTGCAAATTAATGTTATTAGGGTAGTAATTGGAGCATAGTTTAGGGCCTGGGCCTACAAAGTGTTTTCCCTGCCTCTCTGCTTTCTACAGCACATTTACAAGCTATATATCCTGCACCTTGCTAATCTATCTTGCTCCATTTAGTTTGTAGCTATTGCAGCGTCTATTATCAATTTACTGTATAATAGAAAATCAAGTGCACCAAACAATCGAATTTGTTGAATAATTAGTACTATTACCATCCAGTTTCTAGCATATTTCCCACGTAAGGTATGATCAGATATGCAAAACACAAGAAATCGTTCAGATTGGGTTCATGCTGGCTTTACCGTTAGGCTCAAACGCTGTGGAATATCATTTTAAATCAACCTTCAGTATACGTATTCTGGTCAGACCATAAGTTAGTGATAGATAGTTGACTATTAGACACTTAGAATTATTACAAAAAAAAACAATAATTAGTTCTCTATTAAATATTTTTCCATTGTATAGCACTTAGTAGAATCCTAAAGATATATAGTCTGTATATGATCAGTTGAAGGCAGAGCAAACTTTACGAATTTCACCATCAGAACCAGTGTTAACACCAATATTACTCATTTTAACCATGGACTTGCCAAACTCCACGCTGAATGTCAACCCAAGCAATCCCCTCACACCCAAGAACCTCTGGACAAAAATGTTGGTGGAACTATCGGTCCATAGCAGCTGGTCTGATTCCAGAATTCCACGACCCTTCCTCAGGTTGGAGAACCATGAGTTGTCAAAACTATTCTCACTGCCATTGTCTAGTGCCACTCGGTTCAAGCCACCGCTGCCATTAGGGCACATTGATTTAAGTTGAGGAAGGAAGGCTGGGTCTATGGATGGGTCAGGACGACCAGTGCCGTTGAAGTTATATAGCCTGTCGCTGAAGAAAAAGCAAGCTGTTGTTCCAATAGTGTGGCCCCCTGCCCATAAAATATATACAGATTTATTATACTAGTACTACTTTTATTGGAGAACTAATAAAAGAATGTTACGTTATGCTTTACCAAGAAGGGTGACAAGATCTTGAGTGGTGAGACCCTTATCAGCAAACTTTTGTTTTTGAACATCAACGGAATCAGAAGGACTTGGAAAGTTATTAACATCAGATGCTGATGATACTCGCCCATCTCTACGTCCCGTTGGCACAGCCCAACTTGCTCCGTTGGTCTGCACCAATATTTCATTAATAATCCAAAATTAGTATAGTAAGCATCAACAATATTCACAAATCCACAATTATGCAATTACCATTCATAGACATTATAAGAAACCATAAAGTTAATTTTTCCTCTTGTGTTCCTAGGTCTACTTGCATTAACGGGAAATAAAGTATTTTCGTTTTTACCCATCTAGTATACTGCTTCTTTCACAACATACTATAGTTTTAATCATCTCTAAATGGTCTTTTAGACCTAGAAGAAGTCGTGGCTGCCCTCGAGCATCGGAGGGTTCCAATGATGTGATCATCGATCAGTTTCATTCATATAAGCTACTCCCTTCGGTCCATAATAAGTGACTTTTTGGGCACACTGAACTAACTGATCGAACTTACTCATGCTTCACAGTTAACTTAGTAAATGTTTTATGTCGTGCGCTACTTCTTTATAACACGTATATATATTGTTCGTGAACCATTTAGCGCAGGTGAACTCAAACTAAAGACAACAGAACACACACACATCCCCTTCCCGTATAATTTGAAGGGAGATTAAATTTCAATAGAAATGTCCCTTAATGTAATATGAAGCATAAGTAGTACATATATATCTTTTAACTTAAAAGGCAAAAAAATTTGAAAGAAAAATTCCGAAGGGAGAGAATCAAATTTAAAAGTGTAGGAAGATAATAACAATTTACCAAGACAACAGCATCACGTGCAGCAAGAGCAAGAATGTCAGCACAAGAGACAACTCCAGGACAAACAGCTTCAATCTGTTTCTTAGCATCATCAATAACCTCGAATCCTCTCAAGCCGCCATTCACGGTGGCAGTTCTCTCAGCGTCTGAACCATCAATGAGGATAGAACCATCACAGCCTTGTACGAAACAATCGTGGAAGTGCAATCTCAGCAGTCCTGGTGCCAACGTTTGATCAGACTGAAAATGAGACTTCACTGTTGATTGAACGATGGATTCGACTCCAGGGCACGTACTAGAATAAAATCCAACACGGGTACCTTGGCCTTGTACCATGTTCGTAGACATGGATAGCAGGACAAGGACCATAATCATGGTTAGTAATTTGCTTAGGGAACTATAACTCATAATACTACTGTTTCAACGATGGTCTTTAAATTTATTTTTCTATGTTTCAGCTATATATGGTCTTTGAGTACGTAAATTTTGTACTAGCTTTTTTGGGTGTTTGTTATTGGAAATATTACAAATGTCGACGTGTATTTATAGGCAACGACAAATGAATTGAAGATCAATCTATGTCCCTGGATGACAAGTAAGTAAGGTCGACTTCCACAATTTGGATATATGGACAATACAGAATTTTTCTTTCTTTATTTTTTGTTTCTTTTCTTGGAGTAGAGCAAGGAAAATAATTATAAGGATTTAACTTATCGGTAAATAATATTTTTTAGCAGGTAACCTGTCTCATTTTTTATGTTACTAATTGTTCGGGAATTGCTAAAGAAACTTCTACAGCAGTGACATGGAAAAAGCTGGAAGATTTGTATTCTAAGAAATCGCTGACAAATCGCATCTACCTGAAAAAGAGGTTATACAATCTCCGTATAAATGAAGGTACACCTGTTAAAACTTACAGTGATGAATTTAATTCAATTATAATGGACTTGAAGAACGTGAATATCAAAATTGAGTGTAAGGATCAAGCCTTGATTGTGTTATGTTCTTTACCACCATCTTATGATACTTTTGCCAATACGCTACTTTATGGGAAAAACAGTATTTCACTGGAAGATGTTAGTAATGCACTAAAATATAAAGAGTTAAAAAGAGTTTTTCAGATAACAAAAATTGAGGGTGAGGGTCTTGTGAGGAGAGGAAGAACACAACAAACGGACTTCAATAGGAAAAAGTCAACCGCAAGATCAAAATCTAGAGCAAGGAAGCAGAACTGTTATGAGTGCGGGGAGCAACGATATTACAAGAGAGATTATCCTAAGCTGAAGAAGAAAAGAGGAAAGTAGAAAATAGACAATTCTGCAAATATTATTGACAATAGCAATAATTCTGATGATAGTGATTATGTAAGGGATGTTTGTGCTGTGAATTCTAGTCATGGACATAATCTTGGGTTCTTGATTCTGGTGCTACTTTCAACATGTGTCCACACAAGAACTGGCCTGCAACTTACAAGAAAATGAGTGGGACTGTCTACATGGGAGATGATAATACGTTGCCAGTAGAGGAGATTGGTAACATCAAATTGAGAATGCTTGACGGAATTATCAGAAACATTGAGTGTTGGCATGTTCTTCGGATAAAGAGATATTTGATTTCTCTTTCGACTTTGGGTGATCAAGGGTATAAATTTACTCCGAGAATGGAATAATTAAAGTGTGTAAAGGCTCCCTGGTACTCATGAAGGGTAAACTACATTCTAAAGGAGAAACCGCTATAGCTTCTGAAAAAAGGGATCTAATCAGTCTTAGTGTAGCACTTGCGACTTGACCATATGAGTACAAATGCATTGTCTTTGTTGAGTAAGCAGAATTTATTGAATGGGTACGAAAATCAAGTTTTGAATTTTTGTGAGCATTGTGTGTTTGGTAAACAAACAAGGTCAAAGTTCAGCAAGAAGGTTGCGCACAAGACGAGAGACAAGTTAGATTATATACACTCAGACTTGTGGGGTCCAACCAGAGTTCCCTCCAAGAGTGGTGTCAGCTATTTTATGACTTTGATTGATGATAACTCAATTATGGTCTAGGTGTATTTTCTGAAAACTTAATATGAGGCATTTCCGTCTTTTGTTAAATGGAAAACGATGGTTGGGAGGTAGACAGAAAGAAAAATTAAGCATCTTCTAACTGATAATGTGATGGAGTTTTGTAATTCTGAGTTCGATAGTTTCTGCAGCAGAGAGGGCATCGTGAGACACCACACTTATGTCGGAACACCACAACAAAATGGTGTTGCAGAACATATGAATAGAACACTTTTGTGATAGGGCATAAAGTATGCTTTCACACTCATGTGTTAGTAAGAACTTTTGGGTTGGAGCAATCAATACATCTTGTTATTTGGTTAACAGGTCCCCATCTATAGCTATTTAGTTCAAAACTCCTTTTGAGTTATGATCTGGTTTGCCTGCTGATTATTCAAATTTAAGAATATTTGATTGTCCTACTTATGCTCATTTAAGGGATGGAAAACTTGAGCTGAGGGCAAAGAAGTGCATATTTCTATGGAATGAAACTGGAGTGAAATGTTATAGGTTGTGGTGCACAGATTAAAAGATTTCAGGACTAATTATCAGTGGAGATGTAACATTCAATGAATCTGCCTCACTGGAGAGTCATAGGAAGAAAGAAATATCAGGAATAGATCGTGGTGTCAGTGACTGCATAGAACTAGAAATTGAATCTTCACTAGCTCAGCCTAGTAATTCTAAAGTAGAGGAAGAGAATGAGGTGAAAAATATTGATCAAGATAACAATGTTGATGCACATGTGCAACAACAACCATATAGCATTGCAACATGTAGAGAGAAGAGAGTGATCAACTGATCGTAAAGGTTTGCCAACGTTGTTGATGGGAATCTTCTTGGATATTCGAATCCCGTAGAATTTGCTTTGCCAGTTGCAAAGACTATTGTTTGAGTGTTATAGCTATCTAGAAGGTATTTTGGGTACAGAACCAAATCGACGGATTAGTGCTGTGACTAAAGATATTGAGTCTCTTAACAAGTTAAGGCATTACCTAGACTTGGTTGATGTGCGGACAATGGGTAGAGCCTTTACGAGGGCCGAGGGTAAGGTAGAGATGCGTTATTCTTGTTAATGAAAAGAGTTCAAGCCAAGGGGAAGATTTGTTATTTGTTGGCTTGAATTATTTCTATGTATTTTTAGGAAACCCATAATCCCTATAGGTTTAGGGAAACCCATTGCACTCCATATATGGCATTGGACTTGCACGTGAAGTCACTACCTTAATTAACCCATTCTAAGCTGAGGGCAAAGAAGTGCATATTTCTAGGGTATGAAACTAGAGCGAAAGGTTATAGGTTGTGGTATACAAATCAAGAGACTCCAAGGTTAATTATCAGTAGGGATGTAACATTCGATGAATCTGCCTCACTGGAAAGACATAGGGAGAAAGCAATAGCAGAAACAGATTGTTGTGTCAGGGACTGCATAGAGCTAGAAATTGAATCTCCACTCGCTCAAGCTAGTAGTTCTAAAGTAGAGGAAGTGGAGGAGGTGCAAAAAATTGATCAAGGTGATAATTTTGATGCACTTGCGCAACAACAACTATATAGAATTACAAAGGGCAGAAAGAAGAGAGTGATCAACCGACCGCAAATATTTGCAAGCGTAGTTGATGGAAATCTTCTTGGATGTTCGAATCCGATGGGATTTGCTTTGGAAGCTGCAGAGACAGTTGATGTGTTTGAGTGTTACAGCTGCCCAGAAGGTATTCCGAGTACAAAACCAAATCGATGGATTAGTGCAGTGGCTGATGATATTGAGTCTCTTAACAAGTTTAGGGGTTGCCTAGACTTGGTTGATGTGTGCGACAATAGGTAGAGCCATTGCGAGGGCTGAGGGAAAGGTAGAGAGAAGTTGTTCTTGTTAAACAACAACTACCCAGTATTGTCCCACAAAGTGGGGTCTGGGGAGGGTAATATGTAGACGGGCCTTACCCTACCCGAAAGGGCAGAGAGGCTGTTTCCAATCGACCCTCGGCTCAGTGAAGGAAAGGAACAACGAAAACAAAAACAAAAATAAAAGAGCATTAGTAACTTCAGCAGAAATAGCGTAAATAATTATCTAAACATAAGAACCATAAATAAAATAGCATGCAATAATATCATATAGTAACTACCAGCACTCCGCCCCATACAACACTGCAGGTCTAACCACAGCTCTATAAAATTTCCCCTTGAGTTTCTGTGGAACTTTCTTGTCACACAGGAGTCCTGATACAAGCCTCCACTTTGACCACCCTGCTCCTATGCGATGAGTGACGTCCCTGTCAATATCTCCGTCCCCCTGAATCACCGACCCAAGATATCTGACACTATCCCTCTTGGTGATGACCTGAGATCCAATCATCACGTCTCTGCCTACTTCGCTCGGCTCGGTGCTAAACTTGCACTCCAGGTATTCTATCTTAGATCTGCTTATTTTGAAACCCTTAGACTCGAGAGTATGTCTCCATACCTCTAACCTCTCATTAACAACGTCCCTCGTCTCGTCTATCAAGCTATGTCATCAGCAAATAGCATACACCAAGGCGCATTTCCTTGAATATGACGGGTTAGAGCATCCATCACCAAGGCAAACAAGAGAGGGCTAAGCGCCGATCCTTGATGGAGCCCCATAACCACTGGAAAATGGTCTGAGTCGCCATCCACCGTCCTAACCCTAGTCTTAGCTCCATCGTACATGTCCTTGATTACTTTGATGTAGGCTTCTGGCACGCTCTTCGCCTCCAAGCACCTCCATAGCACCTCCCTTGGTACCTTGTCATATGCCTTCTCCAAGTCGATAAGCACCATGTGCAGGTCCTTTTTCTTATCCTTGAACTGCTCCACCAGCCTCCTAACAAGGTGGATAGCTTCTGTAGTGGAGCGACCCGGCATGAAACCGAACTGGTTCGCAGATATAGATGTCATCTCCCTCACCCTCGCCTCGATCACCCGCTCCCAGACCTTCATGGTGTGACTTATTAATTTGATACCCCTATAGTTGTTGCAGCACTGGATGTCACCCTTGTTCTTGTACAAGGGCACCACTGTACTTCACCTCCACTCCTCCGGCATCCTTTTGGTCCTGAAGATCGTATTGAACAACCTGGAGAGCCACTCCACTCCTACGCAAAGCCCCCATGACCTCCTCCGCCCTAATGCGCCTGCAGTACCCAAGGTTTCTATGTTGCGCTGAATGCCCCAACTCTTGTTAATGAAGAGAATACAAGCCAAGGGAAGATTTATTATTTTGTGGCTTGAATTATTTTCTTGTATTTTCAGGAAACTCATAATCCCTATAGGTTTAGGAAAATCCATTGTCCTAATAGATTTGAAAAAAGAAAAGCTATTGTCCTTATCAAATTGCGGAAACCTTTCTCTTATAGGTTTGAGACTATTTGGGATCTATATATAGGGGTTATAGTTGGAGATTCTATAGATTGTACTGTGCTAGCTAACCCACAATCTTCGCAATAATTTTATAGTAGGTAATTTGTCTCATTTTTCATGTTACTAATTCATTAATTATAATGAATAATTACCTTTAGTTATCTTTCATATGGCTAAGAGTTTGAGTGTAATATTAGTTTTAAGTTAAACTCATTTGAGAAATATTTGTTTGGGGAGAATGAGAGTGGAATGCAATTACAATTTACAGCTAGCAGCCTGAATTTGTTGGATGCAGTTATCTCTTTTTGTCTCGTGAGGAATTACTTTTACAGCATGATTAATTTGTTTTGCTATTCTAAAAGGAAATTTCTTTAATTTTTTGAAAGTTAGCGCTCTCTTAAGAATCGTTTTCCTTTTCTGACGCTATGAAATAATGAAACAACATAGGGTTGTTATCGTATTTGTTTGGCTATACTAGGATAATGTTATCAAACAGTTATATCAGGTGCTCTTTTTGATGGATTTCTTACAGTTGAAGAAATTCGAAAATTTATAACTTGCCAATTCTCGTAATCATTTATAGATCGATCTTATAAAGAAAAAGATCTCAATTTAGTAAAAATAGTTTCAAATGAAACATATATGTAAAGATTTTTGACATCCATTGAGAATGGTCCGTTTAGATCATGCTAATAGTAGCGGCACTACTGCAACAAATATTTGCTACATTTGTGGTTTCATATATATATATATATATATATATGGATTTTGTATTTACATCTACTATCGCAATCAATTTAAATAGAGGAAACCTTAATTGTTTAACGGAGGATTTCAAATTTTAACTCTGTAATATTTCACCTGGTATTTTTCGAGTATTATATTTTTTATTCAATTGACCTCAAGTTTGCAGTAGCACCAAATGTCACTTGAGTTTGAATATATATATATATATATATATATATATATATATATATATATATATATATATATATATATATATATATATATATATATATAGCATTAAGGAACCACACGTGAAATTTAAGAATGAGGCAGAAATGTTTCGGACCCCTTGGGCTTGACAACTTTTATTGAATTTCATCGTTTCGTCTTTAATTTTATATGATCTTTAATCCTAAACTTAAAAATTTGATTTAAATAGTTGGTGGACTTAAAAAGATTAAAATTTTTATTTTATTATAAAAAATGCTATATGAACAAAAAAATTCATATGGCACTGCGCGTGTTACACTCTCATTGGATCGTCAGCGTCTAGACAGATTGAGGCTATGAAATTTCCAAGTTTAGGGGTGTTAAAGAGCATATAAAGTTTAAGAGAGAACTAAATAAAATCTGTCAAGTTCAAAGTTCCCGAATAATATTGCCTGAGCATATAATCATCAGAAAATGAACCCAAATTCTGAAAAACAATAAAGCAAAACAGAAAGCCAAACTAGCTAAAAAAAAATTAATTTCCTTTCTAGCAAATAATTCACTACTTTTCCCCGTCTTAATTTCAAGAAAGTAAAAAGGGAAAAATATTTTCCATTATCAAAAACATACAATGAGTCGCATCCCATGCATGGTGCTGTTAGGATTAAGAATTTTAAAAAGATGTTCCTAGCTCATAGTAACATCATCATTTTTTTCCCCAAAATTGCTATTCCCATACAAGGTAATTTTCCAGTGCAGGTTGGTGAGACCTTTTCTTTTTTTTGAATTTGAATTTTTGTATGTGCGACAAAAAATGAATAACTGAATAAAGCAAACTTTGAATAAGATAGGTATGAGAAGAAACGTGAAGTCATATCCAAGAAATTAAAGGCGGTATTTAAAGGACGTATAACTTTAAGGTTAAAATATTTACGAGTTTTTCGGATGTAGCACTAAATAAAGTTGATTTATTTTAAGAAATTCGATCCTAGTACCTTAAAAATCTTCAAGTCGATTTCAGCTTTGTCACTTTGGCGAATATTCATCGAATTGAAGGCTTAGAGCCTTAAAAAATTACAGGGCCACCACTTCTCCTTATATATATATATTCATCTTTCTTCCTTGAATTCAGAACTTATCGTTATATATTGTACATCTTTAAAGACATTAATGGATACATAACAGTTTTGGCCTAACCTTCCAATCCTCGAAAAACCCACTATCTGGAAGTGGAAGGTGGTGTTGGTCATATCACGAAAAGGTTTAGTGGTAATGACCAATACTGCAAAACGAGTAATTTCTCACAATAAAATAAAACAACTTGACGTCAATTTAATTTTTAAGAAATGGTACAGTCACCAATAAAACATTCTTCTTTTTTCGGATCACGGGTACTGTGAAATATAGTAATACATACTTTTACAGGTTATGACCGAAATAATTATATGTCATTAAATAATAAAAATAATAAAAGAGACACAAATATTTAATATGGTACGATCAATTAATCTACGTCAACGGTAGAGATAAGCAATCTACTATATAAAAGAGAGTACAAGATATCAAGAAAACAACCTCACAAAGAGGCAAATAGAAGTAACACACTAAAATTTGTTTCATAAAGCTCTCCCCCTAATATAAACAGGACTGTCAAACCACATATGGCTACATTGTGGATGTTGCTAGATGACAAGAAATGATTCTCAATTTATAGAATTCCAAATAGCTTTCTACACGAAAAGGGACTAGCCAAATATGGAAGAATTATATATTTTTGTAAAAGAAAAAATCAAGTATTATAAATATGTTGTCCTTCCTTCAAAATATAGAAATATCAAATATGGTAAGAAAATCAGAACAAACACCTAACAATTCTCTCCCTTGGCCTGAATTTTTCGACAAAACAAACTTGATCCATCTCTGTAACATAACATTCAACATCTCCCTTCTCCAAATTTGCACCACAAAGTTTGTCTCAACGTGAGTAGCACTCCGGTCAAAATTTCAGACAAAAATTATGATTACTGTTAAATAGATTACGGGTAGAAGTAAACCCACCAAGATGAACATGTCTTGAATCTTACTTTGATGCCACTTATTAGTACTGAAATAATCATGTATCATGAGAAAGCCGGTAAAGCAAACCTTGAACGAAAATAAATTAAAAAAAAGAAGTATATGAGTAGAGACATAAACATTTAACGTGGTTCGGCCAGTTGATTTACATCCACGGCGGAGATGAGAAATCGACTATAGAAAAGAGAGTACAAAATATCAAGAGAATAACCTCACAAAGAGGCTAACACCAGTGACATCCAACATTTGTCCCGTAAAGTTCTCCCCCTAAATTAACAAAACTCTCAAACTCCATATGACTACATTATGGATGTTGCTGAATGTGAAAAGGAATGATCCTCAATTTGTAGAAGCCCAAACTTTTTTCTACAAGAAAAGAAACTAGCCAAAAAATGGAAAATATGATGTCCTTACGTCAAAAGATAAAAAAAACAAATATGGTAGAAAATCACGACAAATACCTAACAATTTTGCTTCTACTCCGAGAAAACTCGGATAAATAATAATTTTGTCTCTTCCTCAACATAAAAGTGGCAACCTGCATAGACCACCACTGTTACGTCGAGGAAGAGGCAAATCCAAAAATAAAGAAGATAAAGAACACCAAAATTTAACATGGAAATCCCTTTAAATCGAAGGTAAAAAACCACGGGATAAAAAATATTCAAAAAGCTCCACTATAACAATAAGTGAAGTGAGCTACAAAAGTTCTTCAAATTGTCTATATAAAAAGTGTCAAATACGGAGCAACAATAGCAACAACAAATTAAAGTAAGAAAAAGGAGAAGTTACAAAAATGAAACTATTGCTCGGAGATCGAAATCTGATGCTACTGGCCTTCATATCTTATCTTCACTGTTCAAATCAAAGACCAAGATATTAGTAACACTCGATAAACATTTCAGCCCGATCCAACATTTAACAAAACAAAAAACATGATTTAGTTGGCTAAACAATATGCAGCAAAACAACTATTTTTTCTTCTCTCTTTTCTCTTGATGAAAGCCCTCTCAAAAATCACTCTTTGTTAAAGCATTCCAAAGACTTATACCAATGAGCATACAATAATTCTCCAATGTTGTCCTTTTTATAGATAATGAGTGGTGCTTTATGTTGAAGTCAAAACCAACTCTAAATAAGAATAAAAATCGAATCCAATTCCACATAGGAATAGAAATAAAAAGAGAATTGGACAAGGCCGTTGGGCCTTTTGGTTGGACAACATGGGTATGAGCCCAACAAACTCCCACTCCAACCAATGGACCAAATATTTCTTCAATTAGATGAACTAGTGGCAAGCTTCATGCTTACCGATTTTCTACAAAATGCATGTTTATCTGCAAGCTTAACTACGAAGTCCTCAAGTTGCTTCATATAAATCTCCTTATCTAAATCACCATGAAGAAAAAGCAGTCTTGACATCCATCTACTTAACCTCTAAATCCAGACACGCGGCTAAGCCTAGAACTATACGAATAGAAGATATCTTCTCAACAGAGGAGAAAATTTCATCAAAGTCAACTTCCTTCTTCTGGCCAAAACCTTCAACAACTAACCTCGCCTTGTACCTAAATGCAGAGGTATATTGGTCTTGATTTACTCGAAATTTCCATTTGTTTGATAAATCTCTTTTAGTTTTTGGCAATTTTACTAACTTATATGTGTCTTTCTCATAGATTGACTTTATCTCATCATCCATTACTTCTATCCACTGATTTTTGTGATTATCTTGCATGACTTCATCATATTTCTCATGTTTTCCTATGCCAGTCAAAAGTGCATACTCATTGGGAGGATAGCGCATGGATTTTTGCTTCTCCTATATAGATCTTCTAAGACATGTTTCAGGAGCATTCGAAGTAGTTACCTGAGCATGAATTGGTTTCTCATCAACCACAGCTTCATCAACTGGAGCATCCATAACATCTACACCATGATGATTATTTTTGTTCTTGATCACTATCTTCATTATTATCTTGGGTTCCTTCATGTTCAAAGGTGCCTTAGTAATAGAAACTAGATGATTATCAACTAAGCTCTCATTACTCTTAGTACCTATGTTCTCAGCTTTGTAAATATCTTCAATAGTCTGGTCTTCAAATAATATTGCATCACGACTTCTAATAAGTTTATTGTCAATATGATCATAAAAATGATACCCAAACTCATTTTGACCGATAAAGATGCACTACTTAGTTTTGGCATCCAGTTTCGATCTTCTCATCTTTAGGAACATACACACAAGATTTACACCCGATCATAAGAAACTTCTTTGGAAAAAAAACTCGGTGTGGGATATCACCATCCAAACAACAACATTGAGACAAATTGATAATGTGAGCAACAGTATTAAATGCTTCTGCCCAAAATCTATTTGGAAGCGTAGCCTCTGAAAGCAAGCATCAAACTCTCTCAACTAGAGTTTTGTTCATCCTCTCTGCCAAACTATTCAATTAAGGCATCTTGAGTAGAGTTTTCTGATGACAAATTCCCTGTTGTTTGAAATGTATCAAAGGGACCACAATATTCACCACAATTGTTAGTGTGAATATACTTTAATTTCTTCCTCGCCTTTCTATCAGCTAAGGCTTGAGATTCCTTAAATGTGCCAAGTGCTTGATCTTTAGATTTCAAAAGATACACCTAGAGCTTATGAGAATGATCATAAATGGAGATAACAAAGTAAAGTGCACCATCTTTTGACTTTACCTTAAAAGGACTACACAAATCAGAGGGTACTAGTTCAAATAATTCGAGCTTTCTTGTATGAGGATGACTATGAAAGGAAACTATTTTCTGTTTGCTAGCTAAACAATGAATACGTCCTTTTGTCATGACCCAAAACACAGACCCTGTCATGATGGCGCCTCTCGTGAAGACAAGGCCAACCGACATATTTCCAATTCGAAGTTAAACAGCTAAGAAACAACAAAATGGGCTAAAACATGATTTGATAATGCTAAACAACAGATTATATCATAACAATGCGGAGGTACAACCCAAACAAAGCCCAAATTGGGGTGTCACTAGTCATGGGCATCTAAAGGTCTAGCTACGTCTAACGAAGTCTGAAATATACTAAGTACTAACTAATAGAATAAAGAGGGAGAAAAGAAGTGTTGCGAATGCTGGCAGCTACCTTGCTAAGCTCTTATGACTCTCCCTCAGCTCAACCATTACCCACTACCGGGTGCTGAAATACCTGCATGCAAGGTGCAGGGAGTAAAGTGAGTTCTCCAACTTAGTGAGTAATCAAGATAAATAACAACTGAGCAATAAGAAATCACATAACACATATCAACATGCTAATAGAAGCATTAAGTGGAACTAAGTGTCTCAACACACATATCAGCTTAAGCTTCCAATCGTGGAACTAAGTGTCTCAATTCATTTCGAAATATCTCGATAATTCATAGCCATAGTTGAGCATAAAATAAGTAGTAAAATGAGAGAATGGGTCTGTAATACACAAAACGACAGGACGAGTCGTTACAATATCCCTCTGTGATTGAGAGATATAGTAATGCGAATTGGATCACCGGATAATCCGAATTTAAACCCACAAATGGATATATTTTCACAATTGGGGTGGAGTAGTGTCTTTGAAATCATCCAAACATACGTGCATTGTCCGTTCTATTATGGAATCTGAATTTATAGCTTTAGACAAGGCCGGTGAAGAAACTAAATGGCTCCAGAATTTCGTGAAATATATTCCATTTTGGCTCAAACCTTTGGCACCTATATGTATACGTTGAGATAGTCAAGTGGTTATAGGCATGGCATAGAGCATTACGTATAACAAAAAAATCTTGTCACATACGACGGAGACTCAATACCGCTATACAACTGCTTTCTAGTGGTGTTATCACGAATGACTACGAAAAGACAAGAGATAATGTGCCGGATCCACTTACAAAAGGCCTATTTACAGCATTTGAAATATCATTGAACGTAATGAGATAAAGGCCTAGAACAAGTCATCATGGCGGTAACTCTTCATAGCAGACTGGAGATCCCAAGAGCTAGGTTCAAATAAAATGAAAGTAAGTCGCTTCAAGGGAAATGAAAGTAAAGGCCATTCTCTAAGCACTCATGAAACCAGGCAGTGTTCATGGCTGAAACAAATACAATCGTGAGAACCATAGATGGTTAAGGGTTGATTGTATGACTTATGTTGTCTAGGTATACAACAAAGCTCAAAAGTTTAAAGATATCAAATCTACCGATTGATCAAGTATATCCAATACAAGTTCACTACGGAAATTTCAAAGGGAAACATACTAATTCGTATGCGATTAATCCTTGCATGTGAACCACAAACTCATTCGTGTATTCCTGTGTCTTATAGCTATTACCCATTCATGCAGGAAATTATTAGGATTAAAAGAATAGTGAATGGAAAACTGAGGAAAGAGAGTGAAGGAAAAGTGAGCTCCTTATCACTTTGGAAGACCAAGTGTCCCTCATTGGTGGTGAAAAGAAAAGTGAATGTGCTTTTATTGAGAAAGCACTTCCTTTGGTGTTAAATGTATTGGAAAGAAAGTAAGCATCACACCATCAATGTCGTCGTACGGTTTCGGCTTCGGCTTTCGTATTTGGATTCAGATTCAGATCAGATTCGAATTCGGTCAAAGATCGATTGACTGATTAATCTTTTTGGACAAAATTTCCTTCAATTATTTAATTAATTAATGAAAAGTCAACACGAAATAACCCAGGACCCGCGATTCCACCAGATCCTTTTTTCCCCAGATTATTGTAAATTAATTTCCCAGAATATTTTAAATAGGAATCGTTCCCCCTATTGCAACATCCATCGCTATTTCTACAGGTTACAAACTTTTCAGAAACAGTGCCGGAAAATGTCTACAAATATGCCTTGATCCAGAATCTTTCCTTGCGAAATTTTCTTATATTCTTCTTTTTCTTCTTCTTTTGCACAAAATTTTTCAATGTGTTTTATAATCATTAAGTGGTTCGAAGTTCATCAGAATTTTTGGTACCAATACACTAGTGACTTAAGTTGTTCTATCCTGGGAGGAAAATATTTCAAAACCTCAAAGTACTTGAGGAGAATGATTTTTTTAAGGACAAATTGTGCATTCAGTAGGCTCAATCTTATTCTGAAATATATTTTCAGATTATTTAAAATTTCTGCTATACTATTGTTTTTCTTTTTCTATTTTTTTTGTGTGTTTCCGAAAACTTATTGTTTCATATATGGTATAGTATTACAGTTTGACTAACAAAGATAATTTTAAGGCATAATACATAGGTAAACATCTAAAGTTGGCACGATCTTTGACGTAGACACTTAAACTAGGCATATTTCCAATTAAACACGTTTTTAGGCAATTCTCATACCAATTAGACACGTTTTTTGCTGGTGGAATATAGCGTGACTTCAAACCTATTTAGGCGCGTGAAGGATTCCAATAAGTGATTTTTCCTTTCCCAATTAAATTCCAACACCATTGACGGAAAGAAGAAGAACCCCACAAGCTTATTAGATTCCATTATTGGTCCTATTCGTTCCACCTTTGGCAATTTGACTAGACTCTCAATTCTTGATCTTTCGAATAATAAGCTTGTGGGGTTCGTTCTTGTTGAATTTAGTTCTCTTTAGAACCTTACTTTTCTTGATATCTCCTCAAATTTCTTGAATGGAACTATTCCTGAAGAAATTGGGAGTTTGCTTAAGTTGAAGTTCTTGAATCTGTCTAGTAGCATTTTATCTTCTTCGATTCCCCCCTCCCCCCCCCCCCAACCCCCAACTCGGTAACCTTTCTAATCTGGTTGACCTTGACATTAGTTCCAATAGTTTAACCGGATTGTTGCCTGATGCTTTGTGGTCAATGCCTGGGTTGCAATTTCTAGATGCCTCTGCGAATAACTTCACCTGCATTCTGCCAAATGTTAGTTCCATTGTCAATGCCACCGGCGCAGTGTTTAATCTTTCTTAGAATATGTTTTATGGAAATTTGTCGTCTTTGGGCAAAAGCTTCAGTTTTCTAGATCTATCAGGAAATTATTTTCAAGGCAAAACCCCTGATTATGGACAAAGCAATGTGTCAGTTAATAGAAATTGCCTCCAAAATGTAACAAGTCAAAGGAGTAGGAGTGAGTGTGCATCTTTCTATTGCGAGCGGGGCTTGTCGTTTGATGATTTTGGACGTCCAAATGCCACAGAGCCGCCTCTTCCAACTTCCAAATCCAGCAAAAAGTCACAAAATATAGTCATATTGGAGGCTGTTCTGGGGGGTGTTGGATTAACTGCACTTGGTTTGCACCCACAAAATGGCTGCCATGACTCAAAGAGCCACGGTGAGAAATCAGTAGAAATACTACACTCCAACACCATTGACGTAAAGAATAAGAATCTTAACAATGGTTGGGTCGTTCTTCATTTTCATTGATGGTAAAAGGAATGGTGGTAATATGTTTAGATCGTTTGATTAGGGCTAGTTATTTGTATTATAGTAGAAATAACAATATATAGCTGAGGTGGACAGTGAGATGGACAAAAAAAATGATGTGGCACGATTTATAATGGTTACTTTTTCCACGTAGACGGAGATTGCATAACACAAGCTTGATTAATTAAAAAGCCAGTAAAAAACGTGGCTAATTGGTATAAGAATTGCCTAAGAAGGGTGTCTAATTGGAAAGAGGCCTAGTTTAAGTGTCTAAGTGCATGTGTTACGCCTAATTTTAACTCAAACTAATATGAGGCTGTAACATATACTATACCTTTACAAGAGATTCTTATATGGTACATAGAATAGAGTTATAGTATGATCTTTTCTTGATATAAATTGACCTTTTTAAAACAAAGACTGCTCAACTACGTACAGATAATATTCATCTGTTGTAACTTGCAGTTAGAAGCGGATTCAGAATTTAAATTTTATGAATTTCACTTTTCCAGTAATCTCAAATAATATACAATAATAACTTATCGGGATAAAAAATTTCAGCAAGTTTTTTTATTTGGCTGTCCTCTTTTAATTTTAACTTCATTTGTGGTGTTTTTTAAGAAGAAAATAGAAAAATCAAAGATGAAGGTAAAAAAACTGTCAAATATTAGATTCGAACCCATGTCAACCAACTTACAATTTGACGCTGAACCAACAGCCATTTTAATTAATGATTCCCAGCTAAAATTATTTATGCTTAGTATATTTTCCGATGCAAATACAAGATTCAGACGAAAATTATTGAATTCCTAAAAACCCGTACTCGATACTTTAGATCCGTCCCTGCTTGCAATGTCGTGTCCAACAGAGCAGAGTCAGCAGAGGCATACTCGTGCCAAGCTCCCGATTTCATCATTAATATTTGTCATTCTTGAAACCAAAAGTCAGTTAGATTGGGTCCATGTAATTAAGGTTTGTCCACTAGGAAAGCTACCCTTTCCAATTGTCATGTGTTTAAATCAAATTCTCCTTTTGAACTCATTCAACTTGAATGTGATCTCCTACAATAAAATTAATCTGTAGACTTTACCATCATGCGATACTTTTAGGTCACTTTTCTAGCTAGCTACTCTTGTAACATCCTCTAGATAGAAATTCAAAGTTTTAATCCAACAATGTGGTCGAAATATAAAATATCCTCTCACTTTCAAGATTACTTCAGTACTTCACGACATTCTTTCTTCTAGTTCCATTCACTAAATTGTGGAAAAAAAATATAAGAAGAGCATAGAGTATACAATAGAAAAGAACTTAAATTATACACATAGGTAGTGTGAAAATCTTTACCCTATCAATGTAGTTTAATATGTAATAATAGACTAGTTACCCTTTTCACTAGGTAACCAATTAATGTTTATAATAGAAGTCTACTTATAATTTCTTATAAATGACGTGGATACAATACCAATAACATACCTAGTATATTTTTATAAATGAGGTATAGGGAGGATAATATGTACGCAATCTTTATCCCTACCTTGTGAAGGTAGAAAGGCTGTTTCTGAAAGATCCTCAATACAACCAAATCACAACAATTATGATAGAGAACTACAGCAAGCAAAGTAGTAACAGCAATTAAAAAGAATAAACAAAGCTAAGAGGAAAATATCGAACTAAAAATAATGAACACAAGGGTTACATTAGTACTACAGCGAGGGAAGGAAGTACAAGTGTGAAAAGGAAATAAACTCGACCACTAACTAATCTATAATCCTAATTTTTGATCTTCATACGCCCCTATCAAGGATATCTCTTCGATAAACAGTAAATATGTCATGTCCTCACTGATGAACAAATTACTGTGGTCCATCCAAAATATGTATAGACATTCATGGGCCATATTCATACATGACATGGATAATTATGTAAATATTTTTTTATATATCATTAGTGCATAAAACATAAAAGTCATAGAAAATCAATAGCTATTGTTCGAGAAAATGTCAAAAAGCAAGATGAAAGGGCGCAAACTTCTCTAAATTTTCTTTTATTTTTTAGATTTCAAGGGGCTAAATTAGGAGATACAATTGGCAGTATGGGAAAAGAAAACAGAAACAGGGAAAACAGCAACTTCACTTTGTAAATGCTTTTATTTCTTAATATTGGATATCACAACAATTCGATTTTGCAGCTTGCGCTGACTGAAAGAAACTAAGTACAAGAATAGTAAGCACATAAAAGAGTACAATATCTGCATTAGTTTATAGCAGAGCAAACTTTACGAATTTCACCATTAGGGCCAGTCTTAACTTCAATATTGCTCATTTTAACCATGGACCTGCCAAACTCCACGCCGAATGTCAATCCAAGTAATCCCCTAACACCTAAAAACCTTTGGACAAACACCCTTGTAGAAGCATCGGTCCACAGCTTCTGGTCTGATTCCAGAACTCCACGACCATTCCTGAGGTTGGAGAAATACGAAGTGTCGAAATTGTTGACGCTTCCAGTGTCTAGTCCCACACGCCTTGCGGCGTCCCCATTTTGTGGACATAATGCTCTAAGCTGAGGAAGAAAGATTGCATCTATTGAAGGGTCAGGGCCACCAGTGGAGTTGAAATTGAATAGCCTGTCTCTGATGACTGCACAGCCTGCGGTTCCAATAGTGTGCGCACCTAGCCACACAAAATTAAGCATTGATTATACACACAAGGGTTGATGTATTAATATCTCTTTGAAGGCTACTTCCATTTTATATGAAAACCTCTTCTGGGCATGAAGTTAATTAGATAATCAAGATTTTTGGCACGTATCAAAAGTATCATAGAACTTGAGGACCGTGTTAAATTGCAATGGCAATTTTATCGTTATAAGAATATGCATATTGTCATTAAAGATAAAAATAAGAAATTTGCAGTTAAAATAGTTCCCACTTGCTTTGCCATGCTAACAAATAATTAAAACATAGTACTACCAAGTTATACTCCTTTGCCATGCTAACAAATAATTAAAACATAGTACTACTAAGTTATACTCATTACTTACCAGTAAGGGCGACAAGATCTTGAGTATTGAGCCCCTTTCTGAGAAACTTTTGCTTTTGAATATCTACAGAATCAAAAAAAGCTGGCAGGTCACCCGCATCAGCTGCTCTCGAAACTCGCCCATCTCTACGTCCCGTAGGCACAGACCATGTCAGTCCCCTAGTCTGCATCAACAATAGTACATTATTACTCCTACAAAGGATTTAGCTTAATTAATTTTGCATTACTTTTCAGGTCATTTTTAATGTGTAGAAGTAAAACTATATTATGGATACATGCATGGGACCATACAAACTATTTACCGTTCATGCATGGTCGCATAAGTTGGAACCGAGGAAATATACGTTTAGATAAGTGTGCGTGTACACATATAATAAGAAGCGTAAAATATATAAGACAATGGGGGAGATGTTCTTACCACAACAACGGAATCACGAGCAGCAAGAGCAAGAATATCAGCACAGGAAACAACTCCAGGACAGATAGCTTCAATTTGCGTCTTAGCATCCTCAATAACGTCGAATCCTTTCAAATTTCTATTCGGGATAGCAGTTCTCTCAGCGTCTGAACCATCAATGAGGATAGAACCATCACAACCTAGTACAAAACAATCATGGAAGTGCATTCTCAGGATTCCTGGTGCCACCGTTGGATCAGACTGAAAATGAGCCCTCACCGTTGATTGAACTATTGATTCGGCCCTTGGGCACGTACTGGAATAAAATCCAACACGGGTTCCTTGGCCTAATACCATAGTCACATCTATGGCTAGCACTAGAATAACCATAAACATGGCCATTTTGTTAATTGAATGGTGATAGTACTCCATGGTACGTGTTAACAGTATATATAAACGAATTCTGAGATTTGAGTAGTAAATTTCTGCTCTTTTTTGTGCGTTACTTAATGATTGAAATTGTATAAAAACCTGGACATATTTATAGGCACAAGTGAATAAAGAAAAGATTGAGTAGTGATTGGAGCAGGAGACCATGTAAACAAAGTCGGCTCCCAGCGCTGAAAATGACTAAAGGGCCTACGCGTTTGAAATTTTCTTTTCTTTATTAATTACGAGGAGAGTGGGGATCAAGATTTTAATGCTATTTGGAGGAATGAGTTGGCATACATCTAAGTAGCAGCTTTGATTATATTCTGTCTTGTCTCTTTTAATTAATCAAATTTGTAATTTGAGGAATATTAATGCTTATCTTGCATATGGTAAATGTGTACATTAATGGGAAATTTTCTTAAATATGGAGTATAATTTTTGACAGAAAAGGGAACTTTAGGACTTATGAGTTGCGATTTGATTATGCTTCCATTAACCGTATATTGCAAAATACTATATTTGACCAATAGAGTTGGTTTAAGACGCTATTAATTTAGCTCCAAATGACAAATTTCTCATGTGTCTCATGCCATTTTCCCTATTATAAGCAAATAAAAGGTTAAAAAATGTCTCCAATAGTCAAAACATATTATTCCATTCGTTTCAATTTATATTAACATGTTTGACTGAGCATAGAGTTTAATAAAAATTGAGACTATTGGAATTTATGATCCTAAACAAGTGAAAAGGGGGCCTAGACTATTTTGTGGTTATAAAAACTTCTATTAAGGTAGAATTGTAAGTTTAAACTAAATTGTTACCAAATCTAAAAAAAATTCATTCTTTTTAAAATATACCAAATAGAAAACAGGTTCACATACTGAAACAGAGGAGTATTAGTTTCATGTTTTTATTCCACCAAACTTTTAATGCTTTCGTTTTTTTTTTCAAAGATCAGGAGAAAAACGAAAAAGAAAAAAAAGAGTTTTATTGCCATTAAAGCAAATAGGTATGCCTGGTGAACTTTTTGTTGTGGAATGATTTGAATGGCGTATGGGTATCAAAAAATGATAAGTTAATAATGTAAAATGTTGACTTAAGAATTACCGATTACAAGAAATATGAGATCATTCCCAACAAAGGGAAGGTATTAATCAAAGGAGCACTTGCTGGATAAGATATCTGCAAAAGAATTTCACACTAACTTTCGGTTACATGCATTAAAGATCTCGTCACTAGTCACTATATATAGCGATATTGGTAATATTGCATATTGGATTACCGTGTTAATGAAGACAAGAGGGGTTGCTCTGATGGTAAGCAACCCCAACTTCTAACCGAGAGGTTGTGAGTTCGAGTCTCCCTAATAGCAAGGTGGCAAGTTCTTGGAGGGAAGGATGCCGAAGGTTTATTTGTACACATTATCCTTGCCAGACTCCACTAAGTGGGATTATATTGAGTTGTTGTTGTTGGATTAGTGCGTTAATGATTTGTTGGTGGCATTGCAAATACTAGAATAAAACGCAAGGCAAATAGAGAAATTACATTTGTCATTGTAAAGCTAAGTTCAAAGAGAATCAATTCATAGTTACTTATAAATTGACCACTTCACTTTAATTTACTCCGTTCACGTATACATTGACTATAGATGGAAGGAAAACGTTTGATTCTCTAAATGTTATAATCTGAATTAACAAAAATAGAGGTAGTTGTTTATAAAGCAGATAAAGATCGTGAGGAGACGATCCAAGAGATTTGGAGTAATCAAACGAAGTTATCTTTTCCATCGAGGAAACTACAAGCATGTATAGCATCTTGAAATTTTGAACAGATCGATCAAGTGTGGATTGTTTTAGACCTCATTTCTTTTGTTTGATCTTTAGGTAAAAGGTTTTACCCTCACTGGAATTATTCCTCCTATATTTCCCTAAGGTAAGATATTTCAATAATATGTATATTCCCAATTAGAAATGGACAGAAAAAACACTTACCTGGCAAAGACATTCAATTTTTAAGTGAAGCTACGAGAACTTACCAATTAAAAATGATTTTTTGCTTTTAATTTACTTGTCTATTTTAGCAAATCAAAAGAGGTTTATTATTTTCTTCCAATATTACCTTTACTATTTAGTATCCAAAGTTTCCAAATTTATTGAAGTTATAATTTTAGTAACTATGATCAAAATATATAATTTACTCCCTCGGATCACTTTTACTTGGATGTTCACTAAACTTTTACTCGGCGCTTTACACATATCAAGAGAAGACAACAAAATTTTTTATGTTTTACCTACAGTATTTATTACTCATTTCAAATTATTTTCTCAAATCCAACAAAATATGCATCAATTAATATGTGTACCATGGTAAATTATGCAATTTTATTTATTATTTTTTAATGAGCGTAAAAAATTAAAACATGCCAAATAAAAATGAACGAAAGAAATAATAAAATAATCCCTTAATAAATAATTTTTCAAGGGCGTGCCAAGTGAACCCTTTATAATGTGCGTGTTGGGCCGATTGAATACATGACTTTAGTGTCACTGCCACATAATTACTCTACTTGTTTATGCAAGCACAAGAACGTTTATATAGTTCGTCACTTGCGTAGAATTATCAGAATCTCTTCAAATTGTGTCATGGTAGAAGGAGGACCCACAATAATAATTGGGAATGGATAATGTATCCGATATTGATGTGATGTTTGATGGTAATTCTGTAGCAGTCAAACTAATTTCTGATTTGTAGAGAGCTTATTCCATGCAATAAGGAATAATTATCGGCTAAAACTTGAGTGATAATTCCAGAAATTTTTGAGACACCGATGGTACATTAATCGGGTTGGTTCAATTTTATCAAAATCAAACCAACTATATTCGTTTGGATTTGTTTAATTTTATCGGGTTGTTTTGGATTTTTTGTTAATTAAATATTATTTCAATCTTACTTTGTTAAATTTTTTTATAAGTAAATATATATTTTGAAAATATTTTAAAAAATGACAAACATATTATCTATTAAAATATTTTAATAATTAATAATATATGATAATTAGTTTTTAGTCGTCTGACAATAATTTTTTGTTGATACATTTTCAAGATTAACCGAATTCAGTAATTAAATATAAAAATAAATATGGTATCTAAATAATAATAATAATCTCTTCAAATTCTAAAAAATATAAAAATTTAATAGATCTTGACATATGAATATGGGAGAACAAAGAGATTGACATATTTCAGTAACACTTGATAAGATAATGTTCTTACAACCCACTATTTAAGGTATATAAATATGGAGTACTTCATATTATATTAAATTTTACATGTATATGGCGGTTTGGTTCGAATTTTTTTCTCAATATTAGTGGGATTTTACTAAATTATTGTTGTTATATTTGACTTTTCGATTTGTCGCGCTTTTTCGATTCGATTTGTACACAGCTAGGAGTGGTTGTTTGTTTTGTCTAGTGTGTGGAAATTTACGAAATATGGAATAAATGGTATGCCTTATGTACCATGGAATTCTTAAGTCTACGATTTGGATTAAATAATTTTGATTACCTAACTTATTCTTTTAATATATTGGATAGGTTTAAAATGAAAAAATGAAAGGACTTTCCATATATCTTATGTTCTCATCGTTATTACTTATTAATGCTATTTTGTCAAGTGTCAACTATTAAACTATTGTAAAATAAATTAAAACAAATAGCAAAGACTATATGCATATACAATAATACAAACAGGCTGTAACTTTCGTTCTTTAATGACATAAGCAAGCATTCCACGCTTATACTGCAGTTAGTGGCAGATGCGACCCCTTAAGTAACGGTTTCAAACTCAATCTGATATTTTTGATGCCGAGTGGATATATATATATATATAAGTTCACTAAATTTCAGCAAATATTTAATTGTAATTTTAAAGTACAATAAGTTAATCGCTAAAAACATTATCCTAATTAAATTCGACTATAAACAACAGAGTGTTATAAAATAATACAAGAATAAGAACAATATTGCAGAGAAAGTAGGGAGAGGAGAATTCTTATTGATACTTTGGGATAATTTACAATGGGGTAAGACCCCTCTATTTATAGGAAGATAAATGACTTAGCCTCAAAGTAAAACTCTTCTATAAGATAGACATTCACCCTAATTAGAGTTCTATTCTTAACACTCCCCCTTGAATGTCTACTCAACAAATAATGTGTCTCGTTAAAACCTTAACTAAAATAAAACCCAATGGGAAAAAATCGTAGAAAAGGAAAAAGAGTACACATGTTTAGAAATGCGCCTATTGGTTGCCTCGTTAAAAACCTTGCAAGGAAAACCTAGTGGGACAAAAACCTTGTAAGGGAAAAAGAGTGCAACACGCATTAACTCCCCATGAAGAGAGCATCAATTCACATCCTTGAGTCTTCGCATCCCAATCTTGTGCACTAGCTTCAAGAGATCGTTAGTAGAGATTTGATAAATAAATCAGCCATATTAACTATAATGAATATTTGCACCTTGAAATCATAACTCGTGATAGATATATAATGTCTTCACAAATATCGTGGAATGGCTCTTCAATATTTCCATAGAGATATCCTCGCCATCACATTATCATAGTTATAGCAAGATATATTTGTACATAAATTGCATTAAGGAAGTGGTACCTCAAGATCAAGAATTGTAGATTCTTCAAGCAACTTAAATCCTTCATGGGTTGTCATATAAGTTAAGTCAAATAAGTCATATAATAGACTTTAGATGCCTATCAAGTTTTCAAGTCATGCTAAACAAATAAGATATCGAAAACTGATTACACATACCATTGACTTCATACTTTCAAGTATTCGAACTACATGTCCAAAACTACATATCTTTCATATGGAATCAATTCTACTTGAATTGTATCTCTTCCATTTGGCCAATATTTTTGTTTGTATTCGACAAACTTAAGATCCTCATCGATATTTAGCGCTATCATAGATGTCGTCGACGAACATTTTATATCGGTTCCAGTAAATTTTCATAAAGACATAACATGGAGATCTCTTCATTCATACATTCAGGTAGCTGAATCTCTCATGAGATTTTATGAAGCGTTATGTCATGTGATCTTCTAGATCACTTTCCTCCTTATTATGATCACTTTGATCATTTGCTCATCTTCTTTATTAAGAAGTTCTTTTGAAACCGATTTGTCTATACGCTTTAAGCGTATCAAAGACTTTGTCTTTCTAGGACTTAATATGAGCATTTGTAGTGAGAATATAGTTACTTTCTTTGGGTCAGCAAATGCGTATGGCATGCTTTGCAATATGTTGCAATTGAATTATCCTTTTATGAACTTCAGGTTCATATTATGATATTCGAGGATCTATATATACAAATGATAATTCATCCCATGTAACCTTTTCTCAAGTGTTTATCATGTCTCCCCCTCATGTTAGGAAAACTAACTTATTTTCTCAACTCTGGGAAATCATCTTTGTGCATTATCATGTTAATATGCACAGCATATTAATAATAATAAGATGAAATTATTTGGTTCCTGACCCTGAACCACTTGTGAGGGGAGAATATAATATACTCTCGTGTATCGCGTATATCAAATTGATATAGATAACTTTGTTCTCATAAGCAATAATTTAGCTATTAATGGAGGCACTCAATAAATTATTTTGCTAAACCAACTATGATGTAAACCAACTTATTAAGATGAACTATCTTGAATAGAAAATCTGGAAATTATGCTCGAAATTAGATTACTGAGAAATCTACCTCGCAAGCACCGGCCAGGTTGCAGGTTAATAATAATCGCACATGTAACCATATCATAGATGCACCATATGTGGTATACATGGCAGGTGAATGGGCCCATATTCACCTTTGATATTTTCAGAATTTATGGGATTCAACCCGAACTCTTTAGTTAGTCAATTAATTAATGAGAACAAGTAATACAAGAGAATTCGTAAAGAACTTTCTAGTTCTTTAATATTTACCCATGTGAATTCTCTATTATTGCACATCATACTTAAATTGATATGGCTAACTCGAATGCCAACTGAATAAATTATCAATATTGATAAACTTCAAATTTACACCATGACATGTGCAATTATCAATAAACTTCAAGTTTATTATGATATGGGTTTTTATACCAATAAATATCCACTTTATTGTGGCATTCTTTTGTTTGTATAGTATAAACTGGAGAATGAAGCGGGTAGCTTTTCATATACAAATTATCCCGCTACAAGTTAGATATCAAATCTTTCCTTTATTTATAGTCTCAATATAATCAACCACTTTCACATATACTTTGGAAACTGAATAAGTTTCTTTGAGACTTACTACAACACAATACCTTATTGGTAATCAATTGTGTTTCTCCAACATAGTAATAATTGGCTCTTCTAGAGCTCTCAATTAATTTTGTACTACCACAAATTCATCAACATCCATGTGGTGAATATCTCCTTTAAACAGAAAGTTATACCATTATGGTCATGTCAAAATTATATGCAATATATGTTTCTTGCATTATTTTAATAATCATATTGCCAAAATATTTTGGCGTACAATAGGTACGTGACAAATGACAATTCATGCCATAATAATGATATTATTTTCATATATCATCTCAAACCTCCTTCTAGAGGTGATGTGGTATATTCACTACCACTAGCATGTTCATATTCTTCCAAGAATTAATATGTATTCATAAATCATATGTTGTCACATTCACACCATGAATGGATCATAATCATCTGTATGTGCTATATAAAATCTCATGTCAAATATTACCTTCATAAAGTGAAAGATTATTTTGAGAATCTTTATTATTCTCATTACCACAATGATGACGATTATAATTTCATCTATTGCCATGTCGATATACATTGATACATTCACGGTAATAATTTTATCTTCTTTCAGACTTATCACATACTGCTATCACATTCTCTACGAGGATATGTAGTTTTGTTATCCTTTTCAAATCCGTAAATGCGTCTGGCATTTGATTTGTTATTCTTTGAAAATGAGTAATCTTTTGCACATCTTTTTCACAAATAGAGGTATGTGGATCAAGATGAGATAATGATGGATTTTTCCACAAAATTTCCCGTTTGGTTTCACCAACTTCTCCCCCTAATTTTGGGAAAAGTGTCTCATCGAATTGACAGTCTGCAAATCGTGCAGTGAATAAATCCCCTGTCAATGTTTAGTAACGAATAATGGAGAGCGATTCAAACCCAACATATATTCCTAACCTTCTTTACAGACCCATTTTGGTGCGATATGGCGGTGCTACAGGCACATATACTGCGCATCCAAAAATTCTTAAATGGGATATATTAGGTTCATGACCCAAAACTAATTGCAACGGGGAATATTTGTGATAATTCGTCGGTCTGAGACGAACTAGCATTGCTGCATGCAAAATGGCGTGACCCCAAACCGAAGTGGGCAGCCTCGTTTTTATGAGTAAATGAGGTATTCAAGATTATTCTCATCTATTGTCTCAATATGATATCCATTTTGACTGATATCTTTAAAACTCAACAAGTTTCTCTTGGACTTGGAGGAGAACATTGCATTCTCTATGATAAATATTGTTCCTTTAGGCAGAGTTATAGTTGCTCTTCCGGAGCCTTCAATCAATTTACTACTACCAGAAATTGTAGTAACATCTGCCTTACACATACTTAAATGAGAGAAATATTTCTTCTCTTTGAATATCGTATGTGTGGTACATGAATCAATTAAACAAATAATTTAAATAATATACATAGTCATGCCTTAAGTACTGATTCACAGTGACAACTTGCAATACATTCAAAGTTCAAAACGTGTTCATGTATTGTTAATTGACACCAAATATAGTTCTATACATGTATATGTCTAAATGTGTTAATAAGAAATTTTACAATATTGCATACAATTTTGCAAAGTTTTAAGACAAATATGATTTTAGTTGCAGCTTAGACAGTGCAACAATTCCATGTGAAAAATGTGCCATAATGTAGACTACACAAATAAATATCATGGGTACAAAAACTGTTGAATCTACACAAGCACAATACTTATAATTGTAAGCAATATAGTAAGGAAACAATTTGTAGTATTATAGTACAATCTCTTTGAAGAACGCAAAAATCACTGTAGTATACATAGATAAGATTACGACACTAGTTACTCATTGTGTACAATATTTTGCTATATGTACTGTCTTTGTCTAACATTTAACAAAGTCTAATGTTTTGATAAACGAATAAATTCTAGCTAGCACAGAACATTGACTTATGAAATAATCACACTAAAGCATATAGATAGTATGTGTAATCTAAAGTTATATATTTTAAAACCATAATACAGATTATTTGTCAAGTTGATAAAACTCTTAAGGTACATATCGATATTTGATCATTGATTAAATTGTTTTAATATTAATTTTAAAACAAAAATTAGGAGGAGAAAAAAATACCTTAATTGAACATACTAAGGTAGCCAGACAAGCAATATACATAAAGGGTACAACTGAAGGAAACAAAACGCTTCACGTACGTAAGGTTCAAATATCCTCCTACAAATTATTCTGACACAATAGATATCCCATCCCCAAAAATATAAGAGCAGATCCAAGTGAACATTGAGATGAACACAGCCAAACACATATCCCTAAAGAAACAAAACATGCACATAAACCATTAACACTTCCCACTAGTAATGTTCATGATGATTACCGAAGTCAGAATGTCTCCTGCTCTATTAAGGAATACTACGTAAGCAGACAACAAATGAATTGTCTTATATAACAATTAACAAAGGACAGCTTTGAGTGGACTATAAACTTTAATTAAAAGCAGGAAGTATACTTTTTGGTTATTTTTGAGGTGTCGCAAATCCTTTTATCATTATAATGTAAATGCATGAAACTTGACCTTAAACGTCTCAGGATAATAAGGATCATTATACAAATACTCCGTATCACTTCTTCGTTACCTGGATCTAGAACTGACTATATTTGCAAAACTCACATAAACAGTGAAAAAAGTTGAGATCTTGGAGTTTAAAAGTCTTTTTTTTTTTAACAAAACATCTGAGAGTTAAACACTGTAAGCAAAAGTGTTACAGAACAGGAAGGTTAGTTAAAAGCAAAAGATTTTACCAGAGAGAGACGTCAAAGGGAGGCAGTGATACCGATGCAGGTGTGAGAGACGCAGAAAAATTGAAGAAGCTGAAAAACCTAGAATAACGTGATAGTTAAAGACTCGTGCTGATAACGTGTTATAAAATAATACAAGAACAAGAACAATATTGCAGAGAAAGTAGGGAGAGGAGAATTCTTATTGATATTTTGGGATAATTTACAATGGGGTAAGACCTCTCTATTTATAGGAAGATAAATGACTTAGCCTCAAAGTAAAACTCTTCTATAAAATAGACATTCACCCTAATTAGAGTTCTATTCTTAACACAGAGGTACTTAAAACGCATTTATTTCTTCAATTGAAGCTACGAGTATGTGAAATTGTACTACTATAACATTTATTTTATAACACAAGTGGCATACACAAATTTATTTCTCAAGGTACCCACCACGAGTCAGATTCGTTAAATCAAAGAAGGATAAACAAACAAGTGGATAACTCAAAATTTGGAGTTAGTTATATAAGCTTTTTAAATTGACTTTAGATGGTTTTTTCTGAAAAGTCGTCTCAGAATGGTGGACATATCACATATTACATCCTTACATAAAAGTTGTCATATTCAGTATGAGTTAGGTGAAGAATTTAGAACGCGGTTGTGCTTGAAATAGTTGAACCCAATGATTTTGCTTGAATTTGAAACAATCAGCTTTGGCCTATATATAACTGATTCAACGTTGACTCGGGGAAAGAGATTCACGGGATTTGTCCTCTTGTCTGCTACTACTAAAAGCTTATAGTACAGTTGTGTATTGTCATACTAGTAGTGAGTTTAGTTAGAATCAAAGAATGTACCGGAGTAAAATTCTAGACTTAATTTCACAAATGCTGATGTGACTTCATTCAAATAATCAAATCATATAATTTTGTTGTCACACAAAAATCATATAATTGTGATTTTTTTCACTGAATTTATATAACGTTGTCTTTTACATAAAATTATATAACTATATGTTTTTACCAAAATTATATATTTATGTTTTCTCACATAAAAATCATAAAATTTTTACTAACTCACAAAAATTATAGTGATCAAAAAATCTAATTTTTCGCTAGTATTTTTTGATTTTTTTGATTTTTATTTTCTTATTTTTAGCCTAATAAATAATAATCTAAATAAAATAGGAATGAGTCAACCCGACCTGACCCACCCTAACCCAATAATCATATATATAAATTAAAAGTTAAGTCATTCTTACTTGCTAAAATTGAATTCTTTCCCCATAAAAAATTCAATTCGGAATACATGAGATTCCTATAAAGAAAAATAAGAAAATAAAAAGTATAATTAGAGAGCATTTAAAATAAAAATTATTATAAATTTAAATAAAAATCTTGAAAATTAAAATAAACAAAAGAAGTATCATGTTTTGAAGGATTTACAATTCACTTTTAGTATTACTTTAATTTATATATATGAGTATAGGGTCGTGAGGGTTAGGTCGGGTTTAGTCATTCCTATTTTAATTTGATTATTATTTATTAAGCTGAAAATAAGAAAATAAAAATAAAAAAAATAAGAAAATACTATAGAAAATTGATCACTGTGATTTTTATGAGTTAAGAATTTTATGATTTTTGTGTGAGAAAATATAATTATATGATTTTGGTAATTAAAAAAAATCAGAGTTATATGATTTTTGTATGAAAAGATAAAGTTATATGACATTAGTGAAAAAATAGTTATAGTTATATGATTTTTGTGTGAAAATACAAAGTTATATGACTTTAGAGAACAAAAGTTATAGTTATATGACTTTTGTTTGAGAAAATAAAGTTATATGAATTTAATAAAAAAAATCATAATTATCTAACCATTGTGAAATTAACCCTAAAATTCTAATAAGAAATCGTTATTTAAAACTATGTTATAGGTTGCCATAATTAAGATTAGAATCTACAAAATTGAACTAATTTTAACTTAAGTAGCATTTTCCTTTTACCTATATGGATAGTATAATTCTCCGATGAAATAGAAATTCAATTTAGGCCTCATTATTTCTTTAAAAGTGTAAGACGTCTGAATCTAAATACATGTCTGAATATCAAGATATATATTAAGATTAAGATATATGAATCTAAATACACATCCGGATGTTAAAGATATGTATTAAGATTTGACTACTAAATGATTAAGGCCGTTTAATTTTTAACATCTGAATAAATAAAATTTACCTTTATTTGAAAATTAATAAACATAAAATTCAAATAAAATACTAATTAATCTAATATTACATCAATAAAATATGTAGTATTTTAAAATATAATAGTTGCTGGTGGTGATGACTAATGGCAGTGCTTGTGAATGCCGACTAAAAACGGTGGTTGGTGATAGATTTGGTTGATGGTAATAGTTGAGGGTAGTAGCCAGTAGTGATTGGTAGTTGTTAAAGCTAGTTAATGATTAAAGCTAGCTAAGTTGGTGTGAATGAGAAATGGAGGGAAGAAGACAATAGAAGGAAAATGAAGTTTCAAAGCAAAGTTCCTTTGAAAAGGAGCTTTGTACCACATTGGTGGTAGAAAGGGAAAGTTATGTGCTTATATTAGAAAGCACTTCTTCTAGCTCTTAAAGGGTTAAGAAGAGGGACTCCCCTCGCGCCGTCGTCGTCGCTCGGCTCGGCTTCGGCTTTGGATTTGGATTTGGATTTGGATTTGGTCAAATGATTTGATTGATAATCTTTTTGGACCAAATTTATTTAAAATTCAATCTTCATTTTCTGAAATTATTTTTAATTCCCGCGGGAAAAATATTAATTTGTTAACTGTAAACTTCCCAACGTTCTTATTTTTCAGAAAAAGGCATGGCCTTTCCCGAACAGGCACCAAGCCTTTCCGAACAGTCACAATTCGAGGCTATATAAACTGAGGCAATGCATCATTTTCGAGTACTGAAAAAAAAAAATTATTCGTGCATTAAAAATTCTGCATTCTTTTCTGCAAACTGAAACATATCGAGTCATAGTGTGATTTCGTTCCCGAATTTGAGTTCGTCGAAGTCGTAGGCGTTTGAGGTACCGCCACTCCTACGACAGGTATATCCGTTATATCCTGGGAGGAAATAAACCACAACCTCGGGTACAGTGAGGGGGTTAAATTCCTTAAGGACACACAGTGAATTCTGTGGTCTCGGATTTCTTCATTTCTGTGATTTTTTTTTTGTGTCTCTTCTTCTTACTGGTTTCCAGTTTCTCGTTGCTTTGAACACGGACAATCGATAAAAAGCTTAAGGAATTTAAATTATTATTTCCGTGTTCATCTGCTGTTGATTAAAACGTTACAGAACGATACAACAGTACAGGAAAAAAAAAATTTCTTACATAAAACAGTGACTACATACAGTTTTTCCTAACATAAAATTGTGACTGTCCAGAAAATAAAAGAAACTTGTAATTTTGTTGTTTGCATGTAACGAACTTGTATGTTGTTTGGAGACTAAATCTTCGGACTTTCTACTCCGGTTGAGATTAAAGTTTTCAGAACTTTCTACTCATTTGGGTACTTGATTTGAAGATATAAAAACTTCATCAAGTATACTACATACAGTTTATTACATTCTATTTGAAGTTTGTTTTAATTCTGTTTGTGTAAATTTGATTCGGTTTGAAGAAATAAAATCTTCACCGATTATTAAAGTGTTCTGTTATTTCCTACGACAGAAATGGGAGACCAAACTCCAAATTTGAATGCTACTGCTACTGTTACTGCCACACCAGCCCCCGTGGTTGGTTCTACGAGCAATGCTGCGTCCTCCAGTCGTACTGCACCAGCACCGGCTCCGGCAGAGAAGCCCGGAAAATTCACCGGGATTGATTTCAAACGATGGCAACAAAAGATGTTCTTCTATCTAACTACTTTAAGCCTTCAAAAGTTTATTAAGGAGGATATTCCGGTTCCGCCGGAATCAACACCTGAAAATGAACGATTTGTTGTAATTGAGGCGTGGAAGCACTCAGATTTTTTGTGCAAGAATTACATTCTTAGCGGACTGGAGGATGATCTTTACAACGTCTATAGTAATGTGGGAACATCAAAAGAACTATGGGATGCGTTGGAAAAGAAATATAAAACAGAAGATGCTGGCTTAAAGAAGTTTATCGCTGCCAAGTTTTTGGACTACAAAATGGTAGATGGCAAGTCTGTTGTCACTCAAGTTCAAGAGTTGCAGGTTATCATCCATGATCTCCTCGCTGAAGGTATAAATTTAATTCATGCCTTTGTCAAAAGTATTCAGTGCCCCGTCACTTACATGTTGTTTGTTGTAGGTTTGGTGATTAGTGGGGCGTTTCAAGTTGCGGCAGTGATAGAGAAGTTGCCTCCTTCATGGAAGGACTTCAAAAATTACTTGAAACATAAGCGAAAGGAGATGACATTGGAAGATCTCATCGTCCGGTTGAGAATCGAGGAAGATAACAAGGCAGCGGAGAAAAAGGCAAATGGGAGATCAACCATAGGGGGAGCACATATAGTTGAAACTGCCCCAACTAATATGAAAAAGAGGAAAAAGGCATCGGGACCAAGGAACTATCCCAACAAGAAGAAATTCAAGGGAAACTGCCATAATTGTGGAAAAATCGGACACAAAGCTGCAGACTGTCGTGCTCCGAAAAAGGAAAAGAAGAAGGGTCAGGCTAATATGGTTGAAACAAACGAGGAGGTTGATGACTTGTGCGCTATGTTGTCCGAGTGCAACCTAGTGGGAAGTCCGAAAGAGTGGTGGATTGACTCTGGCGCCACTCGCCACATTTGTGTTGTTAGAGAAGCCTTTGCTTCATATGCTCCCGCCGGGCCCGACGAAACAATATATATGGGAAATTCTGCAACGGCCAAGATTGAAGGTTATGGAAAGATACTGCTGAAGATGACCTCTGGCAAGGTGGTGACTCTCAACAACGTCTGTCATGTTCCTGAAATTAGGAAAAATCTTGTATCTACCGGACTTCTAGTGAAGAACGGTTTTAAATGTGTTTATGTTTCTGACAAGGTTGTAATAAGTAAGAACGAAATGTACATAGGAAAAGGCTACCTCACAGAGGGCCTTTTCAAACTGAATGTAATGGTTGTTGCTAATAATAATAAAGTTTCTGCTTCGTCTTACTTGCTTGAGTCAAATGATTTATGGCATTCACGTTTAGGACATGTCAATTATAGAACCTTGCGAAAAATGATTAGTTTGGAAGTATTGCCTAAGTTTGAATGCAATCAATCAAAATGTCAAATCTGTGTTGAATCTAAGTATGCTAAACATCCTTATAAGTCAGTTGAAAGGAATTCAAGTCCTTTAGACTTAATCCATACAGATATTTGTGACATGAAGTCAATTCCATCTCGCGGTGGAAAGAAGTATTTCATAACTTTTATTGAAGATAGTACGCGGTATTGCTACGTTTATTTACTTAATAGTAAAGATGAAGCAATTGAAGCGTTCAGGCAATACAAAACTGAAGTTGAGACTCAACTTAACAAAAAGATTAAAATGATAAGGAGTGATAGGGGCGGTGAATATGAATCTCCTTTTGAACAAATATGTTTGGAATATGGCATTATTCATCAAACAACTGCTCCTTACTCGCCACAATCAAACGGAATTGCGGAAAGAAAAAATAGAACACTGAAAGAAATGATGAATGCCCTGTTAATAAGTTCTGGTTTACCCCAGAACTTGTGGGGGGAAGCCATTCTAACAGCTAGCCGAATACTCAATCGAGTGCCCCATAGCAAAACAAAATCTATTCCATACGAAAAGTGGAAAGGAAGGAAGCCCAATTTGGAATACTTCAAAGTGTGGGGGTGTTTGGCCAAGGTGCAAGTTCCTAAACCCAAAAGGGTAAAAATAGGACCTAAAACCGTTGATTGTGTTTTCATAGGATATGCCACAAATAGTAAGGCATATAGATTTCTGGTTCACAAATCAGAAAATCCCGACATTCAGGTGAATACGGTAATTGAATCAGATAATGCTGACTTCTTTGAAACCATATATCCGTATAAAAAGGAATGTGCGTCGTCTAGCAAAGAATCTAAACGACCTCGGGAAGAAATAAAGGAAAACATTCCTGATGAGGAAAATCCAAGACGTAGCAAACGTCAAAGGACGACTACTTCCTTTGGACCAGAATTTTTAACATTTTTGTTGGAAAATGAGCCTCGAACGTTCAACGAAGCTACGTCTTCATCGGAAGCTCAATTTTGGAAAGAGGCAATCAATAGTGAGATAGAATCCATATTGAACAACCATACTTGGGAATTGGTTGATCTTCCTCCAGGGAATAAACCTTTAGGTTCCAAATGGATTTTCAAGCGGAAAATGAAAGCTGATGGCACTATTGAAAAATATAAGGCAAGACTAGTTGTTAAAGGGTTTAGACAACGAGAAGGTCTTGATTACTTTGATACATACTCGCCGGTAACGAGGATTACATCTATTCGGGTGTTAGTAGCATTAGCCGCCGTGTACGGTCTTGAAATCCATCAAAATGGATGTGAAAACAGCCTTCTTAAATGGAGAGTTGGAGGAAGAAATTTACATGGAACAACCCGAAGGGTTTGTAGTTCCAGGGAAAGAGAAGAAGGTATGTAGACTTGTTAAGTCTCTTTATGGACTAAAACAAGCACCAAAACAGTGGCATGCAAAATTTGACCATACAATGCTGTCAAATGGATTCAAGATAAATGAATGTGATAAATGTGTCTACATTAAGAACACTCCGAACCACGTCGTCATTGTTTGTTTATACGTGGATGATATGTTAATAATGAGTAACAACATTGCTAACATAAATGCTACTAAGCGCATGCTTGCTAGTAAGTTTGATATGAAAGACTTAGGAGTTGCCGATTTAATTCTGGGAATTAAAATCCATAAGACTCCTCAAGGTCTAGCATTGTCTCAATCTCATTATATTGAAAAAGTACTTGAAAAGTTCAAGTATTTGGACTTTAAAGTTGCAAAGACGCCAATTGATATGAACCTTGCTCTTGCAAAGAATAAAGGTGAAAGTCATTCTCAATTGGATTATGCCAGAGTGTTGGGAAGTTTGATGTATATTATGAACTGTACGCGACCTGATATTGCGTGTGCTATAAGTAAACTAAGTCGCTACACGAGTAATCCCGACCAAAATCATTGGCTGGCAATGAAACGAGTTTTGGGGTATTTGAAACATACTCAAAACTTTGTTTTGCATTATAACAGGTATCCTGCAGTTATTGAAGGATACAGTGATGCAAATTGGATCACCGGTTCAACTGAAACTAAATCCACAAGTGGATACGTTTTTACTATAGGTGGAGGAGCAGTGTCTTGGAAGTCATCCAAACAGACATGTATCGCCCGCTCTACAATGGAATCTGAGTTCATAGCTCTAGACAAAGCCGGTGAAGAAGCTGAATGGCTCCGGAATTTCTTAGAAGATATTCCATTTTGGCCCAAACCGTTGGCTCCTATATGCATACATTGCGATAGCCAAGCGGCAATAGGAAGAGCCGGGAGCGTTATGTACAACGGAAAGTCTCGTCACATACGACGAAGACATAATACCGTTAGACAACTACTCTCTAGTGGAATTATCACAATTGACTATGTTAAGTCAAGAGATAATGTGTCGGATCCACTAAGTAAAGGCCTAACTAGAGAAGTGGTTGAAAGATCATCGAGGGGAATGGGACTATGGCTGAGGACAAGTCATTGTGGCGGTAACTCTACCTAGAAGACATGAGATCCCAAGATCTAGGTTCAAAGAGATCAAACAAAGTCATTGATGACGGTTCAACATTGTCACAATAACTTTTTGGTCCATTCTCGTGATGAGACAATGTTCAGTACCAGGATAAAGCATTAAGGTTTTTTAATGGTTTCTAAGTTTGATACGGGTATATCAAATAGTGTATCTACGGGATGACACATTTAGGAATCACCTATGTAAGTGTGAAGTGTAAGCCGCTTCAAGGAGAACTCTGTAAGGCCAGCTCTCTACGCACTTATGAACCAGGAAGTGTTCATGGCTGAAACGAACAAAACAATGAGAACCAAAAACGGTTAAAGGGTTAATTGTGTGACATGTGGTTGTCTAGGTATACACCAAAGCTCGACGGTTCAAAGATATCAAATCTACCGATTGACCGAGTATATCCGACATATGCTCACTACGGAAAGTTCAAAGAGAAATCTACTTATCCAGATGCAATTAATCCTTGCTTACGAATCACACAGTTTTTTTTGTCATGCATGTTTTTCATCATATAGCCATTCCCCATTCATGTGGGGGATTGTTAAAGCTAGTTAATGATTAAAGCTAGCTAAGTTGGTGTGAATGAGAAATGGAGGGAAGAAGACAATAGAAGGAAAATGAAGTTTCAAAGCAAAGTTCCTTTGAAAAGGAGCTTTGTACCACATTGGTGGTAGAAAGGGAAAGTTATGTGCTTATATTAGAAAGCACTTCTTCTAGCTCTTAAAGGGTTAAGAAGAGGGACTCCCCTCGCGCCGTCGTCGTCGCTCGGCTCGGCTTCGGCTTTGGATTTGGATTTGGATTTGGATTTGGTCAAATGATCTGATTGATTGATAATCTTTTTGGACCAAATTTATTTAAAATTCAATCTTCATTTTCTGAAATTATTTTTAATTCCCGCGGGAAAAATATTAATTTGTTAACTGTAAACTTCCCAACGTTCTTATTTTTCAGAAAAAGGCATGGCCTTTCCCGAACAGGCACCAAGCCTTTCCGAACAGTCACAATTCGAGGCTATATAAACTGAGGCAATGCATCATTTTCGAGTACTGAAAAAAAAAATTATTCGTGCATTAAAAATTCTGCATTCTTTTCTGCAAACTGAAACATATCGAGTCATAGTGTGATTTCGTTCCCGAATTTGAGTTCGTCGAAGTCGTAGGCGTTTGAGGTACCGCCACTCCTACGACAGGTATATCCGTTATATCCTGGGAGGAAATAATCCACAACCTCGGGTACAGTGAGGGGGTTAAATTCCTTAAGGACACACAGTGAATTCTGTGGTCTCGGATTTCTTCATTTCTGTGATTTTTTTTTTGTGTCTCTTCTTCTTACTGGTTTCCAGTTTCTCGTTGCTTTGAACACGGACAATCGATAACAGTAGTGTCAACTATTATGATTGAGGATGGTGGTGGTGGGTGGTAATAGTTAATAATAAGGGGCGGTGGAAGTTGTAATTAAGGACGATAGTGGTAGTTTATAATGATGGGTAGTACAAGCTTTGATTGTTGGTGGTGATGATCTTGTTAGTTATGGTAGTTGAAGTGGGTGAGTGTTGGTTGTTGTTGAGAACGAAGGTGGTGGGAACAATGTGTGGTGGTAATCGACAATGATGGCGGCTATTTTGAGGATGATGGTGGTGGTGATTGAGTATGGTGGTGGTGGGTGGCATGGTGTGATAATGGTATGCGGTGGCGGTAGTTAATAATAAATATGATGATAGCGTCTTAATGAAATTAAGTCTTTGTTATAGATTTTAATCATACAAACATATTCAAACACATTAATGAGTTGTGAAGTAAAAAAATAATAATTAATAATTAAGATCTAACTAACTAAAATTTGAACTTTAAAAATAAACACACTTAATATTTGATATTTGAATAATTAAAATTCAGACTTTCATTAAATGCAAATAAACGAGGCTTCAATCCCCATTGGACCACGTAACTTCAATCCGGCTTACTCGATTTCATTCCACTTATTACAATTTTCCTTTTGATTATTTCACTTCTATTTGTTTTGTTTAATTTGCAGATACACCCTTGCTTTTAAATTAATAAATGTGTAGCATTTTCAATTTTATATAGGAGTTTTAAGTGTAAATTTTAAGAATATTAGCATAATTACGTACGTAGTCGTTCATTGTAGGACTTTGAACAAGTTGAAAAGCTGTTATTGCAAGTACTAGAGAATGAAACTAAAGCCTTGCTGCTGAAATTATCCTTCCTTGAGTCTGCAAACGCAACCGCGTTGAAAGCACTTTAAATTTCTTTTTTGATGAAGAAGACAAAGGAAGTGCACCATTAACGGAAGACCTTTGAAAAGCTGCCATGTAAATGATGTAATGCTAAATTAAGAAATTGAATGTACCTACTTCAATTTTGAGTTATCCATTTGTTTGTTTACCCTTCCCTTTTCCGGTTTAATGAAGGTAAATGCATGGTGTTGCTTTACCTAAAATTTTAGTTAGAGCGGATTTGCATTATCCTTGTTTCCTTTGTTTTCTCTACAAACTGCGGCGCTTTGTAAGAAACTTTTAATGTAGTGTGATATTATTCGTATTTAATTAAACTCGTGTATTTTATTTTTAAAAGGTCTTACGTTATCAAGAGATTTTTATTTCTTATATGTAAGTTCTCAATTTTTTCAGCTATTAATGTGGGACTTTATTCACACACTCAATAAACTTTTTGAACTAAGTTTCATGTGGGCTACTACCATGATTCATGGGTCTCCCACCTTGCCTATTACCATGATATACGGGTCAATTTTCGAGATTTATTATGTGCTATCTACATTGTTAGAATATTATGGCACCATAGCTCGCAACTAACTTCTTTTTGTGTGCGCGTCTCCAAGCATGCCAGGGTAAGTGATCATGCCCAACTCTAGTCCTAAAAAGAATAAGCGGTCACTGTAAAAATAATCTGGTCTAAAAGTTCGGAGTCGAATACCACAGAGAACTAACGTTTAACGATAAGTGTTAACTATTACTAAGAAGACAAGTTTGAACAATTTCTAAGTTATAAGTATTAAGATTCTTATATCTAATTAACTTACGAATTAAAGTAGTATATTAACAACTAAAGATACTACAGATAGGAAAAAAGATTAAGGAGCTCTAGAATTAAGATTTTTGCAGTTGTCGGAATCACTCCCGCTACGTCTTCTATTATTTATCAAAAGTATTTTTTACTGATCATGAGTACTTCGGATGTCATAATTCTCTCTCGAGAAACTACCACAATTTACTAGACATATTCTTCCGAACTACGCTAGCTGGCACTAATTCACCGCTCACTATGATTGCACCAAGGTTTTGTTATCTCTAATTCCGCATTTAAACTCTACGTATTGATCTCTCACATACGTTAGGAGTGATGTTGTTCAAAAACTACCTAAATATGTACAATCTCTCAAGCAATACACACTAAATAGGCATAGTCAATTAATGGACATTCAATCAACATCGGTAAATACGTAGTTGAACAAGTAGAGAAATCTAACGATTCAATTATATAAAAATATAACGAGAATTTATCTTACAAAAGGTTCCCATCAAATTCATAGTTACTAATTAGCTATTCATAATAGTATGCAAAACTACAATACTAGAATTCATAACCAATAATTAAAATAGGAAAAATTATCCTCCTTGCTTCTGGCGTGTTCTTACCTACTTGGGTCAAATCCCCTCTCTAATAACGCACTCCCTATAATGTCTCTATATATTGTCTCTTTATCTAAAAAAATAACTTTAAGGGGTATGTATAGTGTAGGGGTCGAATTTTACACGTCCAAAACTAATGAGGAGTTAAAATTTACTCGGATGGCATCGTCGATGCCTTGCACTATCTATGGCACTATCGTTTTGGCGCAAGGCACTGTCTGGGGCGCCAATGACAATGCCCTGGACAATCTCTTGCACTATCTATGGCACTGTTATTTCGGCGCAAGGCACTATCTAGGGCAATGTTGTTTCGTTGCCTTGCACTTCTTCTTTATTGCTCTATTTTGTAGCTCTGAGGTACCATTCCGTGTAACTTTTCTTCAATTCATGTCCAAGTATTACTACATATGAAATAAGCTATATTAAGCGCAATTGTCACACAAATTAACATCTAAACAACGAGCGAGTAGGGTAAATAACGTCAAAATATATGAAATTATCTCACGACATTAACATCCCACACTTAAATGTTGCTCGCCATCGAGTTAACCAACCAAACACTTCCTCATCAAGGACCCAACAAGCCACACATTTACAACACACTACACATATGACCATGGTTGATAGCAATAATTAAGCTCTAGCATATGTTGTCAAAATACAATTCCTATACTTATGCTCAATTTCAAAACATCCAATACAGGAATAACATAATTATAATAATCCTAGCCTCGAAAACTAACTCAATATCACAATGCACACAAGGCTTGAATACGTAATCTAACATAGAAGTTTAATAACGTTACCTATCCTTTATGAAATCATGTGCCCTCATAATAAAACAAAGAGTAAGCAGTCCACACATCCAAAATCACATGATCAAATATAGTTTATGGACCCACACATATGAATAAAGGTACTATAGTCTTGCCCATTATGTAAACATCTACTAATGTAGGCCCGTTAAGCCCGAAATCAACTAGGACTTTATTATGATTGTAATGTAGGCTAAGGGACAGGTAGGATATATTTAGGATATAATGGCTAACCCTCCTAAGCACTTCAACACATCATGTATTCACTTTTAATCGCAAAATGCCTTCAATCTACTTCAATCATCACAAGATAGCTCACCCTAAAATACCTTTCCTTCTTCTTTAAGCACTACTTCATATCACATCCACTAGTAAAAAAAAACCTTTATTTTTATTTTTATTTATTTTTGCCTTGTCGCTAGAGGAGTTTTATTGAAATACAATTGCACATTTATTCCTTCTATTGGTTCCACTCAAAAGCTACCCCAAATTTCATCATTATTTATTTCTAACGATCTCTTTATAATTCAAGTGCTTTAAGAGGTATAAATATCAAAATAAGTCAATTAAGAACAAATGATAGGCATGTAATACGGGTTCCAAAAGAAAGTCTTATAGGCTCAAAAGAGTAACTAGGTATGATATTATTTACTGATAAGCAACAAAACTCGAAAAGATAAAATCCTAATATCACTTTTCAAACCGAGCAACCCATAGGATCTCGCTTTAATTCACATTCCGGGCAAGTTCTAGACTCAAATTCAATAACATGGACTATGCAAAGAACTCACTTCGCACATGACTCCCTTAGGATAGTTTCAATTCAGACTCTCAATCAAATAAGTATTCACAAAGTTAAGAGATATATCAAGCATAAAACACAAAGTGACACAAGTAAAGCAACCTCGATATAGGAGTTATACCACATGCTATTTATTTTACCAAGGCATCATCATATATTTAAGGCTAAGAGAAGGTGCAACCAAAGTATGGAACCACCAAACAAGTCAAAAGGTGCAAATCACATCAATTCTTCTCTTTTATTTCCTACATACTAATTTAAAAATAAAAATTAGTATGTAGTTATGCTTCTCATGCTCCAAAAAATAGAAAATGACACTATAAAAATAATACAATAAGAAAATTATTGATGATAGGCTATAATTACGTATTTTATTCGCTTACTAAACTCTAATGTACCGCACTTTAATTGAGTTTGAGTTTTAATCGCTAGTGTTTCTCACTAATGATGTATTTTATGCTTTGTAGAAGTGATTCCAAGCCTTGTAGATATTATGGAATGAATTCAAGTGATTTGAGGTTTTGAATTATGAGTAAAAGCCTAAGGAATCAAGTCAGGATCGTGTTCGATGATCAATGATGATAGTTAAGAATGAAATGGAGAATCGAGCGGGCATACGACACATTGTCTGGTAAGCCGCACATGATGTTTTTGCTCAAAAATCCATTTGGGATCATATCATTGGAAAGCTATTTGAAAGGGCTACAACTTTTTTTATATAATATCCACTAGGAAGCCTTCCTAGTGGTATATTTGTTATAATGGGGGGAGGGGGATACAGCTTTCACATTTTGCTTTTTTTCTAATTCCCGCTATCATGACACATTGTGCGGCGCGGGGCATGCCGCGCTTATGGTAATTTCCTGCAGCTTGTCAGAATCAACTCTCTGAACTTTCCCAAAAACACACCGCATAGCACGTTGCCCCATGTGGCGTGCCTGCGCAAATTTTACAGAGCCAAAGTCCAATTTCACATAGGAAAAGGTGTTTCGTCTAGGCCCGACCTAATTTTGTATAAATACATGTAAAATGTTATATTGAACAAGGGGCGTACTTTTAACATAATTTAGACCTAAGGAGGCAATAACACACTAGGAGTAAGGAGGAGAATTCTTCTATGAGTTTTTCACTTCCTTCTTCCTATTTTCATTATTGGTTATGAATTCTAGTATTGTAATTATGCATACTATTATGAATAACTAATTTGTTATCTAGGGTTTTGATGGAACCTATTGAAGGATAATTTTCTTGTCATGTTAATATAGATTTGCCCTTATATTTTCTCTATTTGTTCAAGTATATTATTATTGTGGTTGGTTGAAGAGCTCTCAATTGATTGTGCCTATTTAGTGCGTAGTACTCGGAAGAAAGTGTATTGTTAGGTATTTGTTGAACAACATCACTTCTAACGTATATGAGGGATTAATACAGAGGGTTTAAAGGTAGGATTAAGGATAACAAAATCTTGAGTGCAATTCGTTGAGCCATACTTAATGCTAGCTAGCGTAATTTGGGAGAATATATCTAGTAAATTGTGGTAATTACTCAGGAGAGATTTATGACAGTCAGAGCGCTCATGATCGGTAGAGAATACTTAGGAGAATTTATAGAAAACGTAGCGGGAAGAATTCCGACAATATGGAAAATCACAAACTCTAAGCCTTCTTAATCTTGTCTCTAACCCTTAGTATCTTTAGTTGTTAATTTATTAGTTAATTAGTTAAATACAAGAATCTTAATATCTATAAGTCAAGCTTGTCTTCTTGGTGATATTAAACAACTATAGCTAAGTCTCAATTCTTTGTGAGATTCAACTCCGGACTTGTAAACCAGATTATATTTGCAACGACTGCTTTGTCCTTTTTATAAGTCATAATTGAGCGTGATCAATAATTTTTAAGAAAACTATTATAAAAAACAGTACATTTGGGTTGCCTTCCAACAAACGCTTGATTTAATGCCGCGACACGGCGTGAACCACTTTTTGCCTCCACTTGAGCTTTATGAATTGAATCCCCAATTTGGCTTCAAGTTTTAGGTTATGTTACAAGGGCGGTGGAACAAATCTAGTTGGACCAAGTAACCATCATATTATTCTATACTTCTTCACTTTTAGATGAGGTATGTAGTCATGTCTTTCTGGCAAGAAAATTTTCAGAATGTAAGCACCATTTTTCTCATTTCTTGACTCCTCAATCGGCTCGGATGACTCTATTTCCATATCATCATCCAAGTATAATGTGGAAAAATATTTGGATTGAGGAATAATGCGCTCAAACACATGAAATTGAGAGCTTTGAACATCCTCAACATCAATGAAACTAGAGTCAACAAAATTTATATCATCAATGTCTTTGGCTGACCCTTGTCTTATGTCTTCAACATCGACATCCTCAATTTGTAGTTGGCTAGGTTGTTGGTGTTCTACTCTGACCTCCTATATTAACACATCGATTTCCGTATCTATTTCATGATTTTCTTGGCTACCATCCCCAATATTGGCTTTTTGAACATTAAATTCTCAACCACTGACTCACTTGTGCCTCCAAGTTACGAATAATAGCATTTTGCCTTTGTAAGTTCAGATGTTTCTCTTTAATTTTGTTCCACAAGGCACCCTAACATATCCTTGATCTTTTTCAGGTCCTTATTCATGGGTTCTTTGTTTCCATTAACTTCATGAGGAAAAGTGGAACCATCGTAGTAAGCGGTTGGGGAGGATAAGAAATATGAGCACAACCATGAAAGTGACTATTTTGACCACCACAAACATCACATACATTTCCACAAATAAGATTGAGTTGTTGCACATAAGTCGCTCTCAGGAACGTTTTTAAAATTTTTGCCACCGTTGCTTTCCTTCACAATATGTATACGAAGCAAAAGTAAAATTACCGACACATATACTACCCTAACTCCAGGATGTCATGTTTCTCAAATCAACAAGTAGGCTAAAAAAAAAAAGAAGTTCAAACTTGAAACCTATATATATATATATATATATATATATATATATATATATATATATATATATATATATATATATATATAGCTACAACTATACTGCTAGTTCTCCGGTAACAACGCCAAAATTTGATCATGCCCAACTCTAGTCCTATAAAGGATAAGTGGTAACCGCAAATATAATTCGATCTAAAAGTTCGGAATCGAATCTCACATAGAACTAAGGTTTAGCGACAACTGTTACTATTACTAGGAAGACAAGTTCGAATAATTTCTAAGATATAAATATTAAGATTCTTATATCTAATTACCTAACAAATTAAAGTAGTATACTAACCACTAAAGATATGACGGGTTGGAGAACAAATTAAGGAGGTCTAGAGTTATGATTATCACAAATGTCAGAGCCATTCCCACTTTGTCTTCTATAATTTTGCCTTAGTATTATCTACCTATTGTGAGTACTTCAGGTGTCGTAATTCTCTCTCGAGAAACTACCATATTTTACTAGATATATTCTCTCAAACTACGCTAGCTGGACTAATTCACCGCTCACTACGATTGCACCAAGGTTTCGTTATCTTTAATCCCCCTTTTTAGCGCTACGTATTGATCTTTCACATACGTTAGGAGTGATGTTGTTCAACAACTACCTAGATATGTACACTCTCTCAAGAAGAGATATTTGTGGGCCGTTAAACGACCACCTATGAACCTTTTTAATAAGCTTTTCCTCGCGGGAATTACATGAATATATGCTAAATAGCCGCAGTGAATTGATGGTCATTCAATCAACAACAGTAAATACGTAGTTAAACAAGTTGAAAAATCTAATGGTACAATTATATAAAAATATAACGAGAATTTATCTTACAAAAGGTTCCATCAAAACCCTAGATAATAAATTAGCTATTCATAATAGTATGTAAAACTACAATACTAGAATTCATAACCAATAAAGAAAATAGGAAGAAGTAAGTGAAAAACTCGTAGAAGAATTCTCTTCTTTGCTCCTAGTGTGTTCTTGCCTCCTTGGGTCGAATCCCTCTCTAAAAATGTATTCCATATAATGTCTCTATATACTGTCTCCTTATCTAAAAAAATAACTTTAATGGGTATTTATAGGGTAGGGGGCGTATTTTACATTTCCAAAGCTAATGAGGATCTAAAATTTGCACGAATGGCTTCGTCAGCGCCTTGCACTGTCTATGACACTGTCGTTTCGTTGGATAATGCCTTGCATTGTCTATGGCATTGTTATTTCGAAGCAAGGTACTATCTGGGGCACTATTGTTTCGTTGCCATGCACTTCTTCTTTTATTACTCCATTTAGTAGCTCTGAGGTACCATTCCGTGCAAATTTTCTTCAATTCATGTTCAAGTATTCCTACACGTGAAATAAGCTCTATTAACCCCAATTATTGCACAAATTAGCATCCAAACAACGAGCAAATAGGGTAAATAACGTCAAAATATATCGAATTATCTCACGACATCAGTAAGTAAACCTAGCCCCGCACCATCACTCAGCCATCACCATATTCGTCTCGTTAAACCTATGCTCTAATACGAGTTGTTAGGTTAAAATGACCTAAAAATACTCTTATTATGGTGCGATATTGTCCGTGTTGGACCAAGCCCACATAATTTTTCTAAAAGATCTCATATTGTCAAGAGATATTTAATATGTAGGCTCCCTATAAATTTTTTTTAGCTACTAATATGGAACTTTTTTCCCACGCCCTGTGCCTAGTACAACTGATTACGGCTAAATATGCAGCTCAAATTCATGCATAAGAAATCGTGTCAAAATAGTTTTTTAAATTATAGGATAGAGAGCCATAATAACGAAAATAAAGCTTTAATATTAGTTTTGTCTGGTAATTTATAAATTATAAGGGAACAAATTAAAAAAGAGAACTTGATTAGAGACGAAGAAGTTGGACTATAATCTATTTGTTTAATTTATTTTGATCCAGTCATGATCTGACCATTTTAATTAACCTATTCAAATCAACTCACACATTTAATACCCATAATGGCATACCGCCAGAATCATTTGTGTTCAACTTTCCCTTTGATCTTCCGTGTTGAGGAATTTTGTATGTACCACTCGAAATGTCCAATTAAGGTATTTTTAAAGAGACCCATCCTTTCTTTTTCTTTTTTTTTTGGCCGCAAAAGTTGGCAAAAATGCAACACCAAGTTGGATAAATTTTGCATCATCGAGGAAGTTAGTTCATTATAATCAAATTAAAGTTTTTTAATGTGAGTAATAAATTATTATCATGTGATTAGGATATTACAAGTTCAAGTTATAAAAATAACGTCTTGCAAAAATATACAGTAAAATAATGTATAATAATCACCATGTGACTAATAGGTCACAAGCTCGTATCATAAAAATAAGATCTTGCAAAAATATACAGTAAGATGGCGTATAATAATCGCTTGTGGTTGGCCGGACCCCACGCATATCATACTATTTGTATACCATATTGTCTTTTTAATGTGAAAAGAATAAAGTGGCTCTGAATTTCTTCCAATTGCTTACAAAACAATTAATGCTATAGTGCGGGTCCCAGTTTCATTTCAATTTATTGGTTTTCCAACATACAAAAAAATAAAACAAACAACTTATCAGAAAGTTCTTCAATCATTAAACATTTAGCCAAAAGCCATACTGTTGATTGATGCCTTATATTGCATGATTACCAGCCACCATTGAAGAAATTACTTAGACTAGGAGCGCAGTTACAAAATTTCTAGCATATAATTGGGTAACAGTCATCAGTCATGTCCGTCTTTATGAGTGGACAATTATTAATTTGATAAACCATTAGATATATAAAAGAAAAATCAACTCCACCTAATATCTTAAAAATTTAATGTCGTTCTTCATTTCTCATGCACCAACAAGATTAGATTGGTTAGTCTAGTATCCAAATCGAATTTGTGATTCTCCTTGTATATTGACAGAATTAACTTTTTTTTCTTATTCTTAAAAAGAAGTGCAATAAGATTGTAAAAATTGCGATTCTCCATTTAATTTATACATATTTTATTATAATTTTTTAACTTGTATTTAATTTTTAAATAATTTCACCTCCTTTCTCCTCCTCCTCCTTCTTCTTCTATTGGTGCTGTTATGAAAATTCAGTTCATGGGATGATTTCCATAAATATGTTTATTCGATTATTTAAAAATAATTATAAATAATTATGTAAGTTAGTAGACAATAATTTATGAATATTTCCACGTACGTAAGTTAGAAGACAATGATAATTTTGTTCTCTTTACGTTTATTGTTTCCAAATTTATAATTTAGATACTATTGCAATCTAATTATTTATCTAGTATGTTAGAAAGTTTTTGCAAAAACTTTAGCTTATATAATGTTGAAGTTTTTACAAATGAACTGAATAATTTCAGCTCTAAAGTTGAAGTTCGACAGTTACAAAACAAAAACTTCAGCTCTAGAGCTGAAGTTTGCCAGTTACAAAACAAATATTTTAGCTCTGAAGATGAAGTTCGCAGTTAAAAAAACAAATACTTCAGCTCTAGAGCTGAAGTTCGCTAGTTACAAAATAAAAACTTCAGCCCTAGAGCTAAATTTTGCCAGTTACAAAAATAAAAACTTCAGCAATTACTAACAAAAACTTCAGCAAATAGAGAACAAAACTTCAACTACTATGCTTAAGTTCAAGAATTACAAACAAAAACTTTAGCACACTTGGTTCAGCACACTTGCTACTTCAGGTCCGTCTTCTAGAATGCTGAAGTTTTACATGATTGCCTTTACTACTTCAGCCCCGTATGCTGAAGTTATGCAAAACAAAGTGGGTACAATTGTAATTATTTTTGCGAAGCGGGCACAAGTTAAAACGTAACATAAAAAGTGGGGTATAGATGCAAATGTCCCAATAAGATTTAGGAACAAGAGTGATGATAGAGGTGTCAAAATTGTCCCAAAAAAGGGATAAAATTAAAAACTAGCCAGACTTACAAGTGGTAATTGAAAACAGTTTCAAAAGTAATCGAAATTTAGCCACTTTTCATGTAAAGATACATCTTAACGAATTGTTCAAAATCGAGAAAATATTCCAACATAATTGTCATGACCCAAAAAACCCCGCTCTGATCGTGATGACGTCTCTCGTGAAGACAAGGCCAGCCAGACCATTACAGAACACCTCTTTTAAGCAGTTAAACAGTTCATAAGAAGTTTAAATATAATTTAATGATATTAATTAGCAGAAGTATAACCCAAGACAACCCAAACCGGGGTGTCACAAGTCAGGAGCATCTATTAGAGTTTGAATACAACTACAAGGTCTGAAATATACAAAATAAGACTAATAACAAAAGAAGAAAGATGCGGTGCTGCGAACGCTAGCAGTCACCTCGCTAAACTCCAATAACTTAGCCATCGATCAGATCAAGGCCCGCTACCGGGAAAACAAATACATACATCTTCATGCAGGGTGCAGGGAGTAAAGTGAGTACTCCGACTCAGTGAGCAATAAAGGTAAATAATAGCTTAGCAGTAAGAAAATCACGTAAGGCAAATCATCATGTTGTATAGAAGCAGTATAAAACCCCTTGAGAAAAACAATGAAGCCGTGAAATCTTTAGAAAACATCTTAAGCTAGTTTAAACCTCTTTTGAAAATGACCTTTTAAAATAGTTATGCAAATGAATGAAAAACAATTAGTGCAGATAAGCATAGAAATTCGCCCCTCAGCCGCAATACTCTCTCAACAGAAAATGCCAGGCAATCAGGTAGATATCACATGAAATAGCACAACAACTGATAATGGCAGATAATTAAATAAGTAATCACATAAAACAGTACAGGTACCGCTGTGGCATGCAGCCCGATCTATATACCGCTACAGCGTGCAACCGCATCCATATTTATCGTCGACAACGCTCACTTGGGGTGTGCAGACTCCAGGAGGGACCCCTCACGGCCCAAGCGCAATATCAAGCCATCTCGTGGCGTACATATCTCAGGCCCTCGACCTCATAAGCAAATCAGTATCTCACTGTTGCGGCATCGAGCCCGATCCAAAAGTATCCTCACAACACAGGCTCTCGGCCTTACTTAGTCAAAAATCACATAAGCCCCCCGGGCAACAGTAAAACATGATGCTCAGCCCAAAAAGATATTGTTGGAAATATCATTTCAAATGATAAAGCAAAGTAAACTTGGCTGAGTTTTGAAAACAGTGAAAAATACATGACTGAGTTCAAGTATAAAATCAAAACAATGAGGAAATGTCAACAATCATCCCTGAAGAGGTTCAAATAACTGGCACAAAGTCCAACTATGGAAATCGGCCCAAATCATGATGATAACAAATAAGTTTCAATAAAATACACAATGAAATCATCAATCGGGACGGACCGAGTCGCCATCCCTAACGGTGCTCTACCCCAGGCTCGCTATTCGGCATGCAAGTCACCTCAATATAGCACTACGATGTGCAATCCGGAGTTTCGAACCCTCATAACATCATTTACAATCATTACTCACCTCGAACCGGCGAAATCTCTTGCTCGCGGAGCCTTTGCCCCACGAGTTCATACATACCAAAAGTTCAAAAATCCGACCTCAAATGGTCTGTCAAATCCCAATTTAAAAATCTAATTTGTCAAGCCCTAGTTCTTCAATTTTAGGCTTAGTTTCCATGAATTTCTAGGTGGATTTCACAATAAAAATGAGTTTTAAGTTCGTAAATCTTACCTTCAATCGATTTCCCTCGAATCCCTCTTCAATTTCCTTCAAAAGCTCTCAAATATTGCCAACAATGGAGTGAAAATGAGCTCCAACACGCGGATGAGATGTTTATAACCTTTATGTCCAGCACTTAAAAATCCTTCTTCGAGGACGGTCAAAGCCTTGCGTTTGCGAAGTACAACAATTCCATTAACCAAAGTTCTCCAACGCTAACGTGATAACCATCTCGCGAACCCGTAGATTTACCCAGGCAACCCTCCCCGAATGCGACCCCACTCCTGTGAACGTGAAGCACAAATTTCACTTCCAATCCACCTGACTCAATTCCTCTTATCCGAACGCAAATACACCCATGCGAGACATATTAATACTTGGGAAACACTTATATTACCAACAAACAACTAAAAATATTCTTAAATTTGACCAACTAACTTTTTATCTTTTAAAATTTTAAAATCGCAAAATAGTTTAATGTCATAAACCTCAATGTCTAAGGTACAATCTATGTTACCAAAAGCTAACTAATGATTTCTTAAAGTTGACCAACCACCTTATTATCTTCTAAAAATTTAAAATTCCAAAACATTTTGATGCCCTAAACCTCAATGTCCCTTTTCCAAACTATGCTCATGCGAGAGGATTCATACGAATGCGAAGAGCCATCTAATAGCCTTACACGAACGCGAAGGGTTAAATTCCTGCCTTCCAAATTCCTCCTACACGAACACGAGGCTCCTCTTGCAAACGCGAAGAGATAAGTCTCTGCAACATCTGAAATGAAAATGTGCAACTTTAAAACTTAGAAAATGGTCTGATTGACCACCCGAAACTCACCCGAGGCCACCAGGACCTCAACCGAACCCACAAACATTTCCCATAACATCATTTGAACTTGTTCCAATCATAAAAAAACCCCAAACAACATCGAATTATCCAAATCTCATCGCATTCGAGCCTAAGTTTTCTAAAAACGTTTGAAATACTCTTTCGACCAATAAACCGGCCAAACCACGCCCAAATGACCTGAAATTTTGCACACACATACCGAATCACATAACGAAGCTATAACAACTCTTAGAATTCCATTCTGAACCTCGGATCAAAATCTCACCTATCAACCAAAAATCGCCAAAATACTAACTTCACCAATTCAAGCCTACTTCTACACCGGACCTCCAAAACCAATTCCGATCAGACTCCCAAATCATAAATCACCCAACGAAGATAACCAAATTATTAAAATCCCGATCCGAGCTCATATACAAATAAGTCAACTCTTGGTCAAACCTTTCAAATTCAAAGCTTCCAACTGAGATTGTTTTTTTCAAATTCATAACGATTTCTGTGAAAACCAAAACCAACGATCTACATCGGTCATAACACATTGCATAGGGAAAATCTTGCCCGAGAACTAGCGATCAAAGTGCAAAAGCTCAAAACGACCGGTCGTGTCATTACATCCTCCTCCACTTAAACACATGTTCGTCCTCGAACATACCCAGAGTTGTTTTAAAAGCCAACCAATCGTTGACTAACCTTACCATGCATATACCCAAGGGTGATCCCACGTCAACCTATCTCATATATGACCGATAACAATTAACTGAAATTACACAATCCAGTCTAGCCCATAGATCATAGAACCATATTTTCATTTATGAAACCATCAATACTATTAAAACCTCACACCTATACTCTGAATAGACCCAAACTAGATGTACTAACCTCTGCCTGCAACCTCAAGTGAAATTATCTGATATACCACGTAACTCAAACACTCGTAGCGATAACTTCCATTCACCACAGCTGCACACAACACCGAATACCGGTAGAAAATCTCTTATAAACTAAAGTCTCATTCTAACACTTCCATAATGCCAATGATAAATGAAACACGCAATAAACCATAACTATTTCTCATATTAGCCATTCATAAGGTTACTTCTCCTTTGACAAGGACCATAGCAAATTTCTGAACCGAACCTCGATATTTATCCATTTAACATGCTGAAATAAAATCCGTTTGTATTTATTACAGACCCCAATGACCTCATCTAATCCAACACAATTACTCTGGGGACATTACACACCAAGACATGCTAAGGCCAAAACTTTCACAGTTCGCACACCAATAAGCAATAATCCAAACATACTCACATCATGAAACTAACTCAAGCGTAAGAGCTGTACCTTAATCTCACCAGTATCATCACAACACACGGCTGAGAACCCGTCCCGCATCATAAAAATAGAACATATGAATCCAAAACCCGCAAGGTCATATCTCCATATAGCTTCGCTACAAATGCGTGATCCTATCCAAACACTATTCCACATGAAACACCTCAAGTCACTATGCTCAAAATTGACAATCGCGCGCAATTTGATGCCTGGGACCAACGCAAATTATTACACCCACGGTGAAACAAGTAACATATACCATGTAGACCTGATAGGACATAACCGATATGCCATCCACCGAGCAACACCTAATTACTTTTCCCACTTGACTTCCACTATGAACCCCAATAGAACCACACCATATGTGCCCATAACCAACAAATCATAACATCTCGCAACACACAAAGGCCACTCATAGATCTCCCAGATCACTAGTAAGTTCAATAATGATCGAATCAACCTTTCCCTCAACAATACAATTCGGGGCCAACCAACACGACTCAAGCTAGAACATGCATCCATACTGGCCTAACAACAAACTCTTTATCAAGGAAATCCTGAAGTTGTTCCTTCCACTACTATAACTCCTACTGGTGATATACAATACGGTGCCCAACACCAAATCAATACTAAAATCTACAACCTCTCCTGGTGACATGTCCGATCACAAGAAACACATCCGAAAAAGTCCCTCACCACCGGAACTGAAGCAATATGAAGAGTCTCAACACTGACACCCATCACAAAAACCCAAATAAGTAGGGAAATCCTTCCCAGTCATCTGCTGGGTCTTCTAAGTGTAAAACCACTCTACTAGAACATAATCCAACGCACCTCACCACTCAACCCGTGGCATTTCCGGCATAGCGTACAACGCACTAATGCAGAATAATCCATCACGGAGACAACCGGTCTAACCCCACATCGTATCTAATATCTAACATACCAAGCAACAAAAGATCCACTCGGGCCTCCCAAATCCCCATTGTCCGCTAAACAGTGCCGACACACCCAGTCCACGCCACAACATAGCCTAAATATAAGAACTCCTAGATCCAATCCACACGGCACATGAGTCACCATATTCGATCCCAATTCCACCACTCGTATATATAGCTGATCTCTAGTACTCAATAACTCCATGAGATATACTCTAAGATTCTTCTGTGCTGCCAATCAAACTGGACCATCAGCAGTCAATCTGATAAGAAGTGCCGCAATACTACCTAAGTACCATCAACTTATTCACATTGCCCCCATTTCTGAAACATATATTCTCGTCAAATCACTACCAATCGACAATCCATTTCCTTAATCATCTGAGGCTACCCGCTGCCTAAGAGTTTTGGGAGCTTCCTTTTAGAACTGAACTGATACCTCACACACGCAAATCTCGATCCTCCATAACAACCTACATATACCAAACCATCCTAGGATAATATGAGAACTATATCTCCCTTCCGAGCCACAAGCATCTACGTACTCAACTAATCCAGAACATTCCATTGGTTCCATCTAGAAGAAAAATCATTATACATCTCATGCTCATCATGCCCATAGAAGATATACATCTCTAAATCACGATAAGAACCATCAAGAACTCTCCGAGTTCCCTTTTTCACAAATCAGACCTGCTCGGACTGAATTCTTCTAACTCGAATAAGCTAAGCAAGCCATCAAAACCTAAGAGCATTGCTGCAACATATCTATAAGAACTCACCACCTCGAACACATACAAGGAAATAATCATATCCTTACTATACCGACCCGGTCTACTATCAAGCTACTCCAGCTATCTAAGCTTCCTTCTGATTCACCTTCAACTTGATATCATCCCTTGCTGTAGCACCACAATTTATCACCTAGACATACCACACGAGACCCCAGCATAAAACCATACTATCTGAGACCCATAAGTTGCTGAATATTCTCTCAATCATTCTCAAAGCCATCACATTCCCGAATACTTTAATCTGAAGAACTTCCTGCGATTCTAAATCCATTACCTTTACTTTTCTGATTCTGATACATAGAATCCCACAATTCACATAGAAGTACCACAAGTCTTGACCTCTTCCAGTAAAAACTCAATTTCTAACCACATATACAACTTTAAAATACCTAATTTCTACATGTAGAATCTCGAACACATTAGAACCATTATCGAGAGTCATTCACTCTACTCAAACCACAATTAGCCCGATCAGAATAACCGAATAACCTGTGCCTTCTTAGCACTCTAACTTCGCAGAATGTGACATCATTCCATTACAACCCAACTCCTTCCTGCTCTATGCGCCGAGCATTCTTTGTCAACAATAACTCAAAACATTCCGTGATTCTCAATCACCTATGAAGTATGATACAACTTTTGTCAAAATTATTCTTTACCCTAGCCATAGCTAGTTCACTCACACGCCCCAAACTGGAACCAACATAGCACCTAACTGTGCAATCACCTACTCACAACAAACTCCCTCACTTGGCTCGAAGCCATAGATCAAGATACACTCAATAAATCATAACACTTCTTCTCTATTGATGCCACAATACCATAGTAAGATTAAACTCAAATCAGTTATAAGTTGTGAAAACACAGATCGTCTAGTACCTAAAATCTTCTGCAAATCTCGCATTCATCCTCGCAACAGTCAAGCCTACTCTCTTAAGCGACCCAAAGTTTAAATTTCAACATATACTTTCAATTAACATGAGATCTTCTAACATACACATAAGGATCACACCAATTCAGAACACTCCACAGGAGATAACCAACATGCTTCGCCTTAATATAACATTTCTGTATACCTTCCACCGTTATACATATTACACAGTCACTTAGTCTTCCTGAGTCTGAACTCATACTTCAACATGAAATTTAATCCACTCCAACTGGAAGATATGAAAAGATTCTTCAAGCGCCCATAACTTGGGGCCACACATCCAATCATAATGGAAATCAAACACTTTATAGTTCATCTATCGCCCAACAGACTTTCCTTGTCACTTCCAAGTCATATAGATATATCTCGCAGTATTAACATACTCATCACATGGCTATTTTTCCGTCACTTCCACTAATAGGGAAAATACCGAACATATAAGTTAAAAACACTTACTCACACAGTCAGCACCTCGACGCTTAAGACATAGGCAAAGATCCGGTCTCAAGTCCTTCAGACTGGCCCAATGTCAAACTTACAGAGATCACGTCTCGCCCCTCGATCAGGGAATCAAAAGACATCGAGGCACATCCTCATATGTGCATACAAATATGTGGAAGGACTTTCAAGAGTTACTTTTCAATTTGAATCAAGGACGCACGATGAGAATTCAAGAATGTGAAGTTTTCCTAAAGATTTCGCAGCCTCCCAAGGATAAATACAGACGTCTCTGTACCTATCCACGAGACTCTACTAAACCTGCTCATGACTCGTGAGACCTATTAACCTAGGCTCTGATACCAACTTGTCACGACCCAAACCCCGCTCCGGTCGTGATGGCGCCTCTCGTGAAGACAAGGCCAGCCAGACCATTACAGAACACCTCTTTTAAGCAGTTAAATTGTTCATAAGTAGATTAAATATGATTTAATTATATTAATTAGCGGAAGTACAACCCAACACAGCCCAAACCGAGGTGTCACAAGTCATGAGCATCTATTAGAGTTGAATACAACTACAGGTTTTGAAATATACAAAATAGGACTGATAACAAAATAAGAAAAATGCGCTGCTGCGAATGCTGGCAGTCACCTCTCTAAACTCTGATAACTTAGCCGTCGATCAGCCCAAGACCCGCTACAAGGGAAGAAAATACCTGTATGTGCACGCGATGTGTAGGTAGTAAAGTGAGTACTCGAACTCAGTGAGTAATAAATGTAAATAATAGCTGAGCAGTAAGAAAATCACGTAAGGCAAATCATCATGCTGTATAGAAGTAGTATAAAACCCCTTAAGAAAAGCAATGAAGCTGTGAAATCTTTAGAAGACATCTTAACCCAGTTTAAACCTCGTTTGAAAATGACCTTTTCAAACAGTTATGAAAATGAATGCAAAACAATTAATAAAGATAAGCATAGAAATCCGCCCCTCGGGCGCAACACTCACTCAATAGAAAATTCCAGGCAATCAGGTATATATCACATGAAATAGCACAACAACAGGCAATGGCAGAAAATTAAATAAGTAAACACATAAAACAGTATGGGCACAGTTGCAGCGTGTAGCCCGATCCATGTACCGCTACGGCGTGATCCCTATCCATATTTATTGTTGACAGCGCTCACTGATGGTGTGCAGACTCCGGGAAGGGACCCTTACGGCCCAAGCACAATATCAAGCCACCTCGTGGCATACATATATCAGGCCCTCGACCTCATAATCAATTCAGTATCTCATTGTTACAGCATGCAGCCCGATCCAAAAGTATCCTCACAACATAGGCCCTCGGCCGTACTTAGTCAAAAATCGTAGCCCCCTCAGGCAATAGTAAAACATGATGCTCAACCCAAATAAATATTGTTGGAAATATCATTTCAAGTATTAAATCAAAGTAAACACGGCTGTGTTTTGAAATAGTAGGAAATTCATGACTGAGTTCAAGTATAAAATCAAAACAATGAGGAAATATCAATAACCATCCCCGAATGGGTTCAAATAGCTGGCACGAAGCCAAAATATGGAAATTAGCCCCAAGTCATGATGATAACAAATTAGTTTCAGCCAAATACACGGTGAAATCATCAATTGGGATGGATCAAGTAACAATCCCCAATTGTGCTCTACACCACGCTCGCTATCTGACGTGCAAGTTACCTTAATATAGCACTACGATGTGCAATCAAGGGTTTCAACTCTTATAACATCATTTACAATTATTTCTCACCTCGAACCGACGAAATCTCTAGCTCGCAATGCATTTTCCCCTCTAATCAGCCTCCACGCATGTCAATCTATCAAAAATAAGAACGAATACATCACAATATGCTAACGGAACAAAGCCCACGCGAAAATAATCAATAACAAGCACAAATCCCAAAATTACCAAAACTCGAGCCCCGGACCCACTTCTCGAAACTCAGAAATTTTTACAACCAACGGGTTAAATATCCTCCCACGAGTTCATACATACCAAAATTTCTAAAATCCGACCTCAAATTGTATGTCAAATTCCAATTTAAAAGTCCAATTTCTCAATTCCTAGTTCTTCAATTTTACGCTTAGTTTCCATAAATTTCTTGGTGGATTTCACAATAAAAATGAGTTTTCAGTTCGTAAATCTTACCTACAATCGATGGCCCTCGGATCCCTCTTCAATTTCCTTCAAAAGCTCTCAAAAATTGCCAACAATGGAGTGAAAATGAGCTCCAACACGCGGATGAGATGTTTATAACCTTTCTGTCCAGCACTTAAGAATCCTTCTTCGAGGACGCGGTCAAAGCCTCGCGTTTTCGAAGTACAACAATTCCATTGACCAAAATTCTCTAAAACGCGAAAACGATAATCATCTCGCGAACGCGTAGATTTACCCAACCCTCCGCGAATGCGACCCCACTTCTGTGAACGCGAAGCACAAATTTCACTTCCAATCCACCTGACTCAATTCCTCTTATCCGAACGCAAATACACCCATGTGAACGCGATGCCTTCCCCTTTACAAACTATGTGAACGCGAGAGGGTTCATGCGAATGAGAAGAGCCATCTCACAACCTTACGCGAACACGATGCTTTGAAGCGAACACGAAGGCTTAAATTCCTGCCTTCCAAATTCCTCCTATGCGAAAGCGAGGCTCCTCTCACGAACGCGAAGAGATAAATCTATGAAACATTTGAAATGAATATCTGCAACTTTAAAACATAGAAAATGGTCTGATTGACCACCCGAAACTCATCCGAGACCCCCGAGACCTCAACCTAAGCCACCAGCATATCCCATGACAATCATTTGAAAATTTTCCAATCATCAAAACACCTCAAACATATCGAATTACCCAAAGCTCATCGAATTCGAGCCTACGTTTTCTAAAAACTTCTGAAATACTCTTTTGATAAAAAAACCTGACCAAACCACGCCCAGATGACCTGAAATTTTGTACACACATCCCAAATCACATAATGAAGCTATAGCAACTCTCAAATTCCATTCTGACCATCGGATCAAACTCTCACCTATCGACAGGAAATCGCCAAAATACTAACTTCGCCAATTCAAACCTACTTCTACACCGGACCTCCAAAACCAATTCTGATCATGCTCTTAAATCATAAATCACCCAACAAAGCTAACCAAATCATAAAAATTCCAATCCGAGCTCATATACAAATAAGTCAACTCTTGGTTAAACCTTTCAAATTTAAAGCTTCCAACTGAGACTGTTCTTTCAAATACATACGATTTCCACGAAAACCAAAACCAACAATCTGCATCAGTCATAACACATTACACGGGGCAAAATCGTGCCCGAGAACTGGCGATCAAAGTGCAAAAGCTCAAATTGATCGGTCGGGTTGTTACAATAATATACTGGAGTTCCAACATAATATACTGGAGTTGCAACATTATGTTCTAGTCTAGCATAATATGGTGGAAGTTCATACACAAGTTCTCTAATCTCCATTATCTTATGCTAGAACTTTCCGTGTGTTGGAGTTCCAATATAATATGCTGGAAGTTCCTACACAAGTGCACCAATCTCAAGTATTTTGTGTTGGAACTTTTCGTGGTTTAATAAAATAGTAGCTATTTTTAATGACTTTACAAACGTTATTTATTTTTTAGTTATCAGTCCGAAAACTAGATAGCCTATGATATTTTCACTAAAAAAATGACCTGCCCAGTTAGTGGGTCACTGACCTATCTATTTATGGAAAAATAGCCCGAGCTAATCAGTTTGTGGACTGGTCAATTAGAAATAGCCAACATTTGCAAAGTCATTAAAAACAACCATTATTTTACTGCAACACGAAAAGTTCTAGCATAATATAGTGGAGATTTGTGCACTTGTGTATGAACTTCCACAATAATATACTGGAACTCCAACATGCACAAAGTTTCAATATATTATGTTGGACATGTATATCATATACTGGAGTTCTAGCATAAGTATACTGGATAATGTACTGGAGTTCCAATATACTTATACTGGAGTTTTAGTATATTATACTAAAATTCCAGTATACTATACTAGAGCATTTTTGTTCAGATTTATCTTTATATGAAAAATGGCTAAATTTCGATTACTTTTAAAACCGTGTCATTTTTGAACGACCACTTATAAATTAGGCTATCTTTGAATTTCTCCCAATTCAATTCATCTTGACCCAACTCATCTCAACCATCTAACTTTAGGCGAATTATTAGCCCAAATTAATTTATGAGTAGCTTTGTCAAAATATCTTTTAAATAATTTTTTTATATGTTATATATGGCAATAACAAAATAAAAAGGTCTTATTTTAGTAATTGATGCTTAGCTAAAGTGTGTATGTATGTGTGTGTGTGTGTATGTGTGTGTGTGTGTGTGTGTGTGTATATATATATATATATATATATGTATGTATATATATGTATGTATGTATGTATATCGCCTCATATTTTACTTTTGTTTCATGAATTTGGGATGTTAAATGCTATGATTTATATTAATGTTAAGCGTGTTTAATTGAAGGAATAATTGTGGAGCAATTGAGGGTGAAACACACAAGATTTGAGCTAAAACGAATAAAAACGGAAAATGGGCATTTGGGTGCCACAAGCAGCGCTTGGCGCCACCTATAGCGCTGGAAACAGAATTTAAAATATGGGAAGCGCCTTGATGGGCGTCTGGCACCGGGCTGGGCGCCGTTGATGGGATTTTAGTCCTATTTTTCTCGTGACTCGGTTTATTCGACCCTAGACCTATCCAACACGTATAAAATAAAGACGAAACCTATTTTTGAAGGGAAGACGCCAAATTGAAGGAAAAATACACACAAGAAACATTCGGGCGCAATAACATCTCAGATTTCTTCATCTTTTCTAGTAGTTTTCAATTATTCAAGACTTATGCAATTGTTTACTAGTATTATGAGTGGTTAAAAACCTATTATTCTAGGGTCATGGGTGAAATATGAATGTTGTTGTTTGAGTTTTAATTTAACAAGTTGATTTTATCATATTACTTTTTTTATTTAATTTTGTTCTTAATTATTTTGCTTAGTAGCTAACAATAAGATAATATTTATGAATTTAGAGTTGAACTCGAAAGTGGGAACTTTAAATTCCATATATAATTAAATAGAGCAAGTTCTTGAACCTGGGCATCGGGGAACGGATTCGCAACTAGAATAGACATATACATAATTGCCTTGGTTGGTTAGGAATTATAAATGTATTCATGTTAATCTTAATTCCATTGACATATAGGTATTAAGTTAACTTGGATAGGCAAGTAAGGACTCGACAGATTCTTATGAGTAATATCAACCCTGTCAATCCAGATAAATCAATTAGTCAATTTAAGCTAAGAACGCAACATAATTGTTAACTATCCCGTGACTCTTGAATATTCTCTCCTATTGATTGTTACTTGAAATTGTTATTTGTTCGGTTGATCTTTAGTTAATTCATTGCGTGATAGTATTAGGTAGTAAAATAGTTACTTCTCTAATTTATGAAAGAAAATCTCTTGAATCAATAAGTTAATTGAGTTTGAATCAGTCAATAGTTAATCACAAGTCTTTATGGGAATGATCCTCTACTCACTACTTTATTACTTGACGATCACGTGCACTTGCGTGAGCATTTTTGGTCGCAAGAAGTTTTTGGTGCAGTTGCCGAGGACTTAGAAATTAGCTACTTGACTGAATTAAGATTTTATTAGTTATTTATTTAAGTTTTAATTTTCAATTTACCTTGTTTGTGTTAATACAGGCTCTTCTCTTGAATGTGGAGGAGTAGAAGTGCAAAAAATCTCCTTCTTCTTGATCCTAAAATTGAACTACACTTCAGAGAGTGAGGAGGGAAAACAAAGTGAGAACCAGAATTGAATGAGAGTTGGACATTGTAGTTCAACCACAACCAATAGAGATGGTAGGTAATGAAGAGCGCATGGTGATTGAAGCCACAAGGCCTAGTCTTGCTAATATGACTAAGGCTATTGTGAAGCCTGATATCACAGGGCACTTTGAACTCAAACAATACATGGTGCAACTGATCCAGTCCATAGGGAAATATGTGGGTCTATCTCATGAAGACCGGTAGAGGCACATTCAGAATTTCTTGAAAATTATGGACACTTACAATTATCCGAATGTTTCCAAAGACTATGTCAAGATGACACTTTTCCTCTTTTCACTGCTTGGGGAAGCTACGGAATGGTTGCAGAAGGAGCCCGCAAACTCAATCCAAAGTTGAGATGATCTAGCAAGGAAATTCTTAATCAAGCTTTTCTCCACTAAGAAAACAAAGTCATTGAGGAGTTAAATTCTTAGGTTCGAACAATGGGATGACGAGACACTTCATCAAGCATGGGAAAGATACAAGAAGCTACTCAGAGATTGCATGGCTAGACCGTACAGTGAAATCCAACTCTTGCTAATGATCATAATTGGCAAGGTGATGGTGATTCAAGAAAGTCAATTAATCAGAAAGCAACCAGATTGACTGAACTTGGTGACTTTTCGGTTATGAGAGCCAGCATAGCAAAATTGGCAAATCGGATGAATAGAATGACAGTGCAACAAACACAACCGATGCAACATACACAACAAATGTTTATTTGTTGTGAACTATGTGGCAACAATCATATGAGTGACATGTGCCCTACGAATCCTGAATCTATATACTATGTGGGGCAACAGAGCAGAGGTCCACTGAATCAGCACGCGAAATATGAGAACACTTAAAATCCAATTTGGAAGAATCATCCCAACGTCTCATGGGGTGGAAATCAACCGAATCATAATCATTATAGACCCTAAGGAAATCTCAATCAACCTCAGAAGCCACCCCAACAAATAGAATAGAATACAAATGATTTTCTAAAGAATTTGTTGCTTGACAATCAACAACTCATGACCGATTTTAGAAATCTTAAGAGGCAAATGGGGCAATTAGAAACAAGTAAATACTAGCCCTACAAGCACTCTCCCTAGTGATATAGAGAAGAACCCTTAAGTGAATGCATTACACTCAGAAATGGGAGGGAACTAGAGAAAGTGCCAAAGAGAAAAAAAAGACAAGCCCATACCTGAGGAAAAGTTGATTCCTAAGGCGACATAGGAATCAATGAATAAGGATGCAATTTCAGAGCCAGTAGAGACTGCAAGGCCACCACCACCTTTCCCCAGAGATTGCAGAAAAAGAATGATGATCGCATATTCAACAAATTTCTCTCTATGTTGCGCGAGGTTCAATTAAATATTCCATTGGTAGATGTACTTTGTGAAATTCCAAAGTATGCTAAGTACATAAAAGATATAGTGGTTCAAAAAAGAAGATTGACTTAATTTGAGATAGTTGCACTTACTGAGGAGTGCACTTCAAGGGTCTAAAACAAGCTCCCTTAAAAGCTTAAGGATCATAGCAGCTTCACCATCCCAATACGAATTGATAATATTTATGTGGGTTGTGTAATTTGGAGGCGAGCATAAATCTAATTCCCTTATCCTTGTTCAAGCAATTGGATTTGGGATCCAAGACCAACTACAGTAATATTGCAGCTGGCTGATAGGTCGATAGCCCAACCTGAGGGGGTGATTGAAGATGAGTTGCTGCAAGTTAGTAAATTTATCTTCCATGCGGACTTCATTATCCTAGATTATGAGGCTGATGAACTGGTTCCAAACATATTTTGACCTCTCTTTGCTACTGGTGATGCAATTATTAAAGTGAGAGAGAGAAAAATGATTACGAGGGTGGATGACGAGGAAGCAATCTTTAATATCTACAAAGCAATCCAACTTCCCCGCCACTATGAGGAGCTCTCAATAATATCTATTTTGAGGCGGATGAGCAAATTCTTGACACGACTGTATATCTAGACGATTCTCTAGAGAAAGCACTTATGTTGTTCGATAGCATGGAGATTGATGATGAGTTTGAGGAGATGATGCATATTCTAGATGCATCTTGTGCTCACATCCAGGGGATACACCCCTTTGAGCCCCTAAATAGTCCAGATAGGCCTCCTCTAAAGCCATCAATTGAGGAGGATCCAAAATTGGAGCTAAAACCCCTACCTCCTTACCTTCAATATGCTTATTTGGGTGAGTGTGACACTTTACCTGTTATTGTTTCCTCTGAAATGTCTAAATTGTTGGAAGAGAAGTTGTTGAGAGTGCTACGTGAGCACAAACGAGCACTGGTTGGACAATGTCAGATATTAAGGGCATTAGTCTAGCTTTTTGCATGTATAAAATTCTCATGGAGGACGGACACAAGACAAGTGTAAAGCAACAATGCCGACTAAATCCAATCATGAAAGAGGTGGTAAGAAAAGAAGTGATTAAGTCGCTTGATGTAGGTATTGTATTTCCAATCTCGGATAGCAAATGGGTAAGCCCCGTTCAATGTGTACATAAGAAAAGGGGGATGACTGTAGTGATTAATCAAAATGATGACTTGATTCCCACAAGAACTGTCACTAGGTGGAGGATTTGCATATATTATAGAAAATTGAACAATGCCACTATAAAGGACCACTTTCCCTTCCCATTTATTGGTCAAATGCTTGATAGATTTAGCTGGCCAGGAATACTATTAATTCTTAGATGGTTATTTGGGGTATAATCAAATTTTTATAGCCCCACAGGACCAAGAGAAAACAACATTTACGTGTCTGTATGGCACGTATGTGTTCAAGAGAATGCCTTTTGGTTTCTGTAATGCACCTGCGAGTTTTCAAAGGTGTATGATGGCTATTTTACTGACATGGTTGAAAGATTTGTAGAAGTGTTCATGGATGATTTTTCCGTGTTTGGGTGCTCTTTTGATAACTGTTTAATGAATCTTGATAAAAGTGCTTGCTAGATATTAAGAGACTAACGTGATGCTAAACTGGGAAAAGTGCCATTTCATGGTACGTGAAGGTATAGTTTTGGGGATAAGGTGTTGAAAAATGGTTTGCAGGTGGAAAAACCAAAGGTGGAAGCGATTGAAAAATTGTCACCTTCAACGTCCCTCAAAGCATTCATAGTTTCTTGGGCCATGCAGGTTTTGATCGTCATTTCATTAAAGATTTTTCAAAAGTGTCTTCTCCTTTGTGCAGGCTTCTTTAGAAAGATGTCCCCTTTAAGTTTGACGATGCCTGTCTGAAAGCATTTGAGGAGCCAATTATCATTGCTCCGGATTAGGAGCGGCCATTTGAGTTGATGTGCGATGCGAGTGACATAGATATTGGAGCTGTTTTGGGGTAAAAGAGGAATAAAATCTTTCATTCCATCTACTATGTGAGCAAAACTCTAAATCCAACCCAGATGAACTACATAGTTACTGAAAAAGAGTTGGTTGCAGTGGTGTAAGCGTTTGACAAGTTCAGATCCTATCTAGTAGGGACCAAAGTGATCCTCTACACAGATCATTCAGCTATCAGATATTTGTTTGTAAAAGAAATATGCCAAGCCAAGGCTGATCCATTTGGTCCTCCTCATACAAAAGTTTGACTTGGAGATCCGAGATCGAAAAAGACAAAAAAATCAAGTGGCTAATTATTTGTCCAGATTAGAAAATCAAAGCCATGTAGCTAAATGGGGGTCAATCAAAGAAACATTTCCTGATGGGCACTCATTGGCAATCACCTCAAGTGAAGCCATATGGTATGCTGATTATATGAATTTTATTGCAAGTGGGGTGACACCACTAAAATTGACACCCGATAATAGAAGAAGGTTATTACATAATGTGAGGCTCTACATGTGGGATGAGCCATTCTTATACAGGCTATAAACAGATCAGTTGGTGCGAAGATGTGTTCATGAGGAAGCGATGAATGCAATACTGCATGACTGTCACGCTTCGCCATACGGAGGACATCACGGTAGAGATAGAACTTCCCAGAAAGTTCTACAATCAAGTTTCTATTGGCCAAAATTGTTTTAAGATGCACATGCCTTTATTAAAAAGTGTGATAGAAGCCAAATAACCGAAACAATCACGAAGAAGCATGAGATGAATTTATAGAATATTCTAGTAGTGGAGCTTTTTGATTTTTGGGGATTGATTTTATGGGACCGTTCCCATACTCTAATGGTCAAATGTACATTTTGGTGGCAGTCAACTATGTTTCTAAGTGGGTGGAGGCCATTGCTCTTCCCAGTAATGATGTAAAGGTTGTGGTAAACTTTGTAAAGAAGCACATCTTCACACGCTTTGTAACTCCTAGAGTGTTGATATGAAACAGAGGACCTCACTTGTACAACAAATTGCTGAATAATGTTCTTGAAAATGTGGAGTTGAGCAAAAGGTTTCCACTGCCTATCACCCCCAAACGAGTGGTCAAGTGGAAGTTTCAAACAAAGATCTAAAGCATATTATGGAGAAAATAGTCAGTGGAAATAGAAAGGACTTGTCCAGGAAGCTAGATGACGCATTATGGGCTTATCAAACTGCATACAAGAATCCCATAGGTACTTCTCTGTATAAATTAGTTTATGGGAAGGCGTATGAGAAGAGGTTGAACACAAAGCCTATTGGCAATTAAAAAGATGAATATAGACATGGACATAGCTGGTGAGAAGAGGTTGTTGCAACTCAACAAGCTTGATGAGTTTCGATTTCACGTATATGAAAATGCCAAATTATATAAAGAAAAGACTAAGAGGGGGCATGACAAGAACATCCAAACTTAAGAGTTTGAGCCGGATCAAGAAGTTCTCTTATTCAATTCGAGGTTGAAGCCTTTCCCCTGAAAGCTTAAGTCTCGTTGGGCAGGTCCTTTTGTTGTGGTAAGTGTGAGGCCTCATGGAGTTGTGGAACTGCGTGATACGAGCTCAAGTGATACCTTCTTGGTAAATGGACATAGATAAAACATTATTGGGGTGGTGACATTACACGTCAAAAGACCTCGATGGACTTGGCCAATGCTTAAAAATTTGTTGAGTCGTACCGCGGCGTTAAATCAGGCGTTCGTTCGGAGGCAACCCAATTTTTGTTGTTTTCCTAGGTTAACTTCTTAATTTTTCTTTTAGTGAGAGTAGATATAGTTTTGTATTTTCTTTGTAGGTATAGAAATCTTATATATAATGGTGTAAGATATGTAAATTGAGTATATAAAAGGCCCGTGGGATCAAGATATATATATATATATATATATACTCAAACTAGCGCCCAACACTGCCTGGGGCGCAGGAAACAACGTCCACAAAAACCCTAGCGCCAGGCAGGGTGCAAGGCGCCAAGCTGGGGGGTAATCAGGTAAGTTTTTTTTAAAATTTCTTTATTGACCCATACCCGGCTAACCCAACCCACATACCCATTTTTCACTAATACTATAACCCATTCCCAACCCAACTTCAACAAAACTCTAATAAAACAAAAAAACAAAAACGATTCTTCTTCTGCCCGGGTCAGTTTCGTCTTCCTCACCAAAACTTTTCTCAAAGTTTTTCTTTCTCTCTTTCTCTCCTTATCCAGGTAAGTTCTTCTTCTTTTCTCCTAATTCTTGTTGTGTTTTAACTAGTAGATAAACATGATCCCATTCCCAAGAGTCCTAATCCCCAATATTTTTCCCTATGTAGTTCTTATGAAAATTTTATAGATGGTGACTTGTGTTGGTCAAATATTGTGTGTTTAATGTGTATACGGAGTAGTAAACTCGAATTACCTCTACTTCATTGAAAATTGGTAGGGCCACCATGTTCCACCATAGTTGAAGTTGAAGAACACACTTCATGCCCACATTAAGTTTGTTAAAATGCTTGAATGAGGATTTTGGTGCACCGGTGAAGTTTGAGTAACCTGATGTATTTGTATATGAATTTGGACAAAGTATGGGGTGTATAGGGGTGCTTTTACATGCTAGGGGGTGTGGCTTTGATGCAATACATGTTCCTACACCATTTATTATTAGATAATGTATGTTGTAGAATCTTGTAAATTTGAAAGGTGCATACCATATGCCTCTTGTTTACCTTAATGGGAATTTGCGTAGCCATGATCAATCCTTATTGTATGGCATGGGAAAATCTTGAGCACCCATAGCTTAAAGGTGCAACAATTTTACATGATGAAGTCAAAATTGTGACAGAATGTACATTGTGCCTTCGGTTTTAAGTGTGGGGTCATTTCATAACTTGAAATACAACCATAGGCATATTTCCTGCAGTATTCTCACACTGATAATTTGTGTTGCAGGATACTATGGATCATGAAGGTGCTAGCAAAGGCAAAGGCATTGGAAAGTCCTCCACCACTGCTCCTGTCCCCAAAAAGTGTAAGCAAGGAGAAAGGTCTTCATCTCAATCCAAAGGAAAGCAGGTCACTGAGGGATCTCAGTAAACGCCAATGAGGCCAAGGCCTCGTTTAGATTTGGTCGATGCTGCAGCAATTGCATGGAATAGGGACTTCATGCCATCTGGTCGGTACATTTTTAGATGGGGATTAATACTACGGCCTTAGAGAAAAACTTCCTAGAGATACTTGACCGACTGAAAGCTTTAAATATGCAGAAGTTCTTAGAATGACTAGGGCCTGTGAACCTGAGCATGATTTGAGAGTTGTATGCCAAGTAAGATTACACAAGAGACATTTCACGTGTACGAGGGGAGGTGGTGCCGATGGATAGGGAGTCTTTGTGTGACTATTTAGGGATTGAGAATGCTAACCCCAGGAGACTCCAACGCTTTATCAGAAGCCCGAAGTATAAGTTGATATGTCACACTCTTTGTGGCATGGATTCAAAATGCCAAATGGATAAGGAAGCAAGGAAATATTCACCTATATATGGTGCACTCAGACTTCAATGAAGCTGCCAAGGTGTGGCAAAATTTTTTACAAGCATGACTCATGCCGGCGGAGCACAACAATGATTGCACTTGAGCTAGAGTGTGTGCCATTTCTTCTTGAAGATCGGTCGGCCTATTAATTTGGATTCGATTATGCTTAGTGAGATAGTGCGAACGAGATTTGGGCAACAGATTAGGCGGTTCTTCTTTGGGAACTTACTTACTCAATATATGCTATTTAGAGGAGTGCTGGAGTATCCCGGACATGATAAGGTGGTGGAGGCTCTGTCTGGGCTTATGAACATCATATCTCTGGTGGAGACATTGTCAAAACTCACCCATACAGCTCAGATGAAGCGAGAGGAGAACTTCAATAGGCATATTTATAACTCGTTAAACTTACCAATGAGTAGGGTAGGTATTTCCAATAAGGAGCGTATGCATTTACGCAATGACTTATCCAGCACGTCCAAGGAGATGCTGGGGATTTCACTTGGTAGCCCCGTGCACTTGTTGGAGGACGTCAACTCTGTCAAGGGCACAGACACTAAGGATGAGGATGGGAATGGTGCTATGGGGCCTATGACTTTGGTGCCTCTAAGATCGTACAATGATGAGCCCAGAGCTGCTAGGAGAGGTGGATTCTGACTGACAGGAAGTTTTTCTTTTCACCCTACTCAGTCTTTCATTTTTACTTGCATCGAGGGCTATGCATATTTTAAGTGTGGGGTAGGAGGAATACTACCTGTGTTGTAGTTGTATGTTTTGTATTAAATTGTTTTAATTTGTTTCTTTTAGTACTTCTAGTGTAGTTAGTCTAGTGTAGTTTAGTTGATTTTTATAAAAAATAAAAAAAATTGAAAAAGCTCGGACTTTTCCCGATGATGGATGTTTTAGAAAATTTTATTGAGGGATAAAAGTCTGATTTAAAAACACCAAAAACGTTTTTTTAGAATAACTAGGTAGTATTCCTTGGTTTTTCTTTGGGCACCGGTTCTTTTCCAAGGATGTAGCTCGAACCGGGCATTTTAATTTTTTTTAGGATTACTGTAGGAAGAAACCGAGTCGCTCTGAGATACTCATTGACATGATTGGTGCTGGCACATTAGGCTATGACATATATTATATTTTCTCGTGTATTTGGTTTGAATTGTGAATCCTAAGTATAGCAAATAACGTATTTTGTGATGCCATCTCTTATTTGGTTGACTCGTATGCCACCTAGTGCAATGTTGCCTAAATTTCTCATTTAATTGTGCTTGCTTTACTTGAGAGTTGAACATAACCGTCTTGAGTAAGTCATGTGTAACGTGTGTGTGAGGATTTGTGATTTTTGCTATTTTGTGTAGTCTAGAACTTGCCTCGTGTGTTAATTGAAGCAAAATTGTAAGTTGTGGTAATCTAGGGGATGACGTAACATTTTATTGCTTGATCATGGATGTGCTTGTCACATAAAAATAAAGTTTCCATTGCTAGCCCCTTTGAGCCTATAGACCTTTCTTTTGGCACCCACATTACAAGCCATACCCCAATTTTCTTCTTAATTTGATATTGATTGAAATTTTACCTCCAAAGGCACTTAGTCGCTAAAGAAGTTAGGTTAGAGAATGGCGAGTATCATTTGAGTGGAACCATGGAAGGGCCCGTTGGTGCACTAAAGTTGAAATCAAAGGTCATTAGCCGATGAAATTTAATGTATGGAGTGTGTGAAGAAAAAACAAAGAGAAAAGGAAAATAAAAATTGAAAGAAAGGAAAAATAATAGTGAAAGTATATAGAACAATAAACACCTCCAATTCTTATTGATTTGTGCTAGAGAAAATATAGAAGTGCTTAATTGAAAAGTGGGCTATGTTGTATATGGCAAGTGAATTGGTTGAAAAGAATATGTGCTTGAATTATAAATATAGTGTATTAAAGTGCTTAGCTAGGTTAGTCACTATTCCTAAATATATCCTACATGTCCCTTAGCCTACATTACAACCTTAAAGTCCTAATTGATCCTAGATTTGACTAGCTTAAATTAGTGGAGATATACACTACGGGCATGCTTATGGTACAACCATGAGACGCATATGAATTCTTTGTGAGAGTGAGCAAATTTTGTTCAATTGTGTGATGTCCTTAATCTATATTCAAAAGCATATTTGAATGTGTGGACCAATTTATATTCACTCTTTTGTTTGTTAGTGAAGGCACATAATCTCATGAATAATTGGTAATCTTGCAAACTTTTTTGTTGCGTAAGTTCATGAATTGAGGGTATTTAGTGATTGCAAGTCGACTTTTGAGGTTGTGTGGTGACGAATAGGTTGTTGGAATTTATTGAAGTGAAAAAATTATACTTGGGCATGCCTAAACAGGATGAATGTGAAATTTTGTGTGTTCATGCTTGTATACCGGTATTGATCGTAGTCAAGGGTATAGTTTGTGGTTAAAAGTTAAGGTGCTCCTCTATGATTGAGAGTTGTACATGGTTGGGGGTTTATTAGATAGCCTCATTGCTCGAGGACGAGCAAGAGTCTAAGTGTGGGGTGTTGCTGTTTAGCTTAAAGTATATATATTTCTATGTATATCACCTCATATTTTACTTTTATTTCATGAATTTGGGATATTAAATGCTATGATTTATATAAGTTTGAAATGTTTCTACTTGTAGGAATGATTCGGGAGCAATTGGAGGCGAAACGCGTAAAATTTAAGCCAAAACGAATAAAATCGAAAAAATGGGCATTTGGGCGCCACAGGCAGCACTTAGCTGTTGACAGGATTTTTGTCCTATTTTATCCGGAACTCGTTTATTCGGCCCTAGACCTATCTAACGCGTATAAAAGAAAGACTAAGCCTATTTTTGGAGGGGAGACGCCAATTTGGAGGAAAAATACACAGAAGAAACATCCGGGAGCAATAACATCTTAGATTTCTTCATCTTTTCTAATATTTTTCAATTATTCAAGACTTATGCAATTGTTTGCTAGTATTATGAGTGGCTAAAAACCTATTGTTCTAGGGTCATGGGTGAAACATGAATGTTGTTATTTGAGGTTTAATTTAACAAGTTGATTTTATCATATTAGTTCGTTTATTTAATTCTGTTCTTAATTATTGTGCTGAGTAGCTAACAGTAAGATACTATCTACAAATTTAGAGTTGAACTCGAAAGTGGGAACTCTAAATTGCATATAGATTTAAATAGAGCAAGTTCTTGAACCCGGGCATCGGGGAACGAATTCGCAATTAGGATAGACATACACCTAATTGCCTTGCTTGGTTGAAATACAAGAATTATAAATGTATTCTTTTTAATCTTAATTCCATAGATATATAAGCGTTAAGTTAACTTGGATAGGCAAATAAGGACTTGACAGATTCTTATGAGTAATATCAACCCTATCAATCAACAATCCAGATAAATCAATTAGTTATTTTAAGCCAAGAATGCAACATGATTGTTAACTAACCTGTGACCCTGGAATATTCTCTCCTGTTGATTGTTACTTGAAATTGTTATTTGTTCGGTTGATCTTTAATTAATTCATTGCTTGATAGTTTTAGGTAATAAAATAGTCACTTCTATGTTTTATGAAAGAAAATCTCTTGAATCGATAAGTTAATTGAGTTTGAATCAGTCAATAGTTAATCACAAATCTTCGTGAGAACGATATTCTACTTATTATTTTGTTACTTGATGATCACGTGCAGTTGCATGAGTGTTTTTGGTCGCAATAGTAATTAAACAATTCATAAGAAAATAACACACATTAATTAAAGTTTGGTAATAGTTGGGGGCTTGAGTTATAACCCATTTTTTAGTTCATCTTGACCTAGTCCATCTCAGCACAAATAACTTTTGGGTGATCATAACTCAACTCATTTAAATCCGCCCAAAATTATTCCGATCCCGCCATTTAACACCCCTAACGATTGATGAGGTAATCATTTTGCTCGATCATGTAGAACAATACTTGTTTTAGTAGTAGAATATATTACTCTGTATCCTAGAATTATTTTTCATGTTCAATTTGCAAAAAGTAAACCAGTTCGGTCAAATGTGCCTAGATAAATATATACTCCACAATTTAATACTTTTAGATCCTTAACCTGACAGTATTATTAATGTAATCTTTCGCTGTTGTCATTTCCCATCCTACAACTTTGTGAAAATTAGTCCTAGACTTTGACTAGAGTTCAGCTTGACATTTTTGAAAGTTAAAAATCGAACAAAAGCTTATAAGACAGATGGAGTAACGCGAAAATCACACACTTGGCTACTTTAATTTGGATAAATGATGGAGTATTACAAAATAAATCCAGTGGGAGTAGAATAATTAATTTGGACTTAAAAATTTTTACACCATTAAAATATTGGATTGGAGTTTCCAAATCCTACTTCACTTGCTCCATTACTTGGAGGGATAGCAAATTAGCACCTAACTTGTACTAATTTTAAAGGATGCGCAGAGATACTTTACCCAGAAATGATGTTGCGTGAGCTGGTTTACAAATGAGATATTATGATGATTAAAGATTCTAAAAAAAAGTGGTATAAACCTAAAATAACACAAAGAGAAATTATTTAAAAATATATAATGTGTTTAACCAAGATATGGGATTTCGATCAAAACATTAATTTAGAAGAACTCGGGTTACTGATAATCAAAGAATATATAAAAGAAAATAATTTGCTAGAAATAAGATAACCAGAAAAGTAAAATAGACCTGCATATTTAGATAGTGTTTCCTGTCCTTACACTTGATCCATTCTCTTCTTTTTATAGCTTTTTTGGAGATATGCATTTTGCATTTGTCATAATAAGGTCATTATATACATCAAAGACATTAAACACTACGTTACATAATCATTGTATTTAATACAAATTCTCTAACGTTTTTAGTACTTAAGACTCATTAAATACTGTATGTGTACTCCCTTGTACTGTTATATTCATTCTCCTTGATTATTAAGCATAAATAGATATGGGCACTGAGTCTTGTGAATAACTGCTCGTGCCTCTTCCTTTGCTTTTGCTCGTACCTGCTGCAACTCGTGCCTTTTTGTCAATCATAACTCTTTGACCAGTCTACGTGTCATGAAACGTCATCTTCATACCACTTAAATTTGTAAACTCAATTTTTTCCAATATAGATAGTCCCCTCCACTTGCAATTTATTCACCAATTGAATATTTGGGGAGTGAATTTTATTAAAGCGAGAATATTTGCCACCATAAATACTACAATAAAATAGATGCTTCAGTTGTCACTTTCATTTAATGCATGTTACATGTGGCATCTTTTTACTGGTTCTGCAACTTTGCAGTGACTTTTAGAGTTTTTTTACGGCTTCACTAAACACGAAGCACCAGTTCTTATTATAAAATTTTCACTATTGTACCTTTTCCTTTGAAGGCTGCTAATTAATATAAATATAATTTTATTCTTTGTCTTTATCACATTAAGTTTTCTGAACATCTAATTTCTTAAATCTTTGTTTGCTTCTTCCTCGTACTATCATGCCTTCACGAAACCCTAATCTTAGAAGGGTCTCCATAATTGATAACTTCCCTAATACCCCTCGTAGGAGCAAAAGAGGAGGTAGGCTCCGTCATTTAGGATCTTTATCTGTATGGGGTTCTTATGTTCCTTCACTTGGTTCTGGACCCTCTTCTAGAACTAGGGGTTCTTTTTCACAAAGATCTTCTTCTAAGGGTAAAGAATCTTCTGAACCTATTCGTGAACCTTTAGTAGAGGAGATAGTTTATGCGGAATTGTCTTTTTATAATGACAGAGAGTCTCTTAGAAATAAAGTATCTAATTTAGATCGTGCTGATATTTATTCCACTCAAATTACTGAAGGTTTGATTTCTTTAGTTCGTAGAGATTGCCATTGGGATCATGACTTTCCCATCATTATTCCCAATCCAATTCAAAGAATTACCTCCTACTTAACCGGATTTTCTTTTGTCTATACATACCCTATTACTTTAGGATTCAAACCTACTATTAATTCTGTTATTCTCGACTTTTGTCATTTCTTTGATGTTTGCTTAGGTCAAATTGACCCAATCATATGGAGGGTTGTTGCCTGTTTGAGGCATTTGACCAAAACAACCAGTGTGCCTTTTACTTTCCCGCATCTGATTCATCTTTACTCTCCTTGATTCTTTCACAATGGTGTTTTTATACTAGTAGCCAGGAGCAAAAGAGTTCTAGTTAGTCCTGAAGATGACAAAGACGGTAGCTGGTATGCCAGGTTTGTTTCTACCCCCACTATTAGTTTAGTGGGTGATGAGAATGTTCCCTTCCCCGAGAAGTGAAATTTTGCACGTGAGTCTTCTAAATTTCTCCTACCTTTTTATTTGATTTTGTTAATTTTTCTAATTTTACTTTTCTTTTCCAGCAACTATGAAAGTTGTGGAAAACGTTCTTAATTTCCGTGATTGGGTAGCAAAGCTTTTAAAAGTACTGCTCCAATGGATGGTAGATCTTGGAAGACCCTTTTCCAACAATTTGGTTGATAAGTAAGAACTCATGTAAGAGCTTTTATTTTATTTTACATATATTTTTTTCTATCAGGATTTGCTATTCGAGGGGTTACTACCGAGGCGCTCTTAGTTTCTCGTATCTCTTTGGGAAGGGCCCAAGAAATAATCTTGGGCTCTTCATCGAATAGGAAAGCTGTTGATAACCAAGACTCTGAAGAAGAGAATGATGGGGGCTCTTTGCAAACAAGGGCACATGCTCGTAGATGCATCATTTCTGATGATGATGAAGAAGCATCCCCCCGCCGTTCTATTCCCATTATCGAGTCTGTTGAGGCTCCGGTTGTAATTCCTAATGATGACGTTGCTCTCGTTGCTACTCATGACTCTATTGAGCAGCTTTTTAACAGGGGGGTTTGGTTGTGAAAGCCCAGGCACGGGTTTTTATGAAGCACCCCTAGCTTATTTTTCTACACATGTGTTTGTGTCTCCTTCTTTATCGATCTCGGTTGTTTCCATTCCTTTCCTAGATGTCTTTACTACTTCTACTGTTCCTCCTTCGACAATTCCTCCTCCAATCACTCATCATGCTGAAGTTGGCTCCTCAAGTAGGAGTGGTGCTATGAGGCAAGTGACCATTGAAGTCCCCGCTGAGGGCAACCTTTTAAGGAAATCGTGTCAAGCATATGAGTGGCTAAAGCCCTTAATTGGACCAATTAAGAAAGCCAAGTTAGAGAACCATAGCTCCTTGACCTTGATGAATGACATTATGCATGCTTGTTTAAAGGTATTCCCTTTTTTTTAAAGAAACTTTTACTTTGTAATTTTTCTATCTTTGGGATTCTCATTTCCCTTCCCTTTCCTTTTATAGGCCAATCTCATCAGCACAGAGATGATGAGAAGGGTTACCATGTCAGAGAAATTAGTGTGTGATTCTCAATTAGAGGCGTACAATTGGAAGGAACAGTATGACTGTCTTCAGATTGATGTGGATTACTTAGAAGAAAGTAAGAGTACCTTGGAGTAGCAGGTACAGGTCTTGACTATGGAGTTGGCAATTGAAAAGGCTTCCTCAAGTCAAGAAGATAAAAAAAAAGCTCGTCTTGAAACTTCTTTCTCGGAGCCGCTGTCAAAGGCTAGTAAAGAGATTAGAGAGTCATAAGATCTCTTGGGTGAGAAAGAAGCTTATGCTGGTGAGCTCGTGCAGAATTTGACTCAAGCACAAGAAGACCTCTGAGCTTCTTCTGATAAGGTTTGTGCCTTAGAAATTTCCCATGCCTCTCTCCAAGCATCTTACACATATGCCTTAGCTGAAAATGAAGAGTTAAAGAATGAAATTGCCGCCCGGAAAAGAGACTACGAGATTCTTGAAGATAAATCTGCCATTAAAGTGAGTTGGGCATTCATAAATTCCCGCCATGATACCCTCATTAAAGCTATCCGGGAGAATTTTGACTTGGAATCTGAGTTAGCCAAGATTAAAGAGACTATTGAAAAAACTCAACGGGACCAAGTTCTTTCTCCTCTCGTGGCTGAAGCTTCTGGAAATGTTGAAATTGATATGGGTATCCCCACTCCTTCAAGCCAAGTTGAACCTGTTACTGTAAGCCAAGCTGAGCCCGTTGCTGTTGATGTACCTGTTTCAATTCTTTCATCTTCTTAGTGACAAGTTCAAGTTATTTTAAATTCTTTATGTTGTTTTTTTTTTTACTTGAAAAATTGTGGAAAAAACTCTTGGTCTCATTTGAGGGTTTGTTTTTGAAACTCAAGTCCCTGGAACTTTTATGGGGCAACATGTCTAAACAAATTTATGACTAAGTTCATACTTAGTCTAAGCGCTTTAATATTAAGAAGTTTCTCGTTGAACTTCCATTTTGTTTATTCTTACCTTTATTTTTAAGGACTTAAAGAATAATTTGCATTTTTATTCTTCAAAAAATGCTTTTGTTAACTTCATGTATATTCAAATTAATCATGAATTTTATAAAAGAGGGGTCCTATTATATTCGGCCCTTGATGAAGAAGACGTATCAACCTCATAATGGTGCTAACATACGACAAAAGAATAGGAATACATATGTTTTTTTGAAATAAATTTGACAATTTTTTTATTTGATCTTTGTCTAGTTTTGAATAATACTTTACACGTATTTGTATTACATCTATAACTTTCTCGTAATTATTTTTCTTGTAACAGATTTAACAAAGAAAAATAAATATGAGCTTTTTATTTATAACTCATTTCAGTACATCGCCTTTACCCCAACTATGGTAGGGTTTTTCTTTAGCCTTAGCTCGTGACTTTGCTCTGCACTTGACTCATTCAATGAGTGAACTTTTCAGGCTTGATCTTTGATTGTTTTCCAATGTTCTTTGCCTTCTTTATACACATGCCCGTGTATATTATATAGTCCCCCAAGTGTTTGAGCATTGAAGTATGAAGTCTTGAGCACTTGATTGTTCCTATCATTTGGTCCTTTCCTTGAAAAGGAAAAACATACGGGACTCGGTGGTACGATTATAAATGTAGACTGCTCAACCTTTTTGAATTCTATCAGAATAAATGTAACCCTAGGCCAGGAAGTTTAATTTATTCCACGTGCCTTGCAGCTCATGACTCATTACTTAGTATGAGTTAGCTTTTTGCCTATCATCTAAAATCGTTAGTAAAGTTTTGACAATTCAAAAATTAAATTCAAAAATATGGATAACTGACCGTGTGTATTCCTTAGAAATAGTATTTCTTCATATGAACAGCATTCCAATGTGGAGGTAATATCTTGCCATCCATTATTTCCAGCTCGTATGCTCCTTTTCCTGCAATATCATGAATTCTATAGGGTCCCTCCCTTGTTGGACTTAATTTTCCCATATTAGCTGCCTTTGTAGATTAAAAAACCTTTTTGAGCACGCAGTCCCCAATTTTGAAGAATCTGAGGTGTGCTTTTTGATTATAGTATCGTTCTATGACCTACTTCTGTATTGTCATTCTCATTAGTGGAACTTCTCTTCTTCCTTCAAGTAAACCAAGATTTACACGAATTTCTTCGTCATTAGACTCTTTTGACACATGTGTGAACCTCGTACTCGGCTGTCATATCTCAACTATAATTAAAGCTTCAGCTCCATCAACTAATGAAAATGGTGTTACTCGTGTACTTGTTTTTGCTGTTGTGTAGTATGCCCATAAAACACCAGGTAACACTTTTGACCAATTACCTTTAAATTCCTCTAAACGCTTCTTTAAATTGTTGATAATGACCTTTTTTTGTTAAGTCAACTTTCCCATTACCCAGTGGATGATAAGGTGTAGATGTAATCCTTTTGATTTGCCAACTTTGAAAGAACTCTATGATTTGAGCGCCTATAAACTGACGGCCATTATCACAGACGATTTCCTTTTGCACACCAAATCGGCATATGATGTTCCGCCAAATGAAATCTTTAACTTCCTTTTCTTGCACCTATTTGAATGCTCCTACCTCCACCCATTTAGTAAAATAATCAGTGAGTACGAGCAAAAATTTTAACTGTCCTTTTGCTTGTGGTAGTGGACCTACGATATCCATCCCACATTTCATAAATGGCCACGGTGCATTGACCGGATGTAGTAACTCCGCTGGCCTATACATATATTAATGTACCTTTGTTATTTATCACATTTAGCAAAAAAACTTTCCACTTCCTCTTCCATTTTGCGCCAATAATTACCTGCCCTAATTAAGGTTCTTACCAATGACCTTTCTCCTGCGTAATTCCATAATGCCCCTTGTATATCTCTCTCATTACATATTTCTTCTGAGAAGGTCTGAGGCATCTTGCTAAGGGACCAGCGAACATTTTTCAGTAAAGATTGCCTTGCTTTAAGCAATATCGAGTATCCATTTTTTGAAGCGCGTGAGCTTTTTTCTTATCTTAAGGGATGACACCATACTGCAAAAAAGCAATAATATCATTCCTCCAATCCCAAGCAACAATATTTCTGAAAGGGCATTTTTATATTATTTTCTCTTTGAGATACTAGCATGTTTCTGACTTGTTCTTAAATTAAAAACGATTGTGGTTAATTGTTATTACTCACTGAGCTAGCGACTCAATCCCCGCTAATTTTTTATACAGAGACAGCAGTTGACGCAGGCGAGGATTTTTTTAGTTAGAGGTCAAAGGTTGAGAACTCTTGGTGAGCCTCGCACTTGTTCGCTTGAGATTTTTATCAATTGTTATGGTCTTTCTTTAAATTCTTAGAGTCGCTCCATAGATTATTTTAGTGTCGTGAGTATTCTTTTGTTATTATAGTCTTATGTTGAGTACCGTCCTTTATTATGAAAGTTGGAGGTAGAATAGTATTTCTGGTTGTTAGTGTGTTGATTAGTAATGGTGGAGACTTATTTTGGATAATTGATAAGTTGTCAATTGCCAGTTAGATTGTTATTAGGTTGTTTGGTTGTTGATTTGAGACAGAAAATTTTTGGAATGGTCCAAAAATAGAGAAAACTCTGCCCGATTTTTTTAAAATTACCGATGAAGCTTACTTAGGAGCACTTGTTCCTAAGCGCCGGTTACGATCCTAAATTGGATCGTGACAGAAATCCTAATATTAACATTTATTATTTACACAAACAGATAAATCTGGCAATAGCAAATCCATAGGAACAAAGTAAGATTGTTGACGTTGTTTATTGCAGATTGAATTATTTTTTGTCACAGAATTCTAACCAATTAATTCTATATAATTATTTATCTTAGTAATAAAATAGAGAAAGTCTAAGTAAAAAATTATAACTAAAGTCGATAATATTGGTCGGACTCCTTTAATTTTCTTGTTCATAGTTATATATTTATAACCGTTCATGGAATAAACATGAATTATATATTCAATTTAACCATCGCACTTATTAAAAAAAAGTAGAGAAATATTTTTAGTAAAAATGATATTTGATTCAATAAGTATACAATAGCATGTCCATTACCTTTTAATCAAACAATCCTTCTATAAAATTTATTACCAAACTATAAATATGCATTCTAATAAATATTATAATTAGACATAAATATCCAAATATCCATAACTATTATACTTTTTTAACTCAACATTAAACTTTAAAAATATTTTTTAAATGACACTTAACAATTGCACGTCAAATATACATAGTGTAACAATATTTATATAATTTTAAAAAATATATATACTTATTAATATGGAGTATACACAAAGCGCTTACTCTAAATCTAGTCCACATAAATATAATGAAGGATATTGAATTCGATTAGATCGTGGGAAAGTGAATAGTTGAGTAACTGACATAGAGACTCGGACTTATAAAAGTAAAATACATGGAAAAAATGAGAGAAAATGGCAAAAAAAGGAGAACAAAGATAAAGGAAGACTTACACAATAGATCACTCCATAAGATGACCTTGTAGTATTTTGTGAGTTACAAGTTTGCAAATATATAGCCAAATATCAATATACTCATATCTGAATTTTTTTCTTTTCTTTTGATTCTCCAGATCTTTCAGCGTGAAAGATCCTTGAGTTTCCATTCTCCTTTTTTTCCTCAAGTTTATACATACATATCACATCTATAAAAATGTAAAAACATACGTAAGAAACCTAAAATCTCTTCTTCTTCAATGCTAGTCTTGTTAAATTTTAAATATGATTTTGTGAGAAATTTGAAGTAGGTATTGTTTGAACTTATTAGAAATAATGTAAGTAGGTTGTACATAAAGTTTGAAGTCATTTGATGGAATTTTGGATTAGTTTTGAACAGTAATTGCAAGTGAAATTGTAGAAGAAGTTCATCAGAGATGTTTATATACTTCTATACGATATTATACACTTTTATAAAAAGGGGTACATCATATATATATTTGTATAAAAATGTATAAAGATGTATAAGCACTGTAAAAAAAATATTAGTGATACATATGTATATACGTGTACAAGAAGAAAAATATATGAGAAATTTACCAAATACATGCAAATAATATATTATTGCGTATGAGAGTTGTTTATACACTATTATATACTATTTATATAATTTTATACATTATTATACAGATGAATCCTATCAATTGAGCTTCACATGTTCTTCTTCTTTATTGGGGATCTTCTGAAATTTAACTGAAATCTAGCTTAAATCTACTTTAAATCACTTCAAATTTAAGTTTTGAACTCCCTTGATGATTTCAATCAATTGGGAACCAACTCAATCCAAATAACTAACAAATCAAAAAACGTAATTTCTGAAATCGAAGCTTTGAAACACCTTTAATGGTGACTTCTATTTTCCAAGTTTTTAATCAACCACTGGAAGTAGAATTACACGTGGAATGAGGATAAGACAAAGACAATGCCAATATATTCTTTCTAGTTTGGTGATCCAACAACCTACTAAGTGAATCTCTTTAGAGCAAACACAGTTCTTTCCACTCCATTGAAGTAACCAAAAAACTAATTCTTTTATGTATTATTTTTTTCTTCTTCATCCAAATAGTAATTATCGGCTTTGAATTTGGAGGAACGTTGATAGAGAGTAATAATGATGGAAAAAGTTTGGGATGCAAAGTTGGGAAACGAGGAGAAGAAGAGCAGAGAAAAGAAAAAAGAAATTAAAAGGAGAAGGCTAATGAGTAAAAAATAATTTTCACATTATATACAACTTGGGCCACATTGGGTTAGGGCTTCAAACGTAGGTCGATTTTTGATAGGCTATTGAGCCAAGTGATAAGAAGTGTAATTCTACCAAAGATAAATAGTGATCTTGGCCAAAGAAAAGTGCCAAGTCATCTAAGATATTCCCTCTTTCATATAGAAACTAGTATATTTGCTCGCGCTTTGTGCGATTATGAAAAATATAAGAATATAATTAAATAGTAATGTTATGATTTTAAACAAATAAAATTCTAATCAATCATGTTTACGTGATTTTACCATCTTTTCATACTTAAATTTATATGATGAAATTTTTATAGAAACAAATCTTTTCATGCATGATTATTTCAAACCTATAAAAATATTTTTTTTAACGAAATTGATATTCCAGATTAAATCTGAAACAACCATGAATTAAAATCATTTAGAACAATATATGTGACTTGAATTAGGAAGAATAAAAATTTTAAATGGAAAAAAAATTATAAGGCAAAAGCCTGGTAACGCAAACCTAAGATGTTGCTTGCTTGCTTGCTTTCTCTAAGGCGTCGTTTTTGATAGTTTATTTCTTACTATTAATTATTTACACCTATGTTTAATAAATTTGCTAGTTTTTCAGTTCCCCTAAATAAAAACTAATCAAAAACTTAAAAGAGAAGGGAACAAAAAAGAAATAGAAAAAGAGAAGAAATTGAAACAAAAAGGAAAAGAACAACTCAAATGTATCTCTCCGTTACTTGAGTACTTATTCATCCGACCCTTCTCTTTTTTATTTCTGTCACTCTCACTTTTTACATAATCAATTAATGTAAACTCATACTCTAACACTGCAACAAACAACAAATACTACAGCAGAATTAGAATAGGACCTCCATTTACAAAGATGCTTTATATATGGCCAATCTTCCATTACATTTCGTGTCATATAGGCATCAGACAACAGAAAAAATGAATTATTGAATAATGTTTTAAGTGATTTTTTCTAATTATATTATATATGAAATTTTATTATCAAATATGTGCATAGTATATATATTACCCGCCTAATTCACAGTTTATCTACAATTTATATAATATTTGTTATTTAGACAAAATCTGTCATTTTTAGCGCGCGAAAAATCAGCCACAGAATCTGGGATTAAATTTAAAATTTGAAACGGAGACGAGATCTCGAAGCTGCGTAATTTTGAATCGGAAAGGAGATTTATGTTCTTTATCTTCTTCTTCATTTTTTCTTCCATATATTTTCCACCATTGATAGCCATTAAAAAGCTTGAAAGCTTTGAATTTAAATTTGAGTTTTCAAAAATCATTATTTGTTTGGATTGGGTGTTGTTGAAAATAATCCGGAATATGGTTTGGAGTTTATATCTCAATTTTGAGGGGTTTTGGTGTAGATTAGACTTGGTTTTGACTGAATTTCAGATAGAAATTGTAGATAAATTGTAGGTTGGGACTAAAACTTCTACAAATCTTCTACAATTATGTCAAAAATGCCAATTATGCTACAAGTAAAATGAGAATTGGGATACTAATTCAATATATCCAGTTTGTAGATATCTTGTAGATAAATTGTAGATTATTTGTCTTCTGATTGTAGGTCCATTGTTTTCTGTTTTCACAAATCCAAAACGACTAAAGCTTCTACAAAATCTTCAGCAAAAAACAGTCTATAATTTTTCTAATTTGACTACAATTTATCTACAAATTCTGGAAATATGTCTTCTTCTTCTTCTTCGAGTATCAATCAGAAATTCAGCCAAAACTAAGTCTAAAAATTCACAAAACCCCTCAAAATTGAGATATAAACTCCTAAAAATATTCTAAATTATTTACAACAACACCCAATCAAAACAAATAATGATTTTTGAAAACTCAAATTTGAATTCAAAGCTTTTTAATTGCGGTCAATGGTGAAATTCAAAACAGAAACGTGGGGGGGGGGGAGGGGGGGGGTTACGGGTACAGGTAAAACGTGGGGAAGAGGGGAAGTGAGAAGATACGGTCCTATAATTATGCCTAATATAAATGCATCCTTAATTATATCCCTAATTTGAACTATGTTACATAAATGGTAAGGTATACAAAAATATAATTAACACAAACCTTAAACATTGAGGGTAATAAAGTTTCATATATGATATAGAAAGGTAAAAATCTCATGCTTTAATACGTAGCAATATACATTTAAACCGAAAAGTAGCTATATTAAAAATAATAGAAATAGAGGAAGGCAAGAGGCGCAACACAACAGAATAACTACAAAATGCAAGTTTCTATAAATATAAATAACGAATATAAATAATTCCTATGATATATATATCGTCGCAAGCAGAGCATAAAAGTATAGAGAAGGAAATGCTCTATCGGAAACAGCATCTCTACGTCCCCTATCTGAGTAAGATCTGCGTACACATTATCTTTTCCAGACTCACACTCTTGAGATTATATTGGGTATGTTGTTGTTGTTTGCTAAGAAAGTGCTAACAGAGGAGGAAGTTGAACTACCATCCAATACAAATTTTTGAGGCTACGATAAAAAGTTAGACAATGTAAATTTCATATCAGTAAACTATATATAAAAAACATTTATACATATTATTATATAATACATATTATTATATAATTTTAAGAGAAAGAGAAGTCACAGAAAGTTGACCTGCTATGCAAGACCAAAACTGTAAAAGGGTACAATAAAAATCTAGTACAGTCTAAACATCATTACGCTAAAACATTTATAGATATTGTTGTTTCAGGCACTAGTTTGTCTAAAATATCAGGATTTATTCGATTGTTATCCAGTGCAAGCGTAAGAAAACAACATTTATAGATATTAAGTTTTGTAGGAAGAGAAAGAAGAAGAGCATGAGGCATAACTTAGGATTAAAAAGACGCATATCTTTTGAATAAAGGGAAAGAGCAAGATATAAGAAAATTGCAGAATTGATTTCCTGATTTTAAAATATTGTTGTGGGAAAAGTATGTCTCTGATCATTATGCTTTTGTCACTTTGTTAAATGTATATTTCGGACTCCAATCAGAACGTAAAATAAATGAGCAGACCAAATATAATACTACTAATGTAGGAAGAATCTATATAGATAATCAACATTTGAAGACATTGTTGTCGATCTTTGCTTTCAAGTAAAAAGCAGTAATGAGGTAAATAATTATAGTATTTCATAATATTTTTACACATTATAAGTTATATTGTGTTTAAATCATATAGTAGTGAAGAATATTTATTTTTTTTACAAAGTTTAAAGTATTTTAGAATCTTAACATAATGTTTAATACATCCTTAGTTATTGGCTTGGGGAAAAAAAATTAGAGTATTCCAAAATATTCACACTAATGGATATGAATTGTGCAAAAAGCATAGTAGTGAAGAAGTTTTGAACTGTACCTCAATCTCTTCACGTTATTTTTGCAACCCAATCTTTGGTTGTCCGCACCTACAGAGTGGCGAAAATATATTTTGTTTCGTAGACTGCATTGGCATTTGGTGAGGAAAACTGTGGAGAGGGAAAAACCTAGAGGTTAGCAGTGAAAAAACCGCAATTTCCCTTCCCCTAAAAAATAAATAGAACAAAGAAGTTAGAGAGAGTTGGGTTTGGAGAATTTTAACAAAGGTTAAGGTGCGAGATGTTGCAGAAAGAAAAATAGAGATAAAGATTACTGATGAATCGATAGAAAGTAGGATAACAGTGAATATTAATCGTTGTGGCCTGTGAATTTTAAAGCGGTGAATATTCTGATTTCTGATTATAAAAGTGAAAAAACGTAGAGGCGGAATAATGTATTCCCTGCTCAATGGTGACACGTAACCGGTCAAAGGCCCTCTATTATATATTTATATAGAATATAAATAGGCCGATTGTACGCTGCTAACATTCTGGGTCATGTGTGCACATCCTAGAAGAAGTATACAATTCAGTGGACAAAAGTCAACTAATACCACTCAACAATTACAATTTAATTTCTGTTTCTGGGAGAAAAATTCGGCATGCAAAATTCAGTCTAAGCTACAAAAAAGATCATCTCTATCACTTGAATAGAAGTACAATACCTAAGATCATCTAACTCACAGGTGAAATACAAAGCACAATGAGAATGAGTTGCAGCAGAAAATACAGAAGTTAGTCATATTCTGCAGTTGTGGAATTTTGCCCTTCTTAACGTATTTGACCCTATAAACCTGATGCATATCTCTTCCTTTTTGTTGGAAGGCTTATACATAATAAATAACCAAACAAAACCATCAGAAGGGCCAATGACGGAGAGAAATGAACAAACATCCAGTAGTATGCACTAGGCTACTGCTGAAGACCTGAAGTCGAAGTCAAGAATGATAAAAGCGCTAGCTTGCAGTAGTGTCACTACCCAAACTTCCCGAGTTCCACTTTCTTCTTTATCGCCTTTTGACCATGGTAAATAAATGCATCTACTATTCCAGCAACTGTGAAGACACCTGAATTAAATGGTAATAACAATGTTTGTAAGCATCCTGTAGGTCGTACGAAATTAACAATGAGAAGCAAAGAATATATACAAAGTGATTTTAATAATTGAACATTCACCACTTGATTGACCAAGGACAACTTAAGACACTGTTGATTTGAAAAAAAAACAGGAAGCAAAATTTCGATAACCAAAGTTGGGGACAGAATTCTGTTTAGCACCGTACTCGCAATGAATTGTTGTCAGATCTTATATGAAGCAAAATCTGATTTCTAGAAGAGAAAATTGCAGAAAAAAAGATGGCACGAAACAATAGACATTCTCTCATTTTTATATATGCCCTTTTTCAGATTTACCATTTTCACAATTTATAAAGAGCAAACTAAAAAGCAATGTAACTCAGTCAAGCTTAAAGCAAATCAAGAATAATTCCCAATGAGGGGAAAACTGATATCTGGTGCTTGAACCAATCCCTGTTCGCATTTTGGAAGAGGGGAAAATCTTTCTAGAGCAGCTCAAAAGTGATCTTCCAATTGTTCAGTTCCCCCTGACATCTTCACGGGGGCATAAAATTAAGAACTTCATATTCTACCTCCCTTCGAAAGTCAAAGAATGACATAATCCTCAAACAATCACGAGTAACATTAATACAGGAAAGGTCATCCGAATACTATATCGGACAAAGAGTTACCTCCAATAATTGCACAGATGCTGGTGAGGAAATGAAAGAATGACACATGCTGCTCCGTGAAAGTCACCTACAACATGTAACCAAATTGGAAGAATAATCCACCTTGTCCCATAGAAAATCTAACCATTTTTTGGGGAAAAAAAACTGTTTTATTTTTTCTTTTTCAATAACCGATAACTGCACTATTATCGGCTTCAAAACTCGATGGATGATAGGGGCACCCCTCTTCCCCTAATCATTTTTGGTTCACATCAAGTTTTGAACTCCTGATGGTAAGCAACCCCCACTTCCAACCGAGAGGTTGTGAGTTCGAGTCTCCCCAAGAGAAAGGTGAGAAGTTCTTGGAGGGAAGGATACCGGGGGTCTATTTGGAAACAGCCTCTCTACCTCAAGGTAGGGGTAAGGTCTCCGTACACACTACCCTCCCCAGACTCCACTAAGTGGGATTATACTGGGTTGCTGTTGTTGTTGTTGTTATAAGTTTTGAACTCCTAATGTGCCTTACCAGGCTATCACACATCCTGCGTTGTACTTTTTCCAACAACAACCCGGTATAATCCCACTTAGTGGGGTATGGGGAGGGTAGTGTGTACGCAGGCCTTACCCCTACCCTTGGGTAGAGAGGTTGTTTCCAAATAGACCCCCGGCATCCTTCCCTCCAAGAACTTCCCACCTTGCTCTAGGGGAGACTCGAACTCACAACCTCTCGGTTGGAAGTGGGGGTTGCTTACCATAAGAGCAACCCCTCTTGTCTCGTAGCGTTGTACTTTTTCCATTTAACCATATTTCGAATATCTCGTAGTCTCTCATAGGAAGCTTTCACCTTCATGTTTACATGTTCATGATTGTGATTATTCAAATTGGGATATTTTATTGATATAATAAAGAAGGGAAACACCTGCCAACAATATTCAAATCCATCACTTCGGAGCCCTACTTGTATAAATTTAAAAAATAACTTAGAAAGGGGAATAAAATGGGGAAAAATGCAGAAAATTTTACCTTGATTGGAGAGAGGTCATAAAAGAAGTAAACCCCAGGAGGTGATTGGAAAAGACCCATCTCTGTACTCTTGAAATGCTCGGTCGCTGAGAACTATACATAACCAATGTCCTTCATATTACAAAACTGACAAAAATCCAAGAAACAATGTTCCCCTCAAAAAGATCTACAAAATACCTGATTTGAATCAATAGTACGGCCTCTAAAACCTTTATATATTGTAGGGACCACCTGAAACACCAGCAGACATGCTAAGCAAACTCTTATTTCTCAGCTTTGAAAACAGAAAGTTTGATTTTTGCCAATTAATTCCATCTAAATCACAGTATAGGTAGAAGATATTCATCTGTTGTGACGCAGTTGTGCTTTTCTCTGTACTTCTGTGGCACGATGCAACAGTTGGTGTTTGTCTTCTGACATAACTCTTGCCAATTGCCGGCAAGACGACATTCGCAGACCATGAAGCATGAAAATGAATTCCTTTAAAATTTGCTTCCTCTACTTTTCTATATGTTTCTTTAGCTTTTACAATAGCAACTAAGATTTACTTCCAAGGTGTTAATTAATGATTTATAGTAATTAAACACTGGAATGACACGCAATTAGCATAGATTTACAGTGCACTTTTCTAAGGCCTCATTTATGCAACAAATTCAGCCATGTGGATTATTTTTTAAAGGCAAAATACCTTAAATCACCCCTAAACTTAGTTAAGATTATTAGTATCCTCCCCGAACTATGTCCGGTCTTAATTACCCCCCTCAACTTGGCCTTTTGAGGGTCATTACCCCCCTAGACGCTGATGTGGCAAAAAGTATGGGTACACTCGCCTGCCACGTGAATTTTTCTGTCTATGTGACATTTTTTCGAAAAATAATCTTTTAACTTTTTAACAATATTACTTTTTTAGATAATCTTTTCCAAATAAAATTAATAATAAAACTTGGATATAACCACATTATTTAGGCTAAATATTTTTATTTGGCCAAAAATAATAAAGCTTTAGTTAATCTTTTTTGTTTATTTGACTTGAAAATAAAGATTTATACAATTGAAATAAATAGTCAAGGCATCTAAAAAGTTATAAAAAATACACAGTTTGAAATTAATTAATTTGGCTATAATTTTTTATATAGATCTAAATTATGGTGTTCTAACTTTTTTAATTAATATATTACCTAAAAAAAGTAAAAATACACAGTTGAAATAAATAGTCATTGCATTAAAAGAAAAAATGAAAAGAGTGTACAATTGCAAGAAATTATAAGTGCAATTGTACACTCTTTTTATTTCTTCTTTTGATCCAATGACTATTTATTTCAATTGTATAAATCTTTATTTTCAGGTCAAATCCAAAAAAAAAACAGATTAAATAAAACTTTATTATTTTTTGGCCAAATAAAAATATTTAGCCTAAATATTGTAGTTATATCCAAGTTTTATTATAAATTTTATTCGAAAAAAATTATCTAAAAAACTAATATTCTTAAAAAGATTAAAAAAATATTTTATTTTTCAAAAAAACGCCACATAGACAGAAAAATTCACATGGCAGACGAATGCACCCACACTTTGATGGGGGTAATTAAGAACGAGCATAGTTCGGGAGGATACTAATAATTTGAGCCAAGTTTAGGAGTGGTTTAAGGTATTTTGCATTTTTTAAAAGACTATTGAATTATTTACTTTTCTTTTCTTTTCTCTTTTTTTTTTAGAATGGTAACAGTATATTCATCAGCACAAAAAGCTGTGTTGGTAGCCTGATTTACAATTATTTACATAATTTTCAATCCTACCACAGCTTTACCTACACTTAAAAGAAAGAGTCTTGGGTTCATAGGCACTTGACATTTACAATCTTGAGTTGGCATGCTTCTCCTGTACATGGTCCTTTTTTTATTTCAATTATGTTACTTTATTTCCTTCTCTGCATCGAACCAATTTCCAACATCAGATACACAAATCAAGAATACACATATGCATGCAAATCAGGAGGAGAAAGAAGCAGAAAGAAGAAGACTATATCACACAAACACTAACTTTTAGAAAGTATTGATACACTCCATGTTGTGCTTCCTGCGTCCAGTGAACCCTAAAAGGTAAAAGAACCAAAATTTCTCAGGCAATATACAAGTGCAAAAGATAAAATAAGAAAGGAAATGATATGTTCTCCGTTTTATTTTCCCCAGGGAGAGAGTGGAAAAGGAGATTGAGGGTATGTGATAGACATAAAGAAAATATAATAAACATTGCTGTTCAGCAAAAATAGAAAGACGAATGTGTCAAATTGTAATTACATGGTCAACCAATGTTCTAAGCTGAAAGGTTTTCCTCCTTCTAAGTGCTAATTGCAATTTGTAAATAAGCTTGACATAGAAGTTGGGAAATGCATGTTAAACTTCAAGATACCCAGGAAACTGCAAGTTAACCTTGAACTATAGTTAGGGGCAAAAGGCGATAAATAATAGTCTGCAGAGAGTAAGGAAATTACCCATCAAGTGGATTTACAACTCCAGGAATAGAGTCACCAAAAGCTAACTTATTTACCCTATGACTGATCTGTATCACATAAAAAAATGCTAATTGAGTGTTGGTCAACATTCCTAAATAGATCAAAATTATAAGACAACAATTTATTTTAATAAGTAACTTATTTTAGAAGGCGTCTTACATTATAAGTATCTGATTGTAAGGCAATCAGTTCGAAGAGTTGAAAGCTTGACTGGTGAAAGCTTTTGCCAGCAGCAAAGTGAAAATTCCCAGCTACTTTATTGACCTCTAGAGATCCATGGATGTTACATCCTTCACCTTCTTCATCTTTAATCTTTTGGACAAAACCTTCCCTTTTACACTACAAGTTTAAATATCAAATAAGCAACATTAGAATAATAATAAGAATGACCATTGATGAGTAAGTAGGTTAATAACATTGGTTCCAAGTCAATATCCTTCTGCCATAAATAAATGTAATAAAACTATTAGCATGTCCTCTGCTGCTTTCCATTTTATTCATCCTTTCCACTACGCGAAATAAAAACTTCTACCTTCCCACTATATTGTGTTGAACAATTTTACTGTGCACTCTCTTTCACTATTTATTTGGACTGTCTCCAACTTACCCTGAAACCCTTACTTACTGTGGGGAAGCAACAAGCTAACACAAAATAAACTGGTTGAAATAAGCTTGTCAATGACTTGACAACTATAAATTAACAAATATGTCAGCAATTTGTTTTCTGCCTTTGAAGTCAATGGCCACTTGCTAATAACAGTCAACAAGCAATTGAATGTGCCTACTCTTTGTTATGTACTTAATGTTCTGTATCTCAGCTAGAAAAAGTGGCCACCGTGGATTAATTAAGAGTAGGTATGATTTGAACATGAATGTAAACCTGATCAATTAAATCAGTATTTGTTATCCCCCAGCCTCTTTTTCGATATGCTTCACGAACTTCTTCACATGAATTACAACATTCATCATCTGCCTGCAAAAGACATGGGAGACAGATGTAAAATATATCGAATGTAGTCTTTGGCACTATGTTCTTAAAAGGGATAAATTGGTAATCTGTCAATGAAAATAAGAGTTCAAACACAGACCAGCTGCAGCAGCCACGAGTGGATTAGTTGAGTGACTAGACTGATACTTTAAACGAGACCAATACTATCAAAAAGAAAGTAGCAAAAATCATAAGAGAAGAAAAGTTCGCCTCCCTTCCAGAGAACAGACAGCAAAGAAGCAAAAATTTTATCCAGCAAGAAACCAATTGACTCATAAAATGAGACCCAGATAGTGATTTTAGGGAATGAATAATAACCATTTCACTCTCATAGTGGCGGCCATTCTTGCACGCCCATGTCAGCCAAGTAGTTATACTGACCTAGCACCATCTAATCATAATTTCGGTCCTTTCTGGGTTTTTTTTAATTAATAGGTACCACTAATTTCACTAGGTGATTCATTCTCAACAAAAGTGGTTCACTGTGATTCCAATGACAACAGTGATAAAAACATACCCTTTATTACTAGTTCAAGGTTCTCTAGTTGTAATAAATCATAACAAATCGTGAAATTTTTGTTTTTTTAGTACTGTAAACAGCAGCACCCAGACCTTCTTGCCCCAAAGCCAAATAGTATTTCCCACTTTGCTCCAATGATTGCTCGGACACCCAACCTCACAGTTGGGGAAGGAGGTCCTTTTCCACTAGGCTACTCCCTCCCCTGTTATCATGGCAACTTCATGTTCACCATTTTGGGAATGTACATTTGGATGGGGTTTAGAATAATACCATTAAAAACCAGCAACTATCTAAGTTAATTGAAGGAAAAAATAGAGAAGCCTAGCTGAAGCTGAAAAGTACCGTTTCTGCACCAAAGCATGAACCACAGTATGTTTCATTGTGCTCAAGTCTGCCACCATGCTTCTGTAAAGGCCTCTCGATCTACATCGGAGCAATACAAGAGAGTGAGAGAGAGAGAGAGAACACAGTGCGGTTAGTGAAGTATAAGCATACAGTAAATCTTAACTAGAATAAAACAAACAGGACAATGTGAGATCTGAATCACCAGGCTACACAACATACTTGCCCTTCACTACGACAACCATGTAAAGGACATTTGGTATAACCATGCAAGTGAATCATAACGAGGCATCACTATTCTCTAAAGCATTAAGATGGCTTACACCATAAAAATGCAGCAAAGTATTATATCATGAATGTGGAATTCCACAGCAGAATCATAAGGACTAACAAGCAGAGGAATATTGCAAAACATTCATGAATGCATAGGCCTTCATATTCAAATAAGTAGACAAATAAGCAGCGGAATACTGAATAACATATAGTATCAATCACCAACAAACCTTAGGAGCACCAATTCCATCTTGTCTGACTTCAATAACAGCACCATGGGAGTCGATCCTCTTTTTGAATATATCATGTCGCTGTAAGGTTTTTGAAGTGAAAAAAAATAACATGAGTTTTTGAGAAGAAGAAACACAACATAATAATTATAGTAGAAGCAAAAGAAAAAACAATAAAAAAATGGAAGATTATGTGGATCACATACTATGTCAAAATGTTCTTCTCCACTAATATCCCTGGCATCAAGACTAAGCAGCGAACATGGAACAGCTGGAAAAGTGATATCAAACTGCTTGAAGAACAAAAGATACATTAAGTCTACATCTACAGCCACAGAAAACTTAAGTTTCACAGACAGAGTTTTCTGAAGCATAATGGTCTGAAAAGACGCTTTCAGCTATTATATCCGCCGAAGATAAAATCAATATTTTCATAGAAAGAATAAAATCTTGAAACATGAAAGGAAAAAATGCTCTCAGAGATCATATATTATGAACTTTTAATTGACATCTTAAGAAGGCAATGAACTTTACATGTATATGTAATTTTCCTCCCCTTGAAGTATCTACAATGAGCTGTGTTTCAGTATAACTGTGGATATACAATCCTGCAAATCAAGAAGTGGAAAAAGATCAATGAATGAGAAATTCTGGCTCCCATTTTTCTAATCAAGAAAAAATTCTGGTTGTTATATGAACAGCGGGGTGTTCAAGCTTTGAAGTACCCGACGGAGTAGCTATGTTGTGATATATGCTTTTTCACCTCAGAATCATATACTCCCTCTGTTTGACCGGGCACGGAGGGTAAGGAAAAAATAAGACTTTTTGAATTTTTTATCCTAAACAAGTCAAAAATGGGTCATGTGTGGTTATAAAAGCTTCTCATCAAGGTAAAAATATAGCCTCTTGCAGAAATACAAGATAAGGCTGCGTACAATAGACCCTTGTGGTCCGACCATTCCTAGGACCCTGCACATAGCAGGAGCTTAGTGCAACGGATTGCCCTTATTAAGGTAGAATTAGAAGTTTAAACTAAATTGTTTCTAAATTCAGAAATGGATCATTCTTTTTTGGAACGGACCAAAAAGGAAATAGGTTCACATAAAGTGGAACGGAGGGAGTATGATATAACTAAAATAAAAATCTTCAAGTTTTAAAAGTTCTGGAACTATAAAACCATGGAAAGTTTTTAAAGAGAAGCTCACATTTTTGAAGAACCGGAAAATTTTCAAACAAGATTAAACTAAGAAAAAATTATGAATAAAATCAGTTACTAATGCACTCGCACGCATGAAGTAATAGTAGATGCAAATGAAATACTTCTTCAAAATAGGGACAATAAAACCTTTGCAAGTTCTATGAAACTCTGTATTTATCAAAAAAGATTCTCTGAGCATCCTATCATGCCTGGTAGCATGTTTAGCAGAAAAGTAGTAGTTCGTCCACAGAAGTGAAAGGTCCAAGAAAAAGGGGGGGGGGTGGGGGGGGGGAGCATCTATGTTAGGAGTTGTCAGAAACTGCTATCCATGTATCTAGGACATCAGCTGACCGTTGGATCTGAAGTTTAAAGCTAACTATCAAAAAATTATTGAGCATAAAGCTGAGTTGTGGTAAATGGTAATCCCCAGAAACTTGAGACTATAATCCCTAAATCCTTGAGATTAAACATTTCTCGTTGTGGAAACTTCCAATCATCTTCATCTCTTAAAACTTGTAAGTACTTCAGCCAATTGTCAACATATTTCGAGATGACAGCTGCATCTTTTTTGGACCAAAAAAAAAAGTTTGACAAGTCAAATTCGGTCTGTACTGAATCATCGAAATGGTGCAAAACATATGCACGTCATCATAATTGAACACTCACATACATAGGCCCCTCTTTCTTTTTCCGAGCAAGCCAAAAAATTATTTACATAGACTAAATAGCACTAAACCGGCATTGAGAATTACAAAAATGGGGTCCTCTTGTACAAATTATCAATGTTGTCATGAGCTAATGAAGTCTATCATATTATTTCCCTCGGATGTATCTTCTAACTAGCACCAGAAATCACTAAACATAAAGATCTATATTTTAACGTACGTACAGCTATAACTTTTCCCTCAAAACATCTTTGATTCCTTTCCTTTGGTAAAATCCGACGTATACATGCTGGAAGAGTTGTCCAAATCTTTCTAAGATCTTTCTTACTGCAGTTACAAACCACCTAGAAGCAGAAAAGATCATTCACTGACAGTGACATCAACCAATTGGCCCAAACATGCTCAAAAACAAGTTCCCCAGTTGCCTAGCAAGTGGACAATGCAAAAATAATAGGTGACTGCTAATTTCCACTCCACCCCCATATGCAGGTTACTCTGGATCTTTCTAACCTTTATGTAGGCTACTCTTGACTTCTTACGAAGCCTTATACACAAAAAGGAAGTCTTTCTTTACACTAACAATATAAATGAACTCTCTACATCTCTTGAACTCTTCGGTCTTCACACTGGACCATTCTCCTATTTTGCTCAGTCCAAATTGTTCAAGAACAACAAAACAGGCCAGCTTTCCATGGTGCTTTCATCTAGCTCAAATCCTCCTTACCTCCAGCTTGTTAAATTTACTAACACCATCCTGGTAGTACCCAATGAATGTCCAATAGAGAACACACCACTGCCTAAAGCTATTAGTAAATCGGGAGCGTAAAAAAAGTGATTTACATATTTTCTGATCCACTTTGCACTGCAACGCCAACACAATAACTTACTTGGATGTTGCAGCACAGTTACGTGAGAGCTTGCGAGAAAAATATCCTCAATATCATCTTAAACTTGTTATATAATTCGTCAATCCCATTAAACCCCACCACCAATTAAAAGTGACTCATGTAATTCAATCCTACTCGATAAAGAGATCCTTTCTCTTACTTACCACTAAAAACTCGATAACAATGCAATTTCATTTCATAATTACAATCTCACAGCTCCTTATCAAAAACTACAATCTCGCAGCTAGCCTCAGCCATTCATATAGTATCCTCTATTTACATTCCACTAAATCCTTGTTCACCAGTTTAGAAGAGATGGGATAGGTGTAATAATAGATAATCATTTCCCTTGTTTATACACAGTAGCCTTGGTTCCTAGATCCAGTATTTTTAACATAGAGCATAGATATGTGCGAAATCCACAGAATTTCAAAAAAATATGATACTCTGAAAGTGCAGTGGGTTCAGCGTTAAGAACCATAGAGGTTAAACGGGACAAGTTTAAATCTTGATCCGCCCATGAAGCAACACATAACACTTCCCTAAAGCAACTAATGACGCACAGCATAAATCATATAAACGTACAAATTACATTACCAATTTGTAGTTCTGGAAGTTTCTAAAGCCATTGAAGACAAAATGGAAATAGAGAACCAATCAATTAATTATGACTCGATCCCAAACTAATTGGTAGCACTAAGTAAATCCTTTACGTCAAGTCTGTTCCTTTTTCATTCTAATTAATAAATCAATAAGAAAGGAACATTTGAGATGGGAATGTTGGAATCGTACCGAGCTCGTTGACGAAGAGAACGAGCATAATTAAAGAGGCGACGAGGGTAATAATACCGCCGGAAAGGGTACGGTTATAGAAATCCTCATTGATTTTAGGGTAAGCGTCCAAATTCCGAAGCTTACTGAACACTCTTTCCATTTCCACCGCCTACCTTAATACATAACCGAACTTTTACAGCAATTGAAAACACGGAACGTTAAAATTTCCGAAGCTATCTCCAGTTCAGATCAGATTGTACGCCGCCGGTGCCGGCGAGCAAAATTGCTGCCCTGGGTTTAACGATTGGGCCTGGGGCTTTACTTGGACGGAGGATCTTTGTACGGTTATGTATACAATATAGCAAAATTTATTAACAAAAATATTATTTATCCGTCTAGTTTATAGTTTTGCTATAAAATATATACCAAATTAAAAATAAATATATTCTATCCTAAAAAAATTTTAAATTTGTAGGAATCAGATTTAATGGTGATTCTATCACCATTAATTTCGAAATTTAAAACGGAGGAAAATCTATTACAGCGTAATTCTCTCCTTCTCCATATATTTTTCACCATTGATAGCCATTAAAAAGCTTTAAAGCTTTGAATTCAAATTTAGATTTTCAAAAACATTATTTGTTTGGATTGGGTGTTGTTGTAAATAATTCGAAATATGTTTAGGAGTTTATATCTCAATTTTGAGGGGTTTTGGTGAAGATTAGACTTGGTTTTGACTGAATTTCAGATTGAAACTCGTCGAAGAAAATATATTTCCAGAAATTGTAGTTAAATTGTAGAATTGTAGATAAAATATAGATAAATTGTAGATAAGCTGTAGATAAATTGTAGATTGGGAAGAATAAAACTTCTATAAGTCTTCTACAATTATGTCGAAAATGCCAATTATGCTACAATTGAAAATCCCTTGGATTGGGTGTTGTTGTAAATAATTCAAAATATGTTTAGGAGTTTATATCTCAATTTTGAGGGGTTTTGGTGAAGATTAAACTTGGTTTTGACTGAATTTCAGATTGAAACTCGTCGAAGAAGAAGACATATTTTTCCAGAAATTGTAGTTAAATTGTAGAATTGTAGATAAAATATAGATAATTTGTATATAAATTGTAAATTATAGTTAAATTGTATTGTTACATTTATACCACAATTAAACTACAATCTTGTGTCAAAAAAATTTAAGCATACCAAATTTAATCAATTCTTAATATTCAAAATTTCAATTTTGGTAGTGCCGCAAATTTGGAAAGGGCAAGAACGATTTATATGCATTGGCTGTTGTTGTGATAATTTATTTTATAACAGTCAATGCATATAAATCATTTCATTTGAAGTCCCATGATCTGCAATACAACTTTGTCTATGCATGTAAATATCCTCCTGGTTTCAGGAATCATTGCGTATTTTCTGCTTTGGTATAATACTTGACATGGAAATGAAGAGAAAAAAAATAAATAGGTAACGAAGAAGATATGACTTTGGTGAAAGATATGCAACCAAACAAAACACTAGAAAAGAGAAGAGGAAAAAAAGGAAAAAGGAATATATGCTCCTAAAATCATGTCTAGAATAAATGAAGCAATAATTATACCCTTAAGTTGAATTATGGTACATAAATTGAAATTTGGTATGCTTAAATATAATAAATACAAACCTTAAACATGAGAGGTAATAAGGTTTGCTATATATATATATATATATATATATATATATATATATATATATATATATATATATATATATATATATATATATATATATATCCCTTTTTGTATTATATGGTACTAGAGGAGAAGATTCTTTGGATTCCACAAATGATCTGATAATAGAGGCAATGGTCAGCTGGTTTGTTATATTACTTACTTTGACTAATTTGAAATCTAACAAAAAAAAGTATTTATTAAATCTTTCCTTATTTAAATCAGGTAAAAATCTTAATATTTAGGACTTTCAAATCAATAAATATTTTACTGTATATAATATATTAAATATTCCCTTATTAAAATCTAACGAAACCCAAATATTAGGATTTTTAAAGTTGAATAAAAAACTATTAGTTTAATAATTTATTTGAGATGAGATACATATGTATATTGTAGGATACGTGATCATTTGCAGGATTTCAAACTATAATCCACTACTAGCATTTTTAATGATAAGATATTCCTAAATTATTATAAACTCAAATAATTCAATTAATGAATCGATTGATCAATGTGATAATTAGTCGAAAGTTATTTACCTAACATTTTTTAATACTATCCATTGGAAAGTTACTCCATTTATCAGCTTTGTTATTTATCCTTGATTGTGAATGCAATTTTATTTGTAGTGTTCTTCTTCAAAAGCATTTTTATATAACTTGAGAAATTCACTGATTAGCAAATAATGCAATTTAGTTTTTGTGTAACTTGAGAAATTAACAAATTAGCTTGCAATTTCATTTTACAGCTTAGACATAGTTTTAACATAATATTTGTGTGATTTTTTTACAACAAATTACTTCTTGAGAAAGCACGAAAGCGTAACACATTATCTAAGATTAGTATCTAACAATAATAATATCAGTTTATCGTAATTAGTATAATCGGACATTTCGATCTTTATACTCAAACTATATGTAAAAAGATTTAATATATATATCTTGATTTCCCTTTAAAAAAAGGATAATATTCCATTATTAAAAGAAACAGAATTGAACACCCTGATAATATTAGTCGACATGCCTTAATAAACGTTTTTATTAGTTTGGTGGAAATACAAATATAAATTTTTCTACTAATTTAATTACATTGAAATTCTAGCAACTAAAATATGCGAAATGAAAAGGTGCATACTTTTAGATAAACTAAGTTTTGGGTACGCGCTTTGCACATATACTTAATACCAATGAATATATTATTTTATAATATATAAAATATTATTAAATAATATGATTGGCTTGTAAATTAAAAGTTAAAAAAGTATAAGCAACTAAAAAACGAATGTTGATCCCATAAAGTTCACTGTGTGTGTTATGCAAACAACGGGTGGAAACTTTCCAGCACCTCTATTTCGAGTGTTGCGTTACTAAGAGTTTATGGTCTAGAATTGGTTGTTGCTGGGCAATTCGAGACAAATCCTTGACTAGGACAGTGAGCTGGAATGGATATGCAGTAAAACTCGTAGTCGTGCATGGAGGAATGCTATCACTGCTGCTGCCTTTGTACATGTCGTAGCTTTAATATGGCAGTCGAGGAACAAAATACGATTTCAGAATATGGCATACGATGAAGATAGAACCACTAGAGAGATTGCATTACTTCTTCACATTCGTGGGAGACATAGTAGAAGCTGGCAGATCGGTCTGCGTCAACTCAACTGCTTTCCATAATTTTTTTTGTCGTTACTTGTGGGAACTCAAATACATATGATTTTGCGCTTCTTTTGCTAGTTACATAGAAGTGAAATGTAAATAGAATTAGTAGCAGACTGTCCAATTAGCTACTAGTAGGAACATTTGTACATCTTTTGCTATATATGAATACCAAGCTTTAACTGGAAAAAAAAAAACTTAGCCATAGAAGTCTTCAGATACATAATTTTAATTTGTGAGGACTTATGGGGGAATAGTTCATGAAAATTATTAATCTATTTATGATCTAATCACACAAATAGTAAGGTTTCTCAAATAAATACATTTAAAAATTAAATCTTTCGGTCTTTTGGGAATAAAGATGTTGCACTATAACTCATAAAACTTTTTATAAGTGATAACTGTCACACCTCTTTTTTACACGGCTACCTCGAAGGATAAAAACGCATAAGGGAGTTTTTCCAATTAAAGTGATATTATTCGAAATGAGATTATTTATTTAGAGTCGCCACTTGGGATAAGTTTGGCTTTTGGGGTCCCAAGTCACCAGTTTATTTAGGATCCCCAATCGAGGAAAGTATCGAGTACCCAAACGGAATTTGCGAACCAGAAATTCTAGGTAAGGAATTCTGTTGACCCAAGGAAACGTGTTAGGCACCCCCGGATCCCGTGGTTCTAGCACGGTCGCTTAAACTATTGTAAGTGGCTAAAAATTTTGATTTTACACATGTTCATCCTTAAAAATGCAATTTTTAATACTTATACCGCTTTTAATATTTTTTAAGAAAATTTGCGATGCCGCTAAAACTTGTCGCGAACCACATCACATAAATGCGCACGTAATTTTTGGAATATTTCAACTTCATCAGGACTTGGATTTTGGTCACATAAATGCGCACCCGTACTTAGGAAGATAAAATTATTAAAGACGCATCTAAAAGCGACTAACGTGTTATTATCTTTACGGGAGGCCGTGAAATTCGCTAAACGGCATGTCCCGAATCTCTAAGTATTTTAATATAAACATTTCACAATGGCCACGCGATTTGTGAGTTCCATTTGGCGCGGCACACCTCGTGTATTATTTTTAAAGGTCAGCCCTAAGCAAACTAGGATTTTCTATCGAATTCGTCTCTAGTCGCCCTAATACATGACATCCAATCCTTCGCTTCAACTTCAAACCGGAACAAAGGGACAACCTCCTTTTAAATTTGCTACTTAATATCAAAGGTCCACTACGTGAGTAGCGGATTTGTATTAATAATCTAAAGAGATAAAATCATGAAATTAATCACAAATCTGATTTAAGGAGCTGAGATTGTCGAGTGGTCAACTCCAAAACTAATTCTGATGATCAGTGAATATTTCAGGAATACTGAATATACGAAGTGAGATTAAGCGTCAAATTTCAACACGCAGTATCCACAGAATAAGTGCAGAAATGGTCACTTTCAGAGGCAATACCACCTTATCTTAATAAATTAACTCATACAACCACTAAGTATATCTTCAGAAATCATTATATGTTGAAAATTGACATTTTAAAATCCATATGAGATCATGTAGCATGTTAAAATATTATTGACTATGTCAATGCAAATTACCAATTTCAATATATACGTTTTACACCTGGCTTGACACTAAACAACATGTTTTATCTATTGAACTGAACAAAACTCAGAGCTGCATGAACATCTATACTAATACATGATATGACAACATCACAGCTAATCATACAGTCCAGGTACAGCCTACATTACATAGTCCCAAATTTATACCAACACAAATCAAGTTAAGTTATATTAGATATTACAAATCATTTAAGACTATTCGATTCTACACTATAAGAGGCCAACCATGCTCAATTCAAGGAGCGAATGCATGGATTGTTTATCATTTCAATTTAAAACCGTGGCTACATCAGATTAGGTTCATGTGTGTGTACCTGGAATTACAGCAAAGAAGAAGCACCTATGAGTAGGTAGCAAGAGACAATAACAACAGCAAATCCACCAACAGATTCTACAACAAACCAAAGCTCGAAACCCAGGAATATATAAAGAGTTTTTGCTCAAAATAAGCTAAGGAGCTACACAGCTCTAACACAGAATGCTTCCAGGATGAATTCAACGTGGTTGATGCTAACGGAACAGAAATTTCTGCATTGTTTGCCTTTTGTATTTTTAAGTCTTCACCGGATCTCCCGGAATCAACTCTACTATTTTTGATTTTTGCTTTCTTACTAGGAACTGATTCAGAGGGAGTTTTTTTAGAAGTTTTTCCTTTTTTTTAGCCAGGATATCTACACCTTTATAGGCAAGTAAGCTAGGGCAAAGTTTCAGCTCTTATTGTAACCTTTAATCCTTTCTAATTTTTCAGTTTTAACAGCCAGTCCTTTATTTATTTGCTTTTAGCCTAGGTTACCTCAGACTTATGACTTGTTCACCAAGTTTTACCAACTGAAATTTCACTAGTTGTCCTTAGTAGAAGCTTCCTAATTATTATAAAAGATTCCCAGCCCTCCAATGCCTAAACTACCCTTTATCCAATCTGAATTTACCAAGGATGAGCAGTAAATTAACCCCAACACACTTTTAACCCTAGTTAGAAGTGACTATAGGTAACTAAAACTCAACTGTATCTAGCCAATCATGGAATTTAATCAAAACTCTACAACTTGTGCTGGACCTGATTTAAGTCTGATCAATAAAAGTTCTAAGGCTCAGTGTATCAATAGTAGACAATAATTGAAACAATTAGCAATAACATGAAATGCCAGATGAAAATAGTTATATCCTAATACCTTAAATTGGTCCTCAAATATTCAATCTAATTCACTCAAACATGTTTTTCATGGATCAACACAGAACGAATCAAATCATAACTCAGAAATCAAGAGATCCAGTCACTCGAAATGAAATAAGGAATCATTCATAGCAGATCATTAGTGATAATTTAGAAATGACATAAACAAAGGAACAGAGATCTGAGGGAACCTAAACCAAAATTCTAAATAAAAACTAAAAAAGAGTCATTGACAAACATGCAAGAACAAAACAGCACAAAAAAAATGGAGCACCAAAACGAAGGAATAAGAAATTGAATAAAGAAACCTAGCTTAGCGACTAGCCGTAGTCCAAAACCTTTAAACTCCAAGAGTTTCCGCCAAACTTCGTTTTCAACTTTGTGAAGATCGTTTGACATTCGAGGGAGAGTGATTAGGGATTTTAGAAGAGGAGGGTGAGAACAATACAGGGTGTGAGTTTGGTTGGGTTTGGAAGGGTTGAGTTTTGGACCAGGTTCTTTGATTTGATATTTGACAAAATCTGGTCATGTTTGAGGGTTATTGGTTACAGATTCATTGAGAGGAAGGCAAGGGGGTTGTGTGGTGTAATTTTGGGTTCGTTTGGTGGTGGCGCCGCCGTAGGCGGCGGTGGCGACGTCCATATTTTTGAAGATTCGAGGAGTTGGGCCAATATTTGAGGGATGATTATTAGGGCACTGGAAAGAGGAGGAAGAGGTGGTTCAGTGATGTATTTTTGGGTGAGTTTGGAGTTTCGCCGGCGGCAGCGATGATTTCCGGCGGGCGGCGGTGAGGCGGAGGGTCGGCGGAGACGATGGGTACGAGGAAGAGGATGTTTGGTCTCTAGGTTTTGTAATGGATTTGGACAGTTTTATTTAATATTCACGATTGAACCAGGGTCGTTAGATGATAGGAGATAAATGGATGAGATCATGTGTCACAAACGACGTCGTTTTGGGGCGTCTCTGATGAGAGACCGGTTTGGGGACGAGTTTGGGCCGGTTTATTCATGATTCGGACGGGTGGGGAGATTTTGGTTTGGGCTACAATTAGCCTGGACCCAACATCAAGCCAGCTGATTTATAACTCTTTTTCTTCAATTCTTTTTTTTTTTTATTTTTCTTTTGTTTATTCATTGCTTCAATTAAAAATCAAACTAAAAATTAAATCTGAAAAATTTATTCAACCTACCTAATTAAATTACAATATCATTTTAAAGGAAATTAAAATCAAATCAAGTAAATCAAAGTTTCTTTGTGATTTTTGTATTTTGTAAAAAGCCTAATTTCTAATTAGTCTAAACAAAAACCATGTAAAAATCACATTCTAAATGCTCATGCAATTTTTGTATTTTTTATGACTTATCATGCATGCACAAATAAAAATACACATAAAAATATGCAATTAAATCCTAAAAATCGAATAATAAAAGGAAAACCCCTAATCCTAAGAATTCTGTAGGAGTAATTTTAGCGATGCAAAAATCACGTGCTCATAGCTGCCCCTCTTTACACAGAAACATGAAGGGTTTTTGGTCAAAGATAAATGAGCGACATGAGGGATTTTTGCATGCTCAAAACTCCAGGAGAAGCATTTTGAAAACTATCTGACCGAACCCCGCTTTAAAGGTTGTCTACATATCCTTGGATATAAAGGAATCAAGTCAGTGTAGTTCTGGAGTGTTCGGTAGTTGGGACTACCATGAGCCAAAAGAAAATCAAAACTAAGCTAGCTATGACTATCAACTATGAGTTACAAGATTCATATCTATAATTCTCTTGAAAGCTTGATCTTGAGTCTTGGCTAGACTTACTACGGACTTCGATCTAAATCTTGATGCTCGTAGGCTGTAGGTTTCGGTCCTTTCTTCAGCATTAAAATCAGCTGAGACGTGCACGACTTGTGATTTTGAATCAAACCTGGACAGTCCACATCTTTTTTTCAACCATCCTGGATTTGTTTCCTTTTGTTCTCTTCTTCTTTTCCTTTGTCCTGAATTGAGATTCATTCTTCCGGTCATCTCAAATCATGTGTTCTGTGGTAAAACCTGTTTCACCATCAAAACCAACAAACGAACGAATTTTCTGCCCTAGTATTCACTAGGAAAGTTTCGTGAGTTATTTGCAGCACAGGTCTAAATGATTCCTATTGAAAACAATGAAAGTGGGATTATGTATTTTTTGGAAGATTACCAGGTTATGCTGGCGAATGGCCAGGTTAAGCCGGAAAAGAGACATGTCCCTGCTGGGGTAAGAGGAGAATTTGCGGGTTATGCTGGGATAAGAGTAAAAGGTCCCTGGTAGGGAAAGGGGAGAAAGTCCACGGGTTGTACCGGGATTGAAAAAGAGAAGGCTCTTGGGTTATCCCAGGGGATCCGCGGGTTGTGCCGGGATTGAAAGGAAAGATTCTTGGGTTATGCCTGGGGAATCCACGGGTTATGCTAGGATTGGAAAAGAGAAGACTCCTGGTTTATGCCAGGGAATCCGCGGGTTATGTCGGGATTTGAAAGGAAAGATTCATAGGTTATGCCAGGGGAATCTGCGGGTTACGTCGGGATTTGAAAGAAAACTCCTAGGTTATGCTAGGGAAATCCGTGGGTTATGCCGGGATTGAAAGAAAAGACTCCTAGGTTATACTAGGGAAATCCACGGGTTATGCCGGGATTGGAAGAAAAGACTCCTAGGTTATGCTAAGGAAATCCACGGGTTATGCCAGGATTAGAAGGGAAAGATTCCTGGGTTATGCCAGGGGAATCCGCGGGTTATGCCTCTATTTGAAAGGCAAGATTCTTGGGTTATGCCAAGGGAATCCGCAGGTTATGCCGGGATTGGAAATAGAAAATTCCTATGTTATGCTAGGTGAATCCACAGGTTATGCCAGGATTAGAAGAAAAGACTCATGTAGGGGAGAAAAGGAGAAAGACCCTCAGGTTATGCTGGGTAAAGGTGGGGAATGAAAGGCCACAGAAGTCCTTCTGGTTATGCTGGGGATAGAGAGAGAAAGGAAGTACCCTTAGGTTATTCTAGGGATTTAGCCTTCAGGTTATGCTGGGGAATGAAGGGAAAAGAGGGGCCCTCAGGTTATGCTGGGGATGGAGAGAAGAAAAGGTTCCTCAGGTTATGCCGGGGATGGAGAGAGGAGCCCTCGGGTTATGCCGGGGAATGAAAGAAAGTAATTTCTCAGTCTATGCTGGGGAGAGTGGAGTATGATCCTTGGGTTATGCCGAGGAGGTCCACAAGTTGTGCTGGGAAAGACTAGGGATGTGGGCCTAAATCTGGGGAAGGAGTTGGGGATCAGAGTCCTATGCTATCACCGCAAGAAAAAATGTAAAGAGAACTTCCCTTTTTGTTGATCATTATTGCAACCTTTGATTGCATTTGCCATTTGTCCCCATTGCTTTGGTTTACACATGTTTCAAATTTTCAATCAAAACACGATTTGTTAGTTCGAAAAGTGATTGGTTTGCGGCCTTCCTCATTTATTGGGAAAACCTTTGACTCTCCAGACTTTGCCTCATAGGTTGGTCGGGGGACCTCATCTTTCAAATTTGTTTCACCTTTATCGGCCCTTAGTTATGATTTCTTTGTCCCGATTTCCACTTCAAGGCTTGCCTTTTGAGAACTTTTGTGGAGAAAATTAGCCGCTCGAGCTTAACCTTTCCAATCTTCATTTACCTTTGTGGGCTTTTGACATTAAATTTCTTTTCTTTCCACTTTCCTGCTTTTGAAGCGTCAACCGTCATGGTCAGTCGGGATTGGCTAAATGTGTTTGCTGATACTGGATATTTCCTTTGGTTATTGCCAGAAGAAGCCCCGTGAGACCGGTCTTACCACCTTCTATTGCGGAACAGTCATGAAATTAAAGTTAAGCTAAGAGAAAACATATGGATTTAGAGAGAAGTGTCCATTTCGGAGAAAAAGGAAGGACTTATCTGGGAGTGCGTGCCGACTTTAAATGGAGATGACATGCTTCTTGGACTAGATGCCCGACCCGGATCCATTTCTGCTTCTTGTGACCCATATTTCAATATTTCAGAAACCATGGAAGCTTGTTTGGGCTTGGATGGCGATATTATTTCTTTTCGGCCGACGGCGCCCTTTGCGGATTTTCGCCAATAGACCTCTCTCATTTCTCTTCTCCCGTCACCCGATAGTGCTCTTTTACGAGTTTTCACTAAACGGACTCTCTCATTTTTATTTTCTCTACTCACCTTTGCCTTATGGTGCCCGAAGGTTTTCATCGATAAGACTCTCTCATTTTATTTCTCTCAATTTAAATTGTGCCAAATCCCAACAGTGGAGTTTGTCATGTCCCTGTTTTTGCCAATCTATTGGAAGGACTTGGCCAGATTCTTGGGTAAAGGAAATTGGACAGAAACTTACAACTTTGGAACCATTCTGGCGAGTTTATGGCCGAACAATTACATCTCTGCCCCAGTCTCATTTTTTGGGGAATTGGGGTTTTATTTTGATATGACTGAACCTCAGGGAGAGGCTGCCTACGTATCCTTTCGGAATCAAGTCAGACGTAGTTCAGGAAGTATTTACTAAACTAATTTGTTTGTTATTTCTTTTTGTCTTCATTCGTTCATTTTTGTTTTTTTTTTGTTCTCTCTTTTTTTTTTCTTTTTTTTCATTCACCTTCCATCTCTTTTTTTGAATAGCAATTCTAGGTTCCAAATAGGGTGAACAAAGAAACGTAGTCGGCTTAAGGGGTTTGCGAAGGATTGGTAGTTTTTAGGGTAGCGGGAAAGAAAAGCCTTCTTCATTTCAACCGGCCGGAATCACTGTGGTAGGGAGTTCAAACGTAATAACATTTTACTACATCTGCATTCACTATTGTCTCGGGCTCATCTCCTTCAACATCACCCAAGTACAATGCTCATTTAGGCTGTATCTTTCTGATAATGTATGGACCTTTCCAACTCGGAGCAAACTTTTCTTTAGCTTCCTAATGGTGAGGAAGAATACGCCTCAATACAAGCTGTTTAACTTCATAATTCTTGGGGCGCACTTTCTTGTTGTAAGAACGGTCCATTATTTGTTGGTACAACTGCCCGTGACAAATCACGGCCATTCCTTTTTCATCAATTAATGACAACTGCTCCATCCCGAGTCTTAACCCACTCGCTATCCTCAATTTTCGCTTCGAAAATTACCGGAGCGAAGGGATTTCTTCCTTTGCGGGTATGACAGCTTCAGTCCCATGGACCAGTAAATATGGAGTTTCCCCTACCGATGTGCGCACTGTAGTGTCATATCCAAGCAATGCAAAAGGCAGCTTTTTATGCCATTGTCTTGAGCTTTGAATCATTTTTCTCAAAATCTTCTTGATGTTTTTGTTGGCCGCTTTGACGGCACCATTGGCTTTGGGCTGGTAAGGAGTGGGGGTTTTATGTGTTATCTTAAATTGTTCACATATTTCTCCCATCAGACGACTATTCAGATTGGCCGCATTGTCCGTAATAATAGTTGCGAGAATACCGAAGCGACAAATGATGTTGGAATGCACAAAGTCTACCATGACTTTCTTGGTAACGGACTTAAGTGTGATGGCTTCGACCCACTTTGTGAAGTAGTCAATAGCAACTAATATGAATCTATGTCCATTTGAGGCTTTTGGCTCAATGGGCCCAATGACGTCCATCCCCCAAGCAGCGAATGTCCAAGGTGCTGAGATAGGATGTAATTCGATCAGCGGTGCATGAATTAAATCGTCGTGCACCTGACATTGATGACATTTTCGAACGAAGCTGAAACAATCTTTTTCCATGCTCATCCAGTAATACCCTGCCTGAAGTATTTTCTTTGCCAGTACATACCCGTTCATATGAGGCCCACACACTTCTACGTGTAATTCATGCATAATTCTTCCGGCTTCCTCGGTGTCGACACATCTTAGCAAGTTGAGATCTGGGGTCCTCTTGTATAAGGTATCGCCACTCAAGATGAAACTACTCGCATGCCGTCGAATGGTTTTCTTTCGTTCCCCAGTAGCCTACTTGGGACACTCTTGTGTTTTAAGAAATTTCTTGATATCATAATAGCAACGCTGGGTGCTGTTCTGCCTCGGTCGCATTACAGTACTCATGCCTTTCCTTGATTTGGATTTCCAAAGGATCGACGTAGGCTTTTCCAGGGTAAGGCAACATGGAAGCCAAAGTTGCGAGTGCATCTGCTAACTCATTGTGACAGCGAGGAATGTACCTGAACTGTACCGACTTGAACCGTTTGCTGAGATCCTCCACATGCTGTCGATAGGGGATGAGTTTAACATCTCTTGTCTCCCACTCTCCTTGGGCCTGCCGGATGATCAAATCTGAATCCCCCATAATTAATAATTCCTCAACGTCTTGGTCAATGGCCATATTCATGCCCATGATGCAAGCCTCGTATTCAGTTGTATTGTTGGTGCAGAAAAACCGGAACCTTGTTGTAGCGGGGTATGTTTACCAGTGGGTGAGATTAAAATTGCTCCAGTTCCTACTCCTCTCGCATTTACCGCTCCATGCGAAAATATTTTCCAAGCAGGGATGTCCCCAGATGTTACCTCTACCGAATTCACTTCTTCATCAAGGAAATAGGTATTCAAAGGTTGATATTCATCATCAATTGGATTCTGGGCTAGATGGTCCGCTAACGCTTGAGCCTTCATTGCAGTACGAGTAACATAGACTATGTCGAACTCAGTGAGCAGGATTTGCCATTTCGCCAATCGCCCTGCGGGCATCGGTTTTTGGAATATATACCTCAATGGGTCCATCCTGGTTATAAAGATAGGTGGTGTGGGCTTGCAAGTAATGCCTTAGCTTCTGGGCCACCTAGGTCAAAGCACAACAGGTTCTTTCTAGCAGCGTGTATCTAGCCTCGTAACTGGTAAACTTCTTGCTCAAGTAATAGATGGCTTGCTCCTTCTTTCTCGTGGCATCATGCTGCCCAAGAATGCAAGCAAAAGAGTTCTCAAGGACTGTCAAATAAATAAGCAATGGCCTTTCTGGTTCCGAGGGACCAAGACTGGTGGGTTGGACAGGTAATCTTTGATTCTGTTGAAAGCTTCTTGACACTCATTGGTCCATTTAATTTTCACGTCCTTTTTCAATAGTCTGAATATGGGCTCACATGTAGAAGTCAGTCGGGCGATGAATCGGCTGATGTATTCAATCTTCTCAACAGGCTAATGATATCCTTCTTGGTTTTCGGAGGAGGTAGCTCCCGAATGGATTTTATCTTGGTTAGATCCAACTCAATACCTCTTCGGCTGACAATGAACCCCAGAAGTTTCTTGACGGGACCCCGAATGCATACTTGGCTGGATTCAATTTCAAATCATACTTGCGAAGCTTTTCAAAGAACTTTCTTAGGTCCCGTACATGATCGCCATGAGTTTTGGACTTGATAATCACGTCGTCCACATATACTTCTATCTCCTGATGCATCATGTCATGGAAAATAGTGGCCATAGCCCTCATATATGTTGCCCCAGCATTCTTTAAACCAAAAGGCATAACCCTGTAGCAATAATCCCCCAAGGTGTGGTAAAAACAGTTTTCTTACATCGTCCTCATCCTTCAACACTTGGTGGTATCCTACGTAGCAATCTACGAAGGACTGTATCTCGTGTTTGGCACAGTTGTCAACAAGAATGTGGATGTTTGGCAAAGGGAAGTTGTCTTTGGGACCCACCTTGTTCAAATCTCTGTAATATACACATACTCGGGTTTTCCCATCTTTTTTCGGTACCGGGACCACATTGGCCAACCATGTGGTGTATCAAACCACTCGGATTAGTCCCGCCTCTAACTGCTTTGTGATCTCCTTTTTGATCTTATCGCTGATATCAGGTTTGAACTTTCTTTATTTTTGTTGGACTGGAGGGCATTCGGGGTATGTGGGCAACTTATGAATCACCAAATCAATACTCAGCCCATGCATATCGTCGTAAGACCAAGAAAACACATCTTTGAATTCAAAAAGAGCCAGTGAGTCCCGAATTTCCTTATTCGCATGGATGCTTATTTTGGTTACCCTAGTTTCACTGGAACCACCCAAGTTAACCGGTTTGGTATCATTTAAATTTAGCTTAGGTTTATTTTCAAAATGTTCCAAGTTCATTCCCCTAAAAGCCTCTTCTTCATCATACTCCAGTTCTTGGATCATTATTACACAAATAAGCGGCATGTTCGGATCGGGGCATGAAGTCCGCAAGCATGTCATATTATTTAAAGTCGCATTATTGGAACTGAAAGAAAAGATAAAAATAGAAGAAAAATAACAAAAATCAGAAAAATAGAGGAGTGTAGACGATGAACTATTGATTTCATTTCTTTTAAATTGTAAGATAATAGGGTTTACATTTGAAATTTAAAGGACAAAATACTAAAGGAAAAACACCCGAGTTACACCCTGAAATAACTCGTGATGCAAGAAAAGATGGCAAGGCAGGACTACCGGGCCTCCCGCCTGACTGGGAAAGGCGTGGCTTTCCAATTTTGCAATTTGGTATCTGGTCCCATGTAGAGCACCTCAATGGTGCTCGAGCCTTCTCCAAGCTGGACCATGTTGGCTTCATATAATAATTTCCTCATGGTCCCAAATATCTCTTCAATTTCCTCCGTTGTGAAGGTCTCGTCTTCTTCTTCCTCACTGTACTTTTGCTTCACAAATGTTACGCATAAGTGGGGTAGAGGTTGAGGTAGAGCCCATCCATGACGCTTTCTGTGGTTGGCCCAGGTTATATCATCTGGTGTTGGGTGGAAGCCTAGCCCAAAAAACTTCTCTGCGGCAGGAAAAGCGATTGGCTCAGGTATCCCTTGTAGAGAACTTCTGAGTCCCTTTCCTGGCTTAAATCCTTGACGTATCATCTCTTTTGCCACCATGATTGAGGCATTGGAGAGGAAAGGCTGGGGACATGGTTTTCCTTCTTCGTGTTGATTAGCTACCACGATTTCAAAAGCCTGGTAAACTGTATTCTCACTTCCTTCTTTAGCTTCGAGGCAGGGGACAGAGGGATCGCGGTAGATTGACTGTTCATCTTCTCCATGGACCACGATTTCCTGGTTCTCATGTTCAAGTTTTAGCATTTGGTGCAGATTAGAAGGCACAGCTCCTGCTGCGTGAATCCATGGTCTTCCTAGGAGGTAGTTGTAGGAAGTGTCCATATCTAATACTTGAAACATTATCTCAAACTCAACCGGACCAATGGTTAATACCAAATCAATTTCTTCTATCGTGTCTCTTTTGATTCCATCGATAGCGCGGACACACACATTGTTGGGGCGGATCCTCTCCGTCCCGATTTCCATTCTTTGCAATGTTGTGGGCATATGCCCACCCCGGAGCCTCCAACTACCATTACTCTTTTGACGTAATAGCCTTCGCATTTGACGGTGAGATGCAGGGCTTTGTTGTGGGCGGCTCCTTCTGGAGGCAAATCATTCTTGCTAAATGTAACCTGATTAGCAGCGAAAAATCATTCTGCCATTTTCTCCAGCTGTTCTATGGAGGTTTGAGCTAGCACGTAGGCCTTATTTAAAGTTTTGGCTAACACCTTCTGGTGCTCTGGTGAATCCATCAGCAATGATAATAAAGAGACTTGCTCGGGAGATTTCTGGAGCTGGTCCACTACCTCATAGTCCGGCATTTTCATCTTTCAAAAGAAGGCCTCCGTCTCTTCAGCATTTACGGCCTTTTGGGTGGGAATCGCCTTTTGGTAGCACTGTTCACCTCTTCCAGGTCCGAATATTTCTTTACGGGGTGGCTTTCTTGAGTTTCCCCAGTGATTTCTTTGCCTTGCATGTTACTATTGTTTCTTGATAGTTCCATGGGGCTGCAGAAGGGTCCATCATTGGCCTCTGAGGCATGCGACCAATTACCATGGGCTCATTCATCCTTGGCGGTTTAATTGGTCCCGCACCACATAGGCTCTTTTAGGTACGTACATAGTCCTGTTCAACTCAAATCTTTTTGGGGGACTTAGAGTTGGCTATTTTTCTTGGCAACCTCGGGGATGTAAACGACAGTTTTTTTGATGGGTGTCGTCTCAGTTTTAGCTTCAACCTTCTTCTCTGCTTCCGAGTGCTTGACTTCACTCATTTCCTTTTCTTCAACCTTCTTGGGGGTAACCCTTGGCTTTTTATCTGCATCAACAATGGCTATTATGGCTTTCAAAGCAGGGTCAAATTATTTGTCCTCGCATATTATCTCGATGACTGGCCTGTTATTGTGAGACGGTACGGATTATTAGTCACATTTGGGACATATTCATCTCTCAACACTATTTTCCTTTGTTCTATTAGATCCTCCACGGCTCGCTTTAGATTCCAAGCGAGCCGGGCTCAGGATTTTGTCTGTCCTTTCTTCCTGAATGATAAGCACAGCGTACATCCCGTTGGTAAGAAGGTGACTCAGGATTTTGTCTGTTCAGGGCACGGGCTGCAAGAGACCCATCTGGACCAATTTCGGGATTAAGCTGGAATAAGACTCCCCTATCGGTGTAAAGTTTTGCTTCCTGGGCGGCTCCCTGGGACGAAAATTATTTTGGGGAGGGCGGGGATTATAGTGGTTTTGGGGAGGCTGATTTCTCGGGGCATAGTTTCTGTTGATCTGCTGTTGTGGTCGAGCGAATGGCTGGGCATTCATAACTGTATAAGGTTGGGGAGCATAATGCATGTGTTGATTGGGATAGTAGTGTTGAGAGGTCCTTTCTGAGAATACGGGCCTGTGAGCATGTTGTCTTCTTATACCGGAGGCTACCATTGAAGCTTCTTCTTTCTTTATGTTTCTTGCAACTCCCCTTGCCCCGCCTTGATGGCATGGGAGGTCGCCCTTATGGCTGACTAACTTAGAATTCTTCCTGTTTTCAAACCATTTTCTACCATCTCGCCAATCTTGATTGCTTCCACGAAAGGTCTGCCCATTGCTGACATCATATTCTAAAAATAATCCACTTCTGGCGCTTGGAGAAAAATAGTGACCATCTCTATCTCGTCCATGGGCAGCTTTACTCTTGACACCTGTTCGCTCCACTTGATAGCATATTCTCTAAAACTCTCTGAAGGCTTATTTTTCAAGTTGGCCAAAGAATTTCTGTCTGGTGCAATGTCAATGTTATACTAGAATTACCTTACGAAATCCCGGGCAAGATCATCCTATATATGCCATCGTGTGACATCTTGGTCCATGTACCATTCAGAAGCGATGCCTACCAGACTCTCTCAAAAGTATGACATTAACAGTTCTTCTTTTCCGCTTGACTTATGCAATTGGTTACAGTACTTTTTCAGATGAGCAATGGGGTCACCATGACCATCATACTTTTCAAACTTCGGCATTATAAATCCCAAGGGAAGATGTACATGCGGGAACATGCACAGATCTGTATAAGAAACGCTCTTTTGCCCACTCAAACCCTGCATGTTCTTCAAGCTCTGCTCAAGGCTTTTCATCATTCTTTCTATCTCATCTTGTTCAGGTGTTTTAGTAGTTTCATCCTGCACTGGTGTGAGCTCATATGCTGTTTGAGGATAAGTGTATGTGGGGTATGAGGAAGGCTCAGTTTGGTAATTGGGAGTTTGAAATGTGAAAGTCGTCGGATCGAACATGGGTCTCGGCACTGCAGGCTATGTGGTGGCTGCACATGGGGGAGCCATAAAAATATTAGGAACTGTGCCAGATGTGAACACCTGAGGGCGGGCTTTAGAAGGTGCTCCGACAAAGTTGGCTGGTATGGTAGGTTGTCCCGGGAGGACGTTTGGGTGGCTAATGGGGACAGTGGAAGTACCCCCGACCTTGGGAAGAGCTCAGAAAATCCGGGGATGGCACTCGGAGGCTCTTTTCAATTCGTCCATGCATCCCACATCTCCATGACTCTAAATCGAAGGATCCTATTTTCTTCAGCTGCCGCAGATTTTGAGGCCGGGATCCCTGCAATCGGTCTATCCTCTAAGATTGGAACTGTCGGCAAAGTCATTTCAGATGACATTTCTGCGCTTTCGTTCGATCTGGTAAAATATCGATGTGATGTCAGTTTACCACAAACCAACCACTGTTTCAAAAAGCTTGAGACTGGAATTACAACAAACAAATGATTAGTTTGAGACAGATAACAGACAGGGAATCGCACGTTGGGTGTGATGCACCTATACAGTTAACATGTGTCTATATGCTTGCAATGGTCGCATGTATCATCCTGACGTTTATTCCAAACTTCCTTTTGATTTCCACTATCTGTTTTCTTGCTTTCCCTTTTCCTCTCTTTTATTTTTTTCTTCTTTTTTTCCTTGGCTTTGTTTTTTTTAAGAATACGGTCAAATCTTATGAAGATTGACTATGTATCATGCCCTGCATGAATCATACCAAGCATAGTTCATGAAAAGTGAAAGAAAAATAACAAGATATTTTTGGAATTTTCGATTCATATAAAGGCAAACTTTGGTTACAAAGACTAGCAAATTAAAAAAGGCAACTAACAGACTCGGACATAATAAGAACTACAGACTCGAAGAGTAAAAATGCGTAAAAAGAAAATACAATCTGACAAACTCTTTTAAGGAAAAATAAAATTTTCAGGAATCATGAATACATTAAGACTTCCACTACTCCTAGAGCTCGCGGGGCATCATTCGGCCTTGCCACAAGTTTGCGTGCTAAACTCCCTTGGAGATGGTGGAGGTCCTACATCACTTGCCGAATAAAGGTCATGGAGGTGGCAAAGAACATGGATCTTGTCATATCCTCGAAATGGTTGCACTTTGTGGTGATGTAGTTTGCAATCGCACGTACCCTTTCCCTAATAACACCTTTTTCTTGCAATAAACGCCCAATTTGCTCAACCCTTGCCTCTAGAGTTTGCACTGCTACCTGATTCAGTTCCCGGAATTGCCGCAAATCCATCTCCAACCTTGCTATTGCTACATAACAATGTTCTCTTTCGGCTTTCAAGTCCCTGACTTGCTTGGCCACTCTGTTCTCAGCCATGATGACCCTCCGTTTTAATCCAACAATCTCATCATTATGCCATTCTTTTAATTTCTAAAGGATGCGGGCTCGTTCCTCCTCACTTTTAGCCAATTGCTTTCGAACCCTGGATAGCTCACCTTCCGCCTTATTCAAGTCAAACCCATACTCGGTTACTTTCTGCCGCAAATTGTCTATGATTTTTTCATCCTTTGCGCTCCTGGGGGGATTTTCCGCGGCTGCTTTCATTTTCTGCAGCTTGCAAACCATTTTCAAATTGTAGCTCTTTGACTTGCTTTTCCAATCTTCCTAAGGTGGCCCTGTATTCATTCTCCTTGGCTAGCCAACCCCATTGCTCTTGTGACATTCTAATAAATTCTTGGAGATGTGGTCTTTTAACTGGCCTTCCAGGCTCTATTTATTTTTATACCAAGTAGTGTATCCCGGTGCAACCTCGCCATTAGATATGTCGTGTACTCGGGTACCCGCTGTCACGTATTGACATTCGCTCCAGATTTGACGCACGAAGGCTTCGGGGAATTGACCATTAGGGCTAATCTCACCGCATAGCGGCTAATATCCTCGTCCCCGGGAATCATTTGGCATCTACCTAATTGAATTAGTACTCTGTATGGAGCATATGGTTGGATACTTTGGAGACTCAACAGAAGGAAATGAGGCCCGGTGGCTGGCATATACACAGCTTCATCCACGGGGAGCCATCCGAATGTCCATTCTATTTGATTTGAAGTGACGACCCAGAGACGCGACACCTAATCTGTGACACCCTCAAGTAACCTAAACCCATCAACCCTATTGTGGAGTTCCTCTATGCGGCTCTTTGCTGGTGACTCATAATTCATGAACCGAGGCCGGTGGCATAGATGCTCAATCATCTATATTTGTAACAGTAGGTTACATCCCTCAAAGAAGTCTCCTCCCGCTTTACAAGTGGTGAGAGCACGGAAGATCTCGGATAAGATCATAGGAGCGAGGGTGCTCTTGGTCTGGGTCATTAAAGAGCTGACGACCCCTGCTATCCGTATGTCAATATTCCCATCCTTTTGCGGGAACACCAAAAGACCCAAAAAGAATACCATGAATGCACAGCGTTGATGCTCCTCCCATTTGAGTTGGTTCTTTTTCTACAAATATAGTTTTCCTGTTTATTGAATCCCCCTATATGCCCGTACCTCTGATATATAAATTGCAGAGTATAGAAGCCGGCTGACAGGTTCGGATTGTGAACCTTCCTACTGATTTTTAAGGAGTCCAGTAACTTATGCACGGCAAGGGCTCTTGGTGCAATCAGGTATTGATGTTTCAACGGAATAGTAGGGGCCCCAATATATCCATTTATTTCCTCCAATGTCGGTGTGAGTTCAAAATCCGAGAAATGGAAGACATTGCGATCCGAGTCCCAAAATGTGATTAATGCCTTTATGATATCTCCCCTCGGGTTAATTTTCAGCAACCCAGTAAGTCCTCTTTAATGCATGTTGACCTTGTTTTGCCCCGCTTCCCCCAGGTCATTCCACCACATGTGTAGCTCCAAGGGAATGTTGTTCATGAATGTTATCGGCAAATACTGATCCGTGCTCATTATGCACATTTATTAGGGCGAATTAGTACCTCAAAATTTGTTAAGACTGGCCTCTTTCTTTTATGAAATTTATTTTCCGAAATCAGGGCCCAGCTTTGCGAATACGGCTTTTCAGCATTTTCAAAGGAAGATTTTAAGACTATGCTCGGTCACCGGCCAAAATAAGACTCAAAGGTGGCCATTTATGCGAAATCAGCCTTCCGGCATCCCTTTCGGTAACATTCGGCTATTTCTAGCAGTATCGACATCACCTGATTTATTTAAGAAAATAAGTAAAATTGGACATTTGTTTTGGTTATTTTCGCAAAAGGGAGGTTGTACCCGATGGGGGTTGCCTACGTATCTCGTACCTGACAAGAATCAAACCGGCATAGTTCGGGCAAAACAATTTATCAAAACCAAAACAGTATTGAAAAGCCTCCTTTTTCTTTTCCTCTTTTTTTTTTGTTTTTTTTTTCAAAAAATCCGGCAACATTCGTTGCTATTTGAGCATTGGTTTTACAAGACAAGTGGTTACCCCCATTTAGCCGTAATACAACTATTTTCTCTCCTTATTCACAGGCCGGTCAACATGCGAATCTAAAGAAAATAAATGCGCAAGTAGCACGTAAAATGTATCAGGATGGTCTTTAATTTTGGGTCACCTATCTTAGACGGACCCAACCCCTGTATTGAGTCCCCCTAAGTCAAATGCATGACGAAAATAAGCGTTCCTACTAAGGATCCGGCATAAGGTCAAGTTATTCTAAGTTAAAAACCTTGGTATAAGGTCTAGACTGTGCACCCGAGCGGATAACTCGAGTCGATCAGGGGGCTACATACCGGGAACCAAAAGGCCATCGGGCTTAGTAACTTGTCCGACCTCTTTCCTATTTTCAGGTATGATGCTGACATAATAGGGAGTCTCAACCCGTAAGCACATCCCCGTAGGTGAGAAGTGAAGGGTTTCGTAGCAGTCTATATGTACAATTCAGATAATATCAAAGCGGTAAAGTATTTAGCACTTAGCATAGAACATGTAAGCAAATCAGAAGAATCCAAATATAACAATTATTCAAAGCTCGAATTCTTGAACCCTGAACCAGATATTCTGGGTTCGATCCCCATCAGAGTCGCCAGAGCTGTCACACCTTCTTCTTACACGGCTACCCCGAAGGACAAAATCGCATAAGGGAGTTTTTCCAATTAAAGTGACATTATTCGAAATGGGATTATTTATTTAGAGTCGCCACTTGGGATAAGTTTGGCTTTTGGTGTCCCAAGTCACCAGTTTATTTAGGATTTCGACTACCCAAACGGACTCTGCGAACCAGAAATTCTAGGTAAGGAATTCTGTTGACCCGAGGGAAGGTGTTAGGCGTCCCCAGATCCCGTGGTTCTAGCACGGTCGCTTAATCTATTATAAATGGATAAAAGTTTTGATCTTACACATGTTCTTCCTAAAAAAATGCAATTTTTAATACTTATACCGCTTTTAATATTTTTTAAGGAAATTTGTGATACGCTAAAACTTGTCGCGAACCACGTCACATAAATGCGCACGTAATTTTTGAAATATTTCAACTTCATCGAGATTTGGATTTGGGTCACATAAATGCGCACCCGTACTTAGGAAGATAAAATTATTAAAGACACGTCTAAAAGCGACTAACGTGTTATTATCTTTGTAGGAGGACGTGAAGTTCGCTAAACAGCATGTCCCAAATCTCTAAGTATTTTAATATAAATATTTCACGAGGGCCACGTGATTTGTGGGTTCCGTTTGGCGCAGCACACCTCGTGTATTATTTTTAAAGTCAGCCCTAAGCAAACTAGGATTTTCTATCGAATTCGTCTCTAGTCGTCCTAATACATGACATCTAATCCTTCGCTTCAACTTCAAATCGGAATAAAGGGACAACCTCCTATTAAAGTTGCTACTTAATATCAAAGGTCCACTACGTGAGTAGCGGATTTGTATTAATAATCTAAAGTGAGAAAATCATGAAATTAATCACAAATCTGATTTAAGGAGCTGAGATTGTCGAGTGGTCAACTCCAAAACTAATTCTGATGATCAGTGAATATTTCAGGAACACTCAATATACGAAGTGAGATTAAGCGTCAAATTTTCACACGCAGTATCCACAGAATAAGTGCAGAAATGGTCACTTTTAAAGGCTATACCACCTTATGTTAATAAATTAACTCATACATCCACTAAGTATATCTTCAGAAATCATTGTACGTTGAAAATTGATATTTTAAAATCCATATGAGATCATGTAGCATGTTAAAATATTATTGACTATGTCAATGCAAATTACCAATTTCAATATACACGTTTTACACCTGGCTTGACACTAAACATCATGTTTTATCTATTGAACTGAACAAAACTCAAAGCTGCGTGAACATCTATACTAATACATGATATGACAACATCACAGCTAATCATACAGTCCAGGTACAACCTACATTACATAGTCCCAAATTTATACCAATACAAATCAAGTTAAGTTATATTAGATATTACAAATCATTTAAGACTATTAGATTCTACACTATAAGAGGTCAACCAGGCTCAATTCAAGGAGCGAATGCATGGAGTGTTTATCATTTCAATTTTAAACCGTGGCTACATCAGATTAGGTTTATGTGTGTGTACCTGGAATTACAGCAAAGAAGAAGCACCTATGAGTAGGTAAGTAAGAGACAATAACAACAAAAAATCCACCAATAGATTCAACAACAAACCAAAGCTCGAAACTCAGGAATAAATAAAGAGTTTTTGCTCAAAATAAGCTAAGGATCTACACAGCTCTAACATAGAATGCTTCCAGGATGAATTCAACGTGGTTGATGCTAATGGAACAGAAATTTCCGCATTGTTTGCCTTTTGTATTTTTAAGTCTTCACCGGATCTCCCGTAATCAACTCTACTATTTTTGATTTTTGCTTTCTTACTAGGAACTGATTCATAGGGAGTTTTTTTTAGAAGTTTTTTCCTTTTTTTTATAGCCAGGATATCTATACCTTTATAGGCAAGTAAGCTAGGGCAAAGTTTCAGCTCTTATTGTAACCTTTAATCCTTTCTAATTTTTCAGTTTTAACAGTCAGTCCTTTATTTATTTGCTTTTAGTCTAGGTTACCTCAGACTTCTGACTTGTTCACCAAGTTTTACCAACTGAAATTTCACTAGTTGTCCTTACTAGAAGCTTCCTAATTGTTATAAAAGATTCCCAGCCCTCCAATGCCTAAACTACCCTTTATCCAATCTGAATTTACCAAGGATGAGCAGTAGACTAACCCCAACACTCTTTTAACCCTAGTTAGAAGTGACTATAGGTAACTAACACTCAACTGTATCCAGCCAATCCTGGAATTTAATCAAAACTCTACAACTAGTGCTGGACCTAATTTAAGTCTGATCAATAAAAGTTCTAAGGCTCGGTGTATCAATAGTAGACAATTAATTGAAACAATTAGCAATAACATGAAATGCCAGATGGAAATAGTTATATCCTAATTACTCAAACTGGTCCTCAAATATTCAATTTAAATCACTCAAACATGTTGTTCATGGATCAACAAAGAAAGAATCAAATCATATCTCAGAAATCTAGAGATCTAGTCACTCAAAATGAAATAAGGAATCATTCATAGTAGATCATCAGTGACAATTTAGAAATGACATAAACAAAGCAACAGAGATCTGAGGGAACCTAAGCCAAAATTCTAAATAAAAACTAACAAAGAGTCATTGACAAAAATGCAAGAACAAAACAACACAAAACAAAAATGGAGCACCAAGACAAAGGAATAAGAAATTGAATAAAGAAACTTAGCTTAGCGACTAGCCGTAGTCCAAAACCTATGAACCCTTAAACTCCTAGGGTTTCCACCCAACCTTCGTTTTCAACTTTGGGAAGATCTTTTGACATTAGAGGGAGAGTGAATAGGGATTTAAGAGGAGGAGGGTGAGAACAATACATGGTGTGAGTTTGGTTGGGTTTGTAAGGGTTGAGTTTTGGACCGGGTTCTTTGATTCGATATTTGACAAAATCTGTTCATGTTTGAGGGTTTTTGGTTACAGATTCATGGAGAGGAAGGTGAGAGAGTTGTGTGGTGTAATTTTGGGTTTGTTTGGTGGTGGCGCCGCTGTAGGCGGCGTCCATATTTTTGAAGATTGGAGGAGTTGGGCCAATATTTGAGGGATGATTTTCAGGGCATTGGAAAGAGGAGGAAGAGGTGGTTCAGTGGTATATTTTTGGGTGACATTGGAGCTTCGCCGGCAGCGGCGATGATTTCCGGCCGGCGGCGGTAAGGCGGAGGGTCGGCAGAGACGATGGGTACGAGGAAGAAGATGTTTGGTCTCTAGGGTTTGTAATGGATTCGGACCGTTTTATTTAATATTCACGATTGAACCAGGGCCGTTAGATGATAGGAGATGAATGGCTGAGATCATGTGCCCCAAAACGACGTCGTTTTGGGGCGTCTCTGATGAGAGACCGGGTTGGGGACGGGTTGAGGACGGTTTTTTGATGATTTGGACGGGTGGGGAGGTTTTGGTTTGGGCTACAATTAGCCTGGGCCCAACATCAGGTTAGCTGATTTATAACTCTTTTTCTTCAATTCTTTTTTTTTTTTCATTTTTCTTTTGTTTATTCATTGCTTCAATTAAAAATCAAATTAAAGTTTAAATCTGAAAAATTTATTCAACCCACCTAATTAAATTATGATATCATTTTAAAGGAAATTAAAATCAAATCACGCAAATCAAAGTTTCTTTGTGTTTTTTGTATTTTGTAAAAAACCTAATACTAATTAGTCTAAACAAAAACCATGTAAAATCACATTCTAAATGCTCATATAATTTTTAATTTTTTATGACTTATCATGCATGAACAAATAAAAATATACACAAAAATACGCAATTAAATCCTAAAAATCGAATAATAAAAGGAAAAATCCTAATTCTAAGAATTCTGTAGGAGTAATTTTAGCGAGTCAAAAATCACATGCGCACATTAACGTCTAAAAATTACTAATATTGGCCTAATATTTTATGACAAATAACTAAATATATAAAAATATCCAAAATTATCATTTGTTGAAATAGTTAAAAAAGTGATGACAACTCATTAAGAATAGAATTCTCCTCTATGTTGAATATGTTCTTTTATTAGAATTACGACACAAATGATGATATTTTTCTTCTTTCGTTGGTCGACAAACCAAATTGAATCTTTTGCTGAAAAGCATGCATGAGCCCTGTATATTATGACTACTGCATAGAAGTTCAAATATAAAAGAATCTAATATACAAAAAAATTAGTTGATTTCAAATTTCTAAATTTTAGAAAATGACTTAGTAATTATTTTGTTCAATGTGAAAACTATTTACAAAGAGTAAAAAAAGGGGAATAATATTTCGCTAAAAGGTTTCTTGCTATAAAAAAATTAACATTTGTTGAAATAAATAGAAAAGAAATGATGATAATTCATTTAGAAATAGTTTTGTCAAATAAGTTCAACATTTTTGTATTAAACATTGGACACAAAGATGATACCTTCTTTTATTGATTGACGGAGTTAGCGAGACTAAGTTTCCTTTCCTCAGAGAAATATTTTGTTTTCATTGTTGCCTGAGCCTTATATGTCAGAACTAATTGCACACGAGTTTAAAACATAGAAATTTTAATATGTACTAAAATTTTAATTAATTTAAATACCTAAAATTTGAGAAAAACTTAAATCACACTTTTGTCTAGTTTGAAATGTATTTTTAATGGGCAAAGAAGACAAACAATATTTTGTTAAGGGTTTTCGTGTTTCTAATTAAATTTTGTGTATAATATATATTACTATAAGTATTTCTAATTTTGTGTATAATTTATTCTTTTTAAACTAAAAATGTTCTCTTTTTGAGAATATGTTGGACGTACACAAAGAGGGATGCGATTTTCATTAAGCATATAAATATATTATAGCTATCTATATCTTTATTTAAATTTGTGTATAATTCAGTTATGGCATATATCCTTTTTTGAGAAAGAATCAATTAAAATTTCTTTTTGTATTTTAAACATTAATTATAAGTTGAAATAATGATTCTATATTTAATACAAGCTTCGTATCTGACATTATTTGCAAACAATATACATTAATACAGGTATCTTATATATCATTATAGGTATTTTTAATTAAATTTTATGTATAAATTAGTTATGGTAGATATTCCTTCTTAAGAAAGAAATAATTAAATAAACATTTTTATTTATGAGTTTAATTAAGTTTTGTATAAAAATTCAATTATGGTAGGCATTTTTTTAAAGAAAGAATCAACTAAAATTTTGTTTTATATCGTGTACATTAATTTTAAGTTGAAATAAATATATAAATTGTTTATAATGTAAGAAAAAATAATCAGCAAAATATATTTTAATTACAAGAATAATTAAGTCATATTAATATTGACAAACCAAACAAATAGATACTTTATACATAAATAATTTTTTATATAATTATAAAATTTAAACTTAATAAGAAGAAATCTTAACCACTCGAATAAATAGCAAATAAATTACTATGTAAAAGAATATACATAAAATATAAATAATTCTATATATATATATATATATATATATATATATTTCAAAACATGTGCTAAAAAGAGGGTAGTAAACTTAATGTTAAGGTAAGTGGCATATTGAAAAAAGTCACTTTGTACTTTTTGGATAAAATCTAATAAGAGTTAAGGCAAATCGAATTTGATCAAATTTAATTTATAGGTATAAATCAACTAAGATTGACTCATATTTTTATTTTTAGATTTCAAACTTTCTAACAATAAGACTTGAAACACTATAAAGGAACTTATGTAATAATTTTTAGACTAATTAAGAGTTATATTTTAAAATTAAAACGTAATATTATTTTGGCTTTAGGTCAAAATATGTGTGTAAAAAGATAATTAAAATTTCTTAGTAGGGAAGAAAATATATAAAGAGAAAAATAGAGATAGTACAATAATATTTATATTTTAATTTTATTTTAAAATATATAAATTAAATTATTAAATAATACTCAAAAATATGATATATTTAAATGAGGAAAGTGCTCCGAGTAAGAGAATGATAGTGTCAAAATACATTAAATTTTAAGAATAACAAATTTACATCTATCGATGATTATTAATGGGGTAATAAGTAAGACATTAAGTTAATTTATAAGCTAATAAAAGTTCATACTACAGTGTAATAGTAGTAAGTGACAAATAATGCAATAACTATAGCAAAGAACAAAAAGAGAGAGAAAATCTGTCTAAAAATGTAGAAGGATAAGATTTATTTGAATTTGAGATGAAGAATAACGTGATAGAAAGAATTTTTCTAAAATAATATGATTTAATATGCTCAAACAAAACATACCACAACGTTATATGTTGAGTATTCCTTAATATTGACTATAAAATAAAATAAAGTGTCAAAATCAAGAGGTTGAGTTATTACAATATAAAGAAATACAGGTTATCCATTATGAGCTTTAAGAAATGGTTTCATTTCCTGCTTCTTAATTAATATCTAATAATTATTTATAATTTATATATAGAAGGTTTAATTATAAGATTGATTTGCACATTATTCAAATAATCCAAATTATAATTTGATATGGATTATGCCGCGCATCGCTCGAGTACTAATACTAATTTTGTATTAAACATTGGACAAAATGATGATACCTTCTTCTTTTATTGATTGACGGAGCAAATTATAATTTTAGTGAGACTAAATTTTCTTTTCCTCAGAGAAATATTTTGTTTCCATTCTTGCCTGAGCCTTATATGTTAGAACTAATTGCACACGAGTTTAAAACATAGAAACTTTAATATGTACTAAAATTTTAACTAATTTAAATTCCTAAAAATTTGAGAAAAACTTAAATCACACTTTTGTCTAGTTTGAAATATATTTTTAAATGGCAAAAACGACAAACGATATTTTCTTAAAAGCTTCCATACTTTTTTTTTATCATTATCATTATTATCATCATCATTATTATTATTATTATTATTATTATTATTATTATTATTATTACAAATTTTGGAATTATAACAACTAGAGAATTTAGCCCAAGTGTCGTATTACAAAAAATTATATCTTCCATTATTTAAATTTACAGTTCTGGTCCTTCTCAATGTCCATTGTCTAGTGTCGACGTGTTATTCTTTATTGGAATGTTTATCTAGTTATACTATATTAGAAATTTATTTATTAATATTATTTATGTTTTGTAGTTCGTAATAAGTATTTAAATTTTTCTTACAATGATATAGATTGCTATTTAAAAGGGTCTCATTCCATTATTAGTGCCTTCAATTAAGAAATTCAAAATATCATTTCCTTTTTTTCCCTCTCCTCTGTTTTTATTTTTACATCAAGATCCCTTAATCTACCCCCATAATCTTCATCTTCTCTCTTCTCACAATTGCCGACAGCTTTATATTATTAAATCATCAGTTGCATTATTCTTTTCCTAGGAGATCGGACAACACTGAAAATGAATAAATATCTAGGCATTGTATGATAATTGTATCACAATTATATTTGAATTTTATTAGATGCATCAATGTGTAAAAACATAAATGTATCATACTTGTATCACAATTGTATCTAACTTGTAGATGGTACATTAATATTCCAAAATAATACGTAATACAATACTAATAAATTAATATATAATTATCATAATTTATGATGCAAACCGTGAAATTCGTCATGAACTCAGAATTGCTCATAATTTAGATACTAATTTGATACAATTCTGAAAGAATTCTTACAAAATTCTGGTACAATTATAATACAACTTAAACTGACCTTAAACTTAAACTGATATAACATCATATTATACTTGTATTGGTATTGTATCATATATTATTTTAGGTACAAATTGTGATACAGTTATGATACAATCGTGATATAATTCTAAATTTTGATACAACTTTGATCTTCATCTTTTTCAAGTTTCAATTTAAAACATCCACCTGAACCAACTCTAAACTTAAATTATGATACAATATTGTATTTTAATAGCATCACTACTGTCACGACCCGAATTTTTCACCCTCGAAAGTCGTGATGGCGCCCACTAAAGTGAGCTAGGAAAGCTAATTATTTGAACAATTTACCTTTTATATCCTTTAACGGTTAAGAAGAAATAACATTTAAACAGCGGAATTAACGTGAGCGGAAGAAAAATAATAAGCTATCTGAACATGAATATCTAATATAATTGTTTGAGTCTCGACTATCCAGAACTCCGTCACAGTTTTACAGACGGTCTAAGAATGTTACAAATAAAGGTCTGAAAGAAATAAATACAACACTATCTCTCGAAATGCATGAAAGAAACAGAAATAGTAGATACAAGAAGACGCCAAGTCCTGCGTAATGCCTGCAGGGCTACCTTAGGTCACCTGATGAACAAGAATCAGCAATCTCACCACGGTCCATAGTCTACAATACGGAGGTCTGTACAAAAGAGTGTAGAGTGTAGTATCAGCACAACCGACCATATGTGTTGGTAAGTGTCTATCCTAACCTTAGAGAAGTAGTGACGAGGCTAGGACCAGACCACCAAATAAACTTGTGCAGTTATATAATATACATCGAAAAATAAACCAGGAATAAACAAGTAAGTATGGGAGGGGAAACATGCTTCGGGAATAACGTAAAAAATAAATATCAAAAGAACTATAAAGGAATCAAAATCTAACCACAAACAAGAGTAAGGAAAATAAGGCAGATTCTACTTTTCTTTCACATCTTATGGTAGGTGTACCACCCGCTCCTATTTTATTATATCTTATGGTAGGCGTTCCACCAGCTCCCATTTTATTATATCTAGTGGTAGGCATACCACCCACTTCTATTTTATTATATTTTATGATAGGCGTACCACCCACTCCCATTTTATAATATCTTGTGGTAGGCGTACCACCCGCTCCCATTTTATATATCTTTGTTGCGGCGTGCAACCCGATCCCATTTCATTATTTTTATTGCGGCGTGCAACCCGATCCCATTTCATTATATTTTTTTGCGGCGTGAAACCCGATCCATATATAATATTATCACGGAATACAACCTGATCCATTTATAATATTATTGCGGCGTGCAACCCGATCCATATATAATATAGTTGCGGCATGCAACCTGATCCGTATGTAATATTATTGCGGCGTGCAACCTAATCCATATATAGTATTGTTGCGGTGTGCAACCCGATTCATATATATATTGTTGCAGTGTGCAACCCGATCCATATATAATATTTACAATTATAATGAGAGCCCCAACCAGGGATTTATAAGGTTTACACTAACACGGAGATGGATTCGACATCATAAGAAAATACGTCACGGCAAGGAAGAAACAACTATAACCAAACTTGTTCCAAAATCTAACTACCCCAACTATAACTCAACTTGCTCCAACATCTAACTACATCGGCTACAATCAAACCTGTTTCAACATCTAACTCCCTGAGCTATAATCAAACTTGTTACAACACCTAACTATCTCCGCTATAACCAAACTTGTCCTACACCCAACTACCTCAGCTATTACCATAATCCCTATCTAACACAAACAATCATCAACCTAAGCATCCGTAAAGTCAATTAAGAACACAATGTAAGGGAATCACAACTCAACACTAGCTCGGCAAAGGGGCAACATAATGATCTTTTCTCTTTCTCATTGTTACTTCATAATTCGCTTCGCAACCCGAGCTAATGCTCTAGAGTTTCAATTACCAACTATACTTTCACAATTCGTTATACAACTGGAGCCAGCGCTCTACAATGTTTATAGGTCACAATTCCTTCCACAACTTTTCACAACAAATGGAAATCTTCACCAAGGCATGAATAATACAACGAAATCATGAAAATCACAATATAAGACTGACGGCCAACTTGACACTAACGTACAGATACTCGTCACAATGCCTATATGTCGTACTCAACAAGAAGCAAATAGCAAATAGGACACAACTCTTAATCCATCAAGCTAAGGTTAGACCAAACATTTACCTCGATGCCACGAACACAATTCACGATTCAATTATAGCTTTACCCCTTGATTCCACCACTAATTTGCTCGTATCTAGTCACAAGTTACTTAATTACATTAATAAATGCTAAATGAATCAACCCCAATGCATGAAAATGAGTTTTCCAAAGTTTTACCAAAAATGTCAAAAATCGCCCCCCCCCCCACATGGTCATAATTTGAGGTTCGAACCAAAACCCGATTATCCATTCCCCCAAGAACTCAAATGTATAATTTATTTTGAAATCGAATCTCAAATTGAGGTCCAAATCCCCAATTTTACAAAAACCTAGGTTCTACCCTAAACACCCAATTTTCCCCATGAAAATCTTTGATTTTAAGTTGAAATCATGTTAAACGGTGTTAATGATTGAAGAAAACTAGTTAAAAATGACTTACAATTGATTTGGAAGGAAAGTTGCCCTTGAAAAGTCGCCCTAGTGTGTTTATATTTTGAAAAAATGGATTTAAAATCGGCTAAGTATCAAAGTTGCAAGTCTTAATTATGGGAATTGCGAACAAGGGTTCGCAATTGCAAACCCCCGACCTTTGCTGGCTTGGGAATTGTGAACATGGGTTTGGGAATTGCGAACATGGGTTTGGGAATTGGGAAGCCTAGGAATTGCGAACATGGATTTGGGAATTGCGAAGCCTGGGAATTGCGAAGGAAGGTTGGTAAATGCGAAGCCTACAGGCCTGCAATTCTGTAAGTCCAAAATTTTACCACGTGGCTTATCCAAAACTCAACCGAGCCCTCGGGGCTCCAAATCAAATATACACACAACCTCAAAAACATCCTAAGGACTTATTTGTGTACTCAAATCACCAAAATAACATCATGAACATCCAATTAAACCTCAAGATCAAGGAAATTTCTCAAAACTTATTTAAACATCAGATTTGCATTTAAGGTCCAAATCACGTCAAATGAATTCCGCTTCTTACCAAACTACAAAAAATTATCATAAATCATACATAAGACCTGTACCGGGCGTCGGAACCAAAATACGGGCCCGATACCAACACGTTCTATTCAAAATCCATTTCCAAACCTTATAAACAATTTCAGAAAATATTTGTCTTTGAAAATTCATTTCTCGGGCTTGGGACCTCGAAATTCGATTTCGGGCATACACGCAAGTCCCATATTTTGCTACCGTCAATTCATGGGTCTGGGTCTGTTTACCCAAAACTTAGATCGAAGTCGAATTAATTAATTTTATAGTCAAAATTTATCATTTTTTACAGATTTTCTCATTTAAGCTTTCCGGCTACACACCCGGACTACATATGTAAATCGAGGCAATGCTAAAAAAGGTTTTTAAGGCCTCAGAATATAGAATTCAATTTAAAAGTAAGTGATGACCTTTTGGATCATCACATTCTCCACCTGTAAAACAACCGTTCGTCTTTGAATGGACAAGAGGAGGAAGTACCTGCGTGGGGGAAAATATGGGGATAATAGCTCCGCATATTGGACTCGGACTCCCAGGTCGATGCCTCAGCAGGCTGACCTCTCCACTGAACAAGCACAAAAGGAAAACTCTTCGATCTCAACTGATGAACCTGCCGGTCTAGAATAGCTACCGACTCCTCCTCATAGGACAAGTCCTTGTCCAACTGGGGCACTGCTGAAATCTAACACGTCTGATGGATCTCCGTGATATTTCCGAAGCATGGACACATGAAACACTGGATGCACGACGGCAATGCAATTCTATAAGCCACCTCTTCCACTCGATCAAGAATCTCAAATGGGCCAATGAACCTAGGGCTAAGCTTGATCTTCTTCCCAAATCTCATCAAGCCCCTCATAGGCGACACTCGAAGCAATACCCGCTCACCGACCATGAAAGACAAATCTTGAAACTTGCGGTCGGCATAACTCTTTTGCCTGGACTGAGCTATATGAAACCTATCCTGAATGATCCTGACCTTGTCCAAGGCATCCCGAACCAGATCTACCTAACAACCGATCCTCTTCCAGCTCAAACCATCCAACCAGAGACTGATTCCGTCTACCATATAAAGCCTCATAGGGAGCCATCTGAATGCTCAATTGGTAGCTATTATTGCAGGCAAACTCCGTTGAAGGCAAAAACTGATCCCACAAGCCTCCAAAGTCAATGATACAAGCTCAGAGCATATCCTCCAAAATCTGAATAGTCCGCTCGGACTGCCCGTCCATCTGACGATGGGAATGTTGTACTCAACTCAACCTGCGGGCCCAACTCTCGCTGAACTGCTCTCAAGAAACATATGGCAAACTACGTACCTCGGTCTGAAATGATTGACATGGGAACACCATGAAGACAAACAATCTCCCAGATATAGATCTCAGCTAACCTCTCGGAAGAATAGGAGACTGCCATAGGAATGAAATGTCCTGACTTGGTTAGTATATCAACAATGATCCATACTGCGTCGAACTTCTTCTGAGTCCGCGGGAGTCTAAAAATGAAATCTATAGTAATCCGCTCCCACTTCCACTCGGGAATCTCAATCCTCTAAAATGAACTACCAGGCCTCTGATGCTCATACTTAACCTGCTGACAATTCAAACATCGAGCCACATATGCAACGATATCTTTCTTCATTCTCCGCCACCAATAATGCTGCTGTAAATCCTGATACATTTTCACGGCGCCCGGATGAATAGAGTACTGGGAACTATGGGCCTCCGCTAAAATAAAATCTCGAAGTCCATCCACCTTAGGCGCACAGACTCGACCCTCCAATCTCAAAACTTCATCATCACCCAAGGTAACCTACTTTGGCACTTCCATTCAGCACCGTGTCTCTAAGAAAATACAAATGAGAATCATCATACTGCCTATGCTCCAATAATAAAGAACGAGCGACTATGCAAGCTAACACGCGGTTTGGCTCAGAAATATCCAACCTGACGAACTGATTGGCCAAAGCCTGAACATCCAAAGCAAGCGGTCTCTCACCGACTGGAATATTAAGCAAGACTGCCTATACTGGCTGACTTCCTACCCAAAGCATTGACCACCATATTGACCTTTCCTAGATGATATAGGATGGTGATATCATAATCCTTCTACAACTCCAACCACCTCCTCTGCCTCAAATTAAACTCCTTTTTCTTGAACAAATACTTAAAACTCTTGTGATATGTGAACACCTCACATGCCACGCCATACAGATAATGCCTCCAAATCTTCAATACGTAGACAATGGCTGCCAACTACAAATCATGAACTGGATAGTTCTTCTCATGAATCTTCAACTACCGCGAAGCATAGGCAATGACCTTACCATCATGCATCAACACTACACCAAGTCCAATACGAGATGTATCACAATAAACTGTATATGGCCCTGAACCTATAGGCAAAACAAACATCGGTGCCATATTTAGAGCTATCTTGAGCTTCTAAAAGCTCGCCTCACACTTATCCAACCATCTGAACTGGGCACCCTTCTAGGTCAACCTAGTTATCGGGGATGCAATAGATGAAAACCCCTCCACGAACCGACGATAGTAGCCTGCCAATCCCAAAAAAACCGAATCTCTATAGCTCATGCTGGTCTAGGCCATTTCTTGATTACCTCAATCTTCTTCGGATCAACCTGAATACCCTCTGCTGGTACAACATGAACCATAAATGCAACTGAACTCAACCAAAACTCACATTTCGAGAACTTATCATATAACTGATTATCCCTTAGAGTTTGAAGAACCACTCTAAGGTGTTGCTCGTGCTCCTCTCGGCTGTGAGAGTATATCAAAATATCATCAATAAAGACTATCACGAACGAATCCAAATAAGGCCTGAACACCCTGTTCATCAAGTCTATAAAAGCTACTGGGGCATTTGTCAACCCGTATGACATAACCAAGAACTCATAATGCATGTACTGAGTACAAAAAGTTGTCTTAGGGACATCGACTTTCCTAATCCTCAACTGATAGTAGCCAGATATCAAATAAATCTTCGAAAATACCTTGACACCCTGAAACTGATCAAACAAATCATCAATCCTCGGCAATGGATACTTGTTCTTGATTGTAACCTTGTTCAACTGCCACTAATCAACACATTCTCATTGACCCATCCTTCTTCCTAACAAACAACACCGCTGCACCCCAAGTTGAACACTGAGCTTAATGAAACCCTTCTCAAGCAAGTCTTGCAACTGCTCCTTCAACTTTTTCAACTCTGGCGGGGCCACAGGATACAGCGGGATAGAAATAGGCTGAGTGCTCGGAGCTAAATCAATGCAAAAGTTAATATCTTTGTCGGGCGGCATACCCGGTAGATCTAAAAGGAATACCTCAAGAAACTCACGTACAACGGGCGTAGAATCAATAGAAGGAACCTCAACACTAAAATCACGAACATATGCTAAATAGGACAAACACCCCTTCTCGATCATACACCGATCCTTCACATAAGAGATAACTCTTTGGGTATAACGACCGGGAGTCCTTCTCCACTCTAAACGAGGCAAACCCCATAACGCTAAGTTCATAGTCTTGGCATGACAGTCCAAGATAGCATGGTAAGGTGATAACCCGTCCATCCCCAATATAACACCGAGGTCATCTATTTCCAGAAGAAGCAAATCTACACGAGTCTCAAGACCTCTAATAACTATTATACATGAAGAATGGACGCGATCCATCATAATAGAATCACCCACCATTGTAGACACATAAACAAGGGCACTCAAAGAATTACTAGGCATGACCAGATACGGCGCAAAATAAAATCAAAGCTTCTATACCACAAACCAGAACAATACATGCACCTCCACCTCTAATACCTTTACCTCCACTTAAAGCATCTCTACCCCCACCTCTAATACCTCTACCTCCCCCTCTAATACCTCTCTCTCAGTGATGTGGATAAACTTCTCCAGGAATAGCTGCGTGAATTGCTCCCAAGTAGAAGCTGGAGATCTAGCTAGTCTAGCCAAGCAATAAGCTCTCCACCAAGTCTTGGCGGATCCAGACAAGCAAAAAGTAGCAAAGTCGACCCCATTGGTCTCAAGTATACCCATGTTCAGGAGAACCTCATGACAGCTGTCTAGAAAATCTTAGGGATCCTCAGAAGATGCATCGCTGAAAGTAGCAGTGAAGAGCTTGGTGAAACTTATCCAACATCCACAAAGCCTCCGAAGAAATAGCTGATCTATCACCGGTTTGTGCTACTACTCGGCTGAAGAAGCTGTACATGACCTCACCATTCGTGAAAGGACAAGAGTAAATGTTTCAATTTAGCATTGGGAAACCAATCCACACGACAAGAAAGAACAATGTGATGTTTTCCTAACTCTTTAGTCTCTAGGGATAAACACAGACGTCTCCGTACCGATCACTCAGACTCTACTAACCTTGTCCGTGAACTGTAAGACCCATGTAACCTAGAGCTCTGATACCAACTTGTCACGACCCCGATTTTCCACCCTCAAGAGTCGTGATGGCGCCTACTAATCTGAGCTAGAAAAGTCATATAACCTAGAGCTCTGATACCAACTTGTCACGACCCCGATTTTCCACCCTCAAGAGTTGTGATGACGCCTACTAATCTGAGCTAGAAAAGCCAATTATTTGAATAATTTAAATTTTTCCCCATTTTATTCCTTTAACAGTTAAGAAAAAATAACATTTAAACAACGAAAATAACATAACGGAAGAAAAATAATAAGCTATCTAAACATGAATATCTAATACAATCATTTGAGTCTCAACTACCCAGAACTGGTGTCAAAGATTCATAGACGTTCTAAGAATACAACAAATAAAGGTCTGAAAGAAATAAATACAACACTGTCTTTGGAAATGCATGAAAGAAACAGGAATAGTAGATCGAAGAAGACGCCAAGGCCTGCGGATGCATGTAGGGCTATCTCGGGTCACCTGATGAATAAGAATCAGCAATCTTACTACGGTCTGAAGTCTAAACACTGGGTCTGCACAAAAGAGTTAGAGTGTAGTATCAGCACAACCGACCACATGTGCTGGTAAGTGTCCAGCCTAACCTTAGTGAAGTAGTGACGAGGCTAGGACCAGATCACCAAATAAATATGTGAAGTTATATAATATACACCGGAAAGTAAAGCAGGAATAAACAAGTAACGATATGAGGGGAAACATGCTTCAGGAATAACAGTTAAAAACAAAATATCAAAAAAACTATAAAGGAATCAAGATCCAACCACTAACAAGAGTAAAGAAAACAAGGCAGATTCTACTTTCTTTTCATATCTTGTGGTATTTGTACCATCCGCTCCTATTTTATTATATCTTGGGGTAGGCGTACCACCCGCTCCCATTTAATTATATCTTGTGGTAGGCGTACCACCCGCTCCTATTTTATTATATCTTGTTGTAGGCATACCACCCACTTCTTTTATTATATTTTGTGGTAGATGTACCACCTGCTCCCATTTTATTATATCTTTGTTGCGGCGTGCAACCCGATCTATATATAATATTGTTGTGGCGTACAATCCGATCCATATAATATTATTGCAGCGTGCAACCCGATCGATATACAATATTATTGCGGCGTGCAACCCGATCCATATATAATATTGTTGCGGCATGCAATCCGATCTATATATAATATTATTGCAGCGTGCAACCCGATCCATAGATAATATTGTTGCGACGTGCAACCCGATCCATATATAATATTATTGCGTTGTGCAACCCAATCCATATATAATATTTACAATTATAATGAGAGTCCCGACAAGGGATTTATAAGGTCTACACTAACCCGGAGAGGGATTCGTCAGCATAAGAAAATACGTCTCGGCAAGGAAGAAACAACTATAGCCAAACTTATTCCAACATCGAACTAGCTCAACTATAACTCAACTTGCTCCAACATCTAATTGTCTCAGCTACAATCAAACTTGTTCTAACATCTAATAACTCAACTATAATCAAACGTGTTACAACACCTAACTACCTCTGCTATAACCAAACTTGTTCCTACATCTAACTACCTCAGCTATCACCATAATCCCTACCCAACACAAAGAATCATTAACCTAAACATCCGTAATGTCAATTAAGAACACAATGCAAGGGAATCACAATTCATCACTAGCCCAACAAAGGGGCAACATAATGATCTCTTTTCTTTCTCAGTGTTACTTCACAATTCGCTTCGCAACTCGAGCTAATGCCCTAGAGTTTTAATTATCACTTATACTTTCACAATTCGTTATACAATTAGAACCAACGCTCTACAATGTTTATAGGTCATAATTCCTTCCACGACTTTACACAACAAATGGAAATCTTCACCAAGGCATGAATAATACAACGAAATCATAAAAATCACAATATAAAACCGACGGTCATGCTTGATACTAAAGTATAGACACTCGTCACCATGCCTATACGTAGTACTCAACAAGAATCAAATAGCAAATAGGACACATTTCCTAATCCCTCAAGCAAAGATCAGACCAAACACTTACCTCGACGCCACGAACACAATTCACGATTCAATTATAGCTTTACCCCTTGATTCCACCACCAACTCGCTATCTAGTCACAAGTTACTTAATTACATTAGTAAACGCTAAATAAATCAACCCCAACACATAAAAATGAGTTTTCCAAAGTTTTACCCAAAAAGTCAAAAATTTGCCCCGGGCCCACATGGTCAAGACCCAAGAACCAAAACTCGATTACACATTCTCCTACGAACACAAATATATAATTTTAAAATCTAACCTTAAATTAAGGTCCAAATTCCTAATTTTTAAAAAACCTAAGTTCTACCCAAAACACCCAATTTCTCCCTTGAAAATCTTTGATTTTAAGTTGAAATCATGTTAAAAGATGTTAATGATTGAATAAAACTAGTTAAAAATGACTTACAATTAATTTGGAAGGAAAGTTGCTCTTGAAAAATTTCCCTAGTGTGTTTATGTTTTTAAAAGATGTGAAAAATGGGTGTAAAATCAGCTAAACAAAAGTTGTAGGTCTCAGTTATGGGAACTGTGAACAGGGGTTCGCAATTGCGAACCACAATCTCTGATGGCTTGGGAACTGCGAACATGAGTTTGAGAATTACGAAGCTCTGGAGTTGCGAACGTGCCTTTGGGAATTGCGAAGCTTGGGAATTTCGAACATGGGTTTGGCAATTGCGAAGCCTGGGAATTGTGAACATAGGTTTGGGAATTGTGAAGCCTGGGAATTGCGTAGAGAGGTTGGGAAATGCGAAGCCTGCAGGCCTGCAATTCCTTAAGTTTAAAATTTCACCCCGTGGCCGATCCAAAACTCACTCTAGCCTTCGGGGCTCCAAACCAAATATATACACAACCTCAAAAATATCCTACGGACTTATTCGTGTACTCAAATCACCAAAATAACATCATGAACATCGAATTAAACCTCAAGATCAATGAAATTTCTCAAAACTTCTTTAAACATCAGATTTGCATTTAAGGTCTGAATCACGTCATTGGATTCCATTTCTTACCAAACTTTATAGAATTATCTTAAATCATATATAAGAGCTGTACCGTGTATCAGAACCAAAATACAGGCCCGATACCAACATGTTCTAATCAAAATCCATTTCCAAACCTTATAAACAATTTTATAAAATAATTTTCTTCAAAAATTCATTTCTCGGGCTTGGGACCTCGAAATTCGATTTAGGGTATATGCCCAAGTCCCATATTTTTCTACGGATCCTCCGTGACCGTCAAATCACGGATCCGAATCAGTTTACACAAAATGTTGACCGAAATCAAATTAATTTATTTTAAAGTCAAAATTTATCATTTTTTACAAATATTCTCATTTAAGCTTTTCGGTTACGCGCTCGGACTGCGCAGGTAAATTGAGGCAATGCTAAAAGAGGTTTTTAAGGTCTCGAAACATAGAATTCAATTTAAAAGACAACTAATATATTAGAACTGTCTTAGATATTTATGTATCAAATACAACTCAGATACAATTATGATACAACTATCCTACAATCGTAATACAATTCTGAAACTTCTTCTTCCTCGAGTTTCAATTTAAAATTCAACCTAAAACCAAATTTAAACTTAACCAATCTCTATTAGAATTGAGATATAATCTCTAAAGGATATTTTCAATCGTTTTCAAGAACACCCAATCCAAAGAAATGACAAATTCATCAAATCCGAATATCTATTGCAAAACTTCGAAACTTTTTAATGGTATGTCAATGGCAGACCCCTCTGCCTGCAATTTCAGAGATAATGTCGATGAATTTTTCAATAGTTGAACTTTTAATTGTTGTAGGTGGAATTGATTCAAAAAAATCTATGATGCTACAATTTTTAGAGAGATAATAGTTCAATTTGTATGACAGAGAGATTAATTGATTTGTATGAAAAAGAGAATGACTTTAAGATTATTTGAAATTAGGAAGAAAATCGTGATTGTAGGAGGCTAATTAAGTTGATAGATGGGGATGGGAGATATAGTTACAAATAAATTCCTATATTTAAGAGATACGTCTTTTGTCAATGATTTTGTACATAAATAGTAAATATAAATACACATTATACATAATTTTTAAGAAACCTAAAGAAAAGAGGTTAATAATTTTTTTATATATTATAGTTAGATAAAAATCCCTTCTTTATTCGTAGCTCATTCCAAAAGAAAAATAAAATCCTAAAAGAAGTGAAACAATAACGATGAACATTCCCAAATGCGAGATGATTATCACTCGAGAACCTCTTTATCTGATTGAAACTTTCGCCTCGAAGGGTAATATATGATCCTGTTTCAGCTCTATCTGATGTTTTCTTTATTTTCTCTAACCATACCAACAACAACAACAACAACTATCCAGTATACTCCCACCAAATGGGATCTGGGGAGGGTAATATGTAGACAAGCCTTACCCCTACCCGAAAGGGCAGAGAGGCTGTTTCCAATCGACTCCCGGCTCATAGGATAAAAGGAAAAACAGCAATAAAACAAAAACAAAGACAAAAACAGAAACAATAAAACATTAGTAACTCCAGCAGAAATAGCGTAAATAATTATCTAAACATACGAAACATAAATACAATCGCATGCAATAATATCATACAGTAACTACCATAGCTAACAGCCATAGGGTCTCTAACCATACCAGATTATTCTAATTGCTTAAATTTCCTTGCTCTTACTTAGAATAAGATGCTTGTGAATAAGTGTCATTAAACTTTTTGAAAGATTTCAATTTGTTGATTGTGATGACATATTGTAGAAAGAACTGTATAAGCCCATATACATGAACATTGAGAAGTCAGCTCATGGCTTCACACTTTTAGCTACCTTTAAAACTCTCTCCCGCAGAGACACACACATGCCCACATACATGATATTTCAAGATTGAAAGCACACGAGGTGCCAATTAATGGATGGCGTGAGAAGGTACATCACTCCATTCCTGTGGTATTCAACATGCCTATATAACATTACTTTCACATTTAGTTGAAATCAGCCAAGGGTAGCATACACATTAACGAGCGAGATAGAACGTGATGGATAGTAAGAAAAAGAATTGCATTAGCAACTTCCAGATGCCTCTGCACTATCCAAAGTACACCAAAGAGGACTATCAGCACATGCCCGAGTGGATGATAGACAGGCTTCTTGCTGAATATGGTTTACCTGCTGATGGCGACTTGGCTAACAAGCGAAAATTTGCCATGGGTGCATTTATTTGGCCCAATTCCCCAGCCAAGCCCTCATCCCATCTAAACTAAATCTCACCAATCACCTTTTGTTAACAAAATTGTAGGAGCAGCTGCTGTTCAGAATAAGTAATGAAGCATCTGTCACCTCTCTTTCGAAGTGCTGTTCTACAACTACTCATATATGTCAATATATGAGAAAATACAACGTACTTCTATATCTTTATACGCATCTGAAGATGATCTATCTTGTATTGCAATTGAATTATACTATAGAGAGCAATAAAGCCATGAATTAAATTTGGAATTAGTTTTAAACGAAAAAAAAAAAGAAAGGAAGGGAAAAGAACCATAAAACCAAAGATAAACAAACGACCAGGTCGGAGCACCTTCCGGACTTGCAAATATCAGTTATGACTTTATGGAAACTTTCCAGGTATTATCTACTTACATACAGACAACAAAAAGAGTCAGTTGGTCCACTCTACGTATACACAAGAATGGTTGTTTTTGTATGCCTTCCAAGTGTAGAAGGGTTACAGTCACTACAGATGGGATAGAAGGAAATAAAAAATAACCTGATTGTGAAAGCTCATACAACGATATGGTCTAACATGGACCAGAAACCGGGGTTCCCCATAAAACATTGAAAACATAAAGGTTCCTTGTAAGAGATCTGGATACTGTACGTGACCTCCCAAAAGGAATGAGAGCAGACACCAGCATTTGCTTCTTAAATAGTTATGGTCAATGATCAGTTCTATCTGTTTGAGGTGCAATTTCTCCATGAGAAATCAAGTTCTCACCCGTCACTGGCGAGCTAGACAATGACCCATGAATCTGCCATTGATTCTTTTGAGGATAAGATTTCATCTTGCAGACAGTTAAATATGAATATTGGAAGTAAGAGAAACCTACCAAGGAAGGCGACTTCAAAGTCAAGGAGTCACGGGCAGGGGTTACAGATGAATCTGAAGGCCTGTGGAACAGCAAATGTGCAATAGATCGATCTATAGGGTTCGTGTCTGTTTCGATGTCCATATATCCTGTGGACCTGAAATACAACCCCTTCGATGTTACTGACCAAAAAGTGATGTCAAAAAAGAGATAGAATCTGTTACATGCGTTGCTCACCAGCTCCACACAGGAACCCAGCACCCCTGCCCGATTTGCTTTTTAAAGTATCGTTTCTGACTTGACATAGTATCCCTCTTTCTTAACCAACAGTACTTTTTGACATTTAATAAATCGATGACTTATAATAAGAAAAACAACCAACGTATTTTGTCAGAATACACACACACCTGCAGTACCATCCTGTCAATCGAGACACATGTCATGCATAAAACTCATCTAATATTATCTTTACACTTCATTATGTATTTTGTATGCCATTTATCAATCCTTTAGGTAAGTTTATGTACACATTTATGTTCTACAGTTCATATAGGGAATGATAACAATCAATTCTTTTGATACATAACTTTATCTACCGCATTTATATTTTACAGTTGATATGTTGAATATACCACTCTTACTGAGCTAAATCCTTGCTTCTACTGTTAAATATGTGAACTAAATCCAAATTTCAGGATTTTTAGGTAGAAGTCAAGGACACTATTAGTTTAAAGATCTTATTCTTAGTACCAAATTTGAGCATTCAAAGAAGAATGCCGTTCCAGAACTGTCGACTATTAGTCGATGGCACCTAGAACTAGTTAAGAACAATTCAGAAACATCAACTTTGTTTTTGTTTTTGTTTTAATGCAGCTTTTCATTTTATCCTATGCGCCGAGGGTCGAATGGAAACAGCCTCTCTACCCTTTCGGGTAGGGGTAAGGCTCGTCTACATATTACCCTCCCCAGACCCCACCTGGTGGGAATATACTGGATAGTTGTTGTTGTTGTTGTATCACTTTCTTCCTGCACAGTTTATGAAGTATTGATTCATCCACATCTTCTGAGATCGACCCTGTCTGTCTACTCAAGCGATTATCTCTAGCGCGGAAAAACCTGCCTCGAGGATATTGTAGGAGACCATCTGCCTATCACCAACAGGAGCTGCAGCATATGGAAACCACAAGGGATTCATCCAAAATTACCGTTTTAGTTGTTTAGTGACTTTTTCTTTGATTTTCATTATTGATGTTCTACGTATAGAACTAGTACAATATTTTTTATAAGACGGGTAGTACTAGTATAATTCCACTCCATACCATTAATTTCACCTGGCCAATGGCTAATCTCAACAAATAAACTTGTATAGACAAGCTCTATTGTAGAAGAATATAACTCAATCAACAAACATCTGCACAGAAGTACTAGATTTAAATTAGGGTGCTACTACTTAAAGTTGGGTTAGTATTCAACAACTCACCAAACATGCCATCGTTGAACCAAGCAAAGCCAAGTGCAACAATGATGTCAAAATTAAACAATCAATCAACTATACAAACTAATAGCATATGATTAATTCACCCCAAAAAAAGGCAACATATATAGTTTAACAATGCCATCGTTGAACCAAGCAAAACCAAGCTCAACAATGATGTCGAACTTAAACAACCAATCAACTATATAAACTAATACCAGATGATTAATTAACAAACAAAAGAAAAAAGACAATATAGGAGAAGTAATATGAAAGAGCCAAGACAACACGCTATTCAGCAACTAATGCATATAAATGTAGATACTGAGAAAGGATCCATACTTGTTTGTTCCCTCGTTAATCAATGATCCGCTGGCACCTCCATCATCTCCAGAGCCATTATTGAGATTAGCATGTCTATGCCTTTGTTCAGCACTCCGAGCCAACCGGTACAAGCTATCCCTTATACATAGCTTTGTCCGTATGTCCAACTAAACCAAGAAAGTTGAAAGTCATCAATTTTACAAAGATGCAAATACTAAGAAGTCAATTTCAACTACAGGTATAACTTTGAACACCCACTTTTGACACATCTCTAACAAGCCCATCCTAGCCAAAGTACACTGGACTGACATATGAATAGTTACCAGACAATACAGAAATATAAGTCATACGTTTGGATGATTTCTGCATAATCAGCCTAAAAAGAACCAAATATGATTGCAGCTTGGTGATGAAGTATGAAACAGCCTAAATATACCAATCACTTGCCTACCTCTTGCAACAGCGACATGCACTAAAAAGACCATCCTGAAGCACGCACAAAACGACGAGTGTGCAACTGCTATATCACACCTTTCTAAAAAATCTGAACAGTCCCGTGATGTATGTGTGCAGCAACAAGAGAGTGTAGCAGGAGATCTTTGATATACTACATCTCTCTTCAACTATTGTAAGATGAAATACTTTGAGATACAGGAAGTATAGGAATATGAAATGTTTTTATATATATGACACCAGATCAAGAAAATAACTGTGATTAGTACCAAGACTGATTTGCACAACACCAGCCTACTTTGAACAAGAATATGAGAGCATGTCAGACATGCAAAGTTGATGAAACTCTTTTGCAGCTTAAACTCTTAATAAATTCATGATCAAAGAAGAAGAAGATTATAACACAGTAAATTTCATAGTGGGACTGACTACCTGTTCCATGACACGTTGAAGCTGATGAAAATTAGCTGCTTCTTCTGAAATTTCATCCAATCCAGAACTTATAGAAGAGTACTCCTGTACAACTGACGATCCTAATTCTGCTGGAATCCCCATGCCAACCCCTTCAAGATCACGGTTAGTTTCAACCTTAACTCCAGATTGGTGGAATAACTTCTTCACATTTTCATTTATTGCCATAGCAGCCACCTGAAAATAAGGATCAGGAGAACCCTCCATGGAGTGTACCTGATTTGATGCATAGGAGTCCTTGGGAGAAGGAGACATGAGACCGTTATTTTCATACTTCGTAATTGGTAGAGTTGGATGGAGAGCACTCCTATCTGAATGACCATAATCTGAATGCATGTAAGAAAAGCTACCCCCCAAATAGCCAAAATCGGGCACTTGAGCTTGCTTTTGCTGCGGGACACCTGCAGATGTGAAATTCACTTGAGTCCTTGGGGCACCAGAAGGATGTTTCTTCTCTTCTGGAGGGCTATCAGTGTAATTGAATGTGTCGGCTTTTTCTTGATAACCACATTTTCTTTTCCCCTCAGATCGATTTTGATGCTTGGAGTGTTTCTTTTGCATGCTATTCTGGAAAGAAGACACCACAAGAAATTTAAAAATAGAAGGAATAATTGTTCACATCAGAATCAATGCGTTTACTAAGAAGCTGATGGTATCAAAGACATGATCATCCAGAAACTCAGGAACTGTTCCTTCAACCAACACTAAAATTCAAAGAGGAAGAATGCACTAAATTATAACTACCATCTATTCTTTACTCACCACTACATCGTTGCTGATTCTTGGTTGGTTATTAGATGCAATCTCGACCTGTACTCCACCGCCCTGTACCCCAGCCTTCTTCAAAACAACCACCTTATAGGTAAGCTGATGCAAAATATGATTTTAAAGATAAAAAAGAATGATATTCACAGAGACTGAGTAATATACCTTCTTGTCAGGTACTAACTCGCACTCTGAATTACTTGATTCATTTACAAAAGACAAATGACTCAGATTTACCGATTCATTTTCCTTGGGGGACCATGAACTGCCATTATAGCCAAGTGATTGATTTTTAGTGACAGAAGTATTAGTTGATACATTTGTTTCCTTTAGCTTTGAAGTTTCATGACTTGCAGATGTACTTCCAAGTGCAGTGGATGCTGGACATGGAAACTTAAAAGCTGACGTCAATCCATCTCCAGATCCATCAATAACATCTGATGATGAAAGCCAACCTAGGTCATCTTCACCACCAGGTCCAAATCCAAATGTTGAATCACAAATCCTGAAATACATTAGCATTGTTAGTATTTTTAAACAGACTATTCATTTTTTCTACATTCACATCATAAGCTGGCATAGATGTCATGGGTATAATCTTTTTTTTTTTAATTTTGTTCACATCTAACCCCCTAAAAAGGATAAAAGGATGAATAAAGTCCATTTGACTAAAATGAAGAAAGCAATTACCTGAACATCCTGTCAACATCCTCAAAATTCTCTATCTCAGGCCAGCTATAGTATAAGAGATCATTAGACTCTTTACCCTCGCAACTATTGTCCAAAAAGCTGAGATCATCATCAGCCTGAGGAATGGGACCAACTGGATAGCTATATGTGTTTCCCCTCACAACAGCATTCTTGTCCAGAGGCCGACCATTAGGACAGGACTTGCTCTCAATTGAGTTTACATTATTACTCTCGATGAAACGGCTGGATGTCCTGGTATCTTCAGATGGTGAAACGTCTTCGATTTTGGCACCATCAGGTGCATCAGCCCAGAGGTCCTTTTCCAGCATTTTGGTGTTTTTATTACTCAATAGAGGAAGTATTTGCTCCTTTTGCTGATTAGCATATTTACCAGTAGATTGATCGCCTATGTTACTTGTTAAACCAATTACTTCATGGCGAGGTTTCTTACGGCTATCATTCTGGGAGAGTGGTTCATCGGTGTGTGCACTACTTGGATGTGGCACGATATGATCATCGCTGTGGCAGAACTCATCCCAATATATATCTTCAAGCTGTAACACCAGTTACAGAATTTTAGCTGTAAGAACGGCAGAATATACTTCCATAAAATGAGCAAATCAAAACTAGAATATGAATTTTGTTGTATGAGGAAATGACAAAGCACAGATAATGGTAGAATGCTCTTGGTCTCTTACAAGGATATAGGTTGAGATCACCAAAGGATGAAATGACTAGCTAAGATTCACCAGCAAAAAAATAATGTAACAAAAAAAGCAAAGGCAGCTTACTAAGATAACAGAAACTTTAATAAAATGGTGGTGTCCAAGACAGCTTATGAGCACCTCGACTGGTCGACCAGGTACATGCATCCTCCTATTGGTACAAGTACGGGGTAACCTTCTTTTTTTTAAAAAAGAAAAGAGATACGGCGTAAGTTTGCCCACATTGCTTAAGCAAATGAAAAGAGATCACCTAACTCTCGTTAACTGTCCTCTTATTACTTCTCATTGAGGAAAGGGAATCTAAGCTACTTCCGAAGCATGAAAGAAAATTGATACAGGGAGCAGATCAGCTAAAGGAAAAAGGAGGACTACATTGTTTGACAAAATCTCTGGTATCTCTTCTTCTGTAAAGAATAGCAAATGGAGGAACAAGATAATGGTGCACTTCCAGTATGATTTACAGTATACCTCTCTCTGAGGGTTGCAAGGACAAATTGAATTTCATGAACAGCAGTTGATCCTAATGTCAACTTTCCTCTAATAAAATTGCGTAAAGCAGAATTAAATGGTAAAGAAAGGCAACTATTTAACATCTTAATCAGATTCAATGTGTTCAAAGTATCCAACTTCTCCATTTCCCCAATCACTTGTCATCAAAGGAAACCTATACAGATTGAAATGAATCTAATCTCGGTGGCACACCAAACTAAGGCAAATTCAACGCACTCACTCGCTATCCAGTAAGAAGAACAATGAACAACGAACAACCTTAAAAAGTCATCAAACAATAACAACAATAGCAATTTAAACTCAGCTACAACCATCGAGGAATGCAGAAATTCTTACCTCGTATAACTGCAAATCTGACATTCCTTTGATTTGTTTCAACCAGCACTCAAGCCACATGCAGCACACTGGTCAGGTGTCATATTCAAATCCCAAATCCTTCTTTTATCTCCGTTCACCAATCAGCCAAATCAAAATATGAAAAAAAAAAGCATTAGAAACAATTCAACAAAATCATCTTCCAGCTCCTACTTTTTAAAACAGCAAGATATCTCTCAAAGCTACAAAATTTTAAGGCTCTAAATAAAGTAATTAAAAGCAGTAAAAAATTCTAGTAAAAATTACGACTTTTGAGTAGTAAATTAGTAATTTCAATTTATTTATTGATTTCGAGAAAAATCTTCATTCGGTTCAAAAGCTGAAAACTCTTATAGTCGAGGTTCATGCAGTAAGAAGCCGATAACAAACAGCAAAAGTTAACCGAGCAAATACCACTTTACATAGATCCTGCCGGAAAACTCACCTTAAAACAGATAAGTCTCGGAAAGACAGGAACTTCGCTGGAAATCAGTACTTAACTGCACAAGGACGTCAGTAGAACCCTAATTTGATGCTCGCAAACGCAAATCTCGGAGGTTCTGGATAGAGAGAGAAGGGGATAGAGAGATAGAGAGAGAAAGACGGAGAGCAGCTTTGTTTGCTTTGAAAATTTTCAGGAATATTTTATTATTTTTTGTATTTAATAAAAACAAGTGTCAGGCGTGGAATGCCCACGTGGCAGCGCGGATCAAATTTGAGGTCGCCTAGCTTAGAGAGTGGGTATCAGAATTCGTGGTTGAGAGAGAGGGTCGTGATACGATCCGTTTCCCCGACCCGATTGGTCCACGTAAGGACAAATGGACACGTGTCTGTAGAGCCCTACGCGGTGGTATAATATGCGGAACCACGTGTCGGTAATAACTGGGCCTTGCTTTCTGCTTCCGTTTACTGCTTTGCTTAAACCACAATTATTTCAATATTTTATTTTGTTAAACTGAACTTATTGATGACAGAAGGATTGATTATTGTGGTTAACAGATTAATTTAATGTATTCGTGATGACGACTCATTGGCTTTTCTCCATTTTTTTAAAATCTAACAACAGTACCGATCAGGAGCATGCTTAGTGGATCACCTAGAATTTTTGGACGGCTAAGCACTTGTATTATATTTTGACTAATTATATAACTACCATGCTTAATTGATTAGCAGTTGTAGATCAATCTCCAACTCCCAGAGACGATTATGGAGGAAAATTGTCGCATATGAATAATCTCTTGGTAAGTGAAGCTTTTACATCGGGTATGTTTATATTTTCTTCCATTTAAATTTTATTTTTTGAACTTATCCTATGTACAGCAGTGCTAATACTAGTGAAACGTAACTTTTCCACGCTTGTAATTTGTAACATGTTGTAAATATCTTAAATTATTTTTAAATTTGACTTAGATTATGAATATCTTTATCTAATTATGTTTGGTCTTAACTATTTTTTTCAACTTGGTCTTTGAGGGTTATTACCCCCTAGACGCTGATGTCACAAAAAATATAGATACACTTGCCTGCAACATGAACTTTTTGTCTGTGTGGCAAATCTTTTGAAAAATAAAATATCTTTTTACTATTTTAATAATATTATTATTTTTGAATAAAATTTGTAATAGAAGCTGGATATAACTATATTATTTAATATTTTTATTTGGTCAAAATTAATAAAGTTTTAGTTAATCTTTTTTTGAATCTGACCTGAAAATAAATATTTATACAATTGAAATAAATAGTCAAGGCATCTACAAAGTTATAAAAAAATTCATAGTTAAAATAAATAATCATTGCATCAAAAGAAAAAATAAAAAGAGTGTACAATTGCACTTTTTTAAATAATTTTTTTGAATAAAAATTATAATAAAAGATGAATATAACTATATTATCTAATATTTTTGTTAGGCCAAAATTAATAAAGTTTTAGTTAATCTTTTTTTAAATTTAACCTGAAAATAAATATTTATACAATTGAAATAAATAGTCAAGGCATCTACAAAATTATAAAAAATCATAGTTAAAATAAATAATCATTGCTTCAAAAGAAAAAATAAAAAGAGTGTACAATTGCACTTGTAATTTCTTGCAATTCATTCTTTTATTTCTTATTTTGATGCAATGACATTTTATTTCAACTATGTATTTTTACCTTTTTAGGTAAAATCTGTTAAAAAAAAAATTAGAGCACGTAATCTAAAGCTATATAAAAAATTATAGCCAAAATAGTTAATTTCAAACTATGTATTTTTTGTAATTTTTTAAATGCCTTTGACTATTTATTTTAATTGTAGATTTTATTTTCATGTCAAATAAAAAAAAATTAAATAAACTTTATTATTTTTTACCAAATAAAATATTTATCCTAAATAATGCAGTTCTATCCAAGTTTTATTATAAATTTTATTCGAAAAAATTATCTAAAAGGTAATATTCTTAAAAAGGTAAAAAAATATTTTATTTTTCAAAGAAATGCCACATAGACAGAAAAATTCATGTGACAGGTAAGTGCACCCAAATTTTTTGTCACACCAACATCTAGGGGGATAATGGCTCTTAAAAAGCCAACTTAAGGGGGGTAATTAAGACCAGACATAGTTCTGGGAGAATATTTATAATCTGAGCCAAGTTTAAGGGTGATTTAAAGTATTTTGCCTTTATATATTCTATTAGATTTTTCATGTGAAGAAAATGAAAATTGCTAAGAAATGAATTTGTCGTCTTGATTTTTAATTAGTATTAGTACCCGTGCGGATGCAAGGACACTAATCATGTCAAATATTTAAATTATTTGGATTATATAAAAATAATCCTAAAATTTACACTTTCTTAGTAAATATAGATAATTATTGGATATTAACTACATAAAAGAAAAATTAACCATTTTTCCTATTTTTCTTTTTTAATACCATTCTTGCTGGTGACATTGAATCTTAAAAATAGTCAGGAAGCAAAATAATAACTCATGCTTATGACAAAACAATCAAATGTTGAGACAATGAAAGACTTTTTGGATAAGACTTAACTCTTTTACTACTTGAACTCTTATCTGGTGTGTTGATATCTCTTAAAAAATAGTTCTTTCTTAAAATTTCAGTTTCTAAAATTTTATTTTCAACAATAATTATTTTTATAATAATGTCATAACACAAAATATACTAAGGATCGTGGTGGCGCCAGACATCACTGTCAGGCAAGCCAACTGAAATACTTAATTAAATTCTTGTTTTAATAATTTTGAAAATACTTCTTTTATACGACTAAAACAATACTCGGTATATTCCTCCGAATGAATAATGAAATATTTAAACAACTTTTAAAATTTCTGAATAAACCCAAATACCAACCAGAACCCGGTGTCACAAGTACATGAGCAATTTCTAAGAAAACCGAATAAAGTACAACAGTTGTCCGAAATATAATTGGACAGAAAATAAATAGAATCCTGAGAGAGACTATACTAGCTGCGGGTCGCCTCGAGGAAATACAACTCACCTCTAAACTAGCCACACATAAACTTGTGCAGCAAAAAAGTACAGCAAGTGTAGTATGAGTACGAAAACAACGTGTACTCATCAAGTATCCCGTCTAATCTTGAAGAAGTAGAGACGAGAGGTCGACTTTGACACCTGCTAACGGTCCAATAATAGTATAATAAAAATGTGAGGAAATCATGAATTTATATAGCAGTTATAACTCATAGAGCCGGAAAACAGGTAAACACCTTTAATAAATAATAAAAGATTTCCAAGATTTACTTTTCATTATCTTTATCAATTTATATTTGGCCATGAAAGGCAATATCAACTTTAAATAGTTCAAGTCAATAATACCAGCATGCGCAAATAACTACCGTGGGACGTACGTCCCGATCCAAATTAAAAGTAAATTGTGCACTGTCGAGGGTTGAACGGCTCGAACCATAGATGCATCTATTATCCCGCTCACGAACTATCCATGCGACGTGGTCAACATAAAATAAACAATTAAACTGCTCGCGAATCATACATGTGACGCAGGTACATATAAAATAAACAATCACCCTACTCGCGAATCATACATGCGACACATGTACACATAAAATACATGCTCAAATAGCAGATTAAGAATTTATCGGGGAATAATTATTCAAATAAAAGCCACTTTCTCTTTTAACGATTTAAGAAAAGAGGTCAAATCCTTTTGCGAATGTATTTACTAATTCAATGTGGTTTAAGCAACTCAAGCTATCAATAAGATTACAAATATTTCAAGTATAGCATGCTTTTGAGTCCTAGACTACCCGTACTTAAACATAATAGTAGCTACGAACAGACTCTCGTCACCTCGTGCGTACCTAGCCCCCATAAATAGGAGCACATATCCAATTAATTCACCTATGGGGACAATTCTCTCTTACAATGTTAGAAAGGAGACTCACCTCGCTCTGAAGTTCCAAAACTGGCATTTTCACACCCTTTCAAAGATTAAAATCGATGCACAATGCTCCAAAACTATCCAACAATTATGTAAACATTAATATATGCTCAAACACTCATAACAATTCAATTTATATCAATTCTCAACTCCGCTCGAAAAGTCGATAAAAATGCCCCTCGGGCCCACGTGCCCGGATTCTGGAAATTATTGAGAATAAATATTATCCATAACTCATATGGTCTATATCCATAACTTCATCCAATTTCGTTCATGAATCAACCCTCAAATCATGGATTTACCATTTTCAACAAATCCCAATTTCTATCATCCAAATACAGATAAAAACAGAAACCAACAAAAATAATCATGGAAAACATTAAAATAAAGGTCATATATTTACCCCCTTGTTGATACGAGAACAAAGTCGCGAAAAGCACCTCAAACGGAGCTCTAGAACTCAAGATATGTCCAAAATACTAAAATTCTCGGTTTAAAACACTGTCCAGGCGATTTTTCTTCATCGCCTTCGGGGGAGACGTTCGCATTCCCGAAGGGAAATATTTCTTCACGTTCGCGGAACCTCTCTCGCGTTCGCGAAGAACTAATCTTTACACTAGAAACCAACAATTTTTCCCGACACGAAAATGAGCATAACTCCCTCATACGATGTCCAAATTCGAAAATTCTTTTTGATATGGCTCCGTAATTACGATAAAAGTCTAATGGTTCAATAAAAACTTAATTTGAAGCTCATTTGATTTATATGGTACCCTTTATGTCCAAAGAAACGCCGTTGAAACATTAAATAAGAGCGCGATACGACCCGAAACACATCCGAGTCCCCCCGGACTCCGACCAATCACACCAACCAGTCCCAAAATATATTTTGGACTTGATCGAGGCCTCAAATCATATCAAACAATGCTAAAATCATGAATCAATCCCCAATCCAAGCTTTATGAACTTTAGAACTTCCAACTTCTACTTTTGATGCTTAAACCTGTCAAATCACGTCCGATTGACCTCAAATTTTGCACACAAGTCATATTCGACATTACAGACCTACTCTAACTTTTGAAATTGGATCCTAACCCCAAAATCAAAAATTTCACTTCCGGTCAAACTTCTCAAAAACCTTCAAATTTTTATTTTTAGCCAAATGGCTCCAAAATGACCTACGGACCTCCGAATTTACTTTCGATCATGCTCCCAACTCCAGAATCACAGTACGGAGTTGCTCCCAGAATCAGAATCCCAAACGGACATTGATATCACTAAAATGCATTTCAATCCAAACTTATGAAGTTTCTTTCAAAATGCTACTTTCCACAATAGGCGCCAAAACGCTCCTGGGTTGTCCAAAACCCGATCCGGGCATACGCCCAAGTCCGAAATCATCATACGAACCTGCTGGAACCTTCAGATCCCGATTCTGAGATCGTTTACTTAAAATTCCAATCCTAGTTAATTCTTTCAAGTTTAAGCTTCTGAAATGCGAATTCTCTTTCCAAATCAACTCTAAAATTCCCGAAACATAATTTCGACTACGCATATAAGTCATAATACCTGAAATGAGTTGTTCATGACCTGAGACTATTGAACAACATGCTAGAGCTAAAATGACCGGTCAGATCATTACATTCTCTCCCACTTAAACATACGTTCGTCCTCGACCGTGCTGGGAACTACACTGAAGTAGTCTGAAATCACTATTTAAATTCTCATGAACTTCCGTGTTATCACAACTTAGTTGAGTACATCAGCTCGATCATTTCTAAAGATATTCCCTTTTATTCAAGCAAATAAGCCTTAGAGCCCAATTCTAACATCCGAAATTCTATGCCCGACATGTTTCCAACATAAGATCACCATATCAACTACTCACTGTACCCAAACATGGTTGCATAAATTTGTTGAATTCACACCTAGCATCACTTTACTCACCGGACCACAATAACATTTTCTGATCAACTTAGACAAAATTCCACGAATCTGATGCTCCCATTGCACCCCATGACATATACAGGTCTTACTCTAACTCTTACAATGCCACCAAAATGGAAGAGATATGTAGAAATTCATAATCAACTATCGAGTCAACCGATCATTGAGTCTATACTTCTGACAAGAAACAGTATCCCATTCTGAACCAAATAATGATCTCTGCTCCTTAATATATTTTCACGTAATCAGATTGCACTGATCCTAAATCCAACAATCTCATCTCACCAAGTACGAACTGCTCAGGCAACAAGCCACACTGACATGAACAAAAGTCCCATATGATGCCACAATATGCTAATAGGCTACCAATTAGAATACTATACAGAAAGGAAAATCAACCCTGAAAAGGAATTTCAATTACCCCGTTCGCGAATCATACATGCGACGCGGGCACACAGTTAATATGAGCTTCCTTTAGAAAATAGGAAACATAACACAATAAACAGATATGGGGGACTGTACTGAACATCACACTATTGCGGTGTGCAACCCGATCCGAGCAATCATAACCATGGGAGCGTGCCACCCGATCCACACAACATAACTATGGCGGCGTACCACCCGATCCAAATAACATACCCATGGCGGCGTGCCACCCGATCCACACATAGAACTCATATAAGGATATGTACATCGAGCTAAATAGCTCATTACAACAAAATACTGAATATAGTCGTAAATACACTAAGTGCACAATACTATTCCCTGGGGAGACATATAATGTTATAATCCACAAACTCGAGCACAACTGAAGTGCGATATATGATCTGAATCTCAAGAGCCATCTTGCTCATATAACCTCATCTCTATGCAGAACCTCAACACATAAGAAATTCATCAAGCCGTCTCACAACTCGCACGATGCAATACATCATTACATGAATTAGCTGACAATGAAATAACACCCCGACTCCTTTCCATAAGGACCAAATTGCTGAGATGAACACATCTGGCCTTATATAAAGCCCATGTTCACATTTAAATCAATCCACTGATCTCAAGACAATTTCGGATTACACCAACTAGGCTAATAACCATTCGAAGGTCCATAATAACTCCCCTTTTCTCATAGCACATAAGAACAACCCTCATAACCGGAGCGAACCTCCACAGTCCATAACCCAATAAACAGAGTGTCCTCCAGGCATAAATTCTCAAATTAATGATATTACCACAATCCTCGTACATGGTTTAAATCTTTAATCAATCAAGTGACTACATGTCACACTTATACAATCTTCATACGGGAAACTCTCCCACAACCTTCCAAATGAATAGTGGGTCCGCACATCCAAACCACCGGCCACACTAACGCTGAAAAGTGATCAAGAATCCTTAACTAGGATGCAAAGCCTTTTTCATAAAACACCGATCTCATGTGATACTGACGATAACACGAACTCACTTTAAACATCGAAACTCCTTTCATGCTCATTCGAGCTCGTGACATCCTTGTCGGAACCAAACTACAACCTTGATCCTCACTTCAAATTCTATACCACTCACTGCACCTAACGTGCCAATATAAGCTTTTCACTGGACTCACTTCAGGAGAACCACAACAACACACAGGTAAATTCTCATAATCGTAGTATAGGCAAACATCTAGGTAGTGGTCTAAGCCACCATAGCCCTTCCGGGATCCGCCTATATATAACAGGCCATAATAGAATAATGCCTCTAAGCAACATTAATTACGACGACCAACAACCCTCATGCGTACCGCCACAAATCACATGCATAACTTGATCACGATGAAGGAATTGACCTCTACCACCAATATGCCAACTCAACTATGTTAACCAGTATATCTTCCTTCAATTTACCTCGATTTCCTTAGTAATAATAATAAATCCTTTCAACACATAACGCACTCCACCCGCACTCACCCCGAGTGACCTGGAACCACGAGACCATGCTGCCTCAAATCCCATAAACCATTTCATACCTTCCTTGTGCGCATATTCGCACCCTCAACTGATATGCCCTTTCTGCTAATCCTTTTATGAATCCGAAATCCTTTTTATCTTTCTCTCAAGTGCTACATTGCAAGTCAAAACATCATAGAACATTCTAGGCTTTCACTCATTAGCTGCTGGACAAGCTTGATTTTTAACTGTACTTATAGGCTCTAAATCATTAGGCACCATACTTTACCTTTTTTGAATCCATTTGGACCGTTGCTGAGAGCCACCCGCTTTGACTTGGTCCCGAATATAATCAACTCCATAAATCTTATAACACATGAATACCCTCTCGACGAGGCACCCAGCGGAATCACTCCCCTCGAAATCCGCATCCGTACAAGGCATAAGTCTTGAATCCTTCCCTAAGTCTGAACATGAGCCAATAAGGCCAACCATAGCACCCTTTAACAATTCCTCTGCTCAAATCACCACTTATGTTCTTTTCCCGTAGCCAAAATAACCCAGAAATATGCTAACAACCAGAAAACCTCACAAGTGATTAATCATGCAACCCAATCATAGGCGGTGGGACTCTCCCACTTAGCTTGAAGACACTATTACACAACTCTGGAACTCACCGGGATTCCTTTTCTCTTATTAACATAACCTTGCGCAATCAACTGCTAAAATGCTCGGAATCTTTCTATAAAACCCCCTTTTTGAACTATGAATCATCGAACACATTCGCACAACCAATCTCTTTGCTACATAACTAATAGAATCCTTTGCAGAAGCTTCGCCAACCACGTGACCGCTAACCTGCTCACAAGGAATAACCCACCTGTGGAAATCACTTCCCGACATCTTACAACGCTGCTGCACGGGGTACAATCACTACGACATCAATAACCCCTCCTAAGTCCAAGCTCACGCTCTAGCTGCACAAGTCTATTCATCCCTCGTGGACATCACTTAATTGTGAGGCAATAACCTTCCAATTCAAAGTTATGTGGTATCCTTCTTCATTCAAGCAGCTCCTTCCCGCCATATCCAATCTCCTGCTGAATAATGGCCCATACTGCAAATCAAATCCATAAACCCCAATCACCAACCATTAAAATCCCAAAGTCGTTCCGAACTCTCCTTAAAGTGTGTAGTTATCCTACCACAATTCCCATATGTAACTCTGCCACTCTCCCGCTTTGGCGGAACTCATTCCTTGATGCTCAGTTGTTGCCTTATATAAAATCTATCTTCGTAGCACTTGGACCCACCATCGCTACTAACCTTAAACCTTTCTAAAGATTACCGTTCTCGAGCCGCCAACATTAGAAACACCGACTCCATCCTGAACCACCGCACGTCGCGATTTCTGACCTTCGCTCTTTCAATACTGCCTCGTAATATCCTGCTCCAAGGGCAATTGTAAAAGATCATAACACCGATGAATTTAGTTCATTCAATAAGGACAACTACACCTCATTAAAGAAGAAAACTCCACCACGCTCGCAAATGTTGAGTTTTGTTACCTTATCAACCTAAATTTGAACATTCTCAGCCCGATTGCCTTCCCTTTTCCGGGAATAAAATATCAAATCTCTGGATCATGCACTGAGTAAACCTCCCTTCAATTCATTCACTTCCCCAACACGTAGGCAAACATCCTACAATCATATCAATACCGCGGAATAATCGTTCATAAGCATCATGGCAACTTGTACCTAAACTCAGAGATTAGAAGTACCACTACTGTGCTGAAACAACATAATATCCTTCCACAAGGTGATGATAATAGTCTAACCAACTATACTGGGAGAAACATCCTGCACCACATCTGCAGTACCATTACGATTCTTCAATTCTCGATTTATAACAAGCGCTTTGCATCACATAAGATGGAGTAGGAAAGAAACAAATGCATAAGCCTCAAAGGAATCAAATCGCACGATGAAGAATCAAGAAGGGAAGTACTCCTAACAACCCTGTAGCCTCCCGAGGATAAGTACAGACGTCTCTATATCAATCCGTAAGACTCTACTAGACTTACTCATGACTCGTGAGACCTAAGGGAACCTAGGGCTCTAATACCATGTTGTCACGACCCAAAATCTACTAAGGATCGTGGTGGCGGCGGACACCGCTGTCAGGCAAGCCAACTGAAATACTTAATTAAATTCTTATTTTAATAATTTTGAAAACACTTCTTTTATATGATTAAAACAATACTCAATATATCCCTCCGAATGAATAATGAAATATTTAAACAACTTTTAAATTTTCTGAACAAACCCAAATACCTCCCAGAACCTGGTGTCACAAGTACATGAGCAATTTCTAAGAAAAACCAAATAAAGTACAACAGCTATCCAAAATAAAATTGGACAAAAAATAAATAGAATCCTGAGAGAGACTATACTAGCTGCGGGCGCCTCGATGAAATACAGCTCACCTAGTCTCCGTGTCAACCATGTCGCTATGTCACTAAGCCACTAACCACACATAAACCTGTGCAGCAAAAATGCATAGCAAGTGTAGTATGAGTACGAAAACAACGTGTACTTAGCAAGTATCCCATCTAATCTTGAAGAAATAGAGACGAGAGGTCGACTTCGACACTTGCTGCGGTCCAATAATAGTATAATAAAAATGTGAGGAAATCATGGATTTATATAGCAGTTATAACTCACAAAGCTGAAAAACAGGTAAACACCTTTAACAAATAATAAAGGATTTCCAAGATTTACTTTTCATTATCTTTATCAATTTATATTGGGCCATGAAAGGCAATATCAACTTTAATAAGTTCAAGTTAATAATACTAACATGCGCAAATAACCACCGCGGGACGTACGGCTTGATCCAACATAAAAGTAAATTGTGCACTGCCGATGGTCGAACTACTCAAACCATAGATGCATATATTACCCCGCTCGCGAACTATCTATGTGACGCGGTCAAAAAAGATAAACAATCACCCTGCTCGCGAATCATACATGCGACGCAGGTACATATAAAATAAACAATCACCCTACTCGCGAATCATACATGCGATGCAGGTACTCATAAATACATGCTCAAATAGCAAATTAAGAATTTATCGGGGAATAATTATTCAAATAAAAGCCACTTTCTCTTTTAACGATTTAAGAAAAGAGGTCAAATCCTTTTGCGAATGTATTTACTAGTTCGATGTGGTTTAATCAATTCGAGCTATCAATAAGATTACAAATATTCCAAGTATAGCATGTTATTTGGTCCTAGACTATCCAGACTTAAACATAATAGTAGCTATGCACGGACTCTTGTCACCTCGTGCATACGTGGCCCCCAAAAATAGGAGCACATAACCATTTAATTCACCTATGGAGACAATTCCCTCTTAAAAGGTTAGAAAGGAGACTCACCTCGCTCCGAAGTTCCAAAACCATCATTTTCACGCCCTTCCGAAGACTCAAATCGATGCACAATGCTCCAAAACTAACCAAAAATTATGTAAACCCATTAATATATGCTCACACACTCATAACAGTTCAATTTATATCAATTCCCAACTCTGCTCGAAAAGTCGATAAAAATGCCCCCCGGGCCCACGTGCCCGGATTTTGAAAATTATTGAAAATAAATATTACCCATAACTCATATGGGGTTTATATCCAGAAATTCATTCAATTTTGTCCATGAATCGACCCTCAAATAAAGGATTTACCAATTTTAACTTTGGGGCTCAAAATCCCGATTTCTACCCTCCAAACACGGATAAAAATAGAAACCAACAGAAATAATCATGGAGAAATATCAAAATAAAGTTCAGATATTTCCCCCCTTGTTGATACAAGAACAACGCTGCGAAAAGCACCTCAAACGGAGCTCTAATAATCAAGATATGCCCAAAATACTAAAATTCTCGGTTTAAAATATTGTCCTAGCAATTTTTGTTCACTGCCTTCGCGGGAGACGTTCGCATTCGCGAAGGGAAATTTTTCGCGTTGACCAGGCCACCCAGAAATCCTTCTTCACGTTTGTGGAACCTCTCTGCGTTCGCGAAGAACAAATTTTCACACCAGATACCAACAATTTTTTCCGGCACGAAAATGAGCATAACTCCCTCATACGATATCTAAATTCGACGATTCTTTTTTCTATGACTCCGTAATTTCGATACGGATCTAATGGTCTAATAAAAACGTAATTTGGATCTCATTTGATTAATATAGTACCCTTTATGTCCAAAGAAACGACGCTGAAACATCAAATAAGAGCGTGATACAACCGAAATACACCCGAGGCCTCCGAGACCTCAGCCAATCACACCAACCAGTCCCGAAACATATTTTGGACTTGCTCGAGGCCTCAAATCATATCAAAAATTGCTAAATCATGAATCAGCCCCCAATCCAAGCTTTATGAACTTTAGAGCTTTCAACTTCTACTTTCGATGCTTAAACCTATCAAATCACGTCCGATTGACCTTAAATTTTGCACACAAGTCATATTGACATTACAGACCTACTCCAACTTTCGGAATCAGATTCCGTCCCCGATATCAAAAAATCCACTTCCGGTCAAAATTCTCAAAAACTTTCAAATTTCTATCTTTAGCCAAATGGCTCAAAATCACCTACGGACCTCCGAGTTCACTTCTGATCGCTCTCCCAACTCCAGAATCACGATACAGAGCTGCTCCTTGACTTTGAGTCCCAAAGAGACATCGATATCACTGAAATGCACTTCAACCCAAACTTATAAAATTTCTTTCAAAATGCTACTTTCCACAATAGGCGCCAAAATGCTCTTGGGTCGTCAAAAACCTGATATGGGCATACGACCAAGTGCGAAATCATCATACGAACATGCTGGAACCTTCAGATCCTGATTCCAAGATTGTTTACTTAAAATTCCAGTCCTAGTTAATTCTTTCAAGTTTAAGCTTCTGAAATGAGAATTCTCTTTCCAAATCAACTCTGAACATTCCGAAACTTAATTCCGACCACACATACAAGTCACAATACTTGAAATGAAGCTGTTCATGGTCTCAGACTTCTGAACAATATACTAGATCTCACAACGACCGGTCGGATCTTTACAAATAATGTAGTTGAAATTATTGTTCTTAATTCAACTCATTTTAGTTGGCTATCTAAAAACATAAAAATTTCTTTAGCTAATGAATTTTTTACTCCATTTTGATATTTGATAGTAACCATGTTAAAAATCTAAGTTATTTGAATTATATGTAAATAACCTTGGCATTTAAACCTTCTAAATAATTATAGATAATCGTCACATATTAATTAAGAAACAATACATGAAAAAAGACTAGCATTTTTTTAATTCTCGTAGTGATAATTTTATTTTTGTAATATTCTCATAGGTTTCATTGGAACCTAAAAATAGCCATAAAGTGAAATAATAACTCATATTTATAGCAAAGCACAAAGATTCACACGATATAAACGATTCTTTGATTACGACATAACTCTTAAAATATGACTTGAACTCTTATTAGTATGATTTTATCTTTCAAAAAATATTTCTATTTTGAAATTTCAAATTCTCAACAAAAAACACACATATATATATATATATATATATATATATATATATATATATATATATATATATATAGATATATATATATATATATATATATATATATATATATATATATATATATATATATATATACCTTTATAATGATGCAGGTGAAAATATTATTCTTAATTTAAAATTCACTTTAATCGGCTATTTAAAATTTTAAATGATTCTTTGGCTGGATTTACTTTAATATGACTCTATTTTAATTTTATCAATATCTCCAGCTCCAGAATTTGAATTTTTAACACCCTATGTATACCAAAATTTTATTTTTTTAAATCATTAAATGTTAAATTAGTTGATTATTATTATAACAAAATATTGCATATATTGTCTTAAAATAATCAAGTAGTTTATTATTCGACACAATATTTGGTTTAACCTCAATGCAAACTACTCAAATTGTACTCCAATTCAAATTCGAAGATCATATCAGTTTGTTAGTAATAGTGATTTTTTAAAAACAACACATAATGTAAACTAAAAAAAATATTCAAAGATATCCTAATCTTATAATCTATGTATTTGAGTTGAAATAATATATTTGAAATTTATGACATTAACTTTCAAATTTTTTATACTCAACAATGATGAAACATAAGAAGAAATTTGTTGTCATCTTTCTCGTTTTTAGATCTTTGTAACATTTTTTCAATATTTGTTTCCTTTTATCTTTTTTTATCATTATTTCTTTTGTTACAAAAGATTAATTTATTTCACTATAAAAAGATGAGTTTTAACAAAAATTATCTACATATGAGCTTCTTTATATTTTTAGTCTTTGATGAAATTATTGCATAATTTTCTTTTGATTTTATCTAATCAGCCTAAATAGGTGCTCACCCGACCACTTAAATTAAAAATTAAATAAATGTGTAATTTATATATTAATCTATATGTAATTGTGACGACCCATAGGGTCATCACCTGTTTCTTTATTCAATCTGTATCTCTGAGACCTTGAAAGTCTCATTTAGGGTTGCTACGATTTGCCTGCATAGATATGAATTCTATGAGAAAAATACTAAATTTTGATATTAAAAATGATTAAATATGACTTTGGTCAATATTTTGGGTAAACGGATCCGGACCCGTGATTTGACGGTCTCAGAGGATCCGTAGGAAAATATGGAACTTGCGCATATGTTCGGAATCAAATCCCGAGGTCCCAAGCTCGAGAAATGAATTTTTTGAGAAAAAGTGTTTTCTGGAAATAATTATGGAAATTGTAAATGAAATTTGATTAGAAGACTATGGTATCGGGCCCGTATTTTGGTTCTAGTACCTGATACAAGTCTTATATATGATTTAAGCACTTTCTATAAAGTTTGGTTGAAAACGGACATCGTTCGACGCATTCCGGACTTAAAATGAAAATTTGGAAGGAATCATGAGCTCTGAGGCTTCATTCGATGTAAATGATGTTATTTTGGCGATTTGATCGCACGGATAAGTCCGTGGAATGTTTTTGAGCTTGTGTGCATGTTTAGTTTGGAGCCCCGAGGGCTCGGGTGAGTTTTATATAGGCCACAGATTGCATTTTTGAACTTTGAAAATCTGATATGCTCAGCTCTGTGATCTTCGCATTTGCAAAGATCATCTCGCAATTGCGAACTCGCAAATGCGATGATCTTACTATTTGCAAATGCAAAAGTAGGGTGGTTGCAAATGCTACTTTTCCCTTCACAAATGCGAGAACTGGGAAAACGAGAAGGGTTCGCAATTCCTAAGCCTGCAGAGTCGGGTTTCGCAATTGCCAAAACCTAGTTCGCAAATCCCATATCTGAGGCCTAGAAAATTTTATGCTTTGTCGAATTTTCACCATTTTCACCATTTTTCATCGAGTTGGCCAATGCCCCAACAGCTTTCATGGAATTGATGAACTGTGTGTTCAAGCCTTATTTGGATTCATTCATTATAGTGTTCATTGATGATATATTGATATATTCTCGCAGCCAGAAGGAGCATGAACAACACCTCACAGTGGTCCTTCAGACTCTGAGGGGTAGTCAGTTATATGCTAAGTTCTCGAAGTATGAATTTTGGTTGAGCTCAGTTGCATTTCTGGGTCATGTTGTATCAGCAGAGGGTATTCAGGTGGACCCAAAGAAGATTGAGGCAGTCAAGAACTAGCCTAGACCAGCATCATCTATAGAGATTCGGAGTTTCTTGGGGTTGGCAGGCTACTATCGTCAGTTCGTGGAGGGGTTTTCATCTATTGCAGCCCCGATGACCAGATTGACCCAGAAGAGTGCCCAGTTCAGATGGTCGGAGGAGTGTGAGGCGAGCTTTCAGAAGCTCACGACAACTTTGGCTACGGCTTCGATGTTGGTTTTGCCCACAAGTTCAGGACCCTACACAGTCTATTGCGATGCTTCCCCTGTTGGGCTTGGTGCAGTGTTGATGCAGGATGGCAAGGTCATTGCCTATGCTTTGAGGCATTTGAAGATTCACGAGAAGAACTATCCGATTCATGATCTAGATTTGGAATCGAATTCCGAGGTCCCAAGCCCGAGAAATAAATTTTTGAGAAAAATTGTTTTCTAGAAATAATTATGGAAATTGAAAATGAAATTCGATTAGAAGACTATGGTATTGGGCCCGTATTTTACTTCCTGTGTCCGGTACAAGTCTTATGTATGATTTAAGCACTTTCTGTAAAGTTTGGTTGAAAACGTACGTCGTTAGACAAGTTTCGGAATTAAAATGGAAATTTGATATTTTATGAAAATTTGGAAGGAATCATGAGCATTGAGGCTTGATACGATATATATGATGTTAACTTTATAATTTGATCGGACGAATAAGTCTGTAGGATATTTTTGAGGTTGTGTGCATGTTTAGTTTGGAGCCCCAAGGGCTCGGGTGAGTTTTGGATAGGCCGTGGATTGCATTTTTGAACTTTGGAAAATCTGGTATGCTCAGCTCTATGATCTTCGCATTTATGAAGATCATCTTGCAATTGCGAACTCGCAATTGCGATGATCATACTATTCGCAAATGCAAAAGTAGGGTGGTCGCAAATGTAACTTTTCCCTTCGCAAATGCGAGAACTGAGAAAATGGGAAGGTTTCGTAAATGCTAACCCAGCTTCGCAATTCCCAAGCTTGCATAGTCGTTACGACCCCAGTTTCCAAATCCCATATATGAGGCCTAGAAAATTTTATACTATTAGTTCCTCTGCTTGTTGAAGTCGTCTTCGTAGGCGTTCAATGAGCGGATAATAGTGATTTTTCAAAAATAACACATAATGTAAATCAAAAAAAAATATTCAAAGATATCCTTATCTTATAATTTATGTATTTGAAATGAAAAAAATATATTTGAAATCAATGACATTAGCTTTCAAATTGTTTATACTCAACAAAGATGAAATATAAGAAGATATTTATTGTCATCTTTCTCATTTTTAGATCTTTGTAACATTTTTTTCAATATTTGTTTTCTTTTATCTTTTTTTTATATCATTATTTATTTTGTTATAAAAAATTAATTTATTTCACTATAAAAGGATGAGTTTTAAAAAAAATTATTTACATATGAGCTTAATTTATATTTTTTGTCTTTGGTTGAAATTATTTCACAATTTTCTTTTGGTTTTATCTAAACAGCCTAAATAGGGGCTCACACGACCACTTAAATTAAAAAATTGAATAAATGTGTAATTTATATAATCTATATGTAATATATAATCATGTGTTATCGGTATATCATCTATTTATATTAGCTATAAAAAGTAAACAATAAATATAGTAGGATATTTTATGAATATCCCATAAGGTTCGATTGTTTGATTTATCTATGATATAACTTCTATTATAATAATTTTAAAACTCTCTACTAATGTTCAAAAACATCTTATCTTTTTATTATCTTTAAATTAAAAAAGTAATGAGTTTTTTCAAAATAGTTTGTTTATATTTTTTTTAAAATATTTGTCACAACCCCGGTTTGCCCTCCGTGAACATGTCGTGATGGCACATATTCCTATAACTAGGTAAGCCTAACAATGTGGAAAAACAACATAGCCTGCAGAATAATTTAGTAAAAATGAACAAATAAAAGAAAACTGCATATAAATATCGCTTGACATATATAACTCGAAAATAAATGTGGAAGTCTACTATAACACCCCAAAACCCGAAAACTCACGGGAACACAATCTAATGAAAAGTAATATATGGCTCAAATCTCCAGAATTTATCTAAACAAAAGTACGAAAGAAGGCTAAATACTACGGATAGAGTAAAGAGGGAGACTCCTTGGTCTGCGAACGCAGCAGAAGTACCTCGAAGTCTCCGTAGCTCTCATGGCCTCAAAGATAGCGCGCCTGAGATGAAGTACCTGGGTCTGCACATGAAAAAGAACATGTGCAGAAGAGGCATGAGTACACCACAACGGTACTCAGTAAGTGCCAATCCTAACCTCGGTTGGGTAGTGACGAGGAAAGGTCCGGGCCCTACTGAGATATAACATAATAAATAATAAGATGAGGAAAAAAAATAATATAGATAAAGTGTACAGCGAGAATCTAAACAAGATGAATATGAAAAACCATAATAGAAAGCATAAAAATAGGACAATACTAGTAGATACTACTCACAATAAGAACCACAACCGAGGATCTCTTGGTATCCTCACCACATACATGAGGAGTTTCTTGGTACCCCGAGGATCTCTTGGTATCCTCAAAACTTACAATTTCATGTGCCAGAGATCTCTTGGTATCCTGATGATCTCTTGGTATTCTCAAAACTTACAATTTCATGTGCCAGGGATCTCTTGGTATCCCGAGGATCTCTTGGTATCCTCAAAACTTACAATTTCATGTGCCAAGGATCTTTTGGTATCCTGCATCCTCAGTCCAGAACATATCAAGTGTAGGGGGATCTCCCGGGAGGCCAACCCGTAGTCCCAATTTAAAAAACACACAACAGCAAGCCAAATATTAGGATAGATACTAAACTCAGGACAAGAAATAGAAAATCCTAGCCAAACATACTACACGGAGCACAAACACGACAGTTTAAGCAGTTAGGCAAGTAAGTCAAATAAACATGCTTCTCTAAACTAGCATAGAATAAACTTACAATTTAAGATAAACAGGCAAGCAAGAAAACTCAATTTAAATACTTCAAGTAAAAACGGATTTCCAACAATTTGCTCAAGTGAACGCTCGTCACCTCACGTACGAGGTATTCAAATACCAAACATCATCTCCTAAGGGGAAGAAGTCCCCCACACAAGGTTAGACGAGCCACTTACCTCAAACCGACTCCAAATTCAACTTGAAACCACACTTTTTCCATGAGTATCCGACTCCAAATGGCCTAAATCTATTAATTTCAATTACATATCGTAAATAACATCTCAAACAACTGATGCCGCTATTTAATTTAAAGCTAAGACGCAAATTTAGGTAACTGACCACAACGCCCCTCAGGCCAATATGATCAAAACCCGAGGTTCGAATCAAAGCCCGTTACCTATTCCCCCACGAACCCAAATATATGTTTTTTTTGAAACCGGACCTCAAATTGAGGTCCAATTCCCCAACTTTTAGAAAACCTTGTTTCTACCCAAAACCCCCACTTTCACACATGAAATTTATTGATTTTAAGTGGAGAACATGTTAAATGATGTAAATGATTGAAGGAATTAAGTAAAAATCGACTTACAAATGATTTGGAAGAAGTTTTGTCCTTGAAAAATCACCTATGGGGTTTGGGTCTTGAAAGAATGGTGAAAAATAGTGGAAATTCGACTAAGTATGGATTTGCTGAGTCTTTGATGTCGCAATTGCGAACTAGGGTTTCGCAATTGCGAACCTCGACCAAATATGGTAATTGCGAAGCAACCTTTTTTCCAGGTTTCGCATTTGCGATCAGAGCCCAGAAATCCCTCGTTCGCATTTGCGAGGAGTTGGATCACATTGGCGATCATTTGCCAGGTCCAAGGTTTCATAATTGCAATGCAGAGCTCGCATTTGCGAGCTTGCAATATTGCGATTCTCATCTTCGCAAATGCGAGGATCATAGAAGGAAAAATACTAGATTTTTACAAGTTCAAAAATGCAATCCAGCACCTATCTAAAACTCATCCGAGCCCCCGGGGTTTCAAACCAAATATGCACGCAACCTTAAAAATATCCTACAGACTTATCCGTGCGATCAAATCGCCAAAATAACATCATATACATCGAATCGAGCCTCAAAACTCATGATTTTCTCCAATTTTTCATAAAATATTAAATTCCCATTTTAAGTCCGAAACACGTCAAATGACGTCCTTTTTCAACCAAACTTTACAGAAAGCGCTTAAACAGACCTATACTAGGCACCAGAACCAAAATACGGGCCCGATACCATAATTTTTTAATCAAATTTCATTTCCAATTTCCTTAATTATATTTAGAAAATAATTTCAAACAAAAATTTATTTCTCGGGCTTGGGACCTCGGAATTCGATTCCGGGCATACGCCCAAGTCCCATATTTTTCTGTGTACCCTGCGGGACTGTCAAATCATGGGTCTGATTCCGTTTACCCAAAATATTAACCAAAGTCAAATTTATTCAATTTAATATCAAAATTTAGCATTATACTCACATAATCCATTCTAAGCTTTTCGGCTATGCACCCGGACTGTGCACACAATTCGAGAAAACCCTAGATAAGGTTTTCAAGGCCTCAAAAGTACAGAATAGGTAAGAAAATAAGTGATGACCCCTTTGGGTCGTCACATCCTCCACTACTAAAACAACCGTTCGTCCTCGAACGGGCAAAAGAAAGAAGTACATGAGTCGGGAAAAAGATGAGGGTAACGACTTTGCATATCAGACTCGGTCTCCCAGGTCGATGCCTGAGGAGGTTGACCTATCCATTGGACACAAACAAAAGGAAATCTCTTGGACCTCAACTAACGAACCTGCCGGTCTAGGATAGCTACCGGTTCCTCCTCATAGGACAAATCATTGTCCATTTGGACAGTGCTGAAATCTAATACGTGGGCTGGATCTTCGTGATACCTCAGAAGCATGGATACATGAAGTCGTCATGAAGGAGGTTGTATCTATCGACTTGCATCCTCAGTGTTTTAGCTTCAATTCTATTATTTGGAAGGATGTCATCTGGAAAATATGAATTAATACAATTGCACCAATCCTATGTTAAATTTACAAATTTTACCTCGATTTGGTCAAATGACGAGTTGAGGAGATGGAATATGCTCTTGTCCGCAATTGTTATGCTTTTGGTGGCGGCGACCAATTTGGAGAGGCCGTCTGCTTTGATGTTTTGAGTTGGTGGGATTTTCTCAAGTTGGTATTCATCAAACTAAGCAATAGTTTGCAGATCTCGGTTTGATATTTTTGCAGCCTTTGTTATTTGATTTGGAAAGTCCATGTAACTTGGTTGACTATAAGATGAGAATCACAACAGAGATTCAAACACTTTGCCCCATATTTAAGTACTAGTCTTAACCCTGTAATTACAGCCTCATACTCACCCTCGTTGTTAGTCAAATCTGGGCATCTTATGGACAGATGGATTACTTCACTTGTAGGAACCTTGAGTATGACTCCCAGTCCAAACCCAGAAGCATTGGATGTGCAATCAGTGTATAGGATCTAGAGGCCCTGTGTTCGAAGATAACTTAAGTGGCTTCCTTCTCGGCATCAGGCATTACTTTTGCGCTAAAGTCTACGACGAAGTCAGTGAACACTTGCGACTTACTGTTGTTCAAGGCTAATATGTGATATCGTGATTGCTTAACTCGATGGCCTATTCGGCCAGCCTCTCCGACAGCTCGAGTTTATGTAAAATGCTTTTTAAACAAAAAGTGGTGCCACTAAGATAGAGTGGAACTGGAAATAATGTCTAATCTTTCGTGAACCTATGATCAGATAATTTCTCACAGTGTGGGTACCTCGTCTTGACGTCGGCAAATATTTTATTGATATAATAAATAGGAGATTGTGTACTTTTATTATCTCGAACCAGGACTACACTTATTGCTACTTTGGAGACAGCAAGGTAGACGAGAACGTGCTCCCTGAGCTCGGGCTTCGAGAGTAGAGGTGGTGATGAAAAGTACGCCTTTAATTCTTGAAGTGCTTTTACGTATTCGTGCATCGCTCGAGGTCGTTATCCTGTTTTAGTACATCAGAAAACATGCGGCATCTATCGGAGGACCGCAATATAAATCTAGATAAGGTGGACTTTCTTCTTAGTGGTAAATAGATCATATATCCTGTCAATAGCCATGCTTTGATTTGGGTCGACCTCAATTCCTCGCTACAGTACTAAGAAGACCAAAACCTTCCCCGAGGCTACACCAAACGTGTATTCTTGAGGTTTAGTTTCATCCCGTACTGTCTTAGTATATCAAAGGCTTACTTTGATTTGATCTTCGGCTTTCACAGACTTGACCAACATGTTGTCGATGTAAACCTTTATAGTTTTACCAAGTTGATATTTGAACATATTTGTGACCAACCTTTGATAGGTGCCCACCGCATTCTTCAACACAAACAACATGACCCTATAATAATACATTACCTTGTGTGATGAACGCAGTTTTCTCTTGGTACTCTTCCTCTATGAGTATTTGGTTGTAACCTGAATAGGCGTCCAGGAAACTTAACTACTCGTGCCTCGTTGTTGCATCGATAATTTGGTTGATTTGTGGTAGTGAGAATGAATCCTTTGTACATGCTTTATTCAGGTCGGCGAAGTCCACGCACATCCTCAATTTCTCATTTTTCTTTTTGACCACATTAGCTATCTATTTGGGGAACTTCGCCTCCTTGGTGGAGCCGTTCGCCAATAACTTCTCTAATTCTTTGTTGACAGCCTCATTGATGGCGGGTTGAACTTTTGTCTGACCTACCTTGCCGGGAGGTAGAAGGGGTCGACATTTAGCACATATGTGGAGATTTCTTTGGGGATACCTAGCATATCTGCATAAGTAAAGGCAAATAAATTTGCATTAATTATAAAAACTTGACTAAATTTACCAGGTTCTTTGAGTTAGCAGCCGATGTAGGCCTTTTTGTTGTGGTCGTTACGATCTAGCTGAATGGGGTCAAGGTCCTCTATGATTGATTCATCGGCTTCGACTATTTCTGGATCCTTGGCTTCCTCAGCTTCGCTTTGGGTGACCTCGACTATGCAAACTATTATGCTTCATTTTACTTTTCTTTCTTTTGTTGACTTGTCGCGCTATCTATACTGAATTGGTAGCATTTGCGGGATGTATGTTACTCCCCTCGTATGCTAAATATTCCCTAAGGTGTTGGGAAGTGATCGCATGGTTCAAACTTAAGGGGACGACTCTCATGGGTTGTGTCCATGGTCGTCCTACGATAGTGTTGTACGTGCCTGAGTTACCCCTCGATGAGAACGAGGAGTGTAATTTCTTCTGAAGTCCATTAAACTGCATTGTTAAAATCTATTAGTGTGATGTAATGTGGCACTATCTTATCCTAGAGCCTCATATGTGTGAAGACTCGGGGATGGATGATGCACGATCCACTTCCGTCATCTACCATGAATCATTTAACATTATTATCTAAAATTTGTAAAGTAATGAAAAGTGCATCATTATGAGGAAATTCAAACCGTCGGTATATGACTCATCGAAAATGATACTCTATTCAAGTTCGTCATACCATTCGTAAGTGATCGATCTTTTGAGCTTGTGGGTGGCGGTGAATTTGATTTCGTTGATAGAGGCATCACCATTACTGCCAATAATCATATCGACGGTGCAAGCTGGTGAATGGGGATTTGGCGGTCCTGGGCATTCTCGACCCTTTGCTAAGGTGTTTCTACCTTTTTTGCTAAGCAATTCTTAAAGATGCTCTTATTGCAGCAAGTTTTCCACCTCTAGCTTCGTGATGCAATCTTCTATTTTTTGTTTGCATTCTTGGGGGAACTCGCAGAGCGAATTAGATTTCCTTGTGTTTGGATTCAACCTCATCTTAGGAGGCCATTAATTTTTTGTTCCAATCTTCTCGGGAGGGTAGACCACTTCTGTAGGAGATACACAAAAATTATGAGCAGATAATAAGAGGGCATACCACGATCGTCCAAATGAGTGTCTGGTCTTGGCCAAGATGGGATATCTTTATAGCAAAAGGATGGGGCAGGTGTCTTGATATATGGTTAGTGTTGTTCCTTGCTTGGCCATGACACTGGTTGGTCTCTCCTTGCACTCTCTCAACACTCTTTCCTGGGCTCTGATTGTATCGAGGTGAGTTGTCAAAATTGTCCATTAAGGTCATCGTCGTCTGCTTTGACCTCGGTACAATAGGAATTATGGATCTCGTCCCAAGTGTCCGGTCGATACTTCATTAATCGACTCAGAAGCTTTCTGGTTGCCCTCGAACCTTCCCTACTCATTCCATTCTGAAAGGATACCACAGCCTTCCCATAGAAAATATTTGGTAAGGTCATCCTCACCTTGTTGAATTGCGCAAGGAAGTCCCTCAGTCCATATCCTAGGGATTCTTTAACGCAAAGATGTGATTTAATGTTGTTTCAGCTTTCTTGTCCCCTATATGTGCCGTCACGAGCTTGTCGAACATCTCCTCAAATGTTTCTATGGAGTGGGCTGATAACTCTAAATACTATATAAATGCCCCTCTAGTGAGTTTCACCAAACGTTTTCAGAGAAATAGAGGATACCTTCTCTTTGGTAAGGTCGTAGTCTTTAACGGCAGTGACGTACAAAGTCACATAGTCTTCGAGGTCGGTCATCCCATCATATATTCTGAGATATGAGGGTATCTTGAAGGTTGTTGGTATGGCATGTGGAACTGCTTCCTCGCTATATGATTGTTCTACGAACATACCGACGTCCCTTTTTGGCAGCAATTTAGGGGCACCAGGCATCTTGTCTACTCGCTACTGGTGATCTTTCATTTGTCTCTGAGCGCCTTGTTTTCATTTTTCATTTCTTCTTGTCTTTTTAGCACGACAGTGAGGATGTTGTCACCTGCGTTATCAATAACATTTTGAGTTTTATCTGAAGTCGGAAGGTCTAGTTGATCGTCCTGTTTGTCCCCTATTGGTATTGCATGGACTCTCGTGGTTTCTGTAGTCGTGTATGGAGCTTGTTTTCTGAGCACGATGGCTAGGGTATCAGCAAGACATGCTTCGAGGAGATTATTCATAGCACGTGGTGCCCCTTCTCATGGACGTAGAGGTTCCTTTCCTATTTGGTTTCGTCGTGTTGCATAAAGGGGCAGGCAACCTCTCTCGCCTGATGGAAGCAGTGGGCGACACTTCTTTGCCCTGTGTGTCATAGCCTTTATTGATAACATTCGTGAAGTTAAGGGAGCATTGTTTGTTGCCCTAGTCTCCTTTCCTTGGTTACCAGCCATGAAAAAAAATTTGTATGCACAAAGAGGATAGATAAACCTTGTGGTTTGTTAGATTAACAAGTCACGTGAGTCGTAAATCTAGTGGGAAAAAATTAGATGAGAAAATTTTCACAGACGGCGTCAAACTGTTTGACCTAAAATTTAGATCTAGGTTTAACAATTAGATTTTCTAACAGAATAGAGTTAATTTTAGCTAATATTAATATTAAAAAGATTGATTAGCTCATTTCAGGGCAAACGTCACAAGTTATGTTTAAATAGGAGTGAAGGCGTAACAATAAGCAGTATTTAATTGTCCAAGAACAAAGAGAAAATCATTAAGTATTAATAACTTAGAGATAATGGCATTTATGTAAATAAATGAAAGTGAGGTAAATGAAAAGGGATGAGATTCAGTGATGTTTCTCCTGACAATGATAAATGATTGATGAACCTTTGAATATTCAGATTCTCTTTTGGATCGTGGGAGAAAAGTTAAACAAAGATTGGAGGAAAAGGTGTATTTTGTAGTATGTATGTAATAAAGTAAGAATATAGAGAATGTCAATATGTTATTCTTTACAACGACTGTCCAAAGTCTTTTTTGCAGCTACATATCTTTCTATTATAGGGGCATATGAGCCACAAAAATCCTAATAGTACTAATTCGAGGAATATTCACCGGAATATTCTCCTTAAAGTCTTACCATTAAAACTAGCTGTTACTATCCTTCTAAAGGAAGCGCTCGTCCTCGTTCCTCTGTTGAATTAGCTTGACCTTTGTTTTTTGTTAGATCACTTCAACCTCACTTTCATTTTTGGTCGAGAACACATTGATGAGGCGTGGTAGCTTTCAAAGGCTCTCTTGATGTTGACTCGGCCCACATAAAATTAAGATACTTGTTAGCCTATACCATTGCAAACACCCAAGTATCGTACCACATTTCATCATTTCGTGAACGGCAAGAAATTATTGTCAATGAATAAGACGAAATTGGGAAAGATTAAATAATGCCAAATGGGATGACCATATCTGAAAAACTCTCGATCTTTTCATTGTAATTAAAAGGAACAAAATAAGACACATATATACACACATATATATATATATATATGTGTGTGTGCGCGCGCGCGTAGGAGGCTAGCCAGGGAGCCCGGAACCCAAACTCAAGATATAATATTACTAACCCTATTTAAAAATAATAGTAATTTCAAGTCACATTCTCCTTATGCCCTCCAAACGGTCCTAACTCCTAAACCCTTGGCTTGCATTGAAAATACCTTAAATTTCAATTTCCATAAAATCCAACATATACATGCTAGAACTATGCTCCATGGCTTCTTCAGTGCTTTGTTATGGGAACTAATGCTCCTGCCAAGTGTAGTCTGTGGCAAAATCCAACTCCTGCAAAGTAATAGTATGTGGCTTAACCGAACTCTGTCCAATTATGCTAAGCACCTCTCAAAGTTGTTAAATGATATTGTACAGCTGAACAAAAGATTGATTATTATTCCCAACTCCTCTATTTGACGTAAGGAACAGTTGTTGCACATTAATGTTCTTCGTTTACGTAAAACGTGATTCTTTATACTAGGCTCAAGTCTTTCGACCTCCTTCAAGTCACCTTTCAAGTCCACTTAGATATATTCTTAGTGCTATTATTGAACATCTTGTAGATCGTATCAAATTCCTGTTTAGATAGTTATCTACGACTTTGAATATTTTTTTTATTCATTCCAACGGAAGACTAAAAGGGAACGTGCAATCTATGAAAAGTTATCCACTTCATTTTACATAGAGTCAAGTTGATAATTTAGTGGATATCCTCCATGTCAAATAGGTTTTGTTGGAACCCTCATTTCGCTTCGTAATGATTCAGACCTCACAGTACTGACAAGTTAATATCTCCACATAAATTCATATTCCGTAGTAAAGTAGGCTGGAGTCTATCAAGGTGAAAATGCGGTTTGGAGGTATCATAGATCTTGAAGCATGGCAACAAATGAAAGAGTCGGTCAATGAAATGAAGAGAAAAAGAGCACTGCTTTTTCTATATCAGTTGACAGATTTGTAAGAAAGATTATTAAAAGAATATCAAAAACTTATTGTAAATTTTGAAACAATTTTTTGTTTTGAAACAAAATATAATTAACATGAAAGCACAATATGAAGGTACCAAAAATTCATATTGCATCTCAAGAAAAGAAAAGGAATATGAATAAGGCGGCAAGGCAAGGCAAGCCTTTGGGATGATCCTAGCGCCCTTCAGCATTTGGTTCCTTTGGTTATAACGTCTGTTTCAAGAGGGGTTGCTCTGATGGTAAGCAACCCCCACTTTCAACCGAAAGGTTGTGAGTTCGAGTCTCCCCAAGAGCAAGGTGGGAAGTTCTTGGAGGAGAGGATGTCGGGGGTCTATTTGGAAACATGCTCTCTACCCAAGGTTAGGGGTAAAGTCTGCATACAACTACCCTCCCCAAACCTCACTAGATGAGATTATGCTTGGTTGTTGTTGTTGGTTATAACGTCTGTTTCAAAGACAATAACTTTCTTAATAGAGGGGATAAGCCTTCATCACTCGCCATACTAATGCCTATTTACTCAGTTCCATCACCATACCCTTAAGTTCAAGCAACATCATGAATTAAAATCACTGATAAGACTGAACCGCGAAGTACATCATTTTATCTCCATTCCATCATGACATGATCTAGTGTAGATCACACATATTCAGTGTTCATGATTTGCTATTGGAGGTTTTCTATGCACAATATCCTGGTAACTCAGAGCCAATAAGTTGATTTCATCAACCCTGCTAGCCACTGAGTTTTCAATTCTGATGTGAAAGGAGATTGATCCGTTGAAGCATGTATTTTAAAAGTCAAAAGAAAAAATGATACTTTTATTTTCTTTCAACGGACAAAGTATTATCTATTCTAAATATCCAATCCAACCAAAAATGTAACCATATACTTAATTATAATACGGAACATGAAGTTTATCTTCCAATGAAATTGGACATAATGCCATCATCGTAGCTCAAATAGTATAAATCTAGCTACTGGTGTTAATTCTTAATAATAGCTAAATTAACACAAGAGACATGTAGACAGCAAATTACAGTAGGCCAAACATTATAAATCTTAGATTGCTATTTTCTCCCTTCTACAGTTTCTTGCTGGATTCCCCTCTCTTATTGCGTAAAGTGATCAGTTCTGTTTAAAAGAACAGACGAAAGTGACAGATACAGTCAGAAACTACTCTCAGCACTACAAGCAAAACAAGTTCCAATTCGCCATGAAGAATATTTGGAAGAGCAAAGCTCCATACAAGGCAAAGTGTTTTGATTGGTTAGCTTCATGGGGGCTTGATTTACGCCAAGAAATCTTCAGAGAAGGGTTATGCAACCAAGTAACAGGTGCCCTCACTGCCGTGACTACGAAAAAGACAACAATTACCTTTTTCTTCATTATGAGGTTTCTAGTCATTTGTGGTATTTTATCCTATTTAATGGGCATGGAAAGGTGGCACAAATTAGGTCTGGTCAACACGAAGCAGCACTACTTTGGTCTACTATACCAGCATCAATTTGATGGCTCATATGGAGGAAAAAAGCATAAGATTTTTGAAGATAAAGCGGAGTGCATAGTTAGCCTTAAGTAGAAATGTCTTTCTTTGTGTATTAAAGAATATGAAAGTAATGCCATTAACAACCAGGTAAGTAAATTGTCCAAAGTGAGATAATGTAGGAACATATACAACAGCACCACTCGAAATAGTGCACATAAGTTGCAAAGAGAATGAAAACGCATTTAAGACAATGAAGCATCAACTCACAACACATTGAATTTACATATACATGAATCATTGGAAAGTGATAAAATCACATAATAAACTATTGTATTTATGTTTATTTTATCTTATATTCCAGGAGTGTCCAGTAAATAGCCACATCTTTATCACAACTCAAGACCTCGGTACATGACATCCCTTTTCACTTGCCTTTAATAATCAGGGATAACAAATAAGTTTTTCTGTTAGTATTTTCTACGACATATAACTTTGTTTGCTCTTCGTAGTTTCTCTCAAACTTCGGTCATTATTTTGCTTACCACATACAACTTTGAGCATTCTTTCTCCCTTTTGCCATTAAACATTAATATTAATGTATAAGACCATCCACAAATAGGATGTACAAGAAGTAACTTCATAATCATATAAAAAAGTAGTACTTGTTGGTCAAGCTCCAAAGACCATCAAATAAAAAGACGCCATGTTCTGCTCTGCCTTGACCAGCAAACTTTGGACTATCTAACGAATGCGAATCAAATAAAGCATATGCAGTCTACCAAAGAAAAATTAGGTGATATTCCATAAGAAACTTCTAAAACCAGTAAAAAAACAATCGCAAAGGAGAAATTCATTTAGTTATCACATAGCCAGTTGATTAGTAAGCACGTAATAAAAATACTTAATTTCAAGAACATGACTTATCAGACAAAACAAACTTTTGCACTCATCGTTGAATTATAACTTTATAGTTTGGAACGTTTTTTAGTCTTCATTGAAATATTTTCTTTTTCCCCAAGTACAACAACAAGCCAGTAATTTTCTAGAAATTAGGTTTGGGAGGATAAGATGTACGTAATTTTCCCCCTCAAATACCTGCTCTTCCCTCTCAAATACCTAATCATATATATTTAGATAATTTTTTTGACAGAAAATATGCTCGAATAATTTAAGCTAAAACATCAATTTTGGGTATGCAAATAGTCCCAAAAAAAGAACTGCAGTCAAATATAAATATATCCAGGATCCATATTAGTAAGCACAACAACAACTCATTATTTTTTGACAATTTGTAAAGCCTAATTTTATTGCCTTAGAGACCTTACTTAGCAGCAATATGCAAGAAATCAATCCAAGAAAATGAAAACTCATTATTCACCAGATAAAGCAAACCTAAAAATAGTGAAGAAAATCTCTAGCCTTATACAATTTCTTCATGAGCAATAAAAATAGTTTATAAATAGTGAAGTAAAAAAGAGTGCGAAGACATGCAATTTCATTTTTTTTTCTCCCAACCAAAACTAAGGAAAATTTTAAAAGTAAATACTGATCTTGAATCGCCAATTTGACTTTTGCTCTAAAATAAAACCAACCAACTTTTTACAACATGTGGCCAATTAGCTTAAAATGTTAAACGAACAAATTTAAATCTTCCATCCAAGTTCCAAAACATCGCAAGTAAAATTAAAAGAAAACAGAAAACCATACCAAAACATATGCGTGTGAAGAAAAAAGGATAAAGACAAAGCAGCAGAACTTTAACAGTGAGAAGAGCGAAGGTGATCAAAGCGGAAGAGTAATTTGAGGAGCTTCGATTTTATTTTGCGCACAAAGAGAGACACTGGTGTTTACCTATTTCATCAAATCCTACAAAAGTGAACGTCGTACTAACTTAAGACTATAAGATCAACATGAAAATAAAATTCAAGAATAATCATGAAAGAAACCAAAAAATGAGCAAAGATTGGGGAAGTCTTGAATTTCTTATTTACACCATTTTTATTCTCACCATTATTAGCCATGGAAGAATTGATGGATAAGTGAAGAGGAAAAGTGGAACTGTGGAAGTAATCATACCGGCGCTACTGTGCTAGTCGGCTACCGCCCAAGAGCTAATGAATTCACATAAATGGGCCTAGAGCTATGCGGTCAATACAGAACATGAAGGGCATAAATAAAACGTAATATATCTCTCATTACCAACATTCCTCGCTTGAATTTATACATTTCCAATTATTTCCTTAAGAATTTAAACTTTTTTCCACATTTTCATGCGTATGTCAAATTGTCGGTTCATTCGAATCCAAAAGAAAGATGATAGAAGTTTTTTTTTATAAGTATATCGTAACCGGAGACAAATTCTTCCGTAGCATAAATTATGTCAGACTTATAAATCCTTAAAATGTTGTTTCATTGAAAACGTATAAGAGAATTTCTGGAAACCATTTTAATTTGTTCTTGCCATATTGTGGTTCAATTATAGTCTCTTGATGAATTATTTATTCTTCCGAAAAACATTGGATTATGCACCAAAGCATGCTAGCTGGTTGGTAAGAAAAATATTTGGAGCTAGGGATTGGTGGGCACATGACTGGGCAGCAATGCACTCTTGCTGCCAGAAGGGAAGTTACAACATCAAGAGAGCATACATGAATTCCATCCCACAGTTCACCTAAGTATCCTGGAAAAAACTGGTAATGGTGCCAGGAATTTTGCCAAAACAGAAATTCATACTATGGATGACATTGCATCGACGTTTGGCAACAGTAGACTGGCTAGAAAAATGGGGTATCCACACAGATCAGGCCTGTTCATTATGTGACAGAGGTAATACAAAGACACACAACCACCTTTTTTTTGAATGCCCTTATTCACAATCACTGTGGCAAGGATTACTAAGGTGGTTAAATTTCGATAGAGTGATAAACAATTTGGAGCAAGAGGTGCAATGACTCTCTGACAGAGTCAATAACAGAAAACCAAGGAAAACCATCCTAGGAGTGATATTCGCCGCAGTTGTATATAATATCTGGATGGAAAGGAATGAAAGACGATTCAGACAGTCGAGCATGGATGCTATGAATCGAGCAAGACAGATTGCACTTCAGGTGCACATCACTGGAAGGAAGAAGAACAAATGGCAGCCTACTTTACAATACTTAAATTGTTATCCACAATGTACTCCTTGAATATATTCACAGTTTTTGTAGGTTAGGGGTTAGTTCAACAACCTTCGGGTTGTATAGTAGATAGTTGATCAATTTTGAAAGGTGTTCTGTAGTCCCAAAGAACACGTGATGTTCAGTTATATTGGTTGAAATACAATTTTTCTTTTGACCAAAAAAAAATATTGGATTATTATATTAAAAGGGTAACTAATTTGTGTCTTACTAGCAGTACGTCCAATCGTTCACTAGAGCAAATGTCAGTATTACCGTTTCTTTTTCTTGTAGCTATGAATATGATTGATTTAGCATAGATTGTAAAAGTTCGATGAACCTAGTATATATTTGTTCTTCTCATTTGATACCTAACTAAGGGTTTGTTTGGTATGCACGAAAATATCTTCCTTAGCTTGGTTATGTAGTAAGAAATGTTTTTAAAAATATATGTAATTATTATAAAACTTAGTTCTAAGTAATAATATAAAACAAGAAGATAGATAATAATGTAGAGAGAAAGAGAGGAGAGAATCTATTTCTTCCATGTATTAAAGTATGTATAATATGATGTTGAAACCCTCTATTTATAGGATGTATAGGTAATACAAAGGGATGTCATGAATATGGTATTAACTATTGAGAACATGGGGGAAGATTATGGAGGTGTGAGAGTAACATCATAGTAAGAAGTACTGGGAGCTTAATGGAGAAGAGTAGTGGGTGTTACTCCCTTAGGAGTTATGGACATCTACCATAATTAAGTATTTCATAATACTCCCCCTTGTATGTCCAAAGATAATGTGCCTCGTTAAAACCTTACTAAGAAAAAAGCCTACTGGAAAAATCTTAGTGAAGGAAAAAGAGTACACATATCTTTTAATACGCATTAATTGCTTCCTCATTAAAAAACCTTACCAGGAAAACCCAATGGGATAAAACCTTAGCTAAGGAAAAAAGAGTACAGTGGGTATATGCCTCCCCCTGATAAAAACATCACTTTATCTCTCGGAGACGACAAATTTCGATCTTGCATAACAACTTCTCTAATCTTGAGATCGACATTGCCTTAGTGAATTATTCCGCTAAATAATCACGTGAATAAATTTGTTGAACATTTATTTCATCATTCTTTTGAAGATTGTGTCTGACAAAGAACTTTGATGAAATATAGGATTTATTCTGTCTCCTTCAATATATCCTTCTTTCAATTAAGATAAGCAAACATCAGTATCTTCACTATTAGTGGAATTTTCTCTTCAAAAAAAAGTTACACATTTGTAATTTGTTGAGTCACTTGCTTCATCAATTGCTAGTATATTGACATAACTTGAATAATCATCAACAATTGACAACCTTGTGAAATGATAATATGACAATTCCATCAAATACAAATAGATTGTTTAAAGAATGGACTTCAAAAAATACATGTATTTGCATAACCAACAAAACCTTGACAATATTTGTTAGAATCAAATCTATATCAAGTATTTTTGAAATATAATACTAATTGTATTCCAATATCTCCACATTGGAATAAAACTATATCTTGCTAGCATATTGTTACACTCATGGTTCCAGCCACTTATATTAGTATACCAATTGCACTAGACACAAAAATAAATCATGTACGCCATGACCGCTCTAATATACATAAGGATCTACCAAAGATTTATTTAATAAATTTCTTGGGAACCTTAATATGCTTCAGAACAATTTAAATCATTCAAGAATTTTCATTATATGCATATCAAATATATTGTCAAACCAAAATCTGAAATGACTCCATTCCCCACAGGAGAACATGTCTCTTAATACCAGGATATTTGCGATAATTTTACGCCACAAGTCGTCTTTATGTCTATCGACCTGATTTTTTATTTGGTCAATCATTTATCTATCCAAATTCCATGATAGATTTGAGCTCAAGATCCTCGCAAATATTAATAATATTGAGCACTATATTATATTAACAACATCAACGATGATCATTTTACATTGGGTCATCATCACACAATAAAGACATAACTTATCGAGATCTCATTATTTTCAGGTACCTGATCCTCTTCCGTAAGGTTTTATAAAGTGTTATGTCATGGTTCTCTTACAGAGCACTTGCCTCCTTACGACCATCTTTATCATTTGCTCATCTCCTTCTTCAAGGAGTTTTATCTTTGGAACTGATTAGTCTATTTCACTTCATGTGTTTCATAGACTATGTCAATCATGGATGTTATTCTATTTTGAGCATTAACATCTGAAATATGACATTTAGGTAAGCAAATGCGCCTGGCAATATTTTTGGAAATGAATTATCACTTGAACTTCAAGTTCACATTTTCTTGTACGAGGATCTAGGTGTACTCATAATAATTCATTCCATGTATTACTTTTTCAGCTGACCATTTTTCCCCCTAATGTTGAAATCACCAACATATTTCCCAGCTTTATTTGGGAAACCATCTTTATGCATTGTTGTAGAATAATTAAAACATATAGCATAATCATATTTCTGGATGAAAATTATTTGGTTCCCGATCCTGAACCAATTATAATAGGGAGAATTTATCATAACTTGTTGGCTGGATGAATACAAGAGCTATTGTATATTAAATAATACACCTCATACCAAATTTCTATATAGGAGTTCTGTTCTCATAACCAATGGTTTAGCTATAATTAGAAGCATATAACTTCTGCTAAACAAATTTTGATTTAAACCAGTATTATCAAAATAAATTATTATAATTTATATTCTGGAACTATGCTCTAATAACTTGAGCAAGCAACCTTGCAAAAGCCAAATTGTTAGTTGGTAACCAACGCACAAGCGACCATACAATAGATGCATCTATTAAATCATATAATAGCAAACGGTCCACATGGTAGGTGACTGGGCCTATATATATTACCTTTTACATGTTCCAAAAATTAGGGAATACAATCCCTAACTCCAGCTGGTATAGTAATCAATTTATCATGAGAACAAGTCGTACATGAAAATTCTTGAAGAATCTCTGGATTCTTCAATATATGCCAATGTGAATTCTCAATTATTTTTCGCATCATAATTGAACTGGGATGGCCAAGCGGTCATGCCAACTAATATTTATTCCACTAAATATTTAATTTACCATGGCATGTGATTTCATCACAATGCTTATACATTTGTAGTACAAGTAGAAGAAAAATCGGATAAGCTTTCATATTTATCCGATATGATAAGAGTAATATGAAGATATTTAGTCTTCCTTTTCATCTATAGTCTCAATATACCAACTAGGGGTGTACAAAGAAAACCGATAAACCGCACCAACCCGATAATCCGAGTCAAACCGAGAAAAAAAACCCGACTATGGTTTGGTTGACTTGGTTTGGTGTTGGAAAAAAAACCCGACCATAATTGGTTTGGTTTGGTTTTAACTAAAGAAAGTCAAACCAAAACCAAACCAACCCGACATTACATATATAGCAATTTTAGATATATTTAATATATAAATATACTTATTGTAATGTAATTCATAAATATTTCTTAAAAAATTTCATAATTTTATCTTTTAAGGTATTATTTCAAGGTTTGATTTAGAACTTTTGAATGCTCCAATAAGTTTTATAGCCATTAATATTAATAAATTAAATAATGCTAGCAATCAATACTAATGCTAACAAAAGACATTAATTCAATATTACGAACGTGAATGTATTAAATGTCTATTTTTTATTTCGCAATAATTTAGATAAAAGTATATAGCCTATTTTTATTTTTCTTTAGCTTTTAGGCATATAATAATACTCCCTCATTAGTCTATCTAATTTATCATGAATTAGTGCTTTTAGATTATGTTTATTTTTATTATGACTTTTTAATTAGCAATATTTATAGTACATAATTTTATTATTTTTTATTGCTGAATATTTTAGCATAATGTCATGAGTCATGACATATCTCATATTTTGTATTATTTTCTTAAAAAATACTTTATATAGTTGTATCTTACTAGGATTAAAGAAATATTTTGAGCATACGTTATATATTTTGTTCTACGAAGATTTTACCGGAAAAAAATTCGAAAAAACCCGAACAACCCGAAAACCCGAAAAAATCCGAGAAAAATCGATATTGAAAAACCCGAATTTATTTGGTTTGGTCTTTAGATTTAATAACCCGACACAATTGGTTTAGTTTGGTAATTGTAAAATGAACCAACCCGGTCTATGTACACCCCTAATGCCAACCACTTTGGCTAATATATTTTAAACTCAAAAAGTTCCTTTTGAGACTTACTACAATATCAATGTCATCAACAATTTCATTCAATCGGATAGTAACAAATTAGCTCTTTCGGAGCTCTTAATTGATATTGTACTACAAAATCTTTTGTCACACCATCCATATCGTGAATGTATCATTCACAGAGAAAATCATATCATAATAATTTTCATGGTCAAAGTAATCATAAGCGAAACTATTTCTTACTTTACTTTTGCCTTTAATAACTTATATAAGGCATGTCAAAATATTTTTAGCGTACCACATGTACGCTATGTCACACCTCCTTTTTACACACCTACCCCGAAAGATAATGTATATGTGGGAGTTATTTCACTTTAAGTGACATTATTCGAAATGAGATTATTATTCATTTTTATTCAGAGTCGCCACTTGGGATAGTTTGTTTTCTGGTGTCCCAAGTCACCGGTTATTATAAATCCCAAATCAAGGTAAATTCGACTTTCCTTGTGAAGTCTGCGAACCAGAAATTCTGAATAAGGAATTATGTTAACCCGAGGAAAGGTGTTAGGCATCCCTTGATTCCGTGGTTCTAGCATGGTCTCTTAAGCTATCATAATTGGCATATTATCTGATTTTAATACATGTTTTAACTTATGGTACATTTTTAACTTATTAGTCGCTTTTAATTATTTTTAGAAAGATTTCAATATCATCTAAAATACGTCTTTGGACCACACCACATAAAATGCACCCTTAGTCCGAGACACCTTTTATTTAATATTGTGGGATTTAGATTTGGATCGCATAAAATGTACACACGTGTTTAGGAATGAAAAATTACAAAATACAGCCCAGATGGAGGCTGAGATCAAATACGGAAGTCAGCACCACAGGAAAAGCAACTTGACTTCAATTTCAGATTAAAAAACCAACTTGAAATCCAGTGAACCTTTTTTGTTTATTTTTGTTTTGGGATTTTGTTTGGTTGTAGATCTGAAGTTCAAAAAAAATGAAAACTATAACTTGATTTCAGCTTTTAGGGTGACATCCGTGAGAGAAAAATAAGAATAGGAGGATGAGGGAAGATGCTTTTTTTTTTCCAAAGATGGGGTGACTGCTCGTCCCCCTTTTTATTGTTGGAGACGAAGGCCTCCTCTTTTGTATCTGTAGGTTTTAGAAAAATAAAGAAGAGAACCGCAGGGAAGGATTACGTTCTCTCTTTTTGTGGAGATGTCTAATGTCTATGTGTATTTAAGGATTAGTTATATTGTACAGGTTACAGATTATATTAGGGGTATGGGCCTATGAATCATGAATTTGAGAATTATGGGTTAAATAAGTAAATGTGAGTTTAATTTGGGTACAAAAACTAGCTCAATATCCAATTAAATCTTTTCTTCAAATTCTTTTTCTTATCTTTTTTTTAATTAAAAATCATAAAACTAAAATCCTAGGTTATCAAAAAATATAAAATTAAACTAATTAACTAATTATAAGAAAATTATAAAATCTACTTAATCCTAAATTAAAAGAGAAAGAATCAATAAAAGGAAAAAGTGTAAAAAATGAAGCATTTTTCGTAATTTTTAAATTTTATAAAACATGTAGTTACTGATTAATTCTAAAAGTGTAAAAATAAAGCCTAAATATCATGCGTGATGTTTTGGTATTTTTCATTATTTAAATAAAACTTAAACATGCAAGAAAAATGCAAACCATTAATAAAATCTATAAAAATTCCTAAAAATGGCAAACAATTAAGAAAAAATCTATTTTCTTGGATTTTTTAGGAGTAATTCATATAGGGCAAAAATCACGCTCTTACAGCTGACCCTCTTTACTCGGAAACATGAAGAGTTTTCGCGCAAAGATAAAGTGTGCAACATGAGGTATTTTTGCCCGTTTGAATCTCCATGAGAAGCATTTTTGAAAAACGTCTGACCGAACCTTGCTTCAGAGGTTGCCTACATATCCTTGGCTATAAAGGAATTAGGTCAGTGTAGTTCTAGAAGTTTTGGTAAATGGGACTACCGGGAAGCTGTGATTTCACTGTTGTTGCTGTTGTTTCTTCTTACTGAGCTCCATATTACACCGAAATGGAAAATAAAAAGCTAAGCTAACTATCAACTATGAGTTACAAGATTCCTATCTATTAATTTTTGAAACTTGATCTTGAGTCTTAGCTGATTTTGCTGTGGACCCCGACCTGAATCTTGATGCTCGCAAGCTGCAGGAGTTGGTTCTTTCTTCGGCATTTGGATCAAAGCGGGATATGTGAAATTTGTGATTTTGAATCAAATTTGAGAAGTCCGCATCCTTTTCTTCTTTGAACATTCTGAGTTCGCCTCTTTTTGTTCTTTTCTTCTTTTCCTTTATTCTGGATTGAGACTCACGGTTTCGGTTATTCGAATCCTGTGCCTTGAGCTAAAACCTGTTCAGACACCAAAACAAACAAACGAGCGAAATTTTTTCTGCCCCAGTTTTTACTAGGAAAATATCGCGAGTTTATTTGCAACATAAATTTAAAAACAGGATTGTGTATCCTTGGGAATGAAGCCTTAAATTGTGAGGATCACCAGGTTATGCTGGAAAATGACAGGGTTATGCCGGAAAAATGAAAGGGTCCTCGCGTTATGCCGGAGAGATCTACGGGTTATGCCGGGATGAAAGAAAAGGGTTCCTGCTGGGGATAAAAGGGAAGTCCACGGGTTATGGCGGGATAAGAAAAAAGACTCATGGGATATGTTAGGGGGATCCACGGGTTATGCCGGGATGAAGGGAAAGCACTCCTAGGTTATGTCAGGGGGATCCACGGGTTATGTCGGGATAAGGAAAAAGATCCCCAGGTTATGCTGGGGAGAAAAGGGAAAATGATCCTTGGGTTTTGTTGGGATAAGAGAAAAAAGGGTCATTGGGTTATGCTAGGGAGAAAAGGAAAAAGGTCCTCGGGTTATGCCGGAGAGGTCCACAGGTTATGCCGGGATAAAACGGAAAAGGACCTATGCTACCATGATTTTGGATTTCTTTTAATTATCCTAGGAGAAAATTCGTCAGACTAGGTTTTCTATCTTAGGAGAAAGATTCATTAGACTAAGATTTTGATCTTAGGAGAAAGTTCATCAGACTAGATCTTCTATCTTAGGAGAAAAATTTATTAAACTAAGATTTTGATCCTAGGAGAAAGTTCATCAGACTAGGTCTCTTCTTTAGGTATCTTAGAAGAAAGATTCATCAAACTAAGATTTTGATCCTAGGAGAAAGTTTATCAGACTAGATCTTCTATCTTAGGAGAAAGATTCATCATCCTAAGATTTTGATTATAGGAGAAAGTTCATCAGACTTGGTCTCTTTTTTTTCTTCTTTTTTTGGGTATCTTAGGAGAAAGATTCATCAGACTAAGATTTTGGTCTTAGGAGAAAGTTCATCAGACTAAGTCTTCTATCTTAGGAGAAAGATTCATCAGACTAAAATGTTTATCCTAGGAGAAAGTTCATCGGGCTAGGTCTCTTTTTTTGGTATCTTAGGAGAAAGATTCATCAGACAAAGATTTTGATCCTAGGAGAAAGTTCATCAGACTAGGTCTTCTATCTTAGGAGAAAAATTCATCAGACTAAGATTTGATTGGGAGAAAAATCCATCAGACTAGAACGTTTTATCCTAGGAGGAAAAAATTTTAAGATCAGTGGCAAGATTTTATGCACAATAGCAAGCCAAATAAAGGTAAAGATTTGAGAAACTTCCTTTGTCGGCTCTTCTCTTCTTTTCTTTTTCTTCTCTTTTTTTTCTTTTTTATAATATTTTTTTTATTTTTCTAGTTTTTTTTTTGAACCACTTCCCTTGCTACTTTGTTCCTGTTTCACACAAAGAAAAACTTGTCAGTTTTGAAAATGATGGTCGGTTTGTGGCATTGGGTCTCGGGCAGCTTGGCTTTTGCTTCAATCAGCTTGAGTCAGTTTTAAGCGACATTTGCTCTTCATCAAGACTAATTGTTTCACACCGGTACCATTTGTATTTGTGGCTCAATCAACCTTGTCCCGGTTGGAGATCTTGGCTTAGGTGACCTTTTTTGATATCTTTAATGACTTTCTTCTTTTTAAGCAATTTGTCTGTCAGAGAGAATCATTAGTCAACTTTGCTTGCGCCAAGCAGGCTGACAAGAGTCTTTTGGGAAAGCCCTTGCTTGAATCCTCAAGGCATGCTGACAGCAACAGCTAAGTGCGCTGGCCAAATTTACTTTGTGCAACTGAAAAGCTGATAGCAAATTTTGAAATCTTTTCTTGCTTGTTTTAACAAGGATTGTCTCAAACTGAAGGACACAATGATGCAAAGAAACAAATATTAACAAGAAATTCCACATGTCGGAAGGATAGAAGGAAGAGTTTTTTTTCATTTTGTTTTAATTTATTTTTCAATAACTAGCCTTAATGGTCATGTCATGCATTTTGGACTCAACGGCCTGATCCGTACAACAGATCTGATCTTTCCTTTTACCATTCTTATGACTTTAAAGTCGGGCTTGTTCGTGTCAATCTTCTGCATGATCTTCACGACTCACTTTCGACTAGTGGTGCCCGAGGGATTTTCACCAGCAAGTCTCTTTTATTTATTCATCTCTGCTTACCGTCGTCTTACAGTGCCCGTGAGGGTTTTCACTAATAAGAATCTCTCATTTTTCTTTTTTTCTTCTTTTTTTTCTTTTTATTTTGTTTTTTCTTTTTCTTTCCCCGTCTTTTTTTTTGCGAGCAACATGATACTGTTCTATGTTGCGTGACAACCGTTGCTCATTGTCTGTTTTTCTTGGAATTCTTGAAGGCATATCACGAGGTCTTTATTTGGAAGGTTTTTGGATAGAGTTGAACAGAAGGGTCGACAAGAAGACTCAAAGTGGACTTAAAATTAAGGGTTGTGGACTTACAACTCTTGGAATCGACTCTTTCAAAAGTGAAATAAAACCTTCGCCCCAGTTTCAACCATTGGGGATTTATTTTTTCTTTAATTCTTATTTGGTTGGACCGAACTGTGAGGCTGCCTACATATCCTTTTTTAAGGAATCATGTCTAACGTAGATCAAACATCTAACCTAAACTATGCTCATCTTATCTGTTTTTCTTTTCATTTTTTTTTCTTTCTTATTTTTTTCTTGCCTTTTTTCTCTTTTTTTTGTTTGCCCTGCTTCTAATTTTTTAGGGCATGGACCTTTGATAATTCTTTTCTTCTCTTTTTTTTACTTAGAACTTTCTGAAAGCTGCCCCAGTTTATACTCTTGGGACATGGACTTTTTTTCTTCTTTTTTTTTTTCCATTTTTTAAATTTTTGACTCTTGACTCTAACTTGATTCAAAAAGAGGGTGGTCAAAGAAAATAACACAGGCTCAAAAAGGGTAGCAAATGATATAAAGTATTTACATTGCAGAAAAAGGGCCTCCCAACCTCGGAAACACCAAACATAGTATCTTTTCGCGATCACAACATTGACAAACATGTCTGTCTTCTTGGTGTGTCATGGTCACCAGACACTTTCCATCCTTTACTTTCCAACAAACTTCAATCGATTAAATATCGTCAATCCCAATCTTCACAGTGATTTGAAGGTGAAGTCTACTTGACCTTAATTCCAAAGTATTTCAACTCTTTATTCATCCTCAAAAGTGATTCTCTTTTTTTTCAGTTATCCAATTCCAGATTAAATCAGTTTCTAAGATCTGGCCAAAATTTCCGCATGCATGTCATGTTATTAGAACTAGCACACAAATAACTAAGAATAGAATGACACAAAAGGACAAACTCAATTTTATTGAATAAGGATGGAAGGGTTTGATGACTAAAAAAGCAACCTAAGATTCAACTTAAAAACCTAAAATAACCCGGATAATAAAAATATCAACAAAACAGACAGACATGACTCATAGAAACATAATAGAAAGATAGAAGGGTTTGACTCAATAAAGCAAATAAAATCTGGATCACAACCCTGAAATGACCCAGATAACAGAAAAAACATCAAAACAAGCTACCAAGATTCCCTCCTAAGACATGAGGGAATGACTTTTCAACTGATTAGCTTGACATTTAGCCACGAATTTGCTCATCATAATCACCATGGCCTTCTCCAACTTCAGACGGCAAGTTATCGAGAGGATTCTCATACTCCATGTCACCAGGCATCATCCTCACAAAGTATGCGTCATCCTGTGTAGGTAAAGGATTCTGCGTGATATTCTTGGTGTCTAGTCTTGAATCACAATTAGGTTTTCCTGGATCATCCTCTCTATTTCTCTTTCAAATCCCGACAACTTTCAACATCGTGCCCCGGGGCATCGGAATGGTATTCACACCTTTTAGAAGGGTCAAAGCTTCTTGAACGTGGGTCCACATAATTTGGAGGAATGGGTGCAATCATGACATAATGCTTTAACTTCTCAAATAAGCTTGCATATGACTCTCCTATTGGTGTAAAATTATATTTCAACTTTTGTTCCCTTCTATACCCTGGCTTGGATGTGGGTTATAAGACACTTGAAAATTTTGTGGAGGATGGTGAAGATTTTGTGATACTCGTGCTCGCCTTCTTGGGTGATTTGGTGGCTGGACAACATACAGAGGTGGATCAACAGAGTATGCTGGGTTCTGAGGTGGATAGTAATGCTCAGGGGAGTCATGGAAAACCTTATGAGGCTGCGCATACCTTCGAGGTGTTCTCCTGGGACCTCTTCTCGACCCTGTTATCATCGTGATTTCTTCATCCATCTCATTTATGTCACAAAAATTATTAGATTCAACCTGGACAGCCTGAGTTGGGGCTTTAAGAACTACTTGACTTAAAATTTTGTCTGTCGCAAGACCATTTCTCCCGTTTTGGTTGCTTCCAAAAAGGATTTGCCAATTGCGGACATCATGTTTTGAAAGTAATTTGGCTCTTGCGCTTGAAGATAGACAGTGATTAGCTCGTGGTCATCCATGGGTTATTTAACCCTAGCTGCTTGCTCTCTCCATCTAATAGCATATTCCCTTAAACTTTCACTTGGTTTCTTCTTGAGGTTTGAAAGGGAATTGCGGTCTGGGGCAATGTCAATGTTGTATTAGAACTGTTTGACAAAGTCATGTGCCATGTCATCCCAGACGTACCAGCGAGAAGTTTCTTGATCCAAAAAACATCTGGATGCTACTCCCGTGAGGCTTTCCCCAAAATAAGCTATCAGCAATTCTACATTACATCCCGTACCTCTTAGCTGATTGTAATACCTTTTCAGGTGGGCTATAGGGTCTCCATGTCCATCATACTTTTCAAATTTGGGAGTCTTAAAACCAGGCGGCAAGTGGACATGGGGGAATATACATAAATCTTTGAAGGCAACATTCTTTTGACCTGACAACCCTTGCATGTTTTTCAACCATTGTTCTAAGCTTTTCACTCTTTGAGTCATTTCTTCCTGTACCATCTTTCGGGCAGGCTTCTCAATGTTTGCAGGAAGATCAAATGAGCACGAGTGGTACTCAGGAGAGTGGTACTGCTCTTGTTGTCTAGCAAATTGTGACCCATGATAAGGTTCTCTTTGGCCATTAGCCCATATTTGACACATTTTGGTCATTTGCTGTTTCAGTATTCTCTTTTCCTCAACCACAGTAGACTCTTGTCGAGCCCTCTGACCCTAAGTCTCTTGAGCACTTGTAACAGCTTCGATGTCAGTTATCATTTTTCCTTAAATTTTATGTTGTCTGCTCACCACAAACCGACCACATTAAACTTTCTTCACTATTCAAAATAAAAGACATGTTAGAATGGACTCAATCAGTCCTTATTATTATCAACAGTTTTTTTTCTTCACTTTTTTTCATTTTTCATTTTTTTTCTCATTTTCCTTTTCCATGGTTGATCGAACCTGATGTGGGTTACCTACGTATCATGACGCCGCATGAATCAGATCTTGCGTAGTTCGGAAAGATTAGGAATAGAGGAAATAAACTAAATTTATATTTTTCTGAATTTCGAATTTTCTCTTTTTTTCACTCTTTGTTTCAAAAGAAAGACTTATATAAAGAAGAAAGAGAATATTTTTAGATTTTTATTTTTCTCCAATACTTTTGCAACGAAAGACTTCTAAAGAAGAAAGATTTTTTTTCTTTTTTTTCGACTTTTACTGCTTTTTTTGGGATTTAGAATGAAAAACTTCTACAGAAGAAAAAAATATTTATGTATTTATGGATTTTTATTCTGAAATTAGGAAAGAAGTACTTCTAAAGAAAAAGAAAATGTTATTGAATCTTGAATTTTCGAAAGAAGACTGAAAATATTTTTGAATTTTTAGTTTTTTTTTTTGGAATTTTGAAAGAAAAACTTCTAAAGAAGAAAGAAAAATATTTTTACATTTATAGATTTTTATTCTGAAGTTAGGAAAAAAGTACTTCTAAAGAGAAATAAAGTATTTTTTGAATCTTGAATTTTCTTTTCAATTTTCGAAAGAAGAATGAAAATATTTTTGAATTTTAGAGATTTTTGAAATTTTGAAAGAAAAAAATTCTAAAGAAGAAAGGAATTTTTTTTTGGATATTGGATTTTTTTTTTAAATTTTTGAAAGAAATATTTCTAAATATGGGGAAGATAGTTTTGGATCCTGATTTTTCCTTTGAATTTTGGAAAGAAGAATGAAAATATTTTATATTTTTTTATTTTAGGAAGCAACTAAAAGAAAAATATTTTTTTTGTATTTTTTATAAAATTGGGGTCTCAAAGAAATAATTTTCTAAACATGGAAGTAAAAGAATTTTTTTTATTTTTAAAAATTTGGTTCTTAAAACAAACTTTTCTAACAAAGTAAATGAAAATATTTTTGGATTTTTTTTAATTTTTTTTAAAAATATGGGTCATAAAGAAAGAACCCCTTTTTATTAAAAGAAATAGATAAAAATATTTTTGAATTTTTCGCAAATTTGGGGCCAGAACCAATAAGGTTTACCTGCGTATCTCACATCTGGTGAGAATCAGAACCGCGTAGTTCGGCTAGTTTTGACGGAACAGAGAAAGATGACTTATTTTTTAAATGACTTTTTTTCTATTTTTCAAAATTCCGACAGAGTTTCAGAATATTCCAAATGCCTACCTCTGATTTTTTATTTGATTTTTTTTGTTTTGATTTTCTTCCTCTATTCTAGAAGCCGGTCAACATACATGCCAAAAAAACAGATGCACAAGTAGCACGTAAGCTGCATCAGGATGGTCTTTTTAATTTGGGGTACACCTGTCCTAGACAGACCCAACCCCTGTGTTGAGTCTCCAAAGTCAAATGCACGTGATGCAAACAATCGTTCCTACTAGGGATCCGGCATGAGGCTATGTTATACTAGATTTTAAAACCTGAGTTTATTGTTCTAGACCCGGCTTACCCGAGCGGACAACTCGAGCCGAGGGGGGCAGCGTACCGGGAATACAGAAGCTTCATCGGCTTAGCAACTTGTCCGAACCTCGTTCTAAAATAGGATAAGACTTTAAACAGAAGAGAAGTCACACAAAGTGCACCCTTCTCCATGATGTAGAAGACTCAGAGAGAGGAAGGGTTTCCTAGTAGTTTATATACACGATTCACCAAATATAATATCGGTAAAGCATTTAGCACATTAGGCATGAAACATGTAGGAAAATCAGATAAAGCCAAATATAATAGCTATTCTAAGCTCGAATTTTTAAATCCTGAACCAGATATTCTGGGTTATTATTCCCAGCAGAGTCACCAGAGCTGTCACGGCTCCTTTTTACACACCTAACCCGAAAGGTAATGTATGTGAGGGAGTTTTTCCACTTTAAGTGACATTATTCAAAATAAAATTATTATTCATTTTTATTCAGAGTCCGCACTTGGGATAGTTTGTTTTCTGGTGTCCCAAGTCACCAGTTTATTATAAATCCCAAATCGAGGAAAATTCGACTTTCCTTGTGAAGTCTGCGAACCAGAAATTCTGAATAAGGAATTCTGTTAACCCGAGGGAAGGTGTTAGGCACTCCGGGATTCCGTGATTCTAGCACGGTCGCTTAGACGATCATAATTGGCCTATTATCTGATTTAATTACATGTTTTAGCTTATAGTACATTTTTAACTTATTAGCCGTTTTTAATTAATTTTAGGAAGATTTCAACGTCATCTAAAACACGTCTTTAGATCACGCCACATGAAATGCACCTACAGCCCGAAATACCTTTTATTTAACATTGTGGGATTGGGTTTGGGTTGCATGAAATGCACACCCGTATTTAGGAATGTAAAATTATTAAAGAACACGCCTAAAGCGACTACGTATTTTTAACTTTGCAAGGTCCATGAAAAATTCGCTAAATGGCACGCCTTAAATTTTAAGGATAAAAATAATAATTAAATGAGGGCCATGCATTTTGAAATTTTATTTGGTACGGCATACCTCGATTCCAATTTTATTTCAAAGGGTTTTATTATTCAAAGTTGTTATAATCGGGTTACATGAAATGCATTCCCAAATTTAAAAATTAGGCATCGTAACTATGTGAAGGGAACTGTACCACAATCATAAAGATTTATTAATCGCGCCTAAAGCAAAAATACGAATATTATGAGTATTGACTTTACATTACTTATATACACACATATCAAGAACGAAAGAATTTCACGAAAATCTTAAAATTTGTTCAAGCAACAATTGGTCTACTAACATGCCATAATATACTTCTCCTCGATAAAAGAATGCATAGTGCAACTAATCGTTTCATGGGTACGACTTAGTTTTTATTCAATAGCAAATGTCATTGTTTCAATTTAAAAAGAAATTAAATCGATGGCACTTGTCCAGCTATCAAATTTCAAAGTAAACAAATAATAAAAATGCAACTCGAAACATAACCGAGAAATTTACTTAAACTTTCTTGCAAAAAGAATGGGACAATTTACTTGTTTGCAAAACCAAATAATTACTGCAATGTCCAGTAAACTCACGAATTAACATGAGTTCTAATAAATTCAACTAGAAGTCAACTTTAATGACTATACACCTGCGACCTTTACTTAAGAAACAGAAGCAAATAAAATGAACTATTAAACTAAAAGGAAATAGCTAAACAACTAATCAGAAGAAAACGACTATACTATTCAACTAAATAATTGTAAAAGAAAGATCGAGAGTGAACTATTAAACTAACTCGATGGCTAAACAGGCTAGGTCCAGAAAATCATACTCAAACATATGATGAACAATTCATATTTTTTCATTTATGAATTAAAAATAAAATAAAAATAAAGCTCATGGATGAGTGTAACATACGTACTAGTTGAAAAATTACAAGATATAGCCCAGATGGAGGCTGAGATCAAATATGGAAGTCAGCAGCACAGGAAAGCAACTTGACTTCAATTTCGGATTAAAGAACCAACTTGAAATCCAGTGAACCTTTTTTGTTTATTTTTGTTTTGGGATTTTGTTTGGTTGTAGATCTGAAGTTCAAAAAAATGAAAACTATAACTTGATTTCAGCTTTTAGGGTGACATCCGTGAGAGAAAAATGAGAATAGGAGGATGAGGGAAGATGCTTTTTTTTTTTTTCAAAGATGGGGTGACTGCTCGTCCCCCTTTCTATTGTTGGAGACGAAAGCCTCCTCTTTTGTGTCTGTAGGTTTTAGAAAAATGAAGAAGGAGAACCACAGAGAAGGATTGCGTTCTCTCTTGAGGTGTCTAATGTCTATGTGTATTTAGGGATTAGTTATATTATATATGTTAGGGATTATGTTATGTATATGGGCCTAGGAATCATTGGCTTGAGAATTATGGGTTATATAAGAAAATTTGGGTTTAATTTGGGTACAAGAACTAGCTTAATATCCAATTAAATCTTTTCTTCAAATTCTTTTTCTTATCTTTTTTTTAAATTAAAAATCCTAAAATTAAAATTCTAGGTTATCTAAAAATGTGAAATTAAACTAATTAACTAATTATAAAGAATTATAAAAGCTACTTAATCCTAAATTAAAGAGAAAAAATCAATAAAAGGAAAAAGTGTAAAAATGAAGCATTTTTTGTGATTTTCAATTTTTATAAAACAAGCAGTTACTGATTAGTTCTAAAAGTGTAAAAATAAAGCTTAAATGCCATGTGTGATGTTTTGGTATTTTTTCATGATTTAAATAAAACTTAAACATACAAGAAAAATTCAAACAATTAATAAAATCTATAAAAATTTCTTAAAATGGTAAACAATTAAGAAAAAATCTATTTTCTTGGATTTTGTAGGAATAATTCATATAGGGCAAAAATCACGTGCTTACACGCGACCAATGATATATTCGTGTAATCACATAGTAATATTCATTATCTTTCTTTCTCTCAAACCTCCCTTAGAAGTGAGTTGTGGTATTTATACGACCATGCATAAATTCTTGTGCATAATTTGTATCACATATATCTTCACATTCACTTCAGGAATGAGTCTGCACTTACAATGCTTATTACAAGTCGCATTCTTTCAAAAAAAAATGGACTATAATCTTCTGAGCGTGCCACATATTTAAAGACCATATTGATACGCAATTCTTTTACCTTTGAAGGATTATTTTGAGAACCCTTATTGTTCTCTTTTTTACAATTACCATGATGATGATTATTAATAGTTTGATCTTTTGGCACGACCATGTACATTTGTCAACTACTTGTCTTCATTTAACTTTTTATGCATTGCTATCATATTCACTTCAAGAATGGAGCAAATCATATAGGACAAGCTTCATGTTTTTTCATGAAAAATACATTATTTTTCTTTTGTTATCACTATACTAGTAAATTTATACGCGAATCACACGGTCTTAAGAAGCATCAGTAGATTTGTAATAAGCAATTTTAAGAAAAATAGACTTAGGGGTGATGTAAAGAGTTTTCACCTCCTTCAAACATAAAATATGTAAAGGCATGGAAAGAGAAAAGAATCAAAATATTAAATACTTTTGAACTTTCTTTAAGTATCAAATACTGTTAAAACTTCACTACGTCAAAGTCAATGTGCAACAGTCCCAGAAGATAATAGTGAACAGAGATTATTACACGCCTAGAACTCTTGAATACATTTATGCTTCTATTTATTGATGATAAACCTTCATATCCTGTAGATATGTAATTCTATAAATACCATCTCAAATACGTATGCATAAAAGATATTCATAATAAGAAACAACTGTCTCAAAATTACATATGCATGTGCAAAAGATAATTTTGCAAATTAGAAATATACAAATAAACTAAAAGCCACGCATGGAGAAATTGAAGAAAAGAAAGAAGCAAAACTGGCAAAGAAACACAAAAAGGAAGGCTATGCCCTAAAGGCGAGCATGCCTATCATTGGACCACGTGATAAAAGTCATGTACAAAGAAACACCACAGCAAAAAATAAGATCAATACTTAAATCACAAAATGTTATCGAATAAAAATTAATATATCTAGGATATCTAGTATTGACGCTCCAATCATTCTCCAATATATATAAATTGACTCTGTCCATAGAAAAGTTACCTATTGCAAATGCATATTCTTCACTAACTAAAATCTCACTTCCATTAATCTCGCATGAAATTTTCTATTTGTTTCTTGGAATGTTGATTGTATGTGTTCTTGTTTGTGGGAAAGAAGATAAATAAAAGAAAAGTACTAAAGTGTTACAAAAATTTAGCTCAAAGTAATAAACAAAAGATAGACAACAAAGTAGAGAGAAAGAGAGAAGAGAATATATTTCTTCCATGTATCCAAGTGTATTACAAAATGAGTTTTCATCCTCTATTTATAATACAACATAGGGGTATACCAAAAGAATTTCATAAGTATGTCATTAAGTATTTGAGATCATGGAGGAAGATCATGGGTAAATTATGAAGGTATGGGAGTTACAACAATAATGGTGAGAAGTAGTGGGGATTATCTACATAATGGAGAAGAGTAGTGGGAGTAACTTCTTTAGGAGTTATAGACATCCACTACAAAGTATAATATTTCATAACACTCCCCCTTGGATGTCTATAGATAATGTGCCTCGTTAAAACCTTAACTAAAATAAAATCCAATGGGAAAAAAATTCTAAAAAAGGAAAAAGAGTATACATATCTAACAAAATGCATTTTTGTTGCCTCGTTAAAAACCTTGCAAGGAAAACCCAGTGGGACAAAACGTTGTAAGGGAAAAAGAGTGCAACGCGCATTAACTCCCCCTGAAAAGAGCATCAATTCACATTCTTGAGCCTTCGCATTCCAATCTTGTGCACCATCTTCAAGAGATCGTTGGTAGAGATTTGATAAATAAATCAGCCATATTAACTATAATGAATATTTGCCCCTTGAAATCATAACTCGTGGTAGATATATAATGTCTTCACAAATATCGTGGAATGGCTCTTCAATATCTCCATAAATGTATCATCACTATCATAGTATCATGCTTATAGTTATAGCAAGATACATTTGTGCATAAATTGCACTGAGGAAGTGGTACCTCAAGATCAAGAATTATAGATGCTTCAAGCAACTTAAATCCTTTATGGATTGTCATATAAGTTGAGTCATATAAGCCATATTATAGACTTTAGATGCATATCAAGTTTTCATGTCATGCTAGACGTATAAGATATCGAAAACTGATTACACATACCATTGACTTTATACTTTCAAGTATTCGAACTACATGTCCAAAACTACATGTCTTTCATATGGAATCAATTCTACTTGAATTGTATCTCTTCCATTTGGCCAATATCTTTGTTTATATTCGACAAACTTAAGATCCTCATCGATATTTAGCGCTATCATAGATGTTGTCGACGAACATTTTATATCGGTTCCAGTAAATTTTTATAAAGACATAACATGGAGATCTCTTCATTCATGTATTCAGGTACCTGAATCTCTCATGAGATTTTATGAAGTGTTATGTCATGTGATCTTCTAGATCACTTGCCTCCTTATTATGATCACTTTGATCATTTGCTCATCTTCTTTATTAAGAAGTTCTTTTTGAAACCGATTTGTCTATACGCTTTAAGCGTATCAAAGACTTTGTCCTTCTAGGACTTAATATGAGCATGCAGTGAGAATATAGTTACTTTCTTTGGGTTAGCAAATGCGCATGGCATGCTTTGCAATATGTTGCAATTGAATTATCTTTTTATGAACTTCAAGTTCATATTATGATATTCGAGGATCTATATATACAAATGATAATTCGTTCCATGTAACTTTTTCTCAAGTGTTTATCATGTCTCCCCCTCATGTTAGAAAAACTAACTTGTTTCCTCAACTCTGGGAAATCATCTTTGTGCATTATCATGTTAATATACACTGCACATCAATAATAATAAGATGAAATTATTTGGTTCCTGACCCTGAACCACTTGTGAGGGGAGAATATAATATACTCTCGTGTATAACGTATATCAAATTGATATAGATAACTTTGTTCTCATAAGCAATAATTTAGCTATTAAGTGGAGGCACTCAATAAATTATTTTGCTAAACCAACTATGATGTAAACCAACTTATCAAGATGAACTATCTTGAATAGAAAATCTGGAAATTATGCTCGAAATTAGATTACTGAGCAAGTTACCTCGCAAGCACCGGCCAGGTTGCAGGTTAATAATAATCGCACATGTAACCATATCATAGATGCATCATATGTGGTATACATGGCAGGTGAATGGGCCCATATTCGCCTTTGATATTTCCAGAATTTATGGGATTCAACCCCTACTTTAGTTGGTCAATTAATTAATGAGAACCAGTAATATAAGAGAATTCGTAAAGAACTTTCTAGTTCTTTAATATTCACCCATGTGAATTCTCCATTATTGTTGCACATCATACTTAATTTGATATGGATAACCCGAATGCCAATTGAATAAATTATCAATATTGATAAAATTCAGCTTTACATCATGACATGTGCAATTATCGATAAACTCTAAGTTTATTATGATATGGGTTTTTATATCAATAAACATAAGTTTATTATGATATGGGTTTTTATATCAATAAACATCCACTTTATTGTGGCATTCTTTTGTTTGTATAGTACAAATTGGAGAATAAAGCTGGAAGCTTTTCACATTCATATTATCATGCTACAAGTTGTAGTAATAGAAGATATCAAATCTTTCTTTTATTTATAGTCTCAATATAATCAATCGCTTCGCATATACTTTGGAAACTGAATAAGTTTCTTATAGACTTACTACAGTACAATACCTTATTGGTAATCCATTATGTTTCTCCAAAATAATATAATTGGCTCTTAAAGTTGTACCATTATGGTCATGTCAAAATTATATGCAATATATGTTTCTTGCATTATTATTGTCCTTTAATAATCATATTGCCAAAATATTTTGGCGTACAATAGGTACGTGACCAATGACCATTCATGCCATAATAATGACATTATTTTCTTATATCATCTCAACCCTCCTTCTAGAGGTGAGTGTGGTATATTCAATACCAATAGCATATTCATATTCCTCCAATAATGAATATGTATTCATAAATCATATGTTGTCACATTCACACCATGAATGGATCATAATCATCTATATGTGCTGTATAAAATCTCATGTCAAATCGATGACATATATTACTTTCACAGAGTGAAGGAATATTTTGAGAATCCTTATTATTCTCATTATCACAATGATGACGATTATAATTTCGTCTATTGCCACGTCCATATCCATTGATACCTTCACGGTAATAATTTTGTCTTCTTTCAGACTTATTACATAGTGCTATCATATTTTCTGCGGGGATATGTAATTTTGTTATCCTTTCAAATCCGTAAATGCGTCTGGCATTTGATTTGCTATTCTTTGCAAATGAATAATCTTTTGCACCTCTTTTTCACAAATAGAGGTATGTGGATCAAGATGAGATAATGATGGATTTTTCCACAAAATTTCCCGTTTGGTTTCACCAACTTCTCCCCCTAATTTTGGGAAAAGTGTCTCATCGAATCGACAATCTGCAAATCGTGCAGTGAACAAATCCCCTGTCAATGTTTCGAGGTAGCAAATAATGGAGGGCGATTCAAACCCAACATGTATTCCTAACCTTCTTTGCGGACCCATTTTGGTGCGATGTGGCGGTGCTACAGGCACATATACTGCGCATCCAAAAATTCTTAAATAGGATATATTAGGTTCATGACCCAAAACTAATTGCAATGGGGAATATTTGTGATAATTCGTCGGTCTGAGACGAACTAGCATTGTTGCATGCAAAATGGCGTGACCCCAAACCGAAGTGGGCGGCCTCGTTTTCATGAGTAATGGTCTTGCAATCAACTGCAGACGTTTAATTAAAGATTCTGCAAGACCATTTTGAGTGTGAACATGAGCTACAGGATGTTCCACTTTTATCCCAATTGATAAGCAATAATCATTAAACGCTTGGGATGAAAACTCAGCAGCATTATCTAGTCTAATAGACTTAATTGGATTATCAGGAAATTGTGCTCGTAATCGAATTATTTGTGCCATTAATTTTGCAAACGCAAGGTTGCGTGATGACAATAGGCACACATGAGACCATCTAGAGGATGCGTCTATTAAGACCATAAAATATCTAAAGGACCCACTAGGTGGGTGAATAGGTCCACAAATATCCCCTTGTATACATTCCAAAAACGTAGGTGACTCAGTTCCAACCTTTGTTGGTGATGGTCTAATAATTAACTTGCCTTGATAACAAGAAGTGCAAGAAAATTCATTATTAAAATTGTTTTATATAATTAGGAGGAGAGAGAAACTCTCGGCGTAGGCTTCAATGGAACAGTGCGCTTGATCAGCGCACGTTAGCAAGGTGCTTCCGCCATTGATATGGCTCGTCGCCGGCGACAACCACTCCCTCCTCCACCCCAGATCGTTACTCCGGCTCCAGGCATCACAAAGGAACTCGAACCATTGACATTTGGAAGTTTTCTGCCAGAAAAATTCCAATCGAAATCACCCTTGCATGCAGTGGAAACTGTGTGTACTGAGACTCAATTGAAGGGGATTGATGTAGAACGAGATAGTCAAGCTGTGAGGAAGCTTCAATTTTCTGATATTGCTGTTGAAGAACAACCTCCTCCGACTATGGCTGAAATTGTTAGAGGTAAGCATAATGTAGGGAAGGCTTTATCCTTTGTTCCTCCTACTGATAAGGATGGGAAGAAGATTGTCAAAATCAATATGGAGGAATTGAAACCACAATCTGAATACTGGAGTACTTCACTCATTGGCTATATCATTGGAGATAATCCAAATGAGAAGGCAATGGAGAATTTTGTATTGCATGTGTGGAATTTCGTAACTAAACCGAAAATCTTAATGCACAGAGATGGCTATTGTGTTTTTAGGTTTAAATCTGTTGAGGATATGAATCAAGTACTTCAACTTGGTCCTTATTCTTTCAGAAATAAACCGATGATACTTAAACCTTGGGATGTTGATTTTTCAATGCAAAATGGCATACTTAGTACAATTCCTATATGGGTGAGATTTCCTGGGCTTCCCCTGGGGTATTGGTCCCCTGAGATTCTCAGTAAACTAGCTAGCACTATTGGTAGACCTTTGTTTACTGATAAAGTAACAGCTCAATTTGAGAAGATATCATTTGCAAGAGTTCTGGTGGAAGTTGATGCAGCATTTCCTCTTCCAGAGGAAATTGAAATAGAGACTCCATTTGGATTGAAGATACAGGATGTTGAATATGATTGGAAGCCAGAATTTTGCAATCATTGTTTGAAGTTTGGGCATAATGCTATGGACTGTTGGTACAATAGTCATGCAGATGGAAATCATGAGCAGGAAGCAAAGGTAAACCTGGACAGGAACAAGGTGAGGACTAAAAAGCCAAGGCAGAAATGGATCCCTAAAGGAAACAATGAAGCAACCACTTATTTGGATAATGTTGATGGCAATGTAACAGTAAATCCTAATCTACCAATGTATCCAATTCCATTGGCTGAGGAAGGAAATATTGTTATCTCTACTACTGCTATAGCTGATCACAATATGGACATGAGAATTCCTATTGGTACTGATATGGCTGCTAGTATTGAAGCTATGGATGATCAAGGAAGATCTGAGAATGTGGCTACTGATGGCATAATGCAGGAGGGTGTTGGTGAGAGGGAATCCAGTGGAACTGTAGATGAAGGGAGAAGAGACCAATTGCAGGATCCTGGTCCTTCCTTAGGGAAGACTAGTACCTTATGATTGTGGTCACTTGGAATATTAGAGGGCTTAATAAAGCCCACAAGCAGAAGGAATTAAAAAACTTTCTGCTGAAGAATAAGGTGGATATCCTAGGGTGTATTGAAGCTAGGGTGAAGGAGCCAAAAGCTCATACTATAATCAATAAGATTGCTAAAGGATGGAAGTATCATCTCAACTATCCTATGGCAACTAATGGTAGGATTTGGTTACTTTGGAGAGCACATATACAGCTTCATATCCTAGGAACCACAGATCAATTTATTCACTGTAGTGTTGAAGACTCAGCCTCAGCAGTCAAATTCCAACTAAGTGTTATATATGCCTACAATACAATAGCACTAAGGAAACAGCTGTGGAATGACCTCAGGGGACTTCCTATTCTGGGACAAGATGTATGGCTATTAAGTGGAGATTTCAATGCAGTTCTATCAACTGAAGACAGGATTGGATCCCCTGTAACAGATGCAGAGGTGAAGGATTTCAAAGAGCTGATTTATGACCTTCAACTTACACCTATTAGATCAAAAGGATGGAGATACTCTTGGACTAATAAGCAGGTATATAGCAAGATAGATTGGGCAATTGGCAACTTTCAGTGGCTTCAGTAATACAGCCATGTGGAAGCTGATTTCTTAAACCATTCTATCTCTGATCATACTCCTATTTTTATAAAGTTTGGAAGGCAAAGGCTTCTTCATCCTAAACCTTTCAGGCTTTATGACTCTGTGATGGAGGATCCTCAATTCAAAAATATCCTACAGCAGGTATGGAGTCAAGGAGGACATGGAACACCAATGCAACAGATATGGCATAAACTTAAAGAAATGAAGCAGCAGCTGAAGGACCTCAATAGGTACATGGCTTCTTACCAACAAAAATTGATCCAAGCAAGGGAGAAGCTGGACATTATCCAAAGCCAGTTAAGGAGTAATCCTGGATCTATTCAATTATTCAATGAAGAGAAGGAGGCTATTCTTAACATAGAGAAATGGAGCAATGTAGAGGAGCAGGTGTTGAGGCAGAAATCAAAAGCTACTTGGATTGATTGTGATGATTCTAATACAAAATATTTTCATGCACAGTGGAAGATGAGGTCCAGTCAAAGCAATATTTCATCTATATATACAGACACAGGCACTAAACTCACTGATCCTTTAGCTATTGAACAAGAATTTATTGCAGTGTTCAAATCCTTGATGGGGGATAGGCCTAAGGAGGTTCCCTGTCTGAATTCTGCTATTGTCAAAGAAGGAGGATGCCTTTCTCTTGAGCAACAAAGGACTCTTATTAAAGAGGTGACTATGGAAGAGATTACAGCTGCTGTGAAAGAGATGCCAAATGACAAAGCCCCAGGTGTTGATGGTTTTACTGTGGAGTTTTTTACCAAAAATTGGGAGACTGTCAAAATGGATGTATTTGCTGCTACTAAGGAGTTCTTCATTACTGGTCACATGCCTTATATGCTGAACACTACTGCTATTACTCTTGTTCCTAAGACCAATACTCCTAAAACAGTCAAGGATTTCAGGCCTATAGCTTGTTGCACCACCCTCTATAAGATTATCTCTAAAGTCATTACAAGAAGATTGAAAACTGTAATTGATTGCATTATAGGGAAAGGGCAGTCAGCATTCATTGAAGGGAGAAGCATACTAGATAATGTCCTGCTTAGTCATGAATTGTTTAAAGGCTATGGAAGGAAAGGCATATCACCTAGATGTGTCCTAAAGGTTGATCTGAAGAAGGCTTATGACACTATTGAATGGAGATTTCTTAAACAGATGCTGGTTGATCTTGGCTTTCCTGCAAAATTTGTGGAATGGATTATGGCTTGTGTCTCAACTATTACTTACTCCTTAGTGATTAATGGAGGACTCACAAAGCCATTCTCAGCCAGAAGGGGTATTAGGCAAGGAGATCCTATGTCTCCTTACCTATTTGTTATTGCAATGGAGTATCTCAACAGGAACCTTAATCAACTACACAAGAATGGCAATTTTAATTTCCATCCAAGATGCAGGAAGCTCAACTGCTCTCACATTTGCTTTGCTGATGACTTGTTGCTATTCTGTAGAGCTGATATTACATCTATCCAACTGTTACAGGCTGCATTCTTATCCTTCTCTTCTGCTTCTGGACTTTCAGCAAACAATTCCAAGAGTGCTGTATATTTTGCAGGCATTTCTCAATCTGAGAAAGCAGCTATCTTAGAGGACTTGGGATTCAATGAAGGACATCTTCCTTTCAAATACTTGGGTATTCCATTACATTCAAAGAAGCTGAGTATACATCATTATTTACCTTTGATAGAGAAAATCACTGATAGAATCACCTGTTGAACTGCAAAATTTTTATCCTATGCTGGCAGATGTCAACTTATAAAGTCAGTATTATTTGGAGTTCAAACATATTGGTCTCAGATTTTTATATTGCCAAAGAAGGTGGTGAAAGTGATTGATGCAATTTGCAGATCTTTCTTATGGACAGGCAATGGAACAGTCTCCAAAAGATCACTGATAGCTTGGGACAGAATCTGTAAACCTATTGCTGCTGGAGGTTTAAACATCATTGACATCCAGATTTGGAACAAGGCTGCTGTATCAAAACTGCTATGGGATTTAGCAAGGAAGAAAGACTGCCTTTGGATCAAATGGATCCATCTTTACTACATAAAGAAGGAAGAAATTGAAACAATGGCTAGTCCAAAAAATGCCTCTTGGATAACTAGGAAGATTATTGACTGTAGAATGCAAATCATGAATGCTAGCAAATTGCAAGGTTATCTACTGTCCAGACTTTCTAGTGTTTGTAAGTCTGGAAAATTTCAAATTCATTCTGTATATCTTTCTCTTCTCCCAATTTGGCCTAGAGTGGATTGGAAAAACTTGATGGCTACCATAAATGTCTTGCCAAGACATAAGTTTACTATGTGGATGGCTGCTCATGGAAGACTACCAATAGTTGATAGATTGCTAAAGTTTGGTATCAAAGTTGAAGAAACATGTGTGTTCTGTAAGCAAGGCTTTGAAGCCTTTGAACACCTATATTTTGAATGTCCAATTACCAGCAGGATTTGGACTAGAATCTGCTGTTGGATTGGCTGGAGTAGACGACCAGATTGCTGGAAGAATGAGCTAACTTGGATATGCTGCAATGCTAGGAGTAGACAGTTCAAAAAGGCAGTAACAGCTACTGCATTTGTTACTACTATTTCTTTGATTTGGAGATGCAGGAATGATATTAGATTTGAGAGGAAACATTTTGATGAAGATCATTTATGCCGTGAGATTGCCCTCCTTATTCATGCTCGTGGTAGAAGTTGCAAGAAATGGATGAAAGGACTTAGAATTCTCAACAATTATCCTTAGTTCACTACTTGTTAGAATAGATTTAGCTAGTTACACTAGTTGATTGTATTAGCAATGGTAGTTAGTCGATACTACCATTAAGAACACTCATATGTATATTTGTTATATCAATAGAAGCCAATTTCAATTTAAAAAAAAAAGAAAATTCATTATTTAAAAGAATCTTTAAATTCTTTAATGGATGCCCATATGAGTTTTCTATAATCCGTCTCATCATAATTGATCCAGGATGTCCCAATCGATCATGCCAAAGTACAAAAGTATTGGAATCAGTAACCTTTTGGTTTACTGTGGACTGTGCCTCAATTGCACTAATTTTTGTCCAATACAGGCCACAAGATAAAGATGGGAACTTCTCAATAACCCTCTTTTGGCCAGAGACATTCTTTGTAATGATGAGATATTCAAGATTATTCTCATCTATTGTCTCAATATGATATCTATTTTGAATGATATCTTAAAAACTCAACAAGTTCCTCTTAGACTTGGAGGAGAACATTGCATTCTTTGTGATAAATATTGTTCCTTTAGGCAGAGTTATAGTTGCTCTTCCGGAGCCTTCAATCAATTTACTACTACCAGAAATTGTAGTAACATCTGCCTTACACATACTTAAATGAGAGAAATATTTCTTCTCTTTGAATATCGTATCTGTGGTACAATGTAGTAAGAATATAATATGCAAGTACATTTAATATAAATTGTTACAAATGCCCTATTGATATACCGATTCATTTGTTTCTTTTGTTATTTTTGTGTTCCTGCAGACATCTATGTGTGGTTTAATAACATATACACAACAAAAACAAATTTCTAACTACATGACGAAAAATGAAACTACTGTTACAGTCTTTTCGATTACTATATACATATGTTCTGCTTATCATTACTTATTATATATGTGATAATAATTTATTGATGTCACACATGCAGTACCATGCACCATAATCAAGAAAATTTTTATGTGGATCAAAAATAATGTTCATGTTAGAATCATTTTCTGTATCACACTTAAAACAAAAAAAAAACAGTATCTCAACCGTCTATTAACATTTTCTCACAAACAAGGTAAAGCGCAGTAACAAATAAACTTAAAAACCTCACAACCTACTTATATAACTTTAACTCTATTATAGTACTTCAACTACACAGACACCAATACTATCATCTTTTTTGGGAAGAAGAGGAAGAGACGTTCTTTTCAATCAATCTCGATTGGATTTCCCTCGTTGTTTTTGAAAATGTTCATTCGACGTGTTCTTGTTTGTCGGAAAGAAGATAAATAAAAAAAAAATTAAGTAAATTAATGATAAGGAGAGGAAGAGATGTTTTTTAGATTTTTTAGAAAAATGCAAACAGATGTATATTGTTTAAGTTTTTATTTAATAGACACTTTATGTACTTTAAATTTTGTTACTCTCCATTACCTTAATTACTGTTGCAGTTATTTAATTAATGTAGTTACATAGAAAAGAGGACAAAAAAAACAAAAATTTGAAATAATAGATAAACGGAATCATTAGCCAAAGAAAAGTGCCAACTCATCTCCTATTTTTCCAAGTTTATATATTTATATAGATATAGATTCTTCCTTGAAAGACTTTAATATTCCTAACTCTACAGGCGTTGTATATCACTGCTCCATGGATTGCTGCTATCACCTCCTTCTTGAATTGTTTTTGGTGCTACGACCTCTTTCTTTGATTTTTAACATAACAGAATATAATGCTTTTGAGTTTTACTTAGTTAGTACAATATGATTTAAATAGGGACATGTGCATCAAATATTTCACAGTGAATATTTTCTTAAGATAATATAAGGCATAACATGACTACATTCAGGAGAAGGATATGTAGAAAATAGTGACCCCTAAATCCTAATTCTAATGCAACTTTTGCTGTTAATTTTTTTTAAATCACCTAGAATTTATTGTATTTTTTGCAACCGATTAATAACAGAATAAATGTTGCTAATGAGTCAATCGCATTACAGACAGGATGGTATCTGATATACCTAACCAGAAAATTATTGAAAGAGGTTCTAGTGAAATTTAAACCAACTCTTCTCACATGAAATTATTATAGAGTGATAAAAATATTTCAATAACTTAAATAAGAAAATTTATTTTATGAAGAAAGTACGAGAATCTAGGAACAACATCCACATCACAAACAATCAACACAAAGAAACTATCTAAAATATAAATATTTATTCGTGACAAAATATTAACCAAAAGCTTTCTCATACTGACATTCTCCATCTTGTCGTCATCCTCAAAGAAGAGTTTTTTCTTAAGGCCTAAACTTGTGTTGTTCTGCTTTAGCAATTGACAGAATTCAATAAAATGATATCCTGATAATTCATAGCAAGAATATTATTAGGTAAATGAAGAAGAATATGTAAAATGGAATTGAAAAGGATTATAAAACCTTTCAATTTCAAGAAAACCATTTAAAGGCGCGACATAAGTTACATTTGAGGGAGTGTGTAAATGAAAGTTTAATGGGCAGTTAAATATGCAGAATTAATGAGCATGTAAATATGCAAAATGGAAGTAAAACGACAACATAACTTCTTTCGAAAGTAAATACATAAAATTAGTGGGCAAGTAAATGCACAAAATGGATTGAAAACGCAACGCTACTTCTTCCAATATGGCATAACTGGAAAAAGAAGAAAGGAAAAATACAATAAAAAGGAGATTAAAGAAAAATACATTTGTTGAGCTTAGAGGTACGCCACATCTTTTTTACTATTCTCAATGTTATATTGATATATAGATTTTCAGTATAATGCATTAGGACTCGAGCCAATATCTCATTCATATAAAAGCATATTAAACCACAATGCGTTCTGATTCAAACCCAACATCTTATTACCATGGTGCATCAAGACTAGGACCCAATGCCTTACTATCATAGGGAACTGTTCTTGAGGTGCACTATGATATAAACAACCAATTACCTTTGACAAGGTCATATCTACAATTCACTCAAGTGTAAATATTATTCCAGCCAAACATTAAATTCACGCTCGATCAAGCATGATTGTCAACAGTACATATAGCAAGAAAAATCAACATGTGCCTGCATCAAACAAAATGCACAAACGCCTTGTTGCATTTACATTAGTCATGTTCTAATAATTAGTAGTTTCATCATCTTAATATTATAGCCGTCTTTACCAATACCAATGTAACTTACGCAATCTTAATGATTAGAAATATATTCCAGAAAAAATCTTATATTGTATATTGAAGAATGGAAACTGCGTGTTAGATAAAATATATACATAATTTAAAGCAAGTCCCCAGTTAAAATTTTCTTCTATATTCTCCAATATTAAGCCACTTTTTAACTCATACTTTACGCCTTAGGTAATCAAATAAAAAATCAAAGCTTTAAATATTAACCATGGAAAAAGATATTTTAGTCTTAGACGGTTTCCATTTCCTAATAGTGTGTCTTTAATGTAATAGTAAAACACTAAAAGAATGTAACAACTGAAGACTGTAACGTCCTCACACTTACTGAAGAAAATTTGTGTCATGTTGATATCACTGATCTTGTAATACCACTAAGCCTTCCTAAAAAGGCCTATAACCCCCATCCCCCAATTGAGAAACATATTTTCGATTGGTTAAAGCAATATGTTGATAGCGTGTTATAAAACTTAGCTTAAAATAATAATATAAAATAAGAAAATAGATAACAATTTAGAAAGAAAGAGAGGAGAGAATTTATTTCTTCCATATATTCAAGTATGTACAGTATGATGTCCAACCCCTCTATTTATAAGATGATATAGGTAATACAAAGGGATGTCATGAACATGGTATTAACTATCGAGAACATGGGGAAAGATCGTGGAGGTGTGAGAGTTACATACATAATAGTAAGAAGTAGTGAGAGGTTAACGGAGAAGAGTAATGGGTGTTACTCCCTTAGGAGTTATGGACATCCATCATAATAGTAAGAAGTAGTGAGAGGTTAATGGAGAAGAGTTATGGGTGTTACTCCCTTAGGAAGTATGGACTTCCATCATAATTAAGTATTTCATAACAGTAGTTTTCTTATTTATTTTCTGGTTTTAGATAGTAACAAAAAGTATTTGTTGGAATAAGGTGGGGAAGATTAAAAAAGAGTTTTGCTGAATGATTTATTTTCCCTCCTTTTGGTGGAGACATTTTTCTCCTCCAATAAAAAAAATAAGTTCATGAAAAAAATAATTTTTCAAATATTTAAGCTAATCAAATACAAAAAATTAAAAATATTTTCCTTCGTGCCTAATCGATCTGGTGGCTGGAATAGAATCACCCAAGTATCCTCCATTATCCAAAGAAATACCCAATAGATCGAGTTAGACATTTACCTTCTTTTTTTCTCCTGTCATTGAACATAGCAAAGTTTTCATTTGACAATTCTAAATAGTGAAATTCAATGAAGTGTTTCTTTCACGTTAGTAAGCTGATAAAACGTGATCAAAGTTATAATGTAACATGTATATTTTGGTCAACAATCAACATATAAAATATAATGAATAAAAATAACTTTATATTGGTAAGCCTAATCCTATAAGATGTCGCCTAATGCTATAATATGTCCACATTATTATCTTATATCTAAAATTCGAAATGCCCCCAGCCCAAGATTATGAACTGTCTTGCTTTTCATATTTTGAGTGCCCAAAAGTTCTGTTCAATTTCCAAAAAGAGGAAGCTGCTTCTCACATGCTTCAATAATTTTGAGTAATATTACATTAGCTGCGGTACCAACTTTTATTCAAAAATTATTCAAACTTTTCAAAGAAATTTCTATCATCTCCATATTGGGCTCACATTTATTGACTTTCAATGTAATTCAAAATTTTACCATAATTGTGTACAGCTAAATATATTAGACACCTAAAATGGGATAGAGATATGCAGTGTACTTAATCCTACAAGTGGAGTCTAGGAATATAGTGTGTATATAAATCTTACCCTTATCTTATATCTTGTAAAGGTAAAGAGATCGTTTTCGATAAACTCTCGGCTCAAGAAAAGCATAAACATAATAATTTAAAAAAAAGAGATACGGTAATGGAGAAGCCATAAAAAGAGAAGCAATAACAACAATAGAAAAATAAGATAACTGAAGCAAAAGAAATAACAGGCAGTAATAGAAGTCTAAGAATAGGGAATACGAGAATAATAGAAGTACTACATGTATAAAAAAGTAATACATGCATAAAAATGAAAACGCTCGACTACTTACTAACTTACTACCGTAATCCTCGATCTCTCCACCTTCCAATCAAGGATCATATCTTAGGTAAACTGAAGATGCGCCATATCATGCCTAATGACCTTATCCTAATACTTCTTAAGCCTACATCTATCTCTCATTCGCCCCATCATAGCTAACCTCTCATATCTACTCAATGTTTACCTGTAAAATAGTACAGTTACATTTGTAAGTGATTGATAAACAACTGAATCGATTTGATCCAAAAGTGATAAAGAAATAAGACTAAATTAATATTTAACGATTAAAATTAAAGAAGATAACAAGTCTGGTTCTGAACTTAGCATTTACGAGATCAGAAGTGAAAATAAAGATAAAGCAGTGATGACTAGTAAATTGAGAGTTAAATAGTAAAGTATGAGAGTAAAATAGTAAAGTATAGTTTTTCCGTGCAGAATATTTGTGTCCCTACAATGGCTGTTAACCTACTAGTTATAGCTCTACCTAGGGAAACAACATCCTAGGATCAAGCTCCTCTTTAAATGAGAATAAAAGTATCATTGATGAATATATATAACGGCAGGCATTGAATACAAATATTCTCTATAATGGCTACTCATTTAATGCTAGCAAATATTCTTTTATTCGATAACAAACCTTTGAACTTCTACTGTCGACTAGATTCCCTTCAGAATCCATCTGGTACCGATCACACACGTTACGTTCAGTACTAGTTATTTTCTAACTTGTCCTTTGCCTATCTTCGATTCCACGTGTCATCTTACCATTCGAGCACCTGTTATCAACCAATTTTACCCAAAACAGAAAATCTCCCTACTTTTTGGCAATGCAACTTAGTGTTACCGGAAAGTAGGTGAAGATTCCTTTTCTTGGCGAGAAAGTTCCTAAACAATCTTTAAAATTCGAAAGGATGCACGCCTTCTCGCATTTAATACTACGAACATATATTTTTCCATGATTCAGCAAATATTTTCATCGGGTTTCGAGGTAATCATGACAATGATTTTTATCACCTATAACTTCTCTGTTACTCATAATTTTTACTTTTTCACTCTCATAACTTTCATAAGTCTTTCTTCTTCTCTGCATTTGCTTAGAACCCTCTTACAACCTTTAACTTTCTTACTAAGAATTCTCTTTTTATAAACCCATTACTAACATGTCTTCATACACTACTCGATAACACCAATATTTTATTCGGTGTAGGCCCCAAAAAAAAAACAAAACAAGGAGGTTGACATTGAGTTTGGCCCTCAAACTGTTAGCATAATCATACCACTTTAGTTCAACACTTCAAATGATCTTCAAAGAGAAACTCATTCTACAATTTCTCAAGGCCACCGATTTTGTCCAATTCGTAGGTTTTCATCCTCCATTCGTCATTCTAGTATCCCAATCGTGAAGGAGGACTACAACTGCCCCAATATTGAAATCCTTGCCCCAGATATGATAGAGCGAGTTATTCATTTACCTTGGATCCATTTTCTTTGCGGTTGATGAAGGGCTCGACCCAATAGTTTTGAAATTTTGCCACCAATAGCAGGCCTGTGTAGCACAAGTAGGCCCATCAATATGATGTACGATGTCCTGCCTTTGTCAATTGTGCACTGAGACTGGGGAAACCCTAACTCTTGCAAATATGATGAACTATTACTCTCCTAAGATTTTTCGTGGGGGAGTAATAAACTATAGTAAGCATGGAAATAACACCCTCTTCACCAACATAGATGATGACAACCATCGTGAATGGATAGAGCGGTTGTCGTTATTGTTACCAGGAACATTATTCCAGCATAACTCTAGCTTTCCCCAAGTCGTGGAACCTTTTTAGTAAGTCTTCGATTGTTTGTTTCCTTTCTTTGTAAATAGATAAATTCCTATTTTGCAAATTTTTTGTTTCCTTCATTTCAGCTACATACTGGGAACCGCCACAGATAGGTTCAAAAAATTATGGATATAACGACTTCGAAAACCCCTCGGTGAAAAGAGATGGCTCCCAAGAATGGATGGAAAGCAAAGCACCATGGTGCGCAAATAGTCATTTTTCGAACAGGGCGTCCGAGGGGTTCTGTTATTGCCCCAAAGTTAACACCATAGATGACCCGAGGAAGCTAAGAGGGTATTGCAGAATTCCTTTGCCCGAAGCAGAGCTCGTGGATCTGTCCGAGCCTCCGAGAATGGTGTCTCCTCTCGGAGTCCCCAGTCCGATAACAAGAAACTAAAGAGAATACGCTCCTCCTCATCTGGGACTCAAGAGAACAGGGCAAAGAAAATAATATTTCAGCCGGCCACAGTGGTCGTCATTGATGAATGGGAAGCTAGTAATGAATAGGCTCCCCTTCAAAGGAGAAAAGGATCTTCATCAACTCAACCGCATGATTATTCTCGCTTAGAAGAAACCCAGGCGCTATGGGGGTGAGATGGACCTGGTCGAGAATGTTGTTTCTTGCTTCCCAGCCCCAATTGTTGTCTCTAGTTCAAGGAGTTTGGACCCTGAGCCTCTTCTGCCACCAACTACTGAGCAAATAACAACCTACACTTATTTTTCTGTAGCTGCTTCTTCTCCCTCCTCACTGATGGCTTCAGGCCCACCGATGCCAGTTTCTCCTTCACCACCAGCACCAAATAAATATCCTCCACCAGTACTAGATGATCAAGGAAGGGGTGCCTCTCCTCCTCTGTCTCCCGACCATGGGAACTTTGGTAGCACCTATGCTATACATTCTCAAGATCCCCAATGAAGGCTAAATGACACTCTTTCAATCTCGAATGAGTGTCGTGTACTCTCCAAGCCAGTGGAGCTTGCCAATTATATGAATCTACTGGTTTCAGCGAATGATTAGAAGAAAATGGGCTCCCTTTTCTGGGGAGTGTTTGATAAACAATAGTCATAGTGTGGCGCAAGTACCATCCTAATTTTCTTCTATCTTCTTTTTTTGTTTCTACATTGTAATGGTAACCTTAAATCTGACCTCGTGTTTTTAGGCCAACCTTCATGCTTCTGAAGACCTTCAAAGGTTGATCCTTGACAAACAAGGATTTGCTTATGAGCGAGATTAACTTTTAGCTAAAATGATCCAGCTTGTCATGCACCTTTTGGTGCAAGAAGCAAAAGCCACTCAGGTGGAATGAGCTTGAGGCCCGATTATGGTAAACCGAACAAGATAAAATATCCCACAGCCAAGAAGCTTCCTAATTACATGAAAAGCTTCAAGAAGCTAAGGCTAAGTGCGCCGAACTTCATGATGTTGTAATCATTGCAGTCGAGCGCGAGTCTGCCTTCAAGGAGAAAATTAATAATCTGAAGGCCGACTTATGCTCCAAAACTGAGGAGGCCAATGCTTCCAATAAGAAGAGGGCCAAAATGAAAGAGAGGCTCAAGAGGTCTATGGAGCAAAACTGGCTTCAATCAACTACAAATGTTGAGCTTGACTCTCGCCTCAACACCATCAAAGCTGAACTCCTGTATCAAGAAGGTTTCCTCATCTTCGAGAAGACATATGCCATATACCATATGAAAAGAAAGACTTTGGAAGAATCCAAAGTAGGCATTGTTTATATTGATGATTGCATTGCCAAAGATTGAGAACTAGAGTTTTAGTTGCTCGTGAGAATCTGCATGCTAGCCCATTGCAACTCAATCCTCGTCATAACCCGAAGGGAAGATTGGAGAAGATGAAGGCCCTCGACTGGTAGTCGGTTTTCCCTCCTCTAGCGGGGGAAATGTAGATCCTTCTCTCCCTTCGAGTTTTGGCGGAAATTATGTATAATTTTTTAATATATTTTGTAATGATGCCAAACCTTTTATTGAGTTTGGCACTTAATAAATAAAAGAATTATTTCTTAAGTAAAATATCTTTTTTTATGTTTGGTTGATTAAAGCTTCAGCATATTTTTTTTCATCCGATAGCTTTGATTCTATGCATCAACTCTTCTAGAATCTACCATTTACTATTAATGTATCATAAGAGATGTCCCTTATATTTATAGTGCTCTTGAAAAGACATCTCCTATATATTACGGCTCAAACATTTGAAGTTTTTGTTAACTTTCAAACAATAAAATTAGCTCATCATTTTGACAGCAAAAAAAATAAAAATAAAAGGACTTTTTTTATTCCCTTTATTTTTAAAAGTACATAGGCATTCAATTGCTTAAGTAAATAAAGTTGTCAATACATGTGGCTAACTTGTAAAACTTATTTCTACGAGACTGGTCATGCAGTCCTTGATCCTGATGAAACATTGATCCCGGTTCTCATAGTCCTTGATTTTCGTGGCACTCATAGTGACATATCAAATATTATTCACTCCCTAGTGTTTAAATGTGAGGCATGCAATTCGAACACTGGAAGTCTTGTACCTAGATTAGTGCGTCATTGGAGGAGGAAACTTGTGTACGGTTAAATAATCTTTTTCTAATTGTGGAAGGCAGGGCTTTACATCGAGCCAAAGATTATTTAACTATCCACAAAGTTGTTTACCATCGATATAAATTTTTTAGTGCATTGATATTTAAAGGTCTGGCCTTTGCTGATGACGCTTCTTTTGTAATATATTTTTCGTTGCTTCCTCATTAAAAAACTTGTGTCAGAAGAACCCGATTGGGACAAAAACTGAACGAAAGATAAAACAGTGCAGCTCATACTTTCAGTATTGGAAAGAACCATCAACAATAAAATCTTTTGGGGGAGATTCATGTTCGAATTATTGCGTAATTTAACTCCATATTCTTTTTTCAACTCATATGATCATTTATCGGCGATAGCTAAAACTCAGTAAACACATTCCCACATTAGTCCGGCTTCCTGGCGTTGACTTCCCGAGTATTTTGAGTCACCTTCCTCAAAACCAATTCTCCTACTACAAAATAACATAAATTGGCCCTACGATTATAATATCTTTCCATCCTTTGCTTTTGAGCCACCATCCTCACATATGCCAAGTCCTAGTGTTCATCGAGCAAGTCCAGCTTCACAAGCAATGGTTCATTATTCACCTATTAGTTTGCTCAGAAAAACCTTAAATTCGGCTACTCCACTTCCACCAGTATCAAAGCCTCCGTTCCATACACAAGAGAGAAGGGTGTTACTATTGTGTATGACTTCATCGTTTTCTGATATGCCCATAACACTCCCAATTGATCATCAGGCCACTTGCCTTTAGCCTCTTCTAACTTCTTCATAAGGTTATAAATAATTACCTTATTGGTCTATTGTGCCTGTCCATTAGCACTTGGGTGGTACAGTGAAGACGTAATTATCTTAATTTTAACCCTTCCAAAAATTATGTGACTTTTGAACCTATGAATTATGGGCCACTTTCACATGTGATTTCCTTTGGTATTCCAAATCGACAGATTATGTGGTCCTATATGAATTCAACCACTTCGCGCTCTCTGATCTTTTGGTATGGACCTGATTCAACCCATTTAGTGAAATAATAAGTAAAAATCAAGAGAAATCTTACCTTTTCAGGGTTGGTGGGAAACTTCCAACTATATCCATTTCGAATGCAAAAATTCTACTAGTTACCAACTGTGCATGATGTTGGAATTTGTTATATTTTTGAACAAATGCTTTCGTGTCATGTTCCATCCTGGGCCAGTAATAACTTATCTTGACCAACTTTAGAACTAAAGATTCTGTACCAGAATGATTCATGCTAGCTCCTATGAGGACTTCCTTCATCACGTAGACTGCCTTTGATGTCCCTAAATATTGGGCCAATGATCCTTGGAACAACCTCCTATATAATTTCTCATCTACGAGGTAGTAACGAGCTGCTTTAGTTCGCAGAGCCCACGACGCCTTTGGGTCATCGGGGTAATTTACCATGTCTCGATAAACTCGTTCCTCCGGTCCTAGACCAAGTTGGTAAAGTTTACCTTACATTAGCCATCGACATCCAATACCGAATGTATAAGTTGGATGATTATACCAGAATCAGATTCTTTCATCTTCGTGGATGAACCCAATTATCCAATGCTTCTGCTTCCATATTTTCTTCCTTTAGAATGTGGATGATTGACCATTCTTTGAATGGTGCAAGAAATGTTTGACCCTTGTTCAAATACCGCTTTATGCGTTCATCCTTTGCGTAAAAAATTTCATACACTTGGTTTACTACCAGCTGTGAGTCATATTTTATTTGATGACCTTAGAACCTAATTCTCGTGCTAGCTCAACTCCTACGACCAAAGCCTCATACTCGAATTCATTGTTAGTTAACGAAATAGTTTTAATGGCCTACCTCGGGGTTTCCCCCAAGGACATGATCAAAACTACCCCGAAATTGAACCTTTTTATGTTAGAAGCTCCATCCGTAAATAAGGTCCAAACTCTTGATTCCTTATTCGACACTAACATTGATTCCTTAGAAGCCAAGGGCATTATCCCGGGACTAAAATCAATAACAAATTAGGCCAAAACATGCGACTTAATTGCAGTCTTGGGAATGTACTCAATATCGAGCTTACTAATTTTGACTACCCATTAAGCCAAATGGCCTGACAATTTAGGCTTGTGAAGGACATTCCTTAATGTAAATATTGTCAAAATGGCTATCAGATGGAACTAAAAATAAGGTCTATGCTTTTGGGAGGCAACTACGAGAGTTAAGGTTATAACGAATCTCTGTTATCGACAATATTTTACTAACGTAAAAAAGAAAGAAAATTGCGTACCTTCTTCTTGTTGGACCAAAATGGCACTTACAACTACTTACAAGACCTCTAGATATATCAAAAATAACAAGAGGCTAGATAAGTACCAGTTAGTATTCTGGATTCTATTTGTTCTGGTAAGTCTCGTTTCGGAGTCTCTTTGTGAGATCAAGAACCCCAAGAATTTACCAAAACCAATAGACTCCGGAATGCCAACATGCATTGAGAGACCTAAAAGGTACTTGTCTAGACCCCGTTATTGTTGATATATCTAGCGATCTCAGAAGTAGTTGTAAGTTCCATTTTGGTCAGAGAAGAGGAAGGTACACAATTTTCTATTTACTACGTTAGTAAAATATTATCAAAAATAGATACTCGTTATCCGCACCTTGGAAAGTTGGCATTGGCTCTCGTAGTTGCCACTTGAAATCTTAGGCCTTATTTTCAGTGCTACCTGATAGCCGTTATGACAACCTTTCCCTTAAGAATTGCCCTTCACAAGCCTGAATTTTTAGGTCATTTTGCTAAATGGCCGATCGAAGTTAGCGAATTTGACACTAAATACAACCAAATGACTGCAATCAGATCACAAGTTTTTACCGATTTTAGTCCAGGCTTAATGACCTTAGAAAATAAGGAAGTAGTGCTAGTGTCAGAAACGACATCGGGAGTTTATACTTTTATTCATGGATGGAGATTCCAACGTAAAAGGGTTCAGTCTCGGGGTAGTTCAAATAACCCCCTCGGGGTAACCCCGAAGTGGGACATTAAAATTGTTCTATTAACTAACAATAAGGTCGAGCATGAGCCTTTGGTTGCAGGAATGGAACTAGCCCGGGGACTAGGCTCCGAGGTAATCAAAGTAAAATGCGACTCCCAGCTGATAGTGAACAAAATGTACGATATTTTTGACACAAAGGAAGAACACTTGCAATAATATTTGAACAAGGTTCAGATGTTACTTGTATGATTAATAGAATGGTCCATTATCCACATTCCAAAGGATGAAAATGTGGAAGAAGATGTATTGGCTAATTTGGGGTCATCCTCGAAATGAAAGGATTTGGTTTTGGTACAGTCGTCTAACATTTACATCCGGTGTTGGACCTGGATGGATACTACAAAGTGAATTCGACCAACCCGGTCTAGGACTTGAGGAACGAGTTCATCGAGTATCTCCGACATGGTAAATTACCCGAGGAACTAAAGGCATAGCGGGCACTACGGACCAAAGTAGCTTGCATATACCTCGTAGATAGGCAGTTATATAGGAAGTCATTCCAGAGACCATTGGCCCAGTGTCTAGGGGCCTCGGAGGGAGACTACGTGATGAGGGAAGTCCACAAAAGAGTTTGTGGGAATCATTCGGGTACAGACTAGTTAGTTTAAAAGTTGATCATAGCAGGATACCAGACCCGGATGGAATATGAAGCAAAGGCATTCGTTCAAAAATGTGAAAAATGTCAACTCCATGCACAGTTGGTGCACCAGCCAACAGAACTTTTGCATTCGGTCCTATTCTCATGACCACTCATGAAATGGGAGATGGACATAGTTAGTCATCTACCACCAGGTCTCGGAAAGGTAAGCTTTTTTAAAGTTTTAACTGACTACTTTACTAAGTTGGTTGACGCGGGTCCTTTCTAAAATATCGGTGAACATGAAGTGGTCGGCTTCATATAGGACCCCATAATTTTCCGATTTGGAATATCGAAGGAAATCACTTGTGACAACAAGCTGCAATTCATAGGTTCAAAATCAAGAGGATTGAATCTTCACCATATCACCCAAGTGTAACCTTCAAAAGAAGTTAGAAAATGCTAAAGACAAGTGGCACGATGATCTACCGGAAGTACTATGGGCATATCGGGCAACGACGAAGGCTGTGATACCAGTAGAAGTGGTGGAGTTGACCTTAATGTTTACCTGAGCAGACAAAGAGGCAAATAATAAAGCATTGATGGTGAAGCTGGAGTTGCTCGATGAAAATCGAGACTTGGCATACATAAGGATCGTAGCTAAAAAGCAAAGGAAAAAAAGATATTATTATTACAAGGTCAATCTTTTCTATGTCAAAGTAGGAGATTTGGTTTTAAGAAAGGTGACTCAGAATACTTAGGAAGTCAATGCTGGAAAGCTGGGACCAACGTAGAAAGGTCCTTACCGAGTTTGGCTATCACCGGTAAAGGATTGTATGAGTTGAAAAATAAAGATGGAATCAATTACCAAGTAATCTGAACGTGACTCACTCAAAAGACATTATTGCTAATGAATCTTGCTAGAACTAAAAGTGTGTGCTGCACTCTTTTTTCCATTCGGCCAGTTTTTGTCCTAATTGGGTTTTTTGGTATGGTTTTTAACGAGGCAACAACGGAAAGCATACTATGAAGGATGCGTCATATGCAAAGGAATGATCTTTAAATATCAAGGTACAAAAAATTTTACATCAATGGTAAATGACTATGTGGATGATTAAATTAGTTTTGGCTCGATAGTAAGCTTTGCCTTCCATTAATTAAAAAGGGATTATTTAACCGTTCATAAGTTGTTTCCATCGGCGAAGCAACAAACTGGTACAAGAATTCTAGTGTTTGATTTCGCATTCGAACACTGGAGGGGTAATATCTGACACGGCACTGGGAATGCCACAAAACCATGACTACGAGAACCGAGATCAATTTTTTATCATAACCTGGATGAGTGTTTCATCAAGACCGCAGACCGAGTGATCAATCCCATAGAAATAAGTAGTACACGTTAGCCACGTATATTGACAATTCTATTTACTTAAGAAAATGAATGCCTATGTACTTTTAAAATAGAAAGAATAAAAAGTCTTATTATTTTTATCCCGGAAGGAACAATAGACGTCCTCTTCAAGAACAACGTAGACATAAGGTCCCTCTCTCATGAAACCCTCATTGTAATGATTGATTTTTGAAGAGTTTATGGCCGGAATCAAAAGCTATCAAATGAGAAAATATATTCGAGGCTTTAATCAACTAGACATGAAAACGATATTTTTGCACAATTCTTCAGTAAACAAATCTTTTATTGAAGTTCCAAACACAATAAAAGTCTTGGCATAATTACAAAAGATAAAAAGGAAAAATTATACATCAATTGTGCTGCCAGAACCTGAAGGAGGAAGAGAAATCAGATACATTGTCGATTAAGGGCATTCATCTTCTTCAGTCTCCCCTTCGATTCTCGAGTACTCTGAACTAATATTCGAGGAGTCAGTTTTAATGGGCCATGCAGGAAGATTCTCGCAAGTAAAATTAACTCTAGTTGTCGAGCTTTAGATATGCAATCATCAATATCATTAATGCGTACTTTTGTTTTTTCCAAAGTCTTCATCTTCATATAATATATAGCATAGGTATTCTCGGAGACAAGGGAATCTTCTTGATACTTGAGTTGAGATTGAATTTTATTAATTTTTGGCTTGAAGACCTTCCCTTGTAGCTTTCATGGTGCTGAGGTGAGAGTGAAGCTCAATATTGTGGTTAAGTGGATCTGATTTTTCTCCATGACTCTTAATCCTCTCTTCCATTTTGGCTCTCTTATCCTCGGTAATATTGACCTCCTTTGTTTTGGAGCATAAGTCGACCTTCAATTTATTAATTTTCTCCTCGAAGGCATACTCGCGCTCGGCAGCAAACGGTTACATCATTATGAAGATCGGTCCACTTTTGAAGCTTTTCATGTAATTGAGAAACTTTTTGGATATGGGCCATTCTATCTTGTTCAATTTTTCTATAATCAAGCGTCAGACTTATCCAACTAAGCAGCTTTTGCTTTCAACACTGGGAGGCACACAACAAGCTAGTTTTTTCAGCTAAAATTTGATCCGGCTTGGAAGAAGGTCTTTATTTGTCAAGGATAAACCTTTGCCGGCCCTTAGACACGAGGAGGTTGGACTAAAAATATGAGGTTAGAGTCAAGTTTACCATTACAGCAGCTAAACGACAAAAGAGATAGGAGGAAATTAAGATGATACATGTGCTGCACTATGCATAATATAATTATAAAGACACTCCCTTGAAAGGGAGTCTATTTTCTTCAAGCCCTTCACAGAGGCCAATGACTTAATGTAATTGGCAAGCTCTAGCGGCCTGGAGAGAAGATGACACTCCTTTGAGATTAAAACAGTGGCATTCCATCTTCCTTGACGTTCTTGAGAAGGAATATCACAATGTTCTCCCCAAGTTTTTGTGATCAGGAGATTGATGAGGAGATAAATTCCTTTCTTGATCAGTCGGTGCCCCTGCAAAAGATACAATTGGTGCTAGTGGCAAATGAGAATTTGGTGCTGGTGGACGTGAAGTCACCAGTGTGGAAGGAGAAGAAGCAGTTGCGGAAAAAGAAGTGTTTGTTGTTATTTGCTCAGTTATTGGGGGTATAAGAGACTCAAGGTCTAAACTCTTGGATCGAAGACAACAATTGGGGTTGGAATTCGAGCTCAGCATTTTCGACTAGGTCTATCTCGCTCCAAAGCACCTGAGTTTTCTCAAACGTTGGGTTTTGAAGCTCTCCCGGCTGAGCATCTGGTTGGGTTATGGAGATCCTTTTTTCTTAGAAGGGGAGCATCTTCATCACTGGCTTCCCCTTCATCAATGAGGACCATTGTGGCCAGCTCAAATGACATTTTCTTTGCCCTCTTCTCTTGAGTCCCAACCGAGGAGAAGTGTCTTTTTTCAGTTTCTTGTTATCAGACTGGGGACTTTGATAGGAGGAACCCTCACCAGAGGCTCAGAAAGATCCATGAGCTTTGTTTTGGGCAAGGGAATTTGCAACACCCTCATGTCCTCCTCGGGTTCATCTAAGGTGTCGACTTTGGGGAAAATGACAGAAACCCTCGGAAGCCTTGTCTTAGACAAAAATGGAGTTGGTCCCGTGTAGCTTTAACTAACTCTACTACTCCTTACGCTTATCTTTTAGTTTAGTGGGCAAGGTCCTTTAGCCTTCTGTTAGCTTTTGATTTAGTTTGCATTCAAAGTCTTGGAATGTGAGCTTATGTACTTTCAGGTATAGGCACCATTCGCTTGACTTTCTTGAAGTCCTAGGATTCTCCCCGAGTATTCCATTCTCACCCCTTCTCGACCTTGCTTTCATTCCTGTCTAATTTGATATAGCTCCTAAGGCAGGGAGTCTTCTCGATGTTGTCTAAGTCTTCTACTATTGCAATTCTTTTCCTGATAGCTGGTCACATGTATAGGACCAACTAGGTATTGGTCATGGAATAAAAGATATTTTAGAAGCTCATAAAGTTTCATTTACAGGTTAGGGCCATAAAGGCCTACATGAGATCCAAACAACGGCATGGCATACTCAATTATCTCTTAACTTAGCTATGTTAGGCTCTTTAACCATTGTTGTAGCTCACCATATGTAATCCATGCCCCATTATCCGTATCTAGCTATTGACTATGGTACACAACTATGGGTTTCTCATAGTTGGTGCTTCCGTGCATGCAAAGCAATTTATTCATGAGGTTTCTTTTGTTCAATCAAGGCTAAAAGAAAGAAGTATTTGGCTTACGATGGTATTTGGCCTTCCACCATATTTTGGAATTCCACCGATGGGATTCATGAGGTGTAATGTAGAGAATTTTCTTAACCTATTAGTGTTGGCCTTGAACCCGTGGGGGGTTCCCATCAGGTAGCTGAAACAAATGAAATGGAAAATCATCAAAAGCGCAAAAAGACATTTTCGTGAAGAAAGGAAGAAAGAAACTGAAATTTTATGAAAAAGGTTCCACGACTCGAGAAAGGCTGGAGTTGTGGTCATGATATCCTTAGCAGCAATAACGATGAACCGCTCCATCCATTTGCAGTCGTTGTTATCATCTACATTAGTGAGGAGAGTTTGGAACCCACACTTGCTAAAGTTTATTAGTCCCCAACGACTAATCTTGGGAGAGTAAAGATTCATTATATGTGCAAGAGTTAGGGAAGAGTTAGGGTTTCTCCGGCCTAAGGGCAAAATTGATAAAGGCAAGCCACCATCCGCCATATAAATAGGCCTGGTTGTGCTATGAAGACTGGAAAAACTACAAAATTATGGGGTCGATCCCTTCATTCTAACCTAAAGAGAATGGACCCAAGGTAAAGAGATACGTATAACATACATAAACCCCTCCATGGAGTAGGTAACTTGCTATACCATATTAGGAGAGATGACTCAATATAGGTTAGTTTCAGTCCTCCTTCAGAGTGGAATAATAGAAGGGCGAATGGAGGAAGGAAACCTATAAACTGGCAAAAACTTGTGGCTTTGGGAAGTTGCAGAAGAAGATTTCTCTTGAAGGTCATCTGGAGTACTGAGCTGAAGAGGTATGATGGTGCTAACAGCTGGAGGTTCAGACTAAATGTCAACCTCCTTCACTTTATTTTTCTTCGGGCCTCCACCAAAGAAAGACCAGTATTACCACAAAAGTAGTATATGAAGACATGGTGGTAAGAGGTTTGTTAAAGAAAAAGTTTTACTAAGAAAATTGAAGGTTTTTAAAGGTTTCTAAGCAAATGCAGAGAAGGTAGAATAACAAAACCGACAAAAAATGGTGGTCATGATTACCTTGAAAACCGGCCAACCCAGCTCCCCACGCTAGGGATTTTAAGCTACAGTATAGTGTGCCCCAGCCAGCGTGGGGTGCTGGGCTGGGCACTGATATCGCTGAATTTTTTTAAAAAGTAAGTTACGCGAGCCCTCAATACATGATTCACACACACTCCGCCATCCCCACCTAATATTTTATACAACAAAACAAAACAAAAATGTTAGTCTACTTTAACTAAGAGAAAACAAAAAAAACTACGCTATGAAAATAGTAAAAATTGGGTCGCCTCCCAACGAGCGTCTGATTTAACATAGCGGCACTCAACATATTTTTAAGCATCGGCCAAGTCCACCAAAGTCTTGTGACGTGCAATGTCACCACCCCAATACTGTCACGCAATTGCACAGCTCCATGAGGCCTCACACTTACACAACAAAAGGACCTGCCCAACAAGGCTTAAGCTTTTCGGGGAAAAGCTTCAACCGCGAATTGAATAAAAGAACTTCTAGCCCCGGCTCAAACTCTTAATGTTAGATGAGCTTGTCATGCCACCTCTTAGTCGTTTCTTTATACAATTTGGCATTTTCATATGCGTGCAATCAAAACTCATCAAGCTCGTTGAGTTGCAACAACCTCTTCTCACCAGCTAGGTCCATATCTATATTCAACTATTTAATTGCCCAATAGGCTTTGTGTTCAAGCTCGATGGGAAAGTGACACACCTTCCCATAAACTAATTTATATATATAAGTACCTATGGTAGTCTTGTATGCAGTACGATATGCCCATATCTTCCCGGTCCAGTTTTTTTTATTTCCACTTACTGTTTTCTCCAGAATCTGCTTTACTTCTCTGTTTGAACATCCACTTGACCACTTGTTTGGTGATGATAGGTAGTGGAAACCTTGTTCTTAGCTCCATATTTTGCAAGAACATTATTCAGTAATTTGTTGTAGAAATGACTTCCTTCATCGCTTATCAACACTCTTGGAGTTCCAAAGCGTGTGAAGATGTGCTTTTCAACAAAGCTTACCACAACCTTTGCACCATTAGTGGGAAGAGAAATGGCCTCCATCCACTTAGAAACATAGTCGACTGCCACCAAGATATACCCATGACCATTAGAGTATGGGAACGGTCCTATAAAGTCGATCCCCCAAACATCAAAAGCTCCACTACCAGAATATTTTGGAGTGGCATCTCGTGCTTCTTCGTGATTGTTCCGGTTCTTTGGCTTCTGTCACACTTTTTAACAATGGCATGTGCATCCTTAAACAAACTTGGCCAATAGAAACCTGATTGTAGAACTTTTTGGGTAGTTCTATCCCCACCATGATGACCTCTGTATGGCAAAGCGTGACAGTCATGTAGTATGGAATTCATCTCTTCCTTAGGAACACATCTTCACACCAATTGAGTCTGCACATAGCCTATATAAGAATGACTCATCCCACATGTAGAGCCTCACATCATGTAGGAACCTTCTTCTATTATCTGATGTCAATTCTGGTGGTGCCACCCCACTTGCAATAAAATTCACATCATCTGCATACCATGGGGCTTCACTTGAGGTAATCGTCAATACATGTTCATCAGGAAATATTTCTTTGATTGACCCTCCTTCAGCGATATGGCTCTGATTTTCTAATCTAGACAAGTGATCCGCCACTTGATTCTCTATCCCTTTTCGATTGGGGTCTCTAAGTCAAACTCTTGCAAGAGGAGGACCCAATGAATTAGCCTCGACTTGGAGTCTTTCTTCTCAAACAAGTATCTGATAGCTGAATGATCTGTGTAGACGATGACTTTGGTCCCCTTTAGATAGGATCGGAATTGTCAAATGCCCACACCACTGCAAACAACTCTTTTTCAGTAACCGTGTAGTTCATCCGGCTGGATTCAGAGTTTTGCTCGCATAGTAAATAGAGTGAAAGATTTTATTTCTCCTCTTCCCTAAAATAGCTCTAATAGATATGTCACTCGCATCGCACATCAACTCAAATGGTTGCTCCCAATCTGGAGAAATGATAATTGGTGCAGTCACTAACCTTCCCTTCAGCTCCTCAAATGCTTTCAAATAGGCATCATCAAATTTGAAGGAGACATCTTTCATAAGCAGTTTGCACAAGGGAGAAGAAATTTTCAAAAAAACTTTAATAAAACGACGATAAAAACCAACATCGCCCAAGAAACTGCAAATGCCCTTGACCGATGTCTTGCTTTTAGACATTTTGTGCCCTGGGACTATACCTTCACGTACCATGAAATGACATTTTTCCCAGTTTAGTACCAAGTCCGTTTCTTCACACCTAGCAGCGCTCTATCAAGATTCATCAAACAATTATCAAAAGAATATCCAAACACAGAAAAATCATCCATGAACATTTCCATAAATCTTTCAACCGTGTCAGTAAAAATAGTCATCATGAACCTTTTAAAAGTCACAGATATGTTACAGAGAACAAAGGACATTCTTTTGAACACATACGTGCCATAGGGACACGAGTTTTCTCTTGGTCCTCTGGTGCTATAGCAATCTAATTATACCCCAAATAACCATCTAAGAAATAGTAGTATACCTGGCCAGCTAATCGATCAAGCATTTGGTCAATAAAAGGGAGGTGAAAGTGATCCTTTCGAGTGGTATTGTTCAATTTTCTATAATCTATGCAAATTCTCCACCCAGTGACAGTTCTTGTTGGAATCAAGTTATTATTTTCATTAACCACTACAGTCATACCCCCTTTCTTAGGTACACATTGGACAGAGCTTACCCATTTGCGATCAGAGATTGGAAATACAATACCTGTATCAATCCACTTTATCACTTCTTTTCTTACCACTTCTTTCATAATTGGATTTAGTCGGTGTTGTTGCTTTACACTTGGCTTATGTCCATCCTCCATTAGAATTTTATCCATGTAAAAAGCTAGACTAATTCCTCTAATGTCAGACATCGTCCATCTAATTGCTCGCTTGTGATCCCGTAGCACTCTCAACAGCTTTTCTTCCTGCAATTTAGACAAGTCAGAAGAAACAATAATAGTTTAAGTTTCAAAATTGCCCCCTCTCTCTCTCTCTCTCTCTCTCTCTCTCTCTCTCTATATATATATATATATATATATATATATATATATATATATATATATATATAATGAAGGTGAGGAAGGAGGGGTTTGAGCAACAATTTTGGAGCTTCCTCAATTGACGATTTTGGAAGAGGCCCGCTTGGCCTATTCAAGGGATCAAAGGGGTGTATCCCCTGCAAGTAAGCACATGATACATCTAGGATATGCATAATCTCATTAAGCTTCTCATTAATCCCTAAGCTATCGAACAACATGAGTGCTTTGTCTAGAGAATTGTGATATACACTCGTGTCAAGAAATTGCTCGTCCACCTCCACAACAAATATCATCGAGAGCTCCTCATAGTGGCTGGGAAGGTGGATTGCTTTGGAGACATTAAATACTACTTCCTCGTCTTCCACTCTCAAAATCATTTTTCTCTCTCTCACTTAAATAATTGCATCACCCATAGCCAAGAGAGGTCGCCCCAATATGATTGGAACCAGTTCATCAGCCTCATAGTCTAATAATGAAGTCTGCAGAGAATATGAACTTCCCAATTTGCAGCAGTACATCTTCAATCACTCCCTCGGGGTATGCTATAGACCTATCAGCCAGCTGCAACATCACAATAGCTGGTCGTGGAGCTCCTAGACCCAATTGCTTGAACAAGAATAAGGGCATCATATTTATGCTCGCCCTCAAATGGTAGAGAGCACGACCCACATCAATATTACCAATTCGCACAGGGATGGTGAAGCTGCCAAGATCCTTAAGCTTTTGAGGGAGCTTGTTTTGGACCCATGAAGTGCACTCCTTTGTAAGTGCAACTATCTCAAATTTAGTCAATCTTTTCTTGTGAGCCACTATATCTTTTATGTACATAGCATACTTTGGAATTTCACGATTAATATCTTTTATCTAGTTTATTAGTTGACATGATTAATATTACTCATAAAAATCTATCGAGTTCTTACTTGCCTATTCAAGCCAACCTAACGCCTATATGTCTATGGAGTTAGAATTAACATGAACACATTTATAATTTATGTAAATCAACCAAGCAAGGCAATTAGGTATATGTCTATCTTAACTGCGAATTTATTCCCCGATGCCCAGGTTCAAGAACTTTCTCTACTCAATCATATATGCAATCTAGAATTCTCACTTTCGAGTTCAATTCTAGATTCGTATATAGTATTCAATTGGTGATCAAGCAATCAAATAATTAAGTGCAATATTGAATAAATAAACCAATATGATAAATTAAGAAATCAAAATCAATATCCGAATAACAGAAGTCATGAAAGAACCACAACCCTAAAATGTGAAGTTTAGCTTCACATAAATATGGTAGCCAAACAACAAATCGTATAAAGAAACATAAAATTACTAAGTTTAGTGGAAGAAAAGATGAAATTCCGTCTTCATGGTGGCTTTGTGCTCTTCCTAGGTAAAAAATTGTGTAAACATTGCGTTTAAGAATTATTTATAGACGTAGGAAAAAGCTTAGGAGAAATAACCAAATTCAAAATTAAAATAAGACAAAATTACTTCAGAAACGGACATCGCGTCTCGCCAGGCTAAACGCGAGATACATCCTTCGGGCCGCTTGCTGCTGAATTTATTTCTCCGATTTGATTCTTGTCAGTGTTAGTTGCCTAACATTTCATTCCAAGATTCATGCAACTCAAAACCAAAGACGTTGCCATTCCAGGTAATCAACCAAAGTTCTCATCATCTTTTTCGTTAATTTCTCCATTGCATAGCTTATCTCTGTTCGCCAATTTCTTTGTGCACTTTGCTCCAAATTTTATCTCAAAGTACCTATATTATGCATTAACACCTAAACAAGGGTAAAATTCCATAATTAAGTTAAATTGGACATATTCACTATTAAACATAAGTAAAGAGCGGTAAAAATACAAGTAAATTAATATCGAAATATATGAAAATATGCCCAACATTACCGGCAAACATATTTGTTGAATCGAGGGGCAACACGTATTTGGGGTATTAAATACGTGAAGACATGAGTCATTTTAATTGTCAGAAACTGTTCAAGAACTTTCCTGCCAAGAAAGGGATCTTCACCTACTTCCTGGTAACATTATGCTGCATCACTGGAAAGTAGGGGGACTATCTGTACGGGATAAAATTGGTTGATAACATGTGGCCAAATGAAAATACGACACGTGGAACCGAAGATAGATAAAGGACGAGTGAGGCAACAACTAATACCGAATGCAGCATGTGTGATCGGTACCGAAAGGAACGTATTCGACGGTATAAGTTCAAAGGTTTTGCATCGAACATTATTAAATGAATGAATATTCGCTAGCATTGAATGAACAGCCGTTACAGAAAATATTTGCATTCAAGGTCTGCCATTATATATTCATTAATGACACTTTTAGTCTCATTTAAAAAGGAGCTTGGTACTAGGACCCAATTTTCTTGGGTAGAGCTATAAATAACATGGACGACAATTATTATAGGGACACGAAAAACATTATGTACACACAAGCTATACTTGATTATTTCTCTTTTATATTTTATTTAGCTCTCAATTTAACATCTTAATCATTACTTTATTTTCACATTTGCCCTCGGAAACGGTAAGTTATCATGTTATCTTCTCCAATTTCAATCATTAAATTTAAGTTTCAATTACATTTTTTATTTTTTTTAATTAAATTGATTTGCTTGTTAATAAATTACTTTACAAATTCAACTGTATTATTTTACGGATAAATATTTTTTATGTGCGTGCAGTAACTTTTTTACATTGATTATGAGAATATAAAAACTAAACCTTTTTTCAGTAAAGCAAAAGAAACCGACACGAACAAAAAGAAAACAATATCTATAGGGGAGACACCCCTCTCTGATTAGCCTTATATATATTATATAATATATACTTTCCTTTAAAAAAAAGATTTCAGTGAGTAAGAAAGACATATAGAACAACTTTCTTAATTTCTCAAGAATTTGCTCCAAGGAGAGCACAGTATTGAGTATATGTTATTTCAACCTCTTAAAAATCTTAGCACTGACAATTACACCTTCTATCTATGGACTCGAGAAACATTCACATAGCCTCATATATTATGGGCTGCAGGTTATATTCAATCTAATTAATGAACCAAAAGAAAAAGAAAGAAAAACGAAATATCAACTACTAGCATCTAGTTATTGTTGGTGATCACTTGGCGTTAATCATATGAATGATCTTCTGGAAAGTACCTTCATCACAAGGCAAAACAATTCCTTTGGGACTCTGAAATCCAAACTCCTGAGCAGCTTCTTCTAGTAACTTCTGGAAACAAGGGTTCTTCAAGTAAGATATGTGAAGAACAAATCTCCTCAGTTCTTCTCCCACGTAAACCACAAAGTGACCCTTAGGAGTTGTTTCCCTCACTTCTTCACCTCCATATTGTGTAGTCTTCCCCATTCTTTTCTGCAAAAAGTTTCTTGAATTACTTGGATATTGAAGCACATGTGTGCCAAATTATTAAAAGGGGTTGGCCTATATATAGAGAACATGAGAGTAACCACATCTTCAAAGTCTTCGGTAAAGGTTACAGTTTTTATATTTGTTGAGAGTTGTCAGTGTGAATGTGTGATGTATCTTTGTAATTATAAGTTGGATTCTTCAGGGGCGATTGGTAATGATGTGACCTTAGTGTCAATGGCTGTTATTTCTCAGGAGAAATGATGTGTGGCAGGGAAATTTCCCTCGTATAACATGGGCTTCATACGCTACATTATAGGACCGAAATTCAAGAATAGATAGAATTACAAATGGTAATTGAAAAATAGTCATAGTTTTAAATGCTGAAACTTTTTGCGGTGCAGTAAAATAATGGTTATTTTTCAATAACTTTACAAACGCGAGCTATTTTTCAATTACCATTCCGAAAACTGGCTAGCCGAGCTAATTTAGTTCTCTATACCCATTTGGGCATTTATATTCAGTCACATGTTAATTTTCAATTGTACTTTTATTTGGCTATTCATATATATTATACATGACACAATATCTATGTTTCTTTTTGGCTTTTTAACGGTGACAGTGTGTGTATTTGATTCATTGATCTTGCTGTGAATCTGCCTCCACATGCAGTATAAAAAATAAGATCACGTGATCAACAAGGTAATTAATAAGAGAGAATACTTCACAATAACAAAAGGACACAGTAAAAGAGAGGGATAATTTCGGTGCCAAACTTGAAATGACTACGGATTTGCAATGAGGAAAAAGAGAAGAATTTAGTGGCTAACAACTGTTTCTCTTGAAATAGGGGTTTTTGGTTGCTAAGTATAAATCGGAGGGTATGCATTCCGTATGCAGTCCAAACTGGGCCAGAATGCCGTGCCTATAATAGCTAAGCTTACTTTCAAGAAAATGAAACAAATGTTACTCATTAGCGCATTGCTAATTGCAGTCATCAGTCGGTAGAAATTGGAGTTGCAGCTCATTTGTCCTATAATATTAAGATGTGTAAGGAGATAGCAGTTTACACGTATCCTCAATATTCATTTAAAAAAACTTTAACTTAACACTTCCTCTCAAACGTTCAGAACTAGATAATGGTCACCGTTGGACGCTCAATCATCCACTTCTTCAACTTAAACTCTAGAATATTCATATGAGTTGAGGTTACATAATGGCCAACCGAAACAAATGATGCACTCATTTAGTGTGTTAATTCTTGTTTTTGAGTCAATTTTTTTTTCACGACTATATCTTTTAAGGTTTCTTGAGGATCTATCGAAAACAGTTTTTTTTGTGTTCTTCTAGGAATAAGACTTATATATATTAAAAAATTACTGTGCTTGTTATTATTGTATCTTTTAGGGTTTCCCTTCTCTTGCTAATTCTTCTGTTCCTTTTCTTTTGTACGTAATTTGGTCGTTAATTGCTTTTTACTAGGTACAGTAGATATATATAGCACCTTAATAACAGTTGAGCTCTTAATTTCTAAAGTTTTGAGTCTTACCCAGAATCATATATAGAGACAATTAATATCACATTAAATTAATTAGTCAATGATAATTATGGCCGTGGTTTATCTGGATTATCACAATCTTAGACGATCTATAAATAAAAATATTTAATTAGAAGGATGTATTCGGAGAATTTGAGTTTACATATAAAGATGACGTGTCAAGACACGTAGAATGGTCAAAAAGTTATAACTTGCGAAGAGACACGAATAGCAACAGACACTAGCAAGGGCAAAGGAAGAGGGACGGGCAATTATTCAAAAGACTCATCGCATGTACCTATTCAAGTCATTTAGATCCACAAATCAAAGGGAATAAATATCACAATATATGAGAGTGCAGATACAATATTTAATAATCATTAAACGCTGAATACGTTAGAGAATCTGTATTAAATATAATAATTATGTAGGACTTAATGTCCTTAATTATTCATAATAGCCTTATTATGACAAAGGCAGAACACATGTCTCTCAAATAGCTATAAAAGGGAGACATCTGATCAATTGTGGGGACGCGAAACACTATCTGAATATACTGTGGTTTACTTGTTTTTCTCTTGATTATATTCTTGTTATCCAAATTACTTTCTTTTACACATTCTTTTGATTATCAGTAACACATGTTCCTCTAAATTACAGCTTTGACCGAAATTCTATTTTTTGGTTAAGCAAATTGGTTACGTTACCGAAAATTTGATAATCTATTTTCTTTAGCCTAACTTCTCTTGTTACATTAACCATGTCAACTAACAATGACAACATTCGAGGAAACCAAGAAAACCAACAACATCAGGCAGATTTACAAAACATTAACACTCCGGCCCCTTCACCACAAGGCTCTCTACAGCAATCTCGTGAGCATACTCCTGATGGAATCTCATACAAATGAACATGCTCAATTTAAAAATATTGAAGCTATCGATGAAGCTTTGCAAAAATTAATTGCTACACAAGTCAATAAGGCTCTTGAAGTATTTGTTAACCAGTTACCAGCTGCAACACCCATACCTACTCCAAATAATAACACTTTGGAGAACCCTCGTTCCGGTCTTGTTAACTCAGGTAGCAGTGGAACTCCTAGTGAATCACATGAGGAAGAAACAGATAATGTAATTAATTTTGATTTACAAAATTTAGTACTAGCATTGCAGAAACGGCTCAAGGAGCAAAGTGAACGCATAGAACAAATACCCGAGGTGCCACCCATGATCAAAGGGGTAGATATGGATAAATATTCACAGCCCTAGAAGCCAAGTGCTGCTCCCCTTCCAATTCCAAAGAAATTTAAAATTCATGACGTTCCAAAATACGATGGAACAACATACCCAGGCGACCACATGACTGCACTCACACCAGGCGTAAAAGGCAACGATTTGACTAGGTAGGAGATTGAATCGTTATTAGTCAAAAATTCGGTGAAACACTCACCAATGAAGCACTAACATGGTATTATCTTTTATGCGAAGATTTTATATATTCCTTTGTTGAGCTTGCAGATTCTTTCATCAAATCACACTCAGGAGCTCAAAAAGTAGAAAAAAAAATAAAAGATATTGTCAAGATCAAGCAAAGGCACTCGAAATTGCTTAGGGAATTTCTGGACAGATTCCAACATGAAAGAATGACATTACTGCGTGTACCTGATAATTGGGCAGCTATAGCTTTCACGAGAAATTTGAATGAAAAAAGCTCAAAATCTACTAGGCGACTTAAGGAAAGACTCCGTGAATACCCAGCCACAACGTGGAATTCGTCTACAACAGGTATAGCACAAAGCTGAGGATAAAAAACGATATTGTTCCATAATTTTTAAAAGAAGAAAAGGTAAGTTCGAGATATACGGAGACCGAAAAGAGATCCGTTAAAAATAGGTATGAGCCATATATAGGACCTGCGGAAAAACACTCACGGTCAAAGTAGGACAATCAAAGGTATGGTAACAGATCAAGAAATAGAGAATCGGGTTCTTCATCAAGATTTAGGAACGATCGAAACAAATATGAGTCACGAGATGATGACAGAAATTTGAAAGCGAGATTCAGCGGTTACAATTTCAATGTGAGGACGTCTGGCTCGTAGCCGTTCTGAGAAGCATGAGAGATAAGGTACGATGGACAAAAGAGATGAGATCAAATCCAAGCAGATGCAACCCTAATCAATGGTGCGAGTTTCATAATGACCAAGGGCATAAAACGGCAGACTGCAGGCTTTTACAAAGTGAAGTTGATCATTTACTAAAAAAAGGATATCTCACTAAGTTGTTCAGTGAGAAAGGTAAGCAAGCTTATATGAAAAATAGGCAGGAAGCCCCAAAACCACCTTCTCCCAAAAGAACTGTCAATGTTATAAGTGGGGATGAGGACATCAATGGCGTACATATACTGCAGCTCACAAAATTTCCAAAGTTACAATTACCCAAGGGAAAACGTGTAAGGCCCTGTGAAAATTTTTTCTCAAAACCCGAGATCTCGTAAAGCCAAGTTAGTAATATATATTAAAAAGTCAAAATATTATGTTTTTCAGAAAAGTGAAATTTTACGGTCAATAATCCGATCGCATATCAAGTATGCAGACCGTATTATCTGGCGCATAGTGAGTCAGCATGTTGGCCAAATTTGAAGTCAAACTATGCGATCAAAAATGCGATCGCATAACCAAAACGCGAACCGCATAGTCATCGCATAATTTTCTTGGGATTTTGTGAAGGGCAGTTCTGTGGTGCATTATGCGACCGTAGCGGACCACATTTGCAAACCCAGTCTCTGTGTTCAGTTTTTGGGACCATTTTTTGCGGTCCATTATACGGACCGCATGTCCATTATGCGATCGCAAATCTGTTTCAGGGCTCCAAATTTCTAATTTTCTTACCCGGCCCCATGCCGATATATTACACACCACCCTTCATTTTAGGCATATTTTCTAATGCATTTAGAGAGAGAGACAAAGAGAGCCTATAGTGAGAAGGGTTTCTTCATCAACATTTATCCAAAAATCTTGCTTAAGCTTTGAAGATTTGTCAAGAAATGCACCTAATTCTTCTTCCTAAAAGGTAAGGTTCTGTAACCCAAGCTCTAGATTACTAGCTATAACTTGGGTAGACCATTAGAAGGGTAACTGATGAGGATGAAAGAGGATATCTTGCATGCATGAGTTCTTAAAAGTATTTGGTTAGGTCTTGAGTTAATGATGGGATGAGGGATGGTAGGAGCTTTCACAAAATGGTTTTAAAAGCATAACACACATTTATTGTTTGAGAATATGCTCAAGTGAGCTAGAACTATGATCACCTCTCTAATTTGTGGTTCAATTTGTTATGTTCCGGAAAGATTGACGTTGCTAAGAGTCTCGGAGTATGAATCGAATGGGAAAATGTGAAATAAATTATGAAATAAGCCTCGACCCAACTACTATGAACTAGCTTCAAAAATAGAATGATCTAAAGGTCTTGTACCCGAACTAAGCCCATAAATGGTTGTTCTAGATATTACCTTGCCTCTTTAAAAATATACTTTACAATGCGAGTCCTTATACATTCTGATGTTAAATTGTACAATTTTTTAAATGAGAAAGGAATAATTTGAGGATAGCTAAGGTGATTGCTTGCTGATACTGCCAATGTGTATTTCAATTGTTGGTTGACATGTCCCTCTTTGGGAAGAATCCTTTGCGCTTGATGATTCTATTGCTATTGAATTCGAATATATATAATTTCTGAATTATTTGGTACATTCATATTGGTTGGTGATAGTTGAAAATAAAGGAGATGAAAATGTGAAAAATCGTATGCGGCCTTCGTGCCATGAGAAAAATGAACCTTGTGAAAGGCCCAAAGTGCCAAAGAGATATTGTTATCGAGAGAATTGAGAACATTAATAAAAGCTATAAAATATGAAAGGTATTGAGGTAAGCCTCGTTGTATTTATATTATATTCGTATTCTTGTATTTATACCACAATCATGTGCAATATTAAATTGGATCAAAAATATTTTTGGGAGTATCATTAGCAATACCGAGGAAGGGTGGGACATAAGGCCCACACCTAAAACTACACGTGCCGGTGTAGGGGTAGAGTGTGATTTGGGATGAAACTGAAATATTGATGAATTTGAGATATTTCCCCCAAAGTGGGATGAAACTAATACCTGTGAATTTGAGAGGAAAAAGCTAACCCACACGGCATACGTGGGAAGGCAGCTTAGCCGATCGGGCCGTGATCGGACTCCATGTCGTACATATGGCGGTATTGTGATGGGAATCATAAAAACTAGGAATTCAAAAACTGGAAACTCAAATCAAAAAACTGGAAATTTTTTGTTGTGGTACATGTCTCTAAAGGGATGACCTAGCCAATCAGGTTGTGATCGGACTCCGTGCTAACAAAGACGATGGTATAAATTATATCAATTCTAGTGATCTCCCAACCAAAAATTATATAGATTATTTTCGTAAACTAGAATATTTACATGTTTCAATGTGGATGCTAGTATATTGTTGATTTGACTTGTTATTTTGTGTTTTCTTTTCTTGTATGCTAATTCTATTCTGAAATAGGACTTTTAGCGTTACATGCTAGTGCTATTCGATGTCACTAACATCCCTTTTGCCAGGGGCGCTGTATCATTTTATGATACAGGTTGTTCTACAGCGAGAGGCATCGGCCAGTGGTAGCTATATTCTCTTCCCAGCAGACTTGGTGAGCCCCTCTCTATCCCGGGGTCGTGTCATGTATCTTTTGTTCACTTATCATCACGTTTTGAGGTATAGCCGGAGTCTTGTTGATGGAATTTCCGTATTTCTCTTCTATTATACTTAGAGGCTCCGTAGACTATTTGTGGGTGGTGGATGATATTGGGCTTCACGACCAGAAATGTTAATATTTAACAAGCATGTTTTTCATTAAACTTGTAACTTGTAATATTTTGAAACTATGAATGAAGTCATTAAAGGAAATGAAATGAAAGTTGCTAGCGGAAGATTGTTTAGTGTTTTCATTAAATCGGATAACCTTCCCTCCTTATTCATGAACTAGGTTGGATAGAGTGAAATCTAATAGGCTTGCTCAGTCCGGTTTACTTGGTTGACCGCTGGTTGCGTCCTATAGTTTTGGTGCATGAAAAAATAGGTGTGGCATGTCTTAGAGGAAGACAACATTACATTTAATGATGCAGATGGCGTGTTAATCCTCATAACAACGCACTGGTAATATCTCTAATTGTATATGATACTAATGTAAAACGAGTTTTGATTGATCCAGATAGTTCCGTGAACATTATTTTGCTAAGAGTATTACATGAGATGCAAACTGAAGATAGAATAATACCAAGGGTGCATACTCTATCTAGATTTGACAATTCTAGTATTGTAACGAAAGGAGAGGTAACTCTCACCACATTCGCAGAAGGAGTCGCCAAAGATACAAAGTTTCAAGTAGTAGATATGGAGATGGCTTACAACATGATCCTTGGGAGACAATGGATCCACGAAATGGATGTGCATAAAGTTATTAAACTCCAATCACCATGGGGAATACGTCAAATTCATGGAGACCTACATCCAGGAGCATCAACTCCGTAGAAGATACAAGTACAAAACATGAAAGAGAATAGAAATCACAGAAATAGTTGAGGGCGCCACAACACAATACTCAACTAAACAGGGACAAGCAGATATGGATTCAAGGCCTGATACCATTCAAGAACTAGAAGAAAATGAATATATCAAAACAACAATTGAGGAATTGGAGCCTGTTGTGTTATTTTCTTAATGGCATGATAACAAAGTCTACATAGGGGCCAATCTTAGCCAAGGCATGAGAGGTAAATTAATTGAATTTTTTAAAACTAACACGGACTACTTTGCTTGGTCCCACTCTGACATGACAGGGATACCACCAAAGGTTATGACTCATAAATTAAATGAGGATCCATCATACCCTCCTATCAAAAAAAGAAAAGAAAGCAAGGAACCTTCAAGAATCAGGTGATTCAAGAAGAGGTTCGAAAATTGCTAAATATTGGATCCATTCGCAAGGTAAAGTATCCTAACTGGTTAGCTAATACTGTTGTAATTCCAAAGAAGAATGGTAAGTGGCGGGTTTGTGTAGATTACACAGATCTTAATAAAGCTTGTCCAAAAGATTCTTTTCCACTATCATATAGATCAACTAATTGATGCAACTGCAAGACATGAACTATTAAGTTTATTAGATGCATATTCAGGTTATAATCATATCAAAATGGATCCGAAAGATGAAGAAAAGACTTCATTTATAACAGACAGAGGGACTTACTATTATAAAGTGATGCCCTTTGGTCTAAAGAATGTTGTTGCAACATATCAGAGGTTGGTACTAAAATGTTTCAAGAACATTTGGGATCATAGAGGTGTATATAGATGATATGTTTGTTAAAACTCAACACTCAAAAGATCACATATCACACTTGTGTGATACATTTCAAATTTTTCTCAAATTTAATATGAAGTTAAATCCCAAGAAATAGGCATTTGGTGTTACATCAGGTAAGTATTTAGGTTTTCTTATTTCTAACTGTGGTATTGAAGTGAATCCTGCACAGATTAAGGCCATTGAAGAAATCCCTGATATACTTTCAAGTAAAAAAAAAGTTCAGAGGTTAACAGGAAGAATTGCAGGATTAGGAAGATTAATTTCTAAATCCTCAGAAAAATGCTTTAAATTCTTCTTGGCTCTTAAAAAGCAAGATCATTTTGAATGAAATGAGGAATTTCGGCAGGCACTCAGAAATTTGAAAACATACTTATCAAATCCTCCATTGCTTGCAAAACCAAAGGCTGGGGAAAGACAACTCATTTACCCTGTTGTTTCAGAAGTAGCGGTAAGTGCCCTTTTGGTCCGAGAAGACCAAGGTAAACAATCTCCTATCTATTATGTTAGTGGATTTTTTATAGATGCGGAGACATGGTATCCTCAATTAGAAAATCTTGCACTTGCATTGATCATGGCATCTAGGAAATTAAGACCTTACTTTCAGTATCATCCTATTGTTGTAGTAACTGCTTATCCCTTATGTAATATACTACATAAGCATGAGTTATCAGGTAGGTTGGCTAAATGGGCTATTGAATTAAGTGAATACGAAATCACATACCAACCTAGAACTGCAATAAAATCTCAAGTGTTAGTTGATTTCATAGCTGATTTTAGCCAAGGGATGCAATTAGAAGCAGAAAGAGAATTACAGGTATACAACGGAGATAACCTAGGAACTTGGACTTTATACACTGACGGTTTATCTAACGTAAAAGGGGCAGGTTTAGGGATTGTTTTGGTCCCACCTACGGGTGAAACCATTCGACAAGCTATCAAATGTCATTCTGTAACTAACAATGAGGCAGAGTATGAGGCTATGACTGCAGTTTTAGAACTGGCACAACAACTTGGCATAAACCAGATTATAATCAAGAGTGATTAATTCGTGGTTAATCAAATACTAGGAATTTATTCATCCAGGGAAGCAAGGATGCAACAGTATTTAGAAAAGGTACGGGAATTAATAAATCAATTTCAAACCTAGATGGTTATACAAGTACCAAGGGATGAAAATGTTGAAGCCGCCTTAGCTAATCTCGCATCTAGGGCTGATGTGGCAAGTGATGCAAACGTCTTAGTTATTCATTTATTCCATTCAATTATCGACCCCGATAAGAATGAGGTAAATTTTAATAACTTGAGTTGGGATTGGAGGAACGAGATTGTTGCTTTTTTGCATTATGGTAACGTCCTTGATGATAAAAAAAAAGCTCATGCACTTCAAAAAAAGACTGCTTGGTACTGCTTAAAGCAAGGCAATCTATATCGTAATATGATCGGTGGTCCCTTAGCAAGTTGCATGGGACCTTCTCAAACAGAGTACGTAATGAGAGAAATATATGAGGGGAATTGTGGGAATCACGTAGGAGGAATATCATTGGTAAGAACCCTACTTAGGGAAGGCTATTACTGGCCTAAAATGGAAGAAGAAGCATATAGTTTCGGGGCTAAATGCGATAAATGCCAAAGGTACAGTAACAATATGCACACACTCGTGGAGTTACTACATTCGGTATTTGCACCGTGGCCATTTATAAAATGGAGAATGGATATTGTGGGTCCATTACCGCAAGCAAAAGGACAGGTAAAATTTTTGCTCGTACTTACTGATTATTATACTAAATGGGTAGAGGCAAGAGCATTCAAACAAGTGCGAGAAAAGGAAGTCAAAGACTTCATTTGGTGGAATATCATATGCCGATTCGGTGTACCAAAGGAGATCATGTGTGATAATGGCCCTCGGTTTATAGGAGCTCAAATCACAAAAATTTTTCAAAGTTGGCAGATTAAAAGGATTACGTCTACACCTTATCATCCGGTGGGTAATACGCAGGCAGAATCAACAAATAAATTCATTATCAACAATTTAAAAAAGCAATTAGAAGATTCAAAAGGAAATTGGCCAGAAGTGCTACCTGGTATCGGGCATATCGCACAACAGCAAAAACAAGTACAGGAGAAACACCATTTTTGTTGGTCTATGGTGCAGAAGCTCTAATTCCCGTTGAGATAGGAGAGCCAGGTACAATGTTTACTCTAGCAATAGAAGAGTCTAATGACGAACAAATGCGTATAAATCTTGATTTTCTTGAAGGAAGGAGAGAAGCTGCTCTAATAAGAATGGTAGCACAAAAGCATGTCATAGAACGGTATTAAAACAGGAGAGCATGCTTTAGATTCTTTAAAATTAGGGACTTTGTGCTTAAAAGGGTTTTTCAATCTACGAAGACAGCTAACGCATGTAAAGTAAGTCCAACATGGAAAGGACCCTATAAGATTCATGGTATTGTAGGTAAAGGAGCATGTGAACTAGAAAAAATGGATGACAAAATACTACCTTCACATTGGAATGTTGTTCATTTGAAGAGATATTACTTCTAAAGAATACCAACGGCCAGGTATCTTTGTTTTAAAATTCTGTTTTTGAATTGTTAAAATTTTATTAATAATTTTAGATGATAGGCAAAAAGCTAACTCGTACTAAATGATGAGTCACAACCTGCAAGGCACGTGGAATACATTAAACTTCCCGGCCTAGGGTTACAAAAATTCTAATAGAAATTCAAATGGGTTAGGCAGTATTCATCTACAATCGTACCTCCGAGTCCCATATGTTTTTCCTTTTTTTTCAGGGAAAGGACCAAATGAGATGAATAACCAAGTGCTCGAGGCTTCATACTTTAACACTCAAACACTTGGGGGACTACATAATATATACAGGCAAGTGTATAAAGAAGGCAAAGAAAGAAGATTGAGAAAAATCGAAGATCAAGCCTGAAAAATTCAAGTGCAGAGTAAAAGTCACGAAGTCACGAGCTAAGGCCAAAAGAAAACCTTATAGTTAAGGTAAATTCTATGTAATGAAACATGTTATAAATAAAAACCTCGTGTTTACACTACTTTTTCTTTTTTAAATCTGTTACAAGAAAAATAGTTTCAAGAAATTTATAGATGTAATCAAATGCATGTAAAGTATCATTCAAAACTAGACAAGGTTCAAATAAAAACTTGTCAAAGTTATTTTAAAGAAACATGAGTGTTTCTATTTCTTTTATCGTATGTTAAACAACATTATGAAGTTGATACGTCTTCTTCATTAAGTGTCAAAAATAAAAGGGCCTTTTTTTGTAAAATTCATATTTAATTTAGTTATTCATGAAGTTAACAGAAGCATTTTCTAAGAATAAAAATGCATATTATTCTATAATCCCTTATAAATAAAGGCAAGAATAAATTAAATAGAAGTTCAAGATAATAACGAGAAAACTTCTAAATATTAAAAAGCTTAAAACTAAGTAAGAACTTAATCATAAAACTACAAATTGTTTTTACAAATTGCCCCATGAAAGGTCATGGGACTTGTATTTCAAAAATAAACCCTCAAATGAAACCAAGGGTTTGACCACAATTTTTCAAATAAAGCAAAAACAAAAAACAAAGGAATTCAAACAACTAAGACTAGCACTAAGAAGTTGGAGGTATTAAAGTAGGTGCATCAGTAGCAGCAGGTTCAACTTGGGTAGGTGCATCAATAGTCGCGGGTTGAATTTTACTTGTAGCAACAGGCTCGATTGGTTTTGAAAGATTCGGGATACCTATATCAACTTCAACATTCACGGAAGCTTCGGCCACGGGGTAAGGAAAATCTTGAGCCTGCTCAGCTTTTCCAATAGTTTCATTGATCTGAGCCAATGCAGATTCCAAGTTGAAATTTTCTTTTCCATATTCGATTAGGGTATTGCAGTGTGAATTCAAAAATGCCCAACTCACCTCCATAGCAGATTCGCCCTCAAGGATCTCGTAATCCCTTTTTAGTCAGCAATCCCATTCCTTAACTTCTCATTTTCAGCCAAGGCAGTGGTGTAAGAAGTTTGAAGAGTGGCATGGGAGCTTTCTAAATCATTCACCTTATCATAAGAAGCTCAAAGGTCTTCCTGTCTTGAGTCAAATTTTGTACGAGCTCCCCAGCATAAGTCTCTTTATCACTCAAGAGGTCCTTCAACTCTCTAATTTCCTCACTAGCCTTGGATAGCTGTTCTGAGAAAGAGGTTTCGAGGCGAGTTTTTTCTTTATCTTCTTGGATCGAGGAAGCCTTTTCAACTGCCAGTTCCGAATTGCTCCAAGGTACTCTTACTTTCTTCTAAAAATTCCATATCAATCTGCAAGCTTTCGTATTGTTCCTTCCAATTGAATGCCTCTAGCTGAGAATCACATGCAATTTGCTCTAAGGAGATAACTCTTTTCATCATCTTTGTGCCGATAAGATTGGCCTAAAAAGGAAGGGAAATAAGAATCCCAAAGATAGAAAAACCATAAAACTAAAGGAAAAAAGATAGAGAAGGTGAATACCTTCAAAGTGGCATGCACAATATCATTCATCAACATCAATGAACTGTGGAGTTGAAGCTTGGATTTTTCGATTGTTCCAATTAAAGGCTCTAGCCATGCATCCAATTAACCCGATTTCCTCAAAAGACTGCTCCTTTTAGGAACTTTAATGACTATCATCCTCATAGCAACGCTCCTACTTGAAGAGGCAACTTCAGTATGATGAATGATTGGAGGAGGAATTGTCAAAGGAGGAGCGGTAGAAGAGGTAAAAATAGTTGAGGAAGGAAAAAAAATAGCTGGGCTGACAAGGAAGGCATGGAAGGAGCCGCAGATACGGGTGTCGAAAAAATGGCTAAGGGAGTTTCATCCAAAACGGGCCCTAAGCCTTCACTACCGAATTCACTGTTAAAAAGTTGTTCAATGGACTCATGAGTATCTATGGGATCAACGTCGTCATTGGGAATTACAACCAAGGCTTCAATAGACTCAGAAAAATGAACAGAACGACGGGGAGATGCCTCTGCTTCATCATCAGAAATGATGCGCCTTCGAGTTCGTGGCCTTGTCACCAAAAAGTCACTGTCTTCCTCTTCTTCAGATTCTTCTTCAACAGCTTTTCTCTTCGATGGGGAATCCAAAACTATTTCTTGAGCCATTTCTAAAGAGATATGGGTTCTCGAAGAGACACGGGAACTACCTCGACAGTAACTCCTCGAATAGCTAATCCTGATAAAAAAGGGATTGAAATTAGTAAAAAACTATATGAAAAATGGAATAAAATAAAAACTCTTACCATGAGATTTTACTTTCCAACCAAAACGGTTAGAAAGTATCTTCCAAGACCTTTCATCCATTGGTTTGGTCTTCAATAACTGGTCTACCAAATCGCGGAAATTGGGAATGCTTTCCACAACTCACATGGTTGCTAAAAACAAAATTAGAAAAGTTGGCAAACATGAAGAAAAAATGCACGAGAAAGTTAAAAAGACTTATGTGAAAAATTTCACTTCTCAGGGAAGGGAACATTATCTTCACCCACTAAACCAACAATGGGGAAGCAACAAACCTGGCATACTAGCCACGATCTTTGTCATCCTCGGGACTCACCAAAACTCTCTTGATCCTGGCTACTAGTGTGAAAACACCATTGTGGAAGAGTCTGGGGTGGAAGGTGAATCAAAAATGGGAAAGTAAAAGGAAAACCGGTTGTGTTGGTCGAATACCTCAAACAGGCAACAGACATCCATGTGATTGGGCCAATTTGACCCAAACAGACATCGAAGAAATGACATAATTCAAGAATGACAGGGTCAATAGCTGGTTCGAACCCTAAGGTAAAAGTGTATGTATAACCAAAAGAAAACCCGATTAAGTAGGAGGTAATTCTTTGATTTGGATTGGGGATAATAATAGGAAAATAAATACCCCAATGACAGCCTCTACGAACTACAGGAGCCAAAACTTCTGTAATCTGAGTAGGATAGATGTCAGCACGATCTAAACTAGAGACTTGATTCCTAAGGGATTCGCTGTCATAATAAAAAGATAGTTCCATAGGAACTATCTCTTCTACGGTGGGTTCGTGAAGAGGCTCAAGAGGTTCTTTACCTCTATAAGAAGACCTCTGTGAAAGCGAACCCTTAGTTCTAGAAGAAGGGCCAGAACTAGGTGAAGGCATAGAAAAACCACCACGAGCAGACCCTAAATTACGAAGTCTACCTCCCATTCTGCTCCTAATGGGGACATTAGGGAAGGTAACAACTATGGGACTCTCCTAGCGTTAGGGTTTGATGAAGACATAGTGAATAAGGAAGACACGATAAAGAAGTGAATAGGGATTCGAGAAATTGAATATTCGGTCAACTTTATGTGGCAAAGACAAAGAAAATAAGTTATATTTACATTGATAAGCAACCGCCGAAGGAAAAAGTGTAGTGATGAAAATACCATAATAATGATAACTGACGCTTCGTGAATAGTGGAGTAGTAAAAAGCCTTGTAAAGGGCTCCAAAACTACAGAGTTAATGAAAAGGTGACACGTATGAAGAGCATTAAATGGAAGTGACAATTGAAGCATCAATTTGTCATAGCATTAATGGTGAAAAAAATTCTCGTTTAATGAAATTCACTTCCCAAATATTCAACTAATGAATGAATAGCAAGTGGAGGGACTATCTGTATTGGGAGAAATTGAGTTTACATATAAGATGACCTGTCAAGACACGTAGAATAGTCAAAAAGTTACAACTTGCAAAGAGGCATGAATAGCAACAGACACGAGCAAGGGTAAAGGAAGAGGCACGGGAAGTTATTCAAAATACTCATCACCCGTACTTATTCAAGTCATTCAGATCCGTGAATCAAGAGGAATGAATCTGACAATATATGAGAGTGCAGATACAACATTTAATGAACATTAAACGCTGAATATGTTAGAGAATTTGCATTAAACATACTAATTGTGTAACGTAGCATTTAATGTCTCTAATTACTCATAATAGCCTTATTATGACAAAGGCAAAACGAATGTCTCTCAAATAGCTATAAAAGGGAGACAGCTAATCAATTGTGGGGATACGAAACACTATCTGAATATACTGTGGTTTGCTTCTTTTTCTCTTGATTATATTCTCGCTACCCAAATTACTTTCTTTTACATATTCTTTCGATTATTAGTCAAATGTGTTCCTCTAAATTATAGCTTTGACCGAAATTCCATTTTTTGGTTAAACTAAGGGAGAAAAAAGAAACCCTACATATTCCTCACCCTAAACAATTTGACTGCATGTTGTGCCGAATTAAGCGAACCAAACTAAGATGAGAAATGTGGACTTTCCGTTACCTATATTTCCAGCTTGTGGGCAAGGTTTCTTGAAGAAGAAGAAAAAAAAATACACAAAAGAAAAAAGTAGTCAGAAAGGACCAAAAATACCCTTATCGTTTGGTAAATAGTTTACTTTTATGCTCCATCCACTTATTGCTCCAAAAATACATATAATGTTAGGTCCAAATTTGGTAACCATGGTAACGGATAAGCAAGATAAAGGACGGGGTCAACCACGAGACAACAACTGAAGATTGTCCTTATGAAGACGGACGCTAGAAGCGAGCAGCTGAGATAGGATAGTAACGTTAACTTAAAGTCAGAAGTAGGCCTAAAGAATATTCCTTTGAATATTCCTTATATTGTACTTTTTAGAGTTTTTTTGGGAATGTCCCTTCTAAATAGGAAGGGATGGGGAAGAAAAATGGGATTTTCCTTTATGAACAAAAGAGAACACATTGTAAAAGCTTAAGGGAGAATAGACAAAAAGTTGTCTTATTCATTTATTCAAGAACATGTTATTGAATCTTTGTTTGTAAATCTCAAGATCCCATATATACTTAGGACCTCTCATTTCACCATGTCACCGTCAGAGTAAAAGAGCACCTCAATCATACAATCATTGGGTGAAAGTTCCTTTTCTATTATAATCTTTTTCATTGCATATATTTATTATACATTTATACTATCATCAATCATAGGAAATTAAATCTATTACTTAATGCTTTTGAACCCTAATCATTACGCAAAAGCACCATTTTACTAGATCTGGAATTTATTAAGTTCAACTAAGATTCATCCTTATAACTCATCATTAATTGGATTAGCATTTATTTTCTCAACCAATTTGACGTCGTCTGTGTGGAGTTTTTTTAGTTGAAATTATAGTTCTTTCTAGTTCAAAAAAAAAGAGAGAAAGACAAACATCTTTCCTTCGTTTGCACATACTAACAATGGCAGGAAAAGGAGATGCAAGACTGAAAGTAATAGCAGGTGTCACTACCAACATTCTGAATACCGTCAATGAAGATGGTAGAGGAGATAACGAGAACACAACACCAAACGCCACACCCAGGCGAACTGTTTCACCTCCCCCTCATGAAACTGTAACAATTTCGCAAGAGAGAGGAGCCTTCACGTCCGCAGATGAAGAAGCAGTACCAAAAGTGAAAAGATCAATGGAACAGAGGTTAACAAGCACTCTAAATAATATACTCGGTTGACCCATTCAAAGGGAGAAAAGAAATATCGTGCAAGCAGATACCACCACAACCACTAGCATGCAGCCCGCCCCTCAAATAGGTAACACTTACACCATCGTTGATGCAGGTAATGATGTACTTGCAGTTGTCCTAACAAAATGGATGAAGCGGAAAACGAAAACAAGACGCTCCGCAACCAAATGAGGGATCATCAAGATAGGGTCGATAAGATACCAGGTGCCCCAAAGTTATTACCAAATAGAGATGTTGGTCGGTTCGTCGAACATCCATACAGCGAGGAAGCAGCTCCACATGCTATTCCAAAAACCTTCAAGATGCTACCGTAACTGAAGATATACGATGACACTATGGACCCCAAAGATCACACCGTCCATTGCATCACTACAGTGAAAGGCAACAAACTTTCAAAGGAGCAAGTATCATCAGTGTTATTAAGAAGTTTGGTGAAACTTTAACAGGGGTAGCCCTAACCTGGTATCACCACGGTCAATAGCAACATTCGAAGAAATGGTCGACAGGTTTGTCATCGCCGATGCAGGGGTTAAAAAGGTGGAATCCAGGGTGAATGACATATGTTCCAATAGGAAATCTCCCAGAAAGGGACTCATGGACTTTCTCGTCCGGCTTAACAGGTGGGAATGAGCCTACCAAATATATCAGAAAGGATGGATGTAGTGCCTTCCAGAATAGGTTGAGAAGAAATAGGTCGAGGGAAACTAGAAAACTATTAAACAGGCTCATGAAATACCCTCCTAGCACTTGGGAAGAAATTCAAATGTCTATTGCACCGAGGTAAGAGCCGATGAGGACAACTTTAATGGTCTGACCTAATGGCTGACATCAGTTCAAATAGAGCCGAGGAAAGATAATCGTAATGACGGTCGTATCAACCGAGAAAGACATCAGCCCTATATCAGAACGATTGTCCCACCATCTCCTCGACATGCAGAAGGGCAACCCAGGCCACACAGAGGGACTCAGTAGAACAAAAGAGGTATGCCTCCACTCTTATCCGCTCACAATTTTTGCGTTTCTCCTACAAAAATAGTGTATGCACTGGAGAAGCTCAGAAAAAAGTGAAATGGCCACAGAAGATGAAGTCCGACCCCAGCACGAGAAAGTCAAATGTCCTATATGAATTTCACCGGGAGCAGGGTCATAAAACTGAGGATTGCATATATCTACGGCAAGAGGTAGTAAAAATGCTTAACCAAGGACACCTGAGGGAACTAATGAGTGACTGTGGACGAGCCAACTTCGGTCACGGCCGTGAACAACACCAGGGACCTCCAAAGCCACGCCCCACTCATACTATTCAAATGACCATCTATGGAGGCGACGAGGCAAAGATTAATCATGTGAAATTCACCACTATACACAAAATCAAGAGGTCGATCAGTTATGATGACCTCGAAGACAGTATCATCTTCAATAAATCAGCTACGAACGATTTGACTTTCCCTCATTTCAATGCTCTTATTTTGTGTATTTATAGATTGATGTGAAAAGAATAATAGTAGATGACGAAAGCAGCGCGTTTATTATCCACCCTCGAGTCCTCGTACAGATGAGACTCAAGGACAAGATAGTACCGCATTGCGTAACACTTACAGGTTTTAATAAACTTCTAGAGAAATAACGATGCTTGTTCTAGTCGGACCCGAGCTCTACCCTCCTTCTATTTCTCGATGGAAATTCCTCCGTGTTACAGGATTCATCTACGAGGTGGTAGGTAAATCGGGAAGAGATCTCGTCCCATAAAGCAAAATCCCTAGGAGGGTTCCTTGATGACAGAGTCTGAGTACGACATCTGTGGGTGGACTCGGCCAAAGTAAATTGATCCTTGCTGATTTAATGGCTTGGAAAATGCCGGTACTGGAGATTTCATTTTGGAAGCCCGTTAACCTGTCACCACTAAGAGGTCGTATCAATGAACGATAGAAAACGGCCGAAGGTCAAAATACATAAAGTAACATTTACTAGAGGGAACCTTCGGTACAAATCATTTGTATAAATGGCCCAATCTCAGATCTCGACCATGTAAGGTAGCACACGAGCCACCCAATCCTCAATGCCAACAACGGGAAAGGGTGCACTCCTCTCAACTGCATGGAAAAAGAACAGATGAATAAAAATCAAAAAGAATGAAAGTAGATAACAATCGTACGTCACTGACACCTTCATTTGTGATTCTATTGCTCAGGAAATCCAGCAGGATCTAACACGAAGTACTCCATTTTGATAAAAAAAAAGTACGTGTGCCAAAACTTCCGGCTTGCCCTGCCATCTATTCCAACTACTAACCCCCTGGTCCCGCGATGTCGCAGATGTATCATGGTACCTAAGTGAAAGCTTTGGGAAAACAAATGTAATAGGTGACGAATGTGGACGTCAAACCTAACCAACTCCCCGTACTTTGTCAGCATCGGTAAACTTTATATAAATACGGAGACAGCTATGTTGGGAAGATATCGTAAATTCTATAGAACTCCTCCGCCAGCAGAAGAAGAGGAAGAGCATGACCAATCACAAAAGGTTAAACATAGAAAGCATTGTATCTAGGTCTATGGACCTCTACAATGTTCTCCCCCCCCCCCCAGTTTGAACCATCTCGACGTGAGAAGGAATATGGTATGTAGATCGAAGTTCATCTATATAAGATGGCCCGCTTTCAGAGATCACCGGAACAGGAGAAGGAGAAGGTTCCTTATGAAAATCATTCCTTGATAAAGCGTTTCTGGGGAGTTTCTCTTCTACGGTAGGAAAACTCTCATCCTCCTCAACTACTAAATCCTCACCGCCGAAAGGAGGGCCATTGAAAATAGAGTGGTGTAGGAAACTATGTCATGTATGCAAATGGTTTGGGATATCTCGATAATAGAAGTTGTGCTATTAAACCTAAAGAGAGAGATGGTGACTAAATAGGAAGATGAGAAACGGAATCGCAGAATAGAGTTGCTAGCAAGAACTGATAAAGATGATAAAAGGAAAATATTGTACATGCAAGAAAGGAAATGGCAAAAGTTTCTCAAAAAATGAAAGCCTCACATATTAATAGGGCGGGGTGGCGCAAGAATCGAAGTAAAGGATTATCAATGGCGCTAAAATTGAAGCAACAAACACACAAATGCTATCTTGAGAAGATGCATAATGATGATGTCTGTAGTAGTGACGTCACATCTTGATTACCATACCAATCAGGATTCTGCATGTTGTGTCGTTCTCCTGATATTAGTCAACCTGACGCGATTTAATAGCTATATCACGATGAAAACGAATGATATCCGCTTATCAAGGACGTTCGGGGCTACAATCTCAACAAGCGAAAGGACTAACTGTATAAGTCCAAATTTGGTAATCACAGTAACGGATAAGCAAGACAAGGATGGGATCGACCACAACACAACGGCTAACGGTCGTCCTCATGAAGGCCGACACTAGAAGCGGGCAGCTGAGATAGAATAGTAACAGCAACTTAAAGTCAGAAGTAGCCTAATGAATATTCCTTATGTTTTGTTTTCTAGGATTTTTTGGGTAGTTTACCCAATAAATAGGAAAGTATGGGGAAGAAAAAAGGGATCTTCTTTTTTGAACAAATGAGAAGACATTGTAAAAGTTGAAGGAAGAATATATGAAAAGTTGTCTTATTCATTTATTCAAGCACATGTTGTTGAATCTCTGTCCGTAAAGCTCAAGATCCCATATACATTTAGGATATCTCATTTCACTATGTCACCGTCAGAGTAAAGGATCACCCCAGTCATACAATCATTGAGTAAAAGTTCATTTTCCATTATAATCTTTGTCATTGCATATATTCATTATACATTTATACTATCATCAATCATAGGAAATTAGATCTAGGACTTGGCGAATATGTTCATTACTCCTAGCTTGGAAGTAAGATACTCATGTTGCACCTTGTTTAATCCCTTAGTTAGGATATATGTTGGTTGTTCTTTTGTAGAAATATATTGAGTTGAGACGTGGCCTTGAGCTATTTTCTTCCTTTTGAAGTGACAATCTATTTCTATATGTTTTGACCTTTCATGGTAAAATGGATTGGATGTAATTTGGAGTGGCGATTTGTTGTTACTATAAATCACAATAGGTAGTTTAACTTCAACCTTTATCTCTTCCATGAGTCCCAATATCCAAACTAATTCTGCAATAGTTGTTGACATGCTCTTGTATTCTACTTCAGCAGAACTTCTGGATATGATAGTTTATTTTTTTGATTTCCATTAAATTAAAGAATTACCTAGTTTGATTAGACATCTTGTCACGGATTTCCTTGAGTGTATACATGCTACCCAATCTGCATCACAGTATGCAATTATTCCTTCTAACTTATTGCTTGACAGTAAAATGCCTATTTCTGGTTCCTTCTTCACATACTTGAGAGTCCTCGTAGCAACATACATGTGTGATTTCTTTTGTTGATGTAAGTACTTGTTTAGTGTTTGAACACCATATGAGATGTCAGGTCTAGACATAGCTAAATATAGTACCTTTCCGATTAATCTTTGGTAGGCATGTTGAGCAGTAGAGGGATCGATTTTGTGTCATTCTTGTTCTTTCCAATTGACCATCATATTCTATTGTGGTCAATTTGACATTGATCCCCAATGATGAGCATATCATCAATGTCATGACCCAAAATCCACTAAGGGTCGTGATGGTGCTGGACACCACTATCAGGCAAGCCAACAGCAAGATCTCTCATATCCACTGGCTTCTAGATAAATGTCACGCACAATTCCATGAGTATGTGTGTATATATATACACTAAGGGTCGTGATGGTGGCGGACACCATTATCACACAAGCCAACAGCAAGATCTCTTAGATCCACTAGCTTCTAGATAAATGTCACGCACGATTCCATGAGTATGTGTGTGTGAGTGTGTGTATATATATATATATATATAGAGAGAGAGAGAGAGAGAGAGAAAATGCCGAGGCGTACGGCCCGATCTAACATAAAAGTAAATTTTACACTGCTAGAGAGTCGAATAGTGCGAACTATAGATGCATCCATTTTCCCCCACGACAATCATACATGCAAAGCAGTCCCCGCTCGTGAATCATTCATGGGATGCTGTCAAATATAAATTTAATAAATTACGCCGCTCGCGAAGCATACCTGCGATGCGGTAAAATATAAATCTAATATTAAAGACATATCTCTTTCTTACTGCATTTTCAAAACAATTAAAATTCATCTGGAAAATTTTTGAATAATTGACCCTGCTCACAAAATATACATGCGATGCAGTTATCCATAGATTTCTTAAGCTATTATAAGATTTTTCAATTCTTTTAGAATATACTAAGTTTAATGGAAACACGTAAAGTCTTATATCCTCAATTTAAGTTCCTTTCAGCACAATTAATACGCTACCTGAAACTTATTTCTTCCAAAGGCTAACGATAAACATATATCAAAAAGGCATAATGTAGCATAAAACTACCTCGGACATAGGCATAATAGTAGTTACATGCTGACTATCATCACCTCATGCGTACGTAACCCCCACAAATAGGATTAGATATTTAATTATTTCACTTATGGGATTAATTGCCACTTACAAGATTAGAAAGGAGAGTCACCTCGCTCCGAAGATCCATAACCGGCTCGCCAAGCCCTTCTAGCGACACAAATTTATGCACCGGCCCTAAAACTAGTCAAATAATAGGCAATCCAATGAAAATATGCCCTGATACTTATAACAATTCAATTTATATAAATTCCCAAACCCGGTCGAGAAGTTGAGAAAATCGCCCTCAGACTCACGTGCACGGATTTCAAACTTTTTGAAGATAAAGTTTACCCATAACCTCACGAACTCAAATTTATAATTTACTCCTAATTTCATGCCCGAAATTGAGGTCTAAATCCAAGAATAAATATTTCTAGGTTTTCCTTAAAATCCCAAATTTCTACTATTTTCCATGCTAAAATATATACATAGTCGATGTATTAATCTCAAACTAGTATAAACCACTTACCTCATGCTTGGTGGTGAAAATGGCACTCCCAAGTAAGGCTATATCCGGTTCCGGTTCTTGGTCTATTTGGGTCTGCGATTCTGGTTCTGGCGGTTCCGGTTCTGGCGGTTCTGAAGGTGGAACCGGCCCGTGACGATTTCGGGTACCATCCGGTTCTGGTTCTGGCGGTTCCGGTTCCGGCGGTTCCGAAATTTTTTTTTTTAATCAATATCTTGCATAGTAGTCATTAGTATATTGTAGAATATATTTTATATGGTGTACTATGTTATTAGTATAGTATATATTGTGTTTGATAATTAGTATATATTGTGTATAAGTAGTGTATATTTTGTATATAAGTAGTATATATTGTATTTAAGTAGTATATATTGTATATAAGTAGTGTATATTGTGTTGTAGTTAGTAATTAGTATAAATTGTATATAAGTAGTATATATTGATAAAAGAATGTTGTCATTAGTATATTGTGTTGTATGTTATATATTGTATGTTATATAAATATTCAAGGATTGATATAGAAGTAAAGACAAAGAAATATTGAGACAAAAGATATTCAAGGATATGATAAAGAGCATATTTATTGACCAAAATTGCATATATTTCTTAGTCTTCCTTCCCCCAATGGAATGAGCACAACATGATACTAACACCACCATTAAAAGGAAAAAAAACTAAAAGAAGACATGCCAATGTACAAGTTACATCATAATTTATGCATTATTTCTAACAAATCTCATAAAACCTTCAAGGTTTGGAGGTGGTTGTGTTGGCGGTGGTGGAAATGAAGCTTGTTCATCACCACTTCCGGGTGAAGTTGCTTCCTGAGCAAGTTCTGCTATCATTTCTTCATACGCCTCATCTATTTCTGGTTGTGATTTTGCTAGGCCAAAGTTCCTTCTTTCTGCGCGGATCCAATCTCGAAAAAGCACTGATTTTTCCAAGTAGTCCCGCATCGACGCTCTGTGATCACCTATTTGTAGTCTTTCTTGACTAAAAGCGCTCTCCGATGCAACAGTTGACGCTTGAATCGACAGAACATCCTGAGCCATCCTTGCAATAACGGGAAAATGCTTTTCCCTTGTCTTCCACCATTCCAAAAGGTCGAAAGAGCCGTCTGGATTCTCCTTCTCTAGTCCGTGTGACAAATAAACTTGAAGCTCATTTAGATGGGAAATTTCGTCTAAATTATCACCTTGAGTACCCCTGAATCCGTCCACGATTTAAGAGCTGTTAAGCCAGCAGCTCTTTTAGATGATTTGTGATATAGATGAAGTAGGGGTTGGAATATTAGGCCTAGCATGCTCTAACGCCTGTTTATAAGCATTATAAACAGTTTGAGCATTAACTTTAATTTATGCTTTCGCATCAGCTAGTGTAGCAATTTCTACTTCTGAAAGATCTAAAGATTGATAAATAGTGGAATACCAAAAGTGAGGACCTCCTAATTTCATAGTTGGATTTAACATAGCAGACACTCCAAAAATAGGAGGGATTGGAAAAAAATATTTTTTAAACTTCTTTTTCATTTCAGTTATTGCAAGTTCATAAATGTCTCCTCCCTCGCTAAAATCAACAAACCAATTAGCAAGTGCGGCAATATAAACTAAACAGTTAGAAATAGTTGGATAATATTGGCCAGAAAAAGCATTTGTAGCCACATGAAAATGTTCTAAAAAATCTAAAAGAATTTTAACGTTAGTCCAATCTTGTGTAGTTAGCATTTCATCATCTTCCTCACCACAATCCCGAGAATTATACGTAGCGTTAATTGGGTTTCTATATTCGTACGCTACTACTAAACTTTCATACATGTAATTCCACCTAGTCGGGCAAGGTTTAGGAACCTTTCTTTCTCTAAGGCCATATTCGTCACACTTTTTAAAATATTCTCTAAGTCTACTTCTACGGTTTGAATAAAATAGTCAATTAAGAGCCATTTTAACCTTTTCAATTTCTAAGTTTAATATTCTCATACCATCACCAACAATTAAATGATAAATTTGACAAATACATCTAACATGGAAAATATTAGTAAAAGCAGGATTAAGTGTTCTTGTTAGCATACTTATTGCACTAGTGTTGCTAGAAGCGTTATCCATAGAAATTGACATTATTTTATCACTAAAGCAAAAATATCTGCATACATCTGAAACAGTGTTAGCTATAAACCTACCCGTGTGCCGTGAATTAATTATCCTATATGCAATTATGCGTTTTTGCATTGTCCAGTCTTCGTCTATCCAATGACTGGTTATGGTTAGATAATCACAATCATTATTACTTCTAGCAATATCAGTTGTAATAGACATACGATTAGTTATATGGGTAAATAAAAAGCGCAAGTATTGTTCATATTCATGCTTGTATTTATAAATATCGGCCTTAACTGTTGCGCGAGGCCAACCTTTATACGTAGGATTAAATACTCTTCTAATATAATGAATCCAGGCAGGATTAGAAGAAAAAGAATAAGGCAAACACATAACAGTAATCATTTTCGCTAATTCTTCACGATCCTTATTTGGATCGTAATATAATATACCTCCGGTGACTGTGTTTATTCCTGGTTGAACTAGATTTGAACCAGTACTTGGGTTAACTTGTTGCGCTTTCAATTGCAAATATCTAGCCTTATCGCTAGGTGTAATCTTATATGCTTAACTAAACTACCCATGCCGCTACGATCTCCAGTATACCTATGAACAAGTAATTTCCCACAAGATTTACACTTAGCCTTATTTTTTTCTCTTAGTTGAATAAAAAATTGCCAAACTAATGATGTTTCAGTACGTTTAGGAGGTTGTCTACTAAAAGTGGAAGTTTGTACGGGTGGGTGTGCCGGTTCATCACCTAAAATATGAGCAGGACTAGTAGGTGTATCATCTAAATCTACTGGAGCTTGGGTTTCATCATCATCATCATCCTCATTTCCCTCTAAGATAGGTGCAATAGGATAAAGAGCATTCATAATATGTTCATCTATTCTATCGCCAACTGCTACATCATGTAGAAAATCAATATCACTAAATTGAAAACAAGGGTGATCACTATCAAGGATTCCGAAGGGTTCATTAGGATTTCTAGGTTGGCTACTACTTTCAAGTTGCTTATCTATTCTAGGTCGGGGAGCCGGGGGAGGGGTAGTATTTTGGCCACTACTTTCACCGGTTTTAGCTTTTCCTTTACCGAACATTTTTTTTAACGAAAATGCCATAATAATTATAATTAAGCAAACTAACAACACAAAAAAAAACTATTAGCACGTCAGAGTTGAAACGAATTTACCGGATTGACGAATAACTTCTTGAAAATTGAAAATCGTTGAACTTGAAAACTTCAATTCAACAACTTCACAATTTTTCACGAATTTGCAACAATAAATTAAGCACTTGCACTAGAAAGATTGAAAGAGAGCTTGAGAGAGATTGAGAGATATTGATGAATTGGTGAATAAAAATGAAAGAATGAGGGGGTATTTATAGTTGAGAAATGGAAAATAGTGTAATTATATAAAGTTTGGGGTTATATTAAAGTTTAGGGGCCAAATGGCTATTTTTTAAACTTCCAAATGGCTTCTTTTTGCAAAGAGCGGTTTGGAAATAATTTTTTTTTTTTAAAATGTTTTTTTTGAAAAATGCCCGTTGGGAACCGCCAGAACCGGTCCAGAACCGCGAGCCGGTTCCGGTTCTGGCGGGTCCGGTTCTGGCGGTTCCAACGGGTAGAATGCCCCGCCACGGTTCCCTGGAACCGGTAGAACCGGAACTGCCAGAACCGGGGCGGCGGAACCGGCAAAACCGGCAGGGCCGCGGTTCCGGTCCGGTTCCGGTTCGGAACCGCCTTACTCCCAAGTTGCTCCAATTCCGGCTCCCATGGAGAAAATGGGTTTGAAATGAGCCAAACCCCCATTTTAAAGAAACCTAACTGCCTCCAACCTTTTCGTACATGCGGTCACTTGACCGCTTCAGTGGTCCAGTAGGTGCGGATCGGGCACCGCTTCTGCGATCCAGGGCTCCTAGTCCATTCCCACTTCTGCGTCCTCTTCTCTGCAGGTGCAATCCCACATCTGCGTCCTCTTCTCCGCAAGTGCGGTCCCGCTCCTATGGCGAGATGATCGCATCTGTGGTCCTAGCTGTCCCTACGAAAATCACATATGCGACATCATGGCCGCTTCTGCGGCTCTGCACCTACGATTGAAGACTCGCAGGTGCGGTTACACTAGAAGAAAGTTCAATTATTCTTCTAACTCCAAATACAATCTGTTAACCACCTAGAATCCACCCGAGACCCTCGGGACCCCGTCTAACCATACCAACCAGTCCCATAACATAAGGCGGACTTGCTCGAGGCCTCAAATACATTCAAACAATGCAAAAACCATGAATCACGCTCCATTTCAAACTTGGTGAACTTTAGAACTTTGAACTTCTTCATTTGATGCCGAAACCTATCAAATCACCTCTGATTGACTTTAAATTTTGCACACAAGTCATATTAGACATTAAGGCCTACTCCAACTTCCGAAATCAGTTTTTGACCCTTATATCAAAAGTCCACTTCCGGTCAAACTTCTCAAAAACCCTTCAAATTTCTAACTTTAGCCAAAACATTCCAAAATGAACTACAAACCTCTAAATTAACTTCTGATCATGCTCCTATTAACAGAATCACTATACGGAGCTATTCTAGACTCGAAATCCCAAACAGACATCGATAACACTAAAAGGCACTTCAACCTAACTTATGAAATTGTTCCAAAATGCTAACTTACACAATATGCACCGAAACGCTCCCGAGTCATCCAAAACTCAATCCGGATATATGCCCAAGTCCAAAATCATCATAAAAACATTTTGGAAACTTTAAATCCCGATTTCGAGGTCATTTACTTAAAGGTTCAATCTTTGTAAATTCTTCCAACTTAAAGCTTTTGAAATGCGAATTCTCCTTCCAAATCAACTCCAAACTTCCCGGAATTCAATTCTGACCATGCGTACAATTCATAATACCTGAAGTGAAGCTGCTGATGGCCTCAAACTGAACGACATGCTAGAGCTCAAAATGATCGGTCAGGTCATTACATTCTCTCCTACTTAAACATACATTTGTCCTTGAACGTGCTGAGAACTGTACTGGAGTTGTCCGAAATCATTGTTTAACACCTTGAGAACCTACCCATTCTACCACAGGTCAGCTGAGCGCATTCATTCAATCAAATCTGAAGATATTCTCTTTTATTCAACAAATAATCTTAGAACCTAATTCCAACACCCGAAATTCTCTTGAACATCGTATTGATCACTACGTGATGTATCAGAACATGACTGCATACCTTTACTGAATTCTCACCATGGCCACACCATTCACTGGACCATATTAACATTCTCTTATAATAACAACCAACATTCCCTCAATCTGATGCTCACAATGCACCTCATGACATATATAACTCTTGTTCCAACTCTTACAATACCGCCACGGTGGAGGAGACATGCAAAACTTTCTGCCAACTCCCGAGTCGACCAACTATTGATTATATATTACTAACAAGAATCATTACCTTATTCTGAACCAAATAATTATATTTTCTCCTCAATATACTTAGTATAATCTGATTGCATTGATCCTAGATCCAACAGTCTCATCTCAGTCAATATGAGATGCTCCGGCAATAAGCCACCCCAGACATGACTAGAAGTCTCATATAATGCCAAAATATGCTGATAGGCCACAAATTTTAAGGTGATACATGAGGAAGCCGAACTCTAGAAAATACGTGTCATGAACCTTCCTCAGAAAATAGGAAACAAAACACACAAAATAAATAAGGGACTGCACTCAACATCACACTATTGTAGCTTGCAACCCGATCTAAGTAACATACCCGTGGATGCGTGCCACTCGATCCACACATAGAACTCATATAAGGAGATACACACCGAGCTAAGTTGCTCATTACAAAATACCAAATATCATTTGTAAGCATGTTAAGTGCATAATACCATCCCTGGGGAGACAGATAGTGTCACAAGCTACAAAACTCAAGCACAACTGAGGTGCGATATATAGTCTGAATCACAATAGCCATCGCGCTCACATAACACCATTTCTACATAGAATCTCAACACATAAGAAATTCATCAAGTCGTTTCACAACTCACACGCCCTAATATAGGATTGCATGAAATAATCAACGACAAAATAGCATCCATTGTTCGAATACTCCTTCATAAGGAGCGTTATGCTGAAATGAACACATCCAGCCCTATATAGAGCCCACCTTCATATTTACATCCATCCATAGACCTCGTGCCAATTTTGATCACACCTTACTAGGCAAATAATCGTTCAAGGGTCTGTATATACCCTTTTTTTCCTATAACTCACAGGAACAACTACCATAACCGGAGTAAACCTCCACATTCCACAACCCAATAAATCGAGTGCTCTTCAGGCATAAATTATAAAATTAGTGATACTAACACAATCTCATACTTGGTTTAAAATCTTCAATAAATCAAGTGACTACATGTCACACTTATACAATCTTCCCATGAGGTAAGATTCCACGACCTTCCACACTAGATAACGAGTTTGCACATCCATACCACCGATCACACAAATATTTTAAAGAATAATAAGAATCAATAACCAAGATGCAAAGCCTCCTACAGAAATACCGATATCAGGTGACGCCGAAAAGAATACCAACTTACTCTAAGCATCCCAATGCTTTTCTATGTTCATCTGAGCTAGTGACATCCTTGTCAATACCAAATTGTAACCTTGATTCTCACTTCCAAATTTCATACCGTTCATTGAACCTAACATGCCAGTAGGCGATAGCACCATAATTTCATCTTAACTCCTGAGCCACTTACAGGATAAAAGCTTCATCACCTGAGAAATTTTTACTTAACTCTTTCTAAGAGAATCATAGAGACACGCGAGTAATTTCTCATAACCGTAGAACATTCAAATCCTCAAGTAGTGGTCTAAATCCCCATAACCCTTCGAGGATCCGCCCAAACATAATAAGCCATAATACTTGAGTTAATGGTGAATTCTCCCAATTCACCATTAACTCTCCTTAGAGATAATAATGACTCCATTCCGATCATAACGAACTTAATACACACTCATCCTGAGTGGCCTTGTATCACGAAACTATGCTATCTCAAATCCCATGAACCACCTCATACCTTCCTTGTGTGCACATTCGCATCCTTAACTGGTCATCTATTCTGATAACTTCGCTATGAATTCAAAGACATTTCCTCTCATTCTTCCAAATGCTACACTACAAGTCAAAAATATCAAAGAACATCCCAAGCCTCTTACTATAATTCGCCACAAAAACTCGATTCTTAACCACACGACGGACTTGAAATCTTTAGGCATCACATTTTAACCTTTAAATTCACTAGGACCGTTGTTGAGAGTCACCCAACCTGGTTTGATCCCGAAAATAATCAACTTCGGGGCTCCGCTGGCACATGAACACCCATCTAATGAAGCACTCGACTGAATCGCTTTCCAAAGCCTAATCATGAGTCAATAAGGCCAACTATAGCACGCATTTATCAATTCCCTTGCTCAAATTACCACTTATGTTCTTTTACCTTAGCCGAAATAACTTATTAATATGCCGATAACCCGAAACCTCGTAAAAAAATAACTAGGTAACCCAATCATAGGCGGTGGGAGTCTCCCACTTAGCTTGAAGCCACTAATTACATAACCCTAGAACCCACCAAGATCCTTTCTTTATCGTTGACATGATCTTGCACAACCAACCCGCCAAATCCCAAGAAATTTTTCTATACAACCCTTTATGAATACTCTTAATTATTAACCACATTCACATGTCCAACATCTTATTGGATAGCCAGTAGAATCCTTCACAGAAGCTTCGCCAACCACGCGACCGCTGATCTACTCACAAGAGATAACCCACTTTTGGAAATTACGCAGCGACATGTTCCAACGTTGTTGCACAGGGTATAATCACTACCATATCAATAACTCATCATGAGTCCATACTCATTCACCAATTTTACTAGTCCATCCATTTCTTATGGACATCAACTAAATGTGTGATGATATCTCCCAATTAAAAGGCATGTTGTATCCTTTTTCATATAAAGCAACTTCTTTCTCTCGTATAAAATCTCTCACCGTATAATAGCCGATATTGCAAATTAAGCCTGTGGAACCAATCACCAAAGAAAAAAATATGGAATTCGATTCACTCTCTATTCTCTCTTAAATAAATAAAGCTCAAGTGTTGCGGAGCATTCGGCCGTGAGAGGGTAGATGTAGTTCAGCTCGAACGAAACCAAAGCTCCCACATCATTCTAGACTTTCCTCAATGTGTGTAGTTATCCTTCCACTGATCCCATATGCTACCTGCCACTCTCCCACTTTGACCAAACCCCTCTTCTTTAAGCAACTACTCGACTTATGCTTCTTACACCTTGAAATTTAATAACTATAAAACATTTCCCACGTGTCCTTCCTCATCCTTCGCTGCCCACCTGTTGCCTTAAATAAAAATCTATCTCTGTAGCACCTGAACCAATAGTTCGCTACTAATTTTAAACCTTTCTAAAGATCATCTTTCCCGAGTTGTCAACACTAGAAACACCGATTAAAACCTGAACCACCGCACCTCGCGATCTCTGATAGTCGCTTCTTTAATACTATGTTACATCCTACTCCACAGACAAATTGTAGACGATCATAACACTGGCAAATTTAACACATCAATCGAGGATAATGACACCACGACGCGGATAAAAATTTCACCACACTTGAAAACACTGAGTCTTGTTACTCTATCAACCTGAACCGAATCATTTATCGTCTAATTGACTTTCTTTTGCCGAAGATATAATACTGAATATTTGAATCATGCACTGAGTAAACCTCCTTCCAAGTCATACACTGCTTTCATGTAGTGACAAGCATCCCACCATCACATCAATACCATGTGATAACCATTCATAAACACAATAGCAACTTGTGCATAGCCTCAACGCTCTCAGAGGTACAACCACTTTGCTAAATGACAGAATATCATTCCGCAAGGCGATGACAATAGCCCATACAACCACACTGGGAAAAACATCCTGCACCACATCTGTAGTATCATTACAATTGCCCACTTTCTGATTTATAACCAGTGCTTCGTGTCGCATAAGATCGAATGGAAAGGAAATGAAGGCATAAGCCACAAGGGATCAAATCGTATGATAAGGAAATCAAGAAGGAAGAGCTACTAACATCCCTGAAGCCTCTCAAAGATAAGTATAGACGTCTCTCTACCGATCCACGAGATTCTACTAGACTTGTTCTTGACTCGTGATACCTAGGGGAACCTAGTGCTCTGATACCATATTGTCACGATCCAAAATCCACTAAGGGTCATGATGCGCCGGAAACTAATGTCAGGTATGTCAATACCAAGAAGTTAATTAAACTTATATTTTAATAATTATTGAAATTATTCTTTTTATACATTAAATAATAAATAATGAAACTCATTGAATAAATAATGAAGTCTTTAACAAACTTAAATATTAAATAATCTCATAGTCATCCCAGAACACGATGTCACAAGTGCATGAGCAGTTTCTAGGACAAACAAGATGTAATACAATAACTGTCCAGAATACAAATTCGACAGAAAGAAAATCACAATACAGTACTCTGAAGGAGGCTCTGTCGGTTGGGGGTCGTCTCGAGAGTGCATCTCACCTAAGTCTCCATATCAACATGTCGTTGCGCCTAAATAGGCCACTAGTCATACATGTACCTATGCAACAAAAATGCACACAAGTGTAATATGAGTACAAAAATAATTTGTACTAAGTAAGTATTCCGCCTAACCTCGAAGAACTAGTGACGAGGGGTGGACTCCAAAATTTACTAGTGGTCCTATAATATTGGTACAGTAATGGAGTGAATAGACATGAATTAGGGTAATATTTGAAACTAACAAGTACAAAACACGTGATACAATTTCCCTCTTTATAATTTCACCCAAGCTCTCAACTAGAAAGTTACCTCTGTACTGGAGCATATATATATATATATATAGTGGATTTAAGGAAGTTGTCATAATTCAAATGAGGGGAAAATCTCTCAAATCCACCAGCTTCTAGGCAAATGTCACACACGATTCCATGAGAATAATATATATATATATATATATATATATATATATATATATATATATATATATATATATATATATGCCGAGGTGTACGGCCCAATCCAACATAAAAATAAAATGTGCATTGCCAAAAGGTCGAATGTGTGAACCATATATACATCTATTTCCTCACTCACGAATCATACATGCAACGCGATCAAATATAAATTTAATGAATTACCCCGCTCGCGAATCATACCTGTGATGGGATCAAATATAAATTTAATATTTAAGTCATATCTCTTTCTTGATTCTTTTTCAAAATAATGAAAAATCATCTTAAAAGTTTTTGAGTAATTTGCCCCACTCACAAAATATACATGCGACGTGATTACCTATAGATTTCTTAAACTACTATAAGATTTATCAATTCTTTAAGAATATACTAAGTTTAATGGAAATGCTTAAAGTCTTAAATTTCTCAATTTAAATTCCTTTCAGCACATTTATTACGCAATATCAATCTTATTTCTCCTCAAATCAAACAGTAAACATATATCAACAAGGCATAATGTAGCCTAAAACTACCCGGACATAGGCATAATAGTAGCTATGCGCGGGCTCTCGTTACCTCGTGTGTATGTACCCCCCCCCCCCACAAATAGGAGCACATATTTAATTATTTTACCTATGGGGTTAATTCCCTCTTATAAGGTTAGAAAGGAGACTCACCTCGCTCTGAAGATCCATAACCAGCTCCCTAAGCCCTTCCGACGACACAAATCTATGCATTGCGCTCCAAAACTAGTCAAACCAAAGAAAATACACCTTAATATTTATGACAATTCAATTTAGATAAATTTCCAACCCCACTCGAGAAGTTAAAAAAATCGTCCTCGGGCCCACGTTCCCGGATTCCAAAAATTTTTGAAGATAAAGTTTACCCATAACCTCACGAACTCAAATATATAATTTACTCCTAATTGCATGCCCAAACTCGTGTTCTAAATCTAAGAATACAAATTTTTAGGTTTTTCTCAAAATCTCAAATTTCTACTAATTTTCATGCTAAAAGATATACATAGTCAATATATTGATCTCAAACTAGTATAAACCATCTACCTCATGCTTGGTGGTTAAAATGACACTTCCAAGTTGCTCTAAATCTGGCTTCCATGAAAGAAATGGGGTTGAAATAAGCCAAACCCCCATTTTAAAGAAACCTCACTGCCTCCAGCCTTTTCGCACATGTGGTCACTTGACCGCTTCTACGATCCCATAGGTACGGACCAAGCAGCGCTTCTACGGTCCAGGGCTCCTAGCCCATTCCTGCTTCTGCATCCTCTTATCCGCAGGTGCGGTACCTCTTCTGCGGAGAGATGACTGCATCTACGATCCCAGCTCTCCCCATCGAAATCGCAGATACACCTCATGGCCACTTTTGCGGCTCTGCACCTGCGGCCCGAGTCTTGTAGATGCGGTTACACCAAAAGGAAGCTCAATTCTTGTTCTAACTCCAAGTTTGATCCTTTAAACACCCAGGACCCCGTCCAACCACACACACCAGTCCCATAACATAACGCGGACCTGCTCGAGGCCTCAAATCACATCAAATAACTCTAAAATCATCAATATCACTCTATTTCATACTCTGTGAACTTTAGAACTTTGAACTTCTTCATTCGATGCCAAAACCTATCAAATCACCTCCGATTGACTTCAAATTTTGCATACAAGTCATATTCAATATTACGGGCCTACTCCAACTTGCGGGCGATTTTCGACCCTGATATCAAAAAGTCCACTTCCGGTTAAACTTCTCAAAAATCCTTTAAATTTCTAACTTTAACCAAATGATTCCAAAATAACCTACAGAGCTATTCCTAGACTCGGAATCCCAAACGCGCTTCGATAACACTAAAAGGCACTTCAAGCCAACTTATGAAATTCTTCCAAAATTCATTGAAATGCTCCAAGGTCATCTAAAATCCGATTCGGACGTACGCCCAAGTCCAAAATATTATACGAACCTGTTGGAACCTTCAAATTCTGATTCTGAAGCCGTTTACTCAAAGGTCCAAACTTTGTTATTCTTCCAACTTAAAGCTTCCGAAATGCAAATTCTCCTTCCAAATCAACTCCAGACTTCCCGGAATTCAATTATGACCATGCATACAAGTCATAATACATGAAGTGAAGCTGTTCATAGCCCCAAACTACCCACGACGCGCAAGAGCTCAAAACGACCGGTTGGATCGTTACAATCAACATACACTAATACTAGGACAACCCCTTGTTGAGTGTGTTTCAAGTAGACTATGATCATACTGACTCTGTTTGAATCTCGTTCTCAGCAGAGCTTCTGATAGTTTTGCATTCCACTATCTAACAGCATGTTCTAGTCCATACAGGGATTTAAGGAGTCTAACTGATTTATTGTCCTCCTCCTAAGTCCTAAATCCCTGTGGAAATTTCGTATATATCGCAACATCAAGATCACCTTGTAGAAATGCATCATATACATCCATTTGGTGTATGAACATCTTTAATATGCAGCAAGTGTTAGAATTGTTCTAACTGTCTTCATCTTTACAACTGGATAATATGTTTCATGATAATCTATCCCTTCTTGTTGACTATATCCCTTGGCAACTAGCCTTGCCTTGGATATTTTAAGTTTACCTGTAGACTGATGGATTGCTTAAGGGTGTTCGTAACATGCAGCGGAAGACAATAACAATCCTAGGTAGATTTTTTCATTTTTAAAATTTATTTACGTGTCAAAGATCGGATCTAAGACGTACCTGATGAAGAGAGTTTATTTTTCGAAATTTCTTCGATAGTGCGAAGACTCTATGCGTATCCACACCGAGACCGATCCTTGCTATCAACTCTTTGATCAATGAAACCCGCGAACAAATTGAACGAAGAATATTGTGTTGAAATTTTTTCAAAAATCTCAACTCAAATTAGAAGAACAAGAAACACTTTTCTTATAATTGTATTTTTCTCTTGGCTTTGTATTGCACTCTCACTTTCACAAAGTAGGTTTTCTTCTCAAGAATGATAATTAAAAATTAAAATCGAAAAACTAAAAAACCTTTTGAAATTTTCTCCATCACCCTTTATATAGCATCACCTACAAACCCTTTTCCTATTTGGTTGAGGTAATAATTTACTTAGGGTAAAAGTTTATTCCAAAAATAAACTGATGGAAAATTTTGTATGGAAAATCCAAATTTTCCTTCTCTGTACATGTGAGAGGTGCCGAAAATTTTATGGAAATTTTGAATCCAATTCTAAATTGGATTCTAATTTTAAACTTTTATATTAATATAATATTTTCCTATTGAAAATATTAATCCCATTCCAAATAGGATAAAACTTCAATTAATAATCCAATTCAAAATTAGATTTATTAACAAGCCTTTATTAATATTATATTTTATATACATCTATTATATAAAATAATATTAATTATATATATCACATATATTTCAACCAAGAGATATTATTTAATTTCTATTCCAAATAGAAACTTCAATTTATTCACAATATTAATTATAATCTTTGTGCTAGCAAAGAATATAATAATATTTCATTTGGACTAATAACTAAATTTATTTGACTAATTAAATTCTTTAATTTAATTATCAAATAATAAGTTAATTAATCCTTTAGCAAAGATCAGAACACTCGTTAGTGTGCAACCCCATAGGTTCAATACTTAACCGGTAGTAAATTAATCATATCAATATACTAATCAAGGGTGGCGTCTAGCAACACTCCTTAACGACCGGATAGCATAAAGTATACAATTTACTCTCAAGAACCAGTAGAAGAATAGTGTAGTAATTCCTTCTGTCCTTATAGCTCTGGATCACCCTAGGATATGGTTCAAATGTCAAATCCTAATAGGCGATCAACTATGTGTTCACGTCAAATATAATCGACCATTGAATGACCTAAGAAACTCATTTCTTCTTTCATTCAATTGCCCTGGCCAAGGTCTTAGTTTGGTCGTTTATAATTCATGACAACATGGAGCTTAAACTCATTACCAAGAGTTGACAGATTCTGTCTTGATCAATCACTAATTCTACAAGTATTTAATCGTACCCAATATCCTTTCAACTATCGCCCTAGGGCCATAGGTATCTAGTATCAAAGCACAATAAATAACTTGTCAATTACTATGACGATCTCAAGTCAAATGAAACGGTTACATCACATTCTTCAAGAAAATATCCTATTGATAGTTTATGGTAATTCTAACCATTAGGAATTATCCAATGAGTCGGTTCAATGATCATATCTCTATATGCATCATCTATCTATGTGATTTAGTTAATGAGATCAACTAATCTTTATCCGATAAAGACGATCACATAAATATTGATCTAAACGGATTACTAATGTCCAAATTATAATCCTACGATCAAGAACAAATTTAAATTAAATTGTAAAAGACTTTACTCTCATTATCATGATCTCTATCACGATGACAAATCTCAAAATTTAATGAAGGACCTTATCAAAATAATCAAACAATTGATAATAATGATAAAAGAATATCAAATGCCATATATTTTATATCAAATGACATTCACAAAAATATGTTCAAGTTATCAAATATGATATTGGATCTAGGGCATATCTACTATATCCTAAAATAGACTTGTATTCTACTTTATAGATCCATTTACAGCCTAATTTTTCCAACTGGTAGTGAAGTGATCTCCCATTATGGCTTTTTCGTAATGCTTCAATTTCATTTTTCATAGCATCTACCCATCTTGGATCTTCTAATGCTTTAGAGTAAGACTTTGGTGCTGTCACAGTCGAAATTTTTGAAATGTAGGCTTGATGTTGTGGATTTAGTTTGTCATAGGTGATGTAGTTAGATATGGCATAAGATGTGTCTTTATGGATATTGAGTGGCAAAAAATCTTTCATCCATATAGGTGGTTGTTTTTTCCTTTCTGATCTTCTTTGATTTACTTGTGGTTCTGTAGTAATATCTGTGTGTGGCTCTACTGGATAATCTTGAGTGGATAATTGCATTACGTATTCCTAAGGTACTGATACTGGTGATGAAGTTGCAGCTATATCATCTTCTGACCCTAAAATTTGATGAACATGTTATATAGGGGATGTCTTGTTCTTCAGTTTGATGATCATTAGGACTAGCAATATTGAAGTGTTGTCTATCATATGTAGCATACAGTTCTGTGTATAGATATTGTTGTCCTTGTATAATGTCACCGAAGATGGAGTAATTTTGTTGTTTGTTTGTATAGAGAGAAAATGGAAAGGTAGTTTCTTTGAATATTACATCTCTATTGATGAAAAACACATTTTTCTCAATATCATAAAGGAGATATCCTTTTTGATTTTCTGCATACCCCATATGCGCTGCAACTTTTGTTCTAGATAGCATTTTATTAGTTTCTTGAACATGCTTAGCATAGCATAGGCACCCTAAGACTCTCAGATGTTGAATGGGTGAATTTCTTTTATATGTTTTTTCAAATGAAGACTTGTGTTGTAGTATTGAACTAAGCATTCTATCAATAATGTGAACAGCTGCTAGTACACAGTCCCCAGAATTTGATTGGTATAGAACCTTGAAATCTTGCTACTCCTAGTGACTTTCAAAATGTGTCTATGTTTTCTTTTGGCTATCACATTCTGTTGAGATGTATAAACACAAGTCTTTTGATGAATGATCTCAAATTTGCTGAAAACTTCACCAGAAACTGAGTTGACAAACTTTGAGCCATTATCTATTCTGACCACCTTTATAGTTCCAACAAATTGTGTTTTAATAAGCTGAAAAAATTGTTAAATGAGTATATACACATTAGACTTCAAAGAAAACTGATAAATCCAGGTTATTCTTGAGTGATCATCTACTATAGACAAAAATTATTTATATCCATCAAAAGTAGAGACTTTGTAAGGCATTTATTGGTTCTAATACTGTTGGTAGAGAATGGAAGCCCAGTCTGCTTTGCACATGAACATACTTTGCAATTAGCTAGTCTATTTGCTATAGCATCTAAAGGGACAGATAGAAGTTTCTTCATTACAAAAATAGAAACATGTCCTAATCAACTATGTCATAGTTGTATATCGACTTCATTATTGTTGATTCTGCAGTATGAGTCTTGAACATTTAAGCCTGCAACTTTTGTGTCTTCCTCTACACTAGTCACAAACAGATATAACACATCCTTTTCTCTACCAACTCCTTTCACCTTTCCACTCAAGAGATCCTGAAAAATACAAAATTCAGGGAAGAAAGCAACCATCCTATTTGGCTCTTTAGTTAGTTTAGATATAGATAGAATATTGTACTTAAACTGGGGTAGATGAAAAATATTTGTGATAATATCCTTGTTAACAGAGTACTTGTTCCTACGTATGTGACTAGAGCCACATCACCATTAGGTAGGAACACTCTTTTTGGTATTTCAGACTTAATTATAGTATTACTACTCAAGCAGCCCAAGCTTGTCACCATATGATTGGTTACACATATGTCGATGATCCATTCCTGAAGAGTCTTAGTAGCAACACACTCATTATGATTACCTATTGTATTAGCTTAGTAAGTTGATGTTGTTTCTTCTTTGTTTATCACCTTGTGCAAGCTAATTGTATTGCTCTTTGGTAAACAGTGTAGGAATAGTGTTGGTATTATGTCTATTAAGAGTGTCTGAGTAGTGTTGCATGTCAAAGTAATCCACTCTTGGTTTAGTCGATGGAAAACTGGCTTGTGAAAAATCATTGTATCCATTACTCTGACCAAATATGAGAAGTACAATTGTCCATCTATAGATTATAAGTTGAAGATTGCCCAAATTTGCTTTCTTGAATTCAGGAGGGTATCATACCACCCTATAGCAGGTTTCTTTAGAATGCCTTTTAAGTTTGCATACTTCACACTACACATTATAGTTCTTCTTGAACTTGTGGTTCTGAGTACCACCACCATTTATGGTGAACATAGCAGCTTCATAGTTTCTTGGCATTACTGCAGGATTAGCACCTAGGATACCAGTCAAAACTTTGGCTGATTTTTGGCTCTCAATACTTATAACAATAAAGTAGGCTTGATTTACAGATGACATTGGTCTCAGGAGCAGTATTTGGCTTCTTGCCTGGGCATATGAGTTACTAAGCCCTATTAAGAATTGAAACAACTTCAGTTTCTCCAGATGCAGTCTAAACTCTTTGAATTTTTCACAATTGCAGCTAGGAGCAGGAACTAGTGCCTCAAACTCTTCCCATAAGTCTTTTAATTTTGCGAAATAGCTAGACACAGAAGTAGTTCCTTGGGTTAAAGTAAAAATCTCTTTATGAACATTAAAAGTTCGTGAACCATCAATTTTGTTAAATCGTTCATGCAATTCTTCCTAAACAGCCTAGGCATTAGTAGCAAACATAATACCTCCTAGAAGTTCTTTTGCAACTGAACTCATTATCAAAAAAAAACTATGGCATTAACCCTTTCCCAATGATTTCCTATAGCTTTAGGAAAATCCTCTTTTCTACAAGACTCATCGATAAGTCCTAGTTCATTCATTCCTAATAGAGAAGTTCTCAATGAACGAAACCAAATAGAAAAACAACAACAACAACAACAACAACAACTACCCAGTATACTCCCACCAGATGGGGTCTAGGGAGGGTAATATGTAGACGAGCCTTACCCCTACCCGAAAGGGCAGAGAGACTGTTTCCAATCGACCCTCGGCGCATAGGAAAAAGGGAAATCAGCTGTAAAACAAAAACAAAAACAAAAACAATAACAATAGAGCATTAGTATCACCCGCAGAAATAGCAGAAATAACGGAAATAATTATCTAAACATAAGGAACCTGAATACAATCGCATGCAATAATATCATACAGTAACTACGAAGAACTTTAGGAGCCTCTAACCTACAACCCTGATCCTAGACCTCCAGACTCTCCTATCAACGATCATATCCTCGGAAACCTGCATACTAGTCATGTCCTGCCTAATCACCTTTCCTCAATGCTTCTTAGGCCTCCCTCTGCCTCGCCGACCGCCAACAATCTCCAGCCGCTCGCAGCTCCTCACCGGGGCATCGGGACCCCTCCTCCGAACATGCCCAAACCACCTCAGCCTCGCTTCTCGCATCTTCTCATCTACCGGGGCCACCCCTACCTTCTCTCGAATAACTTCGTTCCTAATCTTATCTAGTCTGGTGTGCCCGCACATCCACCTAAGCATCCTCATCTCCGCGACCTTCATTCTCTGAACATGAGAGTTCTTCACGGGCCAGCACTCCGCCACATACAGCATCGCAGGTCTAACCACGGCTCTATAGAATTGCCCCTTGAGTTTGTGAGGAACTTTCTTGTCGCACAGGACCCCTGATGCAAGCCTCCACTTCGACCACCCCGCTCCTATGCGATGGGTGACGTCCCTGTCAATCTCTCCGTCCCCCTGAATCACCGACCCAAGATATCGGACACTATCCCTCTTGGCGATGGCCTGAGAACCAATCATCACGTCCCTGCCTACCTCACTCGGTTCGGCGCCAAACTTGCACTCCAGGTATTCTGTCTTAGAACTGCTTATTTTGAAACCTTTAGACTCGAGAGTCTGTCTCCATACCTCTAGCCTTTCACTAATACCGACCCTCGTCTCGTCTATCAATACTATATCATCAGCAAAAAGCATACACCAAGGCACATCCCCTTGAATATGACGAGTCAGAGCATCTATCACTAAGGCAAACAAGAGGGGGCTCAGCGCCGATCCTTCGTGGAGCCCCATAACCACAGGAAAATGGTCTGATTCGCCACCCACCGTCCTAACCCTAGTCTTAGCACCATCGTACATGTCCTTGATTACTCTGATATAGGCTTCCGGCACGCTCTTCGCCTCCAAGCACCTCCAAAGCACCTCCCTTGGGACCTTATCATACGCCTTCTCCAAGTCGATAAGCACCATATGCAGGTCCTTCTTCTTATCCCTGAATTTCTCCGCCAGCCGTCTGACTAGGTGGATAGCACCATTGAGCTATTTGTTATCTAATTTTTATGATGCCGATGTGCTAAACTAGCCATGGCCACACTATTGATTATGGTGTATCATATTAGGATAACATGTAAAAACCTGAAAATCTCAGAGCCAAGTTATCATGCAACAACAACATGTAATAGAACAGTTTTCGATAAAATTGAAAGGTGATAATTTGTATACCACTAACATCTTATGGATGAATAAAGAGAGTTGACTCCTACAGAAGCTTGACTATTTCCTCCTCCAGACGCAGCTGCACTTGCAATTGCTTCTTGATCTGCAGTATTATTCATTCTTATTTCTTTGATTTGAAAAATCTTTCTTTCTTCAAATGTTTTGCAGAATTGACTTGATCTTCAAGATCTAAGGATTTACGGCTCTAATACCATGAACTGGTTTGTGTTCTACTATGCGAGCTAAGAACTCAGAAACAAATACAGAAGAAGAAAGAATAGAAGCAGAAATGAAGAAGAGGGAAATAGATTATCTTGAGAAATGAGGAAATAAAGTGTATTGTATTCATTTCATTAAATTGTACTCTATACGATGAGCTGATCATGAGAAATGAGGAAATAAAGTGAAAGTATGAATCTGCTTTATAAATTCCTTCATACCCGTAACTAACACTAGGTAGTCAATAACTACCTTTCTCATTCCAGTTACAACTCTACTAAAGTGTAGTTTAGTCCGTAGAATTTTTACATTATAGACATTCAACAACTCTTCCAATACAATCAAAGATGATGATCCAACCAACTCATCATCTCTCATCTCAAACCTCAACCAAGCTGACAAACCACTTTTGAATACACATCAATCGCATGTTGTCAAACCGATTTAGCTGAGAATTTTTGGATTCTAAAATCCTATTGATAAAAAGATAAGTTGGGATTCTATATCTACATGATTGGTCACTTAGCTTCGATTGCTCGAAGGCTGATTTGGAGTTATTTGTTGGAATCATTTGATATTGTTTGTTTGGGTAATTGTTTAACATTGAACTTAGGAGCTATATCACGAATTTGAGGTTGAATTTTAGTACTCATTTTTGGATTTTTTTGAATAATGGATGGGCGTTTGTCGAAGTGAAAGTTTATATATATATATATAACAACAACAGCCCAGTAAAGGGTAGTGTGTACGCATACCTTACCTCTACCCTGGGGTCAGGGTAGGGAGGCTATTTCCAAATAGACCTCCGGCATACTTCCCTCCAATAACTTCCAATAACTTACCACTTTGCTCTTGGGAGACTCGAACTCACAACCTCTCGGTTGGAAGTGGGGATTGCTCTTGAGTGAAAAAACTGGGAGAAAAACAGTCCACTATTAAAGAACCCTTCGGCGCTTTGCTTGAAAAAACTTCCAAATCTGAAATTCGTTTCTCAAAATTGATTGGGTGTTGCTGGGACTTAATTAATTAACCTTGATTTGAATTTTGGTTTGGAACAGGAATTTGGAGCACCACTTGAAAAACTTCAGCCATTGTTTTTTTTTCCAGAAAAAAAGATGGAAATGGAGGAGAAATAGATAGGATGTGGGGTTAAGGTTGAAAAACATCAGTGGGTTCAATTTGATATGGACAAGGGAGCAACATGGCCCAATTACGTGCTATCAACACATTAGAAAAGGGACCGTTGAAATTTCCCTCTGTCACAAGGTAATTTTAGATCAGAAGATCACATTATATGAATCTTTGAACCAATATGTGTACAGAGCGTAAAAGTAAAATATTTACAAACAATAAGAGTATTTTTGGTCATTTTTCGAAAGTAAAAGATGAAGACAATGAAGAGCTTCCAGTTTAATTTCTTTAGTCCCATATCTACTCATTCTTAAGGAAAAGAAATGAGGCAAAGAAGCTCTCTTTTAATAAATTAACTTCTCATATCCAAACATATACAACTGATTTTCTAGTCAAAATTCATGTTAAAAATGGAGCAGTTTTGTGGCTTTTACACTATTGAGAACACAAAACGATGAGCACTGCGGTTACTATACTGTCATATATCTCTATAATAACTGTGTTCGTTTTGATATTTTTTGGATATTATATTAAAATATTAGTATAAGAATATATAATGTAACATAACATAATATAAAATATCGATTTCGAAAAAATTTAACTTTTATAATAAATAATTATTATATAAGAACGAAAAAGGGCCAAAAAAACTCCTAAATTATACGAAATAGAGTAATAATACCCTTCCTTTGCTTTTGGCCACAAAATTACCCCCACCATTAGTCAAATGGAGCACATATACCTCTCTTGCCTAATAGACCTCCAACTCAGATTTAACCGAATTAAAAAAGACCTTTTTGCTGAAATAAGCTCCAACTCAAACAGAGCCCTGCCCAATCCCATTGACTAGATTAAAAACATCTCTCTCTTTCTCTCTCTATATCTCTATCTCAATCTCTATCTCTGTCTCTCTCCCTCTCTTTTTCTCTCTCTCGTTGCTGAGTAAATAGAAGATTTACTGGTGATTATCTGTGCAGGAGTTCCTCTAGCGTTCTTGCAGCCATTGGAGCCAATTCTAAGCAAAAGAAAATGAACATTTAACAAGCTAAGTAATATAAGACTCCTCTGTAGCCAAAATATATGGCACTCATGTCTCTGTTTTCGTTTTTTTAGAACTCTATTTTACCAAGTTTGCTTTTGTAGATTGTCTTGTGTCATTCTGTTTTATTATGATTTATTTGAATAATTTATACTATTTAAATCAATATTTGAATGTTCTCGTAATCAGGTGCATTTTTGTTCACTCGATTATGCATTTGTTGATAGAAATACAATTTTTTCTGATATAGTACCTTTGAATGTCCTTGTGGTTCTTGTATTCACTTTTTTCAGAAAGACCTATAGAAATGTGGTTCTTAAGCTAAAAAAACTTAGAATTTATTTGCATTTTGTAGTTTTGTGTAAAGTATAATATAGAACCTTACAACGAAGCTTGGTTTTGCCAGTTTGGATAAAGTTAAGTTACATCTTTTGTAACGAGGAAATAAAATGCCAGAAGGACTAGACACAATTATAATGTTTTCATACTATTCTTCATTCGTTAAGCTCCCCCTTTTGCTCTAAAATTTTCGGCAAGACTAGTTAGAAATGGTAGGTTTTGATTCTCTATGCAAGAATGACATCGGATATATGAGTTGGGCAGGGTTCTGTCCAAGCTGGAGCTTATTCCAACAAAAATATTTCTTTTTTAAATCTGGTCAAATATGAGTTGGAGGTCAGTTAGGGAAAAATGGGTATATGTGTCTCACGACACCAAACCACCCCGATTGTGATGGTGCTTATCGCAGAGCCGATTCAACACATTACAACATCAAGTCCATTTATAAATTCATTTTCTAATGTGATAAATCCTAAATCTCTCAATTTAATATATATATATATATATATATATATATATATATTAGTACGTAAATACATCAACAGAGCCAGAATCTGATGTCACTAGTCATGACCTACTAAGCACAACTCAATACTATGTGCTTAATATAAAATAAGTCTGAAATATAAAGTAGTAGAATAGGAAGGAGAAAAGCGGGGGTGCGAACGCCGTGTAGCTACCTTGCAATCTCCGGATAAGACTCTGAAGGCAACGATCAACTCTCACTCGAAGGCTCTGGCACCTGACACACAAGGTGCAGGGAGTAGCGTGAGTATGTCAACTTAGTAAGTACTCAAAGTAAATAAAGTCTAAGTACGGTGTCGAGCATTTAAAATCATATACATACTTTATCAAAAATTCCAACATAAGTATCAACGTCAAAATCTGTAGTTCAATAATCAAATATCTCGTAAAAACTCCCGTTTCAATGAAAATTATTTAAAGCATTTATTCAATATTTTTCAATAGAGGCTCAGTACAAAAGAAGAGTGAAAACAGAAAATCTCATAAACAAGCTCCTCGGGCAAAGTATCACTTTTAAGTATAGCCCTTCGGGTAAGCGTCTCAGTCACTCGTGATTCAACTCTCTTCAATTAATACTCACACTCAGCACTCCCACTCAATAGATATCTCATAATAATAACCGCTGCAGAGCGCAACTCGATCCGTAAAATATATTCGAGTACGCCTGCTGGAGGTGTACAGACTCCGGAGGGGCTCCTACAGCCCAAGCGGCGCGCAGCCCAATCCAACGCATCGCTGCGGCGTGCAACCCAATCCATATATATATATATATATATATATATATATATATATATATATATATATATATATATATATATATATATATATATATATATATATATAATCCTCACCGTTATGTCCTCGGCCGCTCTCTCAGTCATCACAGCCACTCGAGCATTTTAGTAAAAATCAGGAAACTTAGCCAAACAGTTTTCATATATTTGAAAGTAAAGTAATGAAACTGAATCAACAATAAACAGGTAAAATCATGACTGAGGATATGCTTTCAAATCAAAACAGTGTAAGGAAAGTAGTAAAATACCCCTAAGATTCAAACAGTTCGGCACAAGGCCCCAAACATGGCATTCAACCCAAATTAACAGATTTATTTCTCAAACATGGATATCATATAATGTTTATCAAAATACGCAACTCTACAGTTGCCACGCGACAGACCAAGTTACTATCCCTACGGGTGCACGCCCACATGCCCGTCACCTAGCATGTGCATAACCTCATTTATCAAAATAGTATGAAATTTTGGGGTTTCCTATTCTCAGGTCCAGAATTACAATCGTTACTTACCTCAACCTGGTCCAAACTCTAGCCTGCAATGTCTTTACCTCTCGATCGGCCTCCAAATGCTCCAAATCCAATCAAAATAATTATATTATCATCAATATACGCTAAAGGAACATAGTCCTATCGAAAATAATTAAATTAGCTCAAAAATCCCGAAATTGGCTTAAACCCGGCCACCAGGCCCATGTTTCGAAATCCGATAAAAATCACAAAACAGAAAAACCCATTTGCTCACGAGTCTACCCATATCAAATTCATCAAATTCGATGCCAAATGATCATCCAAATCCCATAAATCCATTCTCCAAAGTTTCTTACATGTTTCCTAATTTTCACCCTAAATTCTCAAATTAAATGATAAGAATCAAGACATAATTATGGAATTTAACCCAAAACAAGTGAAGAACACTTAACCCAATCACTCCTCTGAAAATCCCCTCAAAATTTGCCTTCTCCCGAGCTCTCTAATGAGTTTTTGAAAATATGGACTAAACCCTCGTTTTGAACTTCAAACATTTTTCCTAGATATTTTCTTCTTCGCGAACTCGATAGTGCCCATACATTCATGAAGCACAAACTAACTCATACTCAAATTCCCTTCTTCGCGAACGTGAGGACCCACTCGCGAACGCGAAGACCTCACAGCTTGACTCTACGCGATCGCGATGCTGAGGTCACGAATGTGTAGCCTTACTATCTTGAACCTTCGCGAACACGAGACCTACATCGCGAGCGCGAAGAACAACTCACCTGCCTCACTCAACACTCATTCGCTAACGCGAGACCTTCTCGCGAATGTGAAGAAGGATTCCTTTGCAATAAAATACAGGAAAAACTGCCAACTTTCAAAACCAAGAATTGGTCCGTTAACCTCCCGAAACTCACCCGAGACTTTCGGGACCTTAACCAAATATGTCAACATATCCCATAACATCATTCAAACTTGTTCCAACCTTCGGAACACTCAAAATTGTTAGATAATACGCTTAACGCTAGAGGGGGGTGAATAGCGTTATAATAAAATTTAGCGTAAACTTGCGGAAATTAAAAATTTGCAGGAAATAATTAAGTGCGTTAAATAAACAAAAGGAAAGAACGCATTGATGTATTCTGGTTCACCACAACACGTGGCTAGTCCAGTCCCCGAGAGACTCTCTCGAGATTTTCCACTAACTTATCAAGCTTACGGGTACTCAACAAACCTTTACAACTTAAGGACACAAGCCTTAACACCTTTGCTCGGAGATACAACACTCCAAGACTTCAACCAAGGAAACACAAGTTCCTTACAACAAGAGAATCACAATTCTCTTACAAGTGTACAAAGCACTAAACGCTCAAACAAAACACTCCTTAATGAGTAGATATGAGTAAAAGAAGTAAGCTCAAGATCACAACAACTATGGACAAGACTTTGGCTCTCAAAAGCTTTATGGAATAAATATAAAATGATAAACAATAGTATGCAAGCTTATAGCAATAGAATGATCAGTTGTTGTGTGTTGTTGTGTTTAAAACACTAAAATGAAGCTGTATTAATAGTTGAAAAACTTGGCATTACCGTTGCCTAATTGCCAATTAAGAGTTGCTGATTTTACTCTGTGACAATCGATTGTCAGGAAGCCACAATCGATTGTTTGCCAATCGTACCAAAAATCAATCCCAGATTTTACGCTTAACAATCGATTGTCCAAGATCAACAATCGATTATTGGCAACGTTCAAAAAATCATTTCCAGATTTTACGTAAAACAATCGATTATAGCAAATCAATAATCGATTATTCAGCAACGTTCAAAAAATCCTTTCCAGATTTTAATTTCAACAATCGATTGTACAAAATCAACAATCGATTATTCAGCAACGTTCAAAAAATCTTTTCCAGATTTTAATATCAACAATCGATTGTACAAAATGAACAATCGATTACCTGACGGTATTTGAAAACTTTACGACAACGGTTAGCTTCATAATCGATTGTGCAATGTTAACAATCGATTATTTATCAGACTTTGAAAATCATTTTAGACACTGCCTCGTGACAATCGATTGTTATATACTCACAATCGATTATTTAATAACTTTGAAAAAGTCTGGAAGACACTGCCTCAACACAATCGATTGTCATATGTTCACAATCGATTATTTTGTGACTTTTAAAAATCTGATGGACACTGTCTCTTCACAATCGATTGTCATTAGGTTCACAATCGATTATTCTGAGTTTTGAAAAACTTTGATGGACACTGCCTCCTCACAATCGATTGTCATAAGGTTCACAATCGATTGTCATGCAGGTTTTGAAAAACCTGATGCTTACTGCCTTAACACAATCGATTGTCATTTGTTCACAATCGATTGTCATGCAGTCTTGGCTTAACATAATCGATTATCATAAGTACATAATCGATTATCTTAGTCCAGTTTTTAGAGGCATGTTTAAAAATCATTTTGACTGAAGTAAATATGCATGATTTAAAATCATTTAGCATTAAATTAAATATGCATGATTTTGTAAAAAATAGTTTTACGAGAGAAGCCATGTCATGAGTCAAGTTGTCGGATCAAGATCACAATTAAGAACGACTCATTTAAACTATAGAACTTTGTCTTGTGCTTGAATCTCGTTATCCACCAATTGTGCGCTTGTACTTGAACTTCGTCATATATCAATTTGCGCTTGTTTGTCATTCATCAAAACCTACACATAAGAACACACGTTTTAGTATAAGGCCTTGAGAACGTGTTTCCAACAATTTCCCCCTTTTTGATAATGGCAAACTTTAAGCGGGATATGCAACTTAAACAATTTATAATGACGATTCAAGACAAGTGAAGATATGCAATAAGTATGCGATTAGTTCCCCCTCAATATATGAATTCCCCCTCAATTTAAGCTTATGAATATTGAGAGTGCATACCCGTTATCTTCCCCCTTTTGCCATTAGCAAAAATAATATAAGAAGATTGCCAAAAATGTAAATAAAACTTGTTTATTTATTGGAAAGAATATTACAGTAGCAGGGAAGACAATGCAACATATAAAAACAACTTAAAAACAACAAACAAAGAAATTATTCATTTCCATCATCTCCCGCCTCATCATCCGGCACTGCTTCGAAGGGAACAAGACCCGCATATGGATAATGAACATGGTCAAAATATCCATGGATCTCATGAGTCAATTGACCAACAGAGGTGGTCAAGGAAGCAATTTGGTCGGAAATGGATTGGAGAGTGGGCTCTTGAGGCGGACGAGTTCGACGGGTTGGAGGAGGAGCAGGCGCTGTATGATCACCGTCATGATGAAAGGAGGATTTTGAAATTTCCCACTTCTTGGTACTCTTTTTGAGAGGACCGTTGGAAGTGATGAATCCGGAGGCTTCAAGAAAGTTCATGATGAGGAGAGCATAAGGAAGAGGCCTATCATCTCCGATAGCGTCACGCATGTGAATCTTGACGAGCCGACACCAATTGATGTTAGCTCCGGTTATTATGGCATGCATGAGCTTGGTGTCCTCTTGGGAAATGGTAGTATGGTTATGCTTACGAGGCTTGAGGACTCGGGTGATGAAATAGAAAATCAACCGATAATTGGGATCCATTCCCGTAATTGTAGGACGACGGGAAGAAAGATTTGGATCATAAGAAGTAATACCGGTTTGATGTAGGAGAGCTGTTTCATCAAAAAGGGCTCCGGCCTCTCCGGTGTACCGAAAAATGTCTTCACCATTACGAGGAAGATGGGCAATGGTATGGAGGTTTTCATCGGAGATAAGAATTTGAACACCGTTTATATTTGTCACAAGATCACCGTCATCATCCTCATGAAGGTTTGAGTAAAATGCTTGAATTAAAGTAGTATTGATGTAAGGATGGGTAAGAAGTAAGAAGTCAAGAAGTTGACAATTTTTGAGTATATTTGCAGCAGGGCCATAAGATTCAAGATACTTGTTGGTTGAAAAACGAGGAGGAAGAATGTCGCGCTTTTCAAATTTTGTTAAAAATCGAGTAAGCTTGATGTCAGAATTAAAATAAAGAACGGAACCATCTTGGTAAGGATAGTTTGGAGCAGAAGAGGAGGATGCACCATGCCTAGCAGAACGGGAACGTTTAGAGTGACGGCCCGACATTTTAACTAAGTATTGCTGGAATTTGCAAGAGTCTTGAAAGAATTTTGATAGTTTGAGAGCTAAAATTGATGCTTGAGTGAATAAAAATGAACATATATGGAGCCTATTTATAGAGGGAAGAAAGGCATTTCATTAATGGAAGAAATCTGCAAAAAATTGAAAGCTGAAACAGTTAGAAACAGTAAAAATAAATCTTACTGACCGTTAGACAATCAATTGTTGGGATGAGATAATCGATTGTCATTAAGATTTGACTGAATCTCGGAACTGACACAAATCGATTGCAGAACCAAACGGTAACAATTTTAAATTTCTGACATGAAATAATCGATTGTCAAAATATGGTAATCGATTGTTTTGTTCCAGTGAGCACAGTGATTTTCTGACTCGGAAAATAATCGATTATATATATGGAACAATCGATTGTTGAAGAAAAGCAGTACTGAATGGCTGAGACGGTAATCGATTAAACAGCTAAAAAATCGATGGTTAAACAAAACTTCATAATAAGCATAAACTATAAATGATCGATTAGTGATACTTGCTAATCGATTTTCTGCACAGTAAAATAATCGATTATTTGCTGTAACAATCGATTGTTTTATGCCATTTCTTTATAGTTCTCCCTACCTTTTGGGTGATACCTGCAAAATAGAATTAGACGTCTCCGACGCTCAAGTCAGTAATTTGTAAAGAAATAGTAACTTAAACTAGTGTGGCCGAGTGAGAGCGTGATCTATTAAGAAGTGTGTCCTAGGGTGTTCTTAAGAGTGTTTCGGGTACTTACTTTTTCTCCGACGTCGCCAATTACCTGTTCGAGAGGGTGATCTTTAATTGTCCTCCACTCGTTTGGCATTTTCGTTTCATTCTCCAATTGTGGCGCTTCCTCCGTTGGATGTTTCAAAATTTTGTCTTGATTTTCTTTAGGCGTTTCCTCTTGTATTTTATCTTTCAAGCTATCTAAAATACCTGCAAGATCAAAACCGGTATCCTTTCTCGCCAAGCGACCATTATTTTCAGCAAATACAACATGAGGGGATTCCTCCACAGTTTCGGTTCTTTTATTAAAGACCCTATATGCTTTGCTACGTGAGGAATAACCAATGAAAATTCCCTCATCGGACTTAGCATCAAACTTTCCCAATTGATCTTTGCCATTGTTATGAATAAAACATTTACAACCGAATACTCTAAAATGGGAGATATTTGGTTTCCTTCCCTTGTAGAGTTCATAAGGGGTCTTCATGAGTATTGGCCTTATGACTACTCTATTTAAGATGTAGCATGCGGTACTCACGGCATCCGCCCAAAAATGTTTGGGAATCTTGGCCTCTTCGAGCATGGTTCTAGCCATCTCTTCGAGACACCTATTTTTCCTTTCCACCACCCCATTTTGTTGTGGTGTACGTGGAGCGGAAAAGGTATGCTTGATACCGAGTTCGTCACAAAAGTCCGCAAAGAGATTGTGATCAAACTCTCCCCCATGATCACTTCTAATTGAAGTGACGGTTGTTTCCTTCTCGTTTTGAACACGCTTAAGAAAATATTTAAAATTCTGAAAAGCATCACTTTTATTGGCAAGAAATAAAGTCCAAGTAAATCTAGAATAATCATCAACAATCACAAAAGCATAACGATTTCTTCCTAGACTTTCAATGCGAGATGGTCCAAATAAATCCATGTGAAGCAATTGCAATGGTCTAGAAGTTGAAACAATATTTTTGGATTTGAAAGATGCTTTTGTTTGCTTCTCTTTTTGACATGAATCACAAATAGAGTCATCTCAAATTTTAAATTGGGAAGGCCAATAACTAAGTTTTAAGAAATCAATTTGTTCAAAAGATGCATATTTATATGAGCAATTCTACGATGCTATAGCCAAGTATCATCCTCTTTGCTCATAAGACAATCAACATATTCGGGTGAGGAATTTGCAAGATCAACCAGATAAATATTATCCACTCTAAAACCACGAAGAATAATTTTAAAATCACTACGTCTAAACACTAAGCATTCATCCGAATCAAATAGGGCAAGATTTCCCTTGTCACATAATTGACTTATGCTCAAGAGATTATGCTTTAAACCTTTCACAAGTAATATATGCTTAATAGAGGAATTTTCATCCTTACCGACCGATCCGATGTCAATAATCTTTCCTTTATTGTTATCCCCAAAAATCACACTTCCTCCTTCTTTGTGTTCTAGTTGAAGGAATTTGGATTCGTCTCCCGTCATATGTTTGGAGCATCCACTATCAAGGTACCATAGTACACTTGATCCCTTCAAACACACCTACAAAACAAATTAATGCGTTTTAGATACCCATGCCATTTTGGGTCCTTGAGGATTAGGCATATTATAATGATGCGATTGAGTGATATGTATATGTCGTGTAAAGCATGCAGGGGCAATATGACCAATGCGTCTACAATAATGGCAAGTCACGTTGGGGTTATGCATCCTTCTAGGTTCATAGTAACTTGATGGACGAAAATGAATTACTCTATTTTCATTATGACTATTGCACATTTCATGAGAACCATTTCTCCTACTATTAGTTCTAAAATGAGCAGCGTTTCTAGAGTAATGGTCATGTCCAGATGTTCTAAGAGGTTCAAAACTCCTTCTAGTGTTTGGCCTAGAATATGCATCATTTCTAGGGTAGTCATTTCTAGGTGGTAAGTCATTTCTAGGTCTTCTAAAATGTTCCACACTTGGTCTAGCATGCATATTTGTTCTAGGATTGCTATTTCTACGATAAGCATTTGTTTTATTAATCCTAGGTTGAGCCTTAGGTGGTTGGGGTTTGGCGTCAACCTTTTCTTTAGGATCATTCTTAAAGCCTATGCCATGCTTGGTTGATTTCAAATTAACAAGGACCTTATTCAAATTTTTGTGGGAAGAATTAAACTTATCTAAGGTACCTTTAAGTCTATCTACCTCATTTTCAAGATGCATGCAAGAAGAGCAATTTTTAATAGAACTTTCGGGCTTGTCGGTGCTTCTTTTTCCGAAAAACTTGTTTTCCTCTTTCAGCTTTTCATTTTCTAAAACCAGTTTTTCTAACTCCTTTTCTTTCAAAGAAAGCTGTTTTTGAAAATCTTTTTCTTTTAGAGAAGCATTTTCTTTTATGCTCTTGACAGTTTTTGAAGCATTAATAAATTCAGTATATACTCATCAAAAGCAGTTCGCATTTCTTCAAGAGTAAAGAAGTTTTTAGAAGAGATTTGACATACCTCATCTTGCTTGTCTTCTTGTGCCATAAGACAAAGGTTGGCGGCTTCGTCTTCTTCTTCTTCGCTTGACTCATCTCCGGAGTCTCCTCCCCAAGAAATGTATGCACGTTGCTTCTTAAAAGGTTTCTTCTCCTTTTTGATGTTTGGGCAATTTGATTTGATGTGCCCGGTTTCACCGCATTCATAGCACTTTATTTGCTCGCCTTGCTTTTTGCCCTTTCGTTCATACTCCTTTCGCATGAACTTTTGAAGTCTCTTGATAACGAGTCCAAACTCGTTGTCTCCGTCCTCATCAACTTGAGGTTGAGTTGTGCTTGCCTTAAGCGCTATTTTGATCATCAACAAGAGGGTTAAGTATTGTAGATTCATAAGTCTTAAGGTTACCTCTTAATGCGTCGATTGTGACATTTGAGACGCCTATGGATTCTTGAATTGCGTCGGCCTTTGATCGCCATGCAGGAGTGAGACTTCTAAGAATTTTTCGAACAAGTTCTCTATCCGTGAATGTCTTCTTGAGGGCATGTAGGTCATTTACGATTATTGAAAACCGTTCGAACATTTCATCCACCTTTTCACCTTCCTTCATGTGAAATAATTCATAAGCATGGGTTAGGAAATCAATTTTAGCTTCCCTTACCTGGTCCGTACCTTCTTACGTAATTTCCAGCTTGTCCCACATTTCTTTTGCCGTTGTGCAACACGATATTTTCCTGTAATCGTCAGCATTTACAGCACAATATAATAAATTAATTGCATTAGCATTATTTTGAACCTTTCGGATATCATCCGCGTCATATTCTTCTTCGGACTTGGGAACCCATTCGTTTTCAACCTTTTTGGTTGGAATTTGATTTCCCTTCGTTATCACCTTCCAGAGATGAAAGTTATAAAATTTTCATCCTCTCCTTCCGGTACGTGTAGTTTGTACCGTTGAATAGAGGTGGTCGTGTGGAGCATTGTCCTTCATCAATTCATGCAAAAGAGTCACGAGTAGAAGCCATGGATGGTTCTCTCAAACTGTTAAGTCTTCAGAGAGTTGGGCTCTGATACCAATTGTTAGATAATACGCTTAACGCTAGAGGGGGGGTGAATAGCGTTATAATAAAATTTAGCGTAAACTTGCGGAAATTAAAATTTGCAGAAAATAATTAAGTGCGTTAAATAAACAAAAGGAAAGAACGAACCGATGTATTCTGGTTCACCACAACACGTGGCTAGTCCAGTCCCCAAGAGACTCTCTCGAGATTTTCCACTAACTTGTCAAGCTTACGGGTGCTCAACAAACCTTTACAACTTAAGGACACAAGCCTTAACACCTTTGCTCGGAGATACAACACTCCATGACTTCAACCAAGGAAACACAAGTTCCTTACAACAAGAGAATCACAATTCTCTTACAAGTGTACAAAACACTAAACACTCAAACAAAATACTCCTTAATGAGTAGGTATGAGTAAAAGAAGTAAGCTCAAGATCACAACAACTATGGACAAGACTTTGGCTCTCAAAAGCTTTATGGAATAAATATAAAATGATAAACAATAGTATGCAAGCTTATAGCAATAGAATGATCAGTTGTTGTGTGTTGTTGTGTTTAAAACACCGAAATGAAGCTGTATTTATAGTTGAAAAACTTGGCATTATCGTTGCCTAATTGCCAATTAAGAGTTGCTGATTTTACTCTGTGACAATCGATTGTCAGGAAGCCACAATCGATTGTTTGCCAATCGTACCAATAATCAATCCCAGATTTTACGCTTAACAATCGATTGTCCAAGATCAACAATCTGTTATTGGCAACCTTCAAAAAATCATTTCCAGATTTTATGTAAAACAATCGATTATACCAAATCAATAATCGATTATTCAGCAACGTTCAAAAAATCCTTTCCAGATTTTAATTTCAACAATCGATTGTACAAAATCAACAATCGATTATTCAGCAACGTTCAAAAAATCTTTTCCAGATTTTTATATCAACAATCGATTGTACAAAATCAACAATCGATTACCTGACGGTATTTGAAAACTTTACGACAACGGTTAGCTTCATAATCGATTGTGCAATGTTAACAATCGATTATTTATCAAACTTTGAAAATCATTTTAGATACTGCCTCGTGACAATCGATTGTTATATACTCACAATCGATTATTTAATAACTTTGAAAAAGTCTGGAAGACACTGCCTCAACACAATCGATTATTTTGTGACTTTTAAAAATCTGATGGACACTGTCTCTTCACAATCGATTGTCATTAGGTTCACAATCGATTATTCTGAGTTTTGAAAAACTTTGATGGACACTGCCTCCTCACAATCGATTGTCATAAGGTTCACAATCGATTGTCATGCAGGTTTTGAAAAACCTGATGCTCACTGCCTTAACACAATCGATTGTCATTTGTTCACAATCGATTGTCATGCAGTCTTGGCTTAACATAATCGATTATCATAAGTACATAATCGATTATCTTAGTCCAGTTTTTAGAGGCATGTTTAAAAATCATTTTGACTGAAGTAAATATGCATGATTTAAAATCATTTAGCATTAAATTAAATATGCATGATTTTGTAAAAAATAGTTTTACGAGAGAAGCCATGTCATGAGTTAAGTTGTCGGATCAAGATCACAATTAAGAACGACTCATTTAAACTATAGAACTTTGTCTTGTGCTTGAATCTCGTTATCCACCAATTGTGCGCTTGTACTTGAACTTTGTCATATAGCAATTTGCGTTTGTTTGTCATTCATCAAAACCTACACATAAGAACACACGTTTTAGTATAAGGCCTTGAGAACGTGTTTCCAACAAAAATAACATCAAAAGATCAAATCACCATCGGATTCAAGCCTAAGGATTTTAAAACTTCCAAATTCCGCAATCGATGCAAAAACCTATCAAACCTCATCCAAATTACCTAAAATTTTACAGACACGTCAAAAATGACACAATGGACCTATTCCAACTTCCGGAATTCCAATCTGACCTCTATATCAAAAATTCCATTGCTGACTAAAAAATACCAAATTTCTAATTTCGCCAATTCAAGCCTAAATCTACCATAGACCTCCAAAATAGATTTCGATCACCCTTCTAAGTCCCAAATCACCTAACGAAGCTTTTCGAATCATCAAAATTCACATCCGAGACATACATAAATCAATATCCGGTTGACTTTTTCAACTTAAACTTACTCAAAAGAGACTAAGTGTTCATACCTCTCCAAAACTACTCTGAACCCGAACCAACCAACCCAATACCGCATAGTACAGTTGCACAAGACATAAAAAAATAGAAATGAAGGAAATGAAATTGTAACTCATGAAACGACCGGTCGGATCATTATAATGTGCTCCATTTGACTAATGATAGGGATATTTTGTACTCAAAAGCAAATGGATGACATTATTGCTCTATTTCATATAGTTTAGTTATATTTTTGGCCCTTTTCACGAGAGGTCTCACTATACATGATTGGCTTCACTAAAGTGGCAAGAAACAATTAATTAATGCTTTGTTTTGTTCGCAGTGATTAAGAGCGAGGATGAGAAGAGATATATTAGGATGATAAAATTTAATGAGTTTAACTTTTACGATTTTGTTGATAGATTTGTTATCCTTTTAAATAATAAATTTATACATTAAGATGTACTGAAATTTTAATATCACATATAATATTTATGTAAAGATGTGGTTCAGTTGAATGCATTAACCATTTGGTCTATCGGCCTCCGTCTAAAATGCTCATCTTGCATTTGGAAACAAAAATGAATAGAAAGATGTGTTTAATGTATAGCTACATGTGACCTGGCCTGAAAAAGTGAAGCCAGGCTTGTGCAAATATATAACTATTGTATGATTAATTGAGCAATAATAATAACAAGTATATTTTCACAAATAGGATAGGATCTGAGAAGAGTAATATATATGTAAATTTTACCTCTATCTGAAGTGCAGAAAAATTATTTCCATGAGAGTTTGATTAATTGAGCAAGTCTTAAAAATAAGATGTATGGATAGGGAAATTTGTATGTAATAAGATATATATGGCCAAATATCTGTGGGTGCAAATAGCGTTGCCATAAAGGGCCAGTCAATCTCTGTGAGTTAGGCTGGTGAACCCGTGATTAGTATAGCATTTAAAGCCTAAGAAAAAGTGATTAGTACAAATTTATATGTATGTATTTAGAGATCCATAGCCCATTATTTTATCAAGAGCAGATCACGCATGTCTGAAAAAGAAATATAATTACCCTAAGAAACATTGATTAGTATAAATTTGTATAAGGGCGGCCCTTCCATAAAGCAAATAAAGCATTGGAGCCCTTATTTTTTGTTATACCTAATAGGCTATGTATAAGTTTAAACTTTAAAATGAGTTCTATAAAGTGAAAAAGTTTAATTTCTTTCTTGTTAAATATAAAAGAAGAAGGATTTGCAACTGCTATGATTTCTATCAAAGAAATTGCACTTAAAATAAATACCGGGATAAAATTTCGTAAGAAACGTGTGATATATAGGAAGTAATAATTTGATGTGAATGTTGATAATGAAATCTCCAAATCTTTCGAAGAGCCCTTTAGAGTTCATTACTTTTATACATAATAGACGATACTATTTTTTTACTTCAAAATAGATTTGAACAATTCGAAGTATATGAAAATATTTTTGACTTTCAATTTGGCTGTAAAAACTATAATCACTAGATGTTGGAAATTAAAAAAAAATTGCCTTAATTTTTGAATGTTCCTTAAAGCATAATAATCAATTCGATATTGATGGTTTAGATTTATTTTCTGAATTTAAAGTATTAATAAAAATAGCATAATTAGAAGATAACAGTTTAATTGTTACACATAAGCAAATAAAAAGATTTAACTCGACATAACCATTATATGGGTATATGATGGGCTGGGCTAACCCATCATTTTGATGGACCATATAATGGTCATCACATCCTAATCCTACGTGGGTTGCGGCCCCCTATGGGCCGGCCCATCATTTTTTTAAAATATAATTTTATATTTTATTTTTAAGTTCTAACCAAAAAAGATAATTATTTAAAACTTTAAAAAAAATTATTGGAAAAATTTTCACAAAACTTAATAAATATATTATAATAAATATTAAAAAAGTAAAAGATAAGACTTTAATTCACTAAAAGTCAAAATTTAAAGCAAACTATTCAAGAGAACGTCCATGACGCTTATGGGATATCTAATACATGGTCTTCATTAAAGACCTTTGAATCCGTTTGTTAAAAGGTTATTTTAACATCTTCCCTTTCATCTACATTTACAATTCATTTGCAATATTAATACGTTAAATATTAAAAATAATTAAAAATTTAAAACTAATTAGCGTTTCAAGACTTTGATCTTTTAATATGATGAGCTTAAAACTTAAAGCTTGAGATACTCTTATTATTATTTTTTGTCATATAAATTTTTATTTTATATATTTTAAATACATATTTTTATTAGGCTCACGAGTCGGGCCGGCCTAGCCTCACTCAAACCTTATAGGTCACGAACTTACTCGGATTAGATTTAAAAGACTCATTTTTAAATAAATCTCAAAAATTCTAGACTAACTCTACTAAATTATGGATTGGGTTAAGTCGGCCCAACGGGCCAAATTCATATTCACGACTCGGGCATCAATTTTCGAGAGTTTAAGTTCATCAGATATATTAATGTTATATTTGTTGTCTCACTACGTCTTCGGGCTGAGGAATTGATTGTGTAAGTTCATCTAGAATCTCACTGTTTTATTAACTATATATAATAATTAATAATTTACTCTAAACAACTAACTGGGAAGATTTTTTTTCCCCAATAACTAATAGAGTTTCAAGGAGCGGATATTAATTTAATTTGAATGAGTTAACTCACCTCGTCCACTTTAATTCTACTTTTCTTCAATGCTCTTTTACATTTGTGATAAAAAATTTGATGAATGATGAGCTTTTTAAATCGACCGTTTATATTTAAAAAAAAAATTGGTTAATTTTGATGGTTCGATTTTTTTTTAAGTAACCTTACTTGTTAGTTCACGATTTATTTATTTCTTCAAAAATAGATGAGTATCATATTTTTTACTCATCGAAAATTTAATTATTCAATAATTTAGCATTTATTTAATATGAGATATATTAATATTATTTTTAATAAAATTAGGACCAATTGGTAAATCAAAATTTAACTCAAGGGACTAAATAGGAACTTGCTCCAACTAACGGGTCAACTGTGAAATACTTTAGATCCGGCCCCGGTTCGGAGAGCTCCAGAGAGAGGAAATGGAGGAGAAGGGGAAAGTGGGGAGTGAGAGATGGAGCGCTGCGATCGGAAATCTATCGGAGATGGCGTCGAATCTGGATTCTCTTCAAAAGCTACTCGTGAAGAAAGCAGTGTACGTCGACGAAGACACCTTTGCCAAAGCTTCTATCACCTCCGAACAAGCCCGTACTATTAAGGTTCTATCCCTACTCTTTATCACTCGTTCATCAGTAGAGGTTTCTTAGTTATGGCGAGTTTTTTACTATATCTGAATAGCTGAGATAAGGAATTATTGAGTTAGTTTTATTGTAATTTGTTTATTTTGTTTTCTGGATGCATTACTCTTAATTATTGTGTGTATAATTGGACTCTACTTTGATTAGTTGAAAAAGTCAATCTGTTATTGGTGGATGAATCTCAAAATCAATGCGCGGAATAACACAGAATTCCTATAACGAGCTAAACTGAAAACAGAGAACGTAGAGCAGCTTGAGCACAAAATCATATCACTAACTAAAAGGTTTGAGAAAGCTCAAGCACAAGATACTCTTGAGAAAAATTTAGGTCTTGATTTTGAACTTCCTTCACAAGTGCAATCTTGTAATGATGCAAGTTGTGTTGCCTTTAGATGTGCTTTAGCTGCCACATCAGAGAAGTCCCACTGAGTAGTGCGTTAATTTCAAGTTCAGACATCACTCAAACTGTGACCAAAGATGTTACAAAGATTCTGATGCTAAAAGGAAATTGATCCATCTACATTTCAAGTTCAGGCATCTCTCAAACTGTGAGCAAAGTTGTTATAAAGATTCTGAGGCTAAAAGGAAAATGAGCCATCTATGGCAATCTTTGGTTTAAGGTGTAAGAGGACTTCAGAAAACCTTATATCTCCACTACTTCCAGATGAGGTCAGCAACTATCCAAGGCATCCTAGTGTCCTAAAGCAAAAACTGCAACGATAATTTAATACAAGCGAAGATGTGAACAGAGGAGGAAGCAGCAAATTTTGAATAACTTAGGCCCCCAAGTTGGATTTGACTGGATAGTTGGATACCATCTGTAACTGTAGCTTTAATTTCCGTGTAAAATGGTCAAACTAAGAGGAAGCAACAATTTCACGCACGAAGAAAGATAAGCGAGATGAACTGTAACCTAGTTGAATAGAAAAACACTTATTGGGTTAAATTACCTTTCTGATTCATTAGCCCTACAAGTTTTGTTGTTTCCACTTTATCTCCAGAAACTGAAAGAGTGATGCAATGAAGTTGAATAGGGAAACTCAAAAAAGGTTTATAGTGGGTCTAATTATATATATAAGCCAGCACGTTAGGCATGTTAGTGTCTATACGTCCTTATAGGCCATTTAAAAGAGATGTGGGAGGCTTATCCATCTGGCAAAAGAAACTAGTTTCCGTAAGCATGCAATTTTTGTAGATTTAGGTAAATGTATGCAAAAGTTTGGATGCAACATTCCAATGAAAATCATAGCAAAATAAAGCACCAATAATGTATACTGAAGAGAGTTAATCAGTGAGGACTGGGGCCTGCCAGTTTTATTTGACTTCGTAGAAGCTCAGGCATGGTTGATAATTGTACAAGGTTTGAAGAATCTTTTGGCTTGTCACTGGTGTAAGGGTGTGTAATCTTGTCGGGACGAGGCGTAATTATTGTTGTTTTTGTATGCTCACTCCCACTATTAATGAAAGTAATGACTATTCTATGGCTGCAGGTTCTTGAACAAAGAGTTCAGACTTTAGAGCGAGAACTAGATAATGCTATTTCTGCTGCTGCTCATGCACGGACTGAGAAAAGACAGGCTGAGGCAGCTCAGAAGGCTGCTGAACTACGTGCACAAGAGGTTACAAGAGAGCTTGAAAATACCACAAGTATGTGGCTATGTGCTTCTGACTCTTTTAGAAATCCAGCCGTTAATTCAGAGCTCTATGATATATGTTGTTCGAATCAATTTGCTCTATGGACTTTTGGTTCAGTAAATATGTGCTTGTATAAGTAGTTATGGTAAGTTTGTAACCTCACCTATGACCTACCTCAATGAAAGGAACTCAAGTACCAATTGTATTGCCTAATCATCGACCTCTTAGTCTCTGATACTCTTTTGTTCTCTTTTTCCTTTTATTCTTTTTTCAAAAATCAGAAGTTTCATTCTTTAGGACAGGTAAAAAGAATTTTGCTCTGTAATTTTGTTCTATTTGGGCTACAGTCAACATCCCCCTTTTGTTTCGAACACATTATAGGTGATTTGCCCTCTTCTTCTTTTATCTTTTTTTCTTTTTTGATGCAGATAGCTTGGGCTTAGAGGGTGGGCTTAGGACAAAAATAATGTAGAGTTTTTGGCTAGCCGCAGCGGAATTTTAAGCTGTCTAGATTAGCCAAGAGAGTTTTATCTGTCATTTTGCCATCTTAACTGTCATTTTACTCAGTTATCTTTACCTGTTTTCATGCTAGAGATTAACCATATTGGTTTGCTTCGGTTCTAAAACAAGAGTGACCATGATATTACACAATCAGTAATATGGAGTGTTTTTATAAAATTGGCTCTTATCAGTTCCAGCCATGTCCTCACAAAATGGATTTGCACTTACATGCTACTCTGTGGTTGTAGGGGTATTTGAGCTGCACATGGAAGAGCTGCGTGCAAAGCAAGAAGAGATATCTAAGCGAGATAAGGAAATCAAACTTCTAGAGGCCATAATTCAGACACTTGGAGGCAAAGGCTCTCATTCTACCCTTGAATGAGTAAGAAAATCTACAGTGACTGTAATTACGGTGTCATCTTGTATCATTTCTTTGTATATTAAACAAGATTTTGGTTTGTAATAGATGTACCAGGAAGTAGATAAATATTTCAGTAAATTTCTGCATCCAAGTGTTGTGTTTTGCTGCTTCTTTTTTTCCTCTTCCTTCGATGGTATAATAGCAGTACCATTAAGGATATCTGGTACGAACCATTAACCTGAATCTCTACCTTGTAGAAAATTGAAATGAACGTGGCTTGAAGATTGTCATTAGGGCACCACTAGTTACAAAGGTAGAAAATATATGATCCAGCAAGTATTTATTTCTTCAATAATCTTAGATATAAACAGCGTGTTACGAAGTTAACTCTAATAGCATGTGGGAAAGTTCAATCTTATTCAAGTTGGAGCTTCAAAGCTTTTTCTGTTTTCCTCGGCCAAACCCTATAGCTGACTTATTGTGGCAAATAGTTAGACGAGTCATCCTTACCCCTTAATCGAGATTTTCAGTTGCATAAATTAGATAAACTTACACAAATATACATACTCGCCTTTGAAATTTTCTGCACTTTATATTGTGTCTCTTAAATAATTTTTAGTTGTCGAGTACTACGAAGATTAAATTTTGCACTTGGAGCAAACTTAATATTTCAATAGAAGCCCAAACTTTCCCCAAAGCTCTTCAATTTCGCGTAAACACATCCTTTGATAGACTTTGGCCGCAAAAAGAGACTCGCCATTATTAATTCGTACAAGAATTACCATTCCTTGCCAATGAAACTTCGTCTAACGATTTTTATTCATGCTGGTCATTTATAATTACCATACATTAACGTAACGAGCCCCACACTTTTTGCACAAGGGTGCCTAATTGATAGGACTGATGGATGAGGAATTCTTCCATGCTAACCAGTCCTCATTGAAAATTGTTAAAGCATACTACCCTGATAGATTTTTAAATGTTCAAACACACTCAGATTTTCACCTCATTTGGTACCAACCCTTCCCCCCTCCTGTTATGCCTCATATTTTTGTATGTAAGAGTACGTCGTTAGTCAATTGATGTAAGTTTCGAAATGAAATCATTTAAAAGTTCACAAAGTTATTTAATTATGTTAACGTGGATGTTACAAATATTTAAGATCATGAATACCAAGTACCAAGAGGGTTTGAAGGCTTAGAAGCTAAATGAATTAAAGAAAATAAGTTTCGTCAACAGTCGACAAGTTGGAATGTTATAACATGTACTTTTGGGGTGAGACTAGGGTGCTTAACATTATAAGAAGATTATATTATGAGTTAATCGTATGATGGTCATGTGTTATGTTTTGAAGTCAAGCGAGTTGTGGAACAAAAGCTGGCAAAGATCATCACAAGTTACATTCATAAATATGCTGAAAATTAGGTCAAATGTAGTTGAGCATTTATACCTATGTACTTGGAATTACGGAATGATTCATATATCAAATGGACGATCTATTAGTCTAATTTTTAACACGTTAAACAGTTCATCGATACGACATCGGAGTAGAGAGATATGTGCAGTTTCGTGAGACTACGCAAATTGTATAGGTGACAAGTAGGTGTGTCACTGAAGCTATTTTGTGCAATACATTGTGTTATATGAAACCTTTTTGGGACATATTATATACCAAGTTGTCTTGGAATGTAGTTTCTAAAGCTCTTAATTTTTTTTTATGTAAGACATCCAGATAAAAAGATATAAGCATCGGAAGAATGGCCAATGCTAGGGTGCCAAGTTAGCACCTCTTTGACTTTTCAAAAGTTAATATATATATATATATATATATATCACACCTCCTTTTGGCTACTACAACCCGGCGAAGGGCATAGATAAAGAGAGTTTTTCCAATTAAAGGACAATCGAGACGGGATTCAATTATTTAAGAGAATTTCAGAGTCGCCACTTGGGAGATTTATGGTGTCCCAAGTCACCGGTTTGAATCCCGAATCGAGGAAAGAATGACTCTGTTTAACGGTTCGCGAACCAGAAATCCGAGTAAGGAATTCTGTTAACCCGGGAGAAGGTGTTAGGCACTCCCGAGTTCCGTGGTTCTAGCACGGTCACTCAACTGTTACATTTGGCTTAAATTACCTAATTTTATACAGTCATGAATCTATGTGCATTTTAATTATCTTAACCGCTTTATTGTTATTATTTTTAAAGAGAGTTTCAATGTCGTTAAAACATGCCTCGAATCACGTCACATAAATGCACCCGTAGTTTTTGACACATTCTAACTCTGTTGAGATTTGGTTTTGGCTCAGATAAATGCGCACCCGAAGTTAAGGGGATAAAATTAATAAAGACGCGCCTAAAAGCAACTATCGCGTCATTGTCTTTGCGGGAAAATCGTGAAATTCACTAAACGGCATGTCCCGAATTCCCTAAATATTTTAGTAATCAATCCACAAGGGCCACGCTATTTTTGGGTTCCGTTTGGCGCTACGTGCCTCGTTTATTATTTTTAAGGGTCATTCCTAACGCGAGCTACCATGTTTCTGTTGGTTTTCTCTTAAGGCTTAATTGTGTCACAAGGGAAATGCATCATATTGGGCTGTTGGGACCAAATAAATAGGGCAAGTCCATCCTTCACAAAGTATCCTAAATAGTTTAATGGTTTGGACCAGCTATAGGGTAGATCCTAGCGGGCTGTTTCCCAATTGAGCCCAAGATTATACTTATGATTTATTTGCAATAACGAAGCAAGTGAAATTATTCAACTACTCGATGACAATTAAAAATATCTTCAGCTGATACTGCACGCAATTTTTTTCATGTATTTCACATTTGAAAGAAAACAAAGGCCAACAAGAGTTACATTCTAAATTGGTAGACTACAAATGCAACAGTTTGTGCGATTTAGTCTAGGAACCAATTGAGCACATGATTCGATTAAGTCACCCCAAATCAACGCTCATCAACCAAATACACAGCTAATGGTCCTCATGAAGGACCCAAATGACATGACAAAAGCCAACTATAATGCTACACTTTAACTTATCAGTCCAAAGTCCTGTTATACAATCCAATGTTGTAACTATAATAGACAAAATAAATGTGACAAAAAAATAACTGATAAAGAAACGAGTAATATGCATTCTTCAACTTGAGTATTCATTAAATATGGGCTTCATACATTAGTGGAGGTTGAGAAATGTACCTGAATGTGGGTAAAACAAAATTGAAGGTCAGTAAAGGTCACACAGCAGGATAGTCCAAAATCCGAAGCCCGTGAGTAGTAATACTCCTAGTAATGCTACCAAATGTCCATAGAAGCTTAAAACCAAGTTCAGACCAGTAAAAACCAACAAAAATCAACAATTTGACTCACAATAGCTGGAATAATGACCTAATCAACTCCAATTGATCCCAGGCCAATGCTGGAAACTCAACTCCCTAAATGCATATTTCTCAGGCTGTTTTTCATCTTCGTCTAGCTAACCCTCTAATGCACAGTTGGAGTTAAGGTTATTTCAGAAAAACACAACCAATAGAACAGTAATTACACTACTCAACTTCAGGGGTTCAATATTTCTGAGTAAGAGTGGGATTTCTGGAAATGTTTTGAGATTTTTTAGATTTTTAAATTCCAAAATAGCTGGAATTTTTTTGGAATTTTTTGCAGACTGTCCAACCCCTTTTATAGCCAAAGGCTAGGGCAACTCCCTTATTCAATTTAACTATTGGTCCCTCTTTCGATTTTCAGATTTTAACTATTTGTTCCTTCATTTTTTTGACTTGTTTCCCAAATCACTACACTAAATTACTGAATTTTACTAAACCAACCTTCTAGAAAGGTCTAAAAGATTCTAGCATTGTTCTTTACTTGTGGGATACCTATACTACCCTTGTTTTATTCCTAAAACTACCAAAACCAAGTTAAAAGTTCTATATTACCCCAATTTTATTCTAAAAATTACAAGAACTAAGTGAAAATCCTATATTACCCCTTTTAATACTGAAATTACCATTTTACTAATGTTAAATCCTGTAATTAAATACTAACTATTCAACAGCTATAACCAATCCCTAATTACATTGAACTACTAATGAGGAATAATCAAAAATTAAACTCATAACCCATACACTACTGAATTGGGAATTCAAATTAGTACCGAAATTTGAAGGCAAACATGGAAGGCTGCAATTATACCATTTGAATAACCAAAATTGAAACACAAACAAATCCCTATTAGACTACTACTAATTATTTGATGGATATTAAAATAAGTTGAATTAACAAACATATTCGGGAATTAAGACTGGATAACAAAATGCAGGCCAAACAAATGGTCACCAAAATCTTATTGATTCTGAACAAAATCAATCAATATCTCTAACTAAACTAGTGGCCAAAACTTAAGCGAGATGAAGCAAACAAAGAAAATAAACACAAGGAATGAAGAGAAAACGACACTTACCAGATGCTCTTCGAGAACTTAATTGAATTTAATTTGAGCCTCCAAGCGAAGTCACAGGTTTGTTTTTGGCCAAAACAAACGTGCGACTCCGTTTGAAACTCAAATAGCCCTTGAAGATCATACTTAAAAGCAGATCACGCTGGATTTGCAAATTTGAGGGGTTTGGGAGTTATTTGAAAGGAATTGGATATGTTTTTGGGTAGAGGAGGGCCAGAGAAGTGGGTGGTGACGATTTGGAATCCATTGGAGTCTGGTCACCGCCGTGAATGGGGGAGCTGCCAAGTTCCAATGAATATTCGAGGAGTTGGGACCATATTCGTGGGTGATTGATGATGGGGCTGGAAAGAGGAGAGCGATGGGAGTGTATGGTTGTTTTGGAATCCATTGGCAACCAGTCTCCTCCATGGACGGCGGAGCTGCCAGGCTTCATATAAATATTCGAAAAGTTCAGGCGAGTTTTGAGGGATGATTCTAGGGGGTTGGCAAGAGGGTAGCGAGGGGAGTCCGGGGTATAATTCTGGAGGCCATTGGAATTACGCCACCGCTGGCAGCGATTTCTGGCCGGAGGCGGACGGTGGTGGTATGGCGGAGGCAGGGCGGAAGTGAGGCGGTGTTACACCGGCTAATCTAGGGTTTATTTGGACAGGGTACAAGGTTATACTGGTGGGGGGTTGTCCGACATATATATAGGGGAATTGACCTTGCATCTTGACCGTTTGATCAAGGATGATCAACATCTCAGATGCATTGGTCAAAACGACGTCGTTAGGCACCTACCGGGAAAGGGGACTGGGTTTGGGTTTGGGCATGGTTTTGGCCTGACTTTCTGGTCCGTTTGGGCTTAACTTGGTCTATTAAAGACCCAAATTAATATACAATCAATGCTTCATTTTTATGTATTTGTTCTATTACTATTTTTCAGATTTTTTAATAAATAAAAATTAAAATTAAAATAGCCAAAAAACACATTTAACAATAAATAAACTAAATAAACTCCTAAATTCTAAATTTCAAAGGGATTTAACCAATTTTGTTATTATTATTATTATTATTTTCACTTTCAATACTAACTAATTAATAACCTAAAAATGTAAAATTTAAATCCTAAATGCAAACACGCCATTTTTATATTTATGACTTATGTAAATTAAACCTGAAATATGCAAATGAACACAAACTTATGCAATTAATTCCTAAAATTCAAAGAAAAATGCCAATAAACGCAAAGTTACACAAATAAATCCTAAAAATTCAAATAATAAAAGAAGAAAATGAAACAAACACGAAATCACTCAAATTATTCCTAAAAATTCAAACCGTATAAAAACAAATCCTAAGTTAAGGAATTTATATGAACATGTCAAGCGAGGCAAAAATTATGTGCTCACAATATATATATATATATATATATATATATATATATATATATATATATATATATATATATATATATATATATATATATATATATATAATATATATATATATATATATAGGGTTTTACATCGTATTTCTCTTCATTTTTCATAGAACACGGCCAAAGAAACCCCAAAAACTTACCCTTAATCTCTCTACAAGGGTTCTAAAGAAGATAACATCCTGGGTATGAAATCAAGAAGAGATAACTTTAGAACGATTTGTACGACGTAAGTATCGCTATATCACCTCTCTTTTTCTTTGTAGTTTGAGTTTTGAAAGATACTTCATAGTTAATAAAAATATTTACTTTTCGTTAAGCTTTTAAATGTCAAGGAAGGTTGATAAATTTGTTTCCTAATAGTTAGAACTCACGGGATGGTAATCGGAAGCCGTAATTTTGTTTTATTTCAGTTTTAGTGGATTGTTTTGTAGTCTAATCGTGTTAGCCTCTTGTGCTGTTGTTTTATGGAGTTTTGGAGGAGAAAAGGTGTGGAGAAATACCACATAATGAGGAATGGAGGGCTAGTTGTTCGTCATTATATGATTTAGGTTATTTGACACTACTTTGGTTATCGTTTTATGTATGAAGTGATTAGGGTGTGTAGGTTGTTTTGTGGTATATTGTGATGGAGATAAAGTTGGAAAATGATGCATACATATTGTTATTATTTTTTACTTGTTGTTGTTGGTATGTAGTATTGGATTAGGGCCTTGTTACAGGGGAGATGCTGCCCAAATTTACGTAAATGAGCTATTAGTTTAAGTTGCGGACTTAGCCTTTACTCAGCATTAATTTTGAATCTCCTTATGTTGTGGTAGAGAGTTGAGTTGTTTGAAGAATTTCTTGGAAGGTATTAAGGACTCAACTAAGTTAGGGTATGTTAAGCCTAAACGTTTCCTTAATTTTGGCATAATCTCATAACTACATGTGTTTGATAATAAGGCATCAAGAGAAATACTTATTCCTGAATATATGTACATCATCCTAGTTTCATAAGCTACAATATTCACCTTTATCTGGCCTTTATATTCAGTTAAGTATTGTCTTCTTTCAGTCAAGAGAGCAGAGAGTTTATGTAGATACATATATCTAGATAGAGAGAGAGAGCTCGGTGGATAGGCCCTTATTGGGCAACCTTTGATCAGATGGCAAGTTATGTACCGAACCTACTATGACTGAGCGCCTATGAGCGAGCCTACTACAGTAGAGAAGTTACACATACCGAGCCTTATAGGGACAGACAATTATTTTACTTACTATATTGAGAGAGATGAGTCAGTAAAAGCAGATAAGCTTATCATCAATTATATTTTACTCCCAGGTACTTTCAGTTATTATATTATGGGAAAAAGGTTAAAATTGCCCCTCTACTATTGTTTATTGGTTGCTTATGGCAATTGTTACACTTTTCGACCATTCTCGTCCCTACAGTTATGAACTTTGAATAAATACCCTAACCCTAACGTTTAGACACTGTGGAAACTAATCACATAAATTTTATCCAAGTAAGCTTCCATGTCAGCGGGCCCACCAAATTAAAACCCCACAACACCCATTTCATACCCTTCTGCCACCAAGAACTAAGGCCCAGACTATCCCAATCATTTTCCTTCATCTTCAATGTCTCAAGGAAGTTATTCTTTCCAAATTAGGTGTCGTTGTGGCATCTTTGCAAACTATTTCACTTCAACGACTCCATCAAACCCTGGAAGGCAATTTTTTAAATGTTCAAAGCCTATGGTTAGTGATTGTGTAACAAAAGATCTAAATTAGTAACTGTTTTTTTTTTTTGACAAAATTTGGCTTTTATTTCTCAGAAACTTTACATTCCTAGATTAATGTTGACCATTAATCTCTAATTCACTATTACAAAGAAAATCTATACACTACTGAAATTAATTACACAATACTATACTAAGGAGTATTCTTTAATTTTTCTAATTTTGCTCGCCTCTTGATCTTCTTATTGTCTTGTAAGTGTATATGTATTGCAATTTCTTTGCACGGGTCATCTATATTGTATCTTCCTTTGTTAAATCTCATCGAATTCCTTTTACGCTAGATGCAGTAAACTACCATTGCAAACAATACTGTTATCATTTCTACCCTTCAATCTTTCCTCTTTGCCATGTTGCTTATCTATTGCAATTCATGTTGCCAGCATCCTATCTGTTCTGCATTTCCAATCCAAAACAATACTCATTCCCATTGTTTGCTTGTACTTGAATAACCAAAATATAGGCGGTCAAATGTTTCCACTGTTTGTGCAAAGAATACACAGTCTACCTGGACTTGAATACCAAACTTGGCAAGTCTATCCACAGTTGCTCTCCTTTGATGGATATTCAACCATAGATGAAACTTGAACCTAGGATAGATCTGTGCATGTAGATGAATACTCTTCCAATCTATTTTGGGAATTGAGCTTGTAGCTGAACATATGCTTTATGTATCTGAAAATTGCCTTGATTTAAAAAACTGTCCGGTGTGTTAATGAGACTGTTCAGTATTGACCTCAGCTTATATAGTTCATCCTTTGCCTCTATGATCTTCCTCACCACCCATGTTGTATTCTTGGGTGTGTTTACTTCATCAATAGGTATGTTTTTATGTAGTTGTTGTGAGCCCATTTAATCCACAATGTATCCTTCTTCATAGCCAAAGCCTAGAGGTGTTTTAATAGAGCATCTTTGTTCCATATCTTCATATTAATCACATTCAAACCACCAGTAGCTTTAGGTTGACATATTCTATCCCATGCAATCAGTGCTTTCATGGAGAAATTAGTTGAGCCAGTCCACAAGAAGGTTTTATATATAGTCTCTATCATCTTTATGATTTTCTTTGGCAATAAGAATATTTGAGCCCAATACGTTTGTATTCCAAATAACGCTGATTTTATGAGTTGGACTCTACCTGAATATGACAGCATCCAAGTAGACCAGCATCTAACTCTCTCTGTAATCTTCTCAATCAGAGGCGAACATTAACGAATGTCCAATTATCTTGCTGACAGTGGAACTCCCAAATATTAAAAGGTATAGTACCCTTTTTATATCTAGTACATTCAATCAGTTGTTCCTTTATATAATGTGCAACACCAGCAATATAAATAGAACTTTTTTCTGCACTTCCCTGCAATCCTGATGCATTTGAAAATCTCTTTAAGGTCTCCTACATATTAGTAACTGATTGTATATCACCCCTACAAAACATTAACAAATCGTCAACAAAACAATGTGTGTTACTCCCAGCTTCTTACACTTTGGATGAAATTTGAAATCCTTCTGCAGAGCTAGTTGATTCATCTCCCTCTGCACGTACTCCATTGCAATAAAAAATAGGTAAGGAGACATTGGATCTCCTTGTCTTATACCTCTCTTAGCAGGGAAAGGTTTAGTCGACTCTCCATTCAGAATGAGAGAGTAGGACATTGTTGTCACACACTTCATTATCCATACTATGAATTTCTTAAGGAAGCCAAGATCTGTGAGCATATATCTAAGGAACTGCCAGTCCAATGAATCATATGTCTTCCTTAAGTCAACCTTGAGTACACATCTTGGAGATAAGCCTTTCCTGTTGTAACCATTGAATAGCTCATGGCTAAACAGTATATTGTCCACAATGCTCCTCCCTTCTATGAATACAGACTGTGCTTTTCCAATAATACCTTCAATTACCTTTTTGATCCTTTTAGTCAGAATCTTGGAAATGATTTTGTAGACAGTAGTACAACAAGCAATAGGTCTGTAATTTTTCACAGTTGTAGATGCAAGAACTTTTGGAATCAAAGTTATGGCTGTGCAATTCCATGCTTTCTTCATCTTGCTTGTTTGCAAAAAGAATAGCACAGCATCATATACATCCTGTCTCACTTCTTCCCAATGCCTTTTATATAACTCTACTGGAAATCCATCAACTCCAAGGGATTTATCATTTGGTATAACTTTCAGTGTTTTGCCAATCTTTCACATGTTACTTCTTTTATTAGTTCATGTTGTTGTTCCAATAACAAGCACACTCCTGCCTTAATGAATTTGGCATTAGGACATAGTTTAATCCCAGTGTCAGTTCCCATAAACTGCTCAAAAAAGGTAATGAATTCTTTTTCAACAGCTTGAGGTTCTGTGACTCTAGCTCCAAATCATTATACACTGTAGTAATTGACTTTTTACTTGCTCTAGTCTTCAAGTATGCATAGAAATATTTGAAGTTTGAGTCCCCATAGTCAATCCAGTTTACTCTTGCCTTCTATTTTAGAATTCTTTCTATTATTATATTCCCTTTCTCTAGCTCCTCCATGGTCTACTTTTCCTTCTCAATCAGATCCTGATTAAAAGGATAAAGCTTCAAGTTGATCTGAGTATGTTCCAGCTGCTGTCTTATTTGATTCAATATTTTCTCATAGATTTTCATCTCCTTGTTTAATACTTTTGTCTCAGACTTCAACTTTTATAACTTTTGCCATATGTTATCCATAGGGTCATTTCCCAACTTCTGCTTCCACACTGTATTCACCATGGGTTGGAATTCTTTGTATTCCATTGTCACCAGATACAACTTGAATGTCTTTGGATATATATTCTTCCTTTTTCATATTTGGACCACTATAGGTGAGTGATCTGACACCCCAGGTTCTAAGCAATCAGCTTCCATATACCCATAATCCTTGATCCATTCAAAGTTTCCAAATGCCCATTCAATCTATCTGTATACCATATCATCTATGCTTCTTATCGCACCAAGCATAAAAACAACCATTTGTCTTCAGTGGGTTCAGTTGCATAGCATACAATCCTTGAATTCTCTCACCTCATTCATAGTAACCGGTTGTCCTAACCTATCATTAGCGGTTAGAACACTGTTAAAGTCAACACTTATGAGCCATGGAAGTTGAACCTTCCCCCCTACCAGTTGTAATTCATACCATAAATTTGCTCTTTCCTGCAGTTTGTTTCTAGTATACACTACTGTTAACATAATTAGGTATCCAGTCACTGAATCACCCACTTTGCAATGAATGAATTTTTCATGAACTTGAAGAATGTTTACTGAGAGATTGGTCTTCCATATTACCCAAATTCTTCCATTCTTAGTCTTTGTATAGTTGTAGCAATATCCCCAATCTTTTGCTACCTTGTACAGAATCTTTTTTGCTTTCATTTCTTTGACTCTAGTTTCCAGACATCCTAAAATGTCTATTTTATTCTTTTGCATAAAGTGTTTCAATTCTTTCTTCTTATTGAGCTTGTTCAGCTCTCTTATGTTTCATGTATTAATGATCATGGTGGGTGTTGTCTAGGGTATGGATTCAACCCTCCCCACCCCCACCCCCAAATATTTTTCCATATTCCTCTAATACACTGAATCTATTAGCAGTGCTAGCTTCAACAATTTCACCCTGCTGATCTAATGAAGTCTGATGTCTTTCGGTGCCATCATCTTTATGTATTCTCCTGCTTTGATCTGTATCAGTGGTGAAGTTTTGTTTCCCTTTATCAACATCTATTGGAAGTTGATTTTCAGTCACCTCCCCATTCTTATCTTCCTGTTCTAGCTGATCCTTTGGCTTCTACTCTTGAACAATTCTCCTCCTTCTGCCTCTATTTCTTCTCTTAGGGGATTTAAATTCAGAATTTTCTTCCTTCTTACTTTGCTTCCAGCATTCAAAAACATCATGACCTAAATTCAAACATTCATTGTAGAATTTTGGCTTCCGCTCATATATAATCTCCTGTTGTTCTATACCATTTGGAGTCATAATATTAATATTCTCTATCAATGGCTTTGTTATGTCCACTTTCATTAGCAGTCTTGCATAAGAGATTTTGTTCAATTCAGTTGTGTACTTGTCTGTATATATATGCATACCAACAGCAACCTTACTTAAAGCATCAGCAATCCAATACCCAACAGATAAACTAGGAAAGTGAATCCACAAAGGAATAGTAGTGATACATTTAGGTTCGAAATAGAAGTCTCTCTCCCAATTCTATAAAATAAGTGGCTTGTTATGGTATGTATATGCCCCTGCTTGAACAACTGTATCTCTATCCTCCATAGTTGTGAAACGAAAAACATAATAGCCATTATGGTGGTATAGAATTTAGGGCTTAGATACAAAATCCCAAGTTGTTTCAACATGACTCACCATACACTTCTCATGCGGAGTATCTCCCAGTACATAGCCAATTAGAGCAGTTTCCGGATAGTCCTTCATCTCTCTTACATCATCTTACTCTATTTGAATGACTACTTTGCAATCCTTGTGACTTGGTGGAATATATTCTGTAGAAAATCATTCTATCCATGATATGTGTGCTTTGGTTGTATTAGCATGATTTTCAGGTATAGGTTTTGATGAATGACAAACAATGAAGTCAAGTATCAAATAATGTTATTACATGACAAACAATCAAGATTGAATGCCGAGAAGCATATTGATGAAGGGATTGCATAGAAAAGCCAAAGACGAGCTCAAAAGTTCAAGACCGAAGACCCAAGGCGTAGGTCGTTAGGTAGAACCAATGTAAGAGCAACGCTTAAGTTATCTCGTCTTTTGGCTCAACATAGGTCATCATAAATATGCATAAAATCATTTTATCAAATCATATTTATCATAAACATATTTCAAATACTTCAAACAAAATGATTTTAACGTTTTCATTTTAACCAAAATGGTTTTTGAAGTAAGTTCTCAATTCTGGACAGCATAAGAGAATAATCGATTATGGCAAAGTGTATAATCGATTATTTTGGGAAATTCCATTTATTGGAAATTTCCGCAGAGTAAGATAATCGATTATACACTTGGACATAATCGATTATCTTGTATCCGTTGCCTTCCCAACGTTCCATTTTATGAACGTTGAGAAGATAATCGATTATGCAAAGAGAATAATCGATTATCTTGGCATAAAATCAGCATTATTGATTGCTAACTAAGCAACTGACATACAACCTCTACCACCTATAAATAGAGGTCTTTTTGACTCATTTCAGATGAGCAATATCTCTCATTATTCTTGAACATATTGATAACATTTCTACATCATATTAAGAGCTTTTGTTGAGCCATTTGAGAGAAAATTTTGTGTTGTTCATAGAGCTTATTTTGTATCTCTTTATCTACTCTTCTTAAGAGAGTTCTTGTTATAAAAGAGAAAGGTTCTTGAGAAGACCATATCTTCTCATTGATCGTTGGGTTTGCTAAGTACCTTCAATCTTAGTGTGTGAAGTCTTGTGGTGCGGTATCCACGAGCAAGGTGAAGTCTTGAGGTGAGGTATCCTCGAGCAAGTTGAAGTCTTGTAGAGTGTACATCTACGAGCAAGTGTAACGGTTTGTTAGGCACCCGTAAGCTTAACGGAGTTAGTGGAAACTCGAGAGAGTCTCTCGGGGACTGGACTAACCACACGTTGTGGTGAACCAGTATAAATTCGGTGTGTCCTCCCCTTACTATTTTAAGTACTGCACTTATTTTATTCCTGCAATTTTATTTCCGCAAAGTTTATCAATATTCTCGTGCCGCACTATTCACCCCCCCCCCTCTAGTGACGGGCATAAATCCTAACAGTTGGTATCAGAGCCTAACTCTCTGAAAGCCTTAACCGGTTGAGAGAATGATATATATTTTTTGAGAATGTTGAACGCAGGAATGATGAGCGAAGGACACTCCACCATTAGGCCTCCACTATTTGACGGAACAAATTACACATATTGGAAAGAGCGGATGAGAATCTTCATACAATCAAATAACTTTCGCTTGTGGAAAATCATCAAGAACGGTGAACAAATGCCGATAAAGAAAGTTGGGGAAACCATGGTTCCAAAAGAGGAAGATGAATATAATGCCGAGGACATCAAGAAAGTTGAAAATAACGCAAAGGCCCTCAACTTATTATATTGTGCGGTGAATCCAGATGACTATAGAAAGATTTCTTGCTGCACAACCGCCAAGGAGATGTGGGATAAGCTCGAGATCACTTACGAAGGTACGCCTCAAGTCCGAGAATCAAGAGTTGATTTTCTAACACATGAATATGAACTCTTTAGAATGAAGGAGAATGAATGCATCGATATTATGTTTGAACGGTTCTCAATGATCATCAACGATCTCCATGCTCTCGGAAAAGTATACTCGAACAAAGATCTAGTTCGAAAAATCCTACGGTGTCTCACTCCCTAATGGCGTTCCAAAGCCAATGCGATTCAAGAATCGGTAGGAATCTCGGGCGTCACAATTGATGAACTACGAGGTAACCTCAAAACTTATGAAAGCACTATTCTTAGACCTTCTTTTGAAAATAAGAAAAAATCGAATATTGCCTTCAAAGCCTCATCTTCTAAAAGAGTAGAGGTAAGTGATTCGAAAAGCGATGATGATACTATTTCCAATGATTTAACTGAAAAGTTTAAGTTTATGAAGAAGGAAATTAAGAAGGAAGAACCAAGTCCTTCATGCAATAATTGTGGAAAACTTGGCCACACCAAGTCACATTGTCCAACACCCAAGGACAAGAAGAAGAAGAAACACCAAAGGCGCATGACATGGGATTCGGACAGCTTGGGTGATGAAACTGCCGCCCTATGCCTCATGGCCAACGAGGAAGAAGAGGAAAGTACTTCTAACTCTTACTCTTTTGAAGAATTACAAGAAGCTTTTCAAGAATTATATGATGAATTGAAAAAGTCTTCAAAAATCTCCAAAGAGGCCAAGGCTAAAATTAAAGTTTTAGAAAAGAAAAATAAATTTTTGGAAAATGACAATATTGATCTTAGAAATAAAATTAAGGAGATGAATGAAACTTCTTCAATTGATCAAAATTCAAATTGTTCATCTTGTGATTCTTTGAAAATAGAGAACATAGAACTTAGGAACACACTAGAAAAACGTAGTGTAGATGATCCTAAAATAGTTGAAGAAATTAAAAAGAAAAGGCCCAGGAAAAATAAAAGGCATAAGAATCATGTTAGAAATTGCGATGCTCAACCTAGAAATAATTCTAGGATTTTTGTAAATGAGTCTAGAATTAATCATTTTAGACCACCTAGAAATGATTCTAGGAATTTTATTAATGAGTCTAGAATTGATCATTTTAGACCGCCTAGAAATGACTCTAGGAATTTCAACGCTTCTAGGAATAACGACTTTAGATCACCTAGAACGTTTTTGGCTCAACCAAGACATATGCACAACCCGAATGTTATATGTCACTATTGCAACCTGGTAGGACACATAGCACCCTTATGTTTTGCAAAACATAGGAATTTATCTTTTAGCTATGATTATTATTTGCCTAACCCCCAAGGACCCAAAAGTGTTTGGGCACCTAAAACCTATTTTTAGGTACGTTTGCAGGTGTGCTTGAAGACTACAATATCGTAGTAGATGCACCAAGCACGAAACCTTATTGCATCGAGGGGGAATTTCGGTTAGTTATCATATTTTTGATAAAAACGTAATAGTTGATATGGGTTAACGATTGATATGTCTTTGTTAACAATTGGTATCAATTATTTTTGTTGATTCATGTGTTGATAACTTTTATTTTGAATAACAATTGGTATCAATTATTTTTGTTAAAAATAATGATTGATTCATGTTTTGATGAATATTATTATTGGTTTGAATAACAGTTGGTATATTCTTGAAAATAAATGATTCATGTGTTTTTAATACAACTATTGTTTTGTTAAAAATTAACAGTTGATATGATTTTAAGTAATATGATTTACTAATAATAACCGTTACTATGGTTGTTATGTTTTTAAAAATATTTGGTATTATTTTATGTTGGTATGATTTTTTTTTAAATCGTCAATGTATATTCCTCATTGTATTTCCCATTTTATGTTTGACACTAACAGTTGGTATTCCCAAAAGGGGGAAGTGTCAAAAGGGGAAAGTAGCCTGTGTATACTCTCTTTTTGCTAATGCCAAAAGGGGGAAGAAATTAGGCGATATGCATCTAATAATGGGAAATGTCTCCACCTTCTAGTATGCTTTAATTGAGGGGGAATACTCAATTAAGGGGCAACGTTTTGCATAACTTGTATGTTGAGCTATAGCATGAACTTAGGGGGAATCCGATATGCATATCTCCTGTTGTTTGTCATTATCAAAAAGGGAAAAATTGTAGAAAAACATTCTATCCATGATGTGTGTGCTTTGATTGTATTAGCATGATTTTCAGGTATAGGTTTTGATGAATGACAAACAATGAAGTCAAGTATCAAATAACGTTATTACATGACAAACAATTAAGATTGAACGCCGAGAAGCATATTGATGAAGGGATTGCATAGAAAAGCCAAAGACGAGCTCAAAAGTTCAAGACCGAAGACCCAAGGCGTATGTCGTTAGGTAGAACTAATGTAAGAGCAACGCTTAAGTTATCTCGTCTTTTGGCTCAACATAGGTCATCATAAATATGCATAAAATCATTTTATCAAATCATATTTATCATAAACATATTTCAAATACTTCAAACAAAATGATTTTAACGTTTTCATTTTAACCAAAATGGTTTTTGAAGTAAGTTCTCAATTCTGGATAGCATAAGAGAATAATCGATTATGGCAAAGTGTATAATCGATTATTCTGGGAAATTCCATTTATTGGAAATTTCCGCAGAGTAAGATAATCGATTATACACTTGGACATAATCGATTATCTTGTATCCGTTGCCTTCCCAACGTTCCGTTTTATGAACGTTGAGAAGATAATCGATTATGCAAAGTGAATAATCGATTATCTTGGCATAAAATCAGCATTATTGATTGCAAATTAAGCAACGGACATACAACCTCTACCACCTATAAATAGAGGTCTTTTTGACTCATTTCAGATGAACAATATCTCTCATTATTCTTGAACATATTGATAACATTTCTACATCATATTAAGAGCTTTTGTTGAGCCATTTGAGAGATAATTTTGTGTTGTTCATAGAGCTTATTTTGTATCTCTTTATCTACTCTTCTTAAGAGAGTTCTTGTTATAAAAGAGAAAGGTTCTTGAGAAGACCATATCTTCTCATTGATCGTTGGGTTTGCTAAGTACCTTCAATCTTAGTGTGTGAAGTCTTGTGGTGCGGTATCCACGAGCAAGGTGAAGTCTTGAGGTGAGGTATCCTCGAGCAAGTTGAAGTCTTGTAGAGTGTACATCTACGAGCAAGTGTAACGGTTTGTCAGGCACCCGTAAGCTTAACGGAGTTAGTGGAAACTCGAGAGAGTCTCTCGGGGACTGGACTAACCACACGTTGTGGTGAACCAGTATAAATTCGGTGTGTCCTCTCCTTATTATTTTAATTACTGCACTTATTTTATTCCTGCAATTTTAATTCCGCAAAGTTTATAAATATTCTCGTGCCGCACTATTCATCCCCCTCTAGTGACGGGCATAAATCCTAACATATTCCAATGTCATCCCCATCTGAGAGTTCCGATTCTGCTGTCAAAGCTCTTTTTCATGTACGGTCTTCTCCACCTCTTTTCCTGTATTTTCTGCAAGATCTAGATCTGGAGTATGCTTTGAAGATCCAGCCTCAGAGAATTGTAGTCATTTCAGACTTTTTGGCAGTTGATCCTTACACTTATGAGTTTCCTTTGTTGGATTTTCCATTTTACTATTCCATTGGTCGCTTTTCCTCTCTTCGCTTTCATTTAGATCGCTTTTCTCCTCAATTGGTTCAAAATATAGCTGGTAAAAAACTTCTAATTGTTAATGGAGCAACAGTCTGAATCAACGAGTTCATCGGCGTTGTAGCAGTGGTAACCGGAGTTGCTTTTTTGCATCGTCTAGCCATCAGTTGTGCATGTTAGCCTGCTTTGGCTTATCGTGCGCTGAGAGCATTTTGGGGACTAAAAAATTCGGCTTCGAATAAAAATCAGCGGTTGATGCCATTGATAAATATGCAGTAGGGCAACTGTAAGAAATTAGTAACTGTTTGCTCTAAGTTATAGTCTAATAATAACTATCTTAGTTTTTTCTCTGATTTTTTTATTTTCGACAGAATCGTTCTTGTGGCTATTTTTAATGGGAATATGGAATCTCGTTGAACAGTGATTTGGTTACAACTAAAGATGTAACATCATCTTGAGAAACTATTAAAAATGATAGGGATAAATTGAAAGAAGAAGTAATTGCCCTGAAAGCTCTACACAAAACTTAAGCTGCAAAAGTAACGAAGTTGGAAGAGAAGGATTTGAAGACAAGGATTATGCTTATGACTCATGGACACTTTTTGTTTGATTTTTTGTGGCGTCAATGATAAAGTGAATGGTGATGAATTTTGTTAATGATGCTAATGATATATTTTGTTGTCAATTTTATTGTCATTTGAAATTGGATGAACCTTTTACATTAGACCTTGTAATCTTAGTTAATGTAATTCCTATATATTAGTTATCAAGAATTAGTCAATGTTATTCCAAGTTATGAGCTTGTAACCGTTTACATTAAGGCTTATATTAGTTAATGTAATCTTAGAAGTTTTTCAGTTCTTATAGTGATGAATTTTCTGTATTATTAGTTGATGTTATGGGTTGATGGACATAGCAGTTATGTCAAAAAGTATGTACAATTTCACAACTCCAATTTGTTCAAAAATCTAGATAGTTTCACAAAGGCCTTTTTGTGCCAAAATCTGGACGATTTCACAACACTACTCATGTCAAAATCTGGACAGTTTCGCAAAGGCCTTTTTGTGCCAAAATTTAGACAGTTTGACAACATTTTAATCCAAAATCTGGACATTTTCACTACACCGGTTATGTCAAAATCTGGACAATTTTACAATACCATTTTGGTCCAAAATCTAGACAGTTTCACAAAACAACTTGTTAACAAAATCTGGACAGTATCTATAACTCATAAATGAACACTTAAACAATTCATAAACTCTAATTTCATTCATCACAAGGCGATGTCACATTATCACCCCAAAAACCTACATACAAATGACAACATAACATCAAGTTTTTCAAACTATATTAAAGCACAAACAAGGGGATATCACAGCGTCACCCCAAAAACTTTCACAACTAAGTGATAACATGACGTTCGAGAGAACATGTCACTAACTAAATAGTTACACAAGTCTAACATGTTTACATGATTAATAGTAGTTACATCACAACCAAAAATATACAACTATAATAGAGTTTAGTTGAGAAACTAAAAGTGAACTTTTCGAAAGAAGATTGCATTCCTAACATCATCATACAAAGAAAATAATTTTCTATTAAATAAAAAAATCAAATAGTAATGAATACAAAAAATATTAATGTTTTTAATGATTAATCATAATTACAATTCTTGGCCACCAGTTAATAAGGAAACTAGCTAATAACTACAGTGAAGATGAACTGCATTAATTGCATTCAGTTTGTCTTTTTATCCTATATTGGTATATGATATTTGTATCAAGAATGAGTGCTACATTGGTAATAAAACTTGTCCTCGAGGTTTTTTCTCAACCCTGACCAGCAGGTATACCTGTTCTGCCTGGGAGAAAAAGCTCTCACTGGCTCAAATCGTACGTATAAGGAATCTGTTGGATTAGTAAATTTAAGTTGCTATTTGAATGGGGAGGCAAGAAATTATGCAGTTATCACTTTCAATACGGGTAAGGTACTCCCTCCACCTCCGGTCAAAAATAAGTGACTTTTTTTATGTCTTTACACAGATTAAAAAAATTACCTTTAGTATTAATTAGCAATAAAATTGATCATACATTTACTATCTCACATAAACACTCCTAACACAAATTCTAACACTATTTATACCAAAAACAACATAGAAAAAAATAATTCATTCATTCTTGAAATCTGAAAAAATCTCTTATTTTGAACCACAAGAAAATTGTCAAAAAATCATTTACTTTGAATCGGAAGGAGTAACAACTATCTTAAAATTATAATCCTGAAATTATAATTATACTTTCTATATTAAATAAATTACTTTCTCCGTCTCAATTTATGTAACAGTCGAACTTCAAAATGAAGAAACACTTTTTAAATTTACGATCTAAAATAAATCATACATATTTATAGTTGTAAATCGATTCATCGAGGATAACGTAAAACTTCTAAATAATAAATTATTTGTAAATAAGGAAAATAACATTCTTTTTGGTAGAAAAAATGCCACCTAAATGAAAATGGACAGAGTACTAAAAGTTTGGTATAACATTAGATAGATATTAGCTAATACTAATAACCAAATAATAATAAATGCAATTCCAGAACAAAACTCGCCATATAACCGTCAAACGTTGTCTATCATACCCTCTATTTTCATTTATCTGAAATAGTTGAACTCAGAATTACAAATAAAAACTGAGAACTTTTGGAACTCTTGATCTTAAATATAGTGATTATAAGACTTCTGTTATTATACTTTTAATAGTATATTCTAATATTTGTACGGCTATAAAAAAAATTACTAGTGATAAAATAGAAATTATTCCCAAATGTAAAAGTGTATTATTCTTTTTTAAACTAACCAAACATTACATAAATTTAAACGAAAATAGGAATCAAACTCGTATAAGAGCCTTTTTTCGAACGAAGCTCCAACATGAATTGGGAAAATTTTTCTTGCTTTGTTTTATTATTGGAAATATATTTATCATGTTTGTTGATTCAAGAAAGAGTTGTGTACTAATTCTAAAAATATTAATGACAAATAAAAATAAAATGATGTATAATCTTCGAATGAATAATTTTAGAAAATAATAAATTTGCATATTAATAATCAAGTATTTCTTCTTTTTAGTATTTGAAAAATATTTTTTGGCAATTTGAATATGCCTAGAGCGGACACGACTTCTTCTCAGACTACAAGATCATGTCGTGAAAGAAACACACTGGACAAGCGTGCTTCGGACCGTGTTTCCGGAGCACAGTTGAGAATTTACAAGTAAGAATACTTTAGAAACTTCGTTATGCTTTGGTTAAATTTTAATTTTTAAATTTATAAAGTTTTTTACTAAGTTCAGCATCGGATGAAAATAATATAAAACAAAATCTTTTATCCCCATCTCCCATTGTAACCACTAAAATATCCTAATAGTTGAAGATCGTTATCGAATTCACTTTCAAGTGTCTGAATGGCATACAAGATGGACAATAAATTGTACTGATACAAAAATACAATGATAGCTTTGCTTAAAGCAATTGAACCGAAAGAAGAGCACGCAGACAACTAAAGAGCTCATAATCAACAAAATCATTTTCCTCACGGTGACAACTGCTTTCCATAAATCCATAATCAAACACCGGAAACGCTTTTGAGTATCAAACACCCAAAACGCTTTACGAAAATATCCTTTGTCAATTGTCATAACCAGGTTTGCCAATGCGCACCTCTTTCAAAAGATCGACTATATAACATTATATCATTATTTCAGAAGATATAGATGTCATATCCAGTGCTTCGGGGAAGCTAATTCTTGGATGAAGCTTATTTTTATAATTTAGAAAAATGATGACACGACCTCCTTTTATGTGTAAGAAACGTGATATGGCTTATGAGATCTCGACAGGAGAAAGGCTTACCCAATACATTACACACATGTGCACACAGAAAATCTCCAGCCAGCATCTGCAGTTCATGCATCTCAAATACATTAACTACAAACAGCATCAGAAGCTGCATTGCAACAGCCAACCATCAGCACAATCAACACATCATCTACCAATCAGCCTCATCAAATTTCACGAACTAACTATAAGCTACAATGACGGTTGACAGCCACAACATCATCATCATCATCTGACATCAACCTCACCATCCTTCTCTCGATCATAACTATAAAACCCAGCACGAGTTTGGTTATAAAGTTAGAACATCCACAAGGAACATACATTGCCTTAATAGTAGGAAGTACAGTAGGAATATTAGAAGCAACAGTTGTATGCAAGCATATTGCAGAAAGTGTTAAAGAGGAATCCCTCAATATCATGACTCATTTAAGTTCCCAACCATAGTACCTGTTAGATATGTAAATATAGTAGAACTCTAGTTATAGTAGAACTCTAGGTTATTAGTATTATATATAGGGGTCATTGTATTATGTTTAATCTCAGTTATATTCTTCTCCCGTGCTTTCTCACATGGTATCAGAGCTTTGGTGAGATAATTATCGTTGTGCGTCATTCCAACGACATCCGGGAAGAAATAACTCGGTCACCGTGCAATTTTCCGGTGACCTAAGTGACTAATTACGTCAAAGTCACTAATTATCAGTGTTGTGCAAAAACCAACACCACCACAAGACTCGGAATAGAATTCCGACCAAACCCCAGAAATTTCTCCGGCAGACTCCCCGTCACGCGCCGTCACGCGCCGCCACAGCTGTCGGCGCGTCAGACCACGCGCCGGCGCGTGGGGCTGCTTCCGGCCAGTTTTTCACTTCGCTCCAGAAGGACAGTTTGGTCGGCCTTAATTTCCGACCCTACCCATCCTTGTTCCGTTCGATTCCGACAACTTTCAGTTTTTCCGGCGACTTTTCCGGCAGCTACAGAGACTTTCCGGCCAGAATTTCAAAAAGTTTCTTCAGGACAGTATCATCGCCCTCAAATTCCGAGCCTACTCATGTTTTTACTTTTCAATTCCGACAACTTTGAAGTTTTTCCGGCATCTACAGTGATTTTCCAGCAAAAAAAAAAAAAAAAAAGTTTTCCTTCATCTGTTTCAGCAAATTTTCAACGATGTCTTTGGGAATCGATGCTTTCAGGTCTAGAAACCTGGGTTCGATGTTAAACTACATATGTAACAAGCTCGGTACATATGATTTATATGCACCAGCTTGAGGGGGAGTGTTAGATATGTAAATATAGTAGAACTCTAGTTATAGTAGAACTCTAGGTTATTAGTATTATATATAGGGGTCATTGTATTATGTTTAATCTCAGTTATATTCTTCTCCCGTGCTTTCTCACAGTACCATAACACTGAAAACATAAAGATAGCAAGCATACACCATGTAGAGTACAGAAACATCAAACACGGAGGCCAATCCTACCAAAATGTCAGCTAATACTTTGCCTAGATATTGCATCACACAGTTGGCATTCTGACACAGTCAGAAAACAGCTAAAAGTGGATGGACTTCATTAGCCCCTCCTCACATTATGCCAGCAGAAAATTACTCCTGAAATGTACATAAATAAAGTAAGACAAATGCTTTAGCAAATAGATTTAGACAGAAATGGGATTGATCAGATCAAAGCTCAGTTTATCACCTCATCAGCACGAGAAGGGCTTCGTGAATCAATTGCTCGACCAGGAGGGGATCGGCTTCGAGGAGTTGGAGAACGTTCAATGTGACTGCGCTTCTCAGGGCTTCCTTTTTTGGGTGATAAACTTCTACGGGGGGACTCTTTCCTGTAAGGACTGGGACTACGCCGAGGCGGGGAGGCACTGCAATAAATTTCACTATAACTGCCTGATATAATGCAAAGACAAGACAATATAGATCGTACATAATAGATCAAGTCAAAACCTGTCAAATGGACTCCTCCTATTGTGTTTTTTGTCACGTCCCCTGCCACGATCTCGATCATAGTCCGGACTTAAGCTGTGGCTCCTACTTCGACGGCGATAATCCTGTTCTCTCCGCTTATGCCTGTCACGCTCATAACGATCAACGCTTCTGCTCCTACTTCTCCTGTATTCTCTATCTCTATAGTGATCATCGCGGTATCTGTTAAAGGTGAAATCCAGCAAACTCATAAACCCAAGATTAAGATTAAACACCAGGTGTACAAAAAAATGAAGAAAGCTGTTAGCAATTATTCAACCAACAATATTTCCACAACAAAGAAACCAATCGATAGCTACCGACAAGCTTCCAATAGTTCAGTTCCACGTGAGTTGTCTTAACAATGCAGTATTCAACTTGCACTTTGAGCTCAAAAGCTGAGTCTCCAGAAAAAACCATACAAGGTACATTCAGCACACTTCTCGCTTCACCATATAAGCGGGTCAGACACTGGACGAGATCAGATGTGGTTTTTGTTCCCTTTTCCGAGTAAATCGTGTTTTCTAAACATCACACAGTTTCCTTCTCTACTATAAGCATGTTGTATTTTATAAACATCGTATACGAAACAACAACAGCAGAACCTAAAAGCTCTTCTCAATGAAGGATATACCATCAACTATACAATTTACAAACTCCAAAAATATTCTTAAAACGTAAAAAGAAGGGACTCTTAAAAAGTGTGGACTCCACATGAAATCTTAACTCTCATTGCCTCCAACATTTAGAGTTTCTGACTTGCCTCATGGCCCATATGACTTTAAGGCATCCGATACTCCTGAATCATCTCAGCTGTTTGACAATCCACACACCCTTTCCCCAAGAAAAGCTGATATCACAAGAAGACACAGCTGTGCTAAAGAAGCATACAACTATGAATTGGAAAGGAAACTAGAATAATAACTGAGAGCAAACAATGGTAAAAACAGATAAGAGTTGCTATATGAAACATGTTGGAACTTGGAAGCACTTGGACAACTCCAACCCAACCAGATGCATGACCTTACCTTTTCTGCAAATTCAGTTTATCTGGGGAGTAATACTAACTCACATATCGGGGTCATCTGGTATGTGGGATAAGGGATAATATTCCCAAGATTATATGCGGGGTTATTTTATTTGTGTTTGGATGCATTCTTAAAAGCCCAGATTAGCAATCCCAAGATTAATTACTCCCACAACTGGGTATTATACTATCCACATTGAGGGTAGGATAATAATCCAGGGATTAATCAAACCCGGGATAAACACTAAAATGACAAAGATGCCCTTCTCCAAGGCTCTTCCCCAAAATCTTTAAACAATCCAAGGTTAAAATTGAAAATAAAAATATATGGGGTAGAGAGTTGGCCAGTCAAGAACTCTCCAGAGGATGAAAGTAGCAAAAATGAAGATGTTGAGATGGATGTGTGAGCGTACCAGGAGAGATAAGATTAGGAACGAAATTATTCGAGACAAAGTGGTAGGGCCCCCGTGGAGGACAAGAAGTGGGAGTTGAAGCTGAGATGGTTCGGGCACGTGCAAAGGAGGACAGATGCTCTTGTTAGGAGTTGTGAGAGGCTGGTTGTGACAAGGTTGAGAAGGGGCAGAGGAAGGCAGAAGAAGTATTGGGGAGAAGTAATTAGGCAAAAATATGGCACTGCTTCAACGCACTAAGGACGTGATCTGGGATAAAAGGGTATGGAGATCGAAGATTAGGGTAGTAGGCTAGTAGGTAGTCGGGAGTTTCACGTTCTTTTTTAGTAGCATTAGTAGCGCCCTTGTGTTTTCGTTCACGTGGTGTATTGTATGTTCCAATTTGATATTGTTCGATGATATTTACTGTTACTGGTTTCGTTGTTGTTATTATTGTTGTTACTATAGTTGTATTTCTCCCCTTTTTTATCGTCATATGTCCCCCTATTTTTTAATTTCTTCATCCTGTTTCTTCTTCATCTTCTTCCTTTCTCTTTTCACTTTTTCTTGAGTCAAAGGTCTATTAGAAACGGCCTCTCTACCTCGCCAGATAGGGGTAAGGTCTGCGTACACACTACTCTCCCCAGACCCCACTTATGGGATTATACTGCGTATGTTGTTATTACCTAGAATACACAAAACACACATTTATATTATACACCGCACAACCCTTTTTTAGTTCAATGAACCAAACATCTTCCAATAAAATTGTATTCATTAAATAATCATGTCACTATTTAATTCCTGCATTATAATTCCAGGATAACTTGTTCCCCTACCAAAAGACCTTCAATGTTACAAAGTAACTAGGCAAGGTCTAAATCTTAGTAGGATTTAAACACAAATCAACATCTATCAAATGAAGATTGCAGAAAGGTGTGCTACTAATCCTTCCCCCAACCACTTCAATCTTTCATACTGCATTGACAAACGGCATCCACATGACACTGACTTTTTCCCTCTTTCACATATTGATCATTGGATTCTAGTCCATCTAGTTTCTACTATTGAAATATATCCTGGAAATCTTGCTTGCTTACGACATTGCCGCGGATAGAATTGTAACCCCATTTTCATTTATCTTTTCCATTACACTCTTATTAATAAGGTTACTTTGTTAGCTTTATAGCTACAAAAGCAAAGAGAAGTAGTTGGAAAATACCGGCAAGGCTCATCCAACGGAGTACCACTTCAACCAAATATTTTTTAACTGTCCTAAAAGGTCTGGCATGTCAACTGAAATCATAGAAACAGGCAAGGAATAATTGGAATAGATGATCACCGTGCAAACAACAGCATCAGGTGAAGCTCCAGTAACATGGCAAATATATATATATAAACAAACACACAGTAGGTTAAAGAACAGCATAGTAGATACAGTTGGAAAGGGTGACCTTCTACGAGGGCTTCTGCTTCGCGAGCTTCCTTTGATTCTTGAAACCTTCTCAATGATCCTACCTTGCTGACTGAGACCAAACAAGGCACAAGATCAGAAACTATGAAACGAACCCACAAAAAAGTCATCAAGGAGCAAACATATTGAATTATCCCAGAGGAAAATTCCTTTAAGTAATACAAAAGAGAGGATGCAGAACCATGCAATCCATCAAAAGGCTCCAGTTGAATATGCACAATAGAAGATTTGACGCAAGTGTTTAATATACTTGCAAAATGACCCGGTTACTCACATTCGCTCTGCATTTGGCCCATATTTGGCAAATTGAACAGCCATTTCCCGCCCATCAACCACTCTTCCTGCCAAAAAAATTAACATATAGTTCACTGCGGTGTTATTTTCACATTAAAAAGTAGAAAATAGTCAAAGCAGACCCTACATCAACAACTATGATATCTATCAATCATTAAGTGCACCCAATCTAACTACAACTGGATTTGCATCCACTAACTATTTCAGCCACTGTTATTGGAAACAAACAGTTTTATAGGTTTACTTGCTAAGAGGTCGATATGTGATTGATCGCCGTAGTCTCAATAAATCGGTAACTCTCAACAGGGGTTGGCGGAAAACAAGTGCACCAGAAGATTAGAAAATAACTTATCCAGTCCTTCTAGCAGTCAGACAAGTGATTTGAGGTTACACCTGAAATGACATTACATCTACAATTTAAAGGGCAAAATTTTTGTTCAAGCAATGCCACATTTACAGAGGACTGGAACGTTTAAAGTGCACCTCAAAACAACTCAATGTGGTGGCCAGAGACATTGACATACAATGCAGAAATAAGTGAATCGTGTGATCTGCTATAAGAAGTAAAAAACCTAGGTAGTTCAAGTTTCAGAGAGTATTCTCAATACAGATTCGCCACCCGTTGAATTTAGATGTAGAAAGCTAAGTAACTGACATGTTAAACGTTTGCATATAACATGGAGCAGGGATAAGTGGCAATTAGCATATAAAATGCAGTGCTTATCTCCCCACCTTGTGTTTATCGATCTAGAGAAAACGTACGACGGGTTTCCTAGGGAGGTCTTATGGAGCTACTTAGAGGTTAAAAGGGTCCCGATTGCTTACATTAGGGTGATTAAAAATATGTATGATGGAGCTAAGACTTGGATTAGGACAGTAGGAGGCAACTCCAAGCATTTTCCTATTGTTACGAGGTTGCACCAGGGTCTGCGTTCAGCACTTTCCTTTTTGCCCTGGTGATGGATAGACACATCATATTCAAAGGAAAGGTGCCAAGGCGCATGTTATTTGATAATGACATAGTCCTAATTGACGAAACACGACGCGACGTCAACAAGAGGCTATAGGTTTGGAGACATGTCCTTGAGTCTAAAGATTTTAGGTTGAGCAGGACGAAGACGAAATACCTCGAGTACAAATTTAGGGCCGAGCCGATGGAAGCGGGAACGAAAGTGAGGCTTGACTCTCAAGTCTAGAGAGGTAGTTTCAAGTACCTTGGGTCAGTTATTCAGGGGATCGGGAGATCGACGAGGATGTCACACGCCGTGGGGTGGACGAAGTGGAGGTTAACGACGCATTTCTGTGTGACAAGAAAGTGCCACCGTAGAACTCCCACATCCAGAAGATAAAAGTAGCAGATATAAGGATGTTGAGGTGGATATGCGGGCATACAAGGATGGATAAGATTAGGAATGAATATATTCGAGAGAAGGTGGGCGTGGCTCCCACGGAGGACAAGATGCAGGAAGCAAGACTCAGATGGTTCGGGCACATTTAAAGGAGGAGCACGGATGCACCGGTGAGAAGGCGTGAGCGACTGGCTGTGGTGGGCATGAAGAGAGGTAGAGGGAGACCTAAGAAGTATTGGGAAGAGGTGATCAGGCAGGACATGGCACGACTTCGGATTACTGAGAACATGACCCTTGACAGGGAATTGTAGAGGTCAAGCACTAAGGTTGTTAGGGGGGAAGATGTAAATATTTCTACAGCGCACTAGAGATAAACTAGCCAGTTAGGGGCTAGTCTTAGGATGCTACTGATCAGCTACTGATGAAAGGCTTTATCTATTGGATATTAGTATACCTTCTATCTTTTTCGTATGTCCTATATTTCTTATATTGCTATTATTTTGTTATTTTACGTTATGTATTTTATGTTATTTTAAAATAAGTCTATTGATAATACTAATATATCGTCTCTTCTTGCTTTCTTGAGTCGAGGGTATCCTGAAAACAGCACTTTTGCCCCTCGGGGTAAGGGTAAGGTCTGCGTACATACTACCCTCCCCAAACTCCACTTGTGGGATTATACTGGGCTATTGTTGTTGTTGTAGGATGTTATAACTGCTTTCCCTTTAATATAGTCACAAACTGCCATCATGCTTGACATTTTTCTATCTTCTCACCATCACAACATTTTTCCATCCGCAGTCCAAAACATCCCAACAAGCACAGTCCGCTGGCTCATAATCTAAATTATAGCCATTAATGCCAGTTTGATATAGGCTTTTTCTTTCTCAGTTGTATAACCAGCCCCATAGCAGTTAACTCAAAAAATGTCCTACTAGTTTACAACAGGATTTTCAGAACACCACATAAAAAAATTAACTGTATATGCAAAGCACAACTTCAAAAAGATTTTGGCCAAGTACCATCCAGCCTATCCACAGCCTTCTGCGCTTCATCTGCATACTTGTAACGAACAAACGCAAACCCACGTGACTCACCAGTCCTGTTACAAGAGCAAATAACTATAGATCAGTGACAAAGAGCGTTTAGAAACAGATAGGCGTTCAGGAACCACACTCATAATTATTTGGCCTGCTTGTAATAGCAACATATAGAAGTGCACATGTCCTGAGTCGCACCAAAATTTTGAAATGCAATATGTTATTCTCATACGTTGCAATAGTTTTGCAGTGTAATTCTTATAGATATCACGATGAGTCACAACATAAGGCAGCAATTATTTTGGCATATTATAAAATAACAGTTTGAGAATTCAAGCTAGTTCGTGACTTTATGTCGGCTGAAGAAATGCTAAGAAACAGCAACTTGAAACATGTTTTAGCTTTCCTTCTTTTTTTAAGATTACACAAACAAATGGTTAAAAGCATCACTAGAAAGACCTTCAGAGTCCTCTTGTTATTTAACAAAACATTATAGTTAATTTACTCCGAATACTCAATTACTTGAGCAAGCGGTCCTAAAAAGAGCATAGTGGATAAGAGTAATTTCAAAGAACATTATATACCTAATAAATTCCAGATTAAGGTCTACTTGATTATTAATTATTTTTCTGGCGTATAACATTACAGTTAGTAATCCAGTACAGAACATAAAACTCTTTGTTTTTAATCCTCTAGAAAAAAAATCCCCATCGTTTTCTAAAGAATAAATCCGCAAGTAAAATTAAGGGAGGAAAGGCAAAGAGGGGTTTTAGAACCTTCTGTCTCGCGGAATAAAGATATCGACAACCTTCCCGTACTTGTCGAAAAGAGGATACAGATCATCGGCTGTGGTACCTGTTACAACAAAACAGTTAAACAATGTGCTAACAAAATCAAGAAGAAGAAAAAAAAAATAGAGCGAAATCTGAAGGGGAAAAAACAGGAATAGGAGAAAAGCTTACGGAATGTGATGTTGAGGACGAGAAGAGAGTAAGTATCGGTGATGTCCGGAGGTCCAGTCCTTCCGAAGTGCGACATTTTTCTCCGGCGTTCTCTGCGTCGCTCGCTCGAATAGGGTTTCGTGAGCCTGCTTATTTTTGGGAGTGAAATATATGTTGGAGTTAAAGAACCTTCTAGTTTCACCAAAGTGTCCTTCTAGTTTCCTCGTGTGACAAATGGACCAAACTTATGCTGAGGCTTGGTCAGTTAATAAAGCGCATCCTCCTACGATAGTTAGGTTCTGGGTTTGAGTCACCACTAAGTGAAAGTATGGAAACATTATATATCCTCCTAATTCGGGAGAGGTTTAAAAAAAATAAACTTATGTCGTCCTTGTTTTTCTGGTTCCAAAAGAAACTAATTATATTAAAATTATGGTGGCATATACGATGAGCTAAGTTTAAACGAGGCACGGAACAACACTGGCCTTCTAAAGTAGAAGAGTTTTGAGGATGACCTCTTGGTGGGTTGTTATAAAAAGTGGGTAGGGGTTGGTATTAGAACTATCTAATTCCTTCGAAATAGGTACACAAAAAGAGGTGCCAGGTTGACGTAAGACATAATCAGTAGTGGGTACTATGTTTCTAAAAAAAAGTGTTCCTAACAGATCTTCTTCCAAAGCCGTTAGTACGGCAGATGGCGGAGTGTGTAAGTAAGGAAGTCTTCAGAAATGTCCATGCTGCATCCAAAATTTGCAAGTATGTCAGCCACCATATTTTGCTCCCTGTATGTGTGCAGTATGGTGGGGTTAACCAGCTGTCGCATGAGGTACCTGCAACCAGTAAGTAGATTAATAAATAAAGATGAGAAGTATGTTGTACAAGAGAAAGTACTACCTGAGCATCTATATAATTTCCAATGGTTTAATTGCATGAAGAACCGATTTTAAATCCATGTAAAAGTCGAAGAAGCTCAGTGTGGATACTGGAAGCCGTGAAACATGAACCCGTATAGCCGATGATCCAAGAACCTTGTGAGCCTCTAATTACTCCACCGAACCCCCCCCCCCCCCCAGATGTGATTGTTGTTTTGCGGCTTCATTACAATTTAATTTATAAAAGTCTGGTGGGGGAGGGTGCCATTTAATATGAATAGGAATTTGGGTAGGGGTGGCTTATGTGGTAAGGCAACGAAATAGTATTTGGCAGCCTTGTGAAGGATAAATGTCGAAGTTAAAGGTGTTTTGTGATTTCGAAAAAAGGGAGGCATTTCTGTTAAGCCAAATATGCCAAAGGCTGAAAGGTATGACGATAGAATTTGGGATGTGGAGAGTATTTTATGTAGGAGTGTGATTTATAAAGCGTTGTAACCAAAGTATGAGCGAAGAGGAGTGATAATTAATTGTAGAGAGGTGACTGTTCATGGAGAGTTTTGTCCAGATACGGAGGGCATCGGGGCGTTGGAAAAACAAATGAGTAATAGTTTCAGGGCCTGAGGAACAAATGGTGCAGGTATCATTTGGAATGAGTCTAATATGATTGTAGTTGGCATTGATGGGTAGTATGTTATGAAAACAGAGCTGTATGAAATGTTCTATCTTTGGGGGAAGAGATAATTTCCATAGCCATTAAAAGGAGGGCTCAATAGATGGAGGGAAAAGTGAATGATAGAGTGATTTGGTGGTGAACTTCCCGTAAGGTGTAAAGGACCAACGAACAAGTCATTGGATTGAGTAAATGAGGGTATATATATTTCCGTGGCTACCATAATCGAATGCATTGGATAAGAAGGGTTGGGGGCAAGAGTTTCCTTCTTCATACTGGTCTACCACCACAACTTCAAAGGCTTGGTAAATTATGTGCTCGCTACCTTCCTTCGCTTCAAGACACGGGACAGACGGGTCCCGATAGTTGATTATTCATCCTCTCCATGGACCACGATCTCCTGATCGTCATGCTAAATTTCACCATTTGATGGAGAGTAGAGGGTGCAGCTCCTACTGCATGGATCCAAGACCTTCCCAACAGAAAATTATAGGACGTGTCCATGTCTAGCACTTAGAAGGTTACCTCAAAGTCCACCGGGCCAATGGTCAGAATCATATCGATTTCTCCAATTGTGTCCCTTTTGATACCATCAAAAACTTGCACATAGACATTGTTGGATGAATCCTTCCAGTCCCAATCTCCATACAACAGAGTGTAGAGAGTGGGCAAATGTCTACCCAGAACCTCCGTCTACCATGACCCTCTTCATATAGTATCCCTCACATTTGACAGTTAAGTGCAAAGCTTTGGTGTGACCAGCCCCTTCCGAGGGCAAGACGTTTTTGTTGAATGAAATTTGATTGATAGCAAAGAATCTTTTCGCAATTCTTTCTAACTGCTCCACCGAAGTTTCAGCTGGCATATAGGCTTCATTCAAGGTCTTCGCTAAAACCTTCTGGTGTTCGGGAGACTTCATCAGCAATTACAGCAAGGACACTTGTTCAGGATACTTTCACAGTTGATCAACTGCTTAATAGTCCGCCATCTTTATTTTGTGAAAGAAAGCTTCTGCCTCTTTGGTACTTACAGGTTTCTTAGATGGGAAACGCTTTCTAGTGGCATTGTTTATTTTTTCCACGTTGGAGTACTTCTCAACAAGATGGTTTTCTTGAAGCTCCCCTAGATCTTTTTGCCCTTGTACGTAACCATTATTTTATGTAATTCCACAATACTGCAATAGGGTCCGTCATGGGCCTTTGTGGCGCATGTACAATAACCACGGGCTCAGTCGACCTTGGTGGATTAGTTGGCCCCCACACCACATAAACTCATTTGGGCACGTACAGTTGCGTTGCCTTCTTCAGTTCAAGCCTCTTTGGAGGGCTCAAAGTCAACTGTTTTTCTTTACGGCCTCGTGGGACATAGAGAATTCCATCTTTGGGAGGCATTACCTCTGTTCCTATTTCAACTTCCTTTTCTGGTTCTGTCTTGGTGACTTTGTTCTTCTTTTCCCCTTTATCTTTCTTCGGGGCACTTTTTGGCTTTCTCTTTGCATCCTCAGTGGCAATTATGGCCTTTAGCGCCGGATCAAATTCTTTATCTTCACAAATCATCCCAATCATTGTTCCGTTTATTGTGGGCTGGCAATGGATTATTAGTCACGTTGGGTGCATCCTCATCCCTTAGCACTATTTTACCTTGCTCTATCAAGTTCTCCACGCTCTTTTCAGGGTCCAACAATCATCTGTATCGTGCCCTTCTGCTCCTGAATGATATGCGCATATGACACCGGCTCTGTAAGCGGGCATGCTGGGTTTTGCCTCGTTTGAGGAACTGGTGCAACAGACCTATTTTGAAGAGTTCTGGAAATAGATTGGAGTAAGAATCCCCAATTGGAGTAAAAATTTGCCTCCTGGGTAGCTCACGGAGAGGAAAATTATTCTGTGGAGGATGGGGATTATAGTGGTTTTGTGGAGGAGGCTGATTTCTTGGAAATGGATCTTGGTTTCTATTGGCATTTTGTTGCGATCGTACAAAAGGTTGAGCATTCATGACCGCATACGGTTGAGGAGCGTATGACATGTCTTGATGGGGGTAAAATGCTGAGGGGATCTTTCTGAGAACTTGGGTCTAGGAGCGCGGTATCTCCTTGCACCTGAGGTCGCCAGGCTGTTTATTCTTTCTTCTTACCTTTGGCCACTCATCCAGATCCGCCTTTGATGGCTTGGGAGGTTGCTCTAATAGCTGATTGGCTCAAAATTCTGCCTATTTTCAGTCCATTCTCCACCATTTGGCTAATTTTAATAGCCTCTGCGAATGGTTTGCTCATAGCTGACATCATATTCTGGAAATAATCAGCCTCATGAGCTTGAAGAAATACCCTGACCATTTTCGCTTCATCCATGGCAGGTTTTACCCTTGACGCCTGTTTATGCCATTTGATTGCATACTCCAAAAAACTTCTTGAGAGCTTCTTCTTTAGATTTGCCAATGAGTTCCTGTCTGGAGCAATGTCTTCATTGTACTTGAACTGTTGAACAAAGTCTCTTGCGAGATCATCCCAGATGTGCTATCGAGAAATATCCTGATCCATGTACACCACTCGGAGGTGATACCCACAAAAATTTCCCCACAGTAAGCCATGAGCAATTCTTCTTTTCCTCCAGCTCCGCGCAATCGGTTGCAGTATTTCTTAGGGTGAGCAATAGGATCACCGTGACCATCGTATTTTTCAAACTTCGGAGTCTTGATCCCATAGGAAAATGCACGTGAGTGAACATGCACAAATTAATATATGACACACTTTTATGCCCACTCATCCCCTGCATATTTTTGAGGCTTTGCTCCAGGCTTCTCATCCTCTTTGCCATTTCTTCATGTTCATGAGTTTTAGGAGTCATTTCCTGTCCCGTTGTGAACTCAAATGGAGGTGGCTGCGAATAAGTATATGCGGGGTACTGAAAAGGCTCCATTTTGGGGGTGAGTGTTTGGAATGTAAAGGTTGAAGGATCAAAAGTGGGCCTAGGCAATGCAGGCTGTGTTGTAGCTAAGTATGGGGGGAGGGGGAGGGGGCGGTAAAGATATTTGGGATTGCATTGGATATGACCATCTGGGGGCGAACCTCTAAAGGTGTTCCCACAGAATGAGCCGAGATGATTTGGTGTCCTAGTGGGATAGTGGGATGATTGGGACAGTAGAAGTTCCACCCATTCTAGGGAAAAGCTTGGGAAATCCGGGAATTGCACTAGGCGGCTCTTTTTCATTTGCCCAGGCGTTCCACATCTCCGTTATACGGAGGTGCAATAGCATATTTTCCTCGACGGTTGCTGATTCCGATGCCGGGATGCCCGAGATTGGGCTCTCGTCTGTGATGGGAATTACTAGCAGAGTGATTTTAAAGACATTCCGATGCTTCTTTTTGATCTGGTGAAGTATGGATGTGAAGCCAGGTTACCACAAAAACCAACCACTGTTTATAAAAACCCTGGACTGGATATTACAAGCAGCAAATGATTAGTTTGAGACAGATAACAGACAGGTGATCGCACGTTGGGGTATGATGCACCTATGCAGTTACACGGGTATCTACATGTCTTGCAACGGTTGCCCGCTTCATCCCGACTTCTTTCTCGTCCCTTCCTATTTCCTTCTTTTATCTTCCACTCTCTTTTCATTTTTCTTTTCCATCTCTTCTTTTTTTCCTGCCTTTTCTTTTGCCATGTTTGTTTCTTGGTTTTCTTATTTTCCCTCTCCTTGTTTCTATTACCACCCCCCCCCCTTTTATTTTTTTCTTTTATTTTAAGATACGATCGAATCTTATGGAGATGACCCCGCATGAATTAGACCAAGCGTAGTTATTTGAAAAACAAGTACCGAAACACATAATCACTTTTTGAGGATTTTCAAATTTCATTAGTAAAACTTCTATTACAAAGATGCTAAATTAATCAGTTTCTTGGAAATAAACTACAGACTCGAAATGAAACAAAATACAGACTCAATGCTTGAAAAGTCAAGAATAGATTAAAGCTTCCATTACTGGGGCCCGCAGGGCATCATTCAGCCTCCCCGCGGGCTTATGTGCAAGACCCCCTTGTAGTTGCTCCGAATTAGTCATTACTTGAAGGACGAAAATCGTCACTAGAGCAAAGAAGGTGATTCGAGTCATATCCTCGAATGCTTGGAATTTCATGGTGATGTAATCACCGATAGTTCTGATCCTCTCTCTGATCCTGCCGTTATCCTGAAGTAATCGCCCTATATGCTGGTTTCGAGCCTCCAACACTTCGGAGTCATGAAAGTGCTGATTTTACAATTGTTGCATGACTTTCTCCATTTGGGCCATAAGCTTATAACAATGTTCCCTATTAGCCTTAAAATCTTTAGCCCGTTTGGCTGCTTCATCCTCAAGATTAATCACTTTTCTTCTTAGACTAGTGATAGTCCCTTCATAGTTTCTTTTCATTTGTTGCACAAACCGTGCCCGCTCTTCCGCTTTCTTTGTTCACTGTTCCTGTAGCTTTACCTACTTGCTTCAGACTTTTTCAAGTCTTCTTGGTATTCGATAACTTTCTTTCTTAGCCCACTTATAAGCCTTTTATCGGCCCGACTTCTTTCTAGGTTGTCGACGGTTGTTTTTATATTTCTGATCTGAGCTTAGAGTGCCTCATTTTCCTGGGCTAGTTTCTTCTTTTCTCCTTCGTCTGCGGCGGCTTGAACGCCATTTTCAAATTGAAGCTCCATGACTTGCCTTTCCAATTTACTTATTCTGGCCCTATATTCATTTTCTTTAGTCAGCCAGTCCCATTGTGGTTGGGCCTCAACAATGAATTGTTAGAGATGTGGTCTTTTCGTGGGTATTTCAGGAACTTGATATCTCTTGCGGAACCATTCAACATATTTAGGGTCCACTTCACCTCTGGCTCGGTCTCGCACTATGGTATTGGGTTCTAGAAATCATAAATCATTCCACATTTGGCGAATTTTTCCTTCTGAAAATGCAGCTTTTGGACCCAACTCAATGGCATGCTTACTTAGATCTTCGTCATTGTGGACGGTTTGGAATTTTCCTAGTTGACGAAGCACCCTGTAGAGAGCATACGGTTGGATGCTCCGAACACCCATTAAGAGGATGAGATGCTTCAGTTGTTGTGTATATTGCTTCAGTAAAAGGGAGCCATCCAAATGCCAATTCAATTTTATCAGCAGTCAGGGCCCTCAGATGTGCAAGCCAAGCTTCCATACCTATAGGGAATTCAATGCCTTCTACCCGGTTTCCAAATTCTTCAATGCAGTTTAGACCGGTCAAACTATAATTTATGTATCCAACTCGGTGACAGATGTGTTCTTGCATCCATAACTGGAGTAACAAATTGCAACCTTGGAAAATATTTCCTCCTTCTCAACAAATGGTCAGGGCTCGGTAGATTTACGACATGATTAAATGAACCACAATGCTGTTAGCCTTTTTGATTGCCGCATCGATCATTCCCACAAGACCTATCTCTATATTGTCATCCTTCCGTGGGCAAAACAAAATACCCATAAAGGCCATAATGAAAGCTAGAGTCCGTGTTACCTCCCATTTATCTTTGTTTCTAGCATGGGTTAGACCGGTGTTCGGTTCTTAAAAACTTTGAGGGCTACCATATCGAAGATACAGAAATTGAAGTGTGCAGTACCCTCCGGCTAGATTTCTGTCTTTGACATCCTGACTAATGCTTAGAAAATCTAGGAATCTGTGAGGGGGCACCGGTCTAGGTGACAGATGATATCGACTTCTGAGATTTCTATTTAGACCCACATAACTCGCTATTTCTTCCAATGTCGGTGTGAGATCGAGGTCAGAGAAAAGGAACACATTGCACGTTGAGTCCCAAAATGGTATTAAGGTTTCAATTATGTCCGACCTTGGCTTGATGTTTAATAATCGGACAAGGCCTCCCCAAACTCTTGTTACTGTTTCCCTTCTACCTTTTCCCAGATCATCCCACCACATATGGAGCTTCAAGGGGATGTCATTAAGGATTGCAAATGGTTCAGTTTCATTCGTGCTCATCATGCACATTTATTTAGGTGATTTAATGAGTTATTTTATTATAAAAGAAACGCAACAATGCTTTTTTTTCTTTGATTTTTTTTTAATTTTAAAAATCATGGCTTTGCATATACGACCCTTTGGCACTTCGAGAAAGAAGGTTGTGCCTGCGAACCGTTGAAAATGAATTAAGGTGGTTGTTATTGCAAAAATAGCCTTCCGACGCCCTTTTGGGGACATTCGACTTTATTTTAAACAAAAATGACATCACCCTACTTATTTGTGACTAAACTCAAAATTTTTTGTTGTTTTTGGTTATTTTTGCAAAAGGCAAGTTGGCCCTGATGGGGGTTGCCTACGTATCTCACATTCGGTGAGAATCAAACTGGCGTAGTTCGAGCAAATTTGTCAAAACCAAAATTTGAAAAACGAACTTTTCTTTTCTTTTATATTTTTCATAAGTCCGGCAGAGTTTCAACACTATTTTGAACATTATTTGGGCTGGAATTTTATTAAAAATGGCCCAAATTTGGTCCATAAATCTTCAAATTTCTCTTTTTTTAATTCCTTTCATTTTTCTTTCATTTTTTCATTTTTCTTTTGTTTCAAAAATATTAAAACTCCTAAATTAACTACAAATCTCAATTTTACCTATAAGATGCAAACCAATCCCATATAATTATTATCAAAACAAAATTAAAGAAAAAGTCAGTCACCTAAAACATTCAAAAATTAAAATTAAGAGAGTAATGACCTTAAGCTCCCAAATTAGTGAAGCCTCATTTTTTACTAGAGAATTTTATATTTAATTTTTTGAAAAACCAATGTTTTTAACCAAAAAAATGTAAGATCTTTATGTAAAGAATGATTAAATAGTGATCATTTAGTATTTTTATACTTTGTCATGAATATACTTTTTTCCCTCCAGTCTCATAACTTCTAGAATCATGCAATATTGTTTTCAATTTCTATTATTTTTTCTTTCAATTTAACATTTGTTATTTTTATAATATAGATTTTGTTTTTATATTATATATTAATTTATATGTTGAGTTTGTCAAATAAAAAATATCAATGAGATTACTTATTTATACAATTTTAAAAAGAAAAAGAGGGAATAAAACGTTAATACAATCTCAACATGGAGCTCTTTAAAACACTATTTCAAAAAATGATTAGATAGATTGTGTTATAAATAGAACTCTAATTAGAGTGAATGTCTATTTTATAGAAGAGTTCTACTTTGAGCTAAGTCTTTTCTCTTCCTATAAATAGAGGGGTCTTACCCCATTGTAAATCATCCCAAAAGTATCAATAAAAATACTCCTCTCTCTACTTTTCTCTCTATTGTTCTTGTTCTTATATTATTTCATTACACGTTATCAGCACGAGTCTCTAACCAATTGAATTTAATATTCAGCAATTATCGCTCTCAGAATCTCGAGTTGCAATCAGATTCATCCACTCTAATTCGTGTTCCGTCGTTTGGATTTTTCTATTTGAGTGAAACGAGATTTGTGATATTTTGGTTTCTGAAATTCTTCAATATTTTTTTTTTCTCGTTGTTTACTTTTGTTTTCTTTTTGAAGGTGAATTTCCAAGCAAAAGAGTGTAATAACGATTGCTACTGCTCCATATGAGAATTTCAATACGAAAAAATAGAAGAGATGGTATCATCATAAAATAATGCAACGGGATGGAAACTCAAGAGGTATATTTGATATCACAACATTTATTGGTATACCTTAAAGGTAAGTAATTTACTTCTCCCTTTCAAATTCTTGAAATTCTACGATTTGATTTCATATACAAACATAGACAACAAAGTTTGATTATAACTTTAATGGAGTTTGTAAGAAATTACACTCACATGAAGTGGTAAAATTTCTATGCCTTGCCATGATCAAATTCATGTATGATTGTGGGCAAAGAATTAAAAAATCCGTCCAATTGAATTTGCTCCATTCTCTTTAGAGAATGTGGTAGCAGTATGTGATAAGTCTGAAAGAAGATAAAATTATTACCATGAAGGTATCAATGGATGTGGACGTGGCAATAGACGGAATTATAATCGTCATCATTGTGATAATGAGAATAATAAAGATTCTCAAAATAATCTTTCACTTTATGAAAGTAATATGTGACATGAGATTGTATATAGCACATACAGATGATTATGATCCATTCCCTGAAGTGAATGTGATAATTGTAATAAAGCCCGTAAGAATGGACACGTTCTTGATGTAATTTTGTTTTATGTCTGACATTATGAAAAGAAAGTTCGTTGCCCTTGAAATTTCGGGCAAGAACTATATGACATGGGTGTTGGATGCTGAAATCCATTTGGATGCATTGGGTCTTGGAGACGCCATTAAAGACAGAAATAATGCATCCACCCAAGACTATGCTAAGGCCTTGATTTTCTTGCGCCATCACCTTGATGAAGGTTTGAAACTGTGCTAAGTGTTAGATAAAGCGCTTAACGCTAGAGGGGGGTGAATAGCGTTATAATAAAATTTAGCGTAAACTTGCTGAAATTAAAATTTGCAGGAAATAAATAAGTGCGTTAAATAAACAAAAATGAAAGAACGTATCGATATATTCTGGTTCACCACAACACGTGGCTAGTCCAGTCCCCGAGAGACTCTCTCGAGATTTTCCACTAACTTGTTAAGCTTACGGGTGCTCAACAAACCTTTACAACTTAAGGACACAAGCCTTAACACATTTGCTCGGAGATACAACACTCCAAGACTTCAACCAAGGAAACACAAGTTCCTTACAACAAGAGAATTACAATTCTCTTACAAGTGTATAAAACACTAAACACTCAAACAAAATACTCCTTAATGAGTAGATATGAGTAAAAGAAGTAAGCTCTAGATCACAACAACTTTGGACAAGAATATGGCTCTCAAAAGCTTTATGAAATTGAATATAAATGATAAACAAAAGTATGCAATCTTATAGCAATGTAATGATCAGTTGTAGTATGATGTTGTGTTTAAAACACTGAAATGAAGCTGTATTTATAGTTGAAAAACTTGGCATTACCGTTGCCTAATTGCCAATTAAGAGTTGCTGATTTTACTCAATGACAATCGATTGTCAAACCCCAACAATCGATTGTCTGCCAGTCAGATCAAAATTCAATCCCAGATTTTACGCTTGATAATCGATTACTTACAATCCATAATCGATTACTGGCAATGTTCAAAAAATCCTTTCCAGATTTTACCACAAACAATCGATTGTCCAGAATCAACAACCGATTACTCAGCAACGTTCAAAAAATCTTTTCCGGATTTTAATCAAAACAATCGATTATACAAAATCAATAATCGATTACCCAATAACGTTCAAAAAAATTTTTCCGGATTTTAATCAAAACAATCGATTATACAGAATCAATAATCGATTACCTGACGGTATTTGAAAACTTTACGACAACGGTCAGCTTCACAATCGATTGCACAAAGTCAACAATCGATTACTTATCAGTTTTTGAAAAACATTTTAGACACTGTCTCTTTGATAATCGACTGTCCAATGTAACAATCGATTATTTAATAAATTTGAAAATCACTGGAAGACACTGTCTCAACATAATCGATTGCCATTAGTTCATAATCGATTATTCTGAGTTTTGAAAAACTTTGATGGACACTGCCTCAGTTACAATCGATTGTCATTAGTTCACAATCGATTGTCATGCAGGTTTGAAAAAACCTGATGCTCACTGTCTTACTCACAATCGATTGTCATTAGTTCACAATCGATTATCATAAGTACATAATCGATTATCTTAGTCCAGATTTTTAAGGCATGTCTAAAAATTATTTTGACTACTGTAAATATGCATGATTTAAAATCATTTGACATTAAATTAATTATGCATGATTTTGGAAAATAGTTTTATGAGAGAAGCCATGTTACGAGTCAAGTTGTAGGATCAAGATCACAATTAAGAATGACTCAATTAAACTATAAAACTTTGTCTTGAGCTTGAATCTCGTTGTATATCAATTGTGCGCTTGTTTCTTGAACTTCGTCATATATCAATTTTCGCTTCGTTTGTCATTCATCAAAACCTATACAAAAGAACACACGTTTTAGTATATTGCATTGAGAACGTGTTTCCAACACTAAGGCCTTGATTTTATTGCGCCATCACCTTGATGAAGGTTTGAAACTGTGCTAAGGCCTTGATTTTCTTGCGCCATCACCTTGATGAAGGTTTGAAACTGTGCTAAGGCCTTGATTTTCTTGCTCCATCACCTTGATGAAGGTTTGAAAATTGAATATATCACAGTCAAAGATCCACCTATCTTGTGGAATGGCTTAAAGGACAGATATGACAACCTGAAGTTGGTCACTCTGCCACAAGCACGATGCGATGAGAATCCAAGAGCAAATAGTTCATAAACTATATATTATCGCTGCGGTGGAAAAGGGCACTGGGCGAAAATTTGCCGTGTACCAAGACATTTGGTTGAGCTTTATCAAGCATCTCTAAAAGATAAATGCCCTGAAACCAATTCTGTCTCTGACGACAATTTTAACATCACCCACTTGGATGTGGCAGACTTCTTTGAGCACCCTGAGGGGAAAATAGACCACTTAATTGGTGATGGATCTGTAATGAAGGAAGATGAAATTGTTTGATTTTATTTTACTTATTTGTATTAGTTAGTGAATAAACTAATAATCATTAGTATCAGCTCGTATTAGTTAGTTTATGATATAATGTTAGTATTAGCTCTTTAGAATGTTTCAATATGCTTAAATTTCGAAGACATTTTTACTTCCCAGTAAAGTTAGTCGATCAACTAATAAGTTAGTCGACTATCTAATATTTCGTATTAAAAACTGGATTTTTCGCAAGCTAAGTTAGTCGACTAACCAGTTTAGTTAGTCGACTAACCTGATGACTGTTTACTAAGTTAGTCGAATAACTAATTAGTTATTCGACTAACCAATATTTCGCATTAAAACTAGATTTTTCCGCAAGGCTATTTAGTCGAATATCAGGTTTAGTTATTCGAATAACCTAATAACTGCTTCCCAAGATAGTCGACTATCAACTCAGTTATTCGAATAACCTCAACAGATTCTGAAAATATTGTTTAAATATGAAACAAACGGATTGAATTTGTTTATTCTCATGTTCGTATATTTTCTTTTGTTGTCAACCATGGGAATTAAATTGATTGAAGGCTCCGGAAGAGCAACTATAACTCTGCCTAAAGGAACAATATTTATCATAGAGAATGCAATGTTCTCCTCCAAGTTTAAGAGGAACTTGTTGAGTTTTTAAGATATCATTCAAAATGGACATCATGTTGAGACAATAGATGAGAATAATCTTGAATACCTCATTTACTCATGAAAACGAGGCTGCCCACTTCGGTTTGGGGTCACGCCATTTTGCATGCAGCAATGCTAGTTCGTCGGCTGCCCACTTCGGTTTAGGGTCACGCTATTTTGCATGCAGCAATGCTAGTTCGTCTCTGACTGACGAATTGTCACAAATATTCCCCGTTGCAATGAGTTTTGGGTCATGAACCCAATATATCCCATTTAAGAATCTTTGGATGCGCAGTATATGTGCCTGTAGCACCACCATACCGCACCAAAATGGGTCTGCAAAGAAGGTTAGGAATATATGTTGGGTTTTGAATCGCCCTCCATTATTCGCTACCTCGAAACATTGACAGAGGATTTGCACACTGCACGATTTGCAGACTGTCAATTCGATGAGACACTTTTTCCAAAATTAGGGGGAGAAGTTGGTGAAACCAAACCGGAAATTTTGTGGAAAAATGCATCATTATCTCATCTTGATCCACATACCTCTATTTGTGAAAAAAAGGTGCAAAATATTATCCATTTGCAAAGAATAGCAAATCAAGCATTTACAGATTTGAAAAGGATAACAAAATCACATATCCCCGCAGTGAATGCGACAACATCTGATTCACGAATACATATTCATTATTGGAAGAATATGAACATGAAATTGGTATTGAATATACCTCACTCACCCCTAGAAGGAGGTTTGAGATGATATATGAAAATAATGTCATTATTATGGCATGAATGATCGTTGGTCATGTACCTATTGTACGCCAAAATATTTTGGAAATATGACTATTAAAAGACAACGATAATGCAAGAAACATATCTTGCATATAATTTTGACCATGACCATAATGGTATAACTTTCTCTTTAAAAGAGATATTCACCACATGGATGTTGATGACTGTGGTAGTACAAAATTAATTGAGAGCTCTAGAAGAGCCAATTATTACTATGTTGGAGAAACGCAATTGATTACCAATAAGGTATTGTGTGGTAGTAAGTCTCAAAGAAACTTATTCAGTTTTCAAAGTATATGCGAAAGCATTGATTATATTGAGACTATAAATAAAGGAAAGATTTGATATCTTCTATTACTACAACTTGTAGCGGGATAATTTGTATATGAAAAGCTACCCGCTTTATTCTCCAGTTTGTACTACACAAACAAAAGAATGCCACAATAAAGTGGATATTTATTGGTATAAAAACCCATACCATAATAAACTTGAAGTTTATTGATAATTGCACATGTCATGGTGTAAATTTGAAGTTTATCAATATTGATAATTTATTCAGTTGGTATTCGGGTTAGCCATCTCATTTTAAGTATGATGTGCAGTAATAGAGAATTCACATGGGTAAATATTAAAGAACTAAAATGTTCTTTACGAATTCTCTTATATTACTTGTTCTCATTAATTGATTGACCAACTAAAGAGTTCGGGTTGAATCCCATAAATTCTGGAAATATCAAAGGTGAATATGAGCCCATTCACCTGCCATGTATACCACATATGATGCATCTATGATATGGTTACATGCGCGATTGTTATTAACCTGCAGCCTGGCCGGTGCTTGTGAGGTAAATTGCTCAGTAATCTAACTTCGAGCATAATTTCCAGATTTTCTATTCAAGATAGTTCATCTTGATAAGTTGGTTTATATCATAGTTGGTTTAGCAAGATAATTATTGAGTGCCTCCACTTAATAGCTAAACTGTTTCTTATGAGAACAAAGTTATATATATCAGTTTGATATACGTTGTATACAAGAGTATATTATATTCTTCCCTCACAAGTGGTTCAGGGTCAGGAACCAAATAATTTCATCTTATTATTATTGATGTGCGGTGTATATTTTCATTAACACCATAATGCACAAAGATGGACTCTCAAAGTTGAGGAAACAAGTTAGCTTTTCTAACATGAGGGGGAGACATGATAAACACTTGAGAAAAGGTTACATGGGATGAATTATCATTTGTATATATAGATCCTCGAATATCATAATATGAACCTGAAGTTCATAAAGGGATAATTCAATTGCAACATATTGCAAAGCATGCTATACGCATTTGCTGACCCAAAGAAAGTAACTATATTCTCACTGTAAATGCTCATATTAAGTCCCAGAAGGACAAAGTCTTTGATACGCTTAAAGTGTATAGACAAATCGGTTTCAAAATAACTTCTTAATAAAGAAGATGAGCAAATGATCAAAGTGATCATAATGGGGAGGCAAGTGATCTAGAAGATCACATGACACAACACTTCATAAAATCTCATGAGAGATTCAGGTACCTGAATATATGGATAAAGAGATCTCCATGTTATGTCTTTATGAAAATTTACTGGAACCGATATAAAATGTTCGTCGACGACATCTATGATAGCGCTAAATATCGATGAGGATCTTATGTTTGTCGAATACAAACAAAAATATTGGCTAAATGGAAGAGATACAATTCAAGCAGAATTGATTCCATATGAAAGGCATGAAGTTTTGGACATGTAGTTCAAAACTTGAAAGTATAAAGTCAATGATTGAAGTTGCTTGAAGCATATACAATTCTTGGTCCTGAAGTACCACATCCTAAGTGCAACTTGTGTACATATATATCTTGCTATAACTATAAGCATGATGGCATCGAGAATACCTCTATGGAGATATTGAAGAGTCATTCCACGACATTATATGAAGATGTTCATATCTATCAAGAATGATAATTTCAAGGTGCGGAATATTTATTCAAATCAATATGGCTGATTTATTTATCAAATCTCTACAAAAGATCGTTTTGAAGATGGTGCACAAGATTGGAATGCAAATGCTCAAGGATGTGAATTGATGTTCTTTTCAGGGGGAGTTAATGCGCGTTGCACTCTTTTTCCCTTACAAGGTTTTGTCCCACTGGGTTTTCCTTGCAAGGTTTTTAACGAGGCAACCAATAGGCGCATATTCAAACATGTGTAATCTTTTTCCTTTTCTATAAAATTTTCCCATTGGGTTTTGTTTTAGTTAAGGTTTTAACGAGGCACATTATAGAATAGACATTCAAGGGGGAGTGTTATAAATAGAACTCTAATTAGAGTGAATGTCTATCTTATAGAAGAGTTCTACTTTGAGTTAAGTCTTTTCTCTTCCTATAAATAGAGGGGTCTTACCCCATTGTAAATCATCCAAAAGTATCAATAAGAATACTTCTCTCTCTACTTTTCTTTCTATTGTTCTTGTTCTTATATTATTTCATAACAGATTGTCTGTATTGTCAATTGATAAAGAATTATTAAAAGAAACTGATTGTGAAAAATTATTGACCACTTTACATCGCAACAAGTTAGAAAATAAATTTTACATAAAATAATGTATAATTCCTAAATATAAAAAAACTGGAGGTATCTAAATAGCGTTTGGCTATAGGTTTCCTAATCTGCTAAAGTCTAATAGCTGTTTGGCAAGCTTCTCCAAAGCCAAAACTACTTTTTTCTTTAAAAAAAAAAGTATTCATTGCACTCTCAGCTATAGCTGCTTTTCAACACCATTACGTCTATATTTACTTAATGTATACGAATACACATACTCGTCGGAGGAACGTTTCACTTGCCGTTGATTGATTTCGAAATGGCATAGTTTCGATTCAGAAGCGCAAAAATCGAATCCTGAGAGTAGTTTTGAGATGATGGACGAGGGTTTAGAGAGGGAAAGGGACCGGGAAAATGGCAGATTAGCGTCTATGGATTCGGTTGAATCACGCTGGGTATTTCAGGACGAGGATGATTCGGAGATTGATAGTGTTGATCGCGATACTGTGGATGGAGATGGCGATTCGACACCGCTAAATGGCTTGGAATTGGACTCTGATGATGAGGATAATGCGGAGCAGAAGCTGATCCGTACTGGTCCTCGTATTGATTCGTTTGATGTGGAAGCTCTTGATGTTCCCGGTGCTCAAAAGAACGACTATGAGGTGAATTTTCGATAATTTCTTTATTTGCACTTGCTATTAATCCTACTAATTTTTCTAGAAGCTTCTTATACTTTTAGTTTATACCTTCCAGACTAATGGAGTATAACAATAACTGCGCCTTAGGAGTAAACTATTTGTGATAAGCTATATGAAACTTCTACATCCGGTCACTTTATTTGGGCCAATGTCATTCCAAATTGATTACTGAAAAAAGTTGAAAAATTTGACAGCTGCTGGTGCAACTCTTTATTGCTGTTCTTTCTTTACATGATCAACCTGTCATAGAATTTATTTGCCGTGAGATCATTTTCTTAACAACAACAAAAGAAGGAACTGAAATGTGGAGTCTGTTGATGCTCATTTGATGTACTAGAGGTAGATAAACAGAAGGCTACAAGAACTTTAATAAAAGGACATAAAGAGTTAGTCAAGCTTACAGAAAGAAGCATGAACCTCAAGCTTGTTTAAGCCTTTTACGAAGAAGGAAAGAACAGACAAAGTTGTTGAACTGGATCTAGGTGCGTGCCTAGCTCTTTTCTTAGTAATCAGAGAAACATTTATCTTTTTTCTCCTATTCAGTTTATGAAAATTCTCTCAGTAAATCTGCAAGCTGATATTTCCTTCAGCTACTGAAACTTTGCACTCCATCCCATTAAATTAATGCATTTAATCATGCATTTTACAGCTCACCAATGCCGATTTATTTCACGTAATCAATCTTGTTTGCATTTCTGACAGTTAATCACGAGACACTCTCACTTAGTGCTGTTTTAATCTGACTGGAAGTTTCACCTTTTTGACTAAGCTAATGCCCTTTGTCCAAGTTTACAACCTGCCATAGCTTGATATAGTTTCTTTACCAAAAATGACATGTAAATACCAGTAACCTTCTCGTTAGAGACAAAAACAATTCCAATCTAGATCGAGACTAGCCCAGAAGTCATTTGATTGCTAAAACCTGTAGCAAATTTAGGTGTCAAATGACTATCCAGCAAACTAGAAGCTTTGTGCAGAAGAATGAGTATTTCAGCCGGAAGAAATGGCTGAATGCTCTGACAGTGACTGTCATTGCCTGCGAATCTTTTAAAAGAAAAATGATGCTGCCAGAAAAATAGGCTAATATCAAGGCGCAAAAGGGGCCAAGAATCTCTTATAGTGGTTTTTCACTTTTTTGTTATCCACAGTACCTTACCATTTAAAAAAAAGGGGCCAAGAATCTGCCGGCTAGTATTGCTACAAGATAAATGGTAATGCTTCACACATGAGCTAACACCAGCTAGTCACAATGGGTAAGTCAGGTACTAATAACAAATACTAGAAAGATGATATAGTTACTACAAGCTTATATGTTGGCATTTCCTTCAAAAAATCTGGAAACTTGTTTTGTATGATTTCTTTTTACCATTTTTTTTGCAAAAGCTATTTTTGAACTAAATACCAAGTCAGGCACTACTAATAGATATCAATTTTCATTTGGAAAACTGATAAAACTTTTCTTTCTTGATGTTTGGTTGAAAATAAGTTTTGCAAATAAGTTTTATTGTTTTTTTTTTGCAAAAACCCTTCTCCATTTTTTTTGGCAATAACTCTTCTTCAAAATTTGAAGCAACACCACCTAAAAACTGAAAATTTCTTCTTTCTCGTTGTTTGGTTGGTATTTTTTCTAAAAGATTTTATTTGCAAAGATCTCTTCTTCAAATTTTGATGCAAATGCCACCTAAGATCTTGACTGCGTCAACCGCCGATCAGTGATAGACTTAATATGAGAACCTTCACCTGCAAATTGCCTTTGGCTTTGTCTAATGGTTCCTTTTTCTATCAAACACTAAAACCACAAAAAGCGTTAAGATTCTGTTGGATTTTTAAGCGCAAAGAGCTCATGAAGTGCGAGCTTTAATGAAAAAGGTGCAATTAAAAACTACATGTAATGCAAGAACATAACAATAAGCAACAACAACAACAACCCAGTATATTCCCACTTAGTGGGGGTCTGGAGAGGGTAGTGTGTACGCGGACCTTACCCCTACCCCGGGGTAGAGAGGCTGGTTCTAAATAGGCCCTCGACATCCTTCCCTCCAAGAACTTCCCACCTTGCTCTTGGGGAGACTCAAACTCACAACCTCTTGGTTGGAAGTGGAGGTTGCTTACCATCAGAACAACCCCTCTTGTCAAAATAACAATAAGCAAAAACAACAATTATTTGGACAAAAGAATTGAAAAGAATTATTGGAATAGCTATTGTGTAGTGTTTTCTTCTTCAATACAAACCCTATAGGTGATTGGTGATGAGATGTAAGCCTTAGCTGCTTGGTGCCTGAACTAAAGCATTGCCCAAGGGAGGCGAAGCACTCACCCTAGTTTGCACCTTGCTTCAGGACTGAAGCATGCCTCAAACAAAGCCTTTGACAACACTGCTTTTTATCTTAACTTCATTGGCAAAGGTCCTTTCCAGGGAATGCTAGCTTTTATTTGACATATGTTTTGTCCAAACTTGCTTGATTTGATTTTGAACAACAAATGCAGAATTATCTAAATTTAGTGTGTATTTTGCAGGATGTCTCAGCGGGTAGGACAATCCTGTTGGCTTTTCAGACTCTTGGAGTTGTTTTTGGCGATGTGGGAACAAGTCCCTTGTATACCTTTAGTGTGATGTTTAGTAAGGCCCCGGTCAATAGCAATGAAGATGTTCTTGGTGCATTATCCCTTGTTTTATATACCTTAATCCTCATTCCCTTAGTTAAATATGTCCTTATTGTTCTTTGGGCCAACGATGACGGTGAAGGTAAGCTATCATTTAAACTGGCTAATTGTTTCATGGCATTTACCACATTACACTTTATGTTTTGTGTCTTCCGATTTATTCAATTAGTTGGTTAATAACTGCAGGTGGTACCTTTGCTTTGTACTCATTGCTTTGTAGGCATGCAAAGGTTAATCTTCTCCCCAATCAACTTCCATCAGATGCCCGCATATCAAGCTTTAGACTAAAGGTGCCATCTCCAGAACTTGAGAGATCTTTAAAACTAAAAGAAAGACTAGAAGCTTCAGTGACATTGAAAAAACTTCTTCTGATCTTAGTTCTCGCTGGCACTTCAATGGTGATTGCTGATGGTGTTGTTACACCTGCTATGTCAGGTATCCCTAGTACATTTTACAAATTCTTTTGGTTCGGAGAAGTGGATGGTTTCTGTATTATGGTTCTCTGAGTTCCTTTTTCTTTTGTATAAATTAGCCTTCCTTGTTTCTTTGTTGTGCTTGATGTTAGTTTTAAACTATTGTTGATGCAGTAATGTCTGCTGTTGGTGGCTTAAAAGTCGGAGTTTCTGGGGTTAAGCAAGGTAATACTATCTGTACAAAATTTTCACTTTCTGAAATAGATAGCATTGCCATTTTTATTGACCTATTACTCTGTTAGTTATAAAAGATTCACAAACTGAAATAGTCTTACAAAATGTTGTGCTCATAATTTTCATTATACCACTACCCCTTTAAGGACATCTGTGAAAATTGGAAATATATATAGAAAGTAAGCACTCTTTGCAAGATGACACATGCTAATCAAGAAATGGTTCAAATTTGCTTTATATTCTGATAGTCTACGGGTAACAAGGTGTAAACTTCACTGCCATCACCTAGCTCAGTAATTGAAGGATTTTCTGGTTATGTTGCATGTTGCAACAGCAGCAACAACAACAACAACAACCCAGTATAATCCCACTTAGTGGGGTCTGGGGAGGATAGTGTGTACGCAGACCTTGCCCCTACCCTTGGGTAGAGAGGCTGTTTCCAAATAGACCCCCGGCATTCTTCCCTCCAAGAACTTCCCACCTTGCTATTGGGGAGACTCGAACTCACAACCTCTCGGTTGGAAGTGGGGGTTGCTTACCGTAAGAGCAACCTCTCGGTTATGTTGCATGTTGCATTGCTGAGTATTCAGAACTAAGATTGCTAAAGGAAGATGGGGGAAACTCCTTGCCGAGGGCCTGTGCACCCCCGGGATTAGTCGGGGCTCGAAGAGACTCGAGCACCCGGTGCAAAATAAAAAAAAAGGTTGCTAAAGGAAGACTATGCGTGTGATATGAGATGTCTCCATCATGCCCTTAATATAGACCTAATTATATCATCTGATGATGTAGTGATTTTACTAGCCTTTTATTTTTGGATTGTCATATCTAATGCTGTTGAAGTTTGATGTGGGATTGTTATTATTGCACAATTAGTGCACATCGCTCAATGAATTTGGTTGCATGAAGGGGATTCTTGTGAGTTATTGGCTTGCTGGTAAAATTGAAGATGTGATAATTTGGGCCAACACTGATTTATAAAAAGCTCATTTTTTGAATATCATTTGAGCAGAAAGTGCTAAAACTAAATCCTGAATACTTTCTAATATCAGACAAGTAAATGAATTCCATTCACTCTTTTATAATTTTCACCTTCAAGCCCTTTTGTTTCAAGTTTCTTAGATTTTGTTTTCTTTTGCAGATCAAGTAGTGATGATCTCGGTGGCATTTCTTGTAGTTCTCTTCAGCGTACAGAAGTATGGGACAAGTAAAGTGGGTCTTGTTGTTGGTCCTGCTTTGTTTATATGGTTTTGTTTCCTGGCTGGTATTGGTGTCTACAACCTCATTAAGTATGATTCTCGTGTTTGGAGGGCATTTAATCCTGTTCACATATACTATTATTTCATGCACAACTCAACAAAGGCCTGGTACTCTCTTGGTGGTTGTCTTTTGTGTGCAACAGGTAGACACCTGAGAACTGATTCTTTTTGATTTTTGACAATGTAATTTGATGGTCAGAAAACTAAAGGGATGGTTCTATGCGTTTTTCTTTCGATGGGGTTTAATTGAGTTGAGTCAAGAGGGTTGATGTTTGCTCCACTGAGCTTGATTTCTGAATGTTGGACTTCTCTATTCTCTTCATATTGGCACATCATGAGATGTATTTGCACTTTACTTCATTAACATTTTCCTGCAAACTTATTATCATGAGATGTATTTGCACTTTACTTCATTAACATTTTCCTGCAAACTTATTGCTAAGAAACATCATTTTTAACCTATCCATTTCTTATTTTCTCTCCCCCCGGGGGGGGGGGGGGGTGAGATGGATTTTTAAATGGATAAACCTTTAAACGTGGCATTGATATTGGTGCACAGTATTTTCCTTTCTTCTTGTACCACCTGGACAAAGATAGCTTTTGCTTATCTGTTGTATCACCCTTTTTTCTCGAAGAGTTTGTTTGGGCTTATAAAATGCATAAACAGATCGAATGACCGATTATCTCCTTTTTGAGTTTCTAGGATATGTTGCGTTTATAATTTTTCCATTATAGCCTGTTCTTTTATATATTTTCCGAGATATAAAGCTGATCACTAATTCTGAAATTCAGGTTCAGAGGCAATGTTCGCAGATCTTTGCTATTTTTCGGTGAGGTCAGTTCAGGTATGCAGCATGAGACTTTTTTGGTGGAAATGAGTGCTGCAATTAATATAAACAATAGATTCATGCATTTTTGGGATATAACCCTGCCCCCCTCTTTTATGTCACCAATGATGTCCAATTTGACAGATGGTTATTGATTTTATAACGTTGTTTAATTTACAGCTTACATTTATGTTCCTTGTGCTGCCATGCCTTCTATTGGGATACCTTGGTCAAGCTGCTTACCTGATGGAGAACCATGCCGATACAACACAAGCTTTCTTCTCTTCTGTGCCAAGTAAGTTTCTAGTCCTGTAGCACTCACTCAGACAACATCTTGTTTTGTAATTAATTTTGGAAAAATTATGAGAATAACGATGGGAGACATAGTAATATTTATCGAAATAGAAGTGTCATGATTGTGTAGTTTTCATTACAGATACATTTCTGAATATAAAAGGGCAGACAGACAAATTATTCTTTGGGTGAAATTCTGCAATTGTATGCAGGTGGAGCTTTCTGGCCTGTCTTCTTGATTGCCAATATAGCTGCTTTGATTGCCAGTAGAGCAATGACCACAGCAACTTTTTCTTGCATTAAGCAATCCACAGCTCTAGGCTGCTTCCCTCGCCTTAAGATTATTCATACATCTCGAAAGTTCATGGGTCAGATTTATATCCCAGTCATGAACTGGTTTCTTCTGGCATTGTCTTTGGTGTTGGTCTGCTCTATCTCAAGTATATATGAGATTGGAAATGCATATGGTAATCTTTTTCTCTTTAGACCTTGCAATTTCGTTGCTGATTGCTCTCTCTGTTTTACCTTAATGCTTATTGTTTGTTGTGATGTGCACATGGAGCTTCCTGATAAATATTTGAAAGTTGGTAGATACTGATAAGAATGGACCTTGGCCCTAACTCAACCCCAAAAGCTAGCTTATGAGGTGAGGATTGCCCAAGCATATAAGGAGACCAAGGACCTCAAATCACTCCGATGTGAGACAACTCAACACCCCCCCTCACGCCCATATCTCTGGAGCATGGACAACATAAATGGGGCCCAACATCGGTAACAATAAATTGGGATGGGCCTGGCTCTGATACCATGATAAGAATGGATCTTGGGCCTAACTCAACCCCAAAAGCTAGCTTATGTGGTGAGGATTGCCCAAGCCATATAAGGAGACCAAGGACCTCAAATCCCTCCGATGTGGGACAACTCAACAGATACAAAATTGAAATACCTTGTCCATCTAGTGTCTTGCTATTTGTTAACTTGTCTCCCGATGTAACCACTGCATAATCGTTGTGCTTCTTTTGCTTATATAAGATGGTCGCTTATTAAAAAAAAAAGATCTACCATCTTGTTAACTTGTTATTACATTGATTTGTCAGATGTTCAGAATTAAAATCCTTGGAGACGCAGTGTGTTTTCAAACTCATTTGTGAAAATCTACAGTGTCGTACTATCTTTCAATATTGTATTTTTATCTTTCAAGTTATCAATGCCAAAATTTGAAGATGACAGGAAACACGTGTAGAATGTTTGACAAAGTGCTGGTTTGTTGTCATTGAAACCCTAATTCTCATGCATCAAATGCTCTACATATTCTTTTGCGGTATAGTCCGTTTGAAGTGTGTAGTATATCTACAATGATCGATTTGTTCATGAAGAAATTTAATGTACCTCTGGTATGAAGAGTTATTACTTGTGAACTATGGTAGGCAGGAGAAATCATTCTTGTAGTTGTTGGATTTCAATTTAGAGTTGTGTCTTTTTTTGATGAAAAACATAAGGTGCTTCCAAGTTTTCATCAAATGATTTATTGACTGCCTCGTTGATTTCTTATGCAAACCCTGTTTGACAGCCGTAGCGGAGCTTGGAGTGATGATGATGACAACAATATTGGTTACTATTGTTATGCTTCTGATATGGCAGATCAACATCTTAATTGTGCTCAGTTTTCTCATTATATTCTTGGGATCGGAGTTAACATTCTTCTCATCTGTTTTATGGAGTGTGGGAGATGGAAGTTGGATTATACTTGTCTTTGCTGTAGTCTTGTTCCTGATTATGTACATCTGGAATTATGGAAGCAAGCTGAAGTATGAAACTGAAGTCAAGCAAAAGATGTCTATGGATTTGTTGCGGGAACTGGGCCCCAACCTTGGAACTGTCAGAGCTCCTGGAATTGGCTTGCTTTATAATGAACTAGCAAAGGGAATACCAGCCATATTCGGACACTTTCTCACCACTCTACCTGCTGTGCATTCCATGATCATTTTTGTTTGTATAAAATATGTTCCTGTTCCAGTTGTACCTCAGAATGAAAGGTTCCTGTTCCGGCGAGTCTGCCCCAAAAGCTACCACATATTCCGTTGTGTTGCCAGGTATACAAAACTTCCCTGTTTTGCCTAGTGCCTTCACTACATAGACCAACTGACGTGAAAGAGAGCTAGAACAAATCTACACACTTGCGCAAATCTGGAGGCCAACCTTTTTTTGGTTAAAGCTTAAATTTTGTTAACCAAAGTATCAAATGTATACACCGCCTGCTCTTTGGACTCTAGAGACAGGTCTTACAAAAATAACCAAAGAGAACAGCTACTATCTATTGGCCTCATAGTAGGTAATGTAGGCTAACCAGCTAATAGCTATCAATGTATTCTACTGCTATAGTTACTCCTATTACACAATTAGTTAGGGTACCTATCTAGTCTTTCTAGTCCTTGTTTCCACTTGCTTTGTCAATGTGCACTTGTAGGATAATTTCTCTGATTCTATCACTACTATCTCAATTGATTTGTTGGAATCTTCTGCTGTTCATGTGGTACACTGCTGCTGCTAATAGGAGGTTTGCCCCAGATGTCCTTAGAGTATGAGCATTCAAAGAATAAGTGGCTACGTGTCTCAGCTGTTCCTGTAGAGCATAAGACACATGCATATGGTACTTGAATTCCCCAGATTAGTAACCTGTCAGTTGTTGCAAGTCGTTTCTGAACTGCCATCCAAAGTATGAAGGAGTGTCTAGGAATTAGTCCTCTGCTCATTACCAAGGACCTCCATAACACCTTTTGATATTGTGGCATGCTAGCAGTATATGCTTTCTTTATTATAAATTTGTCATTAGAAGTATGTGAATTCAACTCTGCAACTCCAGTTGTTAGCCAATTCCGAGCATCAAACACTTTCCTCACTACCATGAGGCTTGTTTTGGGGTAGGTATTAATGTCTAGATCCTTGTCCTTTATGTAATGTGTATGCACTCACAGTACCCACAACTTGTCTTTCTTCTGAGTGATGGCCCATAGTAGCTTTGCTTATAGCTGCTTTGTTCCAAAGAAATAGGTTTATAACATTCAAACCTCCTGTAGACTTGAGCTGGCAAACTGTATCCCATGCTACAGGATTTCTCCTGCTGTTTTCTTCAGTTCCATGCTATAAGAAGTTCCTACGTACTGCAGTCACCATGGTCAGAACCTTTTTGGGAAGCAGGAACACTTGTGCCCAGTAGGTTTGCATTTCAAAGAGTACATTCTTGATAAGTTGTACTCTGCGTGCATATGAAAGCCATCTGGAAGTTCACCTTTTAACTCTGGCCACTATCTTATCCACTAGGCGCAAACACTCACTTATAGTAAGTTTCTTGTGGTTAAGGCTATTCCTAAGTATTTGAAAGGGCTGGAGGCCAACCTTATTAAGACTGTTGCATGACAGATGGTTAAATGAATGTGTGGCAGACAGTTACCTTTGAGAAGCTGGAAATTTCTTAAATCTTTAGGGCAAACCTATGTGTATGATGGTTAATCCTTTTCTGTAAACAAATAATGGCTAAACGACCAGCTTATCTTTGTATGCCCTCTGCTTTAGATGCTTATAAATTTTAAACAGTTTCCTGTCATAATATCTGCATATTGATGTGCATTCAAGTTTTCTTGGCTACTAATTTTGTCTGTCCAATACTTTGGACCCACAGATATGGGTACAAGGATGCTCGTAAAGAAAATCATCACACTTTTGAGCAACTGCTCATTGAAAGTCTCGAGAAGTTCATACGCAGAGAAGCTCAGGAACGATCACTTGAAAGTGATGGCGATGGTTCGGACTCGGAAGAAGAGTATGCCTTCTCAAGGGTTCTTGTAGCTCCAAATGGAAGTGTTTATTCACTAGGTGTTCCTCTCTTAGCGGATTTTAGGGACACAGGAAAGGCAGTTATGGAAGAAAGCACTTCAGAAGAGCTGAAACCTGGGACTTCTTCTGAGTCGTTATTGTATGATGCAGAACAATCCCTTGACAAGGAGCTCTCGTTCATTCGCAAGGCTAAAGAATCTGGTGTGGTCTATCTTCTTGGTCATGGAGATATTAGGGCGAGGAAGGATTCATGGTTCATTAAGAAGCTTATCATAAATTATTTTTACGCTTTCTTGAGAAAGAATAGTAGGAGGGGAATTGCCAATTTGAGTGTACCACATTCACATTTAGTGCAAGTTGGCATGCAATATATGGTGTGAGTTGGCTTTTTCTGTAAAGATCCATATGAGCTACTTTGGCAAAAATTTAGGTAATCGCCGGTCAACTTGGCTGTTATGCACAGCATAATCAATGCCACACAGTTTATCGAAGAAATGGCCACACGCGTGTCTTGCTTATCGCAGAGCTGAATTTTGACGTCCCTCGTCTTGGAAGCTTGGAAGATTTTGCGTTTGTTATAGTCGTTCAACGGATTCGTTACCCAAGTAACCCGGGCTGTAATGATTGCCAAGACATGCAAATCCATGCAATTGTAATTTTTTTTAAACTAATGCATGATATTCAACTTTGTGGGTAAATTTTGTAGGTTTTGCTTGTGGGATGAGTGATGTATTTGCAGCTCATTGCTGTGATGAGTTCATTAAGGAATAGAATCCCCACATTGCTCCACAATTTGTTTTATTTATTGCAAATGTGCTCGACAAAAGACGTGTAATAGTTTCTTTTTAAAGAGAATCTTACGTAAAATATCACAAAATGAAGTTCGACCCTATTCATCGAAATTCGGTGACTTCAAAAAATGGACAAAAGCATACCGAAAGTTGTTTGGAAGAAGTATTTACAAACTCGCAAAATCAATGTTAACATACTGAAGAGAAACAAAAAGAAAGCAATATCCAATGATATATAGACTAGCTTAGTTTAAGATTTGGCTGTTAAACTTGTATGTTGGTTTAAGCGCAATATTTATCTATAGTTACGAATTTACCTTAAATGACGTAACACCTTAGCACTGGAATGAAATGAATCCAAATATGATAGAATGACATTGCCAACTCCAACAAAATTTAAGATTGGACTACAGTGCATTGATTTATATCCAAACGCTTCATTTTCCTCCTCCAATCCATACTGACGGGGAACTGGATTTCGTTATCTTCTATATCTTTTTAATCTTTATTGCAGCCCATCATCCTCATTTGGCATGTTGTGTAGATCTCGGTTTTGAAAATTAAAGGCGATAATGGACGACATTCTGTACCTCAAATTCATTGAGATCTACCAGTGGCATTTTCTTGGCACGAACTGACAATTACACTTCACATCATTAACCAAACTGTATGCAACTCCCAGAAGGGTCGATTCAGTGCCTAGCAACTTATATACTCACTAAATAGTTAGCATGTGTAGTCTGTGATGAACAAAATGATTCTCAATCTCCCAACGATATAAAACCGTATAAGCTTGAGCTGAGCATATTCCACTATTCCCGCCCCTTTAAACTGCGCAGTGCGCAGTTACACGGTTGGGATCCCTTCAATTGGTAGGTATCTGAAGCCGAGGATAATTGAATGTCAGAATCAATCACTGACTTGTCTTTGTAGGACACTATCTGGAGGTTGGATTCGGGTGTCTTAACTTTTCTTGATTCAAGCTATCAGAAGCATCAGAAGGAATTTCAACTATTACTGATGGTCCATGAATTTCCTTCTGCCTTGATTGAAACTTGAGTCTCAGCAACAATGAATTTGTCATCACGCCAATAGAGCTCAAGCCCATGAGAGCTCCTGCTATTGACGGAGTAAGCATGGTTCCAGTAGACGACAGCAGGACTCCAGCAGCTACTGGAATTCCAACCTGTTGTGAGCAAAGATGAGAAGAAAGACAATATGAAGAAGAAACCAAATAAATGTATGAATATCTCAAAATTGCAGATACAATTGCAGACAAATTATCAGCAGCAAGATTAATATTGGGGGGGGGGGGGGGGGGGGAGAGAGAAAGAGAGAGAGAGAGAGTAAAGAGCATTCCAATCAGTGATTTCAAGCAGACTGACAGATATTGGTTAGGTGTCCAAAAGGAATGACTTACCGTGGAGCTAATTTGCTCCGACACTTCAGTTTAGGTGCCGCACCTGTGTCGACACGACACTAGTATGTGTGTGGGTATGAGATCCGTACCGGATTTGGTCAAACACTTTTGGGTACTTTGACCATAACGGACGGAAAAATCCGATACAAGATACAATTTGATTCCCGAAATCAGAACCAAAACTAGGATAAATTTGAAGAAAATAACATATAATTTGAAGAAAATAACATACCTTATCTACGACACCAATCCTTTACCTATTTACAACTTGAGAATTAAAAAGCAATCCACACTTTACAAGCTATACGCAAGTATTTCACTAAATTTCTTACATATTTAGAGATGTTTATATATATATATATATATATATATATATATATATATATATATATATATATACACACACATTTGAATTAATTTTAGCCGGATCCCCGCATCCGTATCCATACTAGGATCCGTATTCCCGAATCTTAGAATTTACATCTCGAAGGATTCGACCTCTAGATCCGCACCCGTGTCGGACACCCAAACCCCTGTCCGAGCAACTTAGCCATGGAGGACAAGAAGAAGAGTCTTCTCCCCTCCCACAAGTATGAATACGCTCTAATAATGGTCATTTTAAGTCCTTAATCAGTGTTTTGCATCTTAGCAAATCATTTTTCTCTATGGATTAACCAGTTTATTTGTCTAAACTGATAATGAACATAGAAAACACTTCCTATTCGCTTAATGGACAGCTAAGATGAAAAAACTTACAATGTTGTATCCAAAGGCCCACCAAAGATTTTGTTTTACAGTCTTCATGGTTAGCCTGCTTAGCTCCAGAGCATCGAGCAACTGCAGCAAGGTGATTTTGTTCAAAAATTATGGTACAACACACCGTGCAACATAAAACATCATAAAGAAATTTTAATAGCCAGATCGAGATCAGTGTATCAATGTGTGTGTGTGTGTATAGAGTCAAGATTCAACCCAAAACCTGTACATGAGCATATAGAAGACACGATGAGCTAAAATTGTGCTCTCTCTAACAAAGTAAATGTTTAGATAAGGTGTATGTGACAAGCGCCTGCAGATGGTCCTTTGAGGCTAGGTATTGCATATTTGAAGAGTCAACTTATTCAAGATGCTCAGATTAACATATAAGCAAGGGATTTTTCATTCCTATGCTATGTCAGGGAATTCATTTATTCAAATGGCTCTTTTAGAAGAAGTAGTTATTCGTTCCAAACAATCCCATTAGTAGTTTTAAGTATAATGCAATAACTATTTATATCTGTAGAAATACAATATTTTCAGCATGTATTCTGAAGGTGGAGAGAGATGGATAGATAACAAGACAAAACCCTGGAGGAAAAAAAACAAGACACCATGTTTGCAGCTTGAGGCAAGGTTACTCTAGTTCCAGAAAAGACAAAAGAACATGAATGGCAAGAAAGTTGCAAAAAGGAGAGGAGGAAAACCTGAGATAGCCGATCGTGCATCAGTACAATAGAAGACACATCACTTGCAGCTCCAACTCCACCACCGATAGCTACTCCTACATGTGCTGATGCCAAGGCTGCAGTGTCATTTATTCCATCGCCGACCATAGCTACAACTCTCTGATCCTTTTGTAGTCTGGTTACAAACATACTCTTTTCATCTGGTTTGACTTCATAAAATACCTGAATTCAACCATTTATCGTATTAGCATTTCTAATTAAGTGATGTAGAACTTGTTGTAATGTGTTTTAGCAAAAGGATTAAAACAGTTTAACAAATATTCCTGTCACAAAGGCAGTGCTTACACAGACCAAAATAATCATGCATATAATACCAAAAAGAAATGCAGTAGAATTTTTATTTTATTTTTCTAATAAATGTGCAAGACTAATGAGTACAGCCAATCTGGGACCAGCATTTTTGTTATATTCCACTTCTGCACTTGTCTTTTAGCTTCTACTGGCGACATACTTACGTAGAATGCTGTCCTTTAATTTCGGAAAAGATGACAAGAGAGCAATAAGAGATGCATTTCCCAATTGAATCCAATAAAATTACATCTCGAAAATATTATCAAAAGCTAAGCATCCAATAAAAACCTCCCAGGTCAGAGGTCTCTGTACTAGTGATCCACATATTCCTTTTAAGAGGTTGTAACAGTAAAACTAAAGAGCCAATAAGGTGACAAGCTCCAGTCTCAGGCAGTGAAATGAAAAAAATAGGGAAAATGACATTGTATAGCCACTCTCAAAATAATAACCATAAAAATGTATATTGTTTGTATATATATATACATTCTGCATGTTATATACAAAAATTTTACACACTTTTTCGGCTATCAAATGTAAATAGTTTCTGGCGCGGGCTAAAAGTGAAAAAAACCCAAAAAGATAGGGTTAATTACTTTGATCATCCCTAATTTAACAAAAAAGTAAATAGAGCTCCTCTCTAGTTTGACGTTCCATTAAACATATCTATTTCACCACTATGAAGTGTTAAACATCCATTTAAAACAAATGGTATCCGCAAAATATGATAGCAACGCAGATTATGATACCCTTGTGAAAAGTTTGAGACATGGAGCCTGCAGGGTAGGAATGTTACCTTCAGAAGCTCCTCAATGACTGGGAGTTTACTAGAGTGATTGAATTCTTCAAATTGCTGGTTAGTTTCCAAGGTACTGTAGAAGAAGAGGACAAAATTGTATGGGAAAGAAATAGCAAAGGAGTATATACTGCGAAGTCAGCATATGATAACTTAAATAGTTCCGGACAACTACAAGCAGGGCCATGGCACTGTAAACATATCTGGAAGGTGAAAATCCCTTTTAAAATAGCATGTTTTTGGTTGGCTCGTATCAAAGAAGCTGTTTTGACTCATGACTGTTTGATGAGAAGAGGAATGCCATTGTGCTCAAAGTGCTCCTGTGTGGAGGCGAGACTGAAATAAATAGTCACCTCTTTTTGAATAACCAGCAAGTTGTGGTATTTATTCATGATTATGAAAGGTTGAGCTGGACAGTTCCTAGGACAACTGCAGAAATGATAGCATGCGGAATAATCCAGGTATTTGACAGAGGCAGAAGAAATGGTGGAGCATGATTCCAGCATATATTTGGTGGACAATATGGAAGGAAAGAAACTCAAGATGCTTTACAGATAGAGCTAATTTTGAAAGAAGATACAGATGGACTGTATATTTTTGTTTCACTTTTGATGTAAAGAAGCCCTTGTAGAGGATGTAGAGTCTGTAGTTAACATCATTGGATCCTTGTAACTACCACAAGACTAGGTTTTTTGCTCTTTTTTTTTTGGGGGGGTTGGGGGGGGGGGGGGGGTCTTGTAACTTTGTTTTATTCTTAGCACAATTTTTGTGCTAAGGTTTACTTTTATCATATTTATATAAAATTGTTACCTCTCAAAAAAAAAAGTTTGAAATTAATACTTGAAAAATGAGGGGGGGGGGGGGTATTCATCTGCTCCTCGGACAAATTTCTATTTCTCCCATTCAACCCCACCGAGCCCCACCTTTACATATTTAAGGAAACCGACACCAGCCCACCGATGTTCATGTGGATTAATTACCCCTCCCCTCCCCCTGCACTGGTGCACAAATGTTATCCCAGCCTGCAAACAACCATCACAGTCATTCCTTCGTGAGTATTCCAGCCAGCATCAGACCTCCCTACCACTTATTCTTGTTACTGTTTGGTTCCCTATGCTTTCTTTTCTATTTCTGATTCCATTTGTTGTCCTTCCATATCAATCTGTACAAATTGATCTAAAGGAATGGTAATGAATTCGTTTTGAATGATAAAGGAGGCATTTGATTGTGCGCGAAAGAAGGTGCATTGAACTATGGTTATCTTTATAGTTGGTTTCTTAGGATGTTTCTAGGATGAAGAAGGCAACTTGTCTTCACTATGCTCACAATTTGAGAATCTGAAAGTTGGAAACTATAATAAGGAATAACCGGAATAACAATGAAAGCATATGTCGCTCAGGAAACAAAGAAAATAGGGTATGACAGGAGGATTAGAATTTTCGTCAAAACACATGCAATTTTAATCCGCTCATATCATTACGTGGAGAGGTGTCAAATATTATTCAACGTGATGTCCTTTTAGTTTCATTATACGTTTTTGATAACCCTTTTTAGTTTATTATATTAGGAGGAAGGTCCAACTAATTGATCCAAAAAGTTAGATCTTTCAACTTTTATTCAGTTTGAACATACTAAAAACAGGAGAATTTCCATGCACGGTGATTGTCGTAGAGTTTAGTATTCGTCTTAAATCTGCTAGTTAATTTACCATATCCTTCACAGAACACCTAATTTCATGACTATATGTCTCGCTCTACTCCAACAAAATTGACTGGATTAATCCATTTTCATGGACATTTTTAAAAAGCAGGGGGGACAGGAAAATTTGATATAACAAATTTCTATTTAGTTAGCCATTATCAACTGTGAATAAAAATAAATGGATGCTGATTCCTATTAGCTATCATGGATTAATTGATTGGCCCTAATTTCTGCTAAGCTAATTCTCCATAAAGAACCTACATTATGTACCGAAACTATGGTGGAATTGTGGAATAATATAATGAGCTTAATTCTTTCACATCTCGGTGTAGTTCAAATATTGGTGTCATCACCACATAATAAGCTGTACATCCTATTAAGAACCATCTTGCGAACTGTCAGTTATGGACTTCTACTATTCTCTCTTATCACAATAAAAAGCAAATGAATGACACGAAGTACAAATTCTGTGAGTAAGGATGAGACGAGATCAAGGTCTTATTATTATAAAGCTCATAAAAACTTCCTTCTACCAGTTTTAGCTACTTTGCTTTTACGATGCATATTTCTCTTCAGCGCAGCAGTTACTTCATATATTAGCTATATCACTTTTTTTTTGATGACCCATTAGCTATATTACTTATTGTGGATCTTTTCCATTGGAATCATTAGGTCCATTAGGCAGCTTGTAATACACAAAAAGATATAAAGAATGGTCCCAAACTAAGATGGATTCTGGTTTTAAGAAAGATGAAACCGCTTACATTTTCCTTAGGGATGCCAACAACAGATGCGACGTATTCGGCAGCATTCTTTTTGTCACCACAGTAAGTAAGTGCTAATCCCTTGTTTTGACAGAGATTCTATAACATGGCTTGCATCTTCTCTGATCTGATCTTCAACATAAATTAGACCAGCAAGGACGCCATCAACTCCCACATATACAACTGATTGGTTCTTAAAGTCATCAAATTCTAGGAGCGGATTCTCAAGAACTCCATGCCTGCACAGTTTCAGGATGCAGCATCTAAATGGAACTGTATTGAAAAGGATAAAATAGTGTTCAACAGAAAAAGATAGTGATAAGTGCAAAAAGAAGAAGCTACCTTTTGACCCATTCCAGTGTGCCGACAGAAATTCTTTTATTATCAATATACCCTACAGCACCAGATCCAGGCTCCTCCATGAATGTCCCATCAAAAACCTGCATGTACACATTTAAGAAATTGGACGCTCACGCTGCTACACATTGACATTTAAGAAAACGGACGCTCACACTGCTACACATTGACAGTGGACAGAACAAATACCTAAGCCCAACTATATCCCAGATCAAATTATGAAATCCCAGGTGTTAGTCTCCTCTGCATCTTAATGCTCAGCCAGCACAAATAGAACAACAGCATGTGATCATACATATATTATATATATATATATATATATAATGAGAGAGTAGTGAAGTCTGACACAAAGGCATAAGCAATAAATACCCCAAAGTTTCTTCCTCAAAAAGCCCTAATTAAGACAGAGTTAAGGTCTCAAGCTTGTAAGGCTGAAATCCAGCTAGTTAGTCAGATAACCAAGCAACACCCAATTAAACATGACGGATTCTACTGCAGACCTAAATAAATAAATAAATCTCCTCTCTAAGACTCTAACAGCTTAAACTTTTCAATGAGATGTACACGCAATGCAATATGGCACAACAGCAGGCTGCTGTTCTGAGTCTCACATGTATCTACCAACAAAATGGTTCCATGGTCAAAGAAAAGTATCATGCCTGCACATGAGCCGGCATGTTGCAACCATAAATAAATAAATAAAATAAATAAATAGAAGTGTTTATCGCTACGAACTTAAGCTTAGATGATGTTCACACAATTCAAAAGACTCAAAGAAGACGTGTCTAGGGGCAAACTGAAACCTCCGTTGACAAAAAATAAAAGGTATTTTGAATTCCATTTGACTATCCTAATAAGGAAGCTGAAATTTAAAAAATCTCAACTTGGAGAACTATACAAGTTTGAGGCATAGTGCAGATGATGATTTACTAATATCTGTAAAACCAAATTATCATTGAATTGCCGGCAAATGTGCGTGTGTGTGCGCGCTCGTAAGAGAAAGATAACATGGACAAATACTGTTAATATATCATGCAATTGAAAGGGCTGAGATTCTCGAATACAAAGGGCATGTGCATAATTTGGATACTCTTCCTATATAGAAATAGGTAACACTTGAAAAGGAGCACTTAGCATGGCTTACCTTTAATTTTGGAGAATTCGCAGTCTGAGCAGCCTCTACAATTGCTTTTCCAATTGGATGATTGGTATTTGATTCAACTCCAGCGGCAAACTTCAGAATATCAACTTCTGACCACTGACGAGGTGAAGTTGAATCTTGTCTGCACCAAAACTTGGCTCATTATCTACAACAACAACCCAGTATAATCCCACTTAGTGGGGTCTGGGGAGGGTAGTGTGTACGCATACCTAACCCCTACCCTGGGGTAGAGAGGCTGTTTCCAAATAGACCCCCGGCATCCTTCACTCCAAGAACTTCCCACCTTGCTCTTGGGGAGACTCGAACTCACAACCTCTCGGTTGGAAGTGGGGGTTGCTTACCATGAGAGCAACTCCTCTTGTCACTTGGCTCATTATCTCCAATGAAGAAATACCGTTAACACCTTTTCTTTTACCAGAAGTGTCTGAAGTCCACTTTAACTTTACACATTTTCATAGTTCAACTTTCTGATCAAAGAAATAAAATCCAAAGATTGGCAACTAAAGTGCAACATGGAAACTCACAAAGCAACAGATGAGAGCAGCAATAAGAAGGTTATTTAGAAAGGGAAAGGACAGAGAGAAAGAAGTGAACAACTAGAACAGGAGATGAGTTAGCAATGAGTATAAAGGACGTTAAGTGCTTATTGGTTGTTCTTATTCCATCATGCAGAAATGTTCATGGTTTTCCTCTTTCTAGTATATTCATCATTCAAACAGTACGAAACAAGTATATGAGGAACAAATGTTAAGTGTTTCATATTGCTTGAGGCAATGAACTGTTGTCTCCTTCCATGATCTTGACAATGCTCACCTTATGTGCTAACTTTTGGTTGAGTTATAGACAATATTTTCTTAACATGAACTCATCCAAATTCTTGGTTTACCGAATATTCAGCCACGTTATGTCATCCACACAAGATATCTGAGAGTGCAGAAAGGTGTTGAACCGCATTAGTTAGAGGAATGGACTATTACCTCCATATATGGTCTTGGACAATCCTCACCTTATGAGCTAATTTTTGCGATTGATCAGAACCCATCTCCATTTTATTAAAAGAGAACAAATAGGAAATCCAAATATTGGATGCTTTTCTTGTGGATGTTCGTTTAGTATGAAGTCAAAAAGAAGGTAAGAGAGAGACTTAAGAATTTATCCAGTAGATGGTGCATTCTTCAAACAAAGTCAATCTATTAACAAGTGTTTATTGATGAAAATAACATGTTATTAAAAGAACGGAAAAGGGCCAAAATTGCCTTCAGTCTATTCGATTTGGTATAAATATGTCCTATGTTCATCTATTGAGCCAAAAATGCTCCCACTGTTGTCTTTCAGGCTCACTTATGCCCCTATGACAAATAGTCAACGCCCACTAAAAAAAAGGTTATTTAAATTACACGTGGCAACTTCATACTGGTCCAACTTTAAACCATGACCCCAATATCCACCCATAACCCATTTTCTTTTCCAACCCAAAAATCCGACCTGCCAAAAAAAAAAGGTCAAACTCTTGATTGTCAAAAAAATTAACTTCTCAATCTTCTCAACTCTACGACTACCATGGCTGCCACTGCCAATTTCCTTCGTAGCAATCACGCTGACACCACAACCATGACTCGCATGTTTGCTCCATTCCTCCATTTCCAAACAATAACAACAAGAATGCTATGCTAATCAAAAGGGTCCAATTTGAAAATCTCTAATTTTTTCTTATTTAATATCCTTTTTTGTTGTGAAAACGGGATTTTGTTCAAGGATGAGGCCATAAAAGTTCCAATTTCTACAATAAATTACCTTCTGGGTCTAACATCTTACTAAGATTTACAAAAATCATAAAAATTCTGAAGAGAAAGATTAGACTATTCGCGAATTTGAAGCACGTGAATTCATAAAGGGTTCTTAGATTATCTTATGATGATGAGAAAGAAAATGAGATTTACCACTGCAAGTGACATTTGAGTGTGAAAATTAAGGGTCTTTTGATGAACATTTCCGAAAAATGGCAGCTCCAATGGTAAATGTAAAATGAAGAAGATGATTAAGAAAATGAAAAAGGGCCAAAACAGCCCCTAGACTATTGGATTTGGTACAATAATATCCGCCATTCACTTACTGATCTTCACATACAGGTGGGTTTAATTCTATTTGGAGTGGAGTTTAAGTTCAACCAATAGGAATTTGACACGTGGATATTAATTTTTTTTTTTTTAGATAGGACCGTTAGTCATAGGGGGCATAAGTGAGCCAGAAAGATAACGATGGGTGCATTTTCGGCTCAATAGCTGGACCGAGGTCATATTTGTATGAAATCGAATAGTCTGAGGGTTGTTTTGGCCTTTTTCCGTTAAAAGAAAATGCTATAAAGAAAAAGCAATTTCCTTATTTGTTATGGCCCAAAAATTGGATACCTAATATACCTGTAATTGACCTGCAATGCGAATAAAACTAACAGAAGTCTTCCTGAATGATAAATAAAACTTGCATCATTCAGTTATCCATATTTCAATCACTCTTCATTTCCCAGTAATGTAGTATATTAAGAGTTTTAAAGTGCCTTGACAGAAAATACTTTTATCAGAGAATAGTCAAATCTATATGACATGAAGAGCGCAAAGATGGAATTATAGAAGCTCACAAAAGTTTACTCATTTCATCCTAATATAATAGTCTTAGTTTGCACGAGATGTCTATGAAGTGAAAGAGTTTAAAGTACGAATTGCTAAGTATTTATTAATAAACAAGTGGGCCTTGTGTGTTTTAAGAATAGAAAAGAAAAAATTGTATTTTAAGAGTTTCTCAATTTTGTTGTTGTTGATATAATCCAAAAATTATATGAAATCCATTTTTGCTTATTAAACAATCATTTTGATACTCTTATGTATCAAAACTTTATATTGACGACGATCAGAAGTTCCTTTTAAAGAAAGTGGATTGCATTTTGAAACGCCTAATAAAGGCATGAGGGGTAGTATAAATACACTTAAAGTTTGCACTAAACCTTGCATCTGGATCTTCTTGATAGCCTTGACCTTGAGACACCACTTTGGTCACAGTTGGTCTACCAATAGTCAGTGTCCCTGTCTTGTCAAAAACGACTGTATTCACTGTTGAGAATCTTTCTAGGACACTTCCACCACGCAAAAGCAAGCCTTTAGTGGCGCCAAGTGAGGTACCAACCTTTACACAAAAATATCTAATATGCATCAGCTGTTAGGATCATGCCTGGATTTAGTATGACAGCACTACAGGATATGTATGTCTTTACCATCACTGCAGTAGGAGTGGCAAGACCAAGTGCACATGGACAGGCAATAACCTACAACCACAAACCGGAAGCCAATTACGGCAAAACAAAGAGATAAAAATATAACCATGGGACAGAATCATGCTTACATGATATGCAGAAAAAGACAATGAAACTAAAAACAATACAGAAACAGCAGTAACGAATCAAAAGATTTTCTAAAGGATTACTCAATCAGAATTGAAAAATTATCTTGTGGGATGATGCGGAAGTAGTCAGATTTGAACCTTGTTGGTGATTACTTAAAGTCAGCTCAGTTAATATGAGTTTATACATTAACGTACCAGCACAGTACATGAGAGCTGCAATGCTAGCGAAACTACACTTCCATGATAAAGGGTGGATGGTAGAATGCGAGCACCAAAAAGGTTCCAGAACATAAATGTGGCAGCAGAAAGTGTCATTACCCCATAGGTAAAATGCCCAGCAACCTAGTTAATAGAAGCAATTAAGCTTTTTTCAGGACAAGCCTAAAAATAAAATTCCTTTTGCAAACAATACAAGACAGTCATTTGGGTGAACCACGTAACCCACCAACTGCCAAATATCGTGTACATAAGAAGAAAAACAGCTTTAAAATGGAAACCTTGTCAGCCAACCGCTGAACAGGAGCTTCTCTACTCTGTGCTTCTTCTACTAATCGAACAATATCCCAATTGCAGTCTCACCACCTGGTCGTCGCACTTCAACAGTTAGTGTTCCATTAAGGTTTATACTTCCTGCCGCAACTTCAGCCTAATTTATAACAATATATCTATCATGATATTATAGGATTGAAGATGGTGTTTAAATTGGATATCCGTCCATCCATAAAGCAATATTTTAAAAGAAAAAAGTAGTTATCAATGAGAAGATAGGTTGATTACCCCAGGTAACTTCGTCACAGGCAAAGGCTCCCCAGTAAAACTTGATTCATCAATTGTGCTTCTACCAGCTCTGACAATTCCATCAGCTGGAACACGGTCCTGAATTTCAACAAACAGGTATCAGTAAATTCAACTGATATTGCTTGCTATTTCTAATCAGAATATCTCTACTGATCAAATAATATGCTTCATTTTTAAGCTACTAGATAACAGGAGGGAGAACGACAACTCAGCCGATTCAAGTAAGAACTGTTCCAATACCACTGAAAACAGATCAAGGGAGACCTAATTAGGTACAATGTAATGTGAAGACAAGCACATCTTTACTTACCCCAGGTGAAACAATGATCTGATCACCGACAGACAGACTCTTAGAAGGAACTTCAACAGTGGAGCTTGATTCCCCTGAATCGCTACTGACTACAAGTCTTGCTTTAGATGGCAAGACATTGAGAAGGCCTGAAATGTCGCTTGTGGCTTTAATTTTAGCTCTCTGTTCAAGATTTCTTCCCAGCAAGACAAAAGCAATCAACATAACAGGCTCCTCAAAGAATGTTTTCCAACCCTACAGCAAAGAAATTAGATGAATGCTAGCTGCAGGTATAACTGATTCAAAGCTAACAGTAATCACTCTGAACGACTGGGAAGCAATGCAGTACTGTATTATAGGGAGGTTAATGCTCTTTTTATGGACAAAGAGAGAAGTTTCTAAAGCCTCCAACTAAAGAATACAAGGGATTCTTATTTGTATAGATAATTGCATGCACTTAATAGAGGATGCTTTTTCCTAAAGTTCATTGATTAGTACCTACTATTTATGGCTTAGCAAACCTTTCTAACAAAAATTTTACTAGTTATCGGAAGAAAAATCTTTTAGAAAAACAAATGGTGGAGCCTCAACAAACAATAAAACATATTAAGGCTGAAAGCCTTCAGGCACTTTAGAGAAGTTCAGAAAGAGCCTCCTCGCTTTACTTTCAGTTATGCTCCCCCTTATATTCTAATAACACTCAGCTTTGTCTTAGTAAGAGATGATATCAACCATTTTGGCAATATATAGATAGTTAGATACAGTATACACATAAAAAACAAAATACATAGACAACCCCTTAAGGTTGTCACCAAATTCCATTTAGACGCCTTAACTGAGGCTTGTACCTGTTAAGCACCAATACATCATTCAGAGTGTACCTATTCCAAATTCTTTGATTGCTGCTTGTTGGTCAATTGTGGTTGAATGGTGCGAACTTGTGGCATGAAGAAGAAGAAGAAAATTTAGTCATTTCTTCTTTAGCAGGAGATTTCGCCATTGATGCCGCTTCTATGCGCCGCTAGGAACCTAACCACTAACTTTCTAAAATTAGATTAATTAAGGTTCTTCAATCGTAAGAATTATGGCTAAACTATAAGTTTGCAACCTTAAGTCTATTTTAAACATTAAAAAATATCTTAGGGTTGGTGGCTATGGTGGGAGAGATTTGGAGAAGAGATGGAACTGCATGCATGTGTGTGTGTTTGGGGGGGGGGGGGGATTATGCGGAAATAATTTTTTCTCAAATTTGAAATAATCTTTTAGCACTAATGCCACTATTCCTCGTCTCATTCGTCAAGTTGGCATGTCACTCGTGTTTGACTTACACGCACTTCTATCTTTTTAGACAAGAGGGGTTGCTCTGATGCTAAGCAACCCCCACTTCCAACCGAGAGGTTGTGAGTTCGAGTCTCCCCAAGAGCAAGGTGGGAAGTTCTTGGAGGGAAGGATGCCGGGGGTCTATTTGGAAACAGCCTCTCTACCCAAGGTAGGGGTAAAGGTCTGCGTACACACTACCCTCCCCAGACCCCATTAAGTGGGATTATACTGGGTTGTTGTTGTTGTTGCACTTCTATCTTTTTAAGTGTTATGATTGAAGTGTTTCAATAGGTACACTTTGAATGATGTCAGGTGCTTAATAGGTACAAGCCTCAGTTGAGGTGTTTAAATGAAATTTGCTGACTACTTTAAGGGGCTGTCACTAAGATAAAGCAAATATGACGGCAGTACAGAATAATAGAAAGAGAGCACAATGCATGTCTCTGAAGCATGGAGCAAATGAATACTAGCCGATCTTATATACCAAACCTTATCTTTACCATTTCCTTTTACATGGACATATTTTTGGGCATGTTAACGGCTTTAGGTTCAGAATTAAGTTTTAGGGGTTTGTTTAACTTTTGTAAGCTGCTATTTAAGATTTTCAAAAAATCATTATGTTTAACAGTCAAAGGGGACTGGATGAATGGAAATGTTTCTCTACTCCAGTATTTTGCCCCAAGTACGCAGTACCTGCAGAACCTGATTACACAAAGTGTATATACTCGAATCTTTAGATGAAACATTAATTCACCAGAACCAAGTACAGGATATTGGTAAAAAAGGTTACCAGTTTTGGTATTAAGGCTGCCATTGAGCTAACAGCAAACGATGACAAGGCCCCAAGACCAACTAATGTATTCATGTTTGGCGATCCTTTAATTAGGCTTTTCAGACCATCAATAATAAGTTGTCAACCAGGTACAAGCAATGTAAACAGAGATAAAGTCATATGGAAACCCGTGGAATGTATTGCATGAATCCATGAAGCCTTAGCTCCAAAGAAATGAGAGAGATGGCCAATAAGGCACACTGCACATAAAGCCCATGAGACTGCAAGCCCCCGACCTGTTAAAACATTAGGTTATTAGTGTTGAGGTCATTACATTCTGATAAAATAGGCCCTGAAATTGTGAAATCTCAGAAAATGGCTAGAAGAGGAGCTCTTAAGTAAGGTATGTACCACTTTCTTTCAACAGAATACGCTTTGCATTCATCTTCTTCTCAAATATCTCAAAAAAGTTTTCCCTTCCGGAATCTGCATTGAAATAGACCCATGTCACGCCAATACACATGCAAATACTTAACACAAGAAGGTGATATGCAATCAGATCAAGAAGGAAGATATCAGTGCTGGATATTATTTCCTTGAATTTATGATATTTTAGGGGATAACCACAATGATCAAATGACTTCTAGTTGATTCTTCCTTTTTTTTTTATTTGCACCGGGTGTCCGAATATCTTCGAGCCCCAACTAATCCCGGAGATGCACAGGCCATCGGCAAGGAGTTTCCCGCAAGTGCACCACGGTTAATTCAGATTTTACCCAGTTCGATGGCCTTTAGAAATTGTTTGCACCCAGTAGGTTTCGAACTTGAGACCTTGAAAGGAAGCAAACCCAAGGCTCAAGTCAATTGCCACCAGGCCAATCCCTGAGGGTTGACTTCTAGTTGATTCTTCCCGGACATAAACAAAGTGTTGGGACAAAACTAGGAGGTTCAAAGAAAAGCATTAAAACAAGAAATGATGCTAATCATCGAAGCAAGTTTAACTAGATCGAGTTTACACAAACACAAACAATGGTGTCGTACAACTTCATCAAGGAAAAAAAATAGTGTTGTAAAATCACTTCATTCAATAAATGTTAACCGTTATTCATGTTCACAACTGTACCGCTATAGCTTTACACGTGCAAACCAATTCCACTATCATTTTATGCACCTTGAATTTGATTAAGTGGGAGGCAAGGGGGCAAAAGTTATAACATCCCAGACTTAGGCAGAGTCCCACATCGGCAAAGCACAAGAGGGGTGCTAGGTATATAAGTTAACAAGCCTTAGACCCTAGTGACGAGTTTTAAACCCATGAGGGCCTAAGCCCAGAACGAACAATACCACTAGTGGGCTGGGCTTTTATAGATGGTATCATAGCCGCTCTTATGTGTCAGCCTAGCCGATGGTGGGTTAGAGTTCAACTAAGTTTAGGCAATCCCGGTTAGGCAGGTCAAACCTCAGTGCTGAGTGTAGGCGAACCCCATGCGGGGGGGGGGGGGGGGGCCACAACGAGCACACTAAGTCCATAAGAGGGGGTGTATGTAATATCCCAAACTTTAGACAGAATCTCACATCGGCAAAATACAAGAGAGATGCTTAGTATATAAGTTAACAAGCCTTAGACCTTAGTAACGCGTTTTAAACCCGTGAGGACCTAGGCCCAGAGTGGACAGTATCACTAGCGGACTGGGCTATTAGACAAGTGAAGGAAACTATTTTAATCAAAATAATACTTCTGAGTTCTGAGTTCAAAAGATTTTGAAATGAAGTTAAGATTTGGACATTGAAAAGCTGATCCTGGAAAGAATTCAGAAGATCCAATCAAACTACTTCCTCCAATTTGATGATCATGAGTTGCCTAAAACTTATCCTTTCCATCACTAACTTTATAATCCAACAATTATCTCATGCACTCTACTTCAGTTGCAAAGATCTTTTCCTCACGGTGCCTTCCTTACCTTTTATGCGAACTGACTCTAGGAGAGAATGCCTTTCAATTAATAGGCTACCCTCCACAACAGTTTAAGTTAACCAATAAAACATTAGACAATCATATGTTTTTTTAATAAGGTTGATAATTTTATTAATATGGGATATCTCCCTACCAAAAGGTAAAGAACCTACAAAAGAACAGAGATCACATGTGTTTGACAACATAAATAGAAGATCACTTAATAAATTAAACTAATGCACAAAAGATATACAAAATGGAGTGAAAGAGTGAAATGAATCAACAATAAAAGATTAATGATCTTCCACATTTCTAGTTTATGAGATTAAGGTTCAGGCTAGTAATAAAGTTGTATCACTTTTGTTTTATTTTTGGGTCAGATTCTTTCACAACACATTAGTCTAACTGAAAACTGAAATTAGTTTCTTCTTTGTTGATGTGTCCAGTGAATTGGGGGGGGGGGGGGGGTTCCATGTCCAGAAAAAGATAAATTTTAGAAGGGAGAACCAGAAGGTGGACCAAAACACATTACATCATTGCAACAGGAAATTCCATTTTGGAGTTCAGCAAAATTTTCCAGCCAAGGAGTTATGCATCTCACTACAACAGAAATTACACAACAGTTACAAGAAGAGATTCACCAGAATGTCAGAGACTGCAGAACCTAAAGTTTTTCTCCACTTTTATACCAATGGCGAAAGATACAACAGGAATGCAGCCGGCCTATCCTAAGCTAATGTCTTCACGACCTGAACTACTACAGTGAATTTTTACAGGAAGATGGCTCCTATTAACTAATAACATTTATAAACTTGTCTTGGTACAATTATTCAAAATGCACGAGCCTCTTCATCATAGAAATTCCTCCCTTCAACAAATCCACCAATACTTGCCGCTGAAACTCTCACCTATAGATGAAAAGGACCTTGTTGTCAAAATCCAAATTATTATTTTGACCTAAATGTTCAATTTTCATCAAAGGCAGGGAGAAGTGACTAAGAGGTGCTGGAGATAAGGGTTTTAGTCAATATAACAGGGACATACCATGAAGGACAATGGTTGCCCATTTCAACAAAGCTTTTGTATATCATGACGGAAAATCCCCTTCAACCGCTCCCTCACCTGTCAATTACCCACAAGCTTCACATGAGTAATAAAAACCCCAAGTTTATTGCAGTCTCTGATCTGCTTGAAATATAAGAGGTGCTAATGGTCCAAAAACAGAATACTATTCTTTCATTTAGCACAAAACCAGAGAGATATTCTTAGTAAATTCCTATTCTTAAGACGAAAAGCAATATCATTCAACCCAAAAAAGAAAAAGAAAGAGAGAGAGAAAAGACAGTGGGTGGGTTTCTGTTGTATTCTCATAGCTTGTTCCTTTCCTCTTAATGAATAGTGTAAAACTACCACTCACCTTAGATAAATAATAAACAAGGAAACAATGTCAGGCAGATATTTAAATCGCTCTCCAAAAAATGGTCCCGACACTTTATAGGTTCTTGTAAATCAACTGTGGCGACCTAAAGCTAAGCATGGTCACTACCAAAGCGAAGGAAACTTGAGATAGTAGGAAGATTAAACACCAAAAGATATATAGCAAGTCTGCAACTGCTCTTGCAGAATCTTTCACAAACATGCAAACATTGAAGATGTTCTATGCACAATCTATTTCCTTAGTATGAGAAGTTTTATTTTGTATCTCATACAACTGACACTAGTTGTATGAGCCTCCTTTTTGTTTCACAAATTTGTGGACCCCAATCTTACACTTCTGAGTCCACAGAAATCTGGGTCCACAAAAATGTGAGATAAGTTGTCTTATATAACTAGCATCAGTTGTATGAAACACAAAATAAAATTTTCCTCCTTAGTATAGCACCCTGTCCGGCATTTGAAGTGTTAATTTTACATATACACCTACACGACAATAATGCTAGTCAGAGAAAGTTAGTTCAAGCACAATCCACATTTGGAGATTCTCAATGAGATCGTTATGCTAATAACATGTAAAATGCAACAGTACAATTGGAAGCAGATCAAATTAACAATAAAGAAAATGCTAACCTCGAACATTAGATGTGAACCCGCAAGTAGTCAAATGCTTAGCAAGGGCCTCCCCTATCTGCTTTTGCCAATTTGGTACAACCTTCCCCTCAGATACTGGCCACACTATTGCTGTCTCCGTCGTAAGATTTACAGTTGCAGAAGAAACTTGTGGCTGTTGATAAAGAAATTCATAATATCAAGTGAAAGAAATACGAATAAGGAAATAGAAAACACGTGAACTAGGAATTCAGGTTATAGAAGAAAGGCTAGCTAAACACATAAATATCTGTGAATTATGCAATTTATGCACTCCAAAAATCATAGACAACTGAACCGTTCTTGGGATGTTCGGACTTCTAACTCAGTGGTTACAAAGTACCACCACGCCCACTTTTCCTTTGTGATAATGAAATAATGAATGCAGACTTAGTTCATAAGAGAGAGAGTGTGTTTTTAACATAAACTATATATAGAGGCTTGAGTCCACAATGTGGATCCACCCATGGTTGGGAAAATTAAACACTCTAGGCCAAGTAAGACGAGTATTTTGTATCTTTTCTTTTGGTACTGAGAGCTAATAATTCTGTTGATGCAATCAATCGTTTTCATATTATTTAAGGAACCAAACAGTCCAAAAGAAGAACAGAGATAGCTTCTCCTTTAGTTCCGAAAGCAAAACTTGTACTCAATCTACTGCAGTATTTTTGGGCTATAAAGCATGAACATGAAAGCTTAATTGAAGAGAAGAATCTGTATTTGAATACTTACTTGACTTTCTAAAATTCTCTTCACGCTAGCAGCACAGCCGCCACATGTCATTCCCTGGAAATGTGCACACAAATTTGAGGAATATTCAATGTCAATACAACTATAGCAATATCTAAAACGAGTAACTTACGGTAACATCGAGGATAATGACGTCAGAGGACAAAGCGGATACATCTTCACTCGTTTCAGCAACAACACTAGGATTTTCCTTACCGCCGTCCGTCGCACCACCTCCATTACAACCGGAGCCATCATTTCCTCCATTGCCAGCAGCAAACGAAGCTGCAGAGCCAGAAACGCTCCGCAAATCCTTCCGAACCGGACGCAAATTCGCCGTTGCCAAGCTCTTTGACAGCAAAACCGGTCCGAACCGGTTCAAACCTCGAACCTCACCGTTACTTACGGCTCGAAGATGGAGCCGAGCGAGTTGACTCAGCAGTACTAAGTGATTCGGCCGAGTAGAAAAGTGGCGGTGAAGTTGAGAAATTAAAGGACTGCAATTGCAATTAAGACTTCTCGATGCTCCCAAACGAGAAATTGCCGCTGGTGATGTCAATAGTGAAGACTCCATAGTAGATCTTAGACTGAGCTACCAGCAAAATGAACTCTCTGCAGTAACGTGATTTATACGTAACGGATTACTTGGCAGTAGTATGGCTGTGGTTCTATCTAAGGGTGCACTATGGCCCGGCCCGCGGTCCTGGCGGGCCTAATGGTGGTCCTGGGCCTGGTAGTAGCTATAGGCCCATAACGGCTCGGTCCAAGAATGAAAGTCTGTGAGTTCGGGACCGCTAGGCCCGGACAGTCAGCTGGGCCTGGCGGGCTTAAACAGGCCCAACGGCCCTTTTAAATTTTTTTTTTAAAAAAAATTTATTAGCCGTTTGAAACTTTATAAAATAACTATTTGGCCCTCAAACTTTATATAATTACACTTTTTCCCTATATCTCAACTATAAATACCCCTTATTTTTCATTTTTATTCACCAATTCATCAATATCTCTCAATTTGTCTCAATTTTTCTACTACAATTGCTTAATTTAGTGTTGAAAATTCGTGAAAATTTACGAAGTTGTTGAATTGAAGTTTTCAAGTGTTCAACAATTTTCAATTTTCAAGAAGTTGTTCGGCAAGTAAACTCGTTTCAACTCTTACGTTTTAATAATATATTTTTGTGTTGTTTAGTTTGTATAATTATAATTAGTATGACATTTTCTTTGAAAAAAAATGTTCGGTAAAGGAAAAGGTAAAACCGGTGAAAGTAGTGGTCATAATACTACCCTTCCCCTAGCTCCCCGACCTACAAAAAATAAGCAAGTTGAAAGTAGTCGCCAACCTATACGTCCTCCTCCACCTCCCGTAACTCTTGATAGTAATCACCCTTGTTTTCACTTTACTGATAGTGAATTTCTACATGATGTTGCAACAAGTGATATATTAATTGATGAAATTATGAACGACCCCATATGGTTTCGCTTTCGCGTCTCTCTAAAATTGCAGTCATGATAAAATCTTGGTTTATTTAATCATCAGGGACTCCCAAGCACACTAGTTTTCTACAAATAAAAATAGAAAATGGAAGGCTTGTTATTCAACAGTATAACATAACTTATATACTCGTGTCAACCAAGGTGTATGTAGATCTATTCAAAATTTTAATGAAGTTGATTGGAAGGCTCTTTATCTGAATGAACCTATCTTAGAGGAAAATGAGGATAATATGATGAAACCCAACCAATCCGAAAACTAACTATACCGTGCTATTTTTACACGAAATGATGGTCTTTTTTTTGTCTCTACGGGAAGGGTCATAATAATCTTTATATAAGGTTTTGATTTGCTTGTTAACTTCGGTTTCCTCTATTTTTTTTCCTCTAAAATTCACTTGTTGTTAAGAATAGAATTCTAATTAGAGTGAATGTTTATCTTATAGAAGAGTTTTACTTTGAGGCTAAGTTCATTTCTCTTCCTATAAATAGAGAGGTCTTAAATCCATCCCAAAAATATCAATAAGAATTCTCATCTCCCTACTTTCCCTGCAATATTGTTCTTGTTCTTGTATTATTTTATAACACGTCAAGAATCTTTGAGAAAATTAAGGTTTGGAGCCGGTTCGATTTCCTGCTTGTCGTCCGAGGTCTGGTTGGTCTTAATCGCGGTTAGTTCGAATCTGTTGCTGTTTCTCATAGGATTCCAGAATCAAAGAGTATATATTTGTTGATTCTCTACTGTTACATTGATAGCAATTTTCATCACAGGTTCATCTCTTTCCTTCTTTTTCTTGTTAACGATGGTTTGCATTCTGCTCATGTTTTGTGTGTTTCAATGGTTGCTTAGTATCCATGCTAGATTTTAAATGGCTTTTACATTAAGATTCAGTTGAGGAGCTCTGTTGATGTATTGTGATTGAACTAGTTTCTTGGGTATCAAAAGTGGCTGAATATTTACATGTTAGATTCAGAATATTATGTCCGTTTGGTGAAATTTAAGTTGGTTGACTTCCTTGTTCGAGATCGCAAAATGTTTCGCGCTTCACTCTTTCTTTTGATTAAATGATCATTTATGTGAATAAGTTAAAAACAACTGATTCTCTACTTTCGATCTTGTAATGCTCGCGTGCTGGTTTGGCTGCTAGAAAATAGGAGTATAGTTTGTCCTTTTCAACTCCATTGAAGGTCTCTGTTCTCACTCTTGATTTTGGTACCGAACTTCTGATTTTTTTTTTGATCTGATAATGCATTTTCGTATTTGGATGTCACTGACCGCTCATAAGTTTCTTGAAGTGTCGTTTTGTAGTTCAGTCATAATCACGCATTACTCTTCCTGAATTCGAGATTATCATGTTATTTTTCCTCATTAAAACACACGAAATACAGTTTTATTATCATGTTGTGAGTCTGGTTTCGAAGAATTGTGGCAGTTTTGTGTATAATGGTATATCTTAAAGGATTTATCTAGTTTTATTAAGGTTTTGAGTAGGATATGTTCATTACTTTTGTTTGGAAATGGGTAGATTGCTGCCTTAAATAAAAAATAAAAAAAAAAAATCTAAACTAAGAGTGTTGTAAAACTATTCCCCTGAAATCAATTTTGTCTCTAACAATAATTTTGACATCACCCACTTGGATGTGGCAGACTTCTTTGAGCACCCTGAGGGGAAAATAGACCACCTAATCGGTGATGGATCTGTGATTAAGGAAGATTGAGTTGTTTGATTTTATTTTACTTATTTGTATTAGTTAGTGAATAAACTAATAGTCATTAGTATCAACTCGTATTATTTAATTTATGGAATAGTGTTAGTATTCGTTCTTTAGAATGCTTCAGTATGCTTAATTTTCAAAGATATTTTTTTTCAGTAAAGTTAATCGACTAACATGTCAGATAGTCGACTATTTAATATTTCGTATTAAACTGGACTTTTTCCGCAAGGCATGTTAGTCGACTATCAGATTTAGTTAATCGACTAACCTAATGACCATTTCCTAAGTTAATCGATTATCAACTTAGTTAATCGATTAACCTCAGCAGATTTTGAAAATATTGTTTAATTATGAAGCAACGGATTAAACTTGTTTATTCTCATTTTCGTATATTTCTTTTGTATGTCAAACCATGGGAAGCAAATATGGATATCTCACAAAGCAAACTTAGATCAACATCCAACTGTAAAAAAAAATATTTGTTTAATTGATTCATGTACCACACATACGATATTCAAAGAGAAGAAATATTTCTCTCATTTAAGTATGTGTAAGGCAGATGTTACTATAATTTCTGGTAGTAGTAAATTGATTGAAGGCTCCGGAAGTGCAACTATAACTCTGCCTAAAGGAACAATATTTATCATAGAGAATGCAATGTTCTCCTCCAAGTCTAAGAGAAACTTGTTGAGTTTTAAAGATATCCGTCAAAATGGATATCATATTGAGACAATAGATGAGAATAATTTTGAATACCTCATCATTACAAAGAATGTCTCTGGCCAAGAGAGGGTTATTGAGAAGTTCCCATCTTTATCTTGTGGCCTGTATTGGACAAAAATTAGTGCAATTGAGGCACATTCCACAGTAAACCAAAAGGTTACTGATTCCAATACTTTTGTACTTTGGCATGATCGATTGGGACATCCTGGATCAATTATGATGAGACGGATTCATTAAAGAATTTAAAGATTCTTTTAAATAATGAATTTTCTTGCACTTCTTGTTATCAAGGCAAGTTAATTATTAGATCATCACCAACAAAGGTTGGAACTGAGTCACCTATGTTTTTGGAACGTATACAAGGGGATATTTGTGGACCTATTCACCCACCTAATGGGTCCTTTAGATATCTTATGGTCTTAATAGACGCATCCTCTAGATGGTCTCATGTGTGCCTATTGTCATCACGCAACCTTGCGTTTGCAAAATTAATGGCACAAATAATTCGATTACGAGCACAATTTCCTGATAATCCAATTAAGTCTATTAGACTAGATAATGCTGCTGAGTTTTCATCCCAAGCATTTAATAATTATTGCTTATCAATTGGGATAAAAGTGGAACATCTTGTAGCTCATGTTCACACTCAAAATGGTCTTGCAGAATCTTTAATTAACATCTGCAGTTGATTGCAAGACCATTACTCATGAAAACGAGGCTGCCCACTTCGGTTTGGGGTCACGCCATTTTTGCATGCAGCAATGCTAGTTCGTCTCAGGCCGACGAATTATCACAAATATTCCCCGTTGCAATTAGTTTTGGTCATGAACCTAATATATCCCATTTAAGAATTTTTGGATGCGCAATATATGTGCCTGTAGCACCGCCATACCGCACCAAAATGGGTCTGCAAAGAAGGTTAGGAATATATGTTGGGTTTGAATCGCCCCCATTATTAGCTACCTCGAAACATTGATAGGGGATTTGTTCACTGCACGATTTGCAGACTGTCGATTCGATGAGACACTTTTCCCAAAATTAGGGGGAGAAGTTGGTGAAACCAAACGGGAAATTTTGTGGAAAAATCCATCATTATCTCATCTTGATCCACATACCTCTATCTGTGAAAAAGATGTGCAAAATATTATCCATTTGCAAAGAATAGCAAATCAAATGCCTGACGCATTCACGAATCCTCTTATATTACTTGTTCTCATTAATTAATTGACCAACTAAAGTTGGGGTTGAATCCCATAAATTCTGGAAATATCAAAGGCGAATATGGGCTCATTCGCCTGCCATGTATACCACATATGATGCATCTATGATATGGTTACATGTGCGATTACTATTAACCTGCAACCTGGCCGGTGCTTGCGAGATAAATTGCTCAGTAATCTAATTTCGAGCATAATTTCCAGATTTTCTATTCAAGATAGTTCATCTTGATAAGTTGGTTTGCATCATAGTTGGTTTAGCAAAATAATTTATTGAGTGCCTCCACTTAATAGCTAAATTATTGCTTATGAGAACAAAGTTATCTATATCAATTTGATATACGTTATACACGAGAGTATATTATATTCTCCCCTCACAAGTGGTTCAGGGTCAGGAACCAAATAATTTCATCTTATTATTATTGATGTGCAGTGTATATTAACATGATAATGCACAAAGATGATTTCCCAGAGTTGAGTAAACAAGTTAGTTTTTCTAACATGAGGGGGAGACATGATAAACACTTGAGAAAAAGTTACATGGAACGAATTATCATTTGTATATATAGATCCTCGAATATCATAATATGAACTTGAAGTTCATAAAAGGATAATTCAATTGCAACATATTGCAAAGCATGCCATACGCATTTGCTGACCCAAAGAAAGTAACTATATTCTCACTGCAAATGCTCATATTAAGTCCTAGAAGGACAAAGTCTTTGATACGCTTAAAGCGTATAGACAAATCGGTTTCAAAGAACTTCTTAATAAAGAATATGAGCAAATGATCAAAGTGATCATAATAAGGAGGCAAGTGATCTTGAAGATCACATGACATAACACTTCATAAAATCTCATGAGAGATTCAGGTACCTGAATATATGAATGAAGAGATCTCCATGTTATGTCTTTATGAAAAATTTACTGGAACCGATATAAAATGTTCGTCGACGACATCTATGATAAGCGCTAAATATCGATGAGGATCTTAAGTTTGTCGAATACAAACAAAATATTGGCCAAATGGAAGAGATACAATTCAAGTAGAATTGATTCCATATGAAAGACATGTAGTTTTGGACATGTAGTTCAAATACTTGAAAGTATAAAGTCAATGGTATGTGCAATCATTTTTCGATATCTTATTTCTCTAACATGACATGAAAACTTGATATGCATCTCTCTCTATTATATGGCTTATATGACTTAACTTATATGTCAATCTATGAAGGATTTAAGTTTCTTGAAGCATATACAATTCTTGATCTTGAAGTACCACTTTCTTAGTGCAATTTGTGCACATATGTATCTTGCTATAACTTTAAGCAGATAATGTGATAGCGAGGATATCTCTATGGAGATATTGAAGAGCCATCCACGATATTTGTGAAGACATTATATATCTATCACGAATGATAAATTCAAGGTGCGGAATATTCATTCAAGTCAATATGGTTGATTTATTTATCAAATCTATACCAACGATCTCTTGAAGATGGTGCACAAGATTGGAATGTGAAGGCTCAAGGATGTGAATTGATGCTCTCATCAGGGGGAGTTAATGCGTGTTGCACTCTTTTTCCCTTATAAGGTTTTGTCCCACTGAGTTTTCCTTGCAAGGTTTTTAACGAGGCAACCAATAGGCGCATTACTAAATATGTGTACTCTTTTTCTTTTTCTAGAATTTTTTCCCATTGGATTTTGTTTTAGTTAAGGTTTTAATGAGGCACATTACTTATTGAGTAGACATTCAAGGTGGAGTGTTAAAAATAGAATTCTAATTAGAGTGAATGTGTATGTTGTAAGATATATGGATTTATATCTAGATATATGGACTTATATCTATACACATATGAACAATACATGAATAATTATATGTTATGTGCTATCTTAAGGTTTGGCCTAATTATGTGCAAGACATAACTCAAGACATAACTTTTGTCTTGTAACTCTTGTCTCTTGGGTTATGTAACTCCTAGAGTTATAAAGTGGGGTTATGGTTCCCATTCTTTAACAAGACAAGTTCTTTCTCTACCCATTGAAGTAAGAACCATTTGTCCATTGTCTTGCAAATAGAGTGGAAAACCATAAGCCAAAACCTTGATCATTGTCATAATACTATTTTGTAAACCTTTCATATATTGTTATTGTTGAGGATTCATTCTTGTGGTAACATACAAACCACAAGTCATTCTTGAAGAAATAATCAAGAGGTTCAAAAGCTCAAGGACAATCATCAAGAAGGAGGCTCAACTTTTCCACATATGGATTCAGGTTAGCTTCCGCTCATGTAGTTGTAAATCCGATTATTCAAATGAAGGTTGTTGTCTTTAGTAGGAATCATAATCCTAACAATTGGTATCAGAGCCGCCCTTCATTTTGGATAATTTGGATGATCATAAGGTTTATGTTATTTAAGAAATCATGTTTAAGTTTACTTAGAACTTTGTTCAAGAAATTCTACCATGAAATAGCATGATCTTATGATTGTTATGATGATGATGTATTTGTTTATTATATCATTGATTCAGCATGATTTTAGTAGGTTGACAACATGTTTATTATTTTTAAGATCCATGTTGAAAATCATGTGTTATTCAGAATTTTTTTTTTTGTCACAACTAGTCAGACAATCGATTGTTTGAATCGTTTAAAATTCTGGCAGTTAACTTTTGTGAGTTGAAACGTTTCCAGACTGAAAAATTTTTCCAGAAAAAAATTCAAACAATCGATTGTCTAGCCTGACAATTGATTGTTGGATGATCCACACTTAGAAAAATTTTTCCTTGTCAATTACAGAGACTTAAAAGTTTTTCAGAAAAAACCAAACAATCGATTGTCTGGTTTGACAATCGATTGTCTGGTCTAAAGACAGATTTTTTTTTCCAGAAAACGTCAAACAATCGATTGTCTGTTTTGACAATCGATTGTCTGGCCCAAATGACTTAGAAAAATTTTTCCTCGTGACTTCCAGTGACTTAAAAATTTCAGAAAATGTCAGACAATCGATTGTCTGTTTTGACAATCGATTGTCTGGTCCAGTAATGTTTAAGAAAAATGTTTCAACTCTCTTAAGTTTCAGTGAATGTTAATTGTTTAATAGTCCATCAATTCTTATATATCTAGAATTGTCCTATCAAGCAATCAACAATTAATATTCAAGTGTTACACATCTAATCTTGTAACACATTAAGTTGAGATTCATAAAATGGCTTAAGGAACTAAAATTTATAGCATCTTATATTTTAGTTTTTCAATTGAAGCATTAAGTTGCCAAAGTAACCTCTATTGTGTAGATTGATTAATTTTAAAATATGAGATGACTGTGGATGTTAGTCTTCCATGCGTTTAACATCGGCCCAAAGGAAGGTGTTATTTGGCAGGAATTCGAACATTCTTGTGGTGGTAAATATGAGACGATTATTTGGTTTTCCATGTGAATATTAAATCGGCCCAAAGGAAGGTTTAATGTTTGACAGGAGTTTATTGTCTATGTTTGATCACTACACCAAGAGTACCACTTGCAAGTTGTTTTTCTGTCCAAAGACTAAAAGCAATATTGTGCTAGGTATCTTGTAATGGGAATTGCCTAATTTTGAATCTATAAAGTTAAAGTTCAAGTTTATGTAAGCATGTATTCAGTAATCCTTTTGTTCTATTTTCAGTAAACTCTTCTGCTTCTACGATCTCTGCCAATATCAATAGCATCCCAGTGCTAAACGGCACTAATTTTAAGGAATGGAAAGAGAATGTAATGATCGTTCTCGGTTGCATGGATCTTGACTTAGCCCTTCGGACCGAGCAATCTACTCCTCTTGAGGATACATCCTCTCCTAATGAAAAGAGAGCGATGGAGAAGTGGGAACGCTCGAATCGCTTGAGTCTAATGATCATGAAGCGTGCAATTCCAGAATCATTCAGGGGCACTATGAATGATGAACCTAATGCCAAAGTTTTCCTTGAAAACCTCGAACAGCGTTTTATTCAAAACGAAAAGGCGGAAACAAGTGCACTATTGAGTAAACTTGTTTCTATGAGGTATAAGGGCAAGGAAAACATTAGGGAGTACATTTTGGAAATGTCTCATCTTGATTCGAAACTTAAGTTACTCAAGCTAGTATTACCTGAGGAACTGCTTGTGTACTTTGTTTTGATATCTCTTCCGGCACACTTTAATCAGTTTAAGGTCAGTTACAACTGCCTGAAGGAGAAATGGTCTCTTAACGAGCTCATTTCACATTGTGTGCAAGAAGAGGAAAGGATTAAGCAAGATACGACTGAAAGTGCTCATTTGGCATCCTCTTCTAAGGAAACTAAGAAGAGGAAAAATAAGTAAGTTGCGGTTGTAAGGCCCAAGATTAAGCAACATAAGGAACCTAAGGTTGAAATTACTAGATTAGGTTGCTTTCTCTGTAATGGGACTGATCATGTAAAGAGAGATTGTACCAAGTACCATGCCTGGCGTGCGAAAAAAGGTACATTTCTGTCTCTTGTTTGTTCTGAAGTTAATATAATTTCGGTACCTAAGGATAATTGGTGGGTAAGTTATGCTACTCACATAAGTATATCTATGCAGGGTTGCCTGAACTGCCGAAAACCAAAAGATGGTGAAAGATACATCTATGAGGGTGACGGCAAGAAGGTGCCAGTTGAAGCTATTGGCAAATTTAGGCTGTTGTTTAAGACCGGTTTTCATTTAGATTTGAATGAGACTTTTGTTGTACCGTCTTTTAGATGGAATTTAATTTCAGTTCCCCAATTGTACATATCCGGTTATAAATGTACATTTGGGGACAATAAAGTTAGTCTCTTTCGGAATTCAAATCTTATTGGTACTGGTGTTTTATCAACATTTGATAGCTTATATTTGGTTGATACAATAACTTCAAATAAAGAAACTTTGCATACAAGTTTAATGGTACCAAAAGTTAACTAATGAGAATTCTATTTCACTCTGGCATAAACGTTTGGGTCATATATCCATTCAAAGAATTCAGAAACTCGTGTCAGAAGGAATTCTTAATTCTCTTGATTCCTCAAATTCGGAAATTTTGTATTGAGTGTATCAAGGGAAAACAAACAAACAAGAACTAGATTAGGTGCTAAGAGGGCTTCGGATGTCTTAGAATTGATACATACAGATATTTGTGGGCCATTTCCTATTCCTTGTCGGAATGGTCAACAATACTTTATCACATTCATAGACGATTACTCTCGTTATGGGTACCTATATCTTATTCATGAAAAGTCCCAATCCATATTAAAAACCGTAACTTATATTCTTAATAGAGTTCCAACTAAAGCTACAATCAAAACCCCTTATGAACTTTGGACTGGGCATAAACCCAGTATTCGGTATTTTCACATTTGGGGTTGTCCAGCTGAGGCAAGGACTTATAGGCCGAATGAAAAGAAACTGGACGCTAAGACGGTTAGTAGCTATTTTGTTGGATACTCTGAAAAATCCAGGGGTTTTAAGTTTTATGATCCCACATCACGAACTATTTTTGAAACGGGAAATGCTAGGTTCTTTGAGGATATTGAGTTTGGGGGATGGGGAGATAAAGTTGTTAAAGATTTTGTCTTTGAGGAAGAACATGTGTCTTTTCCTCAAATTGTTGATCTTGGTCTTACTGACTCGGATCATACAACTCCGGTTCAAGACAATCTCGAAAATCTCCCTCATCAGGAACCTGATATAACTAATGTAAATCAAACTCAACAACCTCAAGAAACTGAAATGTCATTAAGGAGATCTACTAGAGAGAGGAGAAATGCAATTTCGAATGATTATTATGTATTTCTCCAAGAACAAGAAAATGATGTTGGACTTGAGGAAGATGATCCAATCAACTTCAGTCAAGTCATTAAGTGTTCTAACTCTCAAAAGTGGATTGATGCCATGAATGATGAGATGAAGTCTATGAGCGATAATGACGTTTGGGAGCTTGTTACATTGCCCGAAGGTACGAAACCTATTGGTTGTAAATGGATTTTTAAAACCAAAAGGGATTCAGGGGGCAATGTTATTAAGTACAAAGCTCGTCTTGTCGCAAAAGGCTACACTCAGAAAGAAGGCATTGATTATAAAGAGACTTTCTCTCCAGTTTCATCGAAAGACTCTTTCCGGACTATAATGGCATTAGTAGCACATTTTGATCTTGAGCTTCATCAAATGGATGTTAAGACTGCTTTTCTCAATGGTGACATTGAGGAAACAATTTATATGGTGCAACCTGAAAACTTTGTTTCGGATGAATCAAAGAAAAATGTTTGCAAATTAAAGAAATCCATCTATGGGCTCAAGCAAGCTTCTCGTCAATGGTATTTTAAGTTTCATGCAGTCGTTACATCTTTTGGTTTTGAACCGAATATTGCTGATGACTGTATATACCATAAGTTCAGTGGGAGGAAGTATATTTTTCTGGTTTTATATGTCGATGACATACTGCTTGCCTGTAACGATATAGCATTATTGCTTGAAACTAAGAAATTTCTTTCAAAGAAAGTTGAAATGAAAGATCTTGGTGAAGTTTCTTTTGTATTAGGAATTCAGATTCTGAGAGATCGCTCAAAAGGCGTTCTCGGTCTGTCACAAAAGGGCTATATCGATAAAGTTCTGAAAAGATTTGGCATGCAGGATTGTAAACCATTCAACACCCCTGTTGCTAAGGGAGACAAATTTAGTCTCAAACAGTGCCCAGACAGTACTTATGAAATTTCGGAAATGGAGAAGACACCTTATGCTTCGGCGGTAGGTAGTCTGATGTATGCTCAGGTGTGTACAAGACCTGATATAGCATACATTGTTGGGATGTTAGGCAGATATCTTAGTAATCCAGGAATGGACCATTGGATGGCAGCCAAACGGGTCATGAGATACTTACAGAGAACAAAGGATTACATGCTTACATACCGGAAATCGGACCAGCTTGAGATCATTGGGTATACTGATTCCGATTTTGCTGGATGTCAGGATAGTTTGAAGTCTACTTCAGGCTATATTTTCATGCTTGCGGGTGGTGCTATCTCTTGGAGAAGCATTAAGCAAACTCTTACAGCTACTTCCACAATGGAAGCAGAGTTTATGGCATGTTTTGAAGCATCCAATGAGGCATTATGGCTGCGGAATTTTGTTGGTGGACTGCGTGTTGTTGATTCAATTCAGAAGCCACTTAGGCTATTATGTGATAATAGATCAGCAGTCCTTTATGCTAATAACAACAGTAGTTTGACGAAAGCAAAACATATGGACGTCAAATTTCGGGTTGTAAAAGAAAGAGTACAAAATGGACAATTGTGCATTGAGTACATTAGTACAAACTCCATGCTTGCGGATCCGCTAACTAAGGGATTGACACCAAAAGTTTTTCATGAGCATGTTGCTTGTATGGGTGTCAAATCAGATAAGGATTATGTATTTTAGTGGGAGTTTTGTATTGCACATTTTTGTAATTGTTTGTCTTTAGTAGGAATCATAATCCTAACATATGTTATAGAAGAATTTTACTTTGAGGCTAAGTCATTTCTCTTCTTATAAATAGAGGGGTCTTACCCCATTGTAAATCCATCCCAAAAATATCAATAAGAATTCTATCTCCCTATTTTTCCTGCAATATTGTTCTTGTTATTGTATTATTTTATAACACTTGTATTTTAGTTTCCTCCTTTTTCAAGGGCTTTCTTTCTGCCTTCCCTGTATAGTAAATGCCAGCGTTGTTCTCTGTCTATACATATTCAAAGGCTCGGGAGTTTTAACCGTTTAAGTTTTATGCATTATCCAAACTAGTAAAATATATAATTGCAAATGGTAAAGCCGAATACGAGTAATGTAGTAAAGGGGAAAATTGGAAGGTATCCAACTGTTGCTTGCAGAGATGATCTATTTTGCTTTCGTTCTTCTCCTTAAGATTTTAAATAGTGACCCTTTTTGTGACTATTTGAATGAGGGAAAAATGTAGAGTGATTAGATTTTTGAAGCGGGCCTGTAAACATTCAGGAAGACTTGACAAGGTCAAAGTCTACGAAAATGATTAATCAATTGTTATATTATACTATTTCTGATGACAAGAAACAGAACACCAAACTACCACTTGGGTTGAATTGCTTGTTCTTTATGTGCTACCAGCCCAATATTTGTTGTTTTTTGCTAAGTACGACCAACCGAATATTTATTAAAAATTTATTTCTTGGTAAACCATGTTTAAAAATTATTTAAGTACCATGTTAATCTGCTGATTGTTCTTGCTTATGACTGAACAAATAGCCTATGCCATTTCAAGAATGTGACAGAAGTTTGGGGTCCTGTTCTCTGGTTTGTGATCATGATTCTTCGTCAAGTCCGTTGTATTTTCTGATAAATTTCTCCACCATTGATGTTTCCTATTAATGCATTTTCATGTTTTTGCAGCTGTATTATTGTGATATTGCTTTAAACTCAAGAGGATTTAACGTTGACAAATGTCGGCTTATCGATTCCTAGATGAAGGTCCTTCTTACGAGGTATCGTGTTTAATTCTATGTCTTTTGTAACAAAAGTTTTGTTGTTAACATAATCATCATTATTATCACTATGATTTGATTAGTGCTTCTGATGCTAATAAGTCTGTAAGAAAGTTATGATTGGAAGTCCATATAATGTAGCTTTATATCTTAGTGAGGATTACATATCTTCCAATTTATCTGAAAGTGGCCTGTGATTTATCTTAAATGATAGCGGTTGTTTTCTTTTGATTCAGTAACATGATAATTGTGTAACAACTGATACAAATAAGCTTAGGGATCATGATCATGATGCTGTTAACAACGCTAGTCACACTCTCTTAGCAGTTTAACTACTAAGTCCGTTCATTATTTTTGTCATCTGGTCTTAGCTACATCGAAATCTGATTAAAGATCTGTTCTTTAGCCTTTTAACGAGCAGTGATTCATTTACAGTACATGATGAGATCAACATCAACTTCCTCATGATTTCTGAAACTAGGGGAAACTTGATCTTCTCTTTAGAAGATTTTTGCAATTAAAAGTTGTAATTTTAAGTTTTGCCGATTCATCTCTTAACACACAATTAATCCATTTGAAAAACTTCAATACAGGGCCAATTCTCAGAAGACGAGAATGACGATGTGGTTCGTGCTATTGAACTCTCTCTTCAAGAATCTCAGGCAAAGGAAATAAACATGGGTGGTAATGATGTAGCCTTTTCATCTCACTTTTTAATGCTAAATTATGTCCTACTAAGAAGTTAGTATATTTAGCTCAACCCATAATTTTCACAAATTTGGAGCTTCACTTGTTATTTTTCCGGAACTGTAAATGCTCAACAGAGGTTTCTTACTAGGCAAGTAGTCTCATATATAAGTCATTTTTTGTCAGACATAGAATTTCCCCAGATTGATGAAGTAGAAGAACTTGCACAAGGGTTGGAAGCAAGCACATTATCTTCTATAGATTTAAGGTAAATATGACCTGTGGATCAACCTCTCATTTTCTTGTTATTGCAGTATCATTCCTTCATTTTAATTAAATTTATTCTTTAGGGAGATGAGATTAGGCTTCAGACCGACTTGTTTATCTGCCATAGATTTGACAAAATCATGTGAATGATGAGACAGTTATGTGACTTTTGATCTTCATCAACCAGCGTGGTACTCCTCAGCTACTTCAATAAATCTGCTGTTATGTATAACGAATTAGCCTTTGAGGATGTGGAGTCTTATCAAGGAAGTGATCAAGATTTGAATATAAAGCAGTGGCTGCATAAATAATTCATAATCCTGATCCTTGAACATTTACTATGCATAACCAACAGACTATCCAAATCATGAGAAGATTTGGTTGAACACTTCTTTTACAGATTTCACTAGTTCCATGTTCTTCTACCTGTTGAAAACATGCAATATTCCATTAAGTTCATGATATATTGTCTATTTCCCTTTAGGATGTTGGGGGAACATGTTTCTATGAGCACCACAACAACAACAACAACAACAACAACAACAACCCAGTATAATCCCACTTAGTGGGGTCTGGGGAGGGTAGTATGTACGCAGACCTTATCCCTACCCTGGGGTAGAGAGGCTGTTTCCAAATAGATCCCAGCATCTTTCCCTCCAAGAACTTCCCACCTTGCTCTTGGGGAGACTCGAACTCACAACCTCTCGGTTGGAAGTGGGGGTTCTTGTCTTAATAGAATTACTGTTTCATAGCCTAGTTCATCTTTTTAACATAGTGAAAAATAAATTTACTGTTTCATAGATTAGTTCATCTTTGTAGCATAGCACCTCTATTTTACTGCAAGCTGATTAAGATCAGATATCTGTTTACTAAAGCTTTACCTCATTACAGCGCCAGTACTAGAGGCATAGAACTGGAATGGTGGAAACTTTTCAAGGAGTTTAATCCATCTGTCCCTACATCAAAGTAAGTGCAACACAATTCAAGTGCCTGTGCAGAAATATTTACAATTAGGTATTTAGTTACCCATTCGAAGAGAACAAAATCTTGCTTCTATTTGTTGTAAAACTAGTTCTTCTGGGAACCTAACTCTTGAGAAGTTTGGTAATCCTTAATTTTGGAAATAAAAGCTGGCAGTGTAAGAAAGTAAAGCAGTTCATGATTGATAAATACTTTTTCTTATCTTTATCTTTAGCTTTCCAGGTTTCATTATCATAGTGGCATTCTGTAGTATATATTACCTTGATTATTCAATTTAATCAAATTGGCATTGTTTTCTTGTTTTGAAGGGGCACTTCTTGGTGGAGAAAGAGTAGCAAGCAGTGCAATACTCTTGTTTGTGATGTTTGTGAGGAGCAAGTTTGTGTTCCCTTTCCTCAAAGGCCTTTCCCTTTTTTGCAGTTTGTATTCATTCTTTATCGAAGTAATTTATACTTGTAATGTGAAGATGATTACGAAGTTTCTGAATAAGTTAACTGATGCTTGTATTATGTTTGATTATTGCCTTTTAACATCATAAGTATTGGTACAGATTTGCTCAGCGTGGTTAAGGTGTACCTACTGGGGCCAGACTTTCTGTCAAAAGCATACATCTGATGGAACCCCTTACTGCTGTGCCTGTTCGAGATTAAAGGTTTTTAAAGACCTTCTATTATTAGATTGAAGATGCTCCTGACTAAATCTATGTTCATTAACAAAATGAATGTCAATAATGAACTGAGCTTTGTTGAGCCTGAAGCACTAAAGTAACTTGTCATGGACAACCCCATTTTCCCTTAATATCTTCTGATTCAACCTTTCAGATTTAATCCCATCATATAGAGAGATTTACAGACATGCATATACACGACGAGCATTCTACTGGCTTTATGCAATAATAACAGATGTCAAGTTAAATATATACCTCCTTTAAATTTATTTTACGGTTGCTCAACTTATAACATGTTACTGAGAACTTACTCACATATTTGCAGATAGGAGATATGAAGTTTATCACTCTGAGTGATGGTCGAAAACTTTGCCCGGATTGTCGTCATACAGCAGTGGTGGATCCTGAAGACTGTAAGCCCCTTCTCGATGAAGTGCACAGATTTTTCAAAGGATTAGACATGAAAATCAGATATTACATTCCAATTCTGTTAGTAGATAACAACGAGCTTATCAGAATCCATAAAAAGGTGAGTAGAAAATGTGTCAACATTATCAAGAGGAATTCTATTACTTCCATCACATCTTTTAGTAATAATAGCATTTGATTGGTTTCACAGAGCATACTTGGCTCGACGCTTTATGAGAATTTTCAATTGGACGCCGTAAATTATGTGAGTACATCCCTTTCTACTATAAACATCTGTTAGATGGATTGATGTCTTCTGCAACGGAATGCAAGTTTATACAAATTTTATGGTACGCAATTAGAGGCTGATTGAAAATTTAAACTTAATGTGTTTTAATTTATGTTCTCACTATTGAACTCAATACATTATTTACAATTATGCGTTTAGATTTTAAATATCTCTAGAAACTTCATTGATTTATATATATATGTGCTCTGTGTAGAAAATGTTGAGTTCAGTTGAACTTGTTGATTATATATTGCATCTGACGCTGTACACAGTTATCTTCTCTTTCATTTTGCATTTATTCACTCATGATAGGTGACAAGGTCAACACAAAGGGGTGATAATATTAAAGTGGTGAAAGAAGTAGAACAACTGCCTCCAGGACGCAAAGTGAAAGCAGTGCTGCTTTTATATGGCTTTCCAAAGTAATCTTCTTCTAAACTTCTATATTTTCACATAAGTGGTCTTTATGATGGATTCAGTTTAAAACTCCAATCAATTTTCATCTAGTAGTTTATGAGAGAGTAAAATAGGAAATATATCCCATGCTCTTTTATCTAGATAGAATAAACAAACAAGCGTTTTCAGTTTTGAACTGTTCACTGTCTTCTTTCTATGCAATGAGATATGCTGCCCATATTCGTTTATCTACAAACATTTGCATTTTAAAATGAATGTGCATTATCGTATTCTAATTAATGAACAGTCACAAAATTCTGTTTTTGATAAACGTATCCTAGAATAGTAAGTATCACCAGCTGAAGAAGAGGAACTGATCTAGAGTAGTAGAGATGTTACTCTTTTGATTTTGCACTAAAGACGAAATGATTCCTGATTAACAGAATCTACCAGAAAAACCTGCTTCCAGCTATTGTCCTTCCCCAAGGGTATGTTTTTACACGCTACTCTTCCCACCTTTTCACCTAAATCGAGACATTAAAGAGATATGGAATGGCTACCAGTGGGGCTTTCAGATGTTGCCTTCATATTCTATCCATCAGTGGTCTGGTTTTCTTGACTTAGATTGAAGTTAAGAAATATGTTCTTTATTCGTTTTCAAAAATAATCTGGTTCCAGTTTTAAGAGAATGTATAATGAGTTACCTACTTTAATATTATGGTATGCATAATGGTCTTTGAAAGCAGGATAGCCTTGGGAGCAACTTTGGCTCATGAACTGATGCACGCTTGGATGCGGGTTCAAGGTGGTTTCCAGCTCTCTACTATTAAAGCTTGTTGCTTCTGTCTGTTTAAACTAAAGAGTTTGAATTTTATGCATAGATTATCTGTAAAATTCTTACGCCATCAGGTTAAGTTGACCTACAACAATAGATAACTCTTTATAAAAAAAAAACTGATTTGATAACTGGAAAATAGAGCAACACTTAGCTGTTATAGCCGGCTAAATTAAGTAAAATAATTTACAGTCTGTCAGTATATATAACTTAAATCTAACTAAAAGTAAAGAAAAGTAAAGCTGGTGGAAAACCACATTCCTCATGAATCTACCTCTTTAGTTCAGCAAAAGAGAAGAAAAGCAGAAATGTCCTTCTCCCTACTCTCCCTCCTATTAAAGGAAATTTTATCACTCTTTTTTAAAATTTTCCTCTCATATTTATAGGCTATCCAGGACTATCCCTACCCATCGAAGAAGGTCTTTCCCAAGTTATGGCTCACAAGTGGCTAGAATGGCAATCTTTTGCTGGTGATGACTACATGAAAGGTACAAGTGATAAAGCTCAGTTCTTGAGAAATCTGAAAGAGTTTCTGAAATATGGTATAGAAAAAAGACATTCCGAGGCATATGGTCATGGATTTAGAGAAGCGAAATGGGCAGTTGAACGTTATGGTTTAAGATACACACTGGAGCATATAGCTCGTACACGAAAGTTACCTGAATAACTTACTTCTAAATTAGATGGCGTTGTTAATGTTTGTGTTCATTTATTCATCAATATATTGTCCAAGAACCATCAGTTTCTTGGACAAACATTAATTGCTGTGAACGAACCTGTAAAAGAAATTATGTACCTCCTTTACTCCAAATTGAGATCATGCGACTATGCTAATTCAAATTGGATGCAATGATGTTTAACTTTTCACCCATTATTTTTTTTTCCTTTTTAAAAAAAGGAGGATCTATTGTGTTTACCCGTTTCCCTTCCAGCGTGACTCGAACCCAGGACCTAACGATCGTCGGTGGAGATGCTTTATCAACTGAGCAGGCCTTCTTAGTTCTACATGCAATTATGTTTAAGTTTTGTGAATCATGTAAGTGTATTTCTATATACACTCAAATTCGGGCTTGCCCTTTTTGTGTGACTGATCGAGACTGGAGCGCAATAAGCCAAGATTCGGCCTCGATTAATATCGTGCTATGATGCAAAGTTAAATTGCCAAGCTCGTGACCCTGAGATAGATTAAGACTGAGATTGACCAAGATCGAGACCGAATGAGATAGAGATCAAGGGAAGCTTACCAAGTCGAATAATGAAAAATGAAATATTCGTGTTCGGGCGAGGATCACAGTGCGAATCCCGGCACGTATCAAGAAGAGGCTGATTAATTAGCCAATCATAGAATTTTTTACCCCATATAGAATTGTACTTGAGTAGGGCTCCCCTACTATATAAAGGGGAGTCTGATCATTTGTAAGGATCATCGTACGCATGCAATATAAAGCAATATACTGCCATTTTCTATTTATCATTTGTCTTGTTATTTTATTCTTAAGCCGATGAATATTTGGTTCAAGGGTGACCGAACTCGAGGGCCAAGGCTGTTTAATTTATGTGGTTTGCGTTTATTCTTTAATTGTCTATTTCAATACTATCTTATTCTTATCAACTTGTACTAAGTTATATCACGTGTCCTTAAAATCGCGTATACATTCAATTGTTATCCGATTTTAGGGTAAAAAGTTTGGCACCCACCGTGGGGCTAAAGATAATACTGATTACCTGATACAAACTTTCATGACACACACTATATTCCACTTGTTCTTTGAAGTATCTTTGATTACAGAATTTAAAAATGTCAAACTCCCAGGAAATGTTGTACCAGGAACATTGCTCCAGGAAATGTTGTACCCCTTGTTGGCCTCAACGAAATTCTCGTCATAGATCCAATCGATGTCAGTTTGCATATAGCCATCAATGGAAATCTGGTCATTGATCCCCAAAGTAGCGTTCGCAGGGGTGCCTTATTAGCTACTCAGAACGCGCATGGCGGTGAAGATGCCGGGATCAGCCTACGGGTGATCTTCGAAATGTTGCAGGCTCTGCAAGCAGCAATATCCCGGCTCCAAAACCAGAATCACACACTAATCAAGGTAGAATTCGAGCCATCCCACAAAATTGTACACCGGGTCGAATCGGATTCAAGAAAATCGAACAAGAAGGAATCAGAGACCAATCATGTTATCATAAAGATGCTCGAAGAACTGACAAAGCGAATCGAGATAGGGAAAAGAAGATCGAGGAAAACGATAAGAAGTTGGAAACCTATAACTCCAGGGTCGATCAAATCCTGGGGTGCACCACCAATATTGAAAGGGCTAGATTCCAAAAAGTTCGTACAAAAACCTTTTCCCCCAAGTGCAGCTTCGAAGCCAATCCCCAAGAAGTTCTGTATGCCCGAATTTCCTAAGTGTAACAGGGCAACTGATCCAAACGAATACGTCACCTCCTACATGTGTGTTATCAAAGAAAATGACTTAGAAGATGACGAGATCGAATCCGTCTTGCTGAAAAAATTCGGGGAGACTCTATCAAAGGGTGTTATGATATGGTATCATAATTTACCTCCTAATTCTATTGACATGTTTGCTATGCTTGCAGATTCTTTGTAAAGGCAGACGTCGAAGCCATCAAAGTCGCAACCAGGAAGTTGGACCTTTTCAAGCTAAGATAGAAGGACAATGAGATGCTTCGAGAATTCGTGTCTCGATTCCAAATGAAATGGATGTATTTTCCATCGATCACTGAAGATTGGGTCGTTCAAGCTTTCACTCAAGGTCTCAATGTTTGAAGTTTAGTGGCTTTACAGCAGTTGAAATAGATTTGATCGAATACCCATATGTGAATTGGGCCGATGTACACAATCATTATTTGTCAAAGATCAGGGTCGAGTATGATTAATTGGGGGCTTTTCCTGGGTCCGTTTATCTTATCAGACCCATAGATAGAATCAGGAGGGATATTGACCGAGAACCAAAGTCAAATAGAGATCGATACCTACCGTATAATAGAGATCATAGAGGTAACAGATTTAGGCGAAATTCTGCAGGGGATGAGAGGGAAAATGATCGAGGTCAAATTTCACGGGGACTTATGAGTAAAAATGGCTTCGATAGATCTATCGGTCCTAAAGAAGCACCATGAGTGTCGGAGTACAACTTTAATGTGGACGTGACTGCCATCATATCATCTATTATACACATTAAAGATACCTAGTGGCCTCGACCTTTACAAACTAATCTAGCACAAAGGGATCCCAACGAAATATACAAATATCATGGCACACAATGGCCACAGGATGAAGGATTGTTGACAATTGAGGGAGGAAGTAGCCCGTTTGTTCAACAACAGTCATTTTCTAGAGTTTCTAAGTGACCAAGATAAGAATCACTTCAAAAAATAAGGATTCTAACAAATAAAAAGAACAATATGAACCCCAACACATCATCCATATGATCATCGGAGGGGTCATGTTCCTCAAGGCTCGATGATGAAAAGCACCAAAGTGTCAATCCCAAAAGAAAAACAAACTCGGGATTACTTGGACGCAGAAGGAATCATGCAACTTCATAATAATGCACTGGTACTTTTACTTTTTCCTCTTTGATAAACATTTTGTTCCTGTGAATTTTCATTTTGCATATCTAATACAGATGTATCCACTTTATTAGTATCAAGTATTTCTATTTCAATACGCAATAGCCAACTTGAAACCTCAACTATATGAAGGAACTACAGATCTTGTCAAGATCTGATCCTTTATAGGGCTGAGATCAGATCGAAGTCCTTTCAGTACCAAAACCATAAAGAACTTATTTCTTTGTTGTTCCTGGAGGTGACACTTGCAGAAAGTGGCATGAGTGAGTCAAATTGAACGCTAAGAGAATCTATTTGTCCTAAATAACTCACCATATCTTGCTTATTGTGCTGAAGGTGGACTAAATCTGAAAGCACTTTGTATATTCGTTGTATTTCATTCATATACAAGTTTTAGTAGTCCAAACTTTATAGAAAGTCTAATAATATTGAAACAAGTTGAGTAATTTAGGATCCAAAGAGTTCCATAAACGATTATACAATTGTGGATCAATTAGGGTCCACTTAGTCTTTTCACTATTATTCACTAGTATATTTTTATTAAGTGATCCTTATATCCCTATTCCATGAATGACATCGCAACTGAAGAAGACCATGATGAATAATTATTACTACTTTGTAATTTAATAGTAGTAATACTGGAAGGATTTAAAATTGAAGAGAAAAATAGTTTGACTTCTTTTGCCGTGGAGGACTCACCTCTCATTTTGATATTTAAATTTCAAAAAGGCAAGTGTACAAAATAATGTGGGAAAGAGGAAAAAAGTAAGAGCATTGCGTAATAAAATAGAAGACTTTGTTGGGGAAAAAGCTTGTAAGAATAACTTCCACATGTAAAGACAAATTAATAAAGTATTGTTAGAATATACGCTTAACGCTAGAGGGGGGGGGGGGGGTGAATAGCATTTTAATAAAAATCAACGTAAATTTGTGAAATTAAAATTGCAGGAATAACGTAAGTGCAGTAATTAAAATAGTAAGGAGAGAACACACCGAATTTATCCTGGTTCACCACAACGTGTGGTTAGTCCAGTCCCCGAGAGACTCTTTCGAGTTTTACACTAACTTCGTTAAGCTTACGGGTGCCTAACAAACCGTTACACTTGCTCGTAGATATACACTCTACAAGACTTCAACCTGCTCGAGGATACCGCACCTCAAGACTTCAAACCAAGGAACTACCTTTCCTTCTTACAACAAGGGATTAGAATATCCCTTCAAGTGTGTACAAACACTTAACACTCAAGACAAGACTCTCTTTATAGAGTAGATATGAGTAAAATAATACGCTCAAGAACACAACAATTTATTCAAGAATTTGGCTCTCAAAAATTATGAAATAGATATGAAATGATGAGAGAAGAGTATGTAAGCTTTATGCAAGAATTATAATCAGTTGTTGTGTTTAAAAACGTGAATTAGAGGTGTATTTATAGTGCTCAAAGTCACCAAGACCGTTGCTTAATTGCCAATCACTAATTGTTGATTTTGTGCTTGCATAATCGATAATCTGCAGATCGTTCAAAAATCATATGCGGATTTTAAGCAGAATAATCTATTATTCAAGTTGCATAATCGATTATCTGTTAACGTTCAAAAATCGGATGCAGATTCTGTGCAAGCATAATCGATTATTGCCTTGTGTATAAGCGATTATATTTCAGCGTTTTAAAAATACTTTGGCAACGGTCAGTGAATAATCGATTATGCTATCTCGTATAATCGATTATTTTGTTGTTTTGAAAATCCGGTTTTACAATGTCTTAACATAATCGATTACAAGTGAGACATAATCGATTATATTGCTGTCTTGAAAAATTTCGGTTAACACTGTCTTAACATAATCGATTATAAGTAAGACATAATCGATTATATTGCTGTCTTGAAAATTTCGGTTAACACTGTCTTAACATAATCGATTATAAGAAATACATAATCGATTATTTATGTCCAGATTTGAAAAACATGTTTGAAAATCATTTTGGCTAAAATGAAAATGTTTGAAAATCATTTTGGTTTAACTCAACGATGCATGAAAATGATTTTACGAGAGAAGCCAAGACTTGAATAAGTTGTCGGATCAAGATCACACTATAAAGTGACTCATTTATAACTTTGTTGTTATTCTTGATCTTGCTCTTTGTTTCTCATGTTCTTGGACTTTGGCATATGTCAATGTTCCATGCGCGTCGGTTTGTCATTTAACAAAACCTACAGAAATGAACACACGTTTAGTTTTAGCGACTTGAGAACGTATATCAACAAGTATGACTTGAAATAAAGAAAGGTTTACTTTGGAAAAGACTTTTTAAAACCAAAATTTTACTCTTCAGCTTCAAACAGAAAATCGCCTCCCAAGTTACTAATAGAGTCGTGCCAGAAGGTAAAAAGTTTTGACCTAATACTAATTCAGAGATTTTAGAGAATGTTATGAGTAAGATCGGAATAAATGATCGACCGCCATGTATATGAAATAAAAGTCAGATATGGCCGGAAAAATTCGCTGAAGAAGTGGATGCCGGAAAAAACAGCCGAAAAAAGTGGTCAAAAAAATCCACCAAAGTAGTGACTGCCGGAAAAAGCAATCGAAAAAAGTATTTGACTCTCTGCCGAGATCGTAGAGGCTCTCCCTTGAACTTTTAACTTCATGATACTTAATAAAGCTTATACATAATTATCAATCTTTTAGTACTCAAACAAATCCTCAAATATCACTCTAATTTGTAATGTTATCGCTAACTTTTAATTACTCCAATTTATTAATATTATTACTAACTTTTAATATATATTCTTTTCCAAAATATATTTTACACTTACCCACTTAAACACAAGAAAATATTTTTTTTTAACGGGAAACACCATTTTCGAGGAAAATAACTTCTGTAAAAGCACATATATCTTCATTTATTTTCCTGTTAAGTTTTCATCATCTTTCATTAGTGAGAGTGACTTTTTGTCTTTTCGCGATAATGTCCTTTTCCTTCTAACTTCTAATTGGCTTTTTTCTTCTTTCTTTAGATTTTATATCTTTTCCTAAGAGTCAAGACAGTCAACCAAAAACTGACTTTCTTCCCACCCATTTGGCTGTTACGTTGCTTTTTTCAAAGACTATCTCCATTAGAAACTTCACGATCACATTTACTTTTGGCTGTACAAGCAATTCGGAGAAACTTTCATTATTTGTCGGATTCCGATTATTCTTCTTACTGGGATTTCTCGCTGTAGACCAGATGGAGAGAAAATAAGATCTTTTTTGTTTCCTTATATTATATCACCAAGGCTGCACAATGTCTGTATGGAGCAATAAAATAACTAATAAAATGACCTTAAATATAAGTAAGGCATTACAAAACTTAGCTCAAAGTAATAAACAAAAAGATAGACAACAAAGTAGAGAGAAAGAGAGAAGAGAATATATTTCTTCCATGTATCCAAGTGTATTACAAAATTAGTTTTCATCCTCTATTTATAGTACAACATATAGGTATACCAAAATAATTTCATAAGTATGTCATTAAGTATTTGAGATCATGGAGGAAGATCATGGGTAAATTATGAAGGTATGGGAGTTTCAACAATAATGGTGAGAAGTAGTGGGGATTATCTACATAATGGAGAAGAGTAGTGGGAGTAACTTCTTTAGGAGTTATAGACATCCACTACAAAGTATAATATTTCATAACACTCCCCCTTGGATGTCTATAGATAATGTACCTCGTTAAAACCTTAACTAAAATAAAACCAAATGAGAAAAAATTCTAGAAAAGGAAAAAGAGTACACATATCTAACAAAATGCATTTTTGTTGCCTCGTTAAAAACCTTGCAAGGAAAACCCAGTGGGACAAAACCTTGTAAGGGGAAAAGAGTGCAATGCGCATTAACCCCCCCTGAAAGAGCACCAATTCACATTCTTGAGCCTTCGCATTCCAATCTTGTGCACCATCTTCAAGAGATTGTTGGTAGAGATTTGATAAATAAATCAGCCATATTAACTATAATGAATATTTGCACCTTGAAATCATAACTCGTGGTAGATATATAATGTCTTCACAAATATCGTGGAATGGCTTTTCAATATCTCCATAAATGTATCATTGCTATCATATTATCATGCTTATAGTTATAGCAAGATACATTTGTGCATAAATTGCACTGAGGAAGTGGTACCTCAAGATCAAGAATTATAGATGCTTCAAGCAACTTAAATCCTTTATGGATTGTCATATAAGTTGAGTCATATAAGCCATATTATAGACTTTAGATGCATATCAAGTTTTCATGTCATGCTAGACGTATAAGATATCGAAAAACTGATTACACATACCATTGACTTTATACTTTCAAATATTCGAACTACATGTCCAAAACTACATGTCTTTCATATGGAATCAATTCTACTTGAATTGTATCTCTTCCATTTGGCCAATATTTTGTTTGTATTCGACAAACTTAAGATCCTCATCGATATTTAGCGCTATCATAGATGTCGTCGACGAACATTTTATATCGGTTCCAGTAAATTTTCATAAAGACATAACATGGAGATCTCTTCATTCATATATTCAGGTACCTGAATCTCTCATGAGATTTTATGAAGTGTTATGTCATGTGATCTTCTAGATCACTTGCCTCCTTATTATGATCACTTTGATCATTTGCTCATCTTCTTTATTAAGAAGTTCTTTTTGAAACCGATTTGTCTATACGCTTTAAGCATATCAAAGACTTTGTCCTTCTAGGACTTAATATGAGCATTTGCAGTGAGAATATAGTTACTTTCTTTGGGTCAGCAAATGCGTATGGCATGCTTTGCAATATGTTGCAATTGAATTATCTTTTTATGAACTTCAAGTTCATATTATGATATTCGAGGATCTATATATACAAATGATAATTCGTTCCATGTAACTTTTTCTCAAGTGTTTATCATGTCTCCCCCTCATGTTAGAAAAACTAACTTGTTTACTCAACTCTGGGAAATCATCTTTGTGCATTATCATGTTAATATACACTGCACATCAATAATAATAAGATGAAATTATTTGGTTCCTGACCCTGAACCACTTGTGAGGGGAGAATATAATATACTCTCGTGTATAACGTATATCAAATTGATATAGATAACTTTGTTCTCATAAGCAATAATTTAGCTATTAAGTGGAGGCACTCAATAAATTATTTTGCTAAACCAACTATGATGTAAACCAACTTATCAAGATGAACTATCTTGAATAGAAAATCTGGAAATTATGCTCAAAATTAGATTACTGAGCAATTTATCTCGCAAGCACCGGCCAGGTTGCAAGTTAATAGTAATCGCACATGTAACCATATCATAGATGCATCATATGTGGTATACATGGCAGGCGAATGAGCCCATATTCGCCTTTGATATTTCCAGAATTTATGGGATTCAACCCCAACTTTAGTTGGTCAATTAATTAATGAGAACAAGTAATATAAGAGAATTCGTATAGAACTTTCTAGTTCTTTAATATTTACCCATGTGAATTCTTTATTATTGTTGCACATCATACTTAAATTGATATGGCTAACCCGAATGCCAATTGAATAAATTATCAATATTGATAAAATTCAGGTTTACATCATGACATGTGCAATTATCGATAAACTCTAAGTTTATTATGATATGGGTTTTTATATCAATAAACATCCACTTTATTGTGGCATTCTTTTGTTTGTATAGTACAAATTGGAGAATAAAGCTGGTAGCTTTTCACATGCATATTATCATGCTACAAGTTGTAGTAGTAGAAGATATCAATTCTTTCTTTTATTTATAGTCTCAATATAATCAATTGCTTCGCATATACTTTGGAAACTGAATAAGTTTCTTTGAGACTTACTACAATACAACACCTTATTGGTAATCAATTATGTTTCTCCAAAATAATATAATTGGCTCTTAAAGTTGTACCATTATGGTCATGTCAAAATTATATGCAATATATGTTTCTTGCATTATTATTGTCCTTTAATAATCATATTGCCAAAATATTTTGGCGTACAATAGGTACGTGACCAATGACCATTCATGCCATAATAATGACATTATTTTCTTATTTCATCTCAACCCTCCTTCTAGAGGTGAGTGTGGTATATTCAATACCAATAGCATGTTCATATTCTTCCAATAATGAATATGTATTCATAAATCATATGTTGTCACATTCACACCATGAATGGATCATAATCATCTATATGTGCTGTATAAAATCTCATGTCAAATCGATGACATATATTACTTTCACAGAGTGAAGGAATATTTTGAGAATCCTTATTATTCTCATTATCACAATGATGACGATTATAATTTCGTCTATTGCCACGTCCATATCCATTGATACCTTCACGGTAATAATTTTGTCTTCTTTCAGACTTATTACATAGTGCTATCATATTTTCTGCGGGGATATGTAATTTTGTTATCCTTTTCAAATCCGTAAATGCGTCTGGCATTTGATTTGCTATTCTTTGCAAATGAATAATCTTTTTCACAAATAGAGGCACGCAGATCAAGATAAGATAATGATGGATTTTTCCACAAAATTTCCCGTTTGGTTTTACCACCAACTTCTCCCCCTAATTTTGTGAAAAGTGTCTCATCGAATTGGCAGTCTGCAAATCGTGCAGTGAACAAATCTCCTGTCAATGTTTCGAGGTAGCGAATAATAGAGGGCGATTCAAACCCAACATATATTCCTAACCTTCTTTGCAGACCCATTTTGGTGCGATATGGCGGTGCTACAGGCACATATACTGCACATCCAAAAATTCTTAAATGGGATATAATAGGTTCATGACCCAAAACTAATTGCAAATGGGAATATTTGTGATAATTTATCAGTCTGAGGCGAACTAGCATTGCTGCATGCAAAATGGTGTGACCCCAAACCGAAGTGGGCAGCCTCGTTTTCATGAGTAACGGTCTTGCTATCAATTGCAGACGTTTAATTAAAGACTCTCCAAGACCATTTTGAGTGTGAACATGAGCTACAGGATGTTCCACTTTTATCTCAATTGATAAGCAATAATCATTAAATGCTTGGGATGAAAACTCAACAGCATTATCTAGTCTAATAGACTTAATTAAATTATCGGAAAATTGTGCCCGTAATCGAATTATTTGTGCCATTAATTTTACAAACGCAAGGTTGCGAGATGACAATATGCACACATGAGACCATCTTGAAGATGCGTCTATTAAGTCCATAAAATATCTAAACGACCCACTAGGTGGGTGAATAGGTCCACAAATGTCCCCTTGTATACGTTTCAAAAACGCAGATGACTCAATTCCAACCTTTGTTGGTGATGGTCTAATAATTAACTTGCCTTGATAACAAGAAGTGCAAGAAAATTCATTATTTAAAAGAATCTTTAAATTCTTTAATGGATGCCCATTTGAGTTTTCTATAATCCATCTCATCATAATTGATCCAGGATGTCCCATTCGATCATGCCAAAGTACGAAAGTATTGGAATCAGTAACCTTTTGGTTTACGGTAGAATGTGCCTCAATTGCACTAATTCTTGTCCAATACAGGCCATAAGATAAAGATGGGAACTTCTCAATAACCCTCTTTTGGCCAGGGACATTCTTTGTAATGATGAGATATTCAAGATTATTCTCATCTATTGTCTCAATATGATATCCATTTTGAATGATATCTTAAAAACTCAACAAGTTCCTCTTAGACTTGGAGGAGAACATTGCATTCTCTATGATAAATATTGTTCCTTTAGGCAGAGTTATAGTTGCTCTTTCGGAGCCTTCAATCAATTTACCACTACCAAAAATTGTAGTAACATCTGCCTTACACATACTATCACCTCTGACCTTGCCAACATGTTTCTTCACAGTCTTTACACTGGTTTCGACAATGTGGTTATTGGTATCAGTGAACGTTTGACAATTACACACACTGAACAACTTAACAGTTATTCCTCTCTTTTATTACCTGGGCTCTCTGTGTTCCACATATGCGTAAAAATTTGATCTCTGTTGCCCAATTATGTCGTCATAATAATGTTAATGTTATTCTTTTTGATGCTGATTTTCAGGTGAAGGATCGTCGCACGTGGGCAACGCTCGTTCGCGGCCCGCTTAGGGGCAACACCTACTAATGGCCGGCAGCTACCAGTCTCCCGTTCGCCCTCACGGCACAAAGCTCTCTGCGTCGTTGTGGCATTCTCGGTTTGGTCACCCGTCCGCTAAAATCCTGCGTCATTTAGTGTCTTCTAGCAGTATAACGTCCAGTAATGTGTCTGATCTTGCTTGTGTCTCTTGCAAGCTTCATAAGTGTCATAAGTTACCTTTTTCTGAGTCAAGTTTATCTTCTACTGCTCCGCTGGAGCTTATTTTCTCCGATGTATGGACCTGTTCAATTATTTCTATGAAGGATTTAAATATTATGTCATCTTTGTTGATCATTTTTCTAAGTATGTTTGGTTTTTTCCTTTACGCCGTAAATCTGATATCTTACAAACCTTCTCCATCTTTAAATCTATTGTACAAAAATATTTCTCTGCTAAAATCATTACTCTGTATACTGACAATGGGGGTGAATTCCTCGCTTTACGCTCTTTTCTTGCCTCCAATGGCATCTCACATCTCACTTCACCTCCTCATACACCTCAGCACAATGGCTATGCTGAACGCCGTCACCGTCATATTGTCGATACTGGTCTCACTCTCCTCCATCATGCCTCTGTACCTCTCACCTATCGGCCTTATGCCTTTGCTACAGCAGTCTATCTCATTAATCGTCTTCCCAAGACAAATCTCTCGATGCTCTCCTCCTTTGAGTCTCTCTTCCATAAGCGCCCCAACCTTGCCAAACTACGTGTCTTCGGCTGTCAATGTTTCCCTTGGCTTCGGCCCTACACCTCACACAAAATGGAACCCAGATCTCGTGCCTGTGTCCTCTTCGGCTACTCTACTACTCAAAGCGCCTATCTATGCTTTGATCCCTCAACGTCTAAAATCTTCGTCTCGCGTCATGTCACCTTCCATGAAGATGTCTTCCCGTCCTCCAAATTGTCTAACCCCGAGTCTCCCCCTGTACCCATTCAGGTCTCCCTAGAAGTCCTTCCGCTGCCCCCACCAGTACCTGCCGCCGCTCCCACTGGCGATCCTTTACCGGATGCACTGCCGGCGCCAACGCCTGCACCACCAGCGCCCCTTCCGACACCGCCAGCGGCCCCTGCTGCCGCCACACCATTATGCCGCCACCTACATCCTTTCAGGGTGGTCATCATATGCAAACTCGCAGCAAAAATAACATCTTTACGCCCAACAAGTAGTTTGGTATGTCTGCTGTCACCTCTCGTGCTGTTACTGAACCTCAGACTTTGTCTAGTGCTATGTCTGATGAGCGCTGGCGCGCTGCTATGTCATCAGAGTTTGATGCTCTGCTACGGAATGGCACCTGCGATCTTGTTCCGCCTGATTCTTCACAGAATGTTGTGGGTTGCAAGTGGGTTTATCGTATCAAACGAAAACCTGACGGTACTGTGGATAAGTTCAAAGCCCGGCTTGTTGCGAAGGGCTTTCACCAGCGTCTAGGTGTAGACTTCCAGGAGACTTTCAGCCCGATTATTAAGCCGGCAACTGTGTGTTTGGTTCTCAGTCTAGCTGTATCCAAGGGCTGGCCTCTTCGTCAAATGGATGTGAACAATGCCTTTCTCCACGGGAGGCTTACAGAGGATGTTTATATGGCACAACCACCGGGTTTTGTTGACAAAGCCTATCCATCTTATGTCTGTAAGTTACAGAAAGCTATTTATGGTCTCAAACAGGCACCCCGGGCATGGTACAGTGCGCTCCGCCAATGCCTTCTGACCATGGGTTTCGTCAACACTACCTCTGACACTTCGCTCTTCGTCTTTCAACACTTTGGTATTACGGCCTATTTTTTGGTATATGTTGATGATCTCATACTGACTGGTAATGATTATGCCTTCTTGAACCGTGTGATTGACTCTCTTGGGACTCAGTTTTCTCTTAAAGACATGGATGATCTAAGCTACTTTCTTGGTGTTGAAGTTTTGCGCAGCTCCAAGGGGTGTTTTCTTTCTCAGCGTAAATATGTTGTTGATCTTTTGACTCGTCATAATATGCTGGAATCCAACCCTGTTCAGACGCTAACAGCGGCGTCAACCCGCATTCATCTGGCCGAAGGCTCAGCCCCTGTCGACGCATCCGCATCTCGACAGGCCCTTGGGGGCCTCCAGTATCTCTCCTTCACCCGTCCTGATATCTCCTTTGCTGTGAATAAACTCTCACAGTTCATGCACGCTCCTACTGTCACTCATTAGGGTGCAGTTAAGCGCCTCTTCCGGTATCTGAATGGGACGCGTGATTTTGGAGTCTGGCTGCGTCCTTCATCTGCTATACCTCTGCATTGTTTCTCCGATGCTGATTGGGGTGGAAACTGTGATGACCGCTCCTCAACTGGTGCCTATGTTGTCTTTCTAGGGCCTAATCCTATTTCCTGGAGCTCCAAAAAGCAGCGTTCCGTTGCACGATCTTCTACTGAGGCTGAGTATCGTGCCATTGCCTCTGCTGCCGCTGAAGTACGTTGGCTTCATTCCCTGCTGCGCGAGCTTTATGTCTCTCTTCCGGCTGCTCCTGTCATTTACAGCGACAACATCGGCGCCACTTACCTCTGTGCCAACCCTGTGTTTCATTCGCGCATGAAACACATCTCCATTGATTATCACTTTGTTCGTCAATTGGTTCAGAATGGGTCTCTTTGTGTTGCTCACGTATCCTCTGCTGATCAGCTTGCTGATGCTCTCGCCAAGCACTTATCTCGTCCTCGGCTTCTTCTGCTGATGTCCAAGATTGGCGTGTCCTCCGGCCCTCCATCTTGAGGGGGCGTATGAGAATATAATTGTGTGTATCTTTTTATTATTAGTAGAATACTCTCTCATTATTGTACAGTCCTATAGTTGGTAGGATTTGATTTCCTTAATTATTGTACAGTCCTATAGTTGGTAGGATTTGATACCTCTGTACTCTATATATACTTTTGTGAGCAATACGAGAAATTTATTTCTCCAAAACTCTCTACACTAGTAACTTTTTCTATTCTCTTTTATCGAGGAAAAAAAATCAGTAAAATGAAAAGGGTAAAGTGATTAGAAGCTTAACTGCTAGTAACATGAAGCATACTTTGTTTATAAAATTCATCAAGACTTGAGTACGACATGGTCAAAGTCTTCGGAAATGATTAATTAATTGTTATATTATATACTATTTCTGATGACAAGACGAAACTACCACTTCAATTGAGTTGCAAGTTCTTAAGGGCTACTATCAGAATATTTGTTGTTTTTTGGGTAAGTCTGACCAACCGAATACTTGTACTATAAATTTATTTCTACGTAAACCTTATTTTAAAATATATAATTTAATCCACCTGTTAATCTGCTTGATTAATATGCTGTTTATACCAAATAGTCTATGACATCTCAAGCATTTGGCAGAGTTTGAGATCCTGTGCTCTTGGTAGTGCTCACTGCTCATATAGCTTCTACTTCCACTCCATTTTACAGATTTCTTATTAAAACATTTTCATGTTTTGCAGCAGAACTGTTATATTACATTAAACTCAGAGGATTTTTAACGTTGAAAAATGTCAGCTAATAGATTCCTGGATGAAGGTCCTTCTTTTGAGGTTTTGTGTTTCTTACTTCTATGTCTTTCCTTATTAATCATCATCATTTGTTATCAATTTATGGGTCAAATCTCTTTGAAAATTTGAATGCACGGCCAGTTATCAGAAGATGAGAATGATGATATGGTCCGTGCTGTTGAACTCTCGCTTCAAGAATCAAAGGGAAAAGAAATATACACGAGTGGTAAGGGCCAATTAATGGTGTAGCCTTTTCATCTCGCCTTTTAAAGATAATTTTTGTCCTGGTAAGAAGTTGGTATGTTTAGTTCAATTCCATAAAATTTTCACGATGTTGGAGCTTGCTTTGCTTGTTGTTTTGCCAGAGCTATAATCAATAGCAAAATCACGAATTTCTCCAAGGGTGTTCAAACTTAAAATAAGAAAACTGATCCCTAACAAAGGGTGTTCAATATATGTTATATATCTTTAAAATCTAATAATATTTTACCTATATAAACAGTGTAATTTTATAATGAAGAGCGGCCAATTGAGTGTTAGCTTCGCCACCGGCTATAATTGCTCAAAAGGTGTTTCTATATGCAAGTGGTCTCTTATACATAGATTTGGTCACTTTTTTAGATATGGAGTTACCTCGGATTGATGAAGTAGAAGAAGTTGCACAAGCGTTGGAAGAAAGCACATTATCTTCTACAGACTTGAGGTAAATATGGCATGTGGTATCGACCTCTTCAGTTTAATTAGATTTATCCTTTATATGGGAAATGAATATTTCCATTTACCTTCTCCTTAGGTCACATTTATATAATTATCCTATTTACCTCCTCTTTGTTGCAAGCTGATTAAGTTTAAGTTCAGATATTTGCTTACTAAAGATTTACATTATTACAGCACTAGTATTGGAGGCAGAGAAGTGAAATGGTGGAAACTTTTCAAGGAGTTAAATTCCTTTGTCCATACATCAAAGTAAGTGTAGCACAATTCAAGTATTTGTATTTTGCATACCATCTAATCAAATTGGCATGTTTTTGTGATTTTATAGGGGCAATTCTTGGTGGAGAAAGAGTAGCAAAAGATGCAATATTCTTGTTTGTGATGTTTGTGAAGAACAAGTTTGTATTCTCTTTTCTCAAATATCCTTCCCTTTCCTCAAAATATCGGAATGTGTTACCTGATGCTTCTACCTTTAACAGATTTGCTCGGTATGGCTAAGGTGTACCTACTGGGGCCAGGTTTTCTGTAAGAAACATACATCTGATGGAACTCCTCAGTGCTGCAGCTGTTCCAGATTTAAGGTTTTTAATCTCCCTTCTATATTATTAAACAAGATGTTCCTCATTGAATCTATATTCATAAAAATGAAGTAAGGTCAATACGAGCAGAGCTCAGTTAAGCCCCACGAGGCACTTAACTAGACAATCCTGTTTTCTTAACCTTTCAGAGTTTAATCCCATCATATAATGCATATATATATATTGGAGTGTGACAATCCACAGATAGGGATTCGGTTAATAATTAGTTCACTATCCCTTAGCATGTTTGAAAAACTGGATGAATACTAACCTCCCCATTAGTTTTAGAATTATTAAAAACAAAATGCTCAGTAATCTTTTTAATAAAATCAATCACTAGCAATTGCAGATGATTCCTGAATAGCTAACATACAGACAGTGGAGGACCTAGAGCATTGAATATGAGTTCCCGGGAAACCAATAACTTTGGTGTAAGCCCTGTATTTATTTAAGGAGATCAACTAAATATCTGCAAATACTTAACAATGAACCTAATTATTATTGCATATTAATCTAAGATTACGGTAGGAATCCATAAATTTCAAATCTTGAATCCGCCTCTATATAGAGAATGACCTTTCTAGCTGCAACACTGGCTTAACGTTCAACGATGATAATCATGATGATAAATCTCAAGCTAAATATATACTAACAATTGGTCAACTTTGTAACATGTTAACTGAGAACTTACTCACCTATTTGTAGATTGGAGATATGAAGTATGTCACTTTGAATGATGGTCGAAAACTTTGCCCTGACTGTCGTAACACAGCAGTGCTAGATCCTGAAGATTGTAAGCCCCTTCTTGATGAAGTCCACAGATTTTTCAAAGGATTAAACATGAAAGTCAGATATTACATTCCAATTCTTTTAGTTGATCAAAAAGAGATGATCGGAAACGATGGCAAGGTAGACACAGCAGGTGTTTACATTAGCAAGAGGAATTGTATTGCTTCCATCATATTTTCTAGTAGTAATAACATTTGGTTGGTTTTGCAGAGCTCACTTGGCTTGACGGTTTATGAAAAATCTAAATTGGACGTTGTAACTTATGTGAGTACATCTGTTTCTATTATAGACTTTTGTTTGATGAGTCGACGTTTTCTGTTATAATGAGTAAAGTTCAGTAAAGTATACAATGAGGTGGATAAACCTTGCTATCTATGGTACGAAGTGATGAACTCTCTCATTATGCATTCAATTCATTCATGCTAGGTGTCAAGGTCAATACAAAAGGATGACAATATTGAAGTGGTGAAAGAAGTAGAGCACCTGCTTCCAGGTCGCAAAGTGAAAGCAATGCTGCTTTTGTATGGCTTTCCAAAGTAATCTTCTTCCAAACTTCTATACTTTCACATAATTGGTCTTCTAGTGGATTCAGTATTGAACTCCAAGCAATTTTCATCTAGTAACTTCAAGGAGAGTATAGAGGAAATATATCTCGTCCTCTTCATCTAATTAGGATAAGCAATTTCAGTTTTGAATTATTCAGATTCTTATTAACTGCAACGAAGAATGCTGTCCGAAGGGGATAGCAGGTGCATGAAGCATCCTTCATTTACGCTCCGTACCTCAAGAGGGTGTGTTATAGGGAGCCTACCCTACATACAACTTTACCGTTGCTCGAAGGCTCCCCTTCGAGGTATGCTGTCCAACGATGTAGTTAAAATGTAAGTTGTGCGAACTCTTTAATTTTGGTGCCGTCCCCGTCCTGATACGAGACGGGGACGGGAGCAGGAGTGGGATACATCCCAGATTTGGTAAACTTACTTCAGACACTTTGACCGGAGTCCATCGATAAATTTGAGAGAAAATTGAGATTTTTATTTCTCATAATAAAAAATAATACAGATTTAGGAGAATAAAAGAATAATGTCTATCTTGGAGAATGAAAGATTGAATTCTACAATATTCATGTAAGTTTTTACAGAATATCTCTAAATATTTACAATATTTTTATTGCTTTACTTTTATTAGCCGAATCCCCACACCCGTATTCATATCTGGATCCGCAACCCCGAATCTTAAAATTTAGATTTTGCCGAATCCAACACTCGGATCTGTCCCCTTATCGAATACCCGCACCCGAGTCCGAGCAACTTAGGTTAAAATGCTATTTTGAGTAAACATATCCTAGAATAGTTAGTAAACAAGAGGATGTGTAATGAATCCCCTAATTTTATTTTATGGTATGCATCAATGGTCATTGTAAACACTAAACAGGTTGGCTTTGGGAGCAACTTTGGCTCATGAAATGATGCACGCCTGGATGCAGATTCAAGGTGGTTTCAAGCTTTTTACTATAAATCTCTAGTTGCTTTTGTCTAATTTAAACTAAAATTAAAGGAAAATAAACTTGTGGAGAACAGCATTCCTCATGAATCTTCCTTTTTCACTTTTACTATGATATTTAACAGGCTATAGGGGGCTGACCCTGAACATCGCAGAAGGTATTTGTGAAGTTATTGCTCACAAGTGGCTAGAATGGCAATCTTTTACTGGTGATGACTTTATGAATGGTGCAAGTGAAACTGCTCAGTTCTTGAGAAATTTGAAAGAGTTTTTGAGAGATGGAATAGAGAAAAGCTATTCTGAGGCATATGGTCATGGATTTAGAGAAGCAAAATGGGCAGTTGAAAGGTATGGTTTAAGATACACACTGGACCATATAGCTCATACAAGCAAGTTACCTGAATGACCTATTTTTCAGTCAATGTCGCTCTGTTTCTACTTTAATTCATTCATATTTGGGCGGCAACTAATGGATGAATATTGGCTATGAAACACTCGTAAAAGAATCTATGTACATAAATATGTGACTTCAAATTCTGGTCCTGAAAGATTTGGGTCATACAAATTGGAGTGAGAAAAACCTCCTGCAGTCATGTGAAAACTCAACACAGCCACCCTTTCATATGCATATCCGCCAACCAAGTTTTCCATCGATGATCAGACGATAAATTTTGCTTCATTTTTTCGTTCTATTGCTAGCTTATTTCAATAGGACTTTCTTGCCTCAGTAGAACTTCATGTGTTATGCGTAAAATTCCAGAGAGGAGATAAAAGATTTCCAAGCACGAGTTCAATCGAAAAGGTTCATTTAGTAAAATTTTGTAGGTGGCATCACAGTGTCTCTCATACATTCCCCAGGTTTTTCAATTAAATTCAAACATCTCGCGTCTCTTCAAAGAGCAATACGGCAATTTTCATCACACCACAGTGCCGGAACAGAGCAGCAGTTTAATCCATACATTACATATTTACATCTGCTACTCCTAAATATCTCATTACCAATCTTCAGAATGGACCCATGATCTACAACAAAACATGGAAAGCAGAACAACCACGCAAGACAGAATAGTATGTAGATTTAATGGTAACCTATAGGAGCAGCTGCTTCCTGCAATTTCTTTCCTTGATAATGGATATCCTGCAAAGCAAGTGCAATACCTAAATCAGTTGCATATTAATTTTTGCACACAATGCCAACTGGAGATAAAATTGCCAGCTACAAACATGTAAATTCTCAGTGATGTTTAAGATCAGCATTTCTTAACTTTGTTCTTAATTACTTTTCATTTTCAATTTAACATTTGTTTCTGGGTCTCTTCTTTTGAACCTATTTGCATAATTTTAATTGTTGTACATTTTTGTACTCTTTTATATTACCTATTTTTCTTGATTTTCCTTTGGTTCCTTGAATGACTGGTGGCGTATGAGTCTAGTATTTTTGTTCAAAGTTGGTTGTTTTTATTTTGATAAGTGATTGTATTAACTGGGAGTTGGGATGTAGTGTTTTCATGAAATGAAGAGGTTTTATTGGCTAAAATATCTTATTTTGGGAGGTGAGGTTGCTTTGATTTTGATAATTGTTTGTTCTGTAGTTATTTTAAATTGTTTTTTGCTTAAAATAAAGGGGTCATAGGGGTAATATCGAAAAAGGATGGCATATGGTCCAAATATTTACATTTTCCCTTAATTCCTTATCCATAAATCATGGCCTCTTAATAATCTCAAATTATCTTGAAGAAAATAATTACGGATATTGTAAATTGTTAGGATTATGATTCTTATTAAAGACAACAACCTTCATGTTGAATAATTCGGATATATAAACTACATGAGCGGAAGCTAACCTGAATCCATATGTGGAAATATTGAGCCTCCTATTGATGATTGTCCTTTGTTGTGAACTCTTTTAGCCTTCCTTCAAGTTTCTTGAAGTATATTTGTCCCCACAAGAATGTATCCACAATACTCAACAATATATGAAAAGGTTCACAATAATAGTGTTATGACAATTATCAAAATTTGGCTTATGGTTTTCCACCCTATTTGCAAGACAATGGACAATATGGTTCTTGATTCAATGGGAAGAAGAAGAACTTGTCTTGCACTAGGGTGGGAACCATAACCCCCCACTTTATAACTCTAGGAGTTACATAACCCAAGAGACAAGAGTTACAAGAGTTATGTCTTGCAAGAGTTACATAACTCAAGAGTCACAAGCATGTAACCATGGTTACATATGTAACCTTAGTTAGCCCATCATAAACTAAGGTTACCCTTTTGGGTATCTACACATTAGTCCTACACTTTAGTATGACAATACATTGGCCCCCTTAACATAATGTCCATAAGACCACATAATTAGGCCAAACCAAAAGATAGCACATAACATATAATTATCCATATATTATTCATATGTGTGTAGATATAAGTCCATATATCTATATATAAATCCATATATCTTACAATCTCCCACTTGGACGAGATATACAAACATATGTACAAACCTTAATATTATATGTTACAAACCTTAGGTGCACAAAATTGCTATCACAATAAAATTGTCATGAACAATCCGGTCCATCAATCATACCAACATAGGAACTAAGTGCTCGTCGTTACTCATTCGTAACTAGAACCAATCATAGATCACGTATATCAATATAATCAACGACATGGATCAAGTGTAGGTATGTAGCATGGAAATAACATAAAGTGTGGTCAATAGAATGTCTATTTCCAACTGGTTCTCCTTATTGAGATCAAACTTAAACTGTAAGAGTACAAAACTTTAAAACTGAATATCTGCGCAGATATAACTGAATTACTGAATTTCTGAATATAATGGACAATACGTAAATGTGCAATACAAACTCCCACTAAAATACATAATCCTTATCTGATTTGACACCCATACAAGCAATATGCTCATGAAATACTTTTGGTGTCAATTCCTTAGTGAGCGGATCCGCAAGCATGGAGTTTGTACTTATGTACTTAATGCACAATTGTCCATTTTGTACTCTTTCTTTAACAACCCGAAATTTGACGTCCTTATGTTTCGCTTTCGTCAAAATACTGTTGTTATTAACATATGCAACCATGGTTACATATGTTATTAGCATAAATGGCAAAATCGGAGTCGATATACCTGATGATCTCAAACTGGTCCGAACTCCGATATGTAAGCATGTAATCCTTTGTTCTATGTATGTACCTCATGACCCTTTTGGCTGCCTACCAATGGTCCATACCCGGATTGCTTAATATCTGCCTAACATCCCAACAATGTACGCTATATCAGGTCGTGTACATACCTGAGCATACATCAGACTACCTACCGCCGAAGCATAAGGCGTCTTCTGCATTTCCGAAATTTCATAATTATAATTTGGGCACTGTTTGAGACTATATTTGTCTCCCTTAGCAACAAGGGTGTTGACTGGTTTACAATCCTGCATGCCAAATCTTTTCAGAACCTTATCGATATAGCCCTTTTGTTACAGACCGAGAACACCTTTGGAGCGATCTCGTTATATCTGAATTTCTAATACAAAAGAAGCTTCACCAAGATCTTTCAATTCAAATTTCTTTGAAAGAAATTTCTTAGTTTCAAGTAATAATGCTATATCGTCACAGGCAAGCAATATGTCATCAACATATAAAACCAGAAAAATATACTTACTCTCACTGAACTTATGGTATATACAGTCATCAGCAATATTCGGTTCAAAACCAAAAAAAAAATGTAATGACTGCATGAAACTTATAATACCATTGACGAGAAGCTTGCTTGAGTCCATAGATGGATTTTTTTAATTTGCAAACCTTCTTCTCTGATTCATCCGAAACAAAGTTTTCAGGTTGCACCATATAAATTGTTTCCTCAATGTCACCATTAAGAAAAGCAGTCTTAACATCCATTTGATGAAGCTCAAGATCAAAATGTACTACTAATGCCATTATAGTCCTGAAAGAGTCTTTCGATGAAACTGGAGAGAAAGTCTCTTTATAATCAATGCCTTCTTTCTGAGTGTAGCCTTTTGCGACAAGACGAGCTTTGTACTTAATAACAATTCCCCTTGAATCCTTTTTGGTTTTAAAAATCCATTTACAACCAATAGGTTTCGTACCTTCGGGCAATGTAACAAGCTCCCAAACGTCATTATCGCTCATAGACTTCATCTCATCATTCATGGCAACAATCCACTTTTGAGAGTTAGAACACTTAATGACTTGACGGAAGTTGATTGGATCATCTTCCTCAAGTCCAATATCACTTTCTTGTTCTTGGAGAAATACATAATAATCATCCGAAATTGCATTTCTCCTCTCTCTAGTGGATCTCCTTAATGGCATTTCAGTTTCTTGAGGTTGTTGAGTTTGATTTTCATTAGTCATATCAGGGTCCTGATGGGGGAGATTTTCGAGATTGTCTTGAACCGGAGTTGCATCAACAACTTGAGGGAAAGACACATGTTCTTCCTCAAAGACAAAATCTCTAACAACTTTATTTATCTCCCCACCCCCCAAACTCAATATCCTCAAAGAAACCTAGCATTTCCCGTCTCAAAAAAATAGTTCGTGATGTGGGATCATAAAACTTAAAACCCCTGGATTTTCAGAGTATCCAACAAAATAGCTACTAACCGTCTTAGCGTCCAGTTTCTTTTCATTCGGCCTATAAGGCCTTGCCTCAGCTGGACAACCCCAAATGTGAAAATGCCGAATACCGGGTTTATGCCCAGTCCAAAGTTCATATGGGGTTTTTATTGTAGCTGCAGTTGGAACAAGCTACGGTTTTTAATATGGATTGGGACTTTTCATGAATAAGATATAGGTACCCATAACGAGAGTAATCGTCTATGAATGTGATAAAGTATTGTTGACCATTCCGACAAGGAGTAGGAAATGGCCCACAAATATCCGTATGTATCAATTCTAAGACGTCCGAATCTCTTAGCACCTAATCTAGTTCTTGTTTGTTTGTTTTCCCTTGATACACTCAATACAAAATTTCCGAATTTGAGGAATCAAGAGAATCAAGAATTCCATCTGACACGAGTTTCTGAATTCTTTGAATGGATATGAGACCCAAACGTTTATGCCAGAGTGAAATAGAATTCTCATTAGTTAACTTTTGGTACCATTAAACTTGTATGCAAAGTTTCTTTATTTGAAGTTATTGTATCAACCAAATATAAGCTATCAAATGTTGATAAAACACCAGTACCAATAAGATTTGAATTCCAAAAGAGACTAACTTTATTGTCCCCAAATGTACATTTATAACCGGATATGTCCAATTGGGGAACTGAAATTAAATTCCGTCTAAAAGACGGTACAACAAAAGTCCCATTCAAATCTAAATGAAAACCGGTCTTAAACAACAGCCTAAATTTGCCAATAGCTTCAACTGGCACCTTCTTGCCGTCACCCTCATAGATGTATCTTTCACCATCTTTTGGTTTTCGGCAGTTCAGGCAACCCTGCATAGATATCCTTATGTGAGCAGCATAACCTACACACCAATTATCCTTAGGTACCGAAATTATATTAACTTCAGAACAAAATTTCTTCACATGATTAGTTCCCTTACAGAGAAAGCAACCTAATTCAGTAATTTCAACCTTAGGTTCCTTATGTTGCTTAATCTTGGGCTTTACAACCGCAACTTCCTTATTTTTCCTCTTCTTAGTTTCCTTAGAAGAGGATGCCAAATGAGCACTTTCAGTCGTATCTTGCTTAATCCTTTCCTCTTCTTGCACACAGTGTGAAATGAGCTCATTAAGAGTCCATTTCTCCTTCAGGCAGTTATAACTGACCTTAAACTGATTAAAGTGTGCCGGAAGAGATATCAAAACAAAGTACACAAGCAGTTCCTCAGTTAAATCCAGCTTGAGTGACTTAAGTTTCGAAGCAAGATGAGACATTTCCAAAATGTACTCCCGAATGTTTCCCTTGCCCTTATACCTCATGGAAACAAGTTTACTCAATAGTGTACTTGTTTCCGCCTTTTCGTTTTTAATAAAACGCTGTTCGAGGTTTTCAAGGAAAACTTTGGCAATAGGTTCATCATTCATAGTGCCCCTGAATGATTCTGGAATTGCACGCTTCATGATCATTAGACTCATGCGATTCGAGCGTTCCCACTTCTCCATCGCTCTCTTTTCATTAGGAGAGGATGTATCCTCAAGAGGAGTAGGTTGCTCGGTCCGAAGTGCTAAGTCAAGATCCATGCAACCGAGAACGATCATTACATTCTCTTTCCATTCCTTAAAATTTGTGCCGTTAAGCACAGGGATGCTATTGATATTGGCAGAGATCGTAGAAGCAGAAGAATTTACTGAAAATAGAACAAAAGGATTACTAAATACATGCTTACAAATACTTGAACTTTAACTTTATAGATTCAAAATTAGGCATTTCCCATTACAAGATACCTAGCACAACATTGATTTTAGTCTTTGGACAGAAAACCAACTTGTAAGTGGTACTCTTGGTGTTGTGATCAAACATAGACAATAAACTCCTGTCAAACATTAAGCCTTCCTTTGGGCCGACTTAATATTCACATGGAAAACCAAATAATCGTCTCATATTTACCACCACAAGCATGTTCGAATTCCTGCCAAATAACACCTTCCTTTGGGCCGATGTTAAACGCATGGAAGACTAACATCCACAGTCATCTTATATTTTAAAATTAATCAATCTACACAATAGAGGTTACTTTGGCAACATAGTGCTTCAATTGAATAACTAAAATATTAGATGCTATAAACTTTAGTTCCTTAAGCCATTTTATGAATCTCAACTTAATGTGTTACAAGTTTTGATGTGTAACACTTGAATATTAATCGTTGTTTACTGAATCGGACAATTCTATGTATTATAAGAATTTATGGACTTTAAAACAATTAACATTCACTGAAACTTAAGAGAGTTGAAATGTTTTTAACCTTACTGGACCAACACAATCGATTGTCAAAACCAGAAAATCGATTGTTTGGTTTTCTGAAATTTTAAGTTACTGGACAATCCACAATCGATTGTCAAAGCCAAACAATCGATTGTCAAATCCAGACAATCGATTGTTTGGTTTTATGAAAAAATTTTTACTGGACCATCCACAATCGATTGTCAAAGCCAGACAATCGATTGTTTGGTTTTATGAAAAATTTGTTACTGGAGAAGTTTCAACTCACTGGACCTTGAACAATCGATTGTCAGAAGCTGACAATCGATTGTCAGAACCTGACAATCGATTGTCAGAACCTGACAATCGATTGTGTGGTGTTCCAAAAAACTGCCAGAATACTAAAAGTCACAGACAATGGATTGTGTAAGGCAACAATCCATTGTCTGAAGGCAGTGACCAAATTTTTTTCTGAATAACACATGATTTTCAACATGAATCTTAAACATAAAAAACATGTTGTTAACCTACTAAAATCATGCTATTTACAATGTTTTAACATCATATTAAAACATCAAATCAAAACATAACATTCATAAGATCATGCTATTTCATGGTAGAATTTCATAAACAAAATTCTTATAAAACTAAAACATGAATCCTAACACAACATGATTCTTATGAACATCCAAATTATCCAAAATGAAGGGTGGCTCTGATACCAATTGTTAGGATTATGATTCCTACTAAAGACAACAACCTTCATGTTGAATAATTCGGATATATAAACTACATGAGCGGAAGCTAACCTGAATCCATATGTGGAAATGTTGAGCCTCCTTTTGATGATTGTCCTTTGTTGTGAACTCTTTTAGCCTTCCTTCAAGTTTCTTGAAGTATATTTGTCCCCATAAGAATGTATCCACAATACTCAACAATATATGAAAAGGTTCACAATAATAGTGTTATGACAATTATCAAAATTTGGCTTATGGTTTTCCACCCTATTTGCAAGACAATGGACAATATGGTTCTTGATTCAATGGGAAGAAGAAGAACTTGTCTTGCACTAGGGTGGGAACCATAACCCCCCACTTTATAACTCTAGGAGTTACATAACCCAAGAGACAAGAGTTACAAGAGTTATGTCTTGCAAGAGTTACATAACTCAAGAGTCACAAGCATGTAACCATGGTTACATATGTAACCTTAGTTAGCCCATCATAAACTAAGGTTACCCTTTTGGGTATCTACACATTAGTCCTACACTTTAGTATGACAATACATTGGCCCCCTTAACATAATGTCCATAAGACCACATAATTAGGCCAAACCAAAAGATAGCACATAACATATAATTATCCATATATTATTCATATGTGTGTAGATATAAGTCCATATATCTATATATAAATCCATATATCTTACATAAATTACTTTAGACGTGATTAATAATAAATTATCGCAGTCATGGGTATGATTTCCGTGGCATGGTCACACTACGTAAATCCTAAGTCGGATGTGCATTTCATGTAACCCGAGTATAATAACTTTGAATAATAAAATCCTTTGAAATAAATTGAGGCGCACCATGTCAAATAAAATTCCTAAGTCCATGGCCCTCATAAAACTAGCTAGCTTTTATAGAAAAATCGAGGTGTGCCATTAGTTTAATTTTTCATGGCCTTCGCAAACCTTGTTATAACTTGAAAACACGTAGTTGCTTTAGGCGCTCTATTTTAAAACTTACCTTCCTAAATTCGGGTGTGCATTTCATGTGACCCAAATCCAAATCTCAACAACGTTAAATAAAATGTGTCGTGGTTGGATCGTAGGTGCATTTCATGTGGCATGATTCAAAGATGTCTTTTAGATAACATTGAATCTTCATAAAATAATTAAAAGTGGTTAATAATCTTAAATTATACCATAAGCTAAAATATGTATTAAAATCAGATAATAGGCCAACTATAATAGTTTAAGCGATCGTGCTAGAATCACGGAATCGGGGATGCGTAACACCTCCCCTCGGGTTAACAAAATTCCTTATTCAGAATTTCTGGTTCGCAGACTTTAAAAGAAAAGCTGAATTTCCTCGATATGGGATTTCAAAATAATCTGGTGACTTGGGACACCAAATAAACTATCTCAAGTATCGACTCTGAATAAAAATGAATAAATAATCTCATTTCGAATAATGTCATTTAAATTAAAAAAGGAGGTGTGACAGTCATCACATACTATTTGCAGAATAACAAGTACATTAAATAAAGAAGCGGAGATTTTTACGTGAAACATACCTGCTCAAAAGGTGAAAAAAACCACGACCTACTACTCAGTAGTATTTTTCCAAACTTCCACTAAAATCACTGAGCCAAAACAACATTTACAAAAACTCTTCGTAAACCTAATGATTACTTCTAATCCCGTTATGGCACACATCCTCAACTGCTGCGACAACTTCAAGTTAATTCTAACTTGAAAACTCTAAGTACCTAATAGAATTGCTTCTATGAAAGCTGAAAGATACAATTATAAATGATGTACTACAATTGAACTAGAATAAAAGAAAGACATAGTGGAACCAATTCTTCTATCTCGTTCAAGTAGCTTCAGGAGTGCACACTCAAATCTCACATAAATTACTTACAAAATTATCTTGCTCTTTTGCTCTCAATTTAGTTTTACTTCTGTGTTTGTGCAACACCTGTAAAAGAGAACAATCACTACGATTTAATAGGTTAGTAGTCAGTGTTTGATTGGGACTTCATTGTTAATCTTCTATCGTAGTTGATTCCTTGAAGATATCAAACTCTAACACTATCTTTATCCTGGATTATCTTCTCTTCATATAAGGAGACTTTCTCTCCTTATCTAATATGCAATCTTTTCGATCAAATCATGAGATATTGCTGCATGATTAGTATGACTTATCTCCTTCATGTGTACCTCACATGCATAGGTTGATCATAATTGTGATTCACATGATGGACATGGCCCATGATTGAGTTTATTTGTCATTTTTCAAAGCATTACCTGTTCTTGGGCCAACAAGGATGAACAATTGTTTTAAGAGGGAGACATTGTAACGGTGTGGGCAGTCATTTTGGGAGTATTCGCCCTGATCCCCTATTTACTTCTTCTCCCATATCTTTTTAAGCTTATATGACTTGCCGGGAGGTTTTATTTTTGGTTTCGGAGTGAATTGGGATACTTAGCCCCTAAAATGAAAGCTTAAGTTCTAGGAATTTGACTTTAGTTACGACCGTGTAAAGGCGACTCTAGAGTGGAGTTTTGTCAGTTTCGTTAGCTTCGTTGGGTGATTTTGGACTTAGGAGCATATCCAGATTGTAATTTGGAGGTCCATAGCTGAATTAGGCCCGAAATGGCAAAAGTTAAATTTTTGGGAAGTTTGACCGGGAGTGAAATTTTTGATACCGAGGTTGGATTTTGATTCCAGAAGTTGGAGTAGGTTAGTAATGTGAAATATGATTTGTGTGCAAAATTTGAGGTCAATATGACGTGATTTGTTAGGTTTCGGCATCAGTTGTAGATGTTTGAAGTTTCAAAGTTCATTAAGCTTGAATTGGAGGGTGATTCGTGTTTTAGCATTGTTTGATTTGATTTGAAGGCTCGACTAGTTCATATGATATTTTAGGACTTGTTGTTATATTTGGTTGAGGTCCCAAGGGGCTCGAATGGATTTCGGGTGGTTAATGGATTAGAATTGGACTGGTTGGAATTGTAGAAAATCTGGTGTTTCGGTTGTTGTTTTCCTTACATGTGTTCGTGAAGGAATTCTTGTGGCAGGCGAGGAAATTGTGTTATGTGTTTGCGAAGCACTGAAGCCTTAAGTCTACACATTCGATAGGGATCCCGTGTTCGTGTATAGGAACGGTCAGATGGAGCTCCAAGCATTTAGCCTACGTGTTCGGTATGAAGGTCCCGCGTTCGCAAAGGGTCAGGCAAGTAAATCTCCGCGTACGTGAGAGGTCCCTCGCATTTGCAAAGGAGAATTTTTGGCTGTAGAGTTTATGGTGCTTCGCGAACGCGAGGAATCTTGCACATTCGTGATGAAGAAAAGACTTGGGCAGATATAAATATTTCAAATCGAGGGTTTTGCCATTTTCATCATAACATTTGGACAGCTCGGATTTAGGCAAGATTTCGAGGAATTTTCAGAGGCAACAATGAGGTAATGATTCTTAACTCAATTTTTGTTATATCCCACTAATCTATCGTTAATTTCATCCTCTAATTTAAGATTTGGTGTGAGAAGTTTGGTGAAAAAGTTAAAGAGTTCTTTAACCAAATTTTTGGATTTTAATTTGGATTTTGATATCGTATCTGAGTAATTTTGGTAAGAGTGAACTCATGGTAGAATGGGTGTTCGTATTTTGTGATTTTTACCTGATTTCGAGGCGTGGCCTGGGTTGACTTTTTGGGACAAATTTCTAATTTCTTTCCAAAGTCTTGATTTCATTAATTAGACTAGTTCTTATAGTTATATTTATGGTATATAATTATTTTTAGCTAGATTTGGGCCATTCGGAGGTGGAAATTCGTGAAAAAGGCATTCTTACTGATTGATTGAGCTTGGTCGAGATAAGTGGTGTGCCTAACCTTATGTGGGAAAATCCCCTTAGGATTTTGTACTATTGTGACACTTCTATGATATATGAGTAACGTCTATGCGAGGTGATGAGTTCGTATACGGGCTAATTATTGTAAGATCTGATTTTATATTGAATAGTAATTTTTATATCTTAAATGAGTTATTCCAGCATGTATAGTTATCATGTTTTGCTAAATATCGCATATCTGCGTGTCTTAAATGTTTATTTTCAATATGTGCAGCATCCTTAGTTGATTTCCCACATTTCCTTGAATTGCTCGATGTTTATTGTTGTTGCCATTGATTTCGAGCTGTATGTTTACTTTGGGACTACAAGGGGGTGCCTCGAGAGATCCGTGTTGCATATTTACCTTTTGGACTACAAGGAGGTACCTCGGGAGATCCCCGTTGCGTATTTATTTTTGATTCTATGAAGCGGTACCTCCGGAGATTTACCGTTGATTATTTACTTTTAGGACTACGAGGCGATAACTCGGGAGATGCATTGTTAAGTATTTACTTTTTGGGACTACGTGACAGTATCTCGAGAGTGCCCATGTCATTTACTCTATGTGTTGTATTGTTGGTCTCTGTAAATTTCTCATTAATGTTCCCAGTCTTTCATTATATTGCTATATCTCCTGCCTTATTTTGTTATATTCTAGTAGGGCCCAGACTTGACCTCGTCATTACTCGACCGAGGTTACGCTTGGTACTTACTGAGTACCGTTGTGGTGTACTCATGCTCCTCTTCTGCACGTGTTATGTGTGCAGGCCCAGGTACCTCTTACCAGCCTACTTCGAGGTATATCTGCCAGCATCCGCAGACCTCGGAGTCCCCATCTATCCTTTATGCTATTTGTTCTTATTTCCCTAAACACTGATGTGTAGAGACAGCTAGAATTTTTCCTTAGAGCTTGTGACTTATGTTTACCGGTTCTTTGGGGAGTTTTTTATGCTCAAAATTATTGGTTTTACTTGTATATTCCAAGTAGTAGTTTTCTAGCTTTATATATATCTCTGATATTGTTAAGATTCAGTAGTTATTTCTGTTGTTTTTTAGCTTTTAGGCAACTGTTAGTCTTACCTAGTCTTAAAGACTAGGTGTCGTCATGACATCTTACGAAGGAAGATTTGGTTCGTGACATTTGTGGAGAAAAATAAAACTACAGTCACAAACAACTATCAAGAAAAAATGGTTTTATTAATAAACATTGTGGGTTACAACTCTTTTTATCCGTTGATTCTTCCCTCAAATTTGTTATCTGCAATTTAAGGGCCTTAGCGGTATATTCCTCGAATGTAGGATGATATGCATCTCCTTATATATTTGATTATCAAGAAGTATGTAGTAGCACTCTATTTAGAACTTGAATGTTGCTAGAATTTTGAGCAAGACATATTTTACATATCTTTAATCTCTTAATGAATATTCAAAGAGTTTTATGGAATTTCAGAGATCGTATATTTAATTTCCTTGTGCATATTCTGAGAGTTTATTGAATTGCTGAGATGACTCGACTTTTTTGGGATCTTCTTTAGGGGAATATACCTTTTTATAGGAGTGACTTAGGGTTAGGGTGCAATAGCGTCTAAGTTAGAGTTTGATAGAGTAGCCTCCAAAGCAACTCTAATAGACCCTTATAATTTCAAGAGTCGTGTTTTAATATATTGAATTTAGGATTTAGGCTAATATGTTAAAATTTGAATGTCTAGAATTGCGTGTAATGTTTTTGGGATGTTTATTGTATTTTTAAAATTTAGATATATCGTAAAACCAAATCTTACATATGGTTATGTTTTCAAACTTCATCAGAATAATCTCGCATCATATAATACAGCTATTGGGCCCGTGATATGTATAAACACACATAATATTCCTATATATAGATCTGCCCTGCATCATACACCGTAGATGGTACAGAAATTTTTTATGTTGTAGAATTATCTATGCCTTGGGTTCCTTTCTTAACTTAATTCCGCAACACACGTTGTCTTTTTAATATTTGATGTCAAATTTCTTGCTTTGTCCAAATTACCTCTAAGCACAATCTCTGACAGGTCGTAACTTTTTGAAGATTTGAGAGGGCTACACTAGGGTGTTTTTTTTTGGATTTTTCCCTCTTCTCCATCATTCTCCATCTTTCATGATCCCCATAACTTAAAAAAATTAAATTTACTGAACGGTAATGTAGGCTAATTTTGCATATGCATGTATTTATTAATTATATTACTCAATTCCCAAGCAGTCAATGGTATTATGAACACAGAGGATCCTGAGATAAAAGGAAATAAACTATCAACTACTTACTACAGTACATAAATGATATAGTTACCTTTTGTTAGTCGATTAGTTATATTCACAAAAGGGATCTATCATTCATTTGCCTTGTTTCACGTGTTATTTTCAGATGCCTTGTTTGATGGTAGGATGTACATTTTTGTTCAACTTGGAGATAGAATAAGTAAGTAGCTTCTAGATATGTTTAATCTTTTCGTAATGCTACGGGCTTGTTCAACAGCGAGCAAATGCAACTAAACATCAACAACTCGCTCCTAGGGGCGGAGCTAGTATGACATTTGCAGGTTCGGTCGAATCATTAACTTTGGTCCAAAATATGGATTTGTGTTAAAAAATTCATCGAATATATATAAATTATTAATTTAGAACTTAATAACATAAAAGAAGTAGAATCCCGAACCCACAAGCTTTAAATTCTGACTTCACCTCTGCTCGCTCCAGTATCTTTTCCAATGAGTGCAGGTCTAACTATTGCCATATGATGTTAGAAGTAGGATATAAGCAACTCATCAAGATAATAATTTCTAATAAAATGTTAAAAGTGATTTTTTATTATCAAAGTCCTATGATCATATATCGACGGGATCGTCTGATTGATGCTATGAGTTCACTTTTTTTATTCTAGAATCACTAGGTCAATGTTGTGGAATATACAGTTGAGTCATAATTCATTTGCTCCCTAAAATGCTGTAAGAAAATAATGTAGACAAACTATTTACTTCAGTTAGACTTCAATAGTGTTGTTTTCTGGATCGATACTCTGGTAGTTTAATTCTTGACATTATTTTTTTCATCTAGTGTGATACTTAATAAGATCCTTTTTCTTTGTGCTATATGTCAGGTAATTTGGGATCACGCTCATGCTTATAAGGATATATAGCTGACCAGCGGGTGGGCCGGGCCGGTTACGGGTCCGGATTTTTTGACCCGTCCGGGTCCGGGCCGGTCCGGTCCGGGTTCAATTGGGGGCGGGTTGAATTGGGCCGGGTTCGATCCGGTCCGGGTCGGGCCGGACCGGGTTTTACTTTTTTTTTTTTTTTTTTTTGTATTTCGTATAGTTTAAATATTAAGTTATATTAATACTTTGTAATAATTGAATGAACACAACAAAAGATGGGAAAAAATTGCACTTATTGCAAGTGCTACTTTATTTCTTAAATTGAAAATTTCAAATTGAAAAACTAAAATGTATCATAACTAGTTTACAATTTACAATTTTACATCAAATGGCTTGCATTGCAATAGCAAGTTCTTCCATATTAATATGAACCTCTGGACCTTCTTCTGGAGTGTTAAATTCGGATGGGTTTCCGTGCGTTAAGATATCTCCAAGTTCTTCGTCTTCCGGGCTATCCAGATCTTCCTTTCCTTGATTTCTTCTTTCAGATCTTATCCAATCTCTTAGACACACTAAGACTTCCAAAGCATTGCTTCCCAATGAGTGCCGCGTGTCTCCAAGTTGTTGTCTTGCTTGGCTAAATGCACTCTCGGATGCAACAGTGGAAATTGGGACATTCAGGACATCCCGCGCCATAGCGTAAAGAACGGGAAATTGCTTTGAATTTTCCTGCCACCAGCCTAACGGTGAAAATTCCTTGGTGCGAGGCTCCTTTTGCTTCTGCAAGTAAAATTGCAATTCATCTATATTCCTGCTACTAGATTGAGTGTTAGCAAAAGTTGAAAAAATATTAAAACTATCAAACCCTTCATCATCATCTCCGACTACATTAGAAGTGCTACATTCCATAGTGGGATTTGCAGCAGATGATGCACGAGCAATATCACATTGAGTTGCATAATAAGTATATAGATATTGTAAGTGTTCATTTAGTTGGTTCATAGATTCATACAAATTTGGGCTTTCAGTGGGCCCAATCTCCATATAATTGTATAAAGCATTCATTAATTGTTGACAATCAGACATTTTAATTGAAGGATTTAAAACTGCACCAATTAAGTAAATAGGAGGAATTGGAAAGAAATATTTTTTAAATTTTGCTTGCATACTTGCAATAGCATCCGTATATCTATCGTTCTTCTTAAATTCAAATAGTAGCAAAGAAATTTCAGCTATATGTACTAAAGCCAAAGTAATAGTTGGGTAATATGCCCCAGAAAACACAACAGTAGCAGTATAAAACTTATGTAAAAATTTAATGACATCACTAATGACCTCCCAGGTATCACCGGTTAACATACGACTAGGATTAGTACAATGTGCATTAGCAACTTCTGTTATTGGAAATCTATATTTGTAGCAACATTTTAAAAATATATACGTATAGTTCCATCTAGTAACTACTTCGTCGGGCATGAATCTAGGTCTAAGGTTATATTGTTGACACTTGTTCTTAAATTCTCTTATTCTAGATTGTCTATTATTTCCCTGAATTACTCCAACAGCTCTTCTAACTAGAGTAATCTCATGTAAAAATAAATCTAGCCCACTTTTAACAATTAAATTGTATACATGACATGCACATCTAACATGAAAAATATCATCAAGAGGTGGATGTAAATTCAATTTTAAAATTGAAACTGCAGCATTGTTGTTTGAAGCATTATCAAAAGACATACACAAAACTTTTTGGTTTAGATTATAAAATTCGACAACTTCAACAATTGTAGTACTAATAAATGTTGCAGTATGACTCTGATCTTCATCATATTTAAAAGCAATTATACGTTTTTGCATACAAGTATTGTCATCTATCCAATGACATGTAATTGTTAAATAATCATTTCCATTTACAGCATGGCCAATATCAGAAGTTAGACATACTCTAGAAGGAAGGTGACTAAACAAATAACGTATGTACGTTTGATATTGGCCGTGAAGTCTAAAGATGTCAGATCTACAGGTACTTCTAGGGATACCTTTAAACATAGGGTTGTATATCCTTTGAATATACGTAACAAGATAAGAGGAAGAAGCAAAAGAAAAAGGTAGACAACCCAAAGCAATCATTTTCGCTAATTCCTCTCGATCCCTCATTTTATCATATTTTCGCAGACCTCCAGTAGTAGTGTTAGGTGTTGTTTCACTTCCATCCCCATTATTTCCCCATTCTATAGGATGATCCTTTTGCATATGTCTAATAAGTGTGCCAGTCCCCCCTAAATTACCTCCGGTCAAATGTTGATACGTGTCGTTACAAAGTCTGCACTTAACTCTATCACTATCTTCTATCTCATCAAAAAATTTCCAAACAGCACTTCTTTTTCTACGATTAGATTTAGATTTTGGAGCGACTGGTGGTCTTCTACCCCTTGTTGCACTAGCAACTCCAACTCCAACACTACCAACATTTGCACTAGTAGGTGTAGATGGTATCTCATCTTCTATTCCAATTTCGTTATCTTCTATTCCGAAATCTTGGTGTAATTGTTCATAATCAATATTTACATCTTGCAAATTAGGCGATGATTCAGAAACATGTGTTATTGGTTCATTATTACTATTACTACCAGAAGCTATAGGACTTTTTTTACTACTTCCACTTCCACTTCCACTCCTACCAGTAACTTTTCTACACGCTCTTTTAGCAGCATTCAACATATTGGAAAATTTAATATATAAGCTAAACTAAAATCAAATATGCAATTAAAATATTAAATAAGAGAAAGAGTTGGAGAGAGTGCACCGAATTCGACAATAAATTGAGCACTTGAACAGGTGAACTTCAAGAATGTTGAACACTTGAACTTCAAGAATCAAGCTTCGAATGCCGAATTGCTGATTTCCAAATAAGAAATTACGATAAATTTAATTCGGGAAAATAAAGACAATAAAATTATGAAAGTAGAATATGAATTCTTGAATTGAGAGAGAGATAGATAATTTGAGAATTGAGAGAGAGATAGATAATTTTGAGTGAGGAAATGAAGAAGAGGGGGAGGGTATTTATAGATTTTTAGAAGGGTTATTAATGTAATTAAATAAAAACTAAAAAAAATCAAAAAATGGCCAAATTTGCAAAATTTACCCGTTGGCCAACGGATCTGGTCTTCTGGACCGTTGCCAACGGGCAAGTGGGCCCCACAAGTATAAAAAAATTTTTTTTTAAAAAAAAAAAAAAAATTTGACCGTTAAAACCGGTCCGGGCCGGTCCGGGTTGGCCGGTTCGCCCGGTAATTCGCTTCCCGGGCCGGTCCGGTCCGGGTTATTTGCCCGGTAAGGCTGTCCGTCCAAACCCCCTTCCCCCCCAACCCAGCCCGGCCCCCCCCGCCCTTAACCGGTCCGGTCCGGGCCGGTTTTGACCGGGCCGGTCCGTGCCGGTCCCGGGTCAACCCGGCCCGGTTGACACCCCTATAAGGATACTGTCCGGTGGTCATTACATAAAGGCATTATAAAGAAATGTTGAAGATAGTTAATGAATTACTTGTTCTGCATAGATCTTAGGTTTTTTGTTGGGACTAGCCTGATATTGAATCTATCACAGATGTATTATTTTGAATGCCACGGGTTAAGTTTGAAGGAAGTGAAAAAGAACAGATATGCATGAGATAAAGGGTATGTTTGGTACGAAAGAAAATATTTTCTAACTTTTCATGTTTGGTTAGTTTAAATATTTTTGAATATATTTTCCTTATAAACTTATTTTTCTTCAATTAGAGAAAAATATTTTCCTTACCAAGAGAAAGAAAAATATTTTCTAAAACTACTTCTTAACATTCCTCACTCTATTCCCCACTCTCATCAACCCATTCCACACTCCTATACCCACCAACCCAACCCCACTCCACCCCCTCTCTCCATAAAGGCGTTTTTTTTCAAATTCTTAAAAATCTTGCAAGGAAATCCAGTGTTACAAAACCTTGTAAGGAAAAAAGAGTGCAACGCGCATTAACTCCCCCTGAAGAGAGCATCAATTCACATCCTTGAGTCTTCGCATCCCAATCTTGTGCACTAGCTTCTTGAAGGTTGACGTCGATAGAGATTTTGTGAACAAATCAGCCATATTATCACTTGAACGAATCCGTTGCACATTGATATCACCATTCTTTTGAAGATCATGTGTGAAAAATAACTTCGGTGAAATATGCTTTGTCCTATCTCTTTTTATGAATCCTCCCTTCAATTGAGCTATGCATGTTGTATTGTCTTCATACAAAATCGTGGGTAGTTTGTCACATTTCAAACCACATTTGTCTCGAATATGATGCTTTATAGACCTCAACCACGCACACTCTCGACTTGCTTCATGAATAGCAATTATCTCAACATGATTAGATGAAGTAGCCATAATTGATTGCTTAGTCGATCGCCAAGATATGGCAGTGCCTCCACAGATAAACACATAACTTGTTTGAGATCGAGCCTTGTGTGGGTCAGATAAATATTCAGCATCAACATAACCAACAAGATCAGGACTGCAATTATTGCTATATAATAAGCCCATATCGGTAGTCCTTTTTAGATACCGCAATATATGTTTGATTCCATTCCAATGTCTCCTTACATGAGCAGAGCTATATCTTGCTAAGACATTAACTGAAAAAGTTATGTCAGGCCTTGTAGTATTTTCAAGATACATTAGTGCGCCAATTGCACTAAGATATGGTACTTCAGGACCAAGTAGCTCTTCATTCTTTTGTTGAGGTCGGAATGGATCCTTATTCACATCAAGTGATCGAAAAACCATCGGAGTACTTAAAGGATATGCTACATCCATGTAAAACCTTTTCAATACCTTTTTTATATAGGCGGATTGATGAACAAAAATTCCGTTTGCCAAATGTTCAATTTGCAAACCAAGACATAATTTTGTCTTTCCGAGATCTTTCATCTCGAATTCCTTCTTTAAATAATCAATTGCCTTTTGGAGTTCTATGAGAGTTCCAATAAGGTTTATGTCATCAACATATACGGCAAGTACAACAAATTCTGATGTTGTTTTCTTTATAAAAACACATGGGCAAATGGCATAATTTATATAGCCTTCCTTTAATAAATACTCACTAAGACGATTATACCACATTCGTCCTGATTGTTTTAGACCATACAAAAATCTTCGCAATTTGATTAAAAACATTTTGCGGGACTTTGAATTATGTGTGTTTTCCATTTTGAATCCATCGTTAATTTTCATGTATATCTCATTATCAAAAGAGCCATAAAGGTAGGTGGTAACCGCATCCATTAAATGCATGTCAAGCTTTTCAAGGACATCAAAACTAATGAGATAACAGAAAGTTATAGCATCCATAACGGGTGAATATGTCTCTTCGTAATCGACACCAGGCCTTTGTGAAAATCCTTGTGCAACAAGGCGTGCCTTATATCTTTGTGCCTCGTTTTAATCATTTCTCTTGTGTACAAAGACCCATTTATAACCAACATGCTTAACACCATTAGGTGTTTGAACTATAGGCCCAAAAACTTCACGTTTTGCAAGTGAATTCAATTCTGATTGGATTGCTTCTTGCCATTTTGGCCAATAAAGTCTTTGTCGACATTCTCCAACAGATTGAGGTTCAAGATCCTCACTTTCTTGCATAATGCTAGATGCAACATTATATGCAAAGACATAATCCACCACTATATCTACTCGATTAAAATTTGTCTCAATATCGATTGGATTTATTGATAGTTCCTTATTCTCTTGACTCTCGGGCTCAATGGATTCTTCATGAATCTCAGAATTTATTAAATCATGAATTTCCTCATGAGATTTTTTCGTAGTGTCATTTTGATCATTTGCTTTCCTTTTTCTAGGATTTCGATCTTTGGAACCTAATGGTCTGCCATGTTTTAGGCGTGCTTTCGACTCATTAGCTATGACACTAGAAGATTGTCCAATAGGGACATCAATACGGATTGGAACATTCTCTGCGGGGATATGTGATTTTGTTATCCTTTTCAAGTCTGTAAATGCGTCTGGCATTTGATTTGCTATTCTTTGTAAATGGGTAATCTTTTGCACTTCTTTTTCACAAATAGAGGCACGTGGATCAAGATGAGATAATAATGGATTATTCCACAAAATTTCCCGTTTGGTTTCACCAACTTGTCCCCCTAATTTTAGGAAAAGTGTTTGATCAAATCGACAGTCTGCAAATAGTGCAGTGAACAAATCTCCTGTCAATGTTTCGAGGTAGCAAATAATGGAGGGCGATTCAAACCCAACATATATTCCTAACCTTCTTTGCGGACCAATTTTGGTGCGATATGGCGGTGCTACATGCACATATACTGCGCATCCAAAAATTATTAAATGAGATATATTAGGTTCATGACCCAAAACTAATTGCAATACAGAATATTTGTGATAATTTTTCGGTCTTAGATGAACTAGCATTGCTGCATGCAAAATGGTGTGACCCCAAACAGAAGTGGGCAGCCTCGTTTTCATGAGTAGCGGTCTTGCTATCAATTGCAGAAGTTTAATTAAAGACTCTGCAAGACCATTTTGAATGTGAACATGAGCTACCGGATGTTCCACTTTTATCCCAATTGATAAGCAATAATCATTAAATGCTTGGGATGAAAACTAAGCAGTATTATCTAGTCTAATAGACTTAATTGGATTATCGGGAAATTGTGCCTGTAATCGAATTATTTGTGCCATTAATTTTGCAAACGCAAGGTTGCGAGATGACAATAGGCACACATGAGACCATCTAGAAGATGCGTCTATTAAGACCCTAAAATATCTAAACGACCCACTAGGTGGGTGAATAGTCCACAAATGTCCCCTTGTATACGTTCCAAAAACACAGGTGATGAAGATGAGAACTTCTCAATAACCCTCTTTTGGCCAGAGACATTCTTTGTAATGATGAGATATTCAAGATTATTCTCATCTATTGTCTCAATATGATATCCATTTTGACGGATATCTTTAAAACTCAACAGAAATTGTAGTTATAGTAGCTCTTCCAGAGCCTTCAATTAATTTATTACTACCAGAAATTGTAGTAACATCTGCCTTACACATATTTAAATGAGAGAAATATTTCTCTCTTTGAATATTGTATGTGTGGTACATGAATCAATTAAACAAATATTTTTACAACTGAATTTCGGTCCAAGTTTGTCTTGTGAGATATCCACATTTGATTCCCATGATTTGACATACAAAAGAAATATACGAATAAACATTAGTACTTTTAGTGGGAAAAGGAGAGGAGAATAGTAGAGTTAAATCAATAATTCAATAATGATCTTTTAATGCAATTTTGAGAAACCATGATTAAAACAATTATATAATCTAAAATTGAATTGTAATACGACTTATTTCCCTGAAAATTAGCATGTGCAACGCTTCTATTGCCATATATTTAGCATTAGCTTTGTTGGGTAACTGTATAATAATGGTAAATATAAAGCATATAGCAAATGATTGTTTTATAATATCGAAAACCAAGAGAAACAATAATGATTTGAACTTGTTTTACTAAACGTGTTATAATTTGGTACAATAATTAGTACGGTAAAATATTTAAACAATAAAAGTTATAATAGTAACACAATTATGAAAATTAGGTGTGAATCGCAATGAAACTTATATATGGTCTAGCCAAAGCTTGAAATGTATGTCAAATTAGCATGCACATGGGTAGTAGTAGTGTACAGGCACTTTTTCAATAAGCAAACAGTAAGAACATACAGTACAATGTAATTACTTATATTAGTGATATGAAAATTTAAAAGTATATAGTTATTTATTCTAAAAATTGACAGTATAAATTAATGTCTATTGATAAAATATGTAATGTAATACTTATTTAACATCTGCAGTAAATGATGTTAGCTGATGGTTTAGTTTTTTACGTTGTCGAATTTAATAACTAGATTAAGTGAAACACTCTTGTGGTCACCTTTCAATATTTAACCAAAAGAACTAACACAATTTTATAAAACAAATAAAACTAATGACTACTACTCATGTAAAGAACTATTATTACATTATATTTATTCACTAACTATTATGAATAGGCAAGAATAAAAATTAAACTACTCAATCATCTTTAACCACAGATCCATGACCGATCAAGTGGTCTATTTTCCCATAAAGGCGTTCAAAGAAGTCTGTCACATCCAAGTGGGTGATGTCAAAATCATTGTCAGAGATAAAATTGGCTTCAGAGCCTTTATTCTTTGGAGATGCTTGATAAAGTTCACCCAAATGTCTTGGTACCCGGCAAATATTTGCCCAGTGCCCTTTGTCAATGCAACGATAACATTCAGTTTCTGAACTATCTGGTTTTGACTTCTCATCTTTCCCTTTCCGCTTTTGGTGGTTATATTTCCTTGGGAGTGATTGACACCAGGAAAATTTCTTCCTTGTCCACGGCCACGGCCATGACCAGGACCATGACCACGACCACGATTAGAGTCATGGCCTTTTCCACGCTTAGCATAATGGGAATACACCGCATCCACTTCAGGCAATGGTGTAGACCCAGTGGGTCGATTTTTATGATTTCACATGAGCAAGTCATTGTTTCGCTAAGCCACAAGGAGAAGAGAAATCAACTCAGAGTACTTCTTGAAACCTTTCTCTCTATACTGCTGTTGCAGAACCATATTGGAGGCATGAAATGTTGTAAATATTTTTTCAAGCATATCATAATCAGTGATAATATCTCCACAGAGTTTCAATTTAGAAGTAATTCTGAACATCACAGAATTATATTCAGAAATAGACTTAAAGTCTAGGAGCCTCATATGAGCTCAATCATATCGTGCTCGTGGCAGAGTGACCAACTTTAAGTTGTCATATCTTTCTTTTAAACCATTCCACAAAATAAGTGGATCTTTGACTGTAAGATATTCAATTTTCAACCCTTCATCAAGGTGATGGCGCAAGAAAATCAAGGCCTTAGAACAATCTTGGGTGGAAGCTTTATTTATGTCTTTAATGGAGTCTCCAAGACCCATTGCATCTAAATGGATTTCAGAATCCAACACCCATGTCATATAGTTCTTGCCCGAAATTTCAAGGCAGCGAACTTTCTTTTCATAATGTCAGTCATAATTAAAAATAGGAGAAAAATTACCTTAATCTTCTCAAAGAGCTTCTTGAGACGGTAGAGTCTCGTGCTGATAACGTGTTATAAAAATAATAAAATAATAAGAGCAATATTGCAGAGAAAGAGAGGGAGAGAGAGAGAGAGAGAGAGAGAGAGAGAGAGAGAGAGAGAGAGAGAGAGAGAAATCTTATTGAATTTTGGGGTGATTTACAATGGGGTAATACCCCTCTATTTATAGGAGGAAAAATGACTTAGCCTCAAAGTAAAATTCTCTACAAGATAGACATTCACTCCAAATAGAATTCTATTCTTAACAATAACCTAATTATAATTAAGTGATATTCTTTTTTAATTTTTTAATTATTATGGTTAAATATTTTATTTTTAATGAGGTTATTTGCGATAAGGTAGGTGCGGCTTCTATTGAGGATAATATGCGAGAAGCACGACTCAGGTGGTTTGGTCATGTAAGGAGGATCACAGTCGCATCGGTGAGGAGGCTGACATCGGAGGGCCTACAGAGAGGTAGAGGTAGGCCAAAGAAGAAGTGAGATGAGGTGGTTAGGCGAGACATGACACAACTTCAGCTGGCCAAGGACATGACCTTTGATAGGAGATATGGAGGTCGAGGATTAGGGTAGTAAAGTAAGTTTTCTAGAGTGTTCATAACAGTAATATTGATACGCAATCTCACTTTCTGTCGGTAGTAGGTTTTTATGACTAATCGTTGTTTTCTTTCATTGGTGATCACCTTGCTGTCTTATTTTTTTTTTTCTGCTTTTATATGAATTTTTGGTACTGCCCTTCTTGTTTATATTTTTATTAATACGGTGCTTATGCTTTCCGGAACCGAGGGTCTATTAGAAACAACCTCTCTATCCTCACAAAGTAGTGATAAAGTCTGCATATATATTATCCCCGAAACTCCACGCAATGAGATATTACTTGGTACCTTGTTGTTTTATAAATATTTGGTGAGGCTAAATATTTACTATGTGAAATGCTTCTAACATACTATTAGATTGATGGTTTTGTGTTGTGTGTTTAATCTATTAAAAGTATGAATACATTTTTTCATAATTAAAAGTATCTTAAATTATTCTAGTTAAAGAAAATTATTTGAGTCTCCAAATTATACTTGTATCATAAAAATAGAATATAGGAGTACTAATTTGGAAGAAAGTAACTCATTTTGTGATATTTGAAGTTTTATAATTACATAAAATGATGTTATATTTCCAAAATATTTTTTTATACTAATAACATTTCTAGAATAGCATTAATGGCTTCATAGCTTTTGTATAAAGAATAAAATTTGATATTCGATGCCTCTTGTTCGTATCTAGCAACTGATTATGGTACACAACTATCATTTTTGTAGAGAGGCTTTTTTTGCTTGCGAGATGTTCGAGTCCAAAAGAGTCAACTTGTACATATCATTATTCTCAGTCAAATAAATTCTTTCGGTTTAAACCATAAAAAAAAGATCATCAATCTATTGTTGAACGTCTTTTTTCTTTATAAAATATAGTAGGATATCAATTTGTTCTAATATAGATGGTGAAATCATCGTGAAAGCCAAATATATAAAGAGTAATTAAATCACAATTACTATAACTAGAGGTGGCTCATAAACAATAAGTGAAATAATAATAAAAAGAACGCCAGAAGTTTACGAGGTTCGACAAAAAACAATCAACTCAAATTTTATTTCATTCCTGAAATACAAGTGAAATACTACAAGAGAGAAAGAAGATTCAAATGCCTTAGGAGGTAAGAAGGCAAGTGCTTGATGTTTACAAATGAATAAAATTCTTCCTATTTATAGAAGGAAAATTGTCTTAATAATGTTATGCATGACATCGCATTAAGTGTGATCATGTGATGTAAATGCATGAAAAAATACATCTACCAATTTTCTTCTAAAAGGAGGCTTCCAGATATTCACACTAGTTCACATTAATTTTGTCAAATTCAACAAATCTCCACATTGGCATGATTCCACTCTTTCAATTTTCTCTCATTGATAAATTTTGATTATGTCTTCAACTTCAATCTTCAAGGTTAAACTATGTTGATCAACTTCAAACAATGTTGAAACTTGATCGTAGACATTACTTTTTTAGCATATCGTCAGGCTTGTTTGTAGTCCAAATTTGCTGTATCGCGGCTCCACCTTCTTCTATAATATCTCGTACAAAGTGATATCGAACATTAATGTGCTTCATCCTTGCATGATAAACTTGGTTCTTTGCTAATTGGATAGCACCTTGACTATCACAAAATAGTGTGATGCTTTCCTGACCAATATCAAGCTCTCTAAGTAACCCTTAAAGCCAAATTGCCTCCTTTACAGCCTTCGTTGTGCCACGTACTCTGCCTTAGTAGTAGAAAAATCAACCTTTGATTGCAAAGTAGACTTCCAAATGACTGGTGAATTTGTAAAGTGAAAACATAACCACTAGTGGATCTATGCATTCCAAATCACCTGCATAATTCGAGTCACAATATCCAACCAGATACTGACTATCTTCATGCTCAAAAAATAATCCAACATCTACATTATTACGAATATACTATAGAATTCCTTTTATAGTTTGTCAATGCCCATTTCCTGGATCATGCATATACCTACTTACAACTCCGATAGCATGTGAAATATCAAGTCTTGTACAAGCCATTGCATGCATCAAGCTACCATCGGCATTCACATATGGTACTCTTGGAATATACTCTCGTTCAGCTTCATTATTTGGCGACACAATAGCACTAAGCTTAAAGTGAGGAGCAAGCAAAGTGTTAACCGACTTCATTTTCTTATTCATACCAAATTGATTTATTAATCTTTTCAAGTATTATTTTTGAGATAAATAGAGTTTATTTGAATGTAATCTCTTTTTCTCTCAATGCCAAGAATTCTCTTCGCCTCACCCAAATCATTCATCTCAAACTCCTTTCTTAGTTGAATCTTCAACTTCTCAATTTTCTCCTGACTTTTGGAAGCTATCAACATATCATCAACGTACAAGAGAAGATATATGAAGGATCTATCTTCAAGCTTGTGCAAATACACATAATGGTCGTATTTGCTTCTTTTGTACTTCTGTCGCAACATAAATTTGTCAATTTATTTGCAGTATTGTCTATAAGAGTGTTCCGATCCGTATAACGATTTTTTAAGTTTGCACACCATATTTTTCTTTCCAACAATTTTGAATCCTTCTGGCTGAGTCGTATAGATTTCCTCTTCTTCTCCATGTAAAAATCCAATTTTTACATCTAACTAAACTAGTTCCAAATTCAATTGTGCTACCAAAACCAACAAACTCTAATTGAGTGTTTCGTGACTGGAGAAAACACTTCATTATAATCAATTCCCTCCTTTTGAGTGTATCATTTCGCCATGAATCTTGCTTTGTAGCGAACATCTTCTGGGTTAGGAAATCCTTCTTTCCTTGCAAATATCCATTTCCACCCAATTACTTTCTTTCCCTTCGCGATATTGGTCAATTTCTAAGTGTGATTCTGATGAAAGGGCTGCATTTCTTCATTCATGGCAATCCTTCATTTATTTTCTTCGAAATTTTAGACTGCGTCTTCATAAGTGGTAGAAACACCATCAGCTACAATTGAGGCTGTACAAGCCACTGTCTCTATGAGATGAATAAGTTTCCTTGTTATTCTTTTTGGCATGCTGGTTGCTATTGATTCAAGTTGTTGTTGAGGTTCCTGAATTGTAATCTCCCTTTCCACTGACTCTTCTTCCAGGGAAAAATCTTTTGTTGTTTCGTCGTTTTCTCCCTGTGTTGGAAAAATTTATTTTCTCTCAAACTCCACCCGCTTTGAAGTACCATATGTTGGTTTGACATCTTCAAGTGCAACTTATCTGTAATGGAAGATTTATCAAAGGTAGCAACTCTGATGAATATAATTTTTCTTGTCTTTATATGCTATAAGCGGTATCCTTTGACTCTAGAAGTAATTTCTATAAATATAGCTTTCTTACTCCCGGATCCAATTTTAACTCTTTCACATGGTAGTATGCAGTTGAACCAAATACATACAAAAGACTATAATCTTCAGCAGGTTTTCCATACCATTTTTCAAATATTGTCTTGCCACCAATAACGGCAGATGGTAAATGATTTATAAGGTGGCATACATATGTTATTGCCTCACCCCAAAATTCTTTGACCAAGCCAGCATTGGACACATACAATGAACTTTATCTAGCAAAGTCCGGTGCATACGTGCTGCTACTCCATTCTGTTATGGTGTATTTCTAACAGTGAAATATCTCATAATGCCGTCATCTTCACAAATCTTATTGTAAAGATCATTTTGTATTCTCTACCATTGTCTGTGCGAAGAAACTTTATCTTTATGCCTGTCTGAATCTCTATCATCGCCTTCCATTTGAGAAAATTTCCAGTATCTCATCTTTGGTTTTCAAAGTATATACCCACACTCTATGAGAAAAGTCGTAAATAGAGGTTACAAAATAGTGTTTCCCACCTAATGTAGATGTTTTAGAAGTACCCCAAACATCAAAGTGAACACAAAATGAATTTAGTATTATGGATATCTGTTCCAAATTTAACCCTTGTATGTTTTCCCTTGACATAATGCTCACAAAACTCCAAATTTCAAGTATTTACTCCTTTTAATAATCCTTGATCTGATAATATTTTCAAAAACATTTCCTCCAGCATGTTCCAAGCGCATGTGTCATAGCTTGGTTGCTTCTACCTCTTTGTCATCACTGGATGTCACTGTTGTTGTCCCAATAATTGTACTACCATGATAGTGGTAAATGTTATTATTTTGCCGAATTTCCTTCATCACCACTAGTGAAATAGAGCATATTATCATTATTCCATTTTCTGCAACGACTTAAAACCCTTTTTGACTTTAAGGCTCCTGTAAAAATGAGATTTTTCTTCAATTTGATACGTATCGAATATCTATTAATGTTCTGATCAATCCATTATGGTTCCTTAATTGAATTGAACCAATACCATATGCGGTAAGAGGACTGTTATTTGCTGTGTGAATAACTCCACATTCTCCTTCTTAAAAATCAACGAACCAGTGCCAGTTGGGACACATATAATAGTTACAAGCTCAATCTATCAGCCATATGTCAGATGGTCTGAAAGGATCTGTTATAACTAGCGAGAAATCAGAGTCTTCACAATCAACTACATTTGAATCCATGATAGCCTTCCCACTATTAGGTTCGGTCTTATTTTTCAACTCTGGATAGTCTTTCTTCTAATGCCCATTTTCTCGGCAAAAGGTGCATTCATCTTTATTTGGTCTATATCTTGACTTGGATCTTCGTTTCTTCGTTCTCATATGACTTTAAGAACGACCTCTTAAGAACAATGCTTCTTCTTCTCCACTCTTTTGTATTTCTCTCTTTCTTTGTTCATAGTTGTACAAGGCAGAACAAAATTCTTTGAGAGATACTTCATCATGGGAACTTTATTATTCCCATGAAGTAGAGTAGTTTTGAGGCGCTAATACTCATCGGGAAGTGAACTTAATAACATTAAGGCCATATCTCCATCAGTAAAAGTCACATCCATATTCCACAAATCTGTCACCAACTTATTAGAGCTGGTGATAGTATCATTTATTGTAGTACCATGAACATATGTGAAGTGTAACAATCTTTTTTTTCATGTAAATTTTATTTTTACTGTATTTCTTCAAGAATTTATCCTCCAATGCATTTCACAATTTGCTCGTAGAAGTTTCTTGTAACGACCCGGTCGGTAGTTTTGAGCTCTAGTGCATCATTTAGTAGTTTAAGGCCATGAGTAGCTTCATTTCAGCATTTGCACATATGGTCAGAATTGAATTTCGGAAAGTTCGGAGTTGATTTGAAAAGAAAATTCTCATTTTAGAAGGTTTAAGTTAAAAGAATTAATTAACGTATAATTTTTCAGTAAAAAACCTCAAAATTGGGTTTGAAGGTTCCAATAGGTTTGTATGATGATTTTTGACTTGGGTGTATGTCCGGATAAGGTTTCGGATGACCCGGGAGCATTTTGGCGCCTATTGTGGAAGTTGGCATTTTGGAAGAATTTAATTAATTTGGCTTGAAGTGAATTTGAATGTTATCGATGCCCATTTGAGATTTCGATTCTGGGAGTAGCTTCTTATGATGATTCTGGTATTAGGAGCACACCGGAAAGTGGATTTGGAGGTCCGTAGCTCATTTTGGGGTCATTTGGCGAAAGTTAAAAATTTGAATGTTTTTAGAAAGTTTGACCAGAAGTGGACTTTTTGATTAGGTTTGGATTTCGATTCCAGAAGTTTGAGTAGGTGTATAATGTCGAATGTGACTTGTGTGCAAAATTTGAGGTCAATCGGACGTGATTTGGTAGGTTTCGGCATCGAATATAGAAGTTTTAAGTTCTAAAGTTCATTAAATTTAAATTGGATTGTGATTCATGATTTTGATATTTTTATGTGATTTAACGCCTCGAGCAAGTTTGTGTCATGTTCTGGGACAGGTTGGTGTGATTGGACGGGGTCCCGGGGGCCTCGAGTGTATTTAGGGTCATTTTGGGCTACTTTGGATGTTGATTTACTATTGTCTGGGATTTTTATTCGCTTTAATGAGGATCCTCTCGCATTCACAAAGAAGGATTTGGCTTCTGGGTTTTCGTACACGTTCGCGGAGAGACTCTCGCGTTCGCGAAGAAGGAAATCTGTGTTGCATATGTCTGACTTTGGAGGCTCATATCTCACAATTTATAATGAATTTGGTGATGCTCTAAAATGAAAGTTGTATCCCTTTGTGTCTAGTTTTTAGAAAATCAAATCATTTAGCATTATGGATTTGTGTACAAAAAAGTTATGGTTGGTATACTACTGGTTTTTTGAGAAGATGAAGAAGAAATTTGTGTTGCACAGGGCTCACTTTCGCATCTTATATCTCAAAATCTATAGGAATTGGAAAATGAACAAAATAGGAAAGTTGTACATAATGCTGTCTAGTTTTCTGAAAGTTAAACCATGTGTCATTTTAAGCTTTGTAGAAAAGGTTGTGACCATTATACTAAAGGTTGTCTCGAAAGAGTTTGGAAATAGTTTTTGTGAATTTTGTTCATCGTGAACACGATGGGAGTCCCGCTAACGCGAAAAAGGGTTGCATGACAGTGTATAAATTTTCGAAAATGGGTTTGGCTCATTTTATCTTATTTCTTACATGGGAGACAACCTAGGAACGATTTTGGAGCTCCATCTTTATCATCTATGTCAAGGTAAGTAATTCCCGCTTATTGCAAGTAAAATACTGGAACTATATATAGATTTTAACATGAAAATTCATGGAAAATTAGTGAAAATTTGGGGGTTTGGTACAAAACCTAAACTTTTTTGGTACTTTTTATTTTGACCACAAATTTGGGTATGGAATTGACAATAAATTATATATTTGAGTTCGTGATGTTATGGATAATGTTTATCTTCGAATATTTTTGGAATCTGGGCACAGTTGCCGAGGGTTGATTTTATGGAATTTTTTAGCAGAGTTAGAAATTATTGTAAATCGGATTATAATAAGTATTGGAGTATATATTTATGAATTTGCATATTTATTGACTAGTTTTGGAGCGCTGAGCATCTGTTTTAATTGTTGGAAAGTCTCGGGAGACGACTATTAAACTCCGGAACGAGGTAAGTCTCCTTTCTAATCTTGTAATAAGGAATTAAACCCATAGATGAACTAAATTATTATGTTCTTCAATTTGTGGGGGCTACATACATATGAGGTGACGAGAGTCTATACGTAGCTACTAGTTATGCCTATGTCGGTGTAGTTTTAGGCTTGCATTATGCCTTGTTGATATTGTTATTGATTTATGTTTATTGTTTGCCTTGAGAAGGAGCGAGATTGAGTTTGCTTATTAAATATTTTGAAAGGAGTTGAAATTGAGGAAAAATTAGGATCTTAAAAGTTTTCATTTCAACTTCATATTTTGAAAAGAATGGAATAACACTATGATAACTTAAGAAATTTATATGTGACTGCAATGCAAGTATGATCCGCGGGCGGGGTAATTCCATAAATTTATATTTTACCACATCGCAAGTATGATTGGCGAGCGGGGTAATTCCTTAAATTTATATTTGACTGCATCTCAAGTATGATCCGCGAGCGGAATAATTCCTTCTACTACTCTCATGGTAGCGCGCCGATCGTATGGTTCGCCCCATTCGACCCTTGATAGTGCAAAGTTTACACTTATGTTAGATCAAGTTGAACGTCCTTGGTGGAACTTGTGTGTGATAATAGAATTGAAAGTCCCTTTTTATAATTGGTATAAATTCAGTGTTTGTGTGATCATATGTTTTGAAGGAAGGAAGTGATGTAGGTTCTTAAATATGGTGAAGAATTGTTCAGTTATTTTCTTGTTTTGAGTCTTATTGTTGTATATAATGCTTAATTATAATTTCATATTATCATATTATTGGACTACTACTAAGTGTCAGAGTCGACCTCTTGTCACTACTTATTCGAGGTTAGACTGAATACTTACTGGGTACGCATTATTTTTTGTACTCATACTACATTTGTTGTACATTTTGTTGTATAAGAACACGTGTGTTCAATGGCCTTGTTGGCCTAGCCGTATGGTTGATACAGGGACTTAGGTGAGCTGCATCTCATGAGACGATCCACAGCTAGCAAAATCTCCTTCAAAGTACTTGTGTTTTCTTTTTTATCCTAATTTTTATTCCAGATAATTATTGTATTGTATTTTAATTCCTAGTAAATGCTCATGTACTTATGACACTAGGTTCTGGGATTATTAATTTACTTTATGGTATTAGTGTGCCCGGTGGTATGGATGTGAAGACTTGTTACCTGGTGCGGAAGGTCGTGAGAGCATGTCTCACGGGAAGATTGTATGAGTGTGACATATAATCACTTGATAGACTAAAGATTGGAACCAAGTATGGAGATTTTTTGCACTATGGCTAATGTGATAGTTTAAGCCTAAAAGGCGCTCTATTCAGTTGGTTATGAATTGTGGAAGTTTGGTCCGGATTCGATGATTGTTCTTATATGTCATGAATAGGTCATTAGAGGTACTTGTGAGGTTATTTTCCCAAGAATGGTATGATAAAAATTGGATGAGGTCCCTTGATGGGTCCAAATATATGTGGACTCTGCACCAACATGAGTGTGTTCATTCAACATAGCACTCCTTATGGAGGAGTATTCAGACGTTGGATGTTATTTTTTCATTGGTTGTTTCATGTAATACTTTATTGTGCCATGTGGGTTGTAAGACGGTTTGATTAATTTCATGTGTGTTGAGGTTCTGAGTAGTGATCGTGTTATGTGAGCAAGATGGTTCTCGAGAATCAGATCATATATCACACCTTAGTTTTGCTTGAGTTTTGTAGCATATGGTGATATCTGTCTCCCCAGGGATGGTATCATGCACTTGGCGTGCTTGTGGTCGATATTCGGGTACTTCATAGTAATTAGCATTCTAGATTGGTTGGTATCTCTTTATATAGATTTTATATGTGGATCAGATGGCACGGTGCCACGGGTATGATGATTGGATCGGGTTGCACGCCGCAACAATGTGATGTTGAGTAACAGCTTCCTATACCTATTATCGCATGTTTTGTTTCTCATTTTCTAAGGAAGGTTCATAACACCTTTTCGGTTGTTTCAATTAGATATGCGGGTTGAGTAGTTCTTTCTAGAGTTTGTTTTCCTTATGTATTACATTCAAGTTCATGAATTGTTAGCATATTACGACAGCATATGAGACTTTTTGTAGTGTCTGAGGTGGTTTATCGATTGAGCATCATGTACTAGGTGAGATGAGATTATACAACTTGGGATCAGTGCGATCATATTTATGTGAGGCACATTAAAGAGCAAATATCAATATTCAGTCTAGAATGAGGTAGTGGTTCATGTCGGGAGGAGAGACTACATAAAGTTATGACTCGGCAGTTGGCTATGAGTTTCTACACATCTCTTCCATCATGATAGTATTCTAAGAGTTGGAACAGGACTTATATGAGTCATGAGGTGTGTTGCGAGCATCAGATTCATGAAATTTTGGCTATCGTTATCAGATAATGTTATTATGGTCATGTGATTTATGCAATGCATAGTGTGGATTGAGCAAGGGTATGCAATCATGCGTTGGTGCACCGTGTACTGATCGATATGGTGTTCGTATGATGGGATCCCACCTGGTAAAGAATGTTGGATGTTAGAATTGGGCTTTGAGGCTTATTTGACTGAGAAAAAGGGGAATCTTCCGACTCGCTCGAGCTAGTGTGCTCAACTAAGTCGTGGTAGCACGTGTAGGTGCACGAGGTGTTAAAAAGTGATTTCAAACAACTCAACCGCAGTTCTTAACACATTCAAGGACGAATGTATGTGTAAGTGGAAGTGAATGTAACGACCCAACCATTTGTTTTGAGCTCTAGCACGCCGCTCGATAGTTTGAGGCCATGAGTGGCTTCACTTCAGGTATTATGACTTGCACGCGTGGTCATAATTGAATTTCGAGAAGTTCGGAGTTGATTTAGAAAAAAATTTCTCATTTTGGAAGCTTCAAGTTGAAGAATTGACTAAGGTTTGATTTTTGAGTAAACGACCTCGAAATCGGGACTTGAAGATTCCAATAGGTTTGTATGATGATTTTGGACTTGGGAGTACGTCCATATCGGGTTTCGAATGAATCGGGAGCCTTTCAGCGCCTATTGTGGAAGTTGGCATTTTGGAACAATTTCATAAATTTGGGTTGCAGTGCATTTCAATGTTATCGAGGTCCGTTTGGAATTTTGAGTCTGAGACTAGCTCTGTATGGTGATTCTGGTATTGGGAGTCTGTCCAAAAATGGATTCAGAGGTCCGTAGGTCATTTTGGGGTCATTTGGCGAAAGTTAGAAATTTGAAGGGTTTTTAGAAGTTTGAGCGGAAGGGGACTTTTTGATATCGGGGTCAGATTCTGATTCCAAAAATTGGGGTAGGTCAGTAATGTCGAATTTGACATGTATGCAAAACTTGAGGTCAATCGGATGTGATTTAATATGTTTCGACATCAAATGTAGAAGCCTGAAGTTATAAAGTTCATTAAGCTTGAATTGGAGTGCGATTCATGATTTCGATGTTGTTTGAGCTTTGATTATATTTGAGACCTAAATCAAGTTTGTGTCATGTTTTGGGATAGGTTGGTGTGAGTGGACGGGGTCCCGAGGTCCTCGGGTGTGTTTCAGGTGTGTTTCGGATCATTTTGGGCTACTTTGGAAGCTGATTTACTGAAGTCTAGTGTTGTATTTCGTGTTCGTGAGGATCCCCTCGCGTCCGTGAAGTAGAATTTTCTGCGATTTTGTTCTCCGTGTTCCGGAAGACTTTTGCATTCACGAAGACAGAAATCTCTGTTGCACATGTCTGACTTCGGAGGCTCATATCTCATAATAATGATCCAAAAGTTGAAAATCACAACCCTTTGTATCTAGTTTAAAAAAAAATAAACCATTTAGCATTTGGAATTGTGTACAAAAAATATGGCTGGTACACTACAGGTTGTCCGGAAATATGAAGAAGAAATTTGTGTTGCATAGGGCTGACTTTAGAAGATTATATATCAAAATCTATAGGAACTGGGAAATGAACAAAAGATGAAAGTTGTAGATCTTGGTATCTAGTTTTCAGAAAGTTAAACCATTTGGTATTTGGAGTTTTGTAGCAAACATTATGACCATTATACTAGAGGTTATCTGAGAAGAGTTTGGAAATGGCTTTTGAGAATTTTGTTCATCTCGAATGCGATGGGAGGCCCGCAAACGCAGAACAAGGTTGCCTGACAGTGTATAAGTTTGCAAAATTGGATTTGGCTCATTTCACCTCATTTCATCTATGGGAGATGACCTAGGAGCAATTTTAGAGCTCAATCTTCATAATCTATGTCAAGGTAAGTGATTTCCATCTATTGCAGGTTAAATACTTGGACTATATATAGATTTTAACATGAAAAATTAGTGAAAATTTGGGGTTTTGGTAGAAAATCTATTTTTTGTTGGTATTTTTGGAATTTGACCACGAATTTGTGCATGGAATTGACATAAATTATATATTTGAGTTCGTGATGTTATGGCTAATGTTTTCCTTCGAAAATTTTCTGAATCCGAGCACGGTTGCTCGAGGGTTGATTTTATCGAATTTTCGAGCAGAGTTAGAAATTTTGTAAATTGGATTATGATAACTATTGGAGTATATATTTATGGATTTGCATATTTATTAACTAGTTTTGGTTTATTGGGCATCTGTTTTGAATTGTTGGAAAGGCTTAGGAGCCGGTTATGGAACTTTAAAGTGAAGTTAGTCTTCTTTCAAACCTTGTAAGAGGGAATTAACCCCATAGATGAACTTAATTATTATGTGCTTCAATTTGTGGGGGCTACGTACGCACGAGATGACAAGAGTTCGTACATAGCTACTAGTTATGCCTATGCCTGGGTGGTTTTAGGCTTACATCATGCCTTGTCAATATTGTTAATGATTTATGTTTATTGTTTACCTTGAGAAGGAGCAAGATTGAGTTTGCTTATTAAATATTTTGAAAGGAGTTGAAATTGAGGAGAAACTGGGATCTTAAAATTTTTCATTTGAATTTCGTATTTTGAAAAGAATGGAAGAATACTATAATAACCTAAGAAATTTATGTGTGACTGTGTCGCAAGTATGATTCGCGAGCGGGATAATTCCATGAATTTATATTTGACCCCATCCATGAGTGGGGTAATTTCTTAAATTTTTATTTGACTGAGTCGCAAGTATGATCCGCGAACGGGGTAATTCCTTCTATTACTCTCAAGGGAGTGGGCCGATCGCCTCGACAAGTTAGATGCATCTATAGTTCACGCTGTTCGACCGTCGGCAATGCACAGTTTACATTTATGTTGCATCGTGTTGAACATCCTCGATGGAACTTTTGTGTGATAATTGAAACCGGAAGCCTTATTTTATAATTGGTATAAATTCAATGTTTGCGTGATCATATATTTTAAAGGAAGGGCGTGATTTAGGTTCTTAAATATGGTGAATACTTATTCAGTTATTTTATTGTTCTAAGTCTTATTTTTGTATATCATGTTTAATTAGAATTTCATATTATCATATTATTGGACCACTAGTAAGTGTCGGAGTCAACCTCTGGTCACTACTTCTTCAAGGTTAGGCTGGACACTTACTGGGTACGCGTTGTTTTCGTACTCATACTACACTTGTTGTACATGCACTTGTGTGTTTAATGGCCTTGTGAGTGCAACAGCGTGGTTGATACGGGGACTTAGGTGAGTTGCATCTTATTAGATGATGTATTTGTATTTTTTGCCAGAAGAGTCTCCTTCAGAGTACGTGTATTTTTTTTTTTGTCCAAATTTATATTCCGGAGAGTTATTGTATTGTATTTTAATTCTTAGTAATTGCTCATACACTTGTGACTCCGGGTTCTTGGATAATTATGGTATATTCAGTATTAAGATTTGAAAATTATTAATTATTCTGTAAAGTTCATCTTTGTACTAGTTAAATTGAAGGAAACTTATGATTTTAAAAATATTAAAATGAGAATTTAATTAATTATTAAGTGTTGGCTTGCCTGACAGTGGTGTCCGGCGCCATTACGATCTTTAACGGATTTTGGGTCGTGACATTTCTTTTTGCGTATGGATATTTCTATTCTCTTGCGAGGTAATATTGAATGGTACTACAAGCAACGCGGTTGATAATCTCCCAATCTTCTTCTCCGATATAACCTGGTTCCTTTTCTTCTATGTCAATATCTACCGCTTGTTGAAAAAGGACATCAAGAACCTCAGCTTGTCATATCCTAAAATGTCGTGATCCATCAATAATTCAACTGCAAATGTTGCATTTGACATAATTATTGTCATAAGCGAAGATGTCAACGACGTATTAATGACACTCGATGTGAACTCTTCATTTGTTGTCTCCCATTTTCTCTACAGATACTATTTATTTGCTGACACTACAGAATACCAAAATACTTCTTTTATGATGTGGAAGTTCAGACGATAGTGCAACCATAGAGCATACTCAGATGGAACCTTGGCTCTGATACCAATTGTTGTGGAGCCGATTATAGAGAGGGTGATTAAATCGCAACTACTATATCTGAAAATAGCTAATAAATAGTAAAGTGAGACAATAATAAAAAGAACACCAGAAGTTTACGAGATTCGCAAAAATTTGATTTTTGGCTAGTCTTCGGAAACAATCAACTAATCTTATTTCACTACAAAAATACAAATGAAATGCTACTAGAGAGAAAGAAGATTCAAATGTCGTAGGAGATAAGAAGGGAAGTGTGAAATATTTAGAAATAAACAAAACCTTGCTATTTATAGAAGGGAAATTACCTTAATAATATCTTGCGTGACATCTCATTAAGTGTGATCATACATTATAAATGTATGAAAAAATGTATTTATCAATTTTCTCCTAAAATGAGACTTCTAAATATTCATGCTAGTTCACATTAATCTTATTAACTTCAACAGAAATAAAGTCCTTGTACATTTATAATAAAGTTTTTTCTTGGAATCCCAAGAAAACTCACAGCCGTTACAGCCTCTGTCGCAGCCTTTATCCTTCGGGTGTAATAACCTGCAAACCACACAGAGAATATAAACTGCACTAGGCAAGCTTTGTGCGACAGACTCAGACCCAAAAAACATTAAGCGGGGATCAAACTCGCATCTCCCGTGTGGAAAACTCTCTCCAAACCAACTGGGCCGTCCCTTCAGGACCATTTATAATAAAGTTGATTATCATTTTATTTGTTCTTTTTACGCGAAACATAAGTTTTGATTATTCCTTCAGAAGCTTAGCCAATTTTCATATTTCGAGACTTGGTGAGCTTTGCATTCTTCCCTAATATATGTAGAACATTATACATGTTAATTTTGACCTTACTAACCAACTAAGTGCATTATAGATCATTTAGGAAAAGTTATATTTGGTTGTTTATCTGAGAAAAGTGGCAAAGATAGGTGATTTCTACGAATAAATATAGAGGACCGATAAAATAATACTTAATACATTTTGTTGATAACGGGATGATGCTTAATGGTACCCACGCTATCTTCCTGAAATAATTTAAAATACGTATTTTCCTTTTCTCATTGGTGAATGGTGACTAATTACAACCCTTGCCTAGGGGTGCTTATAAAAAGCCGAAAAATTAAATCAAATCGAAAATCAAATCAAATCGATCAAAAGAATTGGTATTATTTGGTTTGGTTTGATTTGATTTTGAATTTGAATTTTAAAAACCGATCAAATTTGGTTTAATTTTGATTTTAATCAGAAAAAAAATCGAAAAAAATCGAACCAAACCGACTATAGAATTAGCTTTTCAAATTTATTATTACACACATACGCGCGCGCGCGCGCACACACACACACACACACACACACACACACACACACACACACACATATATATATATATATATATATATATATATATATATATATATATATATATATATATATATATATATATATATATATATATATATATAAAGTTTTAAAAAATTTATTGTAAAATTTAATAGTTTGCACTTTTAATATAGCTCTTTACCTTTGCATTCTAGTTTGATTGGTAATTTTGTTTTGTTAAGTGTAAGAATCCATTTCGTGTTTAAAATAATATATTTTTAATTGAGTCCTTAAATTATTCATCACTATTTAATTAAAAGTATCATCAATATATCTTGGTATACTAGATTTCACAAAGGACAATTGATTTGATAGTGTTACACTAAAAATGTGGTCGCCAGAATATGTGTTTGGTAGTATATGTCTTATGTTTAAGAAAAAACCGACAAATAACCGAAAATCCAAAAAATCGATAAAACCCGACATAAACCAAATCGAAGAAAAACCGACTTAATTGGTTTGGTTTGATTCTAATATTTAAAAATCCAACTTACTTAAGTTGATTTTTTAAAAAAAAAAATCGATCCAAACTGAATCATAGACACCCCTACCCTTACCTGCTTTGGCAAAAAAAACAATTAAACATGAAGTCAATGTAGATTTGGTGCAATGTATCTCGCTTGAAAAAAGTCCGAGCAATATGAAATATTCTTAATCTGGAAATAAGCATGATGTCAAGTTCTTATAATTAAATATCTTTCATTATTCTAAATCCTTTATTGCATCCAAATCTGTCACGATCTTCTACATAAAGGAGATAAACAAGAATGGCGAAATGAGTCACTTTTCCGTGCAACGCACAATAACTAAAGAATTTCCGAAATATGTCAAATTAAAAGGCATTAAAAAGTCTCCTCGATAATATTAGAATCAAAGGTTTAGTTTTTATGCATTAATAGCATTATAATTAGGTTAATGTAGAAATTTGTGGTCAAACTGTGTTATTTAACCCGTGTTCTCAATCCGTTAGGGTTGAATTCCATAAGACATGGTTAATTAATATTGTATATCGTCAAAATCGAGTTGTTCTAATTTTGTATGGCTAATTGAAACCGAGGTGGCAGACTGGCTCGGCCTCGCGTTGCATCGTATCATAGCATGGAGATGGATCGCTAAGCTCGTGAGATGAAGATTCATTAAGATCGAAACCAGTCGTGATCGAGACCGAAGCGAGAAGGAACCTAGCGTAATTGAAGAAAGCCTGCTAAACCGAATAACAGAAAGCCGACATATCTGTGACCGGACAAGGAACGTGACAAAAATCTCGACACATATCAAGTCAAAATAGGACATTTAATAAATTATGAGATTTTCTTCTATGTTTAGAATTGTACCATAAGTAGAATTTTTCTAATATATAAAGAGGGTTCTAATCATTTGGTAATTATATCATATTCACGCATAATAAAGTACTAACATTTTCTCTCAAGCTTTGTTGTTCAGATCATACTTTTTACAGCATACTCTATTGGTTCGAGGGCGATCTAGCTCGAAGGCCATTCTAGGGCGATCTAACTCGAAGACCATAACCGCTTATTATATTGGTCTGATTTATTTTGTAATTAATTTCTAATATTAATTCTTATATTTCTCATTTTGTGCTAAATGAAATTGCATATCCTTAAAACCACTTATAATTTTTATTTGTTATCCGCAAGCAAACAAACATACAGTTTCACCTTTTCAAATCACTAAATTATAATAACTTAATACTGTTTGGTATAAATACTCAGCGTAGATAAATTTTTACCATTATCCTATCTCTAATCTCTTCATATCCCACCCTCTTATAAATTCTCCAATATAAGCATATCTTATAAAAAAATAGTCTTGAAAATTATATTGCATTATATGTAACAAGATCATTATTTGAACTTTTTTGTTATCATTATTTCCTGTTCTTTTTTTTTTCTTTTCAGTTACTAGCTTCTCAGCTCGTCATATAATTGATTAGGTTCTCCTCTATTAATAAATTTAGCAGTAGTGGCGGATTTAAAATTTTGTATAAGAGGATTCAGTCAAAAATAACGATACATGTTTATATAAGGGTGTCAAATAGGACAAGCCAGGTTTGATCACTTTTTTGTTCTTCCTTTTTGCGCTTAGCATAATAGCAAAATGATATCATTTTAAAGTCTGACATTCTAAAGTTTTAACAAAGTTGAATTTTTTTTTTAAAAATGATAAGAAAATTATTTATTACCACTTATACCAATTTTCTATTTAATTTAACAAATTTTAATACAATAAATTCAATTTAACAAAATTTATTTAACTCTAGGATATTTAAATAAAATCTAGAATGTTTTTTGTTATTATTGAGAAGCTGTTATTTGCAGAGGGAAGGGCATAAATTTTTTGCTTTATAAATAAGAAATTAATTTCAATAATTAGAAAAAAAGAGCTGTACACCAAACCAGAAAGTTCAGTACAGTATTAAACAATTAAACAAATATCACTGCATGCTTCATTGAATTTTAAGAAAGGAAGAATCTGAATTCACTTCGTGGTGAGGAAATTTTTTGAAGCAGATTAAACTATAAAAATAATTTTATTGAATACAAGTAAAGAAAATTAATAGAATTAGAAAAATGACAAAAGAAAAGGATACCAAAGTAATAAATTTAGAAGGGCAAGTTGTGGTTAATTTTGAAAATAAAACAATTAGTCTTGGCGTACGGTACACAAGTACTCAGTTCTACCCGAACTAAGAATTATTGGAATTTTTATCTCCTATAATAAAGGTTAATATCTTATTTATTTTAAATAAATATTATTTAAAAATTATATTGTATAGATACTTTTTAGTGTTTATAGTAAAATATCTAATTTTTGTTATATCCTACCCTAAGCCACTAAATACGCTATTCAGTTACACTATTTTCTTTCTCTCAGTTACACTATTTTCTTTCTCTCTCTACTTTAATACACATCATTCTCTTTCCCGTTCGAAAACACGAGGCTCAATTTCAAAATTTCTCTCACTCACATCACCTACCATTAGTCACAAAGGGTAATACTTCTCTGACATTTCCCCTCAATTTTGTGCAAAACCTTATCCTACTCTATCTAATTCCCATCGCCACCCCCCCCCCCCCCAAACCCCACCAAAACCCCTCTTTGTTCTCTCCACGTAGAACTTCCCGATCTTATACTATCCATTTTTACTTCATCCCAATTCAATTGAGAAGTGAGGAGTTGTTGACGGCATGGACTCAAAAACGATATGTACGTTTTGCCATGATTTTTGCTCGACTATCGTGTAGGATGCGGGGAACAGTGAGATTTAGGGTTTTACTCGATGACGGATACGTCGGAAATTAGGGTTTGTTCTTAAACAAAGACGATAGAGTTTGGAGTTGAGCAACTTGATTTTCTATTAATATATTACAATGTATTTTCAACGGATCAAGTTGTACTTTCATGTATTTTATTGTCTTTTTCTTTCTAATTCAATTTATCTCGTTGTACTTCATTGTATTCACTCTCTCGCTTGCCATGAATGTATTCACATATTTTTTTTAATCAATATAATTTATATATTCATATGTATTATATAATTTGTCTGAAGATTGCTATGTTTTAGGATATTTTTCGGTTGAGAATCTTTTTTATAACTAGAAATACAAAATTTATGTGTTATAATTGAGTTTGTTGAGTTATATTAAAAGTTTATTATGTTAATTAATTCCCCGTGAATACAATAAACCCACGCCATGAATATAGTATCTATAATGCGGAATATAGTAAATAATACCTATAAATAACTAATAACTTGAAATTAGCAACAGACACCTAGCGAGATTGGAACGCAGCCCCTCACTTACAGTTTGAACTCACTTTTACCGTCTCACCCGAAACCTTCCTTGTGCCATGCGGGTTCATATTATTACTTTTATATGATTTTTTTATGTTTTTAATATAATTTACTAATATATACCGTATCAATTTTTAACGAAGCAGATTCAACTGACATCCTTTGACAGGGGTGCGCCCCTACCTAGCAGCCAAAACATCTGTTATATGATACAGATATATTTACTCTCTGATATTTACCAAGCTCCGAATATTGATGATAAACAAATACTCTATTATTTCTCTCGTTCTTTTTCGTCCTTCTAATTAAAGACACAAGACCATTTTTTAGCAAAATCTACTTTTGCCTTGAAGTCACCATTGCTGAAATGTAATCAACTACATAAAGAAATTTAAGTAAAAGGTAAAGAAAGTATTTAACTCATCCACTCTTAATTGTCATTAAGCGAGCTACATGAAATTTTGGTGATCTTTCCTCGGAATCCTATCAAGTAAACCAAATCACTAAAAAAGAAATATAGATTAATTATCCGCTTTTTCTTTTCTATTAGGAATGACTCTACATGGACTCGCCTAGGAAGCAAAGGTTTTCATGAAAAATGTATTGTTAAGATTTGCCTATGCTTTTAACCTTGGTGGCTGCAATAATCCCTCACCTTTGTTTGGAAAACTGGTACCCGAAAGTGCGTGAACGCTCTCTCAAAGCAATCATCTGAAATTCTTGAAACAACTCTGCAGCAATCTACGGATAACAAAACGTAATCCTTGAAAAAGGAAGTGATTAAACCTGATACACACCCATCCACATTGATCAGAACCGTCGAGCAACCGCTTGTTTCATCTCCCCGAGGAGGAGTCGATGAAGGTGGTGGTGACACAATAGGACCCATGTTATCATGAACTGGTGGCGGAGATGAAGGCAGTTGAGGTAGTAGTGATGGAGCCGCGTGCGGAGGCATGCAGGCGGGTGCAATGGCGAATGTGGAGGAGGTGGTGGTGTAGGTGGGTGAAACGCAGGTGAGTGAAACGCTAGAGGCGATGGTGGTAATATAGGAGCTACATTATCAACTGGGGGCGGAGATGGAAGAGGTTGTGGAGGTAGTGATGGATTCACATGCGGTGGTAGAGGTGGAGCTGACAGTGGGACAGCGTTATCATCAACTGAAGTCTGAAGGCAATGGTGGAAGTAATGTCGGGTGGTGACTGCAATAGACCCTCACTTTTGTTAGGAAAAAGGGCACCCTGAAGTGTGCGAACCCTGCGTCAAAGCAATCATCTGAAATACTTGAAATAACTCCGCAACAATCAGCGGATAATGAAACTTGATCCTTGAAAAAGGAAGTAATCAAATTTGATACACACCCATCCACGTTTATCAAAACCATCGAACAATCACTTGGTTCATCACCCCGAGTTGAAGGAGGTTTATTCACCACCGGTGAATGAAATGCTGGAGGCGGTGGTGGCAGAATAGGAGCCACATTATCAATTGGAGGAAGAGAAGAAGATGGTTGCTGAGGTAGTGATGTAGCTGCCTGTTGAGCCACATTATCAATTGGAAGAGAAAGAGATGGTTGCTGAGGTAGTGATGTAGCTGCCTGTGGTGGCGCAGGGTAAGGTGGATCCATGGGCGGTATTGGAGATGGTGGCGGAACTGCATTAGTAATAGGGGTTAGAGATAGCGGGGGACGAGCAGGGTGCGGTGGTAGAGCCGTGTGCACCAGTGGCGGAATCACATTAGCAACCGAGGGCGGAGGCGGAGGCGATGGCAGGTAGTTTGGGTAGTGTACCCACCATGGTAGTCTCCGCCTTGGTATAGGCGGCCATCTTCAACCAAATGACTCCACGTTTTCAGTTTTAGGTTCCCTTGCAGTGGCAGTAACCATGCCCATGCAAATACTTAAGAACAGAATTACCCATGATGTACCACTTCTCGACATGTTTCAACAAAGAAAGTTTAGCTTTGAGATTTTACAAGAGCAAAGATATAATATGAAATAACCAAAGAATTTAACCTCAGGTAGTACGTTTGAGTCCCATTAAACTTCTAACTGCTACTCTCTTAGGTGTATCAAAATTCTTCTCTATCTTTGACACTTCGAATATCTAATAACTTCAGGACTTCTAGCAAATATGAGTTGCAGTCAAACTAGAACTCTTTTCCATAAACACAATTGAACAAACGCCAACCACAAAAAAAAAAAACTTGTTAGTATTTTTAATGACTTCGCTGCATGGAAAAGGCTTCTCCCAACAAAAACTATGAAGCATTAATATCAGTGTTGCTCTTTTATCAGTTATTGAATAGGATGATATTGCTCCGATACGCGTCGTGGAGGCAATTTGCGCAGGATAAAGAGCACTAATATAGAAGGCAATATCTCCACCACCTGAATAAAATGGGAAGAAAAAAAAGTTGCAGATCTTTGTGAAAGATCTTTTACGCCTAAAAAAAAGCTTTTAAGGGAGCTTGAAAAGTATGAGAAGAAAATTAAAAAAATTAAATAAGCCTAAGAACGGACTTGAAAATGGAAAGTTACAGTTACAGATGCAAATGTTCCACAAGGGCTGAATTTGGTTATAACTATGTAAAGAACATTTATAGAGTATTAAATCCAAATTCGTAAATAGAGTATTAAATTCAATTTCCGACATAACAATGTAAATAACTTTTACGTTGTCAATTGAATTTTAATCAGTTATAGAATGGTAATTACTCTATTTACGAGATTATCATGGCTTCCCAAGAGTTGACGTAGGTAAATTTAACCTAATGGTGTAAAAATCCACAAACTGAACACTTAAAAATAACTTAAATTACCATGTAATAGATGAGAATGAGAACAGGATGGTCAATGACATCAACATCAGCATTCCCGTCAAAAGCAGAAATAGCAACCTGCAAATAAATAACATGGAAATATGCATTTTCTTAATCATGCTAAGGTCAAATATGTGTATCCTGGATTTGGTGGAAACTTACCACTATACATCTGATCAAGAAACAAGTGCAGCAAATACCAGTCACAAAGCCAACCTGCACAACGATAGACATTAAAGACCGAAGTAAAGCACGTTCTCATCACACAGGAATAATTATCTTTCCCCTTATAATTATATCAAACTACATTAAATGCTCAAAAAAATTCAATGAAACCACTTGGATTGATGTAATAACACATGCACCTGAAGAGCTGCCTCCAAATTAGTTTGAGATTGAGGCTCAATTGATTGATTGGCTGAAATCGAGTAGACGATAAAACATTTTCCTATATCTTTTGCGGAAAAAAAAATCAGTGTATTTTGACTATTTCAGCATTTCACCAGGTAACCACATCCTATCATGATAACTTTTGCCTCCCAAAAATTAGATGGTTCCATGTCAGAAGATAGCACCTATTGTCTACACTATCAACCAAAAACAAAGATGGATGGAGCTTGGAACTAGATTTCTAGTTTTCAATTGGTTAAGATACTATTACGATGGCCAGAAAGACAAGGTAGGACTTGGCAGCAAAGCTTCAGTGAAGATGAAATTGTTTCTCTCAAAGGCAAAAACAGGCACCAAAATGAAATAGTCTTGCATCTAGTTGCCATGTACATGGAAAGAGAATTAAAGGCAGTTACAACAGGTACAAACCTCATGAAGCTTCTTCTGACGGCCTCTAGATTCAATAGGAAAGCGCTGAAGCATTGCGAATAACCTTAAGAGAGATTAAAAAAGGAAAAGAAAAAAGATCAATTTCATGAAACATGAAAATAGGAAAGAGAATATGGACACTTGTAGAATACTGGAGCACCAATTACCTTCCACCATACATGACAAATCCCAGAGCAGCACAAAACGAAATAACTGCAGAAAGTGCAGACTCGGATATTTTCAATTAAGATTGTAGATAAAAATATTGTAGCATATATGTAGCCTACCTGCGAAAAACAGTTTAGCAGTTTCAACACCAGTCGAAGTCGGGCCAAGCCTGATGAAGATCCAGATGCATATCTGCAGTCATATCACGGTTCTATAAATAGCAAGAAACTTAGAGAGGCCTCCATTGCTCATACATTGGATATTATCAGCGAAGTGAATAGAGCTTTGATGCACTACCTGTATAAGATACACGACTGCATTAACTGCATAATATGCAGGTCGAAGTTTATCAATGGGAAGGTTTCTTGCCTGAGAAAAATAATAAAGAAAGAGTAAGGCCTGATCCATGATGAAAATAATTATAATAGGCAAGGCTTCTTCCACAACGAATATATTAAGGAATATTTTAACATGATTCCCTTGAAACTATCTTGTCTGAGTGATTCCTAAAGACTTTTGAGAATCAAATAGCATTACCTGATGGTATATTTCAGCCCAAAATAGAACTAGCAGCGTATATGTGGAAAAGAATAGAAGACCAGGGAGATCCAGAAGCATCATCTCAAGTGCCTGTTTAAATGTTGATTGGTATTAGCTAAATTGACAAAGTAAATGCCATAATGCCTATTCTTTAAAGAAAATATGAAAACTTGGATCCCAGTTCTGCTGCATGGTTTGCTTAAAAATAAAAGAAAAATGCAACTGTTCTAATATGTAGCCTGCAATCAAATTCAGCAAGAGTTGGAAATATCAATCTGTTAAGATCGGAAAATTTCATATCAACTACAAAGTCACAGAATAAGAAGAGAGGCAGAAGAAAGCCCAGAGTAGAAGGAATGGATGATTTGACTATTTTTGCTCTGGGACTGGGAATTGCTCACAAGACGGTTCAAACAGAGAGTAAATTGATGTTAAAGAGGGCGAAGTTAAGTCCAGAGGTTAAACACTAACCACAGGCTTGCAGCTACTGATACAGTTCTGTGACATCTACTGGTTTGGTGATGATTTGCTGCTAAACAAGGATAAAATTGTTCTCAGTTCAGGCTCAAAGAATTGGAAATGATTGTTTCATCAAAATGAGACAAATGCTACTTAAACGGTGACATTCATGAGTTAAATTCCTTCTCTTGCAGTGTAATTCCCTTAGAGAGTACATTCTAGAGTTTTAGGAGACAGCAGCCTCTCTGCAAGTTATTCACCAGCAAAGTGGATATTAGAATGGTTAAGGGAAAGAAGAGACTTACTTTTGGTCTTAGATAAAACACACTCCTGTAGACGCCAAATAAAATTGCTCTCACTGCCAACAAATCATTTGGTCCTTGTGAGCATCAGAATAACTTGTTGCGAACAGTTTCTAGCAGAACTTTTAGAAAGTAAAGGAAATCTTACATCCACAGACAACAAAATTCATCAAGTGAAAAACCTTTTGTGTTGTCCAACCAATTCCTGAAAGACGCAATTGGATGCGGATCAGTTGTACCTGCAATACAACATATGGAAACTTGCTGAGATGATAAATTCCGAGAATTTGGAGTAAGCCTAATCAAGACAAGCTAGTAAGATAAAGATGGAAATTTGGATAAATTTCCAAGTTTTTCAAATCCCACTGTAGTATTAAAAAACTGCAGTGTCATCATTACTACTAGTGCCCAGACCATTAAAATAGTACAACACAAGCTTGCAATAAACAAGTGTCGCCCCTTTCCACACACCCTCTCCGGGTAAGCAACATGACATACAAACATGCACATAGTCTTTCAACAGGAAAGCATAAAAGCAATAATTAAAAATCACATGCAAAAGAAAAGGCGAAGAAATATATTTGGGTGGCAGACCTTTAATAAATTTCTCTTTTTTTCCATCTGATGGAGTTACAACCATTGTAAAGCTCTTTTGGCTACATTGTCCCTTTTGGTTTTGTGCAAGCTTACCAGTTAGATAAAATTAGGAATGAAGTTATTCGGAATAAGGTGGGAGTGGCTCCCGTGGAGGATAATATGCGGAAGGTGAGATTGAGATGGTTCGGGCATGTGAAGAGTAGAAGCACAGATGCCCCAATTAGGAGGTGTGAGAAGGTGCCCTTGGTAGGTATCAGGAAGGATAGAGATAGGCCTATGAAATATTGCGGAGATGTGAATAGCAGAACATGGCGTAACTGGAGCTTACCGAGAAGCTAGCCCTTATAGGAGGGCGTGGAGGTAGAAGGTTAGTGGGTAGGCGAGTATGTCCCCTTATCTTTATTAAGCCGGTAGCATTTGTGTTAATATGGTATCATTATCTATTGTTTGATTGTTATCTTTGCTTTGTCACCTTAATATCTTGTTGTTGTTATTACTTGTTGCCACTACTTCTTTTCTTCTTTTCCTTAGTCGAAGTCGAGGGCCTTTTAGAAACAACCTCTACACCTTCCAGGGTAGGGGTGAGACTACATACACTCTACCTTCCCCAGACCCCACTTGTAGGAATTCACTGGGTTATTGTTGTTGTTGGGAATTCACTGGGTTATTGTTGTTGCTCTTGTCCCTTTTGGTTTTATCGGATAAACTATTTGTTTTCCATTTGATTAAATTATCCTTAAAAATGAATAAGGAATACAAGATAGTCATTGCAATGCTTAGGTCAATTATACAGAATTTAATAGACTACTACCAATAGATGTGTTAATCTTTCTTTTGTTTCGAGCCTAGAAATGCATTTACCACTTCATGATCATGAGTCAAAATTAAATGTCTTGTGTTAACAAGCCTGCTTCCCTTGCATGTTGTCATTTACTTTAAGCTCATTTTTTATGGCTGTTAACCTCTTGTGAATATCTGTTGCAAAGAGTAAGGAGAGGAGACTGCAACTGCGTGACCTTTTGTATGCTCTGCTGTCAATGCATACTATAAGTTGCTTATTCCGGCTAGGCAAAAAATCTCAGTTAAGTTGAATTCAACATATTTGAGAATATTGTTCCTGATTGGGTAAAGATAAGAAGTTAAGGGGGAAACTTATACCTCAAAAGCATTTTAGAGTGGTAGCTCGACAACAACAACAACTATCCAGTATAGTCCCACAAAGTGGGGTTTGAGGAGGGTAATATGTAGACGGGCCTTACCCCTACCCGAAAGGGCAGAGAGGCTGTCTCCAATCGACCCTCGGCTCAGTGAAGGAAAGGAACAACAAAAACAAAAACAACAAAAGAGCATTAGTAACTTCAACATAAATAGCGTAAATAATTATCTGAACATAAAAACCTAAAAATAGAAACATAAAAACTATAAATAAAATAGCATGCAATAATATCAGACATTAACTAGCATAAGACAAAATCCAATACACAAATCTTCTATGAATAGCCCCGCCAAGCCTCACCTAACCCCGGGTGAGGAGTATGAAAAACTCTAAGGACCCCTATCCCACAACCCTGATACTAGACCTCCATACTTTCCTATCAAGGGCCATGTCCTCAGAAACCCGCATTCTAGCCATGTCATGCCTAATCACCTCTCCCCAATACCTTTTAGGCCTCCCCCTGCCTCGCCGTACGCCGACCATCGCCAGCCGCTCACAACTCCTCACCGGGGCGTCAGGACTTCTCCTCCGCACATGCCCGAACCACCTCAGCCTCGCTTCACGCATGTTCTCATCCACCGGGGCCACCCCCACCTTCTCTCGAATAACTTCATTCTTAATCTTATCTAACCTGGTGAGCCCGCACATCCACCTAAGCATCCTCATCTCCGCAACATTCATCCTCTGAACGTGAAAGTTATTCACTGGCCAGCACTCCGCCCCATACAACATGGCAGGCCTAACCACAGATCTATAAAATTTCCCCTTGAGTTTATGCGGAACTTTGTCGTCACACAGGACTCCTGATGCAAGCCTCCACTTTGACCGCCCCGCTCCTATGCGATGAGTGACGTCCCCGTCAATCTCTCCGTCCCCCTGAATCACTGACCCAAGATATCTGACACTGTCCCTCTTGGCGATGACCTGTGATCCAATCATCACGTCCCTGCCTACTTCGCTCCGCTCGGCGCTAAACTTGCACTCCAGGTATTCCGTCTTAGATCTGCTTATTTTGAAACCCTTAGACTCGAGAGTGTGTCTCCATACCTCTAACCTCTCATTAACACCGGCCTTCGTCTCGTCTATCAAGACTATGTCATCAGCAAATAGCATACACCAAGGCACATTCCCTTGAATATGTCGGGTAAGAGCATCCATCACCAAGGTAAACAAGAGAGGGCTAAGCGCCGATTCTTGATGGAGCCCCATAACCACTGGAAAATAGTCTGAGTCGCCACCCACCGTCCTAACCCTAGTCTTAGCTCCATCATACATGTCCTTAATTACTCTGATGTAGGCTTCTGGCACGCTCTTCGCCTCCAAGCACCTCCCTTGGGACCTTGTCATACGCCTTCTCCAAGTCGATAAGCACCATGTGCATGTCCTTCTTCTTATCCCTGAACTGCTCCACCAGCCTCCTAACAAGGTGGATAGCTTCTGTAGTGGAGCGACCCGGCATGAAACCGAACTGGTTCATAGATAAAGATGTCATCTCCCTCACCCTCACCTCGATCACCCGCTCCCAGACCTTCATTGTGTGACTTATCATATTGATACCCCTATAGTTGTTGCAGCACTGGATGTCACCTTTGTTCTTGTACAAGGGCACCACTGTACTCCACCTCCACTCCTCCGGCATTTTTTTGGTCCTGAAGATCGCATTGAACAACCTGGAGAGCCACTTCACTCCTGACATACCCATGCATTTCCAGAACTCTACCGGGATCTCGTCAGGCCCGGTCGCTCGACCCCTACTCACCCTACGCAAAGCCCCCATGACCTCCTCCGCCCTAGTGCGCCTGCAGTACCCAAGGTCTCTATATTGCTCTGAATGCCCCAACTCCCCTAACTCTATGTTACGATCCCCTCATCGTTAAGTAAGTCTCGAAAGTACGCCTGCCACCTCTGCTTGACTTGAGACTCCCCCATCAGAACTCTACCATCCTCGCCCTTGATGCACCTAACTCGGTCAAGATCACGCGCCTTCCTTTCCCTTTCTTTAGCTAACCGGAATAACTTCCTGTCCCCGCCTTTCTCCCCTAATTCCTCGTACATGCGACCATACGCCGCATTTTTTGCTTCCGTAACCGCCATCTTTGCTTCTTTCCTCGCCGCTTTGTAGATCTCCCTGTTCGTTCTCCGTTCCTCTTCGTTTGTGCTCCCTGCCATCTTAGCAAACGCCGCCTTCTTCGCCTCCACTTTTCCTTGTACTACATCGTTCCACCACCAGTCACCCTGATGTCTGCCTGAATAGCCTTTGGCTACCCCGAGCACATCTCGTGCTATCTCCCTAACTAAGTTCGCCGTCTCTGACCACATATCATCCGCTTCCCCAGAGCTCCTCCAAGCTCCGCCCTCAGCTAACCTCCTCTCCAACTCCTGTGCTTTCTCCTTAGTCAAAACACCCCATCTAATCCGCGGTTGTCCCCGAGCACCCCTCATTTTCCTCTTCACCCAGAGACCGACATCCATCACTAGGAGTCTATGAAGAGTCGAAAGGGACTCTCCCGGAATAACCTTGCAGTCCTTGCACATACCCCTATCGCTCCTTCTGAGGAGGAGGTAATCAATCTGAGTCCTCGCCGCCGAACTCTTGAAGGTGACCAAATGCTCCTCCCTCTTCTGAAATGTCGAGTTCGCAATCAAAAGCTCGGAAGCCCTGGCGAAATCAAGCAGTGACGCGCCTCCTCCGTTCCTAACCCCAAAGCCGAAGCCACCGTGCACCTCACCATAACCAGCATCAGCCCCAATATGACCATTAAAGTCCCCTCCAATAACTAACTTCTCAGATCGGGGAATACTACTCACTATATCATCCAAGTCCTCCCAAAAGCGCCTCTTAACCTCCTCGTCTAAGCCCGCTTGCGGCGCGTAAGCGCTGATGACGTTGAGGACGCAACCCCCAATAACCATTAACCTATCATTCACTCGCCTAACCTCGACCACGGACTCCCTTAAATCCTTATCAACCAAGATGCCCACTCCATTCTTACCTTTCACGACCCCAGAATACCACAGCTTAAACCCGTCTACATTCCTCGCCTTCGACCCTTTCCACCTAGTCTCCTGGACACAGGCTATGTTAACTCTCCTCTTCTGAAGAACCTTCGCCAGCTCAATGGACTTACCCGTCAGAGTGCCTATGTTCCACGACCCGATCCTTAATCTATGAGCATCCGCTACCCTCTTCCCACCCTTGCCTCCGGCCCTACCCGCAGAACCGCTCCCAGCCCCCCTGCTCGCCCCTGCCCCCACCCCTGCCCCTCGAGGACATGACCTTACTCTACCATCTCCCGCCGCGGCCACTATCCCCAACCGATTACGAAAAACAGTGATGTACCCACGTACTACAGCGGAATACGCAAAAGGAGGCAAGCTAGGAATCGACAAAGTAAACCACACACAGGGTGCTTAGATAGAAAACGTAAAAGGGTGTACAGAGTAAAAAATGGAGGTCGGGAGGTACCAACTCCCGATGGAAAAACCTGGAAGTATGCTTTGATTCGCCCGATATCAACTATCGCTAGCTCTTGCACACTTCGTCCGGTGTTGCTTTGCTCCTCGCGTCTAAAAGTTGTAAGCTCTCCTTGTCCGCCGCGGCTTGTACCTGAAGGAAAAAAAAAAGGGGGGGCGGGGGGCTGCCTAACTCAGGAAAGGGGAGGGGTAGCCTTAATGGGGGTCGCCGGAGAGGGGGGGTCGCCGGAGTTAGGGTTGGTAGGGGTAGGGGTGAGGGTTGGGTAGTGAAGATAAAGGAGAGAGAGGAGAGAGATAGAAAAAAGAGAACTTACTTAGGGGGTAGCCGGAGAAGGGTTCGCCGGAGGGGGAGGGGGTCGCCGGAGGGGAAGGGGGGAGGGGGGCTGGGGAGGGGGCTTGATGGAAGTTGATGTTGATGTTAGAGAGGAGAGAGAACAGAGAGACGTTAGAGGAGAGAGAACCATTATGTCCAAACGGTTCGGTAAAACTTAGGCAACCAAATGTCAACGCTACAGTTCGGTAATAGTGAACAGCTCGAAAATAAGAGTATTCTGACTTCCGCAAATTGTATCTTTGAACATAACTCCTGTGTTTCCTTATCTGCCAACTAATTTATTACCCTAGCAGTAAAAAGTCTAGTGTTACTAAAAGTGATCACCTTATCTTTTAAAGCAATGGAGCAGCACAAAACGAGGGTCCACCACTTTTTATGTGTAAGGCAATGTAACTTCAAAGAAGTATTCTCGGACAGTGAGGTAAAGTGAGAAAAAAGCAGTACGCCTCCCTCTGTTCCATTGTATGTGGCACTTTTCCTTATTAGCTCGTTCCAAAAATAATGACATCTTTCTATATTTAAAAGCCATACAACTATAATTTTCTCATTTTACCTTTAGCATTTTTCTTTAATCGTGGTGTCCGGACCAGCTTTTGCATACCTCGACTAATTTCACGGAATACATGCTACATCCCACCAGCAACAAGAAGCAAGTAACTCTATCCACCAGGGCTTGGACAAATAAGAAGAAATCAATCTAGTATTTTTCTCAATCATTCTCAACTCACATCATTGACTACCTGCTACATCCCACCAGCAACAGGAAGCAATAACTCTATCCACCGGGGCATGGACAAATGAGAAGAAATCATCTAGTATTTTTCTCAATCATTCTCAACTCATTTCATTTAAGAAGAAATCATCTAGTATTTTTCTCAATCATTCTCAACTCATTTCATTTACCACTAGGCCACACCCCTAGGTGCTATCCTTAGCATACTTTTACCGCCACAAAAATGTAATATAAATTTTAAGATCATAAGTTTCAAAAATCTTTCTTTTTCTCTTAAACTACACTTGGAGTCAAACTCCGACACCAAAATTGGAATGGACAGAGTAGCTTATCCAAAAATAATACAGATGTGTTTGGTATGATGCAAAATCTTTTCTAGAAATGTAGTGATTGATCAAATCATTTCTTGGTATTTGATTTGATTTGTCATGACTTATAGAAAATGCTTTTTCTCTGGAGAAAATATTTTTCACCTAAAGCCGATAAATGACTTCCGTTACTTATATAAACATACTGCCCTTTCGGGTAGGGGTAAGGCTCGTCTACATATTACCCTCCCCAGACCCCACTTTGTGGGACTATACTGGGTAGTTGTTGTTGTTGTTGTTGTACTTATATAAACATGAATTGCATTCTTTTATTAAAAATTAAAAAAAAATACCTCACATCACTTGCCTTAACCAATCTGGATGTTGTTGTCAACATCACAAAACCATTTTTCTACCCATGTTATACTTAACAATAACCATAAATTGTTTATTATATACCCAATCAAGCACGAGAAAAATGATTCAGAAAATAGTATCCGAGGTGAAACATTTCCCACGACAAAATACTTTCTCCATACCTTTGGTTGGTGTCAACTTCAACTCCTCTTTACCTTTCTCCTAATCCAAGCAAGACTAAAACCCAGGGTTTGACAAGCGTGGAGCTCTTGCCCGAGCATGCCTAGCCCATGGTTACCAACAGAGAATCAACTGAGCCTTTCTTAGTGAGCTAACACAAGCCCCCTAAGCCCATGAAACATAGGCCTATGGTATGCACTCAGACATAATCACTAAAATTTTCTCATCATTGGTCACTGCCACGCCTTATCCATCTGCAAATCAAATGATCCCTTCGCTAAAATAAGTCAATGTCTTAACCTTAATGTAACATTTGGTTGCCATGGTCCAGGAGAAAAATGGTCGAAAAGTTGATTTTCTTGCATTTCTGTGCATTTGATCAGAATGAGACATGTAGGTAAAGCCTTCGACAACAACAACAAACTCAGTAGTTTCCCACAAGTGGGGTAAAGGTAAAAGCCTTCAACAAATTTTCAAAATAAAAAATCCCAACCTTAAGTCCTGCAAAAATATATAAACCTGAAGGAAAATTATTTTTATCTTATTTTGAACTTCCTTTTCCTTTCGAACAAGGGCATCCAAGAAAATAATATCTATGCTTCACGATATTATGGTGCAATTTTTATAAACAAACAAAATTTCCTCCAGACATCCAAACGAACCCAAAGGCAAATTCAACGGCAAAATCCTAGATCTAAGAACTAGACCTAGGAGCATACCCCAAAACAACGTGCCCATAATAATTAAACAAGCCAGCGTAAGTTAGGAGCTCATATTAACTCCGAATGGATGAAATAAATCCGAAGAAATTGCCCTAAAAAGATGGACCCAAAGATTGGGTCAAAAACGAGGTTAATTAGTGATTTGGTATTATAGTAAATGTGGGTATTACAACATTTAATCAACTAGCATTAATGCTGAATCCAATAAGATCTAGATGATAGGCAATAAATCTCGTCAAAAAGTACTACTTGGAGTATAATTTTATAGCATAAGTGGAAACAGAAGTATAATCCAAGAAACGTAAGTAATGATTCAAATAAATGTACCAGGGCAATGAAGGAGACAAACGCGTAGGCAGCACAAAGAGTATAAAAGATGTCTTCTTTCTCATTATCCGAAACCTCAAGTACTCCATTATACCAATCAAAGATGGGAACTTCAATAAAAAAGCTGTTAGCTTTTAGCATTGTTTCTCAGGTGAGATTAGCAGAAATGACGAACTGAAAATCAAGCTGTGTTTGAACTGAAAAGGAAGAAAATCAAGCTGTGTTCACTTGTTTAGTGACGAAGTGAGAAAGAAGGGGTGGAGAGTTTCGAGGGCGCACGTGGATTGATGGACACGTGTACAAAATACGTGGGAAGGTGGGAAGCTTACCATGTCTGACTTTTGATTATCTCATGGTTTGTTACGATCGACGAACTTAGAAAGTTTCCAAATTTAACAACACGAGCTTTGATTTGGTACCAAGGAAAATATTTGAAAATATGTTTGAGATAATATTTTTTAATTTTTTTATGTTTCATTAGCTCAAATATTTCTTTTTTGTTAATTTATCTTTTTAATTAGAGAAAAATATTTTTTTATCAAGAAAAGGGAAGACATTTATAAAACTCCTTCTTAATCTTCCCTACCTTTACCAACTCATCTCACCTCTTTATAAAAAAAATTATCTTTCCGAATTTTAGTTTTTTCGTTACCATCCACCCTACTATTCATTCTTTCCCCCTCTCCGGCACAAAAAAAATAATTTAAATTTTTGTTTTTTTTCGTTTTACTGCCTCCCCCAACCCCTCCACCCACCCCTACCCACCCCTCCCTCCCCAGGAAAAAAAGTTTTAAATATATTTTTTAGTTTTAATTTTATTATTATCAGTTTAAAGGCTTAAAATTTTACAAGTTCCAAAATTATGAGTTCGGGGATTTATGTGTTTGGAAGTTTACGAGTTTAGAAATTATAAAGTTTACGCGTTCGAAATTCCTCGAGTTTTGAAAGTTTAACGGTTCGAAAGTTTATGAAATTTGTGAGTCCCGAAGGTTATTAGTCTGAAAGTTTATAACTTCATATTTATTATATTTAAATTATTTTGTGAATACTCTTTAGAAGTCATTTTTCTTAATTTTTGTACCAAACACCGAAAAATAAATAAGATTGCTACTTATTTTCCAAACCGAAAACACTTTGCGTTATACCAAACACATCCAAAGAGAAAAAACATCTTCACTTATTTTCACATTACTAAAATAAACTCTCATCGTTTACTTTTACTTATTCACTTTGAATTATTTAAGTTCCTTACAAAATAATAATTATAGAATATATTTTACTATATAACCTTTAATAATGATAGCGTTTCAAGAATTTTTAAAAAGTATTTAGAAATGAGTAATTAATGATAAATGTAAAGCAAGGGAAAAAAATCTTTCTTTTATTTATTAAAATAAATATATAAAAACAAAAATATATTTTAATATAATAGACAAATACAAATAAACAATGGTGAAATAGACTAGGTAAATCTTTATTTACCTCATGCGGCTCGAACTTCTAACTTTATCAATAGCAAAAACATTAATTTATCTCACTTTATTTTTTGTAATATGAAATGATTATAATTCCAGAAACAATGTTTACTAATTAAGGATATTTTACTTATCTTTTTTTTTTTGGTCAAGAAGGATTAAACAATAGTGCACCACTTACAATTTGTCTCCTAGTGTTGAAATAGAGATAAAACGAGAATGAAACTAAAATAATTTTCACGTAATTTCGCAATAATGTTATAAAGTTAATATCCTCAAATGCCAATATTATTTAATTAAATGAAGGATTATTTATGATATCAATTTTATAATTTCTATTCTAGTCCTTTACCTCTTGTTTGGGTGGTGGTTACTCATTGTATAATATCGTATTGTTACTTTAAATATTATATTGATTTTGATTGTTATTTAAATTTTTTGTATCGTATCTAGGGGTGTGCATTCGATTTATCAATTCGATTTTGACCCTTATCGATAATATCTTATCGATTATCGATTTGTATATATGCTTATCGTTATCGTTTCAATAAGGTTTCGATTTTTCCGATTTCGATTTATCGATTTTGGGGTCTTATCGATTCGGTTATCGATTACACCAATAAGAAAATTTGCGGGATTTTACGGAAAGTATATCGCTATAAACGCGCCTAACTTATATGGATAAAAAGAAGCTAAAGTAAGATGAAACCATTTATAACATAAAATTTGTATTAACAAGCACATGCAAGAAAACTAAAGTAAGGAATCAAATGTATGCCACCAACACTCCAACGGTATAAAAAAATAAAACAAGACAAAATACATCATCATGACTAATTTTATTCTCCATTAATTTGAACTTCATTCCCTTGATCTTTAAATATAATTATTCCTTAAATGTGGTAGAGAAAATAATAGGGTAATGGACTTAGAGTAAATGAAATGGTATACATTAGGGAAAATGATATTGTATAGCCGCTTTCAAAATAGTAGCGGAATATATATACATTCTGTATGTTATATTAATCTACACAAATAGGTAATTATTCATTTTATAAGTGTCTACAGTGATAGGGGTGTGCATTCGACTTATCGATTCGATTTTTACCCTTATCGATAATTACTTATCGATTATCGATTTGTACATATGCTTATCGTTATCGTTTCAATAAGGTTTCGATTTTTTCGATTTTGGTTTTCTCGATTTCGATAACAGATAATCGATTCGATTTATCGATAAACCGATTTGAATGCACACCCCTAATCGTATCATTAAATCCGTCGTTAGATAACGACAAAATGTGCCACTTTATGTAACTACCGATTTGGTATGGTCGCGCTATTACCTTGTCTTTTTCTCTCATTCTCACCCTTTATTAATATTAAATTATTATATTTTTTATTTACCTTGCCTTTTTATATGGTAATGTTACGTTGTATCATAACTTTTCTTTATAATATTATAAATTTATTTTTCATATTATTGATGTGTGATATTATAAAACGATGATAAATAATACAATTTATTTATATATTATATTTATCAAACAATACAAATACAATATAATATAATATAATATAAAACGATCCGTAACAATCAACCAAACAAGTAGTTGTTACGAACCGAAAATTAGAGAATCATATTGTCAATTGGATTATATTACCTTAAGACAGAGACATAGTTGACGTCGTTGTACTCCTAAAGAATCATTAGGTCCTTTTATTTGATTTATGACAGAAGTATACACTCTCTCTTTTTTTAACTAATTTTAGTATATGCGTGTGTTGCGCAGGTTCTTATTTCAATAGTAAATTTTTTGTCAAACATTATAAATTATACTTATATTATAAAATAAAGTATAAAATTCTGAAATTGTTAAACATTAATCCTATATAGTTAACTTAATAGAAAAAATTATTCATAAAAGTCCTCACAATTATTTAATAAATTCACCTTAAATTATTTTCTTATTTTATTAGTTAAGTCATAAGTTACCTGGCGCCTTCCTGAGATTCCTTGGAAGGTGTTAACTTCCATGGATGCCATGGATTTGAGGAGAGATGAAGAACAATGAACAGTGGCGAAGAGAGAGAAAGGAGAGAAAAACTGAAAAGCTGTCTCTCTTATTTCTCGAATGTTCTACAAAATGAAACGACCCACATAAAATAAAAATCTGTGTGTGTGTGTATACAGGTGTGTAGTAAATAAAGAATAAAGAATGGCTATATTTACAATTTCCTAAAGTGGCTATTTATGTAACCTCTATTGCTGCCTGCTTGTTCTTCAGGTTGGGCTTTGTGGAGCCCAATATCTCAACACCCCCCCCCCCCAAGCTGGAGGGTGGATGAACACCCAGCTTGGGTAAGAAAGAATGATGCAGTATACCTGGCAGGGGCTTTGTAAAAATGTCAGCAAGTTGTGAGCCAGAAATAACATGATGTAAAGAGATGAGACCCTCCTGAAGCTTAGTCCGAATGAAATGGCAATCAAGTTCAATGTGTTTGGTGCGCTCATGGAAAACAGGATTGTTGGCTATGTGGATGGCAGCTTGGTTGTCACAAAAAACAGGGACAGGAGAAGAAATAGGAAACCCAAAATCAGAGAATAAACGAGTAAGCCAAGTAATTTCACCCACAACTTTGCTCATGGCCCTATATTCAGCCTCAGCTGAGGACAAGGACACTACAGGTTGTTTCTTAGCTTTCCAGCTAATTAAAGAACCCCCTAAAAGGATGCAAAAACCAGAAACAGATCTCCTTGTGTCTGGGCAAGATGCCCAGTCACTATCACAATAGGCAGATAGAGTCAAACTAGGAGAGTTATTGAGGAAGATCCCAAGATCAAGAGTCCCCTTAAGGTATCTTAGGGTGTGTAAGGCTGCAGACATGTGAATAGAAGAAGGAGATTGAAGAAACTGACTGAGATGTTGAACAGCAAAGGCTAAATCAGGTCTGGTATGAGTAAGGAAGTTAAGTTTTCCAACAAGACTTCTATAAGTCTCAGGGGAAGGAAGAAGTGGACCCATGTTATGTTTGAGTTTGACAGAAAGATCAAGAGGGGAAGTGACAGGAGTAACAGCTAGACAATCATAGGAAGAAAGGAGGTCAGTAATGAATTTTCTTTGGTGAAGCAGAATACCAGTAGGGAAATAACAGACTTCAATGCCAAGAAAATAATTGAGGACACCTAAATCTTTGATCTTAAAAGTAGAATCCAAAAAGGACTTCAAAGCAGTAATTTCTTGCAAGTCATTTCCAGTTAAGATAATGTCATCAACATACACAGCCAACAGCACAACAGAAGAACCAGACTTTTTATGAAAGAGAGAGTAATCATTAAGGGAGGAAGAATACCCCTTAGAGATCAAAGCTTCAGAAAGCTTGGCATACCATTGCCTAGAAGCTTGTCTTAAGCCATAGAATGACTTCTGAAGCAGGCATACCAAAGGAGGTGAAGAAGAAGAGGAGGAAACAGAAGAAGAGGAAGAAGAAGTAGAAGAAGAAGAAGAGACAACCAAACCAGGGGGTAGTTTCATATAAACCTCCTCATTCAAATCACCATGGAGGAAGGCATTGTTGACATCAAGTTGGAAGAGAGTCCAGGACTTTTTCACAGCAACAGCAATCAAAGATTTGATAGTTGAGAATTTAACAACTGGGGAAAAAGTATCAGTGAAGTCCACACCCTCTACCTGAGTGTCACCCCTAACAACCAACCTGGCTTTATATCTTTCCACACACCCATCAGCCTTATATTTCACCTTATAAACCCATTTGCACCCAATTGGTTTCTTCCCAGGAGGGAGAGGAACAATGGACCAAGTATTATTGGCTTGCAAAGCCTCAAATTCCTTGGTCATGGCATCCTGCCAGGCAGGATCAGAGGCAGCTTGCTGGTAGGAAGATGGTTCAGCAGATGCCATGAGGACAGAGCTATTACAACAAGAGGATAAAGAACTAGTGCCAGAAAGAGAAGGAGGTAAGTTGCAAATATATTGTTTAAGATGGGCAGGAGGAACATGGGGTCTGGATGATCTTCTAACAGCTGGTGACACATGGTCTGGTTGAGTAGATGAAATAGGAAGAGTAGGAGGGGAATGGACTGAAGGATCAACAGGAGAATAGGGTGGAGTAAAGCTGGAGATAGGTGGATTTGAGGAGGAAGGAGGACAGAAGGAAGGAAGGCTGAGGGAAGGATCATCATCAATAGATGGGTACATAACAGGAGGATGAATGATGGAGGAGGCCCCTGAAGTAGCAAAAGGGTAAATGTTCTCATGAAAAGAGACATCTCTAGAGACAAGTGTTATTTTAGTCTTCAAATTATATAGTTTATAGCCTTTTTTGCCCAATGGGTACCCCAGAAACACACATGGATCAGCTCTTGGATGGAATTTGCCTTTATGGTGCTTTGGTATAGAGGCAAAGCACAAACAACCAAAAGATCTAAGATGGGTATAAGAAGGACTGTGACCAAAAAGTAATTCATATGGGGATTTATTGTTAAGTAACTTGGAAGGAAATCTATTGATAAGGTAGGTGGCAGTGAGGACACAATCTCCCCAGAAGTGTAGAGGGAGATGAGATTGGAAAAGTAAAGCTCTGGCAGTTTCTAGTAAGTGTCTATGTTTTCTTTCAACTACACCATTTTGTTGTGGTGTGTAAGGACAAGAAGTTTGGTGAATGATGTCATTTTCAGCAAAAAAATCAACCCCAGTAGTGCTAGAGCCAAGTTCAAGAGCATTATCACTCCTAATGGTTTGAACATGAGATTGAAATTGAGTTTTGACCATAGCAAGAAAAGCTTTGATAATGGGGAAAGCATTGCTTTTGGACCCCATAAGATGGGTCCAGGTGGCTCTTGTGAAATCATCAACAATGGTTAAAAAATATTTACAGCCAGTATAAGTAGCAGTGTTATATGGTCCCCAGGTGTCTAAGTGAATAAGCTGAAAAGGATGATTTGTTTTTATAGAGCTATCAGGAAATGGTAGTCTAGAATGTCTAGCTAATGGACAAATAGGACACACAAAAGGCTGTTTATTTGAAAACTTGTATGGAATAGAAGAGATGGTTTTCATTTTTACAAAGGGGATGTGTCCCAGTCTATTATGCCACAAGATCTCCATCTTATTCATTTCAGAATGGTTTCCACAATGAGAAGAAGATTGAGAAGAAGAAGCAGAAGCAACAGCTAATGGGGAATTGTAATGACAAGGGGAAAGGGAAGAATCAGAAGACTGAACAAGTTTGTAAAGTCCATCATCCAGTTTACCAATTTCCAGTGGCCTCTTCAGAGAAGGGGCCTGTATCAAGCAAGAAAATTTTGTAAATAGAACAATAGAATTCAGTTGGTGTACAAGTTTGGAGACAGAGATGAGATTGTATTGAAAGCTAGGTATATAGAGCACATTATGCAAAGTAAAACACAAAAATTTGATGGATCCAGTACAGGTTACTTTCACTTTGTAACCATTTGGCAACACAACTAAGAAGGGTACAACCAATGGTTTGATGTCAAAAAGAAGGGTTTTATTGGAGGTCATATGGTCAGTGGCACCAGAATCTATAATCCAAATGTATGTATTAACTCTAGTCAACATGCAAGCACCATAACAAACATCTTTTAAAGGACTGAAATAAGAAGGAAGAGTACCAGCAAAGTTTGCAGACCCCATAACGTTTGGTGGATGCTGAGATTCTGAAATCTGAGTCTGCTGAAGAAGCATCAGGAGCTGCGCATATTGGTCCTTTGTTAACCCAGGTATACTAGGTTCTGAACTAGATTGCCCCTGATTACCCTCACTTGAGCTTGAAGAATCAACTGGGCTTGCACATCCTTGTGTTGCAACATTAGCAGCAATTCTTCTGTTTCTGGTAAACTTGAAATCTGGTGGAAATCCATGCAGCTTATAGCACTTATCAATTGCATGACCTGGTTTCTTACAGTATCTACATGTAATGTTTGGTTTTGTGGTGTCAAAGTTGAGTTTTTGGTTAAATTGCTTGGAATGTGGATATGGTGCAGGGGTTTTAGTAGGAGGTTTATTGATGAAATGAGTGTTGAAGGCACTAGATTCACCACCAAATTGTGATGGCACACGGCTGACCTGTCTTTGTCTTTCATCTTGAAGTAATATGTTGTAGGCAGTGTCTAGTGAAGGAGGGGGTTGCATCATGAGAATGTTACTTCTAATCCCCAAGTATGTGTCATTCAGTCCCATAAGGAATTGATGTAATTTGTTCTCATCATCTTCCTGCTGAAATTCAGCTCTAGCAGTACATGCAGCACCACAACTAGATGCATTACACCTTGAAGACCTCATAAAATTCAACTCATCCCATAACTTCTTTAACCTATTGAAGTATGATGCTATATCCAGAGAACCCTGAGTGGTAGAGGCTAACTCTAGCTTAATCTCAAAAATTTTTGTGCCATTGACTGCTCCATACCTAATGTTTAGCTGATTCCAAATACTCTGAGCAGTGTCGGAGTATTGGACACTCTCAGCTATTTCAGGTGAAAGGGAATTTGTAAGCCAGGATATGACTAGGTTATTACACCTATCCCACTGCATAGATTGAAGGGAATTTGCAGCAGGTTTTGGAACAGACCCATCGATAAAACCTAATTTGTTTCTAGCTGATAGGGAAACAATTATACTCCTTCTCCAACCCCCAAAACCAACACCTGAAAACTGGTTGGTAACTAGAGAAACCCCAGGTACATCAGAAGACATAAAAAATAGAGGATTCGACGGGTCAGGAACAAAGCTAGTGGGTACAGGAAGAGGATTGTCACCTTCATCAGTCATTTTAAGTGTGAGTGACGACACATGAACAAAAAAATGAATGAAATATATGAGATACAAAACTGTTACTCAAGAACTGATTGATTTAAGAGACAAAACTTCTGTGAACACACCACCAGTAGTACCGATGAAACAACAACCAAACTTCAAAAAATTGATGAATAAAGGAGAAAACACAAAACTTTGTGAATACACCACGAGTACCACCAATGAAGCAACAAACAACTTCAAAATTTGACAAATCGAAGAAAAAAAATACTAACCGACTGCGAAGAAAAACGGAGAAAACCCTAGGTTGTGAAAACTGATGAAAACTTGAACGATAAACGATGAGGCTAGTACCGGATGATAGCTCTTGACGAGGAGAGTCGAATGACCCGCTCTGATACCATGTTAACTTCCATGGATGCCATGGATTTGAGGAGAGATGAAGAACAATGAACAGTGGCGAAGAGAGAGAAAGGAGAGAAAAACTGAAAAGCTGTCTCTCTTATTTCTCGAATGTTCTACAAAATGAAACGACCCACATAAAATAAAAATCTATGTGTGTGTGTATACAGGTGTGTGTAGTAAATAAAGAATAAAGAATGGCTATATTTACAATTTCCTAAAGTGGCTATTTATGTAACCTCTATTGCTGCCTGCTTGTTCTTCAGGTTGGGCTTTGTGGAGCCCAATATCTCAACAGAAGGGCGACATAAGACTAAGTAACTGATGTCAGTACAATCATTATTCGCCAACTGAGGTCCCCTCCTCACGCTAGACTAGATTGTTAGTGTCATACGAAAAAACCAATGTCAAGAGCAATTGAGAGAACAGAAATGAGAACTGAAAATGAAAGAAAGCTTGATTGCGTTAATAAAAGCTATTACAGAAAAGCAAGCAGTATCAAAGGGGAAATACACCAGTGTAGAAAATTTTTGCTTGCTAGAAAGTTTTGATTGCTTGATCCCCCTAATAATACTTAAAAAAATAATCCAAAGCTACAATATTAGATTTGAATACGCTAGAGAAACATAATGGAAGTACTTGAAATAAAACTACTCTATTTACAATGAAAATAACTTAGTTTTCTATGAGGCAACAACAGGTTCGTTTTCAGCAGCATTGTCTTTGGCATCACGGTCTGCACGTACGACGCTGTTGGAATCTGCCTGCAGCTTCGCGCTTGCGAGAGATATCGGAGGGGTGACAGAAGCACATGTGTACTTGTCACGTGGCGCGGGCAAGACCACGAGACTGTTCGTAGCACTAGGCATTAGGAGGCTTGCTAGGACGCCACGAAGCGCGCCCAAAGGATCATGGGGCATGGTTGGAAAGTCTGGTTGGAAAGTCTGGTTATGGCAGTTATCATGCTTCCTCTTTAGTTTCAGTAAAAACACAAAGCTCTTGGATATTTAGGATTTAAGACTTTTTTGAAACACAAAATCTTTTATGACTGATTCTTTAAAGATCTATCAAATAACGTAAATTAAAAAATTAAATCATATACCTTCTGAGTTTATCACCCTGCAAAAGTTTCACTATTAGCCATGTAGTTAGGTTTTAGTTGTTGAAAAAATCATAATTTACGTAACTTTGTAGAAATGCGTGTGAGGAAAGAAATTATTACTAAAATATAAAAATTTAATAAGACGAATAAATTGCTATAAAATTTTATTGAATACACTTATAAGTGTACATATACAACAATACATATTAAAGCAGACATTTTATATATATATATAATCCATTTTAAAGTCTAAATAGTTGAAGTTTATACATAATTCAAATAAGCAAAAATTTAATTAATTTTTAAAATCTTAAATAATAGTAAAATATTTACACTATATATTTATTCACTAACAAAATTCTTTTTAGAAGACAAAAGGTCAATCAACATCGAGGCTTCATGCTTATTATAAATTTAGGCTTGAACGATTTAGTATGATTAAATATGGTATTAAACTATTATTTTGGATGCTTAATTTAACATGGATTAACTATTTTGTACGATTAAAATAAGAACTTTTAAATGCATATTTAATTGTTTCACGTTGAATTGATCTTAATTTAGACATTATTATATTAAACAATTTTAATGTAATACGTTTTGTCTGCATATTTCAACTCATTAATTACAAGTCAATTGTATCATGCGGCACATACCATTATAGAAAGGGTGTATTTTGAAACTTTCCATTGGTATGATTCATATGAGATACATTATTTATTGAATTTAAATTCCTAAGAATTAGGATTTCTTACCTATTTTAATAAGAAAAGATTTAATATACAAAACTTTATTTGATTTTAAAGTCCTATACGTTAGGAAACTGATTTAAATTATAATTTTATCCATTATAAAAGTTTATTTTAAAATAAAAAAATGATATTTCGTTAAAGTTTTCATGATTCTAACATAGTATAAAACTATAAATATAGATTAATATATGTTTGATGAGGTGTTATTATTTCTCTTTACACAATAGTTGAAAGATGAATATATTGGGCATAGTTCAAAATTTGATTGGTCTGTGCCCATGGTCAAGGACTCAAGGCCCACTGGCCTTAAGGTGATGATTCGGTAAAAATAACATGGGCTAGTTAATTTTCGGATTGATAATTAAAAAAATAGTTGTTGTTTATAAAGTTATTAAAAAATTATTATTATTTTGCTGTAACATCGAAAGTTCCAGCATAATATACTGGAGATTGAAGCACTTGTGTATGAACTTCTAGCATAATATGATGGGCCAGTAGATTATACTAGAACTCTAATATATTATACTGGAAGTACAATATATTATATTGGAACTTCAGTATATTATTCTAGAATATTTTTTGTATTTTGAACAGTATTTTCGTTCAAATTATCTTTTAAATAATTTTAAAATTGTGGCTACTTTTCAATTACCACTTGTAAATCCGATTATTTTGTTAATCTCACTCTAATGAATTGCTAGACTCTGGATAAGGCTGAGGACACAAAATAGAGAATTTGTGTGGGTTGTTTCAGTTTTTAATATTTAATTAAGAGGACTTTTCAGAAATCACTATTGTTTAATGACTATTAATTTTCTATAGCTACTATATACATAATTACTTCCGGTAGTTACTATTCAATTGTTACAGCAGCAAAAAAGTGTTTAAAATCAGGGCAAACCAGCTGTACGCGTATGTATTCACATGTATTCAAGCTGTTGTATTCATGAATACAACAGCAAAAATTGCCTAAAATCAGCGTAGTCCAGTTGTACGCGTGTCACAACCTAAAATGCATTAAATGGCCATGATGGCGCCAGACACCTCTATCAGGCAAGCCAACACTAAATAAATAATTAAAAACTCTCATTCTAATACTATTGAAATCATAAATTTCCTTTAATTTAACTAATAAAATATAGTCTTCGCAGAATAAATAAAGGTGTTTACAATTTTCAATATTGAATATCCCATAATCGCCCAAGAATCAGGTATCACATGTGCATGAGCATCTACTAAAAATTTACAGTGTCATACAATGACTATCCGAAATACAGTTTGGACGGAACGAGAATACAATATTCTGAATGAGACTCTACTGGCAGCGGGTCGTCTCGAGAGATGCAGCTCACCCAAGTCTCTATATCAACCATGCCGATGCATCCACTAGGTCACCACACATCCATGTACTTGTGCAAAAAAAATGCACAAAAAGTGTAGTATGAGTACGAAAATAACACAAACCCAGCAGGTATCCAGCCTAACTCAAAGAAGTAGTGAAAGGGGGTCAACTTCGATACTTACTAGTGGTCCAATAATATCAGGTACAGTAATAAAGTGGATAAATATGAAACAGATTAAGTACATGGAATAAACAAGTATTAAATATGTGATATCACTCCCTTCTTTAATATTTACGCAGGCTAGCAAGTGTCATACCTTCTTTTTTTCTATCTCGGAAGGGGGTATATACGGAATTCTTTTCAATTAAAGTGACAATAATCAAAACGGAATTATTTATTCAAATTCAGAGGAGCCACTTGGGATAATTTATAGTGTCCCAAGTCACCGGTTTTAAAATTCCGAATGAGAAAGTTTGACTTTGTTTTATAGTCCGCGAAATACAGAAATTCGGGTAAGGAATTTTGTTAACCCGGGAGAAGGTGTTCGGCATTCCCGAGTTCCGTAGTTTTAGCATGGCCGCTTTAATCATACATGACTTAAATAAATTGTCTAGTTACTTATTTAGAACTTATGTACATTTTTACCTCTTACAGCTTTTAATTGCTTGATTATTCGTGATTAAGGAATTATCTTTAAAAAAAGTGAGTCACGTGTACGTGTACTGATTTCGTTTGATATATCAAAAATATGTTACGCGTACATATACATAATTAATAACATCAATTATTAATATTAAGAAACTTCAGTTGAATTGTGCAAACGTATTCTTCGATTTATTTTTAGGATCGTAATAATATTACGCAAACGTGTATACACACAATGATAAATTTCAAGCGTGCCTAACGCATTCTACGAATAACTGTGCATGCCCTGTCCTGGAATACAATGTCTATCACGAATTATATTTTGTTGTAAATTTGTAATTCACTAGCAGTAGTATCTATTTCTAACATACACAAACAAAAAGGCATTTAAATGCCTCACAGATATCAGCAAACTGATGAAGTCGACTAAGAGATGTTCATCGTTAAGCTAAGCTTTTCATGTTTTACTCCGAACTACTAGAACACTTGATTGGAGCAAATTCTAGAATCTCAATCTCTACAAAATAATCAACACATACATACACATTTGATAATACTAATAAGCTATGGGCTTTATCATCAATTTCAACGGAATTTTATAATTTTTTATAAAATAGCCAGATAAAAAAATTATTCATATGTTCGCCAAATGATTACTATAACATTTATCAACATAAGTTTGCACGCTTTGTGTAACAAGGCATTAGAGGATTTATAGTAGAAAGTGTTTAACCAAAAAATAGGATTTCGGGTAAAGTTTTAATTTAAAAGAATTCGGATTACTGATAATCAAAGAATATATAAAAGAAAGTAATTTGACTAGAAATAGGATAATCAGAAAGGTAAAGTAGACCAGTATATTCAAATATTATTTCGTGTCCTTACAATTGATCAATTATCTTCCTTTTATAGCTTTTTTGGAGATATGTGTTGTGCCTTTGTCATAATAAGGCCATTATAGAAAATTAAAGACATCAAATGCTATGTTACATAATTATTGTATTTAACATAGATTCTCTAATGTTTTTAGTACTTAAGGCTCATTAAATACTTTGTGTGTACTCCCTTGTACTGTCAGATTCATTCTCCTTGATTCTTAGGCTTAAATAGATATGGCACTGAGTCTTTTGAATAATCGCTCGTGCCTCTTCCTCTGCCTTTGCTTGTATTTGTTGCAACTCGTGCCTCTTTGTCAATCATAACTCTTTGACCAGTCTACATGTCATAATACGTCATCTTTATACCACTTTAATATGTAAAATTAATTTTTCCCAATACAGATAATCCCACACTTGCCATTTATTCATCAATTGAATATTTGAGAAGTGAATTTTATTACAGCGGGAATATTTTGGCGCCATAAATGCTACAATAAAATTGACGCTTCAGTTATCACTTCCATTTAATGCTTGTTACATGTGGCATCTTTTTACTGGTTCTGCAACTTTGCAGTGACTTTTAGGGATTTTTACAGCTTCACTAAATACGAAGCGCCAGTTCTCATTATAACATTTCCATCATTGCACATTTTCCGTTGACGGTTGCTTCTTAATATAAATATAGTTTTCTTCTTTGTCTTTACCATATAAAGTATTCTGAGTATCTAATTTCTCAAATCTTTGTTTGCTTCTTCCTCGTACTATCATGTCTTCATCAAACCCTAATCCAAGAAGGATTCCCATAATTGATAACTTCTCCAATGCCCACAGTAGGAGCAGAAGAGGAGGTAGGCTCCGTAATTTAGGATCTTCATTTGTACGCGGTTCTTCTGTTCCTTCACCTAGTTTTGGACCCTCTTCTAGAACTAGATGTTCTTTTTCATAAAGATCTTCTTCTAGGGGTAAAATATCTTTTGAAACTCTTCGTGAACCTTTAGTAGAGGAGATAGTTCCTGCGGAACTATCTTTTTATAATGACAGAGAGTCTCTTAGAAATCAAGTAGCTTCTTTAGATCATACTGATATTTATCCCACTCAAATTACTGAAGGTTTGATTTCTTTAGTTTATAGAGACTGCCATTGGGATCATGACTTTCCTATCATTATTCCTAATCCGAATCAAATAATTACCTCCTACTTAACTGGATTTTCCTTTGTCTATACATACCCTTTTACTTTAGGATTCAAACCTGCTATTGATCCTGTTATTCTCGAGTTCTATCGTTTCTTTGATGTTTGCTTAGGTCAAATTGTCCCAATAATATGGAGGGTTGTCGCATGTTTGAGGCATTTGACCAACACCGCTAGTGTGCCTTTTACTTTTCCGCATCCGATTCATCTTTACTCTCCTAGACTCTTTTGCAATAATGTTTTTACACTAGTAGCCAGGAGCAAAAGAGTTCTAGTTAGTTGTGAAGATGACAAAGACCGTGGCCGGTATGCCAGGTTTATTGTTGTCCCGCTGTTATTTAGTAAGAGATGAGAACGTTCCCTTCTCTGAGAAGTGGAATTTTGAACGTGATTCTTCTAACTTTCTCCTACCTTTTTCTTTAATTTTGTTAATTTTTCTAATTTTACTTTTCTTTTCCAACAACTATGGAAGTTGTGGAAGATGTTCTCAATTTTTCGTTTTTGGGTAGGAAAACTTTTGACTACTGCTCCAACAGATGGTAGATCTTGGAAGACCCTTTCCCAACGATTTGGTTGGAAAGTAAAAACTCATGGTAAGAGCTTTTTTTTTATTTTACATATATTTTTTCTTTGACCTTACTTCAATTTTTCTTTCTATCAGGATTTACTAGTCGAGGGGTTACTGCCGAGGAGGTCATGACTTCTCGTATCTCTTTGGAAAGGGACCAAGAAATAATCTTGGGTTCTTCATTGAAAAGAAAAGTCGTTGATGACCAAGACTCTGAAGAAGAGGACGATGAAGGCTCTTTGGTAACAAGGCCACGTGCTCGTAGATGCATCATTTCTGATGATGAAGCAGAAGCATCCCTCCGCCGTTCTATTCCTCTTATTGAATCTGTTGAGGCCCCGGTTGTAACTCCTGATGACGATGTTGCTCTTGTTCCTGCACATATCTCTGTTGAGCAGCTTTTTATCGGCGGGTTTGATAGTGAAAGCCTAGGCCCGATTTTTTTATGAAGCACCCCTGGCTTCTTTTTCTACACCGGTTCCTGTGCCTCCTTCTTTGTCGATCTCGAGTGTTTCGGTTCCTTCCCAGACTGTCTTTACTGCTTCTACTATTCCTCCTTCAATCACTCACCGTGTTGAAATTGTCTCCTCAAGTAAGAGTGGTGCTATGAGGCAAATGATTATTGAAGTCCCTGTTGAGGGCAACCTTTTAACGAAATCAGGTCAAGCAGATGTGTGGCTAACGCCCTTAATTGGACTAATTAAGAAAGACAAGCTACAGAGTCATAGCTCCTTGACCTTGATGAATGACATTGTGGAGGCTTATTTAAAGGTATTCCCTTTTTCTTTTAAATTTTTACTTTGTAATTTTTCTATCTTTAGGATTCTCATTTCCCTTTCCTTTTTAGACCAATCTCATCGGCACGGAGATGATGAAAAGGGTCACTCTCTCAGAGCAATTAGTGCGTGATTCTCAATTAGAGGTATACAATTGGAAGGATAGTATGAAAGTCTTCAGATTGATGTGGATTACTTAGAAGAAAGTAAGAGTACCTTGGAGCAGTAGATACGAGCCTTGACTACGGAGTTGGAAGTTGAAAAGGCTTCCTCAAGTCAAGCAGATAAAGAAAAAGCTCGTCTTGAAACTTCTTTCTCAGAGCAGCTGTCAAAGGCTAGTGAAAAGATTAGAGAGTTAATGCTCTCTTGGGTGAAAAGAAGCTTATGCTGGTGAGCTCGTATAGAATTTGACTCAAGCATAAGAAGACCTCTGAGCTTCTTCTGATAAGGTTTGTGCCTTAGAAAGTTCTCATGCCTCTCTTCACGCTTCTTACACATCTGCCTTGGCTGAAAATGAGAATTTAAGAAATGAAATTGCTGATTGGGAAATAGGCTACGAGATTCTTGAAGATAAATCTGCCATTAAAGTGAGTTGGGAGTTCCTAAATTCTCGCCATGATATCCTCGTTGAAGCTAACCGGGAGAATTTTGACTTGTAATTTGAGTTAACCAAGATTAAAGAGACTATTGAAAAAACTCAACGGAACCAAGTTCTTTCCTCCCATGGCTGAAGCTTCTGAAAATGTTGAAATTGATACGGGTATCCCCACTCCTTCAAGCCAAGTTGAACCCGCTACTGTAAGCCAAGCTGAGCTCGTTGTTATTGATGTACCTGTTTCAATTCCTTCATCTTTTTAGTGACAAGTTCAACTTATTTGAAATTCTTTGTGTTGTTTTTTTTTACTTGGAAAATTGTAGAAAAAAACTCTTGGTCTCATTTGAGGTTTTATTTTGGAAACTCAAGTCCACAGACCTTTTATGGGGCAATATGTATAAACAATTTTATGACTAAGTTCATACTAGTCTAAGCTCTTTAATATTAAGAAGTTTCTCGTTGAACTTCCATTTTGTTTAGTCTTGCCTTTATTTCTAAGGACTTAAAGAATAATTTGCATTTTTATTCTTCAAAAAAATGCTTTTGTTAACTTCATGAATATTCAAATTAATCATGACTTTTATAAAAGCGGGCCCTTTTATATTCGACACTTAATGAAGAAGACGTCTTAACTTCATAATGGGGTTAACATACGATAAAAGAAATAAGAATACACATGTTTCTTTGAAATAACTTTGACAAGTTTTTATTTAAAATTTGTCTAGTTTTGAATAATAGTTTACACGTATTTGAATTACATCTATAACTTTCTCGTAACTTTTTTTCTTGTAACATATTTTAAAAAATAAAAATAAACATGAGGTTTTTATTTATAACCCGTTTCAGTACATTGCCTTTACCCTAAAGGTTTTTCTTTGGCCTTAGCTCGTGTCTTTGCTCTGCACTTACTCATTCAATAGGTGAACTTTTCAGGCTTGATCTTTGATTGTTTCCCAATTTTCTTTGCCTTCTTTATACACATTTCCGTGTATATTATATAGTCCCCAAGTGTTTGTGCGTTGAAGTATAAAGCCTCGAGCACTTGATTGTCCCTCTCATTTTGGTCCTTTTCCTGTAAAGGAAAAATATACGGGACTTGGAGGTACGATTATAGATGTAGACTGCTTAATCTGTTTGAATTTCTATCAGAATAATTGCAACCCTAGGCTAGGAAGTTTAATTCATTCCACGTGCCGCAGGTCGTGACTCATCATTTAGTACGGGTTAACCTTTTGCCTATCATCTAAAATCGTTAGTAAAATTTTAAAAATTCAAAAATTAAATTCAAAAATATGGATACCTGACCGTGGGTATTCCTTTGAAATAGTATCTCTTCAGATGAACGGCATTCCAATGTGAATGTAGTCTCTTGCCATTCATTGTTCCAGCCCGTATGCTCCTTTTCCTGCAATATCATGAATTCTATTGGGTCATTCCCATGTTGGACTTAATTTTACCGCATTAGCTGCCTTTGTAGATTGAAAAAAATATTTGAGCATGAAGTCCCCAATTTTGAAGAATCTGAGGTGTGATTTTCGGTTATAGTATCGTTCAATGACCTACTTTTGTGTTGCCATTCTCATTAGTGCAACTTCTCTTCTTCCTTCAAGTAAATCAAGATTAACACGCATTTCTTCTTCATTAGACTCTTTTGACGCATGTGTGAACCTTGTACTCGGCTCTCCTATATCAACTAGAATTAAAGCTTCAGCTCCATAAACCAATGAAAATGGTATTTCTCTTGTACTTGTTTTTGTTGTTGTGCGGTATGCCCATAAAACACCAGGTAAAACTTCTGGCCAATTACCTTTAGATTCCTCTAAATACTTCTTTAAAATATTGATAATGACTTTGTTTGTTGACTCAGCTTGCCCATTACCCACCAGATGATAAGGTGTGGATGTAATCCTTTTGATTTGCCAACTTTAAAAAAACTCTATGATTTGAGCGCATATAAACTGAGGTCCATTATTACACACGGTTTTCTTTGGCACACCGAATCGACATATGATATTTCGCCAAATGAAATTTTTAACTTCCTTTTCTCGCACATGTTTGAATGCTCCTGCCTCCACCCATTTAGTAAAATAATCAGTGAGTACGAGAAAAACTCTTACCTGTCCTTTTGCTTGTGGCAGTGGTCCCACGATATCCATCCTCATTTCATAAATGACCACGGTGCAATGACCGGAGATAGTAACTAAACGGGCCTATGCATATTATTACCGTACCTTTGGCATTTATCACATTTAGCCACGAAACTTTCTGCTTCTTCTTTCATTTTGGGCCAATAATAATCTGCCCTAATTAAGGTTCTTGACAATGACCTTACTCCTGCGTGATTCCCATAATGCCACTCGTGTATCTCTCTCATTACGTATTCCGTCTGAGAAGGTCCGAGGCATCTTGCTAAGGAACCACCAAACATTTTTCAGTAAAGATTTTCTTGCTTTAAGCAATACCAAGCAGCCTTTTTTCGAAGCACGTGAGCTTTTCTCTTATCTTTGGGGACAGTACCATACTGGAAAAAAAGCAACAATCTTGTTCCTCCAATCCCAAGTTAAGTTATTAAATTTACCTCATTCTTATAGAGGTCGAGAACTGAATGAAACAAATGAATAACTGAAGCATTTTCATTGCTTGCCACGCCTGCCGCAGATGCGAGATTAGCTATGGCGTCTGCTTCAACATTTTCATCCCTTGGTATTTGTGTCACTTTCCAGGTTTGAAATTGCTTTATCAAATCCCGTACCCTTTCTAAGTATTGGTGCATCCTTGCTTCCCTAGTCGTGTAAGTCCCCAGCATTTGATTAACTACGAGCTGAGAATTGCTTTTAATTATAATCTAATTTATGCCAAGTTCTCGTGCCAGTTCTAAATCTGCAACCACAGCCCCATACTCCGCCTCATTGCTAGTTATTGAATGACATTTAATGGCTTGTCGAATGGCTTCACCCGTAGGTGGTATCAAAATAATCTATAAACCTGCACCCTTTACGTTAGATGAACTATCAGTAAATAAGGTCCAAGTTCCGGATTAGCTCCATTGAACACATATAACTCTTTTTCTGCTTCTAATTGCATCCCTTAGCTAAAATCAGCCACGAAATCATCTAACACATGAGATTTTATAGCAGTTCTAGGTTGGTATGTGATATCATATTCACTTAATTCTATAGCCCACTTAGCTAGCCTTCCTAATAACTCATGGTTATGTAATATATTGCGTAATGGATAAGCAGTTACTACGACAATAGAATGACATTGAAACTAAGGTCTTAATTTTCTAGATGCCATTTAATGCAAGTGCAAGCTTTTCTAATTGAGGATACTGCGTCTCCGCATCTAATAAAGTTTTGCTGACATAATAGATCGGAGATTGTTTACCTTGGTCCTCACGGACTAAAACAACAATTACCGCTACTTCTGAAACAGCAAGGTAGATGAGCAATCTTTCTCCAACCTTTGGTTTTGCGAGCAATGGAAGATTTGATAAGTGTGTTTTTAAATTTTAGAGTGCCTGCTGACATTCCTCATTCCATTCAAAATAATCTTGCTTTTTAAGAGCTGCAAAGAATTTAAAGAACTTTTCTTGTGATTTACAAATGAATCTTCCCAAGACTGCAATTCTTCCTGTCAATCTCTACGCTTCTTTTTTACTTGAAAGCACATAAGGGATTTATTCAATGACTTAATCTGTGGGGGATTCACTTCAATACCACAATTAGAAACAAGAAAACCCAAAAACTTACCTGATGTAATAGCAAATGCACATTTCTCTGGATTTAATTTCATATTAAATTTGTGCAAAATGTGAAACGTATCAGACAAATGTGATATATGATCTCTTGATGCTGAGTTTTAACGAGCATATCGTCTATATAAACCTCCATGGTCTTTCCCAGATGTTCTTGAAATATTTTAGTTACTAGCCTTTGATATGTTGCACCAGCATTTTTGAGACCAAAGGCATTACTTTATAACAGTAAGTCCTCCTATCTATTTTGAATGAAGTTTTTTCCTTATCTATCTGATCCATTTTGATATGATTGTAACCTGAATACGCATCTAAAAACTTAATAGTTCATGTCCTGCAATAGCATCAATTAGTTGATCTATATGTGGTAGTGGAAAAGAATCTTTAGGACAAGCTTTATTAAGGTCATGTAATGTACACAAACTCGCCACTTACCATTCTTCTTTGGTACTACAACAGTATTGGCTAACCAATTAGGATACTTTACCTCGCGGATAGACCCATTATTTAGTAAATTTTGAACTTCTTCTTGAATCACCTGATTTTTGAAAGTTTCTTGCTTTCTATTCTTTTGTTTGACTTGAGGGTACGATGGATATTCACTTAATTTGTGAGTCGTTACCTCCGGTGGTATTCCTTTCATATCAGAGTGGGACCAAGCAAAACAGTCCATGTTAGTTTTCAAAAATTCGATCAACTTACCATTCATGTTTTGGCTGAGATTGGCACGTACATAGACTTTCTTTTCAGGCTATTGTGCAAATAACACTACAGCCTCTAGTTTTTTCAATTGTTGTGTTGATATTATCGTTTTCCTCTGGTTCTTGAATGGTATCAGGTCTTGAGTCCACATCTGTCCGACCTTGTTCAGTTGAGGTTTGTGTTGTGGTTCCCTCAACTGGATTCTGTGCTTGCTATTTTTCTTCATTTTTTGTACTTGAATCTGCTACAGAGTTGATGTTCCTGGATGTATGTTGATCTCCATGGTTTTGACATATTCCCCATAGTAATGGAAATTTAATAACTTGATGCAAGGTTGAAGGAACAACGTCCACCTCATGGATCCACGGTCTCCCAAGGATTATATTATAAGCCATCTCCCTATCTATTACCTGAAACTTTGTATCTTTGACAACTCCTTCTGCGAATGTTGTGAGTATTACCTATTTTTTCATCACAACACTGGAATCGTCAAAATAAGATAAAGTATGCGTCTTTGGTATTAATTTATCTTCTGCTTGCATCTCACATAACACTCTTAGTAGAATAATGTTCATGGAACTACTAGATCAATCAAAACTCGTTTCACAATAGTATCATGTACAAGTAGAGATATTACCAGTGCATCATTATGTGGAGTTAATACTCCATCCACGTCTGCATCATTGAACATAATAGTTTCTTCTTCTAAGACATGTCGCATTCGCTTCCCGTGGGTAATTGAAACTTTGGAAATTTTATTAGCTGCGGTGTACGTCACACCATTGATTTCTTCACCCCACTTATAACGTTGATGATCCTTTTGGGAGAAGGTGGTTTATGGGACTCCTGCCTATTCTTCATGTATGATTGCTTACCTTGCTCACTAAATAACTCGATGAGATACCCATGTTTTAATAAATGATCAACTTCGCTTTGTAAGAATCTAGAGTCAGTCATTTTATGCTCGTGATCATTATGAAATTCACACCAATGATCAGGGTTGCACCTGTTTGGATTCGATCTCACTTCTTTTGGCTTTCGTACCTTGTCACCCATGCTTCTCAAAATAGCTACGAGTTCGGAAGTGCTCATATTGAAATTATAATCGCCAAACCTCACATTTAAGTTTCTATCATCATATCGAGACTTACGTGTGTTTCGATCATTCCCTAATCTTGATGATGAGCCCGACTCTCTATTCCTCAATATGTGGTCGTATCTCTGATTATCCTATTTTGACCGTGAATCTTTTCCCGCATGTCCTATGTATGGTTTGTACATTTTTTACCGAACCTTTTTCGGTTTTTACCCGTCTCGAGCTTATCTTTTTTTTCTTTTTGATACCGTGAAATAATGTCTTCTTCAATCCTCAGCTTCATGTTATACCTGTTATAAACGTCATTCCATGTAGTAGCTGGGAATTCACGAAGACTTTCCTTGAGTCACCTCGTTGCCTTGGAGCTCTTTTCATTCACATTACTGGTGAAATCTATAGCCTCCCGATTGTCAGGTACATGCGATAATGTCATTCTTTCACGTTGGAATCTGTCCACGAATTCTATAAGCAATTCTGAGTCCCCTTGTTTGATTTTGAAAATATCTTCCATTCTTCTTTCAGCTTTTTAAGCTCCTAAATGTGCTTGATGAAAGAATATGCAAGCTCAGCAAAAGAATTTATAGAATTTTTGGGTAAAAGAGAATACCGTGTTAATGCTCCCTTAGTGAGTGTTTCATCGAATTTCTTGATCAATACTGATTCAATCTCCTGTTTGGTCAAGTCATTGGCTTTGATGCTTGTTGTGAATGTAGTCACGTGGTCTCGTAGATTAGTTGTTCCATCGTATTTTGGAATATCGGGTATTTTGAATTTCTTCAAAATTGGAAGGGGAGCAGCACTTGGCTTCCGGGGTTGCTGCGAATATTTATTCATATCTATCCCTTTGATTACGGGCGACACCCCGGGTTTTTGCTCTATGCAATCACTTTGCTCCTTGAGCTGTTTCTGCAATGTCAGTACTAAATATTGTAAATTTGAATTGACTAAATTACCTGGTACTCCTTCTTGTGACTCACTGGGGGTTCCACCACTTCTTGAATTAACACGCCAAAATGAGGATTCTCCAGAGTGTTGTTATTTGGAGTGAGTGTGGGTGGTGCAGCAGGTAACTGACTAGTAAAAGCTTCAAGAGCTTTATAGACCTATGCAACAATTAGTTTTTGCAAAGCTTCATCGATAACTTCAACATTTTCAAATTGAGCGTTTCCATGTGCATGAGATCCATCATGAGTAACTTATCGAGGCCGTCGAGGAGAGATTTGTGGAGAAGGGACCGGGGTGTGATTATCATATAGATTTCCCTGAAGTTGTTGGTTTCCTTCATTTCCTTGAATGTTGTCATTATTGTTCGACATGGTTGATGCAATAGGGAAAATTAAGCTAAATAGATTATCAAATTCCCAGTAACGAAACTAATTTGTTTAACCAAAAATGGGACTTCGGTCAATTTTTAATTTAGAAAAACTCGGGTTACTGATAATCAAAGAATGTATAAAAGAAAGTAATTTGACTAGAAATATGATAATTAGAAAAGTAAAGTAGACCATTATATTCGGATAGTGTTTCATGTCCTTGTAATTGATCCATTCTCTTCCTTTTGTAGCTTTTTTGGAGATATGTGTTTTGCCTTTGTCATAATAAGGATATTATAGACAATTAAAGACATTAAATGCTATATTACATAATCATTGTATTTGATACAATTCTCTAATGTTTTTAGTACTTAAGGCTCATTAAATACTATAAGTGTACTCCATTGTACTGTCAGATTCATTCTCCTTCATTCTTATGCTTAAATGGGTACGGGCATAGAGTCTTTTGAATAACCGATCATGCCTCTTCCTTTGCCTTTGCTCGTATATGTTGCAACTCATGCCTCTTTGTCAATCATAACTCTTTGACCAGTCTACGTGTCATGACACATCATCTTTATACCACTTTCATATGTAAGCGCAATTTTTCCCAATACAGAGATAGAAGGTAATATTAGTCCTTTTAATAATAACCAGAGCTACTTTTCTGGTGACCGGAGCTGGAGCTTGGCCATTTTCACTTTCTCTCTCTTCTGTTTCTTTGCAGGTTGTGGCTGGTTGTTGGGGGTTGCGGCTGAAGCTTGACAAAGGAGTAGCGTGGCTGAGACATGGGAATTTTGTAGGAGTGCCGCTAACTCTCAAGTGCTAGATCAATGGAGTTTTTCGGATGAGTTTGATTGATTCTTGAGGAGAAGAAGATGAGTAGCGGCTACTTTTTTAGGGGTTAGGTCTTCTGATGTCCCTCTTAGTTGTAGTGTTTAAGCATTATTTTATAGGGGTAGGAATTAGGTTAGGTCAAAATGGAGAATGTGTATGAGCTTAATGTTTTGGGTCATCCAACATTGGACCTTTTTCAATTAAGACCAAACACAATTAGCCTCAAATTTCATACTCTTTCTTCTAAAACAAGACCAAAAATACTACATCATTTACTAATTAATCCTACATAAATAAAATAACTATTAAAATAAAACTTACTGACAAACCTATTTTTGGTATTTTTCAAATATCATACTAAAAGATAAAAAATAGAAAAATCATTGTAAAATTAAAATAATATTCTTGAAAATAAAGTGGAACTATTTTTGTATTTTTGAATTTTATGTAAGGTAGATACATTAAGAGTAACTACATAAAAATATTAATTAGCTAAATAATAATTTTTATTTTTGTGATAAAATAAACTAAAGGAGTCAAAACCATTTAGAATAGAGATACTAGACCTAAACTAAATATTTACGCAAAAATATGTAAAATTTTGAGAAGGGTAAAAAATCACGTGTCTACAGCTGTCCTTCTTTGACTAGAAACACAGAGTATTTTCAGACAAAGAATCACTAGATAGGTTTTTTTTACTCGACCCTTATTTAGAGAGACCAAAATCTAAAAAAAAAAAGAATGTGACCGAGCCCTGGTATCTGAGCTGCCTACATATCCTTGGCTATAAAGGAAGCAGATCACGTGTAGTTTAGAAGTAGAAACAATGATGGAGTATACCAAGGTGGAGAGCCAATAAAGGTGTTATTTTGTCAAGGTTCAGGTCCACAGTCCTATTATTATGTCAAAATGAAAAAATAAAAAACTAACTAAGCCTGTCAACTATGGGTTACAAGATTCCTATCTTTAAGTCTTCTAAATCTTGATCTTGAGTCTTGAATGGTTCTTCATGCAGACTTTAGATTTGAACCTTGACGCTTGCTAGCTGCTGGTGTTGATTCATCCTTCCACAGCTTCTTCGGATCAAAGTCGGACACACCGTGCTATTGACTTCATCCACATCTTGAGAAATTCTCATCTTTCTCTGCTTCTGCATTTGAGATTCACTTCTCTTTTCTTTTCTTTTTCCATTTTTTAATTATGGATTGAGACTACTTCTGTTGGTCATTTCTGACTGTTGGCCCGCATTCTTGCTGCGAGCTTCTACTACTTCTAGGTTGAATTGAATTCTGGAATGACTTCCCTTGTTCTCCAGGTAGGTGACTGCTACTGATTTGAAACGTGAAATAATTTATAAATTAATTCCCTTGTTCTCCAGGTGGCGTGCAATCAAAACAGCAAAACAAACAAAATTTTCTGCCCAATTTGCACTCGGAAGATTTGTGAGTTGTTAGCAAAACTGTAAACTATTTATGTTATTGATGCAATGATGAGAGTAAGCTAAATACTCGACTAGGATGTGTGTATCCTGTGAGTAAAACCTAGAAAATTTGACCAGAATGCGTCTGCTAAAAATAAACCTGAATAACCCAGATTAGGAGGTGCGTCTCTTTCGGGTGAAACTTGAATGAACCATACTAGGAAGTGCATCTCCTAAGGGTGAAATCTCAATTTAGGAAGTGCATCTCCTAAAAATGTATCATGAAAAACCTAGACTAGGAAGTGCGTCTCTTAGGGATGAAACTTCAATGACTCAAACTAGAAAGTGCATCTCTTAAAACAAATATAACTTGAAAGACCCAGACTAGGAATTGCATCTCCTAAGGGTGATATCTCAATTTAGGAAGTGCATCTCCCAAAAATGTATCATGAAAAACCTAGACTAGGAAGTGCATCTCCTAGGGATGAAACTTCAATCACTCAAACTAGAAAGTGCGTCTCCTAAAACAAATATAACCTAAAAGACCCAGACTAGGAATTGCATCTCCTAGGGATGAAACTTCAATGACTCAAACTAGGAGGTGTGTCTCCTATGAATGAACTTAAATGACCAAAACTAGGAAGTGCATCTCCAAGGGGTAAACTCTCAATTTAAGAAGTGTGTCTCTTGAAAGTGTATCCTGAAAGACCCAGACTAAGAAGTGTGTCTCCTAGGGGTGAAACTCAATTTAGGAAGTGTGTCTCCTGAAAGACCCATACTAGGAAGTGCGTCTCCTAGGGGTGAAATTCAATTTAGAAAGTGTGTCTCCTAAGGCTAAACTTAAATGAATCAAATAGAAAGTGCGTCCCATGGTGGTAAAATCTCAATTTAGGAAGTGTGTCTTCTAAAATAAAAATAGAACTTGAAAGACCATGACTAGGAAGTGTGTCTCCTAATGGGTAAAACTTAAATGACTCCAACTAGGAAGTGCGTCTCCTAGGAATGAACTTAAATGAACCAACTAGGAAGTGTGTCTCCTAGTGGTAAAATCTCAATTTAGGGAGTGCGTCTTCTTAAAACAAAAATATAACCTGAAAGACCCAGACTAGGAAATGCGTATCCTACGGGTGAAATATCAATGATTCAAAATAGGAAGTGAGTTTCCTATGAATGAACTTAAATGAACCAAACTAGGAAGTGCGTCTCCTAGTGGTAAAATCTCAATTCAGGAATTGTGTCTCCTAAATTAAAATATAACTTGAAAGACCCATACTAGGAAGAGCGTCTCATAAGGGTGAAACCTCAATTTAGGAATTGCATCTCCTACAACAAAATATAACTTGAATACCCAGACTAGGAAGTGTTTCTTCTAGGTGTAAAACCTCAACTAGGAAGTACATCTCCTAGGACTAAAATTTCAATGTAGGAAGTGCGTCTCTTAAAATAAAATATAACTTGAAAACCCATACTAGGAAGTGTTTCTCCTAGGGGTAATGTGTTATCTTCTCAACAGCCTTTGCGTAAGCAGAATTGGGGAACTACACCTAAAACATTCAAGCTTCCAAGATTTGATATGAACATAGCTTTCGTCTATGTTTCAGACAAAGAACTTGTGAGTTTAAACATGGCGGTTAGTTTGTGGCCTTGACTTTGAGGGTGATTGCTCCTTCACTTGCCATGATAACTTCAATTTCAACTTGAAAGATATTACTTGTTTATTGACTAAGCACTTTCTCTATCACACTTATCACAGAAACTACCTCTGATTCATTCAAACTCAATACCCTATATCCATTGCATTTGCTCATGAATTGACATTTTCCGAACCTTTGCCTTTCACATGAATCCCAAAGCACGTTGATTTTTACCAACTAAGTGTTCCTTCCTGACTTATGCCACTTTGATGTGCAAGCCTGATCACGTTTTGTGCAATTGGAAAGCTTGTAGCAAATTTTAAAGTCATTTCTCACTTGTTTTGACCAAATAGGCTCAAGAAAAGGAAGTGAACAAAACAAAAGGAACAAAGTAAGGGATAATGGAAAAAAATGATACCTACCAAGAAAATCACAAAGTAGAAACATAACAGATGTGGCTACCAACTCTGACGACCATGACATGCACTTTTGGAATAAGTGGCCTAAACTGTCGAGCAAGTCTAATATTCAACTCTTGTTGCAGATCTTCTCCATGAAACTAGGCTTCAATGCTCTGACTATCCTATCTGATTCAAGATCCATACTCAACTTGTAGAGCCCAAAAGGTTTTCACCATCAATCCTCTTTCATTTTGCTTTTTTCTCTCTACTCATCGTCGTCTTATGGTGCCTGTGAAGGTTTTCACCAATAAGGCTCTCTCATTTTGTTATTTTCTTTTTATTTCCTTTGATTCTGTAGATGGAAAGACACTGATCATAGTAAAAACATCATATGTTCCTAGCATGGATAATTCAACACTCTCAAAGATTATCTGGGAGGTCTTTTTGGATTGTAATGTTGCTTTTGGACAGGGTTAGAAAGAAAGGATATCACAAAGATTCAAAATAACTAAGATAAGAGGGTTAATTTATTTATAACTTTTGGAATCCATTTCAAAAGTTTGTCCCCATTTCTAAAACAAGAGAATTTTATTCTGAGAAATACCGTCCCACTCTTAACTTCGTGGGATTATGAAATATTTTAATTGATTTGTACGAACTGTAAGGCTGCCTACGTATCTTGTGATGATGAGAACCAAGTCAAACTTAATTCACTAGACTACCTTTTGTTACTATTTTTCTTTTTCTTTTTTTCTTTTTCCTTTTTTTCTTTTTATCTATTTTTTTCCTTTTGGAATGAAAGGACAATTTTTTTTGTATGACTTTAATTTTATTCCAAACGAAGGGAGGTCAAAGAAATCCGTACATACTCAAAAGGGGTACCGAAGGGTATAAAGTATTTGGATAGCTGAAATAGGCTCTCCCAATCTCTAAGAATGCCAAGTATGACACATTCAATTTAAAAATGAAAAATGAAGATCATGCATAACATTTCTTTTGCAGCATCGGCATTGGTATCACTGATATAACTTCCATTTTTTTTAATGCCTTGTCAATTACATAACTCTCATTGGGTGATTTCTTCTTCACGACGGATACTCTCCGTCTGTTTGGAGAAAACTCCCTTGACTTTATCTTGTAAATTGAAGTGTAATTGAACTCAAAACTACTCACTTCAAATTTTGGGACACACTCTCTTGTATCAACTTCTTGTCATCCTGTTAACTTCCCAAACTATTTACCCTAGTTTCACATAATTCGGGCTTTAAATGATCTTAAAATGTTCAAATATGTACTTATTTCCCTCAAATATCTCTATCTTCTTTAAAATTATTTTATTCCTTCATGACTATACTAACTTTTAAGACTAGACTGAGAATTACATGTGTATGTCATGTCACTAGAGTCAGCAGGAAAATAACTATAAAAGAAAAAGAGAACTAAACAAAAAATGAGTAAAAATAACAAAATAGAGGAAATTGCATTACACAACCGGTGAAAGGGTTTGAACAACAAAACAAGTAAAATAAATAGGGGTTACAAATCTTGACAAAACCATACAACACTAAATGAGCTATTACGACTAAAAAAAACTAGGCAAAATAAAAGGATAGAACAGTTTGAGTCACAAGATAATATCCGGATTACAACCCAGAAAATAACCTGGACAACAGAAATGACAACAAAATAAACCACCAAAACTCCTCCGTAGCTAACCAAGAAATGGAACATCTTTCCAATTACCAAGTACGGCATTATAGCCACTAGCTTCAAATATAAATATTGCCAAGACCATTACCAACTTCAATATCATTAACTTCAGTTAGCAAGTTCCCAAGAGGATTCGCATGCTCCTTCTCACTGTCATTGATCACAATTACTCCTTCATGAATCATTCTTTCTATTTCCCTTTTCATAGCACGACAATCTTCAATGATATACCCTCGGACATTAAAGTGGTACATGCACCGTATAGTAGGATCAAAACCTTTTCATATAGGTCTGGAGTATAGCCGAAGAGCAGCTCAATCTGGCCAGAATGCTTTAACTTCCCCTCTCTGCCCATGCTTTCTAGGGTTATTGGGTGCTTGAAAATGTTGTGAAAGCAAGAGTGCATTATGCAGTGCTTTTGCTTGCCATAAGAAGTGTCCTGGTTGTTGGGCAGATGAGCGGACATGTTCAGAGGATAATACTGAGGTGGATTATAAGGGGATAGATGATAGATTTTTAGTTGGGGTTGAGGCTGAGAATATTGGTGAGGCGGACCCATAGAACCATGTCCTGATCCTGAGACAACTATGACAACATCATCAAGTTCCTCCTACCCAACAAGCTTCTTGTGTCATTATGAATTGCTTGTGTTGTGGCTTTTAAAGCAGAATAGCTCATGATTTTGCTCGACTTCTGCCCATCTTCTACCTTTTATCCCATTTTTCCACATCATTAAAAGGCCTACCCAAAACTGAGAGCAAATTCCCAAAGTAAGTGGGCTCTTGAACTCGAAGAAATTATTCGACCATCTCGTTTTCTTCCATCGGGGGATTGACTCTGGAAGCTTGCTTTCTCCATCTAAGCTCGTACTCCCTAAATCTTTCATTAGGCTTCTTTTCTATCTTGGCGAGGGACATAAAATCCGCGACAAATTCTATATTATACTGAAAGTGCTGGGCAAAGGCCTGAGCTATATCGTCCCATGTGTACCACTTGCTAACGTCTTGGCGGGTGTACCACTCCAGAGCTGCGCCACTCAGACGACTAAAATTGCCATCAACAATTTGTCCTTCCCGTTGGCGCCTCTCATTTTATTGTAGTACCCTCTCAGATGGGCCACAAAATCTCCATATTCATCATTCAAATCAAAATTCGACATCTTAGACCCAACATGCAGTTGGATGTGCGGAAATAAACACAAGACTTTGTAAGCCACTCTCATCGGGCTCCCTATCCTTTGCATGTTTCTTAAAGATTTCTCTAAGATTTTCACCTACCTGGATATTTCATCTTGCTCAATTGTCTTAGTAGGATTTTCAGTTTTACCGGGAGGCTCAAAATGAGGACTGTGAGAGTATAGATCCGAGACTTTAAAAGTTGGTTCTGGAGCATAGTGTTATGCATAGGGATCTTTGAACACAGTCTGATTTGATGATCGAGGAAAAGTAGCTGGAGGAGGAGCTACAAGAGCATGAGTAGCCAAAGGAGCGGGATATAAGGTGATTTTGGCGAGTAGAGTGTAAAAAGGTTGTGGGGAGAATTCAGCAGCAGTGGGAATCTGGATTTGTGATAGTGGTGGAATAATTGTAGGGTTTTCAGTCTAATTAGTGGGGAATGAAGGTGGAGGATGCCCTTCGATCCAAGATTGATACATTTCTGCCATATGATGTTTTAACAGTTGGACCTCCCATTTCAATTCAGACTCTAACTCCACAAACTCCCTCGACAGGTCAACAACTCCTGTGTCCAACCCTTTGCTAGCCATGGCTACCTTGCTCTTTGACCTTGTGTTGTACGGAAGAGTTACCAGTCCAAAAACCACAATCCAACCACCTTTCTGCTATAATGAGGATAACAAAGAGGAACAAAATGAAGTCATCATGTTAGGGTTAGGGCATTTAACAGCTAATTATCACATTACGTGCAATGCACCTAGCAACAATTAACGATTCTAGAATGACTTCGACGGTCACAAAGCCACTTGGCATCATCCTAATTTTGTTCATTTCAATCTTCTCTTTTCTTTCTTTTCTAGCACTTCTTGGCTTGCTAAATTTCCTTCCTTTTTTTTTCTTCTAATTATCGCTCTTTTCTTTCCTCTCATTTCTCACATCCCATAATTTTACCTCTATTTTTCCCCTTTTTTTTATGTTTCCTTCTATTTTTCTTTTTCTTTAAATAAAATTAAAAAAATAATTCGATCGAACCCTATGTAGGTTGCTTATGTATCAGTACGCCGCATGAATAAGATCTTTGCGTAATTCGGGAAGATCGAATAAAGTAAATAAACTAACTTTCTCATTTTTACTTTTTTAATGACTACTCTGACGAGAAAAGGGAAACAAAAGAAGCATTTTTTTTTGAATTTTCTAGACTTAATGTTCTATAACCTTCTTTTAAACTCAAGTTTAATGAGCATATATTTTTTATCTTTTTTTCTTTTCTTTTTGAAACATATATTTTATGAGAAATTATTAATGAAATAACCCAGACGAGAAAAATATTTTGATTCTTCTTTTCTTTACAGAGGAAATCTATAGAATAAACCAAAACTATTTTGAATTTTCGTTTGATATCCTGAAGAAAGATTTCGAAACAAGAAATGAAAAAGATAAAAAATATTTTTGGATTTCAAGTTTTGATTACCTAAGGAGAAACGCTAAAGATAGACAAAAGATAAAGTAAATTTTTTTTCTATGTATAAGGTTCTTAAATTCTAGTGAAAATAATATATATATATACATCCCAAAGAAGAACCTGAAAATAAAATCTTTTTTTAATCTAATATCTTAAAGAAAAATTTTAAAGAGGTACTAAAATAAATTTTTTTCTTTTAATTTTTAGTCTTAATATACTAAAGTAAATATAAAAGCAGTTTTTTTAATTTTGAGCTATGAATATTAATTTCCTAAGGAAAACCACCTCAAAGATTTTTTTTCATTTCTAAAATTAGTATTCTAAAGAAAATTTCTAACGGAAATATAAATTTGCAATTTTTTTTTGATTTTTGATTTATAACATATTTTCCAAATACAAAATAGGAAATACAATAACAAAAGACTCGGCAAAATTAACTAGACTATAATAGACTCTAGCATCACCTAAAAGACTCGACATTACTGTACCATGTTAGAAGGTAAACAATGATATAAAACAGAACAACAAACTCAAAATATAATAACTAATAAAATCTTCTTAAGCAAACTCCTGAAGGAGAGACCCTGATTAGATGGTCCTGGGGCATATGTCATGCTCAAATTCCAGTAAGTAAATCCATACATGTATGAGAAAAATAAGAAAAAAAAGTTAAAGACCTAGAACACTATGTCAGACAATAACATTCTATACTGGACACATGCAAGACATAATTGAGGCTATTTTTGCAAAATGGCGTATGTGGCCTTGGCTAGAAGTGAAAAATTTGGCTAAGATCCCGCAAAGCTAAGAACCTAAGATTCACTAGGAAGACCGGACTTTATGTAAGTTACCTATATATCACGCTTTGAAAGACGAGAATCATGTATGCGTACTTCGAGCGGATTGGATATGGGCGAGAATTTAAAAAAAAACTAATTTACACAAAATATGTTTTTTGTCTTCCTTTTTTTGAAAAATGATGAAACATGTAAATTCTTTTTGTATTTTTATTTCCCCTTTTTTGATTTTTTGATTTTCGAAAAATGATGAAAAAGTGCAAATTTTTTTTTTAAAATTTTTATGTTTTTTTGTCTTTTTCTTAATAAAAATGTGACAGAAAATATAACTGAGACTTATTTGCTTTATTTTCACACTTCATCCTCTCTTTTTTCTTTTTTCATTTGCCCTCAACTATCATTGTTTTGCGAAACGATTGTTTTACCCTTGAAGAAATGCAACATGTAGCACATATGATGCATCATGATGATATTTTATTTTTGGGTACACTTGTCCTAGATGGACCTAACCTTTGTGTTGAGTCCCAAAAGTCAAATGCACGTGATGCAAACAAACGTTCCTACTAGGGATCGGGCATGAAGTTATGTTATTCTAAGTTTAAACCTGGGGTTGTGTTCTTGACCTGGCTTACTCGAGCGGACAACTAGAGCCAAAGAGGGGGCAATGTACTGGGAGTACTAAAATCTACCCAGCCTTGTTGCTGCCCTAACCTCGTTCTATTTGGTATAATTTCTACAGAAAAAGCGGGCAACGCGAACGTGTGCACCTTTTTTTAAAACTCAGAGGGGGGGGGGAGGGCATAAGAAGACAATTTAATACAATTCAAATAATATCAAAGCAGTAAATAAATAAAAATTAGCACATTAGGTCCACACAATATAGTAATATCAACAATAAATAAAGCAAAGTAAAAATCATAAAAACAAGCTCGAATTCTTGAACCTCGAACCAGAAGTTTTGGATTTTTATCACCGGCAGAGTCGCCAGAGCTGTCACACATCTTTTTTCCTACCCCGGAAAGGGGTATTTAAAGGAGTTTTTCCAATTGAAGTAACAATAATCAAAATGAGCTTATTAATTTAAATTCAGAGTCGTCACTTGGAATAACTTATGGTGTCTCAAGTCACCAATTTTAAAATTCCGAATTGAGGAAGTTTGACTTTATTTTATAGTCCGCGAAATACAGAAATCCGGGTAAGGAATTCGATTAACCCGGAGAAGGTGTTAGGCATTCACGAGTTCCGTGGTTTTAGCACAATCCCTTTAATCATACTTGCCTTAATTAAATTGTCTAGTTACTTATTTTAAGAACATGTGTACATTGTTACCTCTTACCGCTTTTAATTGCTTGATTATTCATGATTCAAGAATTATCTTTTAAAAAACGAGTCACACGTACGTCTACTCATTTTGTTTGGCGCATCAAAAATAATGTCACGTGCATGTATCTATAATTAATAATACTTTATTAATATTAAAAAATATCGGATTGTGCGAATGCATATTCCAATTTTATTTTTAAAATGTCAAACGAACGTATACACAATCACAATAACAAATTATAAGCGTGCCTAACGCATTCTACCAATGTCTATCACGATATAATGATATTTTATATATTGAATTATATAACATAATTACTAGTTCGGCATATGGTAACCGATAGTTCTTCAAAAACTTAACAGGAATTATATTTTGTTGTAATTCACTAACAGTAGTATCTATTAACGGTTTAAGAAAATGAGGTTTAACGATTATTTTAGTGTAATAAACCTAGGAAATTTGTTAAGAAAATTAGTTACCTCATTTTGTTGTAAGAAACATTTATGCAAGAGTCATTCTCTTTTAACGATTTTAGAAAATGGGGTTTAACCCTTTTTAAAAATTCTTTTACTAATTTGATATGATTTAGGCAATTTCAGTTGTTAATAAGATTATAAATATTTCAGGTATAACATATTTTTGGGTCCTGAACTATCCAGACTTAAGTATAATAGTAGTTATGCACGGACTTTTGTCACTTCATGCGTACGTAGCCTACACAAATAGGAAAACATAACCAATTATTTTACCTATGGGGACAATTTCCTTTTACAAGGTTAGAAATGACACTTACCTCGTTCTGAAGTTCCATAACCAACATTCCACGCCATTTTGAAGACTCAAATTTATGCACAATGTTTCAATACTAGCCAATAATTATATAAACTCATTAATACATGCTCAATTACTCGTAATAATCTAATTTATAGCAATCCTTAATCCCAACCGAAAAGTTGACAAAAATGCCCTCAGGCCCACGTGCCCAAATTTCGAAATTTTTTGAAGATAAAGTTTATCCACAACCTCACGAACTCAAATATATAATTGAATTTCAATTTAATGTCCAAAATCATGGTCAAAATCTAAAAATACAAATTTCCTAGGTTTTCTTCAAAATTCCAAAATTTTGTACTAATTTACATTATTTTCCATGTTAAAATCTAGATATGATCCAAGTAATTAACTTGCAATAAGTGGGAATCACTTACCTTGACATGGATGAAGAAAATGGAGCTCCAAAATTTCTCCTAACCCATTTATTTCCACTTATATACTGTCCAGATGATTCTTCTTTGCGTTCGCGAGACCCCCATCGCGTTCGCGAAGAAGAAAATTCCAAAAAACCATTTTTCAAACTCTCTTCACACAACATCTAGTATAATGGGCTTAAATTTTTATATAAAATTCCAAATTATAAATGGTTTAATTTTTTGAAAATTGGACACAAAGATCTACAACTTCTATGCTTTGGTCATCTCTCTATTTCTTATTTATTTTGAGATATAAGCTGCCAAACTCAGCCGTATGCAACACAAATTTCTTCTTTATCTTCCCGGACAACTTGTAGTGTAAAAGCCGTAGCTTTTTTTACACAAATCAAAATGCTAAATGGTTTACTTTTAAAAAGACTAGACATAAAGGGCTACCATTTTTATTTTTGGATCATCTCCAAATTTGTCACGACCCTAGTTCACCATCCGTGAACACGTCATGACGGCACACAGTCTTCGAGGACTAGGTAAGCCTAACAGTGCAGAAATAACAACATTCCCGATGATAATAACTTAAGAACTAAGTAACTTAAAGAAATGTATATAATTTGCCGCTTGGCGCATATACTTCACACCGCAATTATGAAACAGAATTCCAAAAACCCGAAATCTCACGGGCAACACATGCTATAGAAAATATATAGTATGGTTCTAACTCCGGAAATGTCTACATCAATGAAAAACAGGAACAAAACTAGCAAGCTACAAGATGGAATAAGAAGGAAACTCTTCGGTCTGCGGACGCTACAAACATACCTCGAGTCTCCGCTAGATCTCTCTGCCTCGGTGATAGTGCGCTTGAGAGGAGCTACCTGGATCTGCACATAGAAAACATGCGCAGAAGAGGCATGAGTACACCACAGTGGTACTTAGTAAGTGCCAAGCCTAACCTCGGTTGGGTAGTGACGAGGAAGGTCATGGCCCTACTGAGATAAATATAATATATGATGAAATAAAGAAAAAGCAGTATAGCTAAAATCTACAGCAAAAATGTAATCAGTATAAGTAAGGGAAATAGCAATAGGAAAACGTAACAAGACAATACAAGGAACACTACTCACAACAGGAAATAATCATTGGGGATCTCTTGGTATCCTTATTATATCCGCTTGGGATCTCTTGGTATCCCGAGGATCTCTTGGTATCCTCATTATAGTCACCAGGGATCTCTTAGTATCTCGAGAATCTCTTGGTATACTCATTATATTCACTAAGGATCTCTTCGTATCCACATTATATTCACAAGGGATCTCTTGGTATCCCGAAGATCTCTTAGTATCCTCATTATATTCACCAGGGATCTTAGTATCCCTAGGATCTCTTGGTATCCTCATTATCTTAAAATCTCATGTGCCGGGAATCTCTTGGTATCCCGCACCCTCAGTCCAGAACTTATCAAGTGCAGGGGGTTCTCCCGGGAGGCCAACCCGTAATCCCGATTTAAAAACACACAATAGCAATCCAAACATTAGGAAAGATGCATAACTTAGGACAAGAAATAGGAAATACTAGCCAAGCATACTATGCGAGGTACAAATGAGACACTTTAAACACCTAGGCAGGCAAGTCAACTGGACATGCCTTTCTAACTAACATAGAATAGACTCACAATTAAAAATGAACACGTAAGCAAGAAAACTCAATTTAAATACTTCAAGCAAAAACGAATTTTCCAATAATTTTCTCAAGTACGCGCTCGTCACCTTACGTACAAGGCATCAAATTAACAAACATCATATCCTAAGGGGGAAGGTCCCCGACATAAGGTTAGACAAGCCACTTACTTCAATCGGCTCCAAAAATCAACTTGAAATCACTCTTTTGCCACGAGTATCCAACTCCAAATGGACCAAATCTATTTCATTTCAATTACATATCGTAAATAATATCTCAAGCAACCAATTCTACTATTTAATTTAAGGCTAAGATGCAATTTTTTGATAAAATAACCAAAATACCCCTCGGACTAACGTGGTCAAAACCCGAGGTTCGAACTAAAATACAGTTACCCATTCCCCCGCGAACCCAAATACGTGATTAGTTTCAGAATCGAACCTCGAATTGAGGTCCAACCCCCAATTTAGCAAAACCCTAGGTCCTACCCAATATACCCGAATTTACCCATTAAAACCTTCGATTTGATATTGAGATTTATGTTAAAAGGTGTTAAGGAGTGAAGAAAAATGAGTTAGAAACCACTTACCAGTCGTTTTGAAAAAGAAGTATTGCTTAGAAAATTGCCTCTTAGATTTTGTGTTTTTGAAAAGTGAGAAATAGCTGGAAAATCCCATGTATTTATACTCCTCGAGTCTCAAGCGCGGACCGTGCGATGATGACGCGACTGCACTGGTGGAGCTGAAAATTGCAGGTTCTCTGAGGTTGGCAGCGCGGACCGCGCGGCTGACGCCAGGACTGCGCAAAAGAGGCCGTGGCCGCGCTAGAGAAACAGAAGGCTGCGGGTCCTCGGAAGCGAACTGCGCGATCGTAACCACGCTCGCGCTGGAACGTGCAGCTCGCACCCAACCTGCAATGTCTAGTGTTTTAAGTCTAAGACACTCCCCGAACCTCCTAGAAACCCACCCAAGCCCTCGGGGCTCCAAACCAAATATGCACACAACCTCAAAAATACCCTACGGACTTGTACGCGTGATAAGATCTCCAAAATAACATCATGAACATCGGATCGAGCCTCAAAACTCATGATTTCTTTCAAATTTTTCATATGGCATAAAATTCCCATTTCGGGTTCGAAACACGTCAAACGACACCCGTTTCCAACCAAACTTTACGGAAAGTGCTCCAATCATATATAAGATTGGTACCGGGCACTAGAACCAAAATACGGTCCCGATACCCCAATCTTCCAATCAAATTTCGTTTCCATTTTCTTTAATTAATTCCAGAAAAACAATTTCACATAAAAATTCATTTCTCAGACTTGGGACCTCGGAATCCGATTCCAGGCACATGCTCATATCCCATATTTTCCTACACACCCTACGGGACCATCAAATCACGGGTCCGCGTCCGTTTACCCAAAACGTTGGCCGAAGTCAAATTTGTTCAATTTAATACCAAAATTAGCATTTCCTCACAAAATCCATGTCTAAGCTTTACGGCTATGCGCCGGGACTGCACACGCCGATCGGGGAAACCCGAGAGGGGGTTTTAAGGCCACGAAAGTACAGAATGGAAAATAATTAAGTGATGACCCCATTGGGTCGTCACATCCTCTACCACTAAAACAATCGTTCGTCCTCAAATGGACAAAAGAAAGAAGTACCCAAGTCCGGAAAAAGGTGAGGAAAACAACTCTTCATATCAGACTCGGACTCCCAGGTCGATGCCTCAGGAGGCTAACCTCTCCATTGGACACGAATAGAAGGAAATCTCTTGGACCTTAACTGAAGAACCTACCGGTCTACGATAGCTACCGACTTCTCCTCATAGGACAAGTCCTTATCCAACCGGATAGTGCTGAAATCTAACACGTGGGCTAGGTCGCCGTGATACCTCCGGGGCATGGACACATGGAAAACTGGATGCACGGATGATAATCTAGGCGGTAATGCGAGTCTATAAGCCACCTCTCCCACCCTATCAAGAATCTCAAATGGACCAATATACCTAGGGCTAAGCTTGACCTTCTTCCCAAACCTCATCACGCCCTTTATCGGCGATACTTGGAGCAACACCCGCTCCCCAACAATAAATGCTACATCTTGGACCGTGCGATCTGCATAATTCTTCTGCCTAGAGTGAGCTGAACGAAGCTTGTCCTGAATGATCTTGACTTTGACCAAGGCCTCCTGAACCAAATCTGTACCTAGCAACCGAGCCTCCCCCGGCTCAAACCATCCAACCAGTGATCGACACTGTCTACCATACAAAGCCTCGCAAGGAGCCATCTCGATGCTCGACTGGTAGCTTGTTGTAGGTAAACTCCGCTAATGGAATGAATTGATCCCAAACCCCTCCAAAATCAATCACATACGCACGGAGCATGTCCTCAAGTATCTGGATAGTGCGCTCGGACTGTACGTCCGCCTGGGGGTGAAATGATGTACTCAACTCCACCCGGGTACCCAACTCCTGCAGCACGACCTTCTAGAACTGTGATGTAAACTGAGTATCTCTGTCTGAAATAATAGAAATTGGAATACCATGAAGATAAACGATCTCCCGGATATAAATCTCCGCCAGTCGCTCTGATGAATAAGTCATGCATACATGGATAAAATGAGCGGACTTGGTCAGTCGATCCACAATGACCCAAATGGCGTCAAACTTCTTCAAGGTCCGTGGGAGTCCCGATACAAAATCCATGGTGATGCGCTCCCACTTCCACTCCGAAATCTCTATCCATCGAAGCAGCTCACCTGGTCTCTGGTGTTCACACTTCACCTGCTGACTATTGAGGCATCTAGCTACATATCCAACTATATACTTCTTCATCCGCCTCCACCAATAGTGCTGCCTCAAGTCCTGATACATCTTAACAGCACCCGGATGGATAGAATACCGCGAACCATGGGCCTCCGCTAGAATCAACTCCTGTTAGTCCCTCAACATCGGGCACACAAACACGGCCCTACATCCTCAACACCCCATCATCTCTAATGGTCATATCCCGAGCATCACCACGCTGGACCTTTTTCTTAAGGGCAATCAAATGGGGATTATCATACCGCCGCTCCCTAATACGATCAAATAAGGAAGACCGGGAAACCACACGAGCTAGAACCGGCTGGGCTCCAAAAGATCCAATCTCACGAACTGACTGGCTAAGGCCTGAACATCCATCGCCATAGGCCTCTCTGAAACTGGTAAATACGCCAAACTCCCTAAAATTTCCGCTCGGCGACTCAAGGCATCCACTACCATATTGGCCTTGCCCAGGTGATACAGAATAGTGATATCGTAGTCCTTTAGCAACTCTAACCACCTCCTCTGGCACAAATTTAGGTCCTTCTGCTTGAACAAATGCTGCAAACTCCTATGATCAGAATAAATCTCACAAGTTACACAGTACAAGTAATGACTTCAGATCTTCAAGGCATGAAAAATAACAACTAACTCAAGGTCATGGACAGGGTAGTTCTTCTCATGTATCTTCAATTGTCTGGATGCGTAGGCAATCACCCTACCGTCCTGCATTAACACCCCTCCAAGGCCAACTCTTGAGGCATCACAAAAGACAGTATAAGACCCCGAACCCGTAAGCAATATCAAAATAGGGGCTGTAGTCAAAGCCATTTTGAGCTTCTGGGAGCTCGCCTCACACTCCTCCGTCCACTGAAAAGGGGCACCCTTCTGGGTCAACCTAGTCATATGAGCTGCAATCGATGAAAACCCCTCCACAAAGCGATGGTAATAATCTGCCAACCCAAGGAAATTGCAAATCTATGTAGCTGAGGAAGGCCTGGGCCTACTCTGCACAACCTCTATCTTCTTCGGATCTACCCGAATGACCTCGCTCAAAATCACGTGGCCTAAGAATGCCACTAAATCAAACCAAAACTCACATTTTGAAAACTTTGTATACAACTGCTTCTCTCTCAGGATCTGAAGCACGACCCTCAGGTGCTGCTCATGATCTTCCTGACTCCGGGAATATACTAGAATATCATCAATAAAAACAGTAACGAATGAGTCGAGATGTGGCCTAAACACACTGTGCATCAAATGCATAAAAGCTGTTGGCGCATTGGTCAGCCCAGATGACATGACAAGAAACTCGTAATGACCATATCGAGTCCTCAAGGCAGTCTTCGGGATATCTGGCTCCTCAATCTTTAACCGATGGTACCTTGAGCGCAAGTCAATCTTAGAAAACACTCGTGCACCCTAAAGCTGTTCAAACAGATCACCAACACGAGGCAAAGGATAACAGTTCTTCATTGTAACCTTGTTCAACTGGCGGTAATCGATGCACATACGTATAGAACCATCATTCTTCTTCACAAACAAAACAGGAGCACCCCACGGTGCAATACTGGGTCGAATAAAACCCTTATCAAGAAATTCTTGCAAATGATCCTTCAATTCCTTCAACTCAGGAGGGGCCATTTGATACGGAGGAACGGAAATGGGGTGAGAGCCCAGCAACAAATTAATGCCAAAATCAATGTCTCTATCGGGCGGCATGCCTAGAAGATCGGCTGGAAACACATCGAGATAATCCGGTACTACTGGAACTGAGTCACAGAAGGGGTATCCACACTGACATCTCTCACACGGGCTAAATACGCTGCACACCCCTTCTCAACCGTACGATGAGCTTCAAGGAAAGAGATAACTATGCTAGGAGTGTGATCTAAAGTGCCACTCCACTCAATACGCGGAGTACCGGGCATAGCCAGTGTCACGGTGTTGGCGTGACAATCAAGAATAGCAAAATGGGGCGACAACCAGTCCATGCCCAGAATAATGTCAAAATCAACCATACCGAGTAGCAATAAATCCGCTTTGGTCTCAAAACTATGAATAGTAACTAAACATGACCGATAGACACAGTCCACAACAAGAGAATCTCCCACAGGAGTAGAAACATAGACGGGGGCACTCAAGAAATCCCGAGGCACACCCAAATGCGGAGCAAAGTAAGAAGACACATAAGAATAAGTAGAGCCCGGATCGAATAGAACCGATGCCTCTTAGTGACAAACCTGTATAATAACTGTGATAACAGAATCAGAGGCAACAACCTCGTCACGAGCAGGAAGGGCATAATATCTGGCCTGGCCTCCCCCTCAAGAGTGACCTCTACCTCCCCGGCCTCCACCTCTAGCTGGTTGAGCGGGTGGGAACTGAAGCTGTGATCATAGCCTGAGAACTCTACTGAGCACGCTGTGACTGAGAAAGTTGTAGGGGTGCACTTCTCCCAAGTATAGGGATATCCCTCACCACATGGTGGGTATCGCCACACTCAAAACAAGCTCTGGGAGGGCGCTGTGGCTGTGACTGACATCTGAAAACACCACATGCAGGAGGCGCACTAGAAGCGGGAGGTGCATAGTAAGGCTCCTGAGGTACAGGCAGAGCTGGTGCACTGCTGGCTGCTGGAAGAGCTGAATGAACGGGGCAACCCACAAAACCCCAACCATGTCGAACTATACGGGCACCAGAGTAGTGGCCCGACTCCCGAGACCTCTTGGCCTCCCTTTCCCCTCGCTCCTAGCGAATATAATTTTGATCCTCCTAACAATTCTCATTACATGCTCATAAGGAATGTCCATCTCCAAATCTCGAGCCATGCTAGATCTGATGGGTGGGGTAAGACCCTCAATGAACCTACGAACTCTCTCGCGGACTGTAGCAACCAAAGCCGGTACATGCCTGGCCAACCTGGTGTAACGGATAGCATACTCCCAGACGGTCATAGCACCCTGGTGAAATTGCTCAAACTCTGCGCGCCACGCATCTCTGAGGCTCTGGGAACAAACTCCCTCATAAACATATCCGAAAACTAGGTCCAAGTCAGTGAAGCAACCTCGACTGGACTGTCTATCTCATAAGTGTGCCACCAATCATAGGCGGCTCCCCGAAGCTGGAAGGCAGTTAAGGAAACCCCACTTGACTCTAGTATGACCATAGTGCGAAGAATACAATGGAACTTTTCTAGAAATCCCAAGGCATCATCGGTCGCCAATCCACTGAAAATCGGAGGATCATACTTCTTGAACCTCTCCAACCTCCGCTGCTTATCCTCAAAAGTAGCTGCCCCGTCCACTGGCTGAACTGGCACTGAAGGTGGAATGGGAACGATCCCTAGGGCCTGCTCAACCTACACTCACTGCTCAGGAGTGCGGGCTCCTCCCTCGGCCTGGGATGTGGTTGCGGCAAGTGAAAACAATCCTGCCTGAGCCAAGGTGGTGTACATGGACATGAACTGAGCTAAGGTCCCCTGAAGGGCTGGCGTGTGCAACAGAGATTTCCTGTGCAACAGAGATTTCAGCTATTGTGAGATATGAGCCTCCAAAATTAGACCTGTGCAACAGAGATTTCCTTCTTCGCGAACGCAAAGAACAGAGTCCTTGAAGACAAATCCTTCTTCGCGAATGCGAGAAGATACTCGCGAACGCGAAGAACAATACCAGACACCAGCATAAGCTATTGCGAAATAGCCCGAATATTCCAGAACATACCCGAGGCCTCTATGGCCCCATCCAATCACACAAACAAGTCCCATAACATCACACAAACCTGCTCGAGGCCTCAAATCATCTCAAACAACATTGAAATCATGAATTGCACCCCAATTCAAGCTAAATGAACTTTAGAACTTCATACTTTACATTCGATGTCGAAACTTATCAAATCACGTCCCATTGATTTCAAATTTGCACACAAGTCACTTTCGACATCACAGACCTACTCCAACTTTTGGAATTGGATTCCAACCTCGATATCAGAAAGTCCACTTTCGGTCAAACTCCTAAAAAACCTTCAAATTTCTATCTTTAGCCAAATGACTCCAAAATGACCCACAGACTTCCGAATTCACTTATGTTCGTGCTTCCAATACCAGAATCACCATAAGGAGCTATTCCCAGACTTGGAATCCTAAACGAATATTGATAACACTAAAATGCACTTCAATCCAAACTTATGAAATTCTTTCAAAAATGCTAATTTCCACAATGTGCCGAAATGTTCCCAAGTCTTCCGAAACCCAATCCAACATACGCCCAAGTCTGAAATCATCATATGAACCTACTAGAACATTCGAATCTCAATTCCGAGGTCGTTTATACAAAAATCTAATCTTAGTAAATTCTTTCAACTAAAGCTTCCAAAATGAGAATTTTCTTTCCAAATCAATTTCTAACTTCACGAAATTCAATTCCTACCATGTGTACAAGTCATAATGTCTGACGTGAAGCTGCTCATGAACTCAAACTGCTAAAAGAGAAGCTAGAGCTCAAACGACCGATCAGATAGTTACAACAAAATAATCAACACATACACACACATTTGATAATACTAATAAGCTATGGGCTTTATCACCAATTTCAATGGAATTTTATAATTTTCGATAAAGTTGCCAAATAAAAGAAATTATTCATAAGTTCACCAAATAATTACTGTAACATTTATCAACATAAGTTTGCATGCTTTGTGTAACAAGGCAATGGACTCACAGTGTTAGAGGATTTATCACAGAGAGAGCAGGTAATATTAATCTATTTAATAGTAATCAGAGCTATTTTTTCAGTGACCGAAGCCGGAGCTTCGCCATTTTTACTTTCACTCTCGTCTATTTCTTTCTTTGCAGGTTGTGGCTGGTTGTTCCCAAAGTGAGAGGGATCACGACTGAAGCTTGGCAAGGGAGCTAAGATGGCTGAGACGTGGATTTTTGTAGGGGTGCTGCTAACTCTCAATTGCTATATCAATAGAGTTTTTCAGATGAGTTTGATTGATTCTTGAGGAGAAGAAGATGAGTAGCGGCTGCTTCTCTTAGGGGTTAGGTCTTCTGCTGCCCCTCTCAGCTTAACGGTTTAGGTATTATTTTACATGGTTAGGAATTAGGTTATGTCAAAATGAGGAATGTGTATGGGCCCAATGTTTTGGGTCATCCGACATTGGACCTTTTTCAATTAAGACCAAACATAATTAGGTTATATCAAAATGAGAAATGCATGAGCTCAATATTTTGGGTCATCCGATATTGGTCCTTTTTCAATTAAGACCAAACATTATTAGCCTCAAATTTCATACTCTTTCTTCTAAAACAAGATAAAAAATACTACACCATTTTACTAATGAATCCCTCTTAAGTAAAAAAACTATTAAAATAAAAAAAACCGTTCAAACAAACCAATTTTTGATATTTTTCAAATATCATACAAAAAAACAAAATAGAAAATCATTGTAAAATTAAAATAATATTCTTAAAAATAAAGTGGAACTATTTTTGTATTTTTGAATTTATGTAAGGTAGATAAATTAAAAGTAACTAGATAAAAATATTAATTAGCTAAATAAACAAAAATATTTTTATAATTTTTATTTTTGTGATAAAATAAAGTAAAAGAGTCAAAACTGTTTAGAATAACGATACTAAACCTCAACTTAATATATACGCTTAAATATGTAAATTTTTTGGGAAGGGTCAAAAATCACATGTCTACAACAAGTTTCCTCCTTAACCAGAGTGTGTATGTGTGTGTGTATACATATATGTATATATATATATATATGTATAGAGAGAGAGAGAGAGATAGCGAGAGAGAGAGAGAGAGAGCTTGATCTAACATAAAATTAAACTGTACAGTGCCAGAGGGTCGAATGACACCAATCATAGATGTATCTATTAGGCGATCAACCTGCTCCCGTGAGAGTAGCATAAGGAAATACCTCACTAGCGAATCATACGTGCGACGCGGTCAAATAGAAATTTAAGAATCTCCCCACTCGCGAATCACACATGCGACGTGGTCAAATATAAATTTAAGGAATTTCTCCACTCGCGAATCATACTGCGACGCAATTACACGTATGTTTCTTAAGTTAATATAAGGTCCCAACATTCTTTTCAAAAATACTCAATTTAATGGAAACACTTAAATTCTTAAATTTTTCAATTAAAATGCCTTTCAACATAATTAGTATGCAATCTCAATCTTATTTCTTCTCAAGGCAAACAATAACATCATTCAACAACAATATCAACAAGGCATGATGTAGTCTAAGACTACCTAGACATAGGCATAATAGTAGCTATGCAAAACCCTCGTCACCTCGAGCGTATGTAACCTCTACAAATATGAGCACATGTTTAATTATTTTACCTATAGGGTTAATTTCCTCCTACAAGGTTAGAAAGTAGACTTACCTTGCTCCGAAATTTTATAACCAGCTCCAAGCTCTTCAAACAACTCGAATCGATGCACAACACTCCAAAACTAGCATCAATTTTGCAAACCCTTTAATATACGCTCAATTACTCATTATAATTCAATTTATAACAATTTCTAACCCCGTTCAAAAAGTCGATAAAAATCACTCTCGGGCCCACGTGTCAGGATTTTAAAATTTTTTGAAGATAAACTTTACCTATAACCTCTACGAACTCAAAGATATAATTTATTTCCAATTCATGCCCGAATTCGTGGTCAAATCAAAATATACAAGATTCTCGATTTTTCACCAAAAACTCCAAATTTCTACTAGTTTTCATACTTTAATTTGTATCTAAATCATATATTTAACTTATAATGAGTGGAACAACTTACCTTGACATTGATGACGAAGAATGAGATCCAAACTCGCTCCACGACCGGCTCTCATGGAGGAAATGAGGTAAAAATGAGCCAAACCCTCATTTCAAAAGAACATACTGCCCAACCCCGATTTTTGCACATGCGGTCACTTGACGGCTTCTGCGATTCCGCAACTGCGCCCCACTACCGCTTATGCAGTCTTTCATCAAGCTCCTTAACGCTGCATCTGTGACGCTCCATGCACGTAGATGCGGTCCTGCTTCCACGGAACTTGACCATATCTGCGACACACACCTTCTCCAGCAAAATTCGCTTCTGCGAGTCCCTTCCCACTCCTAGGGGACCGCACCTGCGGTGCTCTTCAAGCAAGTGCGGTTACACCAGAATCCCAGATGCTTCAGTCCTTCCTTAAATTTTATTTTTCAATCCATTAACCATTCAGAATCTACCCAAGGCCTCCGGGACCCTATTCGATCATATCAACCAGTCCTATAACATAATGCGGACCTGCTCGAGGCTTGAAATCATATCAAACAAAGCTAAAATGAAGTATTGCCTTTTAATTCAAGCTTAATGAACTTTAGAATTTCAAACTTCTACGTTCGATGCTAAAACCTATCAAATCATGTTCGATTGACCTCAAATTTTGCGCATAAGTCACATTCGACAGTGCAGACTTACTCCAACTTCCAGAATTGGAATCCGACCCCGATATCAGAAAGTCCACTCCTGGTCAAACTTCTCAAATCCATCTAAATTTTAACTTTAGCGAAATGACTCCAAAATGGCTTATGACCTCCAAATTCACTTTCGGACGCGCTTCCAATACCAGATTCACCATACGGAGCTATTCTCAGACTCGAAATCCCAAACAAATATCGATAAGACGGAAATGCACTACAAACCCAAATATAAGAAATTCTTCCCAAACTGCTAATTTCCATAATAGGCGCCGAAATGCTCCTCCAAAACCCAATCCAGACATACTTATAAGTCCGAAATCATCATACGAACCTGTTGGAACCTTCAAATCTCTATTCCAATATCGTTTACTCAAAATCAACCCTCAGTCGGAGTCTTCCAACTTTGATCTTCCAAAATAAGAATTCTCTTTCCAAATCAACTCCGAACTCCCCGAGTTTTAATTTGGACTGTGCGTACAAGCCATAACATTTGAGGTGAATCTGCTTACGACCTCAGACCACTTAACAACGTATTATAGCTCAAAACGATCGATCGGATCGTTACGACACGCATGTATTCACATTTATAGGCGCCGTGTATTCATGCATATAGTAACGACAATCACCTTAAAATAGGTAAGTCCAGCTGTCTAATAACGAGAATAATATCAATTAGCGTGATATACTCCTAATATAACTCAACTAAATCAGTTTTAACATGCATCATTATCAACCTAATTAATTAGAATGATTTTTCAGTTGTATATAATTTTTTTATTTAACTTTTTATTTCATGTGTTTCAATATTTTTTTTTACTTTTGCATCACTTGACTCAATGTTTATATTTACTGTATTCGCTATTGTATATTGAGTGTATTCAAATATATTTGCATTAACATTATTTTAATTATTCCAAATGCATGTTATTACTGTTGTATACAATATATTTCATTGGTTGTATTCACTGTATTTCTATTTGTTTTCAGTGTGTTTTAATGTATTTTACTGGATGTTAAAATTAAATATATTCACTGTTAATATTCTGTTCTATTTTAATGTTTCTATTCACTGTATTTTAATGTTTGTATACCGTATTCATGCATGAATACATGTGTATTCAGTTGTATTAAAAAAATATAAACATTTAAAATACATAAATACGTGAAAAAAAACGTATTTATACAAAAATATAATGTATTTGAGTGAATTTGTACAAAATACAATGTGTTTGTATTATTGTGTATGATCAAATAACAAAGAAGAGAAAAAAGTTCGACGGAGATGGCGTACGAATAGCGGAATCCATTATATCTGGCGTAGAAGAAAGCCGCAGTCTCTTTTTTTCTAATGTTGCAGTACAAATCCATTGCAAATATCCGACGTGAAAACTAAGTAGTACAAATCCTGATATTGAATGTGAAGTGCTGCTCCGATTTTCCGACTGCTGATTCTCTTTCTTCTCACTGGTGCGTTCAACAAAAAAGGAAGATCCATACGAATCAGGTTTTTAGTTATGTATAGTGTTTCTCCCGTAGTTTTCCTTTGGTTATTTAGGTGTTTAACTTAGCAATCAAATACAAATATCTTTTTTATTCGATCAGAGAGAATTCACGATTAGAAGCAAGCATTTTGCGAGAAGAGAAAAAGAAAGAAAAATTTTGAGAGAGAATAAGTATGTTAATTGAAAAAAAGAGAAAAAGATATAAATAGCGTATTTCATGCCTCAATGGTAGTATATACCATTACTATCTATTTTGCCATAAAATATAAAAGTTAGTTATAGAAAATAATATTTTAAAATAATTTTGAAGTATACTAAATAGGGTGTATACCTTTGTTATAGAAGGTAAAATTTCCTTTAATTAATAGCATGTTATGTCACACTGTATTCGTCCAATTTTTTTGGTCGAAAGTTCTTTTTTTTAAGTAAGGTGTTTGACTAACAAAATATTTTTGAATAGAGGCAAAAATAATTTCTTAAGGAGCAGAAAAAAGTAATTTCTCTTAAAAAATATTATAAAAAATATTTTTGAGAAAAATACACTTATACGTACTTTTTTAAAGCTTGATCAAATAATAATTGTTGTTCAAAAGTACTTTTCAAATTAACCAAATACAAACTGTTTCGTATCAAAAATATTTTTTTATTTTTAAAATAAGTTGATTTATAAGTTTGGCCAAATAGACTATTATATGGATTTCGTAACCCTGCTTTATAACTATATTTTCATTCTACTCTATTTTTCCGCTCTGTTTAGTTTTTATTTTGTTCTGGCATTATTTAGAAGTTAATGCACTTAATTAATGAAATTACTTATTGTGTCCATTTATAAGTAGTTTGTTATAAAAATTGATCTATTCAAAAAATATTACTAATATTAACCGATTAGTTATTTGTAGCCCAAAAAGGTAATTTTGTTTTATTTCTTTTTGAGTGAGTGTTATTAGAATAGATTGGGTACATCTTAAGTAGCTTGAATCTCAGTTTTGGGATGATTTGGTGGAGTTTTGAGGCAGTTTGAATTGAAAATTCGAAGTAAAAGATAAACATGAAAAAATGATAGGTGAGTATCGATATGTATCATATTTGTATCAAATGTGTATCACTTCATGTATATTCATGTATACCTGTGTGTGAGATAAATGCATGTTACATATTTAATACATATGTTGCAAATATATTTTTTGAACTCGATTTTAACTACGAATATTGATGCCGATCAGTCCAAATCACCTCCAATCTTTCTCAAATTTGTATATTGACTCATCTATGTGTTTTCAATGAATTTCAACCATACCCATTGAAAAATGACATTTTTTGCTTAGATTTTCGAAATCTTATATTTCATCTATCTTATTCGTTATCCCATCCATGAAATTTTCTTTGCGGCTTGCATCTAATGTTTTTAATCAGGCTTAAAATATGAAAGAAGATATTTGCGTGTGATTCTTGGAGACAAAGAACCTATTTGAATTTTTAATTTTTATATTTATTTGGTTAATTTTAATAAATCTATAATTAATAATTAAATATTAGTAAGTTAAGGCTTATTTAGGATATTTACGTAAGATTTCCCATTTTCACGTTTCTTTTTCACGAACAACGAAAGTGGATAAGAAAATGGCGTTTTTTTTTTTTGGAACAAATCCGCAGTTGCACTCTCACCGCACATAACTATAAGGTCGCTATTCGAATTCATTAAGAAAAAAAAAATTCAATTGGAACTTCTTGGTAGCTTATTTCAATTTGTGCAATTGGTAGTGCATAGACTTTTCAATTTCATAAAATGTGAAAATTAAATGTTGTTTTCTTCATAGGATGTGAAGGCATGATATGAACTTAACTAATACCCACTTGAATTGTCAATAGTCTTCCTTTAATGAACAAAATTGGTCTACAATGCGCGTAGAGACAGGGCCCTCTTTCGACGTACGAACTGCATTTATTTTAATGGATTTTTGACCTGTTAAAGCTAGTTAATGATTAAAGCTAGCTAAGTTGGTGTGAATGAGAAATGGAGGGAAGAAGACAATAGAAGGAAAATGAAGTTTCAAAGCAAAGTTCCTTTGAAAAGGAGCTTTGTACCACATTGGTGGTAGAAAGGGAAAGTTATGTGCTTATATTAGAAAGCACTTCTTCTAGCTCTTAAAGGGTTAAGAAGAGGGACTCCCCTCGCGCCGTCGTCGTCGCTCGGCTCGGCTTCGGCTTCGGGGCTTTGGATTTGGATTTGGATTTGGATTTGGTCTGATTGATTGATAATCTTTTTGGACCAAATTTATTTAAAATTCAATCTTCATTTTCTGAAATTATTTTTAATTCCCGCGGGAAAAATATTAATTTGTTAACTGTAAACTTCCCAACGTTCTTATTTTTCAGAAAAAGGCATGGCCTTTCCCGAACAGGCACCAAGCCTTTCCGAACAGTCACAATTCGAGGCTATATAAACTGAGGCAATGCCTCATTTTCGAGTACTGAGAAAAAAAAAAAATTATTCGTGCATTAAAAATTTTGCATTCTTTTCTGCAAACTGAAACATATCGAGTCATAGTGTGATTTCGTTCCCGAATTTGAGTTCGTCGAAGTCGTAGGCGTTTGAGGTACCGCCACTCCTACGACAAGTATATCCGTTATATCCTGGGAGGAAATAATCCACAACCTCGGGTACAGTGAGGGGGTTAAATTCCTTAAGGACACACAGTGAATTCTGTGGTCTCGGATTTCTTCATTTCTGTGATTTTTTTTTTTTTTGTGTGTGTCTCTTCTTCTTACTGGTTTCCAGTTTCTCGTTGCTTTGAATACGGACAATCGATAACAAGCTTAAGGAATTTATATTATTATTTCCGTGTTCATCTGCTGTTGATTAAAACGTTACAGAACGATACAACAGTACAGAAAAAACTACATACAGTTTTTCCTAACATAAAATTGTGACTGTCCAAAAAATAAAAGAAACTTGTAATTTTGTTGTTTGCATGTAACGAACTTGTATGTTGTTTGGAGACTAAATCTTCGGATTTTCTACTCCGGTTGAGATTAAAGTTTTCAGAACTTTCTACTCATTTGGGTACTTGATTTGAAGATATAAAAACTTCATCAAGTATACTACATACAGTTTATTACATTCTATTTGAAGTTTGTTTTAATTCTGTTTGTGTAAATTTGATTCGGTTTGAAGAAATAAAATCTTCACCGATTATTAAAGTGTTCTGTTATTTCCTACGACAGAAATGGGAGACCAAACTCCAAATTTGAATGCTACTGCTACTGTTACTGCCACACCAGCCCCCGTGGTTGGTTCTACGAGCAATGCTGCGTCCTCCAGTCGTACTGCACCAGCACCGGCTCCGGCAGAGAAGCCCGGAAAATTCACCGGGATTGATTTCAAACGATGGCAACAAAAGATGTTCTTCTATCTAACTACTTTAAGCCTTCAAAAGTTTATTAAGGAGGATATTCCGGTTCCGCCGGAATCAACACCTGAAAATGAACGATTTGTTGTAATTGAGGCGTGGAAGCACTTAGATTTTTTGTGCAAGAATTACATTCTTAGCGGACTGGAGGATGATCTTTACAACGTCTATAGTAATGTGGGAACATCAAAAGAACTATGGGATGCGTTGGAAAAGAAATATAAAACAGAAGATGCTGGCTTAAAGAAGTTTATCGCTGCCAAGTTTTTGGACTACAAAATGGTAGATGGCAAGTCTGTTGTCACTCAAGTTCAAGAGTTGCAGGTTATCATCCATGATCTCCTCGCTGAAGGTTTGGTGATTAGTGGGGCGTTTCAAGTTGCGGCAGTGATAGAGAAGTTGCCTCCTTCATGGAAGGACTTAAAAAATTACTTGAAACATAAGCGAAAGGAGATGACATTGGAAGATCTCATCGTCCGGTTGAGAATCGAGGAAGATAACAAGGTAGCGGAGAAAAAGGCAAATGGGAGATCAACCATAGGGGGAGCACATATAGTTGAAACTGCCCCAACTAATATGAAAAAGAGGAAAAAGGCATCGGGACCAAGGAACTATCCCAACAAGAAGAAATTCAAGGGAAACTGCCATAATTGTGGAAAAATCGGACACAAAGCTGCAGACTGTCGTGCTCCGAAAAAGGAAAAGAAGAAGGGTCAGGCTAATATGGTTGAAACAAACGAGGAGGTTGATGACTTGTGCGCTATGTTGTCCGAGTGCAACCTAGTGGGAAGTCCGAAAGAGTGGTGGATTGACTCTGGCGCCACTCGCCGCATTTGTGCTGTTAGAGAAGCCTTTGCTTCATATGCTCCCGCCGGGCCCGACGAAACAATATATATGGGAAATTCTGCAACGGCCAAGATTGAAGGTTATGGAAAGATACTGCTGAAGATGACCTCTGGCAAGGTGGTGACTCTCAACAACGTCTGTCATGTTCCTGAAATTAGGAAAAATCTTGTATCTACCGGACTTCTAGTGAAGAACGGTTTTAAATGTGTTTATGTTTCTGACAAGGTTGTAATAAGTAAGAGCGAAATGTACATAGGAAAAGGCTACCTCACAGAGGGCCTTTTCAAACTGAATGTAATGGTTGTTGCTAATAATAATAAAGTTTCTGCTTCGTCTTACTTGCTTGAGTCAAATGATTTATGGCATTCACGTTTAAGACATGTCAATTATAGAACCTTGCGAAAAATGATTAGTTTGGAAGTATTGCCTAAGTTTGAATGCAATCAATCAAAATGTCAAATCTGTGTTGAATCTAAGTATGCTAAACATCCTTATAAGTCAGTTGAAAGGAATTCAAGTCCTTTAGACTTAATCCATACAGATATTTGTGACATGAAGTCAATTCCATCTCGCGGTGGAAAGAAGTATTTCATAACTTTTATTGACGATAGTACGCGGTATTGCTACGTTTATTTACTTAATAGTAAAGATGAAGCAATTGAAGCGTTCAGGCAATACAAAACTGAAGTTGAGACTCAACTTAACAAAAAGATTAAAATGATAAGGAGTGATAGGGGCGGTGAATATGAATCTCCTTTTGAACAAATATGTTTGGAATATGGCATTATTCATCAAACAACTGCTCCTTACTCGCCACAATCAAACGGAATTGCGGAAAGAAAAAATAGAACACTGAAAGAAATGATGAATGCCCTGTTAATAAGTTCTGGTTTACCCCAGAACTTGTGGGGGGAAGCCATTCTAACAGCTAGCCGAATACTCAATCGAGTGCCCCATAGCAAAACAAAATCTATTCCATACGAAAAGTGGAAAGGAAGGAAGCCCAATTTGGAATACTTCAAAGTGTGGGGGTGTTTGGCCAAGGTGCAAGTTCCTAAACCCAAAAGGGTAAAAATAGGACCTAAAACCGTTGATTGTGTTTTCATAGGATATGCCACAAATAGTAAGGCATATAGATTTCTGGTTCACAAATCAGAAAATCCCGACATTCAGGTGAATACGGTAATTGAATCAGATAATGCTGACTTCTTTGAAACCATATATCCGTATAAAAAGGAATGTGCGTCGTCTAGCAAAGAATCTAAACGACCTCGGGAAGAAATAAAGGAAAACATTCCTTATGAGGAAAATCCAAGACGTAGCAAACGTCAAAGGACGACTACTTCCTTTGGACAAGAATTTTTAACATTTTTGTTGGAAAATGAGCCTCGAACGTTCAACGAAGCTACGTCTTCATCGGAAGCTCAATTTTGGAAAGAGGCAATCAATAGTGAGATAGAATCCATATTGAACAACCATACTTGGGAATTGGTTGATCTTCCTCCAGGGAATAAACCTTTAGGTTCCAAATGGATTTTCAAGCGGAAAATGAAAGCTGATGGCACTATTGAAAAATATAAGGCAAGACTAGTTGTTAAAGGGTTTAGACAACGAGAAGGTCTTGATTACTTTGATACATACTCGCCGGTAACGAGGATTACATCTATTCGGGTGTTAGTAGCATTAGCCGCCGTGTACGGTCTTGAAATCCATCAAATGGATGTGAAAACAGCCTTCTTAAATGGAGAGTTGGAGGAAGAAATTTACATGGAACAACCCGAAGGGTTTGTAGTTCCAGGGAAAGAGAAGAAGGTATGTAGACTTGTTAAGTCTCTTTATGGACTAAAACAAGCACCAAAACAGTGGCATGCAAAATTTGACCATACGATGCTATCAAATGGATTCAAGATAAATGAATGTGATAAATGTGTCTACATTAAGAACACTCCGAACCACGTCGTCATTGTTTGTTTATACGTGGATGATATGTTAATAATGAGTAACAACATTGCTAACATAAATGCTACTAAGCGCATGCTTGCTAGTAAGTTTGATATGAAAGACTTAGGAGTTGCCGATTTAATTCTGGGAATTAAAATCCATAAGACTCCTCAAGGTCTAGCATTGTCTCAATCTCATTATATTGAAAAAGTACTTGAAAAGTTCAAGTATTTGGACTTTAAAGTTGCAAAGACGCCAATTGATATGAACCTTGCTCTTGCAAAGAATAAAGGTGAAAGTCATTCTCAATTGGATTATGCCAGAGTGTTGGGAAGTTTGATGTATATTATGAACTGTACGCGACCTGATATTGCGTGTGCTATAAGTAAACTAAGTCGCTACACGAGTAATCCCGACCAAAATCATTGGCTGGCAATGAAACGAGTTTTGGGGTATTTGAAACATACTCAAAACTTTGTTTTGCATTATAACAGGTATCCTGCAGTTATTGAAGGATACAGTGATGCAAATTGGATCACCGGTTCAACTAAAACTAAATCCACAAGTGGATACGTTTTTACTATAGGTGGAGGAGCAGTGTCTTGGAAGTCATCCAAACAGACATGTATCGCCCGCTCTACAATGGAATCTGAGTTCATAGCTCTAGACAAAGCCGGTGAAGAAGCTGAATGGCTCCGGAATTTCTTAGAAGATATTCCATTTTGGCCCAAACCGTTGGCTCCTATATGCATACATTGCGATAGCCAAGCGGCAATAGGAAGAGCCGGGAGCGTTATGTACAACGGAAAGTCTCGTCACATACGACGAAGACATAATACCGTTAGACAACTACTCTCTAGTGGAATTATCACAATTGACTATGTTAAGTCAAGAGATAATGTGTCGGATCCACTAACTAAAGGCCTAACTAGAGAAGTAGTTGAAAGATCATCGAGGGGAATGGGACTATGGCCGAGGACAAGTCATCGTGGCGGTAACTCTACCTAGAAGACATGAGATCCCAAGATCTAGGTTCAAAGAGATCAAACAAAGTCATTGATGACGGTTCAACATTGTCACAATAACTTTTTGGTCCATTCTCGTGATGAGACAATGTTCAGTACCAGGATAAAGCATTAAGGCTTTTTAATGGTTTCTAAGTTTGATACGGGGTATATCAAATAGTGTATCTACGGGATGACACATTTAGGAATCACCTATGTAAGTGTGAAGTGTAAGCCGCTTCAAGGAGAACTCTGTAAGGCCAGCTCTCTACGCACTTATGAACCAGGAAGTGTTCATGGCTGAAACGAACAAAACAATGAGAACCAAAAACGGTTAAAGGGTTAATTGTGTGACATGTGGTTGTCTAGGTATACACCAAAGCTCGACGGTTCAAAGATATCAAATCTACCGATTGACCGAGTATATCCGACATATGCTCACTACGGAAAGTTCAAAGAGAAATCTACTTATCCAGATGCAATTAATCCTTGCTTACGAATCACACAGTTTTTTGTCATGCATGTTTTTCATCATATAGCCATTCCCCATTCATGTGGGGGATTGTTAAAGCTAGTTAATGATTAAAGCTAGCTAAGTTGGTGTGAATGAGAAATGGAGGGAAGAAGACAATAGAAGGAAAATGAAGTTTCAAAGCAAAGTTCCTTTGAAAAGGAGCTTTGTACCACATTGGTGGTAGAAAGGGAAAGTTATGTGCTTATATTAGAAAGCACTTCTTCTAGCTCTTAAAGGGTTAAGAAGAGGGACTCCCCTCGCGCCGTCGTCGTCGCTCGGCTCGGCTTCGGCTTCGGGGCTTTGGATTTGGATTTGGATTTGGATTTGGTCTGATTGATTGATAATCTTTTTGGACCAAATTTATTTAAAATTCAATCTTCATTTTCTGAAATTATTTTTAATTCCCGCGGGAAAAATATTAATTTGTTAACTGTAAACTTCCCAACGTTCTTATTTTTCAGAAAAAGGCATGGCCTTTCCCGAACAGGCACCAAGCCTTTCCGAACAGTCACAATTCGAGGCTATATAAACTGAGGCAATGCCTCATTTTCGAGTACTGAGAAAAAAAAAAAATTATTCGTGCATTAAAAATTTTGCATTCTTTTCTGCAAACTGAAACATATCGAGTCATAGTGTGATTTCGTTCCCGAATTTGAGTTCGTCGAAGTCGTAGGCGTTTGAGGTACCGCCACTCCTACGACAGGTATATCCGTTATATCCTGGGAGGAAATAATCCACAACCTCGGGTACAGTGAGGGGGTTAAATTCCTTAAGGACACACAGTGAATTCTGTGGTCTCGGATTTCTTCATTTCTGTGATTTTTTTTTTTTTTTTTTTTTTTGTGTCTCTTCTTCTTACTGGTTTCCAGTTTCTCGTTGCTTTGAATACGGACAATCGATAACATGACCTTCATTCAACATGCTAATCCACTTCTATTTTTGGTCATCATCACATTCTTGGCCAATTAATTAAGACAACCCTAATTATTTCTTGACTGCCCTAATTTGTATTTATGTGGGACCATGGTAATTTAGTTAGGAGTGCATGATATTTTCTCACTCTTTTCACTTCTAACATATACTATTATCGTCTTACCTTAAGAGATGGAACCAGTAAACACGTAAAAACTTGAGTAAAGCAAATTTTTCGAACCTCAACAGTTCTTTTTAGAGGCAAAACAAAGATTGTAAGACATCTAAATATGATCCATCTATTATCGTGTGAAGCTCAGTATACAAGGTTTTAGCTCCTATGAAAGATTTTTTTTGAGTTCAAACTCAATACACCAAGAATCATATAATATTCTCTCATGAAAGCTTATATTAGACTAACCCTTATTAGGAAAACGAGATGATGGACATAGATCGGCAAAGCTCAATTCCATGCAATTTGAATTATTCAAAGAAAGTGTTCTTGGGTGAGATTTCAATTACTTGATCTCTAAATAAATAAATTTTCCTTTATGTATATAGATAAACCCTTTAGAGTTGAACTTCACATTAATCAACTATTGAAATCTACAATTTGTCTTCCTTTTATTTTCTCTATAGGATAATGTTCTAGTTAACAAGTACTAAATCTTTGTTAAAACTGCTAGACAATGCCAACCATCATTCAATTTATTAAAATTATTATAGCTTAAAAAGTCTTCCAAGTGCCAAATGCCAACTTCTTAAAAGGCGTCAGTGTGTAATTCAAGAATTAAACTAAGACTTTCACGTTACAGATAATTAATTTATTTTTTATTATCTATTTTTAATCCGAACCATATCCAACTCGATTTACTAGTCTGACACTCCTAATCGTAACACTTGGGGAACTGGTCTTTTGGTCTATTAGTTGATTGCCAATGTCATTTGTCCTCTGAATAGAAAGCACTCAATTTCTTTGCCCAAAATTTTATTTTCATCCCTAATCTTATTGCATGTAGTAAAAAAAAACGGTGGAAATAAAACCCAATTTTCTTGACATTTTTTCCTTTTTTCTTTCTCACATCTAATAGAAGTGATGAGCATATTATATGTTTGAACCACACAAGAATAAGACCTAATGGTTAATAAAATGGATGAAAATCTTGAAATTTCGAGTTCAAATTTTATTGCAGGAAAAATAATATAAGGTAACCTAGTGATTAATAAAATGGATAAAAAATATTGGAAATTATATAAATTAAGATTAATTAGTATTCCTACATCGTCTAGAATATGATATGTAATTTATTTAATTCATATTTAATTAAATTTTATTTACCAAATTCATATTGGAATGAGTTTTGTTAGTCTAGTCAAATTGGATTGTAGTATTATAAGTACGAGTCGTGATACATATTCTTTTTTAATTGTGGAGAGATAACTATGATGTAGATATATTCAAAAGTTCATGAGTTGTGAAAAAACCTCCTACCACATTTTCTCCATGGTTTAATAAATTTCTTTTATAGTCTTTGTTGAATTTTTTATTTGTGCCTAAATTCTTTTCAGGGTGATTTCAATACTTCAAAAAATCATGAGATTCAAATTTAAATATTAGTACAAGAAAAATAATATAAGGTGACCTATAGGTCACATGGTCTAGCCATAGAATCAACCAACTACCTACATTATACTTTCTTGGGATGTGGTCCTCCTTCTAAGATAACGTATGAATGCAAAATATTTGTCCACCGATATACCTTAAAAAAGAAAAATAAGATAATTTTATTATATTTACTTAAGCCTTGATTGATAAAATTATTCGTATAAAAAATAATAAATACCTAATAAAATAATCAAGATGCACGCGGATGGCCATAAAAAATGAAACAGTATGATATGCTTGAACTTTCGAGGTATAATTCAGGCCAACTCATGAAATCACGTGAACTGCAGATTCTAATTCCGTTGACAATATTTTTGTACTTTGCTTTTTGCTACAGTGATTGGAAATGTGTAACAGTAGAGAAAATCTTATTATAAGAAAAAGAGGTTTGAGATAAAAGATTGATAAAGGGCAGTGGTAAAAACTGGTGATAAACAGTTGAAAAGCAAGCTTCTTTATGGATTTAAAAAGTACAAGTGCTGACCAAAGAACATGGTCACAAAGTTGTTGAGGATCAGTTTTAGTACTACTTTTTCTTTTAATAAAATAATTTATAGTAGTACTAATTCCTTAAACCTCCTTTTCACTTAAATTAATTATTTTCACTGTTAGAAAAGGGAAAAAAAGGAAACAAAACGGAAACACAGCTGTAGTATAAGAAACAAAAAACAAGTAGTCCCCTCTGACTGGCTGTAACATTAGTACAAACAATAATTAAAGAAATATATAGTAATAAAGACAACAAAGTCAATAAGGGAAGCCCAAAAACCCAAAACAATAAGTCTTTTGACACCCATTCTTGCCTCCACAGCAAATCCAAAACACTTTCACTAACTCCATTTAATTCCATCTCCAGAACTTTTCAAACTTCTACAATTTCTTTGTTAATTTGTGATTTTGCTTCTGTTTAATTATACATCTTACATATTTAAGTTTTGGTCAAGACAAAAGTCAAATCTTATTGGCTATATCAATATTTATCTCTTTGTATCTTTGGATTTTTTGGAGACTGGTGGATCGGTATGTTGAGACTTTTTTGCAATACCCAAATCTTGATTTTTGAAAAATTTGGTTATTTTTGAAGAAAGATGGATTCTTGGATATGTTTGGGTTGTTTTTTTTTTCCCCATCTATTTGACGATCAAGATTCTTTCTTTGATTTTGTAGGTTTTGAATTTCAGGAATTTAAGAGGGGTTATGGTACATGTTGCTTGCTATAGTAGGCGGCTGAGAAGGGACTAAATTATATGGGTAATTTGTGTTGCTTCAATTCTCTCTTCTCGCAGGTGAGGTTTAATTGGCAGCTAAATCTTTTAGGATTCTTTTAGGTTTTGGTAGATGCATATTCTTTATCCTTAATTGTTTAGCTGTTACTTTAATTAGGCTATGTATGATAGGCTGATGATCCTTTAGCTTTTATGATGGAAGTCCTTAAATGATGCTTTTAAAAAACAAAGCAACACAAAGTATCCCGCGTTCACGCCAAGGGGGTGTAAATGATGTTTTTCCATTGAAAACTAAAATTCATTCTTAAGCAAATATTTTAGGGGTTTAGGTAAATTATGCAGGTATTATTGAGTTATGTCCTGGTGAAGAATGAGGAGTCTCTAATTTTTCTTGACATCTATGGCTTAGGCGAAAGGGGCTTTTGCTTTTTGTGAAAATAAGCTAACATGTATTGCTCTATTATGAACTATTTTGGATTAAATGTTGTCCTTTTCCTATGTGCAGTCTCTAAGATTGGCTGCAGGAAAGTGCCATCTTAGTGTCAAAGGGTGTCATGACTTCTCTGCCTTAACAATTTTTACTAGTTCGTATGTACGTGCGATGCACGTAAATCTTTAGTCATCTTGATGCTTAAATTTAAAATGATTAGATATTGTTCGAACCTGCAGCAATGATCAACTTAATTAGGTTAGTTAAATGTTCTCGTCTATCGCTTTGGCTACTTTGCCATATTCAGAAATATGTTTTCTACATCGATATGCCTCTTAAAAATGCAACTTAAAGTCTGAATGAGAAAACATGCCGTCGCAAGTATAGTACAACATTGAGGATCGTTTGAACATTTGTCACTGAAAAAGTAAATGTACTTATTTTTATATAAATTTAAAGAATATCTATTGTTTTGGAGGAAAATTTTAAATTCATAAAATAAGCACATGTTTGTAGCCATATTGGCCCCAATCTGTATGTACAAGAGATATGTCGTCAAAACCTCTACATACTACTATCCTTGTATGATCACTTAAGCAATTTAATTTCATAAACAATATACCTATCATGGCCATTATATATAACTCATAAAGATACTTTATTATATTTACTCATAAAGCAAGCTTCTACATTAATGTTACAATTGTATCTCAGCTCCTTAGTAAATAAGGACTATATATGACTCAACCCACTGATTACTGATTATCATTCTATGAACGTTTTTCATTTTCCCATAAATTTTTCTCTTATAAATAGAGTATTCATTATTTTGCATTGATTTATTATTACATAGTAGAGGTTTTGAGGATGGTAATTCTTGCATTTATCCTTCATGGTTGACTTGTTTCACAACTTCAATTTTGAGGCTACATTGAATGTCACAACAACTTCATAAAGCTAAACTTTTGTTGGTAAATAAATAATGAGATTAGTTCATGAAATTTGGATGACTTATCACTTTTTATTTGCCCTTGTTTCAAAGTACACGTAACTTATTAAAAATCTCCATACTTGGCATTATCATTCATAGGATATACTAGGTCGTGTTTCTGGTGTGGATGAATCCCCTTCCTTACTTTTAGCTCTTCCAAAATATACACATATATAGCTACAAAACATAAATTGAGAGGAACATATAATTAAATTTAAAAACTTATTACAGTTATGTCTTAGAGTGTTAGATAATATTGGGTATGTTGCTGCTGTTGTTGTTGTCTTGGAGAGTTGGCTTTAAAGAAATTCAAAATTTTCTAACGATTCAAAACTTCACAACTTAAAATAAGGAGGAAGCATATGGATTGGATAATAACATACAAAAGTTTATAGCAATTTGCATTTGTTGATTCTTGCACGAAATTATTTTTATGAGTTCGTGCAAATGCCTTGCCGTAGCAAAAATATTGAGTTGACTTTTCATACGGTCATTCAACTAATGAAAATTATGTAAGTAAATCACTTTTCTTTGGCTTGTAACCGAAAAGGTACTCTATTTTGCTATTTCACTTATTTGTTTTGATTTGCACCGGGTGTCCGAGTCTCTTAGATCCCCGACTAATCCCAGGGTGCACAGCCCTCGACAAGGTGTTTTCCGCAAGTGCACCACGGTTAATTCTGGTTTTACCTAGTCCGATGACCTTCAGAAATTGTTTGCACCCAGTGGGTTTCGAACTTGAGACCTTGAAAGGGAGCAAACCCAAAGCTCAAGTCAATTGCCACCAGGCCAACCCCTGAGGGTTTTTGCTATTTCACTTATACAGTCACTTTTCTTTATTTTGAAACTAAAAAATAACTACTCCCTCTGTCCCATATGTAAAGTGTACGGATTTCGAGAGTCAAAACAATTTCTTCGTTGACCGAGATTCTTTTATATGCCTTTAAATATTTTGAGTTGTTAATTATTGTAACTTATAGTACTTTTTATGTAAGTTCCAAATATATAAGTTTATGTCCAAAACTTTAAAGATTTTATGTTCAAATTCAAGGTCAAATTAAGAAATTTGAATTTCGATAACCGAAAAATGTCGCATAAATGGAGACGGAGGAAGTGTGTTTTTACTTTTTCACCTACAATGTCACACAGTATATTTAAGTGATATTTCAGCCTGAAATTTTCAGGTGGTTTTAAGCCAAAGTTTATAACATAAAAAGCCAACAATTAACTGACATGCTCTACTGTCAAACCCACTAGCTTTTATTTTTACATGACAGAGCCTTATTTTGATAAAATAAAGTAACAATGGCTTCCTCTCCTTTTCTCCTTTTAGGTGATTTTGTGCTTTTTCTCAGTCTAGTTCAAAATTTTATTTTTGAAGATGAAATTTGATAGCGGATCGAGAAGAAAAATCAAGGAATTTCATATAAACTTTAACCCCACACGTCGTTCTTTAATTCAAACAATAGATAGTAAAAAAGCCAAAATAAACCCTAGATGAGTATGCATGCTCTCTTATGTAAAATTTAATAAAGCCTAGTAGGTCGAGTCACTGGAGTGAGTTAGTAAAACGATTACAATATGGCTTTTTATGTTTAAACTTTGGATTGAAAAAGAATTGCCACATCAGGAACTTATAGCTGCTTCAAAACAAAGAAACTGACTTTCTTGCACAATTTTGAGTGATATTTAAAGAAATCAACTCCATAAAAACTACATGTAACCCCCCTCCCCCCCCCCCCCCAAATCCCCCATCCCACACACAACAACAACAACAACAACCCAGTATAATCCCACTTAGTGAGGTCTGGGGAGGGTAGTGTGTACGCAGACCTTACCCCTACCCAGGGATAAAGAGGCTGTTTCCAAATAGACCCCCGGCATCCTTCCCTCCAAGAACTTCCCACCTTGCTCTTGGGGAGACTCGAACTCACAACCTCTCGGTTGGAAGTGGGGGTTGCTTACCATCAGAGCAATCCCTCTTGTCTTCCATCCCACACACACAGAAAAAAATAAATACCAGAAAATATGACGCTTCTGAATTCCAGAATAAAGGCGCATTTAATACTAAGTAAGCCTTGTATGAATAAGATAGGCTACAAACTTAGTTTCAAAGTCCTAACTCCTAAATATTAGTTATCCGAAATAGTAATCTTTGTATAATCTAGGGTTCATTGTATAGTTCCAATAAATTAAATTACTTGTTTACTTACCTTTTTTGTTGTTTATATATTTCACATTAGTTATGACATTATTGTGATTCAACATCATATAGAATATTTTCGTCTCCTTTTTCGAATGAAGTGTTGCAATTAATCGGACCCATTTAAGTTTTTGGATGAGGTTTACAATTTGGTTTTAACAATGAAAGAAGACCATATTTAGAGTACGTAGTTATTTAAAACTCCATATTTATCTCAATTTAATGGGAATCTTGATGTAATTAAGGCTATTTTTGTCTACTGATATTATATTCGTGCTTTTATAATAATATAGATTAACCATCTCTGAACGACCAACCTTTAGCCCTTCGTAGAACACATGTTTCTAGAAGCCCTTGGAAACGATAATTTGTTTTCTTAATGCAGCTTTTCCTTTTTTATCCTATACGCCGAGGGTCGATTGGAAACAGCCTCTCTGCCCTTTCGGGCAGGGGTAAGGCTCGTCTACATATTACCCTCCCCAGACCCCACCTGGTGGGAATATACTGGGTAGTTGTTGTTGTTGTTGTTGTTGGCCTCCTAAAGTTCTGGCTTCGTCTGTTTGTCCTACCTGCATATAGTGTTTTTCATGAAATTTCCGCAATGAGAGCGTATTTGATGAGGAGTAATTCTCTGATATTTAGCATTCTATCCTCTGGTTTTGTTGGTACGTGTAGTGTTACAACTTTACCCCTCTCCCGCTGCAGGAATTACTATTGACATTTTTCATGATTGGTGTTCTGTTAGTCCTCTTTCTAAGAAAGCCTGATTAATGACTTCAAGAATTTTACTGCCATATCAGCTGAAATTTAGTTGTTATAGTAAATTTTGGTGGGGTGGTTGTTCAGTCTCAATATATGGTTTGTCTGCATTACATATTTGGCTGGGTTCAGAAAGCTGATGTATCATTTTGCGTTTAGCTTGCTGGAGGACGATCATTATGTAGTTCGGGAAAAGGAAGAAGCAATCAAGGGCCTACAAAGTATGGTTTCAGCCTGGTTAAGGGGAAAGCTAGTCATCCCATGGAGGATTTCCATGTTGCTAAGTTCGTCCAGTTGCAAGGACGTGAACTAGGACTTTTTGCTATTTATGATGGCCATTTGGGAGATAGCGTTCCTGCCTATTTACAGAAGCATTTGTTTTCCAATATCTTAAATGAGGTAAATTGTGGTTTTAGGTAGATCAGCAAAAATAAACTTCTACGATTTGTGAGAATTGCTTGGCTCGTTGTGTTATCTGTGTTTTAAGTAAGATAATTTACTGGGGGCATACAATGATGGCTATGTCGTCGATTTTCATTCAAACATAGTCTAAACATGCTTCCTATTTCTCCCCGTTCTATACCTTGCATATGGTGGTTCTTTATTGAAAAATGCTATTGGTGCCAGATCATTCAGCTCAAAATTGGTCATGGAACAAATCGCAGAAGCTATAGTTTTGTTTAGAGATCAACTCAGATATAAGGGTGTCACCAAGAACAAACTCCTAATGCGTTACTTTTGACATTAAACGCATCAAATGCGTGATAGTTTAATCTTGGGCAGCTTTATTTCTTTACTTACAAATAAAATGTTGGGGTTATTGTTTTACTTTTAGGTGTTAAGCGGCGGCGGTTGCTTTGAGTTTCTCTCACCTTTTACATTTAAAACTTCTAGGAGGATTTTCGGAATGACCCTCATAGGGCAATCTTAAAAGCATATGAGAGAACAGATCAGGCTATTCTTTCACACAGTCCTGATCTTGGAAGAGGTGGCTCTACTGCTGTGACTGCAATTCTTATAAATGGTCGTAAGTTATGGGTAGCAAATGTTGGAGATTCCAGAGCAGTACTTTCTAGGAGGGGTCAGGCCATCCAGCTATCAATTGATCATGAACCAAACACTGAGCGAGGCGACATTGAAAACAGAGGTGGTTTTGTCTCCAACATGCCAGGTGCTTCTCATATGCTGTGTTTTTTTTTTTCCTTTTATAAGTGCTGACATGACTTGCTCCTGTGGATATAATAGTAGTGTTGTTTTCTCTATTCAATGTATCTTTTAGTACAAGTTGAAAATGGCTTGTATCAATTAGTTCTTTAAGTCTTCCTAACTTGGTTCATACGTATATAGTACCTTAGTCATAGGCCTGTATGGTCCCTCTTCACTTATTCTTAATAAAATAGATAATACCATTTATTTTTGTGTAATAAGATTTCCTTTTTTTTTTTTGGGGGGGGGGGGGTGGTTTAACTTTCTGTTATTCCGGAATCCACTGGACTGACTAATCTAGATTCATGCCCTAAGCCCCATTTAAGGGTGAAGCACTCCCTACTAGGAAATTCTCTGTTCTTAGGGGCTCGAAACAGAGACTTGGGTGGATTAGTGCCAATTATCTGCTTCTAATAAAAACCAATGATATTTAGTTTAATATCTCACACCTAATTTATGTGATACTTCATCTTTCGTTGTTAGAGCTCATGATTAGGAGTCCAAATTTTTGTGGTTTTATGTGATTGAAGATATTTGCTAGTGTTTTCGAGGTTAATGTGGAAAAGTCAGAGTTTTACAGTTGATATCATAACTAAATTGTAATGCAAACTGTTTGGGTTTTTTCCTGAAAATTGCTCTAATAATTGTAATTAGGATGATGTTTGAGAATTTACCTGCTATTAACTCACTTTTGAACGTAAATATTGCTGATGATAAAAAACACTTCATACGGGTTTGTTAGAAGAGGAGGAATAGACAATCTTAGTAGTTGGACTAACTGTACACAATCTTTCTGTGACAAAAAGCTGAGGAAATGGCAGCTGCGCGCAAGAAGTAACCGAGTAAAGCATAAAGGGACAGGAGAACTGGATTCTGGATAATAGCAATTTTGTCTGCAGAGTAAATGAAAAATGCTTCATGAGTTGGACTGTGAATTGCATGTTAAGCTTTCTTTGATTCACTGTTTCTCCAAACATCATACGAGCTAATAAAAACATAGAAGTGTGTTAACGATATATGTTTGCCGAAGTCCATTTACCAAAATTTAGAAATAGTTGTTTACAATTTACTCGGTCGGTTACAGCTGGTCCTGCAATTTCTGGCCCGTTAACGAAGTCTCTATTTGGGTCAAGATCTCTAGCTAGGAAGGACTCTCCCTGCCGAATTTGACGTCCAAGTTTGAAGCCTTCTTTCACCCCTTCCAGTTTTTTCCACCCCTCACCAAGCACCACCAAAGTAAAGTCACCAGTTTCAAAATGGAAGCCTCTACTTCTTGAGTGTGAGGTGTCGGGTCAAAGCCGATTTTGCCGTGCTCTTTGTGGGTGTGTGGACTATGTGTTGATTGTGGGAGCTACTTTTACATTTTCTACATCGACATGTCTGGTCCAGTTACATTACCTGATGAATATACAATAATCAAAACTTTTGGTGAAGATGAGCCACTGACATGAATTTGTTTCGAACAAACATGAAGTGTTTTTTATGCACAAGTTAGGTAACTGGGAAATAAATTAGATGAAATAATTGGTGGTTGATGTTTTTATTCTAGAGAATGATTAGTGATCTCTTTACAGAACAATTACAGAGGGTTCTTTTAATAGGTTATGTACTGTGAAGTTCATTTGCAAACATTGTGTTTGATTAAAAAAGATGGGTCTGCCTGCCCTTTGAGTGTTGGAGTGCGGAAGCGGGCTAATGACTTAGATTGTCAAATTTTATAGTGGTTTATTATGTGTTAGTGCACGAAGGGTCTGAGACTATCTTTGGTATGGGTTGAGGAACTAATAATGAATAGAGCAGAAGTTCTTTACTAACAAGAGCAGAAGAACCACTTCCGACTAAGTGCAATAAGTTTTCTTCCAAGAAGAAATATTCCAACTGCAATGCTTGAAGCAGAAGGTGGTAGAAAGGAGTTTAAATTTTTTAATTAATTGGAATGACAAGAGAATGTTGGCCTCATGGAAGGAATCTCCACAACCATGATGTTGAGAATTTGAGTCACCAATCACCATGGGGTTGGTGGTGGGAATGGGACAAACCACTGTTGTTCTTGAGGGGGTCTGCGCGATTAGTCCTTATCAATAAAAAAAGAATAATAATAAGAAGAATGATTTAACTAATCAGAAAGCCCCACATTTGTTTCTCTTCACTAGACATTTGGTTTAGAGGCTATCAAAGAGATTTGAAAAATGGGAGAAGGCTTGAAATATTTAAGATCTTCTGATACCATGTAAAAAGAAATGGATTTTGGACCTAACTTAACCTCAAAGAAGCTAGCAGATGAGGCGAGGAGCCGAAGACCATAAAATGAGACAACTGCCCTTTTTTTTGATGACCGAGAAATCCATCTGGGGCCCATCCTTTGGACCAACCGCAAAAATTCTAAATTCGGTGGATAATGGGCTCGCTCGTCTACCCTTCTCCATTTAGATACCAGGCTTTGCGTTGCATAGAGTGGGGGCTTGAACCTGTGACCTAAGACAATGAGACAACTGCCCTTTCCTTCAAATTCTTTTGAGAAAGTCTTTTCCTCTCGCTTTTAAACCTTTATAACACCAGGTGCTTGTTCTGATTAATGATTTGATATCTACCGCTTGTGGCTCACCGAAAATATTCTTTTTTGATCGATAGACTTCCTTTATATAGTTGCATAAGCTGGTCAGTATTTTTTTTTTTTTGGTTGTAGAATTTGACCATGTGTCAACTATCTTTTTTCGTTTATCTGATATGATGTTCTGATCTAAAATATCTCATCTCACTGTTGCTAGTTCACTTGTGCTTTGTGGTGAAAGGGAGAAAAAAGAAAGAATATAGTGATCTAATATCTTTGTTTAAAAAGCTACTCGTAGCTAGAGTTAGAAATCACAAGAGTCCTTCCGGGTGCCGTACATCCAAACCAAACGGATTTGATCTAGACTTAAAAGGTGTCTCAAGTATTGTTGTATTTTGAGATTGTTAATGACCTGCTTATTATATATATACTATATATAATCTCAGGAGATGTTGCCAGAGTGAATGGCCAACTAGCTGTATCTCGTGCTTTTGGGGACAAGACTCTGAAATCACACCTGAGCTCTGATCCTGATGTAACAAATGCTGATGTCGATGGGGATACAGATATCCTCATACTTGCAAGCGATGGTCTATGGAAGGTTCGGTTTGCTCCAACATTCTCTCTATCCCTTCCCATTCTGGCACTCTGGTGCAACTTCTTGTTTTCTTGCTTCTGATTTCGGATTCTTCAGGTAATGTCTAATCAAGAGGCAGTTGAAATTGTGAGGAAAGTCAAGGACCCACAGAAGGCAGCCAAGCAGTTAGCGATCGAAGCACTGATCAGAGAAAGTAAAGATGATATCTCGTGCATTGTTGTCCGATTTAAGGGGTAAATCCACGAGATTTATTCCCGTGTGCAGTATATATATATATATTTATTAGAGGGGTATTTGTTAGACGGGGCGTGATTTATAGACTGACAGTAGCTCGAAGTCTCAGATAAAGTATTGAAGTGTTACCTGGAAAGAGATTATATCTGTTCCTCTTCTCCCCACTCTTGTAATATTCATGTTCTTTACTCGGGCTGTGTGGTTGTTATATGTTGATTTATTCAGCTAGTAGATTCTCAGCATCAATTTTCTTCACTTGCTTGAACACTCCATTGTTGTAATGGCGAAAATGAGCAAGTTTTTTGATGGTGTAGTTGGGACATTCTAATTTTGCAGAAAGCCAATTACTGTTTTGTCAAACACCAGAGTGAATAGGGAATGGGACTCAAACGACAATTTGGTACGCCCCGTTGATGAGCCATGTTGGCCACTCTAACGGGGAATTGAGAACTACCACCTGAATGAACACCTCAGATCAGACAAAGTTTACATGCACTCCATCCAATCAATAAATGCTCGATATGTGGTTGCATATACAAGTGTACAATGGTGAAGAATGAAGCCATGCAGTCATAGCATGATGTTTCCACGTTGGAAGTCAACTAGTAATAGGTTATGAAGTTTCTGATCTTAATGAAATCATTTTTACTTGGTGAGCCTTATAGCTTATGGTTTTTCATGATTGACTTCGACAACTATCTCCTTCTTGTATATATATATATATATATATATATATATATATAAATAATTCTAATCACATTTGTTAAAACAAAAAAAAAAGGAGGGGGGGGGGGGGGGGTGCAACTGCCATAGTTACACACTATCAAGAGACCGGTAATAGCTAAATTTCTTTGCCTTTTTTATTGGCTTCGTTATGTAACAACATATTGGATTTTGAAAATTGAACCAATTAAGTGAAAGTTTGTTTAGGTAATATATGTCATGGGGTTCAAAAACTATTATTTGTAGCTAGTGAGAATTGAACCGATGACCTTATGTAGATTTTGAACCTTCTTGACCAATAAACTATACTTTTGGATTGTGTTAAATGTGTTCAAAACTTAATATATAAATGTAAAAAAACATATTCTGCCTTATATATACAGTATAATTTTTCGGTGAAGGATGTTTGGCTGAACACCCTTACGCCCCTAAATCCGCCCCTGATGAGTCAGGAAAACTAGACCAAGTGTATATTGTCACTCTTGATGAAGTGGTTAAATTTTATTTACCTAACGTCACTTTTGCCATAGCCATGTTCACGGATGAAGTCACAAAAAAAGTTAAGCTTTCGATAAAATTCAGTTACTTTGGCTCAAGCTATATATTAATTTATATTAAAAAATTTACTTCATACATATGAGTAATAGATTTTGGGGTCCAAGTTTACCTTGTGATATAGCAAATAAACTAGCTACTTCACCAACTCCAACGTACCTTTGATTTAGTTCTATAAAGAAAAACAAAATTCAGTCACATTCTCGGTATTGATTGAGAAAGCTTTCAACCACTTGATCATATGACAAATTACATGAAGCATTATTGTTACAATTTTTGTAGGTGTGGCTGCCTCTAGACTGGATTCATATTGGAACAATCATCATAGTCAAGGCTGAGATTGGATTGTCAAATACATCATATTTAATTGAAAGTCCAGCTTTTTAATAACACTAAAAAGAGAAAAGAAAGTGAAAATTCGGAAAAGTAAATAAAGCTTTTTTCTTTATGAATCAAATAAAAGGCTGATATTAGGTAATTTAGCGAATGCTTTTCCGATAGAAGTTGCCTTATTTACCTCCATCTATTATCAAGTTTGGATGGCATCATCAAAAATCAATAAATAAAGTTTTTAAAAAAGTTTATGATTCTACGCGCAATATAATATTCTTATGACTATAAGATGTCATTAAAAGTAAAATAAGAAGTTCTAAATTAAATTATTTACAAATAAAAAAGTGTTATTCTTTTTAAAATAGATCAAAAAAAGAGTGCGCATCAAATATTCATATTTTCAATGTGTTGCTAATGTTATTTTTGAAGAAAAAAAAAAGGAGACAAGCTAGCCTACTACAATCATATACAAATAGTAGATTAGTTAAAATCATATAGACATGCACATGCCTGCATATTTATAGGAAAAATAAAAATCTTGATGTATGAGTGATTATTTAATTCTAGCTTTAGTTCCTATGATATTTGACTTATCGCATCTAACCTTTAATTAAACAGAACGTTGATTTTACTCCAATCATCAATTTGAGCCCTCTACTTTTTTTTATCTAGCCTGATAAAGCAAGAAATTCTACTTTTTTTTTGATATTCATCTGATGCTCGGTATTTATATTAGAGCCCGATATATCTAGATTCACGATGTGTAGAGCATTATTCGGGGGAACAATATTACTGCACACATATGCTTGTTAACTTAGTTTTCTTCGAAAGATTATTTATCCTTAATTCTGGATCTCTATACCATTTGTCATGTTGTATGGAAATAATATCATTTTTAATAGGGCCATTATTTCTTTGGTTAGAATAATAGTCGGACTTGCAAATGAATTTAGCCTTCACCATTGGTTTTTAGCAACACGTTTGTACTGTTTCAAAAAGTTTGAAAAATACAAAATCTGGAAATTAAGAAGGTGAAGTTTCACGTCCTCTCTTCGTCCATATACCATAATTATCCTTTTCTCAAAATTTTAGTCTTTTTCAGTTTTTCCCTTTCTTTTATTTTTAGAAAAGCCCAAATCATTTCTTAAAAGACACCTTTTTTTGAAAAGAGAAGACACCTTTTCGGATGAGGAGTTTCTTTTAATTTAAATTTATAAGTAAGATCATTTAGGATATTTAAGAGAACATTTAAGTAATTTAACTTTTTAACCAAGGGCTTCGCAATATTTTATATATATATATATATATATAATAGAAGAACAATATTGCAGAGAAAGAGAGCGAAAATTCTTATTGGATTTTAGGATGATTTACAATAGGGTAAGACCCTTCTATTTATAGGGGAAAATGACTTAGCCACAAAGTAAAACTCTCTACAAGATAGACATTCAATCTAAATAGATATCTATTCATTACACTCCCTTTGAATGTCTACTCAATAAATAATGTGCCTCGTTAAAACCTTAACTAAAATAAAATCCAATAGGAAAAAAAATTCTAGAAAAGGAAAAAGAGTACACATATCTAATCATACGCCTTTTGGTTGCCTCGTTAAAAACCTTGCAACGAAAATCCAGTGGGACAAAACCTTGTAAGGAAAAAAGAATGCAACACGCATTAGTCCCCCCTGATGAGAGCATTATTTCACATCCTTAAGCCTTCACATCCCAATCTTGTGTATTAGCTTCTTGAAGGTTGACGTCGATAGAGATTTTATGAACAAATCAGCCATGTAATCACTTGAACGAATCTGTTGCACATTAACATCACCATTCTTTTCAAGATCATGTCTGAAAAATAACTTTGGTGAAATGTGCTTTGTCCTATCTCCTTTTATGAATCCTCCCTTTAATTGAGCTATGCATGCTGCATTGTCTTTACACAAAATTGTGAGCAGTTTGTCACACTTCAGATCACATTTGTCTCGAATAATATGTATTTTAAACCTCAACTACACACATTCTTGACTTGCTTTATGAATAGCAATTATCTTAACATGATTAGATAAAGTAGCCACAATTGATTGCTTAGTCGATCGCCAAGATATGACAGTGCCTCCACAGGTAAATAAACACATCGTATGTTTGAGATCAAACCTTGTATGGTCAGATAAATACCCAGCATCAGCATAACCAACAAAATCGAGACTACAATTATTTTCATAAAATAAGCCCATATCGTAGTCCCTTTTACATAATGCAATATGTGTTTGATTCTATTCTAATGTCTCCTTGTGGGAGCAGTGCTATATCTTGCTAAGACATTAACTGAAAAGGTTATGTCAGGCCTTGTAGTATTATCAAGATACATTAGTGCACCAATTGCACTAAGATATCGTAGTTCAAGACCAAGTAGCTCATTATTATTTTCTTTAGGCTGGAATGGATCCTTATTTACATCAAGCAATCGAACAACCATCAGATTACTTAATGGATATGCTCCATCCATGTAAAACCGTTTTAATACTTTTTCTATGTAGGCAGATTGATGAATAAAAATTTTGTTTGCCAAATGTTCGAGTTGCAAATCAAGACATAATTTTGTCTTTCTGAGATCTTTCATCTCGAATTCCTTCTTTAAATAATCAATTGCCTTTTGGAGTTCTATAGGAGTTCCAATAAGGTTTATGTCATCAACATATACGATAAGTACAACAAATTTTAATGTTGTTTTCTTTATAAAAATGCATGGACAAATGACATCATTTATATAGCCTTCCTTTAATACTCACTAAGATGATTATACCACATTCGTCTTGATTGCTTTAGACATACAAAGATCTTTGCAATTTGATTAAAAATATTTCTCGGGACTTTGAATTATTTGCTTTATGCATTTTGAATCCCACGGAAATTTTCATGTATATCTTATTATCACGTGAACCATAAAGGTAGGAGGTAATCACACCCATTAAATGTATGTCAAGCTTTTCATGGACAGCAACACTAATGAGATAACGGAACGTTATAGCATCCATAACAGGTGAATATATCTCTTCATAATCGACACCAGACCTTTGTGAAAATCGTTGTGCAACAAGGCGTGCCTTATATCTTTGTACCTCATTTTTTTCATTCCTCTTGCATACATGATCCATTTATAACTAACATGATTAACACCATTAGGTGTTTGGACTACATGCCCAAAAATATCATATTTTGCAAGTGAATTCAACTCAGATTGGATTGCTTCTTGACATTTTGGTCAATCATGTCTTTGTCGATATTCTCCAATAGATTGAGGTTCAACATCATCACTATCTTGGATAATTCTAGATGCAACATTATATGCAAATACATAATCCACAACTATATCCACTCGATTCAAATTTGTCTCAATATCAATTGGATTTATTGATAGTTCCTTATTTTCTTGAGTCTCGGGCTCAGTGGTTTTTTCATGAATCTCAAAATTTATTAAATCGTGAATTTCTTCACGAGATTATTTCGTAGTGTCATTTTGATAATTTATTTTCTTTTTTTTAGGATTTCGATCCTTAGAACCTAATGGGCTGCCACGTTTTAGGCGTATTTTTGACTCATTAGCTATGATACTAGAAGATTTTCCAATAGGGACATCAATATGGATTGAAATATTCTCTGTAGGGATATGTGAATTTATTATTCTTTTTAAATCCATAAATGCCTTTTACATTTGATTTGCTAATCTCTACAAATGGATAATCTTTTGCACCTCTTTTTCACAAATAGAGGCACGCAGATCAAGATGAGATAATGATGAATTTTTCCACAAAATATTTCGTTTGGTTTCACCAACTTCTCTCCCTAATTTTGGGAAACGTCTCTCATCAAATCGATAGTCTGCAAATCGAATAGTGAATAAATTTCCAGTTAATGTTTCAAGATAGTAAATAATGAAGGGCGATTCAAACCCAACATATATTCCTAACCTTCTTTGGGGACCCATTTTGGTGTGATATGGTGGTGCTACAGACACATATACTGCGCATCCAAAATTTTTTAAATGGGATATATTAGGTTCATGACACAAAACTAATTGCAATGGGGAATATATATGATAATTTATCGATCTGAGATGAACTAGCATTGCTGCATGCAAAATGACGTGACCCTAAATAGAAATGGACAGTCTCATTTTCATGAGTAATAGTCTTGCTATCAATTGCAGACGTTTAATTAAAGACTCCACAAGACCATTTTGAGTGTGAACATGAGCTACAGGACGTTCCACTTTTATCCCAATTGATAAGCAATAATCATTAAATGCTTGGGATGAAAACTCGAAAGCATTATCAAGTAGAATAGACTTAATTGGATTATCGAAAAATTGTGCATGCGATCGAATTATTTGTGCCATTAATTTTGCAAACGCGAGGTTGCGAGATGACAATAGGCACACATGGGACCATCTAGAAGATGCGTCTATTAAGACCATAAAATATCTAAACGACCCACTAGGTGGGTGAATAGGTCCACAAATGTCCCCTTGTTACATTCCCAAAGCGCAAGTAATTCAATTCCAACCTTTGTTGGTGATGGTCTAATAATTAACTTGCCTTGATAACAAGAAGTGCAAGAAAATTCATCATTTAAAAAAATCTTTAAATTCTTTAATGTATGTCCATTTTAGTTTTCTATGATTCGTAGCATCATAATTGATCCAGGATGTCTCAATCGATCATGCCAAGGTACAAAAATATTAGATTCAATAGCCTTTTGGTTTATGGTGGAATGTGCCTCAATTGCACTGATTCTTGTCCAATACAGTCCACAAGATAAGGATATGAACTTCTCAATAACTCATTTATAGCCAGAGACATTTTTAGTAATGATGAGATATTCACGATTTATTCTCATCTATTGTCTCAATATGATATTCATTTCGGTGGATATCTTTAAAACTCAACAAGTTCCTTTTGGACTTGGAGGAGAACATTGCATTCTCTATAATAAGTATTGTTCCCTAAGGCAGAGTTATAGTAGCTCTTCCAGAGCCTTCAATTAATTTACTACTATCAGATTTTGTAGTAACATCTGCCTTATACATATTTAAATAAGAGAAATATCTCATCTCTTTGAATATTGTATGTGTTGTGCATGAATCAACTAAACAAATATTTTTATAATTGTACTTTGATCCAAGTTTTCTTTGAGAGATATCGATTTGCTTCACATGGTTGGACATACAAAAGAAATATACAAATAAATAATAGCATTTTTAGAGAAAATAGGAAGAAAACAAAGTTAACCCAATAATTCAATAATAATCTTTTAATACAATTTCGAGCAAACTCTCAATATGATACGAATAACTACGATACTATATAATATTGTAATTTATTGGATTCATTTAAATGGACATGCATGTGTAAAAAAAATAGAAATTTGATCATAGCTAATATATTGTTAAATTTAATGTAAATCGTAATGCTATCATCACAAGAGATTGCGCACCTGATGCCTACTGTTAGAACGAACAAAATAATATACCTATCATTAGGGGTGTACATAGACCGGGTTGGTTCGAATTTTATAATTACCAAACCAAACCAATTGTTTCGGGTTATTAAATCTAAAGACCAAACCAAACAAATAAATTCGGGTTTTTCAATATCGGGTTTTCTCTGGTTTTTGCGGGCTTTTGGGTTATTCGGGTTTTCTCGATTTTTCCAGTAAAATCTTCGTAGAACAAAATATATAGCGTATGCTCAAAATATTTCTTTAATCCTAGTAAGATACAACTATATAAAGTATTTTTCAAGAAAATAATACAAAATATGAGATATGTCATGACTCATGACATTATCCTAAAATATTCAACAATAAAAAATAATAAATTATGTACTATAAACATTGCTAATTAAAAAGTAATAATAAAAATAAACATAATCTAAAAGCACTAATTCATGCTAAACTAGATAGACTAATGATGGGGTATTAATTATATGCCTAAAAGCTAAAGAAAAATAAAAATCGGTCATGTATTTTTATCTAAATTATTGCAAAATAAAAAATAGACATTTAATACATTCCCGTTCGTAATATTAAATTGAATGTCTTTTGTTAGATTAGTATTGTTTTGCTAGCATTATTTAATTTACTAATATTAATGGCTATAAAACTTATTGGAGCATTCAAAAGTTCTAAATCATACCTTGAAATAATACCTTAAAAGATAAAATTATGAAAGTTTTTAAGAAATATTTATAAATTACATTATAATAAGTATATTAATATATTAAATATATCTAAAATTTCTATATATGTAATGTCGGGTTGGTTTGGTTTCGGTTTGACTTTCTTTAGTTAAAACCAAACCAAACCAATTATGGTCGGGTTTTTTTTTCCAACACCAAACCAAGTCAAACCAAACCATAGTCGGGTTTTTTTTTACGGTTTGATTCGGATTATCGAGTTAGTACGATTTATCGGTTTTCTTTTTACACCCCTACCTATCATATAGCATTTATATGGGATGCTACTGTTTGTTGTTCAAAAAGAAAAAGAAAAGAAAGTACGTAACTCATTTCCAATTCTCTTGTCCATAGGTAGTCTCTTGTACACATTGACCATAAACTGTTAATACTTAGTTGTTGGCACAAGATTAATATAAATGGAGGACTATGTTCAATGAATTTATAATACAAGTATAAATACTGCAATATGATGAAATAGCAAATTTAATCAAAACGAAATAATATTATTTCATAAAATGAATAATACAAATTGATACTAATGACTACTATTTACGTAAAAAACTATCATTACATGATGTTTATTCACAATCTAATACAAATAAGCAAAATAAAATAAAATCAAACTATTCAATTTTATTTAACTACAGATACATCACCGATCAAATGGTCTATTTTTCCATCAGGACGCTCAAAGAAGTCTGCCACATCTAAGTGGGTAATATCAAATTCATTATCATAGACAAAATTAGCTTCAGGACCTTTATTCCTTAGAGGATGCTTGATAAAGCTCAACCAAATGTCTTGACACACGGCAAATATTTTCCCAATGCCATTTCCACCGCAATGATAACATTTAGTTTCTGAACTATTTGCTTTTGACTTCTCATCTTTCGCTTTCTACTTTTGGCGGTTATTTCTCTTTGGGGGATAATTAACACCAGAATAATATTTTCCTTGTCTAGTGCCACGACCACGACTATGACCACGACCACAAATAGAGTCACGGCCCTTTCCACACTTAGCATAATGGGAATACACCTCATTAACTTCAGGCAATGGTGTAGACCTAGTGGGTCAATTTTTGTGATTTCTCATGAGTAAATTGTTGTTTCGTTTAGCCACAAGGAAAAGAGAAATCAACTTAGAGTACTTCTTGAAACCTTTCTCTCTGTACTGCTGTTGCAGGACCATATTGGAGGCATGAAACGTTGTAAGCATTTTTTCAAGCATATCATAGTCAGTAATAGTATTTCCATAGAGTTTCAGTTTAGAAGTAGTTTTGAACATCGCAGAATTATATTAAGAACAGACTTAAAGTCTTGGAGCCTCAGATGAGCTCAATCATATCGTGCTTGTGAAAGAGTGATCAACTTTAAGTTGTCAATATCTTTCCTTTAAGCCATTCCACAAAATAAGTGGGTCTTTGACTGTGAGATATTCTATTTTCAACCCTTCATCAAGGTGATGCCGCAAGAAAATCAAGGCCTTAGCACAATCTTGGGTGGATGCTTTAGTTTTGTCTTTAATGACATCTCCAAGACACATTGCATTTAAATGGATTTCAACATCCAACACCTATGTCATATAATTCTTGCCTGAAATTTCAAGGGCAACGAACTTTCTTTTCATAATGTCAGTCATAATTAAAAGAGGAGAAAAGTTATACCTTAATCTTCCCAAAAGCTTCTTGAGACGGTAGAGTCTCGTGCTGATAACGTGTAATGAAACAATAAAAGTAGAAGAACAATATTGCATAGAAAGAGAGAGAGAGAGAGAGAGAGAGAGAGAGAGAGAGAGAGAGAGAGAGAGAGAGAGAGAGAGAAATTCTTATTAAATTTTGGGTTGATTTACAATGGGGTCAGAACTCACTATTTATAAGGAAAAAATGACTTAGCCACAAAGTAAAACTCTTTACAAGATAGACATTCACTCTAAATAGAATATTAGAATTATTTACTAAGCATTAAAAACATATCTTTTATAATCATCAGTTTTTAAAATTTTTTAATTTGTAATTGAAAATTATGCCTTCGGTTACATTTTGTATAAAGACTAATTACTATTATTTTAAGAGAATGAACTTAGACATAATTTTAAATAATTCTTTTTGAGATATTAAAACTATTTTTGTCTCAACATAGTTTTTTTAAGGACACACTATGTATTCAATGAGCTCAATTTATTCCTATACCGTTTTTAGAGTTTGTTTTAACGTTCTAATTCTATTAAATTTCTGTTTCTGTTTTTTCAGAAAATTTATTGTTTTATTAATTTTAGAGCAATACAAATTCAATAACAATGAATGCAAATGCTTGAAAGCACAACCGTATGTTGACTCATAGACCTGCCAAATACACTTAAAAAAAGCTAGAATGTGGTGACGGTAACCCAATACTATGGATATAGAAAAAGTGACGGATTCAAAATGTGTGGTCAAATCCGCTATATAGAGTAGTTGTCTTTCTCCACATATATAGGATTGACCTTGCGAAATACCTAATGTGTGGTTGAATCCTCTATGGAAATAGAGATAGAGCCTCTATTAGAGATGTGACAACTTTGAATTACAGCCTCAGGGTATCCAAAAACATAGAAAAGTAAGAACGGAACACTCGTACAAAAGAGAAACTAGTTAGCAGCTCAAAAGAACCTCATCTAGTAACTTGATTTGGAAATAAAGCAACGAGTGGATTGCCAAGATTCTGCGTTGAAGAGTTTGTTTGACCAAAAGATATTAAAATTTTTTTGATTAAATTAATTAATGATAATGAAGAGATAAATTTTAATCAAGCATAATTAACTTCAGATCTGAAAATGTATAGCAAGCTAATGAATGAAAAAGTAAGAACAATTCATCTTTATTGATGTTACTATCTCATCTTTTATGAGACAGGGAGAAAAATCCGTTTACATCCTTTACAAAAAGAAATTGTAGGAGAAAGAGTAAAGAGGAAAAGTTCCACTATTTTTTTCGAGATTTCCCCTTCGATATATAGTTCTAGGATCTTTGTTGTGTTCTTTGATTGATATACCTTCACGCAATGGTCTTTTCTATTATTTTTTAATATCGTTTTCGACTTAACATACACTATCGATGCTTAGAGTGAGGTTGGTCGTGGTGCTTCTCGCTATTTTGCCACTTAGGCGGGGTCCTGACTTGGTCGACCGCTTCAGTCAGATTTTGACCTATACAGTTAGTCCATCCGTCTGTTGGGGTTTTTTCTTGGTGGTCTCGGCGGGGGGACTTTGTAATCTTGAAGACTAGGAGAAATCTGATTGTTCATGCCTTGGGCAAAGTTTTTAGATCGAGGCAATGGCGCATTGTTTCAATGATGCCTTTGGATTGTTGTGATCATTCGGAATCGAAATGTTGCTTGATTTGGAACTTTGTCTATGGTTACTGCTATTATGACACATGTTTCCTAGGGATTGAATCGTTTCATGCCCTATCAGTTTTGATTGGCGACTCTTAGGTTTCCCACTTGGGGCATTTATGTACCTATAAATAAGGGAAAAACACCATTCTATTGGCACACTTTCTTGATTTTGTTGAAAGAATTTTGTGAATCTTCATCCTCTCCGATACTTCAGATTTTTGATTCTCTCCCGTTGGCCAGGAATTGACATCTCAGTGTCCCCTTTTCTCTTAGTTCATTCGCTCCATTAAATCGAGATAAATGGCTAGTAATTTCTCCCCAGCTGACAATCTTGCCATAATTCCAATGCTGGAAAATGATGTTCTTGCTCCCGGAGGAATAGAAATGGTAGAGGATGAGGGGGGTCCAACAGCGGCCAAAATATTGCCTCATCATGGAAATCTGTGGAACAATTTCCATAGTCATGCCAGAGAATAACTGAAACCTGCTTCCTTTGTTATGATTGAAGTGGGGATTGGGGAGCTGAAGGATAAATGGGGGATTCTTCACCACGTTGAGACGCTACCGCCAGCTGGAGATGATATTATACATTTCGATCACCCAGGATATTATGTGTCTATGCCCATCCTTTTATTGTCAGGTATACGTTTGCTCTCTTTCCCTTGGTGGTAGATTTTTTCCGTTTCTATGAGGTGTGTCCGGCTCAAATTTTGTTGTACTTGTATAAACTAATCCTTACACTGCTCAGGTTCGCGGAGCTCGCCGGTCAGGAGATCACTCTGAGAAACATGCACAATATATTTTCCCCTCAACTCATTCGAGGCACGTTGATCCACATGCGCCATCGAGGGACGACTAGTCTGGTGGTGAAGATGGACGACAGAGCCAACTATCATTTCAACAAAAAACTATATGTGCGAACCGAACACTTTGTGGCAGATTCTATAAGGTTCCCTGAGAGATGAAACTTCACACGTAAATTTTTGTATCCTTTGTCGGAATAATAGTCGATCGCCTTTCTTTGGGCAGTATTGAAATTTTTTTGCTTTTGCAGCCGCAAGACTACCCCCTGTGCTCGTTGATGATATCTATGAGTGGGTGAATGCCATCCTTCCTCATATGGCGGGAGTTCGCTAATGGTCATCCTTCTATGAGAAATATGGACGTAAGCCCCTTACTGGTAAGTAGTCTTGCTGCAGTTTTTGTTTTCCACTTTGCAATTTGGCTTTGTTGTTTATACGACTTTTGTCATTATTAGGGAGAGTGCAAAGGACGAGGGCTCCTCCACTTCCATTTCGTCACCCAATGTCCCATTCTCAGCCTGTACTAAGGTCTCATGTCCGACCTATGGTGAGAGCCACTCAAGTTTGATCTATGGCCGTAGCTGTGTGCATGGAAACTGTTCCTCAACTGGGGCTCTGACTCCTACTTTCTGCTCAATGTGGGAGTCTTCCCGCGCTGAGGACTGGGAAGGGCCGTCAAAAAGACGACGAGTGAAGTCCGAAATGGCTCTTTTAGGCGTGGTATGTTCAGAGGGTGGCATCCCCTTGACAGAATCTGAGACGGGGAACGATGCTAACCCGTCTGTGGAGGTAGAGCCGGTTACCATGACCAACCCGTCGATAGAGACTTTAACCATTTTGATTGACCAACATATTACTGCGACTGTGACTTGGAATCCCGAGGTCGCTGTTGCTACTTTGTGAGGGCCTTCATCTTCTGGATGGGGTTGTTCTACTTCTTCGACCACAGAAAGGGGAAATGGTGTCGCGGTCGATGATTATGAGTTTGAGTCTGACCTTAATCCTGACGATGTCAGGATGTTCGAGGAAGGCCTTACTCGTATAGTGGTGCATGGGGGAGGCTCGTCCATATACTTGAAATATCGTTGGAGATTAACCTTTCGGGGGATACAGAAGACTTGGTACCACAGTTTGACCTTTTGTGCTCTACCGTTGAGAACGAGGCTCTCCGGGACGTCCGTTATGTTGATTTGATGCATGAAGTGGTCCCTATGGGCCTCAGGGTAAGTTTCTCCTTTCTTTTATGTTCTTTCATCATTGGTGACCTTGGACTTAACCAATATTTTCGTCTTTCAGATGTACATAGTGGAGATTGAAAGTGCTCATGGGGCCGACACTCAGGACAAAATTTTTCTAACGATGATGGCGAAGTATCGACGCTATCGCTCCATGAGATGCATGAACGGCTAAGTGAGAATACCGGTGATCAATCTCTTGGTGAGGAACTGGAGAAGTGGGATCAGGAGCTGATGCATGCTATTCACAAGAATAGGGAGCCCGAGGAGAAACTTCATGTAGAGGAAGAAGTACTTGAATTAGGCAAAGAGGTCGCTATAGAGTGCGAGCATCTTCAAGCGAGGGTGTAGTCGTTGCAATCCGAGTTGGATCTTAATGTCGTTCGAGTCGAGGCTTTGATCACCGAGTTGCTGGGGAAATTAACCGAGTTGGAGAGAAAGGTCTTCGAGTTAGAGAGTGTTGAGAGTGCTTGGGCGTCGGCTTCGGCCAGAGTAGGGGCTTTAAAGGACGTTATCCATGTCCTTCAATCAGAGCAAGAGTCTGAGAGGGCGGCAACTACGCTCAGGGAGGCGAGGCTTAAAGAGCGTATTGGCAACAATGACTGAGAAACTTCAACATTGGGAGATCGGGTCACTGTTCTTGAGGCCAAAAAGGCATAATTGTTTGCCTACGTTTAATCCGCCTCTGCCGCCGTTCCTCGATATTGCATGAGCTCTGGGTTCATGCTCAAGCCCAGCCGGACATATACAAGAGTTTACGGGAAGCGTGCAATATTTCTGAGGCCGCTTATGAAGAAGTTTGGGGCGAAGGCACGAGAGGCTTGTGTTAACTTTTGTTATGATCCAGCGACTCCTTAGGCTGGTGAAGATGTTGATGCAGAGGGGAAGTTTTGTGGAGACCGTGATGAGGAGGATGGCGGTGATAGCATTGAGTAAAATAGTTATTATCTTTATTGTCCTTTCTTATTTGTCGTTGTTTATGTTGTTGACTTCTTTTCTCTTTTTTTTTTAATTTTGTACGGGATCGATCTTAGCCATGTGTAATTTGCATCAATTTGCGCAAATGTTTAAATAATGGAATTTTCATCGTTGTAAATCCTTTGTATCTCTCCCCTTTTTTCTTTACATATCTTTGACGTAAATTGTCAGATCTCGTATGGTGGATTCCTATTTTTTCAGGTAAACCAATTTTAACTGGACTAAGTAGGACTTCATCGTGAGTCCGGTTGGAGTCCCATTCGATTCGCCTGTTTGGGACGGAATTGACTGGTGACTTATTTCTTTAAGCAGATTCGTCTTTGACTCGAATGAGTTTATATAACTTCGTTTTTCTAGACAAAGTAAGTCTTGACTTAAGTCGTTTTCGTGGAATCAAACTATCGTGGACTCGGGCAAAGTTGCTTTTTTTTAATACATCCGAGCAAGGTCAAACTTGGAGTTTGTGAAGAAATCAATTTTTTAATAAGTAGAAGGAAAAAAGCACGGCGATGGTTGCAAAGGCGTTATTGGGCTCGAATGAGTTCAGACTTCCCCTTTTGCAACGGGCCTTTTCCGTAGGGATTTTATTTTGAACTAGTATCGAAATGTTAACTCGTTGCACTTCGAGCGAGGTCGAACTCTGCTATTTTGGCGATGACCCTTGGCCGTACGGGTGTTATTTCGAGATGTCGTCGAAATGTTAACCCATTATAATTCAAGCGGCGTCGAACTCTTCTTTTCTTTTTAGTGATGACCTTTTGCCATAGGGGTATTATTTCGAGCTGTCGTCAAAATTTTAAACCATTATAACGCGAGCGAGGTCGAGCCCTTCATTTCTTTTTGGCGGTGGCCCTGGGCCATAGGGGTGTTATTTTGAGCTGTTGTCGAAATGATAACCCGTTATAATTCGAGCGAGGTCGAACTCCTCTTTTCTTTTTGGTGATGACCCTTGGCCGTAGGGGTGTTATTTCGAGCTGTCGCCGAAATGTTAACCCATTATAATTCGAGCTAGGTCGAACTCTTCTTTTCTTTTTGGCGATGACCCTTGGCTGTAGGGGTGTTACAATTTTTCTATAATTTTTTAAAGGGCTTAAATCAATTTGTTTATGCATTTTTAATTATATAAATATTCAATAATTATCCCTCTTATTACTTTACGATAATTTAATCATCTAAATTCATCATTTATGTTTATACAAGTGTTCAAATATATTATTTGTATTTTTTACAATCACATATTCATTTTTAAGACTATAATTGCATATTTTACAAAAATAGCCCATACATATGAATAACTACATTATCTATATAAGAGAATGAGTTTTTATATTTTTATAATGTTAAGTTATTATTGTAAATCGTCTGCATGCGTAAAAATTATTTTTATCATTTAATTAGCTATTTTTACAAAATATTTTATTAATTAATTGGGTATCTAACAAATAGACCTTTTATTAAATTTAACATTAAGTCCAATCCGCGACAACCCAACTTAAAAGAACCCTTTTCCCGACCCAAATCTCCTATAATCATGGTCGTTGATCCCTAAAATCAACGATCCACAATCACCCTTCCCTTTTTTAACTCAAACAACCCCTAACCCTAGTAATTTGTTACAACCCACTACCCCTGAATCCCTCATCTTCTCTATTCTATCAGAGACAATCCCTAACTCTAGCATCGTCACCCCTTAAATATCCTTAATCTGTTCGATCCCCCTCTAGATATGGAGTTATTTGGTGTTTTGCTACCTTATCTAACCTATTATCTCTGCTGGTCGTTCAAATCTTGCTGTTCTCTGAAGTAACAAAGAGGTTCAACTCGGAGTTGACCTGGGCTTTCGTTTCCTTATGAACACCGCCTTGTGTTTATCACTGTTTGTGAGTGTCGTTGGTATTATGGTTGTGGTTAGATTTTTTCCTTTACCCCGCCTTGTGTTTAGATCTTTGTAAATCTGGAGTGATTTCGAGCTTATCCAGTAATTTTCTTTAGAAAAAATCTCTTGTTCTCTTCATTGTTAAAAATCTTTTCTGATTCAACCCTAATATTTTCTAAGAACTAGGATTTCACTTCGTTTTGTTTCTGCAAAAAACTTTTCTAAAGTTCCTATGTGTATGATAATCTTTTTTCTACTGGCTCTTTCATGCCTATGTTTCTCTTCCTTTGTTCGTTCAATTGTCTCACTGTTCGCTTCAATTTTTTCCCATTATTGTCAATGAAAATAGATTGACTGATTTTACTTAGGGTTCGAATTATATTTTTCCTGCTAAAATCAGTACTTCCCCGTGATTTTACCTATTTTTCTTATTTATGACTTTTAATTGGTACTACTTGCCTTATTTAGATTAATTAGTCTAATCTATGGTCTTTAGAATTATTGCTTACCTTATTTAACTTCAATCATGCCTATTGACTGATTTCGTTTTATATTCTCCCTAAATTAAGTGATATTTCCTCGATTCTGTCTTATTAATTAATTAGGTTTGGCCCTAACTGGCTGGTTAATTAATTTGCTACTTTATTTATGTGCCGTTAATTGTCCTTGCCTTATTTGTTTACTCTGCTGAATGCTATATAAACCTTCCACATTCTGATTTTAGGAGATAGAAAAACATTTACATAATCTCACCTACACAGTTACATACACACAGGCATAGAAAGACACACAAAGTTCTTGCTCTATCACAATCTTCTACTCTTTGTTTGTTACATTGTCTAGCCGGCTGGAAGCCAAGGCTAGACTTTTGGACCCTGTTTGCTTCACTCTTCTATTGCTATCTCTTATTTGGTATTCCTACACTATTGCCATTCAATTAAACCTCTGTGTTTCCTTATAATCAGCATGTTTTTCTTCTATTTAACTAAACATGTGTGTTTCCCTACTCAACATGTTTACTGCTATTCATTTTAACTATGTGTCCTATTATCAGCATGTCTACTTACCTCATTAGATATCTGTGCTTTATGTTTATTGTTCCTAATCAGCATGTTTACTACTATTCAATTAAGCCTATGTGTTCCTTGTAATCAATATATCTAATTCTGTTTAACCTTTGTGTTCAGCCTGTCTAATTATGTTTAAATAAACCTATGTGTCTTCTGCTTTTAGCATGCTTACATGATTGTCTATATGACCTATGTCTACTTGTTTCTCAACTGGCATGTTTCCTGCCCTGTTTTAAGTGTTCCCTATAACATTGTAATAATTTCCATGCTCCCAGCCCTTGCTACCCTTTTGTATATGACTGATTGATTGATCCCATCATGCTATGTCTTTGTTCAGTGTCTGTCCATATACTCACCTACTAACAACTAGAAAATAAGTTAAAACTTCGCTTGAACCTGTTTCTATCTATTATTGGATTGCTGGAATCTTTTTCCTAAGTGTTGAATGACTTTGTTTGCTCCTTACCTCGTGAAAATCTAAAACTATTTTCTTAAAACTATTTCCTGTTTTTAACTCCTACTCTTAGAACATCTAGTGTCCCGCCCCTCCAGTGTGAGTATTGCCTAGGAGTCCATGAGACTCCTCTGAACATTGCCACACTGGAGCTGGCTCTCCAGAACTTGCTCACCAAAATGTTTCTTTAAAGGTTTTTCTGGTGTGAGCATTGCCTCGGGTCCCTAAGACCCTTGGAAACGTTGACACATCAGGATACCATTGGGTGGACTATGAGAATATTGGTATGTTCATACTTAGTTGAAGGCCTAGTTCGTCCAGCTTTGCTTTTTGGGCCTATCCAGGTGCCCTATAGTTTTAGCAGTCTCGCTTATGTAATTCATTATTTATGCTTGGTTTGTAATAATAATTTCTTGTAAATAGATATTGGGGATACTAGTTCAACATGAGGGGATTCTTATATGTATGTTGTTGGGAACGAGTAAATACCATGCGTATAGAGTTTAAAATTAGCACCTGCATTTAGAAACTATGCCTATAGGTTGCTGCGATATTTGTTTACTTAAGGGCTTTAGATACCATGCCCATAAGTTTAAATCAGTTCCTGCATCTAGAAACTATGCACATATGTTGTTGAGATATTTGTTTACTTATGTGCATTTAAATACCGCGATTATAAGTTTAAAATCAGTCCTGCATTCTAGATACCATGCAAATAAGGATTAAATAAATTTCTGCATGCAAATAAGGTTTGAATCAACTTATGCATTTAGATACCATTGCTTTAAGATTTTAAACCCAATTTATGCATTTAGATACCATGTCTAAAAGGGTTTTTAACCAATTTCTGCATTTAGATATCATGTCTATAATTTTTAAATTAGTTTCTAAACCTAGACAACATGCCTATAGGACCTAATGAACCGAACCGCCTGCTTAAAAATTATTTACTAGTTTATTGCGGTTTTTATTAACGATTAGATATCATGTTCATAAGACATCTCTGATCCACGCCTAGGCAAGCTTGTAGGGCAATTAAAATTTGGAATTTATAAAACTATGCTCGTGAATTGCCCAGATTCAGCTAGTCCTAAAATTAGTAGGCAACTGATTAAGCATCTTCTGCCTCACTTTAATAAAATACTGCATATGTTCTACTTTGTGCACCTAGATATCCTGCTATATGGCTTTTAAAGTGTCTGAAATACTGTTGTTTGAGACGTGCAATTGCCTGCTTATTTGTGAGGGTAAATGTGAGCCTTTAACTGTTCCTTTATCTGACAATACTACTTATTTTTGCTTGTCACTTAGATTTTCTCCTTTTAAGCACCATAGGAAGGTCTAGATCCACCTTAACTAGAAGTCCTAAACACCTCCAGAACTATAAGTAAGGGATGGGTAATGCACGCATAGAGTACATTTAATTAGAATCGTTTAAATAAACATTAAGGGGAGGGTAATAAGGTAGTAAAGGATATGATGACATGTGCCCTAATGCTATGTGTAGCAACCAAACTTGGGGACAATTGCCAAGCATTGCACAGAAGTGATCCTATAGGCTAAATAACCAAGGACCCCCTTTACCCCTTGTTTTAAACCAATGTCTATTTGTTTAAGTTACTTTGTTTGCTTATATGACTAATTCACTTAATTCGAGTTCAGCCAGGTCCCACTGTTATGGACCTCGAGGGGTGCCTAACACCTTCCCCTCAAGGTTATTTCGAGCCCTTACCCAATCTCTGGTAATGCAAAACCGGTTTATGAGTTATTTGCTTTAGGTGCCCTAACGCACCTTAAATCCGTTAGCTAGCGACTCTTCAAATTTCATACCCAATTCCCAAAAGGAAGTGAATTGTCCCAAAGAGATGTCGAAACCCGTACTCCATGAGGAAAAGTTAGAGTTGTCATCGAAATGTTAACCCGTTATAAGTCCTAGTTTTTTGGAGAGTTTTTGGGTGTTCTCTTGGGGAGTCCCAGTTTTGTTTAACTTGTGCGCTTCCTGGGTGAGTCCCAATTTGCCTAATTTTGTCTGTATTGGATAGTGTGATGTAGGAGAGTATTGAACATTGATATCTTGTTAATGTTCTTTTATGCATATATTGGAATTTCCCTATTTAACCCCTTCATTGTTTGCCTGGATAGCTCGCCGATAGGTCATGCGAGGAACTATCCTTTGGACTTGGTGACGTCTTGATAACTAGGAATTTTGACGTGTTTCATACTCCTTCTTGCTTACACTTTGATTATAAATTCATACCAAATAGTCTCAAAAGGCTCATAATTTGTGCTTGATTCTAGGTTTGATCGACAAAGTGACGGAATGCCAAAAATTGGCTCAAAAGGAGCTGCTCAAGTACCAAAGACAAGGAAAACTCAGGACAAAAAGGCCTAGTGCGGCCGCACTACACTCTGTGTGGTCCGCACTAGGGAATTTAGAGATATGGCAAATCATGCTTCAACGCAATGCAGCCATATTTAATCTTGCTCAGTCCGTACTAAAGGTTCTGCGGCTGCATTACAATTATGTACGGTCCGCGGAAGAGAAGATCAGAGAGATGTAATTTGATAAGGATCAAGCCAGCATGGTCCGACGATCATGTTTGTGCGGACCTTATTAGAGACCTCTGCAGTCGCGGTCCATTCTGCGTGGTCTGCGGAGCCTGAGTTTAGAGAGCGAAGACTTCAAGTCCAAGAGCCTAGTGCGGCCGCAGTCCATTTTGTGTGGCCCGCACTGACCCCGCATGGATCTTTTTGTCTAATTTTCCAACTTAGTATAAATATTACAATTTTCCATTTTTAGGGTATCAGACATTTTTGAATTTCAAGCTCGTGAGAAGACCTATTGTAACCATTTTTGGCATTTTTACTTAGCTTTTATCATTGAATCTTTATATTTAGTTTAGCAATTAATTAATATGTCTTTATCTTCATCTATTTATCTGTTTTTCTCTTCAAGCATAAGTAGCTAAACCCATTAGCTAGGGTTGTGGCTCAACCCTAGTATGGGTAATTGATGGGTGTTGCAATTTAAGGCTTGATTAACTAGGGGTGTTTGTTATTTGGGTCAATTTTGTGGTTTAAATTATGAATTTGTTGTGGCAAACACTGGTTTCTGCTTAGTTGACTTGGCTCTTCTCGAGAAAGAGAGCCTAAGTCTCCAAAATTGACCTAACAAAGAATTGGGTTGGACTCAAGAGAATTGATAATCTCAACTAAAGGGTTAAACCTCGAGAGAGTAATTACCCGACTTGAACCCTAGTTGCTTGAGCGATTTGCCTACCCATTTGGTCTTGAGAAAGTCATTTGGGAAAAATCACTCTCTCTACCGAGAGATGTGAGAGTAGGTAACATCGTGGAACAATTATAGCATATTTCTCCAATCATGTGAAGCATGCCTTAGAATCAATTACCCATCAATTAGCCACCTAGGTGAAAGTCACTACCCTAATGCCCTTTTATATATTACAAACAACTTTTAGCAATAGTTGCCTAGCATAAACTAGTTGAAATTTATAATTAGTAGTTGATAATAGCAGTCATTTAAAAGAAAAACCAAAAATATGATTGGAAGTGACATTTGGAGCAATTACACAACTCTAGCCTATATAGATACTCAACTTTAATTCTAGCTCTCTGAGGAAATCGATCCCGAACAAAAATCAGGTAAAAGCTAATGCGACCCCCTCTTGCTACTCTTTAGTAATGAGGAGTTGGCTATGATCACTTTTTGTGTGAGACGAGGAAGGACACAAAGTGGTAAAAGGTACAAAAGTAAAGAAAAGGAAAGGCAATGAAAAAGATAGAAAACAAAAAGACAAAAAGAAAATCAATGTGAAAAAAGAATAAAAAGGGATTTGAGAAAAGCAAAAGAGAAAAATGTGTGGAAAGTTGAAAGAGGAGAAACGTTTTGAATTGCATGAGAAAGAGTGACAGTGTGTCACTCTAGCCCCTTAGAAAGAAGTGATATGACTCAAAGAGTCAAGAAAATTATGCCAAATGAATCAAAAGAAGTGCTTAAGGGAAGATGGAACCCACTTAGACCGAAACATTTCCTACCCTGATCCAAAGCCTTCACAATGATTCCATAAAAGCCCTATATGATCTTGAGTTGAATGAAACTTGCATTTGTGGATACTTACATGAGCAGAAAACATATGGTACTTAGAACCGGACTTGTGACCTTTCCTTGAGAGAGATGAGTGAATTCTTATTGACCTCAATTTGTGTGTAACACTCTAAAAGGTGATGTTTGCTTAGGGAGAGTTGGAGATTAGTGAGTTTGGGTTCGAAAATGACTAAAGTAATTGAAAGAGTTCTTTGATGTGTTGAGTCAACTCTTGATGCGCTTGTGTCACACTAGATCCATAGTTTTTCAAAGGCTAAATGTTGTTAATGATTCATTCGTATTGATGGCAATTGTTAGTCCCAATTGATGCTTGTTAAGGATACATTAGGATAGCTGAAAATTCTTGGATTTTCCATTAAGGGGTAGGTCTTATTTTGTTTGTTTGAGGAAAAGCAGAAGCTTAAGTTTGGGGAGTTGATTACTAGGAATTTTGACGTGTTTCATGCTCTTTCTTGCTTACGTTTTGATTATAAACTCTTACAAAGAGGATCATAAATTATGCTTGATTGCAGGTTTGATCGACAAAGTGGCGAAACCTGCAATCAAGTTCCAGACGGTTCTGGCGGTTCCGTTCTGGCGGTTCCAAATAGACATTTTTGGAATTTTTACTTAGCTTTTATCATTGAATCTTTATATTTAGTTTAGCAATTAATTAATATGTCTTTATCTTCATCTATTTATCAATTTTTCTCTTCAAGCATAAGTAGCCAAACCCATTAACTAGGGTTGTGGCTCGGGTATTTGATGGGTGTTGCAATTTAAGGCTAGATTGACTAGGAGTGTTTGTTATTTGGGTCAATTTTGTGGTTTAAATTATGAATTGGTTGTTGCAAACACAGGTTTGTGCTTAGTTGACTTGGATCTTCTCGAGAAAGAGAGCCTAAGTCTCCAATATTGACCTAACAAAGAATTGGGTTGGACTCAAGAGAATTGATAATCTCAACTAAAGGGTTAAACCTCGAGAGAGTAATTACCCGACTTGAACCCTAGTTGCTTGAGCAGATTTGCCTACCCATTTGGTCTTGAGAAAGTCATTTGGGAAAAATCACTCTCTCTACCGAGAGATGTGAGAGTGGGTAAAATCGTGTAACAGTTATAGTGTATTTCCCCGATCATGTCAAGCATGCCTTAGAAGAAATTACCCGTCAATTAGCCACCTAGGTGAAAGTCACTACCCTATTGCCTTTTTATATATTAGAGACAGCTTTTAGCAATAGTCGCCTGGCATAATCTAGTTGCAATTTATAGTTAGTAGTTGATAATAGTAGATATTTAAAGAAAAACCCAAAATATGATTGGAAGTGACATTTGGAGCAATTACACAACTCTAGCCTAGATAGATACTCAACTCCAAATTCTAGTTCCCTGAGGAAATCGATCTCGACCCAAAATCGGGTAAAAGCTATGCGGCCCTCTCTTGCTACTCTTTAGTAGTGCGGAGTTGGTTGTGATCACTTTTTTGCGCCGTTTCCGGAGCATTAACGGTTTTGGCTATTTGTTTAATTAGTTTTGTGTTTTGTTCTTCTTTCTTTCTCTGTTACTTACTTGTTTGTGATGTTACTTATGTACCAACATGGCTTTAAACAACGCTAATGACCCTCTTGGAAAAATGATAGCGGGGGAGAAGGTAGACTATCTTGAGCAAGATAAGGTGTCTCTAGCTCCTCAAGGACAACCGAGAGGCCGAATGCCAATGCAAATGCTATTCCAAATGATAATATTTCAGACCCTCCTTTACCAGCTCAAAGAGTGGCTCCGAGAGTATTACCGAACCAAGCTACACAAGTGCTATTATCCCACCCCAAATCCGAGCAGGCAATTTTGATATAGCTAATATGATGTTGACCTTACTGGAGCAGCGTGGGTACTCCACGGGTGTTGCGGATCAAAATGCCTACAAACATCTAAAGGGGTTCGTAGATACATATTGGGGGAGCAAGCAGACAAATGTATCCAAGGATGTACTGAGATTGAGACTTTTCCCATTCTGACTTCGGGGAAAGTCATTAGATTGGCTTGATAGACTCCTAACCATTCCATCACATCTTGGGATGAGTTGGCGGATACATTTATTGGCAAGTTCTTCTCATCGGTCATATGGAGGCACTTCGGGATGAAATTTTAGCCTTCAAGGAAGGGCCCGCAGAACCATCGCATGAAATTTGGAAACGGTATAGGACTATGGTGAAAGAGTGTACAAATAACGATATGACTAAGGCAATTATTCAACAAACTTTCTATCGGGAAATCAACACCACAAATCAATGCTTTGTGAACCAATTTGCCCAAATGTGACCCTACAGTCATCCATTTGAACAAGGAATTGCATTATCAAGGTCAAGCTATTGCCGAGCTCACTACTATTATGAACCAATTAGTGAAGGCGCAGTTTCAACAAGTCCAAAATCCGCGCTAAGTCAACGCCATGAAGGGTGTCAATATGCTTAAGAGAAGACAACGAGGACAATAATCTCAAGGGAATTATGAACAATATGACAATGACGGTGGTGGTTTTTCAAATGAGTGTTATGATGACCATAGAGAGTAGGTTTAATATGTTAACAACTACCAAGGCAATAACGGAAACTCTTCAAACAAACAATGGCGACCCCAAGGATATTGGGGCAATCAACAACAAGGTAGTGGCAACTGGAACAATAAAAATCAACGACAAGGTAGTGGCAATTAGAATAACAACAACCAAAACAACAATTGGGGTAACCAAAACAACAACCAAGGCAATTGAAATGGAAATTACAATAATTGGGGCAACAATAACAATCAAGGCGGGTGGAGCAACAGTGGGAACAAAGGCAACCAGGGGCAAGGCATTCAAAGGCCCCCAATGTACCAAAAATTGAGCAATCCACCCCTTTCCCTTCTCAAGGTCCTAGTTCTTCTAGAAGTGATATGGGTAGAATTGAAACTATGTTCGAGAAAATGATAAAAACGAACCAAGATTTCGATGCTCGATTGGCTTCCCATAAAACCTCTATCCAGAACTTGGAGGTGCAATTAGGCCAAATCTCTCAAGCTTTGAACACTCTCTCCAAGGGTGCTCTACTAAGTGACACGGTAGTGAACCCGAAGGTTGGGAAAAACAATCATGTGATGATGGTTACAACAAGAAGTAGGAGAGACGGTGATGTGAATGCCTCTAGAGAAAAGCAAGTTATAGATGATGATGTTGAGTTGCGGGATGATGATGGACCTTTGATTGTTGAAGATGTGGGGAATAAAATATGAACAATGATGTAAGGATTGACATTGATTAAGCCGAGGTAAAAACTCAAGATGCCGTGAACCCATCTAGGGAACACATGATTGACACACCCGAGTCGGTTGTGCCAAAAGCGAATGCACTTTTGCCAAGGCCACCTACACCTTATCCTCAAAGGCTTGCAAAGCAGAGAAATGATAATCAGTTCAAAAAGTTCATTTATATGATGAAGTGCTTGTCCATTAATGTGTCTTTGTTGGAGGTACTTGAACAAATACCGGGCTATGCAAAATTTATGAAGGACTTGGTTACAAAGAAGCGTTCTATGGATTGTGAAACTATATAGATGACTCACCAAGTTAGTGCTATAGTGCATTCAATGGCCCCGAAGTTAGAGGATCCCGGTGCTTTCACCATTCCTTGCACCATGGGGAGTGCGGACTTTGCCAAAGCTTTATGTGACTTGGGAGCTAGTATCAATTTGATTCCATGCTCGGTTTTCAAGATTTTGGGTATTGGGCAACCTAGACCATCTTTAATGAGGCTAAAAATGGCGGATCGATCGATGAAGCGACCCTTGGGAATTATTGATGATGTTCTTGTCATATTGCCGACCGACTTTGTCATTTTGGATTATGAAGTAGACTACGAGGTCCGTATTATCTTGGGTAGACCTTTCCTTGTAACGAGGAAGGCTTTGGTTGATGTTGAAGCGGGTGAGCTCACTTTCCGATTAGATGATGAAAAGGTCGTCTTCCATGTTTTCAAATCCATGAAGTAACCCAATAGCACCAAAGTATGCTCATTTGTGGTCCTTGTCACAATTGTGATTGTGGATGATACTAGTGCTATGATCAACGTGGAGGATCCTCTTCAGGCCATGCTACTTAATACGTATGTCAATTATGATGTTAATAGAGTGGAGTGCGTGAATGCCCTACATGGGATGTGATCTTATTCTTATGAGCCGAGAAAATGGTCTTTGGATATTGAAAATGAAAAAAATCCACCAACAAAGCCATCGATTGAGGAACCACATGTGTTGGAGATGAAACCACTTTCTCCACACCTCAGAATGAATTCTTGGGCTCAAATTCTGCTTTACCAGTTATTATTTCTTCTTGCCTTACTAATATGCAGGTTGAGGCCACTTTGGCGGTCATTCAAAAGCCAGAAAGGGCAATTGGATGGACGCTAGTTGATATTTGGGGAATAAGCCCCACATTTTGCATGCACAAAATTATATTGGAGGATGATGCAAAGCCTTCCTTGGAGCATCAAGGAAGATTGAACGAGGCTATGCAAGAGGTAGTGAAGAAAGAGGTGATCAAATGGTTGGATGCTGGGGTTATGTACCCCCATTTCTGATAGCTCGTGAACTTCTCCGGTGCAATGTGTACCGAAGAAATGTGGTATGACTATGGTGAACAATGACAACAATGAACTTAATCCTACTCGGACGGTCACTGGATGAAGAGTATGTATGGATTACCGGAAGCTAAACAAGGTGACTCGAAAGGACCATTTCCCATTGCCATTCCTCGACCAAATGCTAGATCGTCTTGCAAGGTATGCTTTTTATTGCTTTTTGGATGGTTATTCGGGGTACAATCAAATTTAATTGCTCTAGAGGATCAAGAGAAGACAACTTTTACTTATCCATATGGCACATTCGCTTTCTCTCGGATGCCATTCAGATTGTGTAATGCTCCAGCGACCTTCCAATGATGCATGACGCCTGTTTTCACCGACATGGTGGAAGATATCTTGGAGGTCTTCATAGATGATTTCAGTGTGGTTGGGGATTCCTTTGATGAGTGTTTGGGTAATTTGGATAGAGTGTTGGCCCGGTGTGAAGACATAAACCTTGTAATCAATTCAGAAAAATGACATTTCATGGTTGAAGAGGGTATAGTGTTGGGTCACAAAATTTCAAAGCTAGGAATTGAAATGGATAAAGACAAAATAGAGGTGACTTCGAGGCTTCCTCCCCCTATTTCTGTCAAAAGGGTGAGGAGTTTTCTTGGGCACAAGGTACTCTACCGGAGGTTCATTAAAGATTTTTCGAAGGTAGTTAACCCCTTGTGCAAGTTGCTAGAGAAAGATGCTAAGTTTTTATTTGATGAGAAATGTATGGAGGCTTTTGAACTTCTCAAGTAGAAGTTGACCACCACTCCTATTATTACCGCACCTAATTGGAGCTTGCCCTTTGAGCTCATGTGTGATGCTAGCATCATTGTGATTGGGGAATTTTTGGGTCAAAGGATTATCAAGATGTTTCATCCGGTGTATTATGCAAGCAATACAATGAATGGCGCTCAATTGAACTATACAGGCAACGAGAAAGCGTCGTTGGATATAGTGTTGGCTATAGAAAAGTTTTGACTATATCAAATGGGGGCCAAAGTAATAGTGCACAGCGATCATGCCGCCCTTAGGTATTTGATGACAAAGAAAGACTCTAAGACAAGACTGATGAGAAGGGTGCTACTACTTCAAGAGTTTGATCTAGAAATTATGGACTGGAGAGTCAGTAAGAATCAAGTGACAGACCACTTGTCTCGTTTGGAGGAGGAGGGGAGGCCATGTTATGGCCTTGAGATCAATGATTCATTTCCCAACGAACAACTCCTTGCGGTGTCAATAAATGATATGCCATGGTTTGCCGATGTTTTCAATTACCTCATGACTGTAATAATCCCGTATGAGCTCTCTTCTAACCAAAGGAAGAAGCTCAAGCGGGATAGCTTGGATTTTTATTGGGATAAGCCATATTTGTTCAAGATTTGTACGGATGGTGTGATTCGTAGATGTATCTCGGAGGAAGAACAATTGGGTATCTTGGAGGCTTGTTATTCTTCTCCCTATGGTGACCATCATGGCGGGGCGAGGATGGCTTCTAAAGTGCTTAGTTGTGGATTTTATTGGTCAACCTTTTCAAATATGCGGGTGATTTTGTGAAGAGATGTGATGAATGCCAAAGAGTGGGCAGGATTTCCAAGAAAGATGAGATACCTCTAAATAAAATTCTTGAAGTTGATATCTTTGATATGCGGGTTATCGATTTTATGGGCCCTTTTGTTAGCTCGAGTGGTAACACTTACATTCTTGTAACAGTTGACTATACGTCAAAATAGGTTGAAGCCGCGGCCTTGCCCAACAATGAATCTAGGAGTGTGGTGGCATTTCTAAAGAAAAGCATTTTCACAAGGTTTGGCACTCATCGTGTGATTATTAGTGATGGGGGGTCTCACTTTTGCAATAAATCTTTTGACACATTACTTTCCAAGTACGGTGTCAATCATAAGGTTCCTTACCCCCTATCATCCTCAAGCTAGCGGTCAAGTGGAAGTCTCCAACAGGGAAATCAAGAGTATCTTGTCAAATACGGTCAATGCTAATAGGACCGATTGGCCGAAGAAGTTGGATGATACTCTATGGGCTTATCGGAGGGCATACAAGACTCCGATTGGTATGTGTCTGTATCGGTTGGTGTTTGGAAAATCTTGCCATCTATTGGTTGAGTTAGAGCAAAAGGCCACGTGGGCTTTGAGGAAGTTGAATTTGGAATTGAATGTTGCAGCCAATCTTCATGTTGAACAACTTAATGAAGTTGACAAATTTAGATTCCATGCCTATTCCAGTTCGTCCTTGTATAAGCACAAGATGAAGTACCTTCATGACAAATATGCTTGTGGAAAGGAGTTCAAAGTTTGTGATTGGTTCTCTTGTTCAATTCCCGGTTACGTCTATTTTCGGGAAAGCTTAAATAAAAGTGGACCGGTCCATTTAAAGTTGTGTTTGTGATCTCATTTAGTCACTTGATCTTATAAACAAAAATGGTGAAGTTTTCAGAGTTAACAGGCAGGAGGTCAAGCATTATTTAGGAAAGATTGATGACAACCATATGGTGGCGCTTCTTCATCTCAAGTGATATGGTAACATACGTCGTGCCGCGACATTAAATCAGACGTTTCTTGGGAAGCAACACATGTCTTTTTGCTTTTTTTCTTTGATTTTCTTTGTAGTGCAGGATCGATTTTTCTGCTAATTGGTTGTGAGATATTGTAAGGTTATGTTGATGCAATGTAAGACATGATGGAAAAATTGAACAAGTCTCTGAAGCTGCCAGTGCGACCACACTACACTTTGTGCAGTCCGCACTGGTGTGAGCCAATATGAGGAGTCTCTGAACACCGTGGCCGCATTACATTTTGTGCGGACCGCGGTAGACTTCAACGGCCGCAGTCTATTTTGTGTGGACCGTAGAGGTTGCCTTCTCAAACTTCTTCTAAACAAACCCAGTGTGGACCGCAGTCTATTTTGTGCGGCCGCGCTAGTAGGTGAAAATGGGTCCCAACGGTTGTTCTATAACTAGACCGCAGGACCCCTGTTTACACTTTTTGCGAATTTTAAACTCAGAGAGACTAAAACACTGTTCATTGTTCTTCCTTGCTCGTAATTACTCGTTGTTTTGTGTTGATTCTTTCCTGCTCAACATCTGGTAACATTTCACCTAACTCTTTTTAGCCTAATTATTTAATTTCATTTTAGTTTCATTCTTTATTAGCTTGTTATCTTTTCTTCCCGTATTTCTTCCATTTTTAGGTTAGTTTAGTTCAAATACTGATTCTGGTGTACTTAGTGAGCATAATAAATTGGGTAATTGAGTAGGGACTTTAATTAAGTGAAATTTGAACTAAATTAAAAATTAGGAACCCTAGCTCAGCGCCATATTTGGATACCCTCTGCGGACTGCAGTCATGTTTGTGCAGCTGCGGTGCCTTAGTGCAGTCCGCAGTACCACTTTGTGCGGACCGCGGTGATGAACTTATGCAAGGTAACCTTAAGCCCAATGCGCCTGCACTGCATTTTCTATGGTCCACACTGGCACATCGGTCCCGCGATACTACTTTGTGCGGGCCGTGGTGGACAGATTCAGAGGGTATGTAATATGTCCCCCCACACCTGTGAGGACTGCGATTATTTTTGTGTGGTCCACTATGATTTTTGTGCAGGCGCACTCCTTTTTGTGTGGTCCGCACATGCCATGTTCTGCAACTGTTTTTGCAATTGTGTAATGTTATTATGAATTCCTTCTACACTAATGTCTCACTATCTCTACTGATACTAACAATGTTAGATGTTGTGTTTGCAGATAATGGTTAAACAATGAAGGGGAAAAGGATCAAAACAACCCGGGAGAGGTGAATCCTCCCGATATAGAAAGAAAAAGATGATTAAGCTCACTCCCAAGTTTGGGAAAACATAAAAAGAACAAGAAAGTTGATAAAAGCTATTGACAGAGCAACTAACAAATCGAGGAGTGAGTACGAGCCGTCTCAGGAGGTTTTCTCAGATTCTATTCCTGCACAGATTCCTAATTGGCCCGGGCGAATGAGATTGACAGATGACATTCCACCACCATCACCCACTACCCAAACAAAAGATTATGTCCCCAATGATTCATCTGAGGGCTCAGCAGCCGGCACTGGTGAGTACTCCACCTCCCCAACAACTTAATTATCCGAGGAGAGTGTAGACGGAGGTGAGGAGGAGGTAGAAGGGGGAGAGCAAGTATTTGAGGAGGGTGAACCTCAGGTTTGGGGATTTTGCCGTACTAGGAAACCCAAAGTCTGGAAGGACAGATTTGTAAGCCAATTAGTATACCACAAATTCAAGGAGTGGTGGCCGGTGCGAAAACTAATTCTAGAGAGGAGCTTCATTGACAGAGATCTCCTACCCCTAAACCCCAATTTGCATAGACAGTATAGAACGAGAGTGGGGTGGGAGCACTCTTTAGATGACTGTATAGAGGAAAATGAACAATTGGTCAAAGAGTTTTACTGTAATGTAGTCCACATCATCAAGGGTTCCAAAGTGACCGGTTCGAAATAAAAAGGTGTTGTTCGACGGGAAGTCTATAAATGAATATTTAGGCTTCAATGAAGAAGATGAGAGCCTATATATGGCAAAGCTGAAGATGGGCGAGGAGGTCCGCCCATGGTTAGCCCAATTCCTGGCAATCCTAGGAACAATTCCTAATTGGTTGACCGTTGAGGTCAAGATACTTCGAAGGACCCTCAACTTTGAGGAAAGAGGTTGGGAGGTGTTTGTGTGCAGCAGAATAGACCCTACCTCCCATGACCAGACTCTCCCTCTTCAACGGGCTATACTAGTTGCTTCCATCATGGCAGGGTACCCCATCAATGTGGGGAATGCAATGTCCCGCTGCATTTCTCTTGTGGGTTGTGAGACTGACCGGAACTACCTTTTCCCAACACCCTGTCCATGTACTTAGGAGATTTGAAGGTAGAGAAGAGGTCTTTTGACATCAAGGTCAAGGCAACACTTCGTTCTCATGGTAAAGTTTGAGGGGGCTAGATAACACCAAGGACAAGAGCTACAAGGCACCTTCTTCTGCCCCAACTAGCCAGTCTGAAGATCCAGTTGCAGTTGAGGCCCCCACTGAGACTGCCTCTACCTCTATTGAGATGTCTCCTCGTCCCTCCACTTCTGAAATGCCTCCAGGCCCTTCTATGTTAGCAGGCCCGGAGATTCCATTCACCCAGGCCCATCTTATCACTGCGCACCAATTGAGCCAGACGCTTCAGAGCCTAAACAACTGGATATATACAACTTCATCCAAGTTGTCTACCTTGACCTCCGCCATTGCGGCTAAATTGACACCAAAATTAGTACAGGTCCCACAGTCGATAGAAGATGCCTTTAAGAAGATATTAAGAACCAGGATAAGATCCTCAGTACCCAAGCTGATTTGGCAAAGGTAGTGGATTCACATGGCAATGCCCTGAAGGAGCTTGCCAAGGAGCATAAGAAGCTGCACAAGACACATGCTTCTAGGGAGTCCATGAAGGAGCTATAAACGGATGTGGATAGACTGAAGGCAGACCACCTGCCTTTAGACTTCTTGTTTGAGGACCTAGCTCCAGCAGCAGTGCCACCAGCAGATACTCAGACGGAGCAGTCACAGCAACCTCCAAAGAGGAGGAGGATGATCCCAAGTTCAGATGATGCTGTCATCAAGTTGGTGGACCCACCGGAGGCTTTCTTTAGTCAGCCACATGATATATGGTACTTAGAGCCGGACTTGTGATCTTTCCTTGAGAGAGATGACTGAATTCTTATTGACATCGATTTGTATGCTAATACTCTAAAAGGTGAGGTTTGCTTAGGGAGAGTTGAGGATAAGTGAGTTTGGGTTCCACAATGAATAAAGTAATTGAAAGAGTTCTTTGATGTGTTGATTCAACTCTTTATGCGCTTGTATCACACTTGATCCATAGTTTTTCAAAGGTTAAATGTAGTTAATGATTCATTCGTATTGAGGGAAATTGTTAGTCCCAACTGATGCTTGTTGAGGTACTTTAGGATAGCTGAAAATTCTTGAATTTTCCCTTAAGGGGTGGGTCTTATTTTGTTTACTTGAGGACAAGCAAAAGCTTAAGTTTGGGGGAGTTGATAACTAGGGATTTTGACGTGTTTCATGCTCCTTCTTGTTTACGCGTTGATTATAAATTCTTACAAAATAGTCTCAAAAGACTCATAAGTTAGGATTGATTGTAGGTTTGACCGACAAAGTGAAGAAATATCAAAGATTGGCTCAAAAGGAGTGAAACCTGCTCAAGTACCAAAGACAAGGCAAACTCAGGACAAAAAGGCCTACTGCGGCCGGACTACACTTTGTGCGGTCCGCACTAGGGGATTTAGAGAGTTGGCGAATCAAGCTTCAAGGCAGTGCGGCTGCACTCAATCTAGCACGGTCCGAACTGAAGGTTCCCCGGCTGCATTACCATTATGTGCGGTCCTCGGAAGAGAAGATCAGAGAGATGTAATTTGACAAGGATCAAGCCAGCGCGGTCCGCGGTCATGTTCGTGCGGACCGCATTAGAGACCTCCACAGTCGCGATCCATTTTGCACAGTCCACGGAGCCTGAATTCAGAAAGCCAAGACTTCAAGTCCTAGAGCCTAGTACGACCGTTGTCCATTTTATACGGCCCGCACTGACCTTGCAGGGGCATTTTTGTCCAGTTTTTTAGCTTAACCATTTACTATCTATTATTTGATTGACTAATCCCTAATATTGGAATGGGTGAAGGCTCAAATGATTTGGTAATTCCTCATGAGGGGATGAATCGAGAGAAATTTGAATCAGAGCTCGGGATTTTTGTTCATCCTTTGCCGTAATAATATCTCGGGGGTTGCAGCGATAATTCGGTATATCTACTATATGACCATTAACTAAAATATGTCAATGGTTAACTAATTGACGAGCTGCGGGAATATTTGAAGCCATACCCAATCGAAAAAGGATGTTATCCAAACGCATTTCAAGTAATCTATAAATAGAATTTTTTTTCATTTTTAGGGTATCAGGCATTTTAGAACTTCCGCTGTGTTCTTGAGAATACCTATTGTAGCCATTTTTGGCATTTTTACTTAGGTTTTATCATTGAACCATTATATTTAGATTAGCAATTAATTAATATGTCTTTATCTTCACCTATTTATCTGTTTTCTCTTCAAGCATGAGTAGCTAAACCCATTAGCTAGGGTTGTCGCTAACCCCTAGTGTGGATAATTGATGGGTGTTGCAATTTAAGGCTAGATTGACTATAGGTGTTTGTTATTTGAGTCAATTTTATAGTTTAAATTATGAATTAGTGGTTACAAATACTGGTTTGTGCTTAGTTGACTTGGCTCTTCTTGAGAAAGAGAGCCTAAGTCTCCAATATTGACCCAATAAGAAATTGGGATGGACTCAAGAGAATTGATAGTCCCAATTAAAGGGTTAAACCTCGAGAGAGTAATTACCCGACTTGAACCCTAGTTGCTTGAGCAGATTTGCCTACCCATTTTATCTTGAGAAAGTCATTTGGGTAAAATCACTCTCTCTACCGAGAGGTGTGAGAGTGGGTAACATCGTGCAACGGTTATAGCGTATTTCTCCAATAATGTCAAGCAAACCTTAGAAGCAATTACCCGTCAATTAGCCACCTAGGTGAAAGTCACTACCCTATTGCCCTTTTATATATTAAAGACAACTTTTAGCAATAGTCGCCTAGTATATTTATAATTAGTAGTTGATAATAGTAGATATTTAAAAAAAAAATCCAAAATATGATTGGAAGTGACATTTGGAGCAATTACACAACTCTAGCCTAGATAGATACTCCCTGAGGAAATCGATCCCGACCTAAAATCGGGTAAAAGCTATTGCGACCCTCTCTTGCTACTCTTTTGTAGTGCAGAGTTGGCTGTGATCACGTTCCCTTAGTGCTTCGTTCAAAACCTTCCCGAGAGAACCTAATCGGGAGAACACCTAGGTGAGGAGAAGGATACGACTTATGGGACGCCATTTTCCAGAAGTTGAAATGTTTGGGATGGGCGTTATTCAAGTTATTTGGTAATAGCTCTTCCACTCTCCAGTTGGAATGCTTCTTTGCTCACTTGCCCATGTGGCACTTGTGTTCCTGTTCAAGCAAACAACAGAAGATAAACCAAGATGAGATTTTCCTTACCTCAATCCAATGAGTCGATGAACGAGGTTAGCCTCATATCATTGTTCACTTTGCCTGGCACTTAAGTGGTTGATGGAATGTTGGTTTGTGGATTTGGCAGCCGTAGTCTGCCTTTTTTCTCTCTCCCCCCTCTTTTAACATGCTCTGGATCTTTGTGGGATGCGTTTGCAGATCATCTGGTGCGTGGGCCATCCCATAAGATGTACCCATTCTCTTATGGGATTCACGCAACAGGTTTCGTCTTCTCTTGCTAGCGTTGCGGCGATATTGGTTGCAACTTCTGCTTCTATGAAGTGTCATGCTCTAGATTAGAATGTGCAATTTGCTTACAACTTTTTTCTGGTGGGTGATTATGTTTTACCGGTTTTAGATCTGAAGGAGACTAGGAAATTTGGCTAAGAAATCCCCACAGACTCACAGGCGGTGCCAAATTGTTTGACCAAAAGATATTAAAACCATTTTGATTAAATCAATTAATGCTAATGAAAAGGTAAATCTTAGTCAAGTATAATCGACTTCAGATCTGAAAATGTATAGCAAGCTAATGAATGAAAAAGTAAGAATAATCCATTTTTATTGATGTTACTATCTCATCTTTTATGAGATAGAGAGAAAGGTCAGTTTACATCCTTTACAAAAAGAAATTGTTGGCGAAAGAGTAAAGAGGAAAAGTTCCGCCCTCTTTTTCGAGAATTCTTCTTCAATATTTAGTTCTAGGATCTTTGATGTGTTCTTTGATTGATGTACTTTCATGCAACGGTCTTTTCCATTGTTATTTGAATATCAGTTTCAACTTAACATACACTATGGATGCTTAGAGTGAAGTTGATCGCGATGCTTCTCGCTATTTCACCACTTAGGCGGGGTCCTGAGTTAATCGACCACTGAGGTTAGATTTTGATCTATACAGAGTTGTCTCAATCAACACACCTGCAAATGTTAGATGTGGCTAACTGTTTCATTTCAAATAAAGAAACGATGTCTTTAACATACTAACTTGTCATCAGGGGTGTATCTATACCCCATATCACGGAACACGTGAACTCGTGTTCTCTTCGTCAAATTAAGTAGTTTATGTACATATTTTTTTTAGAATTGATCTACTATTATGTATTTCACCCGTACTTTATAAAGATTGAATGATGCATTTGTTCAATACTTAATTATTTAATTAAAAAATATATAAATCAATTCTCACTTAATATTTTTTTCCCTCCGCTATTTTTAATGATACATCGGTATTATAAAAATTCTGAATTTGCCTTTCGCTTGTCATAGGCTGAACCTCATGTAATAAATCGTTGTAAATGTAAAGATCGCAGGTAGTTCTTGCTGTTATGATTAATTCTGCACCTACCACCGCCAATGTATGTTTACCGAAAAGATAGGCAACTGGCGTTGAATTTTATTTGTAGTTTCCTGCTTATTTAAAGCACAAGTGTCATATTAAAGGGGTATAGTGTATTTTATCAATAGTGAGCCTCCCGAGTCACGAGGATCGAAGTAAGAATCCAATATCTAGCTAGAGTGAATTCAGCATCGGTTCTTTGTGCTAAAAAAATAATATTCACGCTTCTAAATTCTACATAAAATTCTGTTATAACACACACAAAATTTTATAATTAAAAATATAAAGTATATTAAATCGAAGTCAAATTAAAAATTGTCTGACTCTCTAATTAGTGAGCAATGTAACCTCAAATCATTTTCCATTATAATTACACCTAATTGGTAATTATGTTATGTGTGTCATAGTTGTTTTCCTTCTCCAAATTAATTTTTCCCGTTTGAAACATCTTCGTATTAAAAGGAAAAAGAAGCCAAATGTAGAAATGCAGATTCAAATGGTGCGATCTGCCGGTTTTAATATAACCCAATTGTTCTATTACTATTTAATATACATAACTTTATTTCTTAAATATAATTTACGTATATTAATGTAACTTGAATATTTACTTGGAAGAATTCCTAGCATGAACATGGATCTAGCCCGCTTCTTTGACCAATTACAAAGACAAATCGTACGCGCTAGCCTTTATTTTGGCAACATCAACATAAATATTGATTACCAATTAAAGGTGGGGAGATTTACTCTCATTATTCTTCCAAATTTTGACCATTACGCTAAAATCTCGTTGCCCTTAAAAATAGCAAAATAATCGACTCTATTATTCATTTCCTTTTTCCCAACTCCAAGCAGCGCCAAAGGAACATTCTTCGGAATTATTCTTTCTTAACCCTCTTGTTTTTTCCTTGTACCGTCCGCCGTTTGAAATAATTTTCCGGGTAAATTAACTGCTGACAACGACTGCACAAACATTTGCATGCAATGGGTGAGATGTAGAATGTTTTTATGGTCCAAAATTAGTCTCCCATGATTTGTCTATAATGCGTTTTCTTGGCCCTCAAATTTCTCATTATTGTCATTTACCACCCAGCAGTTCAGGCGAATTTACCGACGGAGGGGTCATGACGGAGAGCAGTTCTTCCTCCATAGCCCCTTTGCTTTTGAGAAACATATTAACATCTGCTTTTATCTTCGCTGATAAACCCTTCTTCCTCTTAGCAGAAAAATACAAACTTCTCGAATTTATACGTTGGTTCCTTATTCAAGCTTTTCTATTCTTTCTTAAACTTTTTCCATCTGGAGAATATTACAACAGCTACCCTTTGAAGCCTCAAAAGGGGGAGATTTATTCTCCGGCAGCCGTGGGAGGCGGCGGTGGAGAGTCGGGGATATCGAGAGCGTTGACGCAAGTGTTGTCAATTGTGAATGATATTCCGGTTAGTTCGAGGAAATATGAGGTCGTGAGATCACTGGCCGAGAGGCTAATTGATGAGAATCTGTTGGAGGGTAACGAAGCATTGAGGGAAGTGAATTGTGCCGCCCTTTCGGCGGCTTTTACGAGGACGCTTGGTCAGCTTGAAGCCGCCGTGGCGGCGGAAGAAGATGGAATTGCGTCCGGTGGGGATGGTGGCGATTACATCGGTAAGTTGAGCCGCGGATTGAGGGCGATTAGGTATTATGGTGACGTTGTGTGGCAGCGAGGTAGGGCAAGGAACAAGCTGAGACAATTTGGATGCTCGGCTGAGAAGCTGGCGGCGGAGTTGCTATGGCTGGCTCAGAAGATGGCAGCTTGTGGTTGTGTTGATGAAGCTGTTTATATGTGGGCTTCGGCTTCACAGTTAGCTTGGCTTTCTCTTTCTGCTGAGGCGCGGCTTCAGGGGTCTCTTGTTAAACTTTCAGGTAATTTTCTATGGAATATTCTTTGTTACATTTTCTAATTTTCGCAATTTTTTTGCCATACCTGCAGCATGTATCTGTTTGGAAAAAATATGTATAAAGACTCATCTAATGTGATTTTCTAGCGAATGTAATATCCAAATAATACAATACAAAAGGTTATGAAACATATGTAACAACCATCCAAAGCAGAATGCTTGTACTTGAATCAAGTATTTTAATTTTGTGGGTTCGAACTCATTATATTGTTAAAGTCATGGGTTCATGTATGTTATTTATTCCTATTTTAGAGAATTTTTGCACATAAATTTATGCTCTGCGTCGAGAGTACGGAGTTCAAATGAATCCCGCACCGCTACACTCGATATGCCCTTGCTTGTACTGCGGTAGGATATTTAGATAGTAGTAACAACTTCATAAGCCTGAATGTTTTCCTATGCCTGAGCTGAGATTAAGTGTTGGTTCTACCAGTTAACTTTTTCAGTGCACTTGGATCTAATACGCTGCAATATTTCTTTTTGTTCCCAAGCTTAAGCGTCCACACCATTGATCTTTCATTGCACGGAGAAAATTTTTATTATGTATTCTCAAGAGTAGTTTTACTCTGTTACTACATCTCATCTTGAATTGCTGTTGTATTTGATGTTTGGTTGGCATAAAATAATCACCATCTCTCTTCTTTAATTGTGTTTTGGGATAGTAAAAGTGCTAAGTTCTGAATTTCTCCTTACGTTTTTGTGTTCCTTTCTAGCTTTCTTGTTCAAGAAAGCCAGAGAAATAGGAAAAGATGCAGAGGATGAAGAAAGTACGAAAGAGCATCTAAGGCGGACAAACATGAACATGCTGATGTCATGGCTGCCATTGCTATGCCGAGCAAGCAACGGCACAGACACTCCAGTCTTGAGCATTAGTGAAAGGGCTGAGCTGGAAAGAGTATTAGAGCAGATCATTGGAACATTGGAACAAGAAGAGGAGCAAGAAAAGGTGTTGTCCCTCTGGCTTCACCATTTTACCTATTGTCCTTCTTCTGACTGGCCAAACCTCCATGATTGCTACACTCACTGGTGCACATCTTCTCGTAAGCTCTTGCTTCACTGAATTTTCTAAAAAGAACCTTTCAACTTAGATTGATGGAGTCTCATCTTTCTGGCAAGGAAGGGATCTCTAGCTAATGGGTGGCGCAAAATGTGAAGTAATGGAAAAGGTCATAGTGCCGTATTTATGAAGGTCCAAAGTAAGATTTGTATCAGTTAGCTATGTTTTATATTTTTAGTTTTTCTAGTAGTTTAATGTACAAGGCGAAAGCACACTTACATGCATATGCACGTTTGGTTGTGTTTATATATTGGTTGAATTTCCAGCAAATTGAGCAGAATAGTTTACTTAATTTCAGGCCTCAAATTTTCTTTTCTGTAGATTATATATAACCTCTCTCATGGTTTTCGAAGATTTCTAAGTTCATCTTTTTAGAGTTTAATTTATATCATAAAATATCGATATAGAAACTTTCCTGATAACTAAGTTCTTTCAATAAACACACAACATCAGCAGCAGCAACAACATAAGCCAAGTCTCTGTGTTGGATCATTTATCTAAGTGTCAAGTGCCCTTTAACTGTTATCTTCTTACACAGAAATGCAACATTTGATGTCACTTTTTATCCCTTTTTTGTGTATAATCATTCATCAACATTAGAATCGTACCGAGTTTAATCCATTATGGATCTAACTGCAATATCTTCCATTGAAGATTTTGACAGATAATGTTCATTTCTGATCAATCAGTTTTAGTGTGAAGTACCATGTCAAATTTATATGATTATAAATAAATGCGACATTTATCCTCATCAGCTATCCATTTTAAGTACGTCAACAATAGAATCAGGATTATGTGATCCAGTAAGGATCATGCTGCACATCATTTATAGGAGCTTTTGACAGAATCTTGTAATATGGTTGTAGTATTGATATGCATGGATTAGAAAACAAATCGATATATGAAGTCTGAAGAATGTGACATGTACCAGATGATCTATTTTGAGCAAATCTCCATCTGGAAGTTTTGTCAGTGTTATTGAAGTTTACATAATGAAAATATATGGCAATGATCCACTTCAAAACGTCATTATAAGAGTGAATCTACACCCAACTGAAGCCTTAGTTACACATTAAGAAATTCTGAGATTTATTATAACAAGATTATGCCAGGGAAGTTGTACTCGGGCTGGGGTTGGATATTTAAGTTTCTACAAAGTCACCATCTTCAAGTGAATATCAAACTGCTCAGATGCGGATAGTTGAGGCTCCTGGGAAAGACCAATAAAATGCATTAGACGATGATGATGCAATGCTGCACAGAACTTTTTTTCGACAATATCATAGAAGTATACCTGAGTTTCATTTGCACCATTCATGCCTACTCCTTTCTGTGCTTCATGAATCTTATTGTGCATACTCATAAGTAAGCGTCCATAAGTCAATTTAGTCTCTTGCTCCAATGTTTTGATGAAACTATATGTCAGGGCACCCGTTGGAAAGCCCGTGAAAGCCTGCAGAAATCCAAGGTGCGGTAATTTGATGAGTGAAGGCGTTAGAAGTGAACATATATATATATATATTACGTGGTTTAGCACATAGCGGAACACAATAGAAATAAATGACCTTCTACAGGCAACACAAATTAGTTGTGAGTCTTTTCAATTTGTTTAGAGATTTTAGTGTCAATATATAGAGAAAATGTGTGATCTGTATACACGAAGACGAACCGTTGTATCTCCAGAATTTTGATGATCATCACAGGCACTGATAGAGATTGCTGTTCCTCCTCTGGTACCTTTGTATGTGCTGATACGATGGTCTTCCCACATAAAATATCCCGCCCTGCTTGAAAACATTTTGACATAGTACTTTTACGATAACTTAACATAAAGTTTCAGTGCATCAAACATGAAAAAAGAAGTTCATGTAACCTGTTTATTCTGCACATAAATGGCAAATCAAGGAAGGTTCCGCTGAAGCAAGTATCAATTATGCCATGAAGTGTGGCTCCACGGGGTAAAGGCCTAACAATGGTATTATTGATCTCATCATCTAGTATTCTTCCTTCAGTTTCAAAATCAACAGGGCATAGTGATTCATCATGGCCGTCAACCTCATCACCATCGCGATCTCGTACTCGTGTCCCATGGCCAGAGTAGTGGAACACTAGTGAATCTCCTGGCTGACAACCATGAACAAGCCAACGTAGAGCTGATCTGATATTGCCCTTGGTTGGGATTTTGTATGGATCTTTCTCATCCTCTGCAACATTTTATGTATTATATGTTAGAAATATGAAAAGAAAGAATGAAAAATAGAGGAAACAATATCTGGAAGTGGAGGGAGTAGTAACATAAGAATTTATTTTCTAGACATGAACTGTAGCAGATGAAGGGGAGCCTTGGAGAAATAGTAAAGTTGTCTTCGTATGATTAATAGGTCATGGGTTCGAGGCGTGGAAGCAGCCACTAATGCTTGCACGCACGGCTGCCCCTTTTGAACAGTAGGAGATACCTGTAAGGACAAGTACAGATGCATTGGGGAAACCCAACTTCTGAACCAGAAGATATCTCATGGATAAAACGTCGTTAATGCTTCCTTTCAGACTCTTGGAATGGCCACGGTAGGTTATTCCACAGAGTACTGCTCGTTTTCGTCCATGAACCGCTGGAGGTTGCATAGTAATCTGTGGTGACATGTTGAAAGGTTGAGGCTGACAATTATTGGCATTTGTTGGATTCATCCTTCCCAGCCTTGCTGGAAACCCTGTGTTAACTACTGCGCCCATAATATTGTTAGCAACCCCAGCGGCAAAGCAGTTGTTTCTTGGAGGTTGGAGTTGTGTAACAGATTGGCACCTTGGGCAGGAAATGGTTTGTGCTCCAATGGGAGCTGATATTTTCATGCCGCACCATTTGCATTTGCATCTCCTGCTGTCCATTTTGAAAGAGCAGGGTGCCAACCTAAGATATATAAAACTGGTTTTTTCCTTGTTTCTGAATATTATTGAGTGGATTGATCAAAGATATATATAGGAGGCATATAAATAATGGGTAGTTTCACGGCGTCCAAATTTCAGCCTCTTACACTAAAGTAGCGGCGGCAAAATGGACTAAAAAAGACCGTTATTTCTCATATTATTCACTAAAAAGGGATTGAATAATGCACTTTTAAAAACCGGTCAGATATGTATAAGAGCCATTTATCTCCTTAGAAAATAGATAACCTACTGATAACCAATGGTTTAACTTTTATATTTGTAAACATTCAAATTGGGGGTTTCTTAAGTTTTAGAAACGAAAAATTCTTCTAAAAGTGATCATACTCAAGAAGCCGTGGATAATATGGATCCATATTATTTACTGGTTAACTCATTTTTTATCCATAAATATGGATCAGATCAAATAATTGATCCGTCTTTGGCCCTCCCATATCCAATCGGATCTGTCCGTTAGACGCCCCTACACTAAAGTCATTAAACTGATTTTCTGTAACGAAAAAGTATACGTTATAAAGAATAAAAAATATCCGAAAATGCTGTATTTATAAAATATCCATGTAAGTATAGCTATTTCAGTAACTCACATTACGTAATATTCGTGTGATATTATTTAAAAAATTAAAAAGAAACTTATTTTCTAGCACAACTTAATACTCGATTCTTTTGATTTTTTTATATGGTGTCACATGAATATTATGTAATGTGAGCTGCTAAAGTGAGCAGCCTTTTTTATGTTTCCCTTATTGAATTGAGCATTTCCGGCTTTTGTTTTCTAATTATTTTTGTGATGTATATAGACATTATTGAGTTACTTTTCTCGTTTAAAATTAGCTTATGACTTTAATGCAATAAATGGAAAGATGGATGATTACCGTAAAAGTAACCTATATAAGTATACAAATTGCATATACTAATTTGTTAAGAATTAACAGAATTGAGGATATAGCATCATCATTCCCTGAAATTGAAATATGTGCCAATTTGTGTTCATTAAACAAATTGTTCTCAAAAAAATATACTCTCGCGGAGCCGTATATTCCATAAAAGTGGGAAAGTAAACACTTCTAAGAGAATTAATATAATACACGTATCTAGCTTAGTTTATCTCCTTTTATTCTTTGCATGTCAAATCTGAAAAAAGATTTTTATTCTCTACCGGATGTGGTGAAATTTTTTTTATTTTGTGTCTCATACAGCTGATATTAGTTGAATAATGTAACTCTTTTGTTTTACAATTGAATTCAAATTTTTATAGACCCAGAATATAAGATTGATGTCCGTAAATTTATAAGACAAAAAAATCTTATCCAATTAGTATCACTGGTATAAAATACACAATAAAATTTCTTAGATGCGGTGAGGAGAAGCAAAAATCAATCTATATATTTTGCGTCTTTCGGCATGATGGATTCTATCTTTTATCTTCTGAATGGTATGATCCTTTATCATGAGTTTTATATTCTTTCAGAACCATTCTGAATAAGTTGTATGGGGAAGTCCACGTACATTTTCAGAATTTTATATACCTCAATTGTATTTGGCTAAGTTATTTTTTAGTTGATTTATGCGTTTGATAAAATTAAAAGTATTTATAAGCCAAGTGCTTGTAGTTAAAAATAAGCTAAAAGTCACCCCAATTTGTGAATTTTTAGTGTATTGCTAAAAATTTTGGAACGGCAGAGGAAAGAAATTTGTTCCAAGTCTTTGAGAAGATAAATGCCAACTTGCTGGTTGCATATAAAAGATGGAATATATGCTAATTTTTCGTGGGATGGGCATTAATTCACTGCTTTTGTTGTCAGAGAATCATCTTAGTGTTATCATGACGAATTACTATTTTCAAGAATCCTAATTTTGCTAGAGAATTTATATTTAACATATAGCCTAAGGAATTTTTAAATTAAGAGAACATAATCTTCTTTAATGATCATGTTTCGTCCTTGGTTGTAATATGTGGTCTCCGTCTTATCCAAATGAACAAGAGGGCTGAGTTAATATAGACTGATTAATATGGACTAGTTTGATAAAGCGATAATACTATAGATTGATTAATCATGCACTAGTTTGAGCATCATATAGTCCTTCTTCATGTATGGTACTCGTATTTTATCAACTTATCAAAGTGACACAGTTGAACTCGTATTTTAAGATGCTTGTGTTTTATCGATGTGGTACTTTGTCTAAAGTCTGAGGCGTTACAATGAGCAAAAGAGAGTGAGGAGCTCGTTGATGGCAGAATGAGATAACATATTTTTGAATACTAGTTGCAAGAACTTGTCAAATGAAGTCTTCTACATAGTATGCTTGGTTGATCAATCATTTCAATTTAGGTTTTCATCTTATGAATAAGCAGAACTCGAACTAGTGAATGAGAAGTTCGTTAATTGTCTGTCTGTAGTTGATCTCCTTTACGTGCTTCTAGAGCTATCCCATCTATCTGAATCTAAATGAAGTCTTAAGGGACGAAAATTTGCATCTGTCTTTTAGTGAATCGCAGTACATTTGACATTTTTGTGAGTTTTCCTTGCAGAATCTTCAAACAAGTAATTGCACCATCTAAGGCCAAAAATATTGAGCTTCCAATTTTCACTTCTACCTTGTCCTCATGCTTTATTAAGTTGCAGAAGTGAAAAAGATTAGAATAATTTTTTGATCAGGACAGTTATCTTTGTATTTGAACCATGCATCAAGTGCAGTATTTTTGGAAAGATACAGTTAAAGGAAATTTCCATTACATATATGATTTACTGATAGGCAAAGAAGGGAGCCTTGGAGCAACGGTTAAGTTGTTTCTTTGTAACCTATAGGTCTGGGGTTCGAGCCGTAGAATCAGCCACTAACCCTTGCGGTAGGATAGACTTCCTATATTAAACCCCTTGGGATGCGATTCTTCTCCGGACTTTGCATAAACGCAGGATATATTGATAGGCAAAAGCTTAGAAACAGGAAATTTCATATACTGATAGAAAAAAGCTCATGATATAGTGGAAAGGGTGCCATCAAAACATGAAACTTTATCTGAGAACTGTCATTTATTATCTCAGAGATACAGTCACAAATAATATTTGGATATTGTCAGCACAGAAAAATGCCAAAGAGAGTTTTGATACAAGATGTTGGATTGGCTTTTCTAAAAAGTATAGGAAGGGTAAATAAATAAAATGGAAGCAACATAAGAGTGAAGAATAAAACAAGCAGCAACCTCCTTTTATCATGGAACTGAAAACATATAGGTTCACATTCATCTTTCTGCTGCAGAATTAGAGCTTGAACTTTGTATTAGTGTCAAATTTGTCAGAAGATGATAACACTGGTTCCTGCAAGGTTTAAATGTGACAATGCAATATCATATCAGAGAAATAGATATAAGCAAAATATTTTGTAAACCTTACAAATAATTAATGCTTATTGATGCAGGATAACATTGAGATGGAGCATCTCGGACAAGGAGATGAGATACCTGGTCTATTTTTCGTTGGAATACCTTCAGCAGTGGACATCTAGCATTGTTGACCTTTTCGATGGCCGTGCGCATATAATCAAGTAACCCTCGGTATGTTACATCTGGATTTTCCCTTAGAGCTCTAATAAATGTGCAAGTCATAGCACCAGTCATAGTTTTTTCAGCAGAGAAAGCCTGCATACATGAAGAGAGAGTATATTTACAGATATATTGACTGTTTAAGGACAATAATGTATAGCATCTGGGGCCATACTATTCATATTATGGTAGTTGAAGATAGGGTATATAGATCAATCATATAAAGAACCAATTAAAGGGGGTGGAAACAAATATTACAGAGGTATCTGCAGCTAGTTGATTATCCTTGCAAGCACTGAAGCTGATGGCCCTTCCACCATTCGTGCTCTTATTAGCGCCAGATCGGGGTCTGTTATCAGCCCATCCATTCCTGTTAAGAGTCAAATAACTGATATAGACAGTGCCTCTGAATAATGCTACAGATGATCAGAATAGTGCTAAAATATTAGTTCATCTGAGCTTTGTAATTGACGGACAATGCATACCATTAATTTTTCTCATTTTTATTGTTAAACTAGTGGAAGAAAATAGTTTAAATTTTAAACTCATTCCCAAGAAAAAGGTAGTAAACACATAATAAATCGTAGCTAAAAGTATGAGAAAAGGTACGGTTATGTGATAAAGTCATAGACACAGACATGGAATCTGGAGAACTGGACAGACTATTTCCAGGTGAAAAAGATGTCATGATTAGATTTTTTTCGATATATAGTTTTGATAATTAGTTTACATTGTGAAGAGTAATTCTACTAAAATAATCACTCATTAACATTATTAGTGGATTAAAATGGACACAGAAGGTGTTATATATATTAGACGTATGGGCTAGATGTCAGGCAATATATATGTATGAGTTTATTTTTTATACGCTGACAGTGTAAAAGAATTTTTGTACTATCAGGTCACCTAAACGATAACTACATGCAAATGACAATAAATGAGTAGATTTAGTTACTTGGAAAATAAAGCAAAAATATTTTGGGATTGGTAGGAACATACTCTTTGTAGACCCAAGGTAAGTCGAGAACAGTTCCACTATGACAAGAGTCAATGATAGCATGAAGTGTGACACCAGAAATGAGTGGCTTAACAAGAATATCATTGATGGCATTATCAATGATCATGCCTTTAGTCCAAAAGTCAAGAGGACATAATGTTTCATCAAAACCATCTGTTTCATCGTCATTAAAATCAGGTTGTCGTAAGCCATGTCCTGAGAAGTAGAACACCAACGAGTCACCCGATTTAAGGTCTGCCATCAGCCACTTGAATGCCTCTAATATGTTTCTCCTGGTTGGAGGTTTATATGCCTCTTCTTCTGCAAATTGTTTCCATTCAAAAGTAAGATATAAGAATTGTTTCTTACTCATTATCGTAGGCAGCCCAGTACACTAAACTCCCGAGGAGGGCCGGACCACAAGGGTCTATCTTAGACAACCTTACCCTGCATTTCTGCAAGAGGTTGTTTTCACAATTCGAACCCGTGACCTCATGATCACATGTCAGCAACTTTATCAGTTATGCAAAAGATCCCATTTTTACTCATCATCGTAGATTCATGGTAAATAGTGAAACTGGAATACCTGCTAGAATGAGAATAGATTCATCTGAAAAGTTAAATTTTTGGACCAGCAAGTACCTCATGCTGTTTACATCATGGAATGTTCCTCTGAGTCTGAACTTCTCCTTCTTGTAAGTCACTCCACAAAGGAATGCGCGCTTCCCACTCGGTGGTGGCTTTGTGAAAATGAGAGATAAACGAGGACTAACACTCGGAGAAGGGGATAGACTCTTAGTTCTTGATCTATTTCTCGTAAATTTATCCCGAAATCTTCTCATTCTAGAACTGATCCTACCGCGTTCTTGGACCTGCGGTGACCTATCACTGTTGCCTAGATGAATCAAATTGCTACACTCACAACGAAGTCGTTGACTATATGGTGGCTGTGTCAGTGTCAGTCGACATTTTTGACATGCCATAGACATCATTTGCACAATAAACTAGTTCTGCTCAGTAACTAAAGTTAGCAGACAGTAAGTAATTAGCACTAGGACAAAGTCACTTCAATTCGACTAATTCTTGAAATTATGTGAATTGATCAATCTAATTATTATATATAAGCAGGAAAAATATTCATATGTTTTTTATCAAAATGTGAACATGAGCTGTTCCACTTCACCAACAAAAAGACATTTCTGTTGGAGAAGGAGAGTAATATTTAGAATGAGAAGGAAAGAGTTTAGGAAATGTAGAGAATTGGAATGGAGATAAAACTTTATATTGAAGAAGGCTTTTGTTATTTTATTGATTTCTTGATTTCAAAATGAGTTACAACATCACATATTTATACTACTCCATGGAATGATCTAGATACTTGAATGATTATACAAGTTTATAGAATTCTCTAGATTGATGCCTATGATTTTTATTTGAGAAGTATCTAGTATCCTCCTAGAATTGTCTAGTTTAATACATTGATTTTTATGAAAGATTTTTCTAGCTAGTACAAGATGATTCTAGAACACTTCATGTTAATCAAGTTTAATCTTAACACCCCCCCTTTAAACTTGATTTGTGTCTCTCTTGGTAATCTTCATCTGATTCCTGAATTGAACAAACTTGTCAATTGGGAGTGCCTTGGTGAAGATGTCGGCAAGTTGATCATTCGTACTGATGAACTCCAGCTTGATCTTTTTGTCTTCCACCAATTCTCTGATGAAGTGATGTCGAATTTCTATGTGCTTTGTTCTTGCATGAAACACTGGATTCTTTGTCATAGCAATTGCTGACATATTATCACAGTACAGTGTTGTTGGCAGAATTTGATCTTGCTGTAAGTCAAATAGGATCCTTTGCAGCCATATTGCTTCACATGTTGCGCTAGTAGTAGATATATACTCCGCTTCTGCAGATGATAGTGCCACTGTTTGTTGCTTTTTTGAAGACCAAGATATTATTTTTGATCCCAAAGTGAAGACATATCCTGAAGTACTCTTCCGGTCATCAATACATCCGGCCCAATCACTATCTGTATAACCGGCGAGTACATTATCTTTTTCAGCTGAATATTTGATGCCAAAATTTATTGTGCCCTTCAAATATCTGAGGATACGCTTTGCTGCAGCATAGTGTACTTTACTTGGATCATTCATAAATCTGGATACAACACTTACCGCATATAATATGTCGGGCCTTGTATTTGTGAGATAAATCAACGATCCAACCAAGCTTCTATAGATTGATGCGTCCACCTTATTGGAACCATCTTTTTTGGATAATTTCTCATTCAAGGCTGCTGGAGTAGCGATTGGCTTGCAATTTATCATGTGAAATTTCTTTAACAGATCATCACAATATTTTTCTTGGCTTATAAATATTTCTCCATTATTTTGTTTTACTTGGATGCCAAGAAAATATCTCATTAAGCCTAAATCTGTCATCTCAAAATCTTCCATCATTTCTCTTTTAAATTCTTCTATCATCTTCTTGTTGGTGCCACAATAAATTAAATCATCAACATAGAGACAGATTATGAGAAAATCCGTACCTTGCTTCTTGACATAGAGTGATGGTTCACTTGGACTTCTTTGAAATCCATGTTTGCGGAAGTGATGATCGATCTTGCTATTCCATGCTCGAGGAGCTTGTTTGAGTCCATATAATGCTTTCCGGAGTCTATACACCTTTTCTTCTTGCCCTTTGACGATGTAGCCTTGAGGTTGCTCCACATAAACTTCTTCTTCAAGTTCTCCATTTAAAAATGCTGACTTGACATCCAACTGATATACCTTTAATTTGAGTTGAGCTGCAAGTGCTAACACCGTCCTGATGGTCTCCATTCGAGCAACAGGTGAAAACGTCTCATTGAAGTCAATGCCTGGTTGTTGTGAATATCCTTTTGCAACGAGACGAGCTTTTAGCTTCTGGATTGTTCCATCTTCATTGTATTTGGTCTTATAGACCCACTTGAGCCCGACTACCTCCTTTCCTTTTGGAAGATCCACTAACTTCCATGTGTGATTTTTTTCAATCATTGTTATCTCCTCGTCCATAGCCTTCTTCCATCCTTCTTCTTTGATAGCTTCTTCAAATTTTACTGGTTCACAAGAAAAGAATGCAACATCACAAGTATCATAAATTTCTTGTAATGAACGAGTCTTACTTGGAGGTGAATCTGCATCAGTCGCTTCTTCAATTCTCGGGCTAGGAGGTTCTTGAGTGTTAGATGTTGATCCAATGTTTTCATCGGCACTGATATCTGGAGTGGTTTCTTGATCTTTTTCCCATTTCCATGAGCCTGCTTCATCAAAGATAACATCTCTGGAAACCACAAACTTGTTAGTTGTAGGATTGAATAATCTATAAGCTTTGGATTCTTCACTGTAGCCAATAAAGATGAATTTTTCTCCTTTCTCATCAAATTTTTCTTTTCTGACTTGATCAGGAATGTGTGCATAAGCTATGCATCCAAATACCTTCAAGAAATCTACATTCGCTTTCTTTTGGAACCATACCTCATAAGGAGTTTTATTTGGCACAGCTTTCGTGGGGGACCTGTTCAAAATATAGACCGAGGTATAAACAGCTTCAGCCCAGAATTTGTTTGGAAGATGTTTACCTTTTAACATGCTCCGTGCCATCTCTACTATGGATCGATTTCTACGTTCAGCCACTCCATTATGTTGGGGAGTATATCTGACTGTAAGCTCCTTTTTTATTCCTTGGACCTTGCAAAATTCTTTAAACTCCTTGGATGTGAATTCTCCTCCACGATCCGTTCTCAAAATCTTCAACTTATGACCACTTTGCTTCTCCACTGATGCTTTAAATTGTACAAACTTTGAGAAAACTTCTGATTTTTCTTTTAGAAAATATACCCACATCATTCGACTATAATCATCAACAAACAAGAGAAAATATCTTTTTTCTCCGAGAGAAGATGTCTTAGTTGGGCCACATACATCGGCATGAACTAGCTCCAAATGAACTCTAGCTCTCCATGAAGTTTTTGTGAAGGGTAGTCTATGCATTTTTCCAAAAATACAGCCTTCGCAAATTTTACTTTCCACATTTATGTGTGGGAGTCCAATTACCATATTTTTCTTTTTGAGTAATTTGAGACTTTTAATATTTAGATGGCCAAATCTCTTATGCCATAATTGAGAAATATCATTTTCCTCTGATTTTAATGCAAGATTCTCAATTGGCATTTTCAGTGGAAAAACTTTGTTTGGAGTCATTTTAATTTTGGCCACAACTTGATTATTTTTTTCATCAATAATTGTACTTTCATTTCCCACAAAATCAACTCTATAGCCTTTTTGTAATAATTGTCCCACACTTAATAAATTTTGTGTTAGGCCTGGTACATAAAGCACATCAGAAATAAATTTAGTCTTACCTCCCTTTACTTGAACTGCTATCACTCCCTTTCCTTCGACTTTGTGTGATTTTCCGTCTCCAAGCTTAACTTGAGAATTAACATCTTCATCCAATTTGACGAAGCTTTCTTTATTTCCTGTCATGTGATTACTGCAACCACTATCCAAGTACCAAATATCCTTCACATTTAATTTAGCACTAAAGCAAGAATAGAAAACATTATCTCCTTCAGTAAAATTAGCTTCGTCATTTTTATTGTACCAACAGTCCTTTTGGGAGTGATTAGCATTTTTGCATTTTAAACACTTAAATCTGCAACTCTGAGTATTATGATTAGACTTTCCACAAATTCTACACTGGGAGGAAGACGTAACTTTATTATTCTTCTCATACCTTCCACGAGGGCCTTGATTGTAATCTCCAAATTTTCTTTGCTTGAAATTTCTGTTCCCATAATTGCTCTTTTGTTGGAAATTTTTCTTTCCTTCTTTATCCGTCTCTCCTCCTCTTTTATTTGAAATTGACACTTTAGATTGAAAAGCTTGTTCCACCTCTTGAGTTGAAAACCTGCTCATTCGTAGCTCATGTGTCTCCAAAGAAGCCATTAGTTCTTGAAAACTTAATGTAGATAAATCTTTAGATTCTTCGATAGCGGCAAAAACATGATCCCATTTTGCGGGTAAACTCCTCAATATTTTTTCAACTATCTTCTTATCTTTAAGTTTATCCCCATAACTTCTAATTTGATTAACAATGATAGTAACTCTATTAAAGAATTCTTTCATGGTTTCATCATTTTTCATTGCTAAATTATCAAATTCTCTCCATAAAGATTGAAGTTTGATAGAGATTACCTTAGAGGAGCCTTGAAATTCCTTCTGTAGAATACTCCAAGCTTCTTTTGAATTGGTGGCAGCCATAATACGAGGAAAGATAGTTTTATTTACCCCTTGTTGAATGAAGAGTAGTGCCCTTGCATCCTTCTTCTTATTTTCTTTAAACTCCTTTTGCTTTGCCGCCGTCCATGATGCTAGTGTTTCCGAGTCCTCGGGTGCATCATAGCTTCTTTCTACAAGCTCCCAAAGGTCTTGAGAAATGAATAGAGTCTTCATTTGAAGGCTCCAATAATCATAGCTTTCTCCATCAAAAATAGGGACAAGATTTTGTGAATAGTTGAATAAAGATGATGAAGATGATTGTGTTGCCATGGTGGTTTGTAATGGAACACAAGGCTAAACTTGGCTCTGATACCAAATTTGTTGGAGAAGGAGAGTAATATTTAGAATGAGAAGGAAAGAGTTTAGGAAATGTAGAGAATTGGAATGGAGATAAAACTTTATATTGAAGAAGGCTTTTGTTATTTTATTGATTTCTTGATTTCAAAATGAGTTACAACATCACATATTTATACTACTCCATGGAATGATCTAGATACTTGAATGATTATACAAGTTTATAGAATTCTCTAGATTGATGCCTATGATTTTTATTTGAGAAGTATCTAGTATCCTCCTAGAATTGTCTAGTTTAATACATTGATTTTTATGAAAGATTTTTCTAGCTAGTACAAGATGATTCTAGAACACTTCATGTTAATCAAGTTTAATCTTAACAATTTCTAATTGTTTTTTGGTTGATTCACAGTTAAGATTGTCCTTTCATTTCCATATCGTTGATATTCAATTGGCAATTTGCTGATTTAGAAGAAGATGCCGCTACAGAATGCAGAAGATGAAACTGGCTTTGCTTTTCCATCGCTCTTTTTGGAAAGCGAAAATTCGTATATATAGTGGCTGAACACAATAGCATATTCGGAACCTTGTCTTGATCAGTGAACCCCCCAAAACCTGTGACTTGATTTTTCTTGTACATCGATCAAGTATTTGGATTGAAGTCCAAAGGAATTGATCGAAGTTTGACGTCATGTTACGCGCAAGCTAGAAAGTTAGGATTATATTCTGCCCTGAGAAGTGCACGTGGACCGTAGTGGTTGATAACTTGGTAAAGGTTGTCGCAGCACTTGTCGCACAACTAAACAACAACAACCCAGTATAATCTCACTTAATGGGTTCTGGGGAAGGTAATATGTACGCAGACCTTACCCCTGCCCTTGGGTAGAGAGATTGTTTCCAAATAGACCTCCGGCATCCTTCCCTCCAAGAACTTCCCACCTTGCTCTTGCGGAGACTCGAACTCACAACCTCTCGGTTGGAAGTGGGGGTTTCTTACCATAAAAGCAACCACTCTTGTCGTACAACTAGTTGCTGTCAAATTGAACGACTATCTATCTTACTACATTCCCTATTCCATAATGACCGGGTGAATAAGTTCCATTCTATATTTGCTTCTGGTAAAATGAAAAAAGGTACTATTTTATTCCGTTACACATAGTATAAGATGAAATATCAAATTCCCTCTCTTTTGGGATTCTAAATATGCTTATAAATAAATAAACTGCTGTACAAATCCGCCCAACGAATTTTATTCCGTAACATATATAAATGATTGGAGGGAATGGTTAGCAATTTAACGTGTAAAATGGAGGGTGGAAGAAATCGTCCACAAAATCGACTTTATTCTTGCTTATATAAAAGTACATAAAAAGTACAAGTGTTGCATGCTGGTTATAACTTAATGACCAACAAGAGCAAATGAGCTATAAGAACCAAAATCTAGTCTCCAAACAAACAACCCTAATTTTAACGAAAACCAATTCTCACGGCATATCAAATAACAAGTTGTTAGATAAAAAAGAACCACTAAAAACTATTACTTTTGAAGAGGAAGCCATTTTTCTTTGATGCATTTTGTTTTACTTTACTATACAGGGCCGAAGCTAGCGCATTCATTACGGGTTCGGTTGAATTAATATTTGGTTTAGGTTATGTATTTATCTTAAGAAATTCATAGAATATTTAAGAATTATTAATATAAAACTCAATAACTTAACATGATTCACCCCGAATCCATAAGCTCTAGATCCTGGCTTTGCTTCAATTACTATATATAAATATTTGGATACCTTATTGTGCACCTTTATAAAATGCTATAAGAATGTGAAATATTGTGCCTAAAAATTATTACGGTAGAAGATGAACGATACAAACAACCAGTGATAAGTAAGAAGATTTATAATGTTGTAATGAATGTAAAAAGGTATAGAAAGGTTATTAATATGGAAGATGAAAGAAACAAAACTTAAATATATAATTACAGTTATGGACAAATTAAAATTTTAGGAGTAATATTTAATGGAAGGGTAAAATGGTCATTCAACTTTTAACGAGCATTTTGGTCTTTTGACTTACCTTTGAGGTCTTCACGCTTATAATACAATATGATAGTTGCGCAAAATTAAATTTCAAACTTTCACATAATTAACAAACAAAAACAACCAATCTAAAAGTCTCTTGAATTTAGTGTAATGAGAATAGCGCGGATCTATGGTGGCAAAATTGTTAAAAGAAAACAACTAACCACCTATACTATCCACTAAAAAATGAGTTGGATAATAATTTTTTTGAAAACGGGTTAAATATGAATAAGAATCATATTGTCCATTTAGAAAATAGATAACCAATGAGTTCATTTTTTACATTTTTAAATCGTCAAATAGGAGGTTTTTCAAGTTTGGGAGACTAGGAGTTCTCCAAAGGTAATCTTATTCAAAAAGTCACGGATAATATGCGACGGTTAACCTTCTTTTATCCGTATTAAATATGGATCGGGTCGAATAATTTGTCCGTTTTTTTATTACCTGTTTTTTACCAGAACCATATCCGACCGACCCACGTCCTAGCCACCACCTTCACGTTTTAATGTTCCTTTTACCATTTTGAAATGAAGGATAAGGAACAAGATGCTTATCTTCACTAAATAGAAAGTAGGAATCTAAACCATCGGCCATGGATAACCCACAACAAAAGGCTATATTTAATGGCATTGACTCATTACTTAACCAGAAAGCATGTTACAGCAACAGTATTCAAGCTGGCAGAATAGGTGCTTCAGACATGATTAACAAAATAATGGGCAAAAACCGTCACGTCTTATGCTTCCTTGAGGAGAAAATATGCAATTTGCATCTGATATACATCGTTGTTATTGAAACCTAGGCGAAGCTACACTTTGGGACATCCTTTTTCGCAAAATTATTATAGATAAAGGTACATAATACATACTGAACACCCTTTGTTGGGAATTTTTGTTTGCTTATTTCAATTTTGAACACCCTCGAGGAAATTTCTGGCTTCGCACTGATTGGACCTATCCACAATCTAAATAAATATGAATCTTAAAAGCTTGGCAGAAGCTCGCAACACAAGATTAACAGGTAAACAAACCGAATAAAAGAGTAGAAAGTCGAAGGGGTATAACCCTCTCAGGTACAACTAGATTCTAAAGAGGCGCATAGAGCTAATCCATGACATACACAAACAGATATATACATCTACATAATCAGAACTGACACTATTCACTTCATGCATAGAGACACATCTACTGTCTTCTATAATTTACATACCGGAATGAGGAATATTACCAAACTACAGTATTCCATAGATGAATTTACAGCAAACCGAGGATATCAGAGAAAACTCCATCTCCAAGAAAGAGCACATGCATGCTTCGTAACAACCATCTCTTAGACGGAAAGAAGACCTGCAACTTCTGCAATTTAAGATGATAAATGCTGATAAGCTCACCAAAGAAACTATAATGGAGTGGTATTTTAGCAAGAACCACTAGCCAATTTTTCATAGTTGAGACATGAAGAAGGAAAAAAGTGGCAAAAAGATTTTATTTGTTACTCATTATAGCAGCTATAACTTCAGCAAGTCAAGGAATTACCACATGTATCAGGACATTGACCAACAGCGGCACGAGACAGCCCAGTGGAAAATTAGAAATTGTGAGGACTCATGGAAAGACCACCCTCCAGATGTCCGGATATTTTAGCCTTGCAGTCTGGGCACATAAATCCAATTGAATCCGAATGAGCTTCTGTATCATAAGCTTCAAGCTGGAACTCTGCTCTGCACCACACACATACTGTTGAGAGCTGATCCGGTTCTTCCATGTTTAAGATGATTCCTCCAGAATCAAATCCAACTGACGCAAAAACCTCTTCCATCCTTGCATCATTACCCAACCCAATAGAAACAGAGGGCAAAGATGAAGATGCATGACCAATATCAAAGCTATATTTGAAGTGTTCTATCTCATCCAGCCTAAGCTCGTCAAACCCTGTTTCACTATCCAGATTCTGACCAATAGCAAAAAACTCACCATTGTCCTACAGAGGTTGTAGTAAACAGATTACGAACTTGTGAAATTAGGAAATTATTTGAACAAGAGTTAATAGGAGATAGTATCTATCAACAGAATGATTGTGAATTAACTTATATTCCAAAACCTCAATGCATAAAATCCAACACAACAGAAATCTGCACATTTGTCATTGCCATTAATAGCGATAGGTCCCAAAGAATTAAAGCCTTTCCAAAAGTCAGGATAGATGTAGCTAAAAAAACCCGTTTAGATTAATGTAAGCGAAACAACAGGATAGAAACAGGTTCACCATTCAATTGGATGCTACAATGAGTGGGATAAAGAGTCATAGCATCTTTAAGATTCCAAATGATTATAAACTGATGGATAAAAACGTTCATCATGGGCGCATCAGGTAGGTTGGGCTATCGATAAGCTGTAGATACAATCTCCTACATTGATCAGTATCAACATAGAAATGCCCAGGTGTTCCCTGCTTGATGCTGGACTGTAGGCATATTGAAGTGCTTCTCAAAACCAGGTATGCATTTAGAGCCTTGATAAACCCTGAGAGTAGAGGGGTCTCTTAACATAAAAATCTTTTCTGAATGCGATAGCTGTCTGCCTGCAAATACATATTTTGGGCACTCTTATCTAAGTCTATATATTCAGTTTCCATACAGATAGGAGTAAACACATGTCAGCCTCGGCCAAATTGACCTGAAATAGTCATCATAATCAAGTCATAGCCTTCTTCGTTCTCACCTATGTTGGAGATGAACAAAAGAGGCCCTAATACGAAAACTCCCAGGCAAGATAAACCAATTTAAATTTTGAACAACCGGCAATCATCAAGAATCAACAAAGTTGACCATTCGTCAGAAGCCCAGAAAAAGGAGGAAAATTTTGTAGACCGTTGCTTGATACATTTTTTACAAGACAAAGACAAAGAAAAGGTCGTCCTCATCATCAATGAGATAAATATATAACCTGTATAGATGCAGAAAATGCATCTTTACCTTACTTGATCCTGAAAGAATGCCAGTAAAGTTGTGGAATGATTGCACCGTAGGCTTTGAAAAGCTAGCTAACCCATCTTGAGTAGCATTTTGCTGAAGAGTGAATTCCATAGTCTCGGATTCAACATCATTATTTGCTTTAGTCAGGCTGTTTCCAAGTCCAATTGCTAGCTTGTCATTCCCATCCTTCTTTATGTCATCACTCTCAGGGTGCTCAGAATCACTATGAAATAGTTGCACCATAGACACTGAGGAGCTTGTTAACCTATTAAGAGTAGCATTTTCCTGAAAAGTCAGTTCCATAGTTTCTGATTCAACATCATTTGCTTTAGTCAGGCTGTTTCCATTACCCGCCGCTACCTTATCAGTGCCATCCTTCTTCATGCCAGCACCCTCAGAGTGCTCTGAATCATTCTGCAATGACTGCACCATAGACACTGAAGAGCTGGTTAACGCATTCTGACTAGCAATTTCCTGAAACGTTAGTTCCATGGTCCCTGATTGAAGATCATCATTTTCTTCCATCTGCTTGTTTCCCAGGCCCACCATTGGCTTGTCACTTCCAGCCTCCTTTGCTTCATCACTCTCAGGCTGCTCAGAATCATTGGTTGAAATCACTCTCGGATAGAAGTTGTTGGCCAAAATCTCACCACTATTATCTTTATCTACTTCCATGCAGGTTTTATCAGGCTGATTTATGCCTTGTTCATGACATGTTTCAGCTTTAAAATCCCCGGCATCTGACAATCCAGTATCAGCGCTTGGTCTCACAACTTGGTCAATGTTGGTAGGCGCACTTCCATCAAAGTTCGTTGTCGTACTAGATGGGATGCTGCTGACCTTGGTCGCAGCTCTAGCACTAGAAGTTTCTACAACCGAATTTTGGGCAATTTCAATTAACGCATCCATTTTACATGTCCCTAAAAGCAACCCATCTTGACGTGGAGACTGAACACGCTTGTCTGTTGTAACAGCAGCAGATACATCCACAGTACCTCTTGCATTGTTTCTCACATGGACTCCAACATGACCATTGTAACTACGCCTTTCTTCAAATACCTTATGGCAGAACTGGCATTCATATTTTCCATCTCTAATTATGACCCCATCACCTACAGATGGCCCAACCCTATACCTTCTTGTAGTCCGCTGGTGAAATGAGAACAGATGCTGCAAATATGCATTCTTTTCTTCAAATGTCAAGTTGCATTTATGACATTCAAAAATGTCTTGAACTTTAACCTCGGGGAGATTATCCATCTCCATCAAGGAAATTTCATTGCCGTGCAGGTCTAGAGTAGATGAACTGGGTAAAACTGAATGTGCAACTATACCATGCTTCGCCAAATCACCTTCTTGAAGAGAATGTGAATATTCTTGAATGTCTGTTGACAACACCAAACTGGTGTTACTACGGATGTTACTTACACTTTTAGAAACGGTGCCATCAGCCTGCTGAGTAAGCTGGTTTGCTTCACCAGACAAAAAATGGGACCGCAAGTATGATGAAGCCTCTTTGCATGATATAAACTGCTGATCAGTAGGGCTAGAAAAGAAAATGCCAAGAAAATATTACTGGACTTAGCACACAAAACAAGAGAGGCAGTAAATATCATCACAATTTAGGACATAACACTGTTTCAAATCGATCAAGCACAGCCTATCAAGTGAATTATCGTCATGAATAAAAGGTGCTGTTAAGTCAGTTAACAAATTAGTAAATCCGAATATACATAATGAGCAGTGGTTCCAGCCCCGTGTCCTAATCATCTGAGCTAAAACCCCGACTCCAACTGGATCTATTCATAAGGAGTACCCTCAGCAAAGGAATCTAAGAGGCTTTCCCAAATAAAGCAAAAGGATTCCAAGACTAAGGTAGCTGGTGCAAGTTTTGCCTATATTTCATTCTTCATAAAATTTTGGAGAAGGAATTCTGGGGGACAAAGGTTCCTTTATTTGCACCAAGCTGCACAGGAGCTTATGCAGTTGATTCGAGATTTCAAGTTAAAACTAGATTTCCGCTTATCAGCTAAAATGAGTTCCTTGTGCAATTGACTGATTATTTATATCTAAATAATTATGCTAAATCTGGTAATAATTCCCTCTCAACTAACGTCTGCATCCACTAACTTGAAAATGCTAATCTTCAAGATACAACAGAACCATTTTACCTACTTCACCAATCCTAGAAAATTCAAAGAAGTGGATTTGTCCAAATCATTCCTACATGTAGGCTGCAATGTTCTTAGGATTGGGAGTCCATGAGCTATGATACCCGGTTCTTGAGGGAAAACTTCGTGGGAGCCATCAATGCATACAGTTTCAGGAAGCAAATATAAAATATGCACAAACTCATCAATGAGCTAACCATTTTTTAGAACAAAGCACACAAATTCATGATGCTTCAACAAACACATGAGATGACATTGCAACACAAAGTCTACATAGATCATGATTGTGTTTAATGAACATGCAACAGAATACTGACTTGCAATTTCGAAGTAAGCAACAATGTCCCACATAACACGAATGCATAAAATCTTTTAAACTTGTAATCAACAAGCAAAAGTAAGGAATGGAAAAAACATAACAACCTGACATATCTACGGCAGTAAACCCAGACACGGCCATTGCATCTTCGCAGGGCTAACAAGAGCTTCCAACCAACGGGCAATGTATCGCCAAATCCACTAGCATCAACATATTTCCTCCTCTTCCTTCTGCTACACCACTCCCCCTCCAAATCCCTTACGAACCCAAGTACCTCTTCTTCACTCTGTAATCCAGCTGTCCTTTTCTCCAATTCTCCGCTGTACAATTCATCTCCGTTACTCTCTAATTTTTTTATATCCACCACCTCGCCATTTTTATTCACAATTTCCACTTCATCCCCAACACCATTCTCTTTCAATTTCATTTTATCCTCAGTTTTACGTCCTCTCTTCCTATTTTTCTCACGATCATTCATTAAAAGTAGGGTTTTTTCTTGAACCCCAGAAACAGCCGGCTGTGTGATCAGAGGAGGAAGAGGTGGTGGTGGAAGCGGTGGCGGAGGTGGTGGTGGAGTGTGAGAATTAGGATTGTGAATGAAGAACTTAAGGAAATGCATAATTGAGTGATTTTCAGGGTCAGAAGAAGAAGGGGGGTTGGGTTTAGAAGTGGAAGGGTGAAGACCAGGCACGCGAGAACGGTGGTGCCGGTGGCGGAGACGGGAGTAGGTTTGACGACGACTTCCGGCGGATTCATTGAAGAGGGAACGATCAAGCTGAGGAATAACGACGTCGTTTGACCGGAGGTCGTAAGGTGAGTCAGAGCAAAGGGAAAGTGCGTGGAGCTCGGATTGGGAAAGGTTGCTGATGTCTATGTGGGATAGTGCTTCTAGCTTGGGCCCATAAGTGGGTGCGGGTGCAACAGTCGTCATTCCCGATGAGAATTCCGACAAGGGACAAAAAGGTGGTGTTGGTGTTGTAGTTATCGACTAACAGTTAAATCTGTTGTCTGGACGACATAACTAAAAAGAGTAAATGGAAAGCATACTGTACTGTACTGTAATACCATGTATTTGGGTTGGTTTCGTTCACACACTAATTAGGCAGAATTTTAATGTTGGGAGAGACTAGAGAGTGTTATATGATAATTTTAATGTTCACATACCAATTAGGCAGAATTTCAAATTCCTAACTTCAGTCAAATGACTTCAAGATGACCAACCAATCTCAGAATTTACTTTCGATCATGCTTCCAATATCATAGTTATTATAGCTATTTTCATACTCGAAATTCCAAACGGATATTGATAACATTAAAATGTAATTCAATCCAAACTGATGAAACTCTTCCAAAAAGGCTAACTTCCACAAGAGGCAGCGAAACGCTCCGGGTCGCCCAAAATCCAATCTGAGCATATGCCCAAGTCTGAAATAATCATACAAATCTGTTGGAATTTTCAAATACCAATTCCGAGGTCGTTTACGGAAAAAAATTCGATCTTAGCCAATTCTTTCAACTTAAAGCTTCTGAAATGAGGACTTTCTTTCCAAATAAATTCCAAACTTCCTGAAATTCGGTTCTGGCCATGCATACAAGTCATAGTACCTGAAGTGAAGCTGCTCATAACCTCAAACTGCTGAACAACGAGCTAGAGCTCAAAACGACCAGTCGGGTCATTACATTCCCTCCCACCTAAACATACGTTTGTCCTCGAATGTGCTGAGAATTTCGCTGAAGTAGTCTGAAATTACTGTTTAACACCTCGTGCATCTACACGTGCTACCAGAACTCAGTTGAGTACATTAGCTCGATCAAATCTAAAGACATTCCCTTTTATTCAAGAAAATAAGCTTAGAACCCAAATTTCAACACCCGAAATTCTCTGCCATACCTGCTTCCAACCAACGAACACAGTATCAATCACCATACGATGTATTAGAACAGGACTGCACACCCTTGCTAAATTCACACCATGCACCATATCATTCACAAGCCATAATAACATTCCCTAATCACAATAACCGATATTTTACGAATTTGATGCTCACAATGCACCCTATGACATATAAGTCTTGTTCCAGCTCTTACGATACAACCACGATGGAAGAGACATGTAAAAATTCATAACCAACTACTGAGTCAACAAATTATTGAGGCTATACTCTCGACAAGAACCATTACCTTATTTTGAACCAAATAAAGGTATTTTTTCTTTAATATACTTCATATAATCCGATCGCACTGATCCTAGATCCAATAATCTCGTCTTACCAAGTACGAGCTGCTCAGATTTTAAGCCACTCCAGACATGACCAACTACCTCATATAATGCCACAATGTGTCAATAGGCTACCAACTTGAACGTGATACATAAGAAAAACAAACTCTAGAAGGGACTACTCAACCCAAGAAACTAATTAGACAACCGATAAGGTGTCATGAACCTTCCTCAGAAAATGGGAAACAAAACACACAAAATATAATATAAGATACAGTACTCAACATCACACTCTTGCAGCGTGCAACCCGATCTAAATAACATACTGTGGTGGTGTACCACCCGATCAACATATAGAACTCATATAAGGAGATACACACCGAGCTAAATTGCTCATTACTACTAAATAGCGAATATCGGCCACAAGCACGCTAAGTGCATAATACCATCCTTGGGAAGACAGTTAGCGCCATACGCTACAAAACTCAAGCACAACTGAGGTACGATATATGATTTAAATCTCAAGAGCCATCTTGCTCACATAACACTATCACTATGTGGAACCTCAACACATAAGAAATTTATTAAGTCGTTTCACAACTCACACAACATGATATGATATTACATGAAATAGTCGACGACGAAATGACATCCAACGTCCGAATATTACTCTTTAAAGAGTGTTATGATGAAATGAACATATCTAGCCGATACAGAACCCATATTCATATTTAAATCAATCTACCAACCTCAAGTTGATTCTGATCGCACCATATTAGGCTAATAACCTTTCAAGGATTCATTATAACCCCTTCTACCACAACACACAAGAACAACCATAACAAATAGAACAACTCCCACAATCCACAATCAAATGAACCGCGCGCCCTCTAGGCATAAATTCTCAAATTAGCGTTATTACCACAATCTTAACACTTGGTTTAAATCTTCAATCAAGCAGGTGACTACATGCCACACTTATACAGTATTCCCGTGAGACACGCTCCCACGACCATCCGCACTAGCTAACGAGTCTGAACATCTATACCATCGAGCGCATTAACGCTATAAAGTAAATCAAGAATCCATAACCAGATTGCAAAGCCTCTTTCACAAAACACAGATCTCAAGTGATGCTAAGGATCATACCGGCCTACTCTAAGCATTCAAGTCCCCTTTTCCCTGCTCATCCAAGCTCGTGATATCCTTCCCAACACCGAACCACAACCTCGTCCTTGTTTTCAATTTCATACCGCTTACTGCACCTTACAACCCTATAGTACAAGAATTTCATAATAACTCCTGAACCACTAATAGGGTAAACACTTCATCATATAAAAACTTTTTACTTAAATCATTCTGAGAGAACCATAGCAACATACGAGTAAATCTTCATAACCATAGAACATGCAAATCCTCGAGTAGTAGTTTAAACCACCATAACCCTTCCGGGATCTGCCTACACATAACAACTCAATCTGCACTCATCCTTAGTGGCATTGTATCACGAGACCATGTTGTCTCAAATCCCACCAACCATATCATACCCTCCTTGTGCACATGCTCGCCTCCTCAACTGATGCACCTATTTCGATAATTTCTCTACGAATATGAAGTAATTTTGTCTCATTCCTCTAAATGCTACGTTGCAAGCCAAAGATATCATAGAATGTTCTGATCCATTTTTCATAATCCATTGCAAATTCACGGGATTGAAGAACCTAGGTATCACATTTTAACATTTGAATTCACTAGGACTGTTGTTGAGAGTCACCCACTCTGACTTGGTTCTGAATATAATCAACCCCAAGGCTCCGCTGGCACATGAACCCCCTTCTCAGTGAAGCACCTGATTGAATCACTTCCCTTGTACATCACCTCTGTACGAAACATAAATCCTGAATCTTCCCAAAGCTCGAACATGAGTAAATAACGCCAACTATAGTACACCTTTATCTTTTCCTTTGCTCAAATTACCACTCATTTTCTTTTCTCTTAGCTGTAATAACTTACCAGTATGCCGATAACTCGAGATCTCACAAGAAGATAACCATGCAAGTCAATTGTAGACGGTAGGACTCTCCCACTTAGCTTAGAGCCACTTATTACATAACCCTGGAACCCATCAAGATTCTTTATTGACATGATCTTGCACAACCAACCCGCCAAATTCCTCAAAATATTTTTGTAAAGCCGTTTATGGATATTCTGAATCATTAACCACATTCACATGTCTGACCTCTTTACGGGATAGCCAGTAGGATTTCTCGTAGAAGCTTCACCAACCATGCGACTGCTGATCTGCTCACAGAAGATACCCACATGTGGAGATTACATGCTGACATCTTTCAACGCCGTTGCACGAGGTACAATCACTATGTCATCCATAACCTATCATGAGCCCGTGCTCATCTACCAATTGTACTAGTCCGTTCACTTCTTAGGGACATCAACTAAATGTGCGTCAATTTCTTCCAATTCCAAGTTATATTGCATCCTTCTTCATATCAAGCAACTCTCTTTCTATTGCATCCAATCTCCCCCCATATAATAACCAATATTTCAAATTAGGCCCGTGGATCTAATCGTCGTCCACTAAAATTCCCAAATCACTCTAAACTTTTCCTTAAGGTGTGTAGTTATCCTACCACTAAACCCATATGTTACTCTGCCACTCTCCCACTTTGGCCAAACCACTTCTTTAAGCAATACTTGACTCCCACTTCTTACACCTAGCATTCTAGAAATTTAACCACTGCATGAAACTTCCCACATGTCCTTCATCATCCTTTGCTGCTCAGCTGATGCCTTAGATCTAAATTTATCTCGGTAGCACTTGAACCGATAGATCGCTACTAACATCAACCCTTTCCGAAAATCCTCCTTCTTGAGCCATCAGCATTAAAAATACTATTAAATCCTAAACCACCGCACACCGCGATCTCTAACGACCGCTTCTTCAATACTATCTCACAATGTCTTGCCCAAAGGCAAATTTTAGAAGATCATAACACCGGCGAACTTAACATATTCAATCGAGGACGACAAAATTCCACCATACTTGAAAACACCAATTCTTGTTACCCTATCAACCCAAACCTGAACATGTATAGTTCGATTTCCTTTCCTCTACTAAAAATAAAATACCGAATATCAAAATCGTGCTATGAGTAAACCTCATTTCAAGTCATTCATTGCCACCGAAACATAGGAACGCATACTAATATTGTACGGTAACTATTCATAAGCATCATAAAACCAGTGCATAGCCTCAAAGCTCTCAGAAGTACAACTACTGAGCTGAAATGATAGAATATGCTTCCCCAAAGCGACGATAATAGCCCATACAACCATGTAGGGAGAAACATCCCGCACCACATCTATAGTACCATTACAGTTACTCACTTCCCGATTTATAACCAATGCTTCACGTCGCATAAGATTGAATGGAAGGTAAATGAAGGCATAAGACATAAAGGGATCGAATTGCACAATGAGGAAATCAAGAAGGGAAGTGCTCCTTACAGCCATATATCCCCTCGAAGATAAGTACAGACGTCTCTATGCCGATCTTCAAGACTCTATTAGATTCGCTCATGACTCATGGGACCTAAGGAACCTAGTGCTCTAATACTATCAAGACCCGAAAATCCTCTAAGGGTCGTGACGGCGCAGTACACCACTATCAGGCAAGCCAACACTCAGAAGTTAATTGAATTCACATTTTTAGTATTTATTGAAATCATTCTTTTGATAGATTACACCATAATAATGAAATTTATTGAAATAAGATGATATTTTTAATAAATTAATATTTAATACACTCATAAACATCCCAGAACCCGGTGTCACAAGTGCATGAGCTATTTCTAGGAAATCAAGTGAAGTACAATAACTGTCTGAGGTACAAATTAGACAGAAGGTATATACTATACACTGAAAGAGACTATGCCGGCTGCGAGCCACCTCAAAAAATACAGCTCACCTAGGTCTCCATATCATCCATGCTGCTATGCCCATTAGGCCTCTAGAGGTAGATGTTCTTGTGCAACAAAAATGCGCAGCAAGTATAACATGAGTACAAAAATAACATGTACTCAGTAAGTATCCCGTCTAATCTTGAAGAAGTATAGATGAGAGATTGACTTTGATACTTACTAATGGTCCAATAACAATATACCAATAATATAGTAAATCGATAATTTTCATAAAAATGGCTGTAACTCAATTGCATGAAGCAAGTAAACAATTCTTTCTTTGATAGGAAATTCCCAAATTCATTTTCGTCATTTATACATTTATATCAGGCTAGGGAGAAACAAATATCAACATTATGATTTCTAAGGCAACATTACAAGCATGCGCGTATGACCTAATCCAACAATATTTAAACTAACTGCCAGAAGGTTGAATGGCTCGAACCATAGATGCTTCTATTTAATCTACCCAGGCGTTCAGCCCATTCCACAATAGATAAGCACATTCAAATAATCAAATTAAGAATTCATCAAGGAGCAATTATTCAAGAAAAGACAAGTTTCTCTTTTAAAGGTCAATAATTATGCCTAGCCTTTTGGAAATTTAGTTATATATTCGATATGTGTTTAAGCATTTTTAAATTGACAATAAGGTTGCAAATATTACAAGTAAATCTTGCTTTTGGGCCTTAGACTATCTGGACTTAAGCATAGTAGTAGCTACGCATGGAATCTCGTCACCTCGTGCATACGTAGCCCCGACAAATAGGAGCCCATAACCAATTAACTCACCTATGGGGACAATTCCCTCTTACAAGGTTAGAAAGGAGACTCACCTCGCTCCAAAGTTCAATAACCGGCTTCCCATTCCCTTTTGAAGACTCAAATTGATGCACACTGTTCCAAAACTAGCCAATAATTATGTAAACCCATCAATACATGTTCAACTACTCGTAAGAATCCAAATTATAACAATTTCTAACCCCGACTGAAAAGTTAACAAAAATGCCCTCGGGCCCACGTGTCCGGATTCCAAAATTTATTCGAAGATAAAGTTACCCATAACTTTACAAACTCAAATATGTAATTTACTCTTAATTTCATGTCCAAAATCAAGGTCAAAATCCAAAAATACCAAATTTCTAGGTTTCCCCTCAACACCATGTTTGGTGGTAAAAATGGCACTCGTGAAAATGAGCCAAACCCTCATTTTAAAAGAACATACTGCCCAGCCCGCTTCTCGCACCTGCTGTCACTTGACCACTTCAGTGGTTCCGCAGGTGTGTTTCCAATTCCACTTTTCCAGTGCCAGTCTCAAGTCCAAAAATCCTTTTTTGCGGTCTCCATAGAGCAGATGTGCACCCGCACCTGCGGGTAAGGTTTTGCACCTGCGGTCACTGCCCTTCTCCGCCTAAACAACATTTTCGACCCCATGGCCACTTCTACAGCACCACACCTGTAGCCAAAACCTCGCAGGTGTGGTTACACTAGATAACAACCGCCTCAATTCTTCCTCAAATTCTAAAATTGATCCGTTAACCATCCGAAATCCACCCGAGGCCCCCGGGACCCCATCAATCATACCAACCAGTACCAAAATATAATTTGGACCAGTTTGAGGTTTCAAATCATATCAAACAATCCTAAAATTACAAATCAAACCCCATTTCAAATTTGATGAACTTTAGAACTTCGGACTTCTATATTCGATGCTGAAACCTATCAAATCACGTCCGATTGACCTTGAATTATGCACACAAGTCATAATCAACATTATAAACCTACTCCAATTTCTAAAATCAAAACTCTAACCACGATATCAAAAAGTACACTTTCGGTCAAACTTCTCAAAAACCTTCAAATTCCTGACTTTAGCCAAATAACTCCAAAATGGCTTACGGACCTCCAAATTTACTTTCGATCGCGCTCCCAACATAAGAGTCATCATACTGAGCTTTTTGCACACTCAGATTCCCAAACATACATTGATAACACTGAAATGTACTTCAACCCAAACTGATGAAACTCTTCCAAAAAGGCTAACTTCCACAAGAGGCGCCGAAACGTTCCCGGATTACCCAAAACCTGATCCAGGTATTTTCCCCAGTCCAAAATCATCATATGAACCTCGTGGAATCTTCCAATCCTAATTCTGAGGTCATTTACTCACAAATCTAATCTTATCCAATTCTTTCAGCCTAATGCTTCGAAATGAGGATTTTCTTTCCAATTAAATTTCAATCCTCCCGAAGTTCAGTTCTGGCCATGCAGACAAGTCGTAGTACCTGACGTGAAGCTGCTTATGGCCTCAAATTGTCGAACAACACGCTAGATCTCATAATGATCGGTAAGGTCATTACATATATATATATATATATATATATATATATATATATATATATATATATATATATATACAGACACACACACACACACTTGGGCAGCAAATCTTCCTTATTATCTAAAGATATTTTGTACTTTGGGCAGCCATTGTATTTCAATTTTTTTTCCAAATTTTATACATTACTTTTGTGACATTCTTTTTTATAACCTCATCTCATTTTTCATTCCTTAATGCCAAAGAAAACCCCAACCCTCTCTGCTTCTTATCATATGAAATACTATATGGAAACCATCAGAAATTTTCACTAAACCAACAAGAAAATTAGTTCTTGGCGAAGCTGAAGTTGCTCCTCTCTTTTTGTTGTAAGTTACTTAACTCGTTTCTACACTAGACAACTACTAATATTTTCTTTGTATAGGGCTTTATTTAAGTGATCAAAGTTTTTTGGAAATATATTTCATAGATTTATAACCCTTATTCATACACCACAATCTACTTTTGCTTGTATTTACCCGAAAAAGGATCATAAAATACAGGGCGCGTGCTGCTCATATTTTCTGTTTTACAAACCCTCCCTGTACTACTGTTAGTAATTTTAGCATAAGATTTTGAACAAAACTGATATTGGGGTGATTCAATATTTTCTGAGTCTCTAAGACATATGTCTATGACTTTGATGAAGACTATGCAGTCTAGCTTGTTCGTTTAAATCTTCGAAACTGAGCTACAACACTATACAGTGGTATTGTCCATATTTTCTATTTAAAAATTTAGTGTTATTTTCACCAATATCATGTTTAGTTTGACATGTTAAATCACTGAACTTGTATAGATATTTAATTATGTATTTAAGGTATATATACCCTAGTAAAATATAATGGGAAGTGTTTGAGAAAGTGGAATAATTTTGTTGGTCTATAGCGTAGGCGATTCGAACATCCTCAAGTTGTGGTTGAACTATTTTTTGGTAAAACACCAAGGTTTGTGTATAAACTCTGTAATCTTTTTATTTTTTAGAATGTTTTGAAATTACCTGAGATTTTGTTTCTCATGTCTTTAATTTATATCGTTGTATTCGTGCATATTAAGTATTGTAATATATTTTCTTAGTCGCCCACTCGTACAGATTTGCTTGTTCATTTTGCATTCTTATTGGGACTTTGTCCTTGTGGCAGTGGCTTTGTCACTCACCTTGGCATGTCTCTTGATTCAGTTCTTTTACCATCTTGACTGTGGATTTGTAGTTCGTCTTAAATTATGAAACTTGTCCGTGTTAAGCACGAACTAGGAAGCCATTTTAATATGGTTCTTGATTGTCTTGACTATTATATTTTGACCCTACTTGATTTGGGGCTTCGGTCTACCTTGATATCTGATTATGCTTAGTGTAATGGCATGACATACATATTGCATGAAAATTAGATATTTGGTAAACTCTCTTAGATTGATAGTATACGCTTTCTCAACTCTTGAATCTTGAACATTATTATTGGTATTTGGAAGCACTTCAAGGTTTGATATCTGATACTTTTGATATAAATGTTCACTTGTTTTATATTATGTTTCATTTGAGCTACCTATGACTGAAAAGGAAAATTGGAGAATTTAATGGCTTAAAGCCTAAAGTTTATACGCCACTAAGCTTTATGCTTAGTAATAGTTATTTCTATCGTATGTAATGTACGAGATGAGATTTGAAGACGGCCTTATGAAGTAGTCTTTTTTAGGAGCACTTATGGAGATCACATTTGTATATGCACCTAGGTTTTGTATAGTTTTCAGACTTGTACATGATATATGTGTCACACATATATGTATTTTGGAGGCTTGTTGGATATCAAGACCAAAATCTTGTAACATGTAATTTGGCGACTTATTTTACTGTTTTAGGGTATGTAAATAACACAAGTCCTAAAATATACTGAATGTACACCTTGTCTTGTAAAAATAAACAAAGGAGAATACTAGTTTTTTTTTCACTCGCTAAAGTGTACTAATGCTACCAAATTTAAGTATGCTATCTCTCTTTTATAAAAAGATGTCTATGATTGGTGGGTAAGTGTGTCAAATGCAAAAGAAAAACTTCAGGTGCTTACTTGGTATGACTTCGTGAAAGCATTTCGTGTGAAATATGTCCCCTATCTATTATGATGCTAAGAAAAAAGAGTTTTGATTTAAGACAAGGGAGTATGCCTATTGTAGAATACAACAAAAATTTCTCAGGTTTTCTCGCCATGCCAGAGTTATTGTTAATGATGAAAAAGACAAGTGGAGAAGATTTGAAGAAGGTTTGAATGGTTCCATCCAAAAATCAATAGCAATCTTGCAAATTGAGGATTTTTCAAATTTAGTTTCAGCTCCCTTACTTGGGTTGAATTGACAAGGAAGAAGCTAGTAGGAGAGAAAACAAGTTTAGGAAGAGTAATTCAAATTATGGGTGGTTCATCCAATAAGGTAAAGTTTGACTATTCCAAGATTTAAAGTTTGTAGAAGTCATCATATCATCAGAAGAATAAGCCAAACTTCTCTACTGCTAATACTCCAAGTTATGGCCAAGGCAAAACTTATATACCTAATCGTGCGCTGTGCGGGAAGAATCAGTATAGTGCATGAAGAAGAGCTTCCTGTAACAACCTAACTGGTCGTTTTAAGCATTTTCACTTTGCTCAGTAGTTTGGGTGCACGGGTAGCTCCATATGATATAGTAGTACTTGTGTGCAAACTTTGGATTAATTCCGAGTTGATTTGATATGTTTCGGCGTGAGTTTTTGGAAGTCGAAAGTTCAAATGTTCATTAAGTTTGATTTGAGGTGCATTACGTCGTTTTGATGTTGTTATGTGTGTTTTTAGGCCTCAAGTAGGTCCGTATTATGATATGAAACTTTTTGGTATGTTTAGACGGGGTCCCGAGGGGCTCAGGTGAGTTTCGGATAGGTTTGGATTGTGTTGCGATTGTTTTTTTATGTTTCGATGTCGTTTCTTCAAGCATAAGTGGTATCACATTGAACAAATGAGCCCCGATTTCTGTTTTATTGAAGGATTAAATTTGTATCGGAATTACGGAGCCATATTAAAAAGAATCATTAGATTTGGACATCTCATTTTACTAAGTATTAGGTTGTGGGCGCGTGCATCCTGTGAAATGGGACTCTGTTGTTACCATGACCATGTACAGTGGCCCTATTTTGTTGATATTTGTGTTTTTATCATGTGATAAAGTAATTGAGTTGTCAATCATGTTAAATATCATTTTTAGGATTTATGCTGAAATTGGTTATACCCATAGTGGTTATTTCTTGCTGTCATCTTAATATTGATATTTTATACTCAGTCATATTCATGCATTCATATCATATCTCAATCTCAGCTGTTGTTGTTGATGCATCATATCATTGTTGTCGGGTTAGTTTCATGACATTTTGAGCCCGTAAGCGAGAACTGATAGAGTGATGACTGAGTGAGGCCGAGGGCCTAATTGTGATGATATAAATATATATATGGATCGGGCTGCACGCCGCAAATATATATATATATATATATATATATATATGTATATATATATATATATATGTATATATATATATATATATGTATATATATATATATGTATATATATATATATATATGTATATATATATATATATATATGTATATATATATATATATATACACGGCTCACTAACTCTGCCTGGGGTGTGGGTACCTATTATTCGTCGGGTAATTTGTCCGCGTATTCCCAGACAATAGAAAAGAGTCTTTCTTTCTCCTCTCTCGAGGAGAATTTAAAGGGAATGTGATCCCCTCTATTGTAATGAAATAATTGAAGCTCATTTATTCTTTCAAGGAGAGCTTTATGTGTGTGTGTGTGTGTTTGTATGTATGTGATTCTGGGTCATCACTTTTTTCTTTATTCATTCTGTGTCTCCGAGGCCTTAAAAATCTAATTTAAGGTTACCTCGATTTACGTGCACAGTCTGGGCGCGTAGCCGAAAAGCTTAAATATGAATTATATGAGAAAAATGTTAAAGTTTGATATTAAAATGATTAAATTTGACTTCTGTCAATATTTTTAGTAAACAGACTCAGACCCGTGATTTACCGGTCCTGGAGGGTCCATAGGAAAATATGTCTCTTTGGCATATGCTTGGAATCGAATTCCGAGGTACCAAGCCCGAGAAATGAATTTTTGAGTAAAATTATTTTCTGGAAATAATTATGGAAAATGGAAATGAAATTCGATTGGAAGACTATTGTATCGGGGCCGCATTTTGGTTCTGGTGCCCAGTGCAAGTCTTATATGTGATTTAAGCACTTTCTGTAATGTTTGGTTAAAATCGGACGTCATTTGATGTGATCCAGACCCTAATTGGAATTTATGCTTAAAAGGGAGATTTGGGAAATTTCGTTGATCTTGAGGTTCAATTTCATGTTCATGATGTTATATTGGTGATTTGATCACACGAATACGTTTTGTAAGATATTTTTAAGGTATGCATATGCCTGGATTAGAGTTTTGAGGGCTCGGGTGAGCTTCGAGTAGTTTTCGGGATGCCTTAGGCTTAAAAAGATCAGATGTTGCAGGTTCAGAAAATTGAAAGGTCACTGAACCCTTTAACACGGCCTGCGAGAAAACGCGCACTGCCGCAGTCTCCATTGCACGGTCCGCGGTGGGTGCTACACGGCCATGGTCGGCTTAGCGCAGTCTGTACTGGGAAAAGACCCGCATGCCTTCAACAAGCCTGTGCGGCCGCAGTCCTTTTTTTGCGGTCCGCACAGGGGACCTTAGAGGGGTATAAATACATGTGAATTTCAGTTATCTTACACTTTTCAAAAACCCCAAAACATAAGAGGCGATTTTCCAAAATACTCTTCTTCTCCAAATTGACCCTTAACATCTTTTAACATGATTTCAACTTCAAATTAAAGATTTTCATGGGGAAATTGGGCGTTTTGGGTAAAACCTAGGTTTTCTAAAAATTGGGGAATTGAACCTCAATTTGAGGTCTGATTTCAAAACAAATCATATATTTGGATTCTTAGGGAAATGGGTAACTAGGTTTTGGTCCGAACCTTGAGTTTCTACCACATGGGCCCGGGGGCATTTTTTATCTTTCGGGGTAAGACTTTGTAAAACTTATTTTCATGCATCGGGGTCGATTCATTTAGCATTTGTTAATGAGATTAACTTATGATTATATTCGAGCAGATTGGTGGTGAAACCAAGGGGAAATGCTATAATTGAGGCTTGAGTTGAATTCAAGGCATTAAGGTAAGTGTTTGGCCTAACCCTAGCTTAAGGGATTAGGATTTGAGTCTTATGTGCTAATTGCTCTTTGTTGAGTACGACATATAGGCATGGTGACGAGTATCTATACGTTGGTGTCAAGGCATGACCGTGGGTCCTAAATTGGAAGTTGTTGTATTCTTAAATGGCATCATATATTGCTTAACCAATGATCTACCGTATCGGGCAAAGATTTGTTTATCCTCGTAGATCCTAATTGTGAATGAGTATCTTCATTAATCAAACTGAGTTAAGGTTGGTTATAGTCGATTCTTCCTAGCCGGGACCATAAGATATTAAAATGGGAGCGGGTGGTATGCCTACCACGAGATGTAATGAAATGGGATCGGGTGATACGCCTACCACGAGATATATTGAAATGGGATCAGGCTGTACGCCTACCACGAGATATAATGAAATGGGATTGGTTTGCACGCCAGCAGCAAGATTGAAACTAAAAGTGAAAATTGTTTTCTATATTCTTATTCATGTTAGTAGCTTTATAGTTGGCTTCTTTGTCTATTCTGAGAATTTTGTTCATTTTGCTATCCCTAGAGCATGTTCCCCTCCCCAGTTTTACTTGTTTATTTCCTGCTATTTTCCTTCGCCGTATATTATATAACAACACAGGTTTATCTAGAGTCTGGTCCTAGCCCCGTCACTACTTCACCGGAGTTAGGCCAGACATTTAACAGCATATGGGGTCGATTGTGCTGATTCTACACTTTGCACTTATGTGCAGATACCAGAGCAACTTTTGAGTAGCAACAGTAGCCTGGGAGCGAGCCTTCAGTCCAGTGAGATTGAGGTAGCCTTGTAGGTGTCCGCAGCCCCGACGTCTTCTCTATCTTTATTTTAGCCTGTACCTTATGTATTTTGAGACAAACAGATATATTTTCTTTAAGACCATTGTATTTAGTGAATCTTAGTAGTTCGTGAGTTATGTGACACTAGATTTTAGGTAGAGCCTATGTTGAACTTCCGCGTTGTTATTCAGTTTGCATTAATATTGAGTCTTCTGCTTGTTTAGTTAAATCAGTTGCTTTTATCTTATTGTTGATAATCATTAAAAATGATTACATGGTTGAGGAAAGGTAACTAAAGTTAGCTTGCCTAGCTCCCATTAGTAGGCGACATCACGACTTGCGAGGGTGGTAAATCTGGGTCATGACAATATATATATATATATATATATGGATTGGCTGCATGCCGCATCGATATATGGATCGGGTTGCACGCCGCAGCGATATTGGGTCGGGTTGCATGCTGCAGCGATATAGCGCTTAGGCTGTAGGAGCTCCAGAGTCTGTACACCCCTAGTGAGCGCAGTCGACTATATACATATATATATGGATCGATATGAACGCCTCAACGATATTGGGTCAGGCTACACGCTGCAGTGATATAGAGCTTGGGCTGTAGGAGCCCTTTCGGAGTCTGTACACTCCCCAGTGAGAGCAGTCGACTATATATATATATGGATCGGGCTGCAAGCCGCAACAAGTATTATATAGCGCTAAGTGATTTAGTGTGCTGAGTATTAAGCTTAGTTAGAGAGGATACAAGGTGAGAGATTGAGTGTTGTGAGAGTGTGAGTACATGTTTCATCTATGAGATTCATGGCATTCACATGCATACATGACATATATGCACAGAAAAACATTCTTCCTCATGGTATATAGTATCATGTCATTCATGACTTATTATATACATTGATATGCGAGTATGGAGAGGCACTTTATACTTGTTATTTGAAGAGAAATAAAACATTTTATTTATTACGGAAAGGATATTTGAAAAATTACAGTTTTCAAACTTACTTGTACTTTTGGCATTTTTGGTAAGAGATCTGGGATTTTCTTTCACTGAGATATTTGAAAAGCATGACCATTTTCTAGAACTGTGAACGATCTGAGTATTTAACTTTTGAGATATCTCTTTATACTTGCATTTATGTTGTTATAAACTGTTGTGGAAATATTGGCTTTGGACCCAATCCTGTGTTAGCTTATCACTACTTTCAACCTGAGGTTAGGTTTGTTACTTTTTAAGTACATGGGGTCGATTGTACTCATACCGCACTTCCTACACAGTGTATGCAGATCCAAGATGCCGATGTTTCTACGTTCGATGGTTGTTGGATTTGAAGACGTATCCACATTCCTGTTATAGCTGCCTCTTGTTCACTGTAGCCTTAGACTATAAAATTCTGTTTATGTACTTTTCAAGCAGAATGTGTAATTGTTCCATTATTGCTTTGTAAACTCCATTCGTAGAAGCTCATAATTTTTACTACCAGTCCTTGAGAAATGCATAAGATTTAGATAGTTCTCTTGTTTAATTATTTTATTAAGTTAAGTAAAACTGGATAATTTTTAATTGGCTTACCTAGCGGGTTGGGTTAGAAGACATCAAGATTGGTATATTTTGGATCGTGACAAGTTGGTATCAGAACTCTAGGTTCATGGGTTCTACAAGTCATGATCAAGTGTCTAGTAGAGTCTTACTAATCGTTATGACGACTTCCATATCTATCTTCGAGAGGCTACAGGACATTTAGGATATACTTCCCATCTTTCTTTCCTTATCATGCGACATTGATTTTGCTTGAATCTTGACTCTTTGAGTTCCTTCCATGTATTCGTATGCGCATGTGAGCGCTCGGTATCAGCTATACATCGACGACTTGTGATTCCATGGAAGAGGTGCGAGATGTAATTTCGGCATACTGATGATGGGCCATTCTGGAGGACTTGAAGCCGAGTTTTGACTGTGGATTGAGCACAGAAGTGTTGATTGTGTGAGCACATGCTTTTGGATTTATATGCCTGGTAGTGTCCCTATTCGTAGAATTTATGGCTAGATGGCTACGTGATGAGTATGATGTGACCGCAAGATGTGTTCATGTGGTTGTATGTGATGAGAAAGGTCTGCTTGTAGTGTAGAAAGAACAATTTGGTGCTTGATTTCCATCTTGATTTAATGTATAGTCCCGAGTTATGGGTGTGTTAAAGGGTCTTTTCATGTTGGTTAGTTGAGGAGTGAAGTAGATTTCATGTCGCTATGTGATTTCAGACTCAGGAAGATTAAGTGATTGTATAATGTTTATGACCATGGAATAGTATAGAAAGAGGTCGGTTTGAGGCAAAGCAGGTGGGCTATCTCCTGCGGGGTATCCTGCAGCTTGTGTGATCCCTATGATTGTTTGTTTGGAGTTCTCTTTTACGGGTGAAATATGTGTTGCAATTTGAGTTTACATATGAGAGTGGGCTTGACTGCTACGAGGATGAATACGCGATTTGCAAATGATTTGAGGTATTATATGGTTTGTGTTGCATCAACTTATAAAGGATTTAGTTGAATCTCACTGTGATATTATGGCGATACTAAAGTATGTTCATTGGGAGTTATAGTGTGTTCTGATCTATGACTTTGAGCCAAGTGGGGAAATCCCCTATTGATAAGTTGATTTCACGGTTATGTGGTGTATTGGTTTCGGTTTAAGTAATACTTGTGAATGAGTTATGTTTTGCAGAGGGTGAGATCGAGGATGGATTGAGTAAAGGAAATACTGGGTAACCTTGATAAGTATGTGAGAATTACATAATGATTTGAGTTGTTATTGGTGAAGTATGTAATGTGTATGGAGCACGAATATATTTTATTGCATTAAGGTTTAGTTACTTCTTTGTGTGTTGGAGTACTAATGGGGCACCGATCGTCTGGTCTGTTTGGTCAGTCTAATTGAGATTTGAGCAGAGTGAAAGACTCTCGAGAATGGTTCAAATAAATCCAAGATTTGAGTTGGGAATCTTCAGGATGTGTATTTGGCGAGAAACTGAGATTCATATGGGAGGATGGCAGGACTTGTCGTGTTTCTATATCATTATGAATTCGACGTGTCAGTATCGGGAAGCGATGTAATGGCTTTTGATTCGTAGAAGGTCTCTTCATAGTAGGTATCTCGGTTGTGGTACTTTTGGGGTGATTAAGAGAGCATTCAACGGCTTATGAGACTTAGGGAGGTGTGGTTTATGCTAGGGTCCCGTGTGGTGAGTCTTGGTTGAGGATTGTGGTATCAGGGCAAAGAGAAGTATAAATTTGTAGGTAATTCAGAAGGAACTAGGATAAATAGGATAGTTTGGTAATAGGTTGGATCGACATGGTAATGGATGCGATTCTCTTTTGGTCCTTATGTGGTAGGGAGTTTTTACAGGTGTTTTCTGGTGGTAATCTTGGGTTTTGGTGGCCTGCTGGCTTGGTTGAGTTAGAGAGATTCAATTCTGATGGTTTGCTTATGTGAAAATGGATTTTTGAGAGTTATTGATGGTTTCTAGCATGGTTTGAGATGTATATTTTCTACTAGCGTGAGGATTATGTGGTGTATAATGATTTTCTTCGGACGTAATCAAATGGAAAGTTCTTGACTAATTGAGTGAGTATTTACTTGTGAATTGTAGTGGAGTATTAAGTTCTCATATTTTTCGTATGATGACATAGTATATGTTTTATGTTGTGTAGGATTGAGATTTGCATGTGTAAGATCATGATTCAGTTTTGAAGGGGAGGTCATGAGTCCTTAGGCAACATGGACAGTTTCAGATGACTAGGTAAGTAACATTACTATTTGGTATGTCTTGATGAGAGTATCCATTTCAGAAGGGGGATGCGTTTTGATTTATGGATACTTAATTGCTATTGTGGCACCCTCCTAGTTGATTGATTGCTGGTGTTCAAATTTTTCTTTGTGCCACAAAAGAATTATAGAAGTATTCCTTGTGGGATGATCATGTATGAGATATGTGTTAGACATTTAGGCGGTGGAATTGGGATCATATATGGTGATTCATGTGTTATATGGATATGGAGACTGGAAGCTCTCAAGAGCAGATTATTGCATGGTTTTGGACTGTGAAGTGTGGCCGAAGCTAGCTAGGTGATAGTATATTTTATGATTTAGTCATTGTGGACTTTCAGATGATTATATATCTACTTTTAGGTGACCAGAGTTGATTTGGGGTCCATTGGCAGGCCCAATTAGGATGTGTATTCTACACTGAGTCGGATTGGTTGGCTCCATACTGCTATTACTGAGGGATGTGCCATTTGGTTATTGTTGAGCTTATTCGTGTTCTGAAATGATCTATGAGTTAATCTTCTATGCCACGAGGAGTTGTGATTCGTTGGTTATATGCACATATAGTGCGTCTATTTGAGCTTTATAGCGGAATTTGAGCTAGATGAGTCTTTGGGTACTGCATGATTGATTGCACGTTGACTATGTTCTTTCCTGATTGTGGTATTGCGTTGTTTTCTATCAGTGGTTATGGTAATGCACTTTGAGTGGTTGATGTCGAATATTGCATGGTTATTGATTTTGAGTAGGGTGGCTCAAGGTACATATATGGACCAGCATTTGGATGGGTCATGCATTGTAGCGGAGTTATGTTGAAACGTGATCCTGTGTTAGATTCATGTGTTTTTGGTTATACAATGTGTGATAGGTTCTTAGCATTGCTTTGTAGCGGTACTTGTTGAGCTTGCGAGATAGTTCCTTTGTCTGAATTATTTTCCATGATTTAGTACATTTGGAATGTTGCTTATTGGTGCACGAATTGCATGAGTTACGGCTTTAGACTGTATTAATTTGCAATGTTGTTATGATTATGTTATATGGGATGAGATCATTGTACCTATAATGGGTGCTATTGGATCAGGCTGCGATATATTTGGAAGGATATTGATGCTGATCAGCTTAGAAATTTGCTATAGTTCCTATCAAAAGAGAAGGAGTTCTATAATTTGTTGGTCTGACGAATGGTTATGAGTTTATGCATGTTTCTTTCATCGTTGGCAGTATATGAAGGTATTGGAACGAGGCTCTCTTTGATAAGAGGTTTATTACCAGAATTGGGTTGTTTTGAGCAACTACTGTGATTAGAAGTTATCGCTATGGGTGTTTGAGTTATATGGTATATCATGTGATTTCATCTTGAGTTATGTGTATGGCTTGATACAGCTTGTTCCGACTTATACAGTGTGTAGATGTGGGATTATGATCTTATAGAAAATTTTGGATGTGGAAACTAGATTCGAAGGCTTATGGGCTAGGTTGGATTAAGAAACTTCAGTCATGTTGTGTTATCAGATCTATATTGGATAGGGTGACGTGGGATCACCCCCAGGTATGTGCATAGTGAGGTTACACGGCAAATTAATGGCTTTTGAAACAACTCTGGGCACGTTTGAGGACGAACATATGTTTAAGTGGGTGAGAATGTAATGGCCGGACCGATCGTTTTGAGCATTTGCACTTCGCTCAGTAGTTTTGGGGCATGAGTAGCTCTGTACGATGTATTAGGACATGTGTGCAAAATTTGGATTCATTCTGAGTTGATTTGATATGTTTTGGCGTGACTTTTTGGAAGTCGAATGTTTGAAAGTTCATTAAGTTTGATTTGAGGTGCATTTCATTGTTTCGATATTATTATATGTGTTTTGAGACCTCGAGTAGGTCTACATTATGATATGAAACTTTTTGGTATGTTTAGATGGGGTCCTGAGGGGCTCAGGTGAGTTTCGGATATGTTTGGGTTGTGTTGCGCTCGTTTTTCTTTTGTTTCGACGTCGTTTCTTCAAGCATAAATGATATCACATTAAACAAATGAGCTCCGATTTCTTTTTTTTATTGAAGAATTAGATCCGTATCGTAATCATGGAGCCATAGCAAAAAGAATCATCAAATTTGTACATTGTATGAGGATTTTATGGTCATTTTACTAAGAATTGTGTTGCCAGATTTTTCATATTAGTTACAAAATTGCCACTCCTGCGTATTTAAAAATCTGTACAATTTTTAAATATTGACACCAACATAACTTCTTCAATATAAGGTCAAATGGTGTGATTCAAGAGCCTAACTTGACTAGAATTTCACAAGGAATCCATTGCAAGTTCAAAAGTGTGCTTCGAGATCTTTTTGCACAAGAAACGAGGTAGAACAGTTCTTAACACAAGGATTTTATACATTTAATATATTTTGAGTTGGGAAGCTCAAAATTAGGTAATTTTTCTAGGCACTTTTCAACATATGAATTGGGGTAAGTTTTCTCTATTCGGGTGGTATTTCATGAATCTATCTTCGATTTTGGCTTTTGGTTGATGAATTTTAAAGAAGAAATTAAGGATTTCCTAAAGTTTTATAGTATTAATTTTTGAGTTTTGGACACCAATTCAGAGTCAGATTTGTGTGAAACTAGTATGGTTGAACTTGTAATTGAATAAGTTGACGAATTTTTTTGAGTTTTGTCGGCTTTCGAGGTGCGGGCCCGGATTGGGCTTTATAGCCGATTTTGGGCTTTTGATTATAGATTCAACCTTTTATGATTAGGATTGGTTCCTTTAGCATTTCTTGATGCATTTTTGTATTTTTTTCAATTAGTTTCGAGCCATTCGAAGGCAGGAATTCGTGTGATGGAATTCTTGGAGCATTGCTTGGCTTGCTTGTTGCCGAAATTGGCTTATTTTAAGATAAGTAACTCTTCTAAGCTTAGTGATGAGAGTATGAAACCCCAAACTACGTATTATGTGATTGGTATTGAGGTGATACACATGCTAGGTGACGGGCGCGTGGGCATGCACCCTGCGAAATAGGACTTTGTTGTTGCCATGACTCTGCAAAGTGGCCCTATTTTGTTGATATTGTGTTTTCATCATTTGATAAAGTAATTGAGTTGTCAATCATGCCAAATATCATGTTTAGGCTTTATGCTAATATTGTTTATACCCATATTGGTTATTTCTTACTACCATTTCACTGATTTCCATTGATATTTTATACTCAACCATATTCATACATTCATATTGTATCTCAGTCTTAGCTGTTGTTGTTGATGCATCATATCATTATTGTCGAGCTAGTTTCATGACATTTTGAGCCCCTGAGCGAGACAGGAGAGGGTGATGACTGAGTGAGGCCGAGGGCCTGATTGTGATGATATAAATATATATATGGATCGGGCCGCACACCACAATAATATATTTATATATATATATAGATCGGGTTGAGCGCTGCGATATTAGGTTGGGCTGCACGCTGCAGCGATATAGTGCTTGGGCTATGGGAGTCCCTCCGGAGTCTGTACACCCCCAGTGAGCGCAGTTGACTATATATATATATAGATCGGGCTATATGCCACAACAATTATTATACAGCGCTGAGTGATTTAGTGTGCTGAATATTGAGCTTAGTAGGAGAGGATGCAAGCTAATGAGATTAAGTGCTATAAGAGTGTGAGTGCATGTTTCATCTCGGAGATACATGGCATTCACATGCATATATGACACACATGCATAGAGGCACAATCTTCCTCATGGTATATAGTATCACATCATTCATGACTTATTATATTCATTGATATGTGGGTATGTAGAGGCACTTTATACTTGTTATTTCGAAAGAAAATGAAACATTTTATTTATTGTGGAAAGGATATTTGGAAAATTATAGTTTTCCAACTTGCTCATACTTTTGGCATTTTTTGTAAGAAATATAGGATTTTCTTTCACTAAGATATTTGAAAAGCACAACCATTTTTTGGAACTGTGAACGAGCTGAGTATTTAACTTTTGAGATATATCTTTTATACTTGCATTTATGTGGTTATAAACTATTGTGGAAATATTAGCTTTGGACCCAATCCTATGTTAGCTCATCATTGCTTTCAACCTGAGGTTAGGTTTGTTACTTTTTGAGTATATGGGGTCGGTTTTACTCATACTGCACTTCCTACACAATGTATGCATATCTCGGATGCCGATGTCGCTACATTTGACGGTTGCTGGATTTGAGGACGTACCCGCATTCCTGCTATAGCTGTCTCTTGTTCACGGTAGCTTTAGACTATAAATTTTATTTTTGTACTTTTCAAACAGATTGTGTAATTGTTCCATTGTTGCTTTGTAAACTCCATTCATAGAGGCTCATGATTTCAGTACTACAAATAAGACTTTTAACGGTAATACAAAATGGCTTTACAAGCAATAATAATAGCCGCTATATCTTTTACCGGCCATTAGCCTTTTGCTGCTGAAACTGGGGTCGGCAGAGCCTTTAATGGCTATTCTGCAAAATCTGGTAAATGGTATGTTTTATTGCCGCTAAAAGTTATTATCTTAACGGCAATTATTTACGGCAATTATAATGGCTACTAAATCCAATCCAAAATGGCTAATTATACTTCTTTAGCGTCCATTATTATAGCTGCTACATTCAAAATAATTGCCGCTAAAGCAATTGTTTGTGGAAATTATAATGGCTACTAAATCCAATCCAAACAGCTAATTACACTTCTTTAGCATCTATTTTTTATAGCCGCTAAATTAAAAATAATTGCCACTAATAGTTTGCATCTTCAATTTCAATTAAAATAGCCATAGTATCCCTTATGAAAACATCTTAGTTTTCCCTTTTAGCTTCCATTCTAATGGCTAATATGTTTAACTAATTTGCCGCTAAAAGTCAATATCTTTATCGGCATTTTATTTTACATAAATCATAAATAGTTTAGCCACAATTAAACAGTTACTACATTCGTACATAATATGACTCAAATAATAAAATATATTAATATTAATCTAAAAAAACATAATGTATCTCATTAATCTTACCAAACAAAAGGATGTACTAATCAAAAACATTAATATCACAGTAACTTAAAACATAAAAATATATTATTTAGATTAAATAGCTAATGTCATTATATAACTAATCCAAATGATGGTCCAATCCTGCATAGACCCCTTATCAATCAAGAAATTAGAAGATCAGTATTTTCCTTTAAGCCTTATAAGGCACCGGGGCTTGATAGCCTCCATCCTTTTTCCTTCCAGAAATCCTGGCATATATTAGGAAGCAAGGTTATAAATCTATGCCATAATGTCTTTAACACCTCCAAAATACCTCTAGACATAAACCAAACCTATATTTGCCTAATTCCTAAAATCAATAATGCAAACACACTCAAAAACTTCAGACCTATAAGTTTATGCAATATGATCTACAAGATCATCACCAAAATAATTGCAAACAGGGACAGGCCTTTCCTCAACCAATTAATCAATTTAGAACAAGCTAGCTTCATAAAAGAAAGGAGAGTAAGTGGCAATGCCGTAATCATACAAGAAGTCATTAGGAACTTTAATCGTTCTAAAGGTTAAGAAATAATGATCCTGAAGCATGATCTAGAAAAAGCTTTTGATAAAGTGGAATGGTCATACATTTATCGAAATCTTAATTTTTTTAATTTCCCCATGAACATTAGCAATCTAATCCTCAACCGTGTTACCACAAGCTCAGTTTCAGTCCTTGTCAACGCTAACAAAACTAATGAATTCACACCCACTAGGGGGATTAGGCAAGGAGACCCTTTGTCCCCTTATTTATTCATACTATGCATGGATATGCTTTCTAAAAATATTAACCATGAAGTGGATATTAGGAGTTGGGTGCCTATTTAAATGAATCTTAAGACACCACCCTCTCTCACTTATTTTTTGCAGGTGACATGACACTAATAGGTGAGGCTAATCAAAAAACTCTTAGGACTATTACCAAATGCATGGATGATTTTAGCAGACTATTTGGCCTACATATTAATAAGGCTAAGTCAAAAGTAGTCATGTCCAGAAATTGAATAACTCAAACTAGGGAAATAGTTGCTAACACTCTTGGGATAATTGTTAGTAATACTTTTGGAAGCTACTTGGGATTTCCAATACTAAATAACATCCCTAGGCATAAGGATTACCGACCCTTACTAGACAAGACGAGGGCTAAGTTAAATAATTGGAACGCCAAGTGGCTAAGTATGGCGGAGAGGTGCAATCTAATAAAATCTACCCTAAATACTTTGCCTAACCACCTGATGCAAATAAGTCATCTTCCTAGCAAAAATCTGAGAGAGATAGACAAGATTCAAAGGGACTTCCTATGGGGCACTACAAAGGATAAAAAGAAAATACATTTAGTTGGTTGGGATATAGTCACCAATAATAAATCAAATGGCGGACTAGGTATTAAGAAGGATAATTCTAAAAATCAGGCACTAGTAACAGGTTTGGCCCGGAGAATTCTCACTAATACTAACTCCCTTTGGGCTAAGGTGTTAATTAGTATATATGGAAAACGAACAAGAACCATTGGGCCATCGATTACTTGGAAAAGTTTAATAATTGGCTAGAATATTTGTAATAAAGGCATTAGATGGCATGTAGATAATCAGTCTTGTTTGAACATATGGGACACAAATTGGATTCCAAATTTCAATAATTTACGAAGTACCATTTCAGGGCCTCTTAACAAAGGGGAGGAAACCTTACGTATAAAAGATATAAGTGGTAAACAAGGGTGGAATTTAGGGAAATTATCATTCAATCTACCCAACACCATTCGAAACTGCATTAATACTATCAATTATGCCCCTCGTATAGCTAACCATACTATACTGAATTAGAGTCTTAATCCCAGTGGTATATTCATAACTTCCTCTACCTATAAGATTATAAATAGCAATATACCAAACTCAAATCCTACTATTTGGATTTGGGAGTTACAGTGCCCCAACAAAATTAATATATTCATCTGGAAACTCTACCATATGAGATTACCCACTAGGAGCTACCTATCCAAGATAGGCATCAATATAGACCCAATTGCCCTATTTGTAAAAATATCAATGAGTCTATATATCACATTTTTTGGGAATGCCCTATGGCTAAGAGATTATGGTAAAAACATAAGGTAACATGGTTAATATCGAAGGCAAAAGGGATTGGTTGAGCTCCTTGATGAACTCTTCTCCACGAATTGCTCTACGATATGTAAATTGGCAACAATTACTTCCATTTGCTCTATGAGGGATATGGAACAATAGAAACCACAACAACATTATAACCAAACAACCCCTATAAAGTTGGAAAAAATAATGGCATACACAAATGAATACTCTTTTTTATCAAATAAGAACCCCTCTCTCAACAAGGTGATAAGACTCAAGGTCAAATGGGAAAAACCAACAAAAGGATGGCTCAAGGCTAACATTGATGGACCTTTCAATAACATCATCATGGAAGGAGGAATTAGTGAGTTGTCTGTGATCCCAAAGGAAGGTGGAATACAAGGTTTTCAATGAAAGTCCATCCAAGCTCACCAATGCAGACGGAACTTCAAGCTCTCATACACGCACTGCAAATAATCATTAGGGAAAATATGTTCCCTATAGAAATAGAAATCGATGCCACAGAGATACTTAATATTATCAAAAAGAATACTCTACTAGCAATGAGTTATGTCATATATGCAGGTTATTGGTGGAGGAGGCGTCCAGGCAGGGGATGATATTATTCAAGCATAGCTTCAGAGAAGAAAACATGGTGGCTCATGTTTTGGCGAAAGAAGCACTATGGAGAACTAGCTTTAATAGATTATGTAGTTTTTGTAAGCCACAGAATTTTGTTATGAATGTGTATGAAAAAGCTCGGGAAGGCTATGTTTATCATAGATCTTGTTCTAGCAATTATTGTGAAACCTTGGTTAGATTAGGGAACAATAGTGCATTACAAGGTATAATGATAGGTACTAATGATGCATGTAATAATGACAATATTAGGGGGCCTCATCCTTCTATCTTATATATATATATATATATATATAAAGTATGCTTTCTATTTCAAAGAAACAATCCAAATAATGGTCTTCAAATGATTTCCGCAACTGTGATGACCCGATTAGTTGTCTCATGAAATACCACTCCGTTTCCTCCATTTCTACTTCTTTATGCTTTGATTATATATGTTTTGTAGTATCGGGCTGGTCGAATCGATTCCGGAATGATTTTGGTAAAATTTGAGACACTTAGTCTTTTTGGAATGCGTTAAGATTGGAAAAGTCAGCCGAATGTTGACTTATGTGTTAGAGGACTCGGATGTGAGTTTCAATGGTTTGGTTAGCTTCAGACGGTTACCTATGACTTAGTAGTGTGATTAGAATGAGTTTTAGAGGTGCGGAGTAGATTTAGGCTTGAATTGGCGAAGTTGATATTTTGGCGATTTCTATTTGATAGGCGAGATTTCAATAAAGGGGTCGGAAGGGGATTCCGAGAGTTGTAGTAGATCCATTATGTTATTTGGGATGTGCATGTAAAATTTTAGTTCATTCAGATGCGGTTTGGTTGGGTTTTTGATCAAAAGCGGAATTCAAAAGATTTTAGAAACTTAGGCTTGAATCCGATGTGTTTTGGTTGATTTGATGTTGTTTGAGGTGTTTTGAGGATTGGAACAAGTTTGAATAAGGTCTTAGGATATGTTGGTGCCTTTGGTCGAGGTCTCAAGGGCCTCGGGTGAGTTTCGAGTAGTTAAACAGACCATTTCTAGTTGTTGAAAGTTGCAAAAAATCTGCTGAAGTGTTGCAGACAACAGTGCTTCGCGTTCACGAGTGGACCCTCGGATGCGGTCCTGGGGGTCGGGTTTTGACGGATTTCAGATTTTGTGCTTAAAATTGATATTTTTCAATTGGAATTCATTTGTTTAGCATAATCTAATGGTAAAAAACTGAACTTGGTAGATTTGGAGCACTAGGAAGTCGTTTCGAAGGGAAAAGGCATTGCAAGCTAGATTTCAGGCGAATTGAGGTGAGTAATAATTTTAAATGCTATCCTAAGGGTATAAAACCCCGAAATTCACAGCGTACGACTATATTGAGGTGACTTACATGCTAGATGACGAGAGAGGGGTAGAGCACCATTGGGAATTGTGACTTAGTCCATTCCAAATGATTATTTTGCTGTGTATATACTTAATTTTTTTAATATTATTATATATTGCGCTAAATGCCATATGTGGGCTTCGTGCCATTTGAAACATTAAGGGATTTTTAAATGATAGTTTCCTCACTGATTGATTTCGTACTGGTGCTCAGTCATACTATATTTTACTATTTTAAAGACTCAGCTATATTATTCTGTTTTAAACACATTAAATGATACTTTCAAAGGTATTTGAGCTTAGCTTCATGTTTTATTGTGGCTTGAGGGGCTTATGAGATTCTAAACGAGTAACGCCGAGGGCCTGTGTAGTGAGGATACATTTGGGTCGAGTTGCATCCTGCATCAGTGATACATTGATTATGATAATGAGGCCGAGGGCCTGAGATTTGTTCTCCATGAGGTGTCTTGAGATTTATATGAGGCTGAGACCCTATTTATGATGCCATGAGATGGTTGGATTATGCGTTTAGGCCTTAAGGGGCCCTTCCCAGAGTCTGTACACCTCCAGTGAGCGCGGGTACCCATTGTGATTTGAGATATAGCCCGAGGGGCTGGTATTATTCTGTGACATTGCCCAAGGGGCTAATTCTGTTGTTACTGTGCCTGAGAGGCAGTTATTATGTATTTACTTTTTTGTTGTTTTCCTGTATATTGTTAATTGTTTAAGAGATATTTATGAGATTTCATTGTTTAATTATATTTACTGATTTGTTATGCCTCTTGTAGCTTAATGTTGTGGCTTACGTGATTTTATATTACACAGTCTTTATTTAATTTTATTACTCACTGAGTCGGAGTACTCACTTTACTCCCTATACCCCTGTGTATAGATTCAGGTGCTACATGTCCTGCTGCCGAGCGTTGATTTTCCAGCAGATCTTCGGAGATTTACTAGGTAGATGCTTGGCGATTCGCAGCCCAGTGCATTCTCCCTCTAATTCAGTTTCCTTTTGATTCAGTTATGTAGTAGTGGATTAGACTCTAGATTTTAGTATTGTTTTAGATGCTCATGACTGGCGACACCCCGATGTCGGATTGTGTTGGTTTACTTTGTTTTCGCAACTTATATTTTTATTTTTGGGATTATTTATATTAAAGATCTTGGTTTATTATTTTTAACTACTTAAGGAGAGTTGGAAGTGTGTCGGCTGACCTTGTCTTCACGAGAGACACCAACACGACCGGGTTTGGATTTAGGGTCGTGACAACAACTTTTCATCATTTTAAAAAGTTTCACCCGCTAAATTATCCAACATCAGATGGTATGATCTGAAATTATAAAATAATTATATCAAAAGAATATCGAAAGATAAAAAATGTTCCAATAATCTATACAAACACATTTTGTAGTCCATCAAATATCTTTATCTATCTTTCCATATTGTTACAACCCACTGGTACATATGATGGACTAATAGTATGTAAAGAAGCTAGAAACGGCAGCAAAGCACAAACATCTCAACCATTTGCATGGAAGTACAAAATTAACTAAAGTAATCAGTAGAGTAAGTTTACATAGTAAATTAATACATCAGACTCAATGTGCTTAGTTCACCAAGTGCCTGTATATATACAACAACAAATATTGCACTTATTGAAAACATCAAGGACATGATGAAAAGATGTGTAGAATTATGAAAGAAAAAGCTGGAATAGAGGTGGTGACAGAGGAGGAAGCTTTAGACAGTAATCTACCTGTTAAGGAGGTGGTTAATCTGACAAGTTATAAAGGGATGCAAGGGATTATATAAACGCAAAAAGAGCTAGACAAAAGGTAAGGATTTATCAGAAAGAGATGGTAAGCAAGGAGTTGAAGCAGCACAAGAACATCTGATCGCGCAACAAGTACTACAATTCAAGATTGATAAGGGACCACCTAAACCTATAAGAGCTGTACCTGCTAAACAGTTTTAGCAACAATTCTTAATGCAAGAAATCCAATTGTAGAAGCTTATGATAAGGTGCATTCTATAAATGATGCAACTATCGCATTAACAACTACACATCTAAACGTAGTTGTTGATCGAGTTGGTGAATTTGTGCAACTTAAGACTAATACAGGTGGTGATCAAGGTGATCGAAGGAATGGTGATGATATAGTGACAGTAGTTGATGGTACTTCTGTAGGTGTTGATTCAATGAAGGATAAAGGTCCACCTAAATCTACAAGGGATGTACCTGCTCAATGAATGATCGTGATAAGGCTAATGAGAATAAAAAGTCTTCTGATGCATTGCAAGATGTTGTATCACCCAAGATAATCTAAATACAAAGATCGTATTGGCGCATGTATCAAAGAAAGATATCAACACAATGTTCTCTGAGACGCAGATGCTTGGGGTAAGACAATAAAGAGCCGAACATGCATATTCCTAAAATTTAAAACAGAATATAACAGATAAGAACTTGATAAAATCCCTATGCTACTATTTCAGATACTGCGCAGCATAAAGATCGGTTCCTTCATTTCCTAGAACAGATAATATACAGATTGGACCAATGCAGTAACTGTTGTAACAACTTTATTGTGACGACCCAGCCAGTTGATTCATGAGTTACCGCTCTATTTCCCCATTTCTATTTCTTTATGCTCCATTATCCATGTTTTATGGTATCGGGTTGGTCGGATCATGTCCGAAATGATTTTGATAAGGTTTGAGACACTTAGTCTCTTTTAAGAAGGCTTAAGTTGGAAAAGTCAACGGGATGTTGATTTATATGATAGAAGGCTCGAATATGAGATTCGACGGTTCAGTTAGATTTGGAAGGTGATTTTTGACTTATGAGTGTGATCGGAATGTGTTTTGGAGGTCCGGAGTAGAATTAGGCTTGAATTGGCGAAGTTGATATTTTGGCGATTTCCAGTTGGTTGGTGAGAGTTTGATCAAGGGGTCAGAATGGAATCTCGAGAGTTGCAACAGTTTTGTTATGTCATTTGAGATGTGTGTGCAATATTTTAGGTCATTCGGACGTGGTTTGGTTCTGTTTTTAATCGAAAGCGTATTTCGGAAGATTTTTAGAAATTTAGGTTTGAATTCGATATGTTTTGGGTAATTTGATGTTGTTTGAGGTGTTTTGATGATTGTAGCAAGTTTGAATAAGGTTTTCGGATGAGTCGGTGCCTTTGGTTGAAGTCCCTGGGGACTCGGGTGAGTTTCGGGTGGTCAATCGAACCATTTTGTGCCTTAAATGATTGCAGAAAAATGGTTCCAGCTGTTGCAGAAATTTAACTCTTCGCGTTCACGCGCGGGCTCTCGTGTTCGCAAAGAGTAAGCTGAGTAAGGTGAGAATTTGGCCTTCGTGTTTGCGATTAAGGCTATGCATTCGCAAAGGGCAGCGAGTCAGTGCGTCGCGTTCACGGGATTAGAGTCGTGTTCACGTAGAAGGAATGGGCAGCTGAGCTTCTGAGAGAATTTGTTCATCGCGTCTGGGGGAGATTAGTTGTGTTCGCGATGGGTCGCCTGGGTGAAGCATTGCATTTGCGAGGTCTTGGTCGCGATCACGTAGTAGGATAAATTGGTCAAGGTAAGTTGTGCTTCGCGAAGGCAAGGGTTTGACAGCGTTCGCGAAGAAGGAAAATTTGGACCTGGGCATAATGTTTAAAATCATTTCATCCGTGATTATGGGGCTCATTTACTCCATAGTTGGTCTTTCTAAGAGCCCGTTGAAGGAGATTGAAGAGGGATTCAAGGAGGAACATTTGGAGGTAAAAATTTTGGACTTAAAACTCGATTTACTGTGAATTCCACCTAGAAAATCATGGAAACTTATGCTAAATGGAAGAACTAGGGCTTGATATTTTATAATTTTGATTTGGGGATTTGAATGACCAATTGGGGTCGGATTTGAGAACTTTTGCATGTATGAACTCGTGAGGAGATAAAGAACCCGTTGATGTAAAAATTTCAAAGTTTCAAGAAGTGGGCCTAGGGCTCGAGTTTTGCTAATTTCAGAATTTTTGGTATTTTTCGATTGTTTTAGCTTGGGCTTTGTTCCCTTAGCATATTATGACATATTCGTTCTGATTTTGACTAGATTCAACGTGAGTGGAGGCTGATTCAAGAGGCAAAGGCATCGCAGAGTAGTATTTTCACCGGTTTGAGGTAAGTAACCATTGTAAATTTGGAAATCAGGGTATAAACCCCAGTATTTGGCTTGACTTGATAAATGCGATGACGCACACACTAGGTGACGAGCGTGTGGGCATGCACCGGTAGGGGATTGTGATTTGGTCCGTCCCGTAGCGACTATTACGTAGTGTATTTTATTTGGAAATGTTATATTATTTCGGATTTTGGATCCTTATACTGTATTATGGGCTTTATGCCATGTTTGGGGCCTTGTGCCGATCTGTATAAACCCTTAGGGGTATTTCAACCACTTTTCCTCACTTTACTTGTTAAAAAGCATATCCTCAGTCACGTTTTACCTGTTAAATATTTAAAACTGGTTTTACTATTCTACTCCTATTGTGAGGAGTATTTGGGCTGAGTTCCCTAATTTCTATTGTGATGCCTGAGAGGCTGTGAGGCTAACGACTGAGTGAGGTTAAGAACCTTATAGTGATGAAATTATATGTATACATATTATGGATCGGGCTGCATGCCACAGCGATACTTATATGGATTGGTCTACACGCCATAACGATATATATATATTGGATCGGGCTGCGCATCACGTCGATATAATGCTTGGGCTGTAGGAGACCCTCCAAAGTCTGCACACCACCTAGTGAGAATAGTCGATTATAAATATATGGATGGGACTGCACGCTATAGAGGTTGCTATAATTTCTATTATTATGAGATTAACTAAGCGCAGTGCTGAGAGTTGAGTCAAGAGTGACTAAGAGGCTGCCCGAGGGGCCATATTCTGAGTGATCCTGTGTTCGAGGGGCCCTATTATGACGTTTCAACTATTTTCACTCTTCTTATAAATAAGCCTTTGTTGGATATATAGTCAAGTTACTGATTTTCAAAGTTTTAGACTGGAAATGATGAATTTATGACAGAACTGATTTTAAAGTTATATGTTTGGAACTGCTCGTCACTGCTTTTAGTCCATTATTTACTTTAGTTACTTACTGAGTTGAAGTACTCATGTTACTTCCTGCACCTTGTGTGCAGATCCAGGTGCCTGAGCGGTCGAGTGAGAGCTTTTCAGCCATTTTCCAGCATTGCCGGGGATTTTGAGGTAGCTGCACATCGTTTGCAGCCTTGATTTCTCCCTTCTATCTTATTATTTCCGCATTTTTAGACTATCTATGTAGTAGGTTATTCAGACTTGTATTATAGGCTCTAGACTCGTGACATCAGATTAGTACGGGCTGTGTCTTCTTTCATGTTTTGATGACTTCTACATATCTACCTCGTTGTTTTACACACTTACTATGATAGATAGTAATTAAACTATGCTAGTAAATGATTTCGAAAAAAATTAAAATGGGTTGTGGTTTGATAGTTGGTCTGGATTGCCTAGTAATGTGATAGGGGCCATCATGACCGGTATTTGGGGTCGTGACAAGTTGGTATTAGAGCCTAGGTTACATAGGTCTCACGAGTCATGAGCCGGTTTAGTAGAGTCTCATGGATCAATACAGAGACGTCTATATTTATCCTCGAGAGGCTGTAGAACCTTTAGGAAACTTCACATTCTTGAAATTCTTATCGTGCGAGTTTGTTGATCCGAGCACTAAACTTCTGTTATTCTATTCTCTCATAGATGGTGAAGACATGAGCTACCGGACGGGGTGGAGGACCACCCGTGCCACCAACTGACGCCACCAAAGGCCGTGGACGCGGTCATGGTTGTGGCAGAGGCAGAGCAGCAAGGGCAGTACCTGGTGAAGCTCCAGCTATGGATGCTCTAGCAGCACCAGTTCAGGCACCAACTGTGCCTATTGAAATCGCACAACTACTTTACAGACCAGGGGAAGGATCCAGACCCCCGTTGCTTACACACCTGATCAGGTTGTGCATGGACTCCAGACACTGAGGGAACCTCCAGCCAAGTCGGTTATATCAGTTCAGGATTTTGTAGTACTAGTTATGCTAGATGATGAGCAGCGTCAACTTGAGAGGATGCCCAGGGTTTCTTGAATAAATGCCAACAGATCCTTCGTACAACAAGGATTCTTGAGACTAGTGGTGTGGCATTTACTACCTTTCAATTTTCTGGGGCTGCCTTCACTTGATGGGAGGCGTATGAGAGGCGTAGGCCTATGGGTGTAGCGCCCCTTAGGTGGCAACATTTCTTTGTTTTCTTTCTGGAGATGTATGTGCCACAGTTGCACCGAGAGGACTTTCGAGCAGGCTGTTTGAGCAGCTGCATCAGGGAGAGATGATGGTGATGCAGTATGAGATGCGATTCTCTGAATTAGCCTGACATGCAGTTTTGTTGGTTCCCACCGATCAAGAGAGGATTAGGAGGTTTGCGGATGGTCTCTCATACCAGCTTCGTATTCTCATGACCATGGATAGGGTGACTAGTGCTTCATTCGTGGAGAGAGGAGATTGAGTCGGTCTATCACCAGGAATGAGAGGAGAGGAAGGCCAAGAGGCCTCGAGGATCTGGTAGCTATAGTGGTGCTCTTTCAAGGGGTCAGTTTCAGCACGGTAGAGGCGGACAGTTATGACATGGTCAGTTTGATTGCTCAGGTTATTATGGGGCATCATTGGGTCAGGGTTCCGACAGTTCACACCAGGGCCATTCATCACTTAGTTCCCTTCCTGCTCATAGCTCATCTCGTGCTCCATCTGTTCGGGGCTTTTCTATGCCGAGTTCATCTGCTAGTCACTTCTGTGTGAGGGGTCACTTTTAGTCCCCATCTCCGGCACCGGGGAGTTGCTATGAGTGTGGGGATTTTGGACATATGAGGAGACAATATCCCCGCGGTATTGCCAGTTCATCCCAGCAGAGGGGCCAGTCATCAGCTTCGGGTCCAATTGCTCCACTACCAATCGCTCAACTAGATAGGGGTAGGGATCAGTCATCTAGGGGTCACCCCAGAGAAAGAGGTCGATCAGGGGACGGTCAAGCCCATTTCTATGTTATCCCAGACAGATCCAATGTTATTGCCTCTGATGCTATCATTTCAGGTATTATTTTAGTCTGCCACTGAGACGCCTCTATATTATTTGATCCCATATCCACCTTTTCTTATGTATCATCATAGTTTGCTCATCATTTGGGTATGCACCATGAGATTCTTGCTTTACCTATTTCTGTATCTACCCCATTGGGCGATACTATTGTTGTAGACCGTGTGTACCGGTCATATGTGGTGACTATTGGGATCTGGAGACACCAGTTGATCTTTTGCTACTGAGTATGGTGGATATCGATGTCATTTTGGGCATGGATTGGTTATCTTTGTGTCGTGCTATTCTAGATTGTCATGCTAAGATAGTCACTTTGGCTATGCATGGTGTTCCATGGATTGAGTAGCGAGGTGTGACTGATTATGGTCCTAGTAGAGTGATCTCTTTCTTGAAAGCCCAGTGTATGGTTGGGAAGTTTTGTCTCTTGTATCTTGCCTTTGTGAGGGACGTCGGAGCTGAGGCTCTCAGTATTGATTCTGTTCTAGTTGTGAGGGACTTCCCTGATGTATTTCCTGCAAGACCTACCGGGCATGCTGTCGGACAGAGATATTGATTTTGGTATTGACCTGGTGCCAGGCACTCACCCCATTTTCATTTCGTCATATCGTATGGCACTAGGAGAGTTGAAGGAGTTAAAATAGCAGCTTCAAGAACTCCTAGATAAGGGGTTCATCCAGCCTAGTGTTTCACCGTGGGGTGCACCACCTCTGTTAGTGAAGAAGAAGGATGGCACAATAAGAATGTGCATTGATTATAGGCGGTAAGAAAAGTAAAAATTAAGAACAAGTATCCTTTGCCTGGCATTGATGATTTATTCGACCAACTTCAGGGAACAGGGGTATTCTCCAAGATTGATATCCGTTCGGGTTATCACCAATTGAATATTAGGGATTCAGATATTCTTAAGACAACGTTTAGTACCAGATATAGTCACTATGAGTTCCTGGTATGTCTTTTGTGATGACCAATGCCCTAGCAGTGTTCATACATTTCATGAATAGCGTGTTCCATCCCTATCTTGATTCATTTGTTATAGTCTTCATTGATGATATTCTTGTATATTCGTGTAGTTAGGAGGAGCACGCGGAGCATTTGAGGTTTGTGTTGCAGAGATTGAGGGAGGAGTAGCTTTATGCAAAGTTCTCGAAGTGTGAGTTTTGGCTCGGTTTAGTGGCATTCTTGGGACACTTGGTGTCCAGTGAGAATATTCAGGTTGATCCAAAGAAGATAGAGGCGGTGCAGAGTTGGCCCATATCGTCCTCAGTTACAGAGATTCGTAGTTTTCTTAGCTTGGCAGGCTATCATCGCAGGTTTGTTCAGGGATTCTAATCTATAGCAGCGCCCTTGACCAAGTTGACTTAGAAGGGTTCTTCATTTGTATGGTCGGACGAGTGTGAGGAGAGCTTTCAGAAGCTCAAGACAGCTTTGACCGCAACTCCAGTGTTGTTTTTGCCATTAGCTTCAAGTTATACCTTGTAGTGGGATGCTTTGAGAGTAAGGATTGGTTGTGTATTGATGCAGGAGGGTAGAGTTATTGCATATGCTTCTCATCAGTTGAAGCCCCATGATAAGAACTACCCCGTTCATGATTTGGAGTTGGCTGCCATAGTTCACGCATTGAAGATTTCGAGGCATTACTTGTATTGCATGTCTTGCGATGGATTTAGCGACCATCACAGTCTTCAACATATGCACAAGTAGTAGTATCTTAATTTGAGACAGTGGAGATGGTTGGAGTTGCTTAAGAATTATGATATCACTATATTGTACCATCCAGGAAAGGCCAATGTGTTGGCCAATACTTTGAGCCGAAATCCAGTGAGTATGAGGAGTTTGGCATATAGTCCAGTTGGGGAGAGACCTCTTACGGTTGATATTCATGCTTTGGCCAATCGGTTCGTAAGGTTGGGTATTTCTAAGCCCAGTCGGGTATTGGCTTATGTGGTATCTCAGTCATCTTTATATGATCACATCAAAGAGCACTAGTATGATGATATGCATTTGTTTGTCCTTAGCGATAGATTTCAGCATGATGATGCTAGAGAAGTGACCATTGGTGATGATGGAGTGTTGAGGATGTAGGGCCGGATTTGTGTGCCCAATGTGAATGGGCTTCGGGAGTTGATTTTGGAGGAGGCCCATAGCTTGCGGTATTCTATTCATCTAGGAGCCATGAAGATGTATCAGGACCTTAGGCAGCATTATTGGTGGCGGAGAATGAAAAAAGACATTATGGGGTTTGTAGCTCGGTGTCTCGATTGTTAACAGGTGAAATATGAGCATTAGAGACCAGGTGGCTTGCTTCAACAGATGGTTATTCCCGAGTGGAAGTGGGAGATGATCACTATGGATTTTGTTGTTGGACTTTCTCGATCTTTGAAGAAGTTCAATGTCATGTGGGTGATTATGGATAGGTTTATCAAGTCCGTGCAATTCATTCCTATCTGTACTACTTATTCTTCAGAGCAGTTGGCAGAGATCTATATGCGGGAGATTGTTCATTTGCATGGTGTTCCCGTTTCCATCATTTTAGATAAGGGAACTCAGTTTACTTCCCTGTTTTGGAAGTCTGTTTAGCAAGAGTTGGGTACTCAGGTGTAGTTGAGCATAGCTTTTCATCCTCAGATGGACAGGAAGTCCGAGCGTACTATTCAGATATTGGAGGACATGTTTCGTTCTTGTCTTATTAACTTCTAAGGGTCATGGGATCAGTTTCTAGCGCCCGCAGAGTTTGCTTATAACAAAAGCTACCAGTCGAGTATTTAGATGGATCCATATGAGGCTTTTTATAGGAGACGGTGTAGATCTACAGTTGGTTGGTTTGAGCCTGGTGAGGCTAGGATATTGATGACTAATTTGGTACAGGATGCTTTGGAGAAGGTGAAGGTGATTTAGGAGAGGCTTTGGACAATGCAGTCAAGGCAAAAGAGTTATGCTGATAGGAGAGTTAAAGATGTGTCTTACATGGTTGGCGAGAAGGTCTTGTTGAAGGTATCACCCATAAAGGGTGTTATGAGATTTGGAAAGAAAGTGAAGTTGAGTCTGTGGTTTATCGTACCATTTGAGGTATTTCAGAGGATTGGGGAGGTGGACTATGAGCTTTTCTTGCCATCCAGCTTGTCGAGTGTGCATCCGGTATTTTATCGACTCTAGAATGATTTTGATAAGGTTTGAGACACTTAGTCTCTTTTAAGAAGGCTTAAGCTGGAAAAGTCAACGGGATATTGACTTATGTGTTAGAGGGCTCATATGTGAGTTTCAATGTGTAGGTTAGCTTCGGGAGGTGATTTGTGACTTAGGAGTGTGATCGGAATGTGTTTTGGAGGTCCGGAGTAGAATGAGGCTTGAATTGGAGAAGTTGATATTTTGGCGATATTCGGTTGGTAGGTGCGATTTTGATCCGGGGGTCGCAATGGAATTCTGAGAGTTACAATAGTTTCATTATGTCATTTGGGAATGTGTGCGCAAAATTTTCAGGTTATTCAGACATAGTTTCGTTGGGTTTTTTATATAAAGCATATTTCGGAAGATTTTTAGAAACTTAGGCTTGAATTCGATGTGTTTTGGTAATTTGATGTTTTTTGAGGTGTTTTGATGATTGGAGCAAGTTTGAATAAGGTTTGATTGAGGTCCCGGGGGCCTCAGGTAAGTTTCGGGCGGTCAATCGGACCATTTTGTGCCTTAAAAGATTGCAGAAAAATGGTTCCAACTGTTGCATAAATTTAACTCTTCACGTTCATGAGTGGGTCTCGTGTTCGTAAAGAGTAAGTTGAGGAATGTGAAAATTTGGCCTTCGCATTCACGATTAAGGCTACGTGTCCACGAAGGGCAGCGAGTCAGTGCACCGCGTTCGCGGATTAGAGTCGCATTCACGTAGAAGGAATAGGTAGTTGAGCTTCTGAGATAATTTGTTCATTGCGTTCGCAGGAGATAGGCTGCATTCGCGATGTGTCACCTGGGTGAGGCATCGCGTTCGCGAGGTCTTGGTCGCGATCACGTAGAAGGAAAAATTGGTCAGGGTACGTTGTGCTTCGCGAGCGCGAGGGTTTGACCGTGTTCGCAAAGAAGGAAAATTTGGATCTAGGCAAATCTTTAAAATCATTTCATCCACGATTTTGGGGCTCATTTACTCCATAGTTGGTCTTTTTGAGAGCTTGTTGAAGGAGATTGAAGAGGGATTCAATCTGGAACGTTTTGAGGTAAGAACTTCGGACCTAAAACTCGATTTTATTATGAAATCCACCTAGAAAATCATGGAAATTTACGCTAAATGGAAGAACTAGGGATTTGAATTTTGATTAGGGATTTGAAGGACCAGTTGAGGTTGAATTTGAGAACTTTTGGTATGTATGAACTCGTGGAGAGATAAGGAACCCGTTGATGTAAAAGTTTCTGAGTTTTGAGAAGTGGGCCCGAGGCTCAGGTTTTGCTAATTTCAGGATTTTTGGTATTTTTCTATTTGTTTTCGCTTGGGCTTTGTTCCCTTAGTATCTTGTGACGTATTCGTTCTGATTTTTACTAGATTCGACGCTAGTGAAGGCTGATTCGAGAGGCAAAGGCATCGCGGAGTAGTATTTCACCGGTTTGAGGCAAATAACCATTGTAAATTTAGAACTCATGGTACAAACCCCGGTATTTGACTTGATTTGATAAATGCAGTGACGCATATGCTAGGTGACGAGTGTGTGGGCGTGCACTGGTAGGGAATTGTGACTTGGTCTGTCCCGTAGCGACTATTAAGCTGCGTATTTTGTTTGAAATTAATATATTATTCTGAATTTTGGATCCTTATACTGTATTATGGGTTTTATGTCATGTTTGGGGCCTTGTGCCGACCTGTAAAAACCCTTAGGGGCTTTTCAACCATTTTTCCTCACTTTACTTGTTAAAAATAATATCCTCAGTCATGTTTTATCTGTCAAATGTTTAAATGTGGTTTTATCATTATACTCCTATTATGAGGAGTGTTCGGGCTGAGTTCCCTAATTTCTGTTGTGATGCCCGAGAGGCTGTGAGGCTAATGATTGAGAGAGGATGAGAACCTTATGGTGAGGATATTATATGTATACATATTATGGATCGGGTTGCACGCCACAGCGATATACATATATTAGATCGGGCTGTGCATCGCAACGATACAACGCTTGGGCTGTAGGAGCCCCTCCAGAGTCTGCACACCCCCAGTGAGCGTAATTGACTATAAATATACGGATAGGACTGCATGCCGCAACGGTTACTATAATTTCTATTGTTATGAGATTAACTGAGTCGAGTGCTGAGAGTTGAGTTACGAGTGACTAAGAGACTGCCCGAGAGGCCATATTTTGAGTGATCCTTTGCCTGAGGGCCCTATTATGATGTTTCCACTGTTTTCACTTTTCTTCTAATTCAGTGATTTCCTATTTAAAAGAACACCATGATACTAAGCATTGGTGTCCAATATAAATCTTCTATCCCTGGCTCCATAGCTTTTCTAACTAAAGAACGTGTGAACAGACATCTACAAGTCAATCAAACTTTGCTTTTATCTCAAAATATCATGTCAGTATGGAAAACGTAACATATGCAGAATCTTCCCAACAAAAACCACAAAGCAACATAGAGATCCCTGCGCTCATAGAGTCAACTATGACAATTTGAGTAGTGTCTCTCTATGAATTCTACAGGTGTTAGGTACCCCTCTAAATAAACAGGTGTTAGATCATGTTGGCATGTCTTGCACTATATCACTAGAATGCTACAAGAAAATGGCACGACTACAAAGATCATACAAACATAATGCTCGGTTAGCAGTTCAAAATAGTTCCTTTATCTAATCAAAAAGCTTTCAACTCTCACCACCAACCATGGACCGACTGCAAACGAAAAGACCTATATTCCTCTGGCTTATCACTACATCCATGTATTCTGTGGTCATAAATAATACTGTTACACGAAGTACTTATTTTCATCCATTAGAATCCTACTAACGAGTGTTTCCATAACACAAAAGGAAGAAAACTAGAAACACTAGAATAATAATTAGCCTTCATTCTAGCAACTGGCATGTGCTTCGAAATAAATCTAATACTCCTTATCACACTCTCTGTATCCACATCATTAGTTCGTTGAGCCTTTCCACTGGTATTCATCAATCCATTTAGAATGTGAAGATGATTCCCTATACTTATTTGTATGACATGACCATGAGTGATGTGCTCGTCTTGGATTTGGCCTACTGATCATGCTAGAGATTGTGCAAAGCAGGTGAATGAAAGAATTGATAGGAGGGATGTACTTTATGTGGGAAAGGATAAGGAAGATATGGGAGCTGTATCTTCAGGATGGAAGGATGGTATTGAGGCTAAACACACTCAATTACCAGTTGGAGGTGAAAAACAAAACTCTGCTACTGCTGCTAATGCCCACATTTCAGAGAATCAAAAAGCTGGTCAAAAAGGCATAAGTTTGGAGACCGATACTGGGATAGACTCCATGATGGTAGGAGTAATAATACGAATAAAAAGGGTGAAGGGTGGAACATGGTAACCTCTAGAAAATCACCTCCAAAGAAGGTGGAATCACCAAAACAACAGAAAACAGTTGCACGACGAAATGCCACTAGCAGTGAGGGAAATATAAAAGCAAGAAGCATCCAACAAGAGATGTCCCTGCTAAAACAACTTTAGCAACGATTCTTAATGCAATAAATCCAATTGTAGAAGCTTATGATAAGGTATATTCTATGAATGATGCAACTGTTGCATCAACAGCTATAGGTCTAAAGGTAGCTGTTGATCGAGTTGGTGAATCTGTGCAAATTAAGACTAATACAACTGGTGATCGAGGTGATCGAGGGAATGGTGATGATATTGTGACAGTAGTTGATGGTACCTCTGTAGGTGTTGATTCAATGAAGGATAAAGGTCCACCTAAATATACAAGGGATGTACCTGCTAAGTTAGCCTTAGAAAAGACTAAAACTTCAATTGGTATTGTTACTAAAAATCAAATACATCCTAATGGTAAAGGAGTGAATCAGGAGGTGCAACAATATGTAGAGAATGAAGTGTTAGAGTCTGCTACTGCTACATGCTCAATGAATGATCCTGGTAAGGCTAAAGAGAATAAAAAGACATCTGATGCACTACAAGATGCTACTGATCATGCTAGAGATTGTGCAAAGCAGGTGAATGAAAGAATTGATAGGAGGGATGTACTTTCTGTGGGAAATGATAAGGAAGATATGTGAGCTGTATCTTCAGCAGGAAAGGATGGTATTGAGGATAAACACACTCAATCACCAGCTGGAGGTTAAAAACAACACTCTGCTACTGCTGATAATGCGCAGATTTCAGAGAAGATAAAAGTTTGTCAAAAGGGCATAAGTTTGGAGACTGGAACTGGAGATAGACTACATGATGGTAGGAGTAATAATACGAACAAAAAGGGTGAAAGGTGGAACATGGTAACCTCTAGAAAATCACCTATAAAGAAGGTGGAATCACCAAAACAATAGAAAACAGCTGCTCGACGAAATGACACTAGCAGTGCGGGAAATATCAAAGCAAGAAACATCTAAGGTAAGCCTAAATACAACAATAAATTAATAAAAATTAAAGGAGGAGAACTCAAATAATATTGATGAAAGGACAAAGATGAGTAGTAGCACGAGAATGTTGAGCATTTTCAGCAACACTAGGCATCATTGATATTTGTGGTACTCGTTCATGTCCACTATTGGCGTCAGAGACCTAATAAATATTAACATGTTTGATAAAAATACTTTTATATGATTAGAATTTTATTAAAAATATCTAATGCTTACGAAATGGAGTTACCTGTTCATTCGAGGTGTCATTGCTACTTTAAGGCATAGATGCATCAGGAGCATATTTGAGCATGAGTTGTCTCATTTGGAGTAATTCTGATTGCATCATCTCCTAATTTTGTTTTATCATATTCATTTATTCATTTTGTTTCTCCTTTAATTTGATTATCTTTTGTTCTAACCTTTGTATAACCTTATTAGAAGAATTTTCTACAATGATATTTTCTAAGGAAGACCAACTACCCCATAAAACAGAATGAGTTGGACCAAGTCCTAAACCACGAACATACCCACTTCTTTTATTTCCCAACACCTGAAAATACACATCGCCTTCCCAAGAAACACTATAAGGAGGTTCCTCGGTAGATCTCTCACTATTGCTCATCCTTCATTTATCCTTTCTTGACCATAGAATACACAATAAATCAATTTTGGAATTCATGAGCAGGAAAAAACACATTGTTTGACGGAGTCATCAAACCAACATAATAAAAGAAAGAATAGATCTTACGATTATCTCGACAGAATCATCATCCAGTGGCGTACCATCCTTATGTTTTTATGAGTTAATAGAAAAATTTCGGCTCGTGTAGGCTCAATTCCATTTACAACCTAATACAATAAAAATAGTATCAGATATGCATGACAAAAAAGGTTTAAAATATTATAGTTTGTAATTTTTACAAGTTTACCTGCTCATTCATCAAAGTAGCAATACTTTTGGATCCTCCCGTGTGAGGCATCGTTTTCTTGGCCCTATTATTTCTATTTGCTTGGGTACGTCTATCATTTAAATATTAAAACTATATCTTATAAATCATAAATAAAAATTGAGCATAACTAAAAATAAAATGCTATGAAAATGAGCAGACTAGGAGAATTTTCAAGGTTCATACCTTAGCTTTATCAGAAAGTCAATAAGAGACAAGACCACTCCATTGATCCCTCAGTATGCGACTTGGTCTATTTTTTAGTAATGTGTCTTTAGTCTTATATTTTGGCATATACTCACACTTTAAATCGCACTTGTAATATTTCCATTTCTTTCCTAGTGACTTTAAACCCACGCTTCTCCAAGTTTTGGGATGGAGAACTTCTTCTAAAAAGATAAAAAGCTAACATTTAGAAGACAACATCATGTATCAATAGCATGTTCAGAAAATAATAATAATAATAATAATAATAAGAACTAACAACAATAATAATAATAATTACATACCCTCACGAAATCTACTAATTTCTTCTTTATCAACATTTCTCCAATCATCTACATGTAGAGGTGTTAGCTTTGGAGTTCTGACAATAATTCCTAGAAAGTGAGCAAGTTTTTGACCCTCTTTCCCAATAGCTTAGTTACGATTATTAACAGGCATTTCAACTGTCTTCCCCGGTGGAAGTTTCCAAATATCTTATAGTAAAGTAGGCCCATGAACCTTTTTTTTGCTTCTGAATTACCTAGAATGAAAAGAATCCGAATAATATGGTGAATTCAATAATTCTAACTCCAGACTTAACATTACTCTATTGAAAGAGGCTACCAAAGAAGGAGTATTACTATAAATATCATAAAATGTCGAGGAATTACAATAAAGTGCTCATATTAGAACTGAAGTTAATTCCATAGGAAATCAAGAATCATTACATGAAAGGAAGCAAAAACTTGATCCTAATAATAAAGTTATGTTAGTTTCACAATTTACAAGACTATTAGAAGTTGCAGACACAACTAACAGAACCTTATTCCTTTACATATAGTGTGTGAGCATGTCCTTTGCATGAGAGTTGGCCCTTTCACCTAACAAAGTAGTCCACAACTAACAAAGCTTTTAACTAACAGAAGGTTCACCAAGAAGCATTAGCAATTGTTTTTGTTATTCACATATACTAGAAAATGAAAGCTATCATCTAATGTTATACATAATCAGATTGCAATATTATAGAAGTACTACCTAAATCTTCATCATGTTGAATCTCAGTACTGCCATCAGAACTATTTAACTCATTCGATTGACCATCACATGCTTGGACGTCAGAGTAGTTTTGACTATCCATCAACTGCTCAATATATGGCTGGGCTCTAGAGTAGTTTTGACCATCCATCAAGTGCTCAATATAAGGTCTCACATCTTCATCTTCATCATGTTCAACTACCGATCTGTTACAACCTCTAGTTTGTATACTTATTTTTTCATAATAAAGAAACTATCTAGCCGCATTAAGTTATACTAGTACCAGATTAACTCCAACCAATCAACAGGTCACACGCAAAATAAGAGGAATCATCATCCTCATCTCAAGCTGTGAAAAATAAATGAACTACAATTCCTGCATACAAACAAAGCCTTGCAACAAAGATAGTTAAAGATATAAAAGGAATTGGTGCACCAGCAAAAACTATTGTCTAACTATAATAGCACATTATTATATTGCAGTACAAAGGCTACAATCAGCAAAATATAACTAAAAGAAAGCATAAAATATTCACTAAATTCAACCAAAAATCAACCAATACAAATATGGGAAATCCATAACTGGCTGACATGCATCTTCTATAAAATGGCTGAAACTGAAAGCAATATTTATTCAAATTTTTGAATTAAAAAAATTCCTAGAAGTTCTTAATAACATTTGAAAGAAAAATATTCTATAAGTTGTACCTATCTTATTCAGAATCACATTCATTTTCAATGTCATTTTGTCTCTCAATATTAGCTTCACCATCATTTAGATAAGCTTGAGGGTATATGTTTGTATCAATTATTATCCCATTGACTCCATGCCTTACCCAATCATTATACTCATATTCTGGAACACGATCATTTTCTAAGAGTGCCAAGTCAGCGGCATCACTCTACGTTGATGGCTCAAACTGCAAACTACTTTCCTCTCCCATATTAAAAGTATCTCAAGGTTTAATCAACCTAGGGACAAACCACTCATGATCTTGAGGATCTTGTACAAATACTACTTGTTGAGCTTGTTCTGGAAAAATAAAGGGCTCATGATGTTCTCGATCGCCAGAGTCCTTAGGCGTGAGAAATTCACTAGTGTGAAACAAGTCATCTTCCTTAACTCATCTACCTTTGGTCACATCAACCCAATCATACTTAAATAAGACAATCATAAATTTTTCATAGTAGTTTAACTCCACAATATCATTCAATCTACCATAATATGTGATATTTGCAGACTTTGGAGCATTGTCACTTGTACTTTCATAACTTTCAGTCTTTGAAACGACCATAACACCACTATTTTATGTCACCTCAAATTCTTCACTTTGCTTCATTTGAAACCAATACCCATTATTTACATCGAACGCATTAAATCTTTTCGCAATGTAACTCAGCCCTTGTGCAAGGTCTTTAACATCCTATAAGATGTTAGATGTGGCTTCTAAATCCTTTACCTAACCAAATAACGATACAACTATAAATCTTGATATATGTACAAGGACAATAATTTTAGATAACTAATGACTTAGCCCTACTACTTACTTTCTCCTTGAACCACTCGTGAAATGTATCAAAATGCACGTGATCAAGTTGATGTTGTGTCAAACGACGCTTGTAATATGATCTCTTAATATTAGCAATATGTTCCCTATTCATGTAACTCGCATATATTTAATTTGTTATCAAGTAAGTAATATACATATAATAAATAACAGATATAACACTGACTTTTTATAATTCTCAACCACTTCTGACTCACAATTGAAAAGTACATGTCGATGTGCTTGCAACCATATTTTCTCATCCGACTCAAATACATCTACTCCACCGTCGACTCACCAACAGTTGGAGAAAGACATTCTTTTTTACTAGTGTCATGCTCAATTTTATCACCGCATTTTCTTGAACAATAAGACCTTAAATATCCACCCTCCAAATATCGTGAGCAAAATACCATACACTCATTTGCTATGTATGCTTTTACTATTGAACCTTTTGGACATGCACGATTATGAACATATGATTTTAAAATACCCAAATACCTACGAAATAAAATAATGATATTAGTTTGATATAATATTTAACAACTAAAGAAATAATAAATATTCACTGATATTATTGATACCTCTCAATTGGGTACATCTAAAGATAATGTACTGGCCCTGCAAGTTTAGCCTCAGCTGCCAAGTGAATTATCCAATGTATCATAATAGTAAAGAATCCTGGGAGGAAATGTTTCTCCATAGTAGACAATATTTTTGGAATTTTTTCTTCAAGTAACTTTAACTCTTCTAGTTTTAGTTCTTTGCTACACAAAACACGAAAGAATGAGCATAGTTCAATTAAAATGGAACTAACTCGTTTATCTACTGAACTCCGCAAGTCAAGATGGAGTTATTGCATTATAACATAACAATCATGAGTTTTTAGCACAGATATCTTCTGTTTGCTAATGCAACGTGAGATATTAGAAGGATAGCCATCTGGAAACTTGGTATTTTGTAGTACTTCATAAAACACCTCTTTTTCATTTTGAGACATTGTGAAAATATTAGGAGGAAGATATGCTTTCTCACTAGCTCGATATTGAGGCCATAAACTTGGTCTTATTTTCATTTCTTTCAAGTCTAGTTGAGCTTCTAAGTTGTCTTTAGACTTTTTACCATGACCCACTAATGTATTAATTAAGTTATCACACATATTATTTTCTATGTGTATCATATCAAGATTGTGGCAAACCAAGTTAGACTTCCAATAAGGAAGATCGAAAAATATACTCCTCTTTTTCCATGTGTTTTTCATCACTCCACTTACCCCTTCACTCGATTGGCAGATAGTAAATTATATATCTTTAACTTGATTCAACACTAGTGACCCAGGTACTGGACAAGGTGCATGTCTTTTTTCTTTAGTCCCATCAAAAATTTTTGCATCATTCCGATATTTCTATCCCGACTTCAAGAAGCGTCGATGCCCCATATAACAAAACTTTCTGCCATGTCGATCCTTCTAGATTGAATGTTTATGTTTTCGCGCCTACTTTTTCTCACGAAATCGGATTTTGACATTTGGAAGGACAACTCGTTCCCTTTTGGAAATTGAGTTTAGGAGAATTGAAGAGCCGCCACCTAATGATTTAAGTGCATTATGACACTAAGAAGGGATTTGTTTGGATAACCAGATATTGGGTAAGGGCTTGAAATTATCCCGAGGGGACGGTGTTAGGCACCCTTCAGGATCCACTAGTGTGGTTCCCAGCCAAACTATTGTTGTGACTTAAATACAAATAATACATAGGCAAGTAAGAGTACCACATAAGAGGGGATTTTCACATAAAGGTTAGAAATGAACAAAGTTGGAAAGCATATGAGAGAGTTGATTTAGAAGAAACCTTTTAAAAGATTTAAAGAAACAAAGAACAAAGGGAAGGGGGTCCTAGATTTATTAGTAATATGGATCAAGTCAATGCAATACCCGGTAATCACTCCTCAAGGGGCTACACGTGGTATTAACACACTGGTCATTATATCCATATCTACTCTTTCTCACCCTGTTAAGATATTAAAGTGCGGAATGATCTCATTTACTTATTACATGCTATTATCCGCCCCAATCCTATCAGTCCCAGAGGTATTAAGACTACTAATCCTAATAGGGAGGGATTTTAGGTTTCTTGTAGTTTTGAAGGCAAAATTCTAAGGCGACAAACAAGAATACATATAACAAGTTTGGGGGAAGCATATAAACAAACGAAAGGCTCAAACAGACCTCCTTTAAACCAGAGAAAGCACATAGTTTAGCATGTCTTGCACATATTGTTTAGGGTCTGATTAAAAATTAAAGATTTGAGGCAGACTGATCTATTACATAATTCAGATAGGAAGCCTGACTCAGGCCTGCCTGCTAGTTGTAGTTAATAAAAAATCTGATTCAGTTTATAAGTTTACCCTAAGACTTGCCTAAGTGTTACACAGAAACCTATATGCATGATATCTATTGATTTCATAAACAAAGAAGAAAATTGATTGCAGATTGGTTTAGGAAAAGGAAATTTGCCAGTTTAAAGCGGGTTTTAGCAGAAGAGCACAAAGTCTGTAATTGGTAATATATTACTACTTATAGTTTTAGACTTATAAGTGAGTGAAACATTTCAGATTTGGTTATTAATTCATATGGGCATTCTTTCTAGGCATTGTAACACTTTTACAGATATGGGAAGAGTGCAGAAATCCTATTGGCATGGCATCTAGATGCAATTAGTTATTTAAGCCTTATAAGCAGGGTTTCCTAGTGACAAATGCATATGCATGAGCCAGATTTCCAGTTGATTATGAGCATGGTATCTATGTGAAAGATGAAGAGTTTTCTTATAGATATGGTATCTATATGTGATAATCAGAAAACTATAGGCAAGGATATCTATATAAGTTCAGAAGTGCAAAAATTGTAGGCAGGATATCTATATGAATGCAGAATCAGAAATTTCCTATGAACAGGATATTTTGTGATGTGCAGAAATCAGAAATTCCCTATGAACAGAATATATATGTGATGTGTAGGACTCAGAAATTCTCTGTGAACAAGATATCTATGTGTTATGCAGAAATCAGAACTCCCAATAAATAGGATATCTACCCTTTTTTCATGCGTGATCACCCCCTCCCTTTTCACTAGCCGTCCCCAAAGGTTTTATTACAAATTATTACAGTCCAAAGAAAGGAAAATACTTCAGAAATTGAAAAGTACAAGTAAGGAGGGCATGATTCAAACTTCCTGTCTGATTTATGAAGTAAACCAACACCAAAGATCGTGTTTCAGATCCTTTCACTCATTTGGATGTTTCAGAATTCACTAAGATCCTCATATGTATTCCGAGCAGTGCTCACATCCAAATACATTATAGGGTTAAGACATAGTGCAGTGTCGAAAGGTCAGCTTTCAAGTGTCCAAGTTCAGAGAGAACTCAAGGTCCCAAGTCAAGGCTCACATGAGGGGGGCAGGACTTAGAGACTAGGATATAGTGTAAGTGCAGAGTTCTGAAAAAGAAAAAAGGGGAAGGGACAGAGTACACGTAGATACACATAGAGGTATAGGAAATGGGGAAGTGGTAAAGAGGCAAGGATAGGCTAGTGGGTATACCCAGCAAGGGGAAATGTTAGCACACCTCACAAACCTGTTAGAATACATTGTTTTGGAGGTTAGGACCCCCTAAGGGATAAAGTTCAAACCATGGAGAATAACTTTGCATTCTGCCATTTTTTAAACTATAACCCAAAGCACATAAAGGAAAATAGGGAGCAGGTATTCACAGTAGAAACAAGCCCAAAAGAAGTTAACATGCTAGTCAAATAAATAACTCTGCAACAGTAGAAAGTAGGCATGGATACAGAAAGCTATAAGTAAACACATTTTGGAGATGTTAAAGCTTAAATTAGGACAGACCGATTTCAAAGAAAACAAGTAGAAAAAGCAGTAGTCTTGTAATAGCCAAAGTGCAAACAGGAAGGCAAAATACTATAAGTAAGAGTTCAGAAAAGATCGTGACGTTGTGAAGTCTGAAGTGTGTGATTGTTAATTGTGTGTTTGTGAAAAAAGGGTCATGTATTTATAGTGCAGAAACCAGGCAGAAATAAGGTAAGAAAATATTTTTAAAACTGATTGTTAATCAATTACACAAAGCTTCTCTTAATTAAGGGATTCAAATTCAAACGAGTATAAACCAATTAAGGAAAGAAATTAATCAAATACCTTGTGCAAAGTAGCAATTAGGGGTAAATCACAAATGTTATTTAAGGAGATGGTTTTGACAATACGCGGTTTGTGTAAATAAGGCAAGGGAATCAATTAACAGCTAGTAAATCACAAGGTCTGAGATTTGGTATGAATGAACCAAGTCAGATAGGTGGAAAAGGTTTTAACCTAAGGAAAATCAGCAAACAATCAATTAGGCCTACTTAAAAGGAACTCCGAATCAATCACAAGTTTGAAAATCCTTTTAAAGGGAGACTCATTACATATAAAAAGCATACAGACACGTTATGCGTGAAAGAAACTTGTCATAAAATCAGTAAAATTTCCAATATATGAGAGTTCAGCAAATTCAGAATTGTACGAAAACAAAGATGTCCAAACTTAGTTCAGAGACTCAATGTTAGTTTGAAAGAATTAGGGGTCTTTTGAGCAAACCCTAAAGCAAGGGTGAGATGGTAGGCAATAGAATCGAAATCACATTTAGAATTTTCAAGAAAGAGCATGCTTCTTCCACAATAGAACTCGTGAGAAAACGTGATAGCAAAACTAACATGCAAATAGTAGCAGGATTCAGAGGACCAAATGGAAAATACTGATGAGAATAGTAAAGGAAACATGTTTAAAAGGCTCTTTCTAGAAGAACTCAAACAAGGTGTAGTAGAAGGCAAATAAAGAAACTTTAAGAGCTTAGTAAAAAAACACATCAGAAGCACACAAGAACACCAGAAAAGTATAACAAAAGAACATTTAGAAAAACGAAGTAAGATAAACATTCAAGAGCATGATAAAAGGAAAAAACACAAGAACACAGTAGAAGAACGGAATATAGAAAGTACAGTAGAGGAACACACGTGGTAGAAGGAAAACATAAGAACACAGTAGCAAAGCATACGAGACCCTAATATAGGAAAATATAGTAAGAGATTCATATAAGAAAATGATACAAGAATACATTGGAGACAAATACACATAAATGACAAATAAAAAATCATAAACACTTTTAAACATTTTTCAAAAAACCCTAAATCGTAAAAAAAAGACCCTGGAAAGTAACTTTTGAAAGAAAAGTTGGAGAAATCGTTTGAAAACTCAAGTAAATCACACACACAACGGATTTAAGAACATCGAAGAAGATAACCTCAAAGGGTTTCAGAAGAATACCAACATGAGAAAGGCTTTGAAAAGGTCACCGATTGGAGTTGGAGAATCCATAACCAGGCTCAAACAACCTTGATATGCTAGAGCGAGGCCGGCGATGAGCTTGAGACCTCGAATCGACAAAGGTCTGATTGAAGACCTTCAAGGTATGGCCTCGAATCTTCGAGTATCAAACACATAGGAGCAATAGGAGGTGAGTATAAGACTCTCATAGCCGTAGAATCCATGGTTTCCAGTGGGTTTCGAGGTGGAAGTGATAAGAGGCGGCTAGGGTTAGGGAAGGTTTGAGAGAGTTTGAGAGAAGAGAGGGGTTTCAAGGGCGGCGTTTTAGAGAAAATGAATTAGGGTTGCGGGGTTTGGAAAATTAAAAGGGCAAGGGGGAATCGTGGTCATTGATCAAAATGATCAACGGCCTGGATCAAAAGAGAGACCCGAGTGGGTTGGATAAGCGAGTCAGGGTCGGGTTAAATTGCAATTGGACCGGGTTGTTATGCATTTTAAATTGGGTTACTTAGGGTGGTCAAATTGGGCTACGGTTGAAATGAAATAGGGCTAGTATTTAAATAGCTACTTTTTCCTTTTTTATTTAATAAAAAATAGTAAAATAATTTTTAAAAATAAATTAAAGGTACTAAAATAATTAATAATATATAGACATTAAATTAAAAATACTAGAATCAATTTTGTAATTATAAACGCTATTAAATCTTAAACTAGGCTAAAACTATAATTTAGCTTTAAAAATATCAAATTAATTAATAAAAATGCGCAAAAATTACCTTAGCTATATATTGGCATAAATATGAGAATCAGATGAATTAATCACCAAGATGATAATTTGAGGAACAATTATCAATTTTTGTATTGCTAAAATAAGGCGATAAATTGGTTTAAAAATCTTTTAAAAATAAAAAAAATAATAAAACACTATATATATATATATATATATATATATATATATATATATATATATATATATATACACATGCTATTTTGGAAGTATTTTGCATATAAAAAAATATGTACGGAAAAATTGGGTATCAACAACTGTCTCTCTTTACCCCGGAAGGATGAAAGAGTTGTCGGGTAAAGAAATGATGTCTAATTTTTGACAGAGCGAAATGGTTTGAAAAGGTTGACCGTACTATGGTTCCTGAGTTGCCTAAATATCCCTGGTCTTACAGGAATTAGGCCATATGTAGTTCAGGATCCATCGGCAGAGTATGCCGATGGAGGTTTTCCAAGAACGGGAGCAACATTTAGGTTGGGATGGATGGTTAAGGTCTAATAGGGCTGCGGGAACTGGAGCGGGATTGATCCTGCTGAGACACCCGTTGCTCGTCGATTTACTTGCAAATAAGCAATACAAGCATATATTGTGCATAAATTTAAATATGATGCAATTTCCCGTTGGACCATAAATGTTGTCTTCGGACGGTTAGGATGACGTCCTTAGACCATGATGTCCTGGGCCATGTAATAAAGGATTCACATGCCATGAAATGATACTCTCGGGTTGTGAGGATGATACCTCCGAGCTATGATGCCTTTGAATAATGATATGCAAAAGATAAAAGGGGTCCTCAGGCCATGGCATGGCATTCTCGGGCTATGAAGATGGTGCCTCCGAATAATGATGCCTTTGGACAATTTGGCGATCTTTCAGCCCATGAGATGCGGAAGGTGGCGATCTTTCAGCCAATGTAAATTGTGAATGAGGTGTCGATCTTTTAGCTAATGCAAAATGCAATAAGTGGGGATATTTCAGCCATGCAAGTGCAAAATAGAGTGGCGATATTTCAGCCATAGAACTGAGAAATAAAGTGGCGACATTACAACCATGCAGGATGTAAATGAAAGTGGCGGTATTTCAGCCGATGCAAGATATAAATGAAAGTAGCGGTATTTAAGCCGTGCAAGGAGTAAAGTAAAGTGCCGTTATTTCAGCCGTACAAGGAGTAAAGTAAAGCGTTGTTATTTCAGCCATGCAAGTGCTAAATAAAGTGGTGGTATTTTAGCCATGCAAGTGAAAAATAAAGTGGCGATATTTCAGCCATGAAAGATGTAAATGAAAGTGGCGGTATTTCAGCGATGTAATATGTAAAGGAAAGTGGCGGTATTTCAGCTATGTAAAGACTAAATGAAAGTGGCGATATTTCAGCCGTGCAAGAAGTAAAATAAAGTGGCGATATTTCTTAGCCATGCAAGTGGAAAATAAAGCGACGATATTTCAGCCATGCAAGATATAAATGAAAGTGGCGGTATTTCAGCCGATGCAAGATGTAAATGAAAGCGGCGGTGTTTCAGTCGTGCAAGGAGTGAAATAACGTGGCAATATTTCAGCCATGCATGTGCAAAATAAAGTGGCAATATTTCATCCATGCAAGATGTAAATGAAGCAACGATCTTTCACCCATGCAGATGGAGAAAATTCTTAGTCTTGGAAGGCATAATGGTAGCCATATGCAATGTAAAAAGCAGATGGAGGTAGCGCTTAACCTCGGAAGACAAAATGGTAGCCTTACACAATGCAAGAAATGCAGGTGGAGACAGAGCTTAGTCTCGTAAGGCAGAATGTTAGCCTTACGCAATGCAGGAAATGTAGATGGGAGGTAGAGCTTAACATCGGTAGGTAGAATGGTAACCTTATGCAATGAATAAAGTGCAGATGGAGGTAGAGCTTAACCTCGAAAGGCAGAATAGTAGCCTGATGTGATTCAGGAAGTGTAGATGGAGGTAGAGCTTAACCTCGAAAGGCATAATAGTAGCCTTATGCAAGAGATAAGAGGTGAATAGTAATAAAATTTCTTAGCTGATAGCTGATTGTGGTATTGTGGCTGATGGGGATATTGTGTGCGGATAGCAACTGCGAATAGTTATGATGGTTTTGAGAGTTGCATTCCTGGGCAGTATGTATGATAGGATTTTACGACTTGAGTGCATGCATCCAAAGAAAAATCGTGAGTCCTGTAAAGGAAAAAGTTTAGTTCGTATCCCCCAGACCTCGCTTGACCTAATTGGCCCTGCTCTAATGATACGGTATGTATCATTGGAGTAGCGTTGCTAAATAGAGAAGACATGCATGAGTTTGTAAAGAAAAATATGATAATATTATATATCAAAGAAGTAGTTTTGGGATGAACCAACAATTGTGACATGGTTCAGGACATACAACCTCTTTTGCTTCGGAATTTTGAGGGTCCTCCTCAAAATTCTGCCCCAGTTCAGTAGGTTGCCGCTCCTGACGGTTGCTTGCGATGACTAGCTGAAATTACTTCGGAATTTTGAGGGTCCTCCTCAAAATTCTGCCCAAGTTTCCAATTGCGGGGGAAATAAAAATTTCATTGACTTGTGACCGAACCCATGGGGTTGGCTACGTATCCCTTCTTAAATGGGAATTAGGTAAGGCATAGTTCAAATTACATCATGTATGAAAGCTTAAAGATTACACATAGTATCGCTTGATTGCATCTGAATTAATTGGCTTTGGCCAAACTTCTCCATCCATTTATGCAAGTATGAGAGCTTCTCCTGTCAGAACCCGATGAACCATGTATGGACCCTGCCAATTGGAAGAGAATTTCCCTTGGGCTTTTTCTTTAAAACCACCTGCCCTGGTGTGAACCCTCTTGGTTTGACCCTCTTGTTGAAAACTCTGGACATTCTATTCTGATAAAGCTGACCATGGAAAATTGCATCCAATCTCTTTCCGTCTATATGAGCTAGCTGCTTGTAATGACTCTTTACCCATTTTACGTCATCTAGCTCAACTTATTGTATGATTCTCAAGGAAGGAATTTCTATTTTAGTAGGAATGACTGCTTATGTACCATATACCAGCATGTAGGGGGTTGTCCCTGTTGATGTGCGGACCATGGTGCGGTACCTTAATAAAGCAAATGATAGTTTCTCGTGCCATTGCTTATGCCTCTCTATCATCTTCCTTACTATCTTTTTGATGTTCTTGTTGGCGGCTTCTACGGCTCCATTCATCTGAGTGTGTCCAGTGTTTCCATTATGCGGACCGCATGTCTACTTCATTTGCGATCGTAGAATTGAGTCGGGGCTCCAATTTTTCTAAGTTTTTAACCCGCCCCCTATCGATATATTCGGTGTTATGGCTCATTTTGAGCATATTTCCTGATATTTTTAGAGGGGGGGTCTTAGAGAGGGAAAGTACTTCCCATCAAGTTTCTCAACAAAACCTTGTTAGATCATTGAACATTATCAAGTGAGGAACCTAAATCTTCACACCAAGAGGTAAGAAACTTGACCCTTAACCTCAGGTTTCCAATTCATGCTAGAAAGAGTACTTAGCTTGGGGGTTCATGGGTATAAAAATGAATTTCTTGCATGAACATCAACCCATAGAATATTGGAAGGTAGTAAACTAAAAAGAAAGCAAATGGAGTATATAATGATAGAAATTTCTCTCAAAAAGGACCTAAGACCACCATGTACCTTTAGTGTTTGATAATATGCCCAAATGAGTTGGAACGTCTCTAATTCTTGGTTCTATTGTAAATCTTACACAATTGATCAACGTGCTAAGAGTTCCGAAATTTGTAAAGATTAGAGAAGCTACATTGAGGTATGTATGGATAAACCTTCGTCTTTTAGAAATTGAGCTATATTGGTAGTTGTGTGAATATGGTAACATCGAAAATCGAATTGTTGTACTGATTATTTATTTCACCTTTGATAGTGTTGCAATCTCATATGTTCGGAAAGTATATCTCAATATGATTAACATGCTATTCTTGATAACTAAAAGAAAGGTGCAAGGACTATGGATAATGAATCGAAATGTCTAGACCTTAAATTGAAATAGAAAGTGCATATGTTGTGCCACTTATGTGAAATTGTATCCATGCTTGCAAATTTAAACTACTCTTATGTACACCCATTCTCCTGCACTATAAACCTAGCATTGAAATTGGGAATGATGTGAGATGTGGCCTAGTGCCGAATGTATGTTGTGACACTTGTGGCCCAAAGGGCCTATAAAATGAGTTGTGAGAAAACAAAGATCGAAATGAGATGATTGATGGGAAAGGAAAATGCCTTGGTAGGGCAGCCTAGCCGATCGGGCCAAGATCGGATGCCATGCTACGCACATGGTGGTAATGAATTTGTGATTGAAGTGAATTCCGCAAATGAGGTGACCTAGGTTATCGGGCTGAGACCGGACTCTGCTCAAGTTAGCGGTGGTAATATGAACAATGATGAATAATATGATACATCAAAAAAGATAAAAGCTATAGAAACATAATGTGAAAATTGTATGCTTCTTTTACTTGTAAATGTGTGGCCATTTAAAGTTCCCTTTGAGTTTTAGTTATGATTGCTTTATTCTTGTATGGAAGTTCTTTCTAACTAAATGAAATTTAATTATACATACTAGTACTATTCCATGGTACTAATATCCCTTTTGCCGGGGGTACTACATTTTGTTTAAATGAAAATAGGTGGCTCCATTGTAGATAGTGTTGATCGCGTGTAGGGAAGTACCTTCTTCTGAAGCCATGGTGAGCCCCTTTTTGCTTCAAGGGGTGAATTACACATCTTTTGTTATAGACTTCTACTTTTGAGTTATAGCCGGGGCCTTGTTACAGGAACTGTCATGCTTGTCTTTTATTACATCCATAAAGGCTCCGTAGACATATGTGTGGGTTATGTACGGGTTTTTGAGGGGTTCAAGAACCATGTTGTAATTCTAAACTCATTCTAGCTATAAATTGTTACTCTATGGGAATTTCGGAACCAAACTTTAACCACGATTTAAGTTTGTATTACAGAAGGAATTTTCTCTAACGAATGTACTATCTTTCCTTGCCTAAATGAGAAGGAATCATGGTTGCCTTGTTCATGATGAGTTGGGTAGGAAGTGTGTGATGAATCTTGCTCGGTTGGGTTCACTCGATCGAGTGCTGGTTGCACCTCCCGAGGTTAGGGCGTGACATCTGTAGGTTGTAGAATTCTTGTGTTTGATCTTGAAGGTTTCACATATGGCTCTCATCAAGTTACTATTGAGATTGGAACCATTATCAGTAATGAGCGGTTCCAGAATTCCAAACTAAAAAACAATACGGTCGCGGATGAAATCTGCCATAACTTTCTTAGTTACTTCTTTTAAGACGCCCCTTTGACCCATTTGGTGAAATAATCAATTCCTACTAGGATGAACATGTGTCCATTGGAAGCAACATGTTCGATTGGTCCAATAACATCCATTCCCCACGCAGCGAATGACTATTGTGAGCTTGTTGCATTAAGTTCGTTTGGGGGTACATTGATCATATCTGCATGTACCTGACAACGGTGGCATTTTGGAACGTACTGGATGCTGTCTGTTTCCATAGTTATCCAAAAATAATCAGCCTGGAGTATTTTCTTTGCTAAGACAAAACAATTCATATGTGGACCGCAGGTCCCAGCATGCATTTCTTCTAGTAGCCTGAATGCTTCTTTTGTGTCGACACACCTTAGTAATCCCACATCCGGAGTTCTCCAATACATGATTCCTTTGCTGTGAAAGAAATTGTTGGATAACCGCCGAAGTGTACACTTCTGAGTAGGGTTTGCAAGTTTCGGATATTCTCTTTTTGCCAAGTATTCCTTGATATCATGAAACCAAGGCTTTCCGTCTACTTCTTCTTCAACATGAGCACAGTAAGCTGGCTGATTATGGTTTCACCGGAATGGGATCAATGAAGTTTGTGTCTGGATGTTGTATCATGGACGATAGGGTAGCCAATGCATCGGCAAACTCATTCTAGATTCTGGGAACATGCTGGAACTCTGCCTTTGTGGACCTTTTCCTCAACTCCCGCACATGGTGCAAATAAGGGAGTATCTTGGAATTCTTGGTCACCCATTCTCCTTGTACCTGATGTATAAGAAAATCTGAGTCTCCAATTATTAACAACTCTTGGATGTTCGTGTTAATGGCCATCTTGAGCCCTAAGATGCAGGCTTCGTACTCGGCCATGTTATTTGTGTAGGGGAATGTGAGTTTGGCATATACCGGTTAATGCTGACTGATTTCTGATACCAGGACCGCTCCTATGCCGACTCATTTGAAATTTACCGCTCCATCGAAAAACATTCTCCATCCGTCATAGGATTCTGCAATATCTTCTCCTATGAATGATACCTCTTCATCTAGAAAATATGTTTGAAGGGTTCATATTCTCTATCCACAGGGTTTTCGGCAAGGTGATCTCCCAACGCCTGTCATTTGATTGCTTTCTGAGTCACGTAGACAATGTCGAATTCACTCAACAGGATTTTCCACTTAGCTAGCTTGCCAGTGGGCATAGGTTTCTGAAAGAAGTACTTCAAGGGGTCCATCCTTTATATGAGATAGGTAGTATAAGCACAGAAGTAGTGCCTCAGCTTCTGGGCTACCCAAGTTAGAGCACAGTAGGTGCATTGTAACAAAGAATACCGGGCCTCGTACAGAGTGAACTTCTTGCTAAGGTAGTAGATGGCTTGTTCTTTATTTCCTATCTTATCATGCTTCCCCAGGACGCAGCCGAAGGCACCATCCAATACTGCGATGTAAAGTAACGGAGGTCTCCCTGGTTCAGGCAGGACTAAGACTGGTGGAGTTGACAAATATTCCTTGATTCTATTGAAAGCTTTCTGGCATTTGCCGACCCACTTGGCGGCGGCTTCTTCAATATCTTGAAGATTGGCTCACCAATAACTGTAGATTGAGCTATGAACCCGTTGATGTTGTTAGGTCTCCCTCAGAAACTTATTACATCTTTCTTGGTCCTCGGCGGTGGTAATTATTGATGGCTTTGATATTTGATGGATCAAGTTCTATTCCCCAGCGACTCACAATAAACCCAAGCAATTTTGTGGTTGGAACCCCGTATGCACATTTTGTGGGATTCAGTTTCAGGTTATATCTTCTCAATCTGTTGAAAAACTTCATCAGATCCTCCATGTGATCAGTGGCTTTATTGGACTTGAAAATTACATCGTCCACATATACCTCGATCTATTTGTGTATCATATCATGGAAAATGGTATTCATGACCCTCATGTAGCTGGTCCTTGCATTCTTCAACCTGAATGGCATCATCTTGTAACAGTACATCCCCCATGGTGTAATGAAAGACGTTTTCTCACCATCTTCTTCATCCATCCAGATTTGATGATACCTCGCGAAACAATCTACAAATGATTGCAACTCGTGCTTGGTGCAGTTGTCAATCAGGATGTGTATGTTTCGCAAGGGGAAGTCATCCTTTGGAATGGCCAGGTTGAGATCTCGATAGTCAACACAGACTCTAACCTTCCCGTCTTTCTTTGGCACTGGCTCAATGTTGGCTAACCGTGTTGGATATTCAACTACGCTGAGGACTTTAGCTTTGACTTGCTTAGTGACTTCTTCCTTGATTTTCAAACTCATGTCAAGCTTGAAGTTTTTGAGCTTCTATTTTACCGGCAAACATGTTAGATTGGTCGGCAGTTTGTATGCCACAATAGATGTACTCAGACCAGTCATGTTATCGTACGACCAGGAAAATATGTCCTCATACTCTCTCAAGAGTTGTGTGTACTTTTCCTTTTCTGACGGTGACAAGTGAACGTTAATTCGTGTTTTTTGATGTTTTCTGCATCCCCCAAATTAACAATTTCATTCTCGTCCAGGTTGGCCTTAGGTCTGTTCTCAAAATTCTCAACCTCTTTAACAAGATCTTCTGGTAGATCATCTTCCTCTGAATATATGTTTGTTTGTTGCGTTGTCTCGTTGCATGTCACATTCATTCGTTCATCAAGATAAGTAATAGTAATGTTGTATAAGTAAAATGATGAAAGAAATAATAAGAGTAAGATTTATAAGAGACCGAAATGCTTTTGATAAATTCCATAATTGTCATCGGAACTCTTTTTTGCAAAAAAAAATGCGAAAAGAAAGTAAACTAGTAAAGTAAAGTTTTGCAGGATGCTTGTTCAACCTTGCTACCCCGAGGCTCACCGGGGCTTGGTGGTTCTAATAGTCCAGTTATTGAGGCATGTTCCTCCGCCTACAGCCTGTATGGAAGGGCCTTCTTCCCCCTCCTCCTCGAAAATGACACAACAATCCATGTTATCGTTTTTTAGGAACAAACTCTTCATTGCTGCCAGTGCTTCCTCTTCTTCTGACACGTAGACAACCTCGACCAACTAGAAAGTCTTCTCCAAATGGGTATTGGCTGCTCCAAAGGATAGTAAGGATCGCGCCATGGTGGCGACCAATGGTTGAATTCCTAGGTGCACTCATATCCCAATTTGAAAGTGGTGTTGTTCTTCTTGAGCTTGATGGGCTTAGCGATTCCTTAGAGGTTCTTTCCAAGTCACTTGCCAGGTCCCCCGCCTATCTTTCTCCTACCTCCAATTTTTGGAATGGTCTGGCGACAATATATGGGATTACTACCGTCGCCGTGAATGATTACCTCTTGGTGATTCCACTCAAACTTCACTACCGGGTGTAGCGGTGACGCTACGGCCCCAAGAAGCATGAATCCATGGTCGTCCCAACAACAGATTGTAAGATGATGGTATGTCTATCACTTGAAAATCAACATCAAACCAATTAGGCCCCATTTGTAAACACAAGCTAATTTTCCTAATAGTGGACCTTTGGGATCCGTCGAAAGCTTTATCATTGATGGCCCCGTCCTTGATCTCATGCAACCCCTTTCCTAATGTCTTGAGTGTTACCAATGGATAAATGTTGAGGATGGACCCTCCATCAATCAAGATCCTAGTGATAAAATAATCCTCGCACTGTACAGTGATGTGCAATGACTTGTTGTGACTCAACCCTTCCGATGGTAGCTCATCTTCATGAAAAGTGATCTTGTGATTCTCTAATACCTTCCCTGCCATGTTTGCCATTTCTCCTCCGGTGATGTTTCTCGGTACATATGCCTCACTCAATACCTTTAACAAATCATTCTTATGTACATCGGAACTTTATAGTAAAGCCAGGATGAAGATCTATGATGGTGTTTTGGTTAGCTGAACAATGATTGAGTATTCCTTGGCATCTTTCTCCAGAGATCATCGATTCCAGTTTCAGTGAGAGTTAGCCGATGAGATGCCTGCTTGCTCGACTCAGCCAAATACTCTGGGGTATAAACCCTATTGATTCTTGTCATACACTGTGCCGCAACAGCTTCCCCGAACTTGACCTTCCCTTTTCTTCTAGCTTTTGCTATGTAGTCTCAAGGTATGGCACTTGTGTGAAATGTTGTTATTGCTGACATTGCCACTGGAATTGGTGTGGCTATCTTCACTCCGAATGGATCAGGCCCTAAGGCGGTAATACTGCAACTTCAAAGGGTGTGGGTATGGGTGTGTCTACCGGTGACATAAACTCAACCTCATTTTGTGATGGCGTGTTTGCAGAGGATGGTGCTTCAAACTCGAGTGGCATGGACATGTTTACCTTGTCATCCCTAGAAGGCTAAATCTGGACTACAATCAGATTAAGGGTGACTAGCTTCTTTAGACCGTCGCCTTCCGTGATCAAATCGATTGATTCCTTAAGGTCCCAGTCATCCTCTATCTCGATCATGTGAACACCTCCACCCTTGTGGTATGGTAGAGGGTTATTATGGACATTTGGAGCAGTTTCATTTGCTGCAATGATCTTATTGTCAATTAAATTCTGAATCTAAACCTTTAGAGAGCGGCATTCATTAATGGTATGTCCTTTTATGCCGGAATGGTATGCACATGATTTGTTTGGATTGACCTACTGAGAAGGGTTTTCTAGGGTTATGGTAGGGATAAGGATGACATAACTAGCAGCTTTGAGTCTCTTGTACAACTGGTCAATTGGTTCAGAAATGGAGGTATAATGTTTAGGAGGTCTGCGGTCAAAATTTGGTCGAGGTCTAGGGAAGTTTTGACATGGGGGATATGATTGATAATGGGATGGTTGTGTGGTATAGGCTTGGTAAACATGTGCTGCTAGGGAGTATTTGGGTGAACTGGGTTGGTATTTTGGAGGTGGGGTGCTTGGTAATTTGGAGTAGACTGACATGTGAGTGGAGACATTGGGTAGGTTTGGTACTTGACCGGGGATTTGGTCCTCTGTGCAACCATTATGGCACCCATGTCCCTTTTCTTGGATGTACCACCAGACAATAAAGCCTTGTTGGTGGCTTGCAAAGCTTTAACGTTTGTGACCATACCATTTTTAATGCCTTCCTCGATCCTCTCACCTAGCTTAATGATGACGGAAAATTTGTGGCCTTCAATCAGTATCAGTCTTTCATAGTATTGGGGGTCTTGAGCCCGGACGAAAAAACTTGTTCATTTGTTTTTCCTCTAGAGCAGGCCTGAACTTAGCAGCTTTTGACCTCCAGCGAGTGGCATACTGGCGGAATGTTTCCGTTAGGGGTGCTTATCGGGCGTATTGGGCGGTTTTTTACTCTTAACGGTTTGGCTTAACGATTATCGGCTTTTAAATGTATTAATCCGTTAGCCATCCGATAAGATATCGGGAGGATTGGCATCGGGTTAGCTCTCATAGGGCGGTTAATGGGCGGTTTATCGGCCTAACATACATGTTCACTAAATATATCTTATTCTCTTCGTCTTAGAAATAATGAATTGCCATAAAAAATAATATTTTAGAGGCAATATGATGCATTCAATTTTCTTTGCCAGAGCCACTCCATTTGATTTTCGTGATTAGGAAATTAGCTTTACCATCTCCGGCATGTTGCCAAAACAGGAGGTTTACAACCAAAAATAAATTAAAAATAGAACCAAAATATTTCTAGATCCCGAGAATAAAAATGCTTAGAAGTAGAAATAAACTTTTGTTAATCATTTTCAAAAGTTTTAGTTTTTTTTATATTTAATAGATATAAATAATATATATATATATATATATATATATGTATATATATAATATATATATATTTATATTCTTAACGGTTTAACGAATTAGCCGTTAAGAAAATTGAATAATCCATCCCCAAACCGATAAGCCGTTAATAAAAAAATTCAATTGGTTCCTCGTCCGTTAAGTCGTTAAGCCGTTACCAGTAAGCCGTTAAGCTTCGGTTTGGATCGGTTTTGAACACCCCTAGTTTCCGTGGGCTTTTGCTTTAGGTTCTGAATATAGAACACATCCGGTGCATTTTCTGTATTGAACCTGAACGTGCCCATGAAATCTGACGCCATACTCACCCAATTTGACCATTTCTTTGGGTCTTGGCTAATGTACCAAGACAGAGCATCTCCTTTCAGACTTCTTATGAAAAGCTTCATGCAAATCCTTTCTTCCTTCTCTACTCCGACAAGCTTGTCGCAGTACGTTCTCAAGTGAACTCTCGGATCCCCTGTACCATCAAACATCTCGAATGTAGGAGGTTTGTACCCCTCGGAAAGTTTGACATCCAGTCGTACGCAAAGGTCTTCCTAGTTTAACCCTTAAATCCCTTTCCTTCCTTTGACACCCTGAATTCGACTAGTCAATTTCTTGAGTTCTGCATCCAGGTTCTTGATGAGTGGGTCTTTATCATCAGACTCAGGTGTGCTTGAGATGGGTTGGATGGAGTGCGGCAAAGTCTCCACATTGATGGGGGTATTGTGTTGGGTGTGTCAGTGGTCATTTATGGAGTCTGGAGATCTGGAATGATCGGGAGTGTTATTGGAGATATGGCAAGTATTCCAGTGATGGTGAGGAGCGGGGTGGTTTTGTTGCTTCGGGATTTTTGGTGGAGGTACAAGATTCTGATTAGTTGGGAAAGTAACCTCTGGAGTGGTGAGGGAAAATGACAGACTTGCAAAATTCCGGACTTGATCCAATTCTTCCTAAAACTTTAGCAACTTTTGTTCCAATTGGGATACAATTACTTGGGAACCGGAGCACCATGAGTGAACTCTACTCGTTGAGTTGTTCAAATCTTCCAATTTTCTTTTTTTATGTCTAACATAAAAGGGATAAGGAGTAGGTGGAGGGCCCCTAGATCTCGTAAAATATGATGGCGTTGCCAAAGTTCACGGACTAACCTAAGGGAGGGGAATAAACAAAAAGTAAAAATAAAAAAAGCTAACAAGTTAGTGAAGATCATTAGAAAAATGTTGCAATATTTAAGCACGTAGTGCTGAAATATAAAGCGCGTCCTAATTTTGGGGGGACCTCGTTGTTAATGAGGTAGGCCTAGAGACAAGTTGATTTGGAGAACTTAGAATGCTAAATGGCTCATTTCATTGATAAAAAGTAGACGAATCCCAAAACGACACTAATAAAAATCATTAATGGCCATTGGCCTTATTACATTTTATAAAGCGGAAATGTAAATTCCTATCTATTTGGTCCCAGTGGGATGTTCCCCAGACTCAGAATCATCGGCTCCATTGAATAGCTTTCCTTTCTCACGCAGTCCTAGTAGCAAGTAGGCTCTGGCCAGATGTTCGCCTTCATTTCCTTCAGCAGTCCGGCAGTCTTCGACCCTCTTCAGAAACGTCTTTCCAACTCTACTATACCTCGCTCAAAATAGACCAAACATTTGTTGGCATTGACGGCTATATCCTTCCATTCTTTAATTAGCTTCTAATTGGCTTCATGTTTCTCACGGTGCTTGTTTTCGCATTCTCGGATTCTGTTACGTAGATGGTTCTACTTGACTTTTGCTTCGGCCTTTTCATCTATGATCTGGTTACCTCAAACAAACCCTAGTTGACCTAGACCATTATGATTATCCTCCAACCAACCTAAATAATAGGGATCACAACCCGCATGGTATCTGTCTGGTTTATTGGTGCCCTTCCCATGACGATTTTGCAATGCCACATATGTTGAGCCTGGCATCTGTAAGGGCTATCGTCATTCTGGAAATTATTCTGGAAGTGACTCATCTTGTTGACCCTCGATGTAACCTGTGTCCTTCCCGCTTGTCTCATAACCCGAAGAGATGTGTATGTGTACGTTCCTCATAAGCCGATCAATATTAGGAAAGGTGCATCCTTGGATCGGACGATGAACTCCTCAGCTGGGAACCACTCGAACATCCATTGCATCGGTCCTCAGTCAAATTTTCGAAGAGTCGACCCATTCTCTAGCATTCTCCGGTTGGGCAAACATGTTGGGCATGTAATTCATTCGCTTTGGGGTGGTAAAAAGCGATATGATCATCCCAATCCCTTCGATGGATTTCTTGTGGATACTCACCCTTTTGGAGATGTTCCACGAGCTAAAGTTGAAGAAGCAGATTACAACCCTCGAAGTGTCTGGCTCCTTGTTGATACTTTTCCAAGGCTCGATATATTTCTGCAATGACCATTGGTATGAGACTGGATAGTTGTTTTTCAATTCCTTCCAGTAGAGTTTTGGTGACCATAGCTAGCCTGGTATGGATCCTTGCTTGGAAATTCTATCATCCCCAAGAAATAGAACATGAGACAAATACCCTATGGTGAATATGCCCCAATAACATAAGGGCAAACTCATCAGGATAAGTATGGTAAATTTGTTGTGACCGTACCTCTCATACAAGTAATCAAAGGGTATGTAGGACTCCTTCAAACATGTCAAGTCTGGATTCTTTAGACCTATTATTTTGAGAAAACCTCTGCCTTTGCGATTTTCTGCCATTAATAAACCTGGAGTTTCCCACGGTATACCAGCTAGTCCTTCTATTTCCTCGAGCAGGGGTGTCATCTCAATGTCTCTGAAGCAAAACACATACCTATCACAATCCCAAAATAGAGTGGCAACTACTATGATTTTGTTGTTGGGTTGAATTTCCAAGAGAGAGGGCAGGTTCCCTAAATATTTTCGGATGATCGTCTAATCACTAGAATGAAAATCCTTCCACCAGAGTAGTTTGGGGTGGATGTTGGTGAATATGCCGAATCTGGGGAGCTCGTGCCTCATATTTCAACAAAACAAAGGGTTAGGCCCTTACCCCCACCAGACTCGACTACTAAATATCAATAACTTGCATGAAAGCATTTATTTCTCAAAATAAATCCACAAACGTGGTAGTGTCTGTTTGGGTCTTGGGGAAACCTAGTGGACTTTGGACAAGGCTATCTTAAAGAGTCATTATGTGGACAACATAACTGACTTGACTAGGTTTGACCATGATGCATGCATGATTACACAGAGTTAGGTTTCTATGGAGTACTAGACTGGTACCCTTGAGCGGACAACTCAGGAAGGAAAGGCTCGGAACCGTCGACTACACCATTGATCAACTGGTTTTATCGCAAATATGCCTTTGCCGGATTTGGGGTGAGGGCTGATAATATTGTAAGGGCACAACCATTCACTATAAGAGTTGTTATGATATTTCGTTTGGCACGAGTGGAATATGATGTTGAAAATAGTATTTGCAATAACTAAAACAAGTTTCCACATATTTGCACATTCTTAATAATAATTACAACAAGTTAAAACAGTAATAAAGGAATGCAGTAGGAAAGCAGTAAAAGAAATAAGGGAAATAAATAGAAGACGAGTCAGTTTCGTAGTAGGAGAAGGAATTAATGCTTAAAAAGATTAAACAAATAAAGGCATATAAGAAATGTAAAGTCATAGTAATAGCCTGAAATGGTAAATTCCTAAAAGAACTCCCCAAAATAGTTGCCATGCTGTCGTGCCCCCTTTTTCTTGTAAAATCGGGTTTTGACATTTGAAAGGACAACTCGTTCCCTTTTGGGAATTTGGTTTAGGAGAATTGAAGAGTTGCTACCTAATGATTTAAGTGCATTAGGATACTAATAAGGGTTTTGTTTGGATAACCAGAGATTGGGTAAGGGCTTTAAATTAACCCGAGGGGAAGGTGTTAGGCACCCCTCAGAATCCACTAGTGTCGTTTCTGGCCAAGCTATTATTGTAACTTAAAATACAAATAACACATAAGCAAGTAAGAGTATCACATAAGAGGAGATTTTCACATAAAGGTTAGAAATGAAAAAAGTTGGAAAGCATATGAGAGAGTTGATTTAAAAGAAACTTCTTAAAAGATTTAAAGAAACAAAGAGCAAAGGGAAGGGGGTCCAAGATTTGTTAATAATATGGATCACATCAATGCAATACCTAGTAATCACTCCTCAGAGAGGGGCTACACGTGGTATTAACGAACCAGTCATCATATCCATATCTACCCTTTCCCACCCCGTTAAGGTATTAAAGTGCGGAATGGTCTCATTTACTTCGGAAGGGAAGATACAAAGGCTTGCTTCAAATTGATGTCTCCTTCGATCTCAAAGTATATCTTTCCATTTTTTAAAATGTCTATCAATGTCATTTCGGTCGAATGACACACACTTCATCTCGAACAATTGTCTTCACATTTTCTCCTGTCTTTGGCCAGTATCTCCGCAGAAAACTTCATGTAGGATCCTGATGTTGAAGGCAAAATCTTGGGAAGTAAGAAAAGTATTTCTGTCTTGAATTCCAAGTGAATTCCACTAGTCTCTGAGGATTCCTCAGAACCGGGAAGTTAGTTTGACAAGATGATATACTTTTCTCGTTCCACCAAAATTTTTGGTCACCATCCAAGTATAGAAGTATTGGATCCTTTGAGGCCATAAGAATTTCAAGTGAGTTCCATCGACACTGGATAAACCATCTCCAAAGCTTGCATGAAGTAATCTACCATTTCGCTTTCCTTCATTGACAGGTCGACCCTTACTGCCTGCTCCCTCAAACGGAAGCCATACTCCCAGAAACTCTCATTGTGCTTCTTTTCCAGTTTTGTCAAAGACAAACGATCCGGAATAATTTCAAGATTGTACTGCAAATGGCAAGCGAATTGTTGGCTAGATCGTCCCATGTATACCATCGAGCATGATCTTGTGGGGTGTACCATTCCAATGCTGAACCACTCAAACTTTGACTGAAGTAAGCCATTAACAATTCATCCTTTCCGCATGCCCCTCTCATCTTGCTTCAGAAACCCCTTAGATGTGCCACCTGATCACCATGTCTGTCGTATAAGTCAAGCTTGTACATCTTAAATCCCGAAGGTAATTGTACATCTGGGAACAAAAAAAGGTTTTTGTATGCCACACTCACTTGGCCTCCTAACCCTCACATATCTCTGAATGATTACTCTAGACTTTTGACTTTCCTGAGCACCTCCTCTTGCTCGGGGTTTTTGACTGGTTTTTCAGCCTCAGTAGGGATTTCAAAATGGGGAGCATAAAAGTAGGGTTCGTGGCTTTGAAAGTGGGTTCTGGTGGGTAATACTGGTTATCATGACCTTGGAGCAAAGGTTCATTGGATGATATGTGGAGTGTGGTGGGATGAGGTGCCACAAAGAAAGGAGCAACCGGCGGAGGGTGTGTGGAACAGCTTTGGGTGGTTGAGCTGGGGGTGCCTGGGAAGTTGTACCCTAGTATTGTGGGTAGATGGGGAAGCTTGGGAGTGGATCAGTGGCAGGGTGGTCATGTGATTGGCTAATGGTGGGACGAAGGTCGGGTTGGTGGGATAGGCCTGTGGTGGCTGCCCTCTTACCCATGCCTGATACATTTCAGCCATCTGATGTTTCAGTTTGTACATCTCTTCTTTCATTGCGTTGACATCTAACTCTTCCACCTTTTCTGTGGGATCAATGATACTTACATCGGGTTCTTGATTGGACATAGTCAGCTTGCTTTTGGACCGAGAATTATAGGAGTGGGTTGCCAGAATACCGCGAAGCTAACCACTTGTCTGAACTGGAATAGACAACATAAAAACTTGTTAGCGGTTGGGCTTTAACACATAGGTAGCCACATATTCGGGGATGGATGCACCTAAGCAGTTACCGGTTTCTATTATGCACATGGATTGGCTGCTTGCGTCATCCCAGCTTTGATCCTATGCCACTATCCTTTTCTCTCTTGTTTTCCTTTTCTTCTTTTTTTTCTTTTTCTTGCTCAGTCTGTTTTTTCCTACCTTCTTTTGTTTTATTATTCTCTCCGTTATTTTACCGTTGTTTTCCTCATGGTTTTCTCTCTTTTCTTTTCCCCCCTTTCCCTTTTTTTGGTTATGGTCGAGTCTTATAGAGATTTCCTACATATCATGACCCCGTAGTAATCAGACCGAGAGTAGTGTTGGTAGATAAGTACAGAAAATATTTTGGAAATTTTTAATTTTCTTAAAGTAAAATACTTGATTACAACTACTAGCAAACCATAAAAAAGAAATCAACAGACTCCGACTCAAATGAAACCAATAGACTCTGACCGAAAGATAAAAACAACTGACTTGGAAACCCACTACAGACTCAAATAGAAGAAAATACAGACTTAGCAAATGGACTAATAGACTTGAGTGAAAATCATGAATACATTAAGGCCCATAATGCTCCTGGGGCTTGCGGAACATCATTCGGTCTCGTCGCAGGCCTGCGTGCTAAATCCCCTTAGAGGTGGTGGAGGTCTTCCATCACTTGACGAACGAAGGTCATTGCAGTGGCAAAAAAGATGGATCTTGTCATATCTTCATAGTGGCTACACTTTACGGTGATGTAATCAGCAATCATTCGTACCATCTCTCTTATAGCACCTTTTTCTTGCAACAATCGCCCAATTTGTTGGGCCCTGGCCTCCAAAGTTTGTTCGGCTACACGATTCAATTCTAGAAATTGTTGCAAATCTCTCTCTAGTTGTGCTATTGCTGTGTAATAATGCTCGCTTTCAGCCTTGAAGTCTTTTGCTTGTTTAACCATCTTGTTTTCAACCATGATGACCCTCTTCTCCAACCCTGCAACCTCGTTGTCATACCTTTCTTTCAGTTGTTCGATCATGCGTGCTCGTTCCTCTGCATTTTTGGCCAATTGTTTACGGGCCCTCGCTAGCTCACCCTCTGCTTTGTTCAAGTCAAAACCATGTGCACCTACCTTCCGCCTTAGATTGTCTTTGAGCTTTTCATCCTTCTCAATTCTTGTGGGATTCTCTGCGGCTATTTTCATTTTCAGAACTTAGGCTCGTAAAGATTCATTTTCTATGGCTAGTCTTTCCTTTCCTCCCTCGTCTGCCGCAGCTTGCAAACCATTCTCGAATTGACGGTTTTTGACTTGCTTTTCCAATTTCCCTATTGTGGCCCTGTATTTATTTTCCTTGGCTAACTAATTCCATTGTTCTTGTGACGCCTCAGCAAATTCCTGAAGATATGGTCTTTTGGCCGGTCTTCCGGACTCTACTTCCCTTTTATAACAAGCTAGGTACTCTCGTGCAACTCGCCTTTATACAAGTCTCGTACTCGAGTGTCAGCCGTCAAGTACTGACATTCACTCCAAATCTGGCGGACTGCTGCTTCGTGAAACTGACCATTAGGACCAATCTCGACCACATGGCGACTAATGTCTTCATCTATAGGAATCATTTGGCACCTCCCTAACTGTTTCAACACCCTGTATGGAGAATAAGGTAGGATGCTCCGGAGACTCATCAAAAGGAAATGAAGCCTGGTAGCTGGCATATATATAATTTTATCAATGGGGAGCCACCCGAACGTCCACTCTATTTGACTTGCACTTATGGTACAGAGATATGATACCCACTCTGTGACCCCCCACCGGTAATCTGAACCCATCAACTCTGGTATAAAATTTCTCTATGCAGCTCTTTTCCGATGACCCATAACTCATGAATTGAGGTCGATGGCACATGTGTTCAATCATCCACATCTATAACAATAAGTTGCACCATTCAAAGAAATCTCCTCCGGCTATACAGGCTGTAAGGGCATGGAAGATTTCAGATAATATCATGGGTGCGAGGGTGCTCTTAGCCTGAGTAAGCAAGGTGCTGACAATCCATGCTATCTGTATATCAATATTCCCGTCTTTTCGTGAAAATACCAAAAGTCCAAAGAAGAGTACCATAAATGCGAAACATTTGTGTTCTTCCCATTTGAGTCGGTTTCACTTGCTACAAATTTCACTTTCTAGATCGTTAAACCCCCTATGTGCCTATACCTATGGTATATAAACTGTGGAGTACAAAAACCATCTGATAGATCTCGATTGTGAACCCCCTGCTTATCTTTAGTGAATCCAAGAATTTGTGTACAGCGACGACCCTTGGCGCAATCAAATATTGGTGTCTCGGAGGAATTTTGGGGACCCCAATATATTCGGCTATTTCTTCTAGGGTTGGGGTGAGTTCAAAGTCTGGGAAATGAAATACGTTGTGGGTCGGGCCCCAGAATGTAACCAACGCCTTTATGATATCCCCACTAGGATTTTTCAGCAACCCGATGAGTCCTCCCAAATGCGCATTGACCTTGCCTTCCCTGATTCACCTAGATCATTCCAACACATGTGCAGCTCCAAAGGGATCTTGTTCATGACTGTTATTGACAAATTTTGATTTGTGCTCATTCTGCACATTTATTAGGGTGATTAAGCAAAAATCATGATTTACTGGACTAAAAAAAAGTTAAAATTTTTCTTCAAATTTTCATTTCAAAATAAAATCTCGGCTTTGCAAATACGGCCTTTCAGCACTTCCCGGGGAAAATTTTAAGGTTTTGCTTGCTACCGGCCAGAATTTGGAAAAAGAAACCCTGGTGGTTGTTCTTGCAAAAGCTGCCTTCCGGCGCCCTTTTGGGGACACTCGGCTAATTTTGACAAAAAATGCCTTATTTATTTATCACAAACAAAATTTGTTTCTTTGAGGCTATTTTTGCAAAATGGAGTTGGGCCCGATAGGAGTTGCCTATATATCTCACGCCCTGTGAGAATCAAACCGGCGTAGTTTCGGGCAATTATGACAGAATTAAAAACCAATTTCTTTTTTCGTCTTCTTTTGGTTTTTGAAAATAAAATCCCATTCTTTGTTTTTTTTTCTATTTTTTGAAAACAAACTCCTTTTCTTTTTTTTCAAAATTTTGGCAGCATTTCGTAATCAGTATTTGAAATAGATAAATTTCTCCCTCATCCCTCACACTCTATTTTCTTTGTCAAATTCTCCTCTCCCTTTTTTCAAAAGCTGGTCGTCATGCAAATCCGGAATAAATGCACAAGTAGCACATAAGATGCATCAAGATGGTCTGTTATTTTGGGTGCACCTGTCCTAAACGGACCCAACCCTTGTGTTGAGTCCCCTAAGTCAAATGCATGATGCATATACGCGTTCCTACTAAGGATCCTACATGAGGTTAAGTTATTCTAGGTTTAAAACATGGGTATGTGTTTTAGACTGTGTACCCGAGCGGACAACTCGAGTCGAGGAGGGGGCTACGTACCGGGAACCAAAAGGCCATCCGACTTAGTAACTTGTGCGAGCCTCTTTCTTATTCCAAGGTATGATACTAACAGAATAGGGAGTCTCGACCAGCGAGCACATCCCCGAAGATGAGAAGAGAAGGGTTTCGCGATAGCTTATATACAGCTCAAACAATATTAAAGCGGTAAAGAAAGCAACATTTAGCACATTGGGCACAATCATATTAAAAATCAGATAATAAATAAAGCCAAATATCACAATTATTCTAAGCTCGAATTCTGAACCCTGAACTAGATTTTTAGGGTTCAATCCCCAGCAGAGTCGCCAGAGCTGTCACACCTCCTTTTTACATACTACACCCCGGAAAGGGAGTAGATAAGAGAGTTTTTCCAATTAAAGAATAGTCGAAACGAGATTATTTATTTAGAGATTTCAGAGTCGCCACTTGGGATTAATGGTGTCCAAAGTCATCGGTTTAAATCTCGAATCGAGGAAAGTTTGGCTCTATAATACAGTAATGATAAGTAGTGTGAGTATCTACTTAATGGAGAAGAGTTGTTGAAATAAATTTTTTAAGAGTTATAGACATCACTACAAAATAATATTTCGTAACATCTACAAACATTTTAAAATGACAATTAATGATTCATCTCGCAAGATTCGTAATTACCAATATACTAGAATAGTAAAATTTAAAGGCAAAATGGAATCTTGAAAATGGGTTTCTTCGTGTATTAGAATCGAGAACAACATTACATGATGCCAATACTATACTTTACTTTTGGTAGGAGGAGCCATGAAGGATTTAGGAAGCTGTAGAAATATCCTATCCAGAGGAGAAAGAATATGTCCAACTTATCATTTCCAAAAAACTATCCCTTTTCCCTTCCCCTACTCTTCTTGAAACTTCCATAAAAGCCTCATCTATTTTGTCAAAATCTGCAACTCATTCTTCTTCCCAAAAAAATAGCTAACATGTCCTTGATATCTCGAAATCGCCCTCGAGTTATTGTCAATGGAGTCCAGAGAATGAGAACATACCATTACTATTGGTGCAGGCATTGCCAAAGATCAATCAGGACAACATCAGCCAATCCATTTGAAATTTTATGTCCTACTTGTTTTGGCCAAGTTCACTATGAGCTTGATTTTTTAATAGCGCTGCAATCTTCTGAAAAAAATAAAAATAGTTAAAAGATTCAAAATACACATAGGTTCAAAATGTATTAAAATCAGATAATTAAGCCGAATATAACAGTTGAGCGACCGTGCTAGAACCACGGAACTCGGAAATGCCTAACACCTTCTCCTGGGTTAACAGAATTCCTTACCTGGATTTCTGGCCATAACCTCCCCATGATCTTTTCTCGTGATCTCAATAGTTAATACCATGTTTATGATATCCCTTTATATACCTCAATGTCATCCTATAAATCGAGGGTTAGGAAGCAAAAGAAGAAAAAGTTAAGCAAGTAAGCAAATAAATAGAAAATACAAGAGAAGTCTAATTGTAAGGAGAGCAAGAATGAAAGCATATATAAGCATCAGGTCAGTGACATCTCATCCTTCAGTTATTGAACAGGAAACATTTAGCTGATGTAACCGTATTTCCTTCTTGTAGCCTCATAGTCAGGGGAAATTCTCTCGAGATCCATGCCATTGTTCAATTTTATTCGGCTTGGCATGCCCAATTGTACGCTAAAGGGATTAATAACTAAACTCGGAGGGATATAATTGTTATGCTGCTGATATGACTTAACTCAATTAAAAAAAGACTTAATTTGAGACAAACTAAAGTAAGTATTATTCAACTCCAAAATTTGATATAACCAGAAGTTTGCGATTACAGAACCTTACGTGAGATCATTGCAACCACTCTATCAAATGTTTTCGTTCTATGCCACTAAAATTAACAAAATCCAACAGAATTAAGCGTGACACAATAAGGTCCGCGATCAAACCTACTGAAATGGTCTGATAAGTACATTGACCAACGAACTGGGCCAAACCCACCAGGCAAGCCTCAACTGGACTCTTACAAGCAGAGTCTAGTTTATTCCTCTTGAAGAAGGCCCAATATAAAATCAAAAACGATAGTCACAAGGCATAACTAATGGTTAACCTTATCAATAAAGCCAATTAACTGGAAATAAACACATTAAACACGACACATTACAAAATGAACTGAGCACTACTCATAACACCAACCTTTAGACTAAATTCAAACAGAACTTAAACAGTACCCAAATTTCAAGCACAATTGTGACCTTCAAGACCAAAACATGCGTGATTCTTAGAATAAAAACTTTTCAAATCTAAATCCCTTGTGCAAATCACAGTATATGGGAACATGTCATCAAATACCAATTTCACCATGGCTATTTGAATCAAAGCAGCCAATCTATATATTACAGACCAAATGAAGCTATACTTAACGGCTAGACTAAAGCAGATATGATCTAACATATGATGCTCAAAGCTAGGATGTGAATTATATATTATAACTTGAAAGACAACAGATGAAACCCTCTAAAAATGAAACAAACAAATGACCCAAATTGTTGAAGAATATGACTCAAAGCTGCGGATCTCCATTTTTTTATTCCCAACCTTACATTTAGAGGGAATGCAGAAATGTACCTGGGAATGAGAGAACAAACAAATAAAGAGGGATCAGCAATTATTAACAGCAAAGATCATCAGTAGCAACAACATGTCAACAAATGAACACAGCTTCAACCCAGGAATAAGTGAGGAATAGTCAATTTGGAGACACTTTCAAACCAGCACCAGCACTCAATAAAGTTCAACCATGAAAATTCAACCAGAAATGAACCCAAATCACTTGAAGAGCTGTTGATTTAACTCATTTTAATCTTCAGCTGTTTAGGAATTCATTTAAGATAAAATGTTGAGAATTTCAGGAATTTTCTAATGCAACAGTAGCAGCTTTTCTTTTCTGTATTTTGCTTCTTCTTTTTTCGACCTTTTTTTCTTCTTTTTTTTAAAGTGAAGAATGAATGCCTTTATAGGCAAGGCAAGTAGGGCAACCCTTACAATTCAGGTTTGCAGTTTTGTCCCTAATTTTATAACTTGCTAGCCAAGTTATAGCCTAAAATTTACAGGAAGCCCCCAACTAGAAGCTTCCCGTTCTTGTTGCTATAAGATTCCTTGGGTCTTTTTTCCCAAATTACCTCTTAGCTACCCTAAAATTACTCTTTCACCAAAAAAATGAGTCAGGGGTTAACCACCTTACAGACTTGGGCTCAAAATGATTCAAAGCCCAATTTCAGAAGCAGGCAACTTAGCAAAGAAACAACTTGGGACCAATTTTCAGAGAATTTAGAACCTGAACCAATTAATGCCAAATTGAACTAAATTAACCCATTGGTCTAATTCGACTAAACTAACTAATACGAACACGAAACTCATCAAGCAGAACAAAATCAATGGGTAAACTTGGGAAATGATAAAGTTTTAACCAGACCCGAAATTGTGAAGAAGAATGACAACGAATAGAAGTAGAAGAACAGATGAATGAACCAACCAATCTGATTTCATGACAGTAGATTAACTTAATCATGGACCTAATTCTACTGGCTAGGCGATTATGAAAACACAATAATTAAGCTAACAAACACCAGCGGCCAAGCATTTCTGAAAAAAAGGAGAAACAAAAAAGAAAAGAACAGCACAAAAGGGAAGGAGCAAACTTACCGGGTCAAAGCCTGAAATCTATTTGCAATCCAACCTCTGATTTTGTCCTCTAATAACATTGGCTGATTGTTCTTAGTAGAACAATCAAATAGCATTATCAGAGGACAAAACCAATACTGAGAAAGTCTTCATGCACAGGTTTTAGAGTTTTAGGTCAGACCTTCAAACTAATATTCGAGCCATATTCAAAGGAATATATTTGTAGCTTCGTCTTGAGGGAGGCATGGGGGTCGTAGGGTGTGAATTTTGGGTAATTTGGAAGCGGCGCCATCAGACACGGCGGAGGAACCCATGGCGACACCCTAAGGTGTTGAATATTTGAGCAGTTTGGGAGAGTTTTGAAGAATGCTAATGGCATAGGCGAGATGAAGAGGTCAAGGCGGAGCTTTGGTGTAAAAATGGAGGTCATTGGATGATCACCGCCGGCGGAGGCGATTTCCGACCGGTGGTTCTAAAAAAGGTGGGGTTGAGTCTGGTCTAAAAAAGGTGATAGAGACGAGGGGTAGGGTGCTCTGAGGGGGGTTGGGGTATGTTTAGACATATATATACCCAGGGATCGATCACTTCTCGACCGTTTGATCGAAATAGATCAATGGCTAAGATTGGGGGACGCTAAACGACTTCGTTTTGGCTTATTTGGGGGCTGGACCGGGTAATAGGACGGGTATGGACCGGGTTCTGGGTGAATTCGGGCTGGAACTTAACAGAATTTGCCCAATTTGGGTCTATTATTAAAGAAATCCAATTTTTAATTTCTCTTTTTTATTTTTAAATTAAAAACCTTTTATTTTCTAATTAAAATTAAAATCTAATTAAATATAAATCCAAATTAACCTACCCAACATGCTAATTAATCCTAAAATGATTATCACAAATAAATTAAACAAAATTGAAAGCAAAATCACCTAAAATCAAAGTTAAAATTAAAAGTGCAAATTAAACTATTTTTTGATTTTTTCTTTTTTATAAAATGACTAATTGCTAATTAATTCTTGAAAAATATCAAATCAACTTCTAAACTCACATGCAACATATTTTTGTATTTTTCACTAATTAAAATGCACAAACAAAACGCAAACAATTAATGAAAAATGCCACAAAAATCCACAAAATTACTAATAAATAAAAGACATTATTTTTTTAATTTATGGTAATAATTCGCATAGGTAAAAAATCACATGCTCACAGACGTCATTGTTCGGAGGCACCATCTTTATAGCCCGAGAACGCCCATGCCATGGCCTGAGGACCCCGCTTTTATTTTTGCATAGCATTATTCAAAGGCATTCCGGAGGCATCATTCTCATAGCCCGAGAACATCAATTCATAGCCTACGAATCCTCTATTATATGCTTCATGGCCCAGGACATTATGGTCCGAGGACGTCATCTTAATCGTCCAGAGACAACATTTATGGTCCAAGGGGAACTTGCATCATGTTTAAATATATGCACAGTATATGCGCTCGTATTGTTATTTGCAGGTAAACTGGCGAGCAATGGACGTCACAGCAGGAGCAATCCCGCTCCAATTTTTGCAGCCCTGCTAAGCTCATAACTACCAACCCAACCAGAATATCCTATCCATTCTTGAAAAGATCTCCATCGGCATGTTCCGCCGATGGATCCCGAACTACAAATGGCTTGATTCCTGTATGACCAGGGATATGTAGGCAGCTCAGAATCCAGAGCACGACCAATCTCTTCAAACCATTCTTTTCGGTCAAAATTGGTCATCATTTCTTTACCCGACAACTCTTCCATCCTTCCCGAGTAAAGAGGGACAACTATTGATACCCAATTCTTTTCTATATATTTTGAATATAAAATACTTTCAAAATAATACATTATGCATATACAAGCATTCCCAAGTATTTTAGTATTTTTCTCAATTTTTAAAAAAAATTAAATCAATTTATTGTCTATTTTAGCGGTACAAAATCAGTAATTATTTCCAAAAAATATCAATATTATTGAATAATTTATTTTATTCCACATTTATACAAAACATAGTTAAGGTGATTTTTGTACATATTTACAAATTTATTTGGTATTTTAAAATCTAAATTGCATATAATTGTAATTCTAGCCTATTTTAAGTTTATTAGCATTATTAATTATAAAATTGGTTCCAGTATTTTTAAATTAATATTTATATATTATTTTATGGCTCAGTACTTTTAATTTACTTTTAAAATCATCTTTACTATTTGTATAAATAATAAGGGAAAATTGGCTATTTAACATATAGCCCTATTTCGTTTCAATTATAGCCTACTTTACGTTTCAATTTAACCTAATTGACCTAGTCCTAATTAGACCAACCCAACTTCATTTTACCTAGCCCCAAACCAATTTAAAAATCCGCCTGGTTCCTGTTATTAATTCAGGTTGTTGATCATTTTGATCAACGACCATAATTTCCCCTTACCATTTTAACCCCAAACAACCTGCCCTAATCCCTCCTTTTCCATCTCTTAGCCGCCTTTGAATCCTATTGTCTCTCAAATCCTCTCGAAGGTTCTTCAGAACCCTAACCATCTCCGACCCTTTTTCCACTATACTTTCACCAGAATCTATGACTTCTCAAGCCATAGATGGTCTATACTCACCCTCTTCCACCATTAGACCATGTTTGTTCGAAGCTGTGAGACTTGACCTCAATGGTTCTCCTCCAGACCTTCTTAAATCTATGGTTCTATAGCCTCTCTGGCCTGTGCTCCAATATATTCAAGCATTAGAGGGCTTGATTCTACCTCTCCGACTCAAGATCGAGCTTTCTTCCAAGCCTTTCTCATTTCTAGGGTTTCTCTGAAAGCCTAAGCTACTTGATATTTTTTTTTGTCTGTTGTTTTCTTAGATCTATGATGTATTTGTGATTTATTCGAATTTTAAAGTGTTTTCCCCAAATTTTCTTTTCAAAATCGTGTGTTTTCGATTCAGGGTTTCTGAAAGGGTTTTCAAAATATCTTTCTGATTCTTTTTGTTCTTCTCTTTATGTATGTTTGTCTGTGTTATGCTCGTATCTTTTCTTTTCTATCACACATGTGTTTGCTCTTTTGTTTTTCTTTATATTATACATGATTCTTCTATACATCTGTATTTTACTGTGCCTCTAGACCAGGCTCGTATGATTATCTCTGCAATATTTTCCTACATAATTTCTATTGTATGTGTTTCCTGCTGAGTTCTTTAATTTTTGTTTGCTTTACTGGACTTTGTCCGAATTTTGTTAAGCATGTTTCATCTACTATTGCTTAATTTTACACCACCTCTTTTCTTCTGAACTTGCTTAAGTTCCGACTTTTCTAAAACATGCTCTTTTATGCTCTTAATCAACTTTCTTTCTTTGTTCTTACAAACCTGCTATCATATCTGTTTGTTTCTCACGAGTCTCTAAAAGAGACCTCTGAGTCTGTTTCAATTGTTTGTCCTCTCATCTATATATTGGATTCGAGTTGAAACCCTAAAATTTGAGAGGTTTCTTTGGTACATTCGATTTTGTGTTTGGACTAGGGTTCTACTTTGAAACCCCAAACTCTCAGACTCATTCTGAGTCTGTAGATTGGACCTGAACCTTTTTATTACTGTTTCTATGATAATCTTTTCTAACCAGCATGACAACTCCCTCTTGTTGATATTTGTGTGCTTTATATATAAGAAGTTCTTCTTTCAAAAAAGGTCTTGCCAATTATTGATTGATTTCGAATTCTTTTAGTAAGGATTTATTGATTGATATTGATTTTCCTTAAGTAAAACCTTTTCCTCTCTTTTCCTGACTTTGTTCATTCGAACAAAGCGTGCAATTTTGGATTCTATTGACTGTTTGATTGATTCCCTTTCTTTATTAGTCAGAAACTGTGTACCACTGGACTTTTCCTTAAATAAACTCTTATGTATTTACCCTTTTTTGTGTTACTTTGGAAAAGATTTTAATCAAATTTCTTTCCTTAATTTTCTTCTACCGGTTTGAAATCAGAATCCTTAACTGAAGGGGGATTCAATGTGATTGATTGTGAACTATTTTTTCCTTAACTGAAGGGGGATTCAATGTGATTGATTGTGAACTATTTTCTTACTTGTTTTCTGCACTATAAAAGGAGCATGACCCTTTTGCACTCAGACCACCTTGAACCTTCAGTTCAACACCTTCAACTTACCCCACTCACACACTTACAATTCAGTACTTCTTTAAGTTTAATACTCGAGCACACATTATTTACTTGCAATTTGAATACTCTTGCAACATTCTGCTCTCTTTTGAGATCCTTTGGACTGTTTGCCTGCAACATGGTTTTTCAAGACTACTATTTTACTTGTTAGTTTCCCTGAAACTGGTATATTCTAATTTAACTTTTCAGCTTCACCCCTATGTGTGTACTTTATAGTTTCAGCATTCTTGTTTACTTTGTTGTTATGTTCAATATTGACTATGCATGTCCTTCTCTCTGCATTTACTTTTTGTTGTGAATTCCCCATGTCCCTACTCCCTTCTCTGTGTTTGAGTTAAGATTCATGGCTTGGAAGTTTCCAAATTACTGATCAGGTCTGAACCTGATCCTCAATGGGTCCCAACTCCCAAATTTGGCTAACAGGCTGGTCAGGGGTGTGCCAGCACTCCTAATTGTTGGGCATGACCACCAGCCTGCCAAGACCTTCCCAGAATCCCTTCTATTGCACTTACACTCAATCCTAGCTTCTAAGTTCTGTCCTCCTCCTATGAGCTTGCTTTGGGACCTTGAGTTCCCTCTAAACTTGGACATTTGAGGGCTGGCCCTTCCACACTGCATTATAATCAATTCTAATGTATTTGGGTGTAAGCATTGCCCAGAGTCCACTTGAGGCTCTTGGGAACTTTTACACACCCAAAATGAGAAAGGCTTTGAAAATCCTGATGGATATGGCCCTTCTCTTTAACAATATATGTTAGCTCGCACAGGGCATAACTAAGATGGATATGGCCAATTGTATATGTCTCTATTAATATGGTAAGTAATTCAAAATGCTTATATTTCTGCCTGAATTGTAAATATTGATAATCTTCACTAACTAGGTATCTCGTATCCTTCTCCACCTTGCTTCTTTTACTTATTGTAACTCGTATCTACTTTCTAATTCTCTCATTTCTTTTTACCATATAGGTGGATAAATATTCATGCCTTAGGAATCCTTACCAAGAATCTTACACGTATTACTACACACATGATCTACCGAAGACCCCACATTTACTCATTAGAAGCATGATGCAAAATCGAGTTCTTAAAACTCAACTCTTCCACAACCACATTCAATCTCTTACCAACCGTCTTTGTGGATATATGTATCATTATATTACGAATAAAATAAAGGTTAGGAGTTTGAATCTTACAACTGAGCTCTACCACACGATCTAGAGTAAGAAGAAAGAGTGACAGTCTTAAATTCTCTGCAGCCTCCGGCTTATAGGTGTGGTGCATAACACACCCATAAACAAGACTCTACTAGACATGACTTGTAGATTCCCTAGGATAGAACTGTTCTGATACCAAGTTTGTCATTCCCCAAATGCGATGAGGTGTGGCCGACAGTTGGTGCCATACTCGGCTCGAGCATACCACTTTCTAACTATAAACTTTGGAGGGTAACCCTCAACTTCGGCCGATGAGACCATATTCTGAATTATATAAAAACATCGTCTCCCTCATCTGAGGGGTAAACATACCCAAGAGATCTTATATATTGTGTAGGCTGGCGAGGCTGCCATGAACATCTACCAATATACAAACTATATATGATTCATCTACAAGCCTCTAGAGATAAGTAAACTCTATCATGGTCGGGACAGGACCTCGACTTACCCATCGGACCTGTATATATAAAATGGACTCCAAGGTCTAAAATTGGTAGCTCCACTAGCTCCAAGGAAGTGGAGCTACCAACCAAGCTGATGTTTCACTCTATCTACTGGTAAGGTCTATCCAGCCGTCTATCAGGACCTGCATGTATGAAATGCAGCGTCCCCGGCAAAAGGGACGTCAATACGAAATAATGTATCGAGTATGTAAGGCAACATAATAACTGAAAGCTAAAACTTAACTGATAATATAATAACTGAAAGTAACTGGGAGTCAAAGATAATCTAAAGATATGCTTACCTGCTGATACTGACTCAAATCTCTCAATATAGTAAGTAAAGTAGTTGTCCGGCCTTATAAGCTTGGTATGTGTAGATGCTCTGCAATAGTAGGCTTACTTATAGGCACTCAGCCATACTAGGCTATGTATCTCAGCCATTCTGGGCTCGCTCATAGGCGCTCGGCCGTAGTAGGCTCAATATATAACTTACCATCTGATCAGATGATGCCTAATAGAGGCCTGCCCATCGGTTATAGCTCGATAGTGGTGAAAATACTATAATACTGTATTTATATATAGACTTTCTGCTCCCTGGACTGAAAGAAGACAAAATTAAATTGAATATGAAGTCCTGATAAGAGAGAATACTGTAGCTTATGAGACTAGGAAAATGCACATAAATTCAGAAATATGAACTTCTATTTATATCACATTATCAAACACATGTAATTACTGGATCATGTAAAAATGAAGGAAAAGTTTAGACTTAACATACCTTAACTCCGTTGAGTCCTTGATACCTTCCAAGAAATTCTTCAAACAACTCAATTCAATCTAGCACAGCATAAGGAGATTCAAAATCAGTGTTGAGTAAAGGCTAAGTCCTCAACTTAAAGTAGCAACTCGTTTACGTAAATTTGGGGAGCATCTTCCCTGTAACAAGGCCCTCCTCCAATACTATATACCAACAACAACAAGAAACCCAACAATAACTACATTGCTATTCATGATCTTAAATATTTGTAACCTCTACATTAACAAGATTAACTAACATTGATAAGTTTTCAAAGATGATTTCATTTTGAGATTACATCAAGACTTAGAACGTAATCTTACATACGAAAACATGGGGTGTTGGAAACTTCAGCAATTGGTGATATGTTGAGGGTAAAACTTTCATATAGTGTAACCATGGCCTTCCCAGTTTGATATTGTATCCCATATCACCATTTGACACTTCAAAAGTAGTTGTTTTTATTACTCCTTGAACATTCCTGAGCAATAAAATCTCTCCCGGGGACGTCACGTTTGCTAGGTTGAATCTAGCGAGGATCTTTGTGGCTGGAATAATGCTTTCAGTGAGTTTAGCTTGCTCCAATACTCTCCATGTATGATATAAGCCAAACTCCCTGGATCCACTAGAACATATTTAAAGAAATTACCAGTGCATCGTTGGGTGGTAGCAGTAATCCATCTGTGTCCTTTTCCATAAAAGTGATATCATCTTCCCGAAGCCCTTTACTATGAGTTATTGATACTTTCGTCTTCTTTGCTACCAAAAAAGTGACCCCGTTAATCCCATTCCCTCCGAAGATCATATTGATCATTTGGCAGGGGAGAGGGGTCTTCTCCTGCTTTCGAGGGTTCCGCATTGTCTCTATTATGACCATTATTGTTCTTAGCCCGGTCACTTAAGAACTCTCTGCGGTGACCATTCTTCAATAATTTTGCCACTTCTTCCCAAAGGTATCGGCAGTCCCCTGTCTGGTGGTCATTCATTCTATGGTATTCACACCATAAGTTAGGATCCCTCTAGTTGGGATCAGATCTCATTGGTCTTGGGAACGTACCTCTTTGATGTTTCTCATGGCCGACACCAATCCCCTTATACTGACATTGAAGTTGTATTTTGATAATTTGGGATAAGAAAGATCCCATGACCCTAACGTTTCTTTATCCTGCAGTGATCTATTGTTCCAACCACAATTGGTCCTTCTGTCAATGGTGATCTTGTCTGCTATCTGGAAGCCTCTGCCACGGCCTTGGGTCCGCTTGTTTGGCAAAAATTAGCCCATTGAAGTCCGTCTGTCTGTGTCATAGTCATCTTTTGATTTTTCTCTATTCTTCTCCCATCCTTTGGTCAACGATGTAATGCAATAATGATCATCCTCGATCCATACTTTTGACTCGTACCTGTTGTGGACGTCCTCCTAAGTCTTTGCTTGCAACTCAAACAGGCTTTCCTTCAGTTTCTGGTAAGCATCTAAACTTCTCAAATTCAATTCGTTGGTGAATGCTTTGGCTGCCCATTCATCCAGGACAGATGGGAGCAACATTTTTTTCTTCTGAAATTGGGCAACGAATTCTTGTAGTAACTTGTTCATTGCGTAATCCTGAATATATCGGCCTTTCGGGTATGTACTATTCTTGCCCCGGCATGAGCCTTGATGAAAGAGTTTGCGATCATTTCAAAGTTATCTATGGAATGATTGGGTAATAGTTAATACCACGTCAAGGCTCCCCTCGTGAGAGTTTTTCCAAATCTCTTTAGCAACACAGATTCGATTTTGTGAGCAGCTAAATCATTGTTTTTCACCATTATTGTGTATGTGGTAAAATGCTCATGAGGGTGTAAAGTTCCGTCATACTTTCGCACTTTAGGCATTTTAAACCACTTTGGGATTAATTCTGATGTCACATTTGGCTTATACGACAATTGAGTATACTTCTTCAAGTCTGGTCCTTTCAGCACTGGTGGTGCGCGGGGGATTTGGTCCATGCAGGTGTTTACTTCTCTCATATATCATAAGTTAATTCTTGAAAGTATCATTCTCATGATTGAGATAGGATCCACTCACCCCAGGCCCATCAAGGCCAACTTCACCCCTAGGAGTGTTGTTGTCGACCCTTTGCGTTGTTTGGCTTACATGAATGCCTGTAGGAATGAGGTCTCACCTGTTTGCATCATTTAAAGCTCCCGATAGTACCTGCTTTAAACCTTATCCTTTCACGTGTAATGGCCTAGAATGATCGTTTGTTGCTCTTGTAAGACCCTTACCGCGTCGATGACATGCTCCTCATCAGCATCATCGGGAGTTGTCTTCCGAACCTGTCGAGGATGCTGCATGAGATGCACCAAAGTGGCGCCATTCCCTCCTTGTGGATGTCACTGATTGAGTCATCAAAATGAGATTGATCTCCTCAAATATCGGGGTTGTGCATGTTGTTAACAGTGTTATCTATCACTTATTCTGATTCTTTCTAAGAGAAAATAATAAAAACACGTTAGTAAAAAAACAAGGATCAATTTAATTGCATGGTTGTCTAGGCCCTACGATGGACGCCAATCTGTGTACCCATAAAATAGTACAATTAAATTTATATGTAGTTTCTAGACAAGTAAACTAATTTGATCCTGAAATAATAAAATAATTGAAGAATTATGCAATACTTCGCCTTAAAATATAGACGAAACGAGAGAAGTTACAATTCCTGGAACAAGGTTTCCTGGCAAAATAGTAGTGAAATAGAAAATCGAGAAAGTAAAAGTATATTAATCTTTATATAGAATGTAGTGTAAGTTTGCCAGAAAATTCGTTCCCTTACAATGATAACCAAGCTCATTATTTATAGCTATGTCTAGAGAAGGAGGTCATAGGATCGTACCTTTCTTTAATGTTAATCATGAGGGCCATTGATGAAGATATAATGGTGAATATAAATGCCAAATTTCATGTAATAGGTCATCGCTCTTAATGCTGTAGAATATTCTGTATTAGATGTTATCGGGCATATATCATTTAACACACCTTTATGAACATTATCCCTTATGGTGACAAGGGGAACAATTGCGTTTGGTTTCTGGCCATCCCATCTAAGGTTTCACACATCTTTCCTGCGAATGGCCATGTGTCATTGCATATTTTTATCCTATACGCACCCCTATATTTTTTAAACTCTTCTTTCATCTTTCTTGCCATCTTACTCAAATTAGTCTCACCACTAGCTAAACATGCTTTCAAATAACTATCAAGCCACATATATCCTCAAAATGACAATTAAAAGTGACATAATGTGAACCTGAAACTTTTGCGATGAGCTTGTGAAATCTTTCAAGAAACTTTATCACGTTTCTCACATTCACCCAATCATCACGTACAAATTGACCTGTAACATTCCCATCCTCACCAATATGCATACAAAGATGAGTAGAAAATCCATCATCAAAGAGATGAAGCTTGTAAAGGCCTTCTCAAAGTTTTGGCATCGTTTCCAACATGTAATAGGTGGAATTCCACCTAGTAGGAACATCCAAACACAATATTTTGCTATATTTTACTTCTTGATATGCACAAAACTCCCTAATCTTTAAGGTCTTTTGTCAAGATGATCTCATATACTTTACAACTTGTCTAACACGTTTTACAAAAATATTAATTTTTTTCAAACCATATTGCACAAAATTAAGTATGTGAGCAAGAATCTCACGTGAAGATGTTTACTACTCATCGGATTAATTTTCCACATACCTAATTGTTTCGACAATTCTTTGACCGTGACATCATTTGAAGAAGTATTATCAATAATAACAGTGAATACCTTATCCAATTTCCATTTTGGCAAATAATTACCAATAACTCTTGCTATCTCGCCATCTCGTCACCTTAGTGAATAGAGATAGGGAAAAAATTTAGTATTCTTTTATGCAATAACAGATCTCAATCAATAAAATGACCCGTCAAACAAATATAGCTAATTTGTTGTAATGAAGTCTATATGTCTGTGGTAAGGCAAAGTTTTTATTTTACTTTTCTAAAATTCTTCATTAGTTTAAGTCTCTTTTCACTATAAACTTGAAAATAATCTCATGTACTAGTCCTATGAGAAGGAACATCAAATAGAGGTTGGTCTATGCTCATAAACTTTTTAAAGCCTTTTTTTTCAATAAAACTAAAAGATAATTCTTCCATAATTACCATTTAAACTAAAGTCCTCTTGACTAGTTCATGATCAAATTTTCAAAACACCCCACGTAAGAGGCATTAGAATTAGGTTTGAGCATAATAGAAGGATGGAGGAGATTTGCATGGCGGCTATGATTCAAATTGTGCATCGTGGCTACTAGTAACTACCCATATGTCCCCGTGAAAGCTCAATCGGATAGTAATGTTTCACTTGGCTAAACGCAATACAAACTTATCTTTTACCTAAAGAAGAAATACTGATACACATTTAATTCGAATGATACAAGTTAATGCACCCATTACTTTGAGTTAGGTTTCAACTAGGAAAAAGCAGAGCAAAATTATTGCGCTTAGCTGCGTTAATTTCATATATAATCTTCCGATCAAAATCATAAAATTAAAATTTATAAATACATAAATAATTTAGTATTAGTTAAACATAAAAATATTAAATTCGATTAAAAATCATATATAAGCTGTCACATGTAAAAAATTATTATGTAAAATATTTCTAGTAATCACGCTTCTAATTCATCTGAGATAATAACTTACGAAATGGGCCAGATATTTATTCAATTGGTAAGGCTGGCAGACACAGAATAATATGTGCCCTTTAACAGCGAATCACTATTGAATCCTAGTGGTATAACTGCAGATAGGTGGGTATTCTCGAAACCCCTTTTCCCCTCTCGTCTATTCGGAGCCTCATCTTCCGCTCTTTCCAGAAGCATAACTTCTCAATTGCTGCTCTCAAGTCTCAACCACCACACTATCGCCGCCGTCTCCGTTGCCGCAGCGGCCACTCGCTGCACGTATTTATCACAGAGCTCCGGCCAAATAGCTCTGTCACAGGTCCGCTACCGAGTTCAGTCTTTTGTAGGTTATTGTACCCTAATTGTATTGAGTAAAGCCGTAGATAACACACTATGTGTATTGGCTTTCCTTTTGTATGGTTGACAATTGCAGTTTTTGTTTACTACGCTCTAAAAATCTCAACTTTATCCTATTTGCTTATTATATTATGCGTTCAGTTTTGTGTTTTTCTTTTCTTTTTTGAATTTAATTCTGTGTTAATACCAGTTCTTTAGGCGTCTTGTATTTGTTAATAAATATATATATGTGTGGAGAGTGGAAAGCCTGTAATGAACTTGTTGAATCTTTATTTCCAAACAATTGGGTATGCTAAATGACATCTGATTTCTATTTTCCCACAAATAACTATGAATTGGTGCAGAGTAGTATTTTACTTTAGGGGGGGGGGTGAGATGGGGTGGGAGAGGGCTGCTCTTCTATATCAAATTGTTCTTTGCTTAGGTGATTACTATCTGTATTTACTTTATTCATTAAACTGTGTAAGCAAATCGACTGTGTTAGTGTGACTGTGCGTAGCTATAGAATCTCAATCTCTTCCACTTTTTTGTAAATTAAGGTGGTTCTTTCCCCCTTTGCGGCGTTTCCCATCTTCTTGTGGATTATCAGATTAATCTGTCATTTCCATTCTATATCAAGAAATTCAGACTGCTTTAAGTGCTGTACTTTAACATGCAATGTGCTCCTCAATGAAACTTATTGGATGTTATGCTTGATGTACTTGCAGTATATTGGATGGCAATCATACCTTGTGGAAGCAAATGGGTCGCCCAGTGGGGAGTTCAGCCTCAGTTTCTGCCAAAATCTTATGTTATCAATAAATTAACAACATCTCCATTTTGGTGGGTCATGCTAGGGCATTCTTGAATGCGAATCACTTATTTGTTGTATAAGAACTGTGCTTTCTTTCGAAATTTTATGGATTTTCTGGAAATGTTTCTACTTTAGCTGTGACAACTGATATTTGTTATCTTTTGTGTATCTACCTGTTAAACCCCACACCCTTTTGCCGAATATTCTCATTTCAACATTTTAAAACTCGCATAGGTTGTCAAGTCGTTCTTGCGCTATCTTTTTATAATGCCTGGTTAACATTACAGCTTATTCCCTAATATATTATTTTTGACATCTTCAAACTCTGAATGTGTCATGTTGTCAAGTCAGTCATCCGAACTTTATATGCTAAAAGCTCATGTTAGTGGTGGTGCAATTTAATTTGACAAGAAAGAATCTTTGTTGTCCTCTTCTGAGTAGAGACATCGGGAACTAGTAATTTTTCTAAGTATGTCTGGGAATTTCAGGTAGGCTGTGAATTTGAAGGTGATTGTTGTTCCCCCACTTACCTAATGAATTATGCATGAAAGACAAATGAAACATGGATCCAGTCTAATCCCATGGCTGATCCAAAAAATAAAGAGAAGTATGTCGTTCACGTGTTCTCATTTGGAGGATGCCCCTCTGTAAGTTGATCAGCCATGCTCGTTAGAACTTTACTTGTCTTTCTACGCACATAAGCGCGTACTTGCCATTTTGGCCGTTATGACATAAGAGAGATAATCGAACATTGATTTCTTACCTATTGTTAAGTTCTGGAAATGCATGGGTAGGTCAGGGTGGAGTGGCTCTCCAGGTTGTTCAATGCGATCTTCAGGACCAAAAAGATGCCGGAGGAGTGGAGGTGGAGTACAGTGGTGCCCTTGTACAAGAACAAAGGGGACATCTAGTGCTGCAACAACTATAGGGGTATCAAATTAATAAGTCACACCATGAAGGTCTGGGAGCGGGTGATCGAGGCGAGGGTGAGGGAGATGACATCTATATCTGTGAACCAGTTCGGTTTCATGCCGGGTCGCTCCACTATAGAAGCTATCTACCTTGTCAGGAGGCTGGTGGAGCAGTTCAGGGATAAGAAGAAGGGCCTGCACATGGTGCTTATCGACTTGGAGAAGGCGTATGACAAGGTCCCAAGGGAGGTGCTATGGAGGTGCTTGGAGGCGAAGAGCGTGCCGGAAGCCTACATCAGAGTAATCAAGGACATGTACGATGGAGCTAAGACTAGGGTTAGGACGGTGAGTGGCGACTCAGACCATTTTCCAGTGGTTATGGGGCTCCATCAAGGATTGGCGCTTAGCCCTCTCTTGTTTGCCTTGGTGATGGATGCGCTAACCCGACATATTCAAGGGAATGTGCCTTGATGTATGGTATTTGCTCATGACATAGTCTTGATAGACGAGACGAGGGCCGGTGTTAATGAGAGGTTAGAGGTGTGGAGACAGACTCTCGAGTCTAAGGGTTTCAAAATAAGCAGATCTAAGACAGAATATCTGGAGTGCAAGTTTAGCGCCGAGCCGAGCGAAGTAGGCAGGGACGTGATGATTGGATCTCAGGTCATCGCCAAGATGGACAGTGTCAGATATCTTGGGTCAGTGATTCAGGGGGCGGAGAGATTGACGGGGGCGTCACTCATCGTATATGAGCGGGGTGGTCAAAGTGGAGGCTTGCATCAGGAGTCCTGTGTGACAAGAAAGTTTCACAGAAACTCAAGGGGAAATTTTATAGAGCTGTGGTTAGACCTGCCATGAATGTAGGTTGCGGAGATGAGGATGCTCATGTGGATGTGCGGACTCACCAGGTTAGATAAGATTAAGAATGAAGTTATTCGAAAGAAGGTGTGGGTGGCCCCGGTGGATGAAAAGATGCGAGAAGCGAGGCTGAGGTGGTTCGGGCATGTGCGGAGGAGAAGTCCTGATGTCCCAGTGAGGAGTTGTGAGCGGCTGGCGATGGTCGGCGTATGGCGAGGCAGAGGGAGGCATAAGAGGTATTGGGGAGATTGATTAGGCATGACATGCCTAGAATGCGGGTTTCCGAAGACATGGTCCTTGATAGGAAAGTCTGGAGGTCTAGTATCAGGGTTGTAGGATAGGGGCTTCTATAGTTTTTCGTATTACTCACCCGGGGTTGAGTGAGGCTTAGCAGGGCTATTCATAGATGATTTGTGTATTGCATTGTGTCTCCCTTATGGTAGTTATTTATGGTAGTTACTGTTTGATATTATTGCATGTTATTTTATTTATGGTTCTTATGTTTAGATAATTATTTACGCTATTTCTGCTGGAGTTCGAAGTAGGCAGGGACGTGATGATTGGATCTCAGGTCATTGCCAAGAGGGACAGTGTCAGATATCTTGGGTCGGTGATTCAGGGGGACGGAGAGATTGACGGGGACGTCACTCATCGTATAGGAGCGGGGTGGTCAAAGTGGAGGCTTGCATCAGGAGTCTTGTGTGACAAGAAAGTTCCACAGAGACTCAATGGGAAATTTTATAGAGCTGTGGTTAGACCTGCAATGTTGTATGGGGCGGAGTGCTGACCAGTGAAGAACTCTCATGTTCAGAGAATGAAGGTTGGGGAGATGAGGATGCTCAGGTGGATGTGCGGGCTCACCAGGTTAGATAAGATTAAGAATGAAGTTATTCGAGAGAAGGTGGGGGTGGCTCCGGTGGATGAGAAGATGCGAGAAGCGAGGCTGAGGTGGTTCGGGCATGTGTGGAGGAGAAGTCCTGATGCCCCGGTGAGGAGTTGTGAACGACTGGCGATGGTCGGCGTTCGGCGAGGCAGAGGGAGACCTAAGAGGTATTGGGGAGAGGTGATTAGGCATGACATGGCTAGAATGTGGGTTTCCGAGGACATGGCCCTTGATAGGAAAGTCTGGAGGTCTAGTATCAGGGTTGTAGGATAGGGGCCCCTAGAGTTTTCCGTACTACTCACCCAGGGTTGGGTGAGGCTTGGCAGGGCTATCCATAGATGATTTGTGTTTTGGATTGTGTCTCCCTTACGGTAGTTATTTATGGTAGTTACTGTGTGATATTATTGCATGTTATTTTATTTATGGTTCTTATGTTTAGATAATTATTTACGCTTTTTCTGTTGGACTTACTAATGCTCTTTTGTTTTTATTTTTGTTTTTCCCTTTCCTTCACTGAGCCGAGAGTCGATTGGGAACAGCCTCTCTGCCCTTTCGGGTAGGGGTAAGGCTCGTCTACATATTACCCTCCCCAGACCCCACTTTGTGGGACTATACTGGGTAATTGTAGTTGTTGTTATTTCTGCTGGAGTTACTAATGCTCTTTTGTTTTTGTTTTTGTTTTTGTTTTTCCTTTCCTTCACTGAGCCGAAGGTCGATTGGAAACGACCTCTCTGCCCTTTCAGGTAGGGGTAAGGCCCGTCTACATATTATCCTCCTCAGTCCCCACTTTGTGGGAAAATACTGGGTAATTTTTGTTGTTGATTTCTTACCTATTGTTAGGTGCAAGTTCAAATTCTTTCCCAAAATGGTACCTTTTCCTATTAAGAAGTTTATGGATAATTGGCTTGTTTTCTACCTCAAGAGATGACTCCCGTATCTACCTGGCATGTGTTCACACTTATTGACCTTGTTATCGTCTATGCAGTTTCTCAAGCAAGATAAGGGCATTGGCATCCCCAAGTTCAACCCTTTTTTGTCAAGATTCCCTGCAAGCATTTTTCAGTTCAGTGTCAAGCAAGAATCGGTATCAACGAAGGGGGACCCTATTAGTTGTTAGAGCTGAAAAAGTAAGATGCTATGCAAAAGCCATTCTTAGATTGTGATTTTGTGATCAGAATATGAGTTACATTTATGTGTGTGCGACTTAGTAAATAAATATGCATAGTAAAGCTGGTTGAATGTTGTTACATCTTTCACAGGATTATTATGATGTCCTTGGTGTATCTAAAACTGCTAGTAAGTCAGAAATAAAAAGTGGTGAGTACCACCTTCATTTACATGCTCAAACTATTTTCTGCTAATCACTTATATCTTTGAATTGTGACTGTAATTTAGAACTATCTATAGGTTGCTCTTAGAATCAAGTAGTTGAAAAATGTACATTGTTGGCTGTCATGTTATGTTCCTAATTCTCCATTTTTTTTTTCTTGTTTTAGCATATCGAAAGCTTGCAAGGAGTTATCATCCTGATGTGAACAAGTGAGTAAAGTTCCTGGAATTCTGATGTGATGCCTCTTACTGTGGTCTTTTTTTGAAAGATGGTATAAAGTAGTACATATTTGGCCTTTTCTCTAGCTTTCACTTTACTTCTGTATATTGTTGAAGAGTCATGTTTACCTATTCAAGATCAGTTGATTGAATTCTTTTATAGATTTTGCTTATAGTTCCTGTAAATCTGAGATGTGATGCTGTCTACTGTGGTCTTGTTGTTGAAAGATGATATGGAGTAGTACATACTTAGCTTTTTCTCTAGCTTTAAATTTTTCTTCTGTATCTTGTCGAAGGATCACGTTTACCTGCTCAAGATCAGATGATTGACCTCTTTACAACTTTGTTTTTTTCTTTCTTTTGTGCGGAAAATAATAGTAGAAAGTGAAGGTTCAGAGATTAAGGTATAGTATGGAGGAAGATGGACTTCATTGAGATTTTCTTAGGTTGGTTATTTTGGAGTGGACATGTGAAATTTACAGTTAAATAGCAGATCTTTTTCTAGAGAGAAAATCCAGGTTGTGTTTTTATCTTTGAGAGGGTAAATACTGAAAATGCTGCAAGTTGCTACTGCGAGGTATTGCCATGGTATTTGTCTCATCTTTATTTGAAAAGCCTCATCATTGTGTCCTTACACTAATCTTTTGTCACTTAACTATACATGAAAAGCCACTAATTGTTTTTTACTGGCATGCTTTTTACCAATTTGCCTATATGGATTTTCCTTTCCATTGTGTGCTATCTTTAGCTAAGTCTGCATTGATTCCAAGGATTTGTAGGTCTTTTGACCTAGCTAAGTCTGCGGTGATTCTAAGGATTTGTAGGTCGACCTACAAATCCTTGGAATCAATACATACTTAGTTAAGATAAAGCACAATGGAAGAGGAAATCTATATAGGTGATACCTACTAATTGGGAATAAGTTTTAGACATGGTAGAGAACTTCTATTATTATTATTATTGTTATTATTGTTATTATTATTATTATTATTATTATTATCTTTTTTTATTTGCATTTTATTTTAGTTTGGTGATGATGACGATATGAATTGAGCTTTAATGAAAGGAATGAAGATTCATATCGCTGACCCCAACTTGTTTGGGACTGAGGCGTGGTTGTTGTTGCTTCTGCAATATGTTTGAAATATACGGAAATTAGCAGAACATATTCATATGATTCCAACCATGAAATCTAAGGGTTATTTTTTCGATTAGTAAAAAGAAAGGCGGGGCTGCAATAACAATTGAAGTATTTGGTCATTGATCACTGTAACTGACCAAAGAAATGACATTGCTAATGGAGCATTTTACTGGAAAGGTCACACCAGCTAGTGAAATGTATCATCTTCTGAAAAAGAATAAAAGTGAGACGTTCAAGATTACTATCAAGTGTTATTTGTATTTACAAGCTTTAGTTTCCTATTGACGTGTGTAAGTGTATATTCATATGAAGGTGGACAGTTATTTTTAATGTAGTATTTTATTTTTACAGTATGTAAGTTCCTTATGTGCATTCCTGTTTATCGTGTTGTAGAGAAGCTGGAGCTGAACAGAAATTTAAGGAGATCAGCAATGCTTATGAGGTAGTTTTCTTTCTCTTGATGCCTTGTGTGCTTTTAATAGGTAACTGAATAGTCAGACCATGATGGAAGAATATTGCAATCACTTCTTATGGCATATATTATTTTGCTATAGGTTTTGTCCGATGATGAGAAACGTTCCATATATGACAAATATGGGGAGGCTGGCCTTAAAGGAGCTGGCATGGGTGGCATGGGGGTGAGATTTTCTTGTTTTATGAGAAAATTTAGCAATAGCAGCAGATGGTTATATTGCCCATGTAATCTTGACGTATTGTTCCTTATTCATAGGATTTTAGCAATGCCTTTGATTTGTTCGAGTCTTTGTTCGACGGCTTTGGTGGTATGGGTGGCATGGGTATGGGAGGCAGAGGTTCACGGAACCGAGCAACCGAAGGTGAAGACCAGAGCTATAATCTGGTGTTAAATTTCAAAGACGCTGTATTTGGTGTTGAGAAGGAGATAGAAATAAGCAGGCTTGAAACCTGTGGCACCTGTGATGGATCAGGTGCAAAACCTGGGACTAAACCATCGACATGTAATACTTGTGGTGGACAAGGGCAGGTTGTTTCATCAGCAAGAACCCCGCTGGGTGTTTTCCAGCAGGTGACAACATGCTCTGCTTGTGGAGGGACTGGAGAAATCTCGACTCCTTGCAGCACCTGCAATGGTGATGGCCGAGTGAGGAAGTCAAAGCGCATTAGTTTGAAAGTTCCACCTGGTGTAGATTCAGGTAGCCGTTTAAGGGTTCGTTCAGAAGGTAATGCAGGAAGGAGAGGTGGACCCCCTGGAGATCTTTTTGTCATGATTGAAGTTCTCCCAGATCCTGTACTAAAACGGGATGACACCAATATACTTTACAATTGTAAAGTTTCTTACATCGATGCAATTCTGGGTACAACTATGAAGGTTCCTACAGTAAATGGGATGGTTGATCTAAAAATTCCATCAGGTACTCAGCCAGGGACGACATTGGTGATGGCCAAAAACGGGGTGCCATACCTCAGCAAACCGAATATGAGGGGTGATCAATTGGTGAGAGTGCAAGTAGAGATTCCAAAACGGTTGAGCAGTGAAGAGAGAAAGCTCATAGAAGAACTTGCCAATCTAAACAAGGCTAAAACTCCCAACAGTGTGAGATAGCTCGTAGCTGAAGCAACTAATGAGTTGTTTTCACTTTTTGATACTTTTCCAAAATGTTCTTGTGCGTTGGGTTCAGATACTTCTGCTGTTTGATCTACGTACATGAACCGACGATATTAGACGATATTAGCTTTGGTTCCTCAATGATTCTATGTAGCATAGTTGTAGTCATAGGCAATTTTGAGGGTTGATTATGTGTAATGTACAATTTCAACACCAAGCGAAATGCTGGGAAAGAACAAGAGGGACAAATAATGATGTTCCAATATTTATTCTAGATTTAACCATTTGCTTCTCCATCAAAACTGACTTGAGGTTGAATTGCTATTCGTCTTTTGCATTCACTACTTCCCAATTTCTGCATATTACCTTTAAATTTCTCACCAACTCCAACCCCATGTGGCTGTACTCTTAACATTGATGCTTGTTTTTATACTAGTTTCTGGACATGCGTGTTGCGCGTGTATCCTATGTTAATAAGAAAAAATAATAATTAAAAAGGTCACATGGAGTAACTTGTCATTATTTCAGTTCGTCCTTCGTGAACATGTCGTGATGACACCTAGTTCCTATGACTAGATAACGTAACAATGCAGAAAAATAGCATAGCTTGTGAAATAATTAATTATGAATTGAACAAGAAAAAGAAACTAAAGGCCGCTCGGCATATGCAACTCAAAATGCCGAAGTCTACAATATCATCCCAAAACCCAGAAACTCACGGGAACACAAGCTAATGAATAGTAATGCATGGCTCTAACTCCAGAACATCTAAAGCAAAAGTACGGAAGAAGTCTAAATACTACAGATAGAGTAAAGAAGGAGATTCCTTGGTCTGCGGCCGCTGCAAAAGTACCTCAAAGTCTCTGTAACTCTCATGGCCTCAAGGATAGTGTGCCTGAGATGAAGTACCTGGATCTGCACATGAAAAACATGCGAAAAGAGGCATGAGTACACCACAATGGCACTCAGTAAGTGACCTGTCTAACCTTGTGTGGGGGACTTTCCATTTAGGATATGATGTTTGGTAATTGAATGCCTCATACGTGAGGTGACGAGCACGTACTTGAGCAAATTATTGGAAATCGTATTTACTTTAAGTATTTAAATTGTGTTTTCTTGCTTACCAGTACATTATGCTAGTTTAGAGAAGCATGTTCATTGATTTACTTGCCTTATCCCATGTTAATAAGAAAAAATAATAATTAAAAAGGTCACATGAACCTATTAAGAAATATGCTTTAATAACTGTGAGAAAGCACGGAAAAAAATATTCTTAATTAATATAGACAATGAAACAATGAGCCTTATATATATATATATATATATATATATATATATATATATATATATATATATATATATAATACATGTCCTACTCGTAATACATATGTGATTAGGGTTATTTACTACCTATTTACTGCTATTTAGCTATCAAACTAACACTCTCCCTCAAGCTGGTGCATATAAATCATATGTACCGAGCTTGTTATATATATAACTTATACGAAGACCGGTGAGGGACTTGGTCAAAATATCAGCAAGCTGATCATTCGACTTCACAAATTTTATCGCAATATCTCCCGAGAGTATCTTTTCTCTAACAAAGTGACAGTCAATCTCGATGTGTTTAGTCTCTCATGGAACACAGGATTTGACGAAATATGAAGAGCATCTTGATTATCACACACAAGTCCCATCTCACTAATCTCACCAAATTTCAACTCCTTGAGCAACTGTTTGATCCAAATTAGCTCACATGTTTCAGTGCCATTGCTCGATATTCTGTTTCTGCACTAGACCGAACAACCACATTCTGTTTGTTGCTCTTCCAAGACACCAAATTTCCTCCTACTAAGACACAATATGCAGACGTAGAACGTCTATTAGAAGGTGATCCTGCCCAATCAACATCTAAGTATCCAAAGATCTGCTCATGGACTCGATCCTCAAACAATAAGCCTTTGCCTTGAGTTGATTTTTATATACCGAAGAATTGGGACAATTACCCAATGACTATCACAGGGAGAATCCATAAACTAACTCATAACACTCACAGGAAAGGAAATGTTAGATCTAGTCACTGTGAGATAATTTAATTTACCAACCAACCGCCTATATCTTGCAGGAATGCTAAGAGACTCCATTTGTCCTGGTAGAAGTTTAGAATTCAGATCCATTAGAGTGTCAATAGGTTTACAATCTGTCATTTATGTCTCCTCAAGAATATCTAAGGCATACTTCCGTTCTGAGATCACAATATGTAAGCTAGATTGAGCAATCTCAATACCTAGAAAATACTTTAATTTACCCAGATCCTTAGTCTGAAAGTGCTGAAAGAGATGTTGCTTTAACTTCCTAATACCATCCTGATCATTGCCGGTAATAACAATATCGTCAACATAAACGACCAGATAAATACAGAGATTTAAAGCAGATGTTGAGAAAATACAGAGTGATCAGCTTCATTATGAGTCATGCCAAGCTCCTGAATAACTGTACTAAACTTACCAAACCAGGCTCAAAGAGACTGCTTTAGACCATAGAGGGACTGATGCAACTGACATATAAGGCCACTAAACTCCCCCTGAGCAACAAAACCAGCTGGTTTCTCTATATTAACCTCATCCTGAAGGTCACCGTAAAAAAAGCATTCCTAATGTCCAACTGATAGTGAGGCTAATAGGGAACAACAACCCTGTATAGAAAAAGGCGGACTGATGCAAGTTTAGCTAAGAGAGAGAAAGTATCACTGTAATCGAGTCCAAATATCTGAGTATATCCTTTGGCAACAAGACGAGCCTTAAGTCAATCTATCTGGCTATCTGGACCAACTTTAACTGCATACACTCGATGATAACCAACAATCAATTTACCCGAAGGAAGAGGAACAAGCTCCCAAGTACCACTCCTATGTAAACCAGACATCTCATCAATCATAGCATGTCGTCATCGGGGATGAGACAATTCTTAACTTGTAGGCTTAAGGATGGAAACAAAAGACAAAGATAACGCAAATGTACAATCGAATAATGAGAGACAATGGTAGCTAAAATCGATATAATAAGGATTAGGATTAAGTGTGAACCGTATACCTTTTCGTGGTGTAATCGCTTGATAAGAGGAGACAAGTCCGCAGTATTAGCAGGGTCAGATGCAGGATGTAAATCAGCTAGGCTTGATGCTCGGGGCGGACAACGATGATAAGTCAGGAGTGATGGAGCTGTAGAAGGTTGAATTAGACTAGGTGATGGCACTGGAGCTATAGTTGGTGGAACTGGACTAGATGGTGGCACTAGAGCTATAAGATGAAGCAGTCAAAAGAATAAAGGAGATTGTCCCCATTTCCACTTGTTTTCACATGTTATTGGTAAAAGTAGACTCGGTGGCGATACTGGAGCTATAAGTGATGGAGATGCAACTAGAATTGTAGGCGGTGAAGCTATGTAGGAAGATGAATGGCAGATAGGGATTGAATCTCCAAAAAAAGGAACGTGTAGCACCTCAGAAATATCTAAGTGATTTACTGGAGCTATGAAGTATGATTGGGTTTCAAAGAAGGTAATATCAGCTAACATAAGAAATCGCTGAAGGTCAGGAGAATAACATTGATATCCTTTTGCGTTCTCAAGTAGCCTAGAAATATGCACATAAGAGCACGAGGAACTAACTTATCATTTCCTGGAGTAAGGTCATGAACAAAGCACGTACTCCCAAAGACACGGGGTGGAAGAGAGAACAAAGGTAAGTTGGAAAATAGGACAGAGAATGTAATTTGATTTTGGATAGTTGAAAATGGCATACGATTAATAAGACAATATGATGTAAGAACTACATCCCCCCCCCCCCCCCCAAAAAAAAAAAAAACGCAGTGGAACATGAGATTGTATGATTATGGTACGAGCAGTTCCAATAAGATATCTATTCTTTCTTTCAACTACCCCATTTTATTTGGATGTGTACGGACAAGATATTTGATGAATAATCCCATGGGAGCTCATAAATTCCTTAAATAGAAAAGACAAATACTCTAGGGCATTATTACTAAGAAATGTGCGGATAGAAACTCTAAATTGATTTTGAATTTCAGCGTGGAAGGTCTGAAAAATAGAAAGCGACTCAGATCGATTTTTCATCAAAAATATCAAAGTGCACATGAAATAATCATTAATGAAACTAACAAATAAACAGGATCCTAAGGTAGAACTAACTCGACTAGGACCCCAAATATCTGAATGGACTAAAGTAAAAGGTGACTCTGCTCGATTATCAAGACGATGCGGGGAATGAGAGCGGGTATGCTTGCCGAGCTAACACAACTCACACTCTAGAATGGACAAGTGAGATAAGCCAGGTACCATTTTCTGAAGTTTTGATAATCTAGGATGTCCTAATCGTTTATGTAATAAATCTAGTGAATTAGTAACCGGACAAGTTATTGGAGGAAGAAAAGATGCGAGTCCATGTGATTTGCACGGATAAGATAATAAAGTCCATCTAGTTCACGTCTGGTACCAATGATCCGCAATGTACCGTGTTCCTGTATAAAAACAAGGTCATCTAGAAATAAAACAGTAGATTTAAGTGATTTGGCTAAGTGACTAACTGCTATGAAATTGAAAGGACTACCGGGAACATAAAGAACTAAGTCTAAAGGTAAGGAAGAAAGTGGAGTTGCTTGACCTATTGCAGTTGCCATTGATTGAGACCTATTGGCCATTGTGACTGTTGGAAGAGATTGAGAATATGAGATACTAGTGAAAAGAGATTTGTTATCAGAAATATGATCATATGTACCTGAATCAATGACCCAAGACTCAGAAGGTGAAGATTGGGAGACACCAGTCACGCTTTTATTTGTTGGAACAACGGAGACTAATCATGAAGATGTTGTTTACATGTTCTATACTAAAGGAACTTAATATAATCCTGTAAAGAAACCATCTGGATTGGATTAAATGCTGAAGATGTTTGTTTACATATTTTATACTGAAGGAACTTAATATAATCCGGTAAAGAATTACATGTTTTATACTGAAGGAACTTAATATAATCCGGTAAAGAATCCATCTGAATTGGATTAAACGCATTCGATCCAACAAATTGTGAGTCTAAGACTTCTAATAAGAATGACATTATAATGTTCACACCGGAAAAAGGTCAGAAATTTGTTTGAAAATCACTGTTACTGTTCACCGGAAACAGTGTAGCTCGTCAAAATAAAAAATGTCATTGGAATCTGATGTAAACTTGATGGATAGGCTCGGAAAAGCAAGACGATTACACTATGCAAAAGAATTTTTTTTGAAATTCTGGTTGGAACAGCCCTCACGCGCCAGCGCTTGGGACAGACCCGCTGACGGCGACACTATCCGGCAAGTGCGTGAGTGAGTGCTTTCTGGTGGTTTTTTATAGGCTTTGGTCGCCTATCTCTTGGGGACCTTTTGGTGATGTTGGATTTTGCACAACACTGATAGTTAGTGACTTTGACGTAAATAGTCACTTAGGTCACCGGAAAAATCTCACGGTGACTGAGTTCTTTCTTCCTGAATGTCGCTGGAATGACGCACATCGATCTATTCTCACCAAAGCTCTGATACCATGTGAGAAAGCACGGGAGAAAATATTCTTAATTAATATTGACAATGATATAAGGATCCCTTTATATATAATACATATCCTACTCCTAATACATATGAATTAAGGTTATTTAGTTACTATTTAACTATCAAATTAACAATTATAAAATAAAGACAAAAGAAAAAGTAATGATGAATAATGATCCTATGTAACTAACTCGATAACAATACTAAAACACTTGCCACACAGAATCATCGAACGCCTTATTGTAATATAATAGTAATAGTACAATGAGTTAACTTGTATTACATTGCCACAATAATGTTGCTGTTTTCTATAACCTTTACAAGTATGAGAAAACATCTTCGAAATACAAGCTTATATGCTCAAGATCGTTAAATTGCAAGAAGATTGAACAATAAGTACTACTTTATTAAGATGACTTATGTGAATTCCTTTTCCTAAATATTTTAGTAACAATTTTTTTTTTATAATATTCTGTCTCAGGTATTTGGTTAGGATGATTGTCTACAAAGTTTCTATTTTTCCCAGCTTGAAGAATAAACTGATTAAGGGTTGGTCATGCTTATTCTTCCACATTTTTCATCCTAGAAAATCATCAAACTTGGAAAATTTAATGAAGAATATTAAAGGTTAGCACTTCAATACATATCTTATAATCACTTTTTTTGGATTATTCACGTGTATCATATTTTAATAATTGTAGAATTTATAACCTAAAATAATTTTAATCACAGAGACATTTTTTGAAAATAAAAAATAGAAATAGAAGTATGAAAGGTAAGCATTCTTGCACATTGGTCTCTGCTGAATGATGCTAAAGTAAATCGATTAGTTCAAATTCACAAAAATGTTTAAAAATGTGTTACCAAAATAACTTCGATTAATTAATCGACTTATTTTTTTTCCTTTAAAAAAATTATAGTAACATTTATATTTTATACCGTGTATTCAAACTTTAAATCAAATAACCAAACCTGCAAAAGATAATTTAGAGGAAACCACGAAAATGTCGAACCAAACAAATTTGGTTAATGTAAACCTAAAGTAATCAGATTTAGATGTTGTCATGCAATTAAGGATCTTCCTCAGAATTCTTCTCCTAGTTGCTAAATAAAATGAAGATTCTAAACCTGCTGTAGTCTCTGTTATTACTCTCAGGTCATAAAAGTTGAAAGACCAAACACATGCTTCAAACGCATATGCAAAGATCAAATGTCATTATAAAGAATATAAGTTTTGTTTTTTGGTTCCGTATAGTACTCGGTGTCCTGTACTCGGAATAGAGCTGATTATATCTAGATTCGTGCTGCATGAGGCCCATTCGAGAGAGCGTTCTCTGCCAAAGATTTTTCTACACTCAAAACTCGAACTCGAGACCTCTGATTAAGGGAATATAAGTTTAGTGCCCCTTAATTTATGTGAGAACGATCATATCAACTTCATAAATCATAGCAGAGAGTATTTATTATTATTAGAGCAGAATAATCACTTAAGTAAAGATAAATAAACAATAAGAAAAGAAGTTCAGAATAATTGACACTGGAGTAAAGGGATGCTATGCTAATATATTATGTGGTACGATTGAAAAAAATATGTTGACTCATCTAAAATTGTCATAATGATGGGGTTATGTAGTTGTCCCTAGAACTCGGCTATTCACGTTTCTGCTTCATCTCTTTTCTCTCCATCTGAATTCATGTATATACCACAACTATTTTTCAAGTTTGAACAAAAGCAAAACTTACCAATAAATAGAAAATGAAAAGACATCACTCTTTTTCTTTCGTATCCATTTGTATGTCCAAAACATTTCGTTAGTTTAGTTTGGAAAATAAATTTGATTTCGGTCAACGTTTTAGGGAAACGAACCCGGGCCCGTAATTTGACGGTCCTGGAAGGTCCGTAGGAAAATATGGGACTTGGGCATATCGAATCCCGAGGTCCCTTGCCCAAGAAATAAATTTTTGAAGAAAACTATTTTCTGAAATTGTTTACAAGGTTTGGAAATGAATTTTGATTAGACATGTATGTATCAGGCCCGTATTTTAGTTTCGGCATCCGGTACTGGTCTTATATATGATTTAAGATAATTATGTGAAGTTTGGTAAGAAACAGAATCCATTTGACGTGATTTGGACCTTAAACGCAAAGTTGATGTTTAAAGAAGTTTTGAGAAATTTCATTGATGTTGAGGTTTAATTCGATATTCATGATGTTATTTTGGTGATTTGAGTACACGAATAAATCTGTAGGATGTTTTTAAGGTTGTGTGTATATTTGGTTTGGAGCCCCGATGACACGGGTGAGTTTTGGATAGGCCACGGAGTGAAATTTTGGGCTTAAGGAATTGTAGGCATGCAGGCTTCACATTTCCCCAACCTTCCTTTGCAATTCCCAATTCGCATTTCCCAATCTCCCTTAGCAATTCTCAGGCTTCGCATTTCCCAACCTCCCTTCGCAATTCCCAAGTTCGCATTTCCTAACCTCCCTTCACAATTTCCAAGCCAGCATTGCGAACCCCTCTTTGCGATTCTCATACCTGAGACCTGCAACTTTTATACTTAGACGATTTTAAACCCATTTTTCACATCTTTTCAAAACACAAACTACATAGGGCGATTTTTCAAGAGCAATTCTTCTTCAAAATCGATTGTAAGTTAATTTTAATTCATTTCCTTCAATCATAAATATCTTTTAACATGATTTCAACTTAAAATCAATGATTTTCATGGGAGAATTAGGTGTTTTGGATAGAATCTAGGTTTGTCGAAAATTTGGAATTTGGACCTCGATTTGGGGTTAAAAATAAATTATATATTTAGGTTCGTGGAGAATGGATAATCAGATTTTGGTTCGAACCTAGGGTTTTGACCATTAGGCCCGGGGCGATTTTTGACTTTTTGGATAAAACTTTTAAAAACTCATTTTCATACGTTAGGGTTGATTCATTTAGTTTATTGATGTAATTAAGTAACTTGTGGCTAGATTTGAGCGAATTGATGGTGGAATCACGAGGTAAAGTTATAGTTGAGGCTTGAATTATGTTCGTGGAATCGAGGTAATTGTTTGGTGTAATCTTAGCTTTAGGAATTAGGAGTTGTGTCTATTTGCTACGTATTAATTATGGAGAACGATGTATAGACATGGTGATGAGTATCTATACGTCAGTATCAAGCATGCCCGTGAGTCTTGTATTATTATTTGTTATGACTCCGTTGTGGTTTATTGTGCCTCACATGTTATTATCATCATTGTTCCCTTATCGAGATGTTTGTTTGATATTACTGTTCCCTTGCCGGGATGTTGTTGAAATATTAATGTTCCCTTGCCGAGAAGTTACTATATTGCTCTTATTCCCTTGTCGGGATTCCTTGTGATTATTGTTGGTTTTTAACTGGAAGCGGGTGGTACGCCTACCACAAGATATATGAAATGGGAGCGGGTGATACACATACCACAAAATATATGAAATGGGAGCCGGTGGTACGCCTACCACAAGATATAATAAAATAGGAGCTGGTGGTATGCCTACCACAAGATATAATAAAATGGGAGCGGGTGGCACACCTACCACAAAATACATGAAATGGGAGCGGGTGGCACGCCTGCCACGAGATACATAAATTGGGAGCGGGTGGAACGCTTGCAACAAGATATGTGAATTGGGATCGGGTTGCACGCTTGCAACAAGATGTGAAATGAAAGTGAAATCTACCTTTGTTTTCCTTATCCTTGCTAGTAGTTGGATTTTTTATTCCTTTATAATTCTCTTGATATTCTTTTTTTACCTGTTATTCTTTGAAGCGTGTTTCCCCCTTCCATCTTTACTTGCTTATTTATTCTTTACTTTTCGCTGTATATTATATAACTGCACAGGTTTATTTGGTAGTCTGGTCCTAGCCTCGTCACTACTTCGCCGAGGTTAGGCTAGGGACTTACCACCACATGGGGTCGGTTGTGCTGATACTATACTTTGTACTCTTTTGTGCAGGCCCCTGTGTTGTGGACTTCGGACCACAGTGGGATTAATGATTCTTGTTCATTAGGAGACCCGAGGTAGTCATGTACGCATCCGCAGGCCTTGGCGTCTCTTTCTATCGATTATTCCTATTTCTTTCATGCATTTCTAGATATAATATTGTATTTATTTCTTTCAAACCTTTATTTATAGTATTCTTAGACCATCTGTGAAACTGTGATACCAGTTCTGGGTAGTCTAGACTCAAACAATTGTATTGGATTCATGTTCAGATAGTTTAATGCTTTTTCTTCCGCTTATGTTAAATTTCGCTGTTTAAATATTATTACTTCATAGTTGTTAATGAATATAAAAATAGGTAAAAGGGTAAATTTTGCTATTAATTGCCTTGCCTAGCTCGTATTAGTAGGCGCCATCACGCTCCCGAGGGTGGAATATCCGGGTAGTGACAAGTTGGTATCAGAGCTCTAGGTTACATGGGTCTTACACTTCACAAACAAGCTTAGTAGAGTCTGAGGGATCGGTACGGAGACGTCTGTATTTATCCCCTAGAGGCTACAGAGTTAGGAAAAACTTCACATTCATTCTTTCATGTCGTGCGATTTTGTTCTCTCAGTGCTAAACTGAAACCCCTACTCTTGTCCTTTCGCGAATGGTGAGGTCACGCACCGCTTCTTCAGCCGAATGACAACTCAAATCAGTGATAGATTAGCTACGTCTTGGGGGCTTTGTGGAAGTTCGATAGGTTCACCAAGATCTTCACTACTACTTTCAGTGGTGCATCTTCTGAGGATCTCCAGGATTATCTAGACAGCTATCATGAGGTTCCCAGGAACATGGGGAAAGTTGAGACTAATGGGGTCGATTTTGCTACTTTTCGCTTGTCTGGATCCGCCAAGACTTGCTGGAGAGATTATTGCTTGGCTAGACCAGCCGGATCGCTAGCTTTGACTTGGGAGTAGTTCACGCAGCTATGTTTGGAGAAGTTTCTCCCCATCATTCAGAGAGAGGCCTATCGAAGGTAGTTGGAGCGTCTCCAGCAGGATTCTATGACTGTTACCTAGTATGAGACCAGATTCATCGACTTGGCTCATCATGCTCTTATCATACTTCCCACCGAGAGAGAGTGAGTGAGAGAGAGAGAGAGAGATAAAGATAGAGAGAGAGAGAGAGATAGAGAGAGATAGAGAGAGAGAGAGGGTGAGGAGGTTCATTAATGGACTTATTCAGCCGATTTGTCTTCAGATGACTAGGGAGACTGGGAGTGAGATATCTTTCCAGGAGGCGGCCAATATGACCCGGAGAGTTGAGATGGTTCTGTCGCAGGGATGTGATTAGGGGTCTGACAAGAGGCCTCATCATTCCGATAGATGACACTCGGTTCCTGCACCATCGCACGGGAACCCTGATGTGAATCCCTACCCTGATGAGGTAGGGATTCATATACTAGAGGCCATCCTCCTAGGCATTTTTAGTCAGCACTTCAGGTTTCTCACGGTGCTTCGGGTAGCGTGGTTCTCAAATGCAGTATTTTGATCAACAGTACTACAGTGCACCATTAACTACAATTAGTGCACCACCGCTTTAGAGTTTCTAGGGTCGTCAGTCTCAGCAGCCGATGGCTTCTTTTATGTGTGGCGGCACGAGGCACACTTCTAGGTATTTCCTTCGAGCATCGAGCAGTTCTCCACATCAGGGTTCCCGTGCGATGGTGCAGGAACCGAGTGTTCCACAGCCCGCCCAGCCACCTAGAGGTAGGGATAAAGGTATTAGATGTGGAGCTCAAGCCACTAGAAGTAGTCCACGGTGGTGGGGCCCAACCCCGATGTTATGATTTTCCAGACATGCTCGAGGCTAAGGCTTCATATGCAGTTATTACAGGTACGGTTTGGGTTTGTGATAGAGATGCTTTAGTGTTGTTTGATCCAGGGTCTACATACTTGTATGTGTCAGCTTATTGTGCACCGTATTTGGTCATGCCTAATAGTTCATTGAGTGCTCCTGTTTATGTGTTTACATCGGTGGGTGATTCTATTATGGTAGATCGAGTCCATCATTCATGTATAGTTGTGATTGGAGGTCTTGAGAATCATGTAGATTTGCTTCTTCTAGGCATGGTCGATTTTAATGTCATATTAGGGATGGACTAGTTATCACCTTACCACGCTATCTTGGACTGTCATGCCAAGACTGTTACCTTAGACTTATCGGGTTTACCTCATTTAGAGTGGAGAGGGACTCCTGGTCTTTCTAACCGTAGTGTGATCTCTTATGTGAAGGCTCGACATATGGTCGAGAAGGGGTGTTTGGCCTATTTGGCATATGTTCATGATTCTAGTGCTGAGGTTCCTTCTATTGATTCTGTGCCCATTGTTTGTGAGTTTCCTAAGGTTTTTCCTTCAGACCTACCAGTTATGCCACCCGACAGGGATATTAACTTTTGCATTGATTTGGCTCCGGGAACTTAGCCTATTTCTATTCTGCCGTATCGTATGGTCCCGCTTGAGTTGAAAGAGTTGAAGGAGCAGTTGCAAGACTTGCTTGAGAAGGGTTCCGTTAGACCCAATATTTTGCCTTGGGTTGTGCCAGTGTTGTTTGTTAAGAAGAAGGACGGAACGATAAGAATGTGTATTGATTACCGTCAGGTTAACAAGGTCACAATTAAGAATAAGTATCCATTGTCGAGGATTTATGATTTGTTTGATCAGCTTCAGGGTTCCAAGGTATTTTCGAAGATTGATTTGAGATCTGGCTTCCATCAATTGAGGATTAGAGCATCCGATGCCCCTAAGATAGCTTTCTACGCTCGGTACAGGCATTATGAGTGCTTGGTGATATCATTCGGGTTGACAAATGCCCCAACAACTTTTAAGTATTTTATGAACCGAGTGTTCATGCATTTTTTAGATTCATTCATGATAGTCTCCATTGATGATATTTCGATATATTCCCACAGCCAGGAGGAGCACGAGCAGCATCTTAGAGTGGTTCTTCAGATTTTGAGGGATAGTTAGTTGTTCGCCAAGTTTTTGAAGTGTGAGTTATGGTTGAGGTCAGTTGCATTCCTGGGTTATATTGTGTTAGACGATGGTATTCAGGTTGATCCGAAGAAGATTGAGGCGGTCAAGAACTGGCCTAGACCAACATCAGCTACAGAGACTTGAGATTGGCAGGCTACTATCGTCGGTTCGTAGAGGGGTTTTCATTTATCGCAGTCCTGATGACCAGGTTGGCCAAGAAGGGTGCCCAGTTCAGATGGTTGGATGAGTGTGAGGCGATCTTCTAGAAGCTCAAGAAAGCTCTGACTACGGTACCGGTATTAGTTTTGCCCACAGGTTCAGGGCCCTATATAGTTTATTGTGATGCATCTCATATTGGACTTGGTGAGGTGTTGATGCAGGGTGGCAAAGTCATTGCCTATGCTTCACATCAGCTGAAGATTTATGAGAAGAACTATCCAATTCATAATTTAGAGTTGGCAGCCATTGTTCACGCATTGAAGATTTGGAGGCATTATTTGTATGGAATGGCATGTGATGTGTTCACGGATCACAAGAGTCTTCAATATTTGTTCAAGCAAAAGGAGTTGAATTTGAGGCAGAGGAGGTGGTTGGAGTTGTTAAAGGATTATGATATAACCATCTTATATCATCCGGGGAAGTCAAATATGGTGGCCGATGCTTTCAGTAGGAAATCAGCCGGTATGGGCAGTTTTGCTTATATTCCGGTCGGTGAGAGGCCGCTAGCTTTGGATGTTTAGGCTTTGGCCAATCAGTTTGTGAGGTTGGATATTTTTGATCCCAGTGTGTGTTAGCTTGCACGGTCGCTCGTTCTTCTTTATTGGAGTGTATTCATGATCGACAGTATGATGATCCCCATTTGTTTGTCTTCAGAGACACGGTGTAGCACGTAGGTGCCAAGAAGGTTTCCTTAGGTGATGATGGAGTTTTGAGATTCAGGGTCGAGTTTGTGTGCCTAATGTGAATGGGCTTCGAGAGTTGATATTAGAGGAGGCCCATATCTCCCAGTACTCTATTCATCGGGGCATCGCGAAGATGTATCAGGATTTGTGACAGCATTATTGGTGGCAGAGAATAAAGAAGAATATCGTTGCATATGTGGCTCGGGGTTTGAATTGTCAGCAGGTTAAGTACGAGAATCAAAGGCCTGGTATATTATTTCAGAGGGTCGAGATTCCCAATTGGAAGTGGGAATAAATCACTATGGATTTTGTTGTTGAACTCCCACAAACTCATAGGAAGTTCGATACAGTGTGGGTTATTGTTGATCGGTTGACCAAGTCAACGCATTTCATTCATGTGTCAGTCTCCTATTCTTCCAAGAGGTTGGTTGAGATCTATATCCGAGAGATTATTCGCCTTCATGGTGTTCCCCTTCTATCATTTCGGATTGAGGTACGTAGTTTACCTTCCGTTTCTGGAGGGCAGTTTAGCAAGAGTTCCGCATATAGGTTGAGTTGAGCACAGAGCTTCATCCTCAAACGAATGGGCAGTCCGAGCGGACCATTTCAATTTTAGAGGATATGCTCCGAGCTTGTGTCATTGACTTTGGAGGCTCATGGGATCAGTTTTTGCCTTCAGTAGAGTTTGCTTACAACAATAACTACCAGTCGAGTGTTCAGATGGCTCCGTATGAGGCTTTGTATAGTAGGCAATATCGGTTGCTGGTTGGATGGTTTGATCCGGGAGAGGCTCGGTTTTTGGGTACGGATCTAGTTTAGGAGGCCTTGGACAAAGTTAAGATTATTCAGGAAAGGTTTCATATAACTCAGTCCAGGAAAAGAGTTATGCCGACTGCTAGGTTCGTGATTTAGCATTCATGGTTGGTGAGCGAGTATTGCTTCGAGTGTCGCCTAAGAAGGGCATGATGAGATTTTGGAAGAAGGGCAAGCTTAGTCCTAGGTTTATTGGCCATTTGAGATTCTCGATCGAGTGGGAGAGATGGCTTATAGACTTGTATTAACCGCCAAGCTTATCAGTCGTGCATCCAGTGATTCATGTGTCCATACTTCGGAAGTATCATGGTGATCCATCCCACGTGTTAGATTTCAGCACTGTCCAGTTGAACAATGACTTGTCTTATAAGGAAGAGCCGGTAGACCAGCAGGTTCGTCAGTTGAGATCAAAGAATTTTCCTTCTGTTCGTATTCAGTGGAGAGATCAGACTCCTGAGGCATTGACTGTGAGTCCGAGTCCGATATGCAGAGCCGTTATCCCAATATTTTCCCCAACTCACGTACTTCCTCCTTCTGTTCGTTCGAGGACGAACGATTGTTTTAGAGGTGGAGAATGTGATTACCCAAATGGTCATCACTTATTTTTAAAATGAATTCTACATTTCGAGGCCTTAAAAACCTCTATTAGGATCACCTCGATTTTCATGCACAGTTTGGGCGCATAGCCTGAAAGCCTAAATGTGAAAATCTGTGAAAAATGATAAATTTTGACTATAAGATGAATTAATTTGATTTCGGTCAATATTTTGAGTAAACGGATCTGGACCCATGATTTGACGGTTCTGAAGGGTCCGGGAAAAAATATGGGACTTGGGCGTATTCCCGGAATCGAATTTCTAGGTCCCAATACCGAGAAATGAATTTTTAAAGAAAATTATTTTCTAAAATAGTTTACAAGGTTTGGAAATGAATTTTGATTAGAACATGTAGGTATCGGGCCCGTATTTTGGTTCCGGCGCCCGTTACAGGTCTTATATAAGATATAAGATAATTCTGTAAAGTTTGGTAAGAAACGGAATCCATTTGACGTGATTCGGATATTAAACGCAAATTTAATGTTTAAAGAAGTTTTGATAAATTCCATTGATCTTTAGGTTTAATTCGATATTCATGATGTTATTTTGGTGATTTGAGTATATGAATAAATCCATATGATATTTTTGAAGTTGTGTATATATTTGGTTTAGAGTACTCGACTGAGTTTTGGATAGGCCATGGGGTGAAATTTTGGACTTAAGGAGTTGCAGGCATGCAGGCTTCGCATTTCCCCAACCTTCCTTTGCAATTCCCAATTCGCAAGTCCCAACCTCCCTTCGCAATGCCCAACCTCTCTTCGTAATATTCAGGCTTCGCATTTCCCAAACTCCCTTCGCAATTCCCAAGCTTCGCATTTCCCAACCTCCCTTCGCAATTCCCAAGTTCGCATTTCCTAACCTCCTTTCACAATTCCCAAGCCAGCAGCAATTCCCACACCCGAGACCTGCAACTTTTATACTTAGACGATTTTAAACTCATTTTTCACATCTTTTCAAAACACAAACTCCTTAAGGCGATTTTCTAAGAGAAATTCTTCTTCCAAATCGACTGTAAGTTAATTTTAACTCATTTTCTTCAATCATTAACATTTTTAATATGATTTCAACTTAAAAGCAATAATTTTCATGGGAAAAATTGGGTGCTTTGGGTAGAACCTAGGTTTTTCAAAAATTGGGGATTTAGACCTCGATTTGGGGTCCGATTTAAAAACAAATTATATAGTTGGGTTCGCATGAGAATGGATAATCTGGTTTTGGTTCGAACCTCGAGTTTTGACCATTTGGGTCCAAGGCAATTTTTGGCGTTTTTGGTAAAAATTTGGAAAACTCATTTTCATGCATTGGGGCCGATTCATTTAGCGTTTATTGATGTAATTAAGTAACCTGTGACTAGATTCGAGTGAATTGGTGGTGGAATCACGAGGTAAAGCTATAGTTGAGGCTTGAATTTTGTTCATGGCATCGAGGTAAGTGTTTGGTCTAACCTTAGCTTGAGGAATTAGGAGTTGTTTCTATTTGCTACGTTTTAATTGTGGAGTACGACGTATAGGCATGGTGACAAGTATCTATACATCAATGTCAAGCATGCCCGTGAGTCTTGTATTATGATTTGTTATGACTCTGTTGTGGTTTATTGTGCCTCACATGTTATTATTATCATTGTTCTCTTGCCGGGATGTTTGTTTGATATTGTTCCCTTGTCGGGAAATTACTATATTGCTCTTTTTTCCTTGCCGGGATTCCTTGTGATTATTGTTGGTTTGTAACTGGAGTGGGTGGTACGCCTACCACAAGACATATGAAATGGAAGCTGGTGGTACGCTTACAACAAGATATATAAAATGGGAGCGAGTGAACGCCTATCACATGATATATAAAATAGGAGCGGGTAGTACACCTACCATAAGATATAATAAAATGAGAGCGGGTGGTACGCATACCACAAAATATAATATAATAAAAGCGGGTGGTACGGCTACCACAAGATATAATAAAATAGGAGCGGGTGACACGCCTGCCACAAGATACATAAAATGGGAGCGGGTAGCACGCCTGCCATAGGATACATGAAATAGGAGCGGATGACACGCCTGCCATGAGATATATGAAATGGGAACGAGTGGCACGCTTGCCACAAGATATGTGAATTGGAATCGGATTACACGCGCTGCAACAAGATGTGAAATGAAAGTAAAGTCTGCCTTTGTTTTTCTTATCCTTGCTAATAGTTGGATTTTTTATTCCTTTATAATTCTCTTGGTATTCTATTTTTACTTATTATTTCCTAAAGCATGTTTCCCCATCTCATCGTTACTTGTTTATTCTTGCTTTACTTTTCGCTGCATATTATAACTGCACAAGTTTATTTAATAGTCTGGTCCTAGCCTCGTCACTACTTCGTCGAGGTTAGACTAGGCACTTACAATCACATGGGATCGGTTGATCTGATACTACACTCTGCACTCTTTTGTGGAGACCTTAGTGTTGTGGACTTCGGACCACAGTAAAATTGTTGATTCTTGTTCATCAGGCAACCCGAGGTAGTCCTGCAAGCATTGGCGTCTCCTTCTATCGACTATTTCTGTTTCTTTCATGCATTTTCAGAGACAGTGTTGTATCTATTTCTTTCAGACCTTTATTTGTAGTTTTTTTAGACCGTCTATTAAACTGTGACACCAGTTTTGGATAGTCGAGACTCAAACAATTGTATTGGATTCGTGTTCAGATAGCTTAATGCTTTTTCATTCGCTTATGTAAAATTTCGTTGTTTAAATATTATTACTTCCCAGTTATTATGAATATAAAAATAGGTAAAAAGGTAAATTTTGCAATTAATTGGCTTGCCTATCTCGTATTAAGGCGCCATCACGACTCCCAAGAGTAAACAATTCGGATCATGATAGATTATCATTCAGACTTTGATGAATAAATTACTAAATTATCTTTTAACTTAAATTGTTCCCACTTTTAATACAGTATGATATGATATGATGATTGTTTCAGTTTTCCTTTCCAGTACTACCTACTACTATATTGTAAGAATTATCAACAGTGAACTACTAGGAATTAGTTACAAGTGCAACGATGTATGACGAAAATCCCACATATGGGCAAGAATTGGATCTGAAATATCATGATTTTCAGATCTCAACCTCATCATCGAAGGCAAAAGCCTCGTGGTAACTAAGAAGACAGCCATTTATCGGAATAAAAAGAGTTAAGGTATACTAGGGGAAAAATGGAAGAGATAATAAAAAGAAAAGGTGAAGCCTTTTTAAGCAACACAGAAAATGAATGGGGTGAGAGAGGCTCGAACTCTCGACCTCAGGATTACTCAGAAGCTATGAGACCTACGCGCTAGCCAACTGCGCCACCACCCCCAACTGACTACTTATCTCCATGAATCCTTTTTACATCATTTACATGCTCTTTTCCCCCCCTTTTTGTTTTTGGAGATTCAACAATTCAGGGTAAGTGGAACAAGCCGCGGTTTTTAAAAGGCAAAGATTGTTTGAGACAAATAACATAGAATCTTCAAGATCTTCGATTATTTAAATATAGAGCCAGATTTATAATTGCTAATTAAAAAATTATTATTATTTTAAAAATAATTATTATTTTAAAAATAATAGAAATTTAGCTATTTAATGTAAAAATAAAATATGAACAAAAGCAATCTTAAAAATCCGAAAAATTTCAACATAATATGCTGAAGTTCGAATTTTTTACATAAACTTCATAATCTAGCATATTATGCAGTAAATTTTCATGTGCTGGAATTCCAACATAATATACTGAAAATTTCTACGGATGTGTTTCATAATCGAACATATTAAACGGAAACTTTATGTGTTTCAGCAAATTAGTAATTATGTTTCAACGACTTTACAAATATTAACTATTTTTCAATTACCAGTCCTAAAATTATCTATCTCGTGCTATGTTCACCCAATAGTTTAATTAACCAAATTATAATAAGGAAGATGATCGTTCTGGATTTTGGCTCTGTTTGGTTTGGCATAATGCATCATTACAGAAGGTATCTGTTGAAAATATAACCAGAAAGAAAAATCATATTTTTGAGCCATTTTCCTGAACATTCATTTAGAAATTTGATAGCATGTGATAATTGTAGATGTAGGAGCAAAAGTGTGACAAAATGTCAATCTATTTTAAATTTTCTTAAGATATTGCTGATTTTAGTTAAGATTTTATTAATTTTAACTTTTGAAAAATATCTTTCATATCAATTGTCTAAGTTTTTGTATGAGTAATTAGATATGTGAAAGATAATCAAGTCTTTTTATTTGAATTGACTATATGATTATAGAGTATTATCTTCTATTTTTACAATTATTTTAGTACTTCTATTTCAAGAAAAAGTCGAAAACATAATAATGGGGCTAATTAGTTCAAATTGTGTGCAGAAGTCATTGTAAAAGTGAAAATAAATTCAAATTGGATAAATAAGAGGACTGAAACAAGAAGTAGTTTTGATTAATGATTATTGAGAAGCTGATACTAAATGGCTCATCAAAAGATTTACTAAATTAAGGATAAGTAATAATTATTTAATATAAATAACCATAGTATATATTTGTTGAGATGAAAGACTATACATGATTGTACACACTGTATACACATTGTATATTAATTGTATTTTCTAGTATACAATATATTGGATTGTGATGATTGTTATTAGAGTTGTATATATATCTGAGCCCACTGTTAGTTTGATATTGGGCCGTCTGACCTGACCCAATATCAATTGTATATAGGTGCTTGTATCAGATATTTTTAGTAGAGGTTATCATTTGTCTTCTCGGGTTTCCTCCAGAAGCTTCTCATCTCTCTCTGCTTCTCACTGTTCATCTTCATCTCGCTGGTTTTCTTTCTTCAAATCTCCATGTTTTCATGGTATCAGAGCGAGGAAATCCTCCGATCCTTCTCTACTACGTGTTATCGATGCTTGATGAAGCCTTTGCTGAAGTTTTTCTTCGATCATCTGAGAAAAATATTTTTTTTCGATGACTGTTAATCGGTTAATCGGGACTGTTATGTCTGTTTGAGGCTCCGATCATGTATCAACAGATGTTTTGGGTGATTTTCCTACATCTCTGACTTCGTTCTGATTAGTTCTTCAAATTCTAGGGTTTTCCGACTTTCGGACCTAGAATTTTGGTGTTATCCGATGACTTTTTCTTCGCTTGGTGGACGTTTTGGGTGATTTTCCGACGTCTATGACCTTACTCCGGCGAGTTTCAGAACCTAGGGATTCCGGTGATTGGACCTAGGGTTTTCTTTGATTGATTGAATGCTGATCTTCTCCGATCGCGAAGAAGGAGGGTAACTCTGTCCTTATTCTTACTATTGTATGCTTTGTATGTGAGTATCTGGTTCTGTTATATTTTGATTGCCGACACTGTTTTTAAGCCGATTCATTAATCATGGCCTCTAATACCACTGTTGGTACCTCCTCCTCGGTAGACTCTACCAGTCCCCTTTTTGTATATTCCTCTGATGTCCCTGGGGTCTCTCTTGTCCCCACTCCCTTCTCGGGTAGTGGTTATGGGGGTTGGAGACGTAAGATAATTGTTGCATTATCTGCTAAAAATAAAATCGGATTTGTTGACGGCTCATGTCCTCGACCTACCACTAATGTGGCTCAACAGAGACTGTGGGATAGATGTAATAATATGGTCATTTCCTAGTTAACCTCTTCCCTATCTCCTCAGATTGCTGATAGTGTGCAGTATTCCGATACTGCACAGAGTATATGGTCCCAAATTGAGAAAAGATATGGTACCCCTAACAAGACCAAAATCTTTGAATTAAAAAGAGAACTTTCTCACACATCTCAAGGCTGCTTAGATGTAGCCCCATACTTCAATAAACTCAAAGACTTGTGGGATGAATTGGGCACAATGTGCACAAATCATGGGCAAAGATGTGTGTGTGCTGCTAAAACTGGAATAATTGAGGAAGATGATGAAAACAAGGTATTCTAGTTTCTTATGGGGCTAAATGAAGCCTACATGGGGGTTAGGAGTAATCTGTTGATGATGCAGCCAATTCTTTCCCTTGACAGTGTTTACAATATAGTGCTTAATGATGAGAAACAGAGACAAGTTCAATCTATTTCTCAAATCAGTCCAGACTCTATGTCTTTTAATGCTCATGCAAACAAGCACTCAGTTGGGTTTAATCAGGCCACAGTGCCTAGACCCCCTGTATTCAGACCCAGAATTAATTTTGAGCAAAGCAGAGGGCCCTTATTTTGCAGATACTGCAAGAAATCTGGGCACTTAATTGATAAGTGCTACAAAATCCATGGGTTTCCTCAAAGCATAAATTACAACAAGGGAAGGAAATCTGCAGCTGCTCATGTCTCCACTGGTGAGGAATGTGTGTCTGTTAATCATGGGAATCCTAATTTGTCTGTTCCTCTTGGGGATCCTACTGCCAGCCATCAACATGTTACACACATAAATGGTCACAGCTCTGTGATACCAGGGTTGAGCAGACACCAGTATGATCAATTGATGAGCTTGTTGCAACAGACCAAGCTCCTCCTCCCATGTGTGCTGCTAATTTTGCTGGTACTATGTTGACTGAGAGTCTTGTTTCTGATTCCAAATTATGCATGCTCACACATATTAATTCTGTCACCTGGATCATAGATTCAGGGGCATCTAATCATATGACACATGATAAAAACCTACTCTTTAACATCATACCTTAACTGTTCCTTATCTTGTAACTCTACCTAATGGTTACAAAGTGAAAGTAACTTGTACATGTTCTTTTGCATTAACTTCTTCCCTTACTCTTCACAATGTGCTTCTGGTTCCTTCCTTTAAACACAGCTTGATTTCTGTTCACAAGTTGATAAAACAATTACACTGTATAGTTTTGTTTACCTGAACTTCCTGTTTACTTCACATGATACAAGACCCTTCTCTGAAGAGGCCTCTGGATCTTGGTAAAGAGGAAGCTGGCCTATACAAACTGTCTTGGGTGCCACCTTCTCCTTCTTCCTCTCCTGGTTCCTCTTTTACTTCTGTGTGTGCTTTGTCGGATTTTTGTAATGATGACAATGCGTCTGACAGCAAAACTGTTACTTTGCCTCCAATTGTAAATAATACCATTTGTAATAATGTTGTTACCAATGATATGAATTACATTTGACATTTAAGACTAGCACATACTCCTTTTGCTAATATGAGACATATTTCTAGTTTGTCTTTTCCACTTGCTTCTCAACAACCTTTTCCTTGTTCTGTCTGTCCTATGGCCAAACAGACTAGACTCCCTTTTCATGACAGCAGTATCAGCACTACTAGACCATTCCAATTAATACATGTGTATACTTGGGGGCCTTACCACACTTCTACTTCTTCTGTTTATAAATACTTCCTTACTATAGCTGAAGATTTTTCTAGGGCAACCTGGAACTTAATGGGATCTAAAAGCAATGCCTTTTCCCTGCTTAAGTCTTTCATCTCTTTTGTTAAAACTCAGTTTAACACTGTGGTCCAAACTGTTAGAAGTGACAATGCCTTAGAATTGGGATCCAGCATTGAGGGCATATCTTTATTTAGTAGCCAAGGGATTATTCATCAAACCTCCTGCCCTCATTCACCCCAACAGAATGGTGTTGTTGAAAGAAAGCACAGAACCCTTCTTGAAACATGTAGAGCCCTGCTCTTCCAATCTGGCCTACCTGTGTCTTTCTGGGGGGATTTTCTGTTACCTGCCACTTATCTTCTTAACAGAATACCTTTCAGAATCCTTCACAATAAGTCTCCTCACGAAATTATGTATGGCAAAGCTCCATCCTATTCTCATTTGAGGGCATTTGGATGTCTTGCTTATGCTGCTGTCCCTATTCCTCAAAGGGACAAGCTGAAACCTAGAGCCCTCTCTTGTGTTTTTATGGGTTACCCCTTTGCCAAGAAGGGTTATAAACTGTATAATTTTGTTTCCAAGAAGTGTTTTGTCTCCAGGGATGTTGCCTTCCATGAAACTTGTTTCCCTTTTAAGAATAAACCTACTTCTGCTCACCCTTCTCCTCCATCTTTTCCTTCTATTCCTCCTGATGATCATTTCCCTGACACAGTTTTTCCTATACATGCTTCCCCTGATTCTCCTGTTCCTGATTTTCCTGATGCTGGTTCATCTTCCCTTCCTTCTTTCAATCATGATATCCCTCCTCCCGTGTTACCTCCTTCACATCCTCTTCCTACTCCTAGAAAGTCCACTAGACAGCATAATCCTCCTTCCTACCTTAAGGAATATGTCTGTCAACTCCCTGCCTTTTTTGGTTCCTCTTCTTCCACTTTGGAATCTGAAACTCTGTATTACTCTCAAGCTGCATCTGTCCCAGCATGGTAGGATGTAATGAGGCAGGAGTTTGATGCTTTGGAAGCCAACCATACTTGGGATATTATTCCTCTTCCTCCTGGTAAGAAACCCATTGGCTGTAAATGGGTCTATAAAATCAAATACAAGTCTGATGGTCTTGTTGAAAGGTAAAAGCAAGGCTTGTTATTAGGGGTGATACACAGGTTGAAGGGATTGATTTTATTGACACCTTTTCTCCTGTGATTAAGATGACCAATGTGAAATGCCTTATTGTTGTGGCTGTCAAGAATCACTGGCCTCTATTTCAGCTTGATGTCAATAATGCCTTTCTCCATGGAGATTTGGATGAGGAAGTTTACATGAAGCTTCCTCCAGGTTTGACTGTTTCTACTCCAGTTTCTGCTCCTATTTCTGGTTCTGTTTCTCCACCTTCTTCTACTTCTTCTCCTCTGGTTTGTAAACTGAAGAAATCCCTATATGGGCTAAGACAAGCATCCAGACAATAGTTTGCCAAGTTGTCTTCTGCTCTTTATTCCAGAGGGTACAAACATTCTTTGAATGACTATTCTTTGTTCATCAAAGGTAAACCTGGCTCCCTTGTGGTTGTGGCAGTCTATATGGATGACGTTATCCTTACTGGGGATGACAGTGATGAAATTACTGCCCTGAAACTGTTTCTGGATGATCAGTTTAAAATCAAAGATTTAGGATCTTTGCATTATTTTTTGGGCCTTGAAATGTCAGTTGTTCCTGGTGGAATGATCCTTAATCAGCATAAGTATATTTCTAATTTACTGCATCAGTTTGACTGTGCAAATGTCTCCTCTGTTGTTTCTCCTTTGGACATTAATATAAAACTTCATGCTAATTCTGGTGACCTCTTATCCTCTCCTGACCAGTACAAGAGTCTAGTTGGTAAGACGTTATTTCTGACTCATACTAGGCCTGACATATGCTTCGCAGTTCAACATCTGAGTCAATTCCTCAAGTGCCCCAGACTTCCCCATATGATTGCTGCCTTGCATGTTTTGAGATACCTTAATGGCACTCCTTCTATGGGTTTATTTTATTCTGCCCATGCTTATTTCTCTGTTACTGGCTATTCTGATAGTGACTGGGCTGCATGCCCTGATACTAGATGATCTGTTACTGGATTTTGTGTGCTTTTGGGTGGTTGCCTGATTAGTTGGAAATCGAAGAAACAACCTGTTGTTTCTCTGTCTTCTGCAGAGGCAAAATATCGAGCCCTCAGCAAAGTTGTTGTTGAATTGACTTGGCTTTCTCGTTTGTTGGTTGATATTTGGGTACCTGTTTCTCCTCCTTTTTTTGTATATTGTGACAGTCAGGCTGCTGTTCATATAGCTAACAATCTTGTTTTTCATGAACGTACCAATCACATCGAGGTGGACTGCCATTTTGTTCGGGACCTGCTACAGACTGGTTTTCTCAAGCTGCTTCATGTTCCTACTTCTCGTCAGCTGGCTGACCTGCTAACTAAGCCATTGCCTGGCACTGTGCTTCATCCACTGTTATCCAAGTTGCAGGTGGTTTCCCCCTCCAACTTGAGGGGGGGTGTTGAGATGAAAGACTATACATGATTGTACACACTGTATACACATTGTATATTTATTATATTTTCTGGTATACAATATATTGGGCTGTGATGATTGTTATTAGAGTTGTATATATATCTGAGTCCACTGTTAGTTTGATATTGGGCTGTCTGACCCGACCCAATATCAATTGTATATAGGTGCTTGTATCAGATATTTTTAGTAGAGGTTTTCATTTGTCTTCTCGGGTTTCCTCCAGAAGCTTCTCATCTCTCTCTGCTTCTCACTGTTCATCTTCATCTCTCTGGTTTTCTTTCTTCAAATCTCCATGTTTTCAATATTATGAGTAAAATTTGGTGCCTAATGGCTTATATATTTTGAGGCCTAAAGCAGGCCCCTGCTGTTACTGTTAGTACGAGGGAGATCATTTTATAGAAGTTTTTTAGGATTAAATTATTTTTTGGTATTTAGTTATCACTAATTGAAAATATTTTCTATTGAAAGGGGAAAAAACAAAAAATGTTTTTCTACGACTATCTTAATTTTTAATTTCATATTTGTTTCAAATACAAAGTAGTACAAAGAGAAACACTAACCGATATAAATTTTAGACAGTTATTAAGGTACGAAAATAAAAAACAGATAAAAATGGAATCTCTTGAAGGAAAAATATCTCAAAAACCTCATGCTGTATGCATACAGTTTCCATCTCAAGGCCACATAAATCCTATGCTAAAATTTTCCATACTTCTTCACTCCAAAAGATTTCACATAACATTTGTCAACTCTGAGTATAATCACAATAGATTGCTCAAATCAAGAGGCTTTTTTCCTCTTAAAGGTTTTCAAGATTTTGTGTTTGAAACAACTTCAGATGGACTTCGTCCTACTGATTCTGATACTACTCAACATATTTCTTCTCTTTGTTTCTACACAAAGGAAAATTGTTTAGCTCCATTTAAGAGCTTTTAATCAAGATTAACTCATCTAATGATGTTCCTAAAGTGACTTGCATAATATTTGATGGAATTATGACATTTGCTGTTTTGGCTGCTCAAGAAATTGGTGTTCCTAGTGTTAGTTTTAGAACTACAAATGATTGTAATTTCATGTGCAATAAAAATTTGCCTCTCCTCATTGAAAAAGGAATTCTGAAATTTTGAATCTTTATCTTCTTTTTATTATGGGTTCAGGATCATAATTCTTTTAAATTAATAAGTCCTAAATTAATAATGTGTACATATTTATTGATTTTTTTAAATATAAATATAATATTTGAACAAAAATTACTGATTTCGCCAAATCTGCAACCAATATTGTGGCTCCAACCCTGACTTCTAATATTCATTACCAGGGGCAGATTTACTGCCCAAAATATGAGGCATTGGATTGAACTCATGATCTCTCTGTATTTTATGTATAATTAATCTAATATGGTCTATTGGGCCAGGGGCGAATCTAGAGTATAATATAAAGGTTTTTGAGAATTCAATGACTTTTGCATAGACTCTGTATTTTAATTAAAATTTATATTAAATATCTGTTTATAAACTCAATATATTAATTTGAGATTGTAACAGAAACTCATAAACTTAAAATCCTGGATCCACCTCTGTATTAGGCTCCATGCTCCAAAAAGGTTGAATGATGCACTTAAATGAATGCTATATTATTTATTTAGAGGATCATAGATCCATTCCTACTTAATACTTTTTTGTACTTTACTTTTTAATGGTTCTTAAAAATCCCAACTCCGTCTCTATTCATTACCGTACTTTTTTAATTGAAGTACGTACAGCCAAAATTTCCATGTAGGTAGCTTAGCTTATCAATTTTTGTTAATTATTGTCAACTTATTAATTTAGTCCAGTAATCCAAGCAACAACTTTTAAAATTATCACATTAAGCGCGAGATAACCACACCAAAAAAAAAAAAAAAAAAACTTTTGTAGAACAAGTTGTCCAAGTTCATCTTCTTGTAATATGTATAAATTAGTGAAGTATTAATGTAATTTTCACACTAATATTATTATGCAGATACAAGTGATATAACAAATGGGTATTTGGACACGGTTATAGATTGTATGAAAAATCTTCGCCTTAGGGAATTTCCAAGCCAAATCAGAACCACAGATATAAATGACAAATTGCTGAATTTCATAATGGGAGAAACTGAAGGAGCTTCAAAAGCATCAGCCATTATTTTTCACACTTTTGATTCACTCGAATTTAATGTCTTAAGAGATTTATCCTTAATTTGTCCTCCACTTTATACTATTGGACCTCTTCATTTGCTCACTGATCAACTTCCAGAAAATAGTCTAAAATTCCTTAGAGCCAATTTATGGAAAGAAGATGAGGATTGTCTCCAGTGGCTAAATTCAAAGGAGGGAATATCAGTGGTTTATGTGAATTTTGGTAGCATAACCGTATTGACAAAAAACCAACTTATGGAATTTGCATGGGGACTTGCTAATAGTAAGAAAAACTTTTTCTGGGTGATTAGATCTGATGCAGGTTTTGGTGATGATGCTGCTATATTACCAAATGATTTTGTTGAAGAAACTAAAGAAAGAGGGATAATTTCAAGATGGTGTTGTCAAGAACAAGTGTTGAAACATTCATCAATTGGTGCATTTTTGACTCATTGTGGGTGAAGTTCAGTGATGGAAAGTATAGGAATTGGTGTTCCTATTATTTGTTGGCCATTTTTTGCTGATCAGCACATAAACTGCAGGTTATGTGCATTTTTTTGTTTGTTTTATTATGTGTTTCAAAAGATAATGCTTCCTATGTCTTATTTTTATGTGACACGCCTATATTCAGCGTCTCCTAAAAGGAATATAACCTAATTATATAATTAGAAATAATTAAACTTTGAACATTATATTTTTTTAATGACATGATTTTATAAAGGGGAGCCTTTGAGCAATTGTGAAATTGCCTCCATGTGACCTATAAGTTTATGGTTCGAGTCATGAAAGCATCCACTAATGCTTGCAACAGAATAGACTATCTACATTACATCTTTAGAGTGTTGTCCTTCCCCGAACCTTATGTAAACGCGGGATATCTTGTACATCGAAAACCCTTTTAATAACATGATTTTATAGCTACAACATTTATGGCATATTTTAGACTATAATTTTAATAGTCTTTCTTTCTTTTCTAGAAGTTATGTCCACTGTCGATTACATAAATCGAGAGGGAGGAGTATTATAGAGGGACTTTAGCTTTTGTCCATTTTTGGTCTAGTACCACTAAATAACAAAATTAAGAAGGGAGATTCAAAATAAAAGATTTCATCATTTTCATGTGCAGGTATGTATTCTGTGAATGGGGTGTTGGCTTGGAAATTGGCAAGAATGTGGAGAGATGAAGTGGAGGAAATTGTGAGGGAAGTTATGGATGGAGAAAAAGGTAAGAAAGTGAAGAAGAAGGTGAGTGAGTGGAAAAAATTGGCAGAAGAGGCTACTGGATTAAAGGGTTCATCAACCTTGAATTTAGATAAAATAGTGAAGGATGTACTTCTGTCCAAGAATTCAGTTCACTAGTAGATATATTGCTTAACTCAAAATGAACAAGAAAAAGGTCAAACCTAAAAGTATGAGTTACTTACTTTTAGAAGAAAGAGAATGGCAACAAGGATACAATTGTTAGGACTGAAAAAATCAGGTGTTATGCGGAAGTTAATAAAACAAACTTTGAACGACGATAAATCTAACAACAAAAAAGAAATCTACCAAAAGAGACGCAAATATATAACGTGGTTCGATCAACTGATCTATATCCATAGCCGGAGATGAGCAATCCACTATAATAAAAAGAGAGTACAAAATATCGAGAGAACAACCTCACGAATAGATAAACACAAGTAACACACTAACACTTGTCCCGCAAAGTTCTCCCCCTAAACATGACTCTCAAACCTCCTATGCCTACATAGCTTCCTTGGAGATGGTGGAGGTCTTCCATCACTTGACGAACAAATGTCATGGCAGTGGCAACAAACATGGATTTCGTCATATCCTCGCAATGATTGCACTTTGTGGTAATGTAATCTGTGATTGCCCGTATCCTTTCCCTAATAACACCTTTTTCTTGTAGAAAACGCCAAATTTGCTCGGCTTTTGCCTCTAGAGTTTGCTCTGCTACCTGATTCAACTTCTGGAATTGCCGCAAATCCCTTTCTAATCCTACTATTACTGCATCACAATGTTCTCTTTCGGCTTTGAAGTCCCCGGTCATGATGACCCTCCGCTTTAAACCAAAAATCTCACCGTTATGCCCTTCTTTTAATTGCTCAAGGATGCGGGCTCGTTCCTCCGCACTTTTGACCAATTGCTTCTGAACCCTAGATAGCTCACCTTCTATCTTATTCAAGTCAAACCCATACTCGGTTACTTTCCGCCGCAAATTTTCTTTGATTTTTTCATCTTTTGTGTTTCTGGGGGGATTTTCTGTGGCCGCTTTCATTTTATGAATTTGGGCTCGTAAGGCTTCGTTTTCTTTGGTTAATATCTTCTTTTCTCCCTCACTGGCTGCAGCTTGCAAATTATTTTCAAATTGCAGCTCTTTGATTTGCTTTTCCAATCTTCCTATAGTGGCCCTATATTCATTTTCCTTGGCTAGCCAATCCCACTGCTCTTGTGACGATTCAGAAAATTATTGGAGATGTGGTCTCTTAGCCGGTCTCCCAGGCTCTATTTCTCTTTTGTACCAAGTAACATACCCCGGTGCAACCTCACCTTTAGATATGTCACGTACTCGAGTACCTGCTGTCAAGTATTGACATTCACTCCATATTTGACGTACGACATCTTCAGGGAGTTGACCATTTGGGCTTATCTCAACCGCATGACGACTAATATCCTCGTCCTTGGGGATCATTTGGCATCGACCTAATTCTCTTAGTACTTTGTATGTCGCATAGGGCTGGATACTTTGGAGACCCATCAGAAGGAAATAAGGCCCGGTGGCTGGCATATACACAACTTCATCCACAGGGAGCCACCTGAATGCCCACTATATCTGATTTGCAGTGATGACCCGGAGATGTGACACCCATTCTGTGACACCCTCAGGTAATCTAAGCCCATCAACCTTGTTGCAGAATTCTTCTATGCAGCTCTTTGTTGGTGACCCATAATTCATGAACCGAGGCCCGTGGCGTAGATGCTCGACCATCCATATTTGCAACAACAGGTTACATCCTTCGAAGAAATATCCTCATGCTTTACAGGCGGTGAGAGCACGGAAGATTTTGGATAGGATCATTGGAGTGAGGGTACTTTTGGCCTGGGTCATTAAAGTGATGACGACCCCTGCTATCCGTATGTCAATATTTCCATCCTTTCGCAGAAATACCAGAAGACCCAAGAAAAATACCATGAATACAAAACACCGATGCTCCTCCCATTTGAGCTGATTTCCTTTGATACAAATATGATTTTCGGGGTTGTTGAATCCCCCGATATGTGCGTACCTATGATATATAAACTCCGGGGTGCAGAAGCCAGCTGATAGGTCCGGATTGTGAACCTTTCTACTGATTTTGAAGGAGTCCAGGAATTTGTGCACGGCAAGGGCTCTTGGTGCAATCAGGTATTGGTGTATCAAAGGAATTGTATAGGTCCTAATATATCCAGTTATTTCCTCCAATATCGGTGTGAGTTCAAAGTTCGAGAAGTGGAAGACATTGTGAGCCGGGTCCCAAAATGTGATTAATGCTGTTATGATGTCTCCCCTAGGATTAAATTTCAACAAACTAGTGAGGCCTCCCAGATGCATATTGACCCTTTTTTGCCCTGCTTCCCCCAGATCATTCCACCACAATCGCAACTCCAAGGGAATTTTGTTCATGAATATTACCGTGCTCATTCTGCACATTTATTAAGGTGAATTAGTATCCACAAAATATTAAAACCAGTATTTTATGAAATTCATTTCTTAAGATCAGTGCCCGGCTTCGAATACGGCCTTGCAACACTTGCGAAGGAAGGTTTTTCAGGATGTGCTCGCTTGCCAGTCAAAATAAGACTCAGAGGTGGCCATCTGTGCAGGATCAGCCTTCCGGCGTCCCTTGCGGTAACGTTCAGCTATTTCTGGTAGTAATGGCATAACCCGATTTATTTCGAAACAAGTGGAAAAAATCGGACATTTTCTTTTCTTGTTTTGGTTATTTTTTGAAAAAGAGAGGTTGGAGTCGGGAAAACAATTTATCAAAACCAAAAATATTATTAAAAAACTTTCCCAATTTCTTTTTCCTTTGTTTTGTATTTTTGTTTTGTTTTTAAAATATCCGGCAGCATTTCGGCGCTATTTGAGCATTGTTTTTGACAAATGATTAATCTCAGTAGCTCTCAAATTTCTTCTTTATTCACAAGTCGGGCAACATGCGAATCCAAAGCAACTAAATGCACCAGTAGCACGTAATATGCATCAGGATGGGCTTTTCATTTCGAGTCACCTGTCCTAGACGGACCCAACCCCTATGTTGAGTCCCCTAGGTCAAATGCATGATGCAAATAGGCGTTCTTACTAGGGATCCGGCATGAGGTCAAGTTATTCTAAGTTAAAAACCTTGGTACAGGCTCTAGACTGTGCACCCGAGCGGACGACTCGAGTCGAGGAGGGGGGCTACGTACCGGGAACAAAAAGGTCATCCGGCTTAGTAACTTGTCCGGCCTCTTTCTTATTTTCAGGTATTACACTAACAGAATGGGGAGTCTCAACCTGTACGCACATCCCCCGAGGTGAGAAGAGAAGGGTTTCATAGCAGTTTATATGTACAGTTCAGATAATATCAAAGCGGTAAAGCATTTAGCACTTAACATAGAACATGTAAGCGAGCCAGAAGAAGCCAAATATCACAGTTATTCTAGGTTCTAATTCTTTAACCCTAAATCAGAGATCCTGGGTTCTCTCTCTCCAACAGAGTCGCCAAAGCTGTCACACCTTCTTTTTACACGGCTACCCCGAATGATGACACGTATAAGGGAGTCTTTCCAATTAAAGTGACATTATTCGAAATGAGATTATTTATTTATTTAGATTTTCCACTTGGGATAGGTTTGTCTTTTGGTGTCCCAAGTCACCGATTTATTTAAAATCCTAAATCGAGAAAATTTTCGAGTGCCCCAATTGGAGTCTACGAACCAAAAATTCTTGAGTAAGGAATTCTGTTAATCCGAGGGAAGGTGTTAGGTACCCTCGGATTCCGTGGTTCTAGCACGGTCGCTTAATCTATTGTAAATGGCCAATTTCTTGATTTTTATACATGTTTATCCTACAGTGCAATTTTAAAATTATTAACGGCTTTATTCATTTTTTAAGAATATTTGCAACGTTATTAAAACATGTCTCGAACCACGTCACATAAATGCACCCAGGTTCTCGACACATTTTAACATCGTTGAGACTTGGATTTGGGTCACATAGATGCACACCCAAATTTAGGAAGATACATTATTAAAATAACGCGCCTATAGGAACTACGTGTTTTAAACTTCATGGGAAAAATTGTGGAATTCACTAAACGCTACTCCCGGAGTTCTAAGCATTTTGTTACAATTAGAGGGCCAATGCAATGTATGATTTTGTTAGCGTGGCTCACTTAGTTTATTTTAGAAAGGCAACCTAAAGGGACTATGATTCTCTATTACTCGTGTCTCTAAATATAAGAGAAGTCCTAATCGATTCATATGTTAATGGTTTATCCAAATGCAACAGTCCGTATGCATATTTTCAGCATTTGTATAACATATTTCTGCAATTGGGCTTTTATCAACGCAAGTAGACAGCCCAGAAGTATATCTTCTCATACTTCACAACTTACAATAATCTGGGCCTTCGATTGAGCCCAGAAATTTGGTACTACAAATTATTCACAAGGCAAGAATGACATTTCCCAAATCACTACACTACAGATGTTGAGATTATTCATAATTGATCCATTTTAACGTATAAAAAACATTTGGCAAAGGAAAATCCAGGTAGTGATTTTTTATACTAATAAACCAATATGCAAAAACTCAGGTTTCAAATTCAACATCTAAAACTAATGGACTCGTCAATCAGAATACATATACATATCCCTATTACCGAATCAAACATGAAAATCAGGCAAATTATCGGCTACCATATTTTCAACCTACTGAAATTAAAATAACTTGAAGCTAACAGTCCAAATAATAGTCTAGCATAGTCCGAATGTTCATACATATTACAACACTAAAATGAGACAGATATCCTAAATACTACTAAACTAGTAACATTTGTACTATAACATTAACATAAAAAAATACAAATATCTTCATTATCAGACATGATCACGCATATACACAGCTGTGCGTTTCCAGATTTTCCTGAGTGAGAGTAGTACCTGGAATTACAACAAAGAGGAAAACCTAGGAGTAAGGTAAGCGAGAAGCAACAAACAGCAGCAGATCAACCAATTAAGCCCAGGAATAGTATCAAGAAACTCAGGAAGGTTTTGGAAGATCAACAACAACACAAGTTCCAATTCTATAGCTCGACCAAAACAAACCAGCCTGGAATCAATGCCCAAAGTAGATTCTAACACTCTAAGTACATATGCTTAACGTCATCTTCACCTTACAATGGCTAGAATTCTGATTATTTTCTGGAAATCTTAGGAGGTTTTTGCTAAGAAAACTTGGTTTTCGGGGAATTTTTCAGATGGTATTCTCGAACTCTTCTCCCCTCTTTTGAAAGCAATAAGATGTTTTTTTATAGCCAAGGCCTTAGGGCAACATTTTTCTTATTGTTTTCTTATTAGTCCCTTCCCCATTTTCCAGATTTGCTTATTGATCCCTTGTTTTTTTACTTGTGCCTCAAGTTTTGAAAATTAACAGAAATTGCATTTCGAACCTCCTACTAGAAGGTTCCAGGAATTTGTTACAAGATTCTTATGCTCAAATACTCTTGTTACCCCTGTCTTTCCTTCTTAATTACTGGCCTAAATGTTTTCTACCCTGGTGCCTATCCATTTGGTCAGAAATTGACCCTAGTTAACTACTCAAGGCCATAAACCAGGGTTTCATTATTAGTTGGGGTCGAGTTTTAAAGAAAGCTGGACATAACTAAATATTACATTGAAGACTACACTATACTATTAAAGGCAAACAAAAGATGGTCAAAATTGATAAGTAACAGGTCAATGATACACATATATACAAGAGGATTTAGACAAGTACCAAAATATGGGACTGAATTACTCAGAAGCAAAGATAAAGCTAAACAACACAAACTTCATAAACAAATATAAAGTTTATCACAACTGAACATTGATCAAATTGAAACGAAAAATGAAAAGTTAAACTAGGGAAGATGAACAATTTGAGCTTAACAGAATAATTCAAATTAGTCAAGGAACATCTATGACTTCAATTGGTATAGGGACCATTCAGAACAAGTTATCAAAACTTAAAACAAATGGCACATGATTCTGGATGGAAACAAAGCAACTAATCAGATGAGCAAATAGAACATTCATGTATTCACACAAACAAAGAAAAATTAAAAGCAATCGAAAGAAAAACAAAGGGAACTTAGCTTAATATTGCAACCCTAAAAATGTTGGACCTTTCGTGTCTCATGGTTTTCGACCATTTCTGGGAAGGTCTTTGGCCTTTTGGGAAGCCGGAGCAATCATTTGAGAGGGTGGGAGGGTATCAGGTGTAAGGTCGTCAGTTTGGGATGGGTCTGTGTTTCAGATCATTATTCGAACTGATTTTTGGCCAGGTTCCGGTTGTATTCGAAGGCTGTTGGTTGTGGATTTGTGGAGAGGAAGGTGAGGAGGTCACCTAGTATCATTTTCAAGGGATTCCGGTGAGGTTGGAGGTTTGGTCAGTACTTCAAACTAATATTTGAAGCAATAGGTAGGGGTTTGGAGGAAATTGACCATGGATTCGTTATGCGGATGGGGTAAGGGACCTAGGTTGTTATTTTGGAAGGTTTCCGGCGGTGGCGCCGTCGTGGACGACTGAAGCGGTGCCCAAGGATTTCAATATATGAAGAGATCGGCTCACAATTGAGTATTGGTATTTAGGGCATCGGAAAGAGGAGGGCACGGTGAGTCAAGGGTGTATTTTTGGGAGGCATTGGAGCTCCGCCGTCGGCTGAGACGATTTCCGGCCGACGGCTATAGGGCGGTGTATCAATGGAGACGGAGGGTACGAGGAAGAGACTGTTTGTCTCTAGGGTTTAGTCTGATTCAGATCTTTTTATGTAATGATCTCATTGAACCCAGGCCGTTAGATCATTGTTGATGAACGACTGAGATTGATAGCCCCAAAACGACGTCGTTTTGGGGCGTCTCTCATAGCATCTTGGGTCAGAGACGGGAGTCGGGCCGGTTCTTGGGTCTTTTTGGACGGGTAGGGTATTTGGGCCACTCAGATTTGGCCCAATTGTGGCCAGCCTAATCTAAAGGCTTTTAATTCCTTCTTTCTTTCTTTTTTTCTTTTTTATTTTAAAAATATCCTAATTATTTTAAAAATCTTATTAAACTAAATACTAAATTCAACTAGATTAGACTAATAATCATCTAAACTAATCAAATATGAAAATTAACAATTTTGAAGCTACAAAATTAAGTAATGCAGAAAACTACTTATTTTTTTTTTTTGTGATTTTTATATTTCGCAAAACAAAACCCTAATTCCCAATTAATTCTAACAAAAAAAATGTAAAGTCAAATCCTAAATGCTTATGTAATTTTTTGTATTTTTATGACTTGTCATGCATGCATCAATGAAAATACACACAAACATGCGCAATTAAATCCTAAAGTTGAATAATAAAAAGAGAAATCCTGAGTCTGAGAATTTAATAGGAGTAATTTTAATGAGGAAAAAATTACGTGCTCACAGCGGCTAGAATTGAACTCGCCAAGATGAACATGTCTTGAATCTCGTTCTGATACCACTTGTTCGGACCGAAAAAGCAGATCTCATGCGAAAACTAGCAAAACAAACATTGAACGACGATAAATCTAACAACAGAGAAATCTACCAAAAGAGAAATAAATATTTAACGTGGTTCGGTCAACTGACCTACATCCACTATATAAAAAGAGAGTACAAAATAACGAGAGAACAACCTCACAAATGTAGAAAATCATTCTATCTATGATATGTGCGCTTTGGTTGTATTAGCATGATTTTCAGATATAGGTTTTGATGAATGGCAAACAATGAAGTCAAGTGTCAAACAACGCTATTATATGACAAACAATCAAGATTGAATGTCAAGAAGCATATTGATGACGGAATTGCATAGACAAGCCAAAGACGAGCTCAAATGTTCAAGACCGAAGACCCAAGGCGTAGGTCGTTAGGTAGAACCAATGTAAGAGCAACGCATAAGTTATCTCGTCTTTTGGCTCAACATTAGGTCATCATAAATATGCATTAAATCATTTTATTAAATCATATTTATCATAAACATATTTCAAATACTTCAAACAAAATGATATTAAAGTTTTCATTTTAACCAAAATGATTTTTGAAGTAAGTTTTCAATTCTGGAAGAGAATAATCGATTATACACTTGAGCATAATCGATTAAAATGGTTTTGAAGTTAATCTTCAATTCTGGAAGAGAATAATCGATTATACACTTGAGCATAATCGATTATATGTATCCGTACCGAAGTTTTCAATTCTGCCCCAAAATAATCGATTATGCAGGCTATATAATCGATTATATGTGAGCAGAATCTGCTTCCGATTTTGTAACGGTAAAAGGATAATCGATTATGCAAATCCAATAATCGATTATCCTTGCATAAAATCAGCATAATTGATTGTCAATTAAGCAACGGACTTGCATCCTCTAACCCCTATAAAAAGAGGTCTTTTGAGCTGATTTTAAACACACAACACCTCCCAATATTGATACACATATTGACATTATTTGAGCATCATTTTAGAGCTTTTGTTGAGCCATTTGAGAGACAACTTTGAGTTGTTCATAGAGCTAAATTTGTATCTCTTTATCTACTCTTTTGAGAGAGTTCTTGTTGTAAAAGAGAAAGGTGTTTGAGAAGAACATATCTTCTCATTGATTGTCGGGTTCGCTAAGTACCCTAAGTCTTAGTGGTTGAAGTCTTGTGGTGCGGTATCCACGAGCAAGGTGAAGTCTTGAGGTGCGGTATCCTCGAGCAAGTTGAAGTCTTGTAGAGTGTACATCTACGAGCAAGTGTAATGGTTTGTTAGGCACCGAAAACTTAACGAAGTTAGTGGAATCTCGAGAGAGTCTCTCGGGGACTGGACTAACCACAAGTTGTGGTGAACCAGGATAAATTCGGTGTGTTCTTTCCTTGCTATTTTTATTACCGAATTTATTTTATTCCTGCAATTTTTAATTCCGCAATATTTATCAATATTCTCATGCCGCACTATTCATCCCCCCCCCTCTAGTGACGGGCATAAATCCTAACAACAAAGAGGCAAACACAAGTGACATACTAACACTTATCCCGTAAAGTTCTCCCCCTAAACCCTAATCAAACCTCATATGGCTACATTGTGAATGCTACTGAATGATCTTCAATTTATAAAAGTCCAAAGTTTTTCCTAAAGAAAAAAGGACTAGCCAAATATGAAAGATTTATAATTTCTTTATACAAGCAGGAAAACCCAATTAAGGTAATTATATTGCTCTTTTACTTCAACAAATAGAAAAACCAAATATGATAAGAAAATTATGGAGAACACCTATCAAGTAAACAAACAGCAAACTGGAGGGGTAGTAAAACACATCATCTTATTTCCACCTCTATAACTTCTCTCTTTATTCATGTACAATTTCCTTTTTCATATTTTTCCTCATTGTATTTCCTTCCTGAACTACATCTGAATGCACTCTTGGCACATAATGTGCGATCAATTCAACTTATGGTTTACAAACCAGGAAAAAGGCAAGAAAATGACCTACGAAGATAGTACCTAGTTGTTTGGTGCTGCTGACTTAGTTCACGGGCACAAATAGTTGATCGATCAGTCGTTGAGCCCCTTCAACTATCTGCTTTATCACTTCACCTGCAGGTAGAATTTCCTTGATAAGACCAATGCTCTGACCAGCATACATCGCCATGCTTTCGATGTCTCCAGTAGTTGAGGCATTTGGAACAGTACCAGCAAAGCGACGAACCTCTCTTTCCTGTTCAAGAAAGAATATGAAACTAATTACATTCTTAAGAACAATGCATAGATACAAGAAATCCACTCATAAAATAAATGAAAATGGAGAACTAGTAAGTTAATAACATTCTAATTCTTTTCACTTAAAAGGTAAAAGGCTGATCACAGAGTGGAGATTGACATGACAGAACATTTTCAAGTTTTTTATTAGGAAGAATATAGCAGGATATTCACCTTGCCATGTATGATTGTGCGGCCAATGACAGGTTGATTTGTTTCGTTCTCATGACTTGGGAGCGCCTTCCATTCCTTGAAGAACGGGGTTGCCAGAACACGATGTGGTGCCCCTGGCCACCTTGCGCGACCAAATAAGTCAGTGTATTCTGTTTGCTCAAATTCAATGAGCTTCCTCTTGTATGTTGGGTGTGCATAGCTTTCCTCTGTTGCGAGAAACCTGAAAAGGTATAAGAAGTTTAAAAGGGAGACTTCTTCTAAAGAGCAATAGATCAGCCTGAACAACAGGATATAGATCAAACTGGAAGCAGGTACTGATGACAGATTAAACACATTATAATGTTTGAAGTTAACATTCAATACCTAGTGCCTAATGACACCCCCTGCGCGCCAAGGGCCAGTGCAGCAACATAACCACGCGCATCGACAATTCCTCCAGCAGCAATGACTGCAATGTCACGACCACGAACAAGATCGACAACCCTAGGCAATAAGGTAATTAAACCATCCTAAAAGGAATTCAGCCAAGTAGGTGATATATTAGTATTCAATAATAATCTTACATATAACGTAATAAAAGGTGAAATCTGCACAAGCGCGAAGGTGGGGGTTTTAAATGAAAAATTGAGAACTAATATCATTATCTTAATAAAAAACTAATGCATCTCATGAATGTGATCACCATTATACCTGGCCAGCAACATGGCCTCCTGCTTCCCTACCTTGGACAATAATTGCATCGACACCAGCTTCTGCAGCTTTCTTTGCTTCTTCATAGCTCCCAATCTTTAGAAAAAAACAAGAAAATAGTTTTAAAAGCTATATTTCAGAAAACAATAGATTAGGGTAAACTTCTATTATTTCACACATGCACCGACTCTAAATCTAAAGCAACAAGTAGTCTAGTATAGGCTACTTAACTTGAAGAAGAACTAGTAGTCATGCTGCAGGATAAAATAGGGAAAAAAAATAGAATACTTAAAAAGCAATGAAACAAACAATAATGAAACAGAATGAATTGACATTCTTACATAAATCAACTAACAAGAAACTGTAAAAAGAGCTACTAGCATTAAATTAAACTAACATGAATATAATTGATTTGAACTTCTTTACTTGTGTCGCACATCAAGTCATTTCTTAGAATTTGTGTATAGTTTTGGTGAAGAGTTACCTTCATTCCTGAGGTGCTTTCATCTAGAACAAGCAGAATAAAAATTTCGGAGCAGTATAGAGGAGTTTAAAGCTAATCCCAACTCTTATCCAACAACAACAACATACCCAGAGTGGTTCCTCAAGTGGGGTATGTGGAGGGTAATGTGTATGCAGAAACTCTTATCTAGTTAAAGAAAAATCCACATAAGGATCCATCATTCTGTAGTGCCACTAATAGTAAAGAATTCATTAAGTTTTGTGATTCCAACAACAAAGTGTTGAAAAGTTAAAAAAGATTTGTGTTTACAACTTACTTGGGGTACAACCTTGATCCCAGCTTTATGAGCTTCAAGAACCAACTCTTTTGAGCATTCACCCCAATAAAGCTGTAATACTTCAACCTTCTCATCCAATATAGCCTTTAAATTTTCCTTGTGAGGAAATGCAAGAACTACTCCTATCCCAAATGGTTTGCTAGTTAAAGTTCTTGTTTTCCTTATGAGTTCCCTCACATAATCAGGATCTTCCTGTCACACAAAAGTACGATGTTACATTTCTCTGGACTTGTGTCTAATCAAAGATTCATCAAAACAAAAGACAGCCAATAACTGAACCAGGTATATAATTGGAAGTCAACTGTCACTTTGACCTGTAAAATGAGTTCACCATACAACTTCTGTTGCTTATATTTCCCTTTTTCCTTTTATCCGGGGATTAGTTATAGAGATTAAAACTAAGCATTCGACTATTATACACTTACAATTTATAACATCAAGAGGAATTTAACTAGTTAAAGCATAAAACAACCTGAGATTTTGATGAATAGTAGTAATGAATCTGATATTTAAAAGGTATTCAGTAGTCTGTTTCTGATAGGATACATATAGGAGTTTTAACTTTTATATATTGAAAAAGGACGTTCGGGTACAACATAAAAACAAAATATGTACACTATAGGGTCCCCTAAAAACTAAGTATATAAACGATGGATTAGTAACTTGAAAAATAAGGTAAATTAAGAGGTAACAAAATCAATTAATTCAAAATCCGAAAGAAAGTATAGGAGATATACCCAATCAGGGGCTCTAAGAAGACCAAGAGCACCAGCATTAGCAACAGCAGCAACAAGCTCCGGACCTGATATATCTGGTCCTAAGGGTGCCTGCACTATACCATACTCAAATCCAAATATCCCTCGCCAACCCATAAATCTCTTTCTTCAGATAGAATAGATCCGTAACTACTACTAACTTATGCGGTGAAGTGATGTTTCTGTGCCAAAACTTGGACATTTTTATATATTGTCACAGATGGCTGCTGTCTTATCTGCGAATACTTTAAGGTTGTCCACTATTGTGATTCATATACGTAAGCCACTACGTCTAAAGAAACTAGTATATACTGCTTCTGTTGTTTGGGGTAATTTGACTCTGCACTTGAAGAAACTTTTGAAACTTGTGGAAAAAGTTAAGGGATAGGAGCTAGTGGGACCATTTTATTTGTGTGACAAATTCTCATTAATAGTAAAAATGTTAAAATGAAGAGTTTAAAATTAGATTATTTTTAAATTTAAAATAATATCATTTATTTTGGAACACACTAAAAAGAAAAATAGTCCATTTAATTACTAATGGAGTAATATAATAGTAAACGTAAATACATATAGTGAAGACAAGAAAAGGACGAGTGTCAACATACTGGAAAATGTATGAGGTGGGTTATCGACGGGCTTCTATTAGCTTTTACGATCCATAGAATTAAGCTGAGAAATTACTCGGAAGTCGATTACACAAGCAAACCAAATGTCTCTATATCACTAATGATAAAAAGCATTCACTTTTTCCAATTCAATTTGAAATCTGATTCCCTTACTAAATTTTTGTAGTCAAATTGAACTTTGATTTCTTCGTTTCCCTTTTCTTTCGATTGACAATGACATTTGTATAACAAGATAACTTACGCCAGGGAGAAAAGCGTTTACGCTACTCCCTTGGTTTTGATAATTTATTACTAGCAAATGATCATAGTACAATTGTATAGGATAAAGTCTATTTATATTAAATGTTCGATCGCGTGACATATGAAACCGAAGGCAGACAGAAGATAAAACGAGTGGAAACTAAGATCGAGGACAACAACTTCAGTTGGTATTTCCTAGGAAACATAGTCAACGGAAGCAAACGAATGTTTGTCACCACATTAAATGAAGAATATTCTTTAGTATTAAATGTTAAGGATATAATAGATATGCCCTAGATCCATTCTCATATTTGATGATTTGAACATACTTTTGTGAAGGTTATTTCACTTAGAATATATATGGCATTTGATATTCTTTTATCATTATTATTAATTACTTGATTAATTTGATAAGGTCCTTGATTAAATTTTGAGAATTTTAATTGTGATGGAGATCATGATAGTGGGAATAAAGTTTCTTATAATTTAATCTAAATTTGTTCTTGATCATAGGATTATTAATTTGGACATTAGTAATCCGGTTAAATTAATATTTATGTGAGCGTCTTCATGAGATTAGTTGATCTCGTTAACTAAATTACATGGATAGATGACGCATATCGAGACATGATTATTGAACGGGATCATTGGATAATTCCTAATGGTTAGAATTACTATAAAACGTCAATAAGATATTCTCTTGAAGAATGTGATGCAAAAGTTTCCTTTGACCTGAGATCATCACAGTAATTGACAAGTTATTTATTGTACTTTGATACCAGACACTTTTGGCCGTCGAACGATAGTTGAAAAGATATTGGGTATGATTAAATGCTTGCAGAGTTAGTGATTGATCAAGATAGAATCTGTCAACTCTTGGTAATGAGTTTAAACTCCATGTTGTCATGAATTATCAACGACCAAACTAGAACCTTGGCCAGGGCAATTGAATGAAAGAAGAAAAGAGTTTCTTAGGTCATTCAGCGGTCGATTATACTTGACATGAGCACATAGTTGGTCCCCTATTAGGATTTGATAGTCGAACCATATCCTAGGGTGACCTAGAGCTATAAATGCAGAAGAAATTACTATATTATTCTTCTACTGGTTCTTGAGAGTAAATTGTGTATCTCATTCTATCCTGTCATTAAGGAGCGTTGCTAGATGTTACCCTTGATTTGTATATTGATATGATCAATTTGTTACCAGCTTAGTATTAAACATATGAGGTCGCACACTACTGAGTGTTCTGATCTTTGCTAAAGGATTAATTACTTTACTTTTTTGGTAATAAATATGAATATTACCATAAAAACCAAAACAATTTTTACATCCTAAGAAGCCTCGAGTGTCTGAGTGGATCCAGATTCTAGATCCCAAACAAAACTGTACGTCTACTGAATCAACAATTGGCTTTTCCTAGCTCTCTTTTTCCTATACGATATCTCCAATATGTCTACAATCTCTTTCCTAATTTGTTCATATACAAGGTCTACGTTTGCATTTACTTTCCTAAAGATTTTTTAGTTTCTTGCTTGCAAAGTGTAGTACAGCATGGCTCCTCATACAGCAACAACTATTTCCTCTTGGACTTGGCTCCATCGTCTCCTTTTGATCCACTTGATCACCTTACTTGCTTCACTGTTCTGAATTTTGATGCCCATCCAGCTGCTTAGCTTTTCCCTTAGGTGTGCTATCTACTTGCCTTGTCCAAAGATATGTGTATCTGTCTCCACCTGTGTCTGATCACATAGGCAGCAATGTTGATCATCTACTTGAAACTATAGTCTCTGTATCCTTCCTTGGTTAGAAGTTTGTTTTGACATGCTAGTCATATTATAAATCTCTATTTAGGAAGCATAATTATGCTCCATATTATCTTAACTTGCTTTACTTTAGCTAGATTCCCCAGCATATGCTGATAGCTTCTAGACGTAAAATATTCTCCTATTTTGTACATCAGATATTTATCTCCTTGATACCATTCTGCTATTTGAACTTTGAGGGAGCTCAATTTCTTCCGATACCAACTGCAGTCTTCTGGTGGAGTGTGTACTCATATGTTTTCCTTGTTCTTCATGTATATACTATTGACCCATTTTACCCATAGTGTTTTGCTTTCTAGCTAATTGCCATAATAGTTTACCAACAACAACCATGTTTCATTTACAACAGCCTTTGATGTTTGAACCTCCATACTGCTTTGGAATGCAAACCATGTCTCATGCTACGAGGTTAACCTTTATTTTGTCCTCAGTTGTACCCCATATGAAGTCTCTACATTTCTTATCAACTTGCTTTAGTACACTTTGAGGCAGTATGAACACTGCACTTCAAAAGTTCTATATAGAGAACAAAACCACCATTATAATTTGCAATCTCCCAGCGTATGACAATTGCCTTGTATAAGCAGTAATTTTGTTTGTGATCTTATCAACTAATTGCTTACAATCCATCTTATTCCACTTTCTTGAAGTAAGTTGGAGGCCTAAGTATCTTATAGGTAAATTCCCTAGAGTAAACCCTATTGTATTAAGCATATTCTGCTCTGTAATTTCATCTACCCTGCTACAAACATGCTAGACTTATCAAAATTTGCCTCCAACCCTGTAACATCACTGAAATGTTGTAAGGCCTCCATCACTCTAGCTACAGATTTCAAATTTCCTTTACAGAATATCATAAGATCAGATCATCTGCACATACCAGATGTGTTAATCTTGTTTTCTTGCACATGGGGTGATATCTCAAGTGAGGCAGATCACTCATCTTACTATGTACCCTTGAAAGATATTCCATTACTAAAACAAATAGGAGGGATGAGATAGGATCCCCTTACTTAAGACCCCTCCTACCTTCAAAATAGCCATGATTTTCCCCATTAACTCTGATAGAAAATTGAGTAGTAGTAACACAAGTCATCACTAGACTAGTGAAAGACTCTGGAAAACCAAAACCTTTTAGAGTTTCCTCTGTGAAATTCCAATTGATCATATCACATGCCTTCCTAAGGTCAATTTTTATAAGAAATCTAGGAGATGTCTTCCTATTATAATGTCTCAATAAGCCATGGCATATTAAGATATTATGAAACAATGATCTACCTTCAACAAAAGTTGCCTGGTTTTCAACTACTAGTACTGATACTGCTTTCTTGAGCCTCATGCACAACATCTTTAAGATGCATTTGTATATAATTTGCAACATGATATTCGTCGGCATTGACTTGTATACTCTAGAACTGGAACTTTAGGAATTAGAGATATTACTGTTGAGTTGATTTGTCTTAACAATCTGCCATTCTCCATAAATTCTAAATTAGTTGTAGTAACTTCTTTGCCAGTTATACTCCAATCTTCTCTATAGAAACCACTGCCATATCTATCTGGCCATAGACTTGCGTTCACATCTATACTGAACATAGTATGTTTCACCTCATTGACTGTGAAAGGCTGGATCAGTTCCACCAGCTGTATAGTACATAGTGTAGTGCCATTCTTCAGGAAGCTCTAGAAAGCTTTTGCTCTTCTTTTTTCTTTCCTACCTAGCATTGCTTCATAATAGTCTACAAGAAGATTTGTTATGCTTGCATAATCTATTGCTACTTCCCCAGTTTGATCATTGATTTGTGGAATGAATTGTTGTAGTCTTTTGTGTTTGATTACTAAGTAGAAATACCTAGTGTTGTTATCTCCTAGATTGATCCAACTTCCCTTACTTCTTTGCAATAGAAACATCTCTGCTAGATAAGAAGATTCCCCGAATTTCTGGTATATAGCTTTCTCCTGTTCTTGTAGAGCTTTATTTGAAGGATCCACATGCACTATATTCTGGGCTTGGCTTAAAGATGCCCTATCATCCTCAGCCTCTGTTAAGATACTTCTAAAGTGTTGCTGATTGAGCTTTCTAAAAGCCTTTTTAGTAGTTTTAGTTTCTTAACTATTTGGAACATGCTGCACCTGCTATTTGTTGTTGCCACCCCTGTATTACTATCTCTTTAAACTGATGATGTAAGGCCCACACATTGCACAATGTAAAGGCTTATTCACCTTCAGTGCACCCGTATCCTTTTTTATTATAAGTGGGCAATGATCACTGATTCATTCCACTAGAAAAATAGCCTGAATCAGTGGCATGTTATCCAACCACTCTATTGAAAAATGCCCAATCAATTTTAGAGAACACTCTATTATCTCTATGTTTGTAATTCAATGTGTACCTACATCCTCCACATGGTAACTCTATGAGTTCACTAGCATCAATACAATCTTGGAAATCCACCACTTAACCCATAGTAATTGGAAGTCTTCCCATTCTGTCATCAGATTGCAGAACCGAGTTAAAATCCCCAGCAACCAATCGTGGTTGATTAATTACTCCACCTGTACTTTCTAAATGTTGCCACAAACTCCTTCTGTCTTCCTTAGCATTAAAAGAATATACAACTATCTATCATATAAAGCTCCTTATAGAGAACAACATCTGTAACTAAACATGTTATGCTTAGAGCAATTCCACTTATATGCCTGACTTGATAGTAACCATGCCTCCATGATATAAACACCTGACCATTGTAATGGTGATCTAAGTTTGTGAGGGATTTCCATCCTCCTAGCATATTATTTATTACTTTCTCCATATTGACAACCTTAACCCTAGTCTCTAGTAAGCTTATTATACCAATATTTTCATTAGTACAAAGGAGTTTTACCTCCTTTTGTTTGCTTAGAGCATTTAAGCCTCTAACATTCTAGCTTAGCATGCTATCCATCACCTTTTGGAGACAGGGCAGTGCCACCCCCGTTTGATACCTGACTGATATGTGGTTGCATGCTAGTACTATCTCTTAGAACATTGAAAGTGTTGTTCCCTGTTGACAATTGTTGTATTTGTTCCTTAGATGACTTGTATTATTAGGAGTTACCCAACCTTTTGCATTCATCTTTCCTCCTATAGTTTTTGTTGTCTCCTCCTCTTTTGGCTGGCATTGTGTTCTCAACTCTTGATGTTGTTACAACTTGATTACTATTTCCCTATTCTTTGTTTTTATCATTAGCTTTTACTGCTGGAACAACATGTTGAACCTTGAACCAGAGATTCTAAGCTTCATGCCTAGCAGAGTCGCCAGAGATGTCACACCTTCTTTTTACATGGCTACCCCGAAGGATAAAAACATATAAAGGAGTTTATTCACTTAAAGGGAAATTATTCGAAATGGGATTATTTATTTATTTAGAATCGCTACTTTGGATGGTTTTGGCTTTTGGTGTCTCAAGTCACCGATTTGTTTTGAATCCCAAATCGAGAAAATTTCGACTACCCAATTGGAGTCTGCGAACAAGAAATTCTAAGTAAGGAATTCTGTTGACCCGAGGAAAGGCGTTAGGTGCCCCCGGATCCCATGGTTCTCGCACGGTCACTTAAACTATTATAATTGCTAACAATTCCGATTTTTGTACATGTTCATCCTATAGTGCAATTTTTAAACATTCTTATACCGCTTTTAACATTTTTTAAGGAAATTTGCAATGTCGTTAAAACACGTCGCGAACCACGTCACATAAATACGCACACAGTTTTTGACAAATTTCAACTTCATTGAGATTTGGATTTGGGTCACATAAATGCACACCCGTACTTAAGTTGATAAAATTATTAAAGACGCAACTAAAAGAGACTAACGTGTTATTATCTTTGCGGGAAACCGTGAAATTTGTTAAAACGGCATGTACTGAATCTCTAAATATTTTAAGCATTTCACGAGGGCACGCAATTTATGGGTTCTGTTTGGTGCGGCGCACCTTACTTTTATTTTAAAATGCCAATCCTAAAGTAAACTATTATTATCTACAACACGTGCCTCTAAAAGACTTGGCTAATTGATATTGGAGTCCGGTCTTTCAGACTCGAGTCCAAATTTAAATAAGGATCAAATTCCATTTGTTCCAATGTGCTATCTAATTCGAAAATTCCATATTCACTCAGTCATGTTTTCAACTGAAGCTGGACAACAAGGATTATTGTATTTGGGCCTTAATGTGAGCCCAGCGCTGAGATATATGGAGAACAAAGTATGGATGGGTCAGCATTGAACCTGATGTTGTTTTCTATTCAAGCCCAGACTAATAAAGTCCAGTAAGCACGCAAATGACTTTCATATTTCCAGCTTTTGTGTTACATCGCGTGAGTGAGAAATAATGCAAAGTAATAGCAAAAACTAAAACCAACTTTCAGGTTCATATATAATTAACAATTTTATATTGTATAATGATTCAGAGGAATAATCCTAAATAAACTTATTACAAACATTCGTCTACCCTGAGTTAAACCCTGATATAATCACATCAACTAACACAAGCCCGTCACCATACCAAGATTGATAGTATATTTAAACTTTAAATCCGTTACACTACTGACTCCTTTATTTCTTAAGGGAATCATGCTACTATCACTATGTTTACTCATGGAATCGAAAAATGAAACAATTGTTTAACAGTCCAGGACAGTCCCATAATTAGTTACAGTGAATATTTAAACAAATTAAAGGCTACTCGAGATTCAAACAACAAATATAGAAACAATTTGGTGCAGCCAGCTTCATTTCTCGTCTCAAATTGGTTTTACATGATCATGCTTAATAGGTGTACCTGGAATTTGAGTAAACAAGAACTGAGGATCAGCAGGCTCAAGCAATACTATAATCAACAGGAATCAAGAGCTCATGAGCAATTAGGAACCCAGGAATGATGTCAAACAACCAGGAAGATTGAAACCCAAACTCAAACCAGTAAAAAGCACTCAAATTGCTCAAATGAACCCCAACCAACAAAAGCATGAACCCAGGGACACCATAGATAACCCAGGAGGATTGTAACACCATATAAAATCAGCAACCCAACTCAAAATGTCTTGAACAATAACATATCCAACTTAAATTGAACCCAGGGCAAATATTGAAAATGTGCACTTCAAATATATGTATTCCATGTCACCTTTCTATCTCATATAGCTAAATTTTTATTAGATAGCTGAGATTGAGATTATTCTGAAGAAAAAATTCCAATGGAACAGTAACACCAATGAATTTCAGAGAATTTCAAAATTTTACCAACTTTGGATTTCTGGAGGTTTTCAAGAATTTTTTTTTTTGAGATTTTTTAGGCTTCAAAATTTCTGGTAACTTTAGAGATTTTTCAGACTGTGTCACTAAGCTTTTTTGAATGAGTTAGGTTGCCCTTTTTATAGCCAAATGCTTGGGCAACCCCTTTATTTTATTTTAACTATTAGTCCCTCTTTAAATTTTCAGATTTTACCTACTTGGTCCTTCATTTTCTGACTTATTTCCCTAGTCACTACACTAGAACTACTGAATTTTAGACTAAAGTCCCCTTCTAGAAGCATCTAAAGGATTCTAACATTGTTTCATATTTATAGATTACCTATACTACCCTTATTTTGTTCTAAAATTACCAGAACGAAACTGAACCCTATACTATCCTCTTAGTATACTAGAATTACCATTCTTTACTAAGCTAAGTTTTGAAATTGATTATTACTAGCTAACAACTATAACCAAACCATGACCAAATCTGAATTACTAAACAAAAAATTTAAAATCAAATCTGAATTCTCAAACCACTGGACCACCAGTTTAAACCAAAAGCTGAAATTAACATAATTAGAAGAAACGTGCAAAGCTACATAACATGCAATCCTGTCATTTGAGACAATCCAGATTAAACTAATTCTGATTCATACTACTATCAAATTATTAATTAAACATTGAACTAAGCTAACGATAACAGATGAAGGATCAGGAATTACCAACAACAATTAAAATATAAAAAAACACTTAAAAGTCTTGCCATAACCAAAACTGAAAATTGCTTCTAAAAAACAAAACACAATCAAGTTTACTAAGACGAATGCATAATCAGGACTTCTATAACTAAACACAGGAAGAATTTCTTTAAAAAAAAATTAAATAGCCATGTAAGATCAGAATCATTTGCAAAAAAAATAAACTAACCTAATGAGAAATACAACATTATAAACAAAATCAGGAATCAAGTCTAAAGGAACTTGTTACTCAAATGACTCAAAAAACTAAAGGGGATGAAACTTTCAATTTAAACTAAAATGAGAAATAAGGCAATACCTAATTACTAAACAAGAAAAAAATAAAACAAAGACGAAAACAATAAAAATAAAAGTGAACTTACTGGTTGAGTCTTCAACTAAGCTTGACTGGTTTCGACTTGAATCCCCAAACGGAGTTACATGTTCGTTTTTTGTCAAAACGAACATGCAACTTTATTTGGAAACCCAAATATAGCTTCGAAAGTCTATCTCACCATTAGGTCAACTTTTAGTTTTAAAATGCGAAGAGTTACAGGGTTATTCGAAGGAAACCGGGCTCATTTTTGGGTAGGGGAGGCCAAGGGGAGTATGGGATGTGACTTTAGGATCCATTGGAGCTGGCGCCGCCGTGAACGGCGGAGCATCCGCTCCTTTGACGGAATGTTTGACACGTTTGGCCGGAATTCGGGGGGGTGATCTTAGGGGAGTTGGAAAGAGGAGAAGACGGGGATTATGGGGTATTAATTTTGATGGATTCGGGGTTACACTGCCGGTGTCGGGCAGTGGGGATATGGTGGTGTTTCACCGGAGGAGATTAGGGTTAGCTTTGGACATGGTACGACGTTTTCTGGCAGGGGAGGTGTTAAAAGACACTTATATAGTGTAACATCCCTCGCATCTCAATCATTTAATCAAGATTGATCAATGGCTTAGATTTCATTTGGCGTAAACGACGCCGTTTTAGACATGGCGTTCCCGACCGGGTGTGGGCTTTGGGTCTGGGTTGATTTGGCGGGTCTGGTGGTTTTTGGGTCAAGTTTGTTGCTAGAAATGGCCCAAATCATGGTCTTTGACAAAGATCCAAGTTATGTACATTTTCTCTATATATTTTTATTATAATTTTCAGATTCTAATAACAAAAATAAAAATAGCCAAAACATTTTTAACTTCTATAAAATAAACTAAATAAACTTCTAAAATAACCTAAATTCTAAATTTCAAAGAAAATTGAACAAATGTAAGACTAACAATTTTATTATTTTCAATATTAATTAACTAATAACCCAAAAGAAAAAATACAAAAATTAAGTTCTAAATGCAAACATGTCATTTTGTATTTTTATGAATTATATTTAATTAAAATGTGCAACATGCAAATAAATACAAAATTATGCAATTAATTCCTAAAATTTCAAATAATAAAAGGGAAAAATATAAATAAACACAAATCACGCAATTAATTTCTAAAAATTCAAATAGTAAAAAGGAAAATGCAAGTAAACACAAAATCACGTAATTAATTTCTAAAAATTTAAATAATAAAATAAATAAAAATAAATACAAAATCACATAATTTATTTCGAACGAGGCAAAAATCACTTATTCACACTGAGTTTCGAACTCAAGTCACGAGTACAAAACCGAGACACCTAACCATTACACCCGGCAACCGTTCAAGCGAAATTATCTTTATGTTTAAAGAATTTTAGCCAAGCGTCTGGGTGGCGTGCAACCCCACCTCCTCTTTGGACCCGGCCCTGTATAAGATCCAATGAAAAGAATGGAAATAGAATTGTCAAAGACCTATTCAAATATTGCGGCTTCTTTCCACATATTGACTAGATCGAGTCGGGAATAAAGGATGACTAGGTCGAGGTCGACCCACGAGTTCGTTTTGATTTTTTGAAGGGTCAATATTTCAAATGGCCTCCCAATTGATGCAAGCCAACGTACAAATTTCTAGATTTAAGGTTAGACGAAAGGCACTAATTTTTCTAAAATTATATGATATGTCAATTTTACACGTGTGACTTCCATATCATCATGATTAGGATAACTTATGTTACAGTTAAGCTTGTACCAGATGTATTACAGTCCAGCAAGTTGGGGTGTTCAAAACCGATTCGAAACCGAAACTTAATGACTTATTGGTAACGGCTTAACGGATGGGAAACGGATTAATTTTTTTTATTAACGGCTTATCGGATTGGGGACGGATTATTTAATTTTCTTAAGGAATACCCGTTAAACTGTTAAGAATATAAATATATATAAAATTTATTTTTATTTATATATATTAAATATAAAAAATTAAAATCATTGAAAGTTGAAAATGAATAACAAAATTAAACAAAGTTATAAATTGCATTATTTAGTGATGCAATGTGGATGTAGCTAAGTCTATTATGGTATTGTTCTTAAGTGATTTTGTTTGAGGCAGCGATACAAGTTCTAAGACAATAATGCTTTACAGAATCTTATGTAATTATTTCTACCTCCAATATTTTTCTGAGCTATGTTTGATTATAAAGTTGATATTGCAGCTTTTGATTCCATGACATGTTGAACTCTTTATATCTTGGCTATATGTAAATGCAGTGACGGCTTTGGGATAATTTTTACTGTTCCTTATAGTTATTTCATCAATTTGTTTTAGTTTCTTACGAAGAAATGTTACGCTGTTCATACAATTTACAAATGTCTTTTGCTTTTTAGACTTTTAGTATTGTACAAGTATTGTAATTCGGTATAACATTGTAGCAACAGTTTACAGCAGTAAGAAAAGTATAATCTTTTCGATAACCCACATAGGTATTAAACCGATAAACCGTCCGATAAGAGCTAACCCGATACCACCGCACGATATCTTATCGGGTGGCTAACGAATGAATACATTTAAAAGCCGATAACTGTTAAGCCAAATCATTAAGAATAAAAAGCCGCTCAATCCACCTGATAAACACCCCTACAAGCAAGCAAAATTTATTGCCCCTTCTAACAAATAAGGTGGTCGACTAGTCGTGATAAACCAGTATGAAATGATAGCGAAAACTGACTAATGACTTTCTCTCCCTTTTTTTAATTTTTGCAATTTTGATTTTTCAATACAAATTAGGTCTAATATTATTCTTCTATTAATAAATTTATTTTTTCTTTTCTCTTGTACCCTAATGGAGCTCAAACTTAAACATATGTGGAGTCCACTGATTTTACGTTGTACTTTTATTCGTGTTAAAGTGAGATACCTGACTAATTTACTAAATGAAATTTAACAATTCCGCATAGTATAGGTGCAATTTGGACCTTTTCCCCTTAAAACAATTAATTTAGGATTAAGTGAATTGTCCGTATTGAGAGGCATCCTCTATTTAACTTGACAAAATAATCCGTATTCCTCTTTTTCTAGCCATATGATTTATTTTAATTTTTAAATCATGCCTCCCATACAAAGTAAGGGAGTCCTTAATATGAGAATTTTGACAAGTGACAGCCAAATAGTCAAATGTAATTTTCATACTATAACTGTCTGAAATAATTAATTAACGCTAATAATAAACAGTTAATAAGAAACATGCCGGAGAAACTTTTATGATCCTCTGAGATATATGCAAATGTATGAATTGCAGCGGTATCAAAAGGGTGGATTGAGCCGTTTGTAGTTTTTCACGGATAATTGGAATCTCAATATTGTTAGTAAAATATTCTAGGTCCTCAGCAAAGAAAAACAAAAAAACAAATAATAATGGTAAATTAAATCACGAGGCTAAGAATCTTCATATTAATCAAAACTGATTTCGTGAATCACATGCAAAGACATAATGATTAAAGAGTACTCTTAATTCGCACAAAGGATTAGGTCAATGTTTATCACTGCTTGTTTGTTGATTAGTCTTTTCTCTGTCTTCAAATGATTGAGCAGATTTTACTCTAAGAAAAATACATATTGCTGTTTTTTTTTGTCAAAATAGTCAACTTCAGACTATATTAACTTGTTTTCTAAAAAATAATAACAATTAAATTTATACGCAGTTTAAAAGATATGTGGTTTAATTCAATACAAATAACATAGACTAATAAGTGACTGAGTTAAAGACAAATAAATGATCAAATGGTTAAGAGTTAGATTTGTCCCTCTACTATCACAAATAGGTCTTATTTATCATTTGTTTAAGTTTTTTATCAAAAATATCCATACCATTATACATTAGGGTCATATTTATACTTTAACGTTAAAAACACCATCCCTTCTTTTAAAATCCACTTTGTATCCCTTTATTGGACCAACTGACCCGCTCCATTTTTTAAAATTCAAACCCGACCGATCCCAGCAACAAAACTATACCCACTCATTGGTTTGACTTTAATTTTGTATTTTAAAAATCCGATCAAATTTAGTTTGGTTTTAGTTTTAATAAAAAATAATCGGAAAAATCGAACCAAACCAACTATAAAAGTCGTTATTTAAATTTATTATTACATAAGGTGTCACCATAAAAATGTAGAAATATATATATATATATATATATATATATATATATATATATATATATATATATTTATATATATAAAATAAATTCAAATAACTACTTTTATAATCGTTTTGGTTCAGTGTTTTCAGTTATTTTTTTATTAAAATCAAAACAAAACCAAATTTTATCGGAGTTTTAAAATGCAAAACCAAAATCAAACCAAACCAATGGATGGGTGTAGTTTTGTTGCTGGGATCAGGCGGGTCTGAATTTAAAAAATGGAGGGGGGCAAGTGGATTTTAAAAGAAGGGGTGGTGTTTTTAACGTATAACGGTAAATATGACCCGAATGTATAACGGTAGGGATATTTTTGATAGAAAACTTAGACAAAGGATAAATAAGACCTATTTATAGTAGTAGAGAGGCAAATCAGACCATTAACCGATGATCAAATCAATCGCAATGTACTCACCAAGCCTAATCTTAGACTGGACAGTGGAATTTGTCATCGATTGGACCCTTGGTGCTAGCTCGATTGCGAGTGAAGAAAAGAACAAATGAGCAATGCTTTTAATGATAGCTAGAAGATAAAAGTAAACTTTTATTGCTTTGATTTTGCGTGTTAGAATAAAGAAATATTTCCCTTAATATAATAGGGAAATTTCAGTCCAAGTGCAAGTCTAAGAAAAGTAACAATCCTCTTTTTCTAGTAAATGTTGACCTACAATTTATATTGAACGGATTCACGCCGTGATAGCGAGTAAGGGTGAATATTACGATCCTGTCCTCGCCATGCGTACCGTTCATTGCGTCCCCCAATACCAGAAGCTATGCTTGGCACGAGTCTGCCATTTTCCCGTGTTCGATATCAGAAACATTGTCCATTCCTCTCGGGTTTCGATACAAGGGGCTCCTTGGCTTGATTATGATCGCTTCGAGCTACGCTTGCCCTTTGTTCATTTATCCAGGAATCGGGAAACGCTTTGCCCCTAATTTCATCCGTACACAGATAGTTCTCTCTTCTCTTGGAGAGTAGATTTCTTCGAAGCAACAGGAAACGGTAAAATAACCCCCGATTCCTTTTTCTGTATGCTATTATTGAGTTGATAAGTTAGCAAAATCCCATCAATCACTTCGTTTTGACTTCGGACACGCGTCAACCACCGGTTGACCATCCTCGATTACGAAACGTCACACATTGATTTTATTTTCTCTATAAAAGCTACGACCCCTTTTTCACCTTTTTACTTTCCGATTCCAAAGTTACCTCACCTCGAATTTTTCACTTATTTCTAACCTCTTCAAAGTTTCATCCATTATTTTCCAAGTCTTCATATTTTTGTATAAAAAAATTCATACTCTTTCTTCAAATCTTCAAGTTAGACCTTCATACCTTCATCCCAAACTTTAAACCTTCATTCTTACCTTTAAACCTTCATCATTACCTTCAAACCTTCATATTTTTAGAATTTGATGGCAAAACCCCGACCATGGATGATGAGGTGGCCATTCCTGAGATGGACCCGGAGCCTTATTTGAAGAAACGTCTTCCTCGGGGTTGTTCCATTGAAAACGACTTTAATGTCGAGAAAGCCTCTAGTCAATAGGACTGAAGGGAGGGAGCATGGAGGTTCATATGCTCCGTTACCGGGGACATACTCCTGATAGTTGGGGAGGACTGCAACTAGGAGGGCAATGAACTGGTTGTCCCTGAGCCCAACGAAGGCATTACCTCTCACGTGGAGAGGTATTTAAGTGTTTACATTTACCCTTTCACCTTACCCCAATGGACCCTATAATTCTTGGCTTCTGCAAAAGGTATGAGGTTTGCTTTGGAAAGAATCATCCGTCCTTTTAGAGGATCGTAATCCTCCTCCTCCACTTCATCAACAACACGAAGCACCTCGGTTTACCCTCGACCACCTGCTTCATCTCTACTATCCCCGAGTCTTTCGATGGGGTTGATCAAGCTTGTTCGACGAGCAAGCAAAGCTCCATTCTCGAGCATCAACGAAGATCAAAATCAAAGTTGGCAAGGGAGGCCTCTTCCCATGGTGAATGGTGGGCGAATAGTGCAAGCTTTTACAGAGAAAGTGGGATGCCCGTTCCCATGGTGAGTCCTGCTCCTGAACAATTGTTTTCATGCTTAGCTTTTATTTCTGCTAAGTCAGCTTCTCTTTTACAGGTTTGCCCAAGAGCACTAAGCTTCGTCTATTGGATGAGGATGAGGCCTCGTCCTCTCTTGATAAACCTTCTGCTTTGGGAAAATCCGGAGTTCCTTCACAGGAGGAGAAGAAGAAGAAAAAGAGGAAATCCTCTAGCTCCCAGACGCCGCAGTGAAGAAGAAGAGAGTAATTGTCCAGGTCCCGAAAAGCAACAAAAAGAGTACCAAAGCCAGGGTACCGGACCGCGATTCTCTTTTCCAGCTTTGGGTTATTGCCTTGAGGACTACGATCTAGAATTTGTCACTCATGGGTCTACCATCAACGTAGGAGAACGGGCGACAATAAAAAAAGATGGTTGAGAGACCGATACCCCTCTAGATCGAGAGGCAGAAAGAGAATCGGAGGCCACAACCTCCCAAATGGTCACCCTTCCCTCGAAGGAAGTAGTTGGTGTCATTGACTTCATAGAGTTGCTATCCCACATAGAGTCCCTGTTCGGCGAGGCTCAAGCCGAAAAGGAGAAATCAAATGAGATGGCACATGGCGCAAATGAGTCCATCAACATGTTTTTCGACTTCATGGAAATGGGAGTGTTGGAGGATTATTTCGGGCTTGGCTACCCGGAGATCCTGAAAATGGATGTGTCTTTGGGAGTAGGCAAATCGAGCTCGAGCCCGAAGCTGGTGAGGTAGTTCCGTACTCCGAGTGTGGATCCCAACCATAAAAGAATGATTGTGCTTAATATCCTGGCAGACACCCCGGTGTTGTTAGCTCCGATAGGTGTGGCCAGTTATCATCACTGCTTGGTGATCGAAGAGGACCAGACAAAGATGAACAAAGTAGGCACATCAAGCCTCTTCAATGAGGCACACTAAACACTGAACTGGGTACCTTGTGCTTTTTGCAAATCTTGCTTAACTTCAACTTGTTCTAACGATCTTATCGTTCTTCTTTTCAGGCATCATCGCTCCACCATGAAAGCTTCCTTCGATCTCAAATGGAGGTCAGCCAACTCGAGTTCGCAGGCCTGAAATAAGGACATTTATAGGGTTCTCAGGGAACAAAAAGATGAGGCCCTTAAGGATCTCCCAATTCTTCGAGGTGAGCTAGAAAAAGCACAGAAGGAAGCCTCGTTTGTGAAATGGGAGCATGCCGATTTAGGCGAGTAAGTAAGGACATTTGAGGTTAAAAACGAGAGGCTACGCATGATGACTAACGACACAACCTCGCAGGTCTAAGAGAAATTATACTCGATTGACTAACTCTGGGCCAAGATGGATGAGATCAAAACTACGGTCGAGGCGTTGAGGGGCTGGATGGGTTTGCCGACTTCAGAAAAAGAGTCTACAAAAGAGGAGTCAGCATCGGGCAATGACAAGCTCCGGGTGGAAAAGTAGAAAGCCAATAAGTGGTATGAGCTAAACTACAAACTCCAGGCATAACTGGCTTCAGCCGCCTTAGAACGGGACGACCTTAGTCAGGAATACACTACTGATGTCCAAATTAGAGGCAACCTCGATTGATTCTTCCAAGGTTGAAGAAATGTTGGCCTTGAATAAAGCCAATATTATGGTAGATGAGGACTGTTTAAGAACAAAGACCGAGTATGTAAAGAGGTTGTTTCAGAGAGAGACCCTCGAAGAGGTTCACGCCTGAGGATTTGACCTGTTGGTTGTGATGAATAAGCCAAGAGTCTTGAGGCCTAGGCAAAGGAACTTTATGATCCCGACAATCCTAAAGGTTCTGATCGTTCCGGTGTCGAGTCAAGCTCCAGTGAAGATCAGGCGGCGATGCCTTAGCTCTTTTCTGTTCCCTTTATGTACTTTTTCTTTCTTGTTTATTTTGAGGCCATTTTATCGTGCCTTTGTAAATGTTTTCATAAATATATATAAAATTTTCCCTTTGGAAACACTGTGTTTTTTACTTTCCAACATCTCTTTGCAATGTTTATTTATGTTTCATCCCAAATGCCTTAGAATAAAATCAAATGTAATCTGGACCATCTGTTCCCCGAAAATCCGAATAGGGTCTGAATTTGATTGTAACTCCAGATTGATCATGGCTTCCAATTTTTAATAAAAACCAAAGGCCTTTAAGAAACTTAAGTGTTTCCGTCATATATCACGATATTATTCTGAGGGTAACCCTTTAATTAATTATACGTAAGGCCATACTTTCTGAGAACGTAGTTCTGACATCTCTAAACCGTTTCATGGAGGCCATCGCCTTTCATGTTTTGATCCTACCTAATAGGCTTGGTACCTCTAGGATTCAATATCTCGAGCTATTCGATTTTTATTTGGAAGAAAATCCTTGAGTAGGTGTAGCCTGTGGGCTTTCGATTGTGAAACATCGATGAGGCAAAATGTGTAGTAATAAAATATAAAAATGGAAAGATTTCCTTCATTATCTTATATGTAGAGTACATTATTAGAGGCGCATAAGTCTTGTGGCATGGCTAAGGGCGTTACATAGGTGCGCTTCGTTTGACTAATTGACTCTTACAACAAATCCCAACTATCAAGACTTGGATTTTAATGTCAAGTGATTGCACCTTCTACAGATTTTAACCTAGGGGTAATTGTGCCTAGTATTTGAGGCCGAACTTATGATGAGGAAACGAATACTGTTGGTTTGGTACAAATGATCAACAACTTCGGTTTATGTCCAATTTTTAAAACTAAGGTAGCACATTATACTGTTATCTCATTAAAAACCTTGCCGAAAAACCCACTTTGGGGAAAAAATGATTCAATAGAAAAAGAGTACAACACATGCTTTTATACCTAATAGTCAATTTTCCCTTGCTTGAGTACCTGCATAAATCGGCTCATAATATAACAAAATTAAAAAAGGAATCGAGCTTGTACCTTAGTCATAGTACCGCTTTAAGTACGCCATGTTCCAGTTGTTGGATAGTTGTACACCATTTTCAGACTTAAGTTTATACGAGCCTTTCCCAATTATTTAGGCAATTCTATATGATTCTTTGTAATTCGCGCCCAATTTCCTATCGTTTAGGTTCTCAGTGTGTAGTGTTACTTCTCTCAACACCAAGTCCCTGACTTGAAGATGTCAAATTTTGTCTTTTTGATTGTAGTACCTCCCTACTCGCTTCTTCTAAGTAGTCAATTGGACCAGTGCGGCTTCCTACCTTTCGTTCAGTAATTACAAGCTCGTGGTCATGGCTTCACGTTTGATATTTCGGTAGCATACTTGAACTTGAGGCTCAGTTTCCCTACCTTGACCGGTATTAAGGCTTTTCCTTCATAGACTAGAGAGAACGTGGTCGCCGTGATACTTGACTTTGAATTTGTGCAGTATGCCCACAAGACTTCAGGCAATATTTCTTCCTATTTTCGTTTCTAATCGATCAATATCGTTTTCATGTTTTGGAGTATACAGTCGTTGTCGACTCATCTTGCCTATTCCCATTTGTAAGGTGTTGATAATATCTTATTGATTTTGGGGTCTTCGAAAAACTTACATACGTTGCTGACGACAAATTATTTTTCGTTGTCGCAAACGATCTCGACTGATATCCCAAATAGACATACTATGTGATTGTAGATGAAGTCGATGACTTCTTTCTCCCGGACCTTATTGAACGCTTGAGCCTCAACCCATTTGGAAAAATAATCGGCCACGGGCAAGAATGGACCGGCGATAACCATCCCCAATTGCATAAAATCTATGCGATAGGATTGGTTAAACATCTCTCCCGTTCGATGAATCATCCGGGTGTATCTTTGACACTCGTTTCATTTTGGTGCGAAGCCTTTTGCATCCTTATCCCTTTCATTCCAGTTGGAACCGACTTTGATTAGCTTACGAACTAAGGATTCTTCCCCCGGGTGGTTCCGCAGGTAACCTCGTGGACCTCGCTCATGGCGTATTCAATCTCTCCTGGACCTAAGAACTTGTCCAATCGGCCAAAGAAGGATCTTCTGAAGAATTTCCCTTCGACTAAGCTAAACATGGAAGCTTTGATGCGCAGGGCTTTTGATTCTTTGGCATTCGTCTGCAATTTTTCTGTGTTTAGGTAGTCTATATATTTGTTTCTCCAATCCAAAGTCAAACTTGTCGAGTTTACTTCGGCATGACCCTCTTCTACCACCGAGTTCATCAGTTGTATCATTACCTCTAAGTGGAATTCATTGGAGTTGACAGATGACCCCAAGTTGGCCAATGCATCACCCTCGCTATTCTGATCCTTAAGTACGTGCTGCAGAGTCCATTACTTGAATTGGTGTAGGGTCACCTACAATTTGTCCAAGTACCTCTGTATTTGTTCCTCTTTTACTTAGAATGTTCTATTGACTTGATTTACGACGAGGAGGGAGTCACATTTGGCTTCGATCACTCAGGCCCCGAGTATCTTAGAAGTTATAGACCAACAATCATAGCTTCATATTTAGCTTCATTTTTAGTCAATTTTACATTTCTAATGGACTTTCTAATTATGTTACATGCAGGTGGTTTTAATACAATACCATGCCTAGATCCTTTCGTGTTGGAGGCACCGTCTGTGAATAGGATCTATATCCTCGAGCCAACCCCGAGGTAATCAACAACACTCTTTTGACCTTGGGTATCAAGTCTAATCTAAAGTGAGCCACAAAATCTGCCAAAATCTAAGATTTTATGGGAGTCCGAGGTCTGTATTCGATATCGTACCCGCTAGTATCTACCGTGTATTTGGCTAGCTGGCCTGAGATCTCGGACTATGCATGACATTTCTAAGCGGGTAAGAGGTTACGATACGTATGGGGTGGCATTGAAAGTATGATTTTAGTTTCCTAGAAACGCTTAGCAAGGCGAGCGCTAATTTTTCTATGTGAGGGTACATTGTTTCAGCATCACCTAGGGTTATACTAATATAATAAATAGTAAATTTTGTACCTTCTTTTTCCTGGAAAAAGACTCCACTTACTGCCACCTCGAAAACGCCAAGTAGAGGTGTATCTGTTCGTCTACTTTCAGAGCGTACGACAAAAGAGGGCTCGATAGGTATCTCTTGAGTTCTTCCAAAGCTTGCTTGTATTTCAGGGTCCAAGAAAAATCATTCCTCTTTTTCAATAGTAAAAAGAACCGATAACTCTTATCCGATAATCTCGAGATTAACTGGCACAACGTGGCTATCTGCCATTAGTCTTTGAACTTGCTTGACATTGTCGACTATGGTGATGTTCTCTATGGATTTTATTTTGTCGAGGTTAATCTTTATCCCCGATTAGATACCATAAATCCGAGAAACTTACCCGAGCCGACCCTAAATGCACATTTCTCTAGTTTACTAGGCGTTGGTATGTGGCACCGACATTCTTTAATCCAAATGGTATTATGTTATAGCAGTAGGTACCAAACTTGGTTATGAAAAAAGTCGTTTCTTGATCGTCTGGGTCTATCTGAATTTTGTTGTATTCAGAGTAGGCATCGAGAAAATTGAGTATCTCGTATGCGGCTGTCATGTCGATCATTTGATCAATGTTAGGCAAAGGGAAAGAATAATTCGGACATCCCTTATTTAGATCCTTATAATCTACAGACATCCTCAATTTATTTCCTTTTTAGGTACTACCACTACGTTAGCTAAGTAATCTGGGAATTTAACTTCCCGGATGAAACCTATTTTCAGAAGTTTGGATACCTCGTCCTTGATTAACGCGTGTTTGATCATGTATTGTGGCATTCCATTCTTCTTAATCATATGAAACATTGGATCATTACTCAACTTGTGACTAGTTACCTCTGATGGGTTTCCTGTCATGTCAAGATGGGATTAGGAAAAACCATTGGTGTTAGCTTTAACTAAATCAATAAGTTTTTTTCGAGCTCGGGAGTTAACCCCGTACCTAGGTATACCTTTCAATCCGATAGGTGCTCGATCAATATAACTTGCTTCAACTTCTCAATTATTTATATTATGGAATTGTTATCATTAGGTGCTATGAATGATCTTGGGACACTTAAACACCATCCTCTCTATGCTCCTTATGTTTTTCTGGCTTGACTGAAATCGGTGTTATTGATTGATATTTAGCTACCTTTTTTGGTTGATTCTGCGCTTTTTGAAGTCACGGGCACCGGGATCACTTCATCGACGATGAACATTTCCCTTACGGTCGACCATTCTCTGCAGGCTGTTTTGACTCCTCCTATTGTGTGAAACTTCAGCGCCTGGTGTAAGGTAGAAGGCATCGCGCTCGTATCGTGGACCCACAGCCATCCAAACAAAGCATTGTTCCTCATACCCTTCGATCACATGGAATTTTGTTTCTTGGGTGGTCCCAGCAGTGTTTACCGATAAGGTTATCTAACCTTTTATGGTCTCACATATCATATTGAATCCATTCAATACCTAGACTGCTAGTACGATTTGATCCAGTAAGCTCAGTTTCTCTACAACCCTCGATCTGATAATGCTGGACGATCTACCTGGATCAATCAACACACGCTTAACCCGAGATTTATTGATTAGTACAAATATTACTAGTGCATCATTTTGAGGGTGTACGATGCCCTCAACGTCTTCATCGCTAAATGAGATAGTTCCTCCCAAGATGTAATCTTGGGTGCGTTTATCCCTCTAATAAACACTTTAGTGCATTTTATCATCGTCCCTTGGGGGATATCGACTCCCCCAATGATCATGTTGATTACGTTTTGAGGCTCTTCTTGTTCGACCTGTTTGTCGGCGTCCTTGTTTCAGAAGTGGTTTTTGGCTCGCTTGCTTTGGAATTCTCGAATGTTCCCATTAGTGTTCTTTTAATTGTCAACAATCTTCTGTTGGACGATTGTCAGTAGTGTGGTACTTTGACATCAAGTTAGGATCTCTCTGGGCAGGTCGAATTGCAATGATCGGGGCCACTTGGTCTCTTTGATGCAACCTATGGCTGACACTATGCTTGCATCATCCACGTTAATATTAAACTCCAATAGTTTTGGCGCTTCCCTCCTCCCCAGTCACCTATCAAACCATCTCTTGCTCATCAGGTCCTAGCTGTTTAGTCCTCAATCACTTCTCTTCTAATTTATTGTCAGGTGGCACCCAGATCCGTTCCCCCTATTATTCGCATTGTATGGCTAATACTGATCTCGAACGGGCATTGGCTCCTGATCAATGGCTCTCTTAGATCTTTCATCGATTATGATGGGGTAAACAGAACCATAAGAGGCCCCGAGTTGGTCATCTTCGACTGGTATTTATTGTGGATGTTGGGCCAGGCCAATGTTGGGTGCTCTACCAAATTTTGTTTTAGCTTTTGAGAGGCCATGGAACAGTGGGGCTTGAGCCCGTGAGTGAATGCTTGAATGGCCCAATCATCCACAACTGGTGGCAGATCTATTTTTTCCATTTGGAATCTCGATACAAACTCCCTGAGCATCTCTTTATCCCTCTGTTTGACCTTGAAAAGACCCGACTTTTTGGTCTCGACCTTAATGGCTCCGGCATGGGTTTTCACGAAAGCATTTGCGAGCACATCAAAATAGTCAATAAAATTTGGAGGCATGTTGTGATACCATATTATTACTCCATTGGACAAAGTTTCCCAGAACATTTTCAGCAACACCGACTTGATTTCGTCATCTTCCAAGTCGTTCCCTTTGATTGCGCATGTATAGGAGGTTACATGCTCATTTAGATTCGTGGTCCCATTATACTTGAGAATGTCGGGCATTCAAAACCTCTTTGGGATTGGCTTCGGTGCCGTGCTTGGGGGGAAGGGAATTCTGAATAAACTTTTTGGAGTCATGTCCCTTTCAATATCGGAGGTGCTCCCGGGATCTAATCGACCTTGAAGTTATATGTTTCCACATTTTTGTCATCTTCCAAGTTATAACTCAACCCGTTTTGTTAAAAGCATTACTCAGCTGTTTTGTTTAGTCTAAGACCGGGCTTGGTAACTCAACCCTCGGTGCAATCTCGGTAGCGCGTAAAGAAAAGAACATCTGATTAATGCTTTTAACAATAACTAGAAGACAAAACTAAACATTTATTACTTTAATTTGGGTGAAACAATATGTCAGAATAAAGAAAATATTCTCCTTCATATAGTAGAAGAATTTAAGTCCTAGAAAAAGTTTTGAAAAGGTAAAAATCTTTTTTTTCCGGCAAAGGTTGATCTACGGTTGATATTGAACGAAATTTCCGCTGTAATGGCCGGATAAGGGCGAATATTACATCCCTATGGTCGTCATACGTAATAGTTTACCGCATCCCTCAAGGTCAGAAACTATTCTTGGCCTGCATTTGTCATTTTACGGTGTTCGATCTCAAATATATGATTCATTTGTCCCGAGTTTCGATACGAGGAGCTCCTGGGCCTTAATTATAATTGCTTCGATCTGCGCTTGAGGGAATTGGAAAAAGTTTTGCCCCCAATTTCACCCGTACACAGAACTAAAACAGGAAAAGAAAGAATACATTACCATACCTTGCTACTGTATACCTTTGTACTATTCTCATAATTCGCTAACAAAGGTTTTTCTTCCTTCACGTAGTCAACAATAGAGTAGAAAATAATCTATTGTTTTCAGAAATAAAGTTTGTTTGGATATGGTGCGGCCTAACATATAATTAAGGCAAAATACCTTAAATTATTTTTAAACTTGATTCAAATTATTATAATTATTTCTTAATTATATTTGGTCTTAATTACCCCATTCAACTTGGTATTTTAGGGTCATTAACCCTCTAGATGCTGATGTGGCAGAAAGTGCGAGTGCACTAGCTTGCCATGTGAATTTTTCTTTCTATGTGGTATTTTTCTAAAAATAAAATAATTTTTTACCTTTGTAAGAATATTACTTTTTTAGTTACTTTTTTTGATTAAAATTTATTATCAAACTTGAATATAACAACATTATTTAGGTTAAATACTTTTTTGCTAAACTAATAAAGTTTTAGTTGATCTTTTTTTTGAATTCGACTTGAGAATAAAAATTTATACAAATAAAATTAATAGTCAAGACATCTAAAAATTTATAAAAAATACATAGTTGAATTAAATAGTCATTGCATCAAAATAAGAAATAAAAAGAGTGTAATTGCACTTGTAATTTCTTGCAATTGTACACTTTTTTATTTCTTCTTTGCAATGACTATTTCTTTCAACGGCGTATTTTTACTTTTTTAGGTAAAATTTATTATAAAAATAAAAATAAGAGAATTGTAATTTAGAGCAATATAAGAAATTATAGCCAAACTAATTAATTTCAAACGATGTATTTTTTATAACTATTTAGATGCTTTGATTATTTATTTCAATTTTATATATCTTTATTTTCAGGTCAATTTAAAAGAAGATTAACTATTTTTTTATTTTTGGCTAAATACAAATATTTAGCCTAAATAATGCAGTTCTATTCAAGTTTTATTATAAATTGTATTAAAATAATATTCCTAAAAAGGAAAAAGAAATATATTTTATTTTCCAAAAAAATGCCACATAGACAGAAAAATCTATGTGGCAGGTGAATGCACAAATACTTTTTGTCACATCAGCTTCTAGGAGATAATGACTCTCAAAAGACTAAGTTGAAAGGGTAATTAAAGAACACTAATAGTTTAAACTAAATTTAAAGGTGGTTTAAGATATTTTATCTATAATTAACTTTTTTTCCTTCACCAATTTTTATTCTGTCATGTATGTAATCAAACCATAATGATACGATTCTAACGCACAATATATATTATTGTCATTTCAATGAACATTATTTAAAATTTTAAATGACTCGAGCTAATCAATAATGCTGTCAGAATTCTGTTGACAAAGATCGAAGGAAGGCAAACAATGTTATGTCATCTACCAATAATATTCTAGAAAGCTAACAATTTTAATATTGTGGAATTCATTATTAGCTCTTGGCGGGAATCTGTCCATAAAACTTGTTCTAATCATGATTTGAAGTCACCTTTCTTGTCCTTTTCATTTATTTATTAGAATATTAAATGTTATATGAAACGATAGCACATAGTCGACCTTATTATGAACTTTTTAACTAAGACGCTTCAACAAATGATGCGTGCTGAGATAGGTGATTATCTTATTTAAAAATTTAAGCTGTTAGACTCATTTCAATTTAGTTAATTGTCATTTCAATACTTCGATCTACAATTGAAAAGGAGTTCAACGCATTGCACATAATTCTATTATTTCACTTGTTGCATCTCATCAGAATAAATATCTGTTAAGTGGTAACTGCTTGCCAAGTTTAACAAATAAGAAAAAATCATCTAGGTTTGAATAATATGTCCCTATAGTAATTATATAGGGTAAAATATAATATGTAGGTGGCCATTTTAAAAAATGACACATAAAATCGAAAGTAATTTAATTTTGTTTGGTACTAGGAGGAATAACACTCGTAAAGAAGCAATAAATACCTTCCGTCTAGTGGTATTAATGAAGAATATTTCATAACATTGAGTGCACTGTCTGTTACAAAATTTCTGTCATTTATGTTCACTATTACATCTTCATCAATAATCCTCATAATTAACTTTAAAGAAGGGCACGATCCTAGGACCTTGTTCCCTAAACGTAGTTATAAATAGTGAGCTCTATTATCATTACGAAGGACACAAATTTTCCGGTGAACTGATACCACAATCTATTCAAAGATCTATATAATTTCATCTTCTTGTTTTTTGTTCTTATTACTATTGTGCTCTCAGGCCTCGCTACCAGAATAATTGTTTTTGCTTTTTCATCTTCATATCAAGGCTATGTGTTACATATTTTTTTAATTACTTTATTATTTCAGGATCGAATTAATTCACTTGTCTAGAATCCACGAATAAATTCAACTATAATATTTTACAGGTAAACAGTTTGGCGTCCACCGTTGGACCTAGATTGTCGTGTAATTAAGTTGATCCTTGTCTTTTTTACTAATATATTTTGATTATTTATCTTAGAAAAAATCATAAGAAATGGTAGATAATGATGTTAATAACACACAATCTAGAGGTTCGTGGAGACCAGCTTCATTTCAAGGATTCAATCAGTGACACCCATAATTAGGGGAATAATGCAACGCCGGTCCACGACAGGCGATACCCGCAAGATCTTCGGGAGGCAACTCCCAATGATGCTGAACAAGTTGTTGATGCGGTAAGGTTCCTACAAGAGCAACAAGCGATTATTCTAGGCCACCTCACGCGGCAGGATAAGGTTATGATGAGTTGAAGGGCGTTGTCGGGGGCTTCCAATAATGCGAATATGCCAAATCTAGTTCTTCCCGGTGCTCCAGAAAATCAAACAACGCATAAGATCTATATCAACACCATGGGGGGCGATGTTGGTCCCGATGGAGTTGGGGGGAGTGGTTCCGTCCCCAATAATGAAAATGATCCCTTCAATAATGATATTTTACGGGTTTATGAGAGAACTAAACACCTGTATAGACCAAATCTCTGGCGCACCTTCGATGCTGAAAGGACCAGACTTAAAGAAGTATAATCAGTTGTCGTACAAACCAAGCGCGACACTAGAATTAACTCGAAAACAATTTAAAATGCCCGACATGCCAAAGTAGGATGGGACTTCAAACCTTCAAGAGAATATTACCACCTATACAACGGCATTAAAAGGTAATGATTTAGCTCATCACGAGATTAAATTTGTTTGGTTGAAGATATTTGGAGAGGTTCTTACAAGGGGAACCTTGACATGGTATTCACTATTACCTAAGCATTCAATAGATTTCTTTGAGATACTCGCGGATTCTTTTATTAAGTTCAAGCCGGTGCTAGAAAGGTGAAATCCTGAAAGGTCGACATATTCAAAATTGCACAAGGAGAATCTGAGTTGCTGCATGAGTTCATTACCCGATTTCAAAAGGAGAGAATTTTTCTCCCGGCTATTCCGGACGAATGGATGGCTGAAGCATTCACCAAGGGACTGGATCTTAGCAGTTCAGATGCTTCCTAAAACTGAAGGAAAGCTTGCTCGAGTTCTTGGAAATGATTTGGGCTTGACGTCCACAGTGGGTATGAGTCGAAGATAAGGATTGAAGATGATCAGGTTGGTTTTCCATCATCAGAAAAGGGACGGGAGAAGAACAAAGAAAAAATCAACAGATGACTTTGACATGGGCAGATGGTCTTCGAGGGGCCAATTTTTTCCCTACAAACAGATCGAAGGTCGCGGCAAAGGTTTCTTGTCAGTGGATAAATTCGCTAACGACAATGGGTCTGATCGCGGTTAGAACCATAGATCATTGTAGGACAAGGAAATGTCAGGTACACGGGATCCTTCTTACCCCAGGATATCATAGTGCAATTTCAATGTAAGCATAGTAGAATTGGTATATTCTTTGAGAAACATCAAACAAGTACAGTTTTAATGAAATCTATTCCCAGCTATAGGGATATTTATGGCGTGAATACCATAGAACGAATGGACACCAGACTGGGGACTTCCAAAATCTCCAGGAAGAAACGGTGACACTATTGAAGAATGGTCATCTCATCGAATTCTTGAGTGATCGGGCTAAGATCAACTCTGGTTGCAACCGGGACAACGCGGAACCCTCAAAAGTAGGGGAAGATCCTCCGTGAAATGATATCATCTTTGGGGGCAACGAGATCAATGAGGTCATCTTCTCGGTAGCAAATAAGATGAAAGTATCGATAACCTATAGCAAGAGACTCTAGGAAGTTGCCGAAGATGAAATCACTTTCACGGAGGAAGATGCAGACGGATTGTTTTTATCGCACTATGATGCACTAGTAATTTCTTTGAATTTACTAGACTTTAAAATTAAATGTGTTCTAGTAGATCAGGAAGTTCAACCAATATCATACAATTGAGAGTATCGGGGCAAGCGTAACTTACCGAAATTATCATTCCACCACAAAACTCCTCACTGGATTCAACCTCACGAGCATGACAACTCGTGGAGAGATTTTATTTCCCACGAACATTGAAGGGATGATGAAAACGACTTTTGAAATGGTAGATGGTGATATGGAATATTATATTATCCTAGGAAGACCATGGTTGCACAAGATGAGAGTTGCACTATTAATGTATCATTAGTTGCTGCGATTTCCAATGCCTTAAGAAGTTAAACAGATAAGGGGAGACCAACCAAAAGTAAGGGAGATGAATGCGATTTCGGTCTCCAATAGAAAAGGAAAGGAACATGCGGCATAGCAACTACTGGAACTTGGCCCACTCCCAAATCAAATAAAGCTAGCCCAGGGTTAGAGACATCAGAATCCTATCAAGTGCCAATGTATTTCCAGGTACCAGAAGAGACAAATGTTAAAAATCCATGGCAGAAGAGCTCAAGAAAGTTGTATTGTTCGAAGAATTTCTAAATGACACAAATCCACGTTAAACAGTCTGGCTTTATTAAATTTCTTAAATCTAATGCCGATTGTTTTACGTGGTCACGTGCGGATATGACAGGCCCAATAGAGGTAGTCATCAAGTTAAGTTTGGATCCCAAAATACCTTGGGTATGACAAAAGAAATTCCCTATTATAGAGGCCAAGAAAAAATTTGTCAATGAAGAGGTAACTCGTTTACTTGATATCGGTTCGATGCTAGAGTACAGCTTCCATACTGGCTAGCTAATGTAGTCGTAGTTCCTTAGAAGAACAATAAAATTTACATGTGTGTAGATAATAAATACTTGAATACGGCATGCTAGAAAGAATTGTTCCCACTACCAAACATTGATCAAATGATCGATGTGACAACCAGGCACAAGTTAATGAGTTTCCTTGATGCTTATTTTGGGTGCAAGAAAATTAGGATGAACCTGGTACACTTCAGGAAAAGACTTCATTCATCGTGAATTTCGGCACCTATTGCTATAATGTGATGCCCTTCGGGTTGAAGATTGTCGGAGCCATTTATGAGCAACGCGTATACAAGATGTTTGAAAAATAAATAGGGAAAACTATAGAAGTTTATATAGACCATATGCTCGTTAAGACTTTGAACGCAGGATATCACCTTAAGCATCTACAAGAAACTTTAGACATCCTATGAAATTACAATATGAAGCTTAATCCCGAGAATACGCATTCAGGGTCAGCTTTGGAAAGTTTCTGTTAGTTTTGGGATCACAAAGGGGGATTGAGGTAAATCCGAATAAGATCAAGGTCATCAAAGACATCCCGGACATTGCCAAGCGTTAGAGAAATCTAAAGGCTCACAGGAAGATTGGTAGCTTTTTGAAGAGGTTCATATCCTGGTCATCAGAAAAATGTCACCATATTTTCGGACTACTCGTAAAGAAAAACAACTTCGAATGGACCTTGGAGTGCCAGTAGGATTTGAGAGATTTGAAAATATATTTGTCATGTCCTTTGTTACTTTCTAAACCAAAGGAAGGTGAAACATTGTTGGTCTACCTCACAGTCTCGGAAGTAGCGGTAAATGCAGTTATAGTATGTGATAACGAAGGTATGCAGTCTCCTATTTATTATATTAGTAAAATTTTAAGGGAGTAGAAACTCGCCACACACATTTGGAGAAACTAACTTAGCTCTCGTAGTCGTCGCTCAAAAGCTGAGGCTCTACTTTCAACGTCACCCTATTGCCGTGGTGACCACTTTTCCTCGAAGGAACATCCTTCAAAAACCTGAGCTCTTGGGTAGGTTGGAAAAATGGGCCATCAAAATGAGTAAGTTCGACATAGAATATAAACCAAGGACTGCGATTAAGTCACAAGTCTTAGCCGACTTTATGGCCGATTTCAATGCAAGATTGCTGCCTCTATTAATCAAAGAGGCAGTAATTGTGTAATAATTGATATCTAGGGTTTAGACCTTATTTATGGACAGAGCCTATAACATAAAAAGGTCTAGCCTTGAGGTAGTATTAATCACTCCTTCGGGAGAAATACTAAGGCAGGCCATCAGAATGTCCCCTTTAACTAACAATGAAGCAGAGTATGAGACTTTGATTGCATGACTCGAACTGTCCCAGGGACTAGATTCCGAGGTCATATAAATCAAATGCAACTCATAGCTGGTGGTAAATCAGATCTATAGGATCTTCGAAACCAAAGAGGCGCGCATGCAACAATATATGGTAAAGATTCCAGCTCTGCTGGCTCAATTTTGGGAGTGGTCGATTACTCATATCTTGAGGGAAGAAAATGCAGACACATACATATTGGCTAACCTTATTCATCCACAGAAATGAAAGGATCGGAGTACGAGACCATAGAACAACTAATGCACTCGGTCCTAGATGCAGATAACTCTTATGGGGGTAAATATGACTAATTTGGTATGGGACTATAGGAATGAGATCATCGATTATCTCGAGCATGGGAAGCTACCAAAGACTCAAAGGCATCCCGGGCGCTGCACACCAAAGCAGACGATATTGCTTCAAAAGAGGACAATTGTATAGAAAATCTTTCCAGGGCTCGATGCTTGGGGCTTCTGAATCTAATTATTTTATACGAGAAGTCTACGAATGGATATGTGGAAACCATTCAGGCGCAGATTCCTTAGTGCTACAATAGGTAGGGGCATGATATTATTGACCCTGCATGGCACATGAAACCAAAGACTTTGTACAACTATGCGATAAGTTCCAATGCTATGTACCGCTAGTACATCAACCGGTAGAACTAATGCATTCTATTCTATCTCTTTGTCCGTTCATAAAATATGGGATGGACATTATCAGACCACCCCCATCGTATTTCGATAAGGTAGATTTCTTTTAATTTTGACTGGCTATTTGTCTACGTTGGTGGTAGCAAGTCATTATCTGAAAATCAGCGAATGTGAGGTAGTGGATTTCTTGTGGGAAAATATAATTTGTAGGTTCTGAATACCAAAAGAGATACATGCAATAATGGGCCGCAATTTATCAGTGCAAAAATCTCAAAGTTCCTCGAACATTTGAAAGTAAAGAGGATCATATATTCACCTTACTATCCGAGCAAAAATGGTCAAACAAAGTCAACGAACAAAGTGATTATACAGATCCTCAAGAAAAGGTTGGAATCGGCTAAAGGTAAATGGCCCGAGGATCAAATCGGAGTTTTATAGGCATACCAAACAACGAACAAATCAAGCACATGAGAAACTCCTTTTTCACTTGTGTACTGAGCATAAGCCTTAATTACAGTGGAAATAGGGGAACCAACCTTGAGATATTTCCAAGTAAATGAAGAGTCAAACAATGAAGCAATGTTATTCAACTTAGAGCTACTCGCTAAGCACAGGGACTTGGCGCATATAAGAATGGCAGCGTAAAAGCAGAGAATGGAATGATATTATAATTGAAGAGCCAATATCCGTTATTTCAAAGTAGGAGACTTGGTCCTAAGGAAAGTAACTTAAAAACTCGGGAGCTCAATGTAGGAAAGCTACTCACCGAGTTTCAGCTATAATCGGGAAGGGTTCATATGAATTGGAGAATCAAAATGGAGAAAGTTGCCCAGCAACATGAATGTGGCACATCTTAAAAGATATTATTGCTGATGAACATCACCTGAATTGGAAGTATGTGCTGCATTGTTTTCTCCTTCGTCCAATTTGTCCCAATTGGGTTTATCTGGCAAGGGTTTTAACCAAGAAGTAACAAAAATCATACTACAAAGAAAGTTTCAAAGGCAGCAATAATACCTTTAATAACAAGGCACACTAGCAATGAACCACGTGGACGGTTAGACAATCTTTCGCTCGATAGCAAAATTCCTACTGGAAAATTAACTTTGCTATCGGATAAAGGTTACCCGACCATTCGCAAGTACAAGCTACTAAAGGATTGTTAGATATTTCTTTGCTCGATAGCATAAATAACTAAGGGGAAGTCAAGTCTAATACCGAGCATAAGATTGTCAAGCAATTCATTAGTGGACTCCCTTAAGGTGCAAGATTTCCAGTATTCCAATTTGCATTTTTTGTAGTAGAACACTTGGGGGATGATATGAGGATACGACAACAATGACCATGTCAAACGATAAGCGAAAACTGGAAGCATAGTTGTATCATCAAGACCGAGGACTACATAGCTAGCTCCGTTGAAATACGTTGTACAAGTTAGCAACAAGTAATGGTAATTTCTTTTTTTAGCATGACAAATGCTTATGTACTTTTTGAAAATGAAAAGAATAAAATGAATTCCTTTTATTTCTATCTCGTTTCTTGTCTAAACGATAAATTAACTTTATCATTTGAAAGAAAACAAGTACTCTAAACGTTAGTGCTGTAATGAACAGGAGATGTCCTCTTCAAGAGCACCATAAATATAAGAGAGCCCTCTCTAATGAAAATTCTCATATTAAAGGGTTGATTACGTACGAGTTTGTGCCCGAAATACAGAAGCCTTTAAGGGGGATGCACCTATGACCTTGCATAATCAGATGCAAACATTAAAACTTGCACAAACACTTAAGCAAAAAAATAATGAAAGGCTAAAACTCGTAACAAAATAATGCAAAAGAACTCATGCAATACTTAATCAAAATTTACAATAATTATGCTGAAATAGCACAAGTAGAAAAATTGTAAAAGAAAGGAAATGCTAAATTGTTGCCGCTCTTGCACTCGGAGGAAGAGAAGTGTCCGCGCCCTCGGGGGAAGTAGGTAGATTCACTGATAGCCAACATTTTAGCCTTCAACAGTTTGGCTCTCAACATCATCACCTTTCGGTTCCTCTTTAGTTCCCGAGAATTCAGAACCAGAGGCATCAGGCTTTATTGGGAGACCATTTTTAGCAGCTAACTCAAGCTCACGGGCCTTAGCAATTTTATCATCAAAGTCAATGATATCGGCTTTGGCCTCTTCCAAGATTTTTTTCCTTATGCTATGCGTAGCGTAAGTTTTCTCAATAAAGAGGGAAGATGCTCAGTGCTCAAGTTCTTCTTTGAGTTAGGTCACCTTGGACAAAAAGGTTTTCCCAAGCGGATCTAATGGACTTGAGGCTAACGTCAAGGTTTCAGATAGTAGACCTAAAAATTCTATTGCGCTCAGAGGCAGCTCGTGGTCGGATGCAACAAGAACAACATTATGAACTTCAACCTTTTTGGCCTTAGCCTCTTCAAATTGAACCCTCAGTTTGGTGATATCTTGGCTAAGGGTCTCCATTTCTTGCTTGCTTTAAACGATTCTCCAATACAACGTCCTCTGTGGCTTTGGCTTCCAATTTTGACAGGCGAGGGGTATTTTTGTCCTGCTTGGCCAAAAGCTGATCCCCTACAGAGTTAATTTCTTCCTTTTCATGAATCAATCTCCGAAGGACCTGGGAATCAAGAAAGTTGGCCTATAAAGCAAGAGCAACAAAGTTAGCATATGCTTAGACAAAAGTAGAAGAACTAACAAAAGAAATAAAGAATATACCGATGCGGCGTTGTGTATGACTTTGTTCAACAAGTACTCTCCCAAGAGAGCCTGTATTTTTTCCCATTCTTTCTCTGAAGCGAAAGGCTTCAAGTGATTAGCAAGTTCCATCAGTCGAGATAGCAAGTTGCTTTCGGTGGATACCGAAAGCATAACGTTCCTCCTCCTTTGTGGATCTTCAGTAAGGGCAGCATAAGGTTTCCCCAAATTCCCATGAATTGGGACCTGGGAAGAGGAACACCTTCTTCTTGGTCAGGTGTGGCTAGTGGAGATGATGTAGAAGTTGTTGATGGAAGAGCTGGAGAAGAGGGAAATGAAACCAATGGCGATGAAGGATGAGAAGTAGTCGCGCCAAACATAGTGATAGTTGTTGCTTGCTCGCCAACCAAAGACGGAAGGGACGTGATACTCATCGTTGGAGTATCGAGCACTACAACTAGGTCTAGAAATGGGATTTGGAATCTTCTACCATCTCAAACTCCCCCAAAGTGTCGAGACATCGTCCTCGGTTCGTGTAACCAACTCAGCAGATTGAGCATTTTGTTGAGTTGATGAGGATCGTCGCCTTCTGTATAGAGAAGCTTCATCATCACTAGCTTCTCCATCATCGTCGATCATCATGATAATCTATGATCGGCCCGGAGGAGGGTTAGTCACCACAACTTCTGGAGACAACTCGGGGGCAATAGCCTTCACCCTCTTATTCTTTCCCCTTTGTCGCGGAGGAACGCCTTCTTTTTTGTTGCTTGTTCTCCGACATTGGACTTCGTAATGAAACAATTATACTCGAAGCACGCTCCGAGATACCTGTTCGAGTAAGTGCCTTCTGAAGAAGCCTCAACACATCAGCCAAAACATCATCTTCGGAGATGACAGCTGAGACCGCGGGTAGACCTTATTTCATTAAAAAGCCATAAGGGATCAATCAATTTCTTCACATAAAAGCTGAAACAATGTGAGTCTAAGTTACCATAATTTTTTAACCTTCCACCTGTATTTGAGGGTCAATTCTTTCCATATACGGGTTTCGGGCGTAGAGACATCCAAGATTTTTTGGACCCACTGGTCCAAGCCTTCAACCGTAGGTGGAACCCATCGAGTTGCTGAAACAAGCGAATAACGGAGGATCGATACGGATAAGGAAGAATCCCTAATAAAAGAATCAGTCATTTATATTCACCGTTGCACCTTTATCAATGGTCGTCATAATTGACATTAAAGAAGAGCATAATTCTAGGACCTTGTGTCCAAGACGTAGCTATAAATATTGAGCTTTATTATCATTCTAAATGACACAAATTTTCTAGCAAACTAATATTATAGATTATTCAAAGCTTTAAACACTTATATCTTCTTGCTTTTTGTTCTTGTTATTGCTGCACCCGGAGGCCTCTCAACCGGAACCATCTGAATATCAAAGCTAAGTGTTACATATTTCTTTAATTATTTCATTATTGTTTTACGGTAAACAGTAATTCCACTGCCTTGCCTCCGGTGATATACCCGTATACGTATGAACGTAGAACTCTTTTTCAAGAACTTGAAATTTATAAAATCATATGCTGCTTCAATTAGTATTACCATAGGACGTAGGTCAGAGAGTGACGTGGTTAATAATAATGAATCACTAGCATTACGATAGTCAACATTACCATTAATTATGTGAGCAACAAGTTTGAAAATAACATAACATCTAGAGTTATATTTAAGTTCTTTGGATGACATATCTTCAAATATAACGAACATTAAAGGGAAGTGGCCTACTAACCAATAATTAGGCATTTGTTGACAAAGATCTATCTTAATTAATAGTTTGTTAAAGACGTAGGAGTATTATTCTATGGCTGCAACTTGTAATTTGCAAGTCTATGGCGTATATAGAATTCCTGTGTTTGTTTGTGTGTGTCCTAATTAAAAAACCATAACCTATTACCAGGTCCATAGGCATAGGATGTAATCCACGTGTCGCCAATCTGGCGTATTTATTAAATAGATTATTTACCAGTCCAAAGGGTTTAATTTTGCCTTTTACCAGTCCAAAGGGGTTGCTCCGATGGTAATCAATTCCCACTTCCAACCGAGAGGTTGTAAGTTCGTGTCTCCCCAAGAGCAAGGTGGGAAGTTCTTGGAGGGAAGGATGCCGCGGGTCTATTTGGAAACAGCCTCTCTACCTAAAGGCAGGGGTAAGGTCTGCGTACATACTACCATCCCCAAACCCCACTAAATAGGATTATACTGTGTTATTGTTGTTACAGTAGCTGGATGAATCTATGAATCTATTTTTGTGGACAAAATTTGCCTACTTTACTAACGAGAGACAGATTTTAGATAGTGGCCGAAGAAAAAGACATTTGGGGAAATGCTTCCCTCTAATGAATGAGATACCTCCATCTTCAACAAGGAGCCAACGTCGCTGAATTTATATTTATAAAGTTCTTTTTTAAAAACCAAAACAAAATATGAAGAGTGGCTTAATAAGGGCCTTGGATATTGACAGGTTAGATAATAAAATGTACTAGTATTATGTTATTTTCACACGTGTGGCTTTCTTTCCTCATTATTAGAATGACTTTATAAAATTACACATAAGATTGTGACTAGGGTCAGGGTCAGGGTCAGGGTCATGTACACTCCACTCCAGCAAGTAACATTTATTGATCCATCTAACTTCACGAGGATAAAATAGAAATATGTCCTGTCATCTGATTTCTTACTTGCACAAAATATTTTACTTACACTCTAGGGTTTGCTAGTTGCTACTTTAGGCATATAAACATCTATCCTTCGCCTAATTTTACTAGTACTATCATGAATATCCAGTACAATATTCAGATGTCCATACCTGTCACAGGCTTGATTCAAAGAACCTATTATAATATGACTATCTAGTTATAGGCTACACCTACCAGATTTTATTGGACCACTGATAGTATTATTAGATACTCCTCGTATTTTCTTGTGAGGATTATTTATGAGGAAAACCAAGGAATAATTAAGAGTACCTACTGAATAAATTAAGAAGATTTCAATTTAATTGAAGTACTGTATAGGTCAAAATTTGCCGGTAGTGATTGTCCCCAAGAGAAATAATGAGAGGTCGATCAGTCTGTAATCATGCCTAGGGGTGAGATAACTAAAAGTGTCTCAGTTATCATCGGGGTCAAATAATCAAAAGCGTAAATTATAGAGCATGTCCTGTGTTCAAGCAACGACGAAAGGTATAGTCGTAAGAAAGCACGCTGGTTATAGATCATTGGATAAAAAGGCAAAATCAACTCTCTCTCTCTCTCTGTATATATATATATATATATATATATATAGGGCTCGAAAGAAAGGGGAGATTCTGGGGGAGGAGAGCAACCACATTAGAGGGAAAATGAAGAATTTCTCGTCGATCAACAGTTTCCTCCCTTTACCTTCTTGGTTCCCTTGTTCATGATATTTCTCTGCTCTGGATGTAAGCTCATCTCTCATGTTTAGTGTGTGATTATCACATTAATAAATCTCATGTACTTCAACCTTTTATTATTTTGCACTTTATATATTTGGATCTGGAATTGTTAATTATATTTGACTAAAATTTACCTTCTTTATCATCAATAATTAGTTTAACAAAAGAATTTTAAGCAAATTGCTCAAACAATACCTCGACTGTGACATGAAGATATGCAGAATTTTGAAAATAACATATAATAGCCGTAGTTGTTTAAGGTATTTGTATAGCATTCAGTCTTGACTCTTGTGTAACCTAATAGTTTGGTATGGTCTATTTTTTTCTAATTTAATTTGAAGAAGAGAAATCTTTTTCTAGTATTTGATGTTGTTGTAATGTCAAAGTCGATCTTATTATTGTGATACTGTGGTGGATAGGGTTGCTGACTACTGAGTAAGAAATTACAAACAGCTAAATGCACAGAATTAGAGCTGCTACGGTCTAGTCTGGTGTAATACTGTATATCTGTTATAAATATACTTCTATTTAAGGTGAATGTCTTTAATTAGAGAGATTCTAGAGTTCTATTCTTGGTAGATAAATCATCCTCCTCCCTATAAATAGAGGTGCCCTCTACCATTGTAAATAACTCCTAACATTCTCTAAGTATCAATAAGAAGAACTCTCTCTACTCTTCTCTCTATTTGCTCTTGTTCTTGAGTTATTGTTCTTGTCTTTTATATTATTTCATAACACGTTATCAGCACGAGACTCTACCGTCTCAAGAACCATTCTCGAGAAATCTAAGGTATTTCCCTCTTCCTAATTTAATTTTCGATTATGTCTGACATTACGAAAAGAAAGTTTGTTGCCCTTGAAATTTCGGGCAAGAACTATATGACATGGGTGTTGGATGCTGAAATCCACTTAGATGCTATGGGTCTCGGAGACACCATCAAAGATAGAGAAAAAGCATCCACCCAAGAATGTGCGAAGGCCTTGATTTTCTTGCGCCACCACCTTGATGAAGGTTTGAAGATTGAATATCTCACCGTCAAGGATCCACTCGTCTTGTGGAACGGCTTAAAGGAGAGATATGACAACCTGAAGTTGGTCACTCTGCCACAAGCACGATATGATTGGGCTCATCTGAGGCTCCAGGACTTTAAGTCCGTTTCTGAATATAATTCTGCTATGTTCAGAATTACTTCTAAATTGAAGCTATGCGGGGATAATATCTCCGATTATGATATGCTTGAGAAAACGTTTACAACGTTTCATGCTTCCAATATAGTACTGCAACAACAGTACAGAGAGAAAGGCTTTACAAAGTACTCTGAACTGATTTCTCTTCTACTAGTGGCTGAGCGAAATAATGACCTGCTCATGAGAAATCATGAAAATCGACCCACTAGGTCTACACCACTGCCTGAAGCAGATAAGGTGCACTCTCATTATGCCAAACATGAAAAGGACCATGGTCATGGTCGTAAACGGGGTCATAGCCAGGGACGTAGACAAAGAAGAAATTCCAAAGAAGTCCGTCACCCCCCAAGAGAGATAACCGCCGAAAGCAGAAACGGGGTCATGAAGATCCTAAGGAAAATGGTTCAGAAACGATATGTTATCGTTGCGGTGGGAAAGGGCACTGGTCAAAGACTTGCCGTATACCAAGACACTTGGTTGACCTTTATCAAGCATCTCGAAAGAGAAAAGGCCCTGAAACAAATTTTGTCTATGACGACAATGAGGACATCACCCACCTGGATGTGGCAGACTTCTTTGAGCAACCCGAGGGGAAAATAGACCACCTAATCGGCGATGGATCCGTGATGAAAGAAGATGGAGTTATTTGATTTTGTTCTACTTATTTGTATTAGTTAGTGAATAAACTAATAGTCATTAGTATTAGCTCGTATTAGTTAGTTCATGATGCAATGTTAGCAGTAGTTCTTTAGAATATCTTCAATATGCTCAAATATCAATAAAATTTTTATTTTCTAGTAGGGGTAATCGACTAGCCTGAAAAACTAGTCGATTATCTACTATTTTCGCATTAAAGTTGAAAAACAATTGATCAACAATCGATTGTCTTTGACTAACAATCGATTGTCATTAAGACAGTGTAATCTGGAATTTTTCAAAAATCATCCACAATCGATTGTATTTGTCTAACAATCGATTGTCTTGAAACAGTGTGTTCTGGAATTTTTCAAAATAGCCAACAATCGATTGTCTATGCATAACAATCGATTGTCTTGAAACAGTAAGGTGTGGAATTTTTCAAAATAGCCAACAATCGATTGTCTATGCATAACAATCGATTGTCTTGAAACAGTAAGGTCTGGAATTTTTCAAAATAGCCAACAATCGATTGTCTATGCATAACAATCGATTGTCTTGAAACAGTGTGCTGTGGAATTTTTCAAAATAGCCAACAATCGATTGTCTATGCATAACAATCGATTGTCTTAAGACAGTGTGATCTGAAGTTTTTTCAAAATAGCAAATAATCGATTGTGTGTGTTTAACAATCGATTGTCAATGTTCAACAATCGATTGTTTGTAAGTAACAATCGATTATTTGAAGAAAACGTTTAAACTGAAATTTTCAAACTGCAAAGTAATGGATAACATATCTGATTTTGTTAGTCAACTGTTAGCAGCAGATTTTGAAAATATTATGTGACACAAAAGAATTGAACTTATTTATTCTTATGTTCTTGTATCTCTTTTGTATGTCAAACTATGGGATAGCAAATATGGATATCTCACAAAGCGAACTTGGATCAACATCCAACTGTAAAAGTATTTGCCTAATTGATTCATGTACTACACATACAATACTCAAAGAAAGGAAGTATTTCTCCCAACTAAATATGTGTAAGGCAAACGTTACTACAATCTCTGGAAGTAGTAAATTGATTGAAGGCTCCGGAAGAGCAATTGCAACTCTGCCTAAGGGCACGACGTTAATCATAGAGAATGCAATGTTCTCCTCCAAGTCTAAGAGAAACTTGTTGAGTTTTAAAGATGTACGCCGGAATGGCTATCATATTGAGACAATGGATGAAGATAATCTTGAATATCTCGTCATCACAAAGAATGTCTCCGGCCAAAAGAGGGTTATTGAGAAATTCCCGTCTTTATCTTGTGGCCTGTATTGGACAAGAATTAGTGCAATTGAGGCACATTCAACAGTAAACCAAAAGGTTACTGATTCCAATACCTTTGTACTTTGGCATGATCGATTGGGACACCCAGGATCGGCCATGATGAGACGGATTATAGAAAGCTCATATGGGCATCCGTTAAAGAATTTCAAAATTCTTTCGAATAATGAATATCCTTGCACTTCGTGTTATCAAGGCAAGTTGATTATCAGGCCATCACCAACAAAGGTTGGGACTGAGTCACCCACGTTTCTGGAACGTATACAAGGGGACATTTGTGGACCTATTCACCCACCTAGTGGGTCGTTTAGGTATTTCATGGTCTTGATAGACGCATCCTGTAGATGGTCTCATGTGTGCCTGTTGTCATCACGCAACCTTGCGTTTGCGAAATTAATGGCACAAATAATTCGACTACGAGCACAATTTCCAGATAATCCAATCAAGTCCATTAGACTGGATAATGCTGCTGAGTTTACATCCCAAACATTTAATGATTATTGCTTATCAATCGGGATAAAAGTTGAACATTCTGTAGCTCATGTTCACACTCAAAACGGTCTTGCAGAATCGTTAATTAAACGCCTGCAATTGATTGCAAGGCCATTACTTATGAGAACGAGGCTGCCCACTTCGGTATGGGGTCACGCCATCTTACATGCAGCAATGCTAATTCGTCTCAGACCGACGAATTACCACAAGTATTCCCCGTTGCAATTGGTTTTGGGTCATGAACCCAATATATCCCATTTAAGGATTTTTGGATGCGCAGTATATGTGCCTATTGCACCGCCATCCCGCACCAAAATGGGTCCGCAAAGAAGGTTAGGAATATATGTTGGGTTTGAATCGCCCTCCATCATTCGCTACCTCGAAACATTGACAGGCGACTTGTTTACTGCACGATTTGCAGACTGTCGATTTGATGAGACACTTTTCCCAAAATTAGGGGGAGAAGTTGGTGAAACCAAACGGGAAATTTTGTGGAAAAATGCATCATTATCTCATCTTGATCCACATACCTCTATTTGTGAAAGAGAGGTACAAAAGATTATCCATTTGCAAAGAATAGCAAATCAAATGCCTGACGCATTTACGGACTTGAAAAGGATAACGAAATCCCACATTCCCGCGGAAAATGTTCCAATCCGTATTGATGTCCCTGTTGGACAATCATCTCGTGTCATATCCAATGAGTCGAATGCACGCCTGAAGCGTGGCAGACCATTAGGTTCCAAAGATCGAAATCCTAGAAAGAGGAAAAAGAACGATCAAAATGACACCACGAAAGAATCTCATGATTTAACAAATTCTGAGGTTCATGAAGAATCCATTGAGCCCGAGACTCTGGAAAATACGGAACTATCCCTAAACCCAATTAATATTGAGGCAAATATTAATCGAGTGGATATTGTGGTGGATAATGCCTTTGCTTATAATGTAGCATCTAGCATTATGCAAGAATGTGAGGATCTCGAACCTCAATCTGTTGAAGAATGTCGAAAAAGACAGGATTGACCAAAGTGGCAAGAAGCAATTCAATCAGAATTGAATTCGCTGGCAAAACGTGAAGTTTTTGGCCCTATAGCTAAAACACCTAATGGTGTTAAGCCTGTCGGCTATAAATGGGTCTTTGTACGCAAAAGAAATGAGAAAAACGAGGTACAAAGATATAAGGCACGCCTTGTTGCACAAGGTTTTTCTCAAAGGCCTGGTGTCGATTATGAAGAGACATATTCGCCTGTAATGGATGCGATAACCTTTCGTTATCTCATAAGTTTGCTGTCCATGAAAAGCTAGACATGCACTTAATGGATGTAGTTACAGCCTATCTTTATGGCTCACTTGATAATGAGATATACATGAAAATCCCCGATGGACTCAAGGTGCCAAACGCGCACAACTCAAAATCTCGGGAAATGTTCTCAATTAAATTGCAAAGATCCTTGTATGGTCTAAAGCAATCTGGACGAATGTGGTATAATCGTCTTAGTGAGTACTTGTTAAAAGAAGGCTATATAAATGACGCCATTTGCCCGTGTGTTTTTATAAAGAAAACAACATCGGAATTTGTTGTACTTGCCGTATATGTCGATGACATAAACCTTATTGGAACCCCTAAAGAACTCCAAAAGGCAATTGATTATCTAAAGGATGAATTCGAGATGAAAGATCTCGGGAAGACTAAACTATGTCTTGGATTGCAAATTGAATATTTGGCAAACAGAATTTTTGTTCATCAATCTACCTATACAGAAAAGGTACTGAAACGGTTTTACATGGATGAAGCACATCCTTTAAGTACACCGATGGTTATTCGATCACTTGATGTGAACAAAGACCATTCCGACCATAAGAAAGGAATGAAGAGCTACTTGGTCCTGAAGTACCATATCTTAGCGCAATTGGCGCACTAATGTATCTTGCAAATACTACAAGACCTGACATATCCTTTTCAGTTAATGTCTTAGCAAGATTTAGCTCGGCTCCTACGAGGAGACATTGGAATGGGATCAAACACATATTGCGGTACCTAAAGGGAACTACCGATATGGGCTTATTTTATGGCAAGAATTGCAGCCCGGATCTTGTTGGTTATGCTGATGCTGGATATTTGTCCGACCCACACAAGGCTCGATCTCAAACGGGTTATGTGTTTACCTGTGGAGAAACCGCCATATCTTGGCGATCGACTAAGCAATCAATTGTGGCTACTTCATCTAATCATGCCGAGATAATTGCTATTCATGAAGCAAGTCGGGAGTGTGTGTGGTTAAGGTCGATAATACATCATATCCAAGACAAATGTGGTTTGAAGTGTAATAAACTACCCACAACTTTGTATGAAGACAATGCACCATGTATAGCTCAATTGAAGGGAGGATTCATAAAAGGAGATAGAACGAAGCATATTTCACCAATGTTATTCTTCACACATGATCTTCAAAAGAATGGTGATATCAATGTTCAACAGATTCGTTCAAGCGAAAATATGGCTGATTTGTTCACAAAATCTCTACCAAAGTCAACCTTCAAGAAGCTAGTTCACAAGATCGGGATGCGAAGACTTAAGGACATAAATTGATGTTCTTATCAGGGGGAGTTAAGGCGCGTTGCACTCTTTTTCCCTTACAAGGTTTTGTCCCACCGGGTTTTCCTTGCGAGGTTTTTAACGAGGCAACCAATAGGCGCATATTCAAACATGTGTACTCTTTTTCCTTACTTTAATTTTTCCCATTGGGTTTTGTTTTAAGGTTTTAACGAGGCACATCATTGAATAGACATTCAAGGGGGAGTGTTATAAATACACTTCTATTTAAGGTGAATGTCTTTAATTAGAGAGATTCTAGAGTTCTATTCTTGGTAGATAAATCATCCTCCTCCCTATAAATAGAGGTGCCCTCTACCATTGTAAATAACTCCTAACATTCTCTAAGTATCAATAAGAAGAACTCTCTCTACTCTTCTCTCTATTTGCTCTTGTTCTTGAGTTATTGTTCTTGTCTTTTATATTATTTCATAACAATATCATATTAATTGAATGTATAACAGATAGGGAAATATCAGTGGCTAATAAGGTTGATTCGATTTAATATTTGTATATATTTTGTGAAACTTTTAATATAAATATACTATTTAAATAAAAATTAGTATTTATTCGGTCCGACTAAATCGGTACTCAAACTTCTAGCTTCGCCCATTTCCCTGTATCTTTCCTTCCCATATACAATGACATGACTACGTTAAACTCAACCCATTAATTGGTTTTTACTCTTTTCGTTTCATAAAATGATAGTATTTTATTTTTTAGTCTATTCCAATATAAGCACATGATTTTTGCCTCACATGAATTACTTTTATAAAATTCTAAAGAATTAAAATTTTCTTTTAATTGTTAATTATTTTAGAAATTATTGTAGAATTTTGCTAATTGTTTGTATTTTTTTTCGCACGTTTAATTTTTATTTAATTCATGAAAAATACAAAAAATACCTTGCACTTGCATTTAAATTTATTTTAAAATTTTATATTAATTAGTAAATTAGGTGTTTTACAGAAAATAGGAAAAAATTACAAAAATAATTCATTTTTGCATTTTAAACTTTTAGCTTTAAATTTTATAGCTTTTCTTTTAACTTAGGAGTTATTTAATTTTTTAAATAATATATTGAGTAATTATATTAAGAGTTAACTTATATTTTTATTTTAATTTGAAAAAAAGATTTTTTGGAAAAATTGAATTAAAAAGAAAAGGAATTGAAATGATTGATTTTGGGATCTTTTTATTAAATCTCCCCCAGCCCAATTAAAATCCCCTCAAGACTAGGTCGATGCAAGCCCAAACCCACGTGTTCACCCAGTCCACCCAGTATAACTCCCAAATGATCACATTTTATGCCCATTTAATCTCAGTCGTTGGATCTCATCAATCCAACGGCCTAGAACTGGTTAGTCCATCACATATAATCGTCCGAAGAGAGACCAAGCCCCCCATCAGACCCCCTCTCACTTCGTCTCCCTCGTCTCAAACATCGAAACCCTAGCTGCCCTTCATTCCTTCACTAGCTCCAACGCAAACCACCTACCGAAAATCGCCTCATAATAAGTCTGATGGCCAAACAGTCCCAAAAGGATATCACAAACTCCATTGCATCTCCACATTCCAAATATTCACTTCCCTTCCTTCAAATGAAACCCATTTTGTTCGAATCTTAAATTAGAGATTCGTCTAAAACTTGAACCGCTCCAAATTATTTCAAATTCACACCCTATAACGTCTAGCCTTATCAGAACCCCAAACCACGTTTAACCCCTTTCGTATCAGTCTTGAGTGTTTCAGATCTTAGATGTGGTGATTCAGAAAAATCCTAAAATTTTTCTTCTTTTCCTGGTCTGCAGTTGGTCGAATGCACTTAAAACCTCAATTATTCGTATGTTCTTTTTAAGAACACTCGATTAGTATTGGCCAAAGTCCATACCACATCTTAGGAGTTTTGGACAATGTTCGTGTTTTGATCCAGGTTTGATTTCAATCGGGTAAATACTTTTTTTTTCTTTTTGATTGTTTGGTATTTGTTTTTTCATTCTATGCATATTTGATTTTTCCTTTATTTTTAGCAGCATGTTAGGTTTTCTTCTGTGGTTTTTCCTCTAGTTAAAGTTAGTTATTTCCTAACATGCGTTTTAATTAAAGCATGTGTAATTCGTTGAAGTTTAGGTTTATTTAGTTTTTATTGAATTGGTTGTTTATAACTGCTTTATTTTACGCCATTAGTTGTTCTTTTTTATTCTCCTTGACACATGTTCATTTGATTTTAGTTTTTGATTGATTGTTTAATTAGTTGTTCAAATTTCTATGCCAGAATTGCATTGATTCTATCTTGATTAAATGTTCTATTTTTCCAACTTTAAGTTTATATTTTGTGTTTGAATGATATGCTGAATTAGTTTAGGTTTTAGGTGTTCCTTATGATTGTTGTGGTTAATTAGGAAGAACAGTTTAAACAAAGATAAGTTGGGTCAAATTCAATTGACAGCAGTTCTTTCTAAATTTTCACTATTCTATTCACATTTGCTGCATCTTTTAATTTGGTTTCAATTTGTTTGTCCTGATATGAAAATTATTAAAACTTTAAGGGGCTCATTTGGACTACAAAGTTTAGGTAAAACTTTAAATAAATGATAACCTAAAGGGAAAAAGGGGGTTTTTTACCTAGGCTTAAAATCAGATATTTTAGGAAGAGTGCACAGCTGTCCTAGTTGTTTAAAAATATGCTGAAGTTTGGGGTCTCTAGCTCTCTTTTAGCTTTCTTGACCTTTATTTGGTCATTTTTCAGTAATATTTTTAGTTTTCAAGTTTGTACAATATCCATCTTGAATTGAATCAATTTTGTGTTTGAAAATCTGCATTTGGAACTTGTTTGATTAGTTGATCTTTGGTATTTCGTCTGGGAATCATGATTGTTTTCGATTTGGAGTTACTTGGATCATGTTTTGGTATTAGATGATTGCGGAGTTTAAACAGTAAAATCTATGAAGTTGTGCTATATTCATATGTCAAAACTCACATCTTTGGATTACTAAATCAGTATGTGTATGCATATGTGAAACATATGTCCAATGTTTTCTTCCTATGGCAGCACAAAAGGAAAATGAATCTGACCGTTCAAATGGACAGATTCATCCCTTAATAGTGCATAATAATCTGGACTTTTCAGTATATGTTCATGTTCTTTCCCCTCCCCTCTCTTCCTCTTTACTTAAATAAGAACCATAGAATAAATCATGGTTTGGGAATCATTGTCTGTCTATAAGGATGACCCTCAATATGATTAGACTTATGGACACATTGTCTTTTACCTCTTACACATTTTGTATTAGGATTAACTTGGTTACATTGTATGTCTGCACATTTGAAGATATCTTGTTAATCTGATCCCTCCACATGGGTAAATTCATAAGAATCTTAACACATTTGAAGTTGGAGCAGTAACACTTTAGGAATTTCTTTTTTACATATTCTTGAGTAAGGAACTAATGTAATTTATATATTTACTTTACTCAAGTTTGGGATTTATAATAAACCGGACTGAACATTATTAATTTGTAGGCTGATTAATATAGTTCCATATAGTATATTTAGCTATATTTAAAAAGTGTAAAGTAATGTATTGGGTTTAGAGATTTTGATTATATTCTAGGCTTGCAAGTATTGTAAATGGACTTCTATAAGTTTTTTTTAAAATCCAATCTCCTTCTTTCTGGTTTGTTTAAGTATTGGGTCATTACAATTAAGACCCATCGTTCATGTTTCATAGCAGCGCCTGGGCTAAGCTTACAGCCAGGTCCAAGTTAAGATCTATTCGAACTGATTCGAAGACTTAGGCTGTTGAGCCTAGGCTTAAAGACCAGAAATTTAATAATGTGTAAAATGCCTTTCCTAAGTTATGATATAGATGTATGCCATTGTTACTTTTTCCTTTGCAAATCATAGTATTAGGACAAATACTTCGAATTCAAAGTGCTTTATTTTCTGAAGTTTCTTTTAAGTGAATTGCACTCCTTGCTTTTCTTTTATTGTCCAATTTGGTTAAGGTTTTAATGCAAAGAGGTGGATAGGCCTAGGCGATGCTAATGCACGACTGGGCCCGCTTGAAAGATCTAAGCCCAATGTGGGCTGTTTGTCTGAGTGTGTCTTAGAATTCTTATTTTTGGGCCATTCGTGAGCTCCATCTTCAGCTCTCAAAGCTGCTTCAAAGCTGGGCCATTTCTAGCCCATTTTGTTTGCCCTAGAAATAGTCTTCAGACCTTTCCCATGATCAGTTAGCTTTTGATGAATTAAGTTCTAAATAAGAGTATGCTAGGTGACCTTGAATAATTAAGTTTTCCTCATAAAAGAAAATCATTTGAGGCGTGCCATGATAAACAAATTCCTAAATCTATGGCCCTCATATAATTAGTAATAACTCATTAGATCGAGGTGTGCCATTTTAAATTTCTCATGACTCTTGTAAACCTCTTATTAATTCAAGCCATCGTAGTTTTCTCTAGGACCGATTTATATTAGCATTGCGATTATATATACGTTCGGGTAATATAATTGCAAATTAAACTCTTAAAAGAATCGAGGGTTGTGTTCGTGCAACTTCTACTAATTGTTTCTTAATAAATCAACACAAAGTGTTATTAATAGTGGACACGTTCGCGTGACATGATTTTGACGCGTCGAAGGAAAAAAGTATACGTGCACGTAACTCAATTCTAATTACGAATTAATCAAGTGATTAAAAGCGATAAAAGATAATTTCACATTGGTTTTAAAAGTGAGTAGTTAAACAAATAGGCCAAGTATAAATTGCTATGCGATCGTGCTAGAACCACAGAATGCCTGACACCTTCTACCCAGTTAATAGAACTCCTTATCTAGAATTTCTAGTTCACATACTTCAAAAAGGAAAGTCGAAATTTCCTCAATTTGAGAGTTAAAATAAATAGGTGACTTGGGACACCACTTAAAATATTCCAGGTGGCGACTCTAAGAATTAAATAAATAATCACATTTCGAATGATGTCACTTAAATTGGAAAAACTCCCTTATATACCTTCGGGTGTGTAAAAAAGGAGGTGTGACAGCTCTGGCAACTATGCTGGGGAGAAGAACCCTGAACTTTCGGTTCAGGGTTCAAGAATTCAAGCTTGTTAATGCGATTTATATTTGGATTTATTGTTAGTATAACTGTATTTTATAGACTTAATGTGTTAATTTTCACTTACTACTTTGATATTACTTGAACTGTATTTAAATGTGTTCTTATACCACCCCTTTGAGTCTTCTGAAAATGGTTTATACATTCGCGTGGCCCGCTTTCTGTAGAAATTATGCTAAATAGATCGAGGTTGGGCCAGCAATAAGGCCGGGTAGACTTTAGTGCTCCCGGTATATTGCCACCTCTTCGGCCCAGTTGTCCGCTCGGGTAACCCAAGTCTAGACCACAAACCCCATATTTTAAACTTAGAATGATGTAACCTCATGTCGGATCTCTATTAGGAACAATTATTTGCATCACGTGCATTTGAACTTGGGGACTCAACATATGGTTTGGGTCTGTCTAGGACAGGTGTACCCAAAATAAAGTCCATTCCGATGCATCCTACGTTCTATGTGAATATATATTTGTTTCGGCTTGCATGTTGACCAGCTTGGAAAAGGAAATAAATAGGAAAACCAAGAGTGAGGTAGGAGAGAAAATTTACTTGGTTTTTAAAAATTCCGAAATATGAAAATATCCCGAAACTCGACCGAGTTTTTAAAAAACAAAAGAGAAAAAGGAAAATGTAGTTCAGAAGAGTGAGTCAAATATCATATTTTATGTGAAAACTGACCAAACTATGAAGATCTGATTCTCACCGGATCCGAGATACGTATACAACCCACTTAAGGTTCGGCCTCATTTTTTTCAAATAATAAAATAAAAAGTGGTTCAGGCCTTTGGTCGAAATAATAAGCCGAACCAACTTTAGTTGTATTTTAACTCGTTTCTCACAGGAATAGCGTTATATTACATTTCAATTGCCGAAAGGCTATTTTCGAGAGGAACAGGCAAGTCTGTGTAAAAGGTGTCCTCTCTTATTAAATACTTACCATCTGCCTCAAAATCTATTTGGAATTGTGAAGGGGCCATGTTAGCAAAAACGACCATTTTTTTGTTGCTAAAATAGCAATAAAAGTGGTCTTTGTCTGTTGATTTTTTCTAGAAAACTTGTTTTGCAAAAGAGTCTACAAGAGTAATCTCTATAGGTACAAATGAATACTGTCCACGACTCATCACAATCTGTCATAGAATGGGCTCAATCGCAGCTATGTAGGTGGTGGGATGATTCAAATGAAGATGGCCTAGATTGGGTGAAAGAACACTTGGGTTCCCTGATAGACATCATGCACATCAAATCCCCGGAGGATTTAATTAATGTCTTGGTAACCTTTTGGGATCCCGTCCATAATGTGTTCTGTTTCTTGGATTTTGAGCTCACCCGGACTCTGGAAGAAATGTCATGGTATATTGATTTTGGCCAAAAGTTAAGAAAGCAGCAACTCATATTCCCTAGGGCTCCCTCGGTGCACAAGTTCTCCGATCTTCTGAATATTAGCAAACAAATGAATAAGGCCCACGTGAGCAAAAGGGTGTTGTTCTTTCTATTTCTTGTATTTCACGTTCGGGCACTCGGCCGGGTTTGAAACACATGAAAAGGGGTTGAATAACAAACAAGACGAGTATATGGCAAATTTATTGTCAGTTTGCTTTCATCGTGGCGTTTCTAGGGGTAATAATCTTTCCAAATGCGGAGGGCACAGTAGACACTCGTATGGCCAGAATCGCACAGATCCTCATCGCCAAAAAAGATCGCACACTTGTCCCATAAGAACTGGAAAATATTTACCGGGTGTTAACCATGTGCAAATCTGGGGCTCAATTCTTCGAGGCTTGCAATGTTCTTCTTCAAATGTGGATGATAGAATGCCTTTCCCGTCATCCTAAGTTCATGAGATATGCTTCGGACAGTAACAATTTTATTAAAAAATATGAGAAAAGAGTAGAAGACTACAAACCACCAGAAGGGGTCGAAGCTTGGGTTTCCTATTTAAGAAAACTGGGAGTAAATCAAATTAAATGGACCGTAGAATGGCTCCAGGTAACAAAATTCATATACATGACCGCTTCAAAGGACTACTTGATAATGATTGCAATGAGAAGTATACAACCATATACAGCACAAAGAGTTCTGAGACAACTGGGAACTTAATATCCGGAAATGTAGATCTCAGCACCCAAGTCATTGAATTACACCCAGAAGCAACACTACCCGAGACTTTGGCTTAAAGAGACTGAAATGGTCGTCGGTATCTAAAAAGCGACACCAAAATACCAGACCCGACTAAGGGAATTGTCGATCCCAATTATACTGCTTGGTTTGAAAGAAGTTTTTATGTGAACTATGAGCCAGAACCCGAAAGGCCTGCCAAAAGGCCCAATTTCAAGGTTATAATGACAAAATTCATGAAAGGTTAGCCTAGGGGAAAAGAAATATCAAGCCGTTATTCGCACTTTGCAAGAAGAGTTGAGAAATATTGCCTTCAACAATGATCTACATGCACGAGAGACCGAGGGTGAGAGGAAAAGTCTAGTTCAAGAAAATGAAGCTCTTAGAGCCTAGGTTCGACAGCTGAGAATAACAGCCAAGAATCTGGCCAAAATCAGTAAAGATGAAAGGCTTATTTACATTATTATCCAAAAGGTACGTGAGTGTGAAGATGATCTGTAGAAAGCTGAGTCTGAGCTAGCAAAAGTACGAAAACTGGAAAAAATACGAACAAAGTTGGCTAAAAATGCAGAGGGGCGTGCTGCTTTCGTTCAACATATGAAAGAAAGATATAAAAGAGGGGTCACAAGTTGGGAAAAAGAGATTGGCAACCTCGAAAGTGAAATGGATAAACAAGCCAAGAGTTTTAAAGCCGAGAGAGAACATTGCTACCCTTTGATGGCACGGTGAGAGGGATAGCTACAACACTTGCAAGAGCAGAATCACACTGCCACCCGAGTTTTAGAGGCTAGATCCCAGCAGATTGGGTGTTTGTTGCACGAAAAGGGCATCATAAGGGAAAGGGTTAGAAGGATCGCCGACTACATCACGATGAAATGCAGTGAGTGTGAGGACATGACCAGATCCATGTTCTTCACCACTGTAATGAACTTTGTCCGCCATATAATGGAGGATCTCTATCGTCTCCAAGATGACATAACACGTAGGCCCGCAGCAAGACCAGTTGGTGTTCCTATGATAGGGTTGGAGGCACTGATATACCCTTGATTGTATTTTTTTTTAGTCTATATTTTCATTTTCAAAATCATGTTTCGAGTCTATTTGAAATTTTAAATTCCTGGAAAAAATATGTCTTAAGTCTATTTGAAGCTTTAAAGTTCTAGAAAAAGTATGTTTCGAGTCATTTGTAATTCAGTAAAGTAGAGGTTGTATTAATGAAAATTTGAAAAACCACAAAAAATGTTTCTTTATTTTTGTATTTACTTCTTGAACTACATGATGATCTGATTCACAAAACTTCATGATACGTAGGCAATCCTCATCGGATCCTTTCATGATTTTTATAAATAACTCAAATAAAAGGGGAAGGAATCGAAAGCAAAACCAAAAAGAAAGAAAAAGAGAGCCAAAAAAAACCAAAAGAAAAGCGAGAAGAGCAAGAAAAGAGAGGAAAGAAAGGATAGGAAAATAGTAATGAGAGGAAGCATTAAAGAGCCAAAGTGGGAAGAAAAGAAAATTGGAAAGTAGGAAAAAGCCGGGATGAAACATGTAGTCGTTACGAAACATGTAGAAACACATTAAACTGTATAGGTGCATTACACCCCCAGTGTGCGATTACCTATGTGTTAATTGCTTCAATCTGACTGGTTTGTTATCTACTATTAAGCCCAGATTCAATAGTAAGGTAGTTGGTTTTGTGGTAGTTTAGACTTATATTCATACTCCACAAGGTCAAAAGGAAGTGTTGAAATATCTTCGGAAAGTCATCTGCCAACAGTCCCAATTCCAGAGGATAGCCTGATCTCGTCCATCCCGGCTTCCGAGATAGTAAGTGCTGAGGAAAATAGAATTCTACGTCTCCGCATGATGGAAAAATGGGACCCCTAGGCAAATGGAAGAGAACCACCAAGTGCGATCAATAGATTCCCTGAGCTTTTTCCCAGAGCAAGTGGGACCTAAAACATCCCCATAAGTTATTCAAATACTCCATTGGGATATCTTACCATTTCAACACACTTTGCTTGGACACCTTCTGCGGCTCGCTCCCAGGTGATAACTTCAAGTGTGGCTTCAAAGATGTTCATTGCGCCACCTTGTTCAGCTATGACACAACCTACTCTACCCAGGCCTAGCTTCAATCCATCCTCTTTCACCTTTCAAACACCATCTTTCCTAATGGAACCAACCCAGTTTACTACCAATGTTTACCCTCAGCCACCCCGATACGAGTTTACCGCAGGGCAGGAGAAAACTACAAAAACCCCTGAACAAGAAAAGATTACGAGAAAGATGAGAAGCATGGAGCACAGTCTCAAAAATATATAGGGTTGGAGTAGGCAAAATAGCGTATCTTATGCTGACCTGTGCATGTTCCTGCGTATGCATTTACACTTGGGTTTAAAAACCCCAAAGTTTGAAAAATATGATGGGCATGGGGATCCCATGGCCCACCTCGGAAGGTACTGCAACCACTTGCGGTGAGCTGGAGGAAAAGAAGAGCTTCTCATAGCTTACTTTGGAGAGAGTTTGGTCGGCATTGCTTTTGAATGGTATATGGAGCAGGAAATATCTTGTTGGTATATCAGAGACAACCTGGCTCGAGACTTTGTCATGTAGTTTCAATATAACATCGGCATTGCCCCTGACAGGAATTCCTTATCAAATCTAAAGAAGAAGTCCTCGGAAAGCTTCCGAGAGTATACAGTCAAATGGTGCTAACAAGCGGCCAGAGTCAAACCTCCAATTGATGAAACCGAGATGGTTAGTGTCTTTCTTCAAGCCCAAGAGGCTGATTATTATCAAAACATGATGCCTGCGATAGGGAAGTCGTTTGTCGAGGCCATCAAAGTCGGTGAAATTGCTGAGAATGGTTTAAAAACAGGGCGAAATCTTGAGTCAGTTTGCTATAAGGGTTACCTCCCAAGCAATCCAAGGTGGGTCTAGAGGTGTATCAAATCGAAAGAAGAAGGAAGAAGCGGCAATGGAAATTTCAAGTGTAAGAAAACCCCGACCACCTAGACCTTATTTATCTAAAAGAACTCTACAACATTACTATCCCCACCAGGATGTAGCTTATGCTATGGTTCCTCATCCATACGCAGTGATGAATTCCCAACCCTACGTTAGGCCACAACAACAATTTAATCAAAGCCGAGCTCCATTTCCGAGAAATCAACCTCCTCACCAAGCTCATTATAATCCCCAACCTCCACAGAACAACTTTGATACTCGAAAACCATCCAAGATGCCAAACTTCACACCTATTAGTGAGTCATATTCCAGACTTTTCCCCAAATTTGTCCCGATGGATTTGTTGCAGCGTGTACCTCAAACCAGGCAAAACCCAGCATTGCCTGCTTACAGAGTCAGTTCTCGACGTGCTTACCATTTAGGGGAGGAATGGAATGATACATATGACTATTGGACCCTGAAGAGGGCTATGGAAAATCTGATAGAACAAAAGAGAATAGTGTTAAAGGACAAAGATGTTCCTAATGAAACCAATAATCCGTTACCGGCTCACAACAACAGGCCAGTTATTAGAATGATTTGTGAAGACAGGTATTTTGACCTAGCTCTAACCCATCATTGCCATAGCCGATGTGGAAAAGAAGCCAAGGGTTGTCGCAAAACAAGACAAGGGGGAGAAGAAGAGTTAACCCACCCCTCAAAATACAGAGAAGAAAGAGGAAACCGAAACTAGGGTATTGCCCTAAAAAATGTCGTCCTTTATGTCCCCTGAGGCCACAAGAAAGAAAAGATGTCATTGAGCCCTCCTACAAGGTTTGAGCTACACAGGGGAGCTAAAATGCATGTGCCTAAAGGGCCATGCGTGGTGGGGGGCCAGTAATTCCACCAAGGATAAATGAGTTCGTAGTTATTGGTCGCGCACCGCAAAGGCCCATGATAGATCCCACTATCGTTTCATGGAACTACAACAAAGCGGTAGTAATTTATAAAGGTAAAGAGATCTCAGGAGAAGTTAAGGAAAATAACCTGGTTGAAAAGTACCTCAATCTAGAGGAAGTGAATAATGCCATAAAGAAGCTTTTCCTACCCAAGAAGCCAGTGGGTGCTGAATAAGCAGAAAAGTTCTTCCAGAAAATGAAAATGGTAGACTATGAGATAATTGACCTACTTTGGAAGTCTTCTGCTCAAGTCTCTTTGTTGTCCTTGCTAATGAATTCAAGTGAACATAAAAAAGTGTTGATCAAAACTCTCAATGAAGCATACGTACCAGTTGAAACCACTGTGGAACAGCTAGAGAGGATGGCAGAAAGGTTTTTTGCAGTTAATCAAATTTCTTTCAGCAAGAATGATTTGGCCCCGGAAGGGACCGCCCACAACAAATCCCTTCACCTGATAGTTAAATGCGAGGGGTATTATGTGAAAAGTGTCATGCGAGATGGTGGTTCTGGGTAGATATTTTCCCCCTCTCAAATCTACAACGTATGGAAAGGAGTACTCAGAGAATCAGAACTAACAACGTCTAGATACATGCCTTTGACGGAATCAAGAGAGATACAATAGGCAAGATTGATTAATTCTGACTATTGGGCCGGTGGATTTCGAGGTAACCTTTCAAGTCTTGGTCGTGGACATTGACACTTCCTGTAATTTCCTCTTAGGAAGACGTTGGATTCACGTAGCAGGAGTTGTGCCTTCTACTCTCCATCAGATGGTGAAATTCGAATATGAAGATCGGGAGATTGTAGTTTACGGGGAAGATGGGCAATTGTTTTATTGGGACGCGTCGGTCCTATATCTCTATGCTAGAGAAGGAAGTGAACATATAATCTATCAAGATTTTGAGGTTGTGGCTGCGGACCAATGTGAAGAAGGAAGCTCGTGCCCTCAATTTCTCTCAAATATATCAATTATGGTTGCCAAAGAAATGATCGGACATGGTTACAAACCCAGGAAGGGGTTTGGGATATCATTACAAGGAATCGCCGAACCCATCACTTTGGTTATTAGTGAGAAGTTTTTTGGGTTAGGTTTCAGCCTACGATAGCTGATGGAAAATAGGCAGATGAACGAAAGAACAATGGTTGGGTCTTGCCTCAGCCAATTCCACATCTTTATAGAACATTTTCCAGGCCTAAATACAATAAGGAAGAGGAAGATGAGGCTTTCACAGCCAAGGAAATTGAAGAAATCTGTGGGGCTATGAGGTAGATGATATGTGAAATCCACATGATCCAACCAGGGGAAAGCTCAAGCAGCGCTGAAGTTCTATATATGGGACCCAATGCCAAGCTAAGAAATTGGAAGGCTACTCCATTTATAATCAGGCGAGAATCCCGGTAGTCTAGTCCTGCCACATTTTTTTCATCATGAGTTATTTTATGGTGTAACTCGGATGTTTTTCTTTAGTTTCCTATCTTTAATTTACAACGTAAACCCTTATATATTAAAAAACTTCAATGAAATGAAATCGATATTTCATTGTTCATCTCTTTTTATTCTTTTTGATTTTGTTATTTTTCTCTCTTATTTTTTTTCTTTCAGTTCTAATAATGCGGCTTTAAATAATATGACATGCTTACAGACTTCATGCCCAGATCCAAACACGATGTCTAATTGCGAAATAATGAACCGAGAACCTGAATATGATGAAGAAGAGGCTTTTAGGGAAATAAATCGAGAATTGGAACAATTTGAAAATAAACCTAAGCCAAACTTAAATGATACTGAGCTGATTAATTTAGGTGGTTCTGAAGAAGTCAGAGAAACCAAAATAAGCATTCACACAAACGAATAAACCCGGGATGCATTGATCCAAATTTTGTTTGAATTCAAAGATGTGTTTTCTTGGTCATACGATGATATTCCGGGACTAAGTGTCAATTTGGTGGTTCACAAGTTGCCAACCTACCACGATTATCCACCTATCCAACAAAAGCAAAGAAAGGTCAAAACTGATATCACTGACAAGATTAAAGAAGAGGTAACAAAATTGTTGAAAGCGGGGTAATCCGAGTGGTTTGATACACGACATGGTTAGCCAATGTAGTTCCAGTGCCAAAGAAAGACAGGAAGACTCGAGTGTGTGTGGACTACAGAGATTTGAACAAAGCAAGTCCTAAGGACAATTTTCCTTTGTCAAACATCTACATTCTTGTTGATAACTGCGCCAAACATGAAATACAGTCCTTCGTGGATTGATATGCAGGATATCACTAGGTGTTGATGGATGAAGAAGATGCAGAAAAGACAGCTTTTACCATACCCTGGGACACCTACTGTTACATGGTCATGCCTTTTGGTCTGAAGAATGCCGGGAAACCTACATGAGGGCCATGACTGCCATTTTTCATGACATGATGCACGAGGAGGTAGAGGTGTATGTGGATGACGTGATCATCAAATCTAGGACCCAGGACGGCCATGTTCAAGACCTGAGGAAATTCTTTGAGCGGCTGCGTAAATATGATTTCAAGCTAAACCAACCAAATGTGTATTCGGGGTTCCATCTGGAAAACTTTTGGGATTCATAGTCTTCTAGAGGGGCATGGAGTTAGACCTAAAAAGATAATGTCCATTCGAAATTTGCCTCCTCCAATAACCAAGAAAGATGTTATGAGCATGCTGGGACGATTGAACTACATTAGCCGATTCACTGCCCTGTTGACTTCTACATGTGAACCCATCTTCAAGCTGTTAAAAAAAGATGCAGAAATTAAGTGGACAGACGAGTGCAAAGAAGACTTTGACAAAATCAAAGAATATCTATCGAACCCACTAGTCTTGGCCCCACCCAAACCGGGGAGGCCTTTGTTCCTATATTTGAGAGTCTTGGAAAATTCTTTTGGATGTATCCTCAGACGACATGACATGACCGGGAGGAAAGAGCAAGCAATATATTATTTGAGCAAAAATTTTACAAGCTATGAAGCCAAATATACCCTGTTGGAAAGAACTTGTTGCACCTTAAGTTGGGTCACTCTGAAGCTTAGGGATTACCTGTTGGCCTATACCACTTACCTCATCACCAGGTTGGATCTTTTAAAATACATATTCCATAAGCCAATGCCAACAGGAAGGTTAGCAAAATGGTAGATCCTGCTCACTGAATTTTACATAGTCTACATCACCCGCACGGAAATGAAAGCTCAGGCATTAGCAGATCACCTAGCTGAAACCCGATTGACGATGAATACCAGCCTTCGAGCACCTACTTCCCAGATGAAGAGGTAAATTTAGTTAAGATAACATCAGAAGACACCCATACTTGGAAAATATTCTTTGATGGAGCTGTAAACGCAAAAGGCGTTGGAATTGGAGCAATTTTGTCTCACCCACTAGTGTGCATTATCTAGCCACAGCCTAGCTTTGGTTTTTCTGCACAAACCACACTGCCGAGTATGAAGCCTGTAGTATGGGCATGAACATGGCAATCGACCAAGATGTCGAAGAATTGTTAATCATGGGAGATTCTGATCTGATTATCTGACAAGATCCGGGAGAATAGGAAACCTAGGATGTCAATCTTATTCCTTACAGGCAACATTTGGATGTCAATCTTGAGTTCAGGTACATTTCTCATTTTCACGGTGAGTTAGCCGATGTGCTCGCTACTTTGGCCTCAATGCTGCTATACCCAGGCAATGCCTACATTAATCCACTGGAATTCCGAATTCGGGAAAGACACAGTTATTGCAATACAGTTAAGGCAGAACCAAATATCTAGCCATGGTATCATGATATCAAAAGATTTCTGAAAATGAAAGAATACCCTGAGCAAGCCAGTGGAGACAAGAAAAGAACCATTAGACAACACGCGAGTGATTTCTTCTTGAGCGGTGATGTCTTGTACAAAAGGACTCCGGATCTCAACTTGTTAAGATGTGTTGACGCCGAAGAGGCCGGAAGAATTATGTATACAATGCACGAATGACTGTGTGGACCCCACATGAATGGGAATGTTTTGGAAAAGAGAATCCCCCAGCCAGGGTATTATTGGATGACAATGGAAAAAGATTGTTTCATTTTCGTACGGAAATGTCATCAATGTCAGATGCACACTGATTTGATTCATGCAGCTTCTACATAACCGCATCCTATTTCAGCACCTTGTCCATTTGTTGCCTGGGGCATGGATGTCATTGGGCCGATCAAGCCAAAAGCTTAAAATAGGCATATATTCATATTGGTCGCTATTGGCTACTTCACAAAGTGGGTTGAAGTAATTACTCTCAAATATGTCACAAAGAAAGCTGTGGTAGACTTTGTGAATTCTAATCTCGTCTGCCATTTTGGTATCAATGCGACTATCATTACGAATAATGCTACAAATTTGAACAGTCATTTGACAAGGGAGATATGCAAAAACTTGATGATAACGCATCGGAACTCTACTTCTTATCGGCCCAAATCCAATGGTGCCGCCGAAGCTCCAAACAATAACATCAAAAACATTTTCAGAAAAATGATTCAGTGTTCAAGGTAGTGGCATGAAAAGTTGTCGTCTGCATTATTAGGATATTTTACGGTGCGCACGTCAGTCGGAGCAATCCCGTCTATTTTAGTTTATGGAACTAAAGCCATAATACCCGCAAAAAGTCGAAATCCCTTCTCTTTGGATCATTGTTGAAGCTGAAATTGAAGACACTGAGTGGGTCAAAACCCATCTGGAACAATTAACTCTGATCAATGAAAAGCGAATGGCCGCAGTTTCTCACGGGCAGTTGTATCAATAAATAATGGCCCATACCTACAATAAGAAAGTGCGGCCTAGAAACTTTGAACTGGGGCAACTCGTGTTAAGGCGTTCCCTATTATCAGGAAGCAAAAGGAAAATTTTCTCCTAACCGGAAAGCACCATACATTATCAGGAAAATTTTACAAATGGGCGTTATAACTGGGGGACAACGAAGGGAATAACCCCGAAACAACTATAAATGCATTCGTGGTCAAAAGGTACTATGTCTAATCATTCTGCAGCAATAACACTACCCGATTGGGATGGCAAATGCTTTCATTCTCACTACCCCAAACACTCCAATCCTTTGTTCACCCTTTGAGCCAGTTAGCTTTCTTTCATTACCATCTTTGGAACTTGAAGACGTTTGTAATAAAAAAATCAAAACAAGAAAAAACAAGAAAAAACATCAAAACGAAAAAAAAAGAAAAAAACAAAACAACAAAAAATAAAATGTTTCCCTGAACTACTTTCGACTTGATTCTGAAAGGATACTTAGGCAGCCTCTCTTTGGGGTTTAGTCACACCAAAAAAAAATCTAATTTCCTAAAAAAAAGTGAAAATGGGGCAGATGTTATAACAATTCAGCGATGATCCCGCCTGAACGGTTCCAAAGTTGTAATTCGATTCCAATTCTTTTTACCTAAACCTTGTTCAAGTCCTTCTATGCAATCGATGAAAGGTTTTTAAAATCAGAGAATCAGTTGTTTGGATTCGATGCAATAAATATAAGAGAAATAAAATTAGAGAGTCTTATTGGTGAATATCTACGGGCACCGTACGATGATGGTGAGCAAAGAAACTGAAAAACGAGAATCTTATTCGCGAAAACTCGTGAAGAGTACTATAAGGTGACAATGAGAAGAGAAATGAGAAAGGTCGATTGGCGAAAACCCGCAAAGGGCTCTGTTGATAGAAAAGAAGAAATCCCTCACAACCATAGGCACTAAAAGAGTCCTGGGAAGGTTTCTCGGTTTTAGAACATGGGTCAGGTATCCTGTCCAAGAAGCATGCCATGTCTATTGGAGTGAGCATGCATCCCTAATAAGCTTTTCTTTCCTCCCCTAAAGGGACACTTCTCCTTAAATTCACTTTCTTGTCCTTAGTTTACTTTTCTTTGAATCCCTTTCGGCCTAACTCTGTTCCAAAACTAATAAAAAAATGGCAAGATTGGTTTACAGGTTTCTATTTAATAAAAGCCATGTCCAAAGAAAAGTACCCAGCCTCAGCGGATGAATCAAGTCGATCCCGACTGGCCATGATGGTTGATGCTCTGAAATCAAAGTTACTAAAAATGAAAAGAATTCCAAAGTCAAAACCCCTAGAGGCAGAATAATGTGAAAAGGCCAAGCACCACACGGTTGAACACTCATCTGGAAGTTTGGAAAATTGAGTTCCTCGGTTTTATGAGAGAGATCAATCTTCAGAAAAGCCAACTAACAGTAGAGGTTCTCACCAAAAGAGTTGGTTCAAGATCAATTGATCAAAAACAATTAAGGCCACAAAACCAACATATGACTTCCATTCTCTAGTCGTCTTTTGCCAACATAGGGCTCTAATCCCTAGTTGAGATTTTTTAGAAATAGGGCTGGCATTCCCTAGGCACCTTTTGCCAACATAAGGCTCCAATCCCTAGTTGAGATTTTGGACATAGGGCCTTCATTCCCTAGTCGTCTTTTGCCAACATATGGCTCTAATCCCTAGTTTAGATTTTTAGACATAGGGCCTCCATTCCCTAGTTGCCTTTTTCCAACATAGGGCTCCAATCCATAGTTAAGAACTTTTTTATACATAGGGCCCCCATTCCTTAGTCGCCTTTTTGCCAACATATGGCTCCAATCCCTAGGTTATATTTGTAGACATAGGGTCTTCATCCCCTAATCGCTATTTGCCAACATAGGGTCTCCAGTCCCTAGTTGAGATTTTAGACATAGGGCCTCTATTCCCTAGTAGCTTTTGCCAACATAGTGCTCCAATGCCTAGTTGAGATTTTAGACATAGGGCCTTCCATTTCCTAGTTGCCTTTTGCCAACATCGGATCTCCAACCTCTAGTTGAAATTTTTGGACATAGGGTCTCCATCCCCTAATCGCCTTTTGCCAACATAGGGTCTCCAACCCCTAGTTGAGATTTTTAGACATATGGTCCCTATCCCCTAGTTGCCTTTTGCTAACATAGGGTCTCCATCCCATAGTCGCCTTTTGCTAACATAGGGTCTCTATCCCCTAGTTGAGATTTTTAGACATAGGGCCTCCACTCCCTAGTTGCATATTTTCCAACATAGGGTATCCACTTCTTAGTTGAGGTTATTTTAGATATAGGGATTCACTCCCTAATTTCTTTATCCTAAAGACACATGATCCTTATTTTATTGTTTGCAATAGAGAAATAGTGTAGGATTTGTTATAATAACTCACTAAACTTTTCTATTGAAAACTGGGGCAGAAAAATTTTGTTCGTTTGTTTGTTTTGGTGTATGAGCAGGTTTTACCTTGAGGCACAGGGTTGGAGATGACCAAAAGAAGGAGTCTTAATCTAGAACAAAGAAAAGAAGAAAAATGAGAACCAAAAGAATGAAACTCAAAGTGTTGAAGCGGAGAAAGGTGCAGATTGCTCAAGATATGATTGAAATCACAAGGTTCGCATGTCCCGCTTTGACCCAAAGCTAAAGAAAGAACCATCACCTACAGCTGATGAGCATGAAGATTTAGATCGAAGTCTACATCATATGTATGAGGATCAATAGTAAAATTAATTACACCTAAATTTTCATAATCCCAAGATGTCATGTTTCTCAAATCAACAATTATAAAAAATATTAAAAATAAAATAAAAGTTTGAACTTGAACCCCAACAATATATACAGCGACAACTACACCATTAGTTCCCCGGCAACGGTGCCAAAATTTGGTCATACCCAACTCTAGTCCTAAAAAGAATAAGCAGTCACTACAAATATAATCTGGTCTAAAAGTACGGAGTCGAATCCCACATAGAACTAAGGCTTAGCTATAACTGTTTAATATCACTAAAAAGACAAGTTTGAAAAATTTTCGAAATTATAAAGATTGAGATTTATATTTTGAATTAATTAACTAGCAAATATTTCAAAACGGTAAAATTATCAACTAACGAGATAAAAGGTTGGAGACTAAATTAAGAAAGTCTAGAGTATTGTTGGAACCCTTCTAGCTATATTCCCTATAATTTTGTCAACTTATTCTCTATTGATCATGAGCACATTAGGTGTCGTAATTCTCTCTCAGGCAACTACAATAGTTTACTAGATATATTCTCTCTAACTACACAAGTACGCTTTATCTAACCGCTCATTATGACCACATCAAAGCTTTGTTATTTCTAAACCTACCTTTAAACCCGATGTATTGATTTCTTACATACGTTAGGAGTGACGTTGTTCAACAACCACATAAATATATATCCTTTCTCAAGCAACAAAAATAGTAAATAGGCAAAGTCAATTTATGGTCATTCAATCAACAACAATAAATATGTAGTTGAACAAGTAGAGAAATCCAACTGCTCAATTATATAAAAATATAACAAGAATTTATCCTACAAAAGGTTCCATCAAACCCTTAGATAACAAATTAGCTATTAATAATTGTATGTAAACTACAATACTAAAAGCCATAATAAACAATGAAAAATAGGAAGAGGAAGGAAAAACTCGTAGAAAAATTCCCAACCTTGCTCATATTGTGTCTTGTCTCCGTAGGTCGAATCTGTGTTGAAAATTGATCTCATTGGCCTCCTTAGGTCTAAATTATGTCAAAAGTGTGTCCAACCTCTTAAAATATCATTTGTTTTATATGTATATATACCAAGTAGGGTCGGGATTAAATAATTATACCTTCTCCTATGTGAAAAAAAGATAATTTTCTTACGTCTGGACGGTCGCGGCCACGGTCAGCCGCGGTACGGGTGTGGTACATTGCAAGTACACTGTTTCAGTCCGCGTCAGATCCACAACCGCGATTTCGATCGCATTTTTCACCCTTTTCCATTTGGAATTTGGAAAAACGTGAAACATGAAAGTTGTATCCCTTTTAGTTACTGTTCCAACCATATATTGTGGAGTCCAAATGGAGTTCCGAGCGAAAAGTTATGTACATTGTACTAGACAGTACGCAACATGCCTACTCAATTCTTTGTTTGTTGCTCTATCATCCGTAGGTCCTCGAATACGATGTCGGCTTAATTCCTTATACTTTAACTCAGGCTTCGAAGCTCTAATCACTTGAATTCATTCTGTAACATCTATATAGCTCGGAATCACTCGTACAAGGCATAAAATACACTGTTAGTGCAAAACACTAGCGATTACAGCGCAAACTTAACTAAAGTGTAGTAAATTTGAGTGTATTAAACGATAAAAATACGTAATTATAGTCTATCATCACCATACAAATGTCATGACCCCACAAATATTTTACCCCTTAAACTTTTAAGACCACAAATTTCAAAGTCTTCTTCTTTATTCTTAAATTCCGTGTCGAGTGAGCCTACCTTATCTAATATGAAACTGATAACGTATGTTATTTTTAGGATAACATAATTCTATTTATTAACTTATCCACGACTGCACGAGGATTTGTTAGCTAGTTGGCTATAGGACTAAAATGAGAAAACACAATTGTTTAGCTTGACTGTGCCTTCGTTTTTTTTTTTTATTGTTTTTTATTTTCTAATTCTGAATATGTTGTTTGGAGAAACTGTCTTTAATTCATGAATTTCTTATTTGGATGGTCATAACATCCGGTAATGTCCCTTTTACATTTAAAAAAATATTATTATATTTGCATGTACAAATCTCTGCATTTTAGGTTAGGACGAAAGGACAATAACTTATCTAAAATTTTGTGATATGTCATTTTCACACGTGTGGCATCCTTATTAAGATCACTTATATCACAAGTAAGCTTGTGAAGGGCCCAGTCCCAGCAAGTAAAACCGTTGATCCATCTATTTCCTTTGGGATTTATAATGTATGTTGTGTTATTTGATTTCGTAGTTGCAGAAAGATATTTTACTTTCTGGGTACGTAAATTGCAATGAACCTTGAATCGAGCGATCCACTGGATAGCTAATCAGTTGAAAAGAAATTTACTAAGCTAATTAACAGGAATATGGTTACTCGCCATTTTAATTTAGGCATTATAGATTGTAATTCATACCTTTTGTTTATTTTTAAAATTGGATAATAGTTAAACTTATAAAGTGATTTTAAGAACACGTGATTTCACCTTATATCAATTAATAAATATAAAGATTAGTAGTAGAAATTAACAACAAGATAAAGCAAACCAGTGTTGAAACGTAATTCAGTCCTCGAGCTTGAGTACCCTCGAACTTATCATTATCTGAATAATTAAGAAATAAGCAAAATGATGAACAAGAATATAAACTAGACAGAATATAAATCCCGTGATTAGCCTAAACAACTGCCCTTGATTTGATTCCGAGATTATGCAGTCATCGATCTTGCCTGATGTCTGTCTCATTTGACCTAGATCACTACTTGCCTCGATCTCAACAAGCATCTCGGACCCCGAACTCTGTCCCGTCTTCGTGCCTTGGTGCCCAGTCTTTGATCCTTCGCCCCGGCAAATCAATAAAATCGAGTGGGCCTGAGTTTAGCCGTATACAGATAGTTCCCTCATTTTTTGGAGTGTAATGAAAAGAAAGAAATTCAGACATCGAACTTGACCTCGATCAACCATGGTGTAAGCACCGTGACATAAGCGGCAAAGGTGACCAAAACGTCCTGTCGGTTCGTACATCTAGGCATTAAATGTCTATCAGTTGTTGTCAGCCATTGTCGGTTGTGAACCGTCATCTTTCATCCTATAAAGGTGTTTTCCTTCTCTTTTCCCAAACTTTACTTTTAATCTCCGCTCTAATCTTCAAAGCCTTTTACATCATTAATTTTTTTCCTTTCTGCATAATCTCCAAGTTTTGTTATCTACCTTCTCTCAAAACATCACGTCTTATTCTCTTCTTCTTTCTTCAAAATCAAACCCGAAATGGCGAAAACATCCAATATTGTGCCGTAGAAAGAAAAAGCTTCCTCGACTAAGCTGGTCGGCGGACAACCAATGGCGGAGCCACTCCTTAAAGAATCCTTTCCTATGTCATGTGTCCTTGACTCTCATTTCAAAGTTGAAAAGACCTCTTTGGTTCTGGGACGATGTGAGCCGATGACGAGGCACACATACACAATCACCAGTGACCTTTTTAAGCAAGTTAAAAAGGGTTGTAACTGGATAGACAAGCACGTGGTGGTGCCATCGCCCGAAGAGTCAATCACTACACATGTGGAAGGATTTTTGAGAGTTTACACCTATCCTTTCACATTCGGTCCTCTAAATCCAATCATAGTGCACTTCTGCAAGAAGTATGAGGTCACCCTCGGCCAGATTCATCCTTCTTTTTGGCATATAGTGACATTGCTTCGAATTATTATGAGCAAAGTCGAGGGGCTCACCTTCACGCTCGACCATCTCATTTATTTGTATAGCCCCCAACTTTATTGAGGTAGGCTAATAAAGTTTCAACGTCAGTCTACGAAGGCGGTTGAGGACAAAGACTGGGGTTGGATGGGCCGATTTGTCCGAGTGAATATATCGGACCTAATCTACGCCGAAAGCATGTCATTTCCAATGAAATGGAATATGAAGCGTGAGTATAATTACACCTTTTATCTTCTATTTATTATCTTTTCTTTTTTCATACTTCTTTATCAGTGTTTTACTTGGCGTAGTTGTTGCCTCGATGCTGGGTGTGATTCCCAATCTAGAGAAATGTGTCAGGAGCTTGGTGTCGACGTCTACACCTGTTGAGAGCGTATGGAGCGAATTGTCGAAGGGTCAACGGGAGGCCCGAAGCCATGGTAAGATTTTTCATATCTCGACTACCTTAATCATTGTCTAAATTTCTGTCCATACTTGTTTTTCTTTTGCAGGCTTTGGGAAGGATTAGCCGATAAGGCCTCCGTCTGGCGAGGAGGAAACTTCGCCCCCAGTCCCAAAACTAGTGAAGGACAAGAAGAGAAAAAGGGTCTGACTTTCGACAATCTAAAGCCCAAGAAAAATCTTGCTCGAAGCCAAAGAAATACATCGTCGCGCTGCTTGAAGAGGTAGTTCAGCGGCTAAGAGAGAAAGAAGAAAAAAATGAAGATGATGGCTATGAGCTGGTGGCTTGAGTAAAGAGGAACACCGAGGCCCCAAAGGCTTCTGAGTTGGTGAGGGTTGAATAGATTCCACCTCGAACTGAAGGGGTATTGGAAAAGGATCCCGGCAAAGTCCCTAAGTTGTTACAGCCCGAAGATGTCTCCCATCAAATGGAGCAGTCATCGGGTATGTCCGAAGGTGCCGGCTCCGAGACCCTTCAAAATAAAAATAATGCCTCAAGTGACTCACTTAGGAAATCGAAAGCGAAGACTCCTTACCTTTTCCTTCATTATCGAAAGGGGAAGTTCGAGAGGATCAGCCCATGAAGGCCCCTCAGGTGAAGGCGCCCTCGGGGAGGAGGACCTTTTCCAAGGTTATTTTACCAGGGGCGATGTCGCTGGCTTGAATGAATTGGGGGTACCGAGGAGGAGCTTGGGTGAATCTTTCTCGAGTTTCAGATGACCAGCCAATTTTTGGCCCTAGTGTCGATCACAAGTGCAAACGGACAATCATTATTATGGTCCTCGAGCATGCACAAATTTTGCCGCCCCCATAGAGGTGGCCAGTTACCTTCAAGGTCTAGTCACCAAGGAAGATCAAGCTCTGATGGACGATATGGCAGCATCGTGTCTCTTTAATGAGTCGCAATAAGCTTTGAATCAGGTAAGCCCTAACTTTCTTTTTCTAACCGTTGGTCTTCATATTTGTGTTTTTTCTCTCCTTACCTAATTTTTTTCCTTCTATTTGTGTAGGCTTCAGTACTCTATCATAAGGCTTTCTTTAAGTCTCGAAGAGAGTCGAGCTGATATGAAGCTGAAATTCAAGGGCTTACCAAGGATAAAAATGCTCTTAGGCTTCTTGGTGAGCAAAAAGAAAAAGAAATCAAAGGTCTCCAAGCTGAGTTAAAAAGAAATCAAAGGTCTCCAAGCTGAGTTGGTCGTGACCAAGAAAGACCAAAGTGAACTGACCGAGCAGGTAAATAAAGTCTTAGACACTTATGGCCTCGATTTAGGGGTGATGGCTAATGATTCGATCTCAAAGGTCAAGTGGTTGCATGAAACAATCTTGCAACTCTGAAGAGAGGTAGATGAGGTAAAGGTGGATACTTCAGTGTAGAAGCACAAGATGGATCACCTTGCCTCAGAGAAAGAGGCAATTCGAGCTCAGATGTCCACAACCTAAAGCCAAATCCAAGGCATGAAAGAGAAGAACTTGGAACAGGCCAAGAAAATTGACGAGCTACAGACTCGGTTGGACACGAAGATTGCAGCGGCAAAATTTGAGGCTCAGACGGCTAAGGCTGATACTGAGGCGATTTTGGCTGTCTACCAATCTGACACCGAGGCCACTCAAGTTCGAGCAAAAGAAGTTGCCGATGTTGCTCAGGCCTGAGCATACTGGGTTGCCAAGCATGTCAGATGCCAATCTCGTACAGAGACTCTTGAGAAGATTCATGCTCGTGGCTTCGACCTTGCTGTCGAGGTCGAGAATGCAAAAGAGCTTGAGGCTGAAGCCAAAACATTATTCTTTTCTGATGATGATAACTCCGGGAGTGGAGAAGGGTCTAAGGACAAAGATGTTACTCCTGGAGAAGAATATTTTTTTAGGGTCTTTTGTGAATTCCAATCGGGCAATGTTGCCCTTGTAAATAAATTTTTTATATATAAAACATCTTTTCCTTTTTCCGTTTTGTCTTTTATTTATGCCTCATGAAATTGCTTCCATAAGTTAGAGGTTCAGGAAATTCTAACTGAAGCCAAACTAATGTTGAGTGAGTACTTGATCGAACTCAAAATAGTATGACCTTTAGGTCATAATCCTCGAACTTAAAAATAATATAGCCCTTAGGCCTTTTGAGTTCCTTGAAAGAATGGCTTTTTTCCCTTTTTCAACTTAAAAGGTTAATAACATAAAAATTAATTATGCCTTAGCATGAGATAAATCTTTCATCATATTCCACTATTTTCGATGGATGATGACATCAGAACCTTTTTCTTTGTAATGCCTTGGTGTGAAACGAACAAAACTATTCTTAAGTTCGATAATTCGGTACCCCTCAAGGTTTTTAAGGGTTGATGCGACCAAATTCCTTTATAATTTTGTCGAGGGTAGCCTTTTTCTTTAAATCGATTTTATGAAAATATTCGAATGTCTGTATTATTATGGAAATCACATGCGTCTCAAAATCGTATCAGTTTGGTTGTAGCCCTTGACTTGGGATTTGTCTCTTGGGCTTGATTATCGATTATACTTCGAACTCGTTCGAAGCGTCAATCCCCCAGTAGAGTGGTCGTGGCCTATAAAAACGAGAATTGCCATTTTAAGGTCTTACAATATCGAGATTTTAATAATTTGATTACGTTAATTTTTCGGATAGCAGTCCTTGCGTATGGGGTAGGTTATTTGAACTTCAGTTGTAATCGGCCCTTAAGCCTGCTTCCACAATAGGCCAAAAGTATGAAATTGTAAAGTAAATGTTTATCTAAGGCATGAAACATTTGGCAAGAAAAAACTACTTATCCCAATAAATTATACATGCATAGATATTTGCCTTTAGGGCTCGATTCATCTACATGGGCACGGTCCATTTGATCATTTGGCCTTTACAGAATTTAACCTATCGATACCTAGTTGGCACGAAGTATCTTCCTTATAACAAAGTTGACAACCGAGGGTGATGCCCCCTAGTATTCAAGTTTAAATGTAAAAAGTCATGGGATACTGTTGAATTTCTCTAAGTTAGGATGAACAATGGTTGCCTTATTAAAAACTTTGGCAAAAAAACTGATTTGGGGCAAAAATCGGTATAAGGAAAAAAGAGTACAACGCGTGCTTTCTGACCTAATGACTTTGTGATGAAGAATCTTTTGATGTCTTTGATTGAACACTTGCAATTGGTTAGTATAAAATATAGATGAAAAATGAGAAGGCCATACCTTAACAGTAATATCATTTGAGGGGTGATACGTTCCAATTATTTGGTAATTGCCTGCCATCTAACATGCCAAGATTGAAGGATCCCTTTTCAATGATTTCTTGGACCTGATACGGTCCCTCCCAGTTCAGCCCAAGTTTTCCTTCGTTTGGGTCTCCAGTATAGAGGGTGACCTTTCTTAAAATTAAGTCCTCGATTTTAAAGTGTCAAAGATTGGCTCTTCGATTGTAATACCTTTTATATGGTATTTCTGTGCAACCATTTGAATGAGGTAGGATTTCTGTTTTTCATCTAACAATTCAAGGCCTGTATTCACAGCCTCGTGATTTGACTCCTCCGTTGCATACCAAAAGCTGAAGCTAGGTTCTCCAACTTCCACTGGGATTAGGGCTTCGGCACCATAGACTAAAGAGAATGATGTTTGTCTCCATGCTAGAAAGTTATTTGATACACCAAAAGGATCTTGGGAAATATTTCTCTCCATCTTCCTTTAGCTTCATTCAATATTTTCTTCAGATTTTGGATGACAATCTTGTTTTCGATTCGGCCTGTCTATTCCCACTAAGATGATACGACGTCGATAGGATCCTTTTTATTTTATTGTCTTAGAAAAACTTTGTCTCTTTGCTGGCCTCGAATTACTTTCCATTGTTGCATATGATCTCGGCAGGCATTCCGAATTGAAATATAATGTGGTCCCAAATGAAGTCTATGACTTCTTTTTCTCTTACTTTCTCAAATGCTTGTGCTTCAACCCACTTAGAAAAATAGTCTGTCATAAACAAAATTAATTCACCTAATATCAACTAATAAACGTAAAGATTAGTAGTAAAAGTTAATAATGCGATAAAGCAAACTAGTGCTGAAACGTAATTCAGCCCTCGAGCTTAAGAGGCCTCGAACTGATCAATACCTAAATAGTTTAAAAATAAGAAAACTGATGAACAAGAATATAAGCTAGATAGAAAGTATTGTATTGCTTTGATATGCGTATCATGTCTCTACAAAATGATTAGAACCCTCTTTATATAGTAGAGGAATCATATATATGGTACAATTCTAATTACAAAAGTAAATCTCATGATTAGCCTAAATAATTACCCTTGATTTGATCTGTTCCGAGATTATCACCATGATCTTAGCTAGTTATGGATTTCTGTTATTATGCAGTCATCGATCTTATCCGATTTCTATCCCATTTGACCTCGATCACTACTGGCCTCGATCTCAACAGTCATGTCGAACCCCGAATTCATTACCCAATCTTCGTGCATTAGTGCCCAGTCTTCAATCTTTCGCCCCGGTAAATCAATAAAATCGAGTGGGCCCGATTTTAGCTGTATACAACTTTAAATCATGATTATTTCTAAGCCAGCCTCAATCTTAGGTTGTTTTTTATATAATTTTTTTTGCATAAAAAGTTTTAAAAAATTGTGGTTGTGACCAAAAATAGAGATGATATATACCATCAATATTTATTATTTTTCTTCTTAATTGTGTATATCGTTAAAAACATTTTTGACATATGTACATTTAATTCATATTCAGTGACACTTCCTTTGACACAATTTTAAAAGCAGTGAATTTAATCAGAAGTTCGGTTTTACTGAATTTTAGATTAGTATCAGTTAGTGATGTACGATCTTATTAAATAGCTTTGTTGCAATCTAGAACTAGTTGATAGAGTTAGAGAGAAGAAATGAAAGTTTAGCAATGCAAATAAGAACTAAATCATTTCATATAATGAAATCTCCTATCTATTTTGTACAGAAGCTATGTATATAAACATGTACATCTAACTAATTCTAACTAACTTTCACTAACTACTTCTAATAACTTAGCTCGTGACAGCTATCACCTAAGATCATAACATCCTAATAATGTGAGATGGAGAAGTCTCTTGACATTTATGGATCATATTTGATTTGTCAACACCTCCCTCAAGCTGATGGTTTGAAACACGTCTTTCAATCCCAGCTTGGATAGTAAGTAATCATGTATGGCTTTCCCAGACTTTTGGCTAGTGGATCAGCTTATTTTTCTTTTGTAGAAACATAGAATGTCTTTACCAATCCTTGAATAATTTTTTCTCTAACAAAGTAACAAACTATGTCAATGTGTTTTATGTGTTCGTGGAATATAGGGTTGGCTGCAATCTGGATTGCAGCCTTGCTGGCACAGTATAAATCAATAGGTACTTCAACCTTCACTCTTATTTCTTTGTACAGACCTGTTAACCAGGTTACTTTAACCACCACTGAGGCCATGCTTCTGAACTCTACTTCTGCAGAGATCCTTGGCATAGTTTCTTACTTCTGTGACTTCCAATAGACCAAAGCATTTCAAAACTTTAGCAGATAGCCTGTAGCAGATATTTGAGTCTACAAATAGCCTCCCCGTTCTACGTCACAATAGGCTCTTAGTTTCCTAGAGCTTTTAGAAGGCATCAGCAATCATAAACCAGGTGCATTCTTGATGTACCTTACTACCATTAGTGCAACTTCCATATAAGATTTCTTGAGCTTATGCATAAACTGGCTAAGAACCTAAACAGCGAAGGCAATGTCTGCTCTGGTCATTGTCAAATATAGAAGTCTCTCTACTAGCCTTTGAGATTAGCTAGCATCATGTAGCAGGTGATCTGTATCTGCATCATCCTTCTATGTGCTTTGCGTTGATGAAACTGTCATAGTTTGCAGAGGTTAGATTTTGATTGTTCTCTAATGGAGCACTAGCATGTTTAGCTGTTACAAGTCCCAGCTCAACAATTAGCTGTAGAGCATATTTTCTCTATTCGTGATAAAACCCTCCCTTGATCTAACAAACAAAATGCCCAGGAAAAACTTGAGCTCGCCAAGATCTTTCATCTTGAACTTGAGTTGCAAATCACATCTAGTATGTAGAATAAACTGAGGACAGCTCCCTGTAACCAAAAGGTCATCAACATATACTAAGACAAGTACCAGTCAGTCCTACACTTTCTTAATGAGTAAGGAGTAATCAAAATGACTTGAGTGAAACCAAGTTGTAACAAGGCATCTGTTAGCTTCTTGATCCACTGTCGTGGTGCCTATATAAGACTATACAATAATTTTTGTAATTGATAAAAAGGCATTGTTAATCCTTTTAGAAGATTTGCTAATTCTTAGCTATTGCAACTGCTAAAAATATAATTGACCTAATCGTGACCATCTTGGCCACATGGGAGAAAGTTTCTATATAGTCCAGCCCTTTTTGCTGGTTGTTACCTTTAGCCACTAGACTTGCTTTGTATCTTTTTCTACTGATCCTAAGGCTGAATATTTAACTTTAAAAACCTTATTTGTATCCAATAGGCACCTTTCCAGTTGGAATATCAAAAATTCTCCAAGTATTATTCTCTTCTAGTGCTGTGATTTCTAACTTCATAGCAACAATCCATTTAGGATTCTGAACAGCTTCATTATAGGATTGTGGTTCAATAATAGATGAGCAGGCACTGAGTGCAGCACTATAGGCATAAGCGATGTTGTTATAGATTATATAGTATTATATGAGATTACAACAGTTGACTTCCCATGAGTTCAAACCACAATTCCTTCATCCACAATGGTAGTTTAGATACTGTTAGAGACTTTCTGCTAGGTTCAGATTGATGAGGTACTAGTGCTGAAGCCTCAGTAGAAGACTTTACATCTGGTGATGTACCGGTGTCTGAAGCAGTTGATGAGTTTGGAACTTTAGTAGATACTAATGGATCAACAGGTTGTGCATTAGATAGGTTTGTAGAATTTTGAGGAGATACAATTATATTTCTTTCAGAATTAGTGTCAAGGGAGAATTCTAAAATAGGGAATATTGATGATATAGGAGAGATAGTATGTTTGAAAAGATAGACATACTCAATAAACACCACATCCCTACTGACTGTAAATTCTATAAAAACTAGTATATACATCTTATAGCCCTTTTTGAACCATAGAATATCCAAGAAAAACTATAGGAACAACTCTAGGAGCAAATTTATCACTTCTCCTTACCTCTGACACATAGCCTAGGCAGCCAAACACTATTAAATGAGTGAGATAAGCAGGAGCACCATGCAATATTCATATGTTGTTCTACATTTGAGTGTTGAAGTAGGTAGCTTGTTTATAAGATAAACTGCAGTACACATTCTCCCTAGAATCTGAGTGGAATTGAAGCTTGGAATCTGAGTGTCCTTGCTACATTGAGTATATGCATGTGCCTTTGCTCAACCACTTCATTTTGATGTAGAGTGTAAACACAAGAGATTTAATGAGTGATGCCTAGTGACTTGAGTAGTTCTGTGGTTTAAATATTAAAGAACTCATAGCCATTGCCTGCTCTTAAGACTTTAACAATAGAGGAATGAATAGTTTTAACCATTAAGTATAAGTTCTTAAGAACCATAATTACTTCAATTTTTAAGGGCAGGGGATACAACCATTTGAATCTAGAATGATCACCAACAATGGTAAAAAATACCTTTCTCCATCACAGGTAGGAACCCTATAAGAGCCCCACACATCAGCATGATTGATATCAAAATTAGAATGAGCTGTGAAATTACTCAAGGAAAGGTAATCTTGTTTGCTTAGTAACTGGGTAGATAGTACAATGGTGTTCAGTATCATCAAATTTCACGAATTGAAATTCATTTTCTTTTTAGTATATCCAAAGGTACATAACCTAGCCTCCTATGGCATAAGGCAGCATTTATTCTAGTAAACTCAGTGGTATTTACATTGAGAAATTTTGGAACAAAACTTGAATTTCATGTAGTAGGTGCATCCGCTATTGCTTGTATTATACTTCCATAGGTAAGCACATATAGTCCACACAGTCTTTCTTACCAATCCTCTTCACCTGTCCACTGAAGAGATCCTAAAATATAAAATTCAAGGAAGATAGCTACTCGCTTCAACTCCTTTGTAATCTTTGAAACAGATAACAAATTGTATCTGAACTCAGGTATATGCATTACATTAGTTATCTTGTGACCAGAAAATATATGTGTGGAGCATAGTGTCTTATAATGGCTAACTCTCTTGTATGTAGACATATTTTTCCTACTTTAGTTTGTCCTAAGTGTTGTAGATCAACCAGCATATCAATCCACCACATGATTAGAAGCTCCAGTGTCAATTATCCACTAAGGTTTATCTTCAGGAAGGATTGCATCATGTACCAACCTGCTATCATAGTTGAGTCATTATCCTCACTTTCTTTTCCAAGCATTTGCATGATTTGATTGTACTGTTCATATGTAAATTGAGGCATTCCACTTGTTACAGTCTGAGCAAGCTGGTTCTAAGCAAGCTGGTTATTGATGAGGTGGCCTAATGCTTATTATTTTGTAGAATTTCCATAAATCAGTATAGCATTGTTAGAGAACTAATTCTCTCCCGTATAAGCAGCTGAGTCTGCTGAGGGATGATTCTTCTTGGATTTGAAATCGGAGGGATAGACATTAAGCTTATAGCAGGTTTCCCTAGTATGGTCTTTGAAATTGTAGTAGTCACGATACAACTGATTCTACTTCTGCTTGAAATTATTAATAGGATATGAGCTTCTTTTATTATTGAACATCACTTGATTATGATTCTGAAGGCCAGGGGAATAAGAGTCAAGATTAGAGGGGTATAAAGAAGGATAAGATTTATTGGTAAACTGAGATGAATTAAGGTGACCTTTACTGGTGAATAAAGTTGTTCCCTCATGAACTTCTGCTATATTTGAGGAATGATTAGCTAAGAACCTTCTACTTTATCCTGAAATATTCATAGAATAGGCTTTGTTTATCGAGAGAATATGTGACATATTCAGAATCTAATTGCTCGACTATCCATAGGACTCATTCAGTCCCATTAAAAACTGTAACAGCCTTTGGTACTCAAAGTGTTTTGTATATCTCTTTGATTCTTCACTAACATCCTTTGGTACTCAAAGTGTTCTATATATCTCTTTGATTCTTTACAACCAAAACCAGTACAAGGCATAAGGTCATCAAATTCAGTCCAAAACTCCTTCAATTTAGAGAAATAAGAAAACACTGATATGATGCTCTGTGACATAGTGGCAATTTATTTTTGCAAGTACAGAACTCTCGAGCCATTCATTTTTTTAAAGCTTTCTCTAAGGTCACTCCATACTTTGTGAACACTTGTAGCATATAATATTCCACTTAAATATAGCTCAGTTCTCGCAGAGTTCATTATCCATGAAATCACAATGGCACTGCACTTCTCCCACAAATCATGAAGAGAATGATCAAATTTATCCTTCGAATATCTTACATCTACAAAATCTTGTTTACTCTTGCTTAATAGACTGATACGCATAAAACTGCTCCACAAAGCATAATTTTCATTTCCATCTAGATTAATTGAGATAAGAGGGTTACCTGGAGTATCTGAAAGTTGGAAAAATAGAGGATGGCGTTGATCAACAATTATAGCACCTACACGATTTGGATCTGCCACTGGAAATAGTACAAATAAAAAGAAAATAGCGTTTGTAGTGTATTTTGGTACAATTAACGGAAGAGCTAGTTTATTTGGATGGATTCTGTTTCAAAAAAAGCATATATGGATCGACCATGTGACGATAAAAGCATATAGGCTGAAGTATTAACGAATGAAAAATGTGCCAAAATTTTGTGTTGTACAAGGCCATAATTGAACCTTTTCCGTATGGACTAATTGGAAGGTGCATTGGGTCGTTTAGAAAAGTAATAATATTATATAAAAATAATTAAAAACATAACTAGGAAGAAAATAAAGAATAAAAAAAGACCAAGAAATAATTAAGTATATCTAGTGAATAAGATGGAAAGAATATCAAATATTCTATATGAAAATGCCTCCATTGCGAAAGGGAAATAAATGTGCATAAGAAGTCTTTCAACTTTTCTACCGTAAAAAATGATGAAAGACATGCATGCCCAATTAATTGGCTAGCTGTGACAATTCGCATGGTTCCAATATACATTTAAAACGAGTCAAAATGTGACCATTGGAAGCTGAAAAAAGAGAACAATCAATGTGTTCTCAAAATCAAACACTTTGCCAAAGATGCAAATCAAAAGAAATAATTTTATTTTTTGTTGTTATTATGTGTGTGGAGGAGGAAGAATATAGGGAGTGAGTAAAGGTTGGTTTTTGCTTTTTAAATGAGGATTAAAGGTAGACCCCTCGACCTCCATTATTATTGGTTGTTCTTGTCTATTGACATTTAGGATGCAGATTCACTTCATACTTGTTGGTACATATCTGAAATTTCTAAGTGTGGGGCTTTTTGATTAAACACCACCATCATCCACAAAAGTGATTGACACATTGTTGTATTTACACACAAACTTTAAAACGATTGACACATTGTGTATTTTTAAAGTTTATGAATTGCTATATCGATTTGAAATTAATTTTTAATATTTAAAAACTAGAATCACAAATATTTGTAAACATTAATAAATTTCTTAATATATATTCTTTCTGGTTCACTTTAAACGATTTTTTAAATATTTTTTCTGTCATTTACAATGTGTGATTTTTAAGATATCAAGAAGGAATTAACATCTTCTTTTCAAAGTTAGTAAAGAGTCTAAGAATAATTTGTTATATTTTTAATGACCAAATTAAGATTAATATAGTCAATTTTATTATTAATTAATACTAAAAATTGATTTATTAAAATATATGAAAAGAGTCAAAAAAAAATCACTTAAAGTAAACAGGAAGGAGTAAGGAGAGAGAGAGACCTATAAATTTCATGCAACTTCTTTTCCTTGCTTTCTAGTATCTAGTAATAGGGGTGAGAATGCTTCGGGTCGTCCAATTATTTTATAAAATTTATATTTTTTCTAGTCTAAAATAAGTGATTTTTTGGTTGTTTTTCCCATAAATTAAGAAATTTACCTTTTAGCATTAGTAAGTAATAGAATTGACTATATTAATATTTATTATCTCACATAAACACTACTAACACATATTCCAACACTATTTACTCCAAGGACAATGTAGGAAAAAATAATTAATTTATTCTTGAAATCTGAAAAAACTACTTATTTTGGACCACAAAAAAAAGACCAAAAAGTCACTTACTTTAGACCGGAGGGAGTACCATATTAATTTTTCGATATTCTATTATATAGAACCAAAATTAAACTTTTCGAATCGTCCTAATCATATCGGTTTCTTTTCGGTATTGGTACAGTTCGATTAACATTCAATATTTTTTTAAAATATCATGTAAAAGTTACTAGTAAAAATAGAATGCAATAACATAGTGATTTTTATCGGACTTAGCAAAACTCTCTAGAAAATTTTACATTTTAAGGGTGATAAATAAAGAAAATATGAAAGATAGCTAGAGTATAGATCCATCAATTAATCTGCAACAACGTAAAAGAAACAAAGCAAATTAATATTAAAAAATAAATCACACGAGTAAAAAGATATTAACGAAGCCGAGACTATAACTCAAGAATAAAATCTATAGAAGATTAAATATTCAAAATGATAAATCTAAATCATATGGAAAGAAAACATATTAAATACATTGTAGTTTGCTACTCATAATATGCTGAAAATAATTTAGTTTCAATAAGAGTATCATAATAAGTTTGGAAAATAGGATTTTGAGTTTTATTACTTGTTAGCTTGTAATTGTTTTCACAATTCCAAGACCCAAGAAAAAATTTAATGCATTATTATTTTTAAACATAATATATAAATATATTTTTTATATCTAAATTTATTCGGTATGGTTCGGTATCTTTTCGATTTATGTTCATAAATAAAAAATCTATCCTAATTATTTGTGCGATTATAGATTTATATAAAAATCTATAATTTTATTTTTTTTTAAAACTAAAAATATGGTTCAATTCGATATGGTTTGGGTCGATGAATTTAGTCAATTTAATCGTTTTGAAATAAACATTGACACCCCTACCTAGTAACACTCGTGTCTTCTCGTTCTCTTTGGAATGTTTGGTAATTACTCTTATACTCCCTCTAAGCCTTTTTATCTACTCATTTTACTTTTAAAAACATCCTATCCAAAATATTTATCGCTTCTGAAAAATATTAATATTATTTTTATTTCTACCACTACGCTCCTAGAAGGAAGATATGTGTTAGACCCCTGACAAAGGAACTCGGCAAGGGCAACGAGAGCGTTGTCAAGAGGCAGCAAGAGTGTTGCAACATTGGCGCAAGAGTGGTGCCAATGGTCGGAAAGGAAACAGGCAAGTGTGGGCTAAGACTTCGAACGGATCCGAGGCAGCTTAGCGAGGGCTTGACAATGAGTTGCGGGTGACGGGCGGCACTTGATCATGATTATAGCATCAAGGCAAGAGGCATTGATGCCAAGGCATGGCACAAGCGGATGGGCAAAGACAAGCAAATGTGCTTACGGAAAGGTAATGCGCGGGCAGGTTGGCATAGGTTCGAGTTGCGGCAAAGGGCCAAGTCCGAGGGCAGTGTTGAGGCAGCTTGGGGCGCAATGCAGCTGGAAGCAATGGCATTGGCGCCTGGTCCGAGCCAACACACGGAATTGGGCAGCAACATGAGAATGGACCAAGTCAAGCGGCGGTTACCGGCACATGCTGTGCACATGGGCAGCGGTTGAGTTTTGTTCATCATGCTGGCAGGAGTTAGCACGATTTGGGGGCCATGATCCCATGATCACATAATGTGCCCACGTTCCTAAGTAGTGGCAGGAGGCAACTACGTGCATGATAGGTAGTGGGCAAGTGCTTAGCCTAGAAAATAGGCAACTGTTGTACATGGGGCTGATCCATGATCTATAAATGGACAGCACCCTTCGCTTTGTGAAAAGTGGATGAAATCCGGGAGGGAATTCTAGAGTGAAGCTAGAGAGAGCTACACGAAACTCTTTAGGCAGGAAAGTGTGAGAGAGTATACTTAGACTGTAAAAGAGTGTAAACTTGTGAGAGTGCGGGTTTACTAACTCAGGAAGAGTCCTAAGTCTTGTGAGGGTCAAGAGTGATCTTCATTTGTAGTGCGTGGAGTGTGCTACTGAGTTTGAGTGTTCTTGTATTCACTTCATTAATACAAGTTGGGAAAGAGTTCCTGTAAACTCGTGTCTTGTGTTCATTTCTGTCCCTTTCGTTGTGTTTTTGTTGCCTAAGTTCATATTAAACTTACTACGTTGAAACGCTGTGCAAACTTAGTGAAGTCCAAAGTGTCTGAAACTTTGGCCGAGTATTGGGAAGGCTGAGTCAAGTCGGCGCTTGGCTCCCGCGCGGATGTCACTTTCGGCGGACTGAAATTGACCCCGTGACAATTTGGTATCAGAGCTGATCGAGGACAAGATCGTGTTGTGGCGGAGACACGACGTACTGTTGCAGATTGCGTGGTCGTGTTCGAAAACATGGCTGGTGGTAGTAACAATGAACTGCGAGAAAGGCTTACAAAATTGGAAACATTGGTGGGCAATGTTGCGGAAGGTGAGGAACTTCAGTCTCTTGTGACTAGACTCGCGTTTCTAGAGGCAGAAATGGCAAGGCTTAGTCAAGAGAATGCGGAGCTGAAGATCGAGACAGTGGTGCTGCGACGTGCTGTGGGCGAGGACGCTCAACGTGGTGCTGAACGTGCCAAAGTCAGAGTACCGGAACCAAAGGCATTCGGAGGTGCAAGGAGTGCACGCGAGTTGCAGAATTTTCTTTGGGATATGGAGCAATACTTTCAGGCTATTCGTGTATGAGACGAGAAAGAGAAGGTAACCTTGACTAGTATGCATTTGAGTGATGATGCTAAGTTATGGTGGCGCACTCGGGTTGCTGAGGATGAAAGTATGGGCAGACCAAAGATAGAGTCGTGGGAGCGGCTTAAAAAGGAATTGAGGGATCAATTTCTTCCTAGTAATACATCTTGGATTGCTAGGGACAAACTGAAAAGGTTGAGGCAGACCGGATCAGTTCGAGGGTATGTGAAGGAGTTGACATCGTTGATGCTTAGCATCAGCAACATGTCGGAAGAAGACAAGTTGCACAACTTCATGAGCGTGCTGCAACAGTGGGCACGACTAGAATTGCGAAGGCAGAATATTCAAAACCTCGCAAGTGATGTGGCTGCTGCAGATGCATTGGGCGATTTTCATATTGATGAGGAGAATTCTGCTCCTAAGTCCGTCAACGGAAAGAAGGACAAGGCAAAGGAGTGGAAGAAATGTGAAAATGACAATGCACATGAAGACCGAGGGAAGGGAAAGCAGGAGGCCGGAACTTCCAAGAGCAAGGAGAAGGGCGGCAGGTTTGGTGGTTGTTTCATTTGTGATGGACCACATCGGGCGAGAGACTGTCCAAACAAGGCGTCGTTGAATGCAATGACGGCTGCGGATCGGAGGGCTGCATTGGAGGCATCAAGCAGTGATCCAACGGAGACCGTAGGTACTAGTGGGGCGATGATTGCCAACCCCATAAGATATGTCAATTGACTACCTCGACGAGGACGTCGAGTTTCAAAGGGTGCGGGTGGTTTGTTAGACCCCTGACAAAGGAACTCGGCAAGGGCAACGAGAGCGTTGTCAAGAGGCAGCAAGAGTGTTGCAACATTGGCGCAAGAGTGGTGCCAATGGTCGGAAAGGGAAACAGGCAAGTGTGGGCTAAGACTTCGAACGGATCCGAGGCAGCTTAGCGAGGGCTTCACAATGAGTTGCGGGTGACATGCGGCACTTGATCATGATTATAGCATCAAGGCAAGAGGCATTGATGCCAAGGCATGGCACAAACGGATGGGCAAAGACAAGCAAATGTGCTTACGGAAAGGCAATGCGCGGGCAGGTTGGCATAGGTTCGAGTTGCGGCAAAGGGCCAAGTCCGAGGGCAGTGTTGAGGCAGCTTGGGGCGCAATGCAGCTGGAAGCAATGGCATTGGCGCCTGGTCCGAGCCAACACATGAAATTGGGCAGCAACATGAGAATGGACCAAGTCAAGCGGCGATTACCGGCACATGCTGTGCACATGGGCAGCGGTTGAGTTTTGTTCATCATGCTGGCAGGAGTTAGCACGATTTGGGGGCCATGATCCCATGATCACATAATGTGCCCACGTTCCTAAGTAGTGGCAGGAGGCAACTACGTGCATGATAGGTAGTGGGCAAGTGCTTAGCCTAGAAAATAGGCAACTGTTGTACATGGGGCTGATCCATGATCTATAAATGGACAGCACCCTTCGCTTTGTGAATAGGGGATGAAATCCGGGAGGGAATTCTAGAGTGAAGCTAGAGAGAGCTACACGAAACTCTTTAGGCAGGAAAGTGTGAGAGAGCATACTTAGACTGTAAAAGAGTGTAAACTTGTGAGAGTGCGGGTTTACTAACTTAGGAAGAGTCCTAAGTCTTGTGAGGGTCAAGAGTGATCTTCATTTGTATTGCGTGGAGTGTGCTACTGAGTTTGAGTGTTCTTATCACTTCATTAATACAAGTTGGGAAAGAGTTCCTGTAACCTCGTGTCTTGTGTTCATTTCCCTTTCGTTGTGTTTTTGTTGCCTAAGTTCATATTAAACTTACTACGTTGAAACGCTGTGCAAACTTAGTGAAGTCCAAAGTGTCTGAAACTTTGGCCGAGTATTGGGAAGGCTGAGTCAAGTCGGCGCTTGGCTCCTGCGCGGATGTCACTTTCGGCGGACTGAAATTGACCCCGTGACGATAGGGATAATGCCCCTTATAATTACAGATTGAATAATTTTCTAAGTAGGTGTAAAAAAACGACAAATAATAAGAGCCAAAAGGAATTTTATTATTTAACAACCCCTCATTAATTATAAAAAATAAATTAAACTTATCTTCTAGTTCAGTTTAGTTTCGTGTGAGAATTTTTCCAATCAAACTAATTTCTCAGTTATATATATTATATATATAGAAGTAGTAAAATATAAGATAGCATTTTAACATCATCCACAATAAAATCATATCACATAAATGTAATATGAAAAAAAAAAACTAGTACAGTTTAACCCATCAATTCCAACAGCTCTTTAATAACCTTAAAATTTTAACAGTTGGATTGATGAATGTTGATTTCAATTAACTTGATGGCATTGAAAAATGATAATACAGATCGATTTGATCTAATTTTAGCCACTAAGAGTAGTTGGTTTATCAACTTGACCTATATGTGATTCACAGTAGAAATATAAGTGACAATTAATTTATGGATAAGGATTATTGTGTCCAGTCACATTAATTATTAATTGGAGTAGTAATAGTAGGCTTTTATTATGCTCCCAACTTGCCACCTAACAAATTCAATTAGATGGGATTGATGGTGTCATTTTCATTTATTATTGCATGCTTTTCAAGTGTTCAATGGAACTATAATTATCTACTAAGAAGGTGGATAATAATATGATAATTCAAGCATGGACTAGTTTATTTTATAATTAAATTTATAGCTGCAATTTGGTATTTGGAACTCTTATGTTGACCAAACTAGGAATAAAAAATATTTGCATATATTAGCTGTAAATGAATTAATAAGATGAACTCACAACTGTATTCCACTCATAAACCTAAATTGAGTAGGCTTCTTGGCTTCTCCGTTATTAATTAAAGAACACTAATCTTAGGACCAATCTACCTTTGAATATTAAAGCCTGAACGCCACCTTTTAATTTCCTTTAACAACTTGATGTATGATAGAGTAACATTCAGACCTGATTCCACTATATTTAGTCTTTCTCGAAAATCTTTTAACTTCTGTTGCACTCTATATCCTACAAAAGAATGCCGTTTTATTATCTTTTTTCTTTTTGCTAATTTTTTTTTTAATTTTAGAATAGGTGTTAACTCTTTTTCTTTTTTGGGGGGAGGGGGATGAACCCACTGACACAACAAACTAACAGCTTGTTTGAATGGTTATTACACATCGTTTTATAATATATTGTATCATATTGTCTTTGTACAGTATCGCTTGATAAATTCAATATTTGAATAGATTGTATTATTTGCCGATGTTTCATATATCATGCACCAGCAATATGAAGAATAAACTTGCACTATTATAAAGAAAAATTATGAAACATGATAAAATTATTATATAAAAATGTAAGATAAATGATGAAATAAAATTATTTAATAAAAATGAAGGGTGAGATAAGAGAAACAAACAAGATAAAGATACGACTGTATTGGAAAATATTGAGTTTACACTTATCGAAGTATTTAAAGATGACAAGTCATGACGTGGAGGTTGGTCAAAGAATAATAATTAGCAAAGAGGTACGAGTTGCAACAAATACGAGCACTAGCACGAGCAGAGGCACGAGTAGACTCAAAGCTCGTATCTATTTAAATCCAAGAATTCAGGAGAATGAACCTGACAGTACAAGGAAGTACAAACACAATATTTAATGAGCATTAAATATTAAAAACGTTAGAAAATCTCTATTAAATACAATGATTATGTAAGGTAGCATTCAATATTTTTTATTGCCTATAGTGGCCTTATTATGAAAAAGGCAAAACGCATATCTCCAAGATGTCTATAAAAAGGAGAGAATGGATCTATTGTAAGGACACGAAATATTATCGGAATATATTTGATTATTTTCATTTTCTGACTATTTCATTATTGGAAAAATCATTTTCTTTATTCATTCTTTGATTATCAGTAACCCGAGTTCTTCTAAATTATCGCTTTAATCGAAATTCTATGTTTTGGTTAAACAAATTAGTTTCGTTGCCGGCAAACTGATAATCGATTCTTTTTAGCTTAACTCTCCTTGTTACATCAACCATGTCGAACAATAATGACAACATTCAAGGAAACAAAGGAAACCAACAACTTCAGAAATATCTACAGGATAATCACACCCCGGTCCCTTCTCCGCAAAGTTCTGCACAGGTTAATAAAGCTCTTGAAGCTTTTTCTAGTCAATTATATGTTGCACCACTCACACTCACTCCAAATAATAACACTTTGGAGAATCCTCGTTCTGTGCTTGCTAATTCAAAAAGTGGTGTAACCCCAAGTGAGTCACAAGAAGGAGTACTAGGTAATTTAGTCAACTCAGATTTACAAAATTTAGTACTAACATTGCAGAAACCGCTCAAGAAGCAAAGTGACCGCATAGAGCAAATACCTGGGGTACTGCCTGTAATCAAAGGGATAGACGCGGATAAATATTAACAAACAACCTTGGATGCCAAGTGCTGCTCCCCTCCCTATTCCAAAGAAATTCAAAATGCATGATATTCTCAAATACGATGGAACGACTGATCCACGAGACCACGTGAGTGCATTCACAACAGGCATCAAAGGCAATGACCTGACAAAACAGAAGATTGGATCAGTATTGGTCAAGAAATTTGGTGAAACACTCACTAAGGGTGCATTAACATGGTATTCTCTTTTACCCAAAAATTCTATAAATTCCTTTACTGAGCTTAAAAATTCTTTCATCAAAGCACACTCGGGAGCTCTAAAAGTCGAAAGAAGAATGGAAGATATTTCCAAAATCAAACAAGGAGACTCAGAATTATATAGAGAATTCTTGGACAGATTCCAACGTGAAAGAATGACGTTATCGAGTGTACGTGACAACTGGGCGGCTATAGCTTTCACTAGTAATTTGAATGAAAAGAGCTCCGAGGCAATGAGGCGACACAAGAAAAGTCTTCAAGAATTCCCATCCACAACATGGAATGACATGTATAACAAGAATAGTATGAAGCTGAGGATCGAAGAAGACTTTATTTCATGGTATCAAAAAGAAGAAAAGATAAGTTCGAGACGGGTGAAAACAGAAAAAAGGTCCAATAAAAACAAGTACGAACCATACATGGGAATCACGGGAAAAGACTCACGGTCAAAACAGGATAATAAAATATACGATCACAGATCAAGGAATAGAGAGTTAGACTCGTCATCAAGATTAGGGAATGATCGAAACACACGTGAGTCTTGAGATGATGATAGAAGCTTAAAGGCAAGGTTCGGCGGTTATAATTTCAATGTGAGCACTTCTGAACTCGTAGCTATTTTAAGAAGTATGGGTGACAAGGTACGATGTCCAAAAGAGATGAGATCGAATCCAAACAGGCGCAAGCCTGATCATTGGTGTGAATTTCATAATGATCAAGGTCATAAAACGGATGACTGTAGATTTTTACAAAGTGAAGTTGATCATTTATTAAAATAAGGGTATCTTACCGAGTTATACAGTGAGAAAGGTAATCAAGCATACATGAAGAATAGGGAGGAGCCCCCTAAACCACATTCTCCCAAAAGGACTGTCAATGTTATAAACGAGGGTGAAGACATCAGTGGTGTGACGTACACCGCAGCTAATAAGATTTCCAAAATCACAATTACTCAAGGGAAATGGATGCAACATGTCTTAGAAGAGGAAAGTATTACTTTTGATGATGCCGATGCAGATGGCGTATTATCTCCTCATAAAAATGCACTAGTAATATCTTTACTTGTACATGAAACTAATGTAAAACGAGTTTTGTTTGATCCAGGTATTCCGTGAATATTATTTTGCTGAGAGTATTACGTGAGATGCAAGCTAAATATAGATTAGTACCAAAGGCGCATACCTTATTTGGATTTGACAATTCCAGTGTTGTCATTAAATGAGAGGTAATACTCAATACATTCACAGAAGGAATTGTCAAAGATACAAGGTTCCAGGTAGTATATGTAGAAATGGCTTACAATATAATTCTTGGGTGACCATGGATCTACAAAATGGATATTGTTTCATCAAACTTGCGTCAAGTTATTAAATTTCCATCACCATGGGTAGTATGTCAAATCCGTGGAGATCAACATACATCCAGGAATATTAACTCTTTAGCATATGCAAGTACGAAAAACGAAGAAAAATAGCAATCACAGAAGCTAGTCGAAGGCACCACAACACAAACCTCAACTAAACAAGGGCAGAAAGATGTTGACACAAGGACGGATACCATTCAAGAACCAGAGGAAAATGAAAATATCAAAACAACAATTGAAGAATTGAAGGCTGTAGTTTTATTTGCATAATGGCTTGACAAGAAAATCTACGTATGGGCCAATTTAAACCAAGACATGAAAGGTAAGTTGATTGAATTTTTGAAAGCTAACATAGACTATTTTTCTTGGTCCCACTCTGATATGACAGGAATACCACTGGAGGTAATGACTCAAAAATTAAATGAAGACCCATCGTATCCTCCTGTCAAACAAAAGATGAGAAAGCAAGGAACTTTCAAAAATCAGGTGATTAAAGAAAAGGTTGAATTACTAAAGATTGGGTCTATTCGTGAGGTAAAGTATCCTAATTGGTTAGCCAATACTGTCGTAGTACAAAAAAAGAATAGTAAGTGGCGAGTTTGTGTAGATTGCACAGATCTTAACAAAGCTTGTCCTAAAGATTCTTTTTCACTACCACATATAGATCAACTAATTGATGCTACTGCAGGACATGAATTATTAAGTTTTTTAGATGCATATTTAGGATTACAATAAGATCAAAATGGATCCGATAGATGAGGAAACAACTTCATTCATAACAGACAGGGGGACTTACTGTTAGAAAGTAATGCCTTTTGGTCTCAAAAATATTGGTGCAACATATCAAAGGCTAGTGAATAAAATGTTTCAGGAACATCTAGGAAAAACCGTGGAGGTTTATATAGACGATGTGCTCGTCAAAAGTCAACATTCAAGAGATCATATATCACACTTGTCTGATACGTTTTACATTTTGTGCAAATTTAATATGAAATTAAATCCGGAGAAATGTGCATTTGGTGTTGCATCAGGTAAATTTTGGGTTTTCTTGTTTCTAACCGTGGTATTGAAGTAAATCCCGCACAGATTAAGGTCATTGAAGAAATTCCTGATGTTCTTTCAAGTAAAAAAGAAGTGCAGAGATTGACAGGAAGAATTGCAGCTTTGGAAAGAGTCATTTCTAAATCATCAGAAAGGTGCTTCAAATTCTTTTCAACTCTTAAAAAGTAAGATCATTTTGAATGAGAATGAAGAATGTCAGCAGGTACTAAAAATTTTGAAGACATACTTATCAAATCCACCATTGCTCGCAAAACTAAAGGCTGGGGAAGGATTGCTCATCTACCTTGCTATCCCAAAGTAGCGGTAAGTGTTGTTTTAGTCCGTGAAGACCAAGTTAAACAATCTTCGATCTATTATGTCAGCAAATATTAGTAGATGCGGAGACGCAATATCCACAATTGGAAAAACATTCACTTGCATTAAATATGGCATCTAGAAAATTAAGACCTTATTTAAAATGATATCATATTGTTGTAGTAACCGTTTGTCTGTTAGGCACTATATTACATAAGCATGAGTTGTTAGGAATGTTAGCTAAATGTGCTATAGAATTAAGTGAATATGATATTACATACCAACCTAGAACTGCTATAAAATCTCAAGTGTTGGCTGATTTTGTGGTTGATTTTAGCCAAGGGATGCAATTAGAAGAAGAAAAAGAGTTGCAGGTGTTCAATGGAGCTAACCCAGGAATTTGGACCTTATTTACTGATGGTTCATCTAACGTGAAGGGTGCGGTTTTAGGGATTGTTTTGGTATCACCTACATGTGAAACTATTCAATAAGTTATTAAATGTCATTCTATAACTAATAATGAAGCATAGTATGAGGCACTGATTGCATGCTTAGAACTGGAACAAGAAATTGGCATAAATCAGAATATAATCAAAAGTGATTCACAACTCGTAGTTAATCAAATGTTGGAAACTTATACGGTCAGGGAAGAAAAGATGCAACAATACTTAGAAAAGGTACAGGAGTTGATAAAACAATTTCAAACCTAGAAAGTTACGCAAACACCAATGGATGAAAATGTTGAAGTTGACGCCTTAGCTAATCTCGCATCTACGACAGACGTGGTAAGCGATGAAAATTCTTCAGTTATTCATTTATTTCATTCAGTTCTCAACCCCGATAAAAATGATAATAACTTAACTTGGGATTGGAGGAACGAGATTGTTGCTTTTTTGCAGTATGGTACCATCCTTGAAGATAAGAAAAAATCCCACGGCTTCGGAAAAAGGCTGCTCGGTATTGCTTAAAAGAAGGCAATCTTTACCGAAAAATATTCGGTGGTCCCTTGGCAAGATGTCTCAGACCTTCTCAGACGGAATACATAATGAGAGAGATACACGAGGGGCATTATGGGAATCACGCAGGTGGAAGGTCATTGCTAAGAACTTTAATTAGGGTAGGTTATTATTGGCCCAAAATGGAAAAAGAAGCGGAAAGTTTCGTGGCTAAATGCAATAAATTCCAAAGGTACAGTAATAATATGCATAGACCTGTGGAGTTAATACATCCGGTCATTACACTATGGTCATTTATGAAATGGGGAATGGATATCGTGGGTCCACTACCACAAGCAAAAGGACAGGTAAAAGTTTTTCTCATACTTATTGATTATTTTACTAAATGAGTGGAGACAGGAGCATTCAAATGGGTGCGAAAAAAGGAAGTTAGAGATTTCATTTGCGGAATATCATATGTTGATTCGGTGTACCAAAGGAAATCGTGTGTGATAATGCCCATAAGTTTATAGGCGTTCAAATCACAGAATTCTTTCAAAGTTGGCAAATCAAAAGGATTATATCCACACCTTATCATCTGGTGGGTAATGGGAAAGTTGAATCAACAAACAAAGTCGTTATCAAAAAATTAAATAAGCGTTTAGAGGAATCCAAAAGCAATTAGCCAGAAGTGTTACCTGGTATTTTATGGGTATATCTCATAACAACAAAAATAAGTATAGAAGAAACACCATTTTCATTGGTTTATAGAGCTGAAGCTTTGATTTCAGTTGAGATAGGAGAGTCGAGTAAGAGGTTCACACATGCATCAAAAGAGTCTAATGATGAAGAAATGCGTGTAAATCTTGACGTACTTGAAGGAAGAAGAGAAGCCGCACTAATAAGAATGGCAGCTCAGAAACAGGTCATAGAACGATACTATAACCGAAGAGCACGCCTCAGGTTCATCAAAATTGAGAACTTCGTGCTCAAAAAGGTTTTTCAATCTACAAAGTCAGCTAATGCAGGAAAATTAAGTCCAACATGGGAAGGACCCTATAGAATTCATGATATTGTAGGAAAAGGAGCATACAGACTAGAAACAATGGATGACAAGATACTACCTTCACATTGGAATGTTATTCATCTGAAGAAAAACTATTTCTAAAGAATACCCACGGTTAGGTATCCATATTTATTAATTTAATTTTTGAATTGCTAAAATTTTAATAACGATTTTAGATGATAGGCAAAAAGGTACCCGTACTAAATGATGAGTCACGACCTGCAAGGCACATGGAATAAATTGAACTTTTTGGCCTAGGGTTATCATTATTCTGATAGAATTCAAACGGGTTAAGCAGTCTATATCTATAATCGTACCTTCGAGTCCCGTATGTTGTTCCTTTTCAGGGAAAGGACCAAATGATAGGAACAATCAAGTGCTCGAGGCTTCATACTTCAATGGTCAAACACTTGGGGGACTATTATATACACGAGTATATGTATAAAAAGGCAAAGAAGATTGAGAAATAATCAAAGATCAAGCCTGAAACATTCACTCATTAAATGAGTCAAGTGCAGAGCAAAGTCACGAGCTAAGACCAAAGAAAAACTTTACTACAGTTAGGGTAAAGGCAATATACTAAAACGGGTTATAATAAAAACCTCGTATTTATTTTTATTTCTTAAATCTGTTACAAGGAAATTTGTTACGAGAAAGTCATAGATGTAATTCAAATATGTGTAAAGTGTTATTCAAAACTAGACAAAGTTCAAACAAAAACTTGTCAAAATTATTGCAAAGAAACATGTGTATTCCTATTTCTTTATCGTATGTTAACACCATTATGAAGTTGAGACGCCTTTTTCATTAAGTGTCCAATATAAATGGGCCCTATTTTAGAAAACTCATGGTTAATTTGAATATTCATGAAGTTAGCAGAGGCATTTTTCTATAAGAATAAAAAATGCAAATTATTCTGTAAGTCCTTAGAAATAAAGTCAAGAATAAACAAAATAAAAGTTCAGCGAAGGAACTTCTTAATGTTAAAGAGCTTAAACTAAGTATGAACTTAGTCTTAAAATTATTAATACATGTTGCCTCATAAAAGATCGGGGGAATTGAGTTTTCAAAATAAACCCATATGAGACCGAGGGTTTTGACCATAATTGTCTAAAAAAACAACACACGGAAATTTAAACAACTTAATCTTGTCACTAAGAAGATGAAGGAACTGAAACAGATACATCGACAGCAACGGGCTCAGCCTGCCTTACAACAACAGCCACAGCTTGGCTTACAACAACGAGCTCAAATTGGCTTGAAGGAGTGGGGATACCCGTATTAATTTCAACATTTTCAGAAGTTTCAGCCACAGGAGGAGAAAGAACTTGGTTCCATTGAGTTTTTTCAATAGTTTCTTTAGTCTTGGCTAACTTAGATTCCAAGTCAAAATTCTCTCGGCTAGCTTCAACTAGGGTATCTTAGCGAGAATTTAGGAACGCCCAACGCACTTCAACGGCAGACTCATCCTCAAGGATTTCATAATCTCTTTCCCAGTTAGCAGTTTCATTCTTTAACTTTTCATTTTCAGCCAAGGTAGATGTGTAAGAAGCTTGCAGAGATGCATGAGAACTTTCTAAGCCACAAACCTTATCTGAAGAAGCTTGGAGGTCTTCTTGGGCTTGGGTTAAATTCTGCACGAGCTCACCAGCATAAACTTCTTTCTCACCCCAAGAGAGCCTTCAATTCTCGAATCTCTTCACTCACCTTGGACAACTACTCGAAAAAAGAAGTTTCAAGACGAGCCTTTTCTTTCTCTGCTTAACTTGAGGAAGTCTTTGCAACTGCCAATTTCGTAGTCAAGGCATGTACCTGCTGCTTCATGGTACTCCTACTTTCTTCTAAGTAATCCACATCAATTCGAAGACTTTCATACTATTCCTTCCAATTGTACGCCTATAGCTGAGAATCACACACTAATTGCTCTGAGAGGGTAATCCTTCTCATCATCTCTGTGCCGATGAGATTGACCAAAAAAATAAAAGGAAAGGAAATGAGAATCCTAAAGAATAGAAAAATGACAAAGTAAAAGTTTTAATAAAAAAGGGAGAATACCTATAAAGAAGCATGCACAATTTCATTCATCAATGTCAAAGAATTATGGCTCTCTAGCTTAGCTTTTTAAATTTGGACAGATTAAGGGATTTAGCCACGTATTTACTTGAACTGATTTCCTTAAGAGACTACCCTCAGCGGGGACTTCAATAATCACTTGCCTCATGGCACCACTTCCACTTGATAAGCCAACCTCTGCACAATGAGAAAGTGGAGAGGGAATTGTCAAAGAAGGAACAATAGAAATAGTAAACACAGTATCTTGGGGAGGAGCGGAAATAGATGAGATCAGGAAAGAAGGAGTCACAGATACGGGAGTAGAAAAAGAATCCAGGGGCGCTTCATCAAAAATCGAGCTTAAGCTTTCACTACCAAACCTGTTGATAAAAAGTTTCTCAACGGAGTCATGAGCAGTAACAGGAGCAATATCGTCATCAGGAATTTTAAACGGTACCTCAACATATTTTATAAGAGGAATAGACGAAGATGGGATGCTTCCTCTTCATCATCGGAAATGATGCGTCTGCGAGCCCCTGGCCTTATTACCAAAGATCCCCCATCTTCCTCCTTTTCAAAATATTGGTCATCAACGTCTTTTTTTTTTGATGAGGAACCTAAGATTATTTCTTGGGCCATTTACAAAGAGATACGAGAAGCCGCGACCGCATCGATAGTAACTCCTTGAATAACAAATCCTGATAAAAAGAAGGATTGAAATAAGTTCAGAAAAAAACAACAGTATGTAAAATAAAGCAAAATAAAAGCTCTCACCATGAGTTTTTACTTTCCATGCAAATCGCTGGGAAATAGTTTTCCAAGACCCACCATTCATTGGTGCAATATTCAAAAAATTTCTACTTAATCACAGAAATTGTAAACATCTTCCACAACTTTTAAGGTTACTGGAAAAGAAAAGTAAAATTAGAAAAATCAATAATTGGAGAAAAAGGTATAAGAGAGTAGAAGAATTACGTGTGAAATTCCACTTCTCAGGGAAGGGAACGTTCTCTTCATCCACTAAACCAATAATGGGGGCAGAAACAAACTGACCATACCATCCACGATCTCTATCATCTTCCGGGCTAACTAAAATTCTTTTGCTCCTAGCTATTAGTGTAAAAATACCATTACGGAAAAGCCTATGGGAGTAAAGATGAATTAGATATGAGAAAGTGAAAGACACCTTGGCTAAATTGGTCAAATGCCTCAAACAGGCAACAATCCTCCACATTATTGGGCCAATTTGACCGAAACAAACATCAAAGAAACGAAAAAACTCGAGATAACAACATCAATAGCAGGATTGAATCCTAAAGTAAAAGGGTACGTATAGACGAAGGACAATCCAATTAACTATGAAGTAATTCTTTGATTCGGGTTAGGAATAATAATGGGGAAGTCATGACTCTAGTGGCAGTCTCTACGAGCTAAAGAAATCAAAAGTTTCACAATTTGAGTGGGGTAAATATTAGTACGATCTAGAGAAGATACTTGATTTCTAGATTCTCTATTGTTATAGAAAGATAGTTTCGCGGGAACTATCTCATCTACTGAAGGTTCACGAAGAGGTTCAGAAGAATCCTTACCCCTAGAAGAAGATCTTTGAGAGAGAGAACCTCTAGTTCTAGAAGAGGGTCCAAAACTAGGTGAAAGAATAAAAGAACCACGTGCAGATGAAGATCCTAAATTACTGAGTTTACCTCATCTTCTGCTTCTACTGGGGGTGTTAGGGAAGTTATTGACTATGGGGACCCTTCTAAGGTTAGGGTTTGATAAAGACATGATAATACGAGGAAGAAGCAAACGACGATTTGATAAATTGAATGTTCAAGAAACTTTATGTGGTAAAGACAAAAAAGAGAACTATGTTTATACTAGAAAGCAATCGTCAAAACAAAAGGCACAATGATAGAAAGGTTATAATGAAAACTGCCGTTTCGTAATTGGTGAAGCCGTAAAAAGCCTTAAAAGGAGTTGTAAAGTCTCAAAGCCAACAAAGAGATGCCACGTGTACTAAGCATTAAATGAAAGTGACAACAAAAGCATTGATTCTATGATAAACATTAATGGCGGCAAAAATTCCGCTTTTATAAAATTCAGTTCCCAAATATTCAATCGATGAATAAATAGCAAGTGGAGGGACTATCTGTATTAAAAAAAATTGAGTTTACACTTATCAATCTATTTAAGGATGATACGTCATGACTTGAAGGCTAGTCAAAGAATGATGATTAGCAAAGAGGTACGAGTTGCAACAGATACTAGCACTGATACGAACAAAGGCACGAACAAAGGCACGAACAGAGGCACGAGCAGAGGCACGAGTAAACTCAATGCTCGTATCTATTTAAATCCAAGAATTCAGGAGAATGAACATGACAGTACAAAGAAGTACATATACAATATTTAATTAGCATTAAATATTGAAAACGTTATAAAATTTGTATTAAATACAATGATTATGTAATGTAGCATTTAATGTCTTTAATTATCTATAATGGCCTTATTATGAAAAAGGCAAAATGCATATCTCCAAGATGACTATAAAAGGGAGAGAATAGATCAATTGTAAGGACACAAAATACTATCTAACTACATTTATTTACTTTTTTTTCTGACTATTTCATTATTGGCAAAATCATTCTTCTTTATTCATTCTTTAATTATCTGTAACTTGCGTTCTTCTAAATTATCGCTTTAATCGAAATTGTATTTTTTGATTAAACAACGACCATACCAAATCAGTCGTTACATAGAGTGACACATTTCGTTGTTACATAATGATAAATTTAACCATATGATTCAATAAAAAGTAACAATCAAAACAAACATCGCATTTAATGTAACAATATGATACAATACAATAGGTACCAACCATCCAAACAAGTTGTAAGGCATATAAGAGACTCATAGTGCTCGTTGAGTATGAGGGATAATGGATAATTAATCCGAAAATTAAACTTGAGATGAGTTTATCAATACTTGATTGGGATAAAATTATGAAATAATTACTAGTTTGAGATTATATTACTTTTTTATCCACATAAAAAAAATAATCAATGCTAAAATAATTAATTATGAAATAACTTATTTCTTGCCCAACCGACCCGAAAGAGTCACGAAGCTCCTGGGAGGCTAAGCTATCAAGAGGTTCAGCAAAGAAATGGACACCAGGGTGAAAAGAGTAAGCGAAGTATGACATTTACTAATAGATTAAAAAGGTAATTACTTATAATTTTAATTTAAAACATCACTTATTTTGAGTCAAATAATTTGATTACAACGATAACTTAAAAGGACCGAATTGGTGTAATTGATTGAGTAAATAGGTGTAAGATAACTAAAATGATACGGTCCTTAGTAGCAGGGTAAAAGCTCTTCAAGCTCTATAGAACTAAGTACGCGGTTGGACATAAAATTACTACGTATAATTTTGAAAAAAGTATAATATTTAGAGACATAATTTAAAATTATATTTAAATATTCATTTCACTTGAAAAATATTATAATTTTATGAGTGGGAAAAAGAATTTGAAAATTTGAAAAAGGCTTTTTGAAAAACTCATTTTTAAATTTTTTCGTATAAAACTTGAAAAATTTAATGAGCAAATATATACTTTTTTTTATTGTTTTGAAAAAAGAAAAATCTTTTTATGAACAAACTGGGTCTAAGTACCGTACTCTCTCCAGTCCAAATAAGTAATTTTTAGGTATTTTTCTTGTGGTCTAAAATAAGTAATTTTTTTATATTTCAACAATGAATTAATTATTTTTTTCTCATATTGTTGTTGAAGTAAAGAATATTAGAAGTATTTATGTGAAATAGTAAAAATTAATATGTTTGATTATATTAATAACTAACGTTAATATTTAGAAATTACTTGGTAATATTTTTTAAGTTTTACTAAACAGGGTACGATGGCGTCATGAGTGAAGACTATCGTTTGTGCACTTTGGAAATTGGATTTTTGATCTAGATTAGGGACAAAAGACTTTGAGGTGCTAAATTTTGAAGGAACCAAAAAAAGAAAAAATATTCATTTTTGTCCAATTGTTCTCTGTATCTGCACACTTGCGCAGTTGCAGTAGCAGGACTAAAATCTAACAGGGCACGCATGCGTACGGCCACTGGCCAATATTGCAGTACTACTTTTTCAGGCAAATGATACCACGTGCCTGCCGGCAACTCTCCAGTCCGCTAATGGCTTGTTTGGCTAAATTTCTTTCTCCGAAAGTCTTTTTTGTAAATTTGATAAAGTTAAATGTTTAGCCAATCTAAGGAATCGAGGGGATATTTTAACTCTCTTTATTTTAATTTAATTGATATAATTTTTTATTTATTTATTAAAAAAGAATGATATATTTCTACAATTGAATAGAAGGACTAAAAATAGGAGTAATTTTAAGAAATAGAAAAAAACATTTTTTTTCAAAATTATATTTTTGAAAAGCACTTTTAAAAAAAATTACTTAAAAGTACTTTTTAAAAGTTTGATCAAATACTAATTACTGTTTATTTTTTTCAAATTAATTAATTAGATGCAAATTAATTTTTATTTAAAGCGTTTTGAGAAAAAATAATGTTTACTCTCAAAATCATATAACAATTAAAATTTTAAGTGATTTTAAGAATACTCATATTAAGTTGACACAAAGCTATAAATTGAATTTAATTGAACAAGTAAAGATAAAATGTATTCAAACCATACGAATAAGACAGTTTCAACCTTAGTGAAATTGTTTACCGTCGATCGATCCGGACTCGTTATATTCAATAGTGATGAATAAGTGAAAAAAGATAAATAACAAAGAAATTTATAGTATATTGCCTTAGAACGCGTGTTGTAATGTCTGTTATGAAAAATTAGGACCCCTTTATATAGAGGAGAGTCTCACTCTAGGTACAATTCTTATAAAGGGTAAAAATCTTCTAATTAACTGATTGTCAATTTCCTATCAATACGTGCTAAGATCTCCGTTGTGATATTCGATCAGTTACGAATATCACGGCTGTTGGCCTGGATTGATTACCGAATAACGCCCTTTGAGGTTATTAAGGCTAGGACCGATCCCAAACCATAATTCAGATATGTTTAGGGTGGGCGATATGGTCTCGGACTCCAAATTGATAAGACCTCTACATCAACCTTGTCCCTCTAATTTCATATTTCGAGCTTGACTTATCATATCGTCTACTGAAATATATTACGAAATCGATTTTATCCGTATTCAAGCACTTCTCGAAAAGATTTTAAAAGTTTTGTCAAACATACTACGATTCCCTAAACTGGATCTACCGTCCTACAGCCTATCTTTTGGACTTTTGGAAATGATTTGTCTTTGGAACTGAATTGGAGTTTTTGGGACCATTCTTTAGGGACACCTTTCAAGTTTCAAACTATGAACTACCTTATTCGATACTCATCCACATTTGACCGTAGGACGCAAGTTCTTGACGTCTGAGAATGGAGAATTGGAGGGTTTAATTTGCCGACGTTACACATCTTCCTCCACACGTGACTCTTTGATTTCTTGGATTTTTCCGTCCCGCCAAACATCACCGAACATGAAATTGGAAACACATATTTCCCTTCACTATAGACTATAATCTAAGCTAAAATACAAAGTTTATATAGGTAAGTCGCTGCAAATTAAGTTTCCATTATGTGCTAGGTTTGAAAAAATTATTAGTAAATTATATTTGTAAAATAATTATGAAGAAGATAAAATATCGTATAAATAGAAGTGTAGAAGAAATAAAATTTAATATGAGCCCATTTAATTCACACCGTTTTCTTAAGGAACTTAATCCTCTCCTAGTATTCGAGGTTGTAAATTATTTCCTCCAATGATAGAACGAATTACACACTGGTATAACGGTACTTCAAACCTCAGTGTTTCAGCGAACACAACGATCGATAGCAAATCACACTTATTATACTTTCTTTGTAGTTAAAACTAGGAGTATGCATTCGAATCGGTTTATCGATAAATTGAATCGATTATTTGTTATCAATTTATCGATTTATCGATTTCGATTTCGAAATTTTCCTTATCGAGTTATCGATTTCGATTCTATCCTTTTCGGTTTATCGGTTTATCGGTTTATCGATAAACCGATAAGATACACTATTTCTTTTAATTTTTCATAAAAAAATTTTAAATTTTTTTTTTACCCTTATTTTATAATACCCTTTCCTTTACCCTAAGTCCCTAGCGCTATTATTTCCTCTACCACATTTAAGAAATGATCATATTTAAAGCTCAAGTGAATGAAGTTCAAATTAATGGAAAACAGAATTAGCCGTGATGATGTATTTTATTTTTTTATACCGTTGGAGTGTTGGTGGCATACATTTGATCCATTACTTTAGTTTCATTTCATGTGCTTGTTGACACAATACTTATGTTATAAACGGTGCTCTTCTTATTTTAGCTTCTTTTTGTCCATATTAGTTAGGCGTGTTTGTAGCGATATACTTTCCGTGGAATCCCGAAAATTTTCTTATTGGCGTAATCAATAACCGAATCGATAAGCCCCAAAAATCGATAAATCGAAATCAAGAAAATCGAAACCTTAGTGAAACGATAACGATAAGCATATGTTTAAATCGATAATCGATAAATAATTATCGATAAGGGTCAAATCGAATCGACAAATCGAATGCACACCCCTAGTTAAAACAATGCAAAAGAAAGAAGGAAAATTCAGAATTTCGTATGAAAAATCGGAGAGAATGAGTTGCTAACATGTTGAGTTCAAAATGAAGAGGTGCAACTCTTTATATATCAGTTATGATTGTTCATGTGAAACTGCCATAACGTAAATGGTCATTTATGCAAATTAAAACGAGAATTCAAAACGCAGAGAAAATCAATCAATTTTTTGACCGAAGCCGAAGCCGAGCCGATGAGAAAGCGAACAACGGCGTGAGGCTTGCCTTCTTATTAACTCTTTAAGATCTAGAAGAAGAGCACTTGTATATATAACTATCAAAAGATTTTTTCTCATCCAATATGGGACAACGTGCCTCTGTCAAGGAGGGAAACTCAAATATTTCATTTTTCTTCCATTTCACATTCACGTTTTTAAGCTTAAATAAGCTTAAAACCCAACAATCCCCCACACGAATAGGGAACGGCTATCGCAAAAATATGCATAAAAATTATGTGATCCGTAAGCAAGGATTATTCGCATCTGGATAAGTAGGTTTTTTTTTTAACTTTCCGTAGTGAACTTAGGTCGGATATACTCGGTCAAACGGTAGATTTGATATCTTTAAACTGTCAAATTTTGGTGTCCACCTAGACAACCATAAGTCACATAATCAACCCTTAGCTATCTTTGATTCTCGTTGTTGTATTTGTTTTAGCCATGAACACCATCTGGTTTCATAAGTGCATAGAGAACTGGCCTTATAAATTTCTCCTTGAAGCATTCCTAAGCGTGTCCTCACGTAAATACACTATTTGATATACCCGTATCAATTTTAGAAATCATTAAAAAGCCATAATACTTATCCTTGGTACTGAATATTGTCTCATCACGAGAATGGACAAAATTTTTAGTTGACAATATTGAACCGTCATTAGTGACTTTGTTTGATCTCCTTGAACCTAGATCATGGGATCTTCAGTATTCTAGGTAGAGTTACCGCCATAATGACTTGTCCTCGACCATAGTCCCATTCCCATCGATGATTCTTAACTATTTCTCTGGTTAGGCCTTTTGTAAGTAGATCCGACACATTATCACTTGCCTTTACCTAGTCAATCATGAAAATTTATCTAGATAATAATTGCCTAACAGTTTTATGTCTTTGTCGTATATGACGAGATTTACCATTATACATAACGCTCCTAGCCCTTCCAATAACCTCTTGACTATTGGAATGTATGCATATTGGTGCCAACATTTTGGACCAAAATGAAATATCTTTCAAGAAATTCCGGAACCATTCAGCTTCTTCACCGGCTTTTTCTAAGGCTATGAACTCAGCCTCCATTGTAGAGCGGGCAATACAAATTTGTTTGGATGACTTCCAAGATACCGCTCATCCACCAATTGTAAATACATATCCGCTTGTGGACTTATAATAAGTTGAACAGGTGATCCAATTTGCATCACATTATTCCTCAATCACGCAGTATAAGTTTTATAGTGCAAAGAAAAGTCCTGGATATGTTGTAAATATCCGAAAACTCGTTTCATTGCCATCCAAAGAGATTGACCTGGATTACTCGTGTATCGACTCAATTTACTTATAGAACAAGCTATATCTAATCGTATACAATTCATGATATACATTAAACAGCACAACACATGAGCATTATCTAATTGTGATATGATTTGACCTTTGTTCTTTGCTAGTGCAAGATTCACGTCAATTGGAGTCTTTGTAACTTTAATATCTAAGTTCTTGAATTTTTCAAGCTTTGGGAGTCTTATGGATCTTAATACACAGAAATAAGTCAGCAACTCTCAAGTCCTTCGCATCAAACTTGCTAAGCATACGCTTAGTTGCATTTATGTTGGAAATGTCATTACTAATTATCAGTATATCATTCGCATATAATCAAATAATGACTATGCAATTTGGAACATTTTTAATGTATAAATATTTATATCGTTCATTTATCTAAAAACTATTTGACAACATTGTTTGGTTAACTTTCGCATGCCATTGTTTGGGTTCTTGTTTTAGTCCGTAATGGAGCTTAACAAGATTACATAGCTTCTTTTCTTCACCCGGAACACAAACCTTTCAGGTTGTTCCATATATATTTCTTCCTCCAAATCTCCATTTGAGGAGGTCGTCTTAACGTCCATTTGATAAATTTCAAGACCATAAACTGTAGCTAATACTACTAACATTTGTATGGACGTAATTCTTGCAACTGGAGAGTATGTATCAAAATAGTCAAGAGCTTCTCGTTGTCTATACCGTTTGATCACAAGTCTTTCCTTATATCTATCAATAATGCCATCGTCTTTCAATTTACAAAAGTTTATTTCTAGGAGGAATATCAACCAATTTCCATGTATGGTTGTTCAATATGGATTCCCTTTCACTATTAACTACCTCTTTCCAAAATACTAATTCCAAAGAAGAATGAAGTAGACGTTCTTTGACATTTACTACGTCTTGGATCCTCCTGATTAAATGTACTTTAATTTGTTTCTTCCCGAGGTCATTTAGATCTTCACCAATTGACTTATATTTATTTTTTTATGGATATATATTTTCAAAAAACTCGCCATTATCTGATTTTATAACTGTATTATTATTAATTTCAGGATTTTAAAATTTATGAACCAAAAATTGATATTTTTTACTATAGTTTGCATATCCTATGAAATGACAATATATTATTTTTGGTCCTATGTTTACCCTTTTGGGTTAAAGAACTTGCACTTTTGCCAAACACCCCCGTATTTTAAAATATTTCAAGTTGGGCTTCCTTTCTTTCTAGTTTTCATATGTAATCGATTGTGTTTTACTATGGGGTATTCGATTTAGTATCCGGTTAGCCGTAACAATAGCTTTCCCCCACAAGTTCTATGGGAAACTAGAACTTATCGACAATGCGTTCGTCATCTCCTTTAATGAATGGTTCTTTTTTTTCTGCAATCCCATTGGATTGGAGCGTGTAAACGGTCGTGTTTTGATGAATAATTTCATATTGCAAACATATTTTTTCAAAAGGAGATTCATATTCACCACCTCTATCAATTCTTATCATTTTGATTCTTGTTAAGTGTTTTAACATTAATTTTGTATTGCTTGAATGCGTCTATTGCTTCATCTTTACTACTAAGTAAGTAAACATAGTAATATCGATTATTGTCTTCAATAAAAGTTATGAAATGCTTCTTTCCTCCGCGAGATGGTATTAACGTCATGTCGTAAATATAAGTGAATTGAGTCTAAAGGATTTGAATTCCTTTCAACTCATTTATAAGGATGTTTAACATATTTAGACTCCACACATATTTAACATTTTAATTTGTCGCATCCAAAGATAGGCAATACTTCCAAACTAATTATTTTTGCAAGGTTTTATAATTGATATGTCCAAACATATATGCCATAATTCATTTGACTCAAGTAATTAAGAAGAAAATGAAATTTTATTGTTCTCAACGACCATTACATTCAGTTTGAAAAGGCCCTCAGTGAGGTAACATGTTCCTACAAACATCTCATTTTTACAACCTTATTAGATACAAAAATACGCTTAACTCGTTCTTAACGAGAAGTCCAATAGAGACTAAGTTCTTGCTAATCTTGAGAACATGAAGTTTTTCCCATAGAAAGCATCTCTTCGGGTCCAACTGTAGCATATGTAGAAAATGCTTATCTAACAACACAAACATAGCGGGTGGCTCCAGAATCAATCCACCACTCCTTAGAATTTCCCACTAAGTTGCATTTAGAAAGCATAGCGCACAAGTCTTCAATATCTTCATGCTTTTCAACCATGTTTGCTTGACCCTTCTTCTTTTCTTTCCTTGGAGCACGACAATCTGCAGATCTGTGTCCAATTTTCCCGTAATTATAGCAATTTCCGTTGAACCGCTTCATGCTTGAGTTGCTTTTCAGTCCAGAAGCCTTCTTCCTCTTTCTATTATTTTGAGGAGCATCCTCAATAATGTTTGCTCCCATTATTGTTGAGTTTCCACGGCCTTTCTTTTCAGCATCTTTATTGTCCTCTTTAATTCTCAATCGAACAATGAGATCTTCAAGAGACATCCCCTTGCGTTTGTGTTTCAAGTAGTTTTTGAAGTCCTTCCACAAAGGAGGCAACTTCTCAATCATCGCGGCAACTTAGAATGTTTCATTGATGACAAGACCTTCAATAAAAATTCTGTTAGTAAAAATTAATATTATTAATAATTTTAACATCAGTATTAACACGACTTATACCTTCAACAAGAAAATCATGAATAATCACTTGCAATTCCTGAACTTAGGTAATAACAGACTAGCTATTTACTATTTTGTGTCCAAAAATTTAGGGGCAGTGAATTTATTCAACTCGGCATCTTTAGTTTTGTATGTCCTTTCAAAAGCAATCCACAGTTCTTTGACATATCCACATTACTGAAATGATATACAAATCGTCCTTCAATTTGCTAAGAATGTAATTCTTGCATAGAAAATCAGAATGATGTCATGCCTCAGTCACGAGAAACCATTGTATGGAGTTTCGTCGGGTTGAACAGGAACATCTTCCTTAATGAACTTCTGTAGACTTAAAATCGCCAAGTAGTAGAACATCTTCTGCTGCCACAACTTGAAATCAATCTCGAAACATTTCAAGGTTTTTCTGCCCTTGCCAATGCCGGTGTTGTTCGGCTTATCGATGCATTGGCAGTCACCATAGGAACAGTTTGGTTTTCATTGCCATTCGTCATTTTTGTGAAAGAATTACACAATAAAAGTTTAATAAGCGATAATGTTTTAATATCTTAAAATCGAATAAAACCATAATAGAAAATTACATAAATTTTAATCTCCAATGGAGTAGAAAATCAGCACGAAGACCATAATCTCCAAAGTGGGAGTAGAAAACCACAAAGAATTTAGTCTCCAGAATCGTGAGTATAAAACAAATACAAAAAATTCTTAAGTTCCATAAGCTTGTTAGTAAATTGTATTTGAAAAATAATTATGGAGAAGATAAAATAACGTATAAACAGAAATGTAGAAGAAATAAAATTTAACCCGAGCCCGCTGAATTCACAGTATTTTCTTAAGGAACTTAATCCCCTCCTAGTACCCAAGGTTAAGGATTATTTCCTCCCATGATAGAACAAATTACATACTAGTGTAGTGGTACTTTAAAACCAGTGTCTCAGCAAACACAATAATCAGTAGCAAATCACACTTACTTTTGATTTCTTTGTAATTAAAATAATGCATAAGAAAGGAAGAGAATTCATAATTTCGTATGAAAAATCTGAGTTCAAAATGAAGAGGTGCAACTGTACATATATCAGTTGTGGCTGTTCATGTAAAACAGTAATAACGTAAATGGCCATTTATGCAAATTAAAATGGGAATTCAAAATGCAGAGGAAATTATTATTTAGGGATATATATATATATATATATATATATATATATATATATATATATATATATATATATATATATATATATATATATATAGAGAGAGAGAGAGAGAGAGAGAGAGAGAGAGAGAAAGAGAGAGAGAGAGACGCGTATATTTAATCCAAAAAACTAATCAAGGCCGATCCGAGCGAACGAACGATGACGCAAGGCTTGCTTTCTTCTTAACTCTTTAAGAGCTAAAAGAAGAGCAATTATATATATACTCATCAAAAATCTTTTCCTCCTCCAATATTGTCCCTTTATTTAGGAGAAAAATTCAAATATTTCATTTTCTTTCCATTTCTTATTCACCTTCTTTTAAGCTAAAATAAGCTTTAAAACCCTAATACAAATATGTAATCAAAACAAATTAATTTTATTATATACAATCTTGCTTTGCTTTTTTACAAGAAAGTATTTTTATGTTAAGGCTTCCCCAAATAGAAAACTGACTATAAATAGATAGTTAATGTTATATATCTTTAAAAATAATTCAATTGTATGCGAGTTTGAGCTTTTTTTTAAAGTATGTGAGTTTGAGTGAATTGTTTATGTGACTGCATTACGCTTTCGACAGTTGGACGTCTTTCGGTTTGTTTGACCAAAAAGTTTTAAATGTTTTGGTTAAATTAATTAAATGATAATGAGTAAATTTTAATTAAAGATAATAAATTCTAGATCTAAGATCGATGTGTAACAATAATCTAAAACCCTCAAAGCTATTAAATAACAAAAGGGTGTTTAATGACATTTGTTATGAATATGAGAGGATAAAAGACAAGCAATAAATATAATAAATAATAATAAATGTAAATATAGAGAATGATTCAACCAAATGTTTAATGAGGTGGATGATTCTCTCTCTGGTAGTGATGTAAGGTAACCAAACATGGGAATATAGAAAACGTTTCACTTCTTGCTCTTCCAATTCAGAAAGACTTGTTGGAAATTGTCGGTTGGGTTGGTCCGAGATTAGCCCTCGGCCGGGATGGTCCCGTCGAAGAACTTGATTCATTCAAAGAAAGAAACTTAGGATAATAGACTTATGGAAGCAGCAGGGCTGGGTCTGCGAGTAAAACCCCAAAACCTCAAATCCCCTAATGCTTATCAAATAAAAGTCCAACCGAGGATCCGGTGTCTAAGGTGTCTAGGATTTCTCCTAAAAGTAAGTAAGAGAGCTCTTCCTTTCAAGCCTCCTGCCTTATTATTTAACCAAAACATGAGATTTTAGTCAAAGCTATAATTTAGAAGAATACGGATTAGTGATAATCACAATAATGTATAAAAGGAAATAATTTAAGTAGCAAAAGAGTAATTCAAGAGAAAAGTAAGTAAAACGAGATATATTCCAATAATTTTCCTCCTATCAACTGATCAGATGTCTACCTTTTATAGTATCCTATAGATATACGTTTTGCCCGAATTATAATGAGGCTATTATGAGTAATTAAAGACATTGAATGCTACGTCACATAATCATTATATTCAATACAAATTCTCTTACATATTCCATATTTAATGTCCATTAAATATTGTATCTGCACTCTTTTCTATTGTTAGATTCATTCATTTGACGCTCAGATATAAATGGCTTCAATAGGTATGGGTGTTGAGTTATTTGAATAACTACTCGTACCTCTTCTCCTATCATTTGCTCGCACTTGTTGCAGCTCGTGCCTCTTGGCTAACTATAATTTTTTGACCATTCAATCGGTTTACGTGTCTTGACACGTTTCCTTAAATACATATTTTTTCCATATATAAATAGTCCTCCCACTTATCATTTATTCGTCAGTTGAATACTTGGAAAGTGGATTTCTTTAAAAGAGAATTTTTGTCACCATTAATGCTATGACAAAACTGACGCTTCAATTGTCGATTCTATTTAATGCTCTGTGCATGTGTCATTTTTCCATTAGATTTGCAGGTTTGCAGCCCTTTTCAAGGCTTTTCCTATGGCTCCATTATTCTCGAAGCGCCAGTTATCATTATTATGGTTCTTCCATCATTGTACTTTTTCCTTTTGCTGGTTGACCATCAATATAAATATAACTTTTTTCCTTGTCTTTTACCACATAAAACTTATTGAACACTTCAATTCTTCACATCTTTATTCACTTCTTCCTCACTTTAATCTTCTTCGCCATGACTTCACCAAGCGCTAACCCTAGGAGAACTCCTATTTTAGATAACATCCCTAATGCTCCCGTTAGGCATATAAGAGGTGGTATACTTCGTAGCTTAGGGTCTGCTCGTTTTGGTAGCACATCCATGCCTTCTCCTAGTTCTGGTCCCCCTTCTAGAACTAGAGGTTCCCTTTCTCAAAGGTCTTCTTCTAGGAACAAAGAACCCTCTGAGCCCTTACGTGAGCCTTTAGTTGAAGAGATAGTCCCAACAGAACTATCTTTTTACCATGATAATGAATCTCTTAGGAACCAAGTTGCCACATTAGATCGTGCCAATGTTTTTCCCACTCAAATTACAAAATATTTAGCTCCTATAGTTCATAAAGAATGTCACTGGAGCAATGATTTTTCCATTATCATTCCTAATCGAAATCATAGGATCACTTCATACATGATTGGATTCTCTTTTGTTTATAAATACCCTTTCACTTTAGGGTTCAAACAAACCATTGACCCGGTCATTCTAGATTCTTTCCATTTTTTCAATGTCTGCTTGGGTCAAATTGGTCCAATTGTATGGAGGGTTGTCATCTGTTTGAGGCACCTCACCAACATGGCAGATGTTGGCTTTACTTTTCCTTACCTAATTCACATCTACTCCCCTAGGCTTTTCCGCAATGGCATTTTTACCCTAACAACCAGGAGCAAGAGAGTTTTAGTGAGCCCTGAAGATGACAAGACCGTAGCTAGTATGCTCGATTTGTTGCTGCCCTCACTGATGGCTTAGTGGGTGACGATAACGTTCCCTTCCCTGAGAAGTGTAATTTTACACGTAAGTTTTATATCTTTATCATGCCTTTTTCCTTCAAGTTTATTAATTTCTCTAATTTCGCTTCTTTTATTTTCCTAGCGATCATGAGAGTTGTAGAGGATTGTCCAACTTCCGTAGTTGGGTAGAGAAGTTGCTAAAGACCACTCCAATGGAGGGTAGGTCCTGGAAAGCCCTTTCCAACTGTTATGGTTGGAAAGTAAAGACTCATGATAAGAGTTTCTATTTTATCTTTCACGTGTATAAATATTTTCCTTTATTGTTCTAACTTTCATCCTTCTTTTTATCAAGATTTGCTATTCGAGGAGTTACTGCTGAAGCAGTTGCGGCCTCTCATGAATCTTTGGGTACCTTTACCTCTTTACTCCGAGAAATAGTCTTGAGTTCTTCTTCTGCAAAAAGAAAAGCTCCTGAAGAAGAAGACTTCAAAGAAGAGGATGAAGGAGGCTCCCTGGTGATGAGACCACGAGCTAAAAGACATATCGTCTCTGTTGACGAAGCAAAAGTCTCACCTCGTCTTCCTGTTTATAACCCAATTATTATTCCTGATGAAGACGTCACTCCTCATGATACTCGTGAGTCTATTGATCAACTCTAATCGGTGGTTTTGATAGTGGAAATTTAGGGCCTGTTTTAGATGAACTTCCCTTATCTTCCTTTTCAACTCCCGCGTCTGATATTCTTTTATTACATGCCCCAACTGTTTATGTTCCTCCCTCTACTGTTTTTACTCTTTCTACCGCTCCTCCTTTGACAATTCCCCCACATGTCGTTCACCATACAGAGGTAGGCTCTTCGAGTAGAAGTACTGCGATGAGGAGCGTAACTATTGAAGTTCCCGCTGACAGGAGCCTTTTGAGGAAGTCAGGTCATCTGTTTGGCTCGAGCCTTTAATTGGCCCGATTGAGAAAGCAAAACTAGAGAGCCATAGCTGCCTGACTCTAATGATTGACATAGTGCATGCCACTTTGAAGGTATTTTCCTTCTTTCTCTTCTTTACTTTGTAATATTTCTATCTTTGGGATTCTTATTTCCTTTCTTTTTTTCTTAGGCCAATCTTATAGGCACACATCGGATGAACAGAATCTCCCTCTTGGAGAAGGTAGCACGTGATTCAGAGAAGGTTGCACGTGATTCTCAGTTGGAAGCTACAAGAGAACATGAATACCTTAGAGCGGAAGGCACAAGCATTAACTTCGGAGCTAGCAGTTATCAAGGCTTCCTTGAGCAAGTAGAAAAAGAAAAAGAATGACTTGAATCCTCCTTTTTAGAACAGCTGTCTAAGGCTAGTGAGGAGAATATAACGTTGAAGGCACTGTTGAATCAAAAAGAAGTTTATGCTGAGGAGCTCGTACAAAACTTAATTCAAGCACAAGAAGATCTTCGAGTCTCTACTGATAAGGTACATGCTTTAGAGAGCTCTCATGCTTCTCTTCAAGCTTCTTGTAATTCCGTCTTGGCCAAAAATGAAGATCTCAAGAATGAGGTTGCTGCTTGGGAAAAGGATTATGAGATCCTTGAAGAAAAATCTGATGTTGAGGTAAGTTGGGTTTTTGAATTCACGTCGTGATACCCTAATTGAAGCTGGTCAAGGAAACTTCGACCTGGAATCTGAATTAGCTAAGGTTAATGAAAACATTGAACAAGCTTAGCAAACACATGACTTTCATTCTCCTGTTATTGAAACTTCCGTGATTGAAGCTCATACGAGTATCACATCTTCTTCGAGCCCAATCAAACCTACTGCTGCAAGCCAAGATGAAACCGCATCTGCTGATGCTCTTTCCCAAGTTGAGCATGTTGCTGCAAATCAAGATCAACCCGCAACCGTTGATGCTCCTGTCCAAGTTGGGCCCGTTGCCGTTGATGCATCTTCTTCAGTTCCCTCATCTTCTTAGTGAAAAATTTACATTCTCTTGAATTCCTTCCTTTTTGCAGGTACCACTTTGGAAAGTTATGTTAAAAACCTTTGGCTTCATTTGATGGTTTATATTAGAAAATTGTAATCAAACCTTTAGCTTCATTTGAGGGTAGTTTTGGAACGCAAGTCCCCAAGCCTTTTAAGGGGCAATTTGTATAAACAATTTCGTAGTTTTATGACGAAGTTTGTATTTAGTCTTAATTTTTTTTTAATTAAGAATTTCTTCATGTTAGTATTTCAAACTTCTATTATGTTTACTCTTGCCTTTTTTTAAGGACTTACAGAATAATTTTGTATTGTCCTATAAAAATGCTTCTGTTAATCTCATGGCTAATTAACTTAAACATGAGTTTTCGAAAAGAGGGCCCTTTTATATTTTGACACTTAATGAAGAAGACATCTCAACTTCATAATGGTATTATCATACGATAAAAGAAATAGGAACACACATGTTTCTTTGAAATAACTTTGATAAGTTTTGAATAATATTTAACAAGTTTTAAATAATACTTTACATGTATTTAAGGTATATCTATAACTTTCTCGTAACTGTTTTTCTTGTAGTAGATTTTTAGGAAAAAATAATAAATACGTGATTTTTATTTATAATCCATTCAGAACAATAAATGCAAGATTTTTCTTTATAACCTGCTTTAGTACATAGCTTTTATCCTAACTTTAGTAAGGTTTTCTTTAGCCGTGGCTCATGACTTCGTGTGACTTTTACTCTGTACTTGACGTTTTCAGGCTTGATTTTCCTTCAATCTTCTTTGCTTTCTTCATACATACTTGTGTATATTATGTAGTCCCCCAAGTATTTGAGTGTTGAAGTATGAAGCCTCGAGCACTTGATTATTTCTCTCATTTGGTCCTTTTTCGAAAGAGGAAAAACATACGGGACTTGGAGGTGCGATCATGGATGAAAACTTCTTAACCCGTTTAAGTTTCTATCAAAATAATTGTAACCCTAGGCCAGGAATTTTAGGTTATTCCGTGTGCCTTACAGGTCGTGACTCATCATTTAGTACAGGTTAGCTTTTTGCCCATCATCTAAAATCGTTAGTAAAATCTTAGCAATTTAAAATTTTAATTTAAAATAACGATACCTGACCGTGAATATTTTTTAGAAATAATATCTCTTCAAATGAACTGCATTCCAATGTGAAGGAAGTATCTTTCCATCCATTGTCTCTAGTTCATATGCTCCCTTTCCTCCTATATTACGAACTCTATAGGGTCTTTCCCATGTTGGACTTAATTTACCCGCGTTAGCTGCCTTCAAAGATTGAAAAACTTTTTTATGCATGAAGTCCCCAACTTTGAAGAATCTAAAGCGTGCTTTTCGATTGTAATATCGTTCTATGACTTGTTTCTGTGATGCCATTCTTATTAATGCAGCTTCTCTCCTCCCTTTGAGTAAGTCAAGATTGACCCGCATTTCCTCGTCATTAGATTCTTATGTTACCTGTGTGAACCATGTACTTGGATCTCCTATCTCAACTAGAATTATAGCCACAACTCTATAAACTAATGAAAACGGTATTTCTCTCGTGCTTATTTTCGCAGTTGTACGACATAAAACTCCAAGTAACACTATAGGCCAACTACCTTTTGATTCCTCTAATCGCTTATTTAGATTGTTGATAATAACCTTGTTCGTCGATTCTGCTTGTGCATTACCCATTGGGTGATAATGTGTTGACGTAATTCTTTTAATTTGCCAACTTTAAAACAATTTAATGATCTGAGCTCCTATAAATTCAAGGCCATTATCACACACAGTCTCCTTTGGTATGCCGAACCGACATATGATATTCCTCCAAATGAAAGCATTGACTTCCTTTTCTCGTACCTGTTTAAATGCGCCTGCCTCCACCCATTTAGTAAAGTAATCAGTAAGTATGAGCAGAAATTTACCTGTACTTTTGCTTGTGGTAATGGACCAACAATATCCATTCCCATTTTATAAATGGCCATGATGCGATTATTGGATGTAATAATTTCGTAGGTCTATGCATATTGTCGCCATACTTTTGGCATTTATCGCATTTAGCCACGTAACTTTCTGCTTCTTCTTTCATTTTAGGTCAATAATAGCCCGCTTTGATAAGGGTTCTTACCAATGATCTTCCTCCTGCGTGACTCCACAATTCCCCTCATGAATCTCTCTCATTACATACTCAATTTGAGAAGGTCTGAGACATCTTGCTAAAGGTCCTTCGAACATTTTGCGATGTAAATTACTTGCTTTAAGAAATACCGGGCAGCATCTTTTCGAAGCGCGTGAGCTTTCTTCTTATCATCATGCACGATACCATACTGCAAAAAAGCAACAATTTCGTTCTTCCGATCCCAAGTTAAATTGTTAAAATTTACCTCATTCTTATCAGGATCAAGAACTGAATGAAATAAATGTATAACTAAGGCATTTGAATCGTTTGCCACATCAGCCACTGACGCGAGGTTAGCTAAAGAATCCGCTTCAATATTTTCATCCCTTGGTATTTGTGTAACGTTCCATGTTTGAAATTGCTTTATCGATTCCCGTACCTTTTCTAGGTACTACTGCATCCTTTTTTCCCAGGCTGTATAAGTCCCCAACATTTTATTAACTACGAGTTGTGAATCATTCTTGATTATAATCTAATTTATGCCAAGTTCTCGTGCCAATTCTAGACCTGCAATCACAGCCCCATACTCCGCTTCATTGTTAGTTATATAGTTACATTTAATAGCTTGTCGAATGGTTTCACCCATAGGTGGTACCAAAATAATTCCTAAACCTGCACCTTTTATGTTAGATTAACCATCAGTAAATAAAGTCCAATTTCCTAGGTTAGCTCCATTGAACACCTGCAATTCTTTTTCTACTTCTAATTGCATACCCTAGCTAAAATCAGCCACGAAATCAGCTAATACTTGTGATTTTATAGCAGTCCTAGGTTGATAGATGATTTCGTATTCACTTAACTCTATAACCCACTTAGGCAATCTACCTGATAACTCATATTTATGCAATATATTCTATAAAGGGTAAGCAATTACTACAACAATAGGATGACACTGAAAATAAAGTCTTAACTTCCCAGATGCCATGATTAATGCAAGTGCAACTTTTTCTAACTGAGGATACCGCATCTCCGCATCTAATAAAGATTTACTGACATAATAGATGAGCGATTATTTACCTTGCTCCTCCCGGACCAATACAGTACTTACCGCTACTTCCAAAACGATAAGGTAAATAAGTAATCTTTCCCCTGCCTTTGTTTTTGCCGGTAAGGGTGGACTTGACAAGTACATTTTCAAATTCTTGAGTGTCTGTTGACATTCTTCATTTCATTCAAAATGATCCTGCTTTTTAAGGGCCAAGAAAAATTTAAAGTATTTCTCCGATGACTTAGAAATGAATCTCCCAAAAGCTGCAATTCTCTCTATTAACCTTTGAACTTCTTTCTTGTTTGGAAGTATATAGGGGATTTCTTCAATGGCCTTAATCTGTGTAGGATTTACTTCAATACTACGGTTAGAAACAAGAAAACCCAAAACTTACCTGATGCAACACCAAATGCACATTTCTCGAGGTTTAACTTCATATTAAATTTGCACAAAATTTAAAATATATCGGATAAATGAGATACATGATCCTTTGAATACTGAGTTTAACAAGCATATCATCTATATATACTTCAATGGTTTTTCCTAAGTGTTCTTGAAATATTTTGGTAACTAACCTTTGATGTGTTGCACCTGCATTTTTTAGACCAAAGAGCATTACCTTATAACAATAAGTCCCCATGTCTGTTATGAATGAAGTTTTTTCCTCATCTCCTGGATCTATTTTAATCTAATTATAACCTGAATATGCATCTAAAAATCTTAATAGATCATGACATGCAGTCGCATCAATCAGTTGATCTATGTGTGGTAGTGGAATAGAGTCTTTAGGACAAGCTTTATTAAAATCAGTATAATCTACACAAACTCGCCACTTACCGTTCTTCTTTGGAACCACAATAGTATTATCTAACAAGTTAGGATACATTACCTCACGAACAGAACCAATTTTCAGCAATTTTTAGACTTCATCTTGAATCACCCGATTCTTGAAAGTTCCTTGCTTTCTTTTCTTTTATTTGATTGGAGGGTACGAGGGATCTTCATTTAATTTATGAGTCATCACTTCCGATGGAATCACTATCATGTCAAAGTGGGACCAAGCAAGCAATCCACGTTATTTTTCAAAAATTCAACTAACTTACCTCTCATTCCTTGGCTAAGATTAGCTCCGACGTAAACTTTCCTGTCAGTCCATTAAGCAAATAACACGACAAACTCCAATTCTTCTATTGTGGTTTTGATATTTTTATTTTCTTCTAGTTCTTGAATAGTATCAGGTCTTGAATCTTAACTGTGTTCCCTTGCTCAATTGAGGTTTGTTGTGGTGACCTCAACTGCCTTCTGTGGTTGCTATTTACCTTTATTTCTTATGCTTGTTCTGCAACGAAGTTGATCGCCCTGGATGTATGTTGATCTCCACGAACTTGACAGATTTCCCATGGCGATGGAAATTTAATAACTTGATGCAAAGTTGAAGGTACTGCATCCATTTCGTGGATCCATGGCCTCCCAAGAATCATATTGTAAGCCATCTCCATATCTACTACTGGGAACTTTGTATCTTTGATGACAACTTTAGCAAATGTGGTGAGTGTTACCTCCCCTTTCGTGACCATACTGGAATTATCGAATCAAGATAGAGTGTGGGCCTTTGGTATTATTTTGTCGTCGGCTTGCATTTCACGCAATACTCTTATCAAAACAATGTTTACCGAGCTACCTGGATCAATCAAAACTCGTTTTACATTAGTATCATATATAGTTAAAGACATTACCAGTGCGTAGTTATGAGGTATTAATACGCTATTTTCATCTGCATCGTTGAATGTAATGTTGTCTTCTTCTAAGGCGTGTCTCACCCGTTTCCCTTGAGTAATTGTTATTTTTGAAATCTTGTTAGCGTCCGTGTATGAAATACCATTGATATCTTCACCTTCACTTATAACGCTGACAGTCCTTTTGGGGGACGATGATTTTGGAGGCTCCTGCCTATTTTTCATGTAAGCTTGCCTCTCTCGCTGAACAACTCTGTGAGATATCTTTGCTTCAAAATGATCAACTTCACTTTGTAAAAATCTACAATCGGTTGTTTTATGTCCGTGGTCATTATAAAACTCGCACCAATGATCAGGGTTGCGCCTGTTTGGATTCGATCTCATTTTCTTTGGCCATCAAACCTTATCTCCCATGCTTCTCAAAACATCCACGAGCTCGATGGTGTTGCCGTTGAAGTTATAACCAAATCTTGCTTTTAAATTTGTATCATCTCGTGACTCATAGTTATTTCGCTCATTTCTGAACTTTGACGAAGAACTTGATTCTCTGTTTCTTGGTCTATGATTGTACCTTTGATTATCCTATCTTGATCGTGAGTCCTTTCTCGCAGTTCCCATCTAAGGCTCGTATCTATTTTTATCGAATCTTTTTTACGTCTCCGCACGTGTTAAATTTACCTTTTCTTCTTTTTGAAATTGTGGAACGGTATCTTCCTCAATCCACAGCTTCATGCTATACCTGTTATAAACATCATTCCACGCCGTAGCTGAGAATTCTCGAAGTTTTTCTTTAAGTCTCCTCGTGGTTTATGAGCTTTTTCATTCAAAGTGCTTGCGAAAGTTATGGCTGCCCAGTTGTCAGGTACGCGTGACAATGTCATTCTTTAACGCTGAAATCTGTCCACGAATTCCTCGAGTGTTGGCATTGTTGTTCGACATAGTTGACCAACAAGAAAAGTTAAGCGAGAGAAAATAGATTATCAGATTTTTTGTAACGGAACCAACTTGTTTAACCAAAAAAATGAGATTTTAGTCCAAAGCTAGAATTTAGAAGAACACGGGTTACTGATAATCAAAATAATGTATAAAAGGAAATAATTTAAGTAGCAAAAGAGTATTTCAAGAAAAAAGCAAGTAAACCAAGATATATTCCAATGTTTTTCCTCCCATCAACTGATCAGATGTCTCCCTTTTATTGGTTTCCTAGAGATATACGTTTTGTCCGAATCATAACGAGGCTATTATGAGTAATTAAAGACATTGAATGCTACGTTATATTATTATTACATTCAATACAAATTCCTTAACGTATTTCACATTTAATGTCCATTAAATGCTGTATCTACACTCTTTTCTATTGTCAGATTCATTTCTTTTGACTCTCAGATATACATGACTTCAGTAGGTACGGGTGCTGAGTTATTTGAATAACTACCCGTGCCTTTCTCCTGTCATTTGCTCGCACCTGTTACACCTCGTGCCTCTTGATTAGCTGTAATTTTTTGACCATTCAATCAGTCTACGTGTCTTGACACGTTTTCTTCAATACAATTTTTTTCCCAATACATTTATAGTCTATAGACTTTACCTCACTAATCTTTTATTTTCTTTCGGGATTTTGTTTGAGTTGCTGTTTCAGTAGTTGCATTCCCTCTAGTCTCCTTGAAAGAGGAAAAAGGGCCTAAGCCTGTTTAGTTCCATCTCCTTGAGTTTATCGGATCTGATGTGAGAAAGTTTGAGACAACTAACCAATCGAATTTTGTGTAAAGATAATGTTTGTAATTGCTTGAGAGCCAACTTTTTTAGAGATAGCTTATCAAACAGAAAGTACAAATGCAGAGAGTATTCTGCAGAATATTCATTTAAAGTATCTAGCCGTTTTGGCCGATCTAAATATTCGACTTCTCTCGGGCTAGATCCTCTTGATTAGATTTTGACCTAAACTCAGTTGCGCATACAATCTTGTCTTAATGAACCATACTATATGATTACACCAACAATCGATTTATAGAATTTTCTGAAGTTGGCTTTCTGAAAAGCGACTGAAGTTCTGAATATTTACGTCAAAATTCTCTAATTATTGGTCGCTTTATTTGGAAGAACAAAACCTATAAAAACACAAGTATTTTGCAAAAGCTTCCAAAATCAATTCATCGGAAGTCATATACAATAGTCGAATCCAATCTATAAGTTGTGTTTTTTCATTTTAATCTTAATAAAATCACTTCAACCTAGCACAAAATTACTACCACCCGACAACTTCTTCGTTGTAAGAACTTCAATACACAAACAAGAAGCTGAACACTCTTTTTTTCTCTTTAGTTAATTTTTCAAATATGTTTTGGCAGAAACTTTTATGTTAAGACATCTCGTGTTTAACTGCAATGCAAAACAACAGAAAAGAAAAGAAATCAATAGTGAAAATCGAAGAGGATGGTCGGCAGCCGACCTTCCATATTCGACTGCGCGTTTTTAAAACCCTAAGCAAATCACTTTTACAAAAACTTTTTCCAAAACATGCTAAGTCACTTGTTTCAAGACTCAACAACCCACTAATATTTCGCCTCCCAAATAAGTAGCAGCAAAAAATGCCCCCCCCCCCCCCTCCCCCCCTACACCAACTTTGGGAAATGAATTTTAGGGTATAACTCGCATATTGTCATCTAGTTGTTCTTTGAAATATTACTCATTTCTGTTCACACTAATTGATCAATTTATTTTAAGTATATTTATTAAAAAAACATTCTTTTCGATCTAAAATAAATAGTATTTTAATTTTTTTATCCCAAATAAATAATTTTTTTAGATTTTAAAAATAAATTATTTTTTTTGTTTTATATTATCTTTGGTATAAATAGTATTGAAATATGTGTTATGAGTTTTTATGTAAAATAGTAAAGATTAATATGGTCAATTCTATTGCTAATCAATGCTAAAAGGTAAATTTCTTAATCTGTACAAAAACATCTAGAAAATCACTTATTTTGGTGGAAAGAATGAAGTAATGAAAGAGGAAGTCATTGCTAGTAGTAACGACTTGTCACGATCCATTGATTCATATAGAGTCCATGTCCTAGGTGTATCAAAAAATATTCTTTTCGCTAAGCGTATACAATAAAATAGAGTGAAAATGTCCACCCCGAAACCAAGGGGGTACTAACTAACAGCTGAGTCCTCTCCGAACCGCAGGAGATGGGACTTACTAGCTTCCCTCGATAAGCTGGCTTATTGGGGTTAGGCATTTTTAGGCAATAGACCACACATCAGCGATAAGGGGCAGCGGTCAGCGAATTGAAAATCAATACTTATTTGACATTCATAAAAAGCATCTAATGAATTATGAGTTCAATCCATCATGTTTAGCAGAAAGACGGATATTCCTTGCTCATTATCGGACAATCACTTATTCACAAACGTCTGGGGAAATCGTTTTCATGGAAAACCCTTTTCGCTCCGCTTAGCCTTATCCACCCTCTAGGGGTATTTTAGTGATATGTAGAAGGAAATAATAAATTTTAGATAAAAATAATTAGTTGACTAAATTATTCTTAATTAAAAATTACAATATAATTAATGTGAGAAGTAAAGAGCTTTTTACGAATAGGTACATAAAGTAATTTTAAAAAATAAATAAATTTTTTATTATATAAATAAATAATTATTTTGAACAAAAATAAAAGAAAATTAGTTAGCTATCGTGGACAGAAAGGAAATACTACTTTAAAATAAGTTACCAATTGAGATGTATGGTTCACAAATATGGATGGTTCCTATAAATATTGCTCATTCTATTTTGTGCAATGACAATCTTAGAAAGAATGAATTGTTACTATTTGAGAAATCAAACAATATCTTTTTAAGCATATTTTTACTAGTTTCTGAATATTTTGAATTGTTAACTATTAGAATTTATAATATTTTAAATATATAAATTTTATTTCAAGAAATTTGAAGAATTTATGTCCAAATTTATGCCGAAAATTAGTTAATTTGACCATTATATTTCATAAAAAGTTCAAACAGATTAAAACGGATGAAATATTTTATTTTATATTTGCTCCTTCTTGGACGTCTACCCAATTAAAATATTCATACGGAATGCTTTTATAATTAACTATATTCAGCACTACTCAATGTCCATTGAAAGATCCGCGCACCAAAGTTACTCCTAATTTTTATTACTTCATTCTTTTTATTTTATACTGTGACTGAACAGAGTTAAGAACGGAATAAAGATTTTAAATTATGTCAAAAATATATTTTTAGAATTTATAATTTTTGAATAGGCATTGAAATTTTTATGATAATACGAACATTTTAGATGCGTAAATAAAATTTTCTAGGCATTAAAGTCGAATTACTAGTACTATTTTGTTACACAAAAGTGGAACTTCAATCATCCATAAAAGTGAACCATTCAACATTTGATAATCAATTCATTCAAATATAATATGTGGCTGGTTGGAACCCGCCGCAGTGTTTCTTTTTAGTTTTATATTCGATATTCGATACCGCATTGAAATCTGATTATATTTAGATTTATGCCGTATAGATCACATTCGAGGGGAACATTCTACCAAAAAAATTTTGCATATCCAAATTTCAAACTCAAAACCGCTGGATAAAAAAGAACAATCTCATCCACCGTACAATAACCATGGGTGATCGTCGTCTATGTTTTGAAAATACGGAAACATACAAAATAAGAGAAGCACTAGTGGCCTAAAGAAATACTGCACCTAAAGTCACCATTGATGATGCATTTATTTTGAGTGGCCCTATCTTCTTTGCCCTCAAATAATGCAACACAGCTTTCCTATTAGCTTCAGTTCATTTCTAATTTTACTCAAAATACTGAGCACCTAACCTTTTGTTTAGATACTTTTAAATAAAGATTAGAACCAGATTCGACCTATTTATAGTATTCCTATTGTAACAAAAATTATCTTATCTTTCATTATTTGATTCTGAATAAAATAAAGTATATATATATATATATATATATATATATATATATATATATATATATATATATATATATATATATATATATATATAGTAGTCCATTTGTTATTGAATGTTAATGAAATACCACTCAATTTTCTCCTAGAAAAAAATTGGATATTACTGGACATCTACGGACCTTGTGGTCCTCAAGGTTCTCTACCAACTCCAAGGCCTAATGTAGGCCGCGTGGTCCATGGCCATTTTCTTCTTTACCAATTCCCAACTTTGAACTTTACCACATTACTTTCAATGTCTCATTGTGCACCTTTATTTACTGGATATGGTTTTACCAATAATAATTCAAAATTAATATTCCGCAACTATTTAGTACTGCTTGGATATTTAATTAGTTTTTTGGTAAGATTCCTTTTTTTCGTCATCAGTAGATATTTAATATAGTTATACTAGCTTATTTGCTCCGAACACTGACGGGGCGTTTCACGTTTGGTAAGATATATAAAGGGAAGGTTATAAATAGAATTCTATTTAAGGTGAATGTCTATATTTAGAGAGATTCTAGAATTTTACTTTGAGGCTAAGTCTTTTCTATACCTATAAATAGAGGGGTCTTACCCCATTGTAAATCATCCCTAAGTATCAATAAGAATACTCCTCTCTCTACTTTTCTCTCTATTGTTCTTGTTCTTGTTCTTATATTATTTCATAACACGTTATCAGCACGATGCTCTACCGTCTCAAGAATCGATTCTCGAGAAAAACTAAGGTATTTCTCTCTTCCTAATTTGATTTTTGATTATGTCTGACATTACGAAAAGAAAGTTCGTTGCCCTTGAAATTTCGGGCAAGAACTATATGACATGGGTGTTGGATGCTGAAATCCACTTAGATGCTATGGGTCTTGGAGACGCCATCAAAAATAGAGATAAAGCATCCACCCAAGACTGTCCTAAGGCCTTGATTTTCTTGCGCCATCACCTTGATGAAGGTTTGAAAATTGAATATCTCACAGTCAAAGATCCACTCATCTTGTGGAACGGCTTAAAGGAGATATATGACAACCTGAAGTTGGTCACTCTGCCACAAGCACGATATGATTGGGCTCATCTGAGGCTCCAAGACTTTAAGTCTGTTTCTGAATATAATTCTGCGATGTTCAGAATTACTTCTAAGTTGAAGCTCTGCGGACATAATATCTCTGATTATGATATGCTTGAGAAAACGTTTACAACGTTTCATGCCTCCAATATGGTACTGCAACAACAGTACAGAGAGAAAGGCTTCAAAAAGTACTCTGAACTGATTTCTCTCCTTCTTGTGGCTGAGCGAAACAATGACCTGCTCATGAGAAATCACGAAAATCGACCCACCGGGTCTACACCATTGCCTGAAGCAGATAAGGTGTATTCTCATTATGTCAATCAAGATAAGGGCCATGGATCTAATCATGGTCGCGGTCGTAATCGGGGTCATAGCCGTGGATGTAGACAAGGAAGAAATCTCCATGATGTCCGTCACCCCCCGAGGAGAGATAACCGCCGAAAGCAGAAACGGGATTATGAGGATCCTAAGGCAAATAGTTCAGAAACTATATGTTATCGTTGCGGTGGAAAAGGGCACCGGTCAAAAGCTTGCCGTATACCAAGACATTTGGTTGACCTTTATCAAGCATCTCGAAAGAGTAAAGGCCCTGAAACAAATTTTGTCTCTGACGACAATTTTGACATCACCCACTTGGATGTGGCAGATTTCTTTGAGCAACCCGAGGGGAAAATAGACCACTTAATCGGTGATGGATCTGTGATAAAGGATGATGGAATTGTTTGATTTTATTTGTATCAATTAGTGAATAAACTAATAGTCATTAGTATCAGCTCGTATTAGTTAGTTTATGATATAATGTTAGTATTAGTTCTTTAGAAAGTTTCAATATGCTTAAATTTCAAAGATATTTTTATTTTTCAGTAGAGTTAATCGACTAACCTAACCGTTAGTCGATTATCTAATATTTCGCATTAAAACTGCAAAACAATCGATTATATATTTGTTAACAATCGATTATATTAAGACATAATCGATTATGTATGTTTAACAATCGATTATATTAAGACAGTGTGATCTGAAGTTTTTCAAAATAGCAAATAATCGATTATGTATGTTTAACAATCGATTATATTAAGACATTGTGATCTGAAGTTTTTCAAAATAGCAAATAATCGATTATGTATGTTTAACAATCGATTATATTAAGACAGTGTGATCTGAAGTTTTTCAAAATAGAAAATAATCGATTATGTATGTTTAACAATCGATTATATTAAGACATAATCGATTATGTGTGTTTAACAATCGATTATATTAAGACAGTGTGATCTGAAATTTTTCAAATTAGCAAATAATCGATTATGTATGTTTAAACAATCGATTATATTAAGACATAATCGATTATGTGTGTTTAACAATCGATTACATTGAGACAAACGGATTGAATTTGTTTATTCTCATGTTCGTGTATTTTCTTTTGTATGTCAAACCATGGGAAAGCAAATATGGATATCTCACAAAGCAAACTTGGATCAAATATTTGTTTAGTTGATTCATGATACTCAAAGAAAATAAATATTTCTCTCAACTAAGTATGTGTAAGGCAGATGTTACTACAATCTCTGGTAGCAGTAAATTGATTGAAGGCTCCGGAAGAGCAACTATAACTCTGCCTAGAGGAACAATGTTTATCATAGAGAATGCGATGTTCTCCTCCAAGTCTAAGAGAAACTTGTTGAGTTTTAAAGATATACGCCGGAATGGCTATCATATTGAGAAAATAGATGAGAATAATCTTGAATATCTCATCATTACAAAGAATGTCTCCGGCCAAAAGAGGGTTATTGAGAAATTCCCATCTTTATCTTGTGGCCTGTATTGGACAAGAATTAATGCAATTGAGGCACATTCAACAGTAAACCAAAGGGTTACTGATTCCAATACTTTCGTACTTTGGCATGATCGATTGGGACACCCGGGATCGATCATGATGAGACGGATTATAGAAAGCTCATATGGGCATCCGTTAAAGAATTTCAAAATTCTTTCAAATAATGAATATCCTTGCACTTCTTGTTATCAAGGCAAGTTGATTATCAGACCATCACCAACAAAGGTTGGGACTGAGTCACCCACGTTTTTTGAACGTATACAAGGGGACATTTGTGGACCTATTCACTCACCCAGTGGGTCCTTTAGGTATTTTATGGTCTTGATAGACGCATCCTGTAGATGGTCTCATGTGTGCCTGTTGTCATCACGCAACCTTGCGTTTGCGAAATTAATGGCACAAATAATTCGACTACGAGCACAATTTTCTGATAATCCAATAAAGTCTATTAGACTGGATAATGCTGCTGAGTTTTCATCCCAGGCATTTAATGATTATTGCTTATCAATTGGGATAAAAGTGGAACATTCTGTAGCTCATGTTCACACTCAAAACGGTCTTGCAGAATCGTTAATTAAACGCTTGTAGTTGATTGCAAGGCCATTACTCATGCAAACGAGGCTGCCCACTTCGGCATGGGGTCACGCCATTTTGCATGCAGCAATGCTAATTCGTCTCAGACCGACGAATTATCACAAATATTCCCCGTTGCAATTGGTTTTGGGTCATGAACCCAATATATCCCATTTAAGAATCTTCGGATGCGCAGTATATGTGCCTATAGCACCGCCATCCCGCACCAAAATGGGTCCGCAAAGAAGGTTAGGAACATATGTTGGGTTTGAATCGCCCTCCACTATTCGCTACCTTGAAACATTGACAGGGGATTTGTTCATTGCACGATTTGCAGACTGTCGATTTGATGGGACACTTTTCCCAAAATTAGGGGGAGAAGTTGGTGAAACCAAACGGGAAATTTTGTGGAAAAATGCATCATTATCTCATCTTGATCCACATACCTCTATTTGTGAAAGAGAGGTACAAAAGATTATTCATTTGCAAAGAATAGCAAATCAAATGCCTGACGCATTTACGGACTTGAAAAGGATAACGAAATCCCACATCCCCGCAAAAAATGTTTCAATCCGTATTGATGTCCCTGTTGGACAATCATCTAGTGTCATAACCAATGAGTCGAATGCACGCTTGAAGCGTGGCAGGCCATTAGGTTCTAAAGATCGAAATCCTAGAAAGAGGAAAGCAAATGATAAAAATGACACTACGAAAGAATCTCATGAGGAAATTCATGATTTAACAAATTCTGAGATTCATGAAGAATCCATTGAGCCCGAGACTCTGGAAAATACGGAACTATCCATAAATCCAATCAATATTGAGGCAAATTTTGATCGAGTGGATATAGTGGTGGATAATGTCTTTGCTTATAATGTCGCATCTAGCATTATGCAAGAATGTGAGGATCTCGAACCTCAATCTGTTGAAGAATGTCGAAAAAGACATGATTGGCCAAAATGGCAAGAAGCAATTCAATCAGAATTAAATTCGCTGGAAAAACGTGAAGTTTTTGGCCCTATAGTTGAAACACCTAATGGTGTTAAGCCCGTTGGCTACAAATGGGTCTTTGTACGCAAGAGAAATGAGAAAAACGAGGTACAAAGATATAAGGCACGCCTTGTTGCGCAAGGTTTTTCTCAAAGGCCTGGTGTCGATTATGAAGAGACATATTCGCCTGTAATGGATGTTATAACCTTTCGTTATCTCATCAGTTTTGCTGTCCTTGAAAAGCTTGACATGCATTTAATGGATGTGGTTACTGGCTATCTTTATGGTTCACTTGATAATGAGATATACATGAAATTCCCGATGGACTCAAAGTGCCAAACGCTCATAATTCAAAGTGTCGGGAAATGTTTTCAATTAAATTGCAAAGATCTTTGTATGGTCTAAAGCAATCAGGATGAATGTGGTATAATCGTCTTAGTGAGTATTTGTTAAAAGAAGGCTATATAAATGATGCCATTTGCCCGTGTGTTTTTATAAAGAAAACAACATCGAAATTTGTTGTACTTGCCGTATATGTCGATGACATAAACCTTATTGGAACCCCCATAGAACTCCAAAAGGCAATTGATTATCCAAAGGATGAATTCGAGATGAAAGATCTCGGAAAGACAAAATTATCTCTTGGTTTGCAAATTGAATATTTGGCAAACGGAATTTTTGTTCATCAATCTACCTATATAGAAAAGGTACTGAAACGGTTTTACATGGATGGAGCACATCCTTTAAGTACTCTGATGGTTGTTCGATCACTTGATGTGAATAAAGATCCATTCCGACCGCAAGAAAGGAATGAAGAGCTACTTGGTCCTGAAGTACCATATCTTAGTGCAATTGGCGCACTAATGTACCTTGCAAATACTACAAGGCCCGACATAACCTTTTCAGTTAATGTCCTAGCAAGGTATAGCTCGGCTCCCACAAGGAGACATTGGAATGGGATCAAACATATATTGAGGTACCTAAAGGGGACTACCGATATGGGCTTATTTTATGGCAATAATTGCAGTCCTGATCTTGTTGGTTATGGTGATGCTGGATATTTATCCGACCCACACAAGGCTCGATCTCAAACAGGTTATGTGTTTACCTGTGGAGGCACCGCCATATCTTGGCGATCGACTAAGCAATCAATTGTGGCTACTTCATCTAATCATGCCGAGATAATCGCTATTCATGAAATAAGTCGGGAGTGTGTGTGGTTGAGGTCTATCATACATCATATTCAAGACAAATGTGGTTTGAAGTGTAACAAACTACCCACGACTTTGTATGAAGACAATGCAGCATGTACAGCTCAATTGAAGGGAGGATTCATAAAAGGAGATAGAACAAAGCATATTTCACCAAAGTTATTTTTCACACATGATCTTCAAAAGAATGGTGATATCAATGTGCAACAGATTCGTTCAAGCGATAATATGGCTGATTTGTTCACAAAATCTCTACCAACGTCAACCTTCAAGAAGCTAGTTCACAAGATCGGAATGCGAAAACTCAAGGATATGAATTGATGCTCTTTCAGGGGGAGTTAATGCGCATTGCACTCTTTTTTCCTTACAAGGTTTTGTCCCACTGGGTTTTCCTTGCAAGGTTTTTAACGAGGCAACCAATAGGCGCATATTCAAACATGTGTACTCTTTTTCCTTTTCTTTAAATTTTTTCCCATTGGGCTTTGTTTTAGTTAAGGTTTTAACGAGGCACATTATTGAATAGACATTCAAGGGGGAGTGTTATAAATAGAATCCTATTTAAGGTGAATGTCTATATTTAGAGAGATTCTAGAGTTTTACTTTGAGGCTAAGTCTTTTCTATGCCTATAAATAGAGGGGTCTTACCCCATTGTAAATCATCGCTAAGTATCAATAAGAATACTTCTCTCGCTACTTTTCTCTCTATTGTTCTTGTTCTTGTATTATTGTTCTTGTTCTTATATTATTTCATAACACCCATGAGAATATTTATTATTATTAGAATAAAGAAAATAACTTAGTGTAACACACACGTCAACATCGCTGCATGCAATGCCATGACTCCACGTCACGTTCAGAACCATGCCTTTCTCTGCCTTTGCTTAACCTCTCCTTCATTACAGATCTCCCGTGTAGACCACCACGTCATCATCAGAACATTCCAGCCTGGCATATACTCCCCCTCTCCCCTTAGTCTCCACTATAACCAAATTACACTACTCCACGTGTCACATCTGATGTTGACATCTCCTTTCCTACAGCTGTCTCCTCTACTTCCCAAGTCTTTAGCCCCTACTATAAAATACCGCCTTGCTTTCCTTCTCAATTACTCTGTTCCTCTTCTTCTTCCTTCTCCCCTGTACAATACGCATTTGTATACTCTTCTTAATCCTCCAATATGGCTTCAAATTACAGTTCCGCCATACCTTCAATCCTACTGCTCCTCTTATGTCCCACTTCTCTCTTCGTAGCTTCCATGGCTGCTCTAGTAAAGGAACAGCCCCTTGTTCTCAAATACCATAACGGTGCTCTTTTAAAAGGAACCATTACCGTTAATCTTATCTGGTACGGTAAGTTTGCACCCATACAACGGTCCATAATCGTTGATTTTCTTCAATCTCTCAACTCCCCAAAAGCCTCGCTTCCTTCAGCTGCATCTTGGTGGAAAACAACTGAAAAATACAGAACTGGTGCCTCTACACTCATCGTAGGGAAGCAAATCCTAGACGAAAATTGTTCTCTAGGAAAATCTCTGAAAAATTCGCATATTGTGTATTTGGCTTCGAAAGGTGGTCATATGGGAAGGTCTGTTAACTTGGTGTTAACGGCGAAGGATGTTTTTGTTGAAGGTTTTTGTATGAGCAGATGTGGGACCCATGGTTCGACACGTGGCAAAATCCGTTTTGCTTATGCTTGGGTTGGTAACTCGGAGACTCAGTGTGCGGGTCAGTGTGCTTGGCCGTTTCATCAGCCCATTTACGGCCCGCAGACTCCGCCGTTAGTGGCGCCTAACGGCGATGTTGGTGTTGACGGAATGATCATCAACGTGGCTACGGTGTTGGCGGGAACTGTAACGAACCCGTTTAATAATGGTTATTTTCAGGGCCCAGCGACGGCGCCTTTGGAGGCTGTTTCCGCGTGTACTGGGATGTATGGGTCGGGTTCATATCCAGGTTATCCGGGTCAAGTACTTGTTGATAAGAGCACGGGAGCTAGCTATAATGCACATGGGGTGAATGGGCGTAGGTTCTTGCTTCCTGCCATGTGGGACCCTGCAAAATCTGCATGCTCAACACTCGTTTGATCAGAGAGGAAGATAAGGAAGAGGAAATGGTTGGGATCGAGTGTGTGCGGGTCTACGTATGTATATAGAAGCACCGCATGGGAATTTGATAATTTGGAGGATCAGGAATGGAGGAGGGGTGTGGGTCATGGGTGGGTGGGAGGGTTGTCGTTTTGTATGACTGTAAATTCTCTTTCTTATTAAGTGTTAAGAAAATGTGTAGAGTGCAGTGCTATAGGACTATAATAATAATAAAATTCAAAATAATTGTAGTGTTTTGTATAAATTGTGAAAACTGGGTTTTCAGACTGCTTTAATCAATCATCATATACTTTGTACCTTTTTTGCAATCCCCGTGAGCGGCAAAGTTTGGATTTGTTGCAAAAGATAAGTAGTAATTGATTTGTTTTACGGTTTAAAATAAGTGATTTTTAAATTTTAAGAATGAATTAGTTATTTTTTTAATATTTTTTGAAGTAAATAATATTGAAATGTGTTAAATGTATATGTAAAATATTAAAGAGATTTTAAGAATGAATTAGTTATCTTTTAAATTTTTTTTGAAGTAAATAATATTAAAATATGCATTAAATGTATATGTAAAATAGTAAAGGTTAATATAATTAATTTTATTATTAATTAATATTAAAAAGTAAATATTTTAAATTGTGTGAAAACATTTTGGATCGGATGGAGTACTAATTACTCTTGAGAGGGGAAGAGTCGTGTATCATAGGGATTTCTTATCAATATTTTCGGCTAAATACTGCTTTTATCAATTAATTAATGTGTTAGAATTAAGAGGTTTCAAGTTTAGATTACGTATTCGTATGAGTTTATACTATTTATTTTTTTGAGAGAGTTAATTTTTCTCTATTTATTTGTGAATATTTGAAGCTTCCATTGATAGAATACTAGCATTTGCATCTTACATCCACTAGCCAGGGGCCAAAACAATGCCCTGTTTAGTTTTTTTACTTAGACCGTTCACTCTTCTGTATATCTCTTTTCTTTGATAATTTGAAATTAATAGCTTATTGTGCTTGAATCATGATCGATAAATAAACGCTATTATTATCCAAAAAACTTCTTGTTACTAATTCTTAGTGTTATTAGTTTCTCGAAATACGTCGAGTTACATACATAATTTTTGAAATAATATAAAATTATCAAAATTGAGTAAATAAATTACTACATTTTCAGTCAAATGAAGAAAGTAGCGGGGACAGAGTTCTTATGAGTTTTGGTAATATCGCCTACCTTCTCTTTATGCTTTTAGTTTTCCCACAATCATTAGCGGGACCATTCCCGCAATATGCATAGCAATAAAATATTGGGAAGGTAATAGAAAAGCAAACAAATCATAATGTTTCCTTCGTAAAATGAAATATTTTTTAAAGAGTCTGATATCATATTGACAGTCAAACAACGACGAAATTAATGGCCAGCAAAATTTTAAAATCATTAGGATAATTTACCGATAATACTATAGCAAAAAAGCTGAAGAAAAAAAGCTGAAGCGATAAAATCATACTCTCCGTTTCATATTGAATAACTTTGATAATAATTGATATATTTTTAAGTTTAATGATAATTCAATTTTTAATTTTTTATTTTACTATTTTTATTTTTAATAAAAATATTTTATAACCATATAAATAATATAATTATATAAATTTTTATTCCTTAAATTTTTAAGATCATAAATTTTAAAAGGTTTTTTCTTTCTTTTCCTTTTTAAATTTCATGATAAATTAAACTATATAAAAAAAGGAGTAGATATCACGGTTTCCTAAGAGGAGGCTGCAAGATTTATGAAGTATAGGTCACGTGCGAGCAAAGACAATAGTGGCTACATTATAACGTGTCCCCAAGATACTGCCCCTATTGTCCGACTAATTCATAAGCTAAGACTCGTTCTTGATAAGATTGTGACGCCAAACAAAAGAAAATATTAATTAACCAAAAATATTTTTCAAGCCTAAAGTTGTATTTGTTCGATTGCTGAAAAAAAATGGTGCACTAAACATTCGTTATATATAAAATTTTAAAAAAAATAAACTATAATAATTTATTATATGTAATTTTATCTTATTTTTTTGGTAAAAAACTATTTCACGACTTAAATTTCAAGATTTCCCTTTATTTGTTTCATAGCTATTGCAGAAAAAAAATTGAATTTTCTTTTCAAACTTGTAAATATTTTGCTATTTAAGTTTACAACGATCTAAACCCGAGGATCCACACTTCAACGAATTTCTACCACTAAACGAACCGGACTTCACCAATCAGAGACGGATTTAAAATTTTTAGTATATAGGGGCAGTAATAAAAAATAGAAAAAATTGTATTAAATAGGAATTGAATTCTATTTTTCTGGGTAAATAACTCAATCTTCAACCAAATATATTATTCAATCATTTTGGAATATAGGTGTCAAAAATTAATATTATACCAATTTCAGAATATATATATATAATTTTGCGAAAAAAATATGAATTCACGTGACCGAATCTTATCCTATAAATCCGCTCCTATCATCAACACGTCATAAACCAGATCAATATTGATTGCAAGTCATAAAATAAGCACAATATCATTAAAGTATAACATAAATGTCGCACAACAAATCCATATAATATAATTCATATCTCACGATGAATCAGGAGCAACTAATACATGAAAGCAGCTTAAAGTAACATAAGCTAAAATAGCAAATGGCAATCTCCATTCTCCATCAAAAGTAGATGGCTCACCTCAACAGTAGAGTAATGCAGGGACGGAGACAACATTGGACTTGCAAGTTAGGTGGAATCCTGTAATTTTGTTCCAAATTTTATATTCATTTTAAGAAAACCAATGAATATATATATATATATATATATATATATATATATATATATATATATATATATATATATATATATAACTTAAATGAATTAAAATTATGAACTCACAATTTTCAAATTATGACTCCTGAAAGAGTCGAAATTGCCCTAAAATAATTAAGGTAAGATGATACTGAATAAAGAATCTTCGAGTCGCCATTAGTCGAAGTAAACCAAGAAGCAACAAGACTCATAGCCGAAGAATCGACGAGAGTTGTCGTCGAGATATCAATAAGGGTCGAGATCGAGCATTGTTGATGAAGCTGTAACGGCTAGTTTCGAAATAGAATTTAAAGAGAATATTTTAGCAGATATTCATTAAACTTGTACTATTAGGATTCCCAAGGAATATGTATCATATAAATATAAAAAGAGATAATGATATGGGGCATGTAATTTTATTTATAAGAACTCATTTTGACCGACATAGATCTCTTGATAAGATACAAATATTATCTTTTCATCAAAATTCATATTTATACTATTCCACACTTTTTCATCAGATTAGAGAATAACTTAATATTCAAAATTTTGTCTATCATTCATCATTGTTGGGATCCATTTCATCCGTAAGTCATTCATCCCATTTACATAAATGTAATTTATTGACATTCATTGCTATTGAATGATTGCTCATGCTTTTTAAGAATTGTTATTGCATGTTGTCACCACTAGGGGTGCTTATCGGGTTGATAATTATGGTTAATGGTTCGGCTTATCGGCCATCGGATTATAAATATAATAATTCGCTAATCATTCAATAAGATAATAAGCGAACTGATATCGAATTAATATTTATCGAACGATTTATCAACTAAACCAAATAGAATTTTTTTGAACAATCAACAAATCCTTTAACATAAGCATGCATTTTAATTCACCAAACACTTTCAATTAAAATGTTACACGGGACTTATCACTTTTAGTTTGACAATAATTCTAAAAGCTACTGCATACTAGGACATTTTGATGTAATCATATTAAATTTTAAATGATGTTTCTTCTTCCTTTATTGTAATTTGGAACATTTCTAGTGGAGATTTGATGGTGCAGATGTGATGATAATAAGATAATTATTTTCGTGTGATAATTTAATCGGCCAAATGCATAGTTCATACCGTCTATGTTAGTTTTTAACAATGAATACCATTAGTATTGTTATCTACAAAGATAATACTATGACCCAGAGAGGAATTCAATTCATGTTCACTCATAATTCATGAAAAGTTAGAGACGACTGCTATTGGGCATTAGTTACAGACATCAGACAGTTCTATCATTCTATGTTACAATTTTGCACCCATTTGCGACTGTTTTGGTTTAAGGAATGTTCAAATTCAACGGGTTGTATACTGGGAATAATATCATCTAATGTCTGAATTCTAAGCATAGTAAGATGACATATCGATACTTTCAAACTAATGTCGCATTCAAATTCAAAAGTCTGTCTTGTTAATCTAACATTATTTTGAAGAGTCGCCTTCCAATTAAGTTCAAATAAGGATTACTGATAAGGGTAAAATTATAAATATAAATTTTTTTAAATGGTTAACAGTTTACTCGATAAGAAAATTGAGTAATCCGTTCTAAACCGTTAAGCTGTTAATTATAAAATTTTAATATGTTCATTATCCATTATCCCGATAGTTCAATACCAATAAAAAACTATCGATTCGTTTTAGATAACGGTTTAGCTTCGATTTTGAACAACCTTAATCACCACTATATAACCGAACCCATCAAATTGTTCATTACCCCCTTGAAAGTGCCATCTTATTATTAATTAAGTTTGACCCATAAGTATATAAATTTAATAATTTGAGCCAAGATATATATTTTTTTGGTCAAGCAGCTCCGTCTCTGTCACTGGATGCGCGGTAAAATTTGTGCAACAAAGTGAATGGTAAATCATAATGATGTAGCAAGCATCATCAACCTGTCTCTAGAAGCGAAAAGAAAAAATGAAATTAAATATTATGTTGAAAACGTTAAATTTTGCGTGGAGATAAGCTTCTCTGCTGCACCAAACAAACTCACCTTCACTGTATAAACTGACAGCTGGGAATTCGGAGTTGCACTAAGAAATATATGTCAATTATTATAAGGGACACGTCTCTACCAAAGTTCTCAGCCAAAGAAGGCCTCGATCCTTGAGAAAAATGGCAAGATATTTATTTATACATTGATTGAGTGGGTAAACATTTTAAGACACGTCAAAAGTAAGCTTTACTTTTATTTATTTTTTTAAAACTAAATTTAGAGTAATGGCTACAGTACTTTTAACAGAATAATGCTTTAAAAGAATAAAACGAGAAGGGATAGGTGAAAAAGGGCCAGTTGAATGAGTAGATCAAATTTCCTATTGCTATGGATATTAGATTATCACTGATTATGAATAAAGAATAAATATTTTATATATATATAGTACAACAACAACAACTACCCAGTATCGTCCCACAAAGTGGAGTCTGGGGAGGGTAATATATAGACGAGCTTTACCCCTACCGAAAGGGGCTGTTTCCAATAGACCCTCGGCTCTATATATATATAGTACAGCGGATTGGATTTATGAGTTTAAGCTGACTGTAACCCAAGTTGTGACTACTTCAACCACAGCAGTTGGAAAAAGAAAACGCCCCGCTATTCAAACCAAAAGAAGTACTCGCTTCACTTACGAAGAAGTTACTTATATACAAACTTTAAGCATCAAGAGGTCCTCTTAACCTATAGTAACAGCTTTTCCACAACCGGAGGTTCCATTGTTTTCAAACTCACTATTGGATCTTGATACAAACAAACAAGATGAGTTCTAGAGCCGGAACTTTGGTCCCAGTCTTCTTTTTCTGAGGCGCTCGGCAATAAGAAAGGCCAGTTCAAGTGCTTGAGAAGCATTAAGTCTTGGGTCACAATGTGTATGGTAGCGCGAGCTTAGATCATTGTAAGTAATTGTCCGAGAGCCTCCCACGCACTCCGTTACATTCTGACCTGTCATCTCCAGATGCACGCCACCCGGATAGCTCCCTTCTTGATCGTGTACATCAAAGAATGCTCTTAGCTCAGCCTACACAGACACATGCAATCGCAATATATAAGCTGTGGATGAAAAGAAAATCACTAGGATAGTGTACAAGTGAGACTTAGCTGGAGGAAAGGGTAGAAAAAAGCAGTATTAGAAGTCAAACTTGATTGTTAAATGTGTAGAAACAAGCAGGCACCAAGAGATCTTAATGAAATAAATCACCATTAGCGTTATTACTCGGGTTACACGATTTAAGTATCTACGTGCTAAGTATAAACAGCTGCCAAACTTGCCATGAGTTTTAGTGGCGCTCAATATTCTATGGTTTCTTGGATACTGATTGAGTTTCAAAATACTTAATATTGTATTCCCACGGGTGGCAAATAAACTTTGTTGAAAAAATACAGCAGAATTCACTAAGCATGAGAACATAAAGCAAGATCTAACACAAGTATTACACAAATAGGTAGAGGAGCATCATACCCGGATAGAGTCAAATGAACGCGTTTTGAGTCCACAGGGGGCTTTGGTGGTATTTCCATGCATAGGATCACTGACCCAAGTGACAATTTGACCTGCTCCGCGAACAGCCCTGATCAGATGGGGAAGCTTTACTCTCATGTTATCAGCTCCCATCCTGGCGATCACTGTAATTCTTCCTGGTCTATTTTGAGGGTTAAGAATGTCAATAAGCTTGACAAGTTCATCTGGATCCATTTTCTGACTCACCTGCATTTTGGCAACAAAGGTAGCTTATGTAGCATGCATGTGAATCAATCAGTCAACCAACTATGTCGCAAATCCAAGCTAGTTAAAATCGTGGAAACTAAGGGAGCTTAAAAGGTGGGTACTAAACAAAAGTTGGATACCATATTTATACATTGTATTTGACATTTGAACTCTGGTCAGTATGAACACTTTCCCTCCCAATTTATAAGACTCAGTTTACTTTTTGGGTCATCTCAAATGTTTGTCACAATTCTTTTAATAACGTCATTGATAAAAATTTCAACAATTCAATTCATGTATTATTCTAATTTTTAACTTTTATATGATGTTTTCTTGTCAAATATAGCTTACCACTATCTCTTATACAATATATAAGTTAAATTAATATTTTAAACTCCATCTCTACTCAAACACTTCATATAAACAAAATGTATGGAGTATCTTTCTTGGATCTAAAACTTTGGAAAATATTAGTTCCTAATCTTTACAACAACAACAACAACTACCCAGTATATTCCCACCAGGTGGGATCTGGGGAGGGTAATATGTAGACGAGCCTTACCCCTGCCCGAAAGGGCAGAGAGGCTGTTTCCAATCGACCCTCGGCGTATAGGATAAAAAAGGGAAAGATGCATTAAGAAACAAAGATAAAATTAGAAACACAAGCAAGACAAAACAAAATAATAAAGCACAAGTACTCCCGCAGAAATAACGTAAATAATTATGGAAACATAAGCAACATAAATACAGTCGCATGCAATAATAACAAGCAGTAACTACCATACTAACAACCCTCTGGGGACATAAGCTAAAACACTAATCACCTATGGGTAACCCTACTATCCCACACCCAACCCCGGGAAAGGCGTACGGAGAACTCTATGAGCCCCTAGCCTACAATCCTGATTCTAGACCTCCAGACTCCCCTATCAAGGGTCATGTCCTCGGTAACCTGCATTCTGGTCATGTCCTGTCTAATCACCTCTCCCCAATGCTTCTTAGGCCTCTCTCTCCCTCGCCGACCACCAACAATCTCCAGCCGCTCGCAGCTCCTCACCGGGGCATCGGGGCCCCTCCTCCGAACATGCCCGAACCACCTCAGCCTCGCTTCCCGCATCTTCTCGTCCACCGGGGCCACCCCTACCTTCTGTCGAATAACTTCATTCTTGATCTTATCCAGCCTGGTGTGCCCACACATCCACCTAAGCATCCTCATCTCCGCAACCTTCATTCTCTGAACATGCGAGTTCTTCATGGGCCAGCACTCCGCCCCATACAACATCGCAGGTCTAACCACGGCTCTGAAGAATTTCCCCTTGAGTTTGTGTGGAATTTTCTTATCACACAGGACCCCTGAAGCGAGCCTCCACTTTGACCACCCCGCTCTATCCGATGGGTGACGTCCCCGTCAATCTCTCCGTCCCCCCGAATCACAGACCCCAGATATCTTACACTGTCCCTCTTGGCGATGGCCTGAGAACCAAGCATCACTTCCCTGCCTACCCCACTCGGCTCGTCGCCAAACTTGCACTCCAGATATTCTGTCTTAGATTTGCTTATTTTGAAACCCTTAGACTCGAGGGTCTGTCTCATATCTCTAACCTTTCACTAACACCGGCCCTAGTCTCGTCTATCAATATTATATCATCAGCAAAGAGCATACACCAAGGCACATCCCCTTGGATATGTCGGGTTAGAGCATCCATCACTAAGGCGAACAACAGGGGGCTCAGCGCCGATCCTAGGTGGAGCCCCACTACCACAGGAAAATGGTCTGATTCGCCCCCCACCGTCCTAACCCTAGTCTTAGCTCCATTGTACATGTCCTTGATTACTCTGATGTAGGCTTCTGGCACACCCTTCGCCTCCAAGCACCTCCATAGCACTTCCCTCGGGACCTTATCATACGCCTTTTCAAGTTGATAAGCACCATATGAAGGTCCTTCTTATCCCTGAATTGTTCCGCCATCCGCCTGACTAGGTGAATCGCCTCTGTGGTGGAGCGTCCCGGCATGAAACCGAACTGGTTCCTAATCTTTGATTTTTCTTTTTGTTAACCAGTTTTCAAACATTCTAAACTTTTTACCACTAATCACAGGTTAAAAGTTGAATCTCAGCATGTGGATAGTAAATCAATTCCATCTTTCCCTTTCAATTCCATTTCAAATGCAGATGATAGTCCTTACAGCCCTTCGTAATTAGCATGCCTACCATAGTGCCCCTTTCTTCTAAGAAAATCAAAGTGCAGCAAAAGAAGTACACTGTACCTTGATACCAAGTGGATTGGCAATTCCTCTCAGGAACTCAACATGAGCACCATCCAATTGCCTTGTTCGCTCCCCAACCCAAATCATGTGAGCGGAGCAGTCGTAATAAAGGCCAGAAGTTGAATCCTCCCTCGTAAGTGCTTGTTCATAAGGCAAGAGAAGGCACTCATGGGATGTCCAGAAGTCTGTTGTAGTCATGATTGGGTGGTCAACTGTAATCCCAGCAGCACTCATGAAGCCCATGGCTTCGTCTACTCGGTGAGCCAGTTCGCGATACCTGTGTGAAGGGTATTATTACTCACTAGATTGCCATTCATGAAGTTACTCTAGAAAGATCTACATGACTACGAAACCAAAGATATACAAACATTTTCTTGATAAGTAAGAATAAACTAACAATTCTTTCTGATAAGCAACTAAACAAATATAGCAGAAGGCATACCTGTCACCTTGCTCGCTGTGATCAGTAAAGTCGAGGTTCCACTGGTTAACCCTCTGCATGGCAGCATAACCCCCTGTAGCAAATGCTCGGAGGAGGTTCAAGGTAGCAACAGATTGAGCGTATGCCCTAATCATCCTGTCGGGGTCAGGAAGTCTTGATTTCTCATCAAAAGCGTCACCATTCACATTGTCTCCCCTGTAACTTGGTAGCTTCACGCCATCCTTCTCTTCAAACGGATCAGATCTTGGCTTCGCAAATTGACCTGCCATTCTACCCACCTAACCAGTAAAGTACAAGTATGAATTAACCAGACCTTCACCCACAGTTTACAGAATCAATCAACTATATAAAGTAAGTCCTTTTTCACAATCACATAAACTGCTAAAGTAAAGACATAGCTCCTGCTTCTCAAATTCTAGATCCCGATGTTAATTTATCTGCTGAATATGCATGTGTATTTTGGATACTTTAATGTTAAACCAGGTCTTCTTAACTGTAAGTGAAACCCAAGCCCTATGGAGCAAAGCAGAGTAAAGTACAACCATATATTGCCTAAGCAGCAAACAAGAATAAGTCGAACAATCATTTCCATTATAAAGCAACAACCTTCATTTGTCATCTTTCAAGTGCATCCTCATCTATCTCTTTCTATTAGGCCAACCATCCAACGCGGTCTCACAGCAATCAAAAGAAATGTAGGTTTTACTTAACAGATGCTATGATAAAACTTAATTTAAGCAATATAGGGTCGATTCGCGTAAAGACATAACAAAATTACTAAACCACCTGAAAGGCAAGAACAGTTGAAAGGCAGCTAAACCACCTGAAAGGCAAGAACAATTGAAGACCAATTTCTGTAGATGTAATCATAAACAAATCCCACCTACGTAACAAACCACCAAAAGTATTACAATTTGGAGAGTCAAACATGTTTCTTTAACAGTGGGTTTTCTATACATTTTTGAAAACATTGTACTTATAAAAGTTGTGACTTATAGTAAACACTATTTATGTATGTAATCATAACAACGACAAAAGAATTTATAGGCCAGGTTCCTCTAGCGACTAAGAAATTAGGGAGAAAATCACCTTGATAACAGGCATTTGACCACCAAACATAAGCACAACTCCCATCTGCAATATGACTCTAAAAGTGTCCCTAATGTTATTAGCACTAAACTCCTTAAAACTCTCAGCACAATCACCCCCTTGCAACAAGAAAGCATTTCCAAGAGCAGCTTCACCCAATTTCTCTTCAAGATTCCTAGCTTCCCCAGCAAATACAATTGGAGGATAAGTTGAAAGGGTCTTAAGAACTGATTCCAGCTCAACTTTATCAGGGTACTCAGGTAGCTGAAAAGCTGGTTTCAACTTCCAGCTTTCAAGACTCCATTTTCCATCTGGGTTTTGAGCAGTTTTTGTTGTTGTTGAGGGTGGAGATTGAACGGCTGAGATTGGTTTGTTAATTCTTGGCTTGATTTTGGAGTTTGAAGGGGTGGCTGTGGTTGTGGGGAAGGAAGAGATGAAGGTGGGTTTCTGTAAAGGTGAAAGCTTTAGGGTTTGAAGGCATGAATTGGGGAGAGCTGAGCCACCTCTGCTGCTGCTGCTGCTGGTGGCGGCTGTCAGAGCCATTGTTGAGCCGAGAGAGAGAGAGAGAGAACGGAGTGATAGAGAGACCCGGATTTGTATGGTACAGCTGCACTTTTCACTTTACATAATTTACGTGGTCCGTTGGTTTTTTGTCTCGCTTGTTTTTTTCTTCTATTAATGTGCGCATGTAATAACTTATTGCATGTGATCTATCATCCATTTATTCAACCTTACATGCATTTTGACATTTATGTTGATAAATTTGCAAGGTAACGAAACAAAATTATATTGAGTTCGTTATTGTTATAAAGTTGAGGAGGAGGACCTGCTGCCCCATTTACGTAGTACGAAAAATCTCATATAAAATGATTGGAGATATTTTTTAAATTGAAGAAAGCAGAAATAACGACTTCAACAGTGAGCAAAAACATATAAAATAGTATGGAGGTGATGAGTTAAAGACTGCACAAAATCAAAAGTTTACCGTTGAAGCTAGTTAAGTGAAAAAATTAATCCATTTTATTAGTTGCACGGCTGTTTATTAAAAAATCATAGACTTCTCAGGAATTTTTGAAAAAGAAAACAGCAGTTCACAAGAACGATGGCTAGTAGAGACCCAACGTGGATTGAATATCATTCAAGACTCTAACCAGTAACCAGTTCCAACTCTGCCTGGAAAGCAATCTAGGCAATTCTCGTATCCTCCATTAAATTGCCTCTTTGCCATTTCTGTCTCAAAACCCACATACATGCACCAGAGACAACAGAATCTTTTTGGAATAACAATATTGCCCCGCCTTTCAGCCAACATACAGACTGCAAAATAATACAAGAAACAGTTTTTCCCCCTTCTTTTTGGTCCCCCAGGGCAGATAGTAATGTTGGTTCCGCATTCAACTGCAACAAATTTGACATTAAAAATATTAAACCTCTATGTAATAGAGCTCTCTAGGACACAATAATAGAACTGATGATTACAATCTCTGCCACAAAGGCCTCTAACAGCACGATTTCATGATAAATAAGATCTGCAAAGGCAATCAGGTGGTAAGTCGCCACTACTTTTAATGAGATGTTTATCTATTCCACTCCAGCGGTATGTATGTCTCGAGAAAGGCAACATCTCAAAAGTAGGGGCTATAACGCATGGGTGCCCTAGCCCTAGGAACCTTCCTGCAGGGGAGATATAATGAAGTTGTCTCACTAGTTTAATCAAGTAAATTAACTGATAGAAGTAGCAAACAAAGTGCACTTCAAGCACAGAAGAGAATTATACCATACCCATATCCATAAGGAGAATAAAAATAAGGAGCAGGCATGAAAGGTGTTTGGCCGCGAAATCCCATATACGGGTTTGGACGCCTTGCACGAAACTGCTTCATACCAGGAACATTAGTCCGCTTTGCTGATACCTATACAACACAGCATTTGCAATCACATAAGAGGTTAAGGAAGGGCCAGACAAATGAGAAATGATAGAGGAAAAACAAATAAAATGTTTTATATCCAAAGGTATTATTAGCACAAATATGAACAAAGTGGATCTAGGACAAAGAATTGACCTTAATTTGGCGGCCATGAAGTTCAGATTCATTCAGAAGAAGAGCCTCTTGAACAGCTTCCGCTTCAAGAAACTCAACATAGGCATATCCTTTCGGTTGCCCAAATTTGTTAGTCCGGATAGTTACTCTGTTAACTGTGCCACATGCCTGAAAATGCTGTTGCACTTCTTCTGGAGTGCATGAATAATCCACCTACAGAACAACTTCAGCCTCTCAGACCAGATGAAAAAAACAAAGATATGACTGACACCGACTTCAGACAGTACCCAAAATTCAAGAAGGCAGTAAGAAAATCCAAGTGTAAACTTAGCTGAGAGTGTAAACTTAGCTGAGGCTTAGTAAATCCCACCAAGGTAAGTTGCAACAACACCACCACATCAAGGAAAGGATAAACATCATATTGTTTGTTCACCATGTAAACATGAATCCTTAACCTAAATGACTACCTAATAAGCAATCAAGTGCTATATCAGACAATTCCTTCTCCATGTTTTTTCCCGTAAACAGTGGCTTCAACATAATTATGGACGCTTTCCAACCAGAGTCAACTAACATTCCTTAACATCAATATGATAATGACTCTTGCCCCCAAAAACTAATAACCAAGAGTATCAAGGTCCAAAAAATTTCAATGTCTCCTTGTCTTCGATACTGTTAACAGAAAGCAGCAGACATGGAGGTTAATATCATCGCATTTAGGGTGAATTACTTAGTAATCCCCTAGTTTAGCAAAGCTAAGTTGACTGGCAACCTAGAGCAAGTGATCCTTTCTCATCACCCTTCCACGACATCTTTCTGTTCATCGGAGTTGACCCAATCTCAATTCACGTTCCAGTTTTATCCAATAGCAGGAACCCTAGTCCGGTGAAGCACATTTCTTTTCCAACGATTTTCACCGTTTCACATCAAGGTTTTTTTTAAAAATAAGTTCACGCAAGGGTTTTCCAATGCCCCATCAACAATGGGAGCCAATCTACCATTTGAGAGTCATCCCAACTAGTTTCATACTCTGACTCTGTATGGACAATATAAAGTCAATAGTGCTCCCAAAGACTAATAACCAGGAGTATCAAGGTCCAAAACCATCCAACGTCTCCTTGTCTTAGATACTGTTAACAGAAAGCAGCAGACACGGAGGTTAATATCAACGTATTTAGGGTGAATTACTTAGTAATCCCCTCTAGTTTAGCAACGCTAAGTTGACTGGCAACCTAGAGCAAGTGATCCTTTCCAACCACCCTTCCATGACATCTTTCTGTTCATCGGAGTTGACCCAATCTCAATTCACGTTCCAGTTTTATCCAATAGCAGGAACCCTAGTCCGGTGAAGCGCATTTCTTTTCCGACGATTTTCACTGTTTCACAGCAAGGGTTTATTTTTTGAAAAAGTTCACGCAAGGGTTTTCCAATCCCTCCATCAACAATGGGAGCCAATCTATCATTTGAGAGTCATCCCAATTAGTTTTATACTCTTGACTCTGTATGGCCAATCTTGTATAAAGTCAATAGTGCTTATTTTTCAAAATACTTATTTCTTAGAATATACTCTCCAGTCTCTCTTCTTTAACAATTTCATTTGGGATGTTATTTTTGTTTTGTGCTCCCATAATGCCCTTCCAAAATATATAGTGTGAAATGCCTCCACTTTTACAAACTACAATGTGGCACACACATGCCACTTAATGCATGCCAGAAATGCACACATGAATAATAGTCATAGCCATTTTATTCAAAGAGAAAAACTAAATGACTATTTCAAATTAAACTCAAAAATGCTAGTACTATTTTTATATCACCAAGTAGAGCTCAAGATGCGCAACCAATTGAACAGAAGAAAAACCAACTGATATGAGAGTTAAGCAGGTGTCCCGAGTGGCAAAAGCTACTTTAAGATAATCTTTAATGAACAGACCATGAATTTTTTAAAGAACAGAAGCCTCACATTGCCAACAAAGACAGATCGACCATCCACTTCTTCCCTGTTCGCTTGAGTTACAGCAGCAGCAGCGGGGTCTGATTTCAATTAAAGGAAAAAATCTATAAATAAAAGCAACACATGGATAAACCTTATCACAAAGCAACACATGAATAGAAAAGGATTTTAGCGCTTTTTGATGCTTTCTTCAGTGATTATTACTGAGAACTAGGTATCAAACAATATAGAATTTAACCACCATTATTCCACATTCACACCATCGTGCTACCACAACTAGAACCCTCAAGACTGTAAGACAAATATACGGGATAAAACAACGGCTATCATAGGAAAAGTTATTGGTTCTAGACTTCTAGGTTCAAACTGTTAACAAAGAGACAAGTATTTTAAACTTGTCCAATTCAAATTAAAAAGTACTTATCAAGCAAATTATCAGAGAAAAAGCAAACTAAGCAAACTTAATGATAAAAACAAAATACTGCTTCAATCCAAACTCTCATCATCAGTTAACATCTCAAAAAGACCAAAAGATTATCTTTGTAATCTCCATGTCTAGGTCATTTAGCTCAAATTGATTTAACGTGATCCCCGAGTTCTCCTCTTCCTTTAGTTTTTTTATATACCCGTCATGTTCGGGCCAGCTTGCATGTACCTCGACTAATTCCATGAAGGTATCTACTACCTACCATCAACAGAGGCGCTAGGTAGGCAGATGGGAAGAAATAACCGACTACTGTTGCCTCCGTTGGGATTTAAATCAGATACCTCATGGTTCTCAGCGATTACTAGGCCAAACTCTTGGGTACTTAGCTTCTTCTTTATTTATCCACCTCTCTAAAATTTGGTTCCTTTTCTGCTTAAGCCTTTTTTTCTTTCACCTAATGAATCTCTCTCCTACTACGCCTCTTCTTTCTCACACCACGGCTTCTGTTAAGAGCCAAAAGATTGGTTCCTTTTACTACTCTTAATCTGTACAGTCATAGTAGGACTGAGCTAGCCAGAAAGTAACCAATATTGATTGGACACAAATCTAAGAAGGATTCTATTAAAAAAATTGTTATGCAACCTGCGAAATCAAGGGAAAGGACACAAGCACATACCCACTAACCAACAGATACATCAAAACATCTAACCTAACCATAGAATTTGACTACTTATAGACATAAAGCTAGTTGCTACTTGTAGCACATTCGAAGACCAACTAAATATACGATGACTATTTACTCATCATTAGGCATATCAATAAACCAACAATGTGACAATGTCACGTTATGAATGCCAAAAGTTACATATAAACAAGCACGCAAGGATGTCTATTTCAACGAATTAACATAAAAAGCCATCTATTTATTTACTCATATCATTCTATCACCCCAATCCCAAACTTGCTCGTGTCAGCAACATATCCTCTGTATATTTTGCTCTATTCGAGACCTATTCATTCCAATAGTGACACGTAATTCGAATTTTTAAGGCAAATTAAAGTTGTCTAGTTATTTTTTTTTACTTAAGCAATAATTAATTAAAGGGAGAGAGACCTCGAACGGAACCCATTTCTTTCTCAACTTTGGCTTGCATTTCAAGTAGAGCAGCAGATTCGTCCTCCATCTCCTTCAACCTCTTCTTCATCTCATCCATTTCCTGTTTAATTACATTTTCTTTTAACATCAATTCAATTACCAACATTTAGGGTTTCAGTAATCCCAAACAAAAACGATAACGAGGGCTGGAAAAAAATTGAAGGCCAAATTAACAAAGAGAAAGAGAAGCAGGAAAGAACCACGGCTGCTCTGTTATCGGCGGCCGCCATCTCCACGTCGTCCTCCATTGCCGTTCCCTCTCTCTTCCTCGCCAAAATATTTACGTATGTGAGGCTAAAAGGAGACGATGGGGAAAATAGGTGATTAGTTACGTTATAAATTGGGTGACCCAAACTTAGCTTAAAAATCAAATTATTCCAGGAGAAATTAGCGAGTATTCTTGGATATTCTCCCCTTTTATCCTAAGCAATATTTTTTGCCCTTGAATCTTTTATTTCCTTCTCTATATAAAACTATTTTATTATATGATATTTTTTTTTATAATTTTAACTATAATATAAATTATGTTATATCTATTATATATAACTAAAAAGTTTACTTTTGTTCTCCTTACGTAGTCTAATCTTCTAGCGAGAGAATTGAATTGGATCCTCCTACTTTCCCCGCCCATTAATTTTCTCTCTTATTCTCTATTGTAAATATATATTTTTAGATTTTGATTATTATTAATGAACTAATTTCTAATATTTATTATAAGGTACAACATAATTTAAATTAAAGATAAAACCATAAAGAACATCATAGAATAAAAAAGTATTATATGGAGGAAAAAGTTGAAAATTCAAGGGCAAACTACCGGGTAAATGAGACGATTATTGTTTAAAGTTAGGGGAGTTTGATTTTTATATAAAAATTAGGGTTGTAAATGATTTTTATCCTTATAAATTATATTATGCTAAGCCAAACCCTACGCTGGAGGGGGATTTGGAGTTGTACCATATATTTTTGCCACCTTTTAACTTGTATCCTATTATTAAAAATTATATATTTGGTAGCTAATTGATAAAAAATCCATAATAATATGACAATTACAGGATCCAAATTTTCCTCCGTAAGATGTCGTGACGGTACCTAGTCTCTAAGACTACATAAGCGTAACAATTATGTAATAACCGAGAATAATGACAGAAATAACGACTATACTTCAAAGATATATATAATACTGAAAAATGTCGCTCGACATATACAAGTAAACCAACAACTCGAGTATAAACAACTCCCAAAACCTGGTAGTCACAAGTCACAAGCTCTAAGGAATGTACTAACTGTCTCTATACATCTATATCTAAGAGAATAAAGAAGAAAGATAGCATAATAGATGCGAACTCTGAGGTCTGCAGACGCTGGTAGATATACATTGAAGTCTCCACGTAATCACTGCTCACTGATATCGTGATTGGTAGCAAGTACCTGGATTTGCATAAAAAGATGTGCAAAAGAGTAGCATGATGTCACGATCCAAAATCAAACATCGTGATGGCGCCTATCGTGGAACTAGGCTAGCCTCAACAACCCAACACAATAACTATAGGTTTGAAAACTTTATCGGAAGCATTTAACATTTAAAGAGAACTATTGTAACATAAGAAATCCCAATATACGATACAATCCAGCCCAAAATTAGGTGTCACTAAGTACATGAGTGTCTAGTTCAAAATACAGTCCATTACAGTTGTAACGACCCAACCGTTCATTTTGAGCTCTAGCGCATAGTTCAACTGTGTGAGGCCATGAGCAGCTTCATTTCAAGTATTATGACTTGTACGTGTGGCCGACATTGAATTTCAGGAAGTTCAGAGTTGATTTGGAAAGAGAATTCTCATTTCGGGAGCTTTAAGTTGAAAGAATTAACTAAGATTGAATTTCAAAGTAAACAAATCGGAATCGGGATATGAAGGTTCCAACAGGTTCGTATGAAGATTTCAGAATTGGGCGTATGCCCGGATCGCGTTTTGAATGGCAGGGGAATGTTTTGGCGCCTATTATGGAAGTTAGCATTTTGGAAGAAATCTCATAAGTTCGGGTTAAAGTGCATTTTAGCATTATCGATGTCTGTTTGGGATTCCGAATGTGGGACCCTATGGTGGTTCTGGAGTTGGGAGCGCGATCAGAAGTGAATTCGGAGGTTCGTGGGTCTTTGCGGAGTCATTTGGCTAAAGATAGAAACTTGAATGTTTTTGAGAATTTTGACCGGAAGTGAACTTTTTGATATCGGGGTTAGAATCTGATTCCGAAAGTTGGAGTAGGTCCATAATGTCGAATATGGCTTGTGTTAAATTTGAAGTAAATCGGACATGATTTGATATGTTTTGGTATCGAATGTAGAAGTTCAAAATTTCGAAGTTTATAAAGCTTGAATTGGGGTGTAATTCATGGTTTTAGCGCTATTTGATATGATTTGAGGCCTCGAGAAAGTTCGTAATGTGTTTTAGGACTGGTTGGTAGGTTTGGTTAAGGTTCCGGAGGCCTCAGCGCGTTTCGGATGCTCAGCGGATCGATTTTTGCCTTGTGAGGATTGCTGGTTTTCTGGTATGAGTGCAGCAGGCTTTTACTCTATGCGATCGCGTGAGAGGATATGCGATCGCACAGAGCAAAAGTGAGGAAGCTGGAATTTGGCCTATGCGATCGCAAGAAGTGCAATGTGATCATGAAGGATGAAGGATGGGGCTTATACCATCGCGGGGCTGGTGATGCGATCACACAATGTGCGTTTGGTCTGTGGGAATGCGAGGGCTTGCATATGAATTCACAGAAGGAATTAGGGAGGCAGCAGAGTTGGCCTATACGATCGCAGGGCTTTGTTTGCGATCACATAGAAGGTTCGTCTGGGCAGTGTTCTTTTAAAATCGGGGTTTGGTTCATTTTCACTTCATTTCTTCCATGGGAGCCAATCTTGTAGCAACTTTTCATTTTATCACCAAGCATGAGGTAAGTGATTTCTACTGGTTTTAAGTTAAATACAAGGTTTATATATGGATTTAGACAATGAAATTTGTAGAAAACTTGGGGTTTGAGGGAAAACCTAAGAAGGTAGTATTATTGAATTTTGACCACGATATTGGGTATGAAATTTAGAGAAAATTATATATTTGAGTTCGTGAGGCTATGGGTAAACTTTATCTTCAAAAAATTTCGGATGCTGGGCGTATGGGCTCGAGGGCAATTTTGTCAACTTTTCGATCGGGGTTAGGAATTATTATAAATTGGATTAATATGAGTAGTTTATCGTATATTAATGAATTTGTATAACAATTGGCTAGTTTTGAAGCATTGTGCATCAATTTGAATCTTCAAAAGGCGTGGAATGTTGGTTATGGATCTTCGGAGCGAGGTGAGTCTCCTTTCTAACCTTGTAAGAGGGAATTACCCTCATAAGTGAGGTGACGAGAATCCATGCGTAGCTACTATTATGCTATTGTCCGGGTAGTTTAGGACCCAAAAACATGCTATACTTGGATTATTTATAAACTTACTGACATCTTGAACTGCTTAAATCACCTCGAATTAGTAAATGAATTTCTAAGCAGATTAAACTTCATTTTCTTAAATGGTTAAAAGAGGATGTGGCTTTCCTTGGTTAATTGCTCCATGTTGACTTCTTAATTGACTGTCCGTGTGTGTTTATTTTTAGAACGGGCCAAACGTCTCGATAGATTAAATAGATGCATCTATGGTATGCACCGTTTGACCCTTGGCAGTACACAGTTTATTTTATGTTGGATCGGGCCGTACGCCTCGTTATGATTTGTGCATGCTTTAATTGCTGCCTTGAACTTATTAAAGTTATTATTGCCTCTTCATGGCTTGAGAATATTTGGATAAATAATGAAAAAGAATTTTGGAAATTTCCTATAAAAGAAATAATTATTTACTTGTTTCCTTCTATTGGATTAAAAATCATGTTTATAGAAGTCCACGATTTAATGTATTATTGACATCACATTATTTGACCCTTAGTAACTGTCGAAGTCGACCTCTCGTCTCTACTTCTTTGAGATCAGACAGGATACTTATTGAGTACACGTTTTTGTACTCATACTACACTTCTATGTATTTTTGTTGCACATGCTCATGTTTTATTAATGGCCTACTAGGCGTAGTAGCACGGATGATTCTGGGACTAGGTGATTTGCATTATTCGAGGCGGCTTGTAGCTAGTATAGTCCCTTTCCAACATATTGTATTTACTTCCTGTCCACTGTATTCCGGATGAATGCTGTATTTTATTTTCTTCTTAGTAAATGCTCATGCACTTGTGACATCGGGTTCTGGATGGTTTTGAAATATTTTGTATTAATTTCTTATCATTTAATTTGAATTAAAGTGGTTATCTTTCTTTTTATTTATAAAAATTGAAGGAAAATCTTAGTTTTTCAAGATTTTTAAAGTGAGAACTTCAATAAGTAATTTGGTTGGCTTGCCTGACAATGGTGTCCGGCGCCACCACGATCCTTAATGGATTTTGGGTCGTGACCATAGTGTCTAGAAAAAAATAATTGAAAGTACGACAAAAGATAAAGAAGGGGAGTCAAGGTCCACGAACGCCATGCAACTACCTCGATAGTTTCCAAACTCTAGAACCTTAATCAGCAACCATCGTTGCGACCGGTATCTCCTGGATTTGCACACGAGGTGTGTAATGACTCGACCGGTCGTTTTGAGCTCTAATGTGCCGTTCAGCAATTTTTGGCCATGAGCAACTTCATTTCAAGTATTACGACTTGTACGCGTTGTTAGAATTTAATTTTGGGAAGTTCGGAGTTGATTTGGATGCAGAATTCTTAATTCGGAAGCTTCAAGTTGAAAGTATTGACTAAGATTGGATTTTTGAGTAAACGGCCTCAGAATTGGGATTTGAAGGTTCCAGGAGGTTCGTATAATGATTTCGGACTTGGACATATGTCCGGATTGGGTTTTGGAAAACCCGGGAATATTTTGGTGCCTATTGTGGAAGTTAGCCTTTTGGAAGAAATTTCATAAGTTTGGCTTGACGTGAATTTTAGCGTTATCGATCTCTATTTGGGATTTCGAGTCTGAGAGTAGCTCTGTATGGCAATTCTGGAGTTGGGAGCGCGATCGGAAGTGAATTCGGAGGTTCGTAGGTGTCATTTAGCCAAAGATAGAAATTTGAAGGTTTTTGAGAAGTTTGACGGAAGTAAACTTTTTGATATTGGGGTCTTAATCTGATTTTAGAAGTTGGAGTAGGTCCGTAATGTCGAATATGACTTGTGTGCAAAAGTTGAGGTCAATCGTACGTGATTTGATAGGTTTAAACATCGAAAATAGAAGTTTGAAATTCTAAAGTTCATAAAGCTTGGATTGGAGGTCGATTCGTGGTTCTAGCGTTGTTTGATGTAATTTGAGACTTCGAGAAAGTCCATATTATGTTCCTAGACTTGTGCGGGTGTTTGGTTTGGAGCCCTGGGGGCTCGGGTGTTATTCGGGATAGCTTTGGATTAATTTGCTAAGAAATGGGACTGTAGGTGCTGGTATGACTGCAATTGCGATGCCATGGTCGTAAATGCAATTATCGCAATTGCGAGGCGCCGTTCACATTTGCAAACATGGGCGGCTAGGGGATTCTTTGCATTTGCGACAATTGGGGTCGCTTTTACAAAGCCTGAAGGGTTCGCATTTGTAAAAACCTTATTGCATTTGCAAAATGGGCCAAATTAGTCAGGGGTCGCATTTGCGAAGCTCGCATTTGTGATCTTCTTGTCGCAAATGCGACGATGGAAGGAGGGGAGCAGGCTTCGCATTTGCGATGTTTTTGTCGCATTTGCAACCCTCGCATTTGTGAACCTGGTGTCGCAAATGCGACATCAGCGGCTTGCGTCCAGCTATTAATTTCGAGATTTAGACCATTTAGCTCATTTTCTTCATCCTCTTAGGCAATTTTCGGAGCTTTTGGGAGAGGGTCTTCACCTAGCACTTTGAGATAAGTATTTTCTACACAACATGAGTTAAATACATGGATTATGGGTAGATTAACATGAGAAAATTAAGGAAAATCAAGGGTTTTAGATGAAAAACCTAGAATTTGGTAAAAATGAGATTTAACCACGAAAATTGTTAGGGAATGAAGTAAAATCATATATTCTTGATCCTTTGGTTATGAGTAACAATTTTCTTCAAACATTTCCGGAATCCGGGTGCGTGAGCCCGGGAATGAATATTAGGAACCTTACATTTAAAGTTGGGGAGTTGGGTTAATAATTAGAATATGAACTTTTGAGCATGTATTGACTAGTTCTTACCCTATTTGAATAGTTTTGGTGTGTTCGGCTCCGAATGTGGAGGTTTGAGCGCGTTCTTGCATCGAATATAGGCTTCGTAGCGAGGTGAGTCTCCTTCTAACCTTGTAAGAGGGGATTGTCCCCATAGGTGAAATAAATGGTTATGTGCTCCTATTTGTGGGGGCTACGTAAGCCTGAGGTGATGAGAGTCCACATGTAGCTACTTTTATGCTATTGTCCGGGTAATCTAGGACCCAAAAGTATGCCATACTTGGAATTATTGCAATCTTATTGGCAGCTTGTACTGCTTTGATCACATTGAATTAGTAAATGAATTCTAAAAAGAGTTAAACTTCATTTTCTTAAATTATTAAAGAGAATTGGCCTTTATTTGGATAATTGCTCCATGTTGACTTCTTGATTGACTGACTGTCTCTATGTGTTTATTTTTGGAACGGGCTGAATGCCTAGGTAGATTAAATAGATGCATCTATAGGCGTGCCGTCGACCCTCGGCAATTGCACAGTTTATTTTCTGTTAGAGTGAACCGTCGACTTCGGCATGATTTGCACATGCTTGTATTGCTGATTTGAACTTATTAAAGTTGTTATTGTCTCTTCATGGCTTGAGAATGTTTAGATAATAATGAAAAGAAATTTTTGAAATTTCCTATAAACGAATTAATTGTTCACTTGTTTCCTTCAATTGGATAAAAATCATGTTTATAGAAATTCATAATTTAAGATATTAGTAACATCATTAGTGGACCACTCGTAAGTGTCGAAGTCGACCATCTCGTCTCTATTTCTTATAGATTAGACGGGATATTTGGTGAGTACACGTTGTTTTATACTCATACTACACTTGCTGTGCATTTTTGTTGCACAGGTGTATGCATCGCTACTGACTTAGTGGCATAGCGGCATGGTTGACACGGAGACTAGGTGAGTTGTACTTCCTCCAGGCGACCCGCTGCTAGTGTAGTCTCTCTCAGGATCCTATTTATTTTCTGTCCAATTGTATTCCGGATAGTTTTTGTACTCTATTTGTTTTCTCTTAGAAATTGCTCAGGTACTTGTGACACCGATATATTTGGGCTTACTTAGAAATTTTAAAAGTTGTTAAATATTTCATTATTGATTCGGAGGAATATACCGAGTGTTGTTTTAATCATATAAAGAAGTGTTTGGAAATTATTTAAACAAGTATTTAATTAAATATTTCGGTTGTCTTGCCTGACAGCGGTGTCCGGCGCCACCACGACCCTTAGTAGATTTTGGGTCGTGACAAGGTCAAGGGGTAATGTGAGTACACCAACTCAGTAAGTAACAAGTCCAAACTTTGGGCTGAAAGGTAGTGACAAACTCAACCTCAATGTATAACAGAATAATGTGCAGAATCGTAAGAAAGCTTTCAAGTAAAATAGACAATTCAAAGCAATAAGGTAAATACTGATCTAAACAGTGTAAAGTATATAGCTCAGCTATCTCACATACCAGTGCACATATTGTATGTATGCACCATATGCTCCCTCTCTCAAGTGCTTGACCATTCGGTACTGTATATGGCCATCCGGTCTAGGAAAATCCATCCCGGAACATATACAACATTTATTGTATATCACCTAGTACCGAGGAAAAAGAGCAGTCAAAACCCATGGAGAATTCCATCTCCAGGTATCAAATACTTCGGACAAAACCATGTCCATGGAAATCCATCCCTCAATAATGTCATCCGTGCTCACTGGGGGTGTGTTACAAACTCTATAGGAGCTCCTGCTGTGCCCAAGTTCTATCATAATCATCAATATAATTGCTGCGACGTGCAGTCGAATCCCATAACTGTCACTCATAACAAGGCTCTCAGCCTCACTTAGTGTGACGACCTGGCCGATGGTTAACTGCTTTCCAAGTGTTTATTTCTGCTATTTTGATTTGCCGAGATGTTTGGTTTTCAGTTTTGAAGAGTTTTGGGACACTTAATCCCTAAATGAGAGCTTAAATGTTGGAAATTCGACCATAGTCAGAACAATGTGAAAATGACCTTAAAATGGAAATCCTATGGTTTTGTTAGCTCTGGTAGGTGATTTCGGTCTTAGGGGCGTGTTCAGATTGTGGTTTAGAGGTCCGTAGCTAATTTAGGCTTGGAATGCCGAAAGTCAAATTTTGAAGTTTCCCGGTTCGATAGTGAGATTTTGATCCAAGGGTCTTAATGAAAATTTGAAAGTTGGAGTAGCTCCGTAGTGTTGAATGTGATGTCTGTATAAAATTCTAGGTCATTCGGACGAGGTTTGATAGACTATTTGATCGAAAGCATATTTCTAGAGTTTTTGGAATTCTTAGGCTTGAATTCAATGAAAAATAGGTGTTTTGATGTTATTTTGAGCGTTTCGAAGGTTAGAACAAGTTTGAATGAAGTTATGGGATATGTTGGTAGGTTTGGTTGTGGTCCTGGGGGTCTCGATCGGATTTCAGATGGTTGGTGAGAGGTTTTGGAATGGTTTGAAGTAGCTGAATGCTGCTGATATCTGTCATAACCGCACCTACGGTTTGGGTTCTGCAGGTGAGGAGCCGCAGAAGCGGCAGAGTGACCTCATAAGCGGAAAAGAAAGAAGGTCAGCAGGGACCGCAGAAACAGGAGCTTGACTACAGAAGCGGCCCCATATCTGCGAAGGAGTAATCGCAGATGCAGAAAGTAGGCTTTAAGTGAGAAGATGCAAATGCAGCCATTGTTCCATAAAAGCGGGACCGCAAATGCGGAAATTGCTGGGCAGAATATATAAATAGTGCCTTCACGAATTTGAGCTATTGTTTCACCATTTTTATCCGAGGAGTGAGCATTTAGGGAGATTTTTGAGAGGGGATTCAAGGGAGCTTCGAGGAGTTAAGATTCTTGGAACCTAAACTCATTATTATAGTGATTTTATCATTCTAAGAATGAAAAATTAAGGAAAATCCGTGGCAAATTGAGGGTTGGGCTTGATTAATTAGAGATCTTTGATTAATAATTTGAGGGATCAATTGAGGTCCGATTTTGGTAATTTTGTATGACCGAACTCGTGAGAGTGTGAGGTTTCCGGAAATATAAATTTCACCCGATTCCAAGACATGGACCTTAGGGGCATTTTGGTCATTTTACTTGATGTCACGTATTAGTTTAGAATTTCTTTGTAGAATCAGTTACTTGAAGTGTTATTTATAGTATAAAATTTAATTGAATAGATTTGGACCATTTGGAGTCTAGTACTCATGGCAAAAATGTGGTGTCGGGTTGATTATTAAGCCGGTTTGAGGTAAATGGCTTGTCTAACCTTACGTGGGGGACTCTTCCCTTAGGATTTGTATTGTTATAATTGAAATGTGTTGTACGTGAGGTGACGAGTGCGTACTTGTGCTAATTATTGAAAATCCCGTTTTCATTAAAATAGCCTTAATTGTGTTTTCCCTTTCTTGCTTACACTACTTGGAATTTAAGCCGCTGTTAGCCCAGAGAAGCATGTCTAATTGACTAAATTGCTCTATTTTCTTTAACTACCTAATTTGTATTACGTGAAGCATGGTAGGTTAGAAATTATCTATTTTCTTTGGTATGAAGTTGAGCGTAATTGAGTATTCATTTTTGCTATTGTTGTGTGTTTTATTTTGGGACTACGAGAAGGCATCTCGAGAGATCCCCTGAATGAATTTTATGATTGAGCTGAGGTGAAGGATACCTAGAGATCCTTGGCACGTATATTGAGGATACCAAGAGATCCTCGGGATACTAAGAGATCCCTAGCATATATTGATGATACTAAGAGATCCTCAAGATACCAAGAGATCCGTAGCGTATATTGAGGATACCAAAAAATCCTCGGGATATCAAGAGATCCCTAGCATATATTCAGGATACCAAGAGATCCTCGGGATACCAAGAGATCCTTAGCGTATATTGGGGATACCAAGAGATCCTTAACATATATTGAGGATACCAATAGATTCTCGGGATACCAAAAAATCCCTAATATAGATTGAGGATACCAAATGATCCTGAGGATATTGAGAGATCCCTCGTTATTATCCTTGTGTTTGTGTTAGCCTCTGTTTCAGTTTTTGTGTTCCTTACTTTGTTGTATTAAATTCCTATTGTTAGCTTTCAACTGTATTGCTTATGTTATTCTATCATACCTTATATTTTTATCTTATATCAGTAGGGCCCTGACCTTCCTCGTCACTACCCCACCGAGGTTAGCTTGGCACTTACTGAGTACTGTTGTGGTGTACTCATGCCCTTTATGTGCATGTTTTTTATATGCAGATCTAGGTACCTTGACTCAAACTTACCACCATTAAGGCGAGGTGATCCTTTGGAGACTTCGAGGTATATCTGCTGCGTCTGCATACTGAGGAGTCTCTCTCTATTCTCTCTTATAGTGATAGCCCTTTCTATCTTTATTGTTGATGTAGACATTCAGGAGTTAAAGCATTTTACTGAATCCTTTGCTTGTGATTCACGGGTTTTCGAGTTTTGGGAGTATGTATTAGTTTTTGAGAGTTAACATTGTGTACGCCGAGCAACACTTTTAAACGTTGTTTTTACTCTATCTCAATTTTAACTTATTTTCTTTTGCAATTTGGTTTATTTTCTGCATTTTAGGCATACCTATTTGTAGAGACTAGGTGCCGTCACGATGGTTTACAGAGCGAACCGGGGTCATGACAAGTTTGTATCAGAGCTCTAGGTTCATAGAAGTCATGAATCATAAGCTGGTTTATTAGAGTCTCGTGGATCGGTACGGAGACGTTTGTACTTATCTACGAGAGGCTATATAACTGTTAGGAAAACTCCACTTCATTGTTTCTTTGTCGTGAAAGATTTTGATATCACAATTCTAAACTTCTATCTTCTATTCTTTTACATATAGTGAGGACACGTAATACCCGAGATGATCAGGCACCTGTGCCCCCTACTACAGTTGTTAGAGGCTGAGGTCGTGGTAGAGGTCGAGGACATGCACGCAGTGCAGCCACAACACCCGTGTAAGCTACTACCGAGGAGCCACTAGCCGTTCCAACCATAGCCCAGGCACCGACATGCATACTGCTACTTTCCAGCTTTGAGGGGTCGCCTATGAGTGGTAAAGTACTTATGAGTTAGACAATCCGGATGAGGCAGCTTCCCTGACTTGGACTCAATTTTCAGATATGTTCTTGAGGGAGTATGTTCCTTAGAGCCTTAAGGACACATGGCGTGCAGAGTTTAAGAATTTGCGCTAGGTACTATGACTGTCTCGGAGCATGCTGTCCGTTTCACCAGCTTGGCTAGACATGTACCAACCTTGGTTTCTACTGTTCGCGAGAGGGTTCATTAGTTTATTGAGGAGCTTATTCCTAGCATCAGATCTGGCATTTCTCGTAGTTTGAGATGGATATTTCTTATCAGCAGGTCATGAGCATTACTAGGAGGATTGAGGGTATGTATGCTAGGGATAGAGAGGAGAGAGAGGCCTAGAGGTCTCAAGAGTGGGTCATTATTTTGGTGCCCATGCCCCAGCAATAGGTCGTCATGGTAGGGGTTATATGAGTCGCCATGTTCATTCAGCTTTTCTAGCAGCCAGTAGTATTCCAGCTCTTCTTAGGCCTTCGGAGCCATTATTCACCTCCAGTATCTAATGTGCCTTTTGGGCGAGGTACTTTTAGAGGTCAGTCCAACAGACCTGGCGCGAGCCAGTCATAGCTACCACGTCCTCTCTGAACTTGCTTTGAGTGTGTTGATACAAGCCATGTGGTGAGGGATTGCCCTAGACTTGGGAGGGGTGTGCTCCCACAGAATTCTTAGCCACAGCGCGCTCCACAGAGTTCTCATGCTATGATCATATCACTAGTTGCTACCCTACCTACTCAGCCGGATAGAGGTGGAGGTCGCCCTAGAGGGGAAGGCCAGGACAGATACTATGCTCTTCCTGCCCGTACCGAGGCTGGTTCCTCCAATTCTATCATCACATGTATTGTCCTGGTTTTTCACAAAGATACATCGGTTCTATTCGATCCAGGCTCCACTTATTCTTACATGTCTTCTTATTTTGCTCCATATTTAGGTGTATCTCGGGATTCTTTGAGTTCCCATGTTTATGTTTCTATTTCAGTAAGAGATTCTCTTATTGTGGACTGCGTTTATCGGTCGTGTTTGGTTGGTCTTAGTGGTTTTGATACTAGAGCCGATTTATTGTTGCTAAGCATGGTTGATTTTGATATTATCTTGGGCATGGACTGTTACTTTCCCCATTATGCTATTCTTGATTTTCACGCCAAAACCGTAACGCTGGCTATGTCAGGTGTACTGCGTGTTGAGTGAAGGGGTGCTTTAGATCACACTCCCAGTAGAGTTATTTCTTTCCTTAAGGCTCAATGAATGGTTGAGAAGGGTGTGACGCATATCTAGCTTATATGAGAGATGTCTGTATTGATGCCCCTTTTTTGTTGATTCAGTCCTAGTAGTACGAGAGTTTTTTCTGATGTGTTTCCAGCTGACCTTTCGGGCATGCTGCTTGATAGAGATATTGATTTTTGGCATTGATCTGTTGCCGGACACTCAGCCCATTTCTATTCTTCCATATCGTATGGCTCCTCATGAGTTGAAGGATCAGTTATAGAAATTGCATGATAAGGGTTTTATTAGGCCCAGTGTATCATCGTGGGGTGCCCTTGTCTTGTTTGTGAAAAAAGAAGGATTTTTCTATTCACACGTGTATTTATTATCGCCAGTTGAACAAAGTTACAGTTAAGGATAGCTATCCTTTTTCTTGTATTGATGATTTTCTTGACTAGCTACATGGTGCACGAGTCTTTTCTAAGATTGACTTGCGTTCAGGGTACCATCAGTTGAAGATTCAATAGCCAGATATCCGAAAGACTGCTTTCAGGACTCGGTACGGTCATTATGAGTTCCTTGTTATATCATTTGGGCTAACTAATGTCCCAGCAATCTTTATGCACTTTGATGCAAAGTGTGTTCCGGCCATATCTTGACTCATATGCCATTTTCTTTATTGATGATATTCTAGTGTATTCCCGAAGTCGAGAAGATCATGAGTAGCACCTGAGGACTGTGATTCAGACTCTGATAGAGAAGAAATTTATATGCTAAGTTCTCGAAATGTGAGTTTTGGTTGGATTTCGTGGAATTCTTGGATCACGTGGTTATTAGTGAGGGGATAAAGATGGATTCGAAGGAAGGGGAAGCAGTGCAGAGTTGGCCCAGACCATCTTCAGTGATAAAGATTCACGGTTTTCTTGGCTTGGGGGTTATTACCATCGATTTGTTGAGGGTTTTTCGTCTATTTCAGCACCTATGACTAGATTGACCCAGAAGGGTGATCCATTCTAATGGACGGAAGAGTGCGAGGTGAGCTTTCAGAAGATCAAGACTTCTTTGACTACGGTCCCAGTTTTGATATTGCCTACAAGTTCGGGGTCTTACACTATCTATTTTGATTCCTCGATGATTGGTTTTGGAGCGATTTTGATGCAGGACGGTAGGGTGATTTCCTATGCATACAGACACATGAAGGTACATGAGAAGAATTATCCTGTCTATGGTCTTGAGCTAGCTGCCATTTCTCACGCCTTGAAGATCTGGCGCCATTATTTCTACAATGTACCCTGCGAGATTTATACTGATCATCGGAGCTTGTAGCATCTTTTCAAGCAAAAGGATCTAACTTTGCACTAGAGGAGGTGGTTAGAGTTGCTAAAGGACTACGATATCACTATTTTGTATCACTCGGGCAAGGCCAATGCGGTGGTTGATGCTTTGAGTCACCGGGCAAAGAGTTTGGGGAGTTTGGCTTATTTACCAATATCAGAGAGGCCTATAGCAATGGATACTTAAGCCTTAGAGCCAGTTTGTGAAATTGGATCTTTCGGAGCGTAGTCGGGTTCTAGCTTGCGTGGTTTCTTGGTTTTCCTTATTTAATCGTATCAAGGAGCGTCAGTATGATGACCCTTATTTTCTTGTCCTCAAGGATAAGGTTCAGCATGGTGATGCTAGAGATGTGACTGTTGGCAAGGATGGTGTGTTGAGGATGCTGGGTCGAATTCGTGTACCCAATGTTGATGGGCTTCTGGAGTTGATTTTGGAGGAGGCCCATAGTTTGTGGTATTCTATTCATTTGGGCGCCACGAAGATGTATCAGGATTTGAGGCAACACTATTGGTGGAGACGGATTAAGAAAGATATAGTTGGGTTTGTATCTATGTGCCTCAATTGTCAGAAGGTGAAGTATGAGCACCAAAGACCAGGTGGGTTGCTTCAGCAGATAGAGATTCCGGAGTGGAAGTAGGAGTGGATCACCATGGACTTTGTAGTTAGGCTCCTACGGACTTTGAGAAAGTACGATGCTATTTGGGTGAGTCTGGATTGGCTGACCAAGTCCACTCACTTTATTCCTGTGTGTACTACTTATTCTTCGGAGTGATTGGCGGAGATCTATATCCAGGAGATAGTTCATCTACATGGTATTCCGGTTTCTATCATTTTGGATAGAGGTACTCAGTTCACATCACGAATCTGGAGAGCTGTTCAACATGAGTTGGGTACTCGGGTAGTGTTGAGTACACATTTCACCCTTAGATGGACGGACAGTCCGAGCGCACTATTCAGATTCTTGAGGATATGCTCCGTGCGTATGTGATCAAGTTTGGAAGGTCTTGGGATCAATTCTTTCCATTGGCGGAGTTTGCATACAACAACAGTTACCAGTCCAACATTTAGATGGCGCCTTATGAGGCTTTATATGGTAGACGGAGTAGATCTCCTGTGGGTTGGTTCGAGCTGGGTGAGGCTAGATTATTGGGCACAGACTTAGTTCTGAATGCTTTGGAGAAGGTTAAGGTGGTTTAGGATAGACTTTGTACAACCCAGTCCAGACTCCAGACAGAAGAGCTATGCAGATCAGAAGACTTGTGATGTCTCCTATATGGTTGGAGAGAGAGTTCTGCTTTGGGTTTCGCCTATAAAGGGCGTTATGATATTTGTGAGGAAGGGAAAGTTGAGTCCGAGGTTTAATGGCCCTTTTGAGATATTGGGGCATGTTGGTGAGGTTGCTTATGAGCTTGCCTTACCTCCCAGCTTGGCAAGAGTTCATCTGGTATTTCATGTTTCGATGATCCGGAGGCATCACGGCAATCCTTCGCACATGTTGGATTTTAGTTCAATCCAGTTGGACAAGGATCTATCCTATTTTAAGGATCCAGTGGCAATATTGGATAGGCAGGTTAGGAAGCTGAGGTCAAAGAACATTGTTTCTGTAAAGGTTCAATGGCGGGTTCAGCCGGTCGAGGAGGCAACTTGGGAGACCGAGCAGGATATGTGCAGCCGTTACCCTCATCTTTTAACTACTTAAGGTATGTCTCTATGCTCATTTGAGGACAAATGAATGTTTAAGTGTAGGAGGATATGACGACACGGCTAGTCATTTTAAGAATTTATGCCCCGATACCCTATTAATTACTTTCCCCGTGTTTATTTCTGCTATTTTGATTTGCTAGGATGTTCGTTTTTGAGTTTTGGAGAGATTTGGGGACACTTAGTCCCTAAATGAGAGCTTAAGTGTTGGAAATTTGACCATAGTTGGAACAGTATAAAAACAACCTCAGAATGGATATTCGATGGTTCCGTTAGCTACATTGGATAATTTTGGGCTTAGGGTCGAATTGTGTTTTGGAGGTCCGTAGCTAATTTAGGCTTGGAATTCCGAAAGTCAAATTTTGAAGTTTTACGGTTCGATAGTGAGATTTTGATCCGAGGGTCAGAATGGAATTCCAGAAGTTGGAGTAGCTTCGTGGTGTTAAATGTGATGTGTGTCCTAAATTTTAAGTCATTTGGACGAGGTTTAATAGACCTTTTGATCAAAAGTGTATTTCTAGAGTTTTTTGAACTCTTAGGCTTGAATCTGATGAAAAATAGGTGTTTTGATGTTGTTTTCAGCGTTCCAAAGATTGGAACAAGTTCAAATTAAGTTATGGGATATGTTGGTAGGTTTGGTTGAGGTCCTGGGGGACTCGGGAGGATTTCGGATGGTTGAAGGGAGGTTTTGGAATGGTTTTAGGCAGCTGAATGCTACTGATATCTGTCAAAATCGCAGCTGCAGTTTGGGTTCCGCAGGTGCGGAGCCGCAAAAGCGGCAGAGTGACCACATAAGCGGAAAAGGAAGAAGGCCAGCAAGGACATCAGAAGCGAGAGCTTCACCACAGAAGTAGCACCGCATCTGGGAAGGAGTAAACGCACATGCATAAATAGAGCTTTAAGTGAGAAATCGCTCAGATGCGACCATTTTTCTGCAAAAGAGGGACTACAGAAGTAGTTCCAGGACCGCAGATGCGGAAATTGTTGGGCAGAATATAGAAATAGTTGCCTTTATGAATTTGAGCTATTCTTTCACCATTTTTATTTGAGAAGTCAACTTTTGGGGAGATTTGTTAGAGGGGATTCAAGGGAGCTTTGATGGGGTTAGGTTCTTGGAACCTAAACTCATTATTATAGTGATTGCCGTGCCCCCTTTTTCTTGCAAAATCGGGTTAATGACATTTGGAAGGATAACTCATTCTTTTTGGGAACTAGGTTTGGTTTGAAGAGTCGCCACCTAATGATTAAGGTGCATTAGGACACCAAGGAAATTTTTATTTGAGTAACCAGAGATTGGGTAAGGGCTTGAAATTATTCTAACGGGAAGGTGTTAGGCACCCCTCAGAATTCACTAGTATGGTTCACGACCATACTATTGTTGTGAATTTAGGTCCAAATAACATGCACATAAATAAAAACTTCAAATAAGAGGGGATTTTCACATAAGGGTTTACAAACAAACTAAGTTGGAAAGAACTAAAAGAAAGCTGAATTGTTTTTAGAAGAAAGAGTTTGAAATTTTAGAAGAAACAAATAAATAAAGGAAAGGGGGTCCTAGGTTTATTAATAATATGGATCATCCCACACAATGCCCGGTAGTCACTCCTCAATGAGGGTCTACACGTGATATTATCACATGGTCATCATATCCTTCTCCACCCCGTTAAGGTATTAAAGCACAGAATGGTCTCGTTTACTTATTGCATGCTATTACCCGTCTCATTCCTATCAGTCTCGGAGGCATTTAGGACTACTAATCCTAAAGGGGATAGATGTTAGGTTTATTTGTAGTTTCAAAGTCAAAAATTCTAAGGAGGTGTACAAAATCATGTATAACAAGTTGGGGGGAAAGCACATAGCAAGAAAAGGCTCATATATACCCACTTTAAACAAAAAAGCATGTAATTAGCATGATTTATACATATTGTTTAGGGTCTGATTAAATACTAAACATGAAAGAACTTAAAGGTTGAGGCAGACTCATTTATTACATAATTCAGATAAGAAGCCCAAATCAGGCCTGCCTGCTTGTTGTAGTTAATAAAACAAATTCAGTTCATAATTTTACCCTAAGGTTTGCCTATGTGTCGGACAAGGATCTTATAAGCATAGTATCCATTGAATTTAGAAAAGCAAAGAAATAACAAGGTCTAAAAATAAATTTAATATGTACTGGTTAAAAAAGGGTAGTCAGATTATCAAGGGAAAGGGGCAAGTTTTAACGAAGGTTATAAGTTCTGCAATTGATAGTACCCGTTCTCTATGCATGAATGAAGCGATTCAGATTCGATTAGGAGTTCCTATAGACATGCCTTCTACGCGTAGTTGATCTTAAGCCTTGTAGACATGGTATAAAAATGCAGAAGACTTATTTTAAACCTATGAACATGATATCTATGTGTAGAAATTTGTTAAGACCAATGAACATGATATCTAGGTGCAGAAATTTGTCTCAGACCTATGGACATGATATCTAGGTGCAATTGAATGTTTAAGTCCTATGAACATGATATCTAGGTGCAATTGAACGTGCAAACTTAAACAATCCTATATGCATGATTTCTATATGAATAGGGTAGTCCTACGATCATGATTTCTATATGAATGATGGATGTACAGAATTCAGAAGGACCTATAGGCATGATTTCTTTATGCATTTATAGATTTTAAAATACCTATAGGCATGATATTTATATGCACATGCAGAATTCAAAATTCCTATAGACATGGTATCTACCCTTTTTGCATACATAGTTATCCACCCTTTTTTCAGTAAGCATCCCCAAGAGTTTATTACAAATTATTACAAATCGAAATAAAATAAAAATACATCATAAAAATATAAATAAAAGTACAACCAAGGTGAGCCTGATTTAGACTTCATTTCTGAAATATGAAGTAAACCAACTCCTAGAGATCTATGATCCAAAGCCTTTCTCCCATTTGAGTGTGTCAAAGATTCCTAAGAGCCTTAATGGGACTCCGGGCAATGATCACAACCAAATGTATTATTAGAACATGGACAAATGCAGTATGGAAGAGCCATCCCTCAAGTGTCCAAGTTCATAGGGAACTCAAAGGGTCCCAAGGCAAGTCTCACAAGAGGAGGGCAAAACTTAAAGACTAAGAGAGTGTGCAAGTGCAGAAAAGAATGTTAAATGGGGAAAAGGAGAGGGAAACAATTACAAATAAGCCCACATAAGGGGGTTCAGGGGAACATAGAGATTGTAAAGTGCCTATTGCTTAGGCAAGGGAAGACTTTAGGCATGCCTAGCAATGGGGAGTGCTAGCACACCTATAAGCTTGCTAGAACTCATACTATTAGAGGCTAGATCCCACGAGATCAAGTTTGATTCATGGATAGGAACTTGCAGTATTGCCATGCCTCAAACCATAGCTTAAACACATAGGGGGCTGGGGTTTGGGATTCATAACAGAATATGCGAAAAGAAATCAGTATGCTAGAGTAAGTGTTGAAATATACAAAAGTAGTAAGAAGACAAGGATACAAAAGCAATAAATAAACACATTGTTGTGGTGCTAAAACCTTAAATGAGGACATACCAGTTTCAAAGAAGAAAATAGAAAAGCAAGCAACAGGTCTTGTAAAAGGCCACAGTACAAGAAATAAGAGAGAATTCTTTTGAGTGTATGTGTAAGTTCAGAAAGACTACGGGTGATGGATCTTTTTTTTGTTTAATGAAAGAGTCGTGTATTTATAGTGTGAAAAACATGTCGAAATAAGGTAAGAAAACAATTAAGGAACTAGGTATATAAATTAAAATCAATTTGTAAAAGACTTTCTTTAATTAAGGAATTCAGACTTAAACAATAATGAGCAAGAAAATTATTTAAGGAAAGAAATCCAATAAGCATCTGCACAAAGTAGGAAATTAGGGGTAGATACATAAGAATTTACTTAAGGGCTGAATTTTGAAATACACGGTTACGTAAATAAGGTAGAAAATCAACTAGTACATAGTAAATTAAGGAATCAGAGGTTTGTAATTATTGGTCTATGAATGAACCAAGTCAGAAAAGCTTAGGAATGTTTTCGCCTCAAACCAAGTAACAGGAAAATTAGCAAACAACGAAAGAAAATCAATCACACTTACACAAAAGGAATTTTGAAATCAATCAAAATTGAAATCCATTTTTAGAGGGAAGCTCAGCATATATAAAGAGCACACAAATATGCTAGGCTGAATTTAGGGCAAATAAAAATGTCATGGCATTGCATAATCAGTAGGTAGTAGAATAGGATCATGGTAGTCATGTAGGTCAGCAATGTAGAAGAGAGATAATATCAAATAGCATACAAAGGATCCAGTAGAAAGACCTTAGAAGAGTTCAGTAGAGAATCAACATTGCTTAAAGAAACAAAGGGTGGAACAAAAATTTCAAGACTCAGTTGAGAAACAGATGAAACAAGTTCAAAAATTCGAAAAAGGTTAAAAGGAATTAGGGTTTTGAAATCAAACAAGTTCAAGAAGATCACATGGCCAATGGTCTCAAAATTCGGATGAACCCCCAAATTCTAGGATTTTAGCATCAATCGAGTGCAGAGATAAAATGACAAGTAATCAAGGAAAAAGATACTAATTGAAACAAGTTCAGAGGTTTCAGAAAGGAACTAAGATCTTTAACATGCTCTTTCAGTAGCAGAACTCATGAGAAAAATAGTAAAAGAACAACATGCGAGACACAGTAGTGGAACTCAAAGAAGCATAGTAGAAGAAACTAATAAGAACACAATAGGAGCAACATATAAAAAAGCATAGTAGAAGAAACTTAATAAAAACACAGTAAGAGAAACATATAAAAACACAGTAGAGGAAACTGATAAGAACATAGTAGCATAAACTTAACAAGAACACAGTAGAAGAACTTAATAAGAAACATAGTAGAAGAAGCACACAAAGAATACAACAGAAGAAACACACAAAGAACACAACAGAAGAAACATAGTAGAAGAAACACACAAGAGGAAAAGAAAATCAGAGAAACATCTAAATAACTTAAAAAAACCTTAGATTGGAAAAAAAATAAAGGTTTTGAAAGCATAGTTCTAAAGGAAATATCAAGAAATTGCTTAAAAGTTTAGGGAAAACAAGGATCTAGAATAGATCTAAGGAATCAGAAGAACCTTAAAAGCTAGGGTTCCAGAGGAACCCAAATGGTGAGAAAGACTTGGATAGTCATTGATCTAAGCAGGAGGAGTTGAGGTCAGGCTCAAAACATATATGGCTTGCCGGAACAAGGCCGGAGATGGCAATAGAACTTGAATCAAACAAGGTCTGGACGAAGCTTTTTTCGTGGTCGGGCCATAAAACTTCAGCAACCAAGCATGTAGGAAATATTGAAGGCTGATAGGTGGTGAGACCACTATGGATTCAGGCCAGGAGGTGGCCGGAGAAAGCGAGTGAAACTCATCGGAGTGGAGGGGAAGAGGGAGGGTTCTAGAGACAACCAGAGATAGAGAGATAGAAAGATAGAGAGATAGAGATAAGAGTCAACGGAGTGAGGAATTAAAGGGGTTTGGGGGGGGGGGTCGTGTGGTTTAATTTGGTAAGAACGGATCTGGACTGTTGATCAAAATTGATCAACAGCCAAGATTTAATCCGGTTGGGTCAGGTAGATTTAGGGATTGGGCTTGGGTATTTTGGCTTGTTTAATTTGGGTTGGGGTCTGATTTAAATTAGGCTAAATTAGAAAGCCAAATCTGGCTATAAGTTCAATAGCCCTTTTTTCCATTTAATTTATAGAAAATAGTAAACGAATTTCTAAAAACAAATTGAAAGCATTAAAATGATTTATAATATAGAATTATTAATTTAAAAATATAAGGTCCCGTTTTTTAAAATGAGACGAATTTAAACCTAAAAATGGCTAATATTGTAATTATGCATTTTATCCTTACAAATACTAAATAAATTTGTAAAAAATATCTTAGCTATATTATAGTATAAACATAAGAATCCAATAAATTAATCACTAAAAAATGATAACTTTGGAGACAATTATTGGGTTTTTCTTGATAAAATAGGGCAGTAAATTGATTTAAAAATCTTTGAAAAATTAAGGAAAAATAATGTAACTTTGGGATATACTTATATATGAATATATAGGCTATTTTGAAAGTAATTTGCATATTTAAAATATAGAAAATATTGGGTATCAACAGTGATTTTTATCATCCTAAGCATGAAAAATTAAGGAAAATCAATGGCAAATTGAGGGTTAGGGCCTTATTAATTAGAGACCTTTGATTAATGATTTGAGGGACCAATTTAGGTCCAATTTTGGTACTTTTGGTATGATTGAACTCGTGAGAGTGTGGGAATTTTGGAAATATAAATTTCACCCAATCCCAAGACGTAGACCCGAGGGGCATTTTAGCTTAGATTTTGTTTATAGAGTCAATTACTTGAAGTGTTATTTATAGCATGAAATTTAATTGAATAGATTTGGGCCATATGGAGTCGAGTACTCGTGGCAAAAATGTGGTCTCCGGTTGATCATTGAGCCGGTTCGAGGTAAGTGGCTAGTCTAACCTTGCTTGGGGGACTCTCCCCTTAGGATTTGTATTGTTATAATTGAAATGCCTTGCACGTGAGGTGACGAGTGCATACTTGTGCTAATTGTTGAAAAATCCCGTTTTCATTAAAATAGCCTTAATTGTGTTTTTTCCTTTCTTGCTTACACTACTTGGAACGTAAGCCTGCCGTTGGCCTAGAGAAGCATGTCTAATTGACTAAATTGCTCTATTTGCTTAACTGCTTTATTTGTATTATGGGAAGCATGCTAGGTTAGAAATTATCTGTTTTGCTTTGGTATAACGTTGAGTGTAATTGAGTATTCCTTTTTGCTATTGTTGTGTGTTTTATTTTGGGACTACGGGAAGGCGTCCTTGTAGATACCCTAAACGAATTTTATGATTGATCTGAGGTGCGAGATATTGAGAGATCCCTGGCACATATACTGAGGATACCAAGAGATCCTCGGGATACCAAGAGATCCCTAGCATATATTGAGGATACTAAGAGATACTCGGGATACAAAGAGATCCCTAACATATATACTGAGGATATCAAGAGATCTTCGGGATACCGAGAAAATCCTAGCGCATATTGAGGGTATCAAGAGATCCTCGGGATACCAAGAGATCCCTAGCATATATTGAGGATACCAAGAGATTCTCGAGATACCAAGAGATGCCTAGTATAGATTGAGGATACTAAGAGATCCTCGGGATACTTAGAGATCCATGGTTATTATCATTGTGTTCGTTTTAGCCTCTGTTTCAGTTATTATGTTCCTTACTTTCTCGTATTAAATTCATATTGTTAGCTTTCAATTGTATTGCGTATTTTATTTTGTCATACTTTATATTTTTATCTTATATCAATAGAGCCCTAGCCTTCCTCGTCACCACCATAACGAGGTTAGACTTGGCACTTACTGAGTACCACTGTGGTGTACTCATGCCCTTTCTGTGCATGTTTTTCATGTGTAGATCCAGGTACCATGACTCAGACTTACCACCACTGGGGCGAGGCGATCCTTTGGATACTTCGAGGTATATCTGCCATATCCGTAGCTAAGGAGTCTCTCTCCATTCTCTCACCATTGAGGCGAGGCAATCCTTTAGAGACTTTGAGGTATATCTGCCGCGTCTGTAGACCAAGGAGTCTCTCTCCATTCTATCTTATAGTGATAGACCTTTCTATCTTTATTGTTGATGTAGACATTCCGGAGTTAGAGCATTTTACTGTATTCTTAGCTTGTGATTCATGGGTTTTCGGGTTTTTGGAGTATGTATTAGTTTTTTAGAGCTAACATTGTGGATACTGAGCGGCACTTTTAAACGTTGTTTTATTACTCTATCTCTATTTTAACTTATTTTCTTTTGATATTTGGTTTATTTTTCGCATTTTAGGCATACCTAGTTGTAGAGACTAGGTGTCGTAACGATGGTTCACGGAGGGCGAACTGGGGTCATGACACTCAGTTATCAACCTCTCCAGTCTCACCACGAGCTCACAATGTCATGAAAACAACAACGATATGATAAATCAATAAACTGAACTGGGATATGATATAAAAATGCATGATCATGACTAAGTATGGAATATTAAGTGAAAACTAGTGAGATTACAATAAGAAACGGCCGCTTTGGGCCGAAACCATACTAGCACATAGCCTAAACATGATATCTAGTATGATTTACAGCTTAGCTACTTTATCACACAATGAAAACATGAATATCATTAGGATAGAATCAGTAAATGGTTCCATGGAATCTCCCAGGTCACAATCCTCACGGTGCACGCCCACATGCCCGTCACTTGGCATGTGCGTCACCTCAATACTAATCACATAGAACATAGTTCAGGGTTTTGAACCCTCAAAACCAAGTCTGGAAGCGTTACTTACTCAAACCAAGAAAAATCCTACTCTGCATTGCCTTTTCCTCTCCACCGCGCCTACGATAATCACACATGCGGAAATATCCTCGCATATGCGATTACACCAGCAATAGCCAACTTCAGCAAAACTTCCAACCCCAAACGTGTTCTGTTAATCAACTAAAATCAACTCGAGGCTCTTGGGACCACAACAAAAAATACCAACAGATCCTACAATATCATACGAACTTAGTCAAACCTTCAAATGACTCAAAACAACATCAAAACACCCAGTTACACTCGGATTCAAGCCTAAAGAACTTCAAAACTTCTAAATTCTACAAATGATGCTGAAACCTATCAAACCATGTACGAATGACCTCAAATTTTTCACACAAGTAAGAAATGACACCACGAACCTGCTCCAACTTTTGGAAATCCAATTCGACCCCAATATCAATATTTTCACTACTGGCCAAAATTCTAACTTTCTCCTTTTTAAGCCTAATTCTACTATGAACCTCCAAATTACATTCCAAATGCGCTCCTAAGTCTAATATCACTTAGCGAAGCTAGCAAAATCATCAAAATTCAAATCTGAAGTCGTTTACACATAAGCCAACATCAAGTAATCTTTCCAACTTAAGCTTTCAAGTAAGAGACGATAGTCTCAATTCACTCCCGAACCACTCCGAACCCAAACCAACTAACCCGGTATATCATAATATAGCTGAAGAATACAAAAGAAGTAGGAAATATCGGAACGGGTCTATAACTATCGAAATGACTGATCGGGTCGTTGCACATGAGTACACCACAACGGTACCCAGTAAGTGGCAATCCTAACCTCGGTAGAGTAGTTAGGAGGTCAGGTCAGGGCTCTACTAAGATATAATAATTAAAGCAGAAGATATAGTAATATAATGAAAATACTGAGAACTTAACAATGAGGAATTATAAAAAGGTAACAACATAACACATCGGGGTAAACAACAAGGGCACTCCCAAGGTAGCGCCTCATAGTCCCAAAAGTAAATACTCAATAGGGGAGCTCCCGAGGTATCGCCTCGTAGTCCAAAAAGTAAATTTGCAATAGTCCCAAAAGTAAATACTCAAGTGGGGAGCTCCCGAGGTATCACCTCATAGTCGAAAAAGTAAATTTGCAATAGGGGAGCCCCCGAGGTACCGCTCCTAGTCCCAAAAGTAAATATGCAATAGGGGAGCTCCTGAGGTATCGCTTTGTAGTCCCAAAAGTAAATACATAGTTCGCAACCGATGGAACAACGAATTCACAAGAAGAAATCCTGCAGTTAAAGATTAAATACAAAATCAAGAAAAAATAGGAATTCAATTAAGCATGTTGCACCGATTTCAATTACGCATTTAAGACATGTAGACATGTGATATTAGAATAAACAGAATAACTTCACATGCTAAGGCAACTCAGTTAAGGAATTTAAAGTAAGACTACACAACAAGAATTGGATTTTCAACATTTAGCATGTGTACCCACTCATCACCTTGCGTACATGGCGCATACATATTACAACTTATTACAACAGTACCAAATCCTAAGGGGATCCTCACTAAGGTTAGACAAGTCACTTACCTCAAGCCAAGCTCAATTAGTAAATAAGAATGCCTTTTCCTCGACTTTCTGACTCCGAATGGCTCAAATCTAGCCAAAAGCAATTTCATACTATAAATATAACTATAAGAAACTAACCTAACTAATGAAATCAAGACTTTGACTAGAAATAAGAAATTGCCCCAAAAAGTCAACCTGAGCCCACGTCACGAAATCGGGTAAAAGTCAAAAATCTGAGCACCCATTTAACCACGAGTTCACCCATATTATATTTACACAAATCCAATACCCAAACCTCAATTTAAATCTCAAAATTAGGCCTAAGGATCTTCCACCTTTTCCCTGAATTTCTCAATCCAAATCCTTAATTAAATGATAAAATTAACGATTTATTAGAGGATCTTAATTTAAAAAAGTCAAGAATCCTTACCCCAAATATTTCCTCTAAAAATACCTCAAAATTTTCCCTTAATCCGAGCTCCCTAAGTCCTAATATGAAAATGAGATCAAACCCACGATTTAGCCCTTTTCTGCCTAGATATTTTGCATCTGCAGACCCATAGTTGCCCTGCGGCAATGCACCTACTGAAGATTTTATCGCAGGTGCAGACTTGACTTAAGTACTCTAGGTTCGTGATAACTAGGGATTTTTGACGCATTTTATACTTCTTCTTGGTTATGCTTTGATTAGAAATTCATACAAAATAGTCACAAAAGGCTCACAAGTTGTGCTTGATTGCACGTTTGATCAACAAAGTGACAAGATGTCAAATATCGGTTCAAAAGGTGTGAAACTTGCACAAGTGCCAAAGACAAGACAAGCTCAAGCAAAACAGGCTCAGTGCGACCGCACACCATTCTGTGCAGTTCGCACTAGGAGATTCAGAGAGGCTGATTTCTAGGCAAAGAGGCAATGCGACACACTAGAGTTAATGCGACTGCACTCGATTTAGTGTGGTCCGCAACCCCAAGATTTAGTGAGATGCGAGATGTGAAGTTCTAAGTCAATGCGGTCCGCAGTCCATTTTGTGCAGACTGTACTAGAAGTCTCCGTTGCTGCAGTCCATTGTATGCGGTCCGTATTGCCCGAGTTTAGAGAGTTGTATTTTCAAGTTTAGAGCCCTAGTGAGGCCGCATGCCATTTTATGTGGTCCGCACTAACCCCATAGGGGTAGTTTTGTATATATTTTCAGCTTAGTATAAATAGTTTCTTTTCCCATTTTTAGGGTATTAGATATTATAATTAAGCAGTTGCGCTCATGAGTTAGAGAATCTTAGCTCTTTTGGGCAATTTTATCTACTTTTCATCATTGAATCTTGTTACTTAGATTTGCAATTAATTAATATGAGTTGTTTTTCATTTCTTTCTTGCTTTTCATTCTTCAATTATGACTAGCTAGACCCATAAGCTGGGGTTGTGGCTCAATCCCAGTGTGGGTATTGATGGGTCTTGTATTCTAGGGATAAATTGACTATGGTTGTTTGTCATTTGGGTTAATTTCATGGTTAATTGCTGAATTAGTGATTGCAAACACTAGTTTGTGTTAAGTTGACTTGAGCTCTTCTTGAGAAAGAGAGCCTAAGTCTCCGAAATTGTTCCAACAAGGAATTGGGGCATACTCAAGAGGTTGATCGCCTCAATTAAAGGGTTAAACCTCTAGAGAGAAGTACCCAACTTAAACCCTAGTTGCTTGTGCAAATTTTCATACCCAATTTGTCTTGAGAAAGTAAATTCGGGAAAAATCACTCAAAGCACCGAGAGGTGTAGAGTGGTAAAGTCGTGCAACGATTAAATCATACTCCACAAATATGCCAAACGTGCCTTAGACTCAAGCACCCATCAATTGACTACCTAGGTGAAAGTCACCACCGTGGTGCCTTTTAAACTATTTGAACAATTTGTAGCTTCATAACTCTGAGCTTAATCTAGTTTCATTTCCATTTGTAGTTTGATAATAGTATAAGTAAACAAAATAACCCCCAAAAATGATTAGAAGTGTAATACGGAAAACATATGTTATCCTAAACTAGATTGATACTCGATTCCAATTCTAGCTCTCTGTGGATATTGATCCCGACCCAAAATCGGGTAAACGCTGCTCCGACCCTCTCTCGCTACTTAATTAGTTGATCGGAGTAGGCCGAAATCACTTTTTGGCACCGTTGCTGGAGAGCTTATGGGTTTGGCTATCTATTTAGTTAGTTTTGTGTATTGTTCTTCTTTCCTTATTTGTTACTAATTTGTGTGTGTCAATACTTCTGGTACAAAATGACTTTACATTCTAATGATGCTTTTGGAAACGTGTGCGTGGTAGGATGTTGATGATATGGGAGAGGATGAGGTGCCTCTTGTACCTCCTCGATCACGAAGAGGCTGCCAGGGCAATGTTAAAGAAAATATTCTAGACCCATTTCCGCCACCTCCAAGAGCGGTTCCTTGTGTGCTCCCAAACCAAGGATATGAAAGTGCAATTGTCCCACCCCGAATCAGGGCGGGAAATTTTCAAATTACTAATGTGATGCTAACATTTTTGGAGCAGCGTGGGTACTTCACGGGCGCAACCACTCAAAATGCTTACAAATATTTTGAAGGGGTTCGTGGATACCTATTGGGGAAGCAAGAAAATCAATGTGTTCGAAGATGCACTCCAGTTGAGAATATTCCTATTTTCACCTAGAGGGAAGTCTTTAGATTGGCTTGAGCAGCTTTCCAACCATTCCATCACTACCTGGGATGAGTTGGCAGACAAGTTCATAGCAAAGTTCTTTTTACCGGGACATGTGGCAGCATTGCGGGATGAGATCCTTGCTTTCAAGAAGGAGCCCATCAAACCTTTGCATGATATTTGAGAGAGATATAGAACTATGGTGAAGAAATGCCCCAACAACGACATGACAGAGAATATGTTGCAACAAACATTCTACTGGGGCATCAATACTACAAATCAATGCATAGTGAATAAATTTGCGTGGGTAATTTCATGAAATTGATGTATGATGAAGCTTATGCCATTCTTGACAAGATGGCCGACACATCCTGAGCTTGGCAAAGTAGAGCACAATGTGCCCTAGAGTGACCCCACAATCATTCATTTGCACAAAGAATTACATGATCATGGGTAGGTGATCGCGGAGTTGACAACTACCATAAACCAACTAGCAAAGGCACAGTTGCATCAAGTCCAAAGTCCTCGCCAAGTGAATGCCATGGAGGGTTTTAACATGCTAGTGAACTAGAGGAGGCGAAGTGGTCAACAACACCAATGAAATTCAGATCAATTTAACAATGATGGTAGTTGATTTCAAGATGATGGCTACGTAGAGCAAAATGAGGAGGTACAATATCTGAACAATTATTAAGGCCAAAGAGACAATTCTTCAAACCAACAACAACAATAGAGGTCCCAAGGTAATTGGGGCAATCAATAACAAGGAAACAACAATTGGAACAATCACCAACAAGGGAACAACGATTGGGGAAACAACAATCAAAATCCAAATTGGGGAAATCAAAACAACAATCAGGGCAATCAAGGAAATTAAGGGAACAACAACAACCAGGGTGGATGGAACAACAACTAGGGTGGATGGAACAATAACTAGGGAAATCAGGGGCAAGGTTTTAAAAGGTTCCCAATGTACCAACAACCGAGAAATCCACCACCTTTTCCATCCTAGGGTCCTAGTTTTTCTAGCAATGGTGTGGGTAGAATTCAAATGATTTTTGAACAATGATGAAGAAGAATATGGATGCAGATGCTCGATTGGCTTCTCACAATACTTCTATTAGAAATTTGGAGGTGCAACTAAGTTAAATCTCTTAGTCATTGAATACACGCCCTAAGGGTTCTCTACTAAGTGATACGGTAGTGAACCCGAAGTGCGGGAACAATCATGTTGTGGCAGTGACCACTAGGAGTGGACGAGGAAATGATGTGAAACAAAAGCAAGTTTTGGGGTGATGAAGTTGAGTTGCGAAGTTCCATTGGTGGTTGAAAATGCGATTGATGAAAATGTGAACGAAGAAGTAAGGATTGATATTCAAGATGCTGATGTGATCATGCAAAACGATGTGAACCCATACATGTAATTAACATGCCAAAGCCGGTTGTGCCAAAAGCAAAGGAACCCTTGCCTACACTACCTCCACCTTATCCCCAAAGGCTAGCCAAGCAGAAAAGTGACAATCAGTTCAAAAAGTTCATTGACATGATGAAGAGCTTATCCATCAATGTGACTTTGGTGGAGGCTTTAGAGCACATCCTTGGCCATGTCAAATTCATGAAAGATTTGGTGACAAAGAAAAGTTTCGCAAACAAAGTTAGTGCTATAGTACATTCAATGGCTCTTAAGTTGGAGGATCCCGGTGCTTTCACCATCCCTTGCACTATTGATAGTGCAAATTTTGCAAATGCTTTATATGATTTAGGGACAAGCATAAACTTCATTCCCTACTAATTTTCAAGACTTCGGGCATTGGGCCACCGAGGCCAACTTCCTTGAGATTGCAAATGGCGAATAAATCAATCAAGCGACCATTGTGTATTGTTGATGATGTGCTTGTGCGAGCAGACAAATTTATCTTGCCAGCTGATTTTGTGATCTTAGATTGTGAGGTAGACTATGAAGTCCCGATCATATTGGGAAGACCTTTCCTTGCTATGGGGAAGGCTCTAGTTGATGTGGAAGTAGGGGAACTCACTTTTAGGGTGGGTGGTAAAAAGGTAGTCTTTCATGTGTGCAAATCAATGAAGTAACCCAATTGTACCAAAATGTGCTCATTTGTGGATCTAGTCATGGCTTTGATAATTGATGATACAAGTGCAATGATTAATATGGAAGACCTTCTTGAGGTCGTGTTTTTAAATTTTGATGTCAATGATGATCAGGGCCACGTGGAGTGTGTGAATGCTCTACATGGAATGGGCTCTTATTATTATGAGCCTAGGCAACTATCCTTGGACCTTGAAAATAGAAAGACGCCTCCAACAAAGCCTTAAATTGAGGAACCTCTAGTGTTGGAGTTGAAGACATTGCCTCCACACCTTAGGTATGAACTCTGAGGCCCTATTTCAACTTTACCAGTTATTCTTTCCTTTTGTCTTTCTAACATGCAGGTCGACGCCACTTTGGCGGTGCTCAAAAAGCGGAAGAAGGCAATTGGATGGACTCTAGCTAACATTCGGGGAATAAGCCCCGCATTCTGTATGCACAAGATTATTTTAGAGAATGATGCAAAACCCTCCTTGGAACATCAAAGGAGGTTGAACGAAGCAATGCAAGAAGTTGTGAAGATAGAAGTGATAAAGTGGTTGGATGCCGGGGTTGTGTTCCCTATTTCTGATAGCTCATGGACATCTTCAGTGTAGTGTGTGCCAAAAAATGGTGGTATGACTGTAGTGACAAACGATAACAATGTAATTATTCTCACTCATACAGTTACTAGATGGAGGTTATGCATGGACTACTGAAAGCTGAAGAAGGTGAACCGCAATGATCACTTCCAATTGCCATTCCTTGACGAAATACTTGATCGCCTTGCTGGGCGTGCCTTTTATTGCTTTTTGGATGAATATTCTGGGTACAACCAAATATTAATCACTCTGGAAGATAAGGAGAAGATCACATTTACTTTTCCATATGCCACCTTTGCTTTCTCTCGGATGCCGTTCGGCTTGTGTAATATGCCGGTGACATTGCAACGATGTATGATGTCTATTTTCACTGATACGGTGGAAGATATCTTGGAGGTGTTCATGGACTATTTTAATGTGGTGGTGATTCGTTTGATGAGTTTTTGAGAAATCTGGTTGCGTGTTGGCCCATTGTGAAGACACAAATCTTTTACTCAATTAGGAAAAATGCCACTTCATGATTGAGGAAGGCATAGTACTGGGTCATAAAATTTCAAAGCATGGCATCAAAGTTGACAAAGCCAAAATAGAGGTGATTTCAAGGCTTCCTCCCCCTATTTCTGTCAAGGGGGTGAGGAGTATTCTTGGGCATGTGAGGTTTTACCATAGGTTTATAAAAGATTTTTTCGAAGGTGGTAAACCCCTTGTGAAAGCTACTAGAAAAGGATGCCAAGTTTGTGTTCGATGAGGGATGTGTGCAAGAATTTGAGCTTCTTAAGCTTAAGTTGACCAGTACCCCTATCAGTACCGCACTAAATTGGAGCTTGCCTGTCGAGCTCATGTGCAATGTGAGTGACATTGCGGTTGGGGTAGTTTTGGGTCAAAAAGTTAAAAAAATGTTTCATCCAGTGTACTACGCAAGCAAGACCAAGAATGAGGCTCAAAAGAACTACACGGTAATCGAGAAAGGGTTGTTGGCCATAGTGTTCGTGATGGAAAAGTTTTGGCCTTATCTTATGGGGGCCAATGTCATACTGTACACCGATCATGTAGCCCTTTGGTTCTTGGTGACAAAGAAAATCTCCAAGGCAAGGTTGATGTGATGGGTATTGTTACTTCAAGAGTTTGATTTATATTTTGTGAATTAGAAGGGTAGTGAAAACCAAGTGGTGGACCACTTTTCTCGCTTGGAGGAGGAAGGAAGGCCATGTGATGGTCTAGAGATCAATTATGCATTTCCCGATGAGAAACTACTTTCTGTGTCAATGAGTGATATGCAGTGGATTGCAGATGTTTCTAATCACCTGGTGGCTGGTATTGTCCCTTGTGAGCTCTCTTCTAACTAAAGGAAGAAGCTCAAACGTGATAGTTTGGATTTCTATTGGCATGGGCCATATTTGTTCAAGATTTACATGGATGGTATGATCCGAAGGTGTGTCCTGGAGGAAGAGCAATTGAGTATCTCAGAGGCTTGCCATTCCTATCCCTATGGTGGCCATGATGGTGGGGCGAGGACTGCTTCCAAAGTTCTAAGTTGTGGATTTTATTAGCCAACTTTGTACAAAGATGCAAGTGATCTTGTGAAAAGGTGTGACGAGTGTCAAAAAGTGGATGGAATTTTGAAGAAAGATGAGATGCCTCTCAATACCATCCTTGAGGTTGATATCTTTGATGTATGGGGCATCGATTTTATAGGCTCGCTTGTTAGCTCGTGTGGGAACACATACATTCTTGTGATAGTGTACTATGTTTCAAAGTGGGTTGAAGCCGTGGCTTTGCCCAACAATATGGCCCAGAGTGTTGTTGCATTTCTCAAGAAGAGCATTTTTACAAGGTTTGGTACGCCTCGAGTATCTATAAGTGATAGGGGGTCTTAGTTTTGCAATTGAGCTTTTGACACTTTGCTTTCAAAGTATGGTGTCAATCACAAAGTTTCTACTCCCTATCACCCTCAAGCAAGTGATCAAGTTGAAGTTTCCAACAGGGAAATGAAAAGCATATTGTCAAAGACGGCTAATGTAAACAGGACCAATTGGTCAAATAAGTTGGATGAGGCTCTATGGGCCTATTGGACTTCTTACAAGACTCCGATTGGTATGTCTCCATATCATTTGGTGTTTGGGAAAGCTTGCCATCTACCGATTGAGTTGGAGCACAAGGCCATGTTGGCCTTCAGAAAATTGAACCTTGAGTGGGATGTAGCTGCTTCTTTGGGTGGAGCAACTCAATGAACTTGACGAATTTAGGTTCCATGCCTACTCCAGTTCGTCCATGTATAAGGATAAAATGAAATACCTTCAGGACAAGGATACTCGGGGCAGTGAGTTCAAGGTGGGGGATTTGGTGCTCTTATTCAACTCTTGGCTAAGGTTGTTCCCATGAAAGCTCAAGTCAAAATGGAGTGGACCATTCCCGTTTGGTGCTATTGATTTAAAGAACAAAAGTAGGGATGTTTTTAGAGTGAATGGTCTTAGGGTCAAGCATTATCTTTGAAAAATTGAGATTAGCCAGATGGTGGAACTCCTTCATTTCAAATGATGTGATGGTAACCTGCATGGTGCCTCGAAATTTAATCAGACGATTCTTGGGAGGCAACCCATGCATTTTTCATCTTGTTTTTAATTTGATTTTCATTCCAGTGTAGGATTGTTTTTTGGGCTAACTAGTTTTGAGATGTTAGAGGATTGTATTGATGCAGTGCAGGACATAGTGATAAAAAAAGGTATTTAGGTCTCTGAAGTTGCCAGTGCGGCAGCACTATAGTTTGTGCGGACCAAACTGGTGAGTGTGAAATATAATCCTCTCTAAAGTTTGCCAATGTGGCCGTACTATATTTTGTGCGGTCCGCCATGGACTACTACGACCACCGTCCATTTTGTGCGGACCGCAGCGTGTTGCCTCCTCAAGCTTGCAATTTTTTGTACAGCGCAGACCCCGGTCCTTTTTGTGCGGTGCGTACTGGGTTAGGTAGGCTGGTCCCCAGGGCTTTTTTATATATAGTTCTTGAGGCCCACCTTTTATACTTTTCGAACCTTTGTATCTCAGAAGCTTTAGAACACTGTTCATCCTTTCCTGTTGCTCGTAATTGATTGGTTAGAACTAATTAGCTGCATTTCATGTCACATATAGCACTATTACCTTCTTTTTAATTATTTACTTTTGTTAGTTTCCTTTAATTTTTGTTTTTCTTTCTTCCCTTTCTCTATCTCTTGTAGTTTCCTCAACTCATTAGGATAAGGTTGTTGATTTTTTGATTAAATTAGGCTTAGTTTGTCAAAATACACTGGGCAACATGTAGGGGCACTAATTAGGTGTAAATTTGGGCTTATAGTAAAAAAATACTTGAACCCTAATTTAGTGCCACTACTTGGCACTTAGTGCGGACTGTAGTCGTTTTTGTGTGGTCCGCGGTGTCCCTGTGTGGTCTGCAGTACCATTTGTGTGGACTGCATTGATAAACTTCTGATTGCTGAACCTCAGGCCCTACGATCACACTGGATTTTGTGCGGACCACAGTGGCCCCAGTACGGCTGCACTAGATTTTGTGCGGTCCGCAATGCCTGGATACAGAGAGTGGGTAGTCTGAACCCTACCTCTGTGTGGACTGTAGTTGATCTTGCATGGTCCGCGGTGACCCTAGTGCGGCCGCACACCTTTTTGTGTGCGCCGCACTAGGTTAATTCTACAACATGTCTTCAATTTTTCTTTACTGTTTCTCCAACTCTGTTCTTACCTACTGCAAGTGATACTAACAAGTTCATTTGGATTGTATTTGTAGACAATGGTGAAACAACAAGGAGGTAAAGGATCCAAAGCACTGGGCAGAGGAGAATCCTCCCGGGGAGGAAAACAAAAGATTATAAAACTCACTCCTGAAGTTCGAGAAAGTATTAAAAAGAAAAGAAAGATGATAAAAGCAACTGATAGAGCCCTTGACATGTCAGGGAGTAAGTACGAGCCCTCTTGTGAGATCTCCTCAAACTATGTGCCAGAGTTCGTCCCTGGCTGGCCGGAGAGGAACATGCTATGAGACACACCACCAGCATCCCCCATATCCCAAGAGTCGGTTAATATTTCTTCTAGATTGTCTGAGGGATCAGGAGAAGGTAGTGGGGATTACTACACGTCTCCCATAGCTTCATTATCCGAAGAAGGTGCAGTAGGTGTTGAGAAGGAAGTAGGGGGAGACAACTAAGTAGGAGAAGGAGGTGAACCACAATTGGGGAATGGGGGGGGGGGGGGCGGGATATTGCTTGATCTAGGAAGCTAGAGGTGTGGTAGGATTGATTTCTTAGTGAGGTGGCATACCATAAATTTTAGGAATGGTGGCCGGTGAGAAAGTTGATCCTGGAGAGGAGCTTCATAGATAGAGATTTGCTACTTCACAACCCCAATATGAGGAGACAGCTTCGGAGGATAGTCAGATGTGAACACTTCTTGGGGGAATGTATGGACGCAAATGAGCACTTGGTAAAATAATTATACACCAATGTTTCCCACATAAGAAACGGTACCAAGGTGACCAAGGTGCGGAACTTGAAGGTGTTGCTTGATGGAAAGACAATCAACAACTATGGGTGAACCATGGCTGATGCAACAATAACCAAGGAAATAAGGGGCAAGGTTTTTAAAGGCTCCCAATGTACCAACAACCGAGCAATCCACCACCTTTTCTATCCCAGGGTCCTAGTTCTTCTAGAAATACTAAGGGTAGAATTGAAATGATTTCGAATAAATGATTAAGGAGAATACGGATGCAGATGCTCAATTGGCTTCTCATAATATTTCCATTAGAAATTTTGAGGTGCACCTAGGTCAAATCTCTCAGTCCTTGAATACATGTCCTAAGGGTGCTCTACCAAGTGATATGATAGTGAACCCGAAGGGCGGGAACAATCATGTTATAGCGGTGACTACTAGGAGTGGACGAGGCGGTGATGTGAATGCCTCCAAACAAAAGAAAGTTTTGGGTGATGAAGTTGAGTTGCAAGAGGATGATGTTCCATTGGTGGTTGAGAATGTGGTTGATGAAAATGTGAATGAAGAAGTGAGGATTGATATTCAAGATGTCAAGGTGAAAATGCAAAACGATGTGAATCCGTCTTGGGAACACGTAATGGACATGCCGGAGCCAGCTGTGCCAAAAGAAAAGGCACCCTTGCCTAGAACACCTCCACCTTATCCTTAAAGGTTAGCCAAGCAGAAAAGTGAGAATTAGTTCAAAAAGTTCATTGACATGATGAAAAGCTTATCCATCAATGTGCCTTTAGTGGAGGCTTTAGATCAAATGCTTGTCTATGACAAATTCATGAATGATTTGTTGACAAAGAAAATATCCATGGACTGCGAAACTATCAAGATGACCCACCAAATTAGTTCTATAGTACATTCAATGTCTCCAAAGTTGGAGGATCCCAGTGCTTTCACCATCCCTTGGAGGATCCCGGTGCTTTCACCATCCCTTGCACTATTGGTAGTGCAAATTTTACTACAACTTTATGCAATTTAGGGGAAAGCATCAACTTGATGCCCGAATCAGTTTTCAAGACTTTGAGTATTGGGCCATCGAGGCCAACCTTCAATGATATTGCAAATGGCAGATAGATCAATGAAGCGACCACTGCGTATTGTTGGTGATGTGCTTGTCCAGGGGGATAAATTTATCTTGCCAGCTGATTTTGTGATATTCGATTGTGAGGTAGACTATCAAGTCCCGATCATATAGGGGAGACCTTTCCTTGCTACGGGAAGGCTCTAGTTGATGTGGAAGCAGGGGCACTCACTTTTAGGGTGGACGATGAAAAGGTATTCTTTCATGTGTGCAAATCAATGAAGCAGCCCAATCATACCGAAGTGTGCTCATTTGTGGATCTAGTCATGGCTGTGATAATTGATGATACAAGTGCAATTATTAATGTGGAAGACCCTCTTAAGGCCGTGTTTTTAAATCTTGATTTCAATGATGATGGGGGCCGAATGGAGTGTGTGAATGCTCTACATGGAATGGGCTCTTATTCTTATGAGCCTAGGAAACTATCCTTGGACCTTGAAAATAGAAAGACATCCCCAATAAAGCCTTCAATTTAGGAACCTCTGGTGTTGGAGTTGAAGACATTACCTCCAAACCTTAGGTATGAATTCTTAGGCCCTAGTTCAATTTTACCAGTTATTCTTTCCTCTTGTCTTACAAACATGCAGGTAGATGCCACTTTGGCGGTGCTCAAAAAGTTGAAGAAGGCAATTGGATGGACTCTAGCTAACATTCATGTAATAAGCCCCGCATTTTGTATGCACAAGATTATTTTGGAGGATGATACAAAACCCTCATTGGAACATCAAATGAGGGTGAACAAAGCAATGCAAGAAGTTGCGAAGAATGAAGTGATAAAGTGGTTGGATGTCGGGGTTGTGTACCCTATTTCTTATATGTCATGGACTTTTCCAATGCAGTGTGTGCCGAAGAAGAGTGGTATGACTGTGGTGAAAAATGATAATAATGAACGTATTCCCACTCGGACAGTTACCGAATGGAGGGTATGCATGGACTACTGAAAGCTGCATAAGCTGACCCGCGAGGATCATTTCTCATTGTCGTTCCTTAAGAAAATGCTTGATCGCCTTGATGGGCATGCCTTCTATTGCTTTTTGGACGGATATTATGGGTACAACAAAATCTTAATCGCTCTGGAGGAAAAAGAGAAGACCACATTTACTTGTCTATATGACAACTTTTCTTTCTCTCGGATGCCATTCCGGATGTTTTATGCCCCGACGACATTCAAATGATGTATGATGGCCATTTTCATCGATATGGTGGAAGATATCTTGGAGGTGTTCATGGATAATTTTTATGTGGTGGATGATTCATTTAATGAGTTTTTCAAAAATCTAGATTGCATGTTGGCCCGTTGTGAAGACACAAATCTTGTACTCAATTGGGAAAAATGCCACTTCATGGTTTAGAAGGCAATATTGTCGGGTCATAAAATTTCAAAGCATGTCATCCAAGTTGACAAAGCCAAAATAGAGGCGATTTCAAGGCTTCCTCTCCCTATTTATCTCAAGGGGGAGGAGTTTTCTTGGGCACACAGGCTTTTACCGGAGGCTTATAAAAGATATTTTGAAGGTGGTAAGCCCTTTGTGCAAGGTACTAGAAAAAGATGCCAAGTTTGTGTTTGATGAGGCATTTATACAAGCATTTGAGCTTCTCAAGCTTAAGTTGTCCACTACCCCTATCATTATCGCATCAAATTGGAGCTTCACCTTCGAGCTCAACTGCAACGTTAGTGACATTGCAGTTGGCGCGGTTTTGGGTAGAACAATTAACAAAATATTTCATCCGGTGTACTATGCAAGCAAGACCATGAATGAGGCTCAAAGGAACAACACGGTAATCGAGAAAGAGTCATTGGCCATAGTATTTTTGATGGAAAAGTTTTAGCCGTATCATATGGGGGCCAAGGTCATAATGCACACCGATCATGTAGCCCTTAGGTACTTGATGAAAAAGAAAGTCTCGAAGGCAAGGTTGATGTGATGTGTATTATTACTTCAGGAGTATGATTTAGAAATTATGGACCGAAAGGGTAGTGAATACCAAGTGAAGGACCACTTGTCCCGCTTGGAGGAGGAAGGAAGGCCATGTGATGGCCTAGAGATCAATGATGCATTTTCTGATGAGCAACTACTTTCTGTGTCAATGAGTGATATGTTGTGGATTGCGGATGTTGCTAATCACCTTGTGACTGGTATTGTCCCGTGTGAATTCTCTTCTAACTAAAGGAAGAAGCTCAAACGGGATAGTTTGTATTTTTATTGGGATGAGCCATATTTGTTCAAGATGTGCACGGATGGTGGGATCCAAAGGTGTGTCCCGGAGGAAGAGTAATTGAGTATCTCGAAGGCTTGTCATTCCCCTCCCGATAGTGGCCATCATGGTAGGGTGAGGACTGATTCCCAAAATTCTAAGTTGTGGATTTTATTGTCCAACTTTTTACAAATATGCAAGTGATCTTGTGAAGAGGTGTAACGAGGGTCAAAAGCGGGTGGAACTTCGAAGAACGATGAGATGCCTCTCAATACCATCCTTGAGGTTGATAGTTTTGATGTATGAGGCATTGATTTTATGGGCCCGTTTGTTAGCTCGTGTGGGAACACATACATTCTTGTGGCGGTGGACTATGTTTCAAAGTGGGTTGAAGCCGTGACTTTGCCCAACAATGAGGCCCGGAGTGTTGTTGCATTTCTCAATAAGAGCATTTTTACAAGGTTTGGTAAACCTCGAGCAATATAAGTGATAGAAGGTCTGATTTTTGCAATAGAGCTTTTGACACATTGCTTTCAAAGTATGGTGTGAATCACAAAGTTTCTACTCCCTATCATCCTCAAGAAAGTAGTCATGTTGAAGTCTCCAACAGGGAAATCAAAAGCAAATTGTCAAAGACGGTCAATGCAAACATGACCGTTTGGTCGAAGAAGTTGGATGAGGCTCTATGGGATTATAACACTACTTACAAGACTCCGATTTGTATGTCTCTGTATCAGTTGGTGTTTCGGAAAGCTTGACATCTACTGGTTGAGTTGGAGCACAAGGCCATTCGGCCTTGAGGAAATTGAACCTTGAGCGGGATGTAGCTGCTAATCTTCGGGTGGATCAACTCAATGAACATGACGAAACAAGGTTTCATGCCTACTCTAGTTTGTCGCTGCATAAGGATAAAATGAAATACCTTCAGGACAAGTATACTCGGGTCAAAGAGTTCAAGGTGGAGGAGTTGGTGCTCTTATTCAACTCTTGACTAAGGTTGTACTCGGAAAAGCTCAAGTCAAAGTGGAGCGGACCGTTTATAGTAATGTGTCTGACCCCGTATGGTGCTCTTGATTTAAAGAACAAAAGTGGGGATATTTTAGAGTGAATGGGCATAGGGTCAAGCATTATCTTGAAAACATTGATGACAATCATGTGGTGGCACTCCTTCATTTCAAATGATGTGATGGTAACCTGCATCATGCCACAATGTTAAATTAGATGGTTCTTGGAAGGCAACCCATGCATTTTTCATCTGTTTTATTTGATTTTTATTGTAGTGTAGGATTGATTTTTAGGCTAACAGGTTGTGAGATGTTACAGGATTATGTTGATGCAGTGAAGGATTTAGTGACAAAAAATTTGTTTAGGTCTCTGAAGTTTCCAATGCGGCCGCACTGGTGAGGGTGAAATAAAGTCCTCTCTGAAGTTTTCCACTGCGGCCAAACTATATTTTGTGCAGTTCGCGATGGACCATTGCGGCCGCAGTCCATTTTGTGCAGACTGCAGTGTGCTGCCTCCTTAAGCTTGCAATTTTTTTGTAGTAGGGGCCACGTTCCATTTTTTACGGTCCGCACTAGGGTAGGTAAGCTGGGCCCTAGGGCTTTTTCTATAAATAGTCCTTGAGGCCCACCTTTTACACTTTTCGAACCTTTGCATCTCAGAAGCTTTAGAACACTGTTCATCCTTTCCTGTTGCTCATAATTGATTGTTTGGAACTAATTAGCTACATTTCATCTCACATCTGGTACCATTACTTTCTTTTTAATTATTTAATTTTGTTAATTTCCTTTACTTTTTGTTTTTCTTTCTTCCCTTTCTATATCTCCCATAGTTTCTTCAATACATTAGGATAGGGTTGTTAAATATTTTGATTAAATTAGGCTTAGTTAGTTAAAATATAGTAAGCAACATGTAGGGACACTCATTAGGCATAAATTTGGGCTTAAAATAAAAAATATTTGAACCCTAATTTAGTGCCACTACTGGGCACTCATTGCGGACCGCGGTACCTCTGTGCGGTCTGCAGTACCATTTTGTGTGGACCACATTGATGAACTTCTGATTGCTGAACCTCAGGCACTGCGACCGCACTGGATTTGGTGCAGACTGCAGTAGCCTCCAATGCGGCCGCAATTTCTAGATATAGAGAGTGGGTAGTTTGAACCCTACCTCTGTGTGGACCGCGGTTGATTTTGTGTGGTCCGTGGTGATCCCAGTGCGGTCGCACACTATTTTGTACGGTCTGCACTGGGTGACTTCTGCAACCTGTCTGCATTTTTTTTCCTGCTTCTAGAACTCTGTTTTAACTACTGCAAGTGATACTAACAAGTTCATTTGGATTGTGTTTGCAGACGATGGTGAAATAACGAGGAGTAAAGGATCCAAACAACCGGGTAGAGGAGAATTCTCTCGGGGAGGAAAAAAGGTGATAAAACTCACTCCCCAAGTTCGAGAAAGTATTAACAAGACAAAAAAGATGATAAAACAGCTGATAAGCCCTTGGCATATCGGGGATTGAGTATGAGCCCTCTTGAGAGATCTCTTCAGACTGCGTGCTAGAGTTCGTCCTTGACTGGCCGGAGAGGAACCAGCAAAGAGACAGACCACCAACATCTCCCACTGCCCAAGCGTCAGCAAATATTTCTTCTGGGTTTTCTGAGGGCTCAGGTGAAAGTAGTGCGGAATACTCCACCTCTCCCAGATCTTCATTATCTGGAGAGGGTATAGTAGGTGCTGAGGAGGAAGTAGTGGTAGACGAAGAAGTAGGAGAAGGAGGTGAAATACAAGTGGGGGATATTGCGTGAACTAGGAAGGCAGAGGTACGGTAGGACCGATTTATTAGTAAGGTGGCGTACCACAAATTCCGGGAATGGTGGTCGGTGAGACAATTGATCCTGGAGAGGAGCTTCATAGATAGGGATTTTCTTCCTCACAACCCTAATGTGAGGAGACAGTTTTGGGGGAAGCCGGATGGGAACACTTATTAGGGGACTGTGTGGATGCAAATAACCCTAGTGCCATCGCACATTATTTTGTATGGTCCGCACAGGGTGACTTCTACAACCTGTCTGCAATTGTTTTCCTACTTCTGCAACTCTGTTCTTAGCTACTGCAAGTGATACTAACAAGTTTTTTTTAGATTGTGTTTGCAGAAAATGGTGAAATAAAAAGGAGGTAAAGGATCCAAACAACCGGGGAGAGGAGAATACTCTCGGCGAGGAAAACAAAATATGATAAAACTCACTCCCCAAGTTCGGGAAAGTATTAAAAAGACAAAAAAGATGATAAAAGTAGTTGATAGAGCCCTTGACATATTGGGGAGTGAGTACGAGCCCTCTGGGGAGATTTCCTCAGACTCCGTGCCAGAGTTCGCCCTTCACTGGCCGCAGAGGAACAAGCAAAGAGACACACCACCAACATCCCCCACTGTTCAAGCATCAGCAAATATTTCTTTTGGGCCATCTGAAGGCTCAGGTGAAGGTAGTGCTGAATACTCCACCTCTCCGCAGCTTCATCATCTGGAGAGGGTATAGTAGGTACTGAGGAGGAAGTAGGGGGAGACGAAGAAGTAGGAGAAGGAGGTGAACAACAAGTCGGGGGTATTGCCTGAACTAGGAAGCCAGAGGTGTTGTAGGACCAATTAGTTAGTGAGATGACATACCATAAATTCCAGGAATGGTGGATGGTGAGACAATTGATCTCGAAGAGGAGCTTCATAGATACGGATTTGCTTCCTCACAACCCCAAAATGAGGAGACAGCTTCGGAGGAAAGCCGGATGGGAACACTTCTTAAGGGACTGTGTGGATGCAAATGAGCACTTGGTCAAAGAATTCTAGACCAACCTTGCCCACATAAAAAAGAGTACCAAGGTGACTAAGGTGCGAAACTTGAACTGTTGCGTGATGGGAAGACAATCAACGACTACATTAGCTTCGATGAGGAGGATGAGACCTTATACATGGAAAAGATGGAAATGGGTGAATAGGTTTGTCCCTAGCTAGCATGTCTAAATCTTGGTCAAAATTGCTGGATATAGAGCAGTAACTCATGCTGCTTTGCTTCGAATCTTGAGGAGTTGGCGTGAAGGGCCTTCGGAATATCGACATAATTTGAACAAGACAGTTGGATATGTGTATCTTGATGAGTATCATTAAGCAGTAATGAGTTCGATACATTCACGCACGCCTGGGCAATTTAGGGTGCTGGTGAATTACACACTGCCTTCAAGGGCCAAAGCTGCATATTATTCAATTCAATTTATTAGGTCGAAGCCTCGTAATAATGTGATGCCACTCAATACGACCTCTATGGGTGGTATTAGCACTTTCTGCTCATTCCCTCGAGGAAGGAAATGTGACCTTGCACGGGCATGATGGCAAGCTATGGAGCTAATGACATTTAGGTGGACTGGCATCACATTTTCAATTATAGTTTGCATTTAATGGTACCAAGTTTAAGTATAACACTTAACTTTGGTAATAGGAAGAATGTAACTGTCAAATTTTAGTTCCTCGTTTCGCAAGTCTTCGGACGTTGTAATTTCTTTTTATTTTGTTAATTTATTAATATAAAATCTAGCCCTAGGCGATTGCCTAGCGGATTGCCAAAAAAAAACTAACACAGCACGGTGGAGAGGGAGGGAGTTGTCATGTGTCGTGGGGTCAACCCTGCTACATATAAAGGTCTCCTACCCCCGTGCCTCAAAATTCATACTATGCCTCAAAATTTTGACTCCAACAGTCAACCAGTTAGGGGTAGTACCTGGGATTGCGAAGTATTATGAGTCTAGAGTTTCCCACGCTTGACTGGAGAAGCGTACGTCTGAATGGACGTTCCCTTGGAATGCTTTCAATAACGACATACTGTTTTGTTCTCTTGTCTCAAAAAATCCCACGAGCATGCACTCCAAATCCCGGATGAAACAGCATGCGTGAATGCTTTTAAGACATCATTAACGAGCAACATGCTGGCTGGAGTTTCCCAAGCTTGAATGGAGAAGCATGCGTCTGAATGTGCGTTTTGCCCCATGCAAGAATGTAAAATTCCCAAAGCATCTACTTAAAAATCGACAAGCTGAGGGGCAGCACATGGGAGGGACAATCAATACAACTTTTTTGCATTGTTTATGTATTTAATAAGCATGCTTATCTGATAAAACAAAGCACATATTGACAAAGGATTGGCGTGATTTTGCACTCCCATGTGCTGGCATGCCCGGGCTGTGTTAGTGGCTTCAATAATGGCGGGGTACCCAATCAATGTAGGGAATGTGATGTCATGGATTATTACTATTGTGGGTACTAAGCATGAAAGAAACTACCCGTTCCCTAGTTTCCTCACTATGTACTTTCAAGATCTGAAGGTGGAAAAGAGGCCCTGCGATATCAAGGTTAAAGCGAAGGCTCCATTTTCATGGTACAACGTGCAGGGGGAAAACAACCCCAAGAGCAAGAACTTCAAGAGTATAGTTACTGCTCGAACTGGCCAGTCCGAAGATCCAGTTGTGGTAGTGACTCCAGCTGATCCTGCCTCTACTTCTATTGCTATCCCTCCTAGTCCATCCACCTCAGTGGACCCGGAGATTCCATCTTCCCAGGACCATCCTATTACTACCCACCGACTTAGCGAAGCACTTCTTAGTATCAACAACTGGATGCAGACTGCCTCATTCAAGTTGTCCATCCTCACTACCATGGTAGAGGCTAGTCGACACCTCCAGCCCCACAGGTTCCCCAATCGATAGAGGATGCTCTTAAGGAGATATTAGACAACTAGAAAAAAATCATCGACACTTAAAAGGTACTGACTAAGGTAGTCGATTCACACAGCAAGGATCTCAAGGAGCTTGCTAGGGAGCATAAGAAGCAGAGGAAGACACGGGCCTCCAAGGAGTCCATGAAGGAGTTGAGAGCTGATGCTGACAAACTGAAGGCAGACCATCTACCTTTAGACTTACTGCTCCAGGACCTAGTACCCGCAGCTTATTCCAAGCTCAAGCAGTCACAGAGGCCTCCTAAGAGGAAGAGGATGATTCCTAGAGCTGATGATGCAGTCATCCAACTGGCAGACCCATATGAGACCTCCTCTAGTCATCCACTGGGTGCACTACCTCCAGAGCCAGTCCAGGTCCAGGCCCATGTCCCAGCAGTAGGTCACCGAGTACCAGTCAGAGGTTCCCGAGCACAGTGAGGACCCTGGGACCACTCAAGAGCCTATGCAGACAAGCACTCCATATATATATATATATGCTTTCTTGATTTTTCATCTTTGGGTTGTATATAATTTTAACATTTCATTCATTTCTTGCACTTTAATTTTAATCTGGTTTTTATATAAAGTTATGTTACAATGCACATGAATTTATTCATCCCATCTATTGTATATTCAAATCCCTTCTTGTATATATTCATTATATTTTGCGCATATTTTTCATTCTTAGCTTTTTATTTGTGATTCGTTGCTTCTTGTTTTTAAACTTTGCAATAAGCCTTTGGTTTTCTTAATGCCACCGTTCTTTTCAAAGGTGGAGTGCTATGTGAACCAGGTGGCTCTTCCTAATGATGGAAGACGTGACAACCTTCTTGAGGATTTGGGTCAGTTTTTCTTTTTCTTTTTAGTAGTTAGTAGTTAAGGGTACCTCAAGCAAAATTTCACTTGGGCCTAGCAGATGTACCTCAAGTAAGTGGTTTTTTGGGACCATTGTGTGCTCAAATCTTATCTAAGGTCATTGTGGGCCCCCGACTCTGTGTCTTTTGCAATCCCATAGCTTGTGTGGTGAGTAATCGTATTGCAAGTCCATGTCCCGAGCCATTGGTCTACAACTTGCCCTGGATGTTTGTTGAGGCTAAATCCTAAGTAAATTTTGACTTGAGATATGATTATAGGCTCTCCTTGGTCCAAATGATAGCTTGAACACTTCCATAACCTACCAATGGTATGATCCCTAGTCAATACTTTTGATCCTTAGACCTTTTTCCTTCAAGAACCATGATACAAGCCTATACCAGTTATAAAATATACCCTCTCTTAGCACCCGATCTTTCTTTAGCACATGGAAATAATATAAGTTTGGGGGGAGAGACTAGGATTGCAACAAAGTGGTAAGAAGGCACAAAATTAAGGAAAGGAAAGGCGATGAAAAATAAAGAAAAACAAAAACACAAAAAATGTTCAATGTGAAAAGAGAATAGAAAGGGATTCAAAGAAATGCAAAGAATGAAAGGTGTGGAAATTTCCATTATTTTCGTTCTGAGTGCCACTATCTTATCGGTGAGGATTTCTTAGGGAGAGTTGAGGATGTGTGAGTGTGGGTTCCATAATGACCGAAGTAATAGAAAAGAGTTCATTGATATGTTGAGTCAATTCTTGATGCTTTTGTGTCGCACTTAATCCATGGAGTTTCTAAGAGTAAAAGTTGTTAATGATTCATTTGTATTGAGGGCAATTGTTGGTCCCAATTTATGCTAGATGAGATTACTTTTGGACAAGTGAAAATTTCTTGGATGTTTCCTTAAGGGGCGGGTCTTATTTTGTTTGCTTGAGGACAAGCAAAAGCTTAAGTTTGGGGGAGTTGATAACTAGGGATTTTGACGCATTTTATACTCCTTCTTTCTTATTATTTGATTAGAAATTCATACAAAATAGTCCCAAAAGACTCACAAATTGTGCTTGAATGCAGGTTTGATCAACAAAGTAACAAGATGTCAAAGATCAGCTCAAATGGAGTGAAACTTGAACAAGTGCCAAAGACAAGACAAGATCAAGCAAAACAAGCTCGGTGCGGCCGTACACTATTCTGTGCAGTCTACACTAGGAGATTCAGAGAGGCTAGATTCTAGGAAAAGAGGCAATGCGGCTGCACTAGAGTTAATATGGCCGCACTTGATTTAATGCAGTCCGTAAACCCAAGATTTAGAGAGATTCCTTATGTAAAGTTCTAAGCCAATGTAGTCTGCAGTCCATTTTGTGCGGACCACACTAGAAGCCTCCGCAGCCGCAACCCATTCTGCGCGGTCCGTATTGCTCGAGTTCAAAGATCTGTATATTTAAGTTCAGAGTGTTAGTGCAGCTGCAAGCCATTTTGTGCGGTCCACACTAGCCCCCCAGGGGCATTTTTGTCCAGGTTTTTTAGCTTACTATAAATAACTTCTTTTCCAATTTTTAGGGTATAACATATTGTAATTAAGTAGCTGCGCTCATGGGTTCAAGATTCTTAGCTATTTTGGGAAATTGTATCTGCTTTTCATAATTGAATCTTGTTACTTAGCTTAGAAATCATCAATAAGAGTTGTTCTTCATCTATTTCTTGCTTTTCTTCTTTAATTATGCGTAGCTAGACCCATAAGCTAGGTTGTCACTCAACCCTATTGTGGGTAATTGATGAGTCTTGTATTCTAGGGCTAAATTGACTATGGGTATTTGTTATTTGGGCGAATTGCATTGTTAATTACTGAATTAGTGGTTGCAAACACTAGTTTGTGTTGAGTTGACTTGAGCTCTTCTTAAGAAAGAGAGCCTAAGTCTCCGAAATTGGTCCAACAAGGAATTGGGGTGTACTCAAGATATTGATAGCCCCATTTAAAGGGTTAAACCTAGAGACAGTAATATCCGACTTGAATCCTAGTTGCTTGTGCAAATTTGCATATCCAATTGGTCTTAAGAAAGTAAATTCGGGCAAAATCATTCGATCCATCGGGAGGTGTAGAGTGGGTAAAGTCATGAAACAGTTATATCATACTCCCCAAATATGTCAAACGTGCCTTAGACCCAAGTACCTATCAATTGACCACCTAGGAAAAAGTCACTACCCTAGTTCCTTTTAAACCATTTGAGCAATTTGTAGCTTCATAACTCTTAGCTTAATCTAGTTTCATTTTTCATTTGTAGTTTGATAATAGTAGAAGTAAATAAAAAAAAACCCCAAAAATTGATTAGAAATGTAATTTTGAACACATGCGCAATCCTAAACTAGATATATACTCGATTCCAATTCTAGCTCTTTGTGGATATCGATCCTGACCCAAAATCGGGTAAAAGCTGCTCCGACCCTCTCTCGCTACTTTATTAGTCAAGCGGAGTAGGCTGCGATCAGTCCACTTTTGCAAATAAGGGGCTGCATCTACGACTTAGTCGCTCATGCGCATCTCCTCTTCGCAGAACCAAAGTCGCTTTTGCAGAAACTCTTTCGCACATGGGAGTCCTTCTTGGACTACCCAATTACAATTCTGCAATCCTCTATTCGCATGCGCGAGTCCTCACTTGCGGGACAACGCCACCATAGGTGCGATGACACCAGAAACTGGAAGCTTCAGCAATAGCACAAGTCCAAATTTTGATCTGTTAACCATCCGAACTCCACCCGAGGCTCCTGGGACCTAAACCAAAAAATGCCAACAAGTCCTAAAATATCATGCAAACTTATATGGTCCTTTAATTCACATAAAACAATGCTAAAAAACATGAATCGCACCCCAATTCAAGCTTTATGAACTTTAGAACTTCAAACTTCAACATCCGATGCCGAAACCTATCAAATCAAGTCTTATTGAACTCAAATTTTACACACAAGTCATGTTGACATTACAGACCTACTACAACTTCCGTAATCGGAATCCAACCTCGATATCATAAGTTCAATCCCAGTCAATCTTTCTAATTCCTTCCAATTTTCTAACTTTCGCCAAATAATGTCGAAATGACCTACGGACCTCCAAATCAACATCCCTACGTGCACGTAAGACCAAAATCACCATACTAAGCTATTCCAATTGACTAACTCCATTGTGGAGTCGTCTTCACCTATGTCAAAGTATAGTAAACTTTTGTAACTCGAACTTCACTCTTAGGGACTATGTGTCTCATTTCACTCTGAAACTCCCCCAAACCCAACACCAAGCACCCCGACAAGTCAAGTAAGCATAAAATGAAATATAAGGAACAATGAATAGGGGATCAGGAGTCCTAATCTCAAAACCATTGGCCGAGTCGTTACATATAACCCTGATAAAAGATCACGTAATCTACAACCTCATTCGTGAAAAAAGTTCTCCTCCATATCACCGTCCCTCCTAAAAAGATCTCCTTTAACCATGGTCGAAGATCTTCTCTCCTCTTAGAAAATTTATCAAAAACTAGAAACTTGAACCAGATTCATCTTCAGAATTCATAATTACAAAATACATTGTAAGTATTGCAATTCATCTTCAGAATTCATAATTACAAAATACATTGTAAGTATTGCAATTCATCTTCAAAATTTGCATTAGTTTGTGAAATTGATTGAGATTCATGATATGTGTTTCTACAATTATTTTCGTAATTCATTGTGATTTTTAAGTATTGAGCTTAAAAAACAAAATGCAAATTCAATTAACGCCTGTAGATATTTTCACTTAAGCTCGTAAAGATATATGCATGAAGAGATGTTTTTCTCTTTTTTCATATAGCCGAATGAGCTCACCAATATCTTTTTCGGCTGCATCGAGTCTTTCTGAATAAAATGAAATTAGTTTGTGATGTATAGATGTCATGTCCCAAAACCGAGGGACACGACCATCGCTCGACCAGGTAGCCCCAGTCAAGCGGACCTGGGTGCCTTTCTTATCCTACCTGTTACCCCATGATTTCAATACTCATTATTCAAGTGAAATAGCCATTTATTATTAAACACATTCTTACGAGGCATAACAACATACATGCTTACTTCACGTGATCTACAAGTTATACTACCCAAAAATATAAATATATAAGTACATAACCCATATTTCTTATCTAAGGAGCCTCTAGGGATACAAAAGAGTGTAATAATACTTGCCGTTAACAAGGCTCCGACTATACCTTACACAAATACCAAAGTAAGACTCCAAGAAGAAAAGCAGCATGAGCCACATAGGGCCTCGAGAGGAAAGAGGCTCACCAATACAGCTGACGCAAAGTGGAGGAGGTGCTACTGTCAGTGGACGAGAGTACCTGCTATAGAACCACTACAATCATAACAAGAATGTAGCGCCCCTGGCAAAATGGACGTCAGTACATTTGAATTGTACTGGTATGTATGAAAAAACTTTATCCCAAGTAAAATCAATCAATACACAGATAATTAACAATAATAGAATAAATAATCAATGCACATGAAAGGAACAACGAAGGCCAAACAAGTTTCACAATCTCTTCTTTTCCCCTTTTGACATCATTTCATCATATCAATGATTTCACAAACTTTCATTTCAATAGTGATAATGATCACATTCCATCCTCATTACCTCGGCCATGCTTACTACCTCGTCCACCCTTATTACCTCGGCCACCCTTATCACCCAACCCACAATTTATCATTTTGTGTTGTGGCGATCAACCCGATCCCATCGGACAATCACATTTCACACAACAACAATAGTTCACAGTTTAATCACATGGCCTCAGGCCATCCAGAAATTTCACAACAACAATAACAATTCACAAAGAGTTTTCATTAATATCAGTACCATTTCCATCATATACAACAGCCCGTATGCAATTCAATTCACAATGATAATTGCCCACGACAAGCCATATATTATATTACCATAGTTATTTCAATGCATCAATTACGACTTATTTCCATCATTTATTACATAACCATTACCACATAAACATATTCACACATACACTTGGTTTGTTGCTATTTATTCACACCATCATATCGGAATGTTCAACAATTTTCAAGGCATATATATCACAAGAATTCATGAAATATGCCATCTTGTCTTAGCACCCGTGAAACAACAAAAATTCACAAATAGTCCACATAAGTAACACACCAAATGCTCTTAGACTAAACATGGTGAGTTTATAAAGGTTAAAGTTAGACATACATACCTGGAGTCGAATTTCCTTTTTAACTCCTACTCTCAATTCACCGAACTGCCTAGTACCATCAATCTAATTTACAAGTTAATACATATATCTTAGATTTGAAATTTTTACAAATACAATCCGAATTCACTTAGATTATCAACCCCTTTTTTTTGTAGTTCTTTACTCCTACCCAATTCCTATTACTAGATTTTAGGTTATAAAGAACATACATGTATGTTTCAACTTATATTTTGAAGAATCTATTCATGAGAACCCCCTTTTGTTTAAATCTGAAAACCAATTAAAAAAGGTTGGGGATTTTACCTGCGAGAACGAAGAAGAAGGTAATTACTCGAAATTTCTAGGCCTGGGTGACTTTGAAAATCAATTTAATAGAGATGAGACTTTCTCTCTCAAGAATCCTCTCTTTCCTCTCTCTAGTTTTGTTCAGGAAATAGGTTAAAATGAAGGGTTGAGGTGTTTTATTGAAGACGGGTGGGGTTGAAAAATTAGCAAAATAGGAGCCCCGACACAGAATGCGGTCAGGTATGTGATAGCATTCCTGACATGCGGTCTGCAAACCAATCATAGATGACCCAAAAAATGGGCAAAAATTAGAACATACTGTGCAGGTATGCGACCATTATGCGGCCCGCATACACGTTGTTTGATCGCATAGTGAGTTGCATAACCCCCCTCACCAAATTCAATGGGCAAAAATGCGATAACTATGCGGTCCGCATAACAATAATGTGATCACATTCTGGACCACATAGTTGTCCTCCAATTGGGCAGTGGCCTACCTAGGTAAGCGACCATCATGCGGTCCGCATACTCGTTATGCGATTGCATAGTGCGTCGCATAACGCCCAAGTTCTGGAAAAGTTTATCTTTAAAATTCCAAGGTACTCTTCTACAGTTATAACAACACAGGGACCTACCCGACATTATTCTAAGCAAGAAATTTTTACGGGTGTTTACATCCTCCCCCACTTAAAATCATTCGTCCTCGAATGAAGATTTTGGAAATTAGTTGGTTTTGAAAACATGATATGCAAAACTCCTAATTTGTCACTAACTCCCATATCTTTAGAAATTTTTGCCGATCCTTCTTTGTAATTAGACTTATCTACCTGTTAGAGAGCCCTCGAAACATATTTCCGAGCACCATAAAACAATTCCTATATCCCTACAACTGGTATACAATTCATTACATCAATACTTACATATATTCAATCACTTATCACATTTTTGCACATAATTTGGTCACTTCAATGAGTCCTATACAGTTCAACCACTTGAATACACTATATGCATTTCAATTAATCATTACCAATGTACACTACCATTAATCGTTCACTTATCACATGAGTTTTTACAAAACTTTCATTTACCAAAAGGGGTTGCACATGACTAAAATAATCACAACACATACAATTCTTGCACATCTTGAGGAGTTACCACAGAAAACCCTAAAATGGGGTGTCTTTCCACCAAATTGAACACAACATCAGTTTTCTTAGAGATAAGAGTTCGCACGATCACTATTAGACTTGTTCAAACAGGTGGAGATATTTTTCTTTCATTTCATTTTCCGCTTCCCATCTTGCTTCCTCGACTCTGACTTCGCCATAATACTTTAACTGAAGAAATTTTCTTGTTTTCAATTTACGAACTTGCCTATCAATAATAGCAACCAGAATTTCTTTGTACGATAACTCTTCATTATCCTCTATAGTCTCAACTGGTACGATGGTGGATTGTTCTCCAACCACTTTCTTTAGCATAGACACATGGAACACCATGTGCACTAATGACATTTCAGGGGGCAATCCAGCTTATAAGCCACTTGTCCTATCCTTTGAGCAACCCGATACGGTGTCGATACCCCCTTTTTCTCGCAAAATCGAGTTTATGACATTTAGGATGACAACTCTTTCCCTTTAGGGGTTGGGTTTTTGAATTAAAGAGTCGCCACCTAATGATTAAGTATGTTAGGACACTAAGAAGGTTTTGATTTGGAAAATAGAGATTTAGGTAAGGGCTAGAAATTATCTCGAGAAGGTGTTAGGCACCCCTCAAGATCTACTAGTGTGGTTGCCGACCATGTTAAATTGTGACTTCAAGTACAAGTAACCAATAGGCAAATAGGGATTTCAAATATGAGGGGTTTTCACATAATGGCTGCAAATGAGTTAAGGTTTGAAGGAAAGAAAGCTGAAATTTGGTTGAAATAGTTCGAAAATTCTGAAAAGCGATAATCAAATAAAAGGGAAAAGAGGGGGAGGGGGTCCTAGCTTTACAAATAATATAGATCATGTCATTGCAATACCCGGTAATCACTTCTCAATAAGGGGCTACACGTGGTATTAGTGTACCGGTCATCATATCCATATCTACCCTTCCCACCTTGTTGAGGTATTATATGCAGAATAGTTTCGTCACTTATTGCATGCTAATACCCACCCTGATCCTATCTGTCCCAGAGGTATTTGGGACTACTAGTACTAAAGGGGAGGGAAATTTGGGTTTTATATAGTTTAAAAGGATAAAATTCTAAAGCGACAAACAAAAACACATAAAGCAGATTATGGGAAACACATAACAATTTAAAAGGCCCTCGTAGGCCTCCTCACTTAAGGATAAATTATTTAGCATATCTTGCAAGTACTAGTGGTGGTCTGAATTAAACTTAAATACTAAGAAGGCAGACTGATTTACTACACATTTCAGATAATAAACCGGAATCAAACCTGCCCGCTGTCTGGAATTAATAGAGTCTGATTCTATTAACTAATTTACCTTATTGTTTGCCTATGTGAATCCTATAGGCATGATATCTAAATAAGATAGAAGACTACAAATTTCAGAAGCAGATTTATTAATAGCAGGAACATAAGTTCTACAAGGGTTTAAGCACTGTTGCTACCGATTTTAAACTTATAAACGAGTTGAGGGATTCAGATTGATTGATTACTCCTATAGGCATGCTCTCTAAGCGTTACTAATTTTAATCTTTATAGAAAATTCTATAGGCATGGTGTTGAGAAAATTGATCTTTTTTAATTATTTAAACCTATATCATTTGCCTAGTGATAGATACATGTGTAGAATTCAGGAAGCCCTATTGACATGCTTTCTATCTAATAGGCAAGAATGTAACATCCTATAGACAGGTCTTCTATATGAGATGCAAAAATGTAGAAGCAACTAGTATGACATATCATGTATGAATTGCGGAACTTATAGGCAAGATTTCTAAGATGCAAAAAGTATAGAAGTTCGTAGACATGGTTTCCTAAAATATACAAAAATGCAAAACATAACACAAGATTTCTATATGAAAAATGCACAACCTTAAACAGGATTTCTATATTAAAGTGTAGAAGTGCAAACGAAATTTTTGCATGACTTAAAGAATGATTTCTATATGAAAGTGCAGAAGTGCAGAACTTAACACATGATTTATAGGAAAAATGCAAAACCTTAACCATGATTTCTATATGAAAGTGTAGAAGTAAATACTGAATGAACATGATATCTACCTTTATGCATACAATAAGTAACCCCCCCCCCCCTTTTCACTATAAATGCCATGATTTATTACAAATTATTACAACCCAGAATAAATATAGAAAAGAAAATACATTATAAAGATAAATCCCAACCAAGGAGAGCCTGATTCAGACTTCTGTCTAAAGCATGAAGTAAACCAACTCCAAGGATCAGATTCCAAAGCATTTCTCTTATTTGGGATATGTTAGAGTTCCTTAAGAGTCTCTGATTGACTCTAGACAGTGCTTACACCCAAATATATTGCAGAATTATATTATAGTGCAGTGTGGAAGGGTCAGCCCTCAAATGTCCAAGTTCAAAGGGAGCTCAAGGTCCCAAAGCAACGTTCATAGGAGGTGGCAGGACTTAGAATCTAAGAGAGAGTGCAAGTGCATATAGGTGTTTTCTTGGGAAAAAGCCATGATAGGCTGGTTGTCATACCCAGTAATTAGGAGTACCGGCACACCCCTACCAGCCTATTAGCCATATTGTTTGGGAGTTAGGATCCATTAAAGGATCAAGTCCAGACATGAGCAACAATTGGGATGCTGTCAGGCCTAGACATTAACTCAAAGCACATAAAAGGGTATGCGGGTATGGTGAATTCATAACATAATAGATGCAAAGAGAACAACACACTCAATACTGAACATAAAAAACAAGGTAGAAAAGATTGTGGAAATTGCAAAAACAAACACATAGGGATGAGGCTGAAAATGAAATTAGAACATACCAATTTCAGGAAAACAAAGAGAAGAAGAGCAGTAGTAAAGCCAAATTGCAAACACACAGCTAGAAGATTTCAGAAGGAAGTGAGGGTGCAAGGGTATTGAAATTGAAAGTGTTCAACAAGTGTTAGAGTCTTGAACTCTAGGTTGTGTCAAAGTGCTGAAAGGTCATTCCCTCTATAGCACAGAAAGCAAGTAAGAAAAAGGTAAGAAAAGAATTTTGAAATCAATTACATAAAGTCTCCCTTTAATTAAGGGATTCTTATTTCAAACGGGCAGGATAAATAAGGAAAGAGTTTGATCAAAATCTTTTCCAAAGTAGTACAAGAAGGGCAAATATACAGAAACTATTTAAGGAAAGAGTTTGATAGCAACACGGTTTGTGCAAATAAGGAATGGCAATTAACCAAAAGCCAGTAAAATCAGAAATTGAGTTTTGATATCAATGAATCTAACCAAAAAAGGTGAGGAAAGGTTTAATTAAAAAATCAGTAACAATTAATCGAACCTTATTTAAAGATGTTATGAATCAATCACAAATGGGCATAACTCCTTTTGAAGGAAAAATTCCTCACATATAAAGCATACATACATGTCAAACAAGAAAGAACTGTCAAGCTAATTAGAAAGAATCTAGTATAGAAAAGTTCAGAGTAAGAAACAAAGAGGCTCAAACTCTGTACCTAGGCTTAGACTTAGTTTGAGAGAATCCAGGGCTTCATAATAGAACTCTAGTCTATACACAAGATCAAGCTCACCAAAAGCTCCAAACCCTAGGGTTTTCAACCCAAATCAGATGCAAAGACAAGAAAACAAATAACTGAAACAGGCTCAAAGGTCTCTTTCAGGGACTTATGAGAAAACAAATAGGCAAAATAGCAGGTTCGAAACAAACATAGTGTAAAAGCTAATTTGAAACCCAAAGAACATGTTTTAAGAAAAGCTAGGAACTTAAACAAGTTCGGAGGATAAAGCGGTAGTATAAACTTAAGGAAACATTAGATAAAACATGTCTAGAAAGAACTCAAACAATAAAGAACAAACAACTAAGTAGCAAATACAGTAAAGAAACACATGGGTAAACGAACACCTAAGATAAACGTGTGGAAGCATGATATAGAAACCAGTAGAAAGAAGAATAGAGCACAATATAAGAATATGCATAATAAGGAAAATATAAGAACACATGAGAAGGACATGTGAGGCAGAAAATAGAACATAAAACATAGCATAGATAGATTCACATAAAGAAAAGGAGAATAAGAGTCGAGGAAACATTTCAAAATTTTTCAGAAACCCTAAATTGAAGAGAAACCAATTTTAAAAAAAAAGATTTTGGAAAACATTTTTAAAACTCCAGCATAACACATATGTAGCATATATTTAAGAAAAAAACTAGAGAAAAACCTCGAATAGCTTAGGGTCTCAGAGAAACACTAGAAATGATAAAGGCTTGGAAGAAAGTCTGATCTTGGGTCGGAGAGGTCAGAAATAGGCTCCTGATGCTAGGATATGCTGGAGCAAGGCTGAGAGGCCTCAAACCCATGAATCTGAGAATCTTTGAAAGAAAACCATCGAGGCTAGACCTCAAAACTTCAAATAACAAGGGTTTAATGGTGGAGGGGGTTGAGTACATGCCATCCATGGCTTGAGAAGCCATGGATTCCGGCGAGGTCAATGTTGAAGAAGATGAGAGGAGCTAGGGTTCTGAGGAACCTTCGAGAGAGTTTGAGAGATAGAGAGCATTCAAAGGCAGCTGACTAGTTAAAATGAGGGGATTTGGCTGGGGTTGGGGGGAACTAAAAAAGGAATGGGCAATTGTGCCTGTTGATCAAAAGGATCAACGACTTGGATCAAAAGAACACGGGCGGGTCGGATAAACGGGTTAAGGGGTTGGGTTTAAAATATGAAATTGGGCTAGTCCGGTTGGGGTTAAGGTTGGGTCAATTGGAGGCTAAAGTTGAAATGCAATGAGACTATAATTAAAATGAATTGGGGCTATATGTTAAATAGCTAATTTTTCCATTTTACTTTATAAAAAATAGTAAAAATGATTTTAAAATTAAATTTAAAGTATTGAATAAATAACTAATATATAAATATTAATTTAAAAATATTTAAACCAATTTCATAATTATAAAAACGCTATTAATCTTAAAATAGGCTAAAATTGTAATTATGTGCACTTTAGCTTTTAAAATGGCAAATGAATTTGTAAAAAATATGAAAAACATTACCTTAATTATATTTCAGTATATATGATGGAATAAAATAAATTATTCACCAAATGGATGATTTTGAGAATAATTATTGACTTTTTACTGATAAAATCGATAAAAAATTGATTTTAAAAAATCTTTTAAAAATTTGGAGAAATACTAACACCCTTGGCATGCTTATATATATATATATATATATATATATATATATATATATATATATATATATATAATATAGATAGATTATAAATTATAAAACATACTGTCTTAAATAGTAATATCTATATATAAACTTATTGTCTTGAATAATAATAGTGTGAAAGGCTAGATAAATGTAGATCTAGTATTTTGATTATAAGATATAACTTCTTATTAAATAAATCTACACAAAATCTATGATTTTTTGTTATATAAATAAACTGTATAGCGTGGTCTACTATCGAATAAAATCCTGTGTCTACGTCCCAAATAAATTCTCCTAGGCTTAAACTAAGGCTTTCTGCAAAGCTTTCTGGATATTTATAGTTATTACGATTACCAGACATTAACGGTGTAGTAGAATTGTTTTAAACCTTTATGTTGTAAAAATCCTACTCGGTACTCTCCCTCTCTTATATGTAAACTTATAATGTTACAGTGTAATCATAATTATGTACTAAGATTACCCCTTTTGTACTCTTTTTTTTTAACTCTGTTCATCTCTTCTTTCAAATTCTTGATAGATGTAAATCTATTCTTAACTCTTTTTTATTTAACCTCACCCCGGCCATGGTTAAGTACACATACCACTTGGTTTATCTTAATCAGTTTTTTCCTAGGAATTTACAGGTTAATCCGTCAAAATTAATAAGAAATGGGAGAGATAACCATGTACTAAGAGTAGTTTTTAATAATTTACAGAATAACAAAACTATACATAGTAAATATCATAAGCATAAAAGGAAATCAATAAAAGACATATAGGTAATTTCTTAGAACATAACTTAGATAAACATAAGTAACTTACATGTTTACAAGAGATGGGATTTCCCATTCGGGAAACCCGAAAAGGTTTTGCTAAACTTCTGGATTAAAAACAATCAACACCTAAGCATACAAACTTTATTTATTTTACAAGCGTAGATGAATACCTACTAGGATATTCATAAAGGAAAATATTTTACAAAGTGGTTTGGAAAGGTTATTGGGATTTTTGGAAAGCTGGTTGAGGCTTTTCAGAGGGTTTTTCTGCTTTTTCTCGATGATCTTTCCTTCGACTTTGGTCTTGCTTTTATAGCTGACTTTTTGAGCGGATCTGAAATGTGGACTTCAAAGGTTTTTAGAAATCTTTGTCTTCTAGCCTTGTAGGGTACTTCATTGGGCCCCATCTTCACATGGCTCGTGCAGAGATTCCGTTTTATGTCGTCCACGTTTTTCTCATTCATTTATCTTTATGTCACATCTATCACATCTGGTCCCTACTTGTTGTCTCCTCAATTATAGTTCTTTGTATTCTTCTTGATTTATTATTTCCGAAGTATAATCATTGTTATGTGTCTAAATTATGAAGTGCTATTGAATCAAAACTCATTCCCGAATCATAGTCTTCATATGGATCTTGAGCATCTTGATAATTCAGGTCTTCATTATCGTCTCTTCTTGAGCTTTGAGACCATTTTGGACTAGACCTTGACTTCTCTGGACTGGGAATAGGATTTCTTATCATATGTTTGTCTTGTTTTTCTTTTTGCTGGAAGAAATTCTCTAATGTCTGTTTAATTACATCTTCTATTTTCTCATTTTTTTTCTTTTTAACAATTATACTCTTTTACTTTAATATGTCTCCATGTGTTAAAGTTCTGGGTAGTCTTCGCCTTGATGAGCCTTCGTCTTCACTTTTTGGCAAAGTGACAGCCATAAACAGATTTGATTTGTCTTTACCGGTCACCGATTGAACCGGACTAGCTGTATCATCATAAGATGCAGTGGATTTTTCTGCATTCATTGGGGAATGCACACCCTTTTCATCCATTTTTTCTTGAGATGGAGAACTCGTTTCTTGCTGCAGAATCACTTGAGTCTGAGATTGAGCTAACACATGCACCTTTTGTTCTAAAATTCTTACCTGCTCCATAAGTCTGATTTTTTTCTTCTCTAAGCTTTCATTCTTCTGGTTCAATCTTCGGAAAGCTTCGGCCATGGATGAGCAGTGGTCACAAAATATTATTTTTTCTGTGTCTTTTAGGATTTTGTATTGGATCTTTTCTGGGTTTTGTCTGAGTGCTGGGGAAATGTAAAAATTTGGTCCAGGTATTCCTCTTGCATAATCTAGTGCTTCAGTAAAATCATTAAAACCCTTTAAAAGTTGTTTTTGTATGGCTTTAATAGAGTCTAATACTTCTACCCATGTTTGAAAATTACCATTTGTCATACCATGTACAACTACGTAGTATTTAAACTTCTTTTCTTGATTTTTGTCTATAAAATATTGCCCCAAGGCATTAAGAGCTGCTACACATATTTAGTGTCTTTCTTATTATATGCTATCCATATGTTATCAATTAAGCATCTCTGGGGTCTATCTATAACAAATTCTGGTAAAACTCTAAATGAAATATTCGATGGTGGAAAAAATATTAAATTATGCTTCCCAAAATTTATTCTTTCTAAATTGTTTTGTTCTGTGATGGTTTGTGGCTTACAATGAAGGTTACCTAATACTGTCTGCGAGTATCTGTCTGAGGTGAGGCTTGAACGCCTTTTCCCTTGTCTTCAGTCTTTGGAACTGTTGGTCTCATTCTGTACATGTAAAATATTTTTATTAATTGACAATAATTATTAGCCTACATAAAAAATCTGCTAAATTATTATCTTTTCCTTTAATATGTTCAAAAACTAAATTATATATTGATATTGTATCAACAAAATTTAACCATCTCCTTCTACTACTATTTTTTGAATTTATCTTTTGGTGGAATTTAACAATAGCTTCACAATCAGTTCTAATTGTTACTTCTTGTTTGTTAAATATGTATAGTTTAAAACTATTTAATCAGTATATTACAGCTAGGATTTCTGCGTATATTCTACTCATATTTCCTTTCTCTTTATATTTTCCACTTTGGTATGCACATATATTTTCTGTATTCTTATCACTATATTTATTCGGTTTTGCTTTTAAAACTGCTCGCCATTCTTCAAAACTTCCATCTGTTTCTATAATTAATCAGTCAGTCTCTAATGGCATAGTTAGATCAGGAATATTCTTTATTTTTTCTTTAATTTTTTGTACTAATTTAATATCTTCTGTATTAAAATATTTTTGTCCCGTAGATCCTATCTTAGCATATAATGGTCCTGCTATTTTTCCTAAATCTTTTATAAAATATCTTGCATAATTTACTATTCCTAGAAACTTTTGTAGTTCTTTAATATTGTCTTGTTTATCTGGCATTTCTAAAGCTTTTTTAGCTATATGTGGTTGTAGCTTAATCTTCCCATCTCCTAAAGCTACTCCTAAAAAGTTTATATAATTTTTACATAATTCTATTTTATTTTTATTGATAATTATTTCATTATCTACAAATAATCTAAATACTGTTTGTAGATGTCCTAAGTATTCTTTAATATCTTTACTGAATACTAATATATCATCTACATATACGAAGACAAACCTTTTATATTCTCCAAATATATTATCCATTTTTCTCTGTAAAATTGGTGGAGCTGTTTTTAATCCGAATGGCATGACTAACCATTCAAAATGCCCTTCGGGACAAGTAAATGTTGTCCACTCAATACTGTCTTCATGTATTTTTACTTGCCAATATCGTGATTTATAATCAAATTTACTAAATATCTTTTTTCCTTGTATCCTATTTATAAATTCTGTTTTATCAGGTAGCTTATATCCATCTGTTTTGGTGATATCATTAAGTTTTTTTATAATTTATTACCATTCTCGCTTTTCCCCTTACTATTTCACTGTGATTTCTAACGATAAAAACTGCTGACCTATGTTTAGAAGTAGATCTCCTTATTACACATAAGTCCATAAGTTCTTTAATTTGAGTTTTAAAGTCTTTAAGGTCTTCATTTGTAGCTTCTATTGAAGCCGTTTTAATTATATATTCTGGGTTTATTATGTCTAACTTACACATTACTTTATTGTTTTCCCAGTGCATTAAAGGTTTTTCTCCTATTATTTCTATCTCATCTAAAATTTTTATTATATTTTCTAGATCTTTTTCATTCTTTATTATTCCTATTCTTTGTAATCCTGTTTTAAAATTGTATAATTATGTTTCAATGTCTATTAATGTATAATCCTTTTCTATTATATCTCTATCTTCATTTTATTCTAATATTAGATTTTTTGTTTCTTCTTTAGCCCTACAGCAGGTTTTATTATCTTTGCTTTTTTTACAACTATCTTTCTCAATTTCTTGCAGGTCTATCTGGTTTTCATTTAATCTTGTCCTTATCCTAGTGGCGGCTTCTATTGTTTGTACTGGTGTTTGTGAAATATTTTTAAAGAATATTGCCCCATCTCTACTAAGTAAACAACTACTATTATTATGTAATATAAAACTCAAACCTAATACAAAATCTACATTTATATTTAAATCTCTTACCCAAATTTTATCTACCTTATAACTAGGTTTATAAAAATCTAAACATGTATTTACAAAACTAATCTGTGATTTATCTATATAATATTTATAGATATTATGGGTTCCATCCATTTGCATGGCTGCTACTGGCTTGTCTAATGTTTTTATTAAATTAAGTGGAACTATCCTCTTATTTATTATACATCTTGTACATCCCGAGTCTACTAGAGCTAACGTTTCTATTTCGTAGTATTCTATTTTAATTCTTGCTAAAAATTTTATTGTAGTTAATTTTTTATCTTCATTACATATTAAGGCATCATAATTTTCTATACTCATTAGTTCTCTATCTTCTTCAGTTCTTATATCTTCTAATTTTTCTTTTCCTTTTTCCATTTTTTGTATTCTTTTTTCTAATTCATTTATTCTATTTTCTAATGTAATATTCTTAAATTTATAAAAGAATTATTTGTCTCTTGATAAATTTCTTCTTTATTTATTTTTATTTCAAAATCCTTTTGTATGCATGAAATACATCCTTCTAAATAGCATAATTTACATTTAGCTCTTTTATTTCTACTAGGATACCATTTACATTTAAAACATTGATTGCTATGAAATACATCCTTTATTTATTTCAAACTCATGGGTACAGTCTTCTAAAATTTACAGGTTAATCCATCATAATTATTAAGAAATTGGAAAGATAACCATGTACTAAGAGTAGTTTTTAATAATTTACAGAATAACAAAACTACACATAGTAAATATCATAAGCATAAAAGGAAATCAATAAAAGACATAGGGGTAATATCTTAGAACATAACTTAGATAAACATAAGTAACTCACATGTTTACAAGAGATGGGGTTTCCCTTTCGGGAAACCCGAAAAGGTTTTGCTGAACTTCTGGATTAAAGACGATCAACACCTAAGCATACAAACTTTATTTATTTTACAAGCGTAGAGGAATAACTACTAGGATATTCATAAAGAAAAATATTTTACAAAGTGGTTTGGAAAGGTTTTTGGGATTTTTGGAAAGTTGGTTGAGGCTTTTTAGAGGGTTTTTTCTGCTTTTTCTCGATGATCTTTCCTTTGACTTTGGTCTTGCTTTTATAGCTGATTTTTTGAGCGGATCTGAAATATGGACTTCAAAGGTTTTTAGAAATCTTTGTCTTCTAGCCTTGTAGGGTACTTTATTGCGCCCCATCTACACATGGCTCGTGCAGAGATTCCGTTTTATGTCGTCCACGTTTTTCTCATTCATTTGTCTTTATGTCACATCTATCACATCTGGTCCCTACTTGTTGTCTCCTCAATTATTGTTCTTTGTATTCTTCTTGATTTATTATTTCCGAAGTATAAACATTGTTATGTGTCAAAATTATGAAGTGCTATTGAATCAAAACTCATTCCCGAATCATAGTCTTCATATGGATCTTGAGCATCTTGATAATTCAGATTGTCTTCATTATCGTCTCTTCCTGAGTTTTGAGACCTTTCTGGACTAGACCTTGACTTCTCTAGACTGGGACTAGGATTTCTTATCATAGGTTTGTTGTTTTTCTTTTTGCTGGAAGAGATTCTCTAATGTCTGTTTAATTACATCTTCTATTTTCTTATTCTTTTTCTTTTTAGCAATTATACTCTTTTTCTTTAATATGTCTCCATGTATTAAAGTTCTGGGTAGTCTTCGCCTTGATGAGCCTTCGTCTTCACTTTTTGGCAAAGTGACAGCCATAAACAGATTTGATTTGTCTTTACCGGTCACCGTTTGAACCGGACTAGCTGTATCATCATACGATGCAGCGGATTTTTCTACATTCATTGGGGAATGCACACCCTTCTCATCCATTTTTCTTGAGATGGAGAACTCGTATCTTGCTGCAGAATCACTTGAGTCTGAGATTGAGCTAACGCATGCACCTTTTGTTCTAAAATTCTTACCTGCTCCATAAGTCTGACTTTTTTCTTCTCTAAGCATTCATTCTTCTGGTTCAATCTTCGGGAAGCTTCGGTCATGGATGAGTAGTGGTCACAAAATATTATTTTTTCTGTGTCTTTTTGGATTTTGTATTGGATCTTTCTGGGTTTTGTCTGAGTGCTGGGGAAATGTAATAATTTGATCCTAGTATTCCTCTTGCATAATCTAGAGCTTCAGTAAAATCATTAAAATAAAAAGTGGTTTTTGTATGTCTTTAGTAGAGTCTAATACTTCTATCCATGTTTTAAAAATACCATTTTTCTTACCATGTACAACTACGTAGTATTTAAATTTCTTTTCTTTATTTTTGTCTGTAAAATATTGCCCCAAGGCATTAAGAGCTGCTATAACATATTTAGTGTCTTTCATATTATATGCTATCCATAAGTTATCAATTAAGCATCTCTAGGGTCTATCAATAACACATTCTGGTGAAACTCTAAATGAAATATTCGATGGTGGAAAGAATATTAAATTATGCTTCCCAAAATTTATTCTTTCTAAATTGTTTTGTTCTGTGATGGTCTGTGGCTTAAAATGAAGGTTACCTAATACTGTCTGCGAGTATCTGTCTGAGAGTGAGGCTTGAACGCCTTTTCCCTTGTCTTCAGTCTTTGGAACTGTTGGTCTCATTCTGTACATGTAAAATATTTTTATTAATTGACAATAATTTTTAGCCTACTTAAAATATCTGCTAAATTATTATCTTTTCCTTTAATATGTTCAAAAATAAATTATATATTAATATTGTATGAATATAATTTAACCATCTCCTTCTACTACTATTTTTAAATTTATCTTTTGGTGGAATTTTACAATAGCTTCACAATCAGTTCTAATTGTTACTTCTTGTTTGTTTAATATGTATAGTTTAAAACTATTTAATCCGTATATTACAACTAGGATTTCTGCGTCTATACTGCTCATATTTCCTTTTTCTTTATATTTACCACTTCGGTATGCACATATTTTTTCTGTATTCTTATCACTATATTTATTCGATTTTGCTTTTTGAAACTGCTCCCCATCCTTCAAAACTTCCATATGTTTCTATAATTAAATAGTAAGTCTCTAATGGCATAGTTAGATCAGGAATATTCTTTATTTTTTCTTTAGTTTTTTGTACTAATTTAATATCTTCTGTGTTAAAATATTTTTGTCCCGTATATCCTATCTTAGCATATAATGGTCCTGCTATTTTTCCTAAATCTTTTATAAAATTCCTTGCATAATTTACTATTCCTAAAAACTTTTGTAGTTCTTTAATATTGTCTAGTTTAATTGGCATTTCTAAAGCTCTTTTAGCTTTATGGGATTGTAGCTTAATCTTCCCATCTCCTAAAACTACTCCTAAGACGTTTATATAATTTTTACATAATTCCATTTTCTTTTTACTGATAATTATTCCATTATCTACAAATAATCTAAATACTGTTTGTAGATGTCCTAAGTGTTCTTTAATATCTTTACTGAATACAAATATATCATCTACATATACTAACACAAACCTTTTATTTTCTCCAAATATATTATGCATTTTTCTCTGAAAAATTGGTCGAGCTGTTTTTAATCCGAACGACATGACTAACCATTCAAAATGCCCTTCGGGACAAGTAAATGTTGTCCACTCAATATTGTCGTCATGCATTTTTACTTACCAATATCCTGATTTACAATCAAATTTACTAAATATCTTTTTTCCTTGTAACCTATTTATTAATTCTGTTTTATCAGGTAGCTTATATCCATCTGTTTTGGTGTTATCATTAAGTCTTTTATAATTTATTACCATTCTCGCTTTTCCCCTTACTATTTCACTGTGATTTCTAACCATATAAGCTATTGACCTATGTTTAGAAGTAGATCTCCTTATTACACCTAAGTCCATAAGTTCTTTAATTTGAGTTTTAAAGTCTTTAAGGTTTTCATTTGTAGCTTCTATTGAAGCCGTTTTAATTATATATTCTGGGTTTAATATGTCTAACTTACACATTACTTTATTATTTGCAACAGTGCTTTAATGGTTTTTCTCCTATTATTTCTATCTCATCAAAAATTTTTATTATATTTTCTAGATCTTTTTCATTCTTTATTATTCCTATTCTTTGTAATCATGTTTTAAAATTGTATAATTCTGTTTCAATGTCTATTAATGTCCTTTTCTATGATATCTTATCTTCATTTTCTTCTAATATTAGATTTTTTGTTTCTTCTTTAGCCTTACAAGAGGTTTTATTATCTATGCATTTTTTACAACATTCTTTCTCATTTTCTTGCAGGTCTATCTGGTTTTCATTTAATCTTGTCCTTATCCTAGTGGCGGCTTCTATTGTTTATACTGGTGTTTGTGAAATATTTTTAAAGAATATTACCCCATCTCTACTAAGTAAACAACTACCATTATTATGTAATATAAAACTCAAACCTAATACAAAATCTACATTTATATTTAAATCTCTTACCCAAATTTTATCTACCTTATAACTAGGTTTATAAAAATCTAAACATGTATTTACAAAACTAATCTGTGATTTATCTATATAATATTTATAGATATTATGGGTTCCATCCATTTGCATGGCTGCTACCGGCTTGTCTAATGTTTTTATTAAATTAAGTGGAACTATCCTCTTATTTATTATACATCTTGTACATCCCGAGTCTACTAGAGCTAATGTTTCTATTTCGTAGTCTTCTATTTTAATTCTTGCAAAAATTTTTATTGTAGTTAATTTTTTATCTTCATTACATATTAAGGCATCATAATTTTCTATACTTATTAGTTCTCTATCTTCTTCAGTTATTATATCTTCTAATTTTTCTTTTCCTTTTTCCATTCATTTTTCTAATTCATTTATCCTATTTTCTAATGTAATTATTCTTAAATTTATAAAAGAATTATTTGTCTCTTGATAAATTTGTTCTTTATTTATTTTTATTTCAAAATCCTTTTGTATGCATGAAATACATTCTTCTAAATAGCATAATTTACATTTAGCTCTTTTATGAAATACATCCTTTATTTATTTCAAACTCATGGGTACAGTCTTCTAAAATTTACAAGTTAATCCATCAAAATTATTAAGTAATTGGAAAGATAACCATGTACTAAGAGTAGTTTTTAATAATTTACAGAATAACAAAACTATACATAGTAAATATCATAAGCATAAAAGGAAATCAATAAAAGACATAGGGGTAATATCTTAGAACATAACTTAAATAAACATAAGTAACTTATATGTTTACAAGAGATGGGGTTTCCCTTTGGGGAAACCCGAAAAGGTTTTTCTGAACTTCTGGATTAAAAACGATCAACACCTAAGCATACAAACTTTATTTATTTTACAAGAGTGGAGGAATAACTACTAGGATATTCATAAAGGAAAATATATTACAAAGTGGTTTGGAAAGGTTTTTGGGATTTTTGGAAAGTTGGTTGAGGTTTTTCAGAGGGCTTTTTCTGCTTTTTTCTCGATGATCTTTCCTTCTTTGGTCTTGCTTTTATAGCTGATTTTTTGAGCGGATCTGAAATGTGGACTTCAAAGGTTATTAGAAATCTTTGTCTTCTAGCCTTGTAGGGTATTTTATTGGGCCCCATCTTCACATGGATCATGCAGAGATTCCGTTTTATGTCGTCCACGTTTTTCTCATTCATTTGTCTTTATGTCACATCTATCACATCTGGTCCCTACTTGTTGTCTTCTCAATTATTATTCTTTGTCTTCTTCTTGATTTATTATTTCCGAAGTATAATCATTGTTATGTGTCTAAATTATGAAATGCTATTGAATCGAAACTCATTCCCGAATCATAGTCTTCATATGGATCTTGAGCATCTTGATAATTCAGATTGTCTTCATTATCGTCTCTTCCTGAGCTTTAGACCTTTCTGGACTAGACCTTGACTTCTTTGGATTGGGACTAGGATTTCTTATCATATGTTTGTCTTGTTTTTCTTTTTGCTGGAAGAAATTCTCTAATGTCTGTTTAATTACATCTTCTATTTTCTCATTTTTTTTCTTTTTAGCAATTATACTCTTTTTCTTTAATATGTCTCCATGTGTTTAAGTTCTGGGTAGTCTTCGCCTTGATGAGCCTTCGTCTTCACTTTTTGGCAAAGTGACAACCATAAACAGATTTGATTTGTCTTTACCGGTCACCGTTTGAACTGGACCAGCTGTATCATCATACAATACAGTGGATTTTTCTGCATTCATTGGGGAATGCACACCCTTCTCATCCATTTTTTTCTTGAGATGGAGAACTCGTATCTTGCTGCAGAATCACTTGAGTCTGATATTGAGCTAACGCATGCACCTTTTGTTCTAAAATTCTTACCTGCTCCATAAGTCTGATATTTTTCTTCACTAAGCTTTCACTCTTCTGGTTGAATCTTCGGAAAGCTTCGGTCATGGATGAGCAGTGGTCACAAAATATTATTTTTTCTGTGTCTTTTTGGATTTTGTATTTGATCTTTTCTGGGTTTTGTCTGAGTGCTGGGGAAATGTAATAATTTGGTCCTAGTATTCCTCTTGCATAATCTAGTGCTTCAGTAAAATCATTAAAACCCTTAAAAAGTGGTTTTTGTATGTCTTTAATAAAGTCTAATACTTCTATTCATAATTGAAAAATACCATTTGTCTTACCATATACAAGTACGTAGTATTTAAACTTCTTTTCTTGATTTTTGTCTATAAAATATTTCCCCAAGGCATTAGGAGCTGCTATTACATATTTAGTGTCTTTCTTATATATGCTATCCATAAGTTATCAATTAACCATCTCTGGGTCTATCTATAACACATTCTGGTAAAACTCTAAATGAAATATTCGATGGTGGAAAGAATATTAAATTATGCTTCCCAAAATTTATTCTTTCTAAATTGTTTTGTTCTATGATGGTCTGTGGCTTAAAATGAAGGTTACCTAATATTGTCTACGAGTATCCGTCTGAGGGCGAGGCTTGAACGCCTTTTCCCTTGTCTTCAGTCTTTGGAACTGTTGGTCTCATTCTGTACATGTAAAATATTTTTATTAATTGACAATAATTTTTAGCCTACTTAAAGTATCTGCTAAATTATTATCTTTTCCTTTAATATGTTCAAAAGCTAGATTATATATTGATATTGTATCAATAAAATTTAACCATCTCCTTCTACTACTTTTTTTTTGAATTTATCTTTTGGTGGAATTTAAGAATAGCTTCACAATCAGTTCTAATTGTTACTTCTTGTTTGTTTATTATGTATAGTTTAAAACTATTTAATCCGTATATTACAACTAGGATTTCTGCGTCTATACTACTCATATTTCCTTTCTCTTTATATTTTCCACTTTGGTATGCACATATTTTTTCTGCATTCTTATCACTATATTTATTCGGTTTTGCTTTTAAAACTGCTCCCCATCCTTCAAAACTTCCATCTGTTTCTATATTTAAATAGTCAGTCTCTAATGGCGTAGTTAGATCAGGAATATTCTTTATTTTTTCTTTAATTTTTTGTACTAATTTAATATCTTCTGTATTAAAATATTTTTGTCCCGTAGATCATATCTTAGCATATAATGGTCCTGCTATTTTTCCTAAATCTTTTATAAAATTTCTTGCATAATTTACTATTCCTAGAAACTTTTGTAGTTCTTTAATATTGTCTAGTTTATCTGGTATTTCTAAAGCTTTTTAGCTATATGGGGTTGTAGCTTAATCTTCCCATCTCCTAAAACTACTCCTAAAACGTTTATATAATTTACATAATTCCATTTTCTTTTTATTGATAATTATTCGATTATCTACAAATAATCTAAATAATGTTTGTAGATGTCCTAAGTGTTCTTTAATATCTTTACTGAATACTAATATATCATCTACATATACTAACACAAACCTTTTATATTCTCCAAATATATTATTCATTTTTCTCTGAAAAATTGGTGGAGCTATTTTTTATCCGAACGGCATGACTAATCATTCAAAATGCCCTTCGGGACAAGTAAATGCTGTCCACTCAATACTGTCTTCATGCATTTTTATTTCCCAATATCCTGATTTACAATCAAATTTACTAAATATCTTTTTTCCTTGTATCCTATTTATTAATTCTGTTTTATCAGGTAGCTTATATCCATCCGTTTTGGTGTTATCATTAAGTCTTTTATACTTTATTACCATTCTCGCTTTTTCCCTTACTGTTTCACTATGATTTCTAACCATAAAAGCTGCTGACTTATGTTTAGAAATAGATCTCCTTATTACACCTAAGTCCGTAAGTTCTTTAATTTGAGTTTTAAACTCTTTCAGGTCTTCGTTTGTAGCTTCTATTTAAGCCGTTTTAATTATATATTCTGGGTTTATTATGTCTAACTTACACATTACTTTATTGTTTTCCCAGTGCTTTAAAGGCCTTTCTCCTATTATTTCTATCTCATCTAAAATTTTTATTATATTTTCTAGATATTTTTCACTCTTTATTATTCCTATTCTTTGTAATCCTGTTTTAAAATTTTATAATTCTGTTTCAATGTCTATTAATGTCCTTTTCTATTATATCTCTATCTTCATTTTCTTCTAATATTAGATTTTTTGTTTCTTCTTTAGCCCTACAGCAGGTTTTATTATCTTTGCATTTTTTACAACATTCTTTCTCATTTTCTTGCAGGTCTATCTGGTTTTCATTTAATCTTGTCCTTATCCTAGTGGCAGCTTGTATTGTTTGTATTGGTGTTTGTGTAATATTTTTAAAGAATATTACCCCATCTCTACTAAGTAAACAACTACCATTATTATGTAATATAAAACTCAAACCTAATACAAAATCTACATTTATATTTAAATCTCTTACCCAAATTTTATCTACCTTATAACTAGGTTTATAAAAATCTAAACATGTATTTACAAAACTAATCTGTGATTTATCTATATAATGTTTATAGATATTATGGGTTCCATCCATTTGCATTGCTGCTACTGGCTTGTATAATATTTTTATTAAATTAAGTGGAACTATCCTCTTATTTATTATACATCTTGTACATCTCGAGTCTACTAGAGCTAATGTTTCTATTTCGTAGTCTTCTATTTTAATTCTTGCTAAAAAATTTATTGTAGTTAATTTTTTTTATCTTCATTACATATTAAGGCATCATAATTTTCTATACTCATTAGTTCTCTATCTTCTTCAGTTCTTATATCTTCTAATTTTTCTTTTCCATTTTCCATTTTTTGTATTTTTTTTCTAATTAATTTATTCTATTTTCTAATGTAATTATTCTTAAATTTATAAAAGAATTATTTGTCTCTTGATAAATTTATTCTTTATTTATTTTTATTTCAAAATCCTTTTGTATGCATGAATTACATCCTTCTAAATAGCATAATTTACATTTAGCTCTTTTATTTCTACTAGGATACCATATACATTTAAAACATTGATTGATATCTAATCCTTTATTTATTTCAAATTCATGGGTACAGTCTTCTAATTACAAAATTATTTTCTTCTAGGTCTAATTTTTCTAGTCCTATCTCATTTATTAATTCTTCTTCTTCTGATTCTGAGGTTTCTATTTGAGTTTCGTCTACACCTACACTTACTATAGAATAAATACTCTCGTTGTCTGACATATATTCATCTACATTTATTCGAGTTACTTGAAAGTCTTCTATTAACTGTGAATTTCTTGTTTTACTATTGATTCTTTTTGGACAGGTGTTGGCTAAATGTTCTACACTACCACAAGTAAAACATTCTAGTTTGTTTTAATAGTTTCTATCAGTTCTATATTTTCTAACATGCCTATTTCTATTTAAATAGGGTTTTCTAGCTGATGACATTCTAAGATAATAATTTTTTCTATTGTATTCTTTATTGTATTGGGGTTTATATCTTTTATATTTCTTGTATTCATTTTTGTCATAACTCTGGGTTGTATATACTGTTGATTCACAGAAACTCATATTGTTCTGTTTTAGCTGTTTTTGTATTTGTAAGTTTGTATATTTTTCTTGTAATATTTCCATAATATGTTGTACTTTGTGCCCTATTGACCATTTTGTATTTGAGTTTTGTATTACGCCTTCTCTTTTATACCATCTTTCTTCTATTTATCTTTCTAAACTCTTGGTAATTTATTGAATAATTTTTTTTACCTAATTCTTGATCAAAAGCATTTCCACTAATTGTACAATAATAAAACTAATCATTTAAAAACTTTTTTATATGGAACCAACTACTTATACTTAATTGTTCTAATTTTATTAAAGCATTCTTTTGTAGTACTACTAATCCACTATTTGGATCTTCTCCTGTGATCAGACTATGTATTTTATTTGTAAAATTATAAGGGTTTGCACCCATCGCTATTAAATTTTGGAAACCTTGAGGAAATTCTGATTTATAGGCTTCCCATAAACCCTTTGTTGATTCTCCTAGAAAAGTTTCCATATATTTATACATTGTTTCTGCATCTGTATCATTATAGGTTTTTATAAAGTCTGCTACTACTATTCCTTTCCATAGGTCTATTACTGAGTTCCACATTTGTGGATCATGGGCTGCTATATTTAATATTTTACCTTTACTTCCTCCTTCTTGTAATCTTATAGGTTCTTCTATTGGCATCACATTTTCTATTTCTGTTTCCTGGTCTATTCTGTATACTCTTCTTCTAGGTACATTTCCCGTACTAGTATCTACTGTACTTTGATATGTTGTTCTCTGAAATGGGCTTGGGCTAGAACTAACTGATTCCATTAATTCTTTTAAGCTAATTACTGAATTTGTTTCTGTCTCATAACTATCTTGTATTTCTTCAAAGATTTGATCAATTTTATCCGATTTTTCTTGTAACTTATTTTCTTTTCTATATCCTAAATTATCTGTTCTTAATTCGCATTTTCTAAAATGTTCTTCTACATCTGTTAAGGTTAATTTTCCTAGTTTACATCCTTTACATGGGAAAGTCTTATTCTTGTTTTCTCTAACTAATTTTCTTGCTTCTTCTAATGCTATATCTACTTTAAATTCTTCATGTATTATTTCAACATTCAGTTTCTTCAACTTTATTTTCATCTTCATCATCTGTATCTTTATGAGTAGAATAATTATAATCAGTAAACCTAATTGATGTTTCTCCTTTAGAATTTATATACATCAAGTGAGATTCTCGTTTAAATATTTTTGGTTTTGAAAAATCGTCTAAGTTCCATTCAAATCCCGCGTATACTTCTGGGTCTATCTTAATAGGTTTTAATAATTTTATACCTTTATTTCCCATTACTTCAACTACATCGTCTACCTTAATTTTAAACTTTGTATTGTTATTTGTTGCCATTTTTCCTATAAAGCCTACATATATTAATAGATTATTTCCATTATTCATTTCTTCATACCCTTTAGTCTGTATTCCTATTTTTATATTTTTTCCAAATTCTGCTAGATTTATCATAATGTCTGGGCTAATATAAAATATTCCTCCATTATTTGTCATATCTACTTCTGTTAAGCCTATTATAGATTTCTTCTAATCTGACCATCTGTCATCATATACTACTATCAATACTTTAGTTCCTAAATTCTTTCTTGTTAATCCTTTTAATCCAATTACTATTAATCCCATATGCATTAAATTCCTTTTATAATTTTTTATTTGTTTTACTGATTCTGGATTAGTTAAGTTTAATGTCTCTACTTTACTTTCTATAGCTGACAATTGGTCTTCTCTATAATGTCTATATAGTTGAGAATTGGTGGAAAAATATCCTGTATTATATAGTATTTTTGGATCTAATAATCTTAGTTGATTTTGCTGAAGAATTTGTATATCCTTATCTATATCTATTATTTCATCTAATTTTTGATCTTCCTCTTGTCTTTTTCTAGTTAGAATTCTAGCTAACATATTGTTTCATATTCTATTTTCTGAAAAACTTATTCTTGATCTTTCTTGATTTGTTCTTCACCCACTTGGAAAAAGGTCCATTTTTGTGGCTTTCTTACTTTTATTTTCTCCTTGTGTGGTGTTATTTCAACTCTTTTTAATTGTTCTATTAAATCGTCTACCTTTGGGATTTCAGTCTTACTTTCTTTTTCTTTAATAATTTTATCTAGATTTTTATTAACCTCTAATAATAATATTATTAATGTATTATTCTGTTTTAGTATTATTTGATCAGCTTTACTTTGAGGAGTATAGTTACTTAGTCCTTCTGGATTTGGTTGAATTTTTGCTGTTAATTTTAATACTTCTTCATACATTGGATCTAATTCTATTTTTATATCACTCATGAAAGAGCGATTTCCTTTATTGTGTCTATCTTTTCTTTAAGTGCGCTTATCTCACCTTTTAATACTTCTACTTGTTCAGTTACTTTTTCTACTAATCTGGTTGTTTGTATTTCAAATTCTTTAGGCTTTTCTGTAATTAACTTTTCTATTTCGTTTTTAGTAGGTATTTTTTCTATATTAAATTTGTTATTTAAGAGTTGTATTTTCCTATCTATTTCTAGTTCTTGTGCTTTTATAAAGTCTAAATTTTGTTCTAATTTTTCTAAAGTCTTATTATGTTTTTATTATTTTCTTGGGTTTTTTCTCCAAAGTTTATTATTAAATCTATTAAAGTATTATATTGTTTATCTTCAGTATTTAATATATGCTCTCCACTACTAAAATTACACTTTATCACTGTATTGCCTTTTAATATTCTATATTTCTTTTCTGGATGGATTTTTAAGTCTAAATATTCTAGATGTTTTAAATTAGCTATTTTGTTTTAACCTAAGGGTATCCAGATTTTTCTATCCTTATAGAACTTTATTCTTTGATTGTATATCCAACTCTAGGGCTGATATAGTTTCTGGATTAATAATACCCTTTACTATATAACTTGGTTCACTATTATATTTGAATTCTGATTCTTCTTTTTGTTTAGCTAATTCTAAAACTGATATTAATAGAGCTTTAGTCTTTTTTAATTCTTTCTTTAAATCTTGTTTTCTCCTTATATCTCTTCTTAAAAGCCAATAGTTACACGCGATTTCTCTAGTTAACGGATGTCGTCTTAACATATATATTACCCTAATGGAATATATTTTATTTTGTTCTTAATTAATCTAAGATAGATCGTTTCTTGCTCTATTTCAAACTTAATTCTTTGTAGTTCAAAAAGAAGAAAGTTATTAAAATCACTTAGTTCTAGTGTACTAAAATTACGTTGGTATAGTTTTAATGTCTTTTTATATTCAATATGAATTGTTATATTTTCTATAGTAATATAGATTATATGATTATAACAGCTTATATATTTAGCAAAATAATATTTTTTTATAAAACTGCGGTCCGAAAATCTTCTTGCTCTGATACCAATATAATAGATAATATAATATAGATAAATTATAAATTTTAAAACTTACTGTCTTAAATAGTAATATCTGTATATAAATAATAGATAATATAATATAGTTAGATTATAAATTTAAAACTTACTGTCTTAAATAGTAATATCTGTATGTAAACTTATTATCTTGAATAATAATAGTGTGAAAGGCTAGATAAATGTAGATCTAATATTCTAATTATAAGATATAACTGCTTATTAAATAAATCTACACAAAATCTAATTTTAAAACTTACTGTCTTAAATAGTAATATCTGTATATAAATAATAGATAATATAATATAGTTGTTATAAAATAGAAGTCTATTTAGAGTGAATGTCTAAGAGTTTTAGCTTGAAGCTAAGTCATTCCTCTTCCTATAAATAGAGGGGTCTTACCCCATTGTAAATCACCCCAAGTATTAATAAGAATACTTCTCTCTCTCCCTATTCTCTCTCTATATTGTTCTTATTCTTGCATTATTGTTCTTGTCTTTTATATTATTTCATAACACGTTATCAGCACGAGTCTCTAACCAATTGAATTTGATTTAAAATCTTCAACCAGCCGACGCTCTTCTACGACAAAATCAAATTATTAGTTGTGGTTTTCTCTCTCGGTCCTCTGCCTCTGTTTCGGAGTTGCCGCTTCTTTACTAATATACTCAAAGTTTGTTATCTTTGATTTCTCATGGGAAAGGAGAAGCTGAAATCGCTAGTTACGTCCTTTACTGCAGACGACGAATACCTCGCCATATTGTCTCCAGATGGAACCGTTAGAAATTTCTATACGGAAAAATAGAAGAGATGGTATCATCATAAAATAATGCAACGGGATGGAAACTCAAGAGTTATATTCGATATCACAACATTTATTGGTATACCTTAAAGGTAAGTAATTTACTTTTCCCTTTCAAATTCTTGAAATTCTACGATTTGATTTTATATACAAACATAGACAACAAAGTTTGATTATAACTCTAATGGAGTTTGTAAGAAATTATAACCACATGAAGTGGTAAAATCTCTATGTCCTGGCATGATTAAATTCATGTATGATTGTGGGCAAATAATTGAAAATCCGTCCCATTGAATTTGCTCCATTCCCTTTAGAGAATGTGAAAGCAGTATGTGATAAGTCTGAAAGAAGACTAATTACCGTAAAGGTATCAATGGATGTGGACATGGCAATAGACGAAGTTATAATCGTCATTATTGTGGTAATGAGAACAATAAGGATTCTCAAAATAATCTTTCACTTTATGAAAGTAATATTTGACATGAGATTGTGTAAAGCACATGATTTTGATCCATTCCCTGAAGTGAATGTGATAATTGTAATAGAGCCCGTAAGTATGAACACGCTCTTGATGTAAATCTGTTTTATGTCTGACATTATGAAAAGAAAGTTCGTTGCCCTTGAAATTTCGGGCAAGAACTATATGACATGGGTGTTGGATGCTGAAATCCACTCAGATGCTATGGGTCTCGGAGACACCATCAAAGATAGAGAAAAAGCATCCACCCAAGAATGTGCGAAGGCCTTGATTTTCTTGCGCCATCACCTTGATGAAGGTTTGAAGATTGAATATCTCACTGTCAAGGATCCACCTATCTTGTGGAATGGCTTAAAGAACAGATATGACAACCTGAAGTTGGTCACTCTGCCACAAGCACGATACGATAAGAACCCAAAAGAAAATAGTTTATAAACTATATATATTATCGTTGCGGTGAAAACGGGCACTGGTCAAAGGCTTGCCGTATACCATGACTTTTGGTTGACCTTTATCAAGCATCTCGAAAGAGTAAAACGCCCTGAAACGAATTTTGTCTCTGACGACAACTTTGACATCACCCACTTGGATGTGGCAGACTTCTTTGAGCAACCCGATGGGAAAATAGACCACCTAATCGGCGATGGATCCGTGATGAAAGAAGATGGAGTTATTTGATTTTGTTCTACTTATTTGTATTAGTTAGTGAATAAACTAATAGCCATCAGTATTAGCTCGTATTAGTTAGTTCATGACGTAATGTTAGTATTAGTTCTTTAAAATGTATCAATATGCTCAAATATCAATAATATTTTTACTTTCCAGTAGAGGTAATCGACTAACCTGAAAAACTAGTCGGTTATCTCATATTTCGCATAAAAACTGCAAAACAATCGATTGTCAATGATCAACAATCGATTGTCTTTAAAACAGTTCTGGAATTTTTCAAAAACAGTCAACAATCGATTGTCAATGTTTAACAATCGATTGTCGTTAGATAGTAATCTGGAATTTTTCAAAAATCATCCACAATCGATTGTCTATGTCTAACAATCGATTGTCGTTAGACAGTAATCTGGAATTTTTCAAAAATCATCCACAATCGATTGTCTATGTCTAACAATCGATTGTCGTTATACAATGAGGTCTGGAATTTTTCAAAAATAGCCAACAATAGATTGTCTATGCATAACAATCGATTGTCTTAAGACAGTGATCTGTTTTTCAAAAATAGCTAATAATCGATTGTCTATGTTTAACAATCGATTGTCGATGTTCAACAATCGATTGTGTGTGTTTAACAATCGATTGTTTTATGAAAGTGCTTAAACTGAAATTTTCAAACTGCATAGTAATCAATTATGGATAACATATCTGATTTCGTTAGTCAACTGTTAGCTGCAGATTTTGAAAATATTATGTGACAAACGAATTGAACTTATTTATTCATACGTTCGTGTATTTCTTTTATATATCAAACCATGGGAAGTAAATTGATTGAAGGCTCCGGAAGAGCAACTGTAACTCTGCCCAAAGGCATGACGTTTATATTAGAGAATGCAATATTCTCCTCCAAGTCTAAAAAGGAACTTGTTGAGTTTTAAAGATATCATTCAAAATGGATATCATATTGAGACAATAGATGAGAATAATCTTGAATTCTTCATGAAAACGAGGCTGCCCATTTCGGTTTGGGTTCACGCCATTTTGCATGCAGCAATGCTAGTTCGTCGGCTGCCTACTTTGGTTTGGGTTCATGCCATTTTGCATGCAGCATTTTAGTTTGTCGGCTGCCCACTTCGGTTTGGGGACACGCCATTTTACATACAGCAATGCTAGTTCGTCTCTGACTGACGAATTGACACAAATATTCCCCGTTACAATTGGTTTTGGGTCATGGACCTAATATATCCCATTTAAGAATTTTTGGATGCGCAGTATATGTGCCTTTAGCACCGCCATCCCGCACCAAAATGGGTCTGCAAAGAAGGTTAGGAATATATGTTGAGGTTGAATCGCCCTCCATTATTCGCTACCTCGAAACATTGACAGGAGATTTGTTCACTGCACGATTTGCAGACTGTCAATTTGATGAGACACTTTTCCCAAAATTAGGGGGAGAAGTTGGTGAAACCAAACGGGAAATTTTGTGGAAAAATGCATCATTATCTCATCTTGATCCACACACCTCTATTTGTGAGAAAGAGGCATAAAAGATTATCCATTTGCAATGAATAGCAAATCAAATGCCTGACGCATTTATAGATTTGAAAAGGATAACAAAATCACATATCCTCGAAGTGAATGTGACAACATCTGATTCACGAATACATATTCATTATTGGAAGAATATGAAGATGAAATTGGTATTAAATATACCACACTCACCCCTAGAAGGAGGTTTGAGATGATATATGGCATGAATGATCGTTGGTCACGTACCTATTGTACGCCAAAGTATTTTGGAAATATGACTATTAAAAGACAACGATAATGCAAGAAACATATCTTGCATATAAGTTTGACATGACCATAATGGTATAACTTTCTCTTTAAGAAAGATATTCACCACATGGATGTTGATGAATCTGTGGTAGTACAAAATTAATTGAGAGCTCTAGAAGAGCCAATTATTACTATGTTGGAGAAACACAATTGAGTATTGTGCTGTAGTAAGTCTCAAAGAAACTTATTCAGTTTCCAAAGTACACGCGAAAGCGATTGATTATATTGAGACTATAAATAAAGGAAGGCTTTGATATCTCCTATTACTACAACTTGTAGCGGGGTAATTTGTATATGAAAAGCTACCCGCTTTGTTCTCCAGTTTGTACTACACAAACGAAATAATGCCACAATAAAGTGGATATCTATTAGTATAAAACCCATGTCATAATAAACCTGAAGTTTATTGATAAGTGCACATGTCATGGTTACCAATATTGATAATTTATTCAGTTGGCATTCGTGTTAGCCATCTCATTTTATGTATGATGTGCAAATTCACATAGGTGAATAATAAAGAACTAGAAAGTTCTTTACGAATTCTCTTGTATCACTTGTTCTCATTAATGAACTGACCAACTAAAGAGTTCGGGTTGAAGCCCATAAATTCTGGAAATATCAAAGGTGAATATGGGCCCATTCACCTGCCATGTATACCACATATGATGCATCTATGATATGGTTACATGCGCAATTGTTATTAACCCGCAGCCTGGCCGGTGCTTGCGAGGTAAATTGCTCAGTAATCTAACTTCGAGCATAATTTCCAGATTCTCTACTCAAGATAGTTCATCTTGATAAGTTGGTTTATATCAAAGTTGGTTTAGCAAGATAATTATTGAGTGCTTCCACTTAATAGCTAAACTGTTTCTTATGAGAACAAAGTTATATATATCAGTTTGATATAAGTTGTATACGAGAGTATATTCTCCCCTCACAAGTGGTTCAAAGTCAGGAACCAAATAATTTCATCTTATTATTAATGTGCCGTGTATATTGACATGATAATGCACAAAGATAATTTCCCAAAGTTGAGGAAACAAGTTAGCTTTACTAACATGAGGGGGAGACATGATAAACACTTGAGAAAAGGTTACATGGGATGAATTATCATTTGTATATGTATATCCCCGAATATCATGATATGAACCTGAAGTTCATAAAAGGGATAATTCAATTGCAACATATTGCAAAGCATGCTATACGCATTTGCTGACCCAAAGAAAGTAACTAAATGGAAGAGATTCAATTCAAGAAGAATTGATTCCATATGAAAGACATGTAGTTTTGAACCTATAGTTCAAATGCTTGAAAGTATAAAGTCAAAGGTATGTATAGTCAGTTTTCGATATCTTATTTGTCTAGCATGACATGGAAAACTTGATATGCATCTAAAGTCTATTATATGGCTTATATGACTTAACTTGAAAGATTTAAGTTGCTTGAAGCATATGCAATTCTTGGTCTTGAAGTACCACATCCCAAGTACAATTTGTGTACATATGAATCTTGCTATAACTATAAGCATGATGGCATTAAGAATGCATCTATGGAGATATTGAAGAGTTATTCCACGACATTATATGAAGATGTTCATATCTATCAAGAATGATGATTTCAAGGTGCGGAATATTTATTCAAGTCAATATGGTTGATTTATCAAACGTCTATCAAAGATCGTTTTGAAGATGATGCACAAGATTGGAATGCAAATGCTCAAGGATATAAATTGATGTACTCATTAGGGGGAGTCAATGCGCGTTGCACTCTTTTTCCCTTACAAGGTTTTTTCCCACTGGGTTTTCCTTGCAAGGTTTTTAACGAGGCAACCAATAGGCGCATATTCAAACATGTGTACTCTTTTTCCTTTCTTTAATTTTTCCCAATGGGTTTTGGTTTTAAGGTTTTATGAGGCACATTATTGAATAGACATTCAAGGGGGAGTGTTATAAAATAGAAGTCTATTTAGAGTGAATGTCTAAGAGTTTTAGCTTGAAGCTAAGTCATTCCTCTTCCTATAAATAGAGGGGTCCCCATTGTAAATCACCCCAAGTATTAATAAGAATACTTCTCTCTCTCCCTATTCTCTCTCTATATTGTTCTTATTCTTGCATTATTGTTCTTGTCTTTTATATTATTTCATAACAATAGTTAGATTATAAATTTAAAACTTACTGTCTTAAATAGTAATATCTGTATATAAATTTATTATCTTGAATAATAATAGTGTGAAAGGCTAGATAAATGTAGATCTAATATTCTAATTATAAGATATAACTGCTTATTAAATAAATCTACACAAAATCTATGATTTTCTGTTATATAAATAAAGTGTATAGTGTGGTCTACTTTCGGATAAAATCCTATGTCTACGTCCCAAATAAATTCTCCTAGGCTTAAAGTAAGGTTTTAACTCAGCCACTAATTTAGATTCCAGCTTTCTTTGTTCTTTTCTTTGAATTTAATAAATTTATATGTATGCTCTTGATTGCACGTCTTATAGAAATACTGGCGAAAGTCGACACACTTATATATGGTGTGTATTTTGTGTATTTATATGATAAAACGAGAAAACAGTAAAAATTTAAGTCGTTCAACCTTTTTTATTTAATAGAAGGCATATAAGGTAAATTAATGCCTAGAGAGATTTGATACTGAGCTCTTTAGCGGGTTGGGATTCCTCCGGTGATGTTTGGTCCAGTAATGTTCAATAGGGCGTGTCCTCCATACTAATCAATGGACAAGATTTCTTAGCAAAAAAGCTAATTTAAGCATGGTTTCTCCTCTCTCCTGCTTTGGGTCTATATTGGGAAAAATTAAATTTACATATAAAGATGACGTATCAAGACATATAGACTAGTCAAAGAGTTATAACTGGTAAAGATACACGAATAGCAATAGATACGAGTAAGGGCAAAGAAAGAGGCACATGCAGTTATTCAAATTCAAAAGACTCATCACACGTACCTATTTAAGCCACTTAGATCCGAAAATCAAGAAAAATAATCTGACAATATATGAGAGTGCATATACAATATTTAATGAGCATTAAATGCTGAATACGTTAAAGAATCTGTATTAAATATAATGATTATGTAACGCAGCATTCAATGTTTTTAATTACTCATAATAGTCTGATTATGATATAGGCAAAATGCATATCTCCAAGGTACCTATAAAAGGGAGATAGCTGATCAATTGTGGGAACACGAAACATTATCTGAATATACTTTGGTTTACTTGTTTCTATCTTTGTTATATTCTTGCTATCCAAATTGCTTTCTTTTACACATTTTTTCAATTATCAGTGACCCGCATTCTTTTAAGTTATAGCTTTAATCGAAATTCTATGTTTTTGGTTAAACAAATTGGTTCCATTACTAGAAATCTGATAATTTATTCTCTTTTATCTTAACTTCTCCTGTTGCATTAACCATGTCGACTAACAATGACAACATTCGAGGAAACCAAGAGAACCAACAGCACCAGGCAAATCCACGGAATATTAACACTTCGGTCCCTTTACCACGAGGCTCTCCACGGCGATCTCGTGAGGTTCTCCTGATGGATCTCATACAAATGAACATGCTAAATTTGAAAATACTGACGCTATCGATGAAGCTTTGCAAATATTAATTGCTACACAAGTCAATAAGGCTCTTGAAGCATTTGTGAACCAGTTACCAGCTGCAACACCCACTCCAAATAATAACACTTTGGAGAACCTTCGTTCTGGGCTAGTTAACTCAGGCAGTGGTGGAACTCCTAGTGAATCACAGGAGAGAGAGCCAGGTAATGTAATTAATTCTGGTTTATAAAATTTAGTACAAACATTGCAGAAACAGCTGAAGGAGCAAAGTGAACGCATAGAATAAATACCTTGGGTGCCACTTATGAACAAAGGGGTAATATATGGATAAATATTCATAACAACTCTGGAAGCCAAGTGCTGCTCCCCTCAAAATTCTAAAGAAATTCGAAATTCCTGACATTCCAAAATACGATGGAACAACAGACCCACGGGACCACGTGACTGTATTCACAACAAGCATAAAAGGCAATGATTTGACTAAGTAGGAGATTGGATCAGTATTAGTAAAAAAAATTGGTGAAACACTCACCAAGGGATCCTTAACATGGTATTCCCTTTTACCCAAAAATTCATTAATTCTTTTGCTGAGCGTGGAGATTCTTTCATCAATACACACTCAGGAGCTCAAAAAGTAGAAAAAAGAATGGAAGATATTTTCAAGATCAAGCAAGGGGACTCAAAATTGCTTAGGGAATTCGTGGATAGATTCCAACGTGAAAGAATGACATTACCGCGTGTACCTGATAATTAGGAAACTATAGTTTTCACGAGCAATTTGAATAAAAAGAGCTCAGAAGCTACGAGGTGACTCAAGGAAATACTTCGTGAATTCCCAGTCACAACGTGGAATGACGTTTGCAACAAGTATAGCACGAAGCTGAGGATATAAGAAGATACTGTTCCACGGTTAACACAAAAGAAGAAAAGGTAAGTCGAGACGCACGGAGACCGAAAAAAGATCCTGTAAAAAATAGGTACGATCCATACATGGGACCTGCGTGAAGAGACTCACAGTCAAAGCAGGACAATCAAAGGTATGATCATAGATCAATGAATAGAGAATCAAGTTCTTCATCAAGATTAGGAACGATGAAAATAACTATGAGTCACGAGATGATGATAGAAATTTGAAAGCGAGATTTGGTGGTTATGATTTCAATGTGAGAATCATGGGAGATAAGGTACGATGGCCAAAATAGATGAGATCAAATCCAGACAGACGCAATCCTGATCATTGTTGCGAGTTTCATAATGACCGTGGGCATAAAACAACAGACTGCAGGATTTAACAAAGAAGTTGATCATCTACTAAAACAAGGATATCTCACTTAGTTGTTCAGTGAGAAAGGTAAGCAAGCTTATATGAAAAACAGGAAGGAGCCCCTAAAACTACCTTCTCCGAAAAGAACTGTCAATGTTATAAGTGGGGGTGAGGAAATCAATGGCGTATCATATATTGCAGCTAACAAAATTTCCAAAATTACAATTACCCAAGGGAAATGGGTGCGGCATGTCTTAGAGGAAGACATCATTACATTAAATGATGATGATGATGCTGATGCAGATGGCGTGTTAACTCCTCATAATGCCACACTAGTAATATATCTAATTGTATATGACACTAATGTAAAACAAGTTTTGATTGATCCAAGTAGTTCTGTGAACATCATTTAGCTAAGAGTATTACGTGAGATGCAAGCTGAAGATAGAATAATACTAGAGGAATATACTCTATCTGGATTTGATAATTCGAGTGTTGTGACGAAAGGATAGGTAACCTTTACCACATTCACATAAGGAGTCATCAAAGATATAAAGTTTTAGGTGATAGATATGGAGATGGATTACAACATGATCCTTGGGAGACCATGGATCCACAAAATGGATGTTGTTCCTTCCACCTTGCATAAAGTTATAAAATTTCCATCACCATAGGGAATATTTCAAATTCGTGGAGATCAACATACATCTAGGAGCATCAACTCCGTAGCAGATACAAGTACAAAAAATGAAGGAGAATAGCAATCACAGAAGACAGTTGAGGGTGCCACAACACAAACCTCAACTGAACAAGGACAAATAGATATGGATTCAAGGCTTGATACCATTCAAGAACCAGAAGAGAATGAAAACATCAAAACAACAATTGAGGAGTTGGAACATGTTGTGTTATTTACTCAATGGCCTAATAAGAAAGTCTACGTAGGGGCCAATCTTAGCCAAGTCATGAGAGATAAATTAATTGAATTTTTGAAAACTAACGTGGACTGCATTGCTTGGTCCCATTCTGACATGACAGGAATATCACCAGAGGTGATGACTCATAAATTAAATGAGGACACATCATACCCTCCTGTCAAACAAAAGAAAATAAAGCAAGGAACCTTCAAGAATCAGGTGATTCAAGAAGATGTTCAAAAATTGCTAAAGATTGGATCCATTCGCGAGGTAAAGTATCCTAACTTGTTAGCTAATATTGTTGTAGTTCCAAAGAATAATGGTAAGTGGTGGGTTTGTGTAGAATAAACAGATATTAATAATGCTCCTCCTAAAGATTCATTTCCACTGCCATATATAGATCAACTGATTGACGCAACAGCAAGACATGAACTATTAAGTTTTTTAGATGCATATTCAGGTTATAATCAGATCAAAATGGATCTGAAAGATGAAGAAAATACTTCATTTATAACAGACATGGGGACTTACTGTTATTAAGTAATGCCTTTTGGTCTAAAGAATGCTGGTGCAACATATCAGATGTTGGTTACTAAAATGTTTCAAGAACATTTGGGAAAAACTATTGAGGTATATATAGATGATATGCTTATTAAACTCAGCATTCAAATGATCACATATCACACTTGTCTAATACATTTAAAATTTTGCAAAAATTTAATATGAAGTTAAATCCCGAGATATGTGCATTTGGTATTGCATTAAGTAAGTTTTAAGGTTTTTTGTTTTAACCGTAGTATTGAAGTAAATCTCGCACATATTAAGGCCATTGAAGAAATCCTTGATATACTTTCAAGTAAAAAAGAAGTTCAGAGGTTAACAGGAAGAATTGTAGCCTTGGGAAGATTTATTTCTAAATCATCAGAAAAATGCTTTGAATTCTTCTCGGTTCTTAAAAAGCAGGATCATTTTGAGTGGAATGAGGAATGCCGGCAGGCACTCAAAAATTTGAAAATATACTTATCAAATCTATATTGCTTGCAAAACCAAAGGCTGGGGAAAGACTACTCATTTACCTTGCTGTTTCAGGAGTAGCGGTAAGTGCCGTTTTGGTCCAAGAAGACCAAGGTAAAAAATCTCCCAACTATTATGTTATTGAAAATTTGTTAGATGCGGAGACACATTATTCTCAATTAGAAAAGCTTGCACTTGCATTGATCATGTCATCTAGGAAATTAAGACCTTACTTTCAGTGTCATCCTATTGATGTAGTAACTGCTTATCCCATACGTAATATACTACATAAACATGAGTTATCAGGTCAGTTGGATAAATGGGCAATAGAATTAAGTGAGCACGAAATCACACACCAACCTAGAAATGCTATAAAATCTCAAGTGTTAGCTGACTTCGTTGTTGATTTTAGCCAAGGGATGCAATTAGAAGCAGAAAAAGAATTACACGTGTTCAGTGGAGTTAACCTATTAACTTAGACTTATACACTAACAGTTCATCTAACGTAAAGAGTGTAGGTTTAGGGACTGTTTTGGTACCACCTACGGGTGAAACCATTCGACAAGATATCAAATGTCATTCTATAACTAATAATGAGACAGAGTGTGAGGTTATGACTGCAGTTTTAGAACTGACACGAAAACTTGGCATAAATCAAATTATTATCAAGAGCGATTCACAACTCGTGGTTAATCAAATGCTGGGGACTTATACAGCTAGGGAATCAAGGATGTAATAGTATTTAGAAAAGGTACGAGTATTAATAAAGCAATTTCAAACCGGGAAGGTTATACAAATACCAAGGGATGAAAATGTTGAAGCGGACGCCCTAGCTAATCTCGCATCTGCGGCTAACATGGCAAGTGATGAAACTCCTCAAGTTATTCATTTATTCCATTCAGTTCTAGTCCATGAAAAGAATGAGGTAAATTTTAATAACTTTACTTGGGATTGGAGGAATGAGATTGTTGCTTTTTTGCAGTATGGTACCGTCCCTGATGATAAGAAAAAAGATCATGCGCTTCGAAAAAGGCTGCTCGGAGCAAGACAATCTATATCATAAAATGTTCCATGGTCCCATAGCAAGATGCCTCGGACCTTCTCAAACAGAATATATAATGAGAGAAATACACGAGGTGTATTGTGGGAATCACGCAGGAGGAAGATCATTGGTAACAACCCTAATTAGAGCAGGCTATTATTGACCTAAAATAGAAGAAGAAGTAGAATGTTTCGTGGCTAAATGCGATAAATGCCAAACGTACGGTAACAATATACACAGACCTGCAACATTAATACATCCAGTAATTGCACCGCGACCATTTATAAATGGGAAATGGATATCGTGGGTCCATTACCACAAGCAAAAGGACAGACAAAATTTTTGCTCGTACTTACTGATTATTTCAGTAAATGGGTATAGGCAGGAGCATTCAAATAGGCATGAGGAAAAAGTTAAAGATTTCATTTGGAGGAATATCATATGCTGATTTGGTGTTCCAAAGGAGATCGTGTGTGATAATGGCCCTCCGTTTATAGGAGCTCAAATAACAGAATTCTTTTAAAGTTGGCAGATTAAAAGGATTACATCTACACCTTATCATCTTGTGGGTAATGGTCGGACAGAATCAACAAATAAAGTTATTATCAACAATTTAAAGAAGCGATTAGAAGATTCAAAAAGAAATTGGCCAGAAGTACAACCTGGCGTTTTACGGGGATATCATACAACATCAAAAACAAGTACAGGAGAAACACCATTTTCATTGGTTTATGGTGCAGAAGCCCTAATTCCTGTTGAGATAGGATAACAAAGTACAAGGTTTACTCAGGCAACAGAAGAATGTAATAACGAGGAAATGCATTATAATCTTGTTTCCTTGAAGGAAAGAGAGAAGCTGCAGTAATAAGAATGGCAGCACAGAAGTAGGTTGTAGAACGGTATTACAATGAGAAAGCGTGCCTCAGATTCTTTAAAATTGGGGACTTCATGCCTAAAAAGGTTTTCAATCTACGAAGGCAGCTAACGCAAGTAAATTAAGTCCAATAAGGGAAAGACCCTATAAGATTCATGGTATTGCTGGTGAAGGAGCATATGAACCGGAAATGATGGATGGCAAAATACTACATTCACATTGAAATGTTGTTCATTTGAAGAGATATTACTTCTAAGGAATACCCACGGTCATGTATCTTTGTTTTCAAATTCTATTTTTTAATTGTTAAAATTTTACTAATGATTTTAGATGATAGGCAAAAAGCTAGCCCTTACTAAATGATGAGTCACGATCTGCAAGGCACGTGGAATACATTAAATCTCCCGGCCTAAAGTTACATAAATTATGATAGAAATTCAAACGGGTTAAGAAGTCTTCATCTATAATCGCACCTCCGAGTCCCGTATGTTTTTCCTTTATTAGTAAAAGGACCAAATAAGAGGAATAACCAAGTTATAGAGGCTTTATAATTCAACACTCAAACACTTGGGGGATTACATAACATACATGGGCATGTGTATAAAAAAGGTCAAAGAGCAAAGATTGAGAAAAATCGAAGATCAAGCCTGAAAAAGTCAAGTGCAAAGTAAAAGTCACGAGCTAAGGCCAAAGAAAACCGTATAGTTAGGGTAAAGACTATGTAATGAAACGAGTTATAAATAAAAACCTCGTGTTTATTATTATTTATTTTTTAAATCTGTTACAAGAAATATAGTTACAAGAAAGTTATAGATGTAATTTACATACATGTAAAGTATTATTCAAAACAAGACAAGGTTAAAATAAAAAATTTGTCAAAGTTATTTCAAAGAAACATGTGTGTTCCTATTTCTTTTATCATATGTTAAACACCATTATAAAGTTAAGACGTCTTATTCATTAAGTGTCGAATATAAAAGGGGCCCCTTTTATGAGACTCATGTTTAAGTTAGTCATGAGGTTAACAAAAGCATTTTTGGAGAGTAAAAATGCTAATTATTTTGTAAGTCCTTAAAAATAAAGGCAAGAATAAATTAAATAGAAGTTCAAGATAATAACGAGAAAACTTCTAAAATATTAAAAAGCTTAAGACTAAGTAAGAGCTTAGTCATACAACTGCAAATTGTTTATACAAATTGCCCCATGAAAGGACTGGAGACTTGCGCTTCCAAAATAAACCCTCAAATTAAACCAAGGGTTTGACCACAATTTTCCAAATAAAGCCAAAAACTAAGACATTCAAACAACTAAAATTGGTCATTGAAAAGTTGAAGGTACTAAAGCAGGTGCATCAACAACAACGAGCTCAACTTGGGCAAGTGCATCAACAGTTGCGGGTTGAATTTGACTTGCAGCAACATGCTCGACTAGGCTTGAAAGAGTTGGGATACCCGTATCAACTTCAACATTCACGGAAGCTTCGGCCACGAGAGAAGGAAAATCTTGAGTTTGCTGAACTTTCTCAATAGTTTCATTGATCTTAGCCAACTCAGACTCTAAGTTGAAATTTTCTTGGCCAGCTTTAATTAGGGTATCACGGCGTGAATTCAAAAATAACCAACTCACTTCAAAGGCAGATTCTTCCTCAAGGATCCCATAATCCCTTTCCCAGTCAGCAATCTCATTCCTTAATTTCTCATTTTTAGCCAAGGCAGTGGTGTAAGAAGTTTCAAGAGAGGCATGTGAGCTTTCTAAAGCATGCACCTTATTAGAAGAAGCTCAAAGGTCTTCCTTTGCTTGAGTTAAATTTTGCATGAGCTCCCTAGTATAAGTCTCTTTTTTACTCAAGAGAGCCTTCAACTTTCTAATTTCCTCATTAGCCTTGGATAGCTATTCTGAGAAGGAAGTTTCGAGGTGAGTTTTTTCTTTATCTACTTGGATTGAGGAAGCCTTTTCAACCGCCAGTTCTAAAGTCAAAACCCGTACCTTCTGTTCCAAGGTACTCTTGCTTTCTTCTAAAATTCCATATCAATTTACAAGTTTCGTACTATTCCTTCCAATTGAACGCCTCTAGCTGAGAATCACGTGTAATCTGCTCTGAGGAGGTGACTCTTTTCATCATCTCTGTGTTGATAAGATTTGCCTTAAAAAAGAAAGGAAATAAGAATCCCAAAGATAGAAAAACCATAAAGGAAAGAAAAAAGAGAGAGAAGGTGAATACCTTAAAAGTGGCATGCATAATATCATTCATCAACGTCTATGAACTGTGACTTTAAAGATTAGCTTTTTCGATTGGGCCAATTAAAGGCTCTAGCCATCCATCCAAAATTGGCCTGATTTCCTTAAGAGACTGTTCTCAGCAGGAACTTCAATAACCAACCTCCTCAGAGCAGCGCTCCTACTTGAAGAGCCAACTACAATATGATGAACGATTGGAGGAGGAATTGTCAAAAGAGGAGCATTAGAAGAGGTAAAAATAGTTGACGAAAGAACAGAAATAGCTGGGTTGACAAGGAAGGCAACGAAGGAGTCATAGAAACGGGTATCAAAAAAGAAGCTAAGGGTGTTTCATCTAATACGGGCCTTAAGCCTTCACTACCAAATCCATTGTTAAAAAGTTGTTCAATGGACTCATGAGTATCAATGGGATCAACGTCGTCATCAGGATTTACTACCAATGCTTCAATAGAGTCGGCAAGAGGAACGGAAAGACGAGGAAATGCATCTGCTTCATCATCAGAAATGATACGCCTTCGAGATCGTGGCTTTGTCACCAAATAGCCCCGTCTTCCCCTTCTTCAAAGTCTTCTTCTTCAACAGCTTTTCTCTTTGACGAGGAACCTAAAACTATTTCTTGAGCCCTTTCTAAAGAGATACGAATTTCTGAAGAGATGCGGGAAGCCGCAACTGCCTTGGCAGTATCTCCCCGAGTAGCGAATCCTGGTAAAAAAAGGGATTCGAATAAGTAAAACTCCCGGAGAGCGAATCCTAGTAAAAAAGGGATTCTAATAAGTAAAAAAATATATGAAAAATGAAATCATACAAAAATTCTTACCATGAGTTTTCACTTTCCAACCAAAATTGTTAGAAAGTGTCTTTCATGACCTGCTATCTATTGGTGCGGTCTTCACTAACTTGTCTACCCAATCAGAGAAATTGAGAACATCATTAACAACTCCCATGGTTGCTAAAAAACAAAATTAGAAAAGTTGACAAACTTGAAGAAAAGAGGCATGAGAAAGTTAAAAGGACTTACATGCAAAATTTCACTTCTTAGGGAAGGGAACATTATCTTCATTTACTGAACCAAAAGTAGGGGCTGTAGCAAGCCCGGCATACCAGCCACGGCCTTTGTCATCCTCGAGGCTCACCAAAACTCTCTTGCTCCTGGCTACTAGTGTAAAAATACCATTGCAAAAAAGTCTAGGAGAGTAAAGGTGAATCAAATGAAGGAAAGTAAAAGGAACACCGACCGAATTGGACAAATGCGTCAAACATGCAACAACCCTCCATATAATTGGGCCAATTTTACCCATACAAACATCAAAGAAATGACATAACTCAAGAATGACCGGGTCAATAGCTGGTTTGAATCATAATGTGAAAGGGTATGTATAAACAAAAGAAAACCCTGTTAAGTACGAGGTGATTCTTTGATTTGGATTTGAGATGGTAATAGGAAAATCATTACTCTAATGGCAGCCTCTACGAACTACAAAAGTTAAAACTTCTATAATCTGAGTAGGATAGATGTCAGCATGATCTAAACTAGAGACTTTATTCCTAAGAGATTCTCTGTCATGATAAAAAGATAGTTCCATAGGAACTGTTTCTTCTACCGTGGGTTCACGAAGAGGCTCAGAAGGTTCTTTACCTCTTGAAGAAGACATTTATGAAAGCGAACCCCTAGTTCTAGAAGAAGGGTCAGAACTAGATGAAGGCTTAGAAGAACTACCATGAGCAGATCCTAAATTACGAAGTCTACTGCCCCTTTTGCTCCTGATGGGGGCATTAGGAAAGGTATCAACTATGCGAACTCTCCTAAGGTTAGGGTTTGATAAAGACAAAATGAAGAAGGGAGATATGATGAAGAAGTAAACATGAATTCGAGAAATTAAATATTCGATAAACATTATGTCGTAAAGACAAAGAAAGAAGTTATATTTATATTGATAAGCAACCGCCGAAGGAAAAAGCGTAATGCTGGAAGTACCATAATAATAATAAATAACGCTTCGTGAATAGTGGAGCTGTAAAAAGCCTTGAAAAGGGATGCAAAACTACAGAGTTAATGAAAAGGCAACACGTGTGAAGAGCATTAAATGGAAGTGACAATTGAAGCATCAATTTGGTCATAGAATTAACGGTGACAAAAATTCTCGTTTTAATGAAATCCACTTCCCAAATATTTAACTAATGAATAAATGTCAAGTGGGGGGACTATCTGTATTGGGAGATATTAAGTTTACATATAAAGATGACGTGTCAAGACACGTATACTGGTGAAAGAGTTACAACTGGCAAAGAGGCACGAGTAGCAACAGATACGAGCAAGGGCAAAGAAAGAGGCACAAGCAGTTATTCAAACTCAAAAGACTCATCACCCGTACCTATTTAAGCCACTTAGATCCGAGAATCAAGAAAAATGAATCTGACAATATATGAGTGCATATACAATATTTAATGAGCATTAAATGCTGAATAAGTTATAGAATCTGTATTAAATATAATAATTATGTAACGTAGCATTCAACGTCTTTAATTACTCATAATAGCCTTATTATAATATAGGCAAAACGCATATCTCCAAGGTACCTATAAAAGGGAGATATCTGATCAATTGTGGGGATACGAAACACTATTTGAATATACTTTAGTTTACTTGTTTCTCTCTTGATTATATTCTTACTATCCAGATTGCTTTCTTTTACATATTATTTCGATTATTAGTAACCCAGTTCTTCTAAATTATAGCTTTAATCGAAATCTTCATGCTAATGAATAACGAATGGTTCTTTTCTGGATCTGTTCACGTCCATTTTAGCATCGGTAAAGAGGAGGTAAAATCACCTAAGGCTGTTTTCTTTCTGGGATGCTCGGATTGAGTTTAGCGACGTTGGAAGACATTTTAATTCTCTCTTACGCATAGCCGCATAACAAATTCATGTGAAATGTCATTTTTCATCTCACCAATACCTTTTCGAAAAGAAAACAATTTAGGATCTCGAACACATCAATAGAAGTCTTCGATATGGCAAGGAATTGTGGTGTACCCTTTTGATAAAAAAATTGATTGAAAATAAAAGAAATACGTACTAATCATAGAAAGCAAAGAAGGAAAAAAAAAAGAGACAGAAAGAATAGCTTGAAAAGGGTTAAAGAAGAACAATAGAAGAGAAATAGAACCATGGTTACATTAGCTTTTTAGCTAATGAGATCTTGACCATTGATTAATATGTAGGACACGTGTGACAAAATCAACACCCTATTGAACAATATTGGACCAAACATCACTGGAAGGGATCTCGATCCCTCTTTAGTTGTGTATGCTCCTCTCCTGCTATAGCTGGATTTTTTCCCTTCTTTTTTTATGCCATGTTATTGGGACATACTATTTTATGATCAAAATTATCGAAGTGATTATATTCTTGTTAATATTATCAATATGTACTTAAATTAAGTTCACCATGAGTTGTAGTAGCTTTCTGTACTTACGAAGCAAAATTGTTGATAAATTTAGGAAAAAAGTTATCTTAAAATATCGTTATAATTAATCGATGATAAATAGAATATTTACAGTAGTTAAGGACATTTAAATTAAAGTACATGTTATTTTATTTTAAAAAATAATACAATATATAACCACATCAAATAGTACAATTTATTTAAATATTGTATTTATTGAATAATGCTATAAAACATAATACACTGTAAAAATATTATTGTGATACTTTCAAAATAAATCATTCCAAATGTCATAACTTAAATCAAATGTCAATATACATGAATACATTATGAAACAATATGGAACGACAACACAAACATAGTGTAAATTCTGAGTAACAGACTACTAACTCATCCATTGTTGGTGGGACTGTCATCAAATGAAGTGAGTTCATGGAGAGGCGAGGCAACTAGAGACTTGGCCATGATTTGACTACTTTGGTTTGATAGAACTGATGTCGATGCTTTTCTTGCATGTACAATATTTTCATTTGTCTTGATAATAAGGAGGAACATCAGATGGTACAAGATCAATGTACCTACCAGAATGGCAAGGTCTACCCACTTTGAGTATGCCATTTCTACTTGCCATCTTTCTCTCAAAATGTCTTCTCCAATCATTGTCTGGTTCTTTCCGAATTGATCATCTGTAAACTTTAACCCTTCAAATTCATTCTTAAACATACCTTGGTTAGCATACTTGTGGAAGGACACGTAGTACAATGGGTACTTCCAAATTGGATTAGGCAACTCACTAGGTAATTGAAAATAACCCGCACTTAATATTTGTAATCCTTGTATTGCTGCTCCAATTACGATGCCCATGAGGAAATTAGGCACGATAGCTGCAACATTCATCATTAGGCTCTCGACTATCATTATACTGGTAAAGAGGACCAAGGCAAAATAGATGAAATGCCCAAATCCATTCTGAAATCCAGAAAGAAAATAGGTAATGGCAGCTGGAACGAATGATATTAGTAGCACGTATGGTGTAGAAGAAAGTGTGTTGCCTATGACAAAAGTGCAACATCCATAGTGCCCATTCAAGTTTTCCCGTTGAAATACCTGAAATAGTTTTTCGAAGTAGTTAAATTAATTAGTCATTAGCATTTGTTAGTTATTGTGGATGAGAAAAGGATACCTTCATGTCCTCAACAAATGAAGGGAATCCACCAACTGTCATAAATGTCATAAATGAAACAACGAAAGTAACCATTAGGCTTCTTTCCTGCAAAATCAATTTTTCAGACGTTGTTATGATCTATAAATTGTGTGCACTAAAAAAGTACTGAAACACTTGAGAAACTAAGAAAGTTTGAAACTTTTGCTGATTCCTTATCCGTACTGTCTATATACCTCGATTGAATGATAGTTTGAGCCAAGATTATAATAGATGGAACCAAGACCTAAAGCAATGGCGACATTAGTAATGAATCTTATCCAATAGTAGCCAAGATCACGAAACATGTTCACACTTGACCTCTTTGTCAAAATAAGGCTTTGCGTAGTGAAGTTGGCATGACTTCTTTTTTCCAATATTTCACCACCCTGAAAATATATAACGGATGTTAGAGATTCCTTCTCATTGCCCTGCAAGAAATCATCCTCAATCCTTTTCATTTTGTGGGTTCTCTCTTACCTGTTGACAAATTTCTGCAACCTTATTCTGAATTTCATGATATTCGTTGGATGATTTAAATAAATTTACGAGAAGGTCTATCACTTCTTCTGTAGGTTTTCTTCCAGCTGAGCCTTGTTCAATATCCTTTTTAATAGAAAGCATGATATTTAATAAAAGGCAAACTTTGGTCTTTCTTCGAAGAAGGAAAGAGTATTTACCTCATCAAAGTCCTTGTTTACTGTTTTAAGAAAATGATCTGATGGATTCTGAAGGCGTGGGCAAGGGAAACCATTTCTCGCGAAGAACTATCATAATAAATTTTTTTTTAATAAACATATAAACTGATCAAATCATTACATATATATAATTGTATTATGTGTTCGTTACTTGACTATTTAATAAACCAAATTCATATGCTTACCTGAATCGCTGCACTAGCAGGTCCAAAATACACTGTTTTTCCTGATGACAAAAGGCATAGACTGTGGAAGAGGTTGAAAACTTCTGCACTAGGTTGATGAATAGATGCAATAATGGTTCTTCCCTCTTTTTGGCGTGAAATTTCGCTCATCACATAATAAGAAGCAGCACTGTCGAGGCCGCTGGTTGGTTCATCGAGGAAGAGAAGTTTTGGTCGCGTTCGAATCTCCATACAAATACTAAGTCTCCTCTTTTCTCCTCCGCTAATTCCTTTAGTGCCCCTTCGTCCAATTCTTGTGTTCATTGCATCTTGCAGCCCCATCTCCTTTATAGTCTGCTCCGCTATTTGAATTTTCTTTGATTTTGTCACAGAATCTGGCAGTTGGAGTTGGGCAGAGTAGTAAACAGCCTCTTTAACAGTTAGTGTTGCTAGCAGAGTTTCATCTTGAGTCAGGTATGCCTGATTTTATAGGGATAGAACACATTACCATGCATGCTAATAAAAATATAATACATTACTAAGGGAGAAGTAAAAAAGATGTTACTGCAAAAAAGGAAAACAAAATAAGTAGTGTTGCAGGCCAAACGGCAGTCAGGTGAAGATTCTCTTACAGATGTTCCATAAGAAAGTTTCTGTTTGTGACCATTGATCAGAATATCTCCGCTCTGCCTCGTGCTGAAGTCCAGTCGCCCTAAGAACACAAGTGAGTCATACTTCGAAATAAAACTATCTCATGTGCATTATTTAACAAACTATCCCCTATTGGCCTTTGCTGTTATTTTTGGCCCCATTAAAGATATTATATGCATCGTATGCTAAGAGATATACTAATAATATTTGCTCCTACTAGCTAATGCGTCGAGTAATGTAGATTTGCCACAGCCAGAAGGACCCATGACGGCCAAGAGCTCACTAGGACGAGCATAACCAGTGAGACCTTGAAGTATGGCTTTTCTGCCACTTTTACTAGTAGTGGAGACAGTAACCCATAAGTCATTCCAAGTTAAGGAAACGCCTCTAGTTTTTGATCTCATTTGCCCCTTCATAGTATTCAATTCTACTTCCTGCCTTCCAATTCTAGTTTCATACTCAATAGGGGGCATTTCCAAATTTACAGAATCCATAGTTGCATGCCCAGAAAAAGGAACGGAAAGCTAATAGTAGTTTTGCGTTCTTATTCTTGCAAAACGCGTGGGGTATTTAAGGAGGTTGTAGTGTGAGACACTAGTTTAACTTTTCAGCTGCTGGGCAGCTGTGGCATTAATTAGATGCGTCAAAAAAATCCAGTTATAACACGTTTTTGTTTCTCTTTGTAAGTTTCAGCTTTTAATCTCCAGTTTCGTTCTTCTAATCCTCACCCCCCCCCCCCCCCAAAAAACTCTCAAGCCTTCCTCTGACTTAGTCAACTCCCATTTTTCTTCTTCTCTTTGTCACCCTAGCAATTTGACTATGCACGTATATCTAGCTCAATTATTAATCACTAGCAATTTTCAAGTATGTGGTTACAATCAGCGTAGATGCCACTTTGTTTTACATAATTTGAGCAATAACTAGGTACATGTGTTTAAGCAAAGTTAGAACGAAGCCGCTTTCTTTATAAGATTCTTGTAAGAGCTAACGTATGTGGTAAACTGGTAAAGTTAGCAAAATTGTACTCTTATACGTGTTTAAAATCGATCCGAAATGAAAACCGATCCAAACCGAAGCTTAACAGTTTACTGGTAACGGCTTAACGGCTTAACGGACGGGGAAGGGATTGAATTTTTTTTATTAACGGCTTATCGATTTGGGGATGGATTATTCAATTTTCTTAACGGCTAATCCGTTAACCCGTTAAGAATATAAATATATATATTATATATATATATATAAAATTTATTTTTATTTATATATATTAGATATAAAAAAACTAAAACCCTTGAAAATGATTAACAAAAGTTTATTTCTACTTCTAAGCATTTTTATTCTCGGGATCTAGAAATGTTTTGGTTCTATTTTTAATTTATTTTTGGTTGTAATCCTCCTGTTTGGCAATATGCCGGAGATGGTAAAGCTAATTTCCTAATCATAGAAATCAAATTGAGTGGCTCTGGCAAAGAAAATTGAATGCATCATATTGCCTCTAAAATATTATTTTTTATGGCAATTCATTATTTCTAAGACGAGGAGAATAAGAGATATTTAGTGAACATGTATGTTAGGCCGATAAACCACCCATTAACCGCCCTATAAGAGCTAACCCGATACCAATCCGCCCGATATCTTATCGGGTGGCTAACGGATTAATACAAAAGTCGATAACCGTTAAGCCAAACCGTTAAGAGTAAAAAGCCGCCCAATCCGCTCGATAAGCACCCTACTTATACAGGTGTCATATTAATTATCACCATCCATCACCACCATCATCAATCATAATCTACCATCACTATCAATCACCACTAGCTTCTACCCTGAACCACCACTATCAACCAAAACTACCACCAACCACTCACTTTAGTTGGTATTCACAATTGTATAGTAAAATCTATTTATATTAAATGATCGCATGAGAAAGTGATACGTGGATCCGAAGACAGAAGATATTTGAATCCGAAGGCAATGATCCTGTCAGTTGTTACTGGAGAGAATAATACCCATAAAGATGAAATAAATACCTATTGATACCCAATTTTTCAAACATATTTTTTATACATATATATATACTTTCAAAATAGTACATATATAGTCATAAGAATGCATAAGCATTTTTGTAAATTTTCTATAATTTTAAAAGCTTCAAATCAATTTATTTCTTCTCTTTTATTTATAAAATATTTAATAATTATCCTTCATATTACTTTTATGGTAATTTAACCATTTTAATTCATTATTTATGCCAAAATAGTGTTTAGATATTTTCAGTACATTTTTTGTAATTATAGTTACCTTTTTAGGCTAAATTGCCTATCTCTATAATAGTAGACCATATGATGTATAATAACATTATTAATGTATAAAATGGCCTTTTACATTTTTCAAATGTTAGATAACTATTTAAAGTATTTTAGTACACAAAGATATTTTTGCACTCATTGATTATTTTTGATAAATTATTTAGTTATTAAAAGTCTATTTAAAATCTGGCCCTATTTTATTTCAAGTTTGATCTTAAATTAACCCGATACTCAGCCTAATTTTTTTACCTAAACCTACCCAGCCCACAACCTAACGCCTAACCTGGCCCCAATCACACTCAATCACAGCAGTTGATCATATAGATCAACGACCACAATTAATTCATTCCTTTTTAGTTCCAAAAAAACCCCCGAAACCCTTTTATTTCTCACCATCTGCCGCCTTGAAATTCATCTCCTCTCCAAAAGCTCACAAGCCCTAACCGTCATCTATCCACATCACCGGTCATCTGCTATCTTTCGTGGTGTTTCCCTACCACCTCCAGGCCTCTAATAGCCCCCCTCACGCTGGTATTGCCATCTTCAGGGATCTTAAGGGACTAAGGCTAGTTTTCTTGTATCTATGGCCGTTTCTCGCCTTTTCCAGGCTGTCCTAGTTTGATTTCGAGTGAGATATTCCTATATCTATAGGTTTCTGGGTTTGCTTCTTCATCTCTGTAATTGTCCTTCTCAAAACCCTAATTTATTTCTTCTGAACTTCTTAGATCTGTATAGATTTGATACTGTTTGGACCTATTTCATATGAGTTCTACAATAACCTTTTGATTCTTTACAAGAATCATCTAATTCTCGAATGATTTTTCATCTTTTCTAAACTTGGGTTTCTAGAAATTTCTTTTTCAAAAACATTTGATGATTTGGATGTTTAATCTTCTTTTTCCTATATGTTTTAACCAATTTCATTAGGTTTTGCTCTAACTTCAACTTGTTTAAACTAAAAGGCCTATTTTTGTGACTCTTTTGTTTGATTTGTGAGTTACTTATGTACTGTCTTTGTTCTTGCATTGGTTCTTGTGATTTCACTTTAGCCATTTCGATGTCTCGTGATTCTCTTAACCTAATATGCCTATACTAAGTGCTTGGTTCAACTTTTCTACCGATTCTATATATTTATGTTCATTCTGATTATTCATGTTGAGACTTATATCTTTCTCCTTAAGTTAGTGTCGTTTTCTTGATTTACTAATTTGAATTGTTAACGTTATCTGTCGAATTTTGACTATTCATTTCTTACATTATTTTGTGTGCAAAACTTTCTGACTCTTTACGTGATTTTCTCTTTGATTGAACCGTTAACTATTCTAAAGTTCTTATATCCTGGTTTTATTTAAATTCTTTTCCTCAACGAAACTTTTTATTCTTACCTCTCTACTTAATTTGATTGAACTTCTTGCCTTAATTAGTTTTTCCTTGTCTTATTTGTTATTTTGTTGATTCTTACTGATTGTTTCCTTAATTGAAACTCCTGTTCATTCACCCCTAGTTACCTACTTTGTACTTAAGTCGTACTATTTTCTTCCTTGAATACATGTCATGCTTTACTGTTGATTGCTTATCCCTTGATTAAAGGGAAGACTTGCTGATTTTTATGTGATTGATTCATGAGTTTCCTTAATTGGTAATTAATTGATCCCTTAACTTATTTTGTTTGAATTTTGATTACTATATAAACTCCCTCCTATTCTCACTTCTAACACGGACAATAGTTGAGAAACTATCACTTTACACTCTAAAAGGCTCTCTCTCTGCCCTCTTTGCTATCTTGATCCCTGTTATTCTAGCCGGCTGCAAGCCAAGGCTGGGAATTGCACGATACCTTGCTTATATCTTGTGTTTTATTTCTTCAACTAGGTATGCTTCTGATTAATGTTTTAAGAATCAAATCCTATATTTTTACTTACTGCTTTAGTTCATGTGGTTTGATGCCCATTCTTGCTTCTGTTTACTGGTTAACTAGCACGACAAATACTACCTACTCAAATTTGTGATTAGCATGTTTCCACAATGCTTGCCTTTTCGATGTCTTGTTTAACATATCTACATATGTAACTTAAGCATGTTTGGACTAACAACTGTCTAAGAAAACTCTGCTTCATATAATTAGCATGCCTTCATTGTTAATACTTGCCCATCATGCTCATTTAAGTCCTTGCCTGTTCTGTTTCACTCATACTAAGTCAGTCAATCTCCTTAAAATGATTCTTGCTGTGTGGTTTAGATGTCTTCAACAAAGTTCTATTGTGATCTTTGCTACATCTGAAGAACCCCCTCAAAATTGTCTATGTCCTGTAGTTTGAATGCTTCATTAAGGTGTACTCTCTATGTTCCCAACCCCTATCCCCTTATGTGAAAGTTGTTCCTAAAACTTATTATATGACTTGAATTCTGATTACAAATGGTTTCCTTCACACTTTCCTCTCAAATTGTTTTATCACCAATGTTTTTTGGAAGTTCTTTTCAATCCTAAGACCTTTCGATTAAACTCTTTCAAACTATTATGAACGTTCACTTGCTCTTAGAATACTAGGTTCTGCCCATCTTATATGTGTATTGCCTTTAGAACCTTGAAATTTCTCTAAACTCTGGCCTGACAAAGCTGGAATTTCCACACTGTGCCTAAGTTAGTTATTATTTGAGAGAGGTCTAGGTATGAGCACTTTTCGGGATCTTTGAGGTCCTTAGGTAACCCTGACATACCTAGACATGAAAGTGGTTATGGAACTTTGGCGTTTGAGACTACTGGAGGCTTTCAAATCATTCAGGCCTACTTCAGGCTCCCTATAGATTAATTTCTATTTTATTTATGTAATTTTTTATTTCAATTCATTGGTTTGTAGTAATTATTGTAAACAAACAATGGGGTGATTAGTTAAAAAGGGCGCGTAGTTATGTATTGCAGGTAAATTTTAGTAGATACCATGCTTAAGGGGTCCATGTTGATTCAAATGTATTGTTAGATAACAGGCCTATAGGATCTATTTTAAAATGAGTTCTATTTAATTTGCTTCCATACAATTAGAAGCCATGTCTATAGGATCTATTTTAAAGTGAGTTCAATTTGCTTTACTTCCACACAATTAAAAGCCATTCCTATAAGATCTAAATCACTTTCTAATAACTAGATACCATACCTATGGGAGTTAAAATTAGTTCTAATAGAAATCAAGCCTGTAGGGATTTCACTTTGGTCAAATGTATTCTGCTTGCTTTGCATTATATTCAAAGAAAAATCATGGATATAGTTAGACCTAAAATCAGTTCAACTCTAATATCCTAGTGGTAAGTTCTGATTCGGTTTAAGTAAATAGCCTACTCTTTTGTGTTAATTAATATTGCTAGAAAACATGTCTATAGGATCTCAAGTTGTCCGTTTAAAACTGTTTTACTACATTCCTTGTTAGTAATAGATACCATGCTCATAGCACATCACTGTTATACGCCTAGGCAAGCCTATAAGGCGATTAAAACTTTCTAAACTATAAAACAATCTTTTGTTGTTTGAGGCTGCTCCCATTCAACATGTCTAAAATCAGTAAGCAATCTAAATAGGTCTTTGACACTTTGGTCCTAATTCAATATCATATACTCTCTTCTCACCTAGATACCATGTTCTAAGGTTTTTCATCTTAAATACACGAAACAATTATTTGAGACGTGAACTTATTTGTTCTGCTTGTGGAGGTAAAATGTGAGCCTTTAGTTATCCCCCATTCAAATGCAGTCCTAATTACTTTGGTTGATGCTTAGAATTTTCTTCTTTAAATACCTTAGAGTGGTCTAGAACTACCTAAATTAGAGGTCCTATATACCTCCAAGGCCACGAGGAATTGATGGGTTGTACACGCATAGGATGCTTTGGAGGTTTGTAGAACGATTTAGGCTATGACCAAAGGGAGGGAATTGGGTTGTAAGGATATGATGACTATGCTAATATCACGTGTAGCCCCTCATTTAGGAGTGATCACCGGGCATTGTTTAGGTATGATCATGTAGGATAACCAACCTAGAACCCCTCTTTTCTAGTTCCTTTTTTTTTTAATTAGTTTTCTTTTTCTTTACATATGTACGAGTTATTCAAATTTCTCTCTTGTTCCATTACTTGAATCATACATGTGTTTAGAATGTCAAAGCATGACTTTACTTGTAAATACGTGTTAAAGCTATTTATTTGTTAAAAGGGATTGATTCACATACTTTAAGTTCGGCCGACCCATCATTGTAGACCGCAAGGGGTGCCTAATACCTTTTCCTCAAGGTTATTTCGAGCCCTTACCCTAAATCTTTGGTAATGCAAATTTGTATAAGAGTTAATCTCTCTAGGTGCCCTAACGCACCATAATCCATTAGGTGGAAACTCTTCAAATACCCAAATCCCAAAAGGAAATAAGTTATTTCTCCCATGAATGTCAAAACATAGATTCCCTGTCAAAATGGAAAAAAGGGGGCGCAACAGTATGATGACTCTGCTGGGAATACTTTTAGGATCTTATCATAACAAACTTATCTTATTGTGAATTAGTCCAAGCATCACTTATCCTGTACACTTTCCCCTTATTTGAATTTAATTGTCTATTTTTCAAGCCTTTCTGATTATTTATTACTGATACTGACTTGTCTCCTTGTTTTCCTTTTCTATAACTGCTATTTATTTACTACATGCTATTTATTGTTGCATAATTATGCTCCACATCATATTCCACTTGTGCGTATTAGATCCTATAGCAATGGTTGATGAGTGGTTGCGCTCTTCCTATTTAGTACCCTTAAATTTAGAAAGGCTTATTTATGGTAAAACTAGTCGATCAGCGGTGCAGTTGACGGTTCCGTGCCTTTCTCCCTCAAGTTTTCCACTCGAGGGTACTGGTCTATACCCCCATAGTAACATTACTCGGATTGAAATTGTGCATGCATCATGGTCAAACCTAGTCGGATTAATATGTTATCCATATAATGATCCTTTAAGACAAGCCTTATCCAAAAGTTCACCGGAGTTTCCATAATCCCAATGGATACAACCACGTTCTATGCATTAATTTGGAGACTTAAATGCCAATATGCTAATCATGAATGTATAAGTAGTCTAGTTTGGAGGGGTAGAAGGGCCTAACCTTTCAGTTCTGAAGAAAATGAGACACGAGGTCCCCATATTTTGTATGGTTAGAACCATTCCACCATTGCTACTATATTGGTGAGAAGACCTTTCCTCAAGTGACAAGAAACACGTAAGAAAGCACTTAGGCAACTTGGCTTCTCTACTAGATATTCAACCAAATAACAGGTTAATCGAGGCTACCACTTTATTCTGGGATAGTGAAAGGGCTGTGTTCCACTTCGACAATATAGAGATGACTCCGCTCTTATAAGAAACCGCGGGACTTGCAGGATTGACATGGGATAGCCCAGGGTTGTTGGTACCGGAGAACCATACTGGTAAAGGGTTCCTAAAGCTGATTGGGTTGAAGAAAAATGCTGACTTGGAGTGCTTAACAAAATCTTATGTACCTTTTGAATACTTGTGTGAGGGGTATGGCCATTGAAGTCCTTTCGCATATTCCATGATGAGCTTTCTATCACTTCTCTGGGATATATTCGCCGCAGAGTGTTCGTGTTCATTGTGTGTTTCTTGGGACTGATAGTATTCCTAATGAAAAGGGAAAGAATCCATACTAGGTTGGCCATGTTTGCCAAGACTTTAATGGAAGGGATCAATGGGAAAACATACATTATATCCCCCATGATCATACCTAACACCTACAGGGTTCTGGAGCCTTGTCAAAGAGGGATCAAACATTTCGAGGGTTGTAACATCTTGCTACAGTTGTGGTTATTAGAACATCTTCAAAAGGGTCACTATCTCTAAGAATTTCTGCGAAGGGCTTGGAACAATCATATTGCTTCCATCCACCCAAGCGGATGACTTACATTCTGGACATCTTTGCTCAGGCAGAAAGTTCCTAAGAATGGGTAGAGTTCTTCAACAATTTGACTGAGGAGCAGGTGCAATGGATGTTTGAATTGTTCCTAACTGATGAATTCATCATCAAATCTAGGGGTGCTCTATACTTGGTGGTGATTAGATTGAGAGGGATATACCATTATATCCCTATCCGAGTTATGTGAAAAGCATGCAAGAAACAGGTTGTACCCTAGATCGCCAAAATGAGCCATTTTAGACCAGACTTTAAGGATGATGATGTCCCTTACAAAGTGGACATGTGGCAGTACAAGATTAATGGGGAAAATAACACCATTGAGCTAGACATGTATAATATGGGGCATGAGCCTCTCTACCCTGCATGATTAGAGGACAATATGAAAGGGATGGTGAGGCTAGGAACCGGTCGAGAGAGTAGGATCATAGACAATGAAATTAAAGCTCAAGTCACGTACAATAGGCTGCGAAAGAGGGTCGATGACTCTGAGAATGAGTACTGGGAAATACACGAGAGAAACATGAGATTGATTGACGAATGGAAAGAGATGGCCGTCACTTATAATTGAAAGTTGAAATATCTGGATCAAGGATTAGTGGAGCTGGAAGGAAAAGACATAAAGAGGATTGAGGATTGCCAGAATGCTGAAGGAGGTGAAGTAGGACATCTTGCCAGAGTCTACATATTGCTGGGTCTGCGCGAGCTGGGGAACCCGTACGATGGAGTCAAGAAGATCGAATCTGGGGAAGGTCCTTTTGGGACCAAGTAGGCTAGATTTATTTGCTTTCCTAAATGTAATAAGGCCAAAGGCCAATAATGACTTACTTTTCTATTATCTTAGTGTCATTTTGGGATTTGTATATTTTTATATTATGAAATGAAGCATTTACTGGCATCTAAAATTCACAAATCTATTTGTCGCAAGGTCTACCTCGGGCACAAACGAGGCTCCAAAATTAGCACAAAAATTTTCGTTCCGCAATATGTGTTTAAATGCTAAAAACATTTTGCTTAAATACTACAAATATTTCAGAATCCTTACTGACTTGTCTACTGTTTTTTCTTTATTCTTTATTCCCCTCCCATAAGGTTGGTTTAGTCGTACTAGCATCATCAACATATCACACCAGATCTAGAGGCCCTCCACCTCTCCTTCTCCAAGTAATACAAAACGCAAAGGAAAAGCAAAAATGGACAACATAAGTGGTATCCGAAAGGAAAATGTCAAGAACGCAGAAAGTTCATATAAATGGAGTACCGCAGCACCAAATGATCTAGTCCTGATATTGGAACAAAATATATTTTAATTGCAAGGAGAGCTTGAGTAGGTTCGCAACTTGGAAAAGTTTTCACTCACCCTAACTATCCCCTACATCAACCAACAAAACACAAAGAACCCAACACCACCCTAAAAAACACCAAACCAACATCTACAAAACCCTCATTATTCGCATCAACATGCAACCCCACCCCAAAATCTCAATCCCCTACCAATACCAACTCCGCCACAACATCACCATCAACCAATTTAGTATCGACCAAACACCACTTACCACATTCTCTAAAACAGACCACACCCCATTTATGATTCTCAAAACTCTACCAATGACCACCATTGTACCCAGGCACGGAGCACTCACCAAAATAACCCTATATACATGGAAACTGTGCCTCATTCTATCCAACCAATCTCCTATACCCCACAATCCTTCTAAAAAGACCTGTTCATTAAAAACAAGGCTGAAGAAGTCAAGAAGTTGACAAGTCGAGTTCAGGGTGTTGAAGGTGGAAAGGGAGTATAAGGTTTGAACTATGAAGACCTATGCATACAACCAGATGTAGAACTTCCGGAGTGATACAAACCTCCCAGCTCGAGATGTTTGATGGTACAGGTGATCCTAACGTTCATCTAAGGACCTATTGTGACAAGCTTGTCGAGGCCGGGAAAGACGAAAAGATCCGTATGAAACTTTTTATGAGGAGTCTTAATGGAGATGCGTTGTCCTAGTATATACGCCAAGATTCCAAGAAATAGTCCAGTTGGGTGAGTATGGTGTCGGATTTCATAGACCGGTTCAGATTCAATTCAGAGAATGCACATGAGGTATTCTACATCTAGAATCTTAAGAAGAAACCTACCAAGTTTTGCGAGTATGCTACTCATTTGAGGTCGGAAGCGGCCAAGGTTAGGCCAACTTTGGATGAGGAACAGAGGAACAAGTTCTTCATTAGAGCACAGGATCCGCAATATTATGAAAGATTAATAGTTATTGAAAATCATAAATTCTTTGATATCATCAAGCTTGGGGAATGAATCGAGGAAGGCATCAAAAGTGTAATGGTTACTATTTTTGAGGCATTACAGTCCACAAATAAGGCATTTCAATCATGTGGCCATATTGAAGAAAGAGATGTCGAGGCAGTGATGGTGGCTCTAGGCCCAAAATCTCCACTTACATATCAAACATCTCCACTCACATACCAAGCACCCCCCACTAACATACCGAACACCTCCACCTATATATCAACCCTTATCCCCTAGATATTCCCAGCCAGCCATTTTCTATCACACCTATAGTTACTAACTATTGTATTTCCAGCCATTATCTATCACACCTATAATTACTAACCATTGCATTGGACTTGATCCCTAGGGGATCCTTACTCCCAAAACAATGTGTTCTAATAGACTGGTGGTGTGTACTAGAATTTTCTATTGCCGGGTATGACTAATAGCTTGTCTTTTCCACTCCCCTTTCCCCCTTTAAATATTTCCTTCTATGCACTTACACTCATTCCTAGCTTCTAAGGTCTTTCCCCACCTTCTATGTGCCATGCTTTGGGACCTTGAGTTCCCTCTAATCTTGGACACTTGAGGGCTGGACCTTCTACGTTGCACTATGTCTCAATCCTGCAATGTATTTGGGTGTGAGCATACCCTGGAGTCCATTTGACGCTCGTAGGGAACTCTGATATATCCCAAAATGAGAAAGGCTTTGGATATGGATATTTGGAGTTAGTCTACTACATGATTCAGGCAGCAAACCTAAGTCAGGTTCTCCTGGGTTGTAATTTTATTTGTTTCTAATGTAGTTTCTTTATTTTATTTTTTGGACTTTAATAATTCTGTAATAAACATCTGGGGTGATTAGTGAAAACGGAAAGGTGTAACTAGGCATGAAAATGGTAGATATCATGCTCATAGGGAATTACTGCACTCCTGTATTCGTATATCCTACTTATAGCTTTGGATGTTTGCATCTACATAGATATCATGTTCATAGGATTTTCTGCATTTCTTCATCCATGTAGATATCATGTCTATAAGGAATTTTGCATTATCATATATAGATACCATGTCTATAAGGAGTTTTGCACCACATATAGATACCATGTCCATGAGGAATTTTGCATCTCATATATAGATACCACGTCTATAAGGACTACTGCATTATTCACATATAAATACCATGCTTATAAGGAATTTTGCATTATCACATATAGATACGACATCTATAAGAAATCCAAATCTTGCATAGGCATTGCCACTAGGCAAACCTGTTTATAGGATTTAAATCTAAAAAACATTCAGATATCATACACACAGGATTTCTATACACTTACTATGCTTGGAAAAAGTGTTCAAAGACAATAATGCCTAGAAAGCGTGCCTACAGGAACCATCAATCAAACCTACTGTTCATTCGCTTATAGGGCTAAAATCAGTAATGATAATGCTTAATGTCTACAGAAATTCCACTCTCTCGCCTTCCTTGTGTGACCACGTGATTTTTGCCTCACTTAAATTATTCTTATGGATTTCTTTGAATTAAGATTTTACTTTTATTATTTGATTTTTTGGATTTAATTACGTATTTTTGTCTGTATTTTGGATTTATTTGTGTGTGCATAATAATTCATAAATAAAAAATAGCATATTTGCACTTAGGACCCACATTTATATTTTTAGCTCTATTAGTTAATTAACATTACAAAAATGGAAGAAAATAAAAAAAATAGTCCTTTTGCATTTTTACTTTTTACTTTTAATTTTGATTTTTCTTTTGAATTATTAATTAGTTAGTTTTTTAAAATTAATTAGTTTAGTTTTAGATAATCAGGTATTGTTATTCAGAATTTTTGCATTCTAGGAAAAAATCAAAAACATATAGAATTTTAAAAAATAGAAAATCTGAAAAATTGAAGACCAATTTGGGGCATTTCTTTAATAAAATCCCATCCCAAACACCCCAAACCCGTCAAAATTGCCCAAACCCGGTCCATACCCACGCCATATCCCGGTCTAGCATACCCCATAACCAAAACGATCCTGTTTCACATCCTCTCGATCATTACTGTTGGATCTCATCAATCCAATGGTTCGCAACTAACAAGGTTTGGAATATATAAGTGTCCTAACATACCTAATCCCCTGCACCCAATTTCACCGTCTCTAACCCTTCAAAGACCCAAACCTAACGCCACCACCCTCCACCGAAAATTGCCTCTGTCGCCGGCAACTGTCCAAACACCGTGAAAATAACACCACCTGACCACCTTAAAGTCCCATTTCCAAATCTCAAAAAATCATCCCTCAAACATTAGCCAAATGCTTCGAATCTCCAGTTGAAAGGTTGGCACCGACGTCGTGCACGGCGCCGCCGATGCCAAACAGCTTCAAGCTAACTCCCCATGGCCATCGGACCCCCCTCAATCTAAATCCACAGGTCCCATTCCTCGAATATATGCCGAGCTTCTCGAATATCAAATCAAAAAATTCGGCCAAAAGCGCATCGCCTCCAAACCTTACCAAAATTACACTTCATAGGGTTTAGCCGTGTGTTTTCTCATGAAAACACACGATTAAACACTAGTTTGGTCAAGCACTTTCAAGTTGATTTGCCAAGGCCAAGTCTCTATTCCAGTAATCCCTTTCTCTTTCATTTTTTATTTTGTTCCTATATTTTCTTAGTATTTGCTTGTTAATTTTCTTAGATTTCTTTTGTTAAGTTTTAGTTTCTTTCCTCTAATTCAAATTTGATTCATATTTTTGATTTTTGATTTTTCGACTCATGTTTCAGTATTGTGTTTGATTGTTAGTTTGTTCTCTTAAATTCATGTTTGATTGATAATTACCCGTAGTTTGTTTAAGTCGGACTCTTAGTAATTAATTTAGGAGTAAAGTAAATTTAATACGATTTTTCAATTCTGGGTGTTGTTTGTTTATTGCCGGACATTTCTAGGCCTTATTAGTTAACCATGGTCATGTTGACCAAGTTTAAGAGGGGTTAAGGTTTGTATGGTTTGGGTTAGTAATTCAGGGGTAGTATATGCATGTTATAGTAAAAGAAACTTGCAGCAACGGAATTGGGACCCCTTAGAACCTTCTAGATTGGAGTTTTAATTCGAAATTCAAGAACTTGGTAGTATTAATTGACCAACGAGTCAGTAATTTAGGGACTAGTTAGTTAAAAATAGAGAATTAAAAGGACTAAAGGCTAAAAAATTAGAAGCTGAAGGTTGCCCTACCTAATTGCCTATAAAGGCATCAGGAACATGGCTTGCAAGTGAGATCTTAGAGAGATTTTAGAGGAAGGAGGCATAAAAATACACTTAAAAGAGACTGAAAACTAGAGGTAACCAAAAAATCTAGAAAATCACTATTCCATTGGAGTCTTAGAGAGATCTTAAGTTTCCAAGTTCTGAATTAAACTCCAGCTCATATATGGTTTAAAATGGTTTTAATTGTCTTAGAAATTCAGTAATTGAAGCTTAAGGAGTTCCTTAGACTGATTTCTGAGTTTTTATTTGGTTTATTCAAGTTGATTTTGGGTTGTTTGCTTGTGTATGTTCATCTGAAACTATTTATTGGGTTGCTTGGTGTCATTTCTGGGTTTGAAGTTGGTTCTGTCCTAATTGTTATTGGCTGCTGCTGACTCTCCTCCTTTCTCCATTTCCTTAATTTCTAGGTACACTTTGGCCTCGAATGATGTATGAAGTTTGAATCGAATGTGTGATCAAATGTGAAGAAATGGAAAGTTGTTATATATGTCTTCTTTTAAATTCTATTTTGTACTATAAGATTTATGTTAGATTTACTTGTTTTATCTAGTGTATCTTCAAATGCTTGAAACATGTCTGTTTAATCTAGGCTCCATAGAAGTGCGAAAGTCATATAGTCTGGACAGACTGTTATATGTAATAAGAGGAGTGTGAACTCATTAATGCCTATTCTAGTAGAGTTAATTCTAACTTACTATAATTGTAGTAGTATTAGCAGTATTAATTCATACCTGTCAGATATTAGACAAATTTAGTATTGCTGTAATTAGTTCTATAGGTTTAGACTCGAGATCCATGAGTTTGAAATTTGTGTATCTTATTTGGTTAATATGTTAATCACATTAATTTTGTTACGAAAGTTCAGAGATTATCATAGAAACATTAGTTTAAACAAGATCATCATACAAGCTTGAAATCTGAACTAAAATGAGCAGGTGTCTAATTTGAACGAGTTTGAATTGTCCATTTACTTATAAATTGTTAAATTTAACTTATGGTTTGAAATAAGTGTTCCAAGGTCAAAATTTTGTAAAAAATTAACACTGTTTGAGGTCTTTGAACCGGGCCTGATGTGGCCCAGTTATATAATAAGGAGCCCAATTTTACTAGCCCTTTTGAATTGGTCCACTTGTGTTGAGTGGTGGGCAAACCTGGGATTAAATCTGGAGTCCCAACTTATAGCCTGCCTTCGATTTGGGCTTATGTAGAGGCCCAACAATTGGACAGCTTCTCACAAAGCTGTCCATATTTTCCATTTTTCTGGGCTGACTTCTAAGCCCAAAAATGTTGAAGGCTCCACTTTATATGAAGGTTATTTGGTTTAAATTTGTAATACAGGTTTGAGGCCTTTAAAATTAAGTAGCAAGCTTGAATTAGGGGATCTTCAATAATGAAAATCCTCTTGTTTGCGTTTGGACTTGATCTTAAAGCCCTAGTTTTCTTGAATGCTTTTAATTGCATAATTCATATTAATTAAGTTTTTTAGAGACAATCCTTCATAGATAATAATAGTTCGTCTTTGATGACGTCCTTTTAAAAATTAATCGAGGTGTGCCACACCAAACAAAATCCACAAATTTCATTGACCTCTTTAGATATCCCTTCTAAGATGCTTAGAACCCCAGATGTGCCATTTAGAAAATTTTCATGGCCTCCCATAAAATTAATAATGCGTTAGTCACTTTTGGCACATTTTTTTTAATAATTTTACCTTCTTAAATTCGGGTGTTGATTTAGTTTGACCCAAATTTAAATCCCAAAATTTTGAATAATTTTTTTCAGATCCGAGTGCATTTCATTTGACGTGTTCCAAAAACATGTTTTAAACAATGTTCAATCTTCTTAAAAATTTAAATAAAAGTGGCAAGTAATTCTAAATTTCACTATAGGATAAACATGTTTCAAAAATCAGATATTAGGCCAATTATGATAGTTTAAGTGACTCTGCTAGAACCACTGGATCCGAGGGTGCCTAACACCTTCCCTCACGTCAACAGAATTCCTTAGTCAGAATTTCTGATTCGCAGACTCCACTTGGAAAGACGAAAATTTCCTCGATTTGGGATTCAAGATAAACAGGTGACTTGGGACACCAAAAGCCAAACATATCCCAAGTGGAAATTATGATAAATAAATAATCTCATTTCTAATAATGTCACTTATAGTGGAAAAACTCCCTTATATATATTATCCTTCCGGGGGTAGTATATAAAGGGAGGTGTGACAGCTCTGGCGACTTTGCTGGGGATACAAACCCGGAACTTCGGTTCAGGGTTTAAGAATTCAAGCTTAGAATAGCTATTATATTTGGCCCTATCTGATTCTCTTACATGCTTCATGTCTAATGTGCTAAATGCTTTACCTCTTTGATATTTGGTTGAATGTATATATAAACTGCGGCAAAACGCATCCTCTCTCCGAGTCTTATACATCATGGAGAATGGTGCACTTCGTGTGACATCTCTTCTGTTTAGAGTCTTTTCCCAATTTAGAATGAGTTTCGGACAAGCTGTTAGCCGATGGAGCTTCTGCATCCTCGGTACGCTGCCCCGCCCCCCGACTCGAGTTGTTCGCTCGGGTTAGCTAGGTCCGGAATAATAAATCCAGGTTCTAAACCTAGTATAATAAAAGCTCATGACGGATCCCTAGTAGGAACGTTTGTTTGCATCATGTGCATTTGACTTAGGGGACTCAACACAGGGGCTGGGTCCGTCTAGGATAGGTGACCTGAAATGAAAAGACCATCCTGATGCATCCTACTTGCTAGTAGTGCACTTATTTGCTTCGGGTTTGCATGTTGACCGTCTTGTAAAAAATGGGAGAGTTTAAAAGAAAATAGCAATGTTAGAGCAAATTAGAGTAACCACCTGTTTTGAAAATTCAATACTTAAAATAGTGCCGAAACTCTGCTAGATTCTTGAAATATAAAAGAAAGGAAATGTTTGTTTTGAAAATTTAAGTTTTGACAAATTTGGCCGAAGTACGCGAGTTTGATTTTCACCGGTGTAAGATACGTAGGCAACCTCCGTCGGGTCTAACATTCCTTTTTTTTTTTGCAAAACTAACCAAGAAAACAATTAGATATTTAGTCCCAAATAAATAGGGTGATGCCATTCTTGCTTAATATAAGCCGAATGTCCCCAAAAGGGCGCTGGAAGGCTATTTTTTTCAAGAACAATCACCTCGATTCATGTTCAACAGTTAGAGGGCACAACCTTAAATCTTCTACCCCGAAGTGTTAAAAGGCTGTATCTGCTAAATCAGGATTTTTGTCTCTTAAACCGATAATTTTTTTTTTTAAAAAAAAGAAACACTATTGTTTTTCTTTAGAGTAAAATAAAGTCATTGAATCACCTAATAAATATGCAGGATGAGCACGAATGAAATTAAATCCTTCATACTCTTCAATGAGATCCCCTTGAAGCTCCATATGTTGTGGGATGATTTGGGAAAAGGCAGCAAGGAAACAATGACAAGAGTTTCGGGAGGCCTCATCGGATTATTAATCATCAACCCAACACTGGACATAATTGAAGCCTTAATACCATTTTGGTACCCAACCTGCAATGTGTTATGTTTCTCTGACTTCGAGCTCACACCAACATTGGAAGAAATAGTGGTTATGTGGGTTTAAATGGAAATCTCAGAACTCGATATCCTCTGTCACAGAGATTGGTGTCCCCTAACATATTCTTACACTTGCTAAGCATTAGTCGGGATGTCCAAGACATAAATCTAGCGAAAGGGTACTGCACACTTCAATTTATGTATCTTCGATATGGTAACCCTCGAGGTTTTGAAGAAGCAAACACCGGTCTAACCCATGCTGGAAATAATGATAAGTGGGAGGTAAGGCGAAGTCTAGTTTTCATGGTAGCCTTTATGGGTGTTGTGGTCTACCCACGGAAGGACAACAATATATAGATAGGTCTGGTGGGAATGATCGATGTGGCAATCAAAAAGTCTAATATCATTGTGGTTCTTTTAATTGTGTCGGAAATCTATCGAGCCTTGATCATTTGTCAGGAAGATGGAAAATTTTTGCAAGGTTGCAATTTGTTACTCCAGCTATGGATGCAAGAACATCATTGTCATCGAGTTGGATACATGAACTATGGTTTGACCGGTGTAAACTGCATTGAAGAATTTGGAAACTAGGTAGTGGGCATCGAACTCCCTATAGGTACGGAAGCTTGGCTTGCACATTTGAGGCCCTGACTGTTGACAAAATTGAATAGGCATTTGGATGGCTGCTTGCCACTGAAGCAATATACACAACAACTGAAGCATCTCAAATCCTCTTAATGGGTGTACAGAGCATCCAACCGTATGCTCCCTACAGGATGTTGCGTCAACAATCACAAAGATCTGAGCAAGCATGCCATTGAGTTGGGGCCAAAAGTTGCATTTCCTGAAGGAAAGATTTGCCAAATGTGGAATGAATGCAGATTTCTGGAACTCAAGACCATAGTCCGAGATCGAGCTAGAGTTGAAATAGACCCCAAATATGTTGAATGGTTCAGCAAGAGATATCAAGTTCCTGAAAGACCCGCGGAAAGACCTTATGTCCAACAATTCATCGTTGAGGCCCAGCTACAATGGGACTGGCTGACTAAAGAAAATGAATACAAGGCCAAAATCAGTAAATTGGAAAGGCAAGTCATGGAGCTCCAATTTGAAAATATTGTTCAAGCTGCCACAGATGAAGGAGAAAAGAATAAACTAGCCTAGGAAAATGAGGAACTCAATGCTCAGATCAGAAAGCTGAAAAGAGCCGTGGACAACCCAGAAAGAAGTCGGGCTGATGAAAGGCTTATACGTGGGCTAAGAAAGAAAGTCCTCGAATACCAAGAAGACTTTGAAAAGTCCGAAGCCAGTTAGACAAATCTACAGGAACAGTGGACAAAGAAAGCAGAAGAGCGGGCACGGTTTGTGCAACAAATGAAAAGATACAATGAGGGGACTATCACCGTCCTCAGAAGAAAACTTATTTATCTTGAGGATGAAGTAGCCAAACAAGCTAGAGATTTTAAGTCTGATAGGGAAAATTGTTATAAGCTGATGACCCAAATGGAGAAAGACATGCAACAATTGCAAAATCAGCACCTTCTTGACTCCCAAGTGTTGGAGGCTCGAAACCAACAGATAGGGCGATTACTTCAGGAAAAGGGAAGGATCTGAGAAAGGATCATATCCATCGATGATTACATCACCATGAAATGCCAAGCATGCTAGGATATGCTTTGAACCACCTCTTTGCTGTGGTGATGATCTTCGTTCGTCAAGTAATGACTGGTTTGGAGTGACTACAAGGGGGTCTCACACATAAGCCCACGACGAGGCTGAATGATGCTCGGCGGACCCCGATAATAGATGACTTAATGTATTCTTGACTTTTCAAACATTGAGTCTGTATTTTGTTTTATTTCGAGTCTGTATTTATTTCCAAGAAACTGATTGACTTAGCATATTTGTAATAGAAGTTTTATTAATGAAATAAGATAATCTTTAAAAAATGTTCTTTATTTTGTATTTGTTTCAAAAAACTACGCTTTGTCTGATTCATGTGGGGTCGTGATACGTAGGCAATCTCCATAAGATTCGACAGTATCCTTAAAATAAAAAGAAAGAAAGTAAGTAAAAGAGGGGAATAGAAGCAAAGAGAGGGAAAATGAGAAAACCAAGAGAAAATCGTGGCAAAAGCAAAGGCAAGAAAAGAAAAGAGTGAGGGAAAAGAAAAAATGAAAATAAAAAATAAAATAATAAAATAAGGAAATAGGAAGGTACCAGAAAGAAGCCGATATGAAGCATGCGACCGTTGCAAGACATGTAGATACCCGTTTAACTGGATAGGTGCATCATACCCTAATGTGCGATCACATGTGTGCTATATGTCTCAAACTAACTGTTTGCTTCTTGTAACATTCCAGTCTAGGGTATTTATAAATAGTTGTTGGTTTTGGTGGTAACCTATCTTCATATCAATACTTCACCAGATCGAAAGGAAGCCTTAACATGTCTTTAGATATCACTCTGGCAGCAATTCCCATCACGGACGAGAGCCCAATCTCGGGCATCGTGGCATCAGAGTTAGCAACTGCAAAGGAAAACCGTCTATTGCTTTGTCGCATGATGGAGATATGGGACGCCTGGTGAAATGGAAAAGAGCCGCCTAATGCAATTCCCTGATTTCCCAAGATTTTCCCTAAAATGGGGGGAACGTCCACTACCTCAATTAGTCATCCCAGTATCCCACTAGGAAACCCAACCATCTCAGCTCATTTTGTAGGAACACCTTCTGAGGTCCGCCCCCAACTGTTCACATCCGGAACAGTCCCCAATATCTTTATTGCTCCACCATGCGCAGCTACAAAACAGCCCGTATTACCTAGGCCCCACTTTCATCCTTCAACCTTTAAATTCCAAACACTCAATCCCCAAATGGAGCCTCTTCAGTATCCTACCTATACTTATTCGCAGCCGCATCCATTTGAGTTCACAACGGGACATGAAAAGACTCTCAAAATTCCGAAACAGGAAGAAATAGCATAGAGGATGAGAAGCCTGGAGCAAAGTCTTAAAAAGATGTAGGGGCTTAGTGGACAGAAAAGTGTGTCATATACTAATTTGTGCATGATCCCTAACGTTCACTTGCCTATAGGATTCAAAACTACGAAAATTGAAAGGTACGATGGGCATGGTGATCCTATTGCCCATCTTAAGAAATACTGTAATCAATTGGGCGTAGCTGGAGGAAAAGAAGAATTGTTTATGGCTTATTTTGGTGAAAGCTTGGTAGGTATCGTCTCCGAGTGGTACATGGATCGGGATATTTCTCGGTGGCACATCTGGGACGATCTTGCAAGAGACTTTGTTTGACAGTTCTAGTATAATATCGATATTTCTCCAGATCCGAAATCGTTGGAAAATCAAAAAACGAAGCCCTCAGAAAGTTTTCGGGAGTATGCAATCAAATGGCGTGAACAAGCATCAAGGGTAAAATCTCCAATGGATGTAGTAGAAATGATCACTGTATTTCTTCAAGCATAAGAGGCTGATTATTTCCATAATATAATGTCAGCAATGGGCAAACCATTCGCGGAGGCCCTTAAAATTTGTGAGATAGTAGAGAATGGACTGAAAACAGGTAGAATTTTAAGTCAATCAACTATTAGAGCAACCTCCCAATCCATCCAAGGCGGGTCTTGAGGAGTGTCCAAAAATAAGAAGAAAGAAGAAATAGCCATGACGACCTCAGGTGCAAGGAGACACTGCGCTCCTAGACCCATGTTCTCAGACAGATCTCCTCAACATTATTACCCTCATTAAGACATGGCCTATGCTCCTCAACTGTATGCGGTCATGAATGCTACACCTTTTGTGCGACCGCAGCAACATGCCAATAGAAACCAAGCATAATTTCCAAGAAATTAGCCTCTTCCATAAAATCACTATAATCTCCGTCCTCCACTGATTAATTTTCCTCCTCATGAGACACCCAGGAGGCAAAATTTTACCCCAGTTGGTGAGTCTTACTCCAATATATTTCCAAAACTTGTCTAGATGGTCCTGTTGTAACTAGCTCCAAAAACGAGGCAAAACCTAGCATCGCCCACTTACAGAGCTGCTGTCACATGTGCCTATCATTGAGGATAAGAGGGGAACGATACAGATGATTGTTGGACCCTAAAAAGAGTGGTGGAAAACTTGATAAAGCAAGGCAAAATAGTGCTAAGGGATGAGGATGTCCCCAACGTGACTAATAATTCATTGTCAGCCCACAACAATGTGCTAGTGATTGGTATGATTTATGAAGATAAAGAATTTGATCTGGCACTAAAGTACATAATTGTCATCGTGGATGCAGAAGGAAAGCCAAAAAGCGCCCTGAAGTAGGATAAAGAGGAAAAGAAGAACAAAGTCACCAAGATAGAACCAAAAAAGAAAGTTGCACCGGAACAGAGGTTATGCCTCCCAAAGATGGGATTCCCTATGTCCCATGAGGCCGTAAAGAAAAAGAAGCAGACTTTGAGAACTCCAAAGAGGCATGAACTGAAGAAGGTAACCCAAATGTACATACCCAAAAAGGCTTATGTGGTGCATGGGACAACTAATCCACCAAGGTTAACTGAGCCCGTGGTTATTGGCCGCGCGCCACAAAAGCCCATGACAAACGCTACTGCAGTACCATGGAGTTATCATAAAACAATGGTTACGTACAAGGGCAATGAAATTTTGGGGGAGCATAAAGAAAACCCCTCTTGTTGAGAAGTACTCCAACGTGGAAGAACTAAACAATGCTGCCAGAATCCGTTTCTCTTCTAAGAGACTTGTAAGTACCAAAGAGGCAGAAGTTTTCTTCCAGAAAATCAAGAAGGCAAACTATGAAGTGGTTGATTAACTGCGAAAGTATCCTAATCAAGTGTCCTTACTGTCATTGGTGATAAAGTCTCCTGAACACAAGAAGTGTCTAATGAAGACCCTGAATGAAGTCTATGTGCCTGCTGAAACTTCGGTGGAGCAGTTAGAAAGAATAACGGAAAGATTCTTCGCAATAATTCAAATTTCGGTCAGCAAAAATGACTTTCCCAGGTAGGGGCTACTCACAACAAAGCTTTGCAGTTAACTGTCAAATACGAGGGATACTATATGAAGAGGGTCATGGTAGATGGAGGTTTAGGGGTGGACATTTGCCTACTGTCTACACTCCCCCGGATGGTAATTTGGATTGGAAAGATTTTTCCCAACAATGTCTGTGCAAGCTTTCGACAGTATCAAGAGGGACACAATTGGAGAAATGGATTTGATTCTGACCATTGGCCTGATGGACTTTGAGGTAACCTTCCAAGTGCTCGAAATGGACACATCTTACAACTACCTTCTGGGGAGGCCTTGGATCCATGAAGCAGGATATGTACCCTCTACTCTTCATCAAATGGTGAAATTTGAGCATGAAGTCAGGAGATTGGAGTCCACGGAGAGGATAACATTCAATCTATAGGGAACCATCTGTCCCATGTCTTGAAGTGAGGGAAGGCAGTGAGCACATAGTTTATCAGGCATTTGAAGTTGTGGTAGCCAACTAGTATGAATAGGGTTAACCCTGCCCTCAGTCTTTCCTTTCCAATGCATCAATTTATGGTGGTTAAAGAGATGATACTACATGGATACATGCCGAGAAAAGGGATGGGAAAGTCTCTGCAAGGGGTGGCTGAGCCAATTATCTTGCCTACCATTGAGAAGTTCTTCGGGTTAGATTTCCACCCAACGCCATATGATATAACCTGGGCAAATGATAGAAAGCATGATGGGTGGGTTCTACCTCAACAACTGCCACATTTGTATAAGACATTTATAAGGACAAAGTACAACGAAGAAGAAGAAGATTAGGCCTTTACAACCGAAGAAATTGATGAAATATATGGGGTAATGAGAGAGATGCTATATGAAACTCACATAGTTCAACCAGGAGAGGGCACAAGCACCACTAAGGTGCTGTACATGGGACCAAGTGCTATGCTCCAAAATTGGAAGGCTACACCATTTCAGATCAGTCTGGACTCTCGATAGACTTGTCCTGCTAATTTTTATGCATCCCAAGTTATTCCAGGATGTAACTTGGATGTTTTCTTTAGTTATTTGTCGTTAAATTTCCAAATGTAAGCCCTACTATCTTCAAATTCCAAGAAATGAAACTAATATTCCATCGTTCATTCTTCTTTATTATCTCTAATTTTTATGTTTTTCTCTTTCATTCTCTTCTTTTTAGTTCTAATAACGCGGCTTTAAATAATATGACATGCTTGCGGACTTCACCCCCAGATCAAAACATTCTGTCTAATTGCAAAATAGTTAAAGAAAGCCGGAGTATGATGAAGAAGAGGCGTTAGGGAATAAATCAAGAACTATAACAATTTGAGAATAAACCTATGCCAAACTTGAATGATACTGAGCCGATTAACTTAGGAACCTCTGATGAAATCCAGGAAACCAAGATAAGCATCCACACAAACGAGAAAACCCTGGTTGCCATAATCCAACTCCTGTTTGAGTTCAAAGATGTGTTTGCCTAGTCGTATGGAAACATGCCAGGACTAAGCGTTGATCTCGTGGTGCATAAATTTCCATCCTATCCTTAGTGCCCCTCAATCCAACAAAAACAGAGAAAATTTAAAACTGATGTCAATGATAAAATCAAAGAAGAGATCTCGAAACAGTTGGGAGCAGGAGTGATCCGATACACCACATGGCTAGCGAATGTAGTTTTAGTGCCAAAGAAGGATGGAAAAACCCGCGTATGCATGGACTATAGAGGTTTTAACAAAGAAATCCCTAAAGAAAACTTCCCTCTGCCCAATATCCACATCCTTATTGATAACTGCGCCAAACATGAGATAAAGTCTTTCGTGGACTGTTACGCAGGATATCACCAGGTGTTGATGGATGAAGAGGACACAGAGAAATTAGCCTTCACCACACCATGAAAAACTTTCTGCTACAGAGTCATGCCTTTCAGGCTAAAGAATACCGGGGCAACCAATATGAGAGCCATGACTACCATCTTCCATAATATGATGCACCAAGAAAAAGAGGTGTATGTGGACAACGTGATAATCAAGTCCAAAAATCAGGATGACCATGTGCGGGATCTAAGGAAGTTCTTCGAACGACTGTGCAAATATGATTTGAAATTAAACCCAGCCAAATGTGCGTTCAGGGTCCCGTCAGGCAAACTTCTGGGATTTATAGTTTGCCGAAGAGGTATTGAGTTAGATCCAACTAAGATAAAGTCTATTTCAGATTTACATCCTCTGAAGACCAATTAGGATGAAATGAGCTTGTTGGGAAGATTGAATTATATTAGTCGATTCAATGCTCAACTGACTTCCACATGTGAGCCCATATTCAAATTGCTAAAGAAAGATGCAGCGGTCAAATGGACGGATGAGTGTCAAAAGGCTTTCCATAAGATTAAAGACTACTTGTCCAACCCACTGCTTTTGGTTCCACCTGAGCAAGGGAGGCCACTATTTCTGTACCTGACAGTATAGGAAAGTACCTTCGGTTATGTTCTAGGGCAAAACAACATCACTGGAGAGAAAGAGCGGGCAATATACTACATGAGTAAGAAATTCACCAACTATGAGGCCAAGTACCTTTTGCTGGAAAGAACCTGTTGTGCTTTAACTTTAGTTGCTCAGAAATTGAGGCATTACTTGCAGGCCTATGCCACCTACCTCATAACTAGCTTGGATCCTCTGAAGTACATATTTGAAAAGCCAATGCCCACAAAGAGGTTAGCAAAATGGCTAATCCTGCTCACCGAGTTTGACATAGTCTTGTCACTCGTACAACAATGAAGGCCCATGCATTAGCGGACCATTTAGCTTAAAGCCTGGTTGATGATGAGTACCAACCTCTGAACACTTATTTCCCAGATGAAGAAGTGAACTTGGTGGAGGCAATATCCGAAGATACCGCTGCCTGGAAATTGTTCTTTGATGGAGCGGTAAATGCAAAGGGTGTGGGAATTGGGGCAGTCTTAATTTCACCTACCAGTCAGTACTATCCAGCCACCTTTCAACTTTGGTTCTTCTACACGAACAATACAGTCGAGTACAAAGCTTGCATCATGGGTATGAACAAGAAAGTCGACCGAAATGTCGAAGAGTTGTTGATTATAGGGGATTTAGATCTAATCATCTGGAAAGCCCAATGAAAATGGGAAACTCTAGATGTTAAGCTTATCCCTTCCCGATAACATGTGGAGGATCTCATCAAGTGGTTCAAGACGATAGAGTTCAGGTACATCCCTCGCTGTCACAATGAACTAGCTGACGCACTTGCCACTTTGGCCTCGATGTTGCCATACCCAAGAAATACCGACATTTATCCCTTGGAATCCAAATTAGGGAAATGAATGGGTACTGTAATATGGTTGAGGTAGAACCAAACATCCAGCCATGGTACCATGATATCAAGATGTTTCTAAAAAACCAAGAATATCCCGGGCAAGCCACTGAGGACCAAAAGAGAACCATCCGAGTGCAGGCAAGTGGTTTCTTTCTAAGTGGTGAAATCTTGTAAAAGAGAACCTCAGACCTCAATTTGTTATGATGTGTTTACGCCGAAGAGGCCGGAAGGGTTATGCATGAAATACACATAGGAGTCTGCGAACCACACATGACTGGGTATGTTCTAGAAAAGAAAATCATCCGAGCAGGCAATTATTGGATAACTATGGAAAAGGACTATTTTAGCTTTGTCCTGAAATGTCATCAGTGTCAGGTGCACGGTGATTTGATTCATGCACCTCCCATAGAACTGCATCCCATGTCAGCACCTTGGCCATTTATAGCTTGAACCATTGATATTATTTGGCAAATCGAGCTGAAAGCCTCAAATGGGTACAAACTCATATTGGTTGGCATTGATTATTTCACGAAATTGGTTGAAGCCATCACTCTTTAATCGATTACCAAGAAAGCCGTGGTGGATTTTGTGCACTCCAATCTCATTTTCTGTTTTAGCATCTTAGAAACTATCATCATGGGTAATGCTACAAATTTGAAGAGCCGATCAATGGGAGAGATATGTGAACAATTCAAAATAATGAATCAAAACTCTTCACCGTATCGGCCCAAAGCCAATGGTGCCGTCGAAGCAGCAAACAAAAGCATCAAAATGATTTTGAGAAAGATGATTCAAAGCTCCAGACAATGGCATGAAAAGTTACCTTTTGCATTATTGGGGTATCGCACCACAACGCAGACATCAGTAGGAGCAACCCCCTACCTTTTGGTCTACGAAATTGAGGCAGTAATACCTGTGAAGGTGGAAATATCGTCTCTCCGGATTATCGTTGAAGCTGAGATTGAAGACACTGATTGGGTAAAGACTCATCTGGAACAACTAACATTAATTGATGAATAACGAATGTCTGCGGTTTGCCACTGGCAGTTGTACTAACAAAGAACGGCCCGTGCTTATAAGAAGAAAGTACGCCCTAGGAATTTTTAGGTGGGAAAACTTGTGTTAAGGCGCATTCTTCCAGATCATCAGGAAGTAAAAGGAAAATTTGCTCCTAATTGGAAAGGCCCATATCTCATTAGAAAGTTATTGCTGAAAGGAAAATTATATTTGGGCAACATCGAAGGGGATGGTCTCGGATCAGCCGTGAAAGCAGACGCAGTAAAAAGGTACTATGTTTAGGCTCCTTGTAAAAGTGTTTCTGTTTAGCTGGGATGACGAAAGCTTTGATTCTCTCTATCCAAACACTATCAACCCTTTTGCAAACCCATTTAAGCTGGTTACTCTTCATTGATCACCTTCTTTGGAACCAGAATTTTAAAAAATAAAAAAATAAAAAATAAAAGAAATAAAAAGAAATATTAATAAAAACAAAAGAAAAAACAAAAGAAAAAACAAAAGAAAAACAAAGGAAAACTGGAAACAAAACTTCCTGAACTATGTCTGACTTGATTCTGAAAGGATACATAGGCTTCCTCTTTCTGGGTTCAGTCACACTAAAACAAAAATCCCAATTGCCCGAAAAAGTAAAACTGGGGCAGATGATATAATGGCTTAGCCATGGGCCCACCAAAATGGTTCCAAAGTTGTAATTCAGTCCAAAATGCTTTTTATCCAAAAACCTTGTCCAAGTCCGTCTGATCAATTGGCAAAGGTGTGGGAGTTGAAAAACATCATTGTTTGAATCTGATGCAGTCCAAATTGAGAGAAATAAAATGAAAGAGTCTTATCGGTGAAAACCTATGGGTGCCATAAGGCGATGGTGAGCAGAGAAATTGAGAGTAAAGTTTGTTTGGTGAGAACTTGTAAAGAGCACTATTAAGCGACGATGAGAATAAAAATGAGAGAGGTTGATTGGCGAGAACCCTCAGAGGGCACCGTCGGCCGAAAAGAAGACACATCCTATCATTGAAAGAGTCCTGGCAAGGTTCCCTGGTTTTGAAATGCGAGTCAATGAGCTTACGAGAAGTTGAGAAAGTTTGTGCGGGTCGGGCATCCAGTCCAAAAAGCATGTCATGTCCATTTGAAGCTTGCATACATCCCCAGATAAGTCTTTCATTTTCCCCCGAAAGGGACGCTTCTATTTCACCCTTTTGGTCTCTATTTACTTTATCTTTGAATCCCTTTTGGTCTAAATTTGATTCCGAAACTATTACAAAGAAAAGGTGGCAGGACTGGTTTTACAGGGCTCTGCCTAGCAAGAGTTAAAAGAGAGGTACCCAGCCTCAGCGGGTGCACTAGGCGAATACCGAATGGCTACAATTGTCGATAAGGAAAGAATGTCAAAAGACAAAGGTCCTAAGAGTAGAATAAAGTGAAAGGCCAGAGCCCCACGCGGGCGAGTTGTCATGAAATCCTGAAGGTTGAGGCCCTTGGTTTGAAAGAGAAAATGATCTTCAAAACCAGCAAGCAGCAGAGGTTCTCGGTAGAATTTGGGTCGGGATCAAGGAATCAAGGCCATAAAACCAACCACCGTTTTAAACTAACAATTGTTCTTTGTTGAAAATTGAAACAGGTAGGATACGAGCAACCGTGCAGAAGTAGGTGCAGTCAAAAGGAAAACGCGCAAGTGCTAAAATAGCTTTGCAACAAATAATCAATGCAAAAGGTAAGTTTAGTACAAGTTCTTTCATGCATGTTATCAAAATATAAAAAAGGGAAAAGATATAACAAAAGAAGAAAATCCCAAAAGAGGATAGTTTAGAATTCCCAATACCAACCTAGTACCTTATAGCCAACATTAGGGCTCCAATCCCTGAGTTGCACCTTTTAGATGTAGGGCCTCCATCCCCTAGTTGCCTTTTTTGCCAATATTAGGGCTCCAATCCCTGAGTTGAGCTTTTTCACTTTTAGCCAATATTGGGGCTCCAATCACTGAATTGTGCTTTTTACCTTTTAGCCAACAATATGGCTCCAATCCCTGAGTTGCGCCTTTTAGAAATAGGGTCTCCATTCCCTAGCCAATATTAGGCGATATTAGGGCTCCAATCGCTGAGTTGAGCTTTTTACCTTTTAGCTAACATTAGGGCTCCTATCCTTGAGTTGCGCCTCTTAGACATTGGGCCTCCATTCCCTAGTCGCCTTTAGCCAATATTAGGGCTCCAAACCTTGAATTGAGCTTTTTACCTTTTTAGCCAACATTAGGGCTCCAATCCCTATGTTGCGCCTTTTAGACATAGGGCCTGCATTCCCTAGTCGCCTTCAGCCAATATTAGGGATCCAATCCCTGAATTGAGCTTTTTACCTTATTAACCAACATTAGGGCTCCAATCCATGAGTGTAGCCTTTTAGACATAGTGCCTCCATTCCCTAATCGCCTTTAGCCAATATAAGGGCTCCAATCCCTATATTGAGCTTTTCACCTTTTTAGCCAATATTAGGTCTCCAATCCATGAGTTGTTCTTTTTACCTTTTATCCAACATTAGGGCTCCAATCCCCGAATTTTTCCTTTTAGACATAACGCCTCTATTCCCTATTCGCCTTCAGCTAATATTAGCGCTCCAATCCCTAATTTGAACTTTTTACCTTTTTAGCCAACATTGGGGTTCCCATCCCTGAGTTGCGCCTTTTAGATATAGGGCCTCCATCCCCTAGTCGCCTTTAGCCAATATTAGGGCTCCAATCCCTGCATTGAGCTATTTACCTTTTTAGCCAACATTAGGGTTCCGATTTCTAAGTTTCACCCCTTAGACATAGGGCCTCCATTCCCTAGTCGCCTTTAAGCAACACTAGGGCTCCAATCCCCGAGTTGAGTTTTTTCTACCCTTTGCCAATATTAGGGCTCCAATCCTTGAGTTGACATTTTCGCAACAGGACTCCAACCCAATTTGTTCTATCATAGACACATACAATTCTTGAGAATGAAAAACAAAGAGAAATAAGTTCAAATTTTTGTCACAAATAACTCACGAAATTTTCCTAGTTAAAACTGGGGCAAATTTGTTTTTTCATTTTCTTGTTATTTGAGCATGTTTGACTTTGAAGCACAGGGTTCGAGATGACCGAAAGAATGAAGTCTCAATCCAGAATAAAGAAAGGATAAAAAGAACAAAAGAATTGCATTCAAAATGCTGAAGCGAACAGAGATACGCACTGCTAAAAATGATGTATGAAGTTTGAATCGAATGTATGATCAAATGTGAAGAAATGGAAAATTGTTATAGATATCTTCTTTTAAATTCCATTTTGTACTACTAAGATTCGTGTTAGATTTACTTATTTTATCTAGTGTATCTTCAAATACTTGCAAACATGTATGTTTAATCTAGATTCCATAGAAGTGTGAAAATCATATAGCCTTGATAGATTCTTATCTGTAATAAGAGGATTGTGAACTCATGAATGCCTATTCTAGTAGTGTTAATTCTGACTTACTGTAATTGTAGTAGTCTTAGCCGTATTAATTAATACTTGTCGAATATTTGACATATTTAGTATTGCAGTAATTAGTTCCATGGGTCTAGAATCGAGATCCCTGAGTTTGAATTTGTACATCTTATTTTGTTAAAATGTGAATCACTTTAGTTTTGTTACTAAAGTTTAGATATTATCATAGTAATTAATTAGTTTAAACAAGATCAGTATACAAGCTTGAAATCTGAACTAAAATGAGCAGGTGTTTGATTTGGACGAGTTTGAATTGTCCATTTACTTATAAATTGTTAAATTTAACTTTTGATTTGAAATCAGTGTTGCGAGGTCCAATTTTTAAAATAATTAATGTTGTTTGACGTCTTTGAAATGGGCCTAATGTGGCCCAGTTATATAATAAGGAGCCCAGTTTTACTAGCTCTTTTGAAATGGTCCACGTGTGTTGAGTGGTGGGCCGACCTGGGATTAAATTTGAAATCCCAATTTATAGCTTGCCTTTGATTTGGGGTTATGTAGAGGCCCAACAATTGGACAACTTCTTATAAAGCTGACCGTACTTTCCATCTTTCTGGGCTAACTTCTAAGACCAAAAATGATGAAGGCTCTACTTCATATTAAGGTTATTTGGTTTAAATTTGTAATACAGGTTTGGGGCATTTCAATTTAAGTAGCAAGCTTGAATTAAGGGGTCTTAAATCATGAAGATCCTATTGTTTGAGTTTGGACTTGATCTTGAGGCCCAGGTTTTTTTGAATGCTTTTAATTGCATAGTTCTAATTAAATATGTTTTTTAGAGACAATACTTCATAGATAATAATAGTTCGTCTTTTAGGATGCTCTTTTAAAAATAAATCGAGGTGCGCCTCGCAAAACAAAACCCACAAATTGCGAGGCCCTCTTTAATATTTATTCTAAAATCCTGAGAACTCGGGATGTTCCATTTAACAAATTTCCATGGCCTCTCACAAAATAATAATTTGTTAGTGATTTAGGCGAGTTCTTTAATAATTTTACCTTCTTAAAATTCGGGTGTGCATTTCATGTGACCCAAGTCCAAATCCCAAAACGTTGAATAAAATATGTTTCGGATCCGGGTGCATTTCATGTGACGTGATCCGAAAATACGCTTTAAACGACATTAACAACAACAACAACTACCCAGTATAGTCCCACAAAGTGGGGTCTGGGGAGGGTAATATGTAGACGGGCCTCACCCCTACCCAAAAGGGCAGAGAGGCTGTTTCCAATCGACTCTCGGCTCAGTGAAGGGAAGGAAAAACAAAAACAAAGAAGCATTAGTAACCCCAGCACAAATAACTATCTAAACATAAAAACCATAACTAAAATAGTATGCAATAATATCAGACAGTAACTACCATAATAACTACCAAATAACTACTATAAGGGAGACACAATCCAATACACACATCATCTATGGATAGCCCTGTCAAGCCTCACCCAATCCCGGGTGAGGAGTACGAAAAAACTCTAGGAACCCCTATCCTACAACCCTGATACTAGACCTCCAGACTTTCCTATCAAGGGCAATGTCCTCAGAAACCCGCATTCTAGCCATGTCATGCCTAATAACCTCTCCCCAATACCGCCTAGGCCTCCCTCTGCCTCGCCGTACGCTAACCATCGCCAGCCGCTCACAACTCCTCACCGAGGCATCAGGACTTCTCCTCCGCACATGCCCGAACCACCTCATCCTCGCTTCTCGCATCTTCTCATCCACCAGGGCCACCCCCACCTTCTCTCGAACAACTTCATTCTTAATCTTATTCAACCTGGTGAGCCCGCAGATCCACCTGAGCATCCTCATCTCAGCAACCTTCATTCTCTGAACATGAGAGTTCTTCACTGGCCAACACTCCGCCCCATACAACATGGCAGGTCTAACCATAGCTCTATAAAATTTTCCCTTGAGTTTCTGTGGAACTTTCTTGTCACACAGGACTCCTGATGCAAGCCTCCACTTTGACCACCCCGCTCCTATATGATGAGTGACGTCCCCGTCAATCTCTCCACCCCCCAGAATCACCGACCCAAGATATCTGACACTGTCCCTCTAGGCGATGACCTGAGATCCAATCATCACGTCCCTGCCTACTTCGCCCGGATTGACACTAAACTTGCACTCCAGGTATTCTGTCTTAGATCTGCTTAATTTGAAACCCTTAGACTCAAGAGTCTTCCTCCATACCTCTAACCTCTCAATAACACCGACCCTCGTCTCGTCTATCAAGACTATGTCATCAGCAAATAACATACACCAAGGCATATCCCTTGAATTTGTCGGGTTAGAGCATCCATCACCAAGGCAAACAAGAGAGGGCTAAGCACCGATCCTTGATGGAGCCCCATAACCACTGGAAAATGGTCTAAGTCGCCGCCAACCGTCCTAACCCTAGTCTTAGCTCCATCGTACATGTCCTTGATTACTCTGATGTAGGCTTCCGGCACGCTCTTCGCCTCCAAGCACCTCCATAGCACCTCCCTTGGGACCTTGTCATACGCTTTCTCCATGTCGATAAGCACCATGTGCAGGTCCTTCATCTTATCCCTGAACTGCTCCACCAGCCTCCTGACAAGGTGGATATGAACTGGCATGAAAGCGAACTAGTTCACAGATATAGATGTCATCTCCCTCATCCTCGCCTCGATCACCCGCTCCCAGACCTTCATGGTGTGACTTATTAATTTGATACCCCTATAGTTGTTGCAGCACTGGATGTCACCTTTGTTATTGTACAAGGGCACCACTGTACTCCACCTCCACTCATTCGACATCCTTTTGGTCCTGAAGATCGCATTGAACAACCTGGAGAGTCACTCCACTCCTGACCTACCCATGCACTTCAAAAATATATTCAGCTCTATGTAGCATGAATCTAGATTAATTAGTTGTGTTAGTGGGTTTCAAAATCGGACTTTTTAGAGGAAAAAAGAAAGTAATAATTGCATTTGCTAGCCAAAAAATATAAAATATATTATATGTATATAGTACACATATATACAAAAATATATACTTTATTGCCTATTATTTTTATGTGCGGCTCAAATAAACATTTCTCTAATTTTTTATGTTGTCATGTGACCAGCAGGTTACGGGTTTGAGCCATGAAAACAGCCTCTTGCAGAAATATAAGGTAAGGCTGCGTACAATAGACCCTTATGGTCCGTCCCTTCCTCGAGTAACGCGGGAGCTTAATGCACCGGACGACCATTTTTTTTGTTTTTCTTAATTGTTTGATATTACAATGATGTCAATCAATGCATCAAAATATATTCAGCAGCTTAACTTTAAAAATGAAAGAACTTTCTACTAACCTAAACTGTTCTCTGGAAATATAGCACTAATTAAAAGTTGTTAACAACTACTTTAGTGAAACATCCAATGGAATTTTGCACTAACTTGAACTACCATTTGCTTTATACCTTTTCTAGCCTAATTATACTTTTAACAGATAGCTAACTTTGTATGTTTAATCTTCCTTCTCCAACCATCCCGCATTCTTAAAATTCTCACCTCTAGATATAGGTTAGGTGCTTCTTGCGGGAGGTTTGCCTAACTTCTTTTCTTTTTTAAGTTTAATTTTCTTTTCTTCAAATGACTTGTTAATGTTTAAACGGGAAAAATGCCTAAAAATGCTACTCAATTAATAGAAATGGCCTACTTATACTATTCGTTAAAAGATCGCTATTTCCATGCCACTGTTATTATACTTTTGGCCTACTTATGCCACTTTCTATTAACGGGTTCATTTGCTGGTTTGGAAAATTAATAAGAATTAAATTCCGGACCCCACATTTCCACATGTCTTTTTATTAATGGTTTTGTATACGGTAAAACAAGGTGCCTCCGATTTAGTAGGCTTGAGACGATGCACTGAGAGCAGAAGTTCGATACAGACCAAGCTCGAGCTAGAAAGCAGAATAAAAGGCTCGAAGACCTGAGTGTTCAAGGAATATCAGCGCCAAGTATAAACGGCTTCGAGATAGTGCCTTTGTGAGTTTGATATAGAAGGACGAGATTCTGACACGTCCCCATGACCATGGCGTAAATTTCAAAATTGATTTGTACGACTTAGTACAAATCCGTACTAGGCGGTTATACAGTTGTCCCAATAAGACTCTTTAATGTAAATGGAAATTTATCTTATTTTAGGGCTCCCCTCCTATATAAAAGGGACCCCAATCATTTCTAGATAATCTAATTATTGGAAAAAAATATACTTTCTTACTTTCTCGCACATCGTTCATCAGAATTATTTTTTAGCTTCATTATTCTTACTTTATTGTTCTTGACCATTCTCGAGGTCACTTGGGCTCGAGGTCGAGACTGAGTTATCTATTGGTTTGGTCTTACTTAATTCTTTCATCTACACTTCAGATTTCTCATTATTAATTAGTATTGAGCTAAATCACGTATCTTTAAAATCACAAATCAAATTTAGTTGTTCTTATATTTTCGAGGTAAACAGTTTGGCGTCCACTTTGGGCATAATGATAGCAGCGATTGTTTCATCACCGATTCTCATAACACACGTTATTGTTACATTTTTTCTTATCAAAAAGTTTTTATTTTCAGGATTGAACATGTCAAACTCGCAAAATGCACCTGTTCATGATAATGAAGGTCTTGGATTTCATGAAAAAACAACAATATAGGGGTCGGCGTACCACCAATAAACCCCGGGGAAGTGCCAAATATGGAATCAGTTGATGTTAGTTCACACATTTCTCTAAACGCGGATTTAGGCATAGACCTTGGAGGGAGCGTACGCAGGGAAGCCCGATCTGGTGGCCAATGAACACAAGGAATAAGAGATGGGGGAGTCATCCTACAGGTGATATTCGAGATATTGCAAACTCAACAGATTACCATCGCTCAACTTCAAAGTCAGAATAAAACTCCGAGAATAGTTGAACCAGAAAACACTCGATGTGCTGAACCGGCATCAGAGAGGTCGAACAGTAACGACTCGGGGACTGAACCTACAATTATGAGGATGTTCGAAGAACTCACCAAGAGGATTGAGTCCGGGGAAAAGAAAATTGAGGATAATGACAAAAGAGGTAAAAACTTATAACTCCCCTGTTGATGCAACCCCCAATAATCAACTTAATAGACAATAACCTATCATTCACTCACCTAACCTCGACCACGTAATCCCTTAGATCCCTGTCTACCAAGATTCCCACTCCAGTCTTACCTCTCACGACCCCAGAATACCACAGCTTAAACCCGTCTGCATTCCTCGCCTTCGACCCTTTCCACCTAGTCTCCTGGACACAGGCTATGCTAACCCTACTCTTCTGAAGAACCTTCGTCAACTCAATGGACTTACCCGTCAGAGTGCCTATGTTCCACGACCACATCCTTAATCTATGAGCGTCAGCTACCCTCTTACCACCCTTACCTCCCGCCCTACCCGCGGGACCACTCCCTGCCCCCTACTCACCCCCGCCACCGCCCCCACCCCCAGAGGACATGACCTTACACTATCGTCTCCCGCCGTGGCCACTATATCTCCAACCGACTATGGAGAATAGTGACGCACGATGCACTATAGCGAAATACGCAAAAAGATGTAAACCAGATAGCAACAAAGTAAACCTCACACGAAATGCTAGCTAAAACACGTAAAAAGGTGTAGAAAGTAAACAAGAGAGCGGGAGGTACCAACTCCTGGTGGAAAAACCTGAAAGTAGGCTTTGATGCGCCCAAGGTCAACTGCTACCAACTCTTGCACGTCCCGGCCGATGTTGCTTAGATCTTTTCTCCCAAACACCGCGAACTGGCCTCGCCGCCGTGACTAGTACCTGGGGCAAGTTTTCCTGAAGCTTATTGGTACGTGTAGTTCTGCTGCGTCTTGCCGAAAATCTGAACGGGAGTCGCCGGAAGTACTGTAGATTGCCGGAAATCCTCGCCGTAAGTACTGTAGACTGCCTGAAATCCTCGCCGGAAAAATAAGGCACCGTCCCAAGGAAACAGAACACCCCCACACACACCCACAAAAAGCAGAAGAGAGAGTAGGAAAAAAGAGCAGGGGTCGCCGGAAAAATCGCCGGCGAAAAGCACCAGGTCACCGACGTCCGTTTAAGCGACCGTGCTAGAACTACGGGATCCTAGGGTGCGTAACACCTTCCCTCAGGTCAAAAACATTTCTTAGTCAGAATTTCTGGTTCGGATACTTCACTTGGAAAGTTGAAAATTTCCTTGATTTGGGATTCAACATAAACCGATGACATGGTACACCAAAAGCCAAACCTATCCCAAGTGGCGACTCTTATAAATAAATAATCCCATTTCGAATAATGTCACGTAAAGTGGAAAACTCCCTTATATATTTTATCCTTCCGGAGGTAGTATATAAAGGGAGGTGTGACACCTTGATCAATTGACAACTTCTTTTCCAAAATCAGCATACATCCTTTCTGAAACTGATAGATATCATGCCTATAGTTTTTCGTTTAACACTTAGGAAAGCCATAAGGTAACTTATAAATTGAGTCAGATTTTATCAACTACAACCAATAGGCAAGCCTAGTTTTGGCTTCTCATCTAGAATATGTAATCAATCAGTTTTTCAAAGCTCTTAAGTTTAATCAGACCCTAAACAGTATGTGTAAGACATGCTAAACTATATGCTTCCTTTTATTTTTAAGGAGGTTTGTCTGAGCCTTTCTATTTGTTATGTGTTTATGCCCATATTTGTTACATATATGTTTGATTGTCGCCTTAGTATTTTTTCCTTTAAAACTATAAAACCTCACACCCCTTCCCTTAATGATTAGTAGTCCCGAAGACCTCCGGGGCTTATAGGGTTGGGCCGGGTAATAGCATGGAATAAGTAAAATGAGACCATTTCGTATTTAATACCTTAACGAGGTGGGAAAGGGTAGATATGAATTTGATGACCACATGATAACACCACACATATAAATGTTTATCTGGTGTCGTGTGGGCCGATCCATATTAAAACAGCTTTTTCTCCTCAAATTTCAGATCAATAACTTGATTTAACTGCAATTACTTGCAACAATTACATGAACCCCCCCCCCCCACCTCATATTTCAAACTCTAACTTGTCTACTTGTTGTTTGCACTTAAAGTCACAATTATAATATGGCCAACAACCACACTAGTGGATCTTGAGGGATGCCTAACACCTTGCCGTCGGGATAATTTCGAGCCCTTACCAAATCTCTGGTTTTCTAAATCAAAGTTCTATTTAGTGTCCTAATGAACTTAATCATTAGGTGGCGACTCTTCAATTCAAACCCAATTCCCAAACAGGAACTAGTTGTCCTCCCAAATGTCATAAACCTGATTTCGTTAGAGAAAAGTGGCATCGATCACGGCATGACCGGAAGGTCAGCTAGAAACACATCAAAAAAATCCTGTACTGCTGGACCGAATCAACAGAAGGGGTATTAATGATGATATCTCTCACATAAGCTAGATACGCATCACACCCCTTCTCAACCGTTCGCTGAGCTTTAAGAAAAGAAATAACTCTATCAGGAGTATGATCTAAAACACCCCTTCACTCAACTTGCTCTACACCTTGCATAGCCAACGTCACGATTTTGGCGTGACAATCAAGAATAACATAATATGGTGAAAACTAGTCCATGCCTTAGATAATATTAAAATTAACTATGCTGAGCAACACTAATCGGCTCTAGTCATAAAACCACTAAGGGAAACCAAACATGACCGATAAACGCGGTCCACAACAAGAGAATCTCCCACAAGAGTAGAAACACAAATAGGGGAACTCAAAGAATCTCCAGGAAAACCCAAATGGATAGCAAAATAACAAGACAGATAAGAATAAGTGGAGCCTAGATCGAATATAACCGATGAACGTCTGTGACAAACTAGGACAATAACTATGATGAATGAATCAGAGGCAACAACCTCGGTACGGGCACAAATGAAGCATTATCTACTTTGGCCTCCCCCTCTAGGGAGACCTTTACCTCCCCAAACTCCACCTCTAGCTGGCTGAGCAGGTAGAGTAGCAACTAGATTTGCAACCATAGCCTGAGAACTCTATGGGGCACGCTATGGCTGAAAAGTCTATGGAGGGGCACTCCTCCTAAATCTGTGTCACCACACTCAAAACAAGCCCTAGGAGGACGTGGCGGCCGTGACTAGCTTGGGTCAGGTCAGATAGATGACCAATGAACGCACCCCGCGTATAAGGAACGCTTGATAATAGAGGTACATAATAAGGCTCTTGAGGCCTAGGATGAGTTGGAATACCACTAGCTATTGGAAAAGCTGAATGAATAGGGCAACTCAGATATCCCTTACCATGACGACCTACAGCTAGGGTACGAGCACCAAAATAGTGTCCCGACTCTCGAAACCTCTTGGCCTCTCTCTCATCTCTATCCCTAACACGCATGCCCTCAATCCTCCTAGCAGTGCTCACCACCTAATGATAATGAATATCCATCTCCAACTCACAAGACATGCTAGGCCTGATGCTTGAAATAAGCCCCTCAATGAACCGATGAACCCTCTCGCGAACAGTAGAAACTACGGCTGGTGCATGTCTAGCCAATGTAGTGAAATAGAAAACATACTTCGAGATAGCCAAAGTATCCTGGCACAAATGCTCAACCTCCGTGCGCCTTGCATCCATGAGGCTTTGAAGAAATACTATCCCAAGAACATATCTAAAAATTGAGTCCGAGTAAGGGATGATGCCTCATCCATGCTGTCTAACTCATAAGTATGCCACCACTTATAGGGGGGCCTTCGAAGTTTAAAGGTAGTGAAGCAAACCCCACTCAAACGTGATATACCCATGGTACAAAGAATACGATAGCACTCAACTAGAAATCCCAGCGTATCATCTGATGCTAATCCATTGAAAATAGGAGGCTTACACTTCTTGAGCCTCTCAAGCCTCTACTGCTCATCCTCAAAATCCACTGCCCTATTCTCGGGTAGATCTAGAACTATGGGATATATTGAAATAATCCTTGGAACCGATCAACATTCACTCATTGCTCATCAGTGCAGGTAGAGGCAGTCTGTGCTCATCCCCAGCTTGGGATGTAGCTGTAGCAAGGGGAAGTAACCCTTCCTTATCCAAAGTGGTATATATGCTCATGAACTGTGCCAGAGTCTCCTGAAGTGATGATGTGGTTGTAGCAGTAGGCGCATTAGGTGCCTGGGCTCCAAGTATCACTACTGATGGCTCCTCGGTGGTAGCTCGCGTGGGTGCTCTGGCTGCACTGCATGCGCATCCTCGGACTCTATCCCAACCCTAGCCTCTCACGGCTATAGTAGGGGGCGTGGGTGCCAGATCATCTTTGGTATCACGTGTCCTCACCATCTGTAAGAGAATAGAAGACAGAATTTTAGAACTGTTATAACAAAACTTACGCACGACAAGGAAGTCAAATAAAGTGGAATTTTCCTAACAGATAAATAGCCTCTCAGAGATAAGTACAAATATCTCTGTACTGATCAACGAGACTCTAATAAACCGGCTTATAATTCGTGACTCATATGAACCTTGAGCTCTAATACCAAATTGTCATGATCCTAGTTCACCCTCCATGAACCATTGTTATGGTCCCTAGTCTCAATGAATAGGTAACCCTAGCAATGCGGGAAATAAACCAATTTATAAAATATATAGTTAAAACCAAAATAGTGAAATAAAATAATGTTTACAAGTGCCGCTTGTCATACACAATATCAATTCTCAAAAACTAAAAAAATTTCCCTAAATACAAAATCTCATGATCAAAAGTCTTTGAATGTCTACCAACTCTAACTCAAGAATATCTAACAAGGAAATGAAAGTATAGAAGGTCTAATACAAAAAAATGAAGAGTAGAAAGTGACTCTTTGGTCTCTAGATGCGGCAAATATACCTTGGAGTCTTTATAAGCGCCTTGTCTCAAGTGTACTAAGTCGGAGTTGAAGTACCTAGATCTGCACTTGAAAAACATGCGCAGAAAGTGCATGATTACACCAGAGCGTTACTTAGTAAGTGCCAAGTCTAACCTCGATCGAGTAGTGACGAGGAAGGTCAATGCCTTACTGAGGTTAAATAAAATATAAAGTATAAAACTGTAGAATAAGATAGTATAATTGAGTGCATCAACAAGAAATAACAAAAATTAGAAAGAATAACAACAAATATAATAGAGACAAGATAATCACGAAAATGAAATACAGCTCAACAGAAAGATAACAATTGGGGATCTCCCAGGATACCGTCTTGTAGTCCCAATTACAACTATCTACTGTATCGCTTGGGATATCCCGTTGTCCATCATGTATATCTAAAGGATATCCTGGGATCCCATCCAGTAGTCCCAATTATCGCTGCGCGGTGATCTACCAGAATCTTGGTACGTAGTCCCAAATGCAAATACCAAGTACTGGGGGAATCTACCAGGTGCAGTCCAATAGTTCTATATAACAGTGCAGGGGGGTCTATCAGAATCGCACATCTGTAGTCCCAAATAAACAAACAGGGGGGATTTATCAGAATCCCACATCCGTAGTCGCAATGTAAATACATAGTAGCAACACGAAGAATAGTCATAAGTTATCAACATCATATCAAGGCAAATTAGTGTTACTAGCCTAGCATGCTGCACAGAATCCAGGTAAACAGTTTGAAGAGTAAAGTAAATAAATCAGTAAGACATTTTTCCATAAGCCAACAACATGCTTAAATTGCAAGAAGTAAAAACAGGAGAAGAAAACACAACTCTAATTTCTTAGCGAAAACTAGAGTTTCAACAATTAGCACAAATACGCACTCGTCACTTCACCTACAAAGCAGTTCAAACATCAACAATACCTAATACTAAGGGGATGTCCCCCACACAAGGATAGGCAAGCCATTTACCTTAAACCAACTCAAACTCAACCTGAAACCACGTCGTTGCCATTTGTACTCGACTCCAAATGGCCCAAATCTATTCAATTCAATTGCATAATGTAAATAGCACTTCAAGTAACTGATTCTATAAAGAGATTCTTAGATAATATGTGAAATTACATAAAATGACCAAAATACCCCTCAAGCACACATCTTGGAATCAGGTAAAATTTATATTTCCAGAATCCATATACTATTATGAGTTTGTGCATACCAAAAGTACAAAAACAAACCTCAAATGGTCCCCTAGAATAATCACTCAAAGGTTTCTAATTAATCAAGCCCTAACCCCTTAATTACCACTGATTTTTTCTTAAATTTCATGCTAATATGATAAAAATGACCTCAATAACGACTTTAAGGAAAAATAATCTTACCCCGACAAATTCTCTAAAAATATCTTCTTCCCATTTGAAAAGAGGTGAAAAAACTCCAACTCACAAAGGCAACTATTTATATGTTATGCCCAGCTAATCCGCTTCTGCAGTTATGGGACCGCACCTGCGGTCCGATTTTGGGGAACAAAATTCGTATCCGTGACAAATCACCGGAGTCTAGTTTCTACACCGGCAATTGTCCTTACACAGAAGCGAATCCATTTTTACGGCGCCTGCTGGATCTCCTCTTTGTGCTTTGAAACATCAACTGTAACTCAAAATTACAAACCTTCTATCAAACATCCAAAATCATCCCGAGGTCCCTTGGACCACAACAAAAAGTATGAACAAGTCATATACTACTATCCCAACTTATTCATAAACCTCAAACAACATCGAATCAACGTATTAGTATTAGATTCAAGCCTAAGAACTTCAAAAACTCTCGAAATATTCATTCGACAATTAAGTCTACCAAACTTCACCCGAATGACTTGATATTTTGCACACACGTCACATTCAACACTACGGAACTACTCAACATTTGAAAAATCCATTTTGACCATTGGATCAAAATCTCATTATCGAACCGGAAACATAAAAAATTTAACTTTCGACATTTCAAGCCTAAATTGGCTACGGACAACAAAACACAATTCGAACAAGCTTCTAACCACGAAATCACCCAAAGGAGCTAATGGAACCCTCAAAATTCCATTACAAGGCCGTCTTCACACTGTTCCGACAACGATAAAATTTCCGAATCTTAAGCTCTCATTTAGGGAATAAGTGTCCCAAATCTCTCTGAAACTCCAAATAATTCCTCTTGGAAACTCAAACTAGCAGAAACAGACATAAGGAAAGCAGTTAGTAGGTGATGGGGGCCTAAATTCATAAATTAGCGGGCCGAGTCGTAATACTTAGGCCTTGACATGGTGTCTTCAGGCTATGAGTATGTTACATTTGGACTACGATGCCTTTGGACAAGATTGCTATATATCAGCACATGAAGTGCGGATAAATGATACCAAAGGTAGTTACAAGGCAATTCTTAGCCTTGTGCATAGTTTGGAGGTAGAGCTTAGCCCCGACAGAAGAAAATAAGGCAAAGTTTAGTATAGAGTAACACTTATGCTGAGGGAGACAATGTTTAGTCTCATAAGAGGGAAGGAATTTCTTAGTCTTAAGCGAATATGGGGCAAGGCTTAGCCTTGTGCAAGATTTGAGACATGGCTTAGTCTCATGCAAAGAGAAATAAATGCTCAGCCTTATGAAAATATGGAGGCAAGGCTTATCCTCAAGGAATATTTGAAACACGGTTTAGACTCAAGTAAAGAGAAGGCACTGCTTAGCCTTGTGCAAATACGGAGGCAGGGCTTAGCTTCATGCAATATTTGAGACACGACTTAGTCTCATACAAAGAGAAGGCAATGATTAGCCTTATGTAAAGAGGGTAGCAGGGCTAAGCCTCATACGAGATTCAAGACAAAGCTTAGTCTCATGCAAAGAGAAGGCAGTGCACAAATAAGAAGGCAGGGCTTAGCCTCATGCGAGGTTTGAGATAGGGCTTAGCCTCTTGGAATGAGAAGGTAGAATTTAGCATTATGCAAATAGCGAGGAAGGGCTTAGCCTCATGCAATATTTTAGATAGAGCTTAGTCTCATGTAAAGAGAACATAGTGTTTAGCCTTATACAGTAGAAAAATAGCAAATAGGAGCAAAATATTTCTTAGTTGGAGATATATTTGCGCTTGGCAGTTCGGTTGTTTATGAAGGTGATTATTTGAGGCACATGTACTTGTGGTTATTCCTTGTCTCTACGTTTAAACAAAGATCCTAAGTTTTGCAGGGAGGTTGGTTCGTGCCTTTTTCTTCTTGTTTTGCTTTGCTTTGCTCTGAAGGCCCTATTCGAGTTTCCCTAGATAACACCTGGCTGTTACAGAAATAAAACTTTCAATAATTTGCCTCTACTAATGAAATAAAATCATTTATAAAACATAGTTGCATATAATATCATGTAGATTGGGTGAAGTAATGACCGTGACACTTTTCTAGTCATTGTGGCTTCCTTGTATTATAATTTGGACGGTCCTCCTTAAAATGTTTCCTAGTTACTTAACCAATTTCTGACTGACTTGCATATGAAGGAGTCGGTTGGACTTGTTCACGAATTTGAGGGTCCTCCCCAAAGTTCTACCCTAGTATATGGTTATGGGGAAATTAAGATTTTATTAATATGTGACTGTTACCTTAGGGCTGCCAACGTATCCCCTCTTAAATGGGAAGTAGGTCAATTGTAGTTCAGTTACATCAGAGGAACAAATGTAAACAATTTAAACAGAGTGTCTCTTGATAGCATTTGAATTAATAGGTTTTGGTCAATACTTTCCATCTATTAGTTCTCCTCCTGTTAGTACCCTATGAACCATGTAGGGACATTTCCAATTGGGTGAAAATTTTCCTTTGGATTCATCCTGATGTGGGAAGATCCTCTTTAACACCAATTTCCCCGGTGTAAATTATACTGGTTTGATCCTTTTGTTGCAATCTCTGGACATTATATACTAATAAAGTTGAACATGACATACTACATTCATTCATTTTCCATCTATGAGGGCTAGTTTATAATAGTGGCTCCCTATCCATTCTACATCAGTGAGGTCTGCTTCTTGTATGATCCTTAAAGAAGGAATTTCAATCTTGGCAGGAATGTAAGCTTTGGTACCGTAAACCAGTGAATAATGAGTTTTCCAGTTAATATGAAGACTGCGGTACGATACCCCAATAGGGAAAAGTATAATATCTACCATCACTATTAAGATTGGCGGAACTATTAATGATAATGGACTCGGGAACCCCAAATCGTCAAACAATTTGATCCCTGACAAAATCTACGGCAACTTTCTTGGATACAGCTTTGTAAAATGTAGCCTCAACCCATTTTGTTAAATAGTTGATGAACCTCTACCCATTTGAAGCAGCAGGCTCAGTCGGACTGATGACATCCATTCCCCAAGCAGAAAAAGGAAAAGGTGCACTTGTTGCATTAAGTTCATTTGGTGCTAACCTTATCATGTCTGCGTGTATCGGGCATAGGTGGCATTTCATGATGTACCGGATACAATGCATTTCCATGGTCATCCAAAAATATCTAGCTCTAAATATCCGTTTGGGTAGCACAAAATCGTTCGTATGTAGTCCACAAGCTCCAGCATGTATCTCCTCATGCAATTTGGAAGCCTCTTTTGCGTCAACACACCTTAATATTCTTATATTAGGTGTTCTCCAATAAAAAAATCCTCCGCTTTGGAATAAATGATTGGACAACCTATGTAGTGTGTGTTTCTTAGTATAGTTTGCATGTTCTTGGTATTCTCTTTTTGCTAAATATTCCTCGATGTTGTTAAAATACGTGTTTCTGTCAGTCTCTTCTTCAACATAAGCAAAGTAAGGTCGCTGACTATTGATACTTACTGGAATGGAATCGATGAAATTCTTATCTGGATGCTGTATCATGGATGACAAAGTAGCCAGAACGTCTGCAAATTAATTTTAAATTCTGGGCACATGTTTGAATTCTATCTTTGTGAACCCCTTCATTAATTCTTGCATAGGATACAAGTATGGTAGTATCTTTGTGTATTTCATAGCCCATTCTCTTTGAACCTGATGTAACAGAAGATCAGAATCACCAATTACTAAGAACTCTTTTATATTCATATCGACGACCAAATTGAGCCCCATGATGCATGCCCCATATTCTACCGTATTATTGGTGCACAAAAACCTAAGCCTTATGGATACCAGTTAATGTTGACATGTCTCTGATACCAAAACCGCTCTAATACTCACTCATTTGAAATTGGCAGCTTCGTTGAAGAACATTCTCCAAGCGTTATAGGCTTCAGCAATGTCTTCTCTTACGAATGACACTTCTTTGTCAAGAAAAAAATGTTTTTAGTAGTTTGTATTCTCCTCCCATAGGATTTTCAGCAAGATTGTCTGACAACTCTTGTCCTTTGACTACCTTCTGAGTTATATAAAAGATATCGAACTCACTTAACAATATCTTCAATTTAGCTAACTTCCCGGTAGGCATAGGCTTCTAAAAATATGTACTATAGAGGGTCCATTACAGATACGTGGTATGTGGTATAGGCACATATGTAATTCCTTAATTTCCGAGCTATCAATGTTAAAGCACATTAAATGCATTCTAGTATAGAATACCGTGCTTCGCAAGGTGTGAACTTCTTACTCAAGTAATATATGGACTGCTCCTTTCTTCATGTCTTACCATATTTTCGCAAAACACAGCCAAAAGCTATACTTAGTGCGGATAGATAGAGTAGTAAAGGTCTTCCAGGTTCCGGCAAGACTAGGACTAGTGGCATAGACATGTATTCCTTAATTTTATCAAAAGCCTTTTGACAATCTTTAGTCCAACTGGTATCAACATCTTTCTTTAACATTTTTAAGCTTGGTTCACATATTACCGTGGGCTTTTCCATGAAGCGACTGATGTAGTTGAGGCAACCTAGGAAGCTCATCAGTCCTTCTTGCTATTCGGTGGTGGTAAATCTTGGATAGCTTTAACTTTTGACGGCTTCAACTCGATTCCTCGGTGGTTGAGAATGAATCCCAACAGTTTTCCTATGGGAACCCTGAGTGCATTTTTTTGTGGGGTTCAATTTTTAATTTTACCTCCTCAGCCTATCAAAGAACTTTCTCAAGTCTACTATGAGATATCTGGCCCACATAGATTTGATGAAGACTTCGTCAACCTACACCTCTATTTCTTGTGTATCATATAATAGAAGATGGTCACCATGGCTCTCAAATAAGTGGCCCCAACATTCTTTACACTGAATGACATTATTTTGTAGTAGTACACTCCCCGCGATGTAATGAAAGCTGGTTTCTTGCATCTTCTTCTTTTATCCATATTTGATGATAAGCCGCAAAGAAATCTACAAAGGATTGTACTTCATGGTTGGCACATTTGTCAATCATAATGTGTATATTTGGCAGTGGAAAATCGTCTTTGGGACTTGCTCTGTTTAAATCCCGATAGTCGACATATACCCTAAGTTTCCCACTATTCTTTGGAATTGGTACGATGTTGGCTACCAAGTCTGGTACTCAACTACCATGAGGACTTTTGCTTTGATCTGCTAAGTGTCTTTTTCTTGATTTTAAGGCTCATGTCTGGTTTGAACTTTCTGAGTTTCTGTTACACTAGCGGACATATGAGATTGGTAGAAAACATATGAGCCACTACAGATGTGCTCAGGCCGGGCATGTCATCGTATGACCATGCAAAAATATCGTTATATTCTTTAAGGAAACAAGTATATTCTTCCGTTTTTGACGATGATAGGTGAATGCTTATCCGATTTTATTTGATAGTTTTGGAATCTCCCAAATTCATTGCCTCGTTTTTGTCTATGTTGTACTTAGGTTTGTTCTCAAAATTCTCAACTTTTTGATAATTTCCTCAGGTACTTCATCTTCCTCTTCAGAGCCACTATCTTTATATTGAATTGTCTTATTACATGTCATAGTCATTGGTTTATCAGGAAAAGTAATAATAATGCTACTAAATAAAATATGTAAAATATAATAATAAATACAAAATAATAATGCATTAATTAAAATTTTAAAATATCAATGACTCAAGAAATTATTTTGAAACAAAATGTGTCTTTAAAAAGATTCCGGAAAATAGCTTAAAATGACTAAAATGGCTATTAAAGTAGGTTAGGCTAATTGCCAAGCTACCCGGGAACTCTACAGGCCTGGGATAGTGCAACTGTCCAATTCCCGAGAACATCTCCCTCCTCCACGGTCTGAATGGTAAGTCCTTCTTCATCCTCCTCCTCAACTATCACATTGTAATCCATATTTTATTAATCTTGAAATAGGCTCCTTAACCCGACTAAAGCTTCCTCCTCCGCAAATCCCCATATTGTGTCAGTCTGGGGAAAAGTCTGACTCAGATGTGGCACTCGTTGTTCGAGAGGACATCCCAATCAAAAGTTTTCGTCATGACGTTTCAACGATATCATTTTGGTAATGCCATGGAGTTTCTTCCTAAGCCCTTTGTTAGGTTGATACCCATGCCATTCTAATATGCTTTCTATTTTGTTACTGCGCCACTTATCTTTCTCTATTGTATTGACACGTTTGATGCGGTGATAAGTTTCTTCGCCCAGCTTTCTTCTATTATCGATAATCAGGAAAATTTGACTTGTGTAAACATGGTTACTTCCATCTCTATGAATGATTACCTCCTTATGGTTCCATTTGAACATCGTGGCCTGTCATAACATTGAAGCCACAGACCCAGCAACATGTATCATTGGTCGTCCCAGTAAATTGTATGTAGCAGATATGCTAATACTTAGAACTCAACATAGAACGAAGTCGGGCCTATTTGTAGACAAAGGTTAATTCTCTAATTGTGGACCTTTAAGTCCCATCAAATTCCTTCACATTTACACTCCTTTCTCATAGATCATAGAAATCTTCGCTCAACCTTTTCAGAATAGTCAATGAACCAAAGTTGATGCTTGAACCCCTATCTATGAATTTATCCTCAAACTATACTGTGATAAGTAGTGCCCTGTTGTGATTTAATCGTTCAGGTGGTAGTTCATCTTTGTGGAAGGTGATCTTGTGACTCTCAAGTACTTTCCCTGCCATGTTGGCCATCTCTCCAATGGCGATGCTTCATTCAACACCTCCATTAGAGCTTTCCTATGTGTCTCAAAACTTTGCAATACAGACAACATTGATATCTGGAAGGAGACTTGATCAAATGATCCATGACTGAGTATTCTCCTGCCTGTACTTTGCTGCAAAGATCATCAGGACCAGTTTCAACGACGACTAGTGTGGTAGCAACTTCCTTACTTGTTCCTCCCAAATTTTCGGGTGTATAGATCCTTCTAGTTCTGGTCATCCCCTGTGTGGCCCTAGATTCCTCTATATTTACTTTACCCTTTCTCATAAGGAAATGTAATTATGAGGTATGACATTGGACATGAAAGGAGGTGAGGGTGCAACTGTCACAGTAAAGGGTGTGGATACTTATACTTCAAGTGGACCTGGTGTAGTCGCATCTGTTGTTGATTTAATTTCAAACGGGGTCGATGCAGCTACATTAATTTTACCCAACGGCTGTATCTAAGCCACTATAGAAGTGAGTAAGATTGTAGGTTTAGGGTCAACACCTTCCCGAATAAGCCTAATCGACCTCTCAGGATCCCATTCTTCATCAGTTTCTATCATATTTACTCATTTACCCCTATGATCTGGGATGGGATTGTTGCACACATTTGGCACGACTTCCTTCACTTGCATGCGTTTGGTATCAACAAGGGTTTGAAACTTGTCTTTCAAAGTTCGACATTCATTAATACTATGCCCTTTCATGCTAGAATGGTATGCACAGGTTTTGTTTGGATTGACCTACTGGGTGGAGTTTTCCATTGCAACAAGAGGAATGAGGGTAAGATATCCAACAAACTTCAATCTTTCATATAGGTTGTCAATGGGTTCAAAAATAAGGGTATATTGTGTGGGAGGCTTGTGATCAAAATTGGGTCTGGATTTTCGATTGTTTTGTCCTCTTGGTTGTGATTGTAATAGGCCGGCTCAGTATTATATGTGTGATAAGCTATAGCGAGTTGAAAATATCTAGAAGGTTAGGGTTGGTATATAGGTTGACCTGTTTCGTATGTAAGTTGATATTTTGGACCTTGGGCTACTACTATTGCCGACACTTCTTTGTTCATTGATATACCCCTTAAAAACAATGCTTTGTTCGTGGCCTACAATGCCTTGAAATTGGTAGCCATCAAACTCTTGATCTATTCTTCAAGCCTTTCCCCGAGTTTGATGATTTAGAAGAACTTGTGATTATAGATTACCATTACCTTTCTTGGTATTGTGGATCCTAGGCCCTGACAAAGAATTTGTTCATATTTTATCCCTCTAATGCCAGCCTAGCTTTTGAAACTTTTGAACTCCATCGAGTAGCATACTCGCAAAATGTCTCTGTTGGGTTGTTCTTTATATTCTCTATGTAAAGGACATCTGATTCATTCTCTATGTTAAACATGATTCGATCTATGAAATCTGACGCCATGCTTACCTAATTAACCCACTTCTTGAGATTTTGACTGATATACCAATATAGGAGATCTCCAGTGAGACTCATCGCGAATAGCTTCGTGCAAATCCTTTCATCTTTCCCAACTCCAATGAGCTTATCACAGTACATTTTTAAATGTACTTGCGGGTTACTTGCTCCATCAAACATTTCAAATTTAGGAGGTTTGTAACCCTCAGATAGTTCCCCGTCTGGCTGAATTCACAGATCCTCATAATTCAGACCTTCAATTCATTTGCCTCTTTCAACACCCTAACTCGGTTGATAAGCTTCTTGAACTCTTCGGCCATACTCTTATCGAGCATATATTTATCTATGTATTTTGTAGTGTATGAGTTTGGTGGAGTAGAGTGAAGTAAGGTTTTCATATATATAGAATTATTTTTGGTGGGTGCCAGCAATTGGAGTGTAGTGGTGATCATTAGTTGAGCTTTGCCGATCAAGAATATGTTGTGGGATATTCTGAGGAACATCATAAATGGTTTGTGGGTATTGAGTAGGAAGATATTTTTATTGAGGAGGAATAGGTATTGGTGGAGAATAAGGATTTTTGGGAGGTGTTGCATATTGATGAGGTGCGGGAGGATTTTGCGAATATTGGTTTGATGTGTTTTGAGGAGGTGTTGGGTTTTGAGCATTTTGTTGGTTAACATCTGGGACAATTAGGGTGAGGGAGAGGTTTTCCAAATTGCGGACATGCTAGAGTTGTCCTTGCAATTCCAACATTTTCTGGTCTAATTGTAGGACCAAATAATTATGGGCCGGAGTACTCCAATCGTATGAAGTTTCAACATTCTCAGCATTTTCTTTTGAATACCACTCACATCGTCCATATTAGACTTTCCATACTTTTTGGATTACTTGGAGAAGGAGGTGGAAGGCCTCTAGATCTGGTGTAATATGCTTATGAGGCCAGTACGTGTGAACCAACCTTAGGGGATGCGAATAATCAAAATAAAGAAAAACAAAAGGTAGATAAGTCAACCTTGAAATGTATCTTCATGTCCTAATTTTGGGAACCTCGTTGTTCCAGAGGTAGGCATAGCGACAAGTATATTAGGAGAAATTTAATGCTAATAAATGCCTTACTTAATTAATCTAACAAATAAGCTGAATCTAAAAACACTTATAAATAAAATGATTTACTAACGCATCTTCCTCATGACATTAGAATTCCAAAATGACTCAAAACAGATAAACTTAATGAACTTGGTCCCAGAGAGACCTTGACCATATTTGGCCTTTTGGCTCCATCATTCAGATTCCCCATTTCTTGCATGTCCAAAAGAATGTATTCCCTTTCTAGATATCCTCCTTCGTTGCCCTCTACATTCTGACAATCTACAACCCTTTTCCTCATCTTCCCTTCGAGTTCCATTAGACCTTGCTCCAAAATACTCCATCCTTCCTGCCGATTTTATAGCCATTTCCTTCCACTTGTTAATTGATTCCATGTTAAGCAGTGTTGTTCCAGGGGGATTAAAATATCCTCTTGCGTAGCCTCTCATACTTTACTTGAACTCTACTAACTTCAGCTATGACCCTATTTCCTTGACCAACCCTTGGCTCGAATATTCCTGCTATGTTATCTTCTAACCATGATGAGTAGACGTACACATGACCGACGTGATATCGATATTGCTTGATGGTATCTTTTTCCACGATAATCTTCAAGTGCTACATGTGTTAGGCCTCATATTTTTATGGAATGGCATCACACTTAAAATCGAATCAGTACTGACTCATTTTGGCGACTTCGTGGTATATCTTGTCTTCTACCAGCTTGTTTGATAACCGTAATAGGATCATAGAGGGTTATTCCCCTTAACCTAATCAACACCAAATGCTGAACATCCCTAGATCTGATGATTAATTAATTCGTAGGGAACTACTCGATCATCAAGTGAGCCTGGTTCTAAGTCAAATGTTTGAAAAGTTATGCCCATTGTGTAGCATTCTCTGGCTATGCAAATTTGTCTAGGATAAAGGGATTTTTTTAGGAGGGTGAAAAGTGATTTCATTCCCTGCTCATCGTGAAAACTCTTCATGGTATTGACCCCTCTAAAGATGTTCGAACAACCAAATCTGGAGTAGTAAGTTATCACCCTTAAAGTGTTTGAACCCCTTATTCCGACGATCCAGAGCCAGTATATGTTTGCTATAATCATCCGGACAATAGTATAGGTATGTACCTCAGTTCCCTCCATTAAAGCTTTGGTTACTAGGGCCAACTTGTTGCGAATTTTTCCTCCTTGGCTTGGGAACACTATCATACCCAGAAAGCAGACGATGAATCTGAAAACCCGGCTGTGAGTGCAACCTAGGGAAGTGATCGAGAATTCGCCATGAAAGATGCGGTAAGATTTGCTGTTTCCATATCAGTCATAGAGGAAGTCAAAAGGTATGTAGGAGTTGTTCAAGAACTCCAAGTCCTCATTCTTTCTCAGACCCATCACCTTTAGAGACACCCTAGCATTGTGGTTTTCTTATACTAGTAAACAAGGATTATACCATGGTGATCAAGCGAATACTCTGATTTCCTCGAAGAGATGAGTCATTTCTATGTCACCAAATTGAAATACAACTATTTCTCCATCCCAAAATATAGTAGCATATTTGACCAACATGTTTTTTGGTTGGATGTCCAATAAGGAAGGCAAATTTAAAAGAACCTTTTTCAGGTGATTTTTGTTTCCTGATGAAAGATTTTCCCACCTACCTAACAATAATGGTGTTTTACTTTGGACAATGCCAAACCTGGGGACTTCGTACCTCATTTTATACAAAATAAAAAGAGTTAGACCCTATCTCCTTCCAGATTTCTACTTACACATTAACGATTAACATATCAACATTTATTTATCAAAATAATGCATATATCATGACTGCGTCCATTGGGATTATTAAAATTCCCGTTGACTTTGGACAAGGCTTTCATAGAGGGTTATTATGTGGATAGAATATTAACCCTGAGTAGGTTTGACCATGATGCATGTAAAGTTATTTATTCGATCATGGTTTCTATAGTAGTCTAGAAATGGTACCCCCAAGTGGACAACTTGAGGGGAAAAGTACAGAACCATCAACCACCCTTCTAATCGACTAGTTTTACCACAAATATGACTTTTTAAATTTATAGGGTGATTTTAGGAAGAGCACGAACACTCATCAAGTGCCCTGTGGTCTTAGTATGCACTAGTGAAATATGATGTTAAGCATGGAGTTATGCAAAAGAAAATGTTATGTTGTCAATAATTTGCATGATGAATAATAATAAAAATTGGTATTTAATAATTTTAAAGACATTTAAGAAAATAAAAACAAGGATACAAGTCAGTTTCCACAGTAAAAGTGATAAAGCAGGGAAGGAAATCATAAACAAATTCAACCAGAACGGGCAGGGGTGTGCAAGTATTAAAGGAATAATACCGACATGCTTAAAGACTAATTCACAGATAAGTTCTTTATCGTAAAAGCTGAAAGATATCCCAGCAGAATTGTCATGCTGTCGCACCCCCTTTTTCTCATGAAATCGAGTTTCGACATTTCTAGGGCAACTCCTTTTCGTGATGGTAGAGAATTGGATTTGAAAGAGTTGCCACCTAACGGATTTATGGTGTCTTAAGGCACCTAGAGTAACTAACTGATATAACCAGTCTACATCACCAGAGATTGGGCAAGGGCTCAAAATTACCATGAGGAGAAGGTGTTAGGCACCACTCAAGATCTAAAATGGTAGGTGCGGGCCTAACATAAATTAATTGAATTCTTCTTAAAGAGGAAAGAAGACAATTTGGACAAATACAATATTCAGTTTATTCAAATGCAATATTCCATGCAATGCTTTGAAACTCCCTCAAGTTGGGGTTTTACTCATAGAATTAGCACATGGGCTATCATTTCCTTTACTACCCCAATTACTATATTTAAGTTGTAACTTAAGCACACCGATTTATTCCAAAACGTACCCCATGTGTGCACTAACCGTCCGTTACTTATAGTCCTGTAGGCATTAGGACCTCTATTTGGGATGGTTGTGACCAATATATATTTCTTAAAAATGTGAAATCTAGGCGACACACAAAAGGAAAATAGGAGTTTCAAGTAAAGAGCAAGAATAAGCTCATATTAACCTCCACACATAAACAACAAAAACACGCATATGAACCAACAAACTTATTAATTGAAGATTCTATAGTCAGGATATCTATGTGTGAATACAGGTTCAGAAACATTGAGACCTATTGTTTGCCTAGTAATTTTATTTGGCATGGATTTTGGTACCTCAAGCCGAAATGTGTTACTGTTTAAAAAAAAATATTAACAAGTTATACGGGTCTACTGCCGAAGAGTTTTACTAGAGATCTTGAATTCAGAATAGGCTAATAGGATCCTATAGGCATGATTTCTACGAGTTTGTCAATGAAATACTTACTGTCTTGATTTCTAAGTGCAACACTGGTTTTAACTCATGAAGACATTTTTATTTCTTTTAAATTCTATTGGCATGCTTTCCAATTGCTGAATTGGTTTAAACCCCTATAGGCAAGATTTCTAAGTTTCACAACTCATTTTACCCTGTAGGCATGATATCTATTAGTTTTAAATCCTATAAGCAAGATTTCAAGGTTTGAAACTGAGTTTATTCCTATAGGCGTAATATCTATTACTTGTATTTAGACATAAATTGATTGATTGCCAAGAAGCATAATTGGCTCAAACAGACAAGGTCCTATAGCCATGGTCATTAATGCACATTGAGTTGCAAAATATATGTAGATCATTTGAACAAGATTTCTAATGTGGAATCAAACATTAAATCCTATAAGCAGGATTTCTAGCATGCATTTGATCATAAAATTCCAATAAGCATGATCTCTAAACATACTACAATATCCACATAATTCAATCAACATAGTTAAGTCCTATAGGTAGGATTTCTATCCAATTTCAAAGAAAGATATAAGAATAAATCCCCCCAGCTTTTACTAATTAACCCAAAATCTCTTATTACATAAATTACTACATCCAAAAATGAATGAATTAAATAATAGTAATGATTACACTATAGGGAGCCTTCATAGTCCCAATCTAAACCTAGGTACTAGACATTCAAGCACAAAAGCTCTGAAGCATAGCAATGATCCATTAACAACACATTAAATTGGGCTTCCACTGTGTAAAAGTTCCCAAAGAGCCTTAGGGACCTTAGGAAGTGCTCACACTAGAATGACACATTTAGCACAGAGTTCATACAAGATTGGAAACGAGCCCTAACGTGTCAGAGTTTAAATGAGTCGCCACGATCCTAGGAAGTGCTCAAGCTGGGGGTGGTGAGAATCTAAATGACTAAGAGTTGGAGTTTGGAAATTTGGTGCATAGGGGTTAAGGGGGAAAGTTTTGAAATACTTAAATTTCAGAATAGATAAGTTCTGAATATAGAGTTGCAGGCAAAACTACTACAAAAAATAATCGTGGTTTAGGTTCAACATACAGTTCTAACATAATGAAGTCAGATTAAGATAAATGCTAATACTTTAATATGAAATAGTCATGTCTTAGTCACAGAAGCAATTAGGTAGAAAACACTTGAATTCAACATACATGACATGTATAAAGCTGACAAACAAATTAAACCTTGAACTAAATTTTGAGAGGATTACTATTATTCTAAATGCCTTAGTCTTAAGTTAACAGGATTATCAAATGATTAGATAAATGATAGAATCATGCTAAAAATTGAAACAAGTTACTCAATCAATGCATAGAAAAAGGTAATAACAAATGTTAGGGCATACCTGTTGCGAAGAAAGAAGATAAAGATACAGTAGCAGTTAAGTTCCAGAGCCTTGGTTTCCCGCCGGCCAAACAATAGCCACTTAGTAAATATATTTGAACAATAGCAAGAGAGAGAGAGCTTAAGTTTTGGTAGTCAGAATATGAGAGTTCGAGAGTTTTCTAAAGGGGAAAGGGGAAGGGTTTAAATAATGATAAATGAGATAGATAAATAAGTTAATGAATCAGTCCTACACGAATAAGGAATGGGAATAACTTCAAAACAAATTAGAGTTGACTTCAGTCGATTAACAGAACATAATAACATAAAATTAGGCTGGTACCACTTAATTTAGGGAACACAATATATGGACTTAATCAATAGTCAAGTACTAGATAAAAAATAAGGTAAAGAAATAATTTAAAGATCTATTTAAAGTCTAGTTTAGGAAGAAATAAAACAACAGTTTCGTCAATTAATGAGTAATCAGGAAAGTACTACTCAGAAGAAGGTATGTATAATATAGAATTAATTATCAATCATCAAACGAGGTGAAGAAATAAAGGAACAATGTGGATTGAACAAAATAAGGAAAGTATCAGTACTATACGAGAACGGAAAGAGTAAAAGTCCCACACACTAGCTTTAGGAGAATTACAAAATCGGTTGAGAAACCGGGCAATGTAGTCATATACTGGGTACAATGAACATAAACATGAGATTTATTCAAAGGCAATAAAGAATCGGACAAGGAAAGACCTAAAACCCTAATATTAGGACAAGACACTCAAATCAACCAAAGTAAAAGAGAATAACACAGTTATATACAAAATAAACATATACATGAGTTAATTATTAAAGGAAATTCATTGTTGAATAAGTTTTAATTCATGTAAAAGAAAAAGGTTTGAAAGCCCGGACTCAAGTAAATCATACAATCGGTAAAAAATTAAAAAATCCATAATTAAAAGAGCAAATATAGATGAGGAAAATATTCTAAAAGAAAGAGTTTGAATCAGATCTGGTTCAAGTCAAAGAAGATTTGAAACCATAATTTGGGGTAATTATGAATTAAAGAAGATATGAAGATGTAAATTACTTACAATGGCTTAGAGATGAATATAGATGGAATATACACAGAAATTAGAGGGTTGAACTGATTTAGTTCAATTTTGGCCACATTTTCTTGCCATGTTAGACAAGCAACTAAATAAGGTCATAGACGAGTAGCCAATGATAAGGAAATACCAATAATATAAGGGAATCTAGAGTTGATTTCATATCTGGTTGGAATCTAAGGGGAAATCAGGGTTACAGCGCTAGGGTTTGAGAGGGGTAAGGTGAAGATACGAGAGAATCGGTTTAGATGAATGAAGTAGGGTTAGGTTTACGGGTGTAATAAAAATAAGGGGAAAGGATATGGACCATTTATCTCAGAAATCAACATCATGATTAAAGAGGCCCTGGGACGGGTAACTAATTGCCCAAGGGTAATTGATTAGGTTATTAGGTTGGGGGTAATGCGTGACGACTTAACCGGTCATGTCATGAGTTATCGTTTCCCTTATTTCTATTTCTTCATGTCCTGTTATCCATGTTTTGTGGTATTGGGTTGGTCGGATCAAATTTGAAATGATTTTGGAAAGGTTTGAGACACTTAGTCTTTTAAGGAAGTTTAAGTTGGAAAAGTCAATTAGATGATGACTTATATGTTAGAGGGCTTATATGTGAGTTCTGATTGTTCGGCAAGCTTCGGGTCGGAATTTCAATATATGTAGTACCTCCGTCGTGTCATATGGGATGTGTTTGAAAAATTCAAGTTATTCGGACACAGTTTGGTTGGGTCTTTTTTATCAAAACTAAAATTCGGAAGAATTTGGAAACTTAGGCTTGAATCCGCTGCATTTTGCTTAATTTGATATTTTTAAAGGTGTTTTAATGATTGGACCAAGTTCAAATAAGGTATTAGGATATGTTTTTGCTTTTGGTTGAGGTCTCGATGGCCTCAGGATAATTTTGGAGTTGGCAAAGAAGTTTGATTTGTGTTAAAGCTACTGAATCTGTTGTTTTTGCTATTTTTGGTCCTTCAGATAGGGGACTGCAGGCACGGCACCCCATGTGTAGCAGAGGAGCCACAGAAGCGGATTATGGGGATTTGTAAGGGACCTTTTAAGAGGCTATGGGGACAGCATCTGCGAAGTTGCAGATGCGGAAGGCATGTCACAAATGCAATTTTGGGCCATAAAGTGATGAACCGCAGAAGTGGTAGTTTGGCCACATACGCGGTACCGTAGAAGCAATTATAGGACCGCAGACATGAAAAGGTCTGGGCAGAACATAAAAGTTATTTCATTTCATGAATTTGAGTTATTTAACCATTATTGACTTCAGCTTTGGAGATTTTTGTGCGATTTGAAAGTGTTGTTTCAATGTAACATCATTGAGGTAAGGAATTTGGACTTGAAACTCATTCCTATGTTATTATTTCATGGATTGGAGCTAGAAATTATGGAAACGAAGGGTGAAATTTGAGGAACCTCTGGGTTTTGTATTGGAGACTTTTGCTTGGGGATTTGATGGACCATTTGAGGTCGAATTTATGAACTTTTGATATGTTTTAACTTATAGTGGGATAAGGAATCTATTTGTGTAAAAATTATTGAATTCCGAGACTTGGCCTGGGGGTGGAGTTTTTGTAATTTGGGGAATTTTATCATATTTTGATTGTTTTCGATTGGTTGTTCATTCCTATAGCATATATTGAAGCCCTCGTTCTGATTTTTGGTAGATTCGACATGAGTGGAGGTCGATTCGAGGGCAAAAGGCATCGCGAGCTAGATATTTAGCGGTTTGAGGTGAGTATTGATTGTAAATGATTTTCTGAGGGTTTGAAACCCTGGATTAGCACACCATAGTGCTATGTTGTGGTGAGGCACATGCTTGATGACAAGCGTGTGGTCGTATACTATTGGGGATTGTGACTTGGTCCATCCTGGTTGATAGTTTTACCGGGTGTTTTATTGAAAAGTATTTTCTTTCATCATTATTAGGGTCGATGCTATTTTTGGGCTTAATGCCAATTATTTGAACACTTTGGGTCTTCTCATTCATATTTCCTCGCTATTTTGATTTTATACATAAAACCATTCATGTTATTTTCAACTTTTTTCATACTCAGCCATGTTTACTTAGTTTTAAGAGTTAAATAAATTTTAAATGATGTTTGGGCAGAGAAACACTGTTTTACTATTTTCCTATGGCCTTGTGAGGATTTGTGACTAAGTAATGCCAATGGCCTATGTTGTAAGGAAACACTAATACTGAATTGATCTCGAGGGCCTAAGATATGTACGCTATGAGGTGGTTTGATTGATATGAGTCTGAGGGCCTTGTTTTGATGACACAAGATGGCTTTTTATTGCGCTTGGCCGTAAGGGGATCCTCCAGGAGTCTACATACCCCCAGTGAGTGCGGGTACCCATTGTAATGTGAGATTGAGCTCAAGGGGCGGGTATTTTCTGGATATTGCTCGAGAGGCGAATATGTTGATACTGTTCCTTTGGGGAAAACTTCTATTTGTTTACGTTACCTTAATTTCTCATCAATTACCTGTTTATTATTGAAAAAAGATTTTTACTTGACTTTTCAGTGGTTTACTGCTCTTAAATGGTTTTACTACTTTATTATGGAATACTTATTGCCTTACGTTTTTTCTTACTTTCAATCATTATTTACATTTGTTATTCACTGAGTTGGAGTACTCACTTTACTCCCTATACCCTGTGTGTAGATTTAGTCATAGCTTGTCCCGCTCCCGAGTGTTGATTGTTTCAAGCTTTAGGTGGTTCTTCTAGGAGTCTTTAGGTAGTTGTTGGCATATTCAGTCGAAGCTCCTCCCTATCTCTTTCTTTTATATTCTTAGTTCAATATCAAACTCTATAATTACATTTTAGTATTCAATGTTGATAGATGCATGCGACTTGTGAAACCCTAGTTTGGGCTGTGTTGGGTTGTACTTCAACATTTTATTTGTTTTATCAGCTACATAGTATTGTTAAATCTCTTTTTAGACTTCTTTTAAATTGTTTCAATTTTATTATGGGTTAATTGGGTTTAAATTGATGTCCTTGTCTTCACGAGAGGCACCATAATAACCAGGTTTAGGTTAAGGTCCTTACAAGTTTGTATAAAAGCCTAGATTACGTAGGACTCACGAGTCATGAGTAGGTTTAGTAGAATCTGACAGATCAATTCGAAGATATCTATGTTTATCCTTGAGGGGATGCAGAACCTTTAGGAAAAAATTCATATTATTGAAATTCTTGTCGAGCGAACGTGTTGGTATGGAGGAATATTTTGACTAAGAAATAATTAGGGGCAAATTGGTGAAAAAGAATTATTACAGCGCACGTTTGGACAGCTCGGTTGCGCCGGCGACGGCGCTATACTTTGAACATTATCTCTACTTTAAACTTTCTAAAATGATTAATTAATAAATTTATTTTGTCAAAAATAAATTGGCAAATGTTCTTAATTATTCTTATCCTTTTTTTAATACTTTTTGGCCTTTTCTTTGAAAGAGAATATACATCCTCTTTTTCTTATCGAACTTCTCTCTCAATATACAAATCTATATTTTTCTGTTCGTACTCGATATTTATACCGACCCAACGAATACATAATATTTGCTCTTGACATACACTTTCATCACTAAACTGTAATTAATTAAATACATATTTTCACCTTAAGTTTATCATATATTCGTAATCATAATACTTAATATAGTTTGACATAAATATCAAGCAAGTAAGTTTTTCTGCTTAATTCTAAGGGCCAAACTTTTTATACTTTCCCTTAATCGTTATAAATATTTAATTATAGTTTACCCTCTGTAAATTTTTTCAACTTTTTATTTACTCTTCTTGTACCAAATCGGCAAATCTCAACTTATCTGCTATCCAGATAATGATCTTATTATTTAATTAAAAACTATTTTCCCACATCACTTGGCTTGTCCACGTTGTTCTTTGCTTGCACGTTTCCTCCACATTCCCTTAACTAATTTAATTAGAAATATTTTTTAAAGAATCTGTAAAATACAGAAAAGTAAGTAATAAATTAATATTAGAGTCCAAATGATACCAGCATGTACCCACGGGTTGGTACGACTTGTTTCGTTGTGTACACATTAGATGTATTAGTGTTATCAAATCACAAACGTTATGGCCAGGGCGGATCTACAGTTATAATACCGAATTCATCTGAAATCAATACTTTCAACGTAAAGCATAAAACGATAAAGCATACAAGAAAAGGAAGTTATTTTTTGGTCTCGCCGTCCATATATGAAATTATAAAACCAATCAGGGGCGGATTTATAGGGGATAATATGGGGCACGTGAACCCATGATCTCTCAGTAAATTAAATATTTTTTTATGTATATATTTTAAAATTATATAATATTAATTGTTAGAACTCATGCTCCAAAAAAACTGAATGGTGCACTTGGCTAATGTTAAGTTATTTACCAGGAAAAATACTTATTTAATACTTTTTTTAATTATAATATTGAAATTTTTTTCTTAGATAATCGACTATGCTTGGACAGATAGCTTGGTCAGCTATATATTTATTGATGAATATATATATTTGTATAATGTGTTGTTGGGCAGGTATAGAATCATGGGAAACGAGCAATTAGCATATACTTTTTGGAGATTGTGTTTTCATTTATGTCACATTAATTTGATAACGTGGTGTTTAGTTTATTATAAAATTTTCCTTTTCAGTCATCTTTTGAAGAAACGCGATAACGTTATTCACGAGTTTAGCTGAAACTGCATTACTATTAATTAAAAAGAACATATTCCCCTCTACAACATTAAGCTTAATTCTCGTTGGAATTAATCCCTACCAAAATAATATTTACGGTAATATAAACGGAATAGTAATGTAGCACCGAGATACGGCAATTAATAAGAATAAAAGAGTAACAATGACACCAAGACTTTTACGTGGAAAACTCTTCTGGATAAGAATAAAACCACGATCCCGAGAGGAGCAACTGATATTACTATAGTAAGGAAGTTTACACTTTGTAGGTACGAGTAAAATACTCCAAAGCCCACTACAACACTCAAAAGAAATAACCATCTTTTAATATTCCACCTCACTACAATATCGCCCACTCTCTATTTTTCTCACAGACTATTTTCTTATACCCTGTTTGTAAAATATCACTCTCAATTATATTTTTCTCTGAGGTTTTATTGATAAAAAATGAGAGTAGAACCTCTCATTTTATAGGCAGAATTGAGCCTACCTATCTTGACATTATATGTTCTGCAGAACACTAAAATTGACAAAGAGAAAAAAAACGTGGGCTGCTTAGCAGCCATTTTAGCGAAAAAATGAGGAAGGAAGAAATTTCTTCCTTGATTCAAGGGGGCTGGACCCCACCAATCTCCCCCTCCAGTCTCATTCACCTGAAAGGGATAACACCGCAGTTTCTAGTTTGAGTGTATGCAAACAAGTTCTTTGAATAGTTCAAACTTGTTTGTTGATATCACTTTGGTCAGCATATCCGCAGGATTTTCGCTTGTGTGAATATTTTTGACCTGTAAAGATTCGTTCGCTTCTTTCTCACCAATCCAGTGATATCTCACATCTATGTGTTTGGTCCTTGCATGGTACATAGAGTTGTTGCTAAGATCTATTGCACTTTGACTATCACAATAGACGACATACTCGTTCTGATGCAATCCAAGCTCTTGGAAACCGCTTGAGCCATATCATTTTCTTGTCAGTCTCTGTAGCGGCAATGTACTCTGCTTCAGTTGTTGAAAGTGCAACACACTTCTGCAACTTTGACTGCCATGATATAGCTCCCCCTGAAAATGTAAACAAATATCCAGTAGTGGATTTTCTGTTGTCAATGTAATATTCCAGATCAGCATCTGCATAGCCCTTCAAAATTGGATCGGATCCTCCAAAACACAATCAATCTCCCATGGTGCCTCTTAGGTACCTGAGTATCCACTTGACTGCTTCCCAATGTTCCTTTCCAGGATTTTCAAGAAACCTGTTGACAACACCAACTGCGTGAGCAATATCAGGTCTACTATATACCATTGCATACATCAAGCTTCCGACTGCTGAAGAATAAGGAACTCTAGCCATGTTCCTTTCTCCTCCTCTTTTGTAGGACACATCGTTTTGATCAACTTTAGATGACTAGCAAGAGGTGTGCTGACAAGCTTCGCATTTTTCATGTTGAAGTGTTCTAGTACACGTTCAATGTACTTCTCCTGAGATAGCCACAACTTTTTACTTGTTCTCTCTCGAACTATCTTCATCCCTAGAATTATTTGTGTTGGGCCCAAGTCCTTCATATCAAATGACTTGGACAAATCTCCCTTCAACTTTGCTATCAACGCCTTGTCTTTTCCTACAATTAACATGTCATCCACATACAACAATAATATAATAAAATTATTCTCAGAAAATCTTTTGAAGTATACACATGAATCAGAATATGTCATTATGTATGTTTGGCTTTTCATGAATGAGTCAAACTTCATACCACTGCCTTGGTGCCTGCTTTAATCCATAAAAGACTCTTATTCAACTTGCACACCATGTGTTTCTTTCCAGCTACTTCAAATACTTCTGGCTACTCCATATAAATCTCTTCTTCCAAATCTCCATGAAGAAATGCAGTTTTCACATCCAACTGCTCCATTTCAAGATCTAGGCTAGCTGCTAAGCTCAAAATTGTTCGAATAGAAGTTATTTTGACAACAGGTGAGAAAATTTCATCATAATCAATACCTTTCTTCTATTCGAAGCCTTTAACCACCAATCGAGCTTTGTATCTGACCAGCTTGCCATTTCCATCTTTCTTGAGTTTAAAGACTCATTTGCATTTGAGTGGTCTTTTGCCCTTTGGAAGTTTAACTAGCTTGTACGTGCCATTTTTCTGTAGAGATTCCATCTCTTCTTGCATAGCTTTCATCCACTAGTTCTTTTCTATATGGGAGAACACCTCCTTAAGATTTTCCGGCTCCCCCTCATCACTGATGAGGACATACTCTGTGAAGGAATACCTGCATGACTCTACCCTTGGCCTCTCTGATCTCCTCAGAGGTTGAGGTTTTTCTTCTTCCTGAGTGGGGTGCTCCTTTTCCTCGACACCTTCATCAAGTTGCTCCCCCTGCTCAATAACCTCACTAGGTTGCTCCCCTTGATCAACAACCTCGTCGGTCGTACTTTCTGCACTTGTGGGATTGTTAGATGTAGAAGGAATAGTGACAAGGTTAGGAATTATACCATTCTTCGCCTTTTTTGAAATATCAACAGCAGTTCCAACTTCACTTTCTCGGGAGATTATATCTCTGCTTCTGATGACCTTCTTCTTTATAGAATCGCACCATCTGTACCCGAACTAAAGGGAACAGATTTATCATCCAGCTTTGTTCTCTGCTCTTTTGGTACATGTGCAAAAGCTCTGCAACCGAACACTTTCTGATGCGAGTAAGACACTTCCTTGTTGGTCCAAACTCTCTCTGGGATGTCAAACGCCAACGGAACTGATGGACCCCTATTGATTAGGTAACAGGTTGTCTGAATTGCTTCACCCCTGAATGACTTAGGCAGTTTAGCCATTTTGAGCATGCTTCTCACCTTCTCCACAATGGTGCGGTTCATCCTCTCGGCTACGCCATTGTGCTGTGGGGTTCCAGGAACTGTCTTTTCATCCCATGACTTGAACAGTACTCTTCAAATTTCCTTGAAGTGTACTCACCTCCATTGTCACTTCGGAGGTGGTTTAGCTTTGGACCTGTCTCCCTTTCTACTAGAACATGAAACTTCTGGAAAACTTGAAACACCTGATCTTTTATTTTCAAAATATAAACCCACAATTTTCGTGAAGCATCATCAATAAAAGCAACAAAATATTTGTTACCGCCCATTGATTCAATTACCATTGGGCCACAAATATCAGAATATACTAAATCAAGTATATTGCAATTTTCTTTCAGACGATGTCTGAAATGAGACTTTATGCTGCCTACCAAATAAGCAATAGTCACATGGTTTTATTTTTATACCTTTCGCATAAGAAATAAGTGATTTCTTTGCAAGAATGTGCAATCCCCTCTCGCTCATATGACCCATTTTTTGTGCCACAAATCTGCAGAAATCTCATCTTGTGCCACGTTCAATTCACCTTTGCATATTTCTGCATTTGTCACGTTCAACGTGCCACCAGCAACTCCCTTTGCAATCACCAATGATCCCTTTGTGAGTCTCCATTTTTGATTTGCAAAATAAGTCTCGTATCCATCTCGATCCAAAGCAATTCCCGAGATCAAGTTCATCCGTAAATCAGGTACATGCCGCACATCCTTTATACCCAATGTGCATCCGAGATTTGTCTTGATACAAATGTCACCAATCCCTTCAATCTTTGAGTAACTTGTGCCACCCATTCTCACAGTGCCGAAATCACCTGCTACATATCTGCAAAAAGGATCTCTTACCGGTGTGGCATGGTAAGATGCCGTTGTGTCAACCACCTATTCCGACTCTGGACCTGACAAGTGCATGCATTCCTCTTCCTCATTTATAAAGAGGACAACATTATCATTGTTTTGCACCATGGCGACTGTGTTGTCTTCATTCTTCTGGCCACTGGTTTCACCTTTGCCCTTCTTTGGATTTGGGCAATCTCTTTTGAAATGACCTGGTTGATCACATTTGTAGCAATTTCTGGATTTTGATTTCGATCGGTTCTTAGACTTTCCACGAGCTCCGGATCTACCATAGTTGCTCGAACTCCATTGATAACTCCTGCCTCTACCTTCTGTGATGAGAGCTTTTCCTTGATTTTCAGGCTTCTTTCTCATCTTTTCATTAAGTTAAAGAGCTGATGTGACATCTTTCAACTTAATAGTAGTCTTACCGTGCAGGATGGTTGTTGCCAAATTATTGTACGAAGATGGCAACGAGTTCAATAGCAAGATGGATTTATTTTCCTCCTTGATTTTCACTTCAAGGTTGGCAAGCTGCGTGATTAGTCCGTTAAACACATTTAAATGTGAAAAAAAATTAATACCTTCACCCATGTGTAGGGCGTATAACTGCTTCTTCAGGTACAATTTATTTGTCAACGTTTTGGACATGTATAAGCTTTCCAACCTTGTCCAAATTTCACGTGAAGTGTCTTCATCAATGATGTTATTTACCACATCATCCGATAAGTGCAACCTGATTGCACTAGCAGTCCTTTCATCCAAGTCAGCCCAATCCTCAGCTTTCATGGTATCAGGTTTTTTGGTATCAGCATCTTGTACCTTGTGTAATCCTTGTTGGATGAGTAGATCCCTCATCCTTCTTTGCCATGTTGAGAAACCGTTATCTCCGTTGAATTTAGCTTCCTCATACATTACTCCAGGCATTTCTATTTTTCACCGAGTATAGTACTACCAGCAGTGAATAGTATTTCAGTGAATGAGCAGAATCTGTACTGTGATTCCAGTTGTTGGGAATAAACACCCTACCAAAATAATATTCACGGTAATAGAAGTGGAATATTAATGTAGCACCGAGATACGGTAATTAACAAGAATAAAAGAGTAATGATAACACCAAGATTTTTACATGAAAAACCCTTCTAAATAAGGGAAAAAACCACGACCCCGATAGGAGCAATTGATATCACTATAGTAAGGAATTTTACACTTTGTAGGTCTGTGTAAAATACTCCAAAGACCACTACAACACTCAAAAGAAATAACCCTCTTTTGATATTCCACCTCACTACAATTTCGCTCACTCTCTATTTTCCTCACAGACTATTTTCTTATACCCTGTCTGTAAAATCTCACTCTCAGATATATTTTTCTCTGAGGTTTTATTGATAAAAAATGAGAGTCGAAGCTCTCATTTTATAGGCAGAATTGAGCTACCTATCTTGACATTATATGTTCTGCAGAACACCAAAATTGACAAAGAGAAAAAAAACGTGGGCTGCTTAGCAGCCATTTTAGACAAAAAATGAGGAACGAAGAAATTTTTTCCTTGATTCAAGGGGGCTGGACCCCACCAAAAAGAACATATTCCCCTCTACAATATTAAGCTTAATTCTTTGAGGCGCCATACTGATCTGTCAAATCAATAATAGCATAAATAAAAATATTTGCAAAAAATAGACATTCTTTTTGCGGTTTTCTTGTACTTAATTAGCATTTAAGGGAGATTAATAAAAACATTTAAGAGCTTACGCTTAATATTTGCGGAGTTTAACTGACAAGATAAATCAATATTGATGTGCTCAAAGGTGATGGCTTTTTATGTTGATGTGATGACCCGACCGTTCGTCTTCGGAATTTACACCCTGTTTCCCCATTAACTACTTCCCCTAAGTTCTTTCTACTATTTTGTTTTTCCGGGATGTTCGATAATAGAATTCGGAGTGTTTTGGGACACTTAGTCCCTAAATGAGAGCTTAAGTGTTGAAAAATGGTCCGTAATGAGAACAATGTGAGGATGCTTCGGAATGAAAATCTGATAGTTCCGTTAGCTCCGTTAGGTGATTTCGGGTTGGGAGCGTCTTCAGAATGTATTTTGGATGTCCGTAGCTCATTTAGGAAGGAAATGCCGAAAGTTAGAAATTTGAAGATTCCGGTCCGATGGTGAATTTTTGATCTGAGGGTCGGAACGGGACTTTGGAAGTTGTTGTAGCACCCTCATGTCATTTGGGATGTGCATGCAAAATTTCAAGTCAATCGGACGTGTTTTGGTTAGGTTTTGAATCGAAAACGAGTTTGGTTAAGTTTTGAAGTTTTTAAATTCAAATCATTGATTAATTCGAGTTTCCGGCATTATTTTAGGTGGTTTAAGGATTGGTACACGTTTTAATGATGTAATGAGATATGTTCGTAGGTTTGATTGAGGTCCCGGAAGCCCCGGGTGTGTTTCGGATGCTCAGCGGAGCAATTGGAGTTTGAAGTTGCAGCAGAAAAATTGTAGACAGTGATTTCTTCTATGCGATCGCGAAGAGGGCATCGCATTCATGTAGCTGTGCCTTACCCTTCATCGCGATCGCGTACCCTTCCCCGCGTTCACAAAGCCCGGCCATTCCCTTCATCCTGTTCGCGTTCCATTCACCACAATCGCGAAGACCAAGCCCTAGACCTCCTCTTCAGTTCCTTCAACGTGGTCGCGTGAGAGCCTTCGCGTTCACGTAGGGTCCAATCCCAGCTCATCGCATTCGCATCCCTGCCTTCGCGATCGTGAAGGTTGTTTTTCCAGCCTTGAGATTTTTCCACTCCGCAAACGCGAGATTCCCTCCGCGTTCACGATGAACAAACCCCTGACCAGTACATATATTTGAAAAACGAAGCCTTCTTCTATTTTTACAAAAACTCAAACTAGAGAGCTTGGTTTTGGGAGTTTTTTTGAGGGATTTTCAAAGACAACGATTGGGTTCGATTCCTTGGAGATCTCTGTTGATAGTATGACGGTCTACAGATTCAATTCCCCGGAGATCCTCTGATATTGAGATGATGGACTACGAGTTCAATTCCCGGAAGATCCTCTGTTATTTGGTAAGATGGTATACGGGTTCAATTCCCAGGAGATCTTCTTTTATTGACATGATGGACAACGGGTTCAATTCCCGGGAGATCCTCATATATTGGTAAGAATGGACTGCGGGTTCGATTCCCGGAACTCCATGTGGCATCCTGATATTGAGTGATTATTCTTGTATTCGTAGATTGTATTTGTTGCCGTTCCGTTCTACTTATTGTTTTGCTAGATACTAGAGATTTATTGTATTTCTTACTGTCTACTTATTTTATATTTATTCTTCTGTTTATCTCAGTAGGGCCTCAACCTTCCTCGTCACTACCCAACCGAGGTTAGGCTTGGCACTTACTGAGTACCGCTGTGGTGTACTCATGCTACTCTTCTGCATATTTTTGTTGTGCAGATCTAGGTACTTCTGGTCGAGCGCGCTATCAGTGACTTCAGAGCTACACTTGGAGACTTGAGGTATGCATCTGCCGCGTCCGCAGATCCGAAGAGTCTCCTTCTACTCTACCTTTAGTTAGCAGTTCCATTTCATGTATTCAGTTGTTGTAGACATTTCCAGATATTAGAGCCATATATTATATTTCTACTCTTAGTCTGTGTTTCTCGTAGGTTTTCGGGTCTTGTAGGTTGTTACATTGTCTTGAGTTGAAGTGTATGTGCCAGGCGGCACCCTATACATTTTCTTATGTTATTCAGTATTACTTGTCGTTTTTGTAAAGGTTATTGAATTTACGCAATGTGTTAGACTTACCTAGTCGCGAAGGCTGGATGCCGTCATGACAGCTTCACGATTGGTGAACTAGGGTCGTGATAGTAGATGTGTTTTTGAGCGTAAATACTTAATATGACATCATATTTTTTCTGAAATAACATTTTGATGCTAACCTCAAGTCTATGCATGGTGGAGTTAAGGTATTATTATTCTATAATTGCAATAGTAATTTCATGACAATTAAAATGTCATTTTTGTGGTAATTAAGGGTGTTCCAACCGATCAGAAAAATCACATCAAACCAAAAATCAAACAAAATCAATTTAAAAACTCGACTATATTTGGTTTGACTTGAGTTAGTATTGAGTAATAAAATTCGAACCAAATTGATATATAAATATATAAATTCTATTTATATTTTTAAGACTTTATAGTGAATTTTCTTTAGAAAATGTATAGAAATATTTGGTATCCTCTCAAATATTAACCTTGAAAGCGTAAATTAACAAAAAATTATTGTTAGATAACTAAAAAAGTAACTATCATATGTTACTAAAAACATTCTCCCATTAGAATCTTCTAATACATAATATATTGGTCAACTTTTTTTTCATATTTACTAAATATATATTCACTTATGAAAGCTTTATCTATACTTTTAACAAAATAAGATTGAAATAATATTCATGTAACAAAAAATCCGAAAAACCTGAAAAAACCGAACAAATCCAAACCGATATAGTTGATTTGGTTTGGTTTTGATAAAATCCGATCCAACCCGTTCCATGGACACCCCTAATGGTAACATAATAATACAATTACCACTTGATGATACAGATGTGACGTCTATGATGGTGGGCGGGCTGCCAGGCTGACAAGGGCAGATCAAGCAGGAATGAAGACTTCTAGGCTGACAAGATTCTGAAGAAGGAGTGCACATATTACCTTACGCGAATCACTCATCGCAAGAGTAAAGTGAAGAGCTTTATAAGGTATAACATAAGTTCACATGGTACACACGTTTTTGGGCTCGATAATAATAGGCAGCATCAAGTTTATGACCAAATCCCTGTTACACACCTGTTGAACACGCGTTTTATTTTACACACCAAACCTTTCAAAAGTGTGTCAATTATACACTACTTTATCTATGTGTCATCCGCGGGTTAAAAACATAAAAACAAGCGCGTGAATGATTAAACTTTCATGTTACAAGTTTTATAAAGTATCCACGTGTCTAACTTTTAAGAATTTTCCTTTTTACACCAATTAAAAAATTAATAAAAAGAAAAAAAATAACCCTTCCCTCTTTTTGTCTTCTTCCCTAGACCCAACCCCCGATACACATTAACGATCCTCCATCGGACCTCTCCTACCACGTTTACAGCAAACATAATACCCATCGCCCTCAACCTCCTCAAAATCAGCCGTTGTCGGAGCCGCAGGGAAATTCCCGAAAGTTGTCGAAACAACTGGAATATCCAATTTAGCTGGTCTTTTCCTCTTCAAAACCGATGCAGAAGTAGAGTATTTTGTAGAATTTCTAATAAGGTTAATCGATGTCGATGCCGTCGGCTTCTGAAGTCGAAGAATTTGGAATTGCAAAGACAGAGAAGAAGAAGAAGAAGAAGAAGAAGAAGAAGAAGAAGAGGAGGAGGAGGAGGAGGAGGAGGAGGTAAAGGAAGGGAATTTCGTTAGGTGACCGAAACCCTTGCCACCGGGGAGCATACCGGTGAATTTGAAATGGCTACGGTACAAGACATCGTTTTTCCGGTTGTTTTTACGCTATGATTAAAGTTCGTTGGAATTCCATTTTTTTCCGTGCAAACAAAACTTAGAAACTAAAAAAAAAAATTGAAAATTTTATAGACAAAAATGGTGAAAATTCATGTTATTTATTGTGGTGGGGATTTGCTATGGCTGATGGAGTTTAGAGGAGGAGGTCGATGGGTAGGGGGTGTTCTTTTTTGCTTTTTTCCTTTTAAATATTATCAATTCGTGTATTTTCTTTTTTTTTTTGAGTTAGGACACGTGTCATGATCTTATTGGCGCGTGACTTCACATATATTCTGAAAAGCTGGTATAAAAAAAATAGTGTGTAATTGATACACTTTTAAAAGGTTTGATATGTAAAATAAAATTTGTGTTCAAAAGATGTATAACAGAAATTTGATCCTAAATTTGATTGGTAAAATATGTACTCTTCCATAATAATATAGCCCAGAGACAAAAATCAATCTATTGTGCCAAAGCGGACTCCATCGACTTCATTCGTGACAAAACAATTACTCATGATAGAGAGAAATTATATGATCATAACACAATTACCCTGTCAGCTGCTGATGTACCAAAACTAAGTTTCCAACTTCAAACCTTATGTTCAGCGTTTCTGTTATTTATTAATAAAAGTTGATACCTTGAGAGCCAAGTTTGGTACCAGTTGCTTTATTTTATAAAAGAAGATACTGGATAAGCATCTCTTATATATTAGTTGGACGAATGGTTAACAAACAATTGACATAGAGTAGATATAATAACTAAGAACATAAGTTTCTTTTTTTGTTTTTTCTTTTTGGCCTAAGAATATATAATTTCACATTATATAAATAAATGTCCATTTTCACATGGAGAAATTTAAAAATAGCCAGATTTATAACGGTCGTTCAAAAATAGCTTAGTTTTAAAAGAAATCAAAATTTAGTCATATTTTATGTAAAAATAAATTTGAACGAAAACACTGTTCAAAACCCGAAAAATGCGCCAGTATATTATGCTGGAGTTCCAACATAAGTATACTTGAATTTCAATATATTATCCTGGAGTTCCAGGATAAGTATACTGGAACTCCAGCATAATATGATGGAGTTCTAGCATAAGCACACTAGAACTCCAGCATAATATACTGGAGTTCCGGCAAGCATATCGGTCCAGTATAATATGCTGGACTTCATACACAGGTGCACCAGACTCCAGTATATTATGCTGGACCGGTCTCTATTGCAGCAAAATAGTAACTATTTTTCATTGACTTAGTAAATACTAACTATTTTTGAATGTCCAGTCCGAAAACTAGCTATACCGTAATATTTTTATATTTCCATACTATGTAATCATAGAATTTTAATATCGACTGGATAATGTCATCAAGAATCTCAAACAAAAGATACAGATTCTTTTGCTTTGATTAAAGGATAGTAGTCCAAACTCCTCGCTGCCTCCCCCCCCCCCCCCCCCAAAACCCAAAAACCCCTCCAAATATTGATCTTGCATAAATTTGTAATGCAGACAAATAATTCGCATAACCTATTTGGAATTGATCGAATTACTATAATTGCTGAGCTGTATTTAAGACGTGCAATGAAATCTTTTCAAGCTTATTATTGTTTTAAACAAATTAAGATCAACCTAGGGCCCTAGAGAAGAAAGTATTTCAATATTTAAAAGAAAAAAAAAATTGAATATTCAACATTTCCAACCTAAACCAGCTTAGGATATTTATTAAGTGCATTAGAAGTTTCCACCCTAAACCAGCTTTGGACATTTAAATGATCTCTTGGTTGTACGCGTATATGCATTTATATTTAGGCCGGGAGCCGCTAGGAGTTCGGCGATCGAACCAAGTGGCTTTAGTTCAAATTTTATGTTTGTTTAAAAAAATTATTAAATATGTGTAAATTATTAGTTTAGAATTTAGTAACTTAAAAAAATTAAAATTCTGAACCTATAAACTTAAAATTTTGACACCGCCTCTTATTTAGGCACAAACGCACTTACACACACAAACTCAAATGCCGACATGTATATACACAACCAAAGGAGTGTCACAAGATGGATGTGAGATCTTCATTTTTAAGCATAGGTCTCGAATTTGAGTCCTCGAAACATAGGTCTTGAGTTTGAGTCTCGAAAGTGCTTCATCTTTCAGTGAGCTCTATGTAGCATGACAACAACAACAACAACAACTACCCAGTATAGTCCCACAAAGTGGGGTCTGGGGAGGGTAATATGTAGACGAGCCTTACCCCAACCCGAAAAGGCAGAGAGGCTGTTTCCAATTGACCCTCGGCTCAGTGAAGGAAAGGAGAAACAAAAACAAAAACAAAAGAGTATTAGTAACTCCAGCAGAAATAGCGTAAATAATTATCTAAACATAAGAAAAATAAATAAAATAGCATGCAATAATATCATACAGTAACTACCATAAATAACTTCCATAGGGAGACACAAGCCAAAACACAAATCATCTATGGATAGCCCTGCCAGGCCTCACCCAACCCCGGGTGAGGAGTACGAAAAACTCTAGGAGCCCGTATCCTACAATCCTGATACTAGACCTCCAGACATTCCTATCAAGGGTCATGTCCTCGGAAACCCGCATTCTAGCCATGTCATGCCTAATCACCTCTCCCCAATACTTCTTAGACCTCCCTCTGCCTTGCCGAACACCGACAATCGCCAGCCGCTCACAACTCCTCACCGGAGCATCAGGACTTCTCCTCCGCACATGCCCGAACCACCTCAGCCTCGCTTCTCGCATCTTCTCATCCACCGGGGCCACCCCCACCTTCTCTCGAATAACTTCATTCTTAATCATATCTAACCTGGTGAGCCCGCCCATCCATCTAAGCATCCTCATCTCCGCAATCTTCATTCTCTGAACATGAGAGTTCTTCACGAGCCAGCACTCCGCCCCATACAGCATTGCAGGTCTAACCACAGCTCTATAAATGAGTTTATGTGGAACTTTTTTGGTACACAGGACTCCTGATGCAAGCCTCCAGTTTGACCACCACGCTCCTATACGATGAGTGACGTCCCCGTCAATCTCTCCGTCCCCCTGAACCACCGACCCAAGATATATGACACTGTCCCTCTTGGCGATGAACTGAGATCCAATCATCACGTCCCTGCCTACTTCGCTCGGATCGGCGCTAAACTTGCACTCCAGGTATTCTGTCTTACATCTGCTTATTTTGAAACCTTTAGACTCGAGAGTCTGTCTCCATACCTCTAACCTCTCAATAACACCGACCCTCGTCTCATCTATCAAGACTATGTCATCAGCAAATAGCATACACCAAGGCACATCCCCCTTGAATATGTCGGGTTAGAGCATCCATCACCAAGGAAAACAAGAGAGGGCTAAGCGCCGATCCTTGATGGAGCCCCACAACCACTGGAAAATGGTCCCACCGTCCTAACCCTAGTCTTAGCTCCATAGTACACGTCCTTGATTACTCTGATGTAGGCTTCCGGCACGCTCTTCGCCTCCAAGCACCTCCATAGCACCTCTCTTGGGACCTTGTCATATGCCTTCTCCAAGCCGATAAACACCATGTGCAGTTCCTTCTTCTTATCCATGAACTGCTCCACCACCCGCCTGACAAGGTGGATAGCTTCTGTAGAAGAGCGACCCGGCATGAAACCGAACTGGTTCCCAGATATAGATATCATCTCCCTTATCCTCTCCTCGATCACCCGCTCCCAGACCTTCATGGTGTGGCTTATTAATTTGATACCCCTATAGTTGTTGCAGCACTGGATGTCACCTTTGTTCTTGTACAAGGGCACCACTGTACTCAACCTCCACTCATTCGGCATCCTTTTGGTCCTGAAGATCGCATTGAACAACCTGGAGAGTCACTCCACTCCTGACCTACCCATGCACTTCAAAAATATATTGAGCTCTATGTAGCATGAATCTAGATTAATTAGTTGTGTTAGTGGGTTTCAAAACCGGACTTTTTAGAGGAAAAAAGAAAGTAATATAATTGTATTTGCTAGCCAAAAAATATAAAATACGTATATTATATGTATATAGTACACATATATACAAAAATATATATTTTATTGCCTATTATTTTTATGTGCGGCTCAAAATACACATTTCTCTATTTTTTATGTTGTCATGTGACCAGCAGGTTACGGGTTTGAGCCATGAAAACAGCCTCTTGCAGAAATATAAGGTAAGGCTGCATACAATAGACCCTTGTGGTCCGTCCCTTCCTCGAGTAACGCGGGAGCTTAATGCACCGGACGACCATTTTTTTTGTTTTTCTTAAAGGTTTGATATTACAATGATGTCAATCAATGCTGATTAAAATATATTCAGCAGCTTAACTTTAAACATGAAAGAACTTTCTACTAACCTAAACTGTTCTCTGGAAATATAGCACTAATTAAAAGTTGTTAACAACTACTTTAGTGAAACATCCTATGGAATTTTGCACTAACTTGAACTACCATTTGCTTTATACCTTTTCTAGCCTAATTATACTTTTAACATAGCTAACTTTGTATGTTTAATCTTCCTTCTCCAACCATCCCGCATTCTTAAAATTCTCACCTATAGATATAGGTGAGGTGCTTCTTGCGGGAGGTTTGCCTAACTTCTTTTCTTTTTTAAGTTTAATTTTCTTTTCTTCAAATGACTTGTTAATGTTTAAACGGGAAAAATGCCTAAAAATGCTATTCAATTAATAGAAATGGCCTACTTATGCTATTCGTTAAAAGATCGCTATTTCCATGCCATTGTCATTATATTTTTGGCCTATTTATGCCACTTTCTACTAACGGGTTCATTTGCTGGTTTGGAAAATTAATAAGAATTAAATTCCGGACCCCACATTTCCACATGTCTTTTTATTAATGGTTTTGTATACGGTAAAACCAGGTGCCTCCGATTTAGTAGGCTTGAGACGTTGCACTGAGAGCAGAAGTTCGATACAGACCAAGCTCGAGCTAGAAAGCAGAATAAAAGGCTCGAAGACCTGAGTGTTCAAGGAATATCGGCGCCAAGTATAACCGGCTTCGAGATAGTGCCTTTGTGATTTTGTTATAGAAGGACGAGATTCTGACACGTCCCCATGATCATGGCGTAAATTTCAGAATTGATTTGTACGACTTAGTACAAATCCGTACTAGGCGGTTATACAGTTGTCCCAATAAGACTCTTTAATGTAAATGGAAATTTATCTTATTTTAGGGCTCCCCTCCTATATAAAAGGGACCCCAATCATTTCTACAGATAATCTAATCATTGGAAAAAAATATACTTTCTTACTTTCTCGCACATCGTTCATCAGAATTATTTTTTAGCTTCATTATTCTGACTTTATTATTATTGACCAATCTCGAGGTCACTTGAGCTCGAGGTCGAGACTGACTTATCTATTGGTTTGGTCTTACTTAATTCTTTCATCTACACTTCAGATTTCTCATTATTAATTAGTATTGAGCTAAATCACGTATCATTAAAATCACAAATCAAATTTAATTGTTCTCATATTTTCGAGGTAAACAGTTTGGCGTCCACTTTGGGCATAAAGATAACACCGATTGTTTCATCACCGATTCTCATAACACATGTTATTGTTACATTTTTTCTTATCAAAAAGTTTTTATTCTCAGGATTGAACATGTCAAACTCGCAAAATGCACCTGTTCATGATAATGAAGGTCTTGGATTTCATGAAAAAACAACAATATAGGGGTCGGTGTACCACCAATAAACCCCGCGGAAGTGCCAAATATGGAATCAGTTGATGTTAGTTCACACATTTCTCTAAACGCGGATTTAGGCATAGACCTTGGAGGGAGCGTACGCAGGGAAGCCCGATCTGGTCGCCAATGAACACAAGGAATAAGAGATGGGGGAGTCATCCTACAGGTGATATTCGATATATTGCAAACTCAACAGATTGCCATCGCTCAACTTCAAAGTCAGAATAAAACTCCGAGTATAGTTGAACCAGAAAACACTCGATGTGCTGAACCGGCGCAAGAGAGGTCGAACAGTAACGACTCGGGGACTGAACCTACAATTATGAGGATGTTCGAAGAACTCACCAAGACGATTGAGTCCGAGGAAAAGAAAATTGAGGATAATGACAAAAGAGGTAAAGACTTATAACTCCCCTGTTGATCAAATACCAATGGCACCACCGTCTTGAAAAGTTTGGATGCCTAGAAGTTCATACAAAAGTTTTTCACTCCGAGTGTGACTTCGATGCCCATCCCCAAGAAGTTGAAGTTCTTTGTGCCCGACATACCAAAATACAATGGAACAAGGGATCCTAACAAGCATAGTACTTCATACACCTGCGAGATCAAAGGGAATGACTTGAATGATGACGAGATAAAATTAGTATTCTTGAAAAAGTTTGGGGAAACATTGTCGAAAGGAGCCATGATTTGGTACCACAACTTGCTCTCGAAATCTATTCATTTGTTTGCTATATTAGTAAATGCCTTCGTGAAAGCACATTCTGGGGCCATAAAGGTGAAAACGAGGAAATCAAACAATTTAAAGATAAAACAGAGGAATAACGAGATGTTAAGGGAGTTCGTGTCCAGGTTTTAGATGGAGCGAATGGAACTACCACGGGTCTCAGATGACTGGCAGTACAAGATTTTATGTAGGGTTTGAATGAATGGAGTTTGATCGCGTCTTGACAATTAAAGCACAATCTGATCGAGTATCCGTGTGTGATTTGGTAAGAAGTGCATTATCGTTATTAATCGAGGATCAGGGTCGAGGAAGACTAGTTGAGAGACCACCCCCTCCCCGGGCTCAGTTCGTCCTAATAGATTAAAACCAAGCTCCCGAGGGATACAGACATGGAATCAAGATCGAACAAGGAACAATATAAGACATATGTTGATTGGAGAAACAACGGTTTGGGTTGCAACGATCCTCGAAATGATAGGAGAAATGATCGAGGTCAAAGCTCTCGGGGACTCATGAGTAAGAATGGGTTCGATAAGTGTATCGACCCCGCAAAGGCACCTTGATTGTCAAAATATAATTTCAGCGTAGATGCATTTGGGATTGTGTCGGCTATTGGAAGAATAAAAGACACCAGGTGGCCCAGGCCTATACATACCGATCCTTCTCAAGGAAACACGAACTTGATGTGTATGTATCATGGAACACATGGAGATAGAACCGAGGATTGTAGGAAGATAAGGGACGAGGTAGCTCGGTCGTTCAACGAGGGTCACCTTCAAGAATTTCTCACTGATCCATCTAAGAACCACTTCAGGGAGAGAGATGCAAGCAGAAAAATGACCATGAAGAACCACAACATGTAATCCACATGATTGTTGGCAGTGTCAATGTCCCACATATACCTGTATTCAAACTAACCAATGTGTCAATCACTAGAGAAAATGGACTTGAAATAATGTGCTCGACGATGCCATATCATTCTATGACGAGAAAGCAAAAGACACATCTCAATCGAACAATTACGCCCTGGTAATTTCTATTTTTAAAATAAAATTCAAGTTAAACGTGTTCTAGTGGATCCAGGTAGCTCAGCAAACATAATCAGATCGATGGTCGTAGGACAACTCAGCCTACGGGATCAGATTGTACTTGCTTCCTAGGTCCTAGATGGCTTCAACATGGCGAGCGAAATGATAAAAGGGGAGATAATCCTACCAGTGAATGGAGTGAAAAAGCTATACATGGGAACTAGATTAATCCTTGAACTTAAGAAAAAACTCATTCAGTTTCTTATTGATAATATGGATTGCTTTGCTTGGTCACATCTAGATATGATAGGGATTCCATTGGAAATAACAACACACTGGCTAAGCATCGACCCCAGGTTCAAATCGATAAAGCAAAAAAGGAGGCCCCCGTCCGAGGTGAAGCATGCGATCATAAAGGACGAGGTAACCAAACTTCTTAAAATAGGGTCTATTTGGGAGGTAAAATACCCCAAATGGTTAGCCAATGTAGTTGTGGTTCCTAACGAAGGAAACAAACTTAGAATGTGTGTAGATTACAAGGATTTAAACAAAACATGCCCAAAAGACTCCTTCCCACTGTCCAACATCGATCGTATAATTGATGCCACTACCGGCCATGAGATCCTATCTTTTCTCGACGCCTATTCCAGGTACAATAAAATTCAGATGAACCTGGAGGACTAGGAAAAAGCCTCATTTCACACTAAGTTTGGATCGTACTGTTATAATGTAATGCCCTTTAGGCTAAAAATGCTAGAGCCACATATCAACGTGTAGTTAAAATGACGTTCGAGGAACAAATAAGTAATATGATGGAATTTTACATTGATGATATGTTAGTTAAGTCCCTGCGCGCATAGGACTATTTAACTCATTTGCATGAAACATTCAATATCTTAAAGAAGTATAACATAGAGCTTAACTCGGAAAAATGCGCCTTTGGAGTTGGCTCGGGAAAGTTCCTCGGCTTTATAGTATCTAATTGACTTATCGAGATCAACCCCTACAAGATCAAGGCCATCAAAGATTTCACCATCGTAGATAGTGTGAAAACCATGCAAAGACTAGCATGATGAATAGCCACTTTGGGTCGATTTATTTCGAGGTCATCGGATCGAATTCATAGGTTCTTTTCCTTGCTAAAAAAATAAAGGACTTCGCGTGGACCCCAGAATGCCAGCAAGCCTTAGAAAAATTGCAGTGATACATATCGAGCCCACCTTTGCTTTACACCCTGAAGGTATATAAAACGTTTTACTTATGTTTGGCAGTGTCCGAGATAGCGGTAGGTGGAGTACTAGTTCGGGAAGAACAACATACGCAATTCCCTATTTATTATGTAAGTCAAACTTTGAGAGATGCTCAAACTAGAGATCCTCACATAGAAAAAATTAGCACTTGCATTAATAAGCGCATCTAGAAAGTTAAAACCATATTTTTAATGTCATTCCATATGCGTGTTAACCACTTACCCTCTCAGCAATATTTTACGTAAGCTCGAACTTTCGGGTTGATTGTCCAAGTGGGCAATCGCACTTGGTGGGTACGATATCGAATATCAACCCCGAACGGCTATCAAGTCCTAAATCTTGGCCGACTTTGTGGCTGATTTTACGTTGATCCTTGTACCCAAAGTAGGAAAAAACTTGCGCTAGGATCGGGTACATCATCGGGGGTAGGGACCCTTTTCACGAATGGTGCCTTGAATGTGTAAGGGTCCGGGATCGGCATTGTTTTGAATCCACCTACAGGAGAACTATCAGGAAATCTATCAAAATTTCTAGATTAACTAACAATGAGGCCGAGTATGAGGTCATGACTGCATTTTTTGAGCTAGCTAAGAGCTTGGGGACAAAAGTCATCGAAGCCAAATGCGACTCGCTATTGTTGGTGAACCAAATAAACAAGAGCTTCGAGGTTTGAGAGGATGTAATGCAGAGGTACTTCGACAAACTACAAGTGACATTGCACTACTTCAAGGAATGGATGTTGGATCATATGCCTCAAGAAAAAAATAGGGAGGCTGATGTGCTCGCAAATCTAGCATCGTTGGTCGAAGAAGACGACATTTTCCCAAGGACTGTCATCCAGTTATCGAGATTTGTGGTCGAGGAAGGTCATGAAGAAATAAATTCTACGAGCTTGACTTGGGATTGAAGAAATAAGTATATCGATTATTTGAAAAATGGAAAGCTCCCTTCAGGACACAAAGAATCGAGGGCTCTACGAACAAAGGCAGCTAGGTTCACACTAGATGGAGATGGAACATTATATAGAAGAACGTTCAATAGGCCATTGGCAGTATGTTTAGGGCCAATTTTTCCTTATGTATTTTCTTGCACCCAAAATACCTTCAAAATAGTATATGTAAGCATATATAAGCATGCCTAGAAATTTTGGTATTTTTCTTTAATTTTTAAGATTTTTAAAAATCAATTTACTACTTATTTTGACAGTACAAAGGCCAAAATTATTTCCAAATTATCATTTTAGTGAATAGTGTGTTTGACTCTCATATTTTCAATAAAATATAATTTATGGGAATTTTTTACAAATTTATTTGGAATTTTTAAGATAATTGCATGAAATTGCAATTATGGCCTATTTTGCAATTAACTATGTTTTATGGCTATACAATTATTTCTTTTATTTTTAGATTGATTTTTATATGTTATCAATTATTTTTATGTTTTCAATTTTTCTTTTTAAATTATTTTATCTATTTTATAAAATAAATTGAGAGAAATTAACTATTTAAAAGTTGGCTAGATTTCATTTAAAATATAGCAAAAATTGTACCCCTATTTCAGCCCAATTTTAAACCCAAATCAAATGACCCATACCCGTTGATTTTACCCGACCCATCTCTGGTTTAATATGAGCCGTTGATCAAATAAGATCAACGGCCCAGATCTTATTTCCTTAATTAAATCAAACGACCCCCCTCCCAAACCATCACACAGACGGTCTCTCTCTCTCTAAAAAAATGTTCTCCCTTCTCTCTAGAACCTTCTGGTTCCTTCTTCTCCGATGAAGTTCATCGCCTCTCCGGCCATACTCCTCCCTCACTTCTCTCGATCTCTAGTCACTATGGAACCCTCATCTCGTTGTTACTCTCTAAAGTTTGAAGCCCAAAAGCTTCCGCAATGAAAGACGGTTGTTGAAGCTTTACCTGGGTCTGTTGCCGGCCTTTCTCCGGTGATTAATTGTCCGATGATGCCATATATGGCATTACTAACGAGTTTCATGGCCAGATTTCTCATTTCCCTAATTTATTTTGCAAACCCTAATTTTTTTGCCTAAATCTCTTAAACCTCTATCTTTTAAAGTGATTTCCGGTTTAATCTTTGTGTTCTACGCTACTTTTCACTCGATATCTTTGATTAATTCATGTTTTCAAATGTTTTCATCCTCTTTTCAAAACTAGGGTTTCCGACCCCTTTTTAAAAATCATTAGGCTTTTGTTTCTTTGGGTATCATGTGATTATTCCTATGTTATGTTCTTGAAACCTTGTTGTTTCTGAGTTACATGCTTTAAGTCTCTTCTAGGACTCCGACCTTCTACTGTTTGTTTGATTCCTTAAATTAGGGTTCTTAGTTTCTGTGACTAGTTAAGTACGAATGCCTCTCTCTTTACTGAATATCCTATTAGTTCCAGTATCTTTTTTGAGTCCCTGATTTGTATGTGTTCTTACACTAATTTCAATTTGTTTTCTTACTTGTGAGTTTGCTTTCTATGTTTGGGAATAATACCCTTTGATTTTCGTCCTGCCCGTGATTCTTTGACTGATTGTTCATAGTTGATTTATAGGGTTACCATACTTGTGAACTTAAGTACAGTTTTGGTTATTCAACATATATTTTCCTTATTTGAAAGATTGTGTACCTAGCCTTTATTATGTATGCCATGCCTACTGCTTTTATTATGGTATAATCAGTCATTCAAGTGATTTGTTTTCCTTACTTGGTAGCCTATACTCCTATTCGAATAATGGGTCCCTGATTTAGTTGAATTAGGACTTGTGATTGATTCAATTTGGTATTGTTTCTATAATTATATACTCCTTATCCTATTCTCTACTATATTTTGAAAACTATAAGTACTGCTCTTTCTTCATCACTTAACACACACCAACACATTGAAATCTCTCTGAACTCTCTTTCAAAAACACCCAGTGCTCTCTCTTTCTCTCTTTGTCTATATACAAACTCTCTCATTCTTATATTGAACACTCAATCGGCTGAAAGCCAAAATTGAGTAATCTTGGCTGTTTATTTCTACTACTGGAATTCTACTGCATTATTTACTTGGGTTTGCCTGCTTCTTGCTTCTCTGCACACTGTTGCTCTCACTCTCTGCACACTCTCTGCACACTTTGCTCTCCCTTTTTGCACTATTGCTCATTACTATTGTTTCTATTAGCTGCAACTGGTATGTCACCTCTCTAAATTACAGCCTCCAAAACAACATGTTTCTTATTATTTCTGCACTTCCTCCTGTTTCTTGTGTGTTTTTACTTATGTTTCTGTTGTTCTCATTGCCACTAGCATGTACTTATTAGTCTTCCTAGCTTGACTTAGCATGTTCACTACCCCCTTTCCCATCTCAATGTATATTTTTTCCTCATTGCTATGCACTACTAGCATGTATTCAGGCCTTCTTGGTTACTTACCAGTCCTGAAACCTCTTACAGAGGATAATTATGTTTTGAGTTTGGTACTCCTTGTCTGTATCCATGTTTGATTGCTTTTCTTTGATGTGTTGTACATGTGAATAGTTTCCTTGCTTATTTGTTCCCTTTTCCTTTGCCCATGTTTGTGTGATTCTCATATTCTGAAACTAGTCAGTCCAAATGAATTTCAAAAGAATTCTTTCAACTCTTCTTACTATTTTCCTCTCAAACTGTCTCTCAGCTGTTTTCAACTCTATCACAATCTCACTATTCTTAAAACTTAGGTTCTGCCCCCCTTATTGTAAGCATTGCCTTGGGAACCTTGAGCACCCATTGATATTTGATGCACAAGGCTGGCACTTCTACACTTGCACTTGTCAATAATGATATATTCTGGGTGCTTGGTATTGGCTAGGGGTTCAAACGACCCTTTAGAGAACTTTGCCGCACCCAAACCTTGGTAAAGGCTGTGAAACTCGAAAGAGGTGAGGTTGGAGATTTTGGGCCTGGCTGTAGGCTCCCTATAAAATAGCTTCTTATTTTGTTATAACTGTTGTATTTTTAATTATTTGGGCTATAATAATTTGTAAAGAATAATGGGGTATATAGTGAATTTGGGAGGGTTATGCATACTTAGTTAAGGTAATGGGTAGAAAACATGTTCATAAGGCTTTACTTACTTATTTGCGCAATAGACACCATATTTAGGACATGCATTTTCGCACATAGAAATCCTGTTCCTAGGTCTCTCACTTTCACCTTGTTATTCTATTTATGATCACAATCAGTTAATAATCAATTACCATTGCATTTAGATACCATGTTTTAGGACATTGGTGTGCATTAGATATCCTGCACTTAGGGCTTTTGCTTGCAACTGTCGAATACTTCGTTAATCTAGTAAAACTGGTTAACAAACTCCTTTTAAAACTGGAAATTAATATGATTGTCCATCTTCTTTTAAGATTTAAATAACGCCTAGGCAAGCCTTAGGCCGGATAAAAATGGATTAATCGCCTTAAGTCGTGTTTTAGTTATTCCATCTCTGTCCGAGTTCGTTTGTCTCTGAAGCGTTTTGATTTTTATACAAACTTCTGCCTATTTTTACCACCTGTGCAAATAATTTTTACTGAATTACTTTTCTTCCCAGCCCATAACCGGACTGCTATTTTTCTAAATACTATATGAATAGTGTATATTCTATAATTTTGAAAAGCGTATTTCAAGCTATTGTTTACTGTTTTCTTTACACTTTTGGAACTTTAAAATACTATCGTATCTGTTCTACTACTCTTCCTGTCCGAAAACTTTACCATATGTTCCACGAGTGTTTTCAATTCCTAAAACTGCTACTGTCTTTTTTTTTTGCAATGTTCTGAACGTTTTTTATTTTATTTTATTTTTCGACTCTTTTTCTGCAGATTCTCCTGTTTTTGTTTTAAACTTATGCTGTAGCTTTTAAAAATTTCTCCCTTCCTTAGACCTTAAATGTGTTTGAGACATGCTAAATACGTGTTTGTTTTTGGAGGGGTATTTGAGCCTTTACATGTTTTACGTGATTCCATTATATGTACTCCTATTTGTTTTTTTATGCCGCTTAGCATTTTAACCTATAAACTTAAGGGTTCAACTTAGTTCCTACCTTATAGGAATAGCGATCCTAAGTTCCCTCTAGGATCTATAGTATGGGACGGGTAATAGCACGCAATAAGCATTCGTAACCAATTCACATGCTTAAATAACCTCTATGGGATAGGAAGGGTAGAATATGGAGATGATGACGATGCCATAATATCATAAAGCGACCCCTCTTTTTGAATATGTGCGGGATATTGTATCGAATGATCCATATTATAGTTAAACCTTGGACCCCTTTACCTTTATATTTTTCTAAGTACTTTCTCCAAAATTCCCTTTTACTTGTGCTATTCTTCATTCAAAATTGCCCACTAGTTTTATATTCTTTATATGCACATTTGCTTATCTATTTCTATGCTTCTTAAAGTCACATCTAAGCAAGGCTGGGAACCACACTAGTGGATCTTGAGGGGTGCCTAACACCTTCCCCTCGAGATAATTCAAGCCCTTACCCGAACTCTGGTTTTCATTCAAAATTTTCTCCTTCTTAAAAGCGTCCTAATGCACGATAATCATTAGGTGGCGACTCTTCAAACTTTGTAACCCAATTCCCAAAAGGGAATAAGAGTTGTTTTGTCCATAATTTTGTAAACCCGATTTCGCTTCTTTTAGGAGGGAAAAAGGGGGCGTGGACATCTATCCATTTGAATTTGAAACTAACCCATTGCAGGTGTTCGATTAGAGCTATCAAAGGCACCTTTTTACATGAAGGTCTTAGGTATTAAAGTATGCATTTCAGTATATTTTCCTTAGAACGGATTTTGTCCCAAATGAGTTTTAATGGCGAGATTTTTAACGAGGAAACAACTATGTGCTAACTAAGGAGAGCTCAACAATATCCAACGCTTCTTTTCAATCATACTCGAATAATGGGGGGCATCATCCTCGGAGAATACATTTTGGAGGAAAATTATTAGTTTATATGAGTCCGCCAAACTATAGAGTGCCTGGTCCTCTATGAGATGATGCTTAGAATGCAGTAAAAACTGATAAAGAAGGCAAGGGATTTTCTACGTGGAAAAATCCCACACGAGGGGATCAAAAAAGCACGACCTACTCTTGTAGGCTTTTAACTCTCCTAATTTTCAATCTCCTTATTACAAGCCACTTTTCAAAACCCCTATTGCAAATAATTTAACTAACTTGTGATGCACCCACCACAAGACACTCTATAACTATCCTAGTTATAAAGTCTTTAAACTTGTGACTATCCCTAATCACAACATAAACTCTGATGTTTACGAATTTTTGTTTGTTCCTAAGACAACATTTCTAGGAAAGTAAACTAGGAATTACAATGACGAACAAATAAAAAGATTACAACTCAATTACTTATGAACTTAAACTCATTAAGAAACTGATCCTTAGTGAAATTGTCTTCTTGTTCTTGACACACTAGTGACTTTAATGCAGGATGAATACATTTATTGCTTGAGAGAATATCACTGAATGCACAAGGAATGGTGTGCCTTGCACCAGGTTGTTTTATCACAAAATATATCACAATGGACAGTGATGTCAACTCTTGGTGTATGTTTGTTCCCAATGTAAAGTGACTGTTGTACTGTCTGCATTGCCACTTTTGGGCAGTTGCTTTCCAACTGGATACTGGATTTTTTAGCCTTTTTAGGACACACCAGCGGACCAGGTCTTCGTTGTGTTCCTCTTATGTGACAATTTCTAGGTGGTCACTTTCTTCTACTACGTTCCAGTTGTGCATTTGACTTGTACTTATGTCAGAGAAACCTAAGGGAGCACGTCCTGTTGTGTTTCTCTTTATATTGATTGCGTACAGTCAGTAACTTGTACTTGTATCAGAGAACCCTAAGGGACCAGGTCACCAGGTCCCTGTTGTGTTCCTCCCTGTGGTCGTTCATCCATTTTCTAATTTTCAAACTTCGAATAGGTCACATGAAATGTATGCCCAGGTTCTCTATCTAGTTCTTCAGGGAATGTTTGTTAGATCATCAAAACATAATAAAACATAAGGCCAAGACATTGAAAACACATCAAGAATACTTTACGCCAAGGAGGGCCTTGATATATGAACCTTGTGTGGGCCAAAACAGTCAGATGAACCGTGTCCATATAGAATAGTCGAGCCCCAACGGAAAAATATGTACTCATATATCAATTATTCAAAAAAACATCCTTTCTATATCAAAACACTCTGTGTTTAAAAAATCTACTATTATAAGAGCTTCACACTTATAATTCTACGAGAAATGGCCTAAGGGCCAGAATGCAAATATACCACAATTACTCGGGGAATGTCATCGACCATCAACACATTCGAGTTATAAAAAACTCAAAATCATAAGACCTCAAAGAGTCATTCTCTTGATATAAAGGCTAAGGCCATCATACTCGAGTAGTAACCTTTCGGAAAAGCTCGAATGGTTATCAGGAAATATGTCCAAGAGACATACCTGAAGGCTACGACCATATTAAATACTACAGTCAAATAGAAAGGCTATATCCGAAATAATGCAACTCGGAGACATCCCACTTTCTCCGTAAATTAAAGGCCTTCAAACAAGTTGAAAAAAACCGGTTAAGCCAAGCTATCATCGGAAAAAACAAATGATAAAAGGCTTCAATAAAATCAGCCATCAAATAATTTAAAGGCTTTGATAACATCAAACTTCAAAAAAACTTCAAGAGGTATTCGATATGCTTACTCAAATAAATTAAAAATAAGGTTCCGATTCGTTGAACCTTCAAAAAATCCAACAGATACAAAAAAACACATGCTAAGGCATAGATAAATTTTCACTAAGTCTTTTAGCCAAAAGAGGGAAAAATTATAGCTGCTTTAGAGGCTGAATTGGCCCAACTTAAAGAGCCTAGGGACGACCTAAAAGAGCCTATGGGATAACATAAAAGGTCCTACGGGACGACCTAAAAGAGCCTAAGGGCCGATATAAATAATCCTAAGGGCCAAAATTTATGGGTTCGAGACCTTGCTCTCACTTAACTCAAACTCAAGAGCCCCGACATCCCAAGATCGCATCAAATCAATTTACGCTTAGATAGAGGATTGACAAAAAACTTAAGAGGTATTATATTGATCGATAAAAACCTAAGGTCTTATTATGTTTTGAGACCAAGCTAATATTAAGACTAATCAGTAGAGTTATACAATAAAATATTTCACAATTCAAGGCAAAATAGAATTTTACACAAATCAAAGATAAAGAAAAGAGGTTCTTTATTTTTATAGAGATACTTACAAGATATATTTAGAACGACCATGAGGGGCCCATACACAAAAGCAAAGAAACAAAAAAGAACATAATCTATTTCTGGGCTACATCCCCAGAAGCAAAATCCTCGGGAACTGCAGCCTCGGGAGCTCTACCTTCGGGAACCTCCTCCTCCTTGGAGGTTCCTCCTTCACTTTCCCCACCCTCGGAACCACTTGCATCATCTTCATCATCAATAGAGACGAGAAACCTGGCATCGGTTTCCAACGCCTTTGCTTGGGATATTTCGTCAATGAGGTCGAATCCTCGGGCGTGGATTTCTTCTAGAGTCTCCCTCCAGGCTTGGCACTTGGCCGAATCATTACTCCATTTTTCCCGGTTGGAGGCTTCCCTTAGTTGTGATTGAACATACTTGGCATCCCTTAAGTATAAGACGATAATCTTATCAGCTGTAACCTTCATCTTCTCAACTTCAGCCTGGGCCTCTCTAACCTCAGCCCCGACTTTAGCAAGTTCTGTCTCTAGCTCCTCGATTTTCTTGACCTAGGCCAGATTCTTCACTTTTATACCCCGGGCTGAGTCTTAGTCGAGAACAATTGGGCTATAGCATCTTCTTTATTAGTAGCGAGCTGATTCGTGTTCTCTTTTCATCGGTGGTAGTCAACCTTAACTTGATCGACATCACCCCGGAGCTGCCAAACCATCTCCAGCTTTTGCAGCAGCTAATAAATTGAAGCGTTAGCCTCCACAGTATTGCCAATAAGGCTATACACTGTTAAAATCACAATTACCTGCTCGTCTAGCTTGGCCTCATTTCTTTGAGATTTGGCCAAGCCAGCCTTAAGATCCTTGAGCTTCTCCTCCTTTTGACTGCGGAGGAGCCTCAGGGCCTTCTCTTTATCTGAAGCTTTCTTGGTCTCGGCCTCACATTGGACCATCTTGTCCCTGAACTTGATGATGGCTTACGCATGAAATGAAGACATGTCAGTCAATGAAGGGGAGGAAAGGGAGAATTACAACAATAAATGATAGTGTTTACCCGAGAGAAGGGACATTGAGACTCTTCGAAGAGGGTGTATCCATCATTAAGGTCAACGACATCGTCAACCCTTGTGAAATAGTTCCAAAAAGGGTCTTCTTCCAGAAAATTGCTTGGTTCGGGCGTTCGCACCGCCCGAGCATCCTTTATTGCCTCCTCAAAGTAACATGGTAGAGAATGTGAGTAACCCATTATCAAATCCCCGAGCTCCTCCCTCAGGGCGCTCGGATTAGCTTCGGCTCTCTAAGAACTTGTCCCCTCCAACGTATTTGTTAAATGAGGGAGAATGATCTCGATCTCAAGGGACTCGAAGGCTTTGCCAGAGTCTTTCTTCGAAGTTTCTTCACGAAGTGGCAAGGTCTCAATTTCGAGGGACTTGACGGCCTCGACTAGTTTCCTAGTTCGATGCACCAAGTGTGACAAACTTCTGTTATATTATTCTCTCATAGATGGTGAGGACACGCACTACCAGAAAAGGTGGATGACCACCAGTGCCACCAGCAATAGTCACTAGAGGTCGAGGACGCTGTCATGGTCATGGTAGAGAGCAATAACGGCATCACCTATAGATACACCAGCTACCCTAGTTCAGGACCAAGACCCAACAGTGGACACTCTAGCAGCACCAGCTCGAGCACTTGTTGTGCCTATTGTGATTTCAGATCTTTAGGAGTCCTTAGCTCATATCTTATCAGTTCGCACTTGCCTAGCTCAGACTTTTTCAGCCATTACAACCGCATTGTCTTCTCAGGCCGAGGAGGTAGTTGGACTCCTACCTCTCGCACACCTAAACAGGTCGCGTAGGGACTTCAGACGCTGGGGCACACCCTACCCAGCCCGTTTTAGTTGCTTAGTACTATATAGTTCCTGCTATGCTAGAGGATGAGCAGCGTAGATTGGAGAGATTTGGTAGGCTTCAGCCTCATACCTTCAGTGGTGTAGAGGAAGTGGATTCCCAAAGCATTTTGGACTAGTGTTGGAGGATGTTTCGTACCATAGGTATTCTGGAGACCAATGAGGTTGCTTTCACTAACTATCAATTTTCAGGACATACTTTCACTTGGTGGGAGGATTTTGAGAGGTGAAGGCATGTTGGTGCAGCACCCCTTATCTGGCAGCAGTTTTTCGTTCTATTATTGGAGAAGTATGTGCCGCAGTCTTGCAGAGAAGAGCTGCGTAGGTAGTTTGGGTGGTTGTGTCAAGGAGAGATGACCGTGTCGCAGTATGAGTTGAGGTCCTCTGAGTTAGCTCGGCATCCATATGGTTGGTTCCCACAAATAGAGAGATGATCAATAGGTTTGTTGATGGTCTTACTTATCAGCTATGTGTTATCAAGACGAGGGAGAGGGTAACTAGTGCTACATTCTAGGAGGTTGTAGATAATGCCCAAGATATTGAGTCTGTTCATCGCCAGGAGCGAGAAGAGACAAAGGCAAAAAGGCCTCGAGGATCTGGTAGTTATTGTGGTACTCCTTCGAGGGGCTAATTTCAGTATGGTAAAGGCCGTCTATTTAGGCCTGCTCAACCAGCAAACCTAGGTCCTCGTAAGATATCAATGAGTCATGGTTCTCATAGTTCACACCAGGGCCAATCATCACCTAGTACCCTTCCAAATCAGTGTTCATCTCTTGCTCAATAACTTAAGGGTTTTTGTATGCCGAGTGCATATACTATAAACTACGGCGAGGGGTTCCCTTCAGTCAACTTCTCCAACACATGGGAGTTTTTATGAGTTTGGTGACATAGGTCACATGTGGAGACAATGTCCTTGTAGTTTTGGTAGTTCATCTTAGTAGGGCTTCAATGCCAATTGCTTTACACCCACTCGCCCAGCCAGCTAGGGGTGGAGGTCAGTCAGCCTGGGATCGCCCTAGAGGCGGAGGTCGATCAGGGGGCGGTCAGGCCCGTTTCTATGATCTCCTAAGAAGACCCGATGCTATTGCTTCAGATTTTATTATTACCAGTATTGTTTCAGTCTACCGTGGAACTGTTAGGATTTATGCCCGTCACTAGAGGGGGGGTGAATACAGTGGCACGAGAATATTGATTAACTTTTCGGAATTAAAAATGCAGGAATAAAATAATTGCAGTAGTTAAAATAGTAAGGAGAGGACACACCGAATTTATACTGGTTCACCACAACGTGTGGTTACTCCAGTTCCCAAGAGACTCTCTCGAGTTTACACTAACTCCGTTAAGCTTACGGGTGCCTAAAAAATCGTTACACTTGCACGTAGATGTACACTCTACAAGACTTCAACTTGCTCGAGGATACCTCACCTCAAGACTTCACCTTGCTCGTGGATACCGCACCACAAGACTTCACACACTAAGATTGAAGTTACTTAGCAAACCCGACAATCAATGATAAGATATGGTCTTCTCAAGAACCTTTCTCTTTTACAACAAGAACTCTCTAAGAAGAGTAGATAAAGAGATACAATATTAGCTCTGTGAACAACACAAAATTGTCTCTCAAATGGCTCAACAAAAGCTCTAAATATGATGTAGAAATGTTATCAATATGTTCAAGAATAATGAGAGATATTGTTCATATAAAATGAGTCAAAAAGACCTCTATTTATAGGTGGTAGAGGTTGTATGTCCGTTGCTTAATTGGCAATCAATAATGCTGATTTTATGCCAAGATAATCGATTATTCACTTTGCATAATCGATTATCTTCTCAACGTTCATAAAACGGAACATTGGGAAGGCAACGGATACAAGATAATCGATTATGTCCAAGTGTATAATCGATTATCCTACGCTGCGGAAATTTCCAATAAATGGAATTTCCCAAAATAATCGATTATCACTTTTGCATAATCGATTATTCTCTTATGCTGTCCAGAATTGAAACTTACTTCAAAAACCATTTTGGTTAAAATGAAAACGTTAATATCATTTTGTTTGACATATTTGAAATATGTTTATGATAAATATGATTTGATAAAATGATTTTATGCATATTTATGATGACCTATGTTGAGCCAAAAGACGAGATAACATCAACGTTGCTCTTACATTGGTTCTACCTAACGACCTACGCCTTGGGTCTTCGGTCTTGAACTTTTGAGCTCGTCTTGGCTTGTCTATGCAATCCCGTCATTAATATTCTTCTCGGCATTCAATCTTGATTGTTTGTCATATAATAACGTTGTTTGACACTTGACTTCATTGTTTGTCATTCATCAAAACATATACCTGGAAATCATGCTAATACAACCAAAGCACACATATCATGGATAGAATGATTTCCTACAATTTCCCCCTTTTTGATAATGACAAACAATAGGAGATATGCATATCAGATTCCCCCTAAACTCATGCTATATCTCAACATACAATTCAGGCAAACAATTCCCCCTTATTGGATGCATATCGCCTAATTTCTTCCCCCTTTTGGCATTACCAAAAAGAGAGTATACACAGGCTATTTTCCCTTTTTGACACTTCCCCCTTTTGGGAATACCAACTGTTAGTGTCTCACATAAAGTAGGAAATGCAATGAGGAATATACATGATGACGATTTAAAAAAAAATCATACTAACACAGAATGATGCCAAATGTTAGTAAAAATATAACAACCATACTACCGGTTATTTTTAGCAAATCATATTACTTAAAATCATATCAATTGTTAATTTTTAACAAACCAAAAGTTGTATTAACAACATGAATCATTTATTTTTCAAGAATATACCAGCTGTTATTCAAACCAAAACTAATTTTCATCAAAACATGAATCAATCATTATTTTTAACAAAAATAATTGATACCAATTGTTATTCAAAATACAAGTTATCAAAAACATGAATCAACAAAAATAATTGATACCAATTGTTAACAAAGATATATCAATCGTTAACACATATCAACTATTACGTTTTTATCAAAACAATATGATAACTAACCGAAATTCCCCCTCGATGCAATAAGGTTTCGTGCTTGGTGCATCTACTACGATATTGTAGTCTTCAAGCACACCTGCATACGTACCTAAAAATAGGTTTTAGGTACCCAACCACTTTTGGGTCCTTGGGGGTTAGGTAAATAATAATCATAGCTAAAAGATAAATCTTTATGTTTTGCAAAACATACGGGTGCTATGTGTCCTACCCGGTTGCAATAATGACATATAACATTCGGGTTGTGCATATGTCTTGGTTGAGCCAAAAACGTTCTAGGTGATCGAAAGTCGTTATTCCTAGAAGCGTTGAAATTCCTAGAGTCATTTCTAGGTGGTCTAAAATGATTAATTCTAGACTCATTAATAAAATTCCTAGAATCATTTCTAGGTGGAGCATCGCAATTTCTAACATGATTCTTACGCCTTTTATTTTTTCTGGGCCTTTTCTTTTTAATTTCTTCAGCTATTTTAGGATTGTCTACACTACGTTTTTCTAGTGTGTTCCTAAGTTCTATGTTTTCTAAATTTCAAAGAATGACAAGATGAACAATTGGAATTTTGATCAATTGAAGAATCTTCATGCATCTCCTTAATTTTATTTCTAAGATCAATATTGTCTTTTTCCAAAAATTTATTTTTCTCTTCTAATATTTTAATTTTAGCCTTGGCCTCTTTGCAGACTGTTGAAGACTTTTTCAATTCATCATATAATTCTTGAAACGCTTCTTGTAATTCTTCAAAAGAATAAGAGTTAGAATTACTTACCTCTTCTTCCACGTTGGCCATGAGGCATTTTGCGGCAGTTTCATCGCCCGAGCTATCTGAATCCCATGTCACGCGCCTTTGGTGTTTCTTCTTTTTCTTGTCCTTGGGTTTTGGAAAATTTGACTCGGTGTGGCCAAGTTTTCCACACTTATGGCACGAAGGACTTGGTTCTTCCTTCTTTATTTCCTTTTTCATAAACTTATAAAACTTTTCGATTAAGGCATTGGAAATATTATCATCATCGCTATCCGAATCACTTACCTCTTCTCTTTTAGAGGATGAGGCTTTGAAGGCAATATTCGATTTTTTCTTGTTTCCAAAAGAAGGATTAAGAATCGTACTTTCATAAGTTTTAAGGTTACCTCGTAGTCCATCAATTGTGACGTCCGTGATTCCTATCGACTCTTGGATGGCATTGGCTTTGGAACGCCATTTGGGACTGAGACTCCGTAGGATTTTTCGAACTAGATCTTTGTTCCAGTATACTTTTCCGAGAGCATGGAGATCTTTCATGATCATTGAGAACCGTTCGAACATAATATCGATGCTTTCTTTCTCTCTCATTCTAAAGAGTTCATATTCATGTGTTAGAAAATCAATTCTAGATTCTCGGACTTGAGGCGTACCTTCATATGTGATCTCAAGTTTATCCCACATCTCCTTGGCGGTTGTGCAGCAAGAAATCTTCCGATAGTCATCCGGATTCACCGCACAATATAATAAATTTACTGCCTTTGCGTTATTTTCAACTTTCTTGATGTCCTCGGCATTATATTAATCTTCCTCCTTTGGACCGTGGTTTCCCCTACTATCTTTGTCGGCATTTGTTCACCGTTCTTGATGATTTGCCACAAGCGAAAGTTATTTGATTGGATGAAGATTCTCATCCGCTTTTTCCAATATGTGTAATTTGTTCCGTCAAATACTGGAGGCCTATTGGTGGAGTGTCCTTCGCTCATCATTTCTGCGTTCAACATTCTCAACAAAAAATATATATCGTTCTCTCAACCAGTTAAGGCTTTCAGAGAGTTAGGCTCTGATACCAACTGTTAGGATTTATGCCCGTCACTAGAGGGGGGGTGAATACTGCGGAACGAGAATATTGATAAACTTTGCGGAATTAAAATTGCAGGAATAAATTAAGTGCAGTAATTAAAATAGTAAGGAGAGGACACACCGAATTTATACTGGTTCACCACAACGTGTGGTTAGTCCAGTCCCTGAGAGACTCTCTCGAGTATACACTAACTCCGTTAAGCTTACGGGTGCCTAACAAACCGTTACACTTGTTCGTAGATGTACACTCTACAAGACTTCAACTTGCTCGAGGATACCTCACCTCAAGACTTCACCTTGCTCGTGGATACCGCACCACAAGACTTCACACACTAAGATTGAAGGTACTTAGCAAACCCGACAATCAATGAGAAGATATGGTCTTCTCAAGAACCTTTCTCTTTTACAACAAGAACTCTCTAAGAATACTAGATAAAGAGATACAATATTAGCTCTGTGAACAACACAAAATTGTCTCTCAAATGGCTCAACAAAAGCTCTAAATATGATGTAGAAATGTTATCAATATGTTCAAGAATAATGAGAGATATTGTTCATACAAAATGAGTCAAAAATACCTCTATTTATAGGTGGTAGAGGTTGTATGTCCGTTGCTTAATTGGCAATCAATAATGCTGATTTTATGCCAAGATAATCGATTATTCACTTTGCATAATCGATTATCTTCTCAACGTTCATAAAACGGAACGTTGGGAAGGCAACGGATACAAGATAATCGATTATGTCCAAGTGTATAATCGATTATCCTACTCTTCGGAAATTTCCAATAAATGGAATTTCCCAGAATAATCGATTATCACTTTTGCATAATCGATTATTCTCTTATGCTGTCCAGAATTGAAAACTTACTTCAAAAACCATTTTGGTTAAAATGAAAATGTTAAAATCATTTTGTTTGACATATTTGAAATATGTTTATGATAAATATGATTTGATAAAATGATTTTATGCATATTTATGATGACCTATCTTGAGCCAAAAGACGAGATAACTTAAATGTTGCTCTTACATTGGTTCTACCTAACGACCTACGCCTTGGGTCTTCGGTCTTGAACTTTTGAGCTCGTCTTGGCTTGTCTATGCAATCCCGTCATCAATATGCTTCTCGGCATTCAATCTTGATTGTTTGTCATATAATAACGTTGTTTGACACTTGACTTCATTGTTTGTCATTCATCAAAACATATACCTGGAAATCATGCTAATACAACCAAAGCGCACATATCATGGATAGAATGATTTCCTACAGAGACGACTCTATATTATTTGATCACTGATCCACCTTTTCATATGTTTTATCCTACTTTGCTCGTTATTTGGGTACGCCCTGTGATTTTCTTGCTATACCTGTTCATGTATCTATCATAGTGGGCGATACTATTATTGTGTACTATGTGTACTGGTTGTGTGGGGTGACTATTAAGGGTCTGAAGACCCGAGTTGATCTTTTACCATTGAGCATGGTGGATTTTAATGTCATTTGGACATGGTATTGGTTGTCTTCGTGTCGTGCTATTCAAGACTGCCATCATAAGACAGTCATATTGGCTATACCGAGTGTGCCACGGATCGAGTGGTGAAGTGTGACTGATTATGTTCCTAGTAGAGTGATATCTTTCTTGAAGGCCCAACGTATGGTTGGGAAGGGCTGTCTCTTGTATCTTGCCATTGTAAGTGATTTCGGAGCTAAGACTACCAATATTGATTCTCATTCGGTTGTGAGGGATTTCGCTTATGTATTTTCTGCAGACCTGTCGGGCTTGCAACCAGACAGCGATATTGATTTTTCTATTGACCTGTTTCCAGGCACATAGCCCATTTCTATTTCACCGTATCGTATGGCATTAACAGATTTGAAGGAGTTAAAGGAGAAGCTTCAGAAACTCCTAGATAAGCGATTCATTCGACCTAGTATGCCACCTTGGGGTGCGCCAATTCTATTTTTGAATAACAAGGATGGTACTACGAGAATGTGAATTGATAATAGGCAATTTAACAAGTTAACAATCAAGAACAAGTATCCCCTACCTCCCATTCATGATTTATTCGACCAACTTTAGGGAGCGATGATGTTCCCTCAGATTGAACTCCATCCAGGTTATCAAAAACTGAAGATCAGGCATTCAAATATTCTTAGGACGACCTTCAGGACTAGTTATGTTCATTATGAGTTCAAGGTTAAGTCTTTTGGGACGACAAATCCCCCAACAACATTCATGCATTTGATGAACAATGTGTTCCGTCCTTATCTTGACTCATTTGTCATCGTCCTCATTGTGTATATTCTGGTATATTCCCCTTGTCAGGAGGAGCACGTGGAGTATTTGAGGGTTGTGCAACAGAGATTTAGGGATGATAAGCTTTATTCAAAGTTCTCCAAGTGTGAGTTTTTGCTCGGTTCAGTGGCATTCTTGGGATACCTGGTGTCTAGTGAGGGTATTCAGGTTGACCCGTAAAAGATAGAGGCGGTTTTGAGTTGGCCCAGACCGTCCTCAGCTACATGGATTCACAACTTTCTTAGTGTGGTAGGGTATTATCACCTATTTGTCCCGATGTTCTTATCTATTGCATCGCCCTTGACCAGGTTGGCTCATAATGGTGCTTCGTTTTTATGGTTGGACGAGTGTGAGGAGAGATTTAGTAGCTTAAGACAGCTTTGACCACAACTCTAGTGTTGGTTTTGCCATCAACTTCAAGTTTATATATTATGATGCTTTCAGAGTAGGGGTTGGTTTTGTGTGGATATACGAGGGTGGAGTTATTGCTTATGCTTCTCGACAGTTGAAGCCCCATGAGAAGAACTACCATATTCATGATTTAGAGTTGGTTGCCATAGCTCACGCTCTAGAGATTTGGAGGCATTACTGATATGGCATATCTTGTTAGGTGTTCACCGATCATCGTAGTAATAAGAATTTGTTCAAACAAAAGGATCTTAATTTGAGGAAGCGGAGATGGTTGGAGGTGCTTAAGGATTGTGATATCACTATATTGTACCATCTAGGGAAGGCCAATGTAGTGGCTGATGCCTTGAGCCGAAAGACTTTGAGTATGGGGAGTTTGGAATATATTCTAGTTTGGGGGAAGAACTCTTGTAATTTCTATTCAGGCCTTGGCCAATCGGTTCGTGAGGTTTGATATATTTCGAACCTAATTGTTTGCTTGCTTGTGTAGTTTCTCGGTCTTCCTTATATGAGCGCATCGGAAGCGCCAGTTTGATGATCCACATTTTCTTGTCCTTAGGGATAGAGTTTAGCATGATGATGCCAGGGATGTGATGATCGGTGATAATAGGGTGTTGAGTATGCAATTCTGTATTTGTGTCACATTATGGATGGGCTCATAGCTCGCGGTATTCCATTTACCCCGGGTGCTGCAAAGATGTATCAATATTTTGTGTAAGTGAAGAACGAAGAAAAACATTGTGGGATTTGTAGCTTGGTGACTCAACTGTTAACAGGTGAAATATGAGCATCAAAGACTAAGTGGCTTGCTCTAGCGGATGGATATTCTAGAGTTGAAGTAGGAGAGGGTTTATGGACTTTATTGTAGAACTTCCATGTACTTTTAGGAATTTCGATGCTATTTGGGTTAATTTGGATCGGCTGACCAAGTCCGTGCACTTCATTTATGTGTGTACTACTTATTCTTTAGAGCGGTTGGTAGAGATATATATTCGGGAGATTGTTTGTTTGCATGGTGTCCCCATTTCCATCATTTCAGATAGGGGCACTAAGTTTACCTCTAAGTTTTAGAGGTGTGTCCAGCGAGAGTTAGGTACTCAGGTTGAGTTGAGTAGAACTTTTAATCCTCAGATAGACGGGCAGTCCGAGCGTACCATTTAGATACTGGAGGATATGTTGCGTGCTTGTGTCATTGATTTCAAAGGTCATGGAATTAGTTCCTTTCTCTCGCAGAGTTTGCGTATAACAACAACTACCAATCTAGTATTCAGATAGCTCCATATGAGGCTTTGAATGTGAAGCAGTGTAGATCTCCAATTGGTTGGTTCGAGCATGGTAAGGCTAGGGTATTGGGGACATATTTGGTACAAAATGCATTGGAAAAGGTGAAGGTGATTCAGCAGAGGCTCCGTACACTACAATCGAGGCGAGAGAGTTATGTCGACAGAATGGTGCCGAGATGTGTCGTACAAGGTTAGTGAGAAGGTTCTTTCGAAGGTTTTGCCCATGAAGGGTGTTATAAGATTTGGGATGAAAGGGAAATTGAATCCGTGGTTCATTTGGCCTTTTGAGGTGCTTTGGAGTATTAGGGAGGCTATTTGTCTGCTTGCTTTGGCACCTAGTTTGTCAGGCATACATCCTATTTAGATTGGGGATCCATATAATGTTCTAGATTTTAGCACGATTCAGTAGGATGATAATTTGACATATGATGTGGAGCCAGTAGATATTTTAGGTCGTGAAGTTTTGAAGTTGAGTTCAAACGATATAACTTCAGTGAAGGGGCAATGGAGAGAATGGCCCGTAGAGGAAGGTGCCTAGGAGACCAAGCGGGAGATACAGAGAAGATATCCTCATCTTTTTGAGGCATTAGGTATGTTTCTTGACACGTTCGAGGATGAAATTTGTTTAAGTTGGGGAGCATGTGAAGACCCGGCCAGTTGTCTCATGATTTACTGCTCTCTTTCCCCCATTTATATATATATTTATACTTTATTATCAATATCTTGTAGTATTGGGTTCGTCAGATCGAATCTGGAATGATTTTCATAAGGTTTGAGATACTTAGTCTCTTTTAAGGATTTTTATGTTGGAAAAATCATCCGGATGTTGACTAATGTGTTTGAGGGCTGGGATGTGAGTTCTGGTTGTTCGATTAGCTTTGGGATGCATATGCAAAAGTTTAGGTTATTCGAATGTGGTCTGGTTGGGTTTTATATCAAAAGCATAATTAGGAAGATTTTGGAAACTTAGGCTTGAATCTAATTTATTTTTGTTGATTTTATGTTGTTTGAGTTGTTTTGATGATTATAAAGAGATTGAATAAGGTATTGGTATATGTTTGTGCTTTTGGTTGAGGTCCCGAGGGTCTTGGGGTGATCTCGAATGGTTGGTGGACATGTTGGATTTGTGTTGAAGTTGCTGAATTTGGTGTTTATGGTATTTTCGCACCTTTGGACTGGGGATCGTAGGTGTGGCTCTGCATGTACAGAAGAGGAGCCGCAAAGCGGCTTATTGGGATTTGTCAAGGATCGCAGAAGCGGCTATGGAGATCGCTTCTGCAAAGTCGCAGATGGGGAAGGCCTATTGTAGATACAATTTTGGTCCTTTAAGCGATGAACCGCATAAGCGGTGGTTTGGCCACATATACGGTATCGTAGAAGCGGTTATGGGACCGCATATGCGAAAAGGTCTGGGCAGACCATATAAGTTATTTAATTTGGCGAATTTGAGTTATTTCACTTTTTTTGACGTCGTCTTTGGAGATTTTTGGGCGATTTGATTGGGGGATTTCAAGGAAACATAATTGAGGTAAGGAATTTGGAACTAAAACTCATTCCTATGCTAATATTTCATGGATTAGAGCTAGAAGTTAAGGAAATTAAGGGTGAAATTTGGGAACCTAGGGTTTTATATTGGGGACCCTTGCTTGGGGATTTGATGAATTATTTGAGATCAGATTTCTGATCTTTTGATATGTATGAACTCTTGGGGAGATAAGGAATCTATTGGTGTAAAATATTGAATTTTGAGACATGGGCCTAGGGGTCGGGTTTGGAAATTTCAGGAATTTTGTCATATGTTGGTTGTTTTTGCTTGGGCTTTGTTCCCCTAGCATATTTTGAAGTCCTTGTTCTAATTTTGGATAGATTCCATGAGAGCGGAGTCCGATTAGAGGGGAAAAGGTGTCGCAAGCTATAGATTTAGCCGGTTTGAAGTGAATAATGATTGTAAAAGATTCTTGGAGGGTTTGAAACCGCGGATTTTCACATCATAGTGCTATGTTGAGGCAAGGCACACGCTTGATTATGAGCCTGGGGTCGTACACTATTAGGAATTTTGACTTGGTCCATCCCGATTGATGGTTTTATAGTGTATTTGATTGAAAAATATTTTCTATCATCATTATTTGGGTTGAATGCCGTATGTTTGCTTAGTGCCAATTATTTGAAAAGTTCTGGACTTTTCATTGATATTTCCTTACTATTTTGACTTTATACGTGAACTCGTCATGTTATTTTCCACGTTTTCATATTCAGCCATGTTTACTCAATTTTAAGACTTAAATGATATTTTGAATGATGTTTAACTTGAGAAATATTGTTTTATTATTGCCCGATGGGCTTGTGAGGATTTTTGACTGAGTAAGGTTGAGGGCCTATGTTGTGAGAAAGCACTGACACTGAATTGAGGACGAGGGCATGAAATATGCACTCCACGAGGTGGATTAATTGATACGAGGCTGAAGGCCTACTTTTGATGCCACGAGATGGCTTGTTATTGAGCTTGGACCGTAAGGGGACCCTCCAGGAGTCTACATGCCCCAGGTAGCGCGGGTACCCACTATGTTGTGAGATTGAGGCCGAGGGGCTGGTATTGTTCTAAGATGTTGCATGTGGGGTGGATTTGTTATTACTGTGCTTGAGGGGCAAATCTCTATTTGTTTACCTTACCTTAATTGTTCGTCAATTACTTGTTTATTGTTGAAAAAGGATTTTTACTTGACTTTTCAGTTGTTTAATACTCTTAAATGGTTTTACTACTTCATTATATAATTCCATGTGCCTTACGTGTTTTCTAACTTTCAGTCGTTATTTACATTTGTTACTCACTGAGTTGGAGTAATCACTTTACTCCATGCACCCTCTGTACAGATTCAGGCGTAGCTAGTCCTGCTCCCGAGTGCTAATTCATTCAAGGTTCAGGCGATTATTCGAGGAGTCTTTTGGAAGCTATTTGTATTCGTAGCCAAAGCTCCTCCCTATCTCTTCTTTTTTTATTCTTAGTTCAAGATCAAACTCTATAGTTACATTAGAGTACACAATGTTGTTAGATACCGTGACTTATGACATCCCGGTGAGGGCTGTGTTGAGTTGTATTTCCGCCTTTTATTGATATTATCCGCTACTTAGTATTATTAAATACTGTTTTAGACTGCTTTATGTTGTTTAACTGTTTTAAAGACTGAATTGGGTTTAATTGGCTAGCCTTGTTTTCACGAGAGGCGCCATCACGATCGAGCTCGGGTTTAGGGTCGTGACATAATGGATAGTGGGCTAGATCTGAAAAATTTATTAAAAAGGAACTATAGTTTAAGTACCTAATTAAAAAATAAAATAATTTATAAAAATAATTACCAAATGATAAAATGCCACTAATATATGAAAAATGATTAAAAAATAATTATTTAACATTATTACAATGTAGAAAGTTATATATATATATATATATATATATATATATATATATATATATATATATATATGAGCTATGATTGGAAAATGTGCAATTCTATCTTTTATAATGCATATGTAATATAAAAAATATAATTGAAATATTCAAGCATTATATAGGTATAAAATGATAAAATTGGATGATTAAACCATCATAGAACGGATATGAGGGATAATTATTGGATATTTGTATAATAAAAATATAGAAATAAATATATTTAAAGCCTTAAAATTATAGAAAAAATAATAAAAATACTTGCATGTTTTTAAATGCATGTGCACTATGTTGAAAATATGTATGCATATTTAAAAATATATGAGAAAATATTTGGATATCAACAAGGTATAGCTAGTTACAGGGAAAACAAACGCGACTATTGGGGATAGGAGTGCACCCTGAACTTAGGTCTGGATTTATTGAATTTATTAAATTTAACGTCTATTTTTTTGCGTGGTCACACACGAATATGCATGTATCACACTGTAAGGGGCTGTACACAAGCTAAGCTTGGATCCTAGCATTCTTCCGACAAGATAGAAAAAGAGGTCCTATCACCGAGGCTAGAAATAAATTCATCAAAGAAGAAGTAACTTGCATATTTGATATTGGTTCAATCCAAGAGGTAAACTATCCACACTGGATAGCTAATGTAGTAGTAATTCCAAAAAAGAACAATAAATTTTCATATGCGTAGACTATAAGGAATTAAATAAGTAGTAGCTAACGAATTTCCTCAATTCTTACTCCAGGTATAACCAAATTAAGACTAACCCGTATGATCAGGAAACACCATCGTTCATGTTGCGGGCCCCCCCTTTTATACCTCCACGGAGAGAGAGAGAGAAGTCCGAGTTTCGACATTCGTGGGGGTAATAACTCGTTTCCTTTTGAGAGTTATTGTTTTGAAGAGTCACCACCTAACGAACTATGGTGAGTTAGGACACCTAGAGCGATTAACTCTTAGACAAGTTTGCATTACCAAAGATTTAAGGTAAGGACTCGAAATAACTGTGAGGGGAAGGTGTTAGGCACCTCTCTCGATCCACAATGGTAGGTCCCAGGGAAACTTATACATATGAATTAGTCCTTTTAACAAACAAATAATTTAAAATAATGCCAGGTTTTTGACATTATATGACACAAGTAATGAGACAAAAGGAAAAGACTTGAACAAGTTGTATATATAGAGAAAAAGCAAATTTTAAATGTCGGGAATTTGAAGAGGGGTCCTAGGTTGTTTAGCCCATAGGATTACCCCACATAATGCCCGGTAATCACTCCTCAATGCAGGGCTACACGTGACATTATTGCGTAGTCATCATATCCTTACTACCCAATTCCCTCCCCTTAGTCATAGCCCAAAGAGCCCTAGAAACCTTGAGAATGTCATACACGTGTAGTACCTGTCTCTTCCTCGTGTGCCTGAAAGTATTTTAGGACCTCTACTTTTGGACAGTTCTAGACCATCCTAAGGTTTTAAAGGATAAAAATCTAGGCATCAATAACAATTTGGGCTGCATTTATAGAGAATAAATTATAGGCTTAGAGTCACCTCCCCAAATATGACAAGTAAATGCACGTCTTAAAAAAGTGCTCAGGTATTTAAGAGAGAATCCTAGAACATGATATCTAGATGAGCATGGATTAAGTATTGAATTAGGACAAAGTGTTAATGACATATTTAGCTTGCCTATTGATTTTAGACCTATTAAACTACAGTTATATAGTTGCAGGATTTTTATCGCCCTATAGGCTTGCCTAAGTACAAAACCGTGGTGTCCTAAGAGCATGCTATCTACATTGATTAGGAATGCTGTAGAAAAGTAAAATGAAAACTTGAGGTACTATAGGAATTCTTTCTAGCATATTAACTTAAGGAAGCATTTGAGAACTTATTAAAGAGGTGACAAATTAATTGGCTAATCCAATTGAGAGTAAAGAAACGTGAATTAAACTATTTTTAAAAAATTTTTTTAAGCATGATTTCTATTAGAACTGATTTTAACTCATATAGGCATGATATCTAATTATTAAAAGCTGAATCAGATCCTTATTGGCATGATTTTCTAAGGAAGCAAGTTTGAATACATTACAGTAGCAAAACTGAACTTCAATTACTTTACACTCTACAGGCATGATATCTGATTATAATGCTGATTTTAACCCTATTGGCATGGTTTCCAATATTGTGGAAACAAAGCAAATACATTCGAATTAATACAACCCTATAGGTATAATATATACTATTAAAGCCATTCAGATCCTTTTAGGCATGCTTTCTAATATGGTAAAGCAAACATGGCAAATATATTAAAATTAACACAACCCTATAGTCATGGTATCTACCCAATTTACCAAACATGTATATAAATACCCACCACCTTTCCAGTAATCGCCCCAATAATTATTATTAAAGACCAAAGAATTAAATAAAAGTACATAAATAAATAGGAGTAAATGTAAAGGGAGCATGCAGTAGGCCTAAATGACTTCCTAGTCTCCAATAGCCTCAACTCCCAAGGTTCTATAGACAATATAATGTCTAGGTATTTCAAAGTTACATGAGGACTTCAAGGATCTTGGTCAGTCCTAACTCCTATACCATTTCTCAAACAATAACTGATTTAGGTGCAGTGTGGAAAGGCCAGCTCGGACATGCCAGAGATTAGAGAGATCTCAAGGGTCGCAAGATAGTACACATATCAGAGGGGTAGAACCTAATATCTTAAGAGTAAAGTGAGAGTGCTTGACATAGATCTGTTTTGAAAATAGTACAAAGATGACCTCAGACATAGAAAAGTTTTTCAAGAATGAGAAATAACTTGGTAGTAAAAACTGTTTGAGACCAAAGCAGCAGACAACCAATTGGTCATAAGAGACATCCAGATTCAGAAAATAGCTTAAAAATATATCTCTCATAATGATAAAGGGATTGGGGTACATGGATGGGGTATAGGGGAAGCATACACTCCCAAAACTTTATCAAACATTTAGGGTCTTAGAGACCTAATAGGCTAAACATAGACAGTAAGTAGTTGAGACATAGATAGTAGTTGTGAAGCATTGTATCGAACATAATAAAATATTCTTGGTAAAAAGTAAGAAAGAAAGAGTTTCGAATATAAAGCGACGTTGAATAGCATAGAGTCTGGACATGCCTAGCAAAGAAGAAAGCCGAAATGCAATTTGGATTCATAACTGATGAACTAGTTCAGGAATGAAACATATAGGGTTTGGACTTCAAAAATGTAACATAGAGACATACTAGTTGAAGAAAATGGTGCAAAATATAATGAAATAAAGTTCGAATGTCTAGCCGTAGTTTTGAGCCGGCTAGATCAGCGAGTATCACAAGTAGGAGAAGAGAAATAGAACTTTAGAGTGTACGGAGTAGTTATTTTTTGAACTAATGTCCGTTGTCCATAACATAAAATAAGAGGGATTTTATATAGTAACCAAAAGCTTAACAAATAAGGTAAGAGATCAACTAAGTAGCAAATTTGGAAAGTCACATGTAAATTAGCATGTCGTCCCTTAATCGAGGGACAATTAAATCAACGTGCATGCTAAGTATTTAAGGAAAAGAATGAAGTAAAGCTTGGGTATAGAGTAGGTAATTAGGGGTCAATTAATAGAAGTTTTAATTAGGGAAACAAATTAGTAAGAATCGGCAAAATACAACAAGGCAAGAAAAAAATAATTAAGGCAAGAAATTCAATTAAATCGAGTAGAGAGGTAAGTATCAAAAGTTTAGTGGGGAAGTATTCAAATCAAACCAAGAAATGAGGAATTCAGATTAATCAAATAGATAATCATGAAAGAGCCATTATGATTAGCATATAAAATAAGGTAAAACATGAATAGTTAGGATTCCATATAACTTTAACAAAATAAAAAGATAAACAACACTGATTTTATGAGAAAGATACATGTATGGACATGAATAGTCAGGATGAACACAAGAAATATAGAATTAGTTAAAGGGTTGACTAAGGCATTTAATAGAAGCATGTTAAGACAAGAAACAAAGGAGAAATCACTAGAACCCAAAGCAAAAACATAAATAAATATACCAACACTCAGAAACCAAACAAAGAACATAAGAAGATTAGCGTTGTAAATACCAATGGCTAGTTTAGGAAAAGATGAGAATCACTTAAAAATCATACGATTCTTGTAAAAAAACATAACTCTATCGTAAAACTCATATGAAACAAACCCAAATCATCCTGGATCTGTACATATTTAAAATGTTTAGAAAAGAAATTAGGGTCTTGAAGAGAACCATACATAGGTAAGGAAACATGCTTAGAAACCCATAGATCGTAGTCAATATAGGATGATCTTCCTCAAAATCACACTATAATGGCGTGAAATAGGTCAGAGAGGAACCATAGATGAAAGTCAACAAGCTCTGGTCCCTTGTGGGCCCTGAAAATGGCAAAATTAGCGTGAAGGAGGCCATTGGATGGCCTCATAGGTTGTGAGAAGTCATCACCGATGGCCTTGGACGAGGGTCAGTAAGGTTATTAGGATTAGGTTTTGAGAGTGTTTGAGAGAAATTGGGGTTTTTTAGGGCGGCGGGTAGTATAGAAATGATATGGTTTGGGGCCGTCTTGGGATTAGGAATTGTTGTTTGTGGTTCAACGACCGAGATTAAAGGGTACTGGGGGCCGGATTGGGTATTTGGGGTTTGAGCTAGGTAATTTAATTAAAATGGACTGATGATTGGGTTAGATTGGGGCTGAAATTGAAAATAAAAGAGGCTAGAATTTAAATAGCCGCTTTTCATGGTTATATAATTTACACAAATAATAAATAATTTACAAAAATTATATTCACTTACCAAAACAATTAAAAATAGTTTTTTAACATTCTATAAATATAAACAATTATTTTATGCATCAATTATATAATAATGCATTAATAGGGCTATTATTGCAAAGATATTCAATTTAGCCAAAAAATGTAAATTCAATTATAAAAATGTACAAAAATATTTTAAAAATATTTTGGCATAAATAGAAAATTTAGATGACAAAATCACAACAAAAGTAATTTGAATGATAATTATTGCAAATTTAATAAATAAAAAGGAGAAGAAATAAATAGATTTAGAGCCTTTAAAATGATAGAAAAACTATAAAAATGCTTATTCATGCTATAAATATATTTATAGTTTTTCTATAACTTTAAAGTAAATCTATGACTATGAAATGAGTAAATTTTTCATAGAATATAAATCTATATGGATGTGTATAGATTTAGTTTTTCTATGGACGTGTTTCTATATATATATATATATATATATATGTGGATGAGTAATGAGTAAATTTTACATAGAATATAAATCTATGACTACGATTATGTCACAAGTTTTAGCCGATTTTGTTGCCGATTTCAATCCGGGATTGTTATCTTTGGCAACCAAAGAAGCAATGATGGTGTCAGAATCGACATCAGGAGTTTGGACCCTATTTGTGGATGGATCTTCCAAAATAAAAGGGGTTGGGCTCGGCATAATATTACTACGCCTTTAGGAGAAACCCAAAGGAAATCCGTGAGAATGGTTCCTCTGACTGAGAATGAAGTGGAGAATGAAGCTTTGATTGCAGGGCTCGAATTTCCTTGGAGACTATATTCAAAGGTTAAAGAATTCAAATCTGACTTCAAGCTGGTGGTAAATCAGGTCTACGAGATCTTCGATGCCAAAGAGGAACGCATGTGCCAAAATGTAATAAAGGTTTAGGTTTTTCTTGCTTAGTTCTGGTAGTATTAAATTATGTATATCACGAGGGAAGAAAACACAGAAGTAGACACATTGGCTAACCTTGGCTCGTTTACGAAAAGAGGGGATTAAACTACCGTATAGTCATATGACTTATGCACTCGATTGTGGACGCATATAAATACTACAAGGTGAAAGCGGATAATTTGTCTGGGGCTGGAAGTATGAGATCATTGATTACCTCAAGCATAGATGCCTAAATATCCCAAGGCTTCCCGAGCTTTACACGCTAAGGCAGCATGATGTAGTTTCATAGGAGGTCAATTTTATAGGAAATCTTTCTAACGTGCACTGGTATCCTCCAAAGTGAATTATATTATGCGAGATATAAATGAAGGGATCTGCGGAAATCATTTGGGCTCATATTTGTTAGTTCAATAATTAGTAAGGATAGGATATTATTCAACCCGAATTGAACAAGATGCTAAAGATTTCATTAAAAATGGGATAAGTGTCAATGCTACGCACCGTTGGTACATCAACTAGCATAACCATTTCTTTCAGCATGGTCATTGATGAAGTGGGGAATAGTTATTGTCAGTCCATTACTGTCGGCCCATGGTAAGGTGCTTTTATTTTTATTTTAACTAACTATTTTTCTAAGTGGGTTGAAGTAGGTCCTTATCAATAGTTCACTGAACGTGAACTGGTGGATTTCTTATGTGAGAACTTAATTTGCATATTTGGGAAACCAAAAGAGATAGCATGAGACTACGAGACACAATTTATAGGTGCAAAGGTCACAAAGTCCCTTGAAGACTTGAAAATCAAAAGGATCACATCTTCACCCCATAATCCGAGCGCAAATGGTCAAGTACAAACCAATAACTAAAGTAACTATATAAAATCTCAAAAAAAATATTTCAAAGCATCTAAAGTAAAATGGACTAAAGAACTACCCGATATATTATGGGGGTACCTAATAACAACAAAATAGAAGATAGGAAAGACTCCTTGCTCCCTTGTGTAGTAGCGAAAGCCCTGATCTCGATAGAAGTAGGGGGAACCCACCTTAAGATCTTCCAGAGGAATGAAGAAACAAACAATGAAAAAATATTGGGCAATTTGGAGCTGCTTGATGAACCCTGGCACATATAAGGATTGTATCTCAAATGTAGAGAGTAGAAAGATATTACAATCGAAGAGTCAACCTTCTATTTTCAATGTTGGAGACTTGGTTTTAAGGAAAGTGGCTGAGAACATTCGGGAACTTAATGTAGGGAAGCTAAGTGCAGCTTGGGAAGGCCCCTACTGGGTTTCAGCTGTCACTGAAAAAGGATCATACGAGTAGGAGAATCAAGATGGAGAAAATTTTCCAAGTAATTGGGATGTGGCATAGCCCAAGAGATACTATTGCTGATGAACATCATCTGCACTCAAAGTATTTGATGTATGAGTAAATCTAAATCTCCAATCAGTAATAGCTCTTGCACGTTTATGTCAATGGCCATTTTGATCCCTAAGATGCAGGCTTTATACTCGGCCATATTGTTAGTGCCAGGGAACCTAAGTTTGGCAGACACTTAATAGTGATGACTGGTCTTCGATACTAAGACTGCTCCTATACCAACTCATTTGAAGTTTGTTGCTCCACCGTAGAACATTCTCCAACAGACATAGTATTCTACGATGTCTTCTCCTATGAATGATATCTCTTCATCAGGAAAGTATGTTTCCAAAGGTTCGACTTCTCCATCCAATGGTTTTCGGTAAGGTGGTCTGCTATTGCCTATCCCTTGACTGCTTTCTATGTTACGTAAACAATGTTGAACTCACTCAACATGATTTGCCACTTGCCTAGCTTTCCAGTGGGCATGGGTTTCTAAAAGATGTACTTAAAAGGATCCATCGTAGATATGTGGTACCTGGTACACACACATAAGTAATATTTCAGCTTCTGAGTTACCCATGTCAAAGCATAATAGGTGCATTCCAAAAGAGAATATCGAGCTTTGTACGGGGTGAACTTCTTGCTGAGATAATAAATGGCTTGTTCCTTCCTCCCCATTTCATCATGCTACCCCAAAACACTGCTGAAAGCTCCATCTAACACTATAAGGTAGAGTAATAAGGGCCTGCCTGGCTCGGGCGAGACTAAGACTGGGGGTGTTGACATGTACTACTTGATTCTGTCGAAGGCCTTTCTGTAGTCATCAGTCCACTTGGTAGAAGCATTCTTCAAAATCTTAACGATTGGCTCACAGATAACTGTATAATGTGCTATGAATCGGCAGATGTTGTTATGCCTTCCCAAGAAAATCATCACATCTTTATTGTTCTTTGGTGGTGGTAGTTCTTGACCAGCTTAGACTTTCGATGGATCCAGTTCTATTCCTCGGCGGCTCACAATATACCCAAGCAACTTCCAAGCAGGAACCCCAAATGCACATTTTGCGGGGTTTACTTTTAGGTTGTACCTCGGCAGTCAATTTATATACTTTATCAGATCTTTTATGTGGTCAGTGGCATTCTTGGATCTGATGATAACTATCATCCACATATACCTCTTTCGCCTTGTGTATCATATAATGAACAATGGTTGTCATGACCCTGTGTAGGTGGCTTCTACATTTTTCAAACCGAGGGGAATCATCTTGCAGCAATATACTCCCCATGGCTTAATGAAAGATGTTTACTCAGCATCTTCGTCATCCAGCCAGATCTAATGATAACTAGCAAAGCAATCCACGAATGACTGCAGCTCATGCTTGGCACAATTGTCAATCACGATGTGTATATTTGGCAAATGGAAGTCGTCTTTCGGACTGGTCCGATTGAGATCCCCGTAGTCGACACAGAATCTGACCTTCCTATCCTTATTTGGTACTGGAACAATGTTGGCTAATTGTGTCGGGTACTCTACCACCTAGAAAACCTTAGCTTTGATCTTCTTGGTGTCTTCTTTCTTGATTTTCAGACTTATATCAGGTATGAACCTTTTGAGCTTTTGCTTTACCGGTGGACACATTGGATTGCTTTGTAGTTTGTGAGACACAATAGACGTACTCAGATCAGTCATATCATCATACAATTAGGCGAGTATGTCCCATACCACTTGAGAATCTCTATCTATTCCTTCTTCTCTGATAGCGATAAGTGAATGCTGATTCGTGTTTCCTTGACGTTTTCTGAAAACCCTCCATGATTATTCTTTACTATTTCATTGGGTTCTCATATAACTCCAATTTCATCAAGGGTTGATAGCATCTCGCATATGCTGAGATTCAATGATCTTTTTTCGATAATGGATTATCTACACATATGCTAGTCCAATTATTTACTTACCGATCTAGCTCTCGCCTTTAGGTTTTGGGTTGACCAAGGAGAAATACACTTGGTAATACATTCTTATGTCAAATCCTTTTTCTAACTCAAGTATTATAGCATCTCCTAATGTGGTTTGTAATAGCTTATTGTGAAAAAGTGTGTTGTAGTGCTTCATTATGAAGTAGAGTTGCTAAATATAATTGGATTTTTGAATTCTGGAGCTATAAATCACGTGACTATATACAAAGATCTTCTTTCAAAAATGTAGCATCTCGTAATCTCTTTATATTACAACCATTCCTTGTGGTTTTAATGCAAAGGTTACTTCCATATGGCTCTATCACTTTCTTTTCCTTTGTCTTGCATTGTTTGTGTTTCACCCATAATATTAAATGTTATATTTTTTCAATGTCTCGACTAGCTATCCAACTATACGATTCGATTCAATTCACCTCGTTTTTATGTACTCTACTAGTACCCCTTTTCTAAAAGGACATTGAAAGTGGGCAAATCCCCCTTTATTATAGACTTCTGGTGTCTTCGACTTAGTTTAAGCTTGTTGGTTCCAAGTGGTGCTCATTATTTTCTACCCTACTATATATTTCATCCGATAACTCTAATTATAAGATTCATTTATGTTTCATGGCATTAAAGGGGAAGTCTTGTAGCATTCAGGATGGAGGCATATTCCTTTTGTTAGAAAATATAAATATTGCTGGTATTCCTTGTAGATGTTCTTCTAACAACCATTTACCTGCTCTACTTGTCTCCATGACTAGATAACCTAGGTTACTTTTCCCTGATAAATGCATTAAGACATCTCATTCTTTTAAACGTATCCATGTGGTCACTTTGAGGCATTGTTTTATATCAACTCGTAATGGTTTTAAGTACTTTCTGGCCATTGCTATCAATTTTCTAGGGCTACATGGGCTTTTCTCACGGGTTCCAAAAGTAATTATTTCCCCTTAGTTCAAGCTTAAATTGCCATTATTCGAACCAAAGTCTGTCCCCTTTTTAAAAGTCTTAAATGGGTGAAATTTTATCAGGTTATGCGGCTTTCTACTCACTCGGCTTCTAGGAGCATTGCTAGCGTCATTGTCATATATGGGGAATTTTTCTGCCCCTGGCATTCCACCGCCTTAGGAATTATGAAAATTGTTAAAATTATGATAATTTCATAAGTGGATGACGTCTTACCCATCCTTATGCTCTTGTGGCATAGAATCCTTGTGCCGCTTAATGTTCGAAGTAAAATAAAATTCAATAAATTTCTTTTGTGGCCTCGATTGATTTCATGTTCAAGAGTTCTGCTATTTGAGTTGAACTACGTACCTTACACTCAGGGAGAAAATTGGTATATCATATTTAACCACTTCTTGGTAGAGCTTATTGTGGTAGGGAAAGGCGTAACTAGAATAGAGAAATTGTTGTTACCCCATGCATAGCATGTCGCCTCCAAATGATATCTGATGTTTGTGTCTTTGTCTTCTCGAACATGCCCCCGCATGAAGCTCATGCCAGGAAAGAACCACTTCTTTTAAATCTGAAAGTCACATTCATAGAATTCACCTCATCTAAAAAATACTAGGTACCATTGTGCTTCACTTATCTGATAATTGATATCGTCACCAGGAATAAAAAATATCAACATCATTAGTGGAAATCCCCGTGGCTCTGAGCATATGATACTAGGAAATGCTTGGCTTAGCATTCAAATGGATTCTTGAATAATGTTAGCCCATCTTGAACTCTGTTGTTCGTCATTATATTAGATCTATTGGATATTGAAGGTTCAAATGTGTTGAAGGAAGAAGCATCACCCTATGATGACATATATTTGATCGGTAATGTTATGGTCAATTCGTGGTAGCACACCTTAGAGTAATCGTTGAAGTTTGCCGCAGGTTTAGTTGGGTGTTCGTGTAGAGAATTTGAATTAGTAATAAAGGTGAGTAGTTTATTCTCAAAATGTTCCCTGAAGATGTTATATGAAATTATAAGGAAGGGTACACAAGCACCTTTTCCCCAATAGGTTGCACTTGTAGTATGATGTTCCTCGTAAATGTTCCTCATGTACATTGTGTTTCCTTATGTTTATGTCTAAGAAGGTCTTGATAAAAGAAGGGTGTGAATTTATTTGATTGAACAACATTATCATGGTAATATCATATATGATGCACTACTTGCAAGAATCATCGTGGCTTGAAATTGTATCAATTGCTGATTGAAATGAAATAATATTCGTGTTGATGGAAACATTTGTGATTACACTAAGGCTATTATGGACTATTATGAACACATGATTGTTTGGTTACTATGAAATGATATTTTTGATGGTATCAAGCCATGTGATGGAATTGTAGGTTATTGTTGTTACCATGAATTGTAATTTAAGGTGGAATGTAAATTGTATAGTGGAAATTATTAAAGGTAAAGTCAACTGAGAGTTAACTCATACGAGGTGTGTATCTGTCATCCTTTTTATGTATATCTGGGAGTTGATATTATTTTCGAGAATCTGTAATGACACAACTTCTAAGCCGAGGAGGCCATCTTGAAGGCTGAAAGTGTTGTGGAAGGAAAATAACTTTTCTCAATTGAATATCAATTAGTTTTGACTTGAAAGGTACCATATAGGCGTTATGATCTAAAAACGTGCAGTCCATGTTCAGGTGTCTTCATGGTAATGTAGTTCTTTTATTTGGTAATTAAGGTTTTTTCATTAATCACCAATGAAGTTACTTTACAAAACCACAGTCAAGCTTCAACTCGGCCGACTGTCTGAGAGCTAACATACTAACTGCACTTACTATCCTAACTGTCTAACTTCTACTATATTCTAAGGTGTTGCAATTGTTGCCCAATTCTAGGGGTGCCTCTAATATTACAATTATACACTATGTCTCTCAGTAAAGCAGTATTACATCGAAAAGTCTTGTTGAATACTCTTGCATTTCTTTCCAGCCATATAACATATGCAACTTCAGCTGTAACCATTTTAAAAATGGCTGCACTACATATTCGCCCCTTGGCTTTGGTAATCAACCATTGTAATGTAGTTATTGAGATGTTAAGACTAGTCTTATTGGTATATACATTGTGGTGCTTTATAGAGTTATTGATGAATTTTTAATATAGTTTTGGTTGTTCTCTATCAAGTGGATAAGGCTAGTTACAAAGGAGATACTACCAAAATTTCTGAAAAATATAGGAGTTAATCAGAATTTAGGAACTTGAGGTAGGATATAAAATAGATATGTCATGTTAGCCGTTTGGGTCACGCTTTATCTCTCTTTCAAGGACGAATGATCCTAAGCGGGGGAAAAAGTAAGGCCCCGAAAAAAGTTTTCTAACCTATAAGGGATTCTGGGTGCCTAGTAGACTAATTATAATTTTTTATTTGCATTAAATATGATATAAATGAATTTTATGTGGTGAATGAGTTTATGAGTCATATAATAACTAATGTGAGGTCAAAGGGTAAGCCTAAATCTAAGCCAAATGGGAAAAGTTCATGATAGGTATAAATTCCAAATGAGTTTGCATTAGTACACGTATTGAACGATCATATTTAAAGATTCATAAAGTATTATGCGATGAATAACTTATCAAATGAAAGAGCTTCGAGTATAGTTTCCATATCTTCAAACTGTTTGTCAATTGGACATTCCTACGCAAAGTTATGGTCAAATTATCTAAGGCTGGAAAAAGCGCGATTCTGTGTCAAATCTGCAATCGCAGAATCACATTGCGGCCCGCATTTTTTATCCGCAATTGCAAAAATGGTCGCAGACTAGGCCAGTGTAGCCCAGTTTTGGGCAGTGATTATGCGATCCACTCTGCGGCTCGCATGTTGGTTCTGCGGTCTATTCTGCGATCGTAGACCATGTTACGGAGGATTATTTTTTCTACTTTTATAACCCGACCCCATTTTCATAAATATGGTAAGGGGCTTCATTCAGGGTCATTTTCTACTGATTTTTAGAGAGATATGAGAGCATATACAGAGAGAAAGAAGGGTCTTAACATCATAATCATCTAGATCTTGCTCAAGTCATCAAGAATCAAGGAAGATGGCCATAGATTGTCTTTCATCCAAGCAAGTTCTACTTATAAAATTTTCATACAAGAAGTTAAGAGTTCATATAGGTTGTGAGGGTTAGAAATAGGCCATGTATGTGGGTCTAAGCTATAGTATGTGTGGTTAAATAACTAACTTGGGTAGTTTATGTTAAGATTTGGGTGAAGAAAGAAGAGTCTCTCATTTCTAAACCTTGTAGTCTACTTCACATGTTAGCTTTTGATGAAATTCCTAAGAGAGTTATACCACGGGTAATCTTCCTAATTATTTATCGATCTTTGCTATCTCCTAGATTGTAATTGCTAGAGGTGTTAGTGTATTGTATGAACTTAAGGAAAAGCTCTTTGAGGTATGTATGGCTAAAACCCTATCTTTTACAAATTGAGCTTCGTCGGTGTTTGTGTGAATACGTTAAGATTAAAGATAAATTGTTAAATTAATTATTGTTCCACATGAATTTGGGGTTGCTACCTTAAATTTCTGAAAGATGTATTCCTATATGACCTATGTGCTATTCATAATAACTTAATGACGGTGCAAGGAATATGAATCATGTATTGGAAATGCTAAGACCTTAAATTGAGATTGAAGCTACATATATTGTGACATCTATGTGAAGTCACATCTATGCTTACAATTTCTACTAGCTCTTATGTGAACCTACTGTCCTAAATGGCAAAGTTAATATTGAAATTGGGAACGATGTAAAATGCCGGCTAGTGCCAAGAATGATGTGATAAGTCGTGGCCTCAAGTGCCTATGAAATGATATATGTGAAATGAAATGGCTAATGAGAAGGGAACAATGCCTTGGTAAGGCGGCCAAGATGATCGGGCCGAGATCGGACTCCGCTAAACATAGTGGTGGTGTCGTAAATGAATTCTGGAAGAAAAAAGAAAATGATATTGTGATTGAAATATGTCTCAAATGAGGCAACCTAGCAGATTAGGTTTAGATCTAACTTTGCTAAAGATTGCGGTGGTATTTTGAAAAGTGTGGAAAAGTATGAAATGCCCCAAACTAAAAGCTATGGGAAAATGATGTGAAATTGCATGGTTGTTTTATTTAATAAAGTTGTGATCATTAAAAGTGTTTGAGTTGTACTTGTGATTTCATTATTATTGTATGAAAGTTCTTTCTAACTAGATGGTGTTTAGTTATACATACTAGTGCTATTTGATGGTACTAACGTCCCTTTTACCGGGGGCATTATGTCTTCAAATTGATCTAGGTGATTCTATAGCAGGCAGTATTGGTCACAACTAGTGCCCTGTCATCCTTTTAGCTGATTTGGTGAGCCCCACTTTGTTTCGGGGTCCTATTTCATTTGGTTATCATGTACTTTGTATTTGAGTTATAGCCGGAGCCTTGTTACTGGCATTTTTATATTACATTATGTCACGACCCCAGTTCGCCCTCCTTGAACATGTCTTGATGACACTTAGTCCCTATAGCTAGGTAAGCCTAACAATGAAGAAATAACAACTTAACTTGCGAAATAATTAATTAAAACTGTACATATTAAAATAATAACTGCATATAAGGCCACTCAGCCTATACAACTCAAAAGAAATGTGAAAGTCTACAGCACAATCCAAAAACTAGGAAACTCATTAGAATACAGCGAACAAATAATAACACATAGCTTTAACTTCAGAGCATCTAAAGCAAAAGTACGGAAGAAGTCTAAATACTATAGATAGAGTAAAGAATGAGACTTCTTGGTCTGCGGACACTGCAGAAGTACCTCTAAGTCTCTATAGCTCTCCTGGTCTCAAGGATAGTGTGCCTGAGATGATATGCCTTGATCTGCACATGAAAAACATGTGTAGAAGCATGAGTACACCACAACGGTACTCAGTAAGAGCCAAGCCTAACCTCGGTTGGGTAGTGACGAGGAAAGGTCCAGGTCGTACTGAGATACAACAGAATAAATAATAAGATGAGGAAATAACAATAAAGATAAAGTGTACAGCAAAAATCTAAGCAAGATAAATACGAAAACCGTAATAGAAAGCGGAAAAATAGGACAATACAAGTAAATACTACTCACAATAGGAACCACAATAGGGGATCTCTTGGTATCCCAAGGATATTTTGATACCCTAAAATATTACAATTTCATGTGCCAGGATCTCTTGGTATCCCGATGATCTCTTGGTATTCTCAAATCTTACAATTTTATATGCCAGAGATCTCTTGGTATCCTCAGACGTTACAATTTCATGTACTAGGGATCTCTTAGTATCCCGAGGGTCTCTTGGTACAGTCAAATCTCACAATTTATTGTGCCATGGATATCCCGATTATCTCTTGGTACACTTAATTCTTACAATTTCATGTGCCAGGGATCTCTTGGTATCCCGCACCCTCAGTCAAGAAGTGCAGGGCGATCTTCTAGGAGACCAACCCGTTGTCCCAATTTAAGAACACACAATAGCAACCCAGACATTAGGAAACTTACTAACTCGGGACAAGAAATAGAACAATTCTAGCCAAACATACTACACGGAGTACAAACAAGGCAGTATAAGCAGTGATGCAAGTACGTCAATGAACATACTTCTCTAAACTAGCATAGAATAAACTTGCAATTTAAAATGAACAGGTAAGCAAGAAAACTCAATTTGTAATACTTCAAGTAAAAACGGATTTTCAACAATTTGATCGAGCACGCACTTGTCACCTCACGCACGAAGCATTCAATTACCAACCATCATATCCTAAGGGGAAAGTCCCTCGCAAAAGGTTAGACCAGCCACTTACCTCGAACCAGCTCAATATAAACTAGAAACCATGCCCAAATCTGTCCATTTCAACTACATCTTGTAAATAACATCGCAAGAAACTGATTCTACTATTTAACTTAAAGCTAATATGAAAATTTAGATAAAATTACTAAAATTCCCCTCCAGCAAACGTGGTCAAAACCCGAAGTTCGAACTAAAAACTTGTTATTCATTCCCCCAGAATCCAATTATGTGATTAGTTTTGAAATCGAACATCGAATTGATGTCCAACCCCCAATTTTAGCAAAACCTAGGTCCTACCTAATATACCCAAATTTACCCATTACAATCTTCGATTTGATGTTGAAATTATTTTTAAAGATCTCAAGGAGTGAAGAAAATGAGTTAGAAATCACTTACCAATCTTTTTGAAGAAGAAGAATTGCTTAGAAAATCGCCTATTATGTCTTCGGTTTTTGAAAAGTGAGAAATAATTTAAAATCCCGTGTATTTATACTCTCTGACGCACCAGTGCGAACCGTACGAAAAGGACTGTTGTCGCTCTGGGCAACTTGAAAACCCTCTAGTCTGTGAAACCCTTCGTGCGAACCGTGCAAAAAGTACCACGCCCGTGCTAGTGGAACTAAGGATTGCTGGCTCTCTGAAGTTTGCCATGCGGACCACATAAGGACGACCGCGCCCGTGCAACACACACCAGAGACCGTGCTAAGGCCAATGCGGGCAAACTGGAGCCTACATCTTTTCCTGACCTGCAATATCTGGTGTTTTAAAGTCTAAGATCTCACGGAACCTACTTGAAGCTCACCTGAGCCCTCAGGGCTCCAAACTAAACATACGCACAACCTCTAGTACACCCTACGAACTCATCTGCATGATCAAATCACCTAATAATATCATATATCATCGTATCAAGTCTTAAAGCTCATGATTCCTTCAAAAAGTTTTCGTAAGACATAAAATTTCCTTTTTGGGTTCAAAACACGTCAAACGACGTCCATTCTCAACCAAACCTTATATAAATTGCTTAAATTATTTAAAAGACTTGTACCGGGTGCCAGAACAAAAATATAGGCTCGATACCCTATTCTTCTAAACAATTTTGTTGCCATTTTGCTTATTATTTCTAGAAAATAATTTCGCATCAAAATTCTTTTGTAGGACTAAGGACCCCGGAATTCGATTCCGGGCATACGCTGAAGTCCTATATTTTCCCACGGATATCCCAAGGCTATCGAATCACGAGTCCGGGTCCGTTTACCAAAAATATTGACCGAAGTCAAATTTATTCATTTTAGTTTAAAAAATTAGCATTTTTCTCACATAATTCATATTTAAGCTTTCCGGTTACACGCCCGGACTGCCTACAAAAATTGAGGCAACCCCAGAGGAGGTTTTCAAGGCCTCGAGAGTACCGAATACATAAGAAAACAACTTATTACCCCTTTGGGTCGTCAGATCCTCCACCACTAAAACACCCGTTCGTCCTCGAAAGGACAAATAAAAAGTACCTCAGTCGGGAAAAGGGTGAGGATAATGGCTCCACATATCAGACTCGGGCTCCCAGGTTGATGACTTAGGAGGCTGACCTCTCCATTGGACACGAACAAAAGGAAAGCTCTTGGACCTCAACTGACGAACCTACTGGTCTAGGATAGCTACCGACTCTTCCTCACAAGACAAGTCCTTCTCCAACTAGACAGTACTGAAATCTAACAGTTGGGTTGGATCACCATGATACCTCATAAGCATGGATACATGAAAAACTGGATGCATGGCTGGTAAGCTAGGCGGCAATGCGAGTCTATAAGCCACCTCTCCTACTCGATCAAGAATCTCAAACGGACCAATGTACCTAAGGCTGAGCTTGACCTTATTCCTACAATCTAATCATGCCCTTCATAGGAGATACTCGGAGCGATACCCGCTCACCAACCGTAAATGCTACATCTCGAACCTTGCGATCTTCATAACTCTTCTGCCTAGAGTGAGCTGAACAAAGTCTGTCCTATATTATCTTGACCTTGTCCAAGGCCTCCTATACCAAATCCATACCTAACCACCAAGCCTCCCCCGGCTCAGACTATCCAACCGTATATCAACATCCTCTACCATATAAGGCCTCATAAGGAGCCACATAGATACTTGACTGGTGGCTATTGTTGTAGGCAAACTCAGCTAAGGGCAAGAACTGATCCCAAGATCCTCCAAACTCAATCAAACACGCATAGAGAATATCCTTAAGAATCTGAGTAGTGCGCTCGGCCTGTTGGTCCGTATGTAGGTGGAAAGTTGTGCTCAACTCCACCCGAGTACCTGACCCCTACTGTACGGCTCTCCAGAACCGCGATATAAACTAAGTACCTCTGTCTAAAATAATGGAAACTGGAACACCATGCAAACAGATGATCTCTCGGATATAAATCTATGCCAACCGCTCCGAAGAATAAGTGGTACACACAAGAAGGAAATGAGCGGACTTTTTCAGCCGATCCACAATAACCCAAATGGCATCAAACTTCTTCAAGGTTGATGGGAGTCCAACTACAAAATCCATGGTGATCCTTTCCCATTTTCACTTTGGAATCTCTACCTGCTTGATTAATCCACTTAGTCTCTGGTGCTCATACTTTACCTGCTGGCAATTGAGGAATAAAGTTACATATAAAACTATATCCTTCTTCATCTCCCTATACCAATAGTGCTTCCTCAAGTCCTGATACATCTTTGCAGCACCCAGATGGATGGAAATACCGCGAACTGTGGGCCTATGCTAGAATCAACTCCCGTAGCCCATCAAGACTGGGCACACAAACACGTCCCTGCATCCTCAACACCTCGTCATCTCCAATGGTCACATCTCTAGCATCACCACACTTAACCCTGTCCTTAAGGACAAGCAAATGGGGGTCATCATACTGCCGCTCCCTAATACGGTCAAATAAGGAAGACCGGGAAACTATACAAACTAGAACCTAACTGGTCTCCGAAAGATACAATCTCACAAACTGACTGGCTAAGGCTTGAACATTCCTTGCCGAAGGCTTCTGTGAAGCTGGAAAATAAGCCAAACTCGCGAAAATCTCTGCAAGGAGGTTCAAGGCATCTGCCACCATATCGGCCTTGCTCGGGTGATGCAGAATAGTAATATCATAATCTTTCAGCAACTCTAACCACCTTTTCTGGTGCAAATTTAGATCGTTTTGCTTTAACAAGTGCTGCAAACTCGGATGGTCAGTATAGATCTTACAACTCACAAGGCACGAACAATAACAGTTAAATCAAGGTCGTGCACATGGTAGTTCTTCTCGTGTATCTTCAACTGTCTGGATGCGTAGGCAATCACCGTAACGTCCTGCATCAATGCCGCTCCGAGGCCAAGTCTCGAGGAATCATAGTAGACAGTAACCGACCCCAATCCGGTAGGCAATATAAACATTGGGGCACGAGTCAAAGCTTTCTTAAGCTTCTCAAAGCTCACCTCACACTCCTCTGTCTAGTGAAGTGGGGTACCCTTCTAGATCAATCTAGTCATAGGGCCTGCAATGAGAACCCCTAAACAAAACTACGGTTGTAGGTTGCCAAACCAAGTAAATTGCGAATCTCTGTAGCTGAGGACGACATGGGCCAACTCTGTACGACCTCTATCTTCCTCGGATCTACCCGAATGCCTCTCTCGAAATCTCGTGGCCTAAGAATGCTAGTGAATCTAACCAAAACTCCCATTTTGAGAACTTCGCGTATAACTTCTTCTCTCTTAGGATTTCAAACACGATCCTCAGGTGTTGTTCATGATCTTCCCGACTCCGGGAATACACTAGAATATTATCAATAAAAACTATAACGAGCGAGTCAAGATATGGCCTGAAAACACTATGCATTAAATGCAGAAAAGGATCTGGGACATTGGTCAGGCCAAATAACATTACAAAGAACTCGTAATGACTATACCAAGTCCTGAAGGCAGCCTTCAAGATGTCTACCTCCCGAATCTTGAACTGATGGTATCTTGAGCACAAGTCTATCTTAGAAAACACATGTATGCCCTGAAGTTGGTCAAACAGATCATCAATACGAGGCAAATCATAATGGTTCTTTGCTGTAACCTTGTTCAACTTTCGATATCCAATGCATGTACGCATAGAACCATCCTTCTTCTTCACGAAGAAAAAAGGAGCACCCCATGGTGAATCACTAGGTCTACTAAAACCCTTATCAAGCAATTCCTGCAACTGATCCTTCAATTCCTTCAACTCATGAGGAGCCATACGTTTAGGAGGAATGGAAATGGGCTGAGCGCTCGGCAACATGTCAATGCCAAAATCAATGTCTCTATCGGGCAGCATGCCCAGAAGATCAGCTGGAAACACATCGGGATAATCCCGTACCATTGGAACTTAACCAACAGAAAGTGTATCAGCACTAACATCTCTCACATAAGCTAAATACACGGCACATCCCTTCTCAACCATACGCTGAGCTTTAAGAAATGACATAGCTCAACTGGGAGAGTGATCTAAAATACCACTCGACTCAACACGCGAAATACATGGCATAACGAGCATCAGGGTCTTTGCGTGACAATCAAGAATAGAAAAATGGGGCGACAACCAGTCCATGCCTAAAATAATGTTAAAATCAACCATACCAAGTAATAATAAAAAAACTTCTCTGGTCTCCAAACCACGAATAGTAACTCAACATGATCAATAGACACGGTCCACAATAAGAGAATCTCCCGCAGGAGTAGAAACATAAACGGGGGCACTCAAAGAATCCCGAGGTACACCCAAATGCGGAGCAAAGAAAGAAGACACATCAGATTAAGTAGAGCCTGGATAAAATAGAATCGATGCCTCTTTGTGAAAAACTAGTATAACATCTTTGGTAACAGAATCAGAGGCAAAAACCTAGGCACGAGCGGGAAGGGCATAATATCCGGCCTAGCCTCCCCCTCGAGGGCGACCTCTACCTCCCCGGCCACTACCTCTAGCTTACTGAACGTGTGGGGTAGCATCTGGAGATGTGAATATGGCTTGAGAACTTTGCGAAGAACAGTGTAACTGAGAAGGTTGTGGGGGTACGCTCCCCCAAAGTCTAGGGCAATTGCTCACAATATGGCGGGTATCACCACACTCAAAACAAGATCTGGGAAGGTTCGGTGGCTGCAACTGACTAGGGCTAGGTCTGCTTGACTAACCTCTGGAAACACCCCGAATAGGAGGCGCGCTAGAAACTAGAGGTACATAGTAAGGCTCCCGATGTATAGGCACCATTGGAGCATTGTTGGCTGCTGGAAGAGTTGAATGAACAGGGTGACCCACAAAACCCCTACCATGTCAAACTGTTGCTGGGGTACGGGCACCGAAGTAGTGGCCTCACCCTCGAGACCTCTTGGCCTCTCTCTCCACTCGCTACCTAGAGAGCATACTCTCGATCCTCCTGGTAATGCTTACTACCTGCTGATAAGGAATGGCCATCTTTAACTCTCGATCCATGCTAGATCTGATAGGTGGGATACGACCCTCGATGAACCTACGAACTCTCTCCCGAACTGTAGCAACCAAGGCCGGTATGCCTGGCCAATCTGGTATAACGGATAGCATACTCTGGAACGGTCATAGCAGCTTAGCGCAAATGCTCAAACTCAATGCGCCATGCGTCTTTGAGACTATAGGAGACAAACTCTCTCATAAACATATCCGAGAACTAGTTCCAAGCAAGTGAAGCAGCTTCTTCGGGACTGTCTATCTCATAAGTACACAACAAATCATAGGCGGTTCCCCGAACCTTAAAAGCTGTAAAGGAAACCCCGCTGGACTCTACTATGCCCATGGTGCGAAGAATATGGTGGAACTCGTCTAGAAATCTGAAGGCATCGTCTGATGCTAATCTACTGAACACTGGGGGGTCATACCTCTTGAAACTTTCAATCCTCCGCTGCTCGTCCTGTGAAGCACCTGACCCACTCGACGCTGAGTGAATAATCTCGGGAGCCTGCTCAACCTCCACTCGCTACTCAAGAGTGTGGACAGCGGGAGTCTGTGCTCCTCCCCTGGCCTGGGATGTGGTTGCAGCAAGTGGAAGCAACCCTACCTAAGCCAAGGTGGTATACATACTCATGATCTGAGCCAAAGTCTCTGAAGGGCTAGAGTAGTAGTGGCAGTAGTAGGCGTGCCAGGTGCTTGGGCTCTGGCTGGATCTGCTGTTGTGCCTCGACGGCATCTTGCGCAGGTGCTCTGACTGCACCACGTGCGCGTTCTCGACCTGTACCCTAGCCCCAGCCTCTAACAGCGACAGTAAGGGGAGCAAATGTCTGATCATCCCGAGTAGTGCGTGCCCTCACCATCATTGAGGGAATGGAAGCAGAAATTTACAATTTGTATAATGTCAAAATATCATAGGACACGGGAATCAAATGTACTGGAAATTTTCCTAATAGTTGCATAGCCTCTCATAGATAAGTACAGACGTCTCCGTATCGATAAGTGAGACTCTATTAAACCGGCCTATGTCCCATAACTCACAACAGGAACCATAACTGGGGATCTCTTGGTATCCTCAAATCTTAAAATTTCACGTGTGAAGGATCTCTTGGTATCCCGAAGATCTCTTCGTATCCTCAAATCTTACAATTTCACGTGCCAGGGATCTGTTGGTATCTTGAGGATCTGTTGGTATTCTCAAATCTTAAGATTTAATGTGCCTGGAATCTCTTAGTATCCCAAGGATCTCTTGATATCCTCAATTCTTACAATTTCATGTGCCAGAGATCTCTTGGTATCCTGAGCATATCTTAGTATCCTCAAATCTTACAATTTTATGTACTAGGGATCTCTTAGTATTTCGAGGATCTCTTGGTATCCTCAAATATAAATAATTCATTTTCCATGGATCTATTTCTATCCCAAGGATCTCTTGGTATCATCAAATCGTACAATTTCATGTGCCATGGGTCTCTTCGTATCCCGAGGATCTCTTAGTATCCTAAAATCTTACAATTTCATGTACTAGGAATTTCTTAGTATCCCGGGGATCTCTTGGTAACCTTAAATCTTAAAATTTCATGTACTAGGATCTTTTAGTATCCCGAGGATCTCATGGTATCCTCAAATCTCACAATTTCATGTGCCACGGATCTTGCTATCCTGCACCCTCAGTCCAGAGCACATCAAGTGTAGGGGGATCTCCCGGGAGGCCAACCCGTAGTGCAAATTTAGAAACACACAATAACAACCCAAATATTTGGAAAGATGCTAACTCAGGACAAGAAATTGAAGAATACTAGCCAAACATACTACACAGAGTAAAACAAGGCAGTTTAAGCACTTCGACAAGTAAGTCAATGAACATGCTTCTCTAATCTAGCAAAGAACAAACATAATATTTAAAACGAATAGGTAAACAAGAAAACTAAATTGAAATACTTTAAGTAAAAACATATTTTCAACAACTTTCTCAAGTACACGCTTGTCACCTCACACACGAGGCATTCAATTACCAAACATCATATCATAAGGGGAAAGTCCCCCACAAAAGGTTAGACAAGTCACTTACCTCGAACCAGCTCAATATAAACTAGAAACCATGCCCAAATCTATTCATTTCAACTACATATCGTTAGTGACATCTCAAGCAACTGATTCTATTATTCAATTTAAAGCAAACATGCAAATTTAGATAAAATGACCGCCCCTTGAGCAAACATGGTCGTGACCCGAAGTTCGAACTAAAATCTTGCTACCCATTCCCCCACGAATCCAATTATAGGATTAGTCTTGAAATCGGACCTCGAATTGAGGTCTAACAACCTATTTTAGCAAAACCCTAGGTCCTACCGAATATACTCGAATTTTCCCATTAAAATCTTCGATTTGACGTTGAAATTATGTTAAAAGGTGTTAAGGAGTGAAGAAAATGAGATATAAATCACTTACCAATCGTTTTGAAGAAGAAGAATTTTTTAGAAAATCGCCTTTTATGTTTTCGATTTTTGACAAGTGAGAAATAACTGAAAATCCCGTGTACTTATAGTGTCTGACAGCCCAGCGCGGACCGCGCAAAAAGGATCGCAATTGCGCTAGGCAACTGGAAAACCAGCTACTCCCTGAAACCCCCAGCACGGACCGTGCAAAAAGGACCACGACCGTGCTGGTGGAACTGATGATAGTTGGATCACTGAAGTTTGGTACGCGGACCGCACAAGGACGACCGCAGCCATGCACCACACACCGCAGACCACACTACGGTGACTGCGGGCGAGCTACAGCCTGCAACTTTTCCTGACCTGCAATATCTTGTGTTTTTAAGTCTAAGTCCTCCGGGAACCTACTAGAAACTCACCCGAGCCCTCGGAGCTCCAAACCAAACGTACACAGAACCTCGAGTACGCCTTATGAACTCATCTGCACGATCAAATTGCCAAATATTATTAAATATATCGAGTGAAGCCTCAAAGCACATGATTCTTTCTCAAATTTGTCATAGGACATAAAATTCCCATTTAGGGTCTGAAACACGTCAAACGACATCTGTTCTCAACCAAACTTTATAGAAAGTGCTTAAATCGTATATATGACTTGTACCGGGCGCCAGAAGCAAAATACATGCTTGATACCCTATTCTTTTGGTCAAATTTCCTTTCCATTTTCCTTAATTATTTCAATAAATAAATTTGACATAAAAGTTCGTTTCTCGGACTTGGGACCTCGAAATTTGATTCTGGGCATACGGTCAAGTCCCATATTTTCTCACAAATCCTCCGGGACCATCGAATTACCAGTACGGGTCTGTTTACCAAAAATATTGATCGGAGTCAAATTTATTAAATTTAGTATCAAAATTTAGCATTTTCACATAGAATTCATATTAAAGTTTTTCGGTTACGTGCGCGGATTGCAACACGAATCAAGGCAACCCCAGATGAGGTTTTGCAAGACCTCGGAAGTACTGAATAGTTAAGAAAACAAGTGATGACTCCTTTGGATCATCACACATTTCTCTTCAGGTATGCTTAGAGGCTCCGTAGACAGGTTGTGGGTAGTCTCGAGTATTGTAATTAAAGTAGTAATATTAATGTTTGGCAAAGATTTATAAAACTTGTAATATTTTGAAAGTTGTGATTTAAGTTGCTAATGAAAATGAAATGGAAGTTGTTAATGAGATACTTACTAAGTATAATTAATGGAGTCTATCTCTCATTTATTCATTAATTAGTTTGGGTAGAATAAGACCTAACAAGCTTGCTCAATTGAGTTAACTCGGTTGCACGCCGGTCGCGCTCCTCAAATTTTGGGGTGTGACATGTTCTTTCATTCTATTTTTTCTATTATATGTCTCATTTTTCCATTCGACTTCCAACATAGGGCCGTTTTTGACCGTATGGATCTTTTTACGACATTTAATGCATCAATCAAGCATCTGCAAATGATCTCTTCTCATCTCCTTCCAAAAACAATAGTAGTGATCATTGAATAGTATTGGCCTAGTGGTGGATTTCTCTCCACAGTTTCCACATAGTGCATTAACCTTGATCATTTTATAAGGTGTTAATCTTTTCAATGATAACCTACTCTAATACTAATTATTATTTTATACTTGAATACAACAAAAGAGTGGGGGTGATATGTGCGGTGTCCAATATTCTCATGCAATGGATTATCGAAATATTTGGTTCTTCTATGCCTTTCTTTTAATATGGTTGCGGAATGAATAATTCAGAATCTAAAGAACACAAGGATTTTTAAGTGGAAAATACCCAGATCATAAGGTCAGAAAATCACAACATACTACATAGTAGGATTTTTCTCAAACTCTTCACTATAACTCCAAGCCAACAATGTTTACAGCCTCTTGCAAACCTATGGATTAAGTCTAACCCTTGTATCGACCAGCCATAGGTTGTTGTGACTACTTTATATTAAATCTAACTTCAAAGATACAACTCGAGTTTACAAACTCTTACAATCATAAGGATTAACTTTAAACATTGTAGCAACCAGCCACAGACTATTGCAACTACTTTAAGTTAACTCTAACTTGAATAATATACATCAGGTACCTAGTACAACTTTCCTTTAAAAAAGCTGAAAGGTAAAACTCAAAATGACAACTACACTTTGAACTACAAATAAAGGAAGACACATAAAACTCTTTAAGGAACTAGTCCTTCAATCTGCTTTGTGTATCTTCAGGATCACACTCTTGAATCTCACAAGAACTGCTCACACAATACCTTGTTATTTTGCTCTCAATTCGTGACTTCAATTTTGTATGTGTGTGCCTCCTATAATAGAGAACATAACAGATAACAGAGTTAGTAGAATAAGGGCTAATTACAGTTCTAATGCTCTACTCTTACTTGGTGGAAAAGTTCGAGTTATCTTCAACTTCTAACTCTATCCTTATCTGGATAGAGTTCTCTTCAAGTAATGAGTCCTTCTTAAAATATGTAACATTTTCGTTAAAGGAAATATTAGAAATAATCATATATACTTATCCCTTACACGTACGTGCCTTTTGCTTGAATCTAATTGTATCCTATGCACGATGTTCATGAACCTAGTTCATGCATGTGTTAGTTTATTAATCATCGAAACCGAAACCACTCCAGTAAGTACCGTCTTTACCTTTTCTTCTATTGGCCCCATGCAAGATAAGTAAATTTTCATAAAATAGATAGATGGACACTTAAAGTCTACAGCATCTGCCAAATAAACACTTTAAATGTGATAGCGACCAAATAAACACCTCTTTTTACTAGGTGACATAAACGTTCGAATATATTTTTACTGCCACTTTTCCTATTGGAGACAATCACCCACAAGTCAAGAAAACTGTATGGGCTAAAAATTATTCGTAGTTATCTATGGCCCAAGTCAAAATATAGAAAACCTTCAAAGTCTGCCATGCGCCATCAATGTAATTTCAACAAAGGACGAAGATAAGTTCAAGTGATCTGACGAAATACGAATACGAGTTTGAGCGGATTAAATCGAAGGATGAGGACTCCTTTTAGAAGGGCAGCAATAACTAGTTTTAGAAACAAGACATTATGGAGAATATTACAGGGGATATTTCCCCTATGTATAGTATTAGAGTTTTTATGGCCATGCACCATTATAAATAAAAAGATATGTTGCTATAGATGGGGATTTAACATTTATTGTAAAGAAAAACATAATGATATTCTCCGAAGAGTTTTGCTTTATTACATTCAAACAAAATATATATTTTCTTACATTTCTGTGTATAAGTTTTCTCCACGATCAAAGTAAAATCTAAATATTGAAAGGCTAAAAAATCATTCACCATTGTCAAGATAAAACAATAGAATCTTGCCCTTTTTAGGTTACCTCACTTGCATTTATTTACATAAATGCCAGCGTATATCATTTATTATTACAGAAATGGGAAATGAGTCTCCATATCCACGGCAGAAAAGGAGCTACCTATTAGGAAAAATCTCCTTGAAGCATATCTAACTGACACTCTAGTCAGCATACTCAGTAAACAAGATCCATGTTGGACCACAGAAACCACGATAATCCATGCAATACAATGTGGAACCAACAAAACGACCAAGTAGACCGCCTGACGCCAAGTAAAACTGATACGATTACTGACAATGCATGTGACATCGTCCTTGCCATGCTATAAATAATGGAGAAAGTGGAAAAGGAGAACAAAGCACTAAAATACCAAATGAGAGAGCACCGAGAACGGGTAGACAAAATACACGGTGCCCCTAAATTATTACCAAAAAGAGATGTAAGAATATTTGTGGAACAACCGTAAAACAAAGAAGAGATCTCGTATTATATACCAAAGACCTTCAAGATGCCCCCATATCTCACAACCTGCGACATGATGACCGACCTTGAAGATCATGTGACTCACTACGTTACTGCTGTGAAAGGAAATGACCTAACCAAATACTAGGTGTCCTCAATCTTGCTAAAAACAATTAGCGATACCTTCACTTGAGGGGTGTTGATATAGTATTCATAGTTACCATCCCGATATATAGAAGAATTGTAGGAGATAGATGACAAATTTTTGATAGCCCATGTCGTGGCTAAGAATGTTGAAACAAGAGTAAATGACATCTTATCCATTAAGCAATCCCTAAGATAGGGATTGAGGGACTTCATCGCCCAATTGAACAGTGTGAGGATGACCTTACCAAATGTTTCCGAAAAGATATCTTGGCAGCCTTTCAGAATTGGTTAAGGAGAGAAGGTTTGAGTGAGGCCAGAAAGCTTCTGAATCAATTAATAAAGTATCCAATGACTACTTGGGACGACATCTACAATGGTTGTCGCACCCCTCGTTGTTCCTTCCGCGGAAATCGGGTTTATAATATTTTTTGGTATGGGACAACTCTTTCCTTTCGAGAAGAGGGTTTGCTTTTTTTTTAAGAGTTGTCACCTAACGGTTTAAGGTGAACTAGGGAACCTATAGGGTTCATATATTACTATGTTTAGTAACCACAGATAGTGTAAGAGCTTGAAATTATCCCAAGGGGAAGGTGTTAGGCAACCCTCGGGATCCACTAGTGTTGTTCCCGACGAGAAAGTTTTTTTGTGCATTTGTACAATTAGCAAAAAACAAGTATATCTCAATTAATATGGGACATAAGTTTAAATGCACAAGTGTAAGAAAACGACAAATAAGAAAGCTAGATTTTGAAAAGGATTACAATCTACGCGTATTTGTGAATGCAAAGGGGTGTCCTAGGTTTCTTTATAATATGGATCAAATCAATGCAATACCTAATATGACACTCCTCAAAAGAGAGGCTATGCATGATATTAATGTACCGGTCATTATATCCATATCTATCCTTTACTCGCCCCGTGAAGGTTATTAAAACAAAGGTTGGTCTCGACCTCTATTTCATGTTGTTACCCATCCCTTCCTATCAGTCCCGGAGGAATTATGGATTCCTATTTCTATAAGAAGGAGGTTCTAGGTAAATGCTCGGGTTTAAAGGCAAAATACTAAGAGACATTTAAAACACACAAGACTACACTTAGATTGGGGGAAACATATAAGCAAGTAGAAGGCTCATTTGTACCTCCATAAATAATACATAGAGATAGCATGACTCATGCACAATGAAAGTCTTGATTCAGAATCCTAAAGTAGCGTGTCTAAGGGATAACATCAAAACCAAATGTATTACATGACTTTGAAAATAAGTCTGAATCAGGTTTTCTTGCCGACATTAATAGTTTGATTATTAAACAAAGGTAGTTCCAGTTTTATTTAGGTTATTACCTAAGGAATTCCTAGGCGTGAACCAATATGCACTAGTTATTCCGAATTATTAAGACTTTCTAGAAATCATTTTACACTAAGAGAATGCTATTGTAGTTGCAGAGATTGTTACCTATTTTATTCGAATCATCACAATGTGGAAATTATTACCTTACTACCTTTTCATGAATCAATAATTAACTAGATGTTTTAAACTATATACAAATAGAATCCTAGAACATGATTTCTAATATGCACATGCAAATGGCAGGGCAGTGGGAAATAGAGTTCATACAGCATGATTTCTAAGTGAACATAAGAGTTGCAGAATCATTGAAATTCAACTTCATGAGTAACATCTTTTTTGCTAATGTTGTTATTATCTTAGCGCCAGGATTACTAAGTAATAGACATGAAGCACATAATAATGAATGAGGTGCTGAAGCAAGAAACATAGTCGAACATGATTTCTAATGCATGTATACATCCTTAACATGGTTTCTATTGCACAATTAGAAATATAAACATAATAACATGTTTTATACTCTTAACAAATTATAACTTGCATATTTCCCCATACCTTTTCACTAGCCACCCCAATACTTGTTTACAAATTATTTGCAGACCATGTGATTGACTTACATAAGCATAAATGAAAGAAGTTACAACTATAGAAAGATTGATTAGGACTTTTTCTCTGAGATATGTAAGAATCTACCTAAAATGCCATTATCGTTCATAGCCTTTCTCATATCTGGATATCTTAGAGTTCCCTAAGGACCTCAAGGGGTCTTGGGCAGTGCTCACACCCAGATTGCATAACTAATAGAGTGAATGCAATGTTGAAGGGTAAGCTCTTATGTGTGTAAGTTCAGAGGGAGATCGAGGATCCCATGTCAAGGCTCACACAGAAGGGGAAGAACCTAGTATTCTAAGAGTATAGGTGATAACGTTTGACATAGATTCAAAGGAGTTGAGTTGTATTAATTTTTTTAGAAAATTATAAATTTTCAATAAGTTCGTAAAATAGTAGAAGAATTGCATAGTGAAAACCATTTTTGAAAAGGGAAGGGGGATAGGAGCAAAAACAACACACACAAAACAAGTTCAAAGAGTAGTATATCTTTAGCAGTCACAAACAGACAAGTAGGGGTTGTGGATATAAAGGATCCAAATGAGAAACACATAATTAGTCATAAATCAAGTACATTAAGAGGCAGGCTAGTTGGAGGACATAAACAGGAACAAGTGAACATGATGATTACATTTGAACAAATGAGGGAAATATTTTATACATGCAGAGTAAAGTAGTAAACAAAAAGTACAATTGAATAGCATGCGCTGTTAAGTTAGTGCAGAAAGGGACAAGGATTACAAGGGAACACATAGAGTTGAATTTCAGAATCTAAAGTAAGAACATACCAGTTGAACAAGAAAAATGTAGAAAAAGTAAAGCAATAAGAGTTCTACAGTGTATCCTTGGCTTTCATTCGGCTAGACAAAGAAGTAGTAGAGAAATAAAGGGGAGTTTGATTGTGTATGTGTGTGTACCAAACTCGTTGTTTGTGTGCTTAAAAAAGAGATTGTAGACTACGTATAGTTTTTACAAAAATAGGTAGAAATTAAGGTAATAAGTTATGACTTGGCATATATATACAAATAATACAAATCAGAATCAATTAAACACCCAGACTCCACTCAATTAAGGTGTCATAGTACAAACATGTACAAGTTATATCAAATAAAGAAAAGAATTATTTATAAAATTAATTTTACCATAATATGAATAGTAAAAGCACGTAGCATGTAACGAGGTCTAAGTAAAAAATAGTTTAAACAAAAGGAAAGTACATGTTAATTAAAAACACATAAACAAGTTAGAGTACAATTTTATTCTGAAAATCAGTTCAAACAATCATAGATGGCACGGAAAATCACAGTGACTTAGTACTAGCTAAGGAAAGTATCACAAAAGTTAGGAAGAAATATCAACAAATCAGTGCAGAATAACAAGGAATATGCATAAAATCAAATATGTGCGTTTAAGGAGATTGATAGAATCAGCATCAATCAGTGAAAGAAAAAAAATAGTCGGACCTATAAACAACACATGTTTGGACAAAATAAAAGAAACCTTAATAACAAATGAAAACAAGAAGCATAATATCATATAGAACACACATGAAGCCTAGAATGTTAATCATAGTTATGCAAAAACATCACAAACTAATTCAAACTTTGAATCAAACCCTAAAGTATTAGAGTTTCTTGAGAAATGAATCTAGTCAAACGGAAAGACTTAGGAAACATTTAAACATGCTAAAATCACAGTAATCGGAAAGAATTGATTTTTTGCAAAAGGGTTTTCGAACCCTAGTTTGGGAATGAACAAATTGTTTGAAATCGGAAAAATGTTTAGGAAAACAAGTGAAAACCTTAAGCAACCCTTAGATTCATCACAAATCTAAAAAGATCGGATGATTTTTAGCTATGGTTTTTCAGAAAATAATAGAGACGAAGAAAAATATGTTAAAACTCATGGATACATCAAATCTAAGACATATCTTAAAGAAAAGTAAAAGATCTCAAGAGTTAAGGTTTCAGAGATCCCAAAGAGGATTAGAAAACAATAGATCATTACAGGTTTTTAGTCGGAAAAGCCATGGATTAGACTCAAACGGCCATGGATGGCCGAAAAAGACCGTGGACAGAAGTTGATCAAGGTCTCGACTAGATCTCTTTGAGATCATTCCACGAAATCATAAAATCCGGCCAATAGGAGACGTAGGAGACAAATACACGTCTCAAACAGCCACGGGAGTCCATGGATTGGGTGAAGATCGAAGGGGATTAGGGTTTGTTTGGGTGGAGGAGGCTAAGGTTTGAGTGAGGTTGCAGAGAGAATTGGAGGGGAAAAGGGATTCAAGGGTGGCAGGTTGTTAGGAAATGAATTAGTTTAGAGGGTCGTTTGGATTTATTTTAGGAATGGAAGATAGGGCCCGTCGATCTGAATGTCAATGGTCCAAATTGAATGGGGTAGGTGGCTCAGGTTATAAAATTGGGTTTGGGCTTGGTCTGATAGGATTTATTGGGTTGGGGAATTGGGGCTTGATCTAGGCAATAATTGAAATACATATGGGTTGTTATTTAAATATCTATTTTTCTCTTTTAAATTTATAAAAAATAGTAAATAGTTTCTAAAAAATAAATTAAAAGCACTAAAGTGATTTGTAATACATAACTATGAATTTAAAATTACAGGATCCAGTTTGATGCATATAAAATATAATTTAACCTTAACATGGCTATATTTCAATTATGTGTAATTTACCCTTAAAAATACTAACTATAATTATAAAAGCATGTGGAAATTACCTTAGCATTATTTCTCCATAAATATAAAGTAATCCATTAGAGGAATTATAAAAAAAATATTGGAAGTAATTATTGGGTATTTTATGGGTAAAAATGGAGAAGATAAATCAATTTAAGTCTTTAAAATTATGAAAAAAATAATAAATGATTTGGACAAGCTAATATATGCATATATATGCTATTTTGAAAGTATTTTTTATATTGAAGATATATTAAAAAATTAGGTATCAACAACAACTCCTCTTACCTGAGAATGATGAAAGAGTTGTCAAGTAAAGATATGATGGACAATTTTGACCGAGTAAAATGGTTTGAAGAAATTTAGGCTACACGCTAGCTTCTGAGTTGCCTATATATCCTTGGTATTATCAGGAATTAGGCTATTGTAATTCAGGATCCATAGGTAGAGTATATCGATGAAGTGATTTAAAGAACGGACATAACGTCAAGGGCTTGGTAAGTAAACAGTTTATGGAAATGGTTAGGTTTGATATGATGAGGGAATTGGAGCGGGATCGCTCTTGTCAGGATGGCCCTTTCTCACTGGTTTACTTGCAAATAAACAATACAAGCATATATTGTGTGGAAATTTAAAAAAGATGCAAACTCTCATCGGACCATGGAATGTGTCCTTGGACAATAAGGATGACGTCCTCAGACCATGATGTCCTAGGCCATGAAGTGTATTATAAAGGATTTCACATGCCATGAAATGATGTTCTCGGGGTATAAGGATGGGGCCTCTGAACCATGATGTCTTTGAATAATGATATGCAATAGTTTGAAAGAGATCCTTAGGCCATGACATGGTGTTCTCGGGATATGAAGATGGTGCTTCTAAACGATGATGCCTTTGGATGAGTTGGCGATATTTTAGTCTATGAAGGATGTAGTATATGGCGATCATTCATCTATGCAGATGTAGTACATGGTGATATTTTAGCCATGCATATATAGTATGGGGTGACTTTTTAGCCATGCCAATATAGCATGAGGCGATCATTCAGCCATGCAAATGTAGTATGTGGCGATCTTTCAGCCATGCACATATAGTATTTAGCAATCTTTAAGCCATGCAGATGTAGTATGTTGCAATCTTTCAGCCATGCATATGTAAGTTGCGATGGGGTTTAGTCTCGGAAGGCAGAATGGTAGCGATATGCAAGAATGGAATGCACTTAGAGGTAAAGTTTAACCTCGGAAGGCAGAATGGTAGCGATATGCAAGAATGGAATGCACTTAGAGGTAAAGTTTAACCTCGGAAGGCAGAATGGTAACCTTATGCAAATTAGAAGGCAAAATAGAAGCCATATCCAAAATAGTAGCCGTATGCATATTGGAATGTGGAATAGTAGCCTTATGCAACACATATGCACTTGGAGGTAGAGCTTAACCTCAGAGGCAAAATAGAAGCCTTATGCAAATTGGAAGGTTGAATAGTAGCCTTATGCAATGCAGATACAGTTGGAGTTAGAGCTTAACCTCAGAAGGCAGAAATGTAGCCTTATCCATATTGGAAGGTAGAATGGTAGCCTTATGCAAGAAATAAAATAGCAAAAGACAGTAGAGTTTTCTTAGCTGAAAGGAGATTGCGACACTGTGATTATTAGGAGCATCGTGACATACGAAACATTATGGGTGTGTGCTGATAGCATATGTTGGCAAAAGCAATGGTTCGGAGAATCGTATTCTCGAACAATATTTGTTTTATGGCGTAGTGTATGTTCAATGATTTCGTAATCCTAGTGCTTGAATCAAAATAAAATCGCGACTTTTGTAAGAGGGGAATGTTAGTTCATATCCTAGCTGGCTTTGCTTGACTCGTTTAATCCGAAGATATTGTCTGTATCATTTGGGTAGCATTTCTAAACAAAGCAATTTCAATAATAATCATACATGATTTTGTAAAAGTATGACATATCAAAAAAATGTTTTTAGATAAACCGACGATTTGGACATAGTTCAGGACATTTCAACCTCTCGTGCTGTGGAATCTTGAGGGTCCCCAAAATTCTGCCCCAGTTTGATAGGTTGATACTTTTGACTATTATTCTTCTTGAGATCGGGTGAAATTACTTCAAAATTTTGAGGGTCATCCTCAAAATTCTTCCAAGTTTCCAGTAGCGATGGAAATAAAATTTTATTGAATTGTGACCGAACCCACAGAGCTGCCTAGGTATCCATTCTTAAATGGGAATTAGGTCATGTGTAGTTCAATTATATCATATGAGGAAAGAATAAATATTACACATAGTAATGCTTGACTACATTCGAGTTGATCAGCTTTAGCCAAACTTCTCCATCCATTACTGCATGTGTGAGGGCTCCTCCTGTCAAAACTCGGTGAAACATATATGGATCGTGCAAGTTAGCTAAGACCTTCCCTTTGGCTTCGTCCTAATGCGGGAAAACTTTCTTTAACAACAACTATTTAGGTATGAACTGTCTTAGCTTTACACTTTTGTTGAAGGCCATGGAAATTCCGTTCTTGCAGAGCTTACCATGGCAAACTGCGTTCATTCTCCTTCCGTCTTTAAGGGCTAGTTGCCCAGAGTGACTTTTTACCAACTCTGCATTGTCGAGCCCAGATTCTTGTACAATCCTTAGGGATGGAATTTCTAGCTCAGCGTGAATGATAGCCTTAGTACGGTAAACCAACATTTAGGGGGTTTCCCCAATTTATGTGCGGATTGTGGTACAATACCCTAATATAGCAAATGATAACTTCTTATGCCACTATTTATGCTTCTCTATCATTTTCCTCAATATCTTCTTGATATTCTTGTTGACGGCTCCTACAACTCCATTCATCTGAGGCTTGTAGGCTATAGAACTCTTGTGTTTTATCTTGAAAGTTTTGCATATAGCTTTTATCAAGTCATTGTAGATATTGGAGCCATTATCATTATTGATCGACTTTGCAATTCTGAAACAAAAAACAATGCGGTCGCAGACAAAGTCTACCATGACTTTCTTAGTTACTACTTTGTAAGATGATGCTTCGACCCATTTGATGAAATTTTCTATGGAAAATAGTATAAACATGTGTCTGTTGGAGGCAACATGCTCGATTGGTACAATAACGTCTATTTCTTGGGCGGCAAACGGCCACAATGAGCTTGTTGTGTTAAGCTCATTTGGAGGTACCTTTATCATATTTGCGTGTATCTGACAACAGTGGAATTTTTATCATACTAGATATAGTCTATTTCCATAGACATCCAAAAGTAACTAGCTCGGAGTATCTTCTTTGCTAAGACAAAACCATTCATATATGGGCCACATATCCCAACATGAATTTCCTCTAGCAACCTAGAAGCTTCCTTTTAATCGACACACTTCAATAATACTATATTGGTAGTCATCCCATATAGGATTCCTCCGCTGTGAAATAAGTTGTTGGACGTTCTCCGAAGTGTGCATTTTTTAGTGTGATTGGCAAGCTCCAGTTACTCTTGTTTGGCCAAATATTTCTTGATATCAATAAACCAAGGCTTTAAGTTTGCTTACTCTTCAACATCGGCACAATAAGCTGGCTGATTGTGGATTTTCATTGGAATAAGATCAATGAAATTCTTGTCGGGATGCTGTAAAATAGAAGATAGGGTAGCCAATGCATCGCCGAACTCATTCTGGATTCTGGTGACATGCTATAATTCTGTCTTCATGAACCTCAATTCTCAATTCTTGTATGTGATGTAGATACGGGAGTGTCTTAGCAACTCTTGAACGTTCATGTCAATGGCCATTTTGAGCCCTATGATGCATGCTTCATACTCGACCATATTGTTGGTGTAGGGGAATCTGTGTTTGGCAGACATCAGGTAACACTGACCGATTTCTGATATTAAGACTGCTTCTATGCCAACTCATTTGATGTTTTCTACTCCATCAAAGAACATTCCGTAACAGTCATAGGATTTTGCAATCTTTTCTCGTTTGAATGATACCTCTTCATTTGGAAAATATTTTTCATAGGTTCCTATCCTCCATCTACAGGGTTTTCAGCAAGGTGGTCTGCCAGTGCCTTTGCTTGACCGTTTTCTGAGTCACGTAAACAATGTCGAATTCATTCAACGGGATTTGCCACTTGGCTAGCTTGCTAGTGGGTCTGGGCTTCTGAAAGATATACTTCAAAGGATCCATCCTTGATATGATATATGTAGCATAGGCATAGAAGTAATGTCTCAGATTGTGATCTACCCATGACAGAGCACAACAGGTGCATTCCAATAGAGAATATCCGGCCTCCTACGAGGTGAACTTCTTACTACGGTAATAAATAGCTTGTTCCTTTCTCACTATATCATCGTGCTACCCCAGAACGTAGCTAAAAGTTCCATCTAACACTACATGGTAGAGTAATAAGGGTCCACCCAGTTTTGGCTGGACTAAGACTGGTGGTGTTGACACGCACTCACTGATTCAGTCGAAGGCCTTTTGGAAATCATCGGTCTATTTAGTAGTGGCATCCTTCTTTAACTTCTTAAAGATTGGCTCACAGATAACTATAGATTGTTCGATGAATCGGCTGATGTAGTTAAGCCTTCCCAAGAAACTCGTCATATCATTCTTGTTCTTTGGTAGTAGTAGTTCTTGACTAGCTTTGACTTTCGATTGAGCCAGTTCTATTCATTGGCGGCTCATAATAAACCAAAGAAACTTCCCAACAAGAATCCCAAATACACACTTGGCAGGGTTTACTTTTAGGTTGTATCTCCGCGGTCTATTAAAGAATTTCCTTAGACCTTCTATCTGGGCAGAGGCCTTCTTGGATTTGATAATAACGTCATCCACATATACCAATATCTCCTTGTGTATCATATCATGAAGGATAGTAGTTATGGCCCTCATGTAGTTGGCCCCTACATTCTTCAGGCTGAATGGCATCATCTTGTAATAGTACACTCTTCATGGTATAATGAAAGTTATTTTCTCAGCATCGTCCTCATCCATCCAAATCTGATTATAACCAATGAATAAATCTACTAATGACTGTAGCTCATGGTTGGCATAGTTGTCAATCAGGATGTGAATATTTGACAAAGGAAGGTCATCTTTCGGACTGGCCCGATTGAAATCTCGTTAGTCGACACAGAGTTCCCATCCTTCTTTGGCACTTGCACAATGTTTTCTAGCCATGCAAGGTATTCTACTACTCCGAGAACCTTAGCATTGATATGCTTTTTGACTTCTTCCTTGATTTTAAAACACATATCCGGCTTCAACTGTCTGAACTTCTACTTTATTGGTGAACACATTGGATCAGTTACCAGTTTGAGAGCCACAATAGATGTAATTAGACCAGTCATGTCAGCATATGACCAAGCGAATATGTCCTCATATTCCGTTGGAAATTCTGTTGATTCTTTCATTTATGATTGCGTAAGGTGAATTCTGATTTGTGTTTCCATGATGTTATCTACATCTCCCAGGTTGAAAATTTTAGTCTCGTCCAGGTTGGACTTAGGTCTGTTTTCAAAGTTCCCAACCCCATTAACAATGTTTTCATGTGTGCCATCTTCCTGTGAATCAATATCTATTTGTTGTGTTGTCTTGTTGCATGTCACAGTCATTTGTTCATCAAGATAAGTAATAGTAATGTTGTATTGGTAAAGTACGGAGGAAAACAATAACAACAAATATTAATTCATATGAAAAATCAAACATGCTTTTGATAGAATGAATAAATTTTTGGAACATTAAAGATCTTATTGTGGAAATTGAAGAATGCGAAAAATAAATCATTTAGTAAATAAAGCAGTGAATAGTTCTTGTTTTAGCCTTCCTACTCCAAGGTTCGTCGAGCTGTGGTTGTTCTGATGGGCAAATTCTTGAGATGTACCCCTCTTCTCACAACCTTTATGGAAGGGCCTTCCTTCCCCTCCTCTTTGAGAATAACACAACAATCAATATCACGTCCTCTAGAAATAAATTATTCACCGCTGCAAGTGTTTCTTCTTTGTCTGATAATGTCTGTCTGTTGGAAAGTCTGCTCTAGATGTGGTATTGTCTACTCTAATGGTTAGTAAGGACCGCACCATAGTGGCGACCAACTATTGAATTTCCTAGGTGTATTCATATCCCAAACCGAAGGTAGTCCCACGTTTCTTGAGTTTTATGGGTTTAGAGACCCCTTGGAGGTTCTTGCCGAGCCCTTTTCTAGGTTCATACTCACTCCAATTCAATATACTCTCGATTGTTTTATCCCACTATTTGTCTTTGTTGACAATATTGACCCGCTCGACGTGATAGTATGTTTCTCGGCCCAGTTTCCTTCTTCCCCCAGTCGACGGAATAGTCTGGAGACTCTATATGGTTTTGCTACTGTTGCCATGAATGATCAATTCCTGATGAATCCATTTGAACTTTACTGCTTGATCTAATGTTGATGCTGAGGCCCTAGCACTATGAATCCATTACCGTCCCAGTAGAAAATTTTAAAATGCTGGTACATCTATCACCTAGATATCAGCCTCCAATCATGTTGGTCCCATCTACAAGCATAGACTAATGTCACCAACGGTGGACCTTTGAGAACCATAAAAGGCTTTCACATTGTTTGCTCTATCCTTTATCTCATGCATCCATTTACCCAATTTCTTGAAAGTTACCAATGGATATATGTTAAGACTATATTCTAGTGATGAAATAATCTTTGCATTGCACGGTGATGTGCAATATTTGTTGTGACCTAGCCCTCACTAGTAGAAATTACAGTTATGGCAACCCTTCAAAAACCGTTGCACTAGATACACTTACCGTCCCTATACGTCTATTGGGGTAGATTTGGATACGTTCTGGGACTCGGTGGTACAATAGGTCTATTGAAACAGTTATTTACAACGATTTGAAAATCGTCTTCATAGATAGTTATATTCTAATAGTTTGGACTGCTACCATTATCCTATCTATAGGAACTCTTTTCTTATCTGTTGGGACGGTTATAAACCGTCGTGGTATCATAATACAATTGATATTTTTTAAGTCTATTTCAACGGTTTTGCATGATATATTGTAATAGTTTTTGGTACATACTAGAACATTTATCAGTACCCTATTGCAATATATATTGTGACCTATTGGAACAGTTATTAAGGGCTGCTCTTATTACTTGCTAGGTCTATTGGAATAGTTATGTTCTCTATTCCAACAAATTATTTTCAAAATTCACGGATGCAAAATGAGAAATATTTCCATATTCTATGAAATTATTTACACCGTATCGAACTAGCATTAGTCATATACAAAAATAAAATATGGATACATTGTTTAGTCAACAATTCAAAAGTCAAAATAGATGGATTTGCATACAACAAATTCTAAGCTAAAATATCCTTAAACGTAATAATAGAAAGTCTAACAACGATCAAAAACAATGAAGTAAGGTCTTCGTCACTGCTTTCATCTGCAATCACTGCACCTACAAAAGGTAATGAGAAATAACTAAACGAAATTTTAGGATAACAAAGTTATAAAGTACTTAAAGCAACTTCAAACACAAATTCAGTTGACAAGTAATACAAGAAATATGGATTCTGATGCCTCCACTACTGCCTATTCTACGATTAATGCAACCACATATGCATATGCCTTTACTAGTAAAAGTGGGCATGGGTGTAAGCCTTGGTATTACACATGGAATTCTTAACAATATGACTAGTAATAATTTAATCATAAATTAATTGAATGACCAGTTTGATAACTCAAAAATTTCCACTCTCTCTAAATTCTTAACTTTTTCGATAAAGTTTCCTTTGTAAATATGACTATCGCAAAATTCTCAACCTGTTCAAAATACCATTTGTAAATATGATTATGCAAAACCTACTACGGTTGACAACTACTAAACCAAAACAACATCACCTAAACAATATTATGTCTGACGGCTATTGAACCAAAACAATAATAGAATATGCTATTACGAAAAACAGCATTATAACCAACAACTAAACATACTACGACTTAGGAACAAGCAAATTAGGTCCATTTCCATAACAGTTGTTTTCAGAAGCAATATTGGTGGCTGCTACAAGGAACAAGAGAATGCAGAAAGCTGGCAATTAATTCCTTGGAGCCATTGTATCTGTTTTTTTGGCAAGTAATTACTCGTTTATATGGAATCAAAAGAACAGTCCCATCTTCATTATGGATCACTCATGTTCTTCAATATAAGCCAATAAAATATAAATGACAAATTATTCTCATAACTTAATTGATCACTCGAGTTATATAGTCCATCTTTAAAGAGCACAATCAACCTAGAAGCTAAGGACCTTTTGTTTTTTAAGAAACACAAGTGGCTCATGAAGCAGGATAAATGATTCAACCAACTAAATGGTCCGCCATATCCAAAAAAGAATTCTTAATAGTAGAAAATCAACAACTTTTGCAAAATGAAGGAGGAAAATAAAGTATTGCGGCTACTACTGGTCGAAATGAAGTTGGTGATCGAAAAGATGTGCAAGTGTTGGATTTTACTACGAATAATCAAGGAATATCAGTAGGTAATGTAGCAGGTCCATTCAAACTCAAACTCCCAGCTGTTGCTTTGAAGGCTAGTGCCGATGCAGTTGTTGTTGTCTCTAGGCAAAATTATCAAGGAGGGGGTGCAAATTTGTTTAAACACATAGGCAGTCTAGATGGGGACTGTCAAGGTTCTAGAGTTATTAATAGTGCAATCAATGCTAAGACATTAGCATTGTCTGTACATGTTACTTCGATAAAACCAACTGGTATAGGTGCATAAATGATGATGTACTAAAACCAACTGGGGATTGAGCTGTATCGTCTGTGTAACCAATGAATAAATCAGCATGGCAGTCTAACTTTCAAGGTGAAGTTCATGAATGTAATAGAGTAGCCTTTTCATACAAAAATCTGCCATCCCCTTCCCCTTTAGAAGTTTGCAAAGTGTAATAATACAAAAATCTACCCCCGTCATCAATTGTTCAAACAGTTCAATATCTGCGAAATGAATGCTATCTATCCACTGTCATTCCGACTAAGTTAAATCATATTCATATATAGTTGTTGAAATAAACAAGTATAATTCTAAAACAAAATAAGCTAAAAAAATAAGCAATACTAATACCTCGAATGAGTTGGCCTTCTTAGTTTCTATCAGTCGATGGACGACAGATTGGTTGCAAAGTTGCTCACGGTTAAGAAGAAGCTTCTACAAGAGAATTATCACCCAATTCCGCTACAATAGTATTACAATCAATATTAATTCCTAAACGATGATGTTGTGCAAGGACATTTGCAACAACTTCTTGATGGATAGTTGCCTTTTGTTCCTAAATTTTCTCCTCCAACCTTTGTATCTTCTCCTCCATTTTTTGTAGAGAATTTGTACTATTTGAAGAAGATTCAGAACATCCTACTTTCCCTCTCAAATAACTTCTTGTAACCCCTCGTCTATTCAATCTTAGACGTCCAGGATGTTTAGGCCCCATGATAGATGCAAATGCATCTACAGACTCATTGTCATTTTCATTTTGTTGGGCTTCAATTACCACCATTTCAGCCTTCAAAGCAAACTAAAACAAATAGAACAAGTAAATAAAATGTATACTAATAAAAATATATAATTCATCTCAATATAACATCAGTTAAATATATATCGCACAATTTTACTAGTTGTATCATCATCCGAGAACTAGTATAATCGCCCAGCTTTCCTTTTTCTTGTAGCTATAAAGACTTCCTTTGTCAATAAAGGATCCAACGTTTCATTGTGATTTCCATACTTACATGCTTACATGAAAGTGAGTTAGCATTCATAGTGATCTACCATGTACAAGACAAGAGTAGAAATTAGGAAATTTTTTGCCATTATTTGCTAGTTAAACAGCAACTTAGAGCGTATTAAAGAAAAACTTCTTTTTCCAGCAGTGTGAGGATTCTTCAACTTTTTCCAGTTCTCAATATTAATTTAGGACATTCTCTGAAAGAAGAAACAAGCATCAAACAACAAAAATATATAATTGCATCGACAAATGCATGATAGATACAAATGCATCTACAGACTCATTGCCATTTTCATTTTGTTAGGCTTCAATTTCCACCATTTCAGCCTTCAAAGCAAACTAATACAAATAGAACAAGCAAATAAAAAGTATACTAATAAAAATATATAATTCATCTCGACATAACATCAGTTAAATATATGTCGCATAATTTTACTAGTTGTGTCATCATCCTAGAACTTGTATGATCGCCTAGCTTTCCTTTTTCTTGTAGCTACAAAGACTTCTTTCACCAATAAAGAATCAGAATTTTCATTCTAGTTTCCATAGTTACATAGTTATATAAAAGTGAGTTAGCATCCGTGGTGATCTACCATGTACAAAACAAGAGTAGAAAATAAGAAATGTTTTGCCATTATTTGCTAGTTACACAACAAGTTAGAGCGTATTAAAGGGAAACTTCTTTTTCCAGCAGTGTGAGGATTCTTCAACTTTTTCCAGTTCTCAATATAAATTTAGGACATTCTCAGCACGAAGAAAGAAGCATCAAACAACAACATAGAAAATCACTAAGCAGATTAAAAAGTTAGGCTTGTAGCGAGCAGATTGCTCTCTACCTTTTACCACTAAAAGTTCAGAAAAGCCTCTGAGAGGTCAAAAGTTAGCAAAAGCTTGCAACTTGCAGAAGATTCATGTAGTAGCTTAAAGAATTTCTGATGCATGTCCTAATTTGGGAACTTCATCATACCCAACGTAAGCCTATCGAAAAATTGATTTCGAGAACATAAAATGCTAAATTCCTTATCTTATTGATAAAAATAGGAAAATCCCAAAACGACACTAAATAAACAAGAAATGAAAGTTACTAATGTCCATTGGCCTTACATTCATAAAGTAAAAGTAAATTACTATCGACTTGGTCCTAGAAGAACCTTCCCCAGACTCGGCATCCTTGGTTCCATCCAATAGCTTCCCTAATTCACGAAGTTCCGGAAACTGGTATGCTCTTGAAACATGTCAACTTCGGTCCATTCAACATTTTGAGTAAATCTTCCCACCCGCTTAGCAATCTTGAGTGGATGTTGGTGACCATGCCGAATTAGGGGACTTTGTGCCTCATATTTTAGCAGACAAACAAGGTTAGGCCCTTACCCAAACATGACTCGACTATTTAACATTAACAATTAGCAAGAAGCATTTAGTTCTCCAAATAAATACACAGAACGTGACAATGTCCGTTTGAGTTTAGGGAAATCCAGCAGACTTTTTCACAAGGCTATCTTACAAGATTATTACGTGGACACCATAACTTATCCGACTAGGTTTGACCATGATGCAGGTATAGTTTTAAACAGAGTGAGGTTTCAATAGGGTTTTAGACTGGTACCCTTCAGCGTAAAACATAAGGGAAGAGGCACAGAATTGTCATCTACACCGCTTATCGACTATTTTTACCGCAAATATGCCTTTCTAAATTTTTGGGGCAATAATATAGGAAGGGCGGTGCCACTCATTAAGCATTCCTATAATATTTGTTTTGCACGAGTGGAGTATGATGTTGAGTACGATTATGCAATAATTAAAATCATGTTGACATGTATTTTCACGTTTAAGAAAGCCATAAATACGGCAATTTTATAATTTAGTGCAATAGTAAAAGGAGGGAAACAAGAAAAATATGGTTGTTTTGCTTTTGAAGAAGAAATTAAATGCTTAAATAAATTAAACAAATAAACGCACATAGATAGGTACAAATTCACAAGAACAATCTGAAATGGTAAAATCCAAAGAAAAATCCCCATTAGAGTCGCCATGTTGTCGCCACCCCCCTCCCCCTGCTTTTTCTTTTCGCGGAAATCGGGTTTATGACATTTTTTGGTAAGAGACAACTCTTTCCTTTCAGGAAGGGGGTTTGCTTTTTTTCAAACTCACCACCTAATAGTTTCAGGTGCGTTATGGCACCTGTAGGGTTCATCTATAACTACGTGTGGTAACCAGAGATAGGGTGAGGGCTTGAAATTATCCCAAAGGAAAGGTGTTAGGCACGTCTCAAGATCCACTAGTGTGCTTCCCGACTACACATGTTTTTATGAATTTGTACAATTAGCAAATAAACAAGTATAGCTCAAACAACAGGGGATTTATGTTTATATACAAAAGTGTATGAAAACAACTAATTAAAAAGCTAGATTTTCAAAAGAATTACAATCTAATCATATTTGCGAATGTAAAAGGGTGTCTTGGATTTGTTTATAATATGGATCACATTAATGCAATACCCAGTATGCAAATCCTCAAAGACGGGCAACACGTGGTAATAATGCACCAGTCATCATATCCATATCTACCATTTTCCCATCCCGTGAAGGTAATTAAAATGAAGGTTTGTCTCGACCTCTATTGCAAGTTGTTACATGTCCTTTCCTATCAGTCCCGGAGGAATTTAGGACTCATATTCCTGTAAGAAGGATGTTGTAGGAAGTCCCTCAAGTTTAAAGGCACAATACAAAAGCGGCACACAAAACATAAAAGACTGCACTTAGAGGGGAGAAACATATAAGCAAGTAGAAGGCTCATGTGTACCTCCACAAAAAATTCATAGAGATAGCATGAGTCATGCAAATTTAAAGTCAGCATTCAGAATATTAAAGCAGGGTGTTTTAGTGATAACATTAGAACCATATTTATTACATAACTCAGATGAAGAAGTCTGAATCAAGTTTTATCGATGACTTTAACAGTTTCATAATTAAACAAAGGTAGTTCCAGTTTTTTCGGTTATTACCTAAGGCTTGCCTTGGCGTGAAGAAATACGCAATAGTTATTCTGAATCATTAATCAATAATTAACTAGGTTGTTTAATCAACCACCACAAATGCCATTACTGTTCATAGACTTTCTCATATCTTGGTGTGTCAGAGTTCCCTAAGGACCTCAAGGGTTCCCGGGAAGTGCTCACACTTAGTTACATAACCAAGAGAGTGAATACAGTGTGGAAGGGCCTACTCTTATGTATCCAAGATTAGGGAGATCTCAATGGTCCCAAGGCAAGGCTCACAGAGAAGGGGCAGAACCTAGTATTCTAAGAGTACAGGTGAGAGTGCTTGACATAGATTTAAAAGAGTTGAGTTGTAAAATAGATTTTTTGAAAATGATAAGTTTATAATAAGTTAGAAAAATAGTAAAATAGTTGCTTCGTAAAAAATAATTTTTGAAAGGGAAATGGAATAGAAGCAATAACAACACACATGGAACATGTTCAGAGAATAGTACATCTTCAGTAGTTACGAACAGGGAAGTAGGGGTTGGGGACATAGAGGACCCAAATCAGAAACACATAATTAGGCATGAATCAAGAATATTAGGAGGCATGCTAGTTGAAGAACATATACATGAACAAGTAAACATGTTGATTACACTTGAACAAAGGACGGAAGAATTTTATGCATGCTGAGTATACTAGTAAATACAAAATAAAATTTAACAGCATGAGCCGTTAACTTAGTGCAAAAAGGCACAAGGATTAACAAACAAGGGAACACATAAAGTTGAGTTTCAGAATTTAAACAAAGAACATGACAGTTGAAGAAGCAAAGTGTAGAAATAATAAAGCAATCAGAGGTTCACAGTCTAGCCTTGGCTTTCTGCCGGCTAGACATAGCAGTAGCACAAGTAGTAGAAAAAGAAAAGGGAGTTTGAATATGTATGTGTGTGTTCTGAACTCGTTGTTGTATCTTTACAAAAAAGAATGTAGAGTATTTATAGTTTTTCGAAAAGAACATGGAAATTAAGGTAATAAGTATTGAATTAGCATAATTATAGAAATAATACAAAATTAGAATCAATTAAAGACCTAGACTCCCTTCAAATGGGGCATCATAGTTCAAACGGGTACACGTTGTATCAAATAACAAAAATAATTATTTGTCTGACTGATTTTACTATAGTAGGAATAATAAAAGCACATAACATGTAATAAGGTCTAAGTACATAGTATTCTCAACATAAGGATTGTGCACGTTAATTAACAACACATAAACAAGGTTGAGCACAATTTGATTCTAAAAATTAGTTCAAAGAATCAAGGATGGGATGGAAAATCACAGGGAATCACTACTGTCTAAGGAAAGTATCACAAAAGTACGGAAGCAATTTTGACAAATCAGCGCAGAATTACAAGGAAAATACATAAAATTCGGGGTTTTAAAGCCTCAGAACATCATTTAAGATGACTACTCACCTTGAACCAGGTGAAATCTCTAGCTCGCGACACCTTTCCTTTCAATTCGGCTTCCACAAGCGTCGAATCTATCAAAAATCACAACCAATATGTCACGATACTCCAAGGAGACAATACCCAATCGGAAACAGTCGAAAAATATCAAAAATCCCGAAATTTGAATACCGCAGCCCTGGGCCCACTTCTTGAAACTTAGACCTTTTTCACATTAACGGATTCCTTATCTGGCTACGAATCCATACACATCAAAATCACAAGAATCGGAGTTCAAATTTTCCCTTCAAATCCCAAATCTTAGCTCTCTTAAGTTCAAGCCCTAACCTCCATTTTTAGTCCATTATTTCTCAATTTTTCAGACTTAATTCATGAATTTAACACCATAGAATTGTGTTTTAGGTCAAAAAATCCTTACCATATTAAAGATCCTTGAAATCCCTCTTCAAATCACTCAAAATTCACCAAGTCCGAGTTAAAATGAACAAACCCTTCAAAATTCGCGAAGAAGAAACATATATATACATATATATTCTCAGTCGAAACTGCACCTGCGGTCCCAAAATCCACTTCACCGCTTCTGCGGTCACATCCTCCGCATTTGTAGAAATTCACTATAAGCCCCAATCCAGCATCTGCAGTCAATTAGTCGCATATGCGATTCCTGATGGTCCTTGATAAGACTGCACCTCCTCCCTTCTCTTGCGCGTCTGTGACATCGTACCTATGGCCCCCAAACCACAGGTGCAAAAATACCTAGAGCAACAGAAAAATATGCAACAACACAAGGCTCAAACTCCCGTTTAGCCATCCGAAATCACCCCGAGGCCCTCAGAACCTCAACCAAAAGCACCAATGCCTCCTAATACATCATTCAAACTTGATCCAATCATCAATAAACCTTAAACAACATCAAAGCCATCAAATTACATCAAATTCAAGCCTAAGTTCTTCTAAGACTTTTAAAACATGCTATTGATCAAAAAACCAACCAAACGACATTTGAAAGAACTGAAATTTTACACATACATCACAAATCATATAACGAAGCTACAACAACTCCTTAAATTCCATTTCCACCCTCAAATCAAAATCTCACCTAACAACCGAAATTCGCCAGAATGCAATCTTTGCCAATTCAAGCCTAATTCTACACGGACCTCCAAAACCAATTTTGATCGCACTCCCAAGTCATAAATCACCCAACGAAGCCAACCAAATCATAAAAATTCTGATCCGAGCTCATATTCTAGTAAGCCAACCCTTGGTTAAACATTTCGAATACAAAGTTTTCAGCCGAGACAATTCTTTCAAATTCATTCCACATTTTTCCTGAAGACCAAAACCAATGGTCTACATCAGTCAAAATACATTACACGGGGCAAGTCAAGCTCGAGAACTAGCGATCAAAGCGTAAAAACTCAAAACGACCAGCCGGGTCGTTACATCCTCCCCCACTTAAACACACGTTCATCTTCGAATGCATACAGAGTTGTTTTAATTATCAACCAATCGTCAACTAACCTTACCATGCATATACCTGGGAGTGATCCCACGTCACCCTATCTCATATAGTTCTGATAACACATTGTAACTGAAATTACACAATCCAATCTAGCCTATAAACTATAGAACCATGTTTCCACTTCTAAAACCATCAATATGATCAAAACGTCACACCTATTCTATGAATAGGCCCGAAATAGGTGTAATAACCAATGCCTGAAACCTCAGGTGCAATTATATAATATACCACGTAACTCAAACACATGAAGCGATAATTTTCACACCTCCTTTTTTACACGGCTATCCCAGAGGATGACACATATAATGGAGTTTGTCCAATTAAAGTGACATTATTCGAAATAGGATTATTTATTTATTTAGAGTCGCCACTTGGGATAAGTTTGTGTCCCAAGTCACCAGTTTATTTTAAATCCCAAATCGAGGAAAATTCGACTTTCCTTTCGAAGTCTGCGAACCAGAAATTCTAGATAAGGAATTCTATTAACCCGAGGGAAAGTGTTAGGCACCCTCGGATTGCGTGGTTCTAGCACGTCCGCATAAACTATTATAAATAGCTAAAACTCAGATTTTATACATGTTCAAACCTATAGTAGGATTTGAAATTACTTTTCACCACTTTTACTGGTTTTTAAGGAAATTTGCGATGACGCTAAAATATATCGCGAACCACATCACATAAATGCGCACGTAGTTTTTGATATCTTTCAACTTCATCGGGATTTGGATTTGGTCACATTAATGTGCACCCGTAATTAAGGAGATGAAATTATTAAGGGCTCGCCTATTGCTTCTAGCGCGTAATTATCTTTGCGAGAATGCCGTGAAATTTTCTAAACAGCGTATCCCAAATCTCTAAGCATTTTAATACATTTAAAGAGCCACACATTGTAGTGCATCTCTTTCGTTATTCTACAGGTCAAATCAAAGGGTTATACTCCCTATTTAGGCATTGTAGGGTTGCTACTATTAAAAACGGGCATTACGATTGGGCCTTTGGTATATAAATACGTAAGCCCAAATCTGATCCAAGCACAAGCTGCTTAATTTTGGCTTGTATGGGCCAAATAGTTAACTATTGACGTCTTTATGAACTTCCAATGATTGTAAGACTTAAACGAGCAATTATCTAATTCAGCGTTTGAACTGTAAAACCAATTTAATCTAACATTGATATGAACAAGCAGTTCATTTTTTCCTTGTTTGAGTCTAATTTGAATTAGTGATTCCTTCTAATTTAACCTCTACATGAGCACGATACATACAACTGAACTAAAAGATGGTGAATTTGATGTCCTGCTTAAATTACATGACAACTTGAATGTTCAATGGTTAGCCACATATACATATTCATAATTTTGAAATCGGTCTCACCCTCCTAACCATTTCTGTACAAAACGTCAAGCAAGCGCTTGATGATCTAGCTTATGAAAATACTAACTCTAAACACTAAATGATACATCATCGAAATATCATGCAGTCCAGATACAGTCCACATTACATGATCATAAATCAAAATTAAGATTACAAATTTTCTAAGACTACGCAATTCTACATTATCGAAGGCTACACGGACTCAGTTCAAAGGACGAACGGAATGCTTATCATTTTGATTTCCCAAACATGTGCAGAGCAGGTTCACGTGTATGTACTTGGAATTACATAAAAGAAGAAAGCACCTATGAGTAATGTAAGCAAGAAGTAATAATCAGTAGCAGATCGGCCAATTAAAACCCATAAATAGCATCAGGAAGCCCAAGAAGGTTTTAAAAACCAACAACACCAACAAATTCCACCCATATAGCTTGAACAAAACAATCCAGCCTGAGATCAATACCCAAAATAAGTTCTGAAGATTCTAACACCCTAAACACATATGCTTCACGTTATCTTCATCTTATAGTGGATAGAATTCTAATTATCTGGAAGTTTTTAGGAGACTTTTGCCAGGATTTTTTGGATAAGAGAGCTTGGGATTTTTCCAAGGAATTTTCATATGGTGTTCACCTTTTTGAAAGCAATAAGATGTCTTTTTACAGCCAAAGCCTTAGGGAAACTTTTTTTTTTTTTTGTGTTTTCTCATTTTTCCCTTCCCTATTTCTTAGAATTGCTCGATTAGTCCTTTATTTTCTATCTTGTGACTCAAGTTTTATTAGAGAATTACTAGAAATTGGTCTTTGAACCTCCAACTAGAAGGTTCCAGGGGTTTGTTGCAAGATTCATATACCCAAATACCCCTATTACCCCTGTCTTTTCTTTTCAATTACTTAGCCCTAACATTTCCAATCCGGTTCTTATTAATTTGGTCAGAATTTTACCATAGTTAACTACTCAGGGCAACAAATAAAATCCTACTCTCAATATCAATTGGGGTTAAGTCCCTATTTGGCATGCTATATCAATTTAACCAAGGCTAAACTATACTACTCTTTTTAACCAGAATCAAAACCCAAAGTAAATTAATCACATGAACCAACATCAACTCTAAAGGATCGGAATCAATGAAGCACATAAATAGATTTGAGGCTAAATCAAACTAACTCCCAAAAATGCAAGACTAAATTGATCACGAGCAAAACAAAACCAATTAAACAAAACTCATAAGCAATGATAAACATATGTTGGACAAATGAAATAAAGAAATAATCAAACCAGGGAAAAGATGAACAACTTTAAACTAACCTAAAATATAGAATAACTCAATCTAAACAAGAAAAGTCTAGAAATCCAATCGATAAGAAATCATTGGAAGCGGATTATCAATGACTTTAAATAGAGGCACATTCTAAATGAAACAGAATTCCAAATAATCTAACAGAAAATTATTATCATATGAGCAAGTAGAACAAATATACAATCACAAAAATGAAAAGAAAACAAAAATAAACAAGGAACTTAGCTTAAAGACCAGCACCACCCCGAAACCCATAACCTTGTTTTTTTAGAGTTTCCATCCATATTTGATTTCAGAGTTGAGAGGACCTTTTTCCATTTGAGAGTGGTTGAGAAAACATTTGAGAGGAGGAGAGTACACATGGTACTGAGCGTATGATTGGCTCGGGTTTTTGAGGTTAGCTCACCCTCGCGGGATCGCGACCCTTTGTCCCGGCCATTGTAGCACGTGTGTTGCCCAGGGCATAAGGAAAGAGAGGGATGGGGTTTCTCTCCCTTTCGGCATAGCGGGCCCCCAATAGGAGGCTCGCACGACGGGCCCCCATTCTATGAGACTGATGCAGCATAAATCAAAAGAAAAGATGGGGGTGTCCTAGCCTTTTTGATTTTTACGTTGTTTAATAGTTGCCATGTTGAATTGTATACACAATATGATGGGTTGGTTTAGATTGTTCCCTCCCACTGGGGGCTCGCTATTCTAAAATCGAGAGAAACCCCATCCCTCTCTTTCCTTTTTTAGCCCCCATGTTCTCCAAGTTTGACCAGTGAATCAAACGGGGATTCAAGGATTTTACGGATAAGGAATAAATTAAACAACAAACCATGGATAAATCCATGCGACCTTTTCTTAAATTCAAGCGATCTTTCCGTAGGTGTTTGCCCCGGATTATTGGGATGGGTTTGGGCTTCAAACTAGTTTTTGATTTGATTTTTAGCAAGGACCAGTTGTATTCGAGGGTTATTAGTTATAGGTTTATGGAGAGGGAGGCGAGGGGGTTTTGTGGTGTCAATTTCAAGGAATTCTGGGGAAGTTGAGGATTTGGTCGGAGTTTTAGATGAATATTCGAAGCGATTGGCTAAGGTTTGAAAGAAGTTGAAGTCGGATCTGCTATGGGGACGGGGTCGGGAACCTGGGGTATTATTTTTGGAGGGTTCCGGTGGTGGCGCCGCCGTAGGCGGCGTCCACCAATTTTTATATTCGAGAAGTTTGGCTTATAGTTGAAAGCTGGTTTTTATGGCATTGGAAATAGGAGGGAATGATTATTCAGGGGCATATTTTTGGGAGGCATTGGAGTTTTGCCGCCGATAGAGACAATTTCTGGCCAGTGGCTGTGAGGCGGCGTATCAGTGGGGATAATGGGTACGAGGAAGAGACATTTTGTCTCTAGGGTTTGATACAAGTTCAGACAATTTTATGTAATGCTTTCATCACACCGGGCCGTTGGATCAAGGCTTATGAACGGTTGAGATTACTGGCCCCAAAATGATGTTGTTTTGGGGCGCCTCTAATGACATATCAGGTCAGGGATGGGTTTTGGGCCAGTTTTAAGGTGGTTTGGACGGGTAGGGGGTTTGGGCCGTCTAGCTTTGGCCCAAATTGAGAGGTGAAGCCTAATTTATCTCTTTCTTTCTTTAATTATTTTCTTTTAATCATTTTTTTAATTACCTATTATTCAATTATTATTTTAATTCTTTAAAATTCAACTATAATTAAACCTGAAATGTTATTCAAAACTATTAAGTCACAGTTAACTACTATTATTTAAAAGACAAACTAACACAAATCAAAGTCTTCTTTATAAATTTTATATTTTGTAAAAGAAAACCTATTCTAAAAAGATTATGTAAATATCAAATCCTAATGTGCTCGTGCAATTTTTTGTATTTTTTTATGATTTATCATGCATGCACCAATAAAAATACACACAAACATGCGCAATTAAATCCTAAAAATTGAATAATAAAAAGGAGAAATCCTAACTCTGCTAATTCTGTAGGATTAACTTTAATGAGGCAAAAATCACTTGCTCACAGCTGCCCCTCTTTGCCAGGAAATACGAAGGGTTTTCGGTCAAAGATATAAATGAGCGCCATGCGGGATTTTTTCCTGCTCAAAACTCCAGGAGAAGCATTTTTGAAAAAATGTCTGGTCGAACCTTGCTTCAAAGGTTGCCTTCATATCCTTGGCTATAAAGGAATCAGGTCAGTGTAGTTTTGGAAGTTTTGGTAGCTGAGACCACCGGGAAGCTGTGATTTCACAGTTGTGTGTGTTGTTGCTGCTTGCTAAGATCTTCAATACATCAAAGGAAAATCAAAATCTAAGCTAGCAAAGCCTATCAACTACGGGTTACAAGATTCCTATATATAAATATCTTGAAGCTTGATCTTGAGTCTTAGCTGATTTGCTGTAGACCTCGATCAGAATCTTGATGCTCGCAAGCTGTAGGTGCTGGTTCTTTTTTCAGCATTGGATTGGAGCAGGACATATGAGGCTCGTGACTTCAATAAAACTTTGAGTTGTCCCCATCCTTGCCTGTTTCAGCATTTTGAATTCACTTCTTTTTTTTTCTTTTCTTCTTTTCCTTTATTGTGGATTGAGAATCACGCTTTCGGTCATCTCGAATCTTGTACTTGAGGTAAAACCTACTCGGACACCAAAACAAACAAACGAATGAAATATTCTGCCCCAATTTTCACTGGAAAATTTCGTGAGTTATTTGCAACACAAATATAAGCTATTTCATTATTGATAACAATAAAAGTCATGATTGTGTATCCTTTGGAAATATTGCCAGGTTAAACTGGGAAGGAAAAAGGGTCCCTGCTGGGATAAGAGAAGGATCCACGGGTTATGCCAGCATGGGAATGAAGGGTCCCTGCTGGGGATGAAAAAAGAATCCACGGGTTATGCCGGGGTTTGAAAAGGTGAAGGCTCCTCGGTTATGCCGGGGGATCCGCAGGTTATGCCGAGATTTGAAAAAGAAATTTCTAGGCTACGCCAAGGGAATCCACGGGTTATGCCGGGATTTGAAAGAGAAATTCCTAGGTTATGCTAGGGGGATCCGCAGGTTATGCCGGGATTGAATGGAAAATTCCTAGGTATGCCAGGGGAATTCGCTGGTTATGCCGGGATTGAAAGAAAAACTCCTACGTTATGCTAGGGAGATTCGCGGGTTACAGCGGGATCAAATGGAAAATTCCTGGGTTATGCAAGGGGAATCCGCGGGTTGAGCCAGGATTGAAACAAAAACTCATAGGTTATGCTAGGGAGATCCGCAGGTTATGTCGCGATTGAATGGAAAATTCCTGGGTTATGCCAGGGGAATCTGCGGGATATGCCGGGATTGAAACAAAAACTCCTAGGTTATGATAGGGAGATCCGCGGGTTATACCGGGGTTGAATGGAAAATTCCTGGGTTTTGCCAGGGGAATACGCGGATTATGTTGGGATTGAAAGAAAACCTCCTAGGTTATGCTAGGGAGATCTATGGGCTATGCCGGGGTTGAATCGAAAATTCCTGGGTTATGCCAGGGGAATTCCGTGGATTATGCCGGGATTGAAAGAAAAACTCCTAGGTTATGCTAGGAAGATCCGCGGGTTATGCCGTGGTTGAATGGAAAATTCCTGGGTTATGCTAGGGGAATCCGCGGGTTATGTCGGGATTGAAAGAAAAACTCCTACATTATGCTAGAGAGATCAGCTGGTTATGCCGGGATTGAATGGAAAACTCCTGGGTTATGCCAGGGGAATCCTCAATTTATGCCAGGATTGAAAACAAAACTTCTAGGTTATGCTAGGTAGATCCACGGGTTATACCGGGATTGAATGGAAAATTCCTGGGTTATGCTAGGGGAATCCGCGGGTTATGTCGGGATGGAAAGAAAAACTCCTAGGTTATGCTAGGGAGATCCACGGGTTATGCCAGGATTGGAAGAAAAACTCTTATTGAAGAGGGAACGAGAAGGATCCTCAGGTTATGCTGGGGAATGGTGGGGCGTGACAGGCCACAAAGGTCCTTCTGGCTATACTGGGGATAGAGAAAGAAAGGAAAGAACCTTAGGTAATGCTAGGAATAGAGGGAATTTAGCCCTCAGATTATGCTGGAGAATAAAGGCAGAAGAGGGACCCTCAGGTTATGCTGGGGACGGAAAGAATAAAAGGTTCCTCTGGTTATGCTGGGGACATAGAGAAAAGCCCCCGGGTTATGCCGTGGAGCGAAAGAAAGAAATTTCTCAGTCTATGCTGGGGAAGTTGGAGTGTGATCCTTAGGTTATGCCGAGGAGGTACGCAAGTTGTGCTGGGAAAGACTAGGTATGTGGCCTGGGGAAAGGGTCAGGGATCGTAGTCCTAGGCTATCATGTTTTATGATTCTCCATTCTTTCTTTTCATTCTCTTTCTCTCTCTCTCTTTTATTGAACTGCAGGAAAAGATGTAAACAAAACTCCCCCTTTTGTTGTTCCTTGGTGCATCACTATTCTTAGCCTTTGCGTCGTTCCTTTGATTGCATTTGCCATTGGTCCCCATTTTTTTTGGATTACACCTGCTTTAAATTTTAATCAAAAACAATTGGTTAGTTCGAACAGTGATTGGTTTGTGTCCTTGTTTTGCTTGATTCCGGCCTCATTTCTGTTGGGAGAAACGCTTGACTTCCGACTTTGCCTCGTAGATTGGTCGGAGGGTCCTCATTTTTTAGATTGGTTTCTTTTTTATAGGTCCTTAGTTATGATTTTTGTCCCGACTTCCACTTCGAGGCCTTCCTTTTGAGAACCTTGTGGGAACAATTAGCCCGATGTGCTTAACCTTTCAAATCTTCAATTTCCTTTGTGGGATCTCGACTTTTAATTTCTTTTATTTCTATTTTCCTGCTTCTGAACCGTCATCCGTTATGGTCAGCCGGGATTGGCTAAATGCGCTCGCTGATACCAGATATTTCTTTTGGTTCTTGCCAGGAGAAAACTCGTGAGACTGGTCTTACCACCTTCTCTTGCGGAAGAATTGGGAGTTCATAGTTAAGCCGAAAGGGAATGGGGAAACAGCAAGAGAAACATGTGAATTTAGAGAGAAATGTCCTTTTTTGAAGAAAAGAGAAGGACTTATCTGGGGAAGCGTACCGACTTTAAATGGAAATGGCATGCTCCTTGGACTAGATGCCCAACCCGGATCCCCTTCTGCTTCTTGTGACCTATATTTAAATATTTCAAACTATGGAAGCTTGCTTGAGCATGGATGGTGATACTTTCTCTTTTCGGCCGACGACGCCGTTTGCGGGTTTTCACCAATCGGCCTCTCTAATTCCTCTTATCCCGTCGCCCGATAGTGCTTTTTTATGAGTTTTCACTAAGTTGACTCTCTCATTTTATTTTCTCTACTCACCGTCGCCTTATGGTGCCCGAAGGTTTTCACCAATAAGACTCTCTCATTTTATTTCTCTCAATTTGAACTATGCCGAATCCCAACAATGGTGTTTGCCGCGTCCCTGTTTTGGCCAGTTGATCGAAATGACTTGGATCAGGCTCTTGAGTAAAGGAAATTGGATGAAAAATTAAAACTTTGGAACCATTCCGGCAGGTTAATGGCCGAACCAATACATCTCTGCCCCGGTTTTATTTCTTGGGGAACCAGGGTTTTATTTTGATATGACTAAACCTTAGGGAGATGCTGCGTACGTATCCTTTCGGAATCAAGTCATACATAGTTCAAGAAGTGTTTCCTAAACTAATTTGTTTGTTGTTTCTTTTGTTTTCAATCATTTATTTTTCCTCTTCTTTTTATTTAATTTTTTTAATTCTTTCTTTTTTTAAATTTTGAATAACAATTCTACGTTCCAAAGAGGATAGACAAAGAAATACAATCAGCTCGATGGGTTTGTGAAGTATTGGTAGTGTTTTGGGTAGCGGGAAAGAAAGCCTTCGTCATTTCGCTTGACCGGAATCATTGCAGTAGGAAGTTCAAACGTAATACCTTTTTACTTCATCTGCGTTTACTGTTGTCTCGCGCTCGGGCTCGGGCTCATCTCTTTCAACGTCACCTAGGTACAAGGTTCTTTTGGGTAGTATCTTTCTAATAATATACGGACCATTCCAGTTCAGGGCAAATTTTCCTTTATCCTCCAAATGGTGAGGGAGAATACGCCTCAATACAAGTTGTCTGACTTAGAAATTCTTGGGTCACACTTTCTTATTGTAAGGGCGAGTCATTCTTTATTGGTACAACTGCCCATGACAAACCGCAGCCATTCATTTTTTCATAAATTAATGATGGCTTCTTTAATCGAGTCTTGACCCACTCGCTATCCTCAATTTCTGCTTCGACAATTCTCGAGAGTGAAGGAATTTCTACCTCTGTGGGTATGACGGCTTAAGTCCCATAAGCCAGTAAATACGGTGTTGCCCCTACCGATGTGCGCACTGTGGTGCTATATCTCAGCAATGCAAAAGGCAGCTTTTCATGCCATTGTCTTTTGCTTTGAATCATTTTTCTCAAAATCTTCTTGATGTTCTTGTTAGCTGCTCTGACGACCCCATTGGCTTTGGGCCGGTAAGGGGTGAAATTTCTATGTGTTATCTTGAATTGTTCACAGATTTCTCCCATCAGACGACTTTTCAGATTGGTTGCGTTGTCTGTAATGATGGTTGCAGGAATACCAAAGCGGCAAATGATGTTGGACTGCACAAAGTCTACCACGGCTTTCTTTGTGACAGACTTAAGTGTTATGGCTTCAACTTATTTTTTGAAATAGCCAATAGACCAATATGAATCTATGTCTATTTGAGGCTTTTCGCTCAATCAGCCCAATGACATCCATGCCCCAGGAAGCGAATGGCCAGGGTGCTAACATATGATGCAATTCGGTTGGCGGTGCATGAATCAAATCACTGTGCACCTGACATTGATGACATTTCCAAACGAAACTGAAACAATCTTTCTCCACGGTCATCCAGTAATATCCTACCAAAAGTATTTTCTTTGCAAGTACATACCCATTCATATGAGGTCCATACACTACTGCATGTACTTCATGCATAATCTACTGGCTTCCTCAGTGTCAACACATCTCAGCAAGTTGAGATCTGTGGTCCATTTGTATACGGTATCACCATTCAAGAAGAAACTACTCGCGTGCCGTCGGATGGTTTTCTTTTGCCCCTCGGTATCCTGCTCGGAATACTCTTGTGTTTTCAGAAATTTCTTGATGTCATAATGCTAGGGTTGGGTGCTGGATTCTGCCTCAGTCACATTGCAATACCCATTCCTTTCCTTGATTTGGATTTCCAAAGGATCGAAAAAACGTTTCCAGGGTAAGGAAACACGGAAGCTAGAGTTGCGAGTGCATCTGCTAACTCATTGTGACAACGAGGAATGTACCTGAATTGTTCCAACTTGAACCATTTGCTGAGATTCTCCACATGCTGTCGATAGGGGATGAGCTTAATGTCTCTTGTTTCCACTCTCTTGGGCCTGCCGGATGATCAGATCTATATCCCCTATGATTAACAATTTCTTAGTGTCTTGGTCAATGGCCATACTCATGCCCATGATACAAGCCTCCTATTCAGCTGTATTGTTGGTGTAGAAAAATCAGAGCCTTGCTATAGCCGGGTAATGTTGACCAGTGGGTGAGATTAAAATTGCCCCTATTCCTACGCATTTCGCATTTATTGCTCCATCGAAAACATTTTCCAAGCTGACATATCTTCAAATGTTACCTCCACCATATTCACTTCTTTATCAGGGAAATAGGTATTTAAAGGTTGGTACGCATCGTCACTTGGGTTTTCGGCCAGATGGTGTGTTAATGCTTGAGCCTTCATTCCGGTACGAGTGACATAGACTATGTCAAACTCGGTGAGCAGGATCTGCCATTTTGCCAATAAGAGTAAAGAGACTTGCTTGGGAGACTTCCGGAGCTGGTCCACTCAATTCCTTTTCTTCAACCTTCTTTGGGGTAACCTTTGGTTTTCTGTCTACATCAAAAATTGATATTATGGCTTTCAAAGCAGGGTCAAATTCTTTGTCCTCGCAAATCATCTCGATGACTGGTCCGTTGTTGTGAGCTGGTAACAGGTTATTAGTTATGTTCGGGACATCTTCATCTCTCAACACTATTTTCCTTTGATTTATTAGATCCTCCACAGCTCGCTCTAGAGTCCAAAAATTTTGAGTGTCATGTCCTTCGTCTCCTGAATGATAAGCACAACGTACACACCGTTGATAAGAAGGTGACTCATGGTTTTTCCTATTCGGGGGCACGTACATCAAGAGACCCATCTGGACCAGTTTTGGGAATAAGCTGGAATAAGATTCCCCTATCGGTGTAAGGTTTTGTCTTCTGGGCGGCTCCCATGGATGGAAATTGTTTTGGGGAGGGCGGGGATTATAGTGGTTTTAGGGAGGCTGATTTCTCGGGGCCTGGTTTCTGTTGACCTGTTGTTGAGGTCGAGTGAATGCTTGGGGATTCATAATTGTATAAGGTTTGGGAGCATAATGCATGTCTTGATGGGGATAGTGGTGTTGAGAGGTCCTTTATGAGAATACGGGTCTGTGAGCATGATGCCTTCTCATACCGGATGCTTCCATTGAAGCTTCTTCTTTCTTTTTGTTTCTTACGACTCCTCCTGCCCCGCCTTGGATGACTTGGGAGGTTTCTCTTATGGCTGACTAGCTCAAAATGCTTTCGGTTTTCAAACCATTTTCTACCATCTCGCCGTTCTTGATTGCTTCCATGAAAGGTTTGCCCATTCCTGACATCATATTTTTGAAATAATCCGCTTCTCGCACTTGGAGAAAAACAGTGACCATCTCTGTCTCATCCATGGGCAGCTTTACCCTTGAAGCATGTTCCCGCCACTTGACAGCATATTCTCTAAAACCTTTTGAAGGTTTCGTTTTTCAAGTTGACCAAAGAATTTCTATCCGGGGCGACGTCAATTTTATATTGTAATTGCCTTATGAAATCCTGTGCAAGATCATCCCAAATATGCCATCGTGTGATATCTTGGTCCATGTACCATTCAGAAGTGATGCCTACCAAACTCTCCCTGAAGTATGCCATCAACAGTTCTTCTTTTCCACCTGCCCCACGCAATTGGTTGCAGTACTTTTTCAATTGAGCAATGGGGTCGCCATGACCATTGTACTTTTCAATCATCGTTGTTTTAAATCCCAGGAAAAGATGTACATGCGAGAACATGCACAGATCTGTGTAGGAAACACTCTTTTGCCCACTCAAACCCTGCATGTTCTTCAAGCTCTGCTCAAGGCTTTTCATCCTTCTTGCTATCTCATCTTGTTCAGAAGTTTTAGGCGTTATATCTTGCACTGGTGTGAGCTCATACGCTGGTTGTGGATAAGTGTATGTGGGGTATGGGGGAGGCTCAGTTTGGTAATTGGTAGTTTGAAATGTCAAAGCCGTAGGATCAAACATGGGTCTCGGTACTGCGGGCTGTGTGGTGGCTGCACATGGGGGAGCCGTAAAAATATGAGGAACTATGCCAGAGGTGAACACTTGAGGACGGGCTTCAGAAGGTGCTCCGACAAAGTTGGCGGGTATGGTAGGCTGTCCCAAGAGGATATTTGGGTGGCTAATGGGAAAAGTGGAGGTACCCCCGACCTTGGGAGGAACTCAGGAAATCTTGGGATGGAACTTGGAGGCTCTTTTCCATTCGTCCAAGCGTCCCACATCTCTATGACTCTGAGTCGAAGGATCCTATGTTCTTCAGCTGCCGCAGATCCGGAGGCTGGGATCCCTGCAATCGGGCTATACTCTGAGATGGGAACTGCTGGCAAAGTCGTTTCGGATGACATTTCTGAGCTTCCTTTTGATCTGGTAAAATATCAATGCGATGCCAGTTTACCAAAAACCAACCATTGTTTTTTAAAAGCCTGTGAGTGGAAACTAGAATAAAACACACGGTTAGGTTGAGATAGATAACAAATAGGAAATCGCACGTTGGGTGTGATGCACCTATATAGTTAGCGGGTGTCTATATGTTTGCCGTGGTCGCATATGTCATCCCCCCATTTATTCCATACTTCATTATGATTTCTACTCCTTTTTTCCGTGCTTTGGTTTTCCTCTTTTAAGAATACGGTCGAATCCTATGAAGATTGCCTACGCATCATGCCTTGCATGAATCAGACCGAGCGTAGTTCATGAAAAGTGCGATGAAAACAACAAGATATTTTGGAATTTTCAATTCTTATAATGACAAAACTTTGGTTACAGAGACTAGCAAAGTTAAAGGCAACTAACAGACTTGGACACAATGAGAATTACAGTCTAGAGCAATAATGCGTAAAAGAAAATACAGACGAACAGATTCTTTTAAGGAAAAACAATAATTTTCAGAAATCACGAATACGTCAAGACTTAGACTGCTCCGGGAGCTCTCGGGGATCATTCGGCCTTGCCGCATGCTTGCGTGCTTAACTCCCTTGGAGATGGTGGAGGTCCTCCATCACTTGCCGCACAAAAGTCATGGCGGTGGCAAAGAACATGAATATCGTCATATCCTCGCAATGGTACCACTTTGTGGTGATGTAATTTGTGATTTCCCATATCCTTTCCCTAATAACACCCTTTTCTTGCAATTAACGCCCAATTTGTTTGGCCCTTGTCTCTAAAGATTTCACTGCTAACTGAACAGCCGCAAATCCATTTCCAACCTTGCTATCATTGCATAACAATGTTCTCTCTCGGCTTGAATGTCCCTGAATTGTTTGGCCACTCTATTCTCAGCCATGATGACCCTCCATTTTAACCCAACAATCTCATCGTTATTCCCTTCTTTTAATTGCTCAGGGATGCGGGCTCGTTCCTCCACACTTTTAGCCAATTGCTTCCAAACCCTGGATAGCTCACCTTCCGCCTTATTCAAGTCAAACCCATACTCACTTAGTTTCCGCCGCAAACTTTCTATGAGTTTTTCATCATTTGTGCTCCTGACGGATTTTCTACAGCTGCTTTTATTTTCTGGATTTGGGCTCGTAATGCTTCATTTTCTTTGGTTAATATCTTCATTTCTCCCTCATCTATTGTTCTTGAAAATCATTTTCAAATTGCAGCTCTTTGATTTGCTTTTCCAATCTTCCTATAAAGGCCCTGTATTCATTCTCCTTGGCTAGCCAATCCCATTGCTCTTGTGACGTTTCAACAAAGTCTTGGAGATGCGGTCTTTCAGTCGGCCTTTCGGGCTATATTTCTTTTTTATAGCAAGCAATGTATCTTGGTGCAACCTTGCCTTTATATATGTCACGTACTCGGGTACCCACTGTCAAGTATTGACATTCACTCCAGATTTGACGCACGACGGCTTCAGGGAATTCACCATTGGGGATAATCTCAACCGCATGGCGACTAATATCCTCGTCCCTGGGAATCATTTGGCATCTACCTAATTGTCTTAGTACTCTATATGGCGCATAGGGCTGGATACTTCGGAGACCCATCAGAAGGAAATGAGGCCCGATGGCTGGCATATACACAATTTCATTCACAGGAAGCCACTTGAATGCCCATTCTATCTTATTTGCAGTGACGACCCTGAGATGCGACACCCATTCTGTGACACCCTCGGGTAATCTAAACCCATCAACCCTATTGCAGAATTCTTCTATGCAGCTATTTGTAGGTCACCCATAATTCATGAACCAATGCCGGTGGCATAAATGCTCGATCATCCATATTTGTAGCAATAGGTTACATCCTTCGAAGAAGCCTCCTCCCGATTTACAGGCGGTGAGAGCACGGAAGATTTTGGATAAGATCATATAACGAAGTTGCTTTTAGCCTGAGTTAGCAAAGCACCGACGACCCCTGCTATCCGTATATCAATATTTCCATCCTTCTGTGGAAACATTACCAAACCCAAGAAGAAAACCATGAACGCAAAACATCGATGTTCTTCCCATTTGAGCTGAGTTCGTTTGCTACAAATATGATTTTCGGGGTTATTGAATCCCCCTATATGCCCGTACCTCTGATATATATACTGTGAGGTACACAAACAGGCTGATAGGTCTCCATTGTGAACCTTCCTACTGATTATTAATCATCCAAGAACTTGTGCATGACAAGGGCTCTTGGTGCAATCAGGCATTAGTGTCTCAAAAGAATCGTAGGGGTCCCAATATATCTAGTTATTTCCTCCAATGTCGGTGTGAGTTCAAAATCTGAGAAATGGAAAACAACATGAGCCAAGTCCCAGAATGTGATTAATGCTTTTATGATATCTCCCCTTGGGTTAATTTTTAACAAGCCTGTAAGTCCTCCCAAATGCATGGTGACCTTGTTTTGCCCTGCTTCCCCCGGGTCATTCCACCACAGGCGCAACTCCAAGGGAAGTTTGTTCATGAACATTATCGTGCTCATTGTGCACATTTATTAAGGTGAATTATTATCTCGAAATTTGACTATTTGACTCCACAAAATTTTAAAGCCAGTTTTTTGTCCCTTATTAAATTTATTTCCTAAAATCGGGGACCAGCTTTGTGAATACGGCCTTGCAGCACTTGTACAGGACGAATTTAAGGTTGTGCTCGCTTGCTGGTCAAAATAAGATTCAGAGGTAGCCATTTGTGCAGAATAAGCCTTCTGTCATCACCTGCGGTAACATTCGATTGTTTCTGGCTGTAACGGAATCAGCTGATTTATTTAAGAAAATAATTAAAACTGGCCAATTATTATCCTTGTTTTGGTTATTTGTGCAAAAGGGAGGTTGGATCAGATGCGGGTTGTCTACCTGTCTCCCTCCCGATGAGAATCAAACCGGCGTAGTTCGGTCAAAGAATTTTATCAATACCAAAGTATTATTGAAAAACCTCTATTTTCCTTTTGCCCTTTTTCTTTTGTTTGAAAAAAAATCTGGCAGCACTTCGGTGCTATTCGAGCATTGGTTTTTACAAAAGATTAATCTCATTAGCCCTAGTACTTTTTATTCTCTCAAATTTCCTCTTTATTCACAAGCCGGTCAACATGTGAATCCAAAGCAAACAAATGCGCAAGTAGTACATAATATGCATCAGGATGGTCTTTTATTTCAAGTCACCTTTCCTAGACGAACCCAACCCATGTATTGAGTCCACTAAGTCAAATGCATGATGCAAATAAGCGTTTCTACTAGGGATTCAGTATAAATTCAAGTTATTCTAAGTTAACAACCTCGGCATAGGATCTAGACTGTGCACCCGAGCAGACCACTCGAGTCGAGGAGGGCGATACGTACCGGGAACAAAAACGACATCCGGCCTAGTAACTTGTCCAGCCTCTTTAATATTTTGGGGTATGACACTAATAGAATAGGGAGTCTCAACCAGCAAGCACATCCCTGAAGGTGAGAAGAGAAGGGTTTCATCGCAGTTTATATGTACAGTTCAAATAATATCAAGCGGTAAAAGCATCATTTTGCACATTAAGCCAACATGTAATAAAATCAGATAATAAACAAAGCCAAATACAACAACTATTTTAAGCGAGAATTCTTCAACCCTAAACCAGATATTCTGGGTTTATTCCCCAGCAGAGTCGCCAAAGCTGTCACACCTCCGTTTTTTACATGGCTACCCCGAAGGATGACACGTATAGGGGAGTTTTTCCAATTAAAGTGACATTATTCGAAATGGGATTGTTTGTTTAATTAAGAGTCGCCACTTGGGAGAGGTTTGGTTTTTGGTGTTCCAAGTCACCTGGTTTATTTAGAATCCCAAATCGAGGATGTTTTCGACTACCCAAATGGAGTCTGCGAACCAGAAATTCAAAGTATGGAATTCTGTTGACCCGAGGGAAGGTATTAGGCACCCCCGGATCCCGTGGTTCTAGTACGGTCGCATATACTACTATAAATGGCTAAAATTCTAATTTTACACATCTTCATCCTAAAAATGAAATTTTTAATTACTTATACCCCTTTTAATGTTTTTAAGGGAATTTGCGATGTCGCTAAAACATGTCGTGAACCATGTCACATAAATGCGCACTTAGTTTTTGACATATTTCAACTGATCGAGATTTGGATTTGGGTCCAATTAATGCGCACCCCTACTTTGGAAGATATAATTATTTAAAACGCGCCCTAAAGCGACTAACGTGCTATTATCTTTGTGGAAAGCCGTGAAGTTTGCTAAACGGCATGTACCGAATCTCTAAGTATTTTATGACGCATATTTAAGGAGGTCCATTTAATTATTTTAAAGGCAATCAAACCAAGTTTTTCAATTATGTATTATTTCTAAAATAAAAGAAGACGCCCTAACTCATCAGCATGTTGGTGACCTACCGTTAAAAATATTATATCAAGTATTAGATTGAAAAAAGTTTCAGCGTGCATATTCTCACCATGTTTTATTGGCTGATTTCTGCAATTAGGCTCATTACTAAAAGTAGCAAGCCCAGGAAATTTTTCATACTTGTGAATCAATATGCTAAAACTCAAATTTAAATTGGACATATATAAACTAATAGACCTATCGAAATTGAACAGTTCAAATAATTCAAAATAGTCCAGCATAGTCCAAGTGTTCAATTTTTATAACCCCATTTGTCTCAATTACAACAATATAATATTGACAAAGTGATAACAATAGATTCTAGACTTTCTTCAAACTCGAATGTTCATTAAGTGTAGCCTCCATACATCAAGGGAGATTAGAGAAGTACCTGGAATTTGTGGAAAAGAACAATAATATGGGTTAGCACAACTTATCCATCATAACAATCACAAAATCCACAGTTCATGATTAATTGAGACACCCAGTAATATCAGCAGCTATCCCAGGAAAGTTTAAAACAAAATTCAGACTAGTGGAAATCAAACAAAGGGTTTAAATGGACCTTAAACTACTAGACAGGATCCCAAGAAGGTTTTGACACCACATAGAATCAACAATTTGATTTAAAATCTTAAAAACAATGACCCCATTAACTCAAATGGAATCCAAAGCCAATGCTGGAAACTAAGCTTTCAAAATATGTATTTTCAAGCTATTTTTAGCCTTTCTATGGCTAAAGTTTTACTGCACGGCCGGAAGTAGAGTCATTTCCAGGAGAAAAGTAGTCTAATAGTATAGTAAAACAACCACTTAACTTTAGGGACTTTGGCACTCAGGATTTCTAGACATTTTTTCGGAATTTTTGGAGAATGTTGAGTTTTTAATATCTGGAATTTTCCTTAGGATTTTCATATGGTGTCAAAACTTGTTAATGAAGACACTAGGATGCCTTTTTATAGTAAAAAGCCTTAGGGCAACCCTTTTATTTGTGTTTTATTTACTCGTCCCATTCCTATCTCTCAGAATTGTTCATTTACTCCCTTATTTTCTAGCTTCTGCCTCAAGTTTTATCATAAAAACACCAGAATTTGGTTTTTGAACCATTCCTATACCCAAGTACCATTACTACCCTGTCCTTTCTTTTCAATTACTTAGCCTAACCAGTTCAACCCTAGTTCTTATTAATTTGGTCAGAATTTGACTATAGTTAACTACTAAAAGGTAATAAACCACAAAGAAAACCTAATCTAATTATCAATTGGGGTTAAATCCTTACTAAACTGAGCTTGCATGTTATAAACTAACCATTCAATTAAACAAAGACTGAAACTATACTACATTTGTTTTACCAGAATCAAAAGCCAACAAATTAACACAACGAACTAACATCATCTGATATGTGACCATAGGGGGTTACTGAAGGGTTGAAATCAATGAAGCACATAAACATATTTGAGGCTAAATCAAACTAAAACCCCATAAATGCAAGACTAAATTAATCACCAGAAAAAATAAAACTAGCCAAAACAAAACTCAGAAGCAATCATGAACAGATGTTGGACAACTGAAACGAAAAAATATTCAAACCAGGGAAAGGAACCAAACCATAGAAAGGATGACCAACTTTGAACTAACCTAAATACAGAATGTGCAAACATGGATTTTTGAAGAAAAAAAAAAGAAACTAAATTAAACAAACACAGAAAATTAAAACATATAGTGAAGAAAGGATGTGTAACCTTTGGATTATAAACGACCGCACTGACTTACCCATGCAAGGTCTCAACCGTACCCAATCTTACAACAAATCTCTCTGCTGGAAGACTTTGGGACTCAGGTTGACATTAGTTAAAAAATAGCGGCGATTTAAGGGAGATTTGTTAAGGATTTTTAGAAAGAGGAAGGACAGGATGGTCTATGCTATGATCGTGGTTGAGTTTGGGGAGGATTAAACTTAAGCCGCACTTTTGATTTGAAATTTGGAAGGACTGGCTTGGATTTGAGAGGAAATAAGGTTGGATGTGGGTCGGAAGATGGAGAGGGTACTATGGTGTAAAAATGGGAGCGGTTTGAGTGGTCGCCGCCAGACAACGCGGAGACGGCGTTCACAAAATCCTTTATTCGAAGGGTTTGGCTCATACTTGGAAATTAGTTTAAGGGAATTGGAAAGAGGAGGGAACGGTGGTTCATGGGTGTATTTTATGAAGGGTTTAGAGGTGGCGCCGTCGTGGGCGACGGCGGCGGCGACCACTGGTTTGAATATTAGAAGAGTTGGGTGAGGCTTTTGGGAATGGGGGTTGTAAATTTGGAGAGAGAAGAGGAAGGCGTCTTAGGGGTGTATTTTTGGGAGGCATTGGAGAGTTGCTGCCGGCAGAAGCAATTTCGGCCGGCGGAAGATGGTGGCATTAGGTTTATTGTATTAGGGGTTGTATGGGAGCAAAAAAAAGGTGGGGGGGGGGGGGGCACTCGGACAGCCTTATATTTAATCCTTATCTGTTCCTGACCATTGATCTGGCAAAACCTCGACGGCCTGGATTTAAAAAACCTAAACAACGTCGTTTTGGAGGGAGTAGGGACTGGACCGGGTAATTCTATGGGTTTGGGCCAATTGAAACGGGTTCTAGGTGGGTTTCATTTGGGTTTGAAATGAACCAGCCCAGCCAAGTTTGATCCCAATCTTTTTCTTCCCTTTTTCATCTCTTTTCTTTTCATTTTATTTCAATTCTTCAAATTTATTTTAATTCTCTTATTTCAAAATTAAACTAAATGCTACATTAATTCGAAAAATAAATTAAGCCAACCAATCACATAAGCTAATAAAATACCAAAAAAATTAATATTAGCACATTCGACACTACAATTTAAACAATGCCAAAATAAACTATATTTTGTGATTTTTGTATTTTTTTGTAAGACTCCTAATAACTAATTATTTCTAAAACATGTAAAATTAAACCTTAAATGCAATGCATATTTTGCATGTTCATGTGAATTAAAATACGTGGATTAGAATGCACAATTAACAGAAATGTCACACAAATCAACAAAATTAATAAAAATAATGGAAAGAAAACCATTCTGTTTGAAATTATTGGAGTAATTTATACAGGAAAAAAATCACGTGCTCACAGTCAGAGTCTGTGTTGACTACCGGGACCTTAATCGGGCCAGTCCATAAGATGACTTCCCCTTTCCAAATATACACATCCTGATTGACAATTGTACCAAGCATGAACTACAGTCGTTTGTTAATTGTTTTGCTGGGTACCATCAGATATGGATGGATGAAGAAGATGCGGAGAAAACAACTTTACGTTGTAGGGGATGTATTTCTACAATATCATGTCATTATGGTTAAAGAATGCGGGGGACACCTACATGAGGGCCATGGCAGCTATTTTTCATGACATGATACACAATGAGATTGAAGTGTATATAGATGACATCATCATCAAGTCCAACAAATCCGCTGATCACATGTAAGATTTGAGGAAGTTCTTCTTGTGCATTCGGGATTCTAGCTGGAAAATTTCTTGGGTTCATCGCGAGTCACCAAGGGATTGAATTGGATGCATCAAAGTTCAAAGCTATTCAAGAATTTCCACCACGAAAGAACTAATGAGTTTCTTGGAGAGACATAACATCATAAGCAGGTTCATAGCACAATCTACTGTCATATGTGAGCTAATCATTAAGATGTTAAAGAAGGATGCTTCTACCAAACGGATCGATGACTGCCAAAAGGCCTTCGACAGAATCAAGGAGTACTTGTCAATACTGCTAGTTTTGGTGCCTCCCGAGCCGAGCAAACCTCAGTTGCTCTACCTTGTAGTATTGGATGGAGCATTTGGTTTTTTCCTGGGGTAGTATGATGAAACAAAGAGAAAGGAGTAGGCCATATATTATAAAAATAAGAAATTCACTCCATACGAGGCCCAGTATTCTCTGTTGGAACGCACATGTTATTCTTTAACTTGGGTAGCTCAGAAGCTGAGGAAATATTTCTGCGCTTAAACTACATATCTCATGTTAATGATGTATCCTTCGAAGTACATCTTCCAGAAACCCATGCCCACTGGAAAGCTAGCCAAGAGGCCAATCCTGTTGAGAGAATTTCACATTGTCTACGTGACTTAGAAGGGAATAAAAGGACAAGCACTAGCAGATCACCTTGAAGAAAATCCTATGGTCGGACAATACAAACCTCTGAAGAAGTATTTTCCAGATGAAGAGGTATACTTCATTTGAAAAGACATTGCATAGTCATATGATGGTTGGATGATGTTTTTCGATGGGTTAGAGAAAATCAAAGGGGTGGGCATAGGAGCAGTTGTAGTGTCAAAAATTGGCCAGCATTATCAGGTATCTGCCAAGCTCAGGTTCCCCACTGCACTAACAATATGGCCGAGTACAAAGCCTGCATCTTGGGGCTCAAGATGGCCATTGATATGAAGATCTAAGAATTACTAGTGATTGGAGATTCAGACTAACTTATACATCAAGTTCGAGAAGAATGTGCAACCAAGAACTCAAAGATACTTCCATACCTGCTTCATGTATAGGAGTTGAGAAAGAGGTTCACAAAGATCGATTTCCAATATGTCCCAAAGTCTAGAATGAGTTCGCCGATGCATTAGCTACTCTGGCCTCTATGATACAACATCCGGATAAGAATTTCATTGGTCTTATTCCCATGAAGATCTATGGTCAGCCAACTTACTGTGCTCATGTCAAGGAAAAAGTAGACGGAAAACCTTGGTCTCATGATATCAAGGAATATTTGGCAAAAGGAGACTATCCCGAGCTCGGAAATGCTACTCAAAAGCGCACACTTCAAAGATTGTCTAACAATTTCTTTCAAAACATAGGAATCTTGTATATGAGGACTCGAGATTTGGATTACTAAGGTGTGTCGAATGTGTCGACGCGAGGGAAGCATCGAAACTGCTAGAGGAAATTATGCCGGGACCTATGGTCTGCATATGAACAGTTTTGTCTTAGCCAAGAAGATACTCTATGCTGGTTACTTTTGGATGACTATGGAAATAGATTGCATCCAGTACATTCGAAGATACCATCAATGTCAGATACATGCCGACATGATAAAAGTTCCTCCAAATGATCTTGATGCAACAAGCTCGCCATGGGCGTTCGCCACATCAAACATGCATAGGACTATCCTAGTAGCAATTAACTATTTCACCAAACGGGTTGAAGCAGCCTCTTATAGAGCAATTACTAAGAAAGTTGTGGCAGATTTTGTCCGCGACCGTATTATTTGTCAATTTGGAATTCCGGAGTCAAACATTACAGATAATGGTTCCAATCTCAACAGTAACTTGATGAAAGACATGTGTGAAACCTTCAACATCAAACGCAAAATATCTACAGCTTATGAACTTCAGATGAACGGAGTTGTAGAGGCCGCCAACAAGAACATCAAAAAGATACTAAGGAAAATGATAGAGAAGAATAAGCAGTGGTACAAAAAGATATCATTTTCTTTATTGGGGTACCATGCCACAGTCTGCGCATCAACTGGGGCAACCCCATATATGTCGGTTTATGGTACAGAAGAAGTCATTCCTGTCAAGATAGAAATCCTTCTTTAAGGATTATACAGGAAGCAGAACTCGATGATGCAGAATGGGTGATGAGTCTTCATGAGCACCTAGCTCTTATAGCTGGAAAAAGAATGAATACAATTTGTCACGGTCAACTTTATAAGACCAGAATGTCCAGAGCCTTCAACAAAAAGGGTCAAGCTGAGACAATTCACACTAGGGCAGCATGTATTAAAGAAGATTTATCCACATCAAGATGAAGCCAAAAGGACGTTCTCTCCCAACTTTCAAAGCCCATATATGATTCACCGGGTTCTAACAGGAGGAGCCCTTATACTCGAAAAATGTACAGACAAGTCTTGAAAAAACCAGTCAACTCATATATAGTGAAGCGATACTATGCGTAACTTTTACGCTTTCCTCATACGATGTAATTTGAACTACGTTTGACCTGATTTCTATTGAAGAGTGGATATATAGGCAGCCTTATGGGTTCGGTCACAATTCAATAAAATTTTCATTTCCTCAGCAATTTGAAACTAGGACAGAATTTTAAGGAGGACCCTCAAAATTCCAAGGTAATTTCAATCGATCACCGCAAGCAGCCGTCAGAAGCGCCAGCACAGTAAAATGGTGCAGAATTTTGAGGAGGACCCTCAAAATTTCGAACAAAGAGAGGTTGCAATGTCTTCAGCCGCACCACAATCGTTGTTCTTCTAGAGAAACCTTTTATTAATTATGTATTTATGCTATATTTTTAATAAATCATGCATGTCTGTTACCAAAATTGCTTTGTTTAACAACGCCACCCTAATGATACGTACAACATCACTAGATCAGGATCAAGCAGATCAAGCAAAGCCGGCTGCGACACGAACTAACCTTTCCACTTTACAAAACTCGCGATTTTTCTTTGAATGTAGCCACCCAAGTTTCAAATCTATATACTAATACTGTTCAGGAATACAAATCTCACCATTATCGCTTCACAATCGCTATCTGCATACAATATTCCAGCAGTGGCAATATCACAATCAGCTACCAACTGTCAGCTAAGAATTTTCTCGCCGTTTATCCTTTGCATAAGGTTACTATTCTACATTTCGAGTTTAAGCTCTACCTCAATTTGCATTTCCTACATTGCATAATGCTACTATTATGCGTTACGAGTTTAAGTTCTACCTCCATCTGTATTTATCTGCATTTCATAAGGCTACCTTTCTGCCTTTGGAGGTTAAGCTCTACCTCCATGTGCATTCCTGCATTCCATAAGGCTACTATTCTGCCTTCCAAGGTTAAGATCTAGCTCCATCCGCATTTCCCTGCATTGCATAAGGCTACCTTTCTGCCTTCCAAGACTAACCATTGTCTCCATCTGCATTTTTTCTGCATTGCATAAGGCTAACTTTCTACCTTCCAAAATTAAGCTCTACCTCCATCTGCATTCCTGCATTGCATAATGCTACTATTCAGCCTTCCGAGACTAAGCATTGTCCCCATCTATATCGATTGAAATATCGCAACCTTATTACATCCTACATTGGCTAAAATATTTTCGTCTTCATTTACATCTTGCATCAGCTGAAATATTGCCACTTTATTTACATCCCGCATGGCTAAAAGATCGTCACTTCATTTACTTCTTACATGGCTGAAATATCGCCGCTTTGTTACTTCTTGCATCAGCTGAAAGATCGCCACTCAATTTACATCTTGCATCGGCTGAAAGATTGTCCCTTTCTGCATCTCATCGGCTGAAAGATTGCCACTTTATTTACACCAACATTTGTTGAAATATTGCCACTTATTACATTTTGCATTGGCTGAATGACATCCACCCCTTTATATTTTTTGCATGGTTGAATGATTGCCACCTTATGCATCTCATGGGCTGAAAGATTGCCAAACTATCCAAGGGCGTCATGGTTTGGAGACACAATCTTCATAGCCCACAACGCCATGCCATGGCCTGAGGACCCCTTTTATCTCTTACATATCATTATTCAAAGGCATCATAGCTCGTAGGCTTCATCCTCGTAGCTTGAGGGCATCATTTCATGGCTTGAAAATCCTTCATTATACGCTTCATGGCCTAGGACATCATGGTCTAAGGACGTCATCCTAACAATACAAAGACATCATTCATGGTCAAACGAGAACTTTCATCACGTTTACATTTATACACAATATATGCTTGTATTGTTTATTTGCAGGTAAATCGGCGAGCGACGGTTGTCTGAACAGAAGAGATCCCGCTCCAGTTCCCGTAGCCCTATTAGACTTTAACCATCCAACCCAACCTAAACGTGGCGTCTGTCCTTGGAAAACCTCCATTGGCATACTCTACCGACGGATCCTAAACTACATACGGCCCAATTCCTATAATACGATAGATATGTAGGCAGCTCAGAAACAAGAGAATGGTCAACTCTTTCATCCTTCCCGGGTAAAGAGGGGCTGCAATTGATATCCAATTTTTCTCATATATTTTTTATATGAAAAATACTTGTACAATAACATATATATATATATATATATATATATATATATAAACATGTCCATGTATTTTACTATTTTTCAAATTTTTTAAAAGATTTTAAACCTTTTTATTGCCTTATTTTAGTATTAAAAAAACAATAATCATTCCCAATATTATCATCTTGGTGAATAATTTACTTTATTCCCATATTTATATCAAAATATAGTCATGGTAATTTTTATGTATTTTTACAAATTTATTTTATATTTTAAAAGCAAAATTGCATATAATTTCAAATTTAGCCTACTTTAAGATTTAATAGCATTTTATAATTATGAAATTGTTTCCAGCATTTTAAAATAATTTTATTGCATTATTAACTAATCCAGCACTTTAATTTGCTTTCAAAATCATTTTTTGCCATTTTCATAAAATAAAAAGGGAAAAACTGGCTATTTAAAATCTGGCCCATTTTTATTTGAATTATAACCCAAATTGACCCCTCCTAATTTACCAATTTTTGACCCCTAAATAACCCGCCCCAATTATGATATAACTCGCCCTGACCCATTTATCCAACCTGCCCGTCCCTCTTCTTTGATCAAGGCCGTTGATCAAAATGATCAATGGCCACGATTCATCCATTCCTTTTTTAATTTTAAAAACCCCACCAACCCTAAAATCATTTCACCTAATCATCCGCCTTTGAGCCCCTTCTTCTCTAAAACTCTCTCGAACCTTCCTGGAACCCTAATCATCTCCTATTGTCTTCAACCTTGAAACCCACATGAAACCATGGCTTCTCCCGCCATGGGAGCCTTATACTCACCTCCTATTAACTCCTATGTGCTCGATACTTAAAGTTTCGAGGCTAGAATTCAAAGGTATTCATCCAGCATTTTGTCGGCTCAAAGTTTCACGGTCATCACCGGCCTTGCTTCGGCGTATTCTGGTCTTCTGAGCCTGATTCTTGCTTCTCCGGCTATACTCAGTGACCTTTTAAAGACTTTCTAAATTTTAGGATTCTTCTAAAACTCCTCGAGGTTTTCCTCCGATCTTCAAAGATTTGTTGTGTATTTATGCTCTATTTGAGTTGTCCAACGCTTTTCCTGGTTTTACTTTTAAAAAAATCACCTTCAAATACTGCCTCTTTTCGATCTAGCGTTTTTGAAATGTTCAAATGTTTCTATGATTTTTTCTTTGTCACTTATGTATGTTTTTATCTATGGTATTCGTGTAGCGTGTTCTTATATGCTTCCTTGGCTATGTTTTCCTATAGTTTGGTCTCTTTAGACCCTACTATGCTCTTGTGTCCCTCTGCTATATTTTCTATATTCTGTTCTTCTACTATATTCTTGTGTTCCTTTCTATCATGCTCTTATATGTTTATCCTACTGTGTTTTCCTATATGTTCTTTTGTTATGCTTTTCCGGTGTTCTTGTATTCTTTTACTGTATTTTTTTTAACTAAGTTCTTAAGTCTCTTTGTTTTCCTTCTATTGGACCTTGTTTGAGTTCTTCGAAAGACCTCTTTAAACATGTTTCTTCTACTGTATTCTTGAGTATTTTACTATTGTTTTCTCTGTTCTGAACTTGGGTTAAGTTCCTTCTTAAAGAATGCTCTTCTACTTTATTTGCCATTGTGTTCTTAAGTATTCATTGTTTTCTCTTCTACTGAACCTTGTTTAAGTCCCTTCTGAGAGGAATTTTCTTAAGCATGTTTCTTCTACTGTCATGTTGTTCACTCGTCAGGCTTCGAACCAGTTTCTTCACTCTATTTTCTTTAAACCTTCTACTGTGTTTGCATGTGTTTCTAATGAGTTTCTGAAATAAACACCTGAGCCTTATTCGACTACTTGCTTCCTCGTCTCTGTATTTGATTCAACGTGGAAATCCTAGAATTTGGGGGTTCTGCCGAGATTTGGTATGTGATTGAACTAGGGTTCTATTTTAGAACCCTTGACTCTCTCAGACTAACTTTTAGGTTTTTTTGAACTAAGTCTAAACTTATTTACTCACAAACAACTCTGAACTTCTAAATTTCTTCTATACTAGAATCTCTTAATTATTTGCATGACAGTTCTTTCATGTTTAAGCATGTCAGTATGGTTTATATATGAGGAACTTTTTCTTCAATGGGCTTTTCCAACTTGTGATTGATTAAGAATTCCTTTTAATAAGGTTCAATTGATTGTTACTAATTTCCTTTAAGTAAAAACCATTTTCACTTTTTCTAACTGGATTAATTCAATCCTAAAGTTAGACTTTGTGATTTACTAGTTGTTGATTGATTTCGTTTCCTTATTTGCACAAACTGTATGCTATCAGACTCTTCCTTAAATAAGTCCCTGTGTATTTGCCCTTGTTATGCTGTTTTGGGAAAATGTTTGATTATTTTCTTGGAACTCATTCATAGGCACTTTCCATTAGCTAGACTTCACTTTTGAAATAAAAAAGAGATGAAGCGTGCAATAGAAAGCAGATTAGTCATTTTCCTTAATTATTTACCCATTCGAAATCAGAATCCCTTAATTAAAGAAAGATATTGTGTGATAGATTTCCAAACTATTTTCTTACCTATTTTTTCTTGCTTTCTACATTGTAAGAGGGAAAGTCCTTTATGCACTTTTAGACCCTTCAATCCAGTACTCTACACACAATTAACACACATTAGACATCACATTCTCAATTCTACACTCTACTCTCTTTTGTGATCTTCTGACTATTTGCTTGCAATTTGGTTTTTTTACAAGACTGCTGCTTTTCTTACTTGTTTCCTGGAAACTGGTATGTTCTAGTTTAGTTTTTCTGCGTCATCCCTATGTGTTTACTTTAAAACTTCTACAATTTTGTCTACTTTGTTGTCTATGTTAAATATTTAATATGTTGTTCTCTTTGAATATGTTGTTGTTGTGAACCACCACACCCCATTCCCTTCTATATGTTTGAGTTAAAGTTCAAAGCATGGAAACATCTAAAATGTTGCTCATGTTTGGACTTGATCCTTTAATGGGTCCTACCTCACAAACAATATGGCCAACATGGCTGGTTGGGGTGTGCTAGCACCTCCAATTATAGGGTATGACCACCATCCTGTATTGGCTACCGCCATAATCTGCTCTATTGCACTCACACTCATTCCTAGCTTCTAAGTTCTGCCCCCCTTCTGTGAACCATGCTTTGGGACCTTGAGTTCCCTCTGAACTTGGAGACTTGAGGTTGGCTCTTCCACACTTCACTGTGTCTCAACTCTATAGTGAATTTGGGTGTAAGAACTGCCCGGAGCTCATGAGGCCCTTGGGAACTCTGACACACCCAAAAAATGAGAAAGGCTTTGGATATGGATCTCTTGAGTTGATCTCTTGCATACTTCAGGAAAGAAAAACTGAATTAGGCTCTCTTTGGCTTGAAATTTTTAGTTTTCTGATGTAATTTTACTTCTTAATTTTGTTGTGATAATCTTGTAATAACTATTGGGTTTTAGTAAAAAGGGGGGAAAACCATGCATGCAAAGGGGTATATATCATGTACATAGGTTTATTATACTTCTGCGGTCATGTCCTGCTTTCACTTCTACATTTTCACATAGAAATCTTATCCACAAATTCTGCATTCATTAGAAATCCTGTCTATAGGTTCTGAATTTTCCATATAGAAATCATGTTTACAAGTTCTGCACTTCTGCATTTTTTCATATAGAAACCATGACTATAGGTTCTGCATTTCATATAGACATCCTGTCAATAGGTGTTGCATCTCATACATAAATACTATGTCTATAGGTTCTGCATTTATGCCTATCACGTTGAGATCATGCCTATGGAGTTTCCTGAATTCTACATATGCATATTTTACTAGGCAAACATACTTATAGGTTTGAATAACAAATAACATTCTAGATACTATGCCTAGATGACTTATGTACTCTTATTTTGACTAAAGAAAAAAAAGTTTAGAATCAAACCCCTAGAAAGCATGCTTATTGGAATAATCAATCAAATATAAATAAGCAACTCACTTATAGGTCTAAAACCAACAGTAGCGATAACAATTGCAGAGTTTATTTTCCTGTAACGAGCAATCCTTTTCCCTTAAAATCAGTATACTTCTTTTCCGAACGATAACAATTGCAGAGTTTATTTGGCACTTAGGCAAGTCATAATATAAATTGTAATTAAATAAGATTCTATCAACTCCAGGCAGCAGGCAGGCCTGACTTGGGCTTCTCATCCGAAATATGTAATAGATCAATTCCACAACTCTTCAATTTAATCAGACCATAACCATTACATGGAGACATGCTGATTAATCATGTCTTTAAGTGAAGAGGCTGGTTTGAGCCTTTTAACTGTTATGATCTTTCCCATACTTGCTTTATATGCTTTGTTTGTTGCCCTAATTTTCTTCTTTAAACCATAAAGCCCATATCACCCCTCCATTTAAGACTAGTAGTCCCAAATGCCTCCGGGGCTTATAGGATTCGGGACGAGGAGTATCATGCAATAGGAAAACGAGACCATTCCGTATTTAATACCTTAATAGGGTGGGAAATGATAGACACGGATATGATGATCGGTGCGCTAATACCACGTGTAACCCCTCTTCTGAGGAGTGATTATCGGGCATTGCATTGATGTGGTCCATATTATTTAAAACCTATGACCCCCCTTCCCCTTACATGTTTATTTTCCAGAATTAAAAAAAAAAAAAGAAATTACTCAACTTTCTGCTTCTTTGACTTCTTTTGCTTTAATTGCTTGCAACAATTATGTGAAAACCCCTTCCCTTTACTTATTTATTTTAATAACTTCAAAACTATTTTCTTCCTAAACTTCAGCTTCTTTAACTTCATTGCTTGCAACCATTATGTGAAAATTATCATGTAACTAAAATTCTTGCTTGTTTACTTGTCATTCGTACTTAAAGTGACAAATTTTATCACTGTCGGGAACCACAATCGTGGATCTTGAGGGATGCCTAACACCTTCCCCTCGAGATCATTTCTGGCCCTTACCCAAATCTATAGTCTCTAAATCATAACCCTCTTAGTTTTCTGATGCAGTTAATCATTGGTGGCGACTCTTCAATTCAAACCCAAGTCCCAAAAAGGAAAACATTTTCTGCCCAAATGTCACAAATCTGATTTCACTCGAAAAAAGGGGGAACCGACAATAGGCTGACCAAGTCAGCGCATTTCATTCCTCTGTCAGTCTCCTATTCTTTTGAGTGACTAGCTGAGATCTATATTTGGGAGATTGTTTTCCTTCATGGTGTGCAGATATCTATCATTTCGGACAAGGGTACGTGGTTTGCCTCGCGCTTCAGGGGGCAGCTCAGTGAAAGTTGGGCACACTGGTTAAGTTGAGCATAGCATTTCATACTCAGAAGGACACTCAGTCCAAGCGAACTATTTAGAGTTTTAAGGATATGCTCCACACTTGTGTTATTGACTTTGGAGGTTCATGGGATCAGTTTTTCCCTTTAGCAGAGTTTTCCTATAACAACAGCTACCATTCGAGTATCTAGATGGCTAATTCTGAGGCTTTATATGGTAGGCATGATCGATCTCCAATCAGATAGCTTGAGCTGGGAGAGGCTCGGTTTTTAGGTACGGATCTGTTTCAGGAGACCTTGGACAAGTTAGGATCAATTAGGATAGGCTTCGTACCGTTCAATCAAGGCAAAAGAGCTTCGCAGACTGCAAGGTTCGAGATGTGTCTTATATGGTTGTGAGCGGGTATTGCTCCGAGTGTCGCCAATGAAGGGTGTTATGAGATTTGAGAAGAAGGAAAAGCTTAGACCTAGGTTCGTTGGTCCATTTGAGGTTTTTGATCGAGTGCTAGAGGTGGTTAATAGACTTGTATTGTCGCCGAGCTTGTCAGTCGTGTATCCAGTGTTTCATATGCCCATGTTTCAGAGGTATTACAGCGATCCATCTCATGTGTTAGATTTCAACACTATCCAGTTGGACAAGGATTTGTCTTACAAGTAGGAGCCGATGTCTATTCTAGGATGGCAGGTTTGTCAGTTGAGATCTAAGATTTTTCCTTCTGTTCGTGTTTAGTGGAGAGGTCAGCCTCCTGAGGCATCAACCTGGGAGTCTGAGTCTGATATAAAGAGTCGTTATCCTCATCTTTCCCCGACTCAGGTACTTCCTTCTTTTGTTCGTTCAAAGACCAACAGTTGTTTTAATGGTGGAGAATATGATGCCATCACATGTTTTTAATTAAATTATGTGCTTCTGAGGCCTTGAAAACCTCATTTATAGTTGTCTCATTTTTGCGTGCATAGTTCAGGTGCGTAGTCGGACAGCTCAAATATGAAATTCTATGAAAAATTGCTAAGTTCTGATGTTAAATTGAATAAATTTGACTTTGGTCAGAATTTTGGGCAAACAGACCTAGACCCGTGATTTGACGGTCCTAGAGGGTCCGTAGAAAAATAATGGACTTGGGTGTATGCCCAGAATCGAATTTCGAGGTCCCGAGCTAGAGACATAATTTTTTTGAAAATTTGTTTTCTGGAAATGATTAAGAAAATTTGGAAGTGAAATTTTATTTGAAATCAACGGTATCGAGCCAGTATTTTGGTTCTGGTCCGATATTGGTTATATTTTAAGTCATTTTTTTATAGTTTGATTGAAAACAGACGTCGTTAGATGTGATTCCGACACAAATTTCTAAGATTGAAGCTTGATGAAGTTTGACCAAAAATTCATGATTTTTAGGTTTGATTCATTGTTTTTATGTTATTCATGATATTTGATCACACAGATAAGTTCGTACAATATTGTTGAGTTAGTACGTGTGTTTAGTTAGGAGCCGTGAGTGCTTGGGTCTGTTTCGGATATGTTTTGGGAAGATTTGAACTTAGGAATAAATGTAGAAAATCTGCAATAGGTGCTCAGGCCTATTGTTCTTCACGATCGCGTAGTCACTCTCGTGATCGCATAATGTAAATGGGGAGAGGAGTGGGTTTGGTCATCGCGAACGTGAAGCCAAAGTCGTGAATGCGGAGTTTTGGGGGATTTGCTCATCATGAACGTGACCTGTGTGATGCAAACCTTCGCGAATGTGTGGAAGAACTCGCGATTGTGTAAGTCCATTATTGGCAGCCCTTCTTTATCACGATAGTGTTCTCGCAAACACGATGAACACTGTCGTCCAGCACATAAAACAGAATGCAAATGGGATTTTTCATAAAATTTCTCAAACTCTTTCTTCTCCAAAGTTCTAGGGAACGTTTTGAAGCATTCTTTCACCACAATCTCTTGGGGTAAGTAATCTCCTACTAGTTTCTTCCATTTACATCCACATCTAAATTTCTAGGCCTACACATGTGATTAAGGGTAGAAAATTAAGGATTTGGGTAGAGTTAGGATTTTGAATTAATTACGATTTAGACCTCGTTTTGAGGTTGAATTTTGAAAATAATTATATATTCGGGCTCGTGGATGTATGGGTTATCGGATTTTGGTTCGAACCTCTTGTATTGACCAAGCGGGCCTGGGATCGATTTTTGAGTTTTTGGGAAAAATGATGGAGAAACTATAATTAGGCATTGTGTTTGCCTTTTTTAGCCTTTATTGATGTATTAAAGTTATTTATGTATATGTACAATTGAATTGTAACCGAATTCGAAAGGAAAGGCGGTTATGGAGGATTGAATTGGCCGTGAAAGTTTGAGGTAAGTGTTTGGCCTAACCTTAGCTTGAGGGATTATGAGTTGAGTCATATTTGCTATGTGATAATGGTTGAGTATGAAGTATAGGCATGGTGATAAGTATCTATACGTTGCTGTCTAGCATGACTATGAGTCTTTATTTTGTGAATATCAAGATTTTATTGTTTTTTTCATGCCTTGGTGATGATTTCTATATGTTATTAAAAGCTGGTGAGAGAAATTGTGACCTTTGAACATCAAGGAGCATTGGCTCGAGTAAATTACAAAATGTGGAAGTATATGAGATGAGTGAACCCTTTGGAACTTTGGCTCGAGTGGTAAAACGAGTTGTTAAGAAAAAGTAAAAAAAAAAAAAAAAGAGAAAGGATTATTAAATTATTCCCTTGCCGGGATGTTTATGGCTTTGTTGATTATCTCCCTTGACGAGATGTGATGATTTATTGATATTGTTCTCTTGTTGGGATTTAACTGCTAAATTGTGTTCCCTTGCCAGAATTTCTATTATTATTTGTTTACTCCCTTGCTCCTTTTTTGTGATTATTATTTTGGTGAAGAAGAGTGTTAAAGCACAAAGGGTGATGTCGTGTATTATTTGTTATTATTGAGGAAACATTGTTAAAGTACGAAGGTTGATGCCATGCCTCACGATGCACAATTTTTGTGCCAATTCTATTGATTAAATGTGAGGAAAGAGAGTAAAAGCATGAAGGGTGATACCGTGCATATCTTTACTATATCATTGCTTGGTGAGGATGAGAGTAAAAGCACGAAGGGTGATGTCGTGCAGATTTTTTATCATATTATTGCTTGGTGAGGATGAGAGTAAAAGCACGAAGGATGATACTATGCACTTATTGATTTCTAATTCTTTATTAGTGTTTTACTATGCTGCTTTCTTCGTTATTTAATTATTTTTATTGGGCGGTGTTATCTTCCCCACAACATGCTCCGCCTCCCATATTGACTGGTTAATTCTTGTATTTCTTTTCCGATGTATATATATTTGAGCTGCACATGTTTAGTTGGTATTCTTGTCCTAGCCTCATCACTAATTTACCGAGGTTAGGCTAATCACATACCAGCACATGGGGTCGGTTGTGGTGATACTACACTTTGTGCTCTTTTGCACAGATATAGGTACCGGATAGCAACATTAGTTGGAGGGCTTCCGTCAGTCCACCTGGAGGTCCAAGGTAGACCTGCAGGCGTCTGCAGGCCCTGGCATCTACCTCTATCTCTATTTCCTATTTCATTTTTCATTTATTCAGAAACAATGTATTGTTATTTTTTTGAACCTTGTATGTAGTAATCTTAGACATTCTATGATACTAGGTTTTGAGTGGTTGAGACTAAAGTACGGCATTATTTGCTTATTTCAGATATTTAATGGTTATCTATCGCTTAAGTATCCAAAATTTTGTAATTTTCGTGTTATTGTCTTTTTATTTGCTAAAAGAAGTAAGTTGATAATGAGTAATGTGGTTAAGGTTTTGCTTGCCTAACACTCACTAGTAGGCGCCATCACGATCCCGAAGGTGGAAAATCAAGATTGTGTCAGTTACGTACGTGCTTCTCACATAAATATTTAATCAACTATTTATATGATTTTTTTTAATATAGCAATTAAAGTGAAACAATGACGTGACAGAGCAAAAATGGTTTAAATACTTGAAGTCAAAATGCAACTATAGGTAATTTAGCTAAGTTAATTAGACAGTATATCTATTTATATCATAGAAATATATAGTGAGATGTATCTTATCTAATACTTTCTTTATAGATGATTTTTGGGGTGTATTTTTTCCTTAGATGGTTTTTGTTTTTTAATAGTTGGAAAATGGAGCTGAATTTCTCTTTGGTTCTTCTAGAAACCGCCATTCTTCTTTTGACATTTTTTAGGAACTCAATTTTTTCTTTTTTATAAATTAATAAGAAAATTTAGCTGTACAAATAATAGAAAGAGATCAAGTTAACTGAAAACATATGGCTTAATTATAAAAAAAAAAAAAAAGATTTGGTAGAATAAGGGAGTGTGTTAGAGCTCATATGACAGAATGACATATTTTATCCAATATATTTCGAGTGAGTTTTACTTCTATTTAATAAACAAAAATTAAGCAATGGAAAAACTAATTATTACAAACCTAGCGATCCTTATGTTAATATGTGAATAATTAACATAAAACAAAATCCTGTGTAACATATAGTTTGAAGTTGTACGCCAACTTTGACGATTCGGCCAGTCATCACATGAGATACACCTTTATTTTTCGTATTTCTACTTCTTTATCCTTCTTTATATGTGTTTTTTGGTATCAGGTTTGTTGGATCGAATCAGGAATGACTTTGGTAAGGTTTGAGACACTTAGTCTCTTTTAAGGAAGTTTAAGTTGGAGAAGTTAACCGGATATTGAGTTTTATGTTAGAGGACTCGGATGTGAGTTTCGATAGTTTGGTTAGCTTTGGGAGGTGATTTGTGAGTTAGGAGCGTGATCGGAATGGGTTTTATAGGTCCGAAATAGATTTAGGCTTGAATTGGCGAAGTTGATATTTTCGCGATTTCTGGTTGATATATTGAGATTTTGATGTAGGGCTCAGAATGGAATTCCGATAGTTACAAGAGCTTTGCTATGTCATTTGCGATGTGTGTGCAAAATTTTAGGTCATTTGGACGTGGTTTGACTAGGTTTTTTTATCAAAAGAAAAATTCGGGAGTTCTTTAGAAACTTAGGCTTGAATTTGATGTGTTTAGGTTGATTTGAGGTTGTTTGAAGTGTTTTGATGATTGGAACAAGTTTGACCAAGGTATTAGGATATGTTGGTGCCTTTAGTTAAGGTCTCGAGGGCCTCACGTGACTTTCGAATGGTCAATCGATTCATTTGGGAGTTTAGGAAGTTGAAGATTTTCAATTCCAGCAGTTGCAGACATTTTGTTCCTCACATTCGTGAGTGGAAAATCCCGTTCGTGAAGGGCAAGGAAGGGAGGCATCAGTTATCGTCTTCGTGTTCATGAAGGGGAGTCACACACTCATGAAGGGCCGGGTTTTGTAAGCTTCTCATTCGCGAGGGTCTAGGCTGCATTTGCGAAGGCTTGTGAAGAGATGCATCGCGTTTGCAAGAAGGACTTCGCAATCGCATAGAGGAATTGGGTCAATGTGCTATAAGGTGAAATGTTCATCGCGTTCGCGGAAGGTTGAGCGCGTTCGTAAAGATTGGTCTGAGCAAGCATCGTGTTCGCGACTGTCATGACGCGTTCGTGTAGAGCAGAAGTTGGTCAATGTAAGTTTGTGCTTCACGAATGCGAGGGGTTGATCGTACCCGTTAAGAAGGAAAGTCAGCCTGGGCAGAATGTTTTTAACTTGTTTTATAAGCGATTTTGGGGCTCATTTCCTCCATAGTTTGTCATTTTAGAGCATTTTGAAGCAGATTGAAGACGGATTCAAGAGGAAACTTTTGGAGGTAAGAACTTTGGACTTAAAAAACTCGATTCTATTGTGAATTCCACCTAGAAAATCATGAAAACTAAGCCTAAAATAAAAAAAATAGGGCTTGAGAAATCGGACTTTTGATTTGGGATTTGAAGGACCTTTTAGGGTCGGATTTGACAACTTTGATATGTATGAACGCGTGGGAAGATAAGAAATCTATTGGTGTAAGAATTTTTGAATTTCGAGACGTGGCATCGGGGGCCGTGTTTTGGTAATTTCGGGATTTGAGCCCTTTATTAATTTTTTTGCTTGGTCTTTGTTCCCATAGCATATTTTGATGCCTTCATTATGATTTTTGATAGATTCGACGCACGTATAGGCTGGTTCGAGGAGCAAAGATGTCGTGAGCTAGAGAATTTGTCGGTTCGAGGTGAGTAATAAAGGTAAATGATGTTCTGAGGGTTTAAAATCCTGAATGCACGTTGTAGTGCTAAATTGAGTTGAGGCACACGCTTGACGAGCGTGGGATCGTGCACTATTAGTGATTGTGACTTGGTCCGTTCTATTTTGATAATTTTGTCGCGTATTTAATTGAAAACTATTTTCTATCATCATTGCTTGGGTTGAATGCTATATGTGGGCCTAGTGCCGACTATTTGAACCGTTAGCGGCTTTTCATTAATATTTCCTCATTGTCTTACTACAGAGCCATTTTTACTCAATTTTGAGATTTAAATAATATTTTAAATGATGTTTGGACTGAGAAACATTGTTTTACTATCACCCGATGTGTTTGTGATAATTTTTGACTGAGTGAGGCCAAGGACTTATATTGTGAGAAAACATTGATACTGATTTGAGGCCGAGGGCCTGAGATATGTACGTCACGAGGTGTCTTGATTGATATGAGGCCAAGGGCTAAGATTTGATGCCACGAGATGTCTTGTTATTGCGCTTGGGCCATAAGGACCCTTCCAGGACTAGGCACACCCCCAATGAGCACAGGTACCTTTGTGATGTAAAATTGAGCCCGAGGGGATGGTACTGATATGAGTTGTTGTCGAGGGGTAGATTGTTTTGATATTGTGCTCGAGGGGCAAATGCATATTCATTTACTTTATCTTAATTATCTATCAATTACCTATTCACTAGTTGAAAAGAGGATTTTACTGGTTTTCTTGATTTTAAGCGATTTTACTGCTTCATTGTAAAATGTCTTGCGCTTTACTTTTTTTTTTATTTTAGCCGTTATTTACCTTTGTTACTCACTGAGTTGGATTACTCACATTACTCATGACACCTTGTATGTAGATTCAGGCGTAGTTGGTTTCGCTCTCGAGTGTTGATTCCTCCAGCTTCAGGCGGGCTTTTCAGAGATTACGAGGTAGTTGTTGACGTTCGCAGCCCTATATCTCTACTCCTCTATTGTTCCAGTTCCTTTTCAGACATTTGTATTTCTATATGTTTCTTAGCAGGATTGTATTATGACTTATAGATGCTCATGACTAGTGACACCCCGGTTAGGGTTGTGTATGGGTATTCTTCCGCTAATTTATGTTATTATCAGTTATTTTAGACTTATTTTTATCATGTTTAGCATGATCTTATACGCTTATCTACTAATAATTGGAAATGAAAAGTGTCGGTTGGCCTTGCCTTCACGAGAGGCGCCATCACAATCGGTTCGGGGTTTAGGTCGTGACACCAACTTTTAAAAAGATAATAAAAAACTAATAATAATTTTGGGAAGTTTGACAATTTTTATTACTTTAATTAATTGCTATACTATATTAATAATACATAATCAAGGATCACATTCCAAGTGAAAAAAAAAATCATATTCAGTCTCCTCATCTAGTATAAATCCTATTAACTGTGGTATCTCCTCTTTATCAAAAGAAAATTTATGAGTATTTTATCTTCTCATCTAGTGAAAAAAAAGTATTTGCCTGCAATTTTTTAGATGGATTGAACATCCTATATATTGTGAGTTAGTTTAAATATTGCATTTATATCCAACATTAATGTGTTTTATTAAAGATAAATTTTATCTTCTGACCTTTCAAGTAATAGGGGCGGGAGGACATGACCCTCGATAAGAAAGTCTGGAGGTCTAGCATCAGGGTCGTAGGATAGGGGCTCCTAGAGTTTTTCGTACTCCTCACCCGGGGTCGGGTGAGGCTTGGCAGGGCAATCCATAGATGATTTGTGTTTTGGATTGTGTCTCACTTATGGTAGTTATTTATGGTAGTTACTGTATGATATTATTGCATGATATTTATTTATGGTTCTTATGTTTAGATAATTATTAACGTTATTTTTGCTGGAGTTACTAATGCTCTTTTGTTTTTGTTTTTGTTTTTGTTTTTACTTTCTTTCACTGAACCGAGGGTCGATTGGAAACAGTCTCTCTGCCCTTTCGGGTAGGGGTAAGGCTAGTCTACATATTACCCTCCCCATACCCCACTTTGTGGGACTATACTGGGTAGTTGTAGTTGTACCTTTCAAGTAATACGATTGCATCCTTTGTTGCAAACTCACAAACATAACGACATAATTAACCACATGAAGAAATAAAGGAGTGAAATAGAGTTTACTCACGTAAAACATTTGTGAATACTCAACATTAACCATATGTTTGGAGAATAGAACCTCCGACACTTCTTTGCATCAATCCGTCATATATAAATATTTGTCCTGCATATTGAATTCTCTTGATGAAATTTTCTCCACAAAATTTGTTAGTGATATTCTCCAATTTATTATGACAATATTCATGCGCTCTAAAGAACCAAGCCTAAAAATAAAGTGAAAGTACCAAAACTATTTTCTAATTACAGAATAACTAATAATAGTTCCTAAAAAGGTTGTTCCGCTAAGTGCTAATTACAATAAATAATACTTGAAAATAGTGCAATGCAAGAAACTAAGAGAATGTTGATTATAGTTGATTGTAAGGATCTAGTGTTCCATTATGAAAACAAGTAGTTCCACAAGTACAATGATTTGTCGTCTTTAGTTTATGAAATATCATAAGAATAATTATTTGTAATCTACAAAAGGGAAGAAAGTTAAAACTGTAACAAAACTTAGCTCAAAGTAATAAACAAAAAGATAGACAACAAAGTAGAGAGAAATAGAGAAGAGAATATATTTCTTCTATGTATCCAAGTGTATTACAAAATGATTTCTCATCCTCTATTTATAGTACTACATAGAGGTATACTAAAGGAATTCCATAAATATGTCATTAAGCTTTTGAGATCATGGAGGAAGATCATGGGGGAGATCATGGAGGTGTGGGAGTTACAACCATAAGTATTGGAGTAGTGGGAGTTATGGAGATAATGGATAAAAGTAGTGGCTGTTATAGGAGTTATGGACATCCACCATAATCTAATATTTCATAACACTCCCCCTTGGATGTCCGAAGATAATGTGCCTCGTTAAAACATTAACTTAAATAAAACCTAGGGAAAAAAATTCTAGAAAAGGAAAAAGAGTACACATATCTAACAAAATGCATTTTTGTTGCCTCGTTAAAAACCTTGTAAGGGAAAAAGAGTGCAACGCGCATTAACTCCCCCTGAAAAGAGCATCAATTCACATCCTTGAGCCTTCGCATTCCAATCTTGTGTACCAGCTTCTTAAAGGTTGACGTTGGTAGAGATTTTGTGAACAAATCAGCCATATTATCACTTGAACGAATCTGTTGCACATTGATATCACCATTCTTTTGAAGATCATGTGTGAAAAATAACTTTGGTGAAATATGCTTTGTTCTATCTCCTTTTATGAATCCTCCCTTCAATTGGGCTATGCATGCTGCATTGTCTTCATACAAAATCGTGGGTAGTTTGTCACATTTCAAACCACATTTGTCTCGAATATGATGTATTATAGACCTCAACCACACACACTCTCGACTTGCTTCATGAATAGCGATTATCTCAGCATGATTAGATGAAGTTGCCACAATTGATTGCTTAGTCGATCGCCAAGATATGGCAGTGCCTCCACAGATAAACACATAACCTGTTTGAGATCGAGCCTTGTGTGGGTTAGATAAATATCCAACATCAGCATAACCAACAAGATCAGGACTGCAATTATTGCTATAAAATAAGCCCATATCGGTAGTCCTTTTTAGATACCACAATATATGTTTGATTCCATTCCAATATCTCCTTGTGGGAGCAGAGCTATATCTTGCTAAGACATTAACTGAAAAAGTTATGTCAGGCCTTGTAGTATTTGCAAGCTACATTAGTGCGCCAATTGCACTAAGATATGGTACTTCAAGACCAAGTAGCTCTTCATTCTTTTCTTGCGGTCGGAATGGATCCTTATTCACATCAAGTGATCGAACAACCATCGGAGTACTTAAAGAATATGCTCCATCCATGTAAAATTGTTTCAATACCTTTTCTATTTAGGCAGATTGATGCACAAAAATTTCGTTTGCCAAATATTCAATTTGCAAACGAAAACATAATTTTGTCTTTCCGAGATCTTTCATCTCGAATTCCTTCTTTAAATAATCAATTGCCTTTTGCAGTTCTATGGGAGTTCCAATAAGGTTTATGTCATCGACATATACGGCAAGTACAACAAATTCCGATGTTGTTTTCGTTATATAAACACATGGGCAAATGGCATCATTTATATAGCCTTCCTTTAATAAATACTCACTAAGACGATTATACCGCATTCGTCCTAATTGCTTTAGACCATACAAAGATCTTTGCAATTTGATTGAAAACATTTCCCGGGACATTGAATTATGAGTGTTTGGCATTTTGAATCCATCGGGAATTTTCATGTATATCTCATTATCAAGTGAGCCATAAATATAGGCAGTAACCACATCCATGAAATGCATGTCAAGCTTTTCAAGGACAGCAAAACTAATGAGATAACGGAAAGTTATAGCATCCATTACGGGTGAATATGTCTCTTCATAATCGACACCAGGCCTTTGAGAAAATCCTTGTACAACAAGGCGTGCCTTATATCTTTGTACCTTGTTTTTCTCATTTCTCTTGCGTACAAAGACCCATCTATAGCCAACAGGCTTAACACCATTAGGTGTTTCAACTATAGGCCCAAAAACTTCACGTTTTTCAAGTGAATTCAATTCTAATTGGATTGCTTCTTGCCATTTTGGCCAATCAAGTCTTTGTCGACATTCTCCAACAGATTGAGGTTCAAGATCCTCACTTTATTGCATAATGCTAAATGCAACATTATATGCAAAGACATAATTCACCACTATATCCACTCGATTAAAATTTGTCTCAATATCGATTGGATTTATTGATAGTTCCTTATTTTCCTGAGTCTCGGGCTCGATGGATTCTTCATGAATCTCAGAATTTATTAAATCGTGAATTTCCTCATGAGATTCTTTCGTAGTGTTATTTTGATCATTTGCTTTCTTTTTTCTAGGATTTCGATCTTTGGAACCTAATGGCCTGCCACGTTTTAGGCGTGCTTTCGACTCATTAGATATGACACTAGAAGATTGTCCAATAGGGACATAAATACGGATTGGAACATTCTCTGCGGGGATGTGAGATTTTGTTATCCTTTTTAGGTCCGTGAATGCGTCAGGCATTTGATTTGCTATTCTTTGCAAATGGATAATATTTTGCACCTCTTTTTCACAAATAGAGGTATGTGGATCAAGATGAGATAATGATGGATTTTTCCACAAAATTTCCCGTTTGGTTTCACCAACTTCTCCCCTAATTTTGGGAAAAGTGTCTCATCGAATCGACAGTCTGCAAATCGTGCAGTGAACAAGTCCCCTGTCAATGTTTCAAGGTAGCGAATATTGGAGGGCGATTCAAACCCAACATATATTCCTAACCTTCTTTGCGGACCCATTTTGGTGCGATATGGCGGTGCTACAGGCACATATACTGCGCATCCAAAAATTCTTAAATGGGATATATTAGGTTCATGACCCAAAACTAATTGCAACGGGGAATATTTGTGATAATTCGTCGGTCTGAGACGAACTAGCATTGCTGCATGCAAAATGGCGTGACCCCAAACCGAAGTGGGCAGCCTCGTTTTCATGAGTAATGGTCTTGCAATCAACTGCAGACGTTTAATTAAAGATTCTGCAAGACCATTTTGAGTGTGAACATGAGCTACAGGATGTTCCACTTTTATCCCAATTGATAAGCAATAATCATTAAATGCTTGGGATGAAAACTCAGCAGCATTATCTAGTCTAATAGACTTAATTGGATTATCAGGAAATTGTGCTCGTAATCGAATTATTTGTGCCATTAATTTTGCAAACGCAAGGTTGCGTGATGACAATAGGCGCACATGAGACCATCTAGAGGATGCGTCTATGAAGACCATAAAATATCTAAAGGACCCACTAGGTGGGTGAATAGGTCCACAAATATCTCCTTGTATACGTTCCAAAAACGTAGGTGACTCAGTTCCAACCTTTGTTGGTGATGGTCTAATAATTAACTTGCCTTGATAACAAGAAGTGCAAGAAAATTCATTATTTAAAAGAATCTTTAAATTCTTTAATGGATGCCCATATGAGTTTTCTATAATCCGTCTCATCATAATTGATCCAGGATGTCCCAATCGATCATGCCAAAGTACAAAAGTATTGGAATCAGTAACCTTTTGGTTTACTGTGGAGTGTGCCTCAATTGCACTAATGTTTGTCCAATACAGGCCACAAGATAAAGATGGGAACTTCTCAATAACCCTCTTTTGGCCAGAGACATTCTTTGTAATGATGAGGTATTCAAGATTATTCTCATCTATTGTCTCAATATGATATCCATTTTGACGGATATCTTTAAAACTCAACAAGTTCCTCTTGGACATGGAAGAGAACATTGCATTCTCTATGATAAATATTGTTCCTTTAGGCAGAGTTATAGTTGCTCTTCCGGAGCCTTCAATCAATTTACTACTACCAGAAATTGTAGTAACATCTGCCTTACACATACTTAAATGAGAGAAATATTTCTTCTCTTTGAATATCGTATGTGTGGTACATGAATCAATTAAACAAATATTTTTACAATTGGGCGTTGATCCAAGTTTGCTTTGTGAGATATCCATATTTGCTTCCCATGGTTTGACATACAAAAGAAATATACGAAAAATATTAGTATTTTTTTATAGATATGACAATAAACAAATTTAAGTCTATGATTCAACATAATAGTTTCCGTGCGGTCATTATGAAAAAAAATATCTTTTATCATAGTTATTCTCCTTTTAATAATCTTGTATCCGTTGTTTAATAATTAAACAATATTTTCAAAATCTGCTGAGGTTAGTCGATTAACTAAATCGGATAGTCGACTAACATGCCTTGCGGAAAAGGTCCAGTTTAATAGAATATATTGGTTAATCGATTATCTGTTATGTTAATCGATTAACTTACTGAAAAATCATTATATATAAAGCATAAGATGAATGTGTAATCTAAAGTTATATATTTTAAAACCATAATACAGATTATTTGTCAAGTTGATAAAACTCTTAAGGTACATATCGATATTTGATCATTCTAGCTTAAAGCAGAAAATATAAAATTTGAACCATATCACAATAATAGATAACATATGTAAACTATCATAATTGTTTATTCATTAACTACTACGAATAAGTAAAAAAATAAAAATATCAAACTGCTCAATCTTCTTTAACCATGGATCCATCACCGATCAAGTGATCTATTTTCCCCTCAGGGTGCTCAAAGAAGTCTGCCACATCCAAGTGGGTGATGTCAAAATTATTGTCAGAGACGAAATTGGTTTCAGGGCCTTTACTCTTTAGAGATGCTTGATAAAGCTCAACCAAATGTCTTGGTACACTGCAAATTTTTGCCCAGTGCCCTTTTCCACCGCAACGATAACATATAGTTTCTGAACTATTTGCTTTTGGATTCTCATAATTCTATTTCCGCTTTTGGTGGTTATATCTCTTTGGGGGGTGACTAACACCAGGAAAATTTCTTCCTTGTCCACGTCCACGGCCATGACCCCGACCATGACCACGACCATGATTAAAGCCATAGCCTTTTCCACGCTTAGCATAATGGGAATACACCTTATCTACTTCAGGCAATGGTGTAGACCCAGTGGGTCGATTTTCGTGATTTCTCATGAGCATGTCATTGTTTCGCTCAGCCACAAGGAGAAGAGAAATCAGCTCAGAGTACTTTTTGAAACCTTTCTCTCTGTACTGTTGTTGCAGAACCATATTGGAGGCATGAAACGTTGTAAACGTTTTTTCAAGCATATCATAATCAGTTATAGTATCTCCACACAGCTTCAATTTAGAAGTAATTCTAAACATTGCAGAATTATATTCAGAAACAGACTTAAAGTCTTGGAGCCTCGGATGAGCCCAATCATATCGTGCTTGTGGCAGAGTGACCAACTTTAAGTTGTCAAATCTCTCCTTTAAGCCATTCCACAAGATAAGTGGATCTTTGACTGTGAGATATTCAATTTTCAAACCTTCATCAAGGTGATGGCGCAAGAAAATCAAGGCCTTAGCACAGTCTTGGGTGGATGCATTATTTCTGTCTTTAATGGCGTCTCCAAGACCCATTGCATCCAAATGGATTTCAGCTTCCAACACCCATGTCATGTAGTTCTTGCCCGAAATTTCAAGGGCAACAAACTTTCTTTTCATAATGTCAGACATAATTAAAACAAAATTAGGAGGAGAAAAAAATACCTTAATTTTCTCAAAGAGATTCTTGAGATAGTAGAGCTTCGTGCTGATAACGTGTTACAAAACTTAGCTCAAAGTAATAAACAAAAAGATAGACAACAAAGTAGAGAGAAATAGAGAAGAGAATATATTTCTTCTATGTATCCAAGTGTATTACAAAATGATTTCTCATCCTCTATTTATAGTACTACATAGAGGTATACTAAAAGAATTCCATAAATATGTCATTAAGCTTTTGAGATCATGGAAGAAGATCATGGGGGAGATCATGGAGGTGTGGGAGTTACAACCATAAGTATTGGAGTAGTGGGAGTTATGGAGATAATGGATAAAAGTAGTGGGTGTTATAGGAGTTATGGACATCCACCATAATCTAATATTTCATAACAAAAACATATTTGTAGTATAATATAAGTAGGTTACGAAGAAGAATTAAGCGGTGAGGTGATTTGACCCAAAAGCGATTTTGTAGGTTTTGTGTATATGTAGTTTAAATGAAAAAGAAATCATGCCTTAGGTGTTTTATAATTATATTCTTAAATTATATGATTATTAAAGGTTATTAAAGTCGATTAATGTTTCAGAAATATTTTACCGTTCAATAACTAGTATAAATTATTTGTACTTTTATAATAATATAAATAGATGTAGATAGACAAATATAAATATATATAGATATAGATATAAATATATATATAGATGAAAGGCACACCTCAATATGTTCCAAAGGTACAGGGTAACTGTTACCATAGCATAGTCCTACGAAGAAAAGAACAGCGATTCAGTAACTAAAGACCTTCAGAATTTGATTATTTCTTATGGCTCCAAATCATTTATCTGTTGGACTCGGCGATTTCACTTCACTCGCTGTTCCTCAAAGTTAAGCTTAGATCCCCTCCTATAGTAGTTGAATTATATAGGGTCGAAATAACCTTGTTCCGAGCGAATAGTAAAACCTACACATGCAGCGTACAGACCAGCGCGAGCCGCTAGCCTTAGCGCCGAATCCAATAAACTTCCCACCTCCAATTCCTTCCTTGAAGCGTTACATTTTTGTTTGTCTTCTTTAATTCCTTGCTAGATGTAATTCCTTTGTTTTCTTTGTCTTTCATTTGGAGGGGACAAAGACCAAAGGGCGTCCCCTTGTCTTCTTCTTTTAGATTTTTTTTCTTCCGTGTTTTATTTAATTTTGTTCTTATACTTTATTTTTATACTGCTTCATTTTTACACAGTTAAAATATAATGTTCAACACAAAATAATATAACTAATATTCAAAAGAAGATTAAAAGTACTAGAATATGAGACAACAATGGGTAAATATATGTATTTTAGGACGAACATCAATAACTTAGTATTAATTTCTAATATATATATATATATATATATATATATATATATATTAGAAATTCAAAACAAACAGAGTAAAGAGTAAAGATTGACCTTTGAGTCGCGAAAACAAAACTTGGAGAAATTTTTATATTGAATCGATGAAAGACCACACAAGCGAGAGCTAGCCCACCAGCAGCGTGCTAACATAAGATTCATAGAGCCCCAATAAACAGAGCAGGATTCCAAGAGGTCACTGGACTGCTGTCTGCTGGTCAAGTCTATTTACTAGAAACAAGAACAAAACCACATATCAAAGAATCCCATCGACACAGACGAAAAGGTGTATCAAAAATCAAAGGATCCTGCTGACCATGCAAACAAGACATAAGTTTCGGTCATATTTAGTCATATATCTATTTCGTAATAAAGTGAGTACTCCAACCCAGTAAATAATAATAATAAATGCAGACTGAGCAATAAGAAATCACGTAAGGGCACATCGACAAGTTATAAAGAAGCAGTAAAAACAATAAAATAGTAAAAATATGTAAAGTCACTTCAGCTCAGTTTAAGCTTCTTTAAAAATACATTTTTAACAGTTAAGCAAGTAAGTGACATGCAACTAGTAAAGATAAAACACATAGGGAACCGTCCCTCGGGCACAATACCAACAGAACCAGCCTTTCGAGCAACACAAAGAAAAATATCAGCCCATCGGGCTATATCTCATATCACAATAGATACCGCGCTCACTGGGGGTGTACAGACCCCTAGAAGGGCCCTTTACGGCACAAACGCAATATCAAGTCATCCTGTGGCATAATTAACAGGCCTTCAGCCTCATATCTTCAAGCCACCTCGAGGCGTACCATCTCAGGCCCTCGTCCTCAAAATCATAATATGTGTATCATTTTTGCGGCGTGTAGCCCGACTCCAAAGTATCCTCTCAACAGAGGACCTCGGCCTTACTCAGTCAGAATCTCATAAGCCACTCGGGCAACAGTAAAACATGATGCTCAGTCCTAAATATCATATAATGAGTTAAAATAGACTAAACATGACTGAGTTATGAAAACAGTAGAATATAGCATGACAGAGTACAAGTATAAAGTCAAATGAGTGAGGAAATATCTGTAAAAATCCCCTAAGGGTCCAAATAGTTGGCACGAGGCCCAAATATTACATTTAGTCCAAAACATGATGATAGCAAATAGTTTTCAGTCAAATATGCGATAAAACAATAATTCAGAATGGACTAAGTCACACTCCCCAACGGTGTACGACCCCACGCTCGTCATCCAGCATGTGTGTCACCTCAATATAGAACAACGATGTGAAATCCGTAGTTTCATACCCTCAGGACAGCATTTACAATCATTACTCACCTCAATGCGCTCAAAACTCTAGACCCTAATGTCGTTACCCCTCGAATCAGTCTCAACTCGCATCGAATCTATCCAAAATTAGAATCACGACGTCAAAATATGCTAAGGGAACGAAGACCATGCGAAAATAATCAATTTACAATATAAATACTGAAATTATCAAAACTCGACCCCGGACCCACATCTCGAAATTCAATAAAATTTAGATAATTTGATTTCTTATCTCCCCCCGAGTTCATACAAATCAAACATTCTAAAATCCGGCCACAAATGGTCCTTCAAATGCTTAATCAAAGTCCTAAGTTCCTAAACCCTAGTTTTTCACAATTTTCAAACCTTAATTTCCATAAATAAGCTCTAATCCGCAAAATTATATCATAGCAACGATTTTTCATGATACAAAACCATACCTCAATGAAGTCTCCTTGAATTCTCTCTTCAAAATTGCCCAAAATTCCAGAATTCGCGTATAAAAATGGTAAAACCCTATGAAAATCACGAAGGAAAAAATTATATATATTCTAACCAGTCTTTTCGCACCAGCGGTCCATCCACCGCATTTGCAGCACCGCTTTTGCAGTCCGAGACGCCACATCTACGGCTCTCTCTGAACCCGATCCAACCAACCCGATCACACATAAAACTGATAAACAAAGCAATAAGAAGCAGAAACGGGGGAAACGGGAAGGTAACTCATAAGACGACTGGCCGGGTCGTCACATCCTCCCCCTCTTAAAAAGTCATTATTCCTCGAACAAGTCAAGACACATACATGAAGCCTCAAATAGGTGAGGATATATACTCTCATCTCCAGCTCGGTATCCCAGGTAGCCTCCTTCACGGGCCGACCTCTCCACTGCACTTTCACTGGAGCTATATTCTTTGATCTCAACTTTTGAACCTGACACTCCAAAATAGCTGTTGACTCCGCATCATAGGTCAAATCACCATCTAACAGAGCTGCACTGAAATCCAAACATGAGACAAATCCCCAATATTCTTCCGGATCATTGAAACATGAAATATCGGATGCACACTCGACAAGCTAGGTGGCAAAGCAACCTTATAAGCCACCTCCCCAATCATCCAAAGTACCTCAAAAGGCCCAATGAACCAGGGACTCAAGTTACTCTTCTTCCCAAATCTCATAATACCCTTCATGGGTGAAACTTTCAACAAAACCTTCTCACCAATCATGTAGGACACATCTCGAACCTTTCTATCAGCATAATTATTTTGTCTCGATTGCGCTGTAGGAAGCCTCTCCTGAATCACCTTCACCTTGTCTAATGCGTCCTACACAAAATCTATCCCCAATTGCCTAGCCTCACTAGGCTCGAACCAATCAACTGGAGATCTATATCGCCTCCCATACAAAGCCTCATAGGGATCCACGTGAAGACTCGACTGGTAGCTGTTGTTATAAGGAGATTCTGCAAGCGGTAGAAACTGATCCTACAAACCTCTGAAATCAATGACACAAGCACGCAACCTATCCTCCAACGTCTGAATAGTGCGCTCAGACTGCCCGTCTATCTGAGGGTGAAAGGTTGTGCTCAACTAAACCTGAGTGCCCAACTCTCAATGCACATACCTCCAAAACTATGAAGTAAACTGAGTGCCCCTATCTGAAATGATAGAAACTGGGACACCAAGCAAAAATACAATTTCCCGAATATAGATCTCTGCTAACCGCATTGAAGAATAAGTAGTACATACAGGAATAATGTGCGCTAACTTGGTCAGCCGATCCACAATCACCCAAATAGCATAGAACTTCTTCAAAATCTGTGGGAGTCCAACTATTAAGTCTATGGTGATCCTCTCCCACTTCCACTCTGGAATATATATGTGCTGAAGCAAGCCACCCGATCTCTGATGCTCGTATTTCACCTGTATACAATTAAGACACCGAGATACAAATCCCACAGTGTCTTTTTTCATTCTCCTCCATCAATAATGTTGTCTCAAATCCTGGTACATATTCGCAGCACCCGTATGAATGGAATACCACGAGTTGCGGCCTACTCAAGAATCAACTCCCAAAGCCCATCTACATAGGGCACACATATCGGGCCCTGCATCATCAACACCCCATCATCACCAATAGTCACATTTCTAGCATCATTGTGCTGAACTTTGTCCATAAGGACAAGAAAATGACGATCATCATACTAGTGCTCTCTGATGGGATCATATAAAGAAGACCGCAAAATCACACAAGTCAATACCCGATTGGGCTCTGAAATATCAAACCTCACAAACCAATTGGCCAAGGCATGAAGATCAACTGCAAGAGGTATCTCCCCAATTGAAATATATGCTAAACTCCCATACTCACTGCCTTTAGCTGAAATCATCGACCACAATATTGGCCTTCCTCGGATGGGATAAAAATAGTAATATCATAATCTTTTATCAACTCCAACCTTCTTTGCTGCCTCAAATTAAGATCCTTCTGTTTGAATAAGTGATGGAGGCTACAATGATCAGTAAACGCCTCACAAGACACATTACACAAATAATGCCTCCAAATCTTCAACACGTGAATAATGGCAGCCAACTCCAAATAATGAATAGGGTAGTTCTTCATAGGGGGGAGGGGGCTTCAACTGATAAGAAGAATAAGCAATAACTCTACCCTCCTGCATCAACAGACACCCAATACCATTTCTCGAAGAATCACAACCCACAGTATAAGAACCTAAAGCTGATGGCAATACCAATACTGGGGTTGTGGTCAAGGAGGACTTGAGCTTCTGAAAGCTTTTCTCACACTCATTTGACCATACAAATGAAGCACCCTTCTAAGTCAACTTGGTCAAGGGCAATATGATAGATGAAGATCCCTGAACAAACCGATGATAGTAACCCACCAAACCAAGAAAACTATGAATCTCTATGGCTGAGGACGTTCTGATCTAACTCTCAACCGCAACTATCTTCTTCGGATCAACCTGAATACCCTCACTGGACACCACATGCCCAAAGAATGCCACTGAACCGAGCCAAAACTTACACGTAGATAGCTTTGCATAAAGCTTCTCCTTCCTCAATCTCTGCAACACAACTCTTAAATGCTCTGCATGCTCCTCTTCACTACGCGAGCATACCAGAATATCATCAATGAAGACTATGACAAATGAGTCGAGATACGACCGACTTGTTGTTCATCAAATGCATGAATGCTGCTCGGGCATTGGTCAGCCCAAGACATAACCAAGAACTCATGATGACCATATCTGGTCTTGAAAGCTTTCTTAAGAATATCCAAGTCCCTAATCTTTGGATGGTGATAACTTGAATGGAGGTCAATCTTGGAGAACGTTCTCGCTCCCAGAAGCTGGTCAAACAAATCATCGATACAAGGCAAAGGAAACTTCTTCTTAATTGTTACTTTGTTCAACTACCTGTAATCACTGCATATCCTCATAATGCCATCCTTCTTCTTCAAAACTATAATTGGTGCACCCCTAGGTGACCCACTAGGTCGAATGAACCCCTTATCAAGGAGCTCCTAAAGCTGCTCCCTTAACTCCTTAAACTCTGCTAGTGCCATATGATATAGTGGAATAGAAATGGGCTGAGTGTCCAACACGAGATCAATACCAAAATCAACATCCATGTACGGCGGCATGCCCAGCGGGTCTGCAGCAAACACATTAGGGAAATCCCTAAAAACTAGAATAGAATCAATAGTGGGAGTCTCTGCACCGACATCCCTCGCTAAGGCTAGATATGAAAGATAACCCTTCCCAACTATGTGTTGGGCCTTCAAGAATGAAATTACCCTATTAGGAACATAATTAGTCGAACCTCTCCACTTAATCTGTGGCACACTCGATATAGCCAATGTCATTCTCTTAGCATGACAGTCCGAAATAGCATGACACGGAGATAAACAATTCATGCAAAAAAATAACATCAAACTCTACCATACATAACAAAAATAGATCCTCCCGCGTCTATAAACCCCTAATAGTCATCACACATGACCGATACATACGGTATACAACAATAGTATCACCCACTAGAGTAGATACATGAACAGATGAAACAAGAGATTCACGGGGCATGTCCAAATAATGAGCAAAGTACCATGACAAATAAGAACAAGTTGAACCAGGATCAAATGATACGGAGGCATCTCTACTGTAGACTGAAGCAATACTTATAAAAATAACATCGGAAGCAATAGCATCGAGTCTAGTTGGTAGTGCATAAAAAAAGGCTTCACCGCCACCAGAGCGACCTCCCTCTCTAGGGAGACCCTTAGGTGACTGACCTCCACCCCAATCTGGCTGGATGGAAGGTGAGGAAGCAACTGGTGCTAAAGCCGACGATTAACCCCTCTACTTAGATGAACCCCTATGATGATGAGGACATTGCCTCTATATATGGCCCATCTCTCCACACTCATAGTAACTCCCGGCTGCTGGAGACGGGAACTGAAGGGAAACCGTAGCACCAGAATGACTAGTAGATGCACCTGGCATAAAAGAGCCCTAAACCGATAGAGCACGGGACAAACTCTAAGATGGAAGGGGACTAAGTGATGAGTGGCCCTTATGAGAACTGTGAGAACCATGACCCGATGATGCCCCATGATAACCCCAGCGAGCTGGCCAAGCCTACCTAAATGGATGGCATCTGTCGTGCTAACACTAACCTCTAGAAGGAAAACCACCCTAACTACTAGATCCTCGAGGCCTCTTGGCCTTCCTCTTTCTCGATCCTTGTGACAAACTCACTCAATCTCACAAGAAATGTCTACAACCTCCTCAAATGTAGCACGAGGAACCTACTCCCTGATCATGAGGATATGAAGCTAACAATGAGTCCATTAACAAACCTCTTAATCCTCTCTATATTTTTCGGTACCAACCAAATAGCATGACGAGCTAAATCTGAAAACCTCATCTCATACTACGTCACAATCATCTCTCTGATGCAACCACTATAACTGCCTATGCAGCTCCTCTCTACCAGATTACGACACATACTTCTCCAAAAATAAAACGAAGAACTGCTGCCAAGTAAAGGGTGCTACACCAACACACCTACACCTCCCAAACGCCTCCCACCAAGTGAAGGTAGCTCCAGAAAATCAAAAAGTAGTGAAAGTGACCTCGCTGGTCTCCAAAACATCTGCTATGCAAAGAATCTGCTGACACCTATCTAAGAAACCCTGGGCATCCTCTCACCCTGCACAACTAAAGGTCGGAGTCTGAAGTCTACCAAACCTCTCCAACCTAATTTACTCGTCCTTTGGCCTGGCACGAGCTACATAGTCTTGAGTAGCTGCAACCGGCTGGGCTGGATGTTCCCTCTGTATCAGAAGTACCTGCACGACCTGCTCACGTATGCAAGCGGAGGAAGTCTGATTGCATCCCCCGGCCTAAGAAGTAGATAATGTTGTAGTAACTGAAACTGCCTGAGCTATGCAAGTGCACACCGATAGAATCTGAGTGAAGGCCTCCTGAAGACCCAGAATCACAATGGGCATAGCTGGTGCAGCTGGAGCGTCCACAACTGGGACCTAATCTTGAACTGGGGCAGTGCATAGATCTATAGGTGCTACCCTAGCTGCTACACGGACCAAACCCCCTACCACAACCACGACAACAACCACAATCGCATCCTCGGCCTCTATTGGCCACAGTTGGTGATACCGGTGGTCGTCCATGCTGACCAGTAGTGCATGTTCTCACTATTTGTGAGAGAATATAATAATAAAATTTTATTATTCGGATCAAGAGATTCGCATGACAAGAATTTCAAGAATATAAAATTTTTTCCTAAATGTGTTGTAGCCTCTCGAGGATAAATATAGATGTTTCTGTGCCGATCCACGAGACTCTACTAAACTTACTCATGACTCGTAAGACCTATGTATCCTAGCCTCTGACACCAACTTATCACGACCCTAAAACCTAGAGCCGATCATGATGGCGCCTTTCATGAAGACAAGGCCAGCCGCCAACCCCTAATTCATTTTAAGCAATTAAGATAATACATATTAAGTCTTTAACATCATAAGGAACCCAAAATAGGGTAAAGCAATACAATTGCAGAATGGAAATAGCCTGACATCGTGGTGTCACCAGTCACGAGCATCTACCACAACAAAAAGTATGAAAGAGTCAACACCACTATTACATAGCTAAAATAGGAGAAAATAAGATATAGGGAGAAGCACAAGGCTGCGAATGCCAAGCACCTACCTAGTGAATCTCCAAAATCTGTTGGAAGCTTTCAACCCTTGCATGACCTGAAGAGCCTGAATCTGCACAAGAGGTGCAGAGAGTAAAGTGATTACTCCAACTCAGTGAGTAATAATAATCACTGCAGAAGAAGCAATAAGAAATCATGTAAAGTCACATTGACAAGCTATAAAGAAGCAGTAAAAACAATGAAAATATGAAAAGTCACTTCAGTTAAGTTTAATCTTCTTTAAAATGACTTTTTAAAAGTCAAGCAAGTACGTTCAGTCCTTATTTAAACTCCAATTTCCGTATATATGATGCCCAACCTGCATATGCGCCATCGCAGGTGCGGTTACTTAACCGCTCTTGCGATTCCTTGTTACCCTATCTCCCTCCTCTTCTGCGACTGGCCTCCGGCATCTATGGGGTCGAACCTGCAATCCTTCAACCGTATATGCGGTTGTGACAGTAATAAAAATGGCTTCAGCTTTCACACTTAACTCCAAACCTTTTGTCAAGCATCCGAAATCACCCCGAGGCCCCCGGGACCTCAACAAAAAGTACCAATAAATCTTATACTTCCATCGAAATTTATACCAATCTTCAAAACACCTCAAAAGACATCAAATCAACCAAAACACATCGGAATCAAGACTAAGTTTCCAAAACCTTCCGAATTACGCTTTTGATCGAAAAGTATGCAAAACTACATCCAAATGACCTGAAATGATCCACACACATCTCAAATTACACAACGGAACTACTGCAACTCCCGAAATTCTATTCCAACCATTATATCAAAATCTCACCTATTAACCGAAAAATTCCAAAATTCCATTTTATGCCAATTCAAGCCTAAATATACTTCGGACCTTCAAAACACATTCTGATCAAGCTCATAAGTCCGAAATCACCTCCTGAAGCTATCTGAACCCATCGATACTCACATTGGATTCCTCTAAGACATAAGTCAACATCCGGTAGACTTTTCCAACTTAAGCTTCCTTAAAAGAGACTAAGTGTCTCAAACTTACCAAAACCTCTCCGAACCCGAGCCAACAAACCCGATCGCACATAAAATAGATAAAGAAAGCAACAAGAAGCAAAAATAAGGGAAATGGAGTGATAGCTCATGAGACGACTAGCCGGGTGGTCACATTCATAGAGCCCCAATACACATAGCAGGATTCCAAATGGTCATAGGGCTGTTGTTTGCTGGTCAATTTTGTTAGTAGAAACAAGAACAAAACTACATATCAAGAAATCCCATCGATACAAACGAAAAGGGGGTAACAAAAATTAAAGGATCCTGCTGACCATGCAAACAATAAAAATGTTTCGTTCATATTTAGTCATATGTCTATTTCATAATATTAGGGAACTAACCATTGTTTACATAATGATAATTCAGCAGGAATAGCATAAAACAATGTAGTAATAGAAAGAAAATGATTCAAACAAATTATGGGGCCAACTTATATATCGGTATACGGTCAAAATTTGGTATGCCCGATTTTACGGGTTCGAGGGGCCGCTTCAAGCCCGAGCTCAGGATGGCTCAAGTTCAAACCCGGTGGATCAAGTTCAAGCATAACAATATAATAGAAAGCTCGAAGACTGAAGTACACAATGAGCGTCAAAGTCGAGTGTGAACGACCCCGAGATGATACCGTTATGAGTCTGTAATAAAATGAGCGAGATCCCTTCCACGTCCCCAAGATTGTAGCATAAATTCTAGAATGGATTTGTACGAGTTAGTACTAATCCGTACTAGGTGGTTAGACAGTTTCCCCAATAAGATATCTTATTGTACATAGAAATGTACCTTATTTAGGGTTCCCCTATTATATAAAGGAGACCCCAATCATTTTTAACCATCATCAATCATTGGCAAAAGAATATACTCTCTTACTTTCTTACTCAATACTCATCAGAATTGTCCTTTAACTTTACTTTCTTACTGGTTTTATTTTACTTACTTCTTTCATTCATACATTACATTTCTTGGTTATTGATTAGTATTGAATTTAATCACATATCTTTAAAACCATAAACAAGTATAATTGTTACTTGTATTTTCGAGGTAAACCGTTTGGCATCCACCGTGAATCTAAATATAATATTGGTTGTTTCATTACTGATTCTAATAACACACATTATTTTCATAGTTGATCTTGTCAAGAATATTTATTCTTAAGTTAAAACATGTGAAACTCACAAAACATACCCATACACAGCGATGATGGTACTTGATTTCATGGGAAAAACAACAATGTAGGGGTCGATTTACCACGTAATAACCCTAGGGAAGTGCCAAATCTGGAATCAGTCAATATTAGTTCACACACTGCTTTGAATGCAAATTTAGGTAGAGATCCCCAGCGTAAGTGTACGTAGGGAAGCACGAAAGATCAAGTGGTTCGGGGATTGATCCCATAATAATGAAGATTCTCGAGGCACACACCAAGAAAATCGAGTTCGAGGAGAAAATAATTGAGGATAATGACAAATACCGGGGGCACCCCAAGTCTTGAAAGGTTTGGATGCCAAGAAATTCATACAAAATCTAGTCCGTCCAAGTGCGGCTCCAAAGCCCAGTCCTAAAAAGTTATCCTAACGAACATATTACCTCATACACTTGTGGGATTAAAATAAACGACATATATCATGATAAGATCGAGTCAGTGTTTTTGAAAACATTTGGGGAAACTTTGTCAAAGGGAGCCATGATTTGGTATCACAACATGCCACGAACTCTATCAATTAGTTTGCTATGTTAGCAGATGCCTTAGTGAAAGCGCACACAGAGGACATAAAGTTGCGAAAAGGAAATGAGACATTTTTAAGATAAGATAGAGGAATGATGAGATTCTAAGAGAGTTCGTATCCCGGTGTCAAATGGAGCGAATGGAATTACCATTGGTCTCGGATGATTGGGTAGTACAAGGTCTTATGCATTGATTAAACAAGTGGAGTTTGATCGTGTCATAACAGATTAAGAAAAATCTGGTCGATTATCCTACTATGACTTTGGAAGATGTACATAATCGTTATTAGTCAAAGATCAGGACAAAGGACAACTAGTTGGTAGCCCCACAAGATAAGTTCATCCAAATAGATTAGCGGTTAAGGTCCCAAGGGATTAACACGAGGAACTAACATTAAACATGGAACCGTATCAGCCATATGCCTCGAAATAAAGAAACAATGGTTCGGGCACAATTCTCCTTGGAACGATCGGAGAAATGATCGAGGATAAAAACCTTAGGGACTTATGAGTAAGCATGGTTTTGATAAATATACCGACCCCTCTAAAGCACCTCGATTGTCAAAGTATAATTTTGGCATTGATGCATCAGGGATCGTGCCAGCTATTGGAAATATCAAAGACACTAGATGGCCCAGGCCTATACAAACCGATCTTTCTCAAAGGAATCCAAACTTAATGTGTAAATATCATGGCACGCATGGCCATAGGACCGAAGATTTTAGGCAGTCGAGGGAGGACATAGAATGGTTGTTCAATGAGGGTCATCTTCGAGAATTTCCTAGAGATCGAGCTAAGAATCAATTCAAGGAAAGAGACGCCAACATAAAGAATGAGCAGGAAGAACCGCAACATGTAATTCATGTGATCGTTGGGGGTGTCGATGTTCCGCATGGGCATGTATTCAAATATACCAAGGTTTCAATTACCAAAGAAAAGCAAACTCAAAATATGTGCCGAGGGCATCCTGTTGTTCTATGACGAGGAAACATAAGGCATTTCCGAGTTGCACAATGACTCCATAGTAATTTTTATTTTGCTAAATAAAATTCAAGCTAAGAGAGTTCTTATGCATCCAGGTAGTTCAGCAAATATAATCAGATCAAGGGTCGTAGAGCAACTCGGCATGCTTGACCAAATTGTACCTGCATCTCGATTCTTAAACGGCTTCAACATGGCAAGTGAAACAACAAAAGGGGAGATAATCATACTAGTGAACATGGGCACCACCACCCAAGATATAAAATGCCATGTCACTGAAGGCAACATGAGATATAACACATTACTCAGGAGGCCATGGATCCACAATATGAGGGCACTACCTTCAACCCTTCATCAAATGATGAAATTCACAACAATGGATGGTGTGAAAACAATTTACGAGGAATAACACACTGCAAAGGAAATGTTTGCAGTCAAAAAGGTGATAGAAATACCAGCATCTTTGGCCGCATAAAATCCAACAACCAAATATAAGAGGACAGACAAATAGAAATCATTGTCCCATCCTCGACCAAATCGGAGAACTAGGTAACCGAAGAAGAAGAAGAAAGGGATCTCCTTATTACTCTAAATTTTATTGTTGTCGAAGAGTCCAATACAACCAAATCAATGGTCGAGGAGCTAGAACAAATCATATTGATCGAGTAAATGCCCAATAAAAAGGTATACCTGGCAACGGTATTAACCCCTGAACTTAGGAAAAAGCTCATTCAATTTCTTATTGATAACATGAATTGTTGCTTGATCCGTATAGATATGATAGGGATCCCACTGGAAATAACAACACACCAGCTAAGCCTCAAACCTAGGTTCAAACTGGTAAAGCAAAAAAGGAGGCCCAGTCCGAGGTGAAGCATGCATTCATAAAAGATGACGTAACTAAACTTCTTAAAATAAGGTCAATTCGAGGGGGATACCTCGAATTGTTAGCCAATATAGTTATAGTCCCTAAAAAGGGGAACAAACTTAGAATGTGCGTAGATTCTAAGGATTTAAACAAGGCATGTCCTAAAAATTCTTTTTCACTGCCTAACATCTATCGCATGATCAATTCACAACCGTCCATGAAATTCTTACATTTCTCGATGCCTAATCCGGGTACAATGTCTTGAGCCCAAATGTTAGCAACCTCGACGTCATCTCCATAAGAGGCCACAAATGCCTCTACCTCAGATTTGGCCTTCGCAAGCTCAGCGGCGGATTTAGTATCGAGCTCATCACTCTTGCGGTTCTGGGATAAGCTTTTCCCCTTTGCATTTTGAAGATGGCTTTTGATCGAAGTCAGCTGGTCCCAAAGTGTATGTTTCTCCGATATGAGACGATCTATGTATTGCTTCCACCCTACGGTCTCGGCCACTTTCACCTTGAGCTCTTATCAAAGCTGCTCCACCAGCTCGCCCTTCTACCGAGTCTGCAAATTTGAAGTATAGAATTAATACATAATAGACCCCCAAAGACTATATTACCTTTTCAATGAGCTCAGTTTTTTCTTGACGAGCCTTCGCCAATCCAACACAGATATCCTTGACCTCCTCCTCTTTCCGTACATAAAGGCGTTTAAGGTTTGTCAGCATGTTATTTTTGCGCTAGATAAATTACTCCCATAAAGTAAAAGAAAATTAGTTTTTTTCTTTTTCTTCAATTTTTGCTATTTTATAGGATTTTTTGTAGAATTTTACTAATTATTTGCATTTTTTGCATATTTGATTTCCATTAAAAATTAATAAATATACCAAAATACTGTGCATTATATTTAGGCTTGATGTTATATTTTTTGAAATTAATTAGTAACTATTTCTTTTATTAAAAACAAATATCAGAAAATAGCTTTTTTTACACCTTTTAATTTTAGTCTATTGATTTTTCCTTTTCATTTAGGATTAAGTAATTTTATAATTATTGTTACTATGCAATTAGGTTAATTTTACAAGCTAGATTAATTTAGGAGTTAATTTTAGGATTTTATTAATTAAAGAAATAAAAGAAAAACAAAAGAAAAGGGGAAGATTAAAAGGGCTTTTTTTAAAAAAAAAATCTGTTGGGCCAATGACTAAACCCAAATCCCACCCCAAGAACCCATATCTGCCCAAATTACTCCCTCACTTGCCTGTCGGCCTTAATATAATTTAGGATTTAATTTATTATTTTTTGCTGAAATAACTGTTAATTAGGGTTATTTTACAATAATAAAATTCAAAAAAAATACGTAATATTTCTGGCTTCTTAATCATTTCGTTTGATTTTAATTAGTTGCATCTTATTGTTTGTGTTGCATTAATAGACAAGTATTAGGTTAATTAGAATTTTTAAAAAGTAAATTAGCAATTAAATAAAACAAAAAAGGGAGAAGAAAACAACACAAAAGGCATATATATATATGTATGTATATATATATATATATATATATATATATAACCAGTCAGGTTGGCCACAATTGGGCCACACCTAGGTGGCGAAATGTTTTGAACCTGTAACACACCCATGCCCAGCCCAAAATAAGGTCCCTGACCCAGTCCACACACAAACACCCCAAGCGACTCCATTTCAGGGCAAAGCCACCACAGCTGTTGATCAACAAACCATTCAACGGCCCTGAAACCCTCACCCATATTAAATATATCTTTCCAAACATTTGTTTAGACCCAGAGACCAAACTCATCACCCTCCTAGTACCAAACACTCCCGTTGTTACACCCACCCCTTCCGCCATATGACCGTTGTTGACAACCTAGCAACCACCCTAACGCCGCTGCCGGAAATCGCCTCACGGCGGCTGCCGGCCACCAAACCGTCTCAAATTTACACCATCAAACCACCAAGACTCCCTCTTCCCCGTCTTAAGATCAGCTTCTTTCGAACCAGTCCCCATCTCTTGGAATATTCAAAATAAGGATCTCCAGAACCACCGTCTCCGGCGGCCCAACCATAAACGACTCAAGAATTAAACCATGGAAACCCCTCATCTCCCTCAACCTAAATCACTGACTCACAACCTTCGAATCTTACCCCAACTTCTCGAATATTCAATTTTGTGGACGCCCTCCACTGCCCATGGCGCCACCACTTCCCAACGGTCTCAGTCTCATACCACTGCACCCCCTTGACCTCCCTTCCTCGTTCCCACCATCAACCAAACTCGAATCACTCCCTGTTCTTCGAATTCCAAATAAAAATTGGCCTGGAACCCTAATCGGCAAAATCTTAAGGTACCTTTTGTTCTGGGACTCTAATCACCTTTAGTGTTGTATTTTCCGGTAGAAACACAATATTAAAGGCGATTTAACCCCAATAGAGGCCAACAGGTTCGCCAGTCAAATTCAAAATTGAAGGTATTTGGTCTTTCCCTATACGACTTATTGTGCATGATTCCCTTGCTCGTCTAAATTTTAACTTCCATGGTTAGTTTACAATATCATTTTTCTGAATTTTGCCATATATCTTAGGTTCGTTGAGCATGAAAATAGGTTCGACTTGAGCACATGCCACTTATCATTCTGCTCTGAACTGTCTTCTAGGAGTCTTGCTTTGATCGTTCAAGTGTTTGGTTCAGTCCTTTTTCTCCTCTATTTGTTATTTCTACTGATGGTATGGCCCAATTAACTTGCTCACCGAGGCCTTATGGCTCGTTGAGCTTTTGTTGGAAACTGTAAGTTTGGGCCATAATATGCATGCACAGGGGAGTTGGGTTGGGGTTTAGGGTCGAATTGACCCAAATGATTTACAGAAACTTGTGAGGTTCAGTGTAAAGGACAGGTTTATTAAGGGTAATTTAGATAATAATGGAATAGAAACCTCCAGAATCTTCTAGTGGGAAAATCAAAATGAAGTATTCAAATCTTTGAGTAGAAAACTTGGTCCTCAAGTTAAAAACAAAAGGACCACATTGCAAAATAGGCTTAAGGGTTGCCCTACTTACTTCAGCTATAAAAGGGACCTATTCTGGCCTTGAAAGGCGGCTGAAAAAACCAGAGGAAAACACATACACAAATAGTAAAATTAATCGCTATTGTTCCATTGGTTGTTGCAATTAGTGGTGCTTTCAGCTGAGGAATAATCTATAGTTCATTGGAGGCTTAGAGTGCATTGCTATTAGTTGTTTGCTCTTTTGGTTTGGACATTACGATTTTGGTTTTTTCCTCGCTGAATCTTCCATGCTAAATTGATGGGCCTGGTTTCACCTTGGTTGTCTCATTGTTGATTCCTGCTACAATTGCTGACTACTCACATACCTCTTTTCATCTTTGTATTTTCCAGGTATTTCTCTAGTCTATGCGTACAGTTGAGCAAAACTTGAAGCAATACCAGTTGTTCAAATTGGAGCCTCCTTTATTTCATCGCTATTGTCTTACATCATGTACTAATTATGTAGCAATGATCTTTGTTTAAGTTAAAATGTATGAGGTGTAAACCCAATTCCTTCACTGCTTGATGATTGGAGGGGTGTAATTTTAACTATTGTGCTGGACTAGGACTTACGTGTTAGTCTCATTATATCAAGAGGCTGGGTCCTATTGTTAGATTTAATCTGTTGTTATTTATAAGTTGATATTTGGCCTACTGAGACTCGACATTGGGTTGGGTATAAAGGTGCACTGCATCTCCTGAAGGTGCACTTATGGGGTGCCAAATGACTTGGCCCTTTCACGTATAGCCTCGGTCCAGCTGAAGTTTGAGGTTCAACGTGCGTGTTTTTCCACTTACTATTGATTTGCTAGTTTTATTTTAAATTTGCAAGTGTTGGAAAGTGTATTATCGAAGGGGATTCTTATTTCCCCTTGTACATGAACACTCGGCATAGCAAAATAAATATAGGTTTACAGGCTTACACGTTAAAATTGGAAATGATTGAAGCCAGTATGAGTTTGTGGCCTGATGTTAGGTCCATGATTACTTTGGGCTCCAGTATCATTTGGTCTCAAAAAATGCAAGGGAATATGGATTCAGTGCTTATAAGGTGATGGTAAACTGATGGGCTCATTGGGCCTACGTTTGAGGGGTCACCGCTTTTAATCTTTTGTTGTAATAATGAAATTCCTCTAGAATAGACTGAAAAATGTCATTTAACAAATTTTTTAGCCTTTCACAAATTAAACGCATATTCATTTTAGGCGCGCTAGTTAAATAATTTACTTAAATATGGGTGCACATTTATGTGACCCAAATCCAAATCTCAACGAAGTTGGATTGTGTCAAGATCAACAGGTGCATTCATGTTACGTGGTTTGAGGCATGTCCTAACGACGTTGTGATTCTCTTTAAAATAACAATAAAAGCAGTTTAAAGTTAAAAAGTGTTAAAATAGACGCTTAACGCAAGAGGGGGGGTGAATAGCGTTGTAATAAAAAAAATCGTAAACTTGTGGAATTTAAAAATTGCAGGAATAAAATAAGTGCAATAAGTAAATAATAAGGAACGAACGCACCGATGTTATCCTGGTTCATCACAACTCGTGGCTAGTCCAGTCCCCGAGAGACTCTCTCGAGATTTTCACTAACTTCGTTAAGCTTACGGGTGCTTAACAAACCGTTACAAACTGAGAATTTGAGTCGCACAAGCCTCAACAACCTTTGCTCGAAGATACCACACTTCAAGACTTCAACCAAAGGAATCACAACGTTCCTTCTTACAATACAAGGATTAACACTTCCCTTCAAGTGTATAAAAACACATTGCACTCAAAACAAGACTCTCCTCAAGAGTAGATATGAGTAAAATAAATACGGTCAAGAACGCAACAACTTTCGTCAAGAATTTGGCTCTCAAAAACTTATGTAATGAATAGAAAATTATGAATAAGAGAGTATGGAAGCTTTAGCAATAATATGATCAGTTGTTGTTCTTAAAAGACTGATTTTAAGATGTATTTATAGTGTTGAAAACATGCACAACCATTGCCTAATTGCCAATTAAGAATTGCTGATTTTGTGCTAAAACAATCGATTGTCTAAGTTGCATAATCGATTGTTTTCCAATCGTCCAAAAATCATTCCCAGATTTTACGCATAATAATCGATTATCTAAATTGTATAATCGACTATCTGGCAACGTTCAAAAAATCTTTTTCAGATTTTACTTAAAACAATCGATTATCAAAATCATATAATCGATTACTTGGCAACGTTCAAAAAATCATACTCAGATTTTACTTAGGATAATTGATTATCAGAATCATACAATCGATTACCAGACAGAGTTTGGAAATATTTTGGCAACGGTCATTTACATAATCGATTATGCTATATGTATAATCGATTATATTACAGTCTTGAAAAATCGAATAGACACTGCCTCAACACAATCGATTGTCATAAGGTGCACAATCGATTATTTTGTAGCTTTGAAAAATCTGATGGACACTGCCTCAACACAATCTATTATCATAAGGTACACAATCGATTGTCTTGCAGCTTTGAAAAATCTGATGGATACTGCCTCAACACAATCGATTATCATAAGGTACACAATCGATTGTCTTGCAGCTGCCTTAACATAATCGATTATCATAAGTACATAATCGATTATCTTTGTCCAGATTTTAGAGGCATGTTTAAAAATCATTTTGGTTAAAACAAATATGCATGATTTAAAATCATTTTGCTTTAAATTAAATATGCATGATTTGATAAAAATGATTTTACGAGAGAAGCCAAGTCTTGAGTCAATTGTCGGATCAAGATCACAATTAAAGAACGACTCATGTATAACTTTATTTCTTTGCTTAATCTTGATCTTTGTTTGTCTTGTGCTTGAATCTCGTTATGTATCAATTCCTTGCTTGTGTTTGGACCTCGTCATATGTCAATTGCGCATCGTTTGTCATTTATCAAAACCTACAAATATGAACACACGTTTAGTTTAGTGCCTTGTGAGAACGTGTTTCAACAATTTCCCCCTTTTTGATAATGGCAAACCTTAATCGGTATATGCATATTAGATAATTCCTAATGACGATCCAAGACAAGTAAATAGATATGCAATTAATTCCCCCTCAATATATGAATTCCCCCTCAATTTATGCCAATAAATATTAAGTGCATAGCCCTTATTCTTCCCCCTTTTGACATTAGCAAAAAAGAATAAGCAAATTACTTGTTTATTGATTAACTAGAATTGAAATTTCATAAAAGGAATAATTAAACATATAATGTCAACATAATCGATTAGTGATACTTGATAATCGATTATATATTAAAGAGAAATCGATTATTCTGAAGAGGAATCGATTATTCTACACCAATCTTTTATAATTCCCTCTGCCTTTAGGGCGATACCTGCAAAAATAAGTTAGGCTCCTCCGATGCTCAAGTTAGTAATTATGTGAAAGGGAAAATGCAATGCATGACTTAGATCAACGTGGAGTCAAGAATCCCGAGTTCACTACGAATTCGGAAGAAGGACTCTTTCTCTAAAGGCTTTGTAAAGATGTCGGCCAATTGATGTTTGGTTTCAACAAATTCAATTTCGACATCAAATTTGAGAACGTGATCTCTTATAAAATGATGCCTAATTTCAATGTGTTTTGTTCTTGAATGAAGAACGGGGTTCTTCGTCAAGCATATGGCACTAGTATTATCACATCTAAGAGGGATATGATCGATACTTAGGCCATAGTCCAAGAGTTGCTGTTTCATCCAATAGATTTGAGTGCAACAACTCCCCCCGGCTACATATTCAGCCTCGGTTGTGGACAATGCAACACTTACTTGTTTCTTGCTAAACCAAGAAACTAGAGAGCTACCGAGCAAATGGCAAGTGCCACTAGTGCTCTTGCGGTCCAATTTGCATCCAGCAAAATCGGAGTCGGAATAGCCAACAAGTTGGCGTGAAGAACCTTTGGGGTACCATAGACCCACATTTACAGTACCAACAAGATACTTCAATATCCGTTTCTCCGCAGTTAGGTGAGACTCCTTAGGACATTATTGATAACGAGCGCATAAGCACACGCTAGACATTATGTCCGGTCTACTAGCAGTAAGATAAAGGAGAGATCCAATCATACCTCGATACTTCTTGGTGTCGACTTCCTTACCTTTCTCATCTTTGTCTAGATGGTCGGATGTGCTCATGGGAGTGGCCATTGCTTTTGCGTTGCTCATTTCAAATCGTTTTAGCAATTCTTTGCAATATTTAGCTTGACAAATGAAGGTTCCTTCTTCCATTTGCTTTACTTGCAGCCCCAAAAAGAAGGTTAGCTCACCCATCATAGGCATCTCAAATTCGCTTGTCATTAAATCAGAAAATTCCTTGCACAAAGCATTGTTAGTAGCACCAAAAATAATATCATCCACATAGATTTGAACTAATAAAATATCATTGTTTTTATGCTTAGCAAATAGAGTGGTGTCAACTTTTCCCCTAATGAATTCATTTTCCAAAAGAAATTTGCTCAATCGTTCATACCAAGCTCGAGGAGCTTGTTATGACCATAAAGTGCCTTTTTAAGCTTGAAAACATGATCGAGAGATTTAAAATCTTCAAAGCCCGAGGGTTGTTCAACATAAACTTCTTCTTGAATGACACCATTTAGAAAAGCGCTTTTTACATCCATTTGATATAAATTGAAATTCATAGAAGAGGCAAAAGCAAGTAATAAACGAATAGCTTCTAACCTTGCTACGGGTGCATATGTTTCTTCATAGTCAATTCCCTCTTCTTGATTATAGCCTTTTGCTACAAGCCTAGCTTTGTTTCTAGTGATTAAACCTTTTTCATCTAATTTATTTCGAAAAACCCATTTCGTACCAATTATGGTATGATTTTCGGGTCTTGGCACCAAATCCCAAACGTCATTTCGTTTAAATTGGTTAAGCTCCTCTTGCATTGCCAAGGTCCAAAATTCATCCCCAATTGCTTCGGAGATGGTTGAGGGTTCAATTTGAGAGACGAAAGCAGTATGACCTAAGGTGTTCTTAAGAGCGTTTCGAGTACTTACCTGTTGCTCAATGTCGCCAATTACCTGGTCGAGAGGATGGTCTTTGATTGTCCTCCACGCGTTAGGCAGTTTAGTTTCTTTCTCCAGTTGGGGCGCTTCTTCCGATAATTGTTCCAAGGTTTCATTTTGAATTTCCTTTGGATTTTCCTCTTGTACTTTGTCTTGAGGACTTATTGAGTTTAAAATACCTGCAAGATCAAAACCATAATCCTTTCTCGCCAAGCGAGCATTATTTTCGGAAAACACAATATGAGGGGATTCCTCCACAGTTTCGGTTCTATTGTTGAATACTCTATATGCTTTGCTACGTGAAGAGTAACCAATAAAAATTCCTTCATCGGATTTTGCATCAAATTTTCCCAAATTGTCTTTTCCATTGTTAAAACATTTCCTTCCCTTGTAGAGTTCATAGGGAGTTTTCATGAGTATTGGCCTTATGACTACTCTGTTTAAAACGTAGCATGCGGTACTCACGGCATCCGCCCAAAAATGTTTGGGAATCTTAGCCTCATCGAGCATGGTTCTAGCCATCTCTTCAAGACACCTATTTTTCCTTTCCACCACTCCATTTTGTTGTGGTGTACGTGGAGCAGAGAAGGTGTGCTCGATACCGAGTTCGTCACAAAAGTCCGTGAAGAGATTGTGATCGAACTCTCCCCCATGCTCACTTCTTATTGAAGTGACGGTTGTGTCCTTTTCATTTTGAACACGTTTAAGAAAGCATTTAAAATTATGAAAAGCCTCACTTTTGTGAGCAAGAAATAGTGTCCATGTAAATCTAGAATAATCATCAACAATAACAAAAGCATAACGATTTCTACCAAGACTTTCAATGCGAGATGGTCCAAAGAGATCCATGTGGAGAAGTTGCAAAGGTCTAGTAGTTGAAACAATATTTTTCGATTTAAAAGATGCTTTTGTTTGCTTCCCTTTTTGACAAGAATCACAGATAGAGTCTTTTTCAAATTTCAAATTTGGAAGACCAATAACTAAATTTTGTGAAACTAATTTGTTTAAAAGATGCATGTTGATGTGAGCTACTCTACGATGCTATAACCACATATCATCTTCTTTGCTCATAAGACAATTCACATATTCAGATGAAGAATTTTCGAGATCAACTATATAGATGTTATCCATTCTAAAACCACGAAGAATAATTTTAAAATCGCTACGGCAAAAAACTAAGCATTCATCCGAATCAAATAAAACAAGATTTCCCTTGTCACATAATTGACTTATGCTCAAGAGATTATGTTTTAGACCTTTAACTAGCAAAATATGCTTGGAAGAAGGTTCATCCTTACCGACCGATCCAATGCCGATAATTTGTTTACTCTATTTTCGACAATATGACTATTGCGCATTTCATGAAAACCATTTCTCCTACTATTTGTTCTAGGATATGCAGCATTTCTAGAATAGTTATTTCTAGGTTGAAAGCCATTTCTAGGTGTCCTGAAAATTTCAAAGTTTCTTCTAGTGTTTGGTCTAGGATATGCATCATTTCTAGAATGGTTATTTCTAGGTTGAAGGCCATTTCTAGGTGTCCTAAAATGTTCAAAGTTTCTTCTAGTGTTTGGTCTAGCATGCATGTTGATTCTAGGATTGTTATCTCTAGGATAAACATTTGTTTTATTTATCCTAGGTTGAGCCTTAGGTGGTTGGGGTTTGGCTTCAACTTTTTCTTTAGGCTCGTTTTTAAAACCTACCCCATGTTTGGTCGATTTCAAATTAACAAGAACTTCATTCAAATTTTTATGAGAAGAATTGAACTTGTCTAGGGTGCCCTTAAGTCTTTCTACCTCAATTTTTAGATGCATGCAAGAAATACAATTTTTACTAGAGCTCTCGGGTTTGTCGGTGCTTCTCTTGCCGAAAAAATTGTTTTCTTCTTTCAACTTCTCATTTTCCAAAATCAATTTTTCCAAATCTTTTTCTTTCAAAGAGAGTTGTCTTTCAAAATCTTTTTCTTTCAAATAAGCATTTTCCTTAGTGTTTTTAACAGTTTTGGAAGCTTTAATGAATTCACTATACAACTCATCAAAGGCATTTTGCATTTCCTCAAGAGAATAGAAGTTTTTGGAAGAAATTTGACATACCTCTTCTTGATTGTCTTCGTGTGCCATAAGACAAAGATTTGCGGTTTCGTCTTCTTCTTCCTCACTTGACTCGTCTCCGGAGTCGCCTCCCCAAGATATGTATGCTCGTTGTTTCTTGAAGGGTTTCTTCTCCTTTTTGACATTTGGGCAATTTGATTTAATGTGCCCGATTTCTCCGCATCCATAGCACTTTACTTGATCTCCTTGTTGTTTGCCTTTTCGTTCATACTCTTTTCACATGAACTTTTGAAATCTCTTAATAACGAGTCCGAACTCGTTATCTCCGTCCTCATCATTTTGAGGTTGACTTGTGCTTGCCTTGAGGGCGATTCTTTGTTTCCTTTGATCATTAACAAGAGGGTTAAGTATAGTAGATTCATAAGTTTTAAGATTACCTCTTAATCCGTCGATGGTGACATTTGAAATGCCAATAGACCCTTGAATCGCGTCGGCCTTGGAGCGCCATTCCGGAGTGAGACTTCGGAGAATTTTTCGGACAAGTTCCTTATCCGTGAAGGTCTTCTTAAGAGCATGTAAGTCATTAACGATTTTTGAAAATCGTTCAAACATGTCATCTACTCTTTCGCCTTCCTTCATGTGAAACAGTTCATATGCATGGGTTAGAAAATCAACTTTAGCCTCTCTTACCTGGTCTGTACCTTCGTACGTGATTTCCAGCTTATCCCACATTTGCTTCGCCATTGTGCAACATGATATTTTTCTGTAATCATCAGCGTTTATAGCACAATACAATAAGTTGATGGCTTTAGCGTTGTTCTGCACTTTTCGGATATCGTCCGCATCGTATTCATCTTCAGATTTTAGAACCCATTCATTTTCAACCTTTTTGGTTGGAATTTGTTCTCCCTTAATTATAACCTTCCACAGATGAAAATTATTCTATTGAATGAATATTCTCATCCTCTCCTTCCAGTACGTATAGTTTGTGCCATCGAATAGTGGTGGTCGGGTGGAGCATTCTCCTTCACCTATTCCTGCAAAAGAATCACGAGCAGAAGCCATGGATTGTTTCTCTCAAACGGTTAAGTTTATCAGAGAGTTGGGCTCTGATACCAATTGTTAAAATATACGCTTAACGCTAGAGGGGGGGTGAATAGCGTTGTAATAAAAAACAGCGTAAACTTGCGGAATTTAAAAATTGCAGGAATGAAATAAGTGCGATAAGTAAATAATAAGGAACGAACGCACCGATGTTATCCTGGTTCACCACAACCCGTGGCTAGTCCAGTCCCCGAGAGACTCTCTCGAGATTTCCACTAACTTCGTTAAGCTTACAGGTGCTTAACAACCCGTTACAAACTGAGAACTTGAGTCACACAAGCCTCAACAACCTTTGCTCGAAGATACCACACTTCAAGACTTCAACCAAAAGAATCACAACGTTCCTTCTTACATTACAAGGGATTAACACTTCCCTTCAAGTGTATAAAAACACTTTGCACTCAAAACAAGACTCTCCTCAAGAGTAGATATGAGTAAAATAAATACGCTCAAGAACGCAACAACTTCGTCAAGAATTTGGCTCTCAAAAACTTATGTAATGAATAGAAAATGATGAATAAGAGAGTATGGAAGCTTTAGCAATAATATGATCAGTTGTTGTTCATAAAAGACTGATTTTAAGATGTATTTATAGTGTTGAAAACATGCACAACCGTTGCCTAATTGCCAATTAAGAATTGCTGATTTTGTGCTAAAACAATCGATTGTCTAAGTTGCATAATCGATTGTTTTCCAATCGTCCAAAACTCATTCCCAGATTTTACGCATAATAATCGATTATCTAAATCGTATAATCGATTATCTGGCAACGTTCAAAAAATCTTTTTCAGATTTTACTTAAAACAATCGATTATCAAAATTATATAATCGATTACTTGGCAACGTTCAAAAAATCATATTCAGATTTTACTTAGGATAATCGATTATCAGAATCATACAATCGATTACCAGACAGAGTTTGAAAATATTTTGGCAACTGTCATTTACATAATCGATTATGCTATACGTATAATCGATTATATTACAGTCTTGAAAAATCGAATTGACACTGCCTCAACACAATCGATTGTCATAAGGTGCACAATCGATTATTTTGTAGCTTCGAAAAACCTGATGGACACTGCCTCAACACAATCGATTATCATAAGGTACACAATCGATTGTCTTGCAGCTTTGACAAAACTGATGGACACTGCCTCAACACAATCGATTATCATAAGGTACACAATCGGTTTTCTTGCAGCTGCCTTAACATAATCGATTATCATAAGTACATAATCGATTATCTTAGTCCAGATTTTAGAGGCATATTTAAAAACCATTTTGGTTAAAATAAATATGCATGATTTAAAATCATTTTGCTTTAAATTAAATATGCATGATTTGATAAAAATGATTTTACGAGAGAAGCCAAGTCTTGAGTCAATTGTCGGATCAAGATCACAATTAAAGAACGACTCATGTATAACTTTATTTCTTTGCTTAATCTTGATCTTTGTTTGTCTTGTGCTTGAATCTCGTTATGTATCAATTGCGCGCTTGTGCTTGGACCTCCTCATATGTCAATTGCGCATCGTTTGTCATTTATCAAAACCTACAAATATGAACACACGTTTAGTTTAGTGCCTTGTGAGAACGTGTTTCAACAAAAATCACATAAGTTAAAACATGTTCTAAAATTAGATAACTTAAGCCAAATATACCAGTTAAGCAACCGTGCTTGAACACAGAACCCGGGAATGCCAAACATCTTCTCCCGGGTTAACAGAATTCCTTGCCCGAATTTCTAGTTCGCAGACTGTTAAATAGAGTCACTCTTTCCTCGATTCGGAATTCTAAATGGTGACTTGGGACACCATAAATCTCCCCAGTGGTGACTATGAAATTCTCTTAAATAAGTAAATCCTGTTTCGGTTGTCCTTTAATTGGAAAAACTCCCTTATCTACGCCCTTCACCGGGTTGCGGATAGAAAAAAGGAGGTGTCACAGCTCTGGCAACTCTGCTGGGGAATTATTTGAACCCACAATCTTGTGTTCAGGGTTCAAGAATTCAAGCTTATAATAATTATTGTTTTTTTCTTCGTTTATTATATGATTTTACATATTGGCTTAATGTTCAAAATGATTTTTTTACCGCTTTGATATTACTTGAACTGTACATATGAATTGCTACGAAGCCCTTCTCTTCTCACCTCCGGGGATGTGCTTACTGGTTGAGACTCTTTATTCTTTTAGTGTCATGCCCTGAAATATGAAAGAGGCAGGACAAGTTACAAAGCCGGATGGCCTTTGGGTTCCCGGTACATAGCCTCCTCCTCGACTCGAGTTGTACGCTCGGGTACACTGTCTATACCAAGGTTCTTAACCTAGAATAACTCAGCCTCATGGCGGATCCCTAGTAGGAACGCATATTTGCATCATGCATTTGACTTATGGGACTCAACACAGGGGTTAGGTCCGTCTAGGACAGGTGTACCTAATTTAAAAGAACATCCTGATGCATTTTATATGCCACATGTTGCATTTTTTTCAAATGTGAAGGGTCATTTGGCGGACCAATGATAGCCAAGGGTAAATGAAAAAAATAAAAAAAAATGAAAAAACAAGCGAAAAAAGAGAGGGTGAAGTGTGGAAATAAAGCAAGTAGGAGTTAGTTATGTGTTTGTTATACTTTTTAAAAAAAAAAGAGACAAAGGATATGTAAAAAATTCAAAAAAAAAGGAATATTTCACATTTTTTATTATTTCCTGAAAATAAAAAATAAAAAAAGGAAATAGTTTACATATTTCATTATTTTTCAAAAGAGATAAACGAAAATGTTTTCTTTAAAAAATTAGTTGTTTTTTTATTGCATGTGTCCAATTTGCCCGAACTACGCGAACCTGATTCTTGTCTTTCAGGGTGTGATATATAGGCAACCCACATAGGTTCCGATTTTTCTTATAAATCTTATATTCTTGACTTAGCAGGGCCATAGCCAAATTTTGCACTTCTAGCTACTTTTAGCCACATAGGTTAGTTTTAGAATTCAGAAGTTTCTTGATGGAAATTGTGTGAATTGAGTTGTCTCAACGGACTCTACTATTGAAATTCTTAGAGTTCAAGTTGGAATTCTCTTCTCAAACTACTTTTATGCTGGTGAAAGTTCTGTTGAGATCAGTCTTTGTTTGTTGGAATATTGTTTGGTAATTTTAATTCAATATATGAATTTTCGTGGAACATTGTTTGAAAGACAATCTTGCATTAAATACCAATTATCTTTGTGCTAATGTTGTGGAGTTCTGAAGCTTGTCTTGTTGAAGTTTGCCACTTCGTGAAGTTTTTGGAGTAAATTGATAGCTGAAATTCTCCTAGTTTGAACTTGTTATCACTGGTTTTTAATAGTTTTTGTTATTGTTGAGTTAATAGAGGGGATTCAGTTGGACTAAAGTTTGAGCATGCTTGAATTGTGATTTGGTTGAGCATACATTAAGCTTACTCTGCCTAAATTTTATGTCCGATGAGATTTATGCGCGAGTTTAGCAGTGATAGTTTGAAATATGGTTTTTACTTCTAAAAAGTTCTCTTTGTTGAATTAAGTGCTTTTGTTACATAAAATTTGTGGTTAATATGACACAATATTGCTATGATTCTAATGCTTTGTTTCTACAGTTGAGGTCGTCATTCTGGACTGAAAACTTCTATGCCTATTGCTGTTGAATTTAATGCTTTAGGTGTTGCTGAGTTTGAGTTTTGTGAAGCAATGAAATAGCAAAGCTGTCATCTTATTTGAGTTCTAGAATTTTGCATTTAAATGAAATTTGTTTATGTAATACAAGTTTCCTAAGCATTATTTGTATTTTTCTACAACCTTTTGTAAACCTGAAACTAGGTTGGACATTGAAACTTCTCTGAAGAATTTTGAACTGAAATAAGAGTTTTTTGGAATGTTATTGAAGGTTGTTGAAATAACCTTGAAAATTTGTACTTTTTACACCAGTTGTCTAGTGAGTGCAAGCTGATCTTTTTTTGCACAGTTGAATTCAGTTGATTACAAATATTTTGGTGATTCAGTTAACAGGGAATTACAAGCTGAAAAATAATGCTTAAAGTTACTTTATTTGTTGTTGCTAGTTTATTTTGGTGTTAGTTAGTCAGACACGCTATAAATGTGATCTGTAGAGTTGTCTATAGCACAATTTTTTCTTGGTTCTAAGTTTTAATTACATTTTGAGTTTGATTCTGCACAGTTGCTGAGTTTCAATTAACAGTCAAGTTACAACTGTGCTATTTAGATTTTCATTCACTCTTTAGCATGTTAATATATTTATTAAGTTTAATCTTGATTTTTTAGTCTTTAGTTCACTTTGTAGTTGGTTTATTAACAAAATCTTAAAAAAACTATAAAAAGAGTTACATATTTTTGAGTATTAATTTTATTTTCATGTATAAAGAAAGTAGAGTTTTTAAAATATAGTTTTATCTAGTATAGTAAATTTCTTTAGTTGTAGGCTTTAGGAAATACTTAGTAATAGTACTAGTTAACTTTTTTTTAAATATAGTTACTATATTTTTTTGTCCGATTTTTGCTATTTTAATTTAGTAGTATTTAATTTTTAGTTTTGTTACTTTGGATTGTCCTTAAAATAAATTAAAAAAATAATGAAAAGAAGAAGAGAAAGCAGAAAGTAAAGAATGAAAAGAAAAAGTTTTTTTTTTGAGATTACTACTTTTGGGTGATTTGTTGAGATTTGCGAATGTATATGGAAATTGCATGAAGTGCATTGAGGCTTCAACTTTGTCAGTTATTGGGAAGCTTTCCAGAATTGCAAAATTAACCAATTTTTGCATATGTGACCATCTTTTTTATATGATTTGGTCGTCAGGTGGTAGCTTATCTTTTAAAAAGAAGGTCAAGAGTTAGATAAGGTTGGATTTGTATCTTGGTTGCTTGGTATCAGATGGTTTCTGTGGTATTGAAATGGTTTCAATTTTATTTTTTCTATTTATTTATTTTTTTTAAAAAAAGAGAATGAAAAAATATTTTTTTGTTTCTTAGAGCATTTCATGGTTTGAGTTGTGTAAAAAAAATAAAAAAAATGAGTTAGTTTATTTGCTCCATTCTTGATCTTTTAGAACTACGTAAAGATCTGATTCATACCGGGTCATGATACGTAGGCAACATACATAGGATTCGATCGAATCATTTTGTTATATAAAAAAAAGATAAAGTAAAAATCGAAAAAAGAGAAAAAAAAAGGAAAAATGGTGTAATTATCGGACATGAAAAGAAAAGAGTAATAAATAAAAACAAAGGAAGGAAAATGATCAAGCAAGTGCCAGAGAAGCAGAGGAAAATAGAGGTTGAAATGAACAAATTGGGATGATGCCATATGACCTTCATACCCTCGAAGTCATGTTAGAACCCGTAACTGGGACTAGGTGCATTGCATGCATTGTGATATTTTAGCTGTTTAATGCCCTAAAGCTACCATGATGGCTTCACATTATTATACTCATAGCAGAAGGGTGGTTGGTTTTTAGTTTTTAAAGTATTAACTCTCCTCTACAACACAAAGTCAAAGGCAATGGCGGACAACAATAAAACTTGGTTGGTAGATACTGGGGCCCAAAAGAAGTTTGTTGACCAGAACACTAGTTAATTGATGAGGTAAAATTGTTAAGAGAACACATGGCAGAAATGTATCAGGCTTGGATGACCGGGACATCAGCACCCCCTCCATCACCCAGATGCTTAGATACTACCCTTCTCCAAACTCCGATCATGGTTTCGAACGATCCTCCATACTCTCCAAATGCACCCGCTTACTACAGTTTTCCTAACCACCCTAGTAGCTCTGTCACTTGCCCTCCAACTATCCCCAACAATGAATATTTACTCAGAGCTCATGATATCCAATACTATCCTGCAGAGATGGCCCACAAGGTTCCTGACTCGTACAAGCAGCATCACAGTCCAGGGGGTACAACAAGGGTTGAACATCAGATTTGCTTAGCAGAATGGGTTGCAGGTGCATGTCATGGTCACTAGAGTTGGTACCTGCATTATATAGGTTTCTACCTTTTAGGTTTTTGTTAGGAATCATCTCCTTTCCTTGTCCTCTACTGTGTTCCTTTTGCCTTGTTTATTCCCTCCTCTTGAGTTTGTCTGGTCAAAACAAGTGAGAAATGACTTCAAAATCTGCCACCAGCTTTCCAATTGCACAAAACGGGACCTGTTTGTCACATCAGAGCATCATAAGTCAGGAAATAACAACAGGCACACTGAGCTGGTAACAATCAACATGCTTCAGAATTCGTTTGAAATACAACGGCCTTGTATATAACAAGTCATGGACAATGCAACACAATGAGGGCTAGGATGAATGGATCAATAGTGTTCCAAGAAGAAATCAAAGTTATCATGGCTAGCGATAGAGCATGTAGACCTCAAGGTCAGAGCCAGTGATTTGGGTCAGGAAAGAACATCATATACAATGTGGTTGGTAAATATGCTTTGGGGGTCATGTGAAACACAAAGGATGGGATGATTTCAGTTCATAAGCAATGCAACGAATAGAGGATATGGGGTGTCTGAATGGACAAGGGGTATTTTCTGCGTTACGAGTTCCAAAGAAATTGGTTAGCCAATAAGCAAGAAATGTCATTCAAGGTGAAATCAAAGTTACTGTGGCAAGTGAAGGAGCATAACACAAAGATGGGAAAGGTCGAGGGTTGACCCAGCATGACACATCAACTCATCAATCATCGAGGAAGGGCATAAAGAATTCTGGCAAAGGGGCGCAAGTGCAAACAAGGTGGAGAGCAAAGTAAAGGCACAAAAGGCAAAGGCCAGCCATGTAAGGATTTTGGTAAAGGAATGGAAAGGTAACACCAAGATGAAGAACAAAGTGAAGCCGCAAGGTTCAGAGGGTTGACAAACGCACAATACAACAACTCATCAATCATCGGGGAAGGACACAAAGAATTCCAAGGATGGATTAGAAATGTAATACAATGACGGGATCAAAGTAAAGCGTATAGGTTCCGAGGGGTCAATAGAGCAGTTCAAGCAACTCATTCTGGGCAATGGAACATAATGGATCACGATGAAAGGGAGCATGTTTTCAACAAGAATTTTGCGAGCAAACCTCCAGTTTTCAAACTGACAAGTTTTCTTTGATTGATACAAGGGCAGAAAATTCTAGAAGAGCCTAATGGAGGCCATCCACAGAGGCAACCGGGCACATGGCAGGTATGATCAAAACCTCAGGGCCCATATGAAAGTGGGGCTGAGTTAAAACTCAAAAGGGACATATTCCGTCAAAAACACCCTCCACAGCAAAGAGAATAAGGGGACAAACTTTCTCTAGCGAACCCCCAGTAGGAACAATTTGGAGTTAAAAGAGACATGGAAATTGAGATGGAATGCAGTTTAACACCCAAACAGGTGCGAGTAACATGGGCAAGAACCAACACATTCCCTTAAGAGTCGTAGAAACCCTCATGGACAATAATCATTAGCATAAGCAACCAGAAGTCAAAATTGGCATTTAAATGGAAACCTTCAGGACCCTCCTGTCAAATGGGACTCGTTTTAAGGTTAAAGGTAATCATGGATAACAAATGACATAACATGACTTGCATGTCGAAGTAGGATTCAGTTAGAGTTGTCAGGACCTTCCTGGAAAATGGGACTTAGTTTAGGATACAAATAGTCGGGTGGCTTGGTCAAACCCAAGTTCTTCCCCAACCAGAGTCATCAGGACCCTCCTGAAAAATGGGATTTAGAGCCAAAATCTTCCCAACCAGAATCGATAAGAGTCATCAGGACCCTCCTGAAAAATGGGACTTGGAGCAAATATTCCCCCCAGCTAAAGTTAATAAGAGTCAAGAAGAGTCGTCAGGCCCTCCTGAAAAATACGATTTAAAGGGAAATTTCAAATTTCCCTAGCTAGAGTCAATAAGAGTCATTAGGAACCTCCTGAAAAATGGGACTTAGATTAGATACTTCCCGAGTAAGAGTCAACAAACATTGTCAGGACCTGCTTGGATAATGGGAGGTAGCTTTAATCATTGGTCACCCGCAGGTCCCCAGCAGATATAACTCATAGCAATACATAGTGGAAAATAATACCTTTTCAGAAACACAACATAATCTTAAGGCTATCATCAGTTAAGAATTATCATGACCCTCCTGGATAATGGTACATAGCTTAGATTTAAAGATATTTAAGGATTTGATTAACACTTACGGATCCGCCCAGCACCAAACGGGCAAGATTTTGTAATCAGGCACCCACCTGTAGAACAAGGGAATATTTTTCACTTTTTCAAATTTTTTATAATAAGGCACTCGGGTGCGAAGAACAGGGGAATAATTTTCAAAATTTTCCAAGCACCCACCTGTAGAACAAGGGAGTATTTATCAGAATTTTAAAATTTTAAGCTTCAGCCACCCACCTGTAAAACAAGGGAATATTTTTCAAAAATTCCTAAATCAAGCGTCCACCTGTAAAATAGGGGAATATATTTAAAAATTTTAAGTTTTGGTAAACAGGTGCCCACATGTAGAATAAGGGAGTATCTTTCAAAAATTCAAGATTTTGTAATTAGGAACCCACCTGGAGAATAAGGGAATACAATTGAGTTTCCTTCAATTTTGATAATCAGGCACCCACCTGGAGAACAAGGGAATATTTCTCGGAAGTCAAGTTTCGACAATCAGGCGCCCACCTGTAGAACGAGGGAATGCTTTCAACGGGGTACATCTTAAGGCTAGCAATTCAGCATCAAAATAGAGGAAGAGAAATGCAAGACAACAAGGCAACAAGAAGTTCCATACGAGGAAACACCGGTTAATAAAGCAACAAGAAGTTCAACAGCAAGAAATGCAAGACAACAAGGCAACAAGGATTCAGAGCAAGTCGAAAGAAATAGATAGGTTTTCTGGTAATCCATAGTTCATAGCTTAGTCTAGCTTCTTTATTTTTTTCAATGGTGTATTAAGGGGGTCTAGCAGCACTAGCAGCAGCAGCAGCAGTAAACTCACAGCCTCGATAGTCCCAGCTACCAAACACTCCAGAACTACACTGACCTAATTCCTTTATCGCCAAGGATATGTAGGCAACCTTTGAAGAAAGGTTCGGTTAGAAATTTTTCAAAATTCTTCATACGTAGTATTCAGTCGGACTAAAATTGCTCATGTTTGCTCGATTGTCTTTGCACAAAAACTCTTCGTGTTCCCGCGCAAAAAGGGGTGTTGTGAGCATGTAATATTTTCCCTGTTAAGTCGACTCCTACAAGACTCTCAGGTTTAGGATTTTGCTTTAAATTTTTTTTAGGATTTAATTGCATGTGCCAGTTTGTTTTTTTTAATGCATGCTTAAAATCATTTAGGATTTAATTTCATATTTTTTTCTAAAATAATTGTTAATTAGGGTTATTTTACAAATATAAAATTAAAAGCACATAAGTAGTATTTCTGGCGTTTTAATCATTTTGTTTAATTTTAATTAGTTGCATCTTACTGTTTGTGTTGCATAAATGGACAAGAATTAGGTTAATTAGGATGTTTAAATGTAATTAGGAATTAAATAAAACAAAAAGGGGATAAGAAAACGAAACAAAAAGCATATATATATATATATATATATATATATATATATATATATATATAACAACCTAGACTGGCCACAATTGGGCCAGACCTGGGTGGCCCAAATATTTTGAACATGTAATACACCCATGCCCAACCCAAAATAAGGTCCCTGACCCAGCCCACACTCAAACACCCCAAATGACACCGTTTCAAGGCCAAGCCATCACAGTTATTAACCAAAAATCCATCTAACGGCCCTGAAACCCTCACCCAAATTAGATATATATGTCCAAACGTTTGTTTAGACTCAGAGACCAAACTCATCACCCTTCTCGTACCAAACACTCCCGTTGTAACACCACCGTCTTTCGCCATATGACTGTCGTTGACCACCCAGAAACCATCCTAACGCCGCCGCTAGAAATCGCCTCACAGCGGCGGCCGGCCACCAAATCGTCTCCAATTTACACCATCAAACCACCAAGACCCTCTCTTCCCCGTCTTGTGATCAGCTTCTTTCGAACCAGTCCCCGTCTCTTCAAATATTCAAAAGAAGGATCGTCGGAACCACCGTCTCAGGTGACCTAACCCCAAACGACCCCATAATAACACCATGGAAACCCCTCGTCTCCCTCATCCCAAATCACTGACTCAAAACCTTTGAATCTTGCCCCAACATCTCGAATATTTGGTTTTTTGGACGTCGCCTGTGCCGCCCATGGTGGCGCCACTTCCAAACGGTCTCAGGATTACACCCCTGCACCCCCTTGACCTCCCCTCCTCGTTCCCACCATCAACCAAGCTCGAATCACTCCCCTGTTCTTCAAATTCAATTGGCCTGGAACCCTATTCAGCAAAATCTTAAGGTACCTTTTCTTCTGGTATTCTAATCACCTTTAGTGTTGTGTTTTGTGATATAAAACACAGTATCAAAGGCGATTTAACCCCAGAAAGGGCCAAGAGGTTCGTCAGTCAAGTTCAAAATTAAAGGTGTTTGGTCTTTCCCTGTACGACTGATTGTCCATGATTCCATTGCTCATCTAAATTGTAACTTCCATGATCAGTTTACAATTTCATTTTCTGCGTTTTGCCATATAGCTTAGGTTCGTTGAGCATGAAAACAGGTTCGACTTGAGTACATGCCACTTATCATTCTGCTTTGAACTGTCTTCTAGGAGTCTTGCTTTGATCGTTCAAGTGTTTGGTTTAGTCCTTTTTCTCCTCTATTTGTTATTTCTGCTGATGGTATGGCCCAATTAATCTTGCTCACTGAGGCCTCATGGCTCGTTGAGTTTGGTTTGGGAATTGTAAGTTTGGGCCAGAATAGGCATGCCCAGGGGAGTTGGGTTGGGGTTTGGGGTCGAATTGACCCAAATGATTTACAGAAACTTGTGAGGTTCATTGTAAGGACAGGTTTATTAAGGGCAATTTAGATAATAATGGGATAAAACCTCCAGAATCTTCTAGTGGGAAGATTAAAATGAAGTTTTCAAATCTTCGAGTAGAAAACTTGGTCCTCAAGTTAAATACAAAAGGACCACATTTCAAAATAGGCTTAAGGGTTGCCGTACTTCAGCTATAAAAGGGACCTCTGGCCTTGAAAGGCGGCTGAAAAAATCAAAGGAAAACATATACACAAATAGTAAAATTAATCGCTACTGCTCCATTGGTTTTGCTAATTAGTGGTGCTTTCAGCTGAGCAATAATCTATAGTTCATTGGAGGCTTAGAGTGCATTTCTATTAGCTGTTTGCTCTTTTGGTTTGGACATTACGATTTTTGTTTTTTCCTTGCTGGATCTTCTGTGTTAAATTGCTGGGCCTAGTTTCACCTTGGTTGTCTCATTGTTGATTCCTGCTGCAATTGCTGACTACTCACACACCTCTTTTCATCTTTGCATTTCCAAGTATTTCTCTAGTCTTGTGAATTGTACAGATGAGCAAAACTTGAAGCAATACAAGTGGTTCAAATTTGAGCCTCCTTTATTTCATCGCTATTGTTTTACATCATGTAATAATTATGTAGCAATGATGTTTGTTTAAGGTAAAATGTATGAGGTGTAAACCCAATTCCTTCCCTTCTTGATGATAGGAGGGATGTAATTTTAACTATTGTGTTGGACTGGGACTTGCAGGGTATAGTATCAACCCAACTGACCCAATGTGTTGGTTAGTGTCTAGCCTAATCTCGGTGAAGTAGTGACGAGGCTAGGACAAGACTATCGAATAAACATGGGCAGTTCAAATATATGCATACAACGGAATATAAATACAGAGATAACCTGTCAATGTGGGGGGGATATGATGATTTGGAAGATAACTGTTTTGAATAGAGAGGCATGAAGTAAGGAATGAAACAACTTAACTAGAATATCAACACAACAGCAAAAATCAACAATTTGCACGGTACCACCCTTCGTGCTTTTATTCTCAGCCTCACTAACAGTTATATAACGAAAATGTTCATGGCATCACCATTCATGCTTTTATTCTCGTCCTCATAAAAACAATTATATAATCAAATATGCACGGCATCACCTTTCATGCTTTTACTCTCTTTCCTCACCATAAAATCAATAGAATCGGCACGAAATGGTACATCGTGCGGCACGGAATCACCATTCATGCATTTACTCTCTTTCCTCACCATATAATCAATAGAATCGGCATGGAACGGTTTATCGTGAGGCACGGAATCACCCTTCGTGCTTTACACTCTTTCGTCATAACAACAGACAATGCACGGCATCACCCTTCGTGTTTTAACACTCTTCATCACCCAAAAACAATCACAAACAAAGGGTCAAGGGAATGAACAAAATAATAAAAATAATAATAATAGAAATCCCAGCAAGGAAACACAATCAACAAGGCAACAATATCCTGGAAAGGGAACAATTTAATACTCTTCCTCTTTCTTTCACTTTTATTTTATAAGTCACTTTATCACTTGAGCCAATGCTCCACGGGATTCAAACATCTCATATATTTTCTCAATTCGTAATATAACTTGAGCCAATGCTCCTTGATGTTCAAAGCTCACAATTCCTTCCACAAACTTTTCAGAACAAACAAAAATCATCACTAAGGCATGAAACATACTTTAAAAATCATGATATTCAAAATATAAAGACTCACGATCATGCTAGACACCAACGTTAGATACTCGTCACCATGCCTATATGTCGTACTAAGCAATTACCACATAGGAAATAAGATTCAACTCCTAATTTCTCAAGCTAAGGTTACACCGAACACTTACCTTGAACTTTCACGGTTAACTCAAGCCTCAAACACCGCTTTTCCTGTCAAATTTGGCTCTCAATCAATTATATTTGTACATAAATGACTTCATATCATCAATAAATGCTAAACAATTCGAATCCAATGCCTAATCATAACTTTCCTATCATTCTTTCCAAAATTCCAAAAATTGACCCCAAGCACGCATGGTCAAACACGAGGTTCGGACCAAAATCAAATCACGCATTCACCAACGAGACCAAATATATAATTTGTTTTCAAATACGACCCCAAAACGAGGTCTAAATCACAATCAATCAAAAGCCCTAACTCCACCCAAAATCCCTAATTTTCTACCCTTAATCACATATTTTAGGCCTACAAATCTAATAGATGTTGATGCAAATTGAAGAAGACAAGATAAAGATTACTTACCCAAGAAATTATGGTGAAGGAATGGTTCAAATAATCGCCTAAGAGCTTTGGAGAAGAAGGGGTTTGTGAAACTTTTATAAAATCCCGTAATTAGTTCTATTTCTGGCTTTTAAAATCATTGGTCAAAAACGTTCATTGCGATCGTGACATACCCTTTGCGTTCGCAATGGGTTAGGCCTGCTAGGCCTTGGCGTTCGCATATTTTGGCTCGCGTTCATAGAGATTTAGCTCCTCAAGCCTACGTGTTTGTGGACTGGGAGTCGCGTTCGCGATGCATAAGCTGGTGACCCCTCCCGCGATTGGAGGGACGCGTTCGCGAAGGGTCTCCCCTCTCAGCTTCGCATTCATTTTACAACCTTTGCATCGCGAAGAAGAATTTGGCACCTAGGATCTTTGCCTTACATGTTTGCGAGGGGGACCACACGAATGCGAATGGTAAAATCCCTGGGCACTGACTGCAGAAAATTTGTAACTTTTCGTAAACTCGAAACTTCTCAAAACACGCTCGATCCCTTGGGGCTCCTAACCTAACATACGTACTAACTCAACAACATCATATGAACTTATCCATGGGATCAAATCGCAAAAATAACCCTAATAACAAGGAATCAAAGCTCAAAAATCAAGAATTTTTCTCGAACTTCATCAAGTACCAAATTTGGCAATTTAGGTCCGAATCACATCAACGGGCTATGTTTTCAACCAAACATTACAGAAATTACTTTAACCATATATAAGACCTGTACCGCACACTAGAACAAAAATACGGCCCGATACCAATATGTTTTAATTAGATTTCATTTCAAATTTCCTTAAAAATTTTAAGAAAACAATTTCCTTTAAAAATTCATTTCTGAGGCTTGGGACCTCGGAATTTGATTCCGGGCATACGCTCAAATAAAATATCATCCTACAGACCCTCCGAGACCATCAAACCACAGGCCCAGGTCTATTTACCCCAAATGTTGACCGGAGTCAAATTTACTCATTTTATAGCCAAATTGTACCGTTTTTACATAATTTCTCATTAAAGCTTTCTGGCTACGTGCCAAACTGCACACAAATCAAGGTGACTCTAAATGAGGTTTTCAAGGCCTCAGAAACACAGAATTTAATTTAAAAACAAGTGATGACCCTTCGAGCCATCATATCCTCCACTTATGAGACAATTTTTCGCCCTAGAATGGATTAAAGAAGGAAGTACTTGAGTCAAGGAAAAGATGGGGACAACGGCTTCGCATATCAGACTCAGACTCCCAGGTCGACGCCTCAGGAGGCTGACCTCTCCATTAAACATGAATAGAGGGAAAACTCTTCGACCTCAACTAACGAACCTGCAGGTCTAGAATAGCCATCGGCTCCTTCTCATAAGACAAGTCCTTGTCCAACTGGACAGTGCGAAAATCTAACACGTGGGTTGGATCACCGTGATATTTTCGAAGCATGGACACATGAAATACTAGATGCACGACTGATAAACTCGGTGGCAAAGCAAGTCTATAAGCCACATCTCCCACCTTATCAAGAATCTCAAATGGACAAATGAAGCTAAGGCTAATTTTGCCTTTCTTCCCAAATCTCATCACACACTTCATAGGCAAAACTCAAAGCAATGCCCGCTCACCGACCATGAAATTCACATCTCGAACCTTGCGGTGTGGAAAAATCTTTTATCTGGCTGAGCTGTACGGATCCTCTCCTGAATAATCCTGACCTTGTCCAAGCCCTCCTAAACCAGATCCTTATCCAACAACTGAGCCTCTCCCGACTCAAACAATCCAACCAGTGATCGACCCGTCTACCATACAAAGCCTCATAAGGAGCTATCTGGATACTCGACCGGTAGCTGTTATTGTAGGATAACTCTACTAAAGGAAAAACCTGATCCCACGAGCCTCCAAAATCAATTAAACAAGCTCGGAGCATATCCTCCAATATCTGAATAGTCCGCTCGGGCTGCCCGTCTGTCTTGGGATAAAATGTTGTGTTCAACTCAACCCGTGTGCCCAACTCTTGTTGAACTGCCCTCCAAAAACATGAGGTAAACAGCGTACCTTGGTTCGAAATGATAGACGTGGGCACATCATAACGGCGAACAAGCTCCCGATTATAGAATCAGCCAATCCCTCGGAAGAATGAGAGACTACCACATGAATGAAATGTGTTTACTTGGTCACCCAATAAACAATGACCCATACTGCGTCGAACTTCCTTCGAGTATATAGGAGTCCAATCACAAAATCCATAGTGATCCGCTCCCACTTCCACTCGGGAAGCTCAATCCTCTGAAATAAATCGCCAGACCTCTAATGCTTGTACTTGACCTACTAAAAATTCAAACAACGTGCCTCATATGTTACGATATCCTTCTTCATTCTCCACCACCAATAATGTTGCCGCAAATCCTGATAAATCTTTGCCGCACCCAAATGAATAGAGTACCGGGAGCTTTGGGCCTCCTCTAATATAAACTCTCAAAGCGTATCCATATTAGGCACACTAACTCGACCGTGCAATCTCAAAACTCCATCATCATCTAAGGTATTCTGCTTGGCACCTCTGCGCTACACTGTGTCTTTAAGGACACACAAATGGGGATCAACACACTGCCGATCACGGAAATGCTCCAATAGAGAAGAACAAACCACTGTGTAATTTAAGACACGAATTAGCTCAAAAATATCCAACCTCACAAACCGATTAGCCAAAGCCTGAACATCCAAAGCAAGCAGCCGTCACTGATCGAAATATAAGCAAGACTGCCCATACTGGCTGACTTCCTACTCAAAGCATCAGCCACCATATTGCCGTTTCCCGGATGATATAAGATGGTGATATCATAATCTTTCAACAACTCAATCCACCTTTTCTGCCTCAAATTCAACTCTCTTTACTTGAAAAAATACTGAAGACTCTCGTGATCCGTGAATATCTCCCATGCCATGACATGAAGATAATGCCTCCAAATATTCAATGCGTGAACTATGGATGCTAACTCTAAATCATGAACCAGATAGTTATTCTCGTGAATCTTCAACTATCACGAAGCATAGGCAATGACCTTGTCATCCTGCATCAACATTGCACTAAGCTCGATACGAGAAGCATCGCAGTAAACTGTATAAAGCCCTGAACCTATAGGAAAAACCAACATAGGTGTTGTAGTCAAAGCTGTCTTGAGCTTCTGAAAGCTCGCCTCACACTCGTCCGACAATTTGAACTGGGCACTCTGAGTCAACCTGGTCATCAGGGCTGCGAGATGATAACCCCTCCACAAACCGATGATAGTAGCCTGTCAACCCCAAGAAACTTCGAATCGCTGTGGCTAATGGTGGTCTAGGCTAGTTCTTAACTACCTCAATCTTCTTTGGATCAACCTGAATACGTTTTGTTGGTACAACATGACCCGGAAATGCAATCAAAGTCAACAAGAACTCACACTTTGATAATTTAGCATACAACTGACTATCTCTCACAGTCTAAAAAATCACTCTTAGGTGCTGCTCGTGCTTCTCCTGGCTAAGGGAATATATCAAGATATCATCAATGAAGACTATCACAAACTAATCTAAATAAGGCCTGAACACTCGGTTCATCAAATCCATAAAAGATGTTGGGGCATTTGTCAACCCAAATGACACAACAAAGAATTCATAATGCATGTACCGAGTACGAAAAGCTATCTTAGGGACATCGGATGCCCTAATCCTCAACTGATGGTAGCCAAATCTCAAATCAATCTTTTGAAAATACCTTTGCACCCTAAAGCTGATCGAACAAATCAACAATCCTCAGCAGCAGATACTTATTCTTTGTGTAACCTTGTTCAATTGCTGGTAATCAATAATCATTCTTATTGACCCATCCTTCTTTTTAACAAACAACACTGACGCACCCCAAGGTGAAACACTAGGTCTAATGAAACCCTTCTCAAGTAAGTTTTGCAACTGCTCATTTAGCTCTTTCAACTTAGGCAGAGCCATACAATACGGCGGGACAGAAATAGGATGAGTTCTTAGAGCCACATCAATGCAAAAGTCAATATCCCTATCGGGAGGCATACCCAGCAAGTCTGAAGGGAATACCTCAGGAAACTCACAGACAATAGGCACAGAATCAGTAGAAATAACCTCTGCGCTCGAATCAAGAACATATAATAAATAGGCCAAACACCCCTTCTCGACCATGCATCGATCCTTCATATAAGAGATAACACTACGGGTAGAATGACCAAGAGTCCCTATCCACTCTAAACGAGGCAAACCTAGTACAACTAAGGTCACAATTTGGCGTGACAGTCCAAGATTGCTTGGTAAGGTGATAACAAGTCCATCTCCAATATAACATCGAAATCGACCATATCTAGAAGCAACAAATCCACACGAGTCTCAAGACCCTCAATTACAACTACACAAGAATGATGGACTCAATTTACAACAATAGAATCACCCACCGATATAGACACATGAACAAGAACACTCAAGGAATCACTAGGCATAACCAGGCATGGTCCAGAAGAAGGTGACACATACAACTATGTAGAACCTAAATAAAATAGTACTGAAGCATCTCTGTCACAAACCAGAACAATACATGTGATCATCACATCTGAAGCCTCAGCCTCGGGCCTGAGTGGAAGAGCATAACATCGGGGCTGCCCACCACCCTGGGCTACATCTCTAGGATGGCTTGCAGCTAGCTAGCATTTACCAATAAATCCTCTACCTCCACGTCTAGCACCTCTACCCCCACATCTAGTTGGCCGAGCAGTCTGTGGAATACCTGGTGCCTGAACCATAGCATGAGAACACTGATGTTGTGAGACACTCAGTTCTCAAGGGCAAAACCTCGCAATGTGACTCGTATTACCACAAGTTTAATAAGCCCTCGGCTACTGAGACTGCTGGGCCGTACGACCCGAATGACCGGCACAAATCTCTAAAGAGATGGTGCACTGATAGGTGCTGGTGGTGCACTATAGGACTGTTGATCAGAATACGACACTTGAGGACCACGAGTACCTGAAGCACTGTGCTAAACCTGAAGAGCTGACCTAAAGGGCCTAGGAGGATGGCCTCTACCATATGAATCTCTACCTCCCCATGAGGTAACCCCTGAATCTCCCCGAACGATGGGGTCTCTTGTATGCTCTTGACTACCCCCTTATGATAATACCATCTTAACTCTCTAGGACACATTAGCCGCCTCCAGGAAGGATATCTTACTCCTAGCCTCTCTAGCCATTTGGAGACGAATCGGCTGAATAAATCCATCAATAAACCGTCTCACTCTCTCCCTCTTATGGGAAATATAATAAGTGCATGGCCAGCCAAATCTATGAATCTGGTCTCATATTGAGTGACAGTCATGGATCCCTACTGAAGGGGCTCGAACTGCCTCTGATAGGCCTCTCGTTGTGTAATAGGGAGAAACTTCTCCAAAAATAGCTGTGTGAACTGCTCCTAAATCAAAGCTGGCGATCCTGCTGGTCTAGCTAAACAATAATCCCTCCACCAAGTCTTGGCGGATCCAGACAAGTAAAATGTAGCGAAATCAACCCCATTGGTCTCAACAATATACATGTTCCGAAGAATATTATGACAGATGTCCAGATAATCCGGGGATCCTGAGTAGATGCACCACTGAAGGTAAGATCTAGATACATGTCCAATCTCCACATGGCATCTACAGAAATGGCTACACCATTGCCAATCTGAGCTACCAGAACTAGCTGAACTGCCCCAACTAGGTGAGCCACTTTGAAGCTGAGGAGCTACCTGCTCCGGAGTACGAGTAGCAGGAGTTTAAGCTCCTCCCCAGCATGAGAGACGGCTGGTGCTACAAGAAGTAAACCTGCCCTAGTGACACTCTCCATAAGCCCCACTGGATGGAGCAGAACATCTTGAAGAACTGGGAGAGCAAAAAAGCACTCTGGGACCTGAGCTAGGCCCACTGGAACTGTTGGGGCTGGAACCTCGTCATCAAAATCAACCTGAGGCTCAGCTAGGAGTGTTGCTGCTCTTGGCTGAGCTTTGCCCCTACCTCAACCTCTAGAACAACCTCGCCCTCGCCCTCTACCCCTCGTCACAGCTACTACTGGGGGCTCGGGCTACTGAGCGGTATATAAGGAAGCTCGAGTTCTCACCATCTGCGAAAGAATAGAGTAGAAATTCAATTAGCATTTTGAAATGAAACCGCACGACAAGAGAGAACAATTATAAAGTTTTTCCTAACTTTGTAACCTCTGGGGGATAAATACAAACGTCTCGGTACCGATCCCTCAGACTCTATTAATCTTGTCTATGAACAGTGAGACCTATGTAACCTAGGGCTCTGATATTAATGTGTCACAACATAGATTTCTCACCCTTGGGAGTCGTGATGGCGCCTACTAGTGGCAGCTAGGCAAGCCAAACATAAATTACCTGCAACACTTTCTTATTACTCCTTTTTAAAAGCGGAATCTTATAAAAATAAGCGGAGGTCAAGAATTATATCTTTTAAGGCTATGTCTATTACAACTCTCAAAACCTCAAATACCCAAAATCTAGTGTCACAGTGTCACAGACTTTCTAAGATTACTACATACAAGGTCTCAAGAAGTAACAATACACTATTTTTGAATAAAAGAAAATGAAAGAGAAAATAGAGATACAGGGAGACGCCACGGCATGTGGATGCCTGCAGGTCTACCTTGGGTCTCCGGGTGGACTGAAGGAAGCACTCCAACTATTGTCCGAAAGCTACTACTGAATCTAAACATAGTGCATAGTGTTGTATTAGCACAACCAACCCCATGTGCTGGTAAGTGTCTAGCCTAACCTCAACGAAGTAATGACGAGGCTAGGACCAAACTACTACATAAACCTGTGTAGTTCAAATATATGTATACAACGGAAAAGAAATATATAGATAACTAGTCAATATGGGAGGGGGAACATGCTGAAGGGGAAGATAATTGTTTCGAATAGAGAGGCATGAAGTAAGGAAAGAAACAACTTAACTAGAATTTCAACAGGGAAGAAGAAATCAACAATTTTCATGGCACCACTCTTCGTACTTTTAATCTAAGCCTCACCAAAACAGTTATATAATGAAAATGTGCACGACATCACCTTTCGTGCTTTTACTCTCGTCCTCACCTAAATAATTATATAATCAAATATGCACAGCATCACGCTTCGTGCTTTTACTATCTTTCCTTACCATATAATCAAGAGAATTGGCACGGAATTGTATATCGCGTGGCACGACATCAGCCTTCGTGCTTTACAATCTTGCCTCACAATAACAAACAATGCACGACATCACCCTTTGTACATTAGCACTCTTCTTCATGCAAACAACAATCACAAACAAAGGGGCAAGGAATGACAAGAATAATAAAAATAATAATGGAAATCCCAACAAGGGAACACAATCAACAAAGAAATAATATCTCATCAAGGGAACAATTTAATACTCTTCCTCTTTCTTTCACTTTTATTTCATAACTCACTTTACCACTTGAGCCAACGCTCCAAAGGGTTAAGAGATCTCATATATTTTCTCAATTTGTAATATAACTTTAGCCAATGATCCTCGAGGTTCAAAGGTCACAATTCGTTCCACAAACTTTCACAACTAGTCGAAATCATCACCAAGGCATGAAAGATACAACAAAATCATGATATTCACAATTATAGACTCACGGTCATGCTAGACACGAACGTATAGATTCTTGTCACCATGCCCATACATTGTAGTCAACAATTACCACATAGCAAATAGGACTCAACTCTTAATCCCTCAAGTTAAGGTTAGACCAAACACTTACCTCAAACTTCCACGACCAACTCAAGCCTCAAACACCACTTTTCCTTTCAAATTCGGCTCCAAATCAATTTTATCTATACATTAATGACTTCATTTAATCAATAAATTCTAAACAATTCGAATCCAATGCCTAACATAGCTTTACTATTATTCTTTCCAGAAACCCAAAAATCAACACCAGGCCTGCTTGGTCAAAACACAAGGTTCAGACCAAAATCAATTCACTCATTCACCCATGAGCCCGAAAATATAATTTGTTTTCAAATCCGACCCTAAAATGAGGTCTAGGTCAATATTAATCAAAAACCCTAACTTTCTACCCTTAATTACATATTTTAGGCATAGAAATCTAATAGATGTTGATGAATATGGAAGAAAAAAATTAAAGATTATTTACCTAAGAGATTATGGTAAATAAATGCTTCAAAAATTGCCTAAGAGCTATAGAGGAGAAGGGGTTTTTGAAAATTTTATAAAATCCCATAATGGGTTCTGTTTATGGCTTTTAAAATCATTTGGAAAAAATGTTCATCGCGACCGAAACATACACTTCGCGTTCGCGATTGATTAGGCATGCTAGGTCTTCACGTTCTCTAAACGGGGCTCGTGTTCGCAGAGCTTTAGATCCTCAAGCCTACTCTTTTGCGGACCGAGGGTCACGTTTGCGATGCACAAGCTGGTGGCCCCTCCTCTCAGCCTTACACGTTCGTGATTGGAGGGACGCATTCGCAAAAGGTCTCCCCCCTCCTCTTCATGTTCGCGTCACAACCTTCGCATTCAGGAAGAAGATATAGGGAACCTAGGATCTTTACCTTACGCATTTACGAGGGGGACCAAGCGAACGTGAAGGGTAAAATCCCTAGGCACTAACTGCAGAAAATCCGCGAATTTTCATAACTAAAAACTTCCCGAAACACATCTGAATTACACACGAGCCCTCGAGGCTCCTAACCTAACATAGGTACTAACTCAAAAATATCACACAAACTTATCTGTGCGATAAATCACCAAAATAACCTCAATAACAATGAATCAAGCCTCAAAAATCAATAATTTTTCTCAAACTTCATCAAGTATCAAATTTAGCAATTTAGGTCCAAATCTAGTCAAACGGACTCCATTATCAACAAAACATAACAAAAATGACATAAACATATATAAGACTTGTACCAGGAGCCAGAACCAACATACAGCCTGATACCAACATGTTCTAATAAGATTTCATTTCAAATTTCCTTAGAAACGTTCAGAAAATAATTTCCTTTAAAACTTCATTTCTCGGGCTTGGGACCTCGGAATTCGATTACAGGAATATGCCCAAGTCCTATTTATTCCTACGGACCCTTCAGGACTGTTAAATCATGGGTCCAAGTCCGTTTAGCCAAAATATTTACAAGAGTCAAATTTACTCATTTTATAGCCAAATTTTATCGCTTTTCATAGATTTTCTCATTTAAGCATTCAGACAACTCGCCGGACTATGAACGTAAATTGAGCTGACTCAAATGAGGTTTTCAAGGCTTAAAAAATAGATAATTTTAATTAAAAATAAGTGATAACCCCTTGGGTCATCAGAAAGAGCTTGGAGTGAAATATGCCCATTTGATTTCTTAGAATTTTCCTAAATGACTATGTTTGACTTTGGTCAATATTTTGAGAAAACGGACCCGGATTCAATATCTGACATTCCCATAGAGTCCAGGAGAAAATATGGGACCTGAGCGTATGCCCGAATTTGAATTCCGAGGTACCTAGCCTAAGTAATAAATTTGTATTAGAAATTGTTAATTTGAAGTTTTATGGATTTAAAGAAACTAAGTAATGATTTATTTCAAGGTATCAAGCTTGTATGTTGGTTTCGAAGCCTAGTATAGGTCTAAAATATCATTTAGAACTTGTCCGTTAAATTTGGTGTCAATCCAAGTAGTTTAAGGGAATTTTTGCCCCTTAGAGGAAAATTAAGAAATTGAAGTTCATAAGTTTGATTCATTTGATTTAGGGGGTGATCCCTAGATTTAGCATTGTTACAAGAATTTGAAAGTTTGAGTAGGTCTGTCTTATAATTTCTGACTTGTCGGTATGTTTGCAAAGGGCCCGAGAGCCCCGAGCGTCAATCGAACAAGGCTCGAGTGAAGTGGAAAAATTGGAGAAGTGCTAGAGGTTACTACTTCTGTCATAACCGCACCTGCAGTTGGTAGACCGCAGGTGCGAAACCGCAGATGTGGTCCTTGCATCACAGAAGCAGCACAGGCAGTCCAGGCAAGGAACCATTGAAGCGGCTCCCGCAAATGCAGCCTCCAGACCACAGAAGCAGTCCCATCCTTCTCTCCCCATTTTTCAGATGCGATCATCTTCTCATAGATGCGGGACTGCATGTGCGGACCCTTGACTGCAGATGCAAAAATCACTGAGGTAGTGAGGTTCATTCAATACGGGTTCTAAGCCATTTTTATCACTTATACACTCTTCCATTGGATATTTTGGGAGCTTTGGAGAGAAGACTTCTACTTAGCGTTGTGAGGAAAGTTTATCCACCCATTCTTAGTTTAATATTTGCCTATTAGGTAGATTAAACACTAGAAATTAGGTAAAATAAAGGGGTTAGAGCAAGAGCTAGTGTTTTAATAAAAGTTAGCTTTCACCATGAACTTGTTATAGAATAAATTAGAAATCATACATTATTGATCATTAGGACATAGAGAACAACTTCCTTCGAAAAATCTTTAAATCTGGGCACGTGGGCCCAGGATCGGATTTTAGGAAACTCATGTAAATGGTTGGGAAATTGCTTAAATAGCTAAAAATTTGATCTTGTGAGTCTAATATTGCTAGTTCTTACTTTCTTTAACTAGTTTCGGATCATTTTGCTCCGAATTGAGGGCTTGGACTCGTTCTTTGTATTGGAAGTGCACTAGGGAGCGAGATAAGTCTCCTTTCTAGACTTGTAAGAGGGAATTATCCCCATAGGTATAATAATTGAATTAATTTCTACTATATGCGGGGGATACGTATGTACTAGATGAAAAGAGTTTGTGCGTAGGAATTATTATGTTAAGTCCGCGTAGTCTAGGACCCATAAGCATGTTCTACGTGATGTTCTTGTAACTTGATGATAAATTTGTTAGGATTTATGCCCGTCACTAGAGAGGGGATGAATAGTGCGGCACGAGAATATTGATAAATATTGCGGAATTAAAATTGCAGGAATAAAATAAATTCGGTAATTAAAATAACAAGGAAAGAACGCACCGAATTTATCCTGGTTCACCACAACTTGTGGCTAGTCCAGTCCCCGAGAGACTCTCTCGAGATTCCACTAACTTCGTTAAGCTTACGGGTGCCTAACAAACCGTTACACTTGCTCGTAGATGTACACTCTACAAGACTTCAACTTGCTCGAGGATACCGCACCTCAAGACTTCACCTTGCTCGTGGATACCGCACCACAAGACTTCAACCACTAAGACTTAGGGTACTTAGCAAACCCGACAATCAATGAGAAGATATGTTCTTCTCAAACACCTTTCTCTTTTACAACAAGAACTCTCTCAAAAGAGTAGATAAAGAGATACAAATTTAGCTCTATGAACAACTCAAAGTTGTCTCTCAAATGGCTCAACAAAAGCTCTAAAATGATGCTCAAATAATGTCAATATGTATATCAATATTGGGAGGTGTTGTGTATTTAAAATCAGCTCAAAAGACCTCTTTTTATAGGTGAAAAAGGGTGCATGACCGTTGCTTAATTGACAATTAATTATGCTGATTTTGTGCCCAGATAATCGATTATTTATATCACATAATCGATTATTTGTTAACGTTACAAAATCGGAATCAGATTCTGCTCACATATAATCTATTATTTCATCCATATAATCGATTATGCCTCTAACGTTCCGAAAATCAGAATCCCTGATTTTCTGCCAAATAACCGATTATTTGATAGAGATAATCGATTATGTCTCTAAAGTTCCGAAAATCAAAAGCTGATTCTCCGCTGGATAATCGATTATCTAATTGATATAATCGATTATATTGAGACAGTGTTTCAAACACTTTGGCAACGGTAATCACATAATCGATTATGCACTTTGTATAATCGATTATTCTGTGGCAGTGTTCAAACACTTTGGCCACTGTTATAACATAATCGATTATGCTGATTTGTATAATCGATTATTTTAGTCCAGTTTTGAAAACTTACTTCAAAAACCATTTTGGTTAAAATGAAAACTTTAACAGCATTTTGTTTGAAGTATTTAAAATATGTTTATGATAAATATGATTGAATAAAATATGTTTATGATAAATATGATTTAATAAAATAATTTTATGCATATTTATGATGACCTATGTTGAGCCAAAAGACGATATAACTTAAACGTTGCTCTTACATTGATTCTACCTAACGACCTACGCCTTGGGTCTTCGGTCTTGAACATTTAAGCTCGTCTTTGGCTTGTCTATGCAATTCCGTCATCAATATGCTTCTCGCCATTCAATCTCGATTGTTTGTCGTATAATATCGTTGTTTGACACTTGACTTCATTGTTTGTCATTCATCAAAACCTATACCTGAAAATCATGCTCATACAACCAAAGCGCACATATCATAGATAGAGTGATTTTCTACAATTTCCCCCTTTTTGATAATGACAAACAACAGGAGATATGCATATTTGATTCCCCCTAAATTCATGCTATATCTCAACATACAATTTATGCAAACAATTCAATATAAATAATTCAATATGATTCCCCCTTAATTGAATATTCCCCCTCAATTAAAGCATGCATATCGCCTAAATTCTTTCCCCTTTTGGCATTAGCAAAAAGAGTATACCAATTGTTAATTAAACTATTGACGATACCAATTGTTAGAAACAAAATCATATCAACATCAAATGATACTAAATGTTAGTAAAAGCATACTAATCATAATAACGGTCATTTTTTCGCAAATATACCAACTGTTTATTTAAACTCAAAATATTCATCAAAACATGAATCAATCATTTAATATAAAACTAATTGATACCAATTGTTATTCAAAATAAAACTTATCGAATCATGAATCAATCATTAATATCAATTGTTAGCACATATCAGCTATTACGTTTTTATCGAAAATACGATAACTAACCGACGTTCCCCCTCGATGCATTAAGGTTTCGTGCTTGGTGCATCTACTAAAATATTGTAGTCTTCAAGCACACCTGCAAAAGTACCTAAAAATAGGCTTTTGGTACCCAACTTCTTTTGGGTCCTTGGGGGTTAGAATAATAATAATCATAATCAACACATAAATCTCTATGTTTAGCAAAACATACAGGTGCAATGTGTCCTACCCGGTTACAATAATGACATATAACATTAGGATTGTGCATGTGTCTAGGTTGAGCCAAATGCGTTCTAGGTGATCTAAATTTGTTATTCCTAGAAGCGTTAAAATTCCTAGAGTCATTTCTAGGTGGTCTAACATTATTCATTCTAGACTCATTTGTGAAATTCCTAGAGTTGTTTCTAGGTGGTCTAAAATTATTCATTCTAGACTCATTTGTGAAATTCCTAGAATTGTTTCTAGGTGGTCTAAAATAATTAATCTTAGACTCATTAGTAAAGTTCCTAGAATTATTTCTAGGTGGTTACACCTCATTTCTAACATCCTTTTTGATTTCTTCACTTGTTTTAGGATTATCAACACTACGTTTTTCTAGTGCGTTCCTAAGTTCTATGTTCTCTGTTTTCAAAAAACTACAAGAAGAGCAATTTGAACATTGATCAATTGAAGAGGCTTCGTTCAATTCCTTGATCTTATTTTTAAAATCAACATTGTCATTTTCCCAAAATTTGTTTTCTTTTTCTAAAACTTCATTTTTATTTTTAAGAGCACTAATGTCATTAGTCAATTTTTTAAAATCTATTTCTTTCAAAGAAGATGATTTTTCAAAATCCTTTTCTTGTAAAGAAAGTGTTTTCTCAAAATCTTTTTCTTGCAAAGAAAGTGTTTTCTTCAAATCTTTTATCGTTTTGGAAGCATTAACAAATTCACCATATAATGCATCATATGCATTTTGCAATTCTTCAAACGAGTGAGAGTTAGAATTACTTACCTCTTCTTTAGCCATGAAGCATAGTGCGGTGGTTTCATCGCCCGAGCTGTCCGAATCCCGTGTTTCGCGCCTATGGTGTTTCTTCTTTTTCTTGTCCTTGGATTTTGGACAATGTGATTTGGTGTGGCCAAGTTTTCCACACTTTTGACATGAAGGACTTGGTTCTTCCTTCTTTATTTCCTTCTTCATAAACTTATAAAACTTTTCAAGTATATCATTTGAAATAATATCATCATCGCTTTCCGAATCACTTACCTCTACTCCTTTAGAAGATGATGCTTTGAAGGCGAAATTCGAACTTCTACTTCTAAGATAGGGATTAAGAATTGTACTTTCATAAGTTTCGAGGTTACCTCTTAGTCCATCAATTGTGACATCCGTGATTCCTATCGACTCTTGGATGGCATCTGCTTTGGAACGCCATTCGGGAGTGAGACTCCGTAAGATTTTTCGAACTAGATCTTTGTTCGAGTATACCTTTCCGAGAGCATGAAGATCGTTGACGATTCTTGAAAATTGTTCAAACATAGTATCGATAGGTTCTTGCTCCCTCATTCTAAAAAGTTCATATTCATGTGTTAGAAAATCAACTTTAGATTCTCGGACTTGAGACGTACCTTCATAAGTGAACTCGAGTTTATCCCACATTTCCTTTGCGGTTGTGCAACAAGAGATTTTCCGGTAGTCATCCGGATTCACCGCACAATATAATAAGTTTATGGCCTTTGTGTTAATCTCAACCTTTTTGATGTCCTCGGCATCATATTCATCTTCCTCCTTTGGAACCATGGTTTCTCCAATTTTCTTTGTTGGCATTTGTTGACCATTCTTGATGATTCGCCACAAACGAAAATTATGTGATTGGATGAATATTTTCATCCGCTCTTTCCAATATGTATAATTTGTTCCGTCAAACATTGGAGGGCTATGGGTGGAGTGTCCTTCGCTCATCATTCCTGTGATCAATATTCTCAACAAAAAATATATATCGCTCTCAACCGGTTAAGGCTTTCAGAGATTAGGCTCTGATACCAATTGTTAGGATTTATACCCGTCACTAGAGGGGGGGTGAATAGTGCGGCACGAGAATATTGATAAATATTGCGGAATTCAAATTGCAGGAATAAAATAAATTCTGTAATTAAAATAACAAGGAAAGAACGCACCGAATTTATCCTGGTTCACCACAACTTGTGGCTAGTCCAGTCCCCGAGAGACTCTCTCGAGATTCCACTAACTCCGTTAAGCTTACGGGTGCCTAACAAACCGTTACACTTGCTCGTAGATGTACACTCTACAAGACTTCAACTTGCTCGAGGATACCGCACCTCAAGACTTCACCTTGCTCGTGGATACCGCACCACAAGACTTCAACCGCTAAGACTTAGGGTACTTAGCAAACCCGACAATTAATGAGAAGATATGTTCTTCTCAAACACCTTTCTCTTTTACAACAAGAACTCTCTCAAAAGAGTAGATAAAGAGATACAAATTTAGCTCTATGAACAACTCAAAGTTGTCTCTCAAATGGCTCAACAAAAGCTCTAAAATGATGCTCAAATAATGTCAATATGTATATCAATATTGGGAGGTGTTGTGTATTTAAAATCATATCAAAAGACCTCTTTTTATAGGTGAAAAAGGGTGCATGACCGTTGCTTAATTGACAATTAATTATGCTGATTTTGTGCCCAGATAATCGATTATTTATATCACATAATCGATTATTTGTTAACGTTACAAAATCGAAATCAGATTCTGCTCACATATAATCGATTATTTCATCCATATAATCGATTATGCCTCTAACGTTCCGAAAATCAGAATCCCCGATTTTCTGCCAAATAATTGATTATTTGATAGAGATAATCGATTATGTCTCTAACGTTCCGAAAATCAAAAGCTGATTCTCCGCTGGATAATCGATTATCTAATTGATATAATCGATTGTATTGAGACAGTGTTTCAAACACTTTGGCAACGGTAATCACATAATCGATTATGCACTTTGTATAATCGATTATTCTGTGGCAGTGTTCAAACACTTTGGCCACTGTTATAACATAATCGATTACGCTGATTTGTATAATCGATTATTTTAGTCCAGTTTTGAAAACTTACTTCAAAAACCATTTTGGTTAAAATGAAAACTTTAACATCATTTTGTTTGAAGTATTTCAATATGTTTATGATAAATATGATTGAATAAAATATATTTATGATAAATATGATTTAATAAAATAATTTTATGCATATTTATGATGACCTATGTTGAGCCAAAAGACGAGATAACTTAAACGTTGCTCTTACATTGGTTCTACCTAACGACCTACGCCTTGGGTCTTCGGTCTTGAACATTTAAGCTCGTCTTTGGCTTGTCTATGCAATTCCGTCATCAATATGCTTCTCGCCATTCAATCTCGATTGTTTGTCCTATAATATCGTTGTTTGACACTTGACTTCATTGTTTGTCATTCATCAAAACCTATACCTGAAAATCATGCTCATACAACCAAAGCGCACATATCACAAATAGAGTGATTTTCTACAAAATTTGGATTCGTATACACTGTTTTGATTAAGGTAAATGAGACAATTGAAGAAATCTTATTTAGTATGATCCTTCAAAAGAGAATACTTGGTATTCTTGTAAATAACAACTCCACAGATATATATTATCGGTGCTTGTTGATGAGTTTATTTATATTTGACTGCGTCGCATAGGTGATTCGTGAGCAGGGTAATAAATACATCTATGGTTCGAGCCGTTCGACCCTCGGTAATGCATAATTTACTTTTATGTTGGATTGGACCGTACGTTCCAGGGTGTTACTTACGAATGTTTTGCTTAGCGTTTCTCTAAGGACTGAATTTCATAACTGCTTGAGATATAGGTAAATATCCATGATAATACTTGGGAAAGAACTCTTATTCCATGAATATTAAATGCTGATAACTTGTATTGTCAATGCTTATTATAAAGCCTTTTCAAATTATTTGAACCTAGTAAGTATCAAGTCGACCTATCGCCTCTACTTCTTCGAGATTAGACGAGATACTTACTGGTACATATTGTTTATGTACTCATACACTACTTCTGTACTTATGTACAATGTATGAGGCAGATGTATCTGGCTATTAGTCTAGCGCGCATTTCTAAGCGGACTCGAGACTTCCACGGTGAGTTGCTTCCCTTCCATGTCATTCAGCAGCTTGAAGAAATCTTTCTTATGTATTTTTATTGTATATTCTGTTTTGGACAGTAGGATAGTGTGATTCTTCTGTATATTCTACTAGTTGCCTACAACTTTTGACACTAGGTCTTGGCACACATATTAGTAGACTGTGTAATTATTTTGGGGTTGCATGATTATCATGATATTATTAATCGTTTCTGATTTTGTTTCGACATAGAATTATTTCAACTATTTTGGGGTGAAGGTAAATGAAAGTTTAGTTAGTATTTTTCGCATTGGCTTGCCCAGCAATGGTGTTGAGTGTCATCGTAACCTGTTATGGAAATGGATTGTGACAATATGGTAATAGAGCACTAGGTTCACATAGATCTCACAAGTCATGGGCAAACCTAATATAGTCTTGTACATCGGTACGGAGACATTTGTATTTATCTTCGAGCGGCTATAGGGTATTAGGAAGAACTACTCTTTATTCATTCCTATCATGCAATGGTTGGTATACTAAAGTTACCTCTTCTATTCTCTCATAGATAGTGAGGAAATGCATGGTTGATGCTCCAAACCTGGGCGGAGCTTCACCCCCATTTATCAAGGCCAAGGCATAGGCCGTGGGTGAGCGCCGGCCCGTGGTAGGGGACGAGGGTGTCCCACAGTTATTCTAGTAGATCCACCAGCAGATCCTGTGGGAGATCCTACTATCGAGGAGCAGGGCAAGCTTCCCGCAGCTGAGCCCACCCCTGCAGACTTTATGATAGTACCAGGGTTTCAAGAGGTTATGGGTCGTATGTTTTGGTTCATGGATTCTATGACTCATGCTGGTTTATTTCCAGCAGATTCAACTACCTCAGAGGAAGGAGGGGGAACACAAACCCCTACTGCTCAGGCTCCTCAATATGCATTTGTAGTGTTTCAGACTCCGAGTTCACTACCAGCATATGGGGCCCATCCAGTTGCTGAAATGGCGCCCTAGCTTAGACCAGCTACTGATGATGATCAGCAAAAGTTATTGGATAGATGGACTAGGCTTCACCCTCCTATATTCGGGGGTGAGCGACATGAGGATGCGCAGGACTTCATCGACAGGTGCAGGGACAGACTTCACAACATGAGGATATTGGAGTCACATAGAGTTGACTTCACTACATTTCAGCTAAAAGGCAGGGCTTGTAGATGGTGGCAGTCCTATGCTATTGGAAGGCCAGCAAGTTCTCCTCCCCTCACCTGGGGTCTGTTCACCTAGTTATTCTTGGATAGGTATATTCCACCCTTTGAGAGAGGGAAAAGCTACGACATTAGTTTGAGCATCTTGAGCGGGGTCAGATTTCAATAACCAACTGTGAGGCGAGGTTCTCTGAGTTGAATTGCCATGCACTCATGATACTTCCTACAGATGCAGAGAGAGTGCAGAGATTTGTTGCAGGGTTGCACTCCAATATTCAAGCTAGCATGGCCCGAGAGGTGGAGATGGGTACTGAGTATCAGTTGGTAGTAGTGATTGCTCGCAGTATTGAGGGGTATCGCCTGAGAGTTAGAGAGCATATTCAGCAGGACAAGAGGGCCTGATTTCAGGAGAGTTCAGAGATGCCCCAGCTAGGGGTACAGGTTGTTTCAGGAGGGGCCAGCCCAGCAGACCTCATATTCATCACCACTACCCCCTCCCCGAGCTGCTCTAGTGAGGCCTTATTTCAGTGCGATGCCGGAGAGTTCTTACTGCCCATCAGCTATTCAGGGTTTCTCTGGCGGGTATTCGGGTTATCAAGATTCTTCTAGTGCTTACTTTAGCGTTGTGCCAAAGAGTTCCTATCGCCCACCAACCATCTAGGGTTCTTCCGGTGATTATTCAAGTTAGCAATCTCAGACTCCGGGGTAGGAGATTATAATACCGAGAATGTGCTATGAGTGTGGAGATCCGGGTCACATAAAGAGAACTTGCCCCAAACTTTGGGGCAAGGGAAATGCAGTAGGGCCAGCAGCCCATGATTTCAGCATCAGCTTCCCAACCACCTAAAGGTGGAGGGCAGGTTGGTAGGGTCGTACTAGAGGTGGAGGTTAGGCAAGAAGAGGTCAACAAGATACTACTTAGCAAGGTGAGGGCCAGCTAGACGGTGCTCCTGCTAGATTCTATGCTCTTCCAGCTTAGGTAGATGCATTTGCCTCAGACACTGTCATCAAAGGTATTATTTCCAGCGGTGACAGAGGTGATTCTGTATTATTTGACCTAGGGTCTACTTATTCATATGTATCATCTCTGTTTGCTCGTTTTTTGGTTGTTTCTCATGTGCCTTTACGCACATATATTCATGTTCCTACTCTTGTAGGTGATTCTATGGTTGTGGATAGGATCTACCGGTCCTGTGTGGTCACATTCTATGGTTTCGAGACTAGATATGATCTCTTGTTGCTTGTTATGATCGATTTTAAGGTCATCCTAGCCATGGACTGGTTATCTGGTATCACGCCATCCGAGATTGCCTTGCAAAGGCTGTTTCACTTGTGATGCCAGGGTTTCCAAGATTGGAGTGGAAGGGTTCCACACCCGTTACACCTAGTCGGGTCATTTCTTTCCAAAAGGCTTGGCATATGGTCGAGAAGGGGTGCTTGGATTATCTAGCTTATGTTTGGGACACCACTATGAAGTCTCCGATGATTGATTTAGTTCTAGTAGTTCCGGAGTTCGCCGATGTGCTTCCCTCTGATCTTTTTGGCATACCACCAGATCATGATGTTGATTTCTGTATTGATTTGGCTCCAGAACCCAGCCTATATCTATTCTGTCATACCGTATGGCTCCCAAGGAGTTGAAAGGAGTTGAAGGAGCAGCTTGAGGAGTGGTTGGCTAAAGGGTTTGTTAGGCCTAGTGTATCTCCTTGGGGTGCACCAGTATTATTCGTAAAGAAGAAGGATGGGACTATGCGGATGTCTATTGATTACCCCTACTTGAACAAAGTCACCATCAAAAACAAGTATCTGTTACCTCGTATCGGTGATTTGTTCGACCAGTTGCAGGGTGTTAGGGTGTTCTCTAAGATAGACTTGAGATCAAGGTATCATCAATTGAGGATTCGGGACTCGGATGTTCCGAAGACTGCATTCCGGACTAGATATGGCCATTATGAGTTTTTTGGTGATGTCCTTTGGCTTGACTAATGCCCCGAAAACATTCATGGATTTGATGAATAGGGTTTCAGGCCTTATATTGATTCATTTGTTATTTTCTTTATACACGGCATCTTGATATATTCTCGCAACCTAGGAGAGAAAGAGCAGTATTCGAGATAAGTGCTTCAGACCCTAGAGAACAAAAGCTATATGATAAGTTCTCCAAGTTTGAGTTTTGGCTAGAATCAGTGTCATTCTTGGGACATATTATATCGGGGAAGGGTATTAAGGTGGATCTCGAGAAGAATGAAGTAGTTCAGAGTTGGCCATGTCCTACCTCAGTGACCAAGATCAGGAGTTTCCTGGGGTTAGCAGGTTATTATAGGTGATTTGTACAGGGCTTTTCATGTATTGCATCACCTTTGACTAGATTGACACAGAAGGGTGCCCCTTTCCATTGGTCTGATGATTGTGAGGAGAGCTTTCAGAAGCTCAAGACAACTTTGACTACAGCACCAGTTCTTGTATTGCCTTCTGGCTCGGGAAAGTATATGGTATATTGTGATGCTTCACGTGTTGGCTTGGGATCTGTAGTGATGTAGGAGACGCGAGTTATTGCATATGCTTCGCATCAACTGAACGTTCATGAGAAGAATTATCCCGTGCATGATCTAGAGTTGGTCACGATTGTTCATGCTCATAAGATATGGAGGCATTATTTGCATGGGGTGTCATGTGAGGTTTATACCGATCATCGCAACTTACAACATTTACTCGAGCAAAGGGATCTTAATTTGAGGCAGGCGCAGGTGGCTTGAGTTACAAAAGGATTATGACATCTCCATTCTTTATCATCCAGGCAAGGCAAATATAGTCGCAGATGCCTTGATAAAAAAGGTGGAGAGTACGGGTACCTTGGCATTCATTCCAGCGCGGAGAGGCCACTAGCTTTGGTCATTCAGTCCTTGTCTAATAGGCTTGTAGGGTTGGATATTCAGAGCCCAACCAAGTTCTTGCATGTGTAGTTGCTCAATCTTCATTATTGGGATAGATCAAGGCCTGGCAATTCGATGATCCACATTTGGCGGTTCATAGGGAGACGGTGCTCTAGGGAGGTGCCAAGGAGGTTTCCATTGGTGAGGATGGTGTCTTGCGACACCAGGGTTGGTTATGTATCCCTAATGTTGATGGTCTAGGGGAGAGGATCCTAGAGGAGGCACACAGTTTGCAGTATTCTATTCACCCGAGAGCTACAAAGATGTATCCGACTTGAGGCCACATTATTGATAGCGGAGGATGAAGAAAGACATAGTAGAGTACATGGATAAGTGTTTGAATTGTCAGCAGGTCAAGTATGAACACTAGAGGCCGAGTGGCCAACTTCAGCAAATGTCTATACTAGAGTAGAAGTGGGAGCGCATTACCATGGATTTCGTAGTTGGGTTGTCGCGGACATTGCAGAAGTTTGATTCATTATAGGTCATTATTGATAGGTTGACCAAGTCGGCTCACTTAATTCCAGTGGCAACTACTTATACAGCGGAGAGGTATGCTTAGATTTATATTCGGGAGATAGTCTGGTTGCACGGCGTGTCTATTTCCATAATATTAGATAGGGGCCCTCATATTACCTCCCATATTTGGAGAGCCGTTCAAAGTGAGTTAGGGACCCGTGTAGAGCTCAGCACAACATTCCATCCTCAGACAAAAGGGCAGTCAGAGTGGACAGTTCAAATTTTGGAGGACATGCTTAGGGTATGTGTGAATGACTTTAGAGGGCAGTGGGATTAGTTCTTGTCCTTGGTAGAGTTTGCATACAACAACAGCCATCTGTCCAGCATAGAGATGGCTCCGTACGAGGCTTTATATGGTTGTCGTTGTCGTTCTCCTATTGGGTAGTTTGATCCTGGAAAGGCTACGTTATATGGTACATATTTGGTATAGGATGCCTTTGACAAGGTAAAGTTGATCGAGGAGAGGCTTCTCCAGCTTTGTCCAGACAAAAGAGTTTCGCGAATCAGATGGCGCGTGATGTATCATTCATGGTTGGGGAGAAGGTTATCTTGAAAGTCTCGCCAATGAAGGGAATTATGAGGTTCAGGAAGAAGGTAAAGTTGAGCCCAAGGTTTATTAGTCCCTTTGAGGTGTTGAGGAGAGTTGGGAAGGTTGCTTAAGAGCTCGCGTTAACCCTAGCTTATCGTGAGTTCATTCAGTTTTTAATGTGTCGATGCTTCGGAATTATCATGCCGACTTTTTCCATGTGTTAGACTTCAGTACTATTCACTTGGATGAGAGCTTGGGTTATGAGGAGGAGCCAGTTTCCATTATTGATAGACATGATCACCAGCTAAGATCCAAGCAGATTTATTCGGTAAAGGTCCAGTGGAGGGGCCAACCAGTCGAGGAGGTGACCTGGGAGTCCGAGAGGGACATTCGCATCAGATATCCCCATTTATTCAGCAGCTCAGGTACTTTTCTATGTCCGTTCGAGAATTAACATTTGTTTAGGAGGTGGAGAATGTAATGACTTGACAGGTCGTTTTGCCTTTTTGAACCCCTTTCTCTTAAATAAATCTCCACATGCTTGCTTTAGCTGATTTACAACTTGCGAGGACAGTTGGTTCGCAATTTGGAAGAGCATGTAGTGAAATATGCCAATTTGATTCCTTAGGATTTTCTTAAAAGACTAAGTTTAACTTTAGTCAATATTTTAAGCAAACAGACCCGGATTCGAGATTTGACAGTCCCGGAGGGTCTATGAGAAAATATGGGACCTGAATGTATGCATGAAATCGAATTTTGAGCTCCTTATCTGGAGTAACGAATTTTTATTAGAAATTGTTAATTTGAAGTTTTAAGGATTTAAAGAAACTAAATAATGATTGATTTCATGGGTATCAGGCCCATATGTTGGTTCCGAATCCAGGTACAGGTCCAAAATATCATTTAGGACTTGTCCGTAAAATTTTGTGTCAATCCGAGTAGTTAAAGGGCATTTTCGACCGTTAGAGAAAAATTTAGAACTTGAAGTTCATAAGTTTGATTCGTTTCTCTTTAGGCATGATTCCTAGATTTAGCGTTGTTTTAGGTGTTTCGAAGGTTCGAGTAGGTCTATCTCATGATTTCAGACTTACAGATATGTTCGGGCGGGTCTCAGAAGCCCCGAGCGTCAATCGGACGAGGCCCAAGTGAAGTGGAAAAATTGGAGAAGTGTTGGAGATTGTAGCTTTTGTCATAATCGCACATGCGGTTGGTGGACCGCAGTTGCGAGACCACAGATGCGGTCCTTGCATCATAGAAGCGGCCCAGGAAAGCCAGCCGCAAATGCAGCCTCCAGATCGCAAAAGCGGTCCCAGCCTTCTCTCCCCATTTCGCAGATGCAGTCATCCTCTCGCATATGCAGGACCGCAGGTCCGGACCCCTGGCAGCAGATGTGGAAATTGCTACGGCAGTGATGTAAATTTAATACGGGTTCTAAGCCATTTTTATCACTAATACACTCTTCCATTGGCGATTTTGGGAGCTTTGGAGAGAATCCACTTAGCATTGTGAGGTAGGTTGTCCCACCCATCATTAGTTTAATACTTGTGTATTAGGAAGATTAAATACTAGAAATAGGTAAAATCAAGGGGTTAGAGCAAGACCTACGGTTTTAATAAAAGTTAGATTTAACCATAAAACTTGTTATGGAATAAACTGGAAATCGTATATTATTTATTCTTAGGACGTAGAGAACAACTCCTTCAAAACAATTTAAAATTCGGGCACGTGGGCACGGGGTCGGATTTTAGGAAACTCGTGTTAATGGTTGGAAAATTTCTTAAATAGATAAAAATTTGATATTTTGAGTCTATATTGACTAGTTCCTCCTTTGTTTAACTAGTTTGGAATCGTTCAGCTCCTAATTGAGGGCTTGGACTCATTCTTAATATTGGAAGTGCACTTGGGAGCGAGGTGAGTCTCCTTTCTTTCCTTGTAAGAGGGAATATTTCCCATAGGTATAATAATTGAATTAATTGCCATTATGTGCGGGGGCTACGTACGTACTAGGCAACGAGAGTCTGCGCGTAGCGACTATTATGTTAAGTCCGGTTAGCTTAGGACCCATAAGCATGTTCTACGTGATGTTCTTGTAACTTTATGATAAATTCGGATGCGTATGCACTATTTTGATTAAGGTAAATGAGACTAGTGAAGGAACCTTATCCTGTATGGTTTTTTAAAAGAGAATATTTGGTATTCGTATGAATAACTACTCCTCAGATATATATATATATATATATATATATATATATATATATATATATATATATATATATATATATATATATATATATATATATATATATATATATATATATATTATCGTTGCTTGTTGATGAGTTTATTTATATTTGATCACGTCACATGGGTGATTCGCGAGCGGGGTAATAGATGCATCTATTGTTTGAGACATTCAACCCTCCGTAGTGCACAATTTATTTTTATATTGGATCAGGCTATACGTCCCACGGTGTTACTTGTGCATGTTTTGCTTAGCATTTCTCTGAGGACTAAATTTCATAGCTGCTTGAGATATAGGTGAATATCTATGATAATACTTGGGAAAGAACCGTTATTCCACGATTATTAAATAATGATAACTTGTGCTATCCATGCTTATTATAAATCCTTCTCACATTATTGACCCTAGTAAGTATCAAGTCGACCTCTCGTCTCTACTTCTTCGAGATTAGACGAGATACTTACTAGGTACATATTATTTATGTACTTATACTACACTTCTGTACTTAATTGTACAGGTTCTGAGGCAGGTGTATCTGGTTATCCGTCTTGTGTGCATCTCTGAGCGGACTCGATACTTCTACGGTGAGTTGCTTCCCTTCTATGCCGTTCAGCAGCCTGAAGAAGTCTTTCTTATGTATTTTTGCTGTCTATTCTGTTTCGGATAGTAGGATAGTGTGATTCTTTTGTATATTCTATTTTTTGCCCACAGCTTGTGACACCAGGTCTTGGCACACGCATTAGTAGAATTTGGAGTTGCATGATTATCATGATCTTATTAATCGTTTCTTATTTTGTTTCGACTTAAAAAATTATTTCCACTATTTTGGGATGAAGATAAATGAAAGTTTCGTTAGTATTTTCCGCGTTGGCTTGACCAATAATGGTGTTGGGCGCCATCATGACCTGTTATGAAAATAGGTCGTGACAGCTTGGTTAAGCTTTGAGTTGGTTTCCTGAGTTTGAACATGGTTGTTTGAGTAGTTCTATTGTTTTTATGGAAATGTGAATACAAATGGTGACTGACGTGGAGTGTTATTGACTGAGAATCGTATGAAGTTGATTCATGGGTTGTGACCTAGAGGTGTATTAAGAAATCTTGCAAGTTTAGTTCCTTTAACATGTTTCACTCTAGTTTGCTGCACTGGTGAGTAGTTTCAGCTGCAATTTTTGCTAGTTTGAGTTATAGTTTGTTGTGTCCAGTTAATGTAGGATTTGTTGTTTATCTTTTGCTTCAATGTAAGTTTATGAAATTAGCAAGTAGTCATTTTTTTTGCTGTTGTGTTGCTTAGTCAGTGGTATTTATCAGGACCTGCTACGAATGCTAGAAATAAGCGACTTAATGCTTGTTCTAAGTAGTAGTTGGTCAACATTTCAGCTCTCCAAGTGGAATTGATTTAAATTTCAGCAATAGCTTATTAAGGTTTGATTTCCTTTTGTAATGTTTGGCATGTGTTTCTCTTGGCGTCGATGTCAGCTAGCTTAAGCTCGTGGTTGGCTAAATCCATTCATTAAGAGTATCTGCTAACTTGATTCTAAGGAATTGTAGTTGAATTTGGGATAATTTGTAAAATTGAAAAGTAGAAAACAGGAAATGAATATAAGCTCAGTAGGGATCTATTGGCTTCTGATTGAGACCTATGTGCACAAGAGTTTAACTAGGTAAAGGAAAATTGAAAGAGTCAATGTTCTGAATTCTTCTAATGTGAGTTAGCTTAAGTGAATGGCATGGGTTTTAGTTTTAAAACATCCTTAATTAGGTTCGAAATTCTTAATGTTTTCTTCAATATTAGACCTGATTGTCTTTCATGTTCCGAAGCTACATAAATTTTGGATTTAGAATGAACATTAGGCTATATGGCTGTTAGGACTGTGGTAAAAAAGGAAAAGTCACTTGAGTCCAATAGCACTAATAGTTGCAAATATCACTCATTCAAAGTTATGGAAGTTGTGTTTACTGCCCATCTCATCTTGCAGAAACCTTCCACGATCCTCATATTTAACTTTCAAGTTACCTCTTCTCTAACATGTAGAAATACAGTTACTACCTCTCTAGCTTTCATTGGCAGACCCCTCTTAAGTTGCATATACCCAACTTTACCACCTGTGCTAGCTTCCTTGGCCTGTCTTGAGATCTGTTTACATATTTGCTTCAGGTTATATTTGATAGGTTCTGGTTTACATTGCATATTCTATATGTAGTACATGTATGTATATGGGTTAAACAAGTGTTGAATAGCTATGAGATGGCTTTATATGAGTTCTGTTTGTTAGAGTTATTTGGAGCACATTCAAAGGCTTACATTAAGTTATATGGCGGATAGATTTATGAAGGTTAAAATTGTTTGACTCGTGAATTTAATTTTCATAATTACTTTAGTATTAGCCCCTCAATCGCTTTCTTAAACGTTCATTGTGGCTTCAGATGTCTATTATGGGTGGTGTTGATTTTTTTTTTTTAACATGAAATTGTTTGAATAACTGTTGGTTGTGAGGAGTGGTGGAAAGACGCAATTAATTTCCATAACTCATGGCCATGCAACAATCTCAATTGGAATAGTAAACAATCATGAAACTTCATAGTTCTGCTTTAGCCGTGTTATGATAAAATTATCACGGCTACAAGTACGGTTCCTGTAATATAATTGTGGTACTAAATTACAAATTAGCTTTGAATATGAATACCTATAGTTCATTTAGTTGAATAGTTTTGAGGTGTGCCATTCATACATTTGAATCATATAATCTGTGGCTCTCATATTTTTATAACTTAGCTAGTAAAATGAATCTCGTAGTTTGCGTTAGGCACGCAATTAAACTACTACGATTACGGGTACGGTTCCCGTAACGTGATTGTGGTAGTTGGTTTTTAAATTAGATATAAGTAGGAGTATTTTTAGCTTGCCTTAGAAAAATGCAAATCTTTTCCTTTAAAATAAATTGAGGTGTGCCATACGCAAATAAAATCCATAACATATGGCCCTCACATATATACAACCAGCTAGGCGTGATGAGGAGACTTTTTCTTTCTGAGGAACGGTTTTAGATATTTTAGCCATTGATGTTGTTGAGAAATTCGAAAGAAAAGAAGGAGATGATGCTATAGCAAGTACAGATTTAGGAAAGGGTAAACTCAGAGAAGATGAAGAAGCTAGAGAGGTTTTGAGAAAGGTTTGAGAAGTAAATATTGTAAATGTTGTGAAATTGACTTATTTATAGCTGCCGCCTTAACGGGTTGGGGAAGCTAACGGCTGACCATCAGACGCCTACAGTTAATGGCCTTGGGAACTGTGCAGAAGTGACCTTTCAATCACTTCACTTTCTGACGTCATGAGATTGACATCATGATGGGGGTATTAGAGCATCGAGGATCAAATCATTTCTTATCATCTTACTATAAGAAACATGGGGACTATCGATATACGGTCGAAATCAGGTATGCCTGATTTTACGGGCTCGAGGGCACCCTCAAGCCCGAGTTCAGGATGGGTTAAGTTTGAGCCTGACGGATTAAGCTCGACCCCGACAATAGAATATAATGCTTGGAGATCGAAGTACACAATGAGCGTCGAAGCCGAGTGACCCCAAAATGATGTTGTTATGAGTTTGTAACAGAATGAGCAAGATTCCTGCCATGTCCCCAAGATCATTGCATAAATTTCGGAAAAAATGTAAACGAGTTAGTACTAATCCGTACTATGCGGTTAGACAGCTGTCACAATAAGATTCCTAACTGTAAATAAAAATGTACCTTATTTAGGGTTCCCCAATTATATAAAGAGGACCCCAATCATTTGTAGCCATTATCAATCATTTGAAAAAGAATATACTCTTACTTTCTTGCTAAATACTCATCAGAATTGTCCTTTAACTTTACTATTCTTACTTTATTGTTCTTGACCTACCTCGAGGCCACCTTAGCTCGAGGTCGAGATCGTCTTGCGCTCATGTTTGATTTTACTTCTTTCATTTATACGTTAGATTTCTTGGTTGTTGATTAGTATTGTACTAAATCTCATATCTTTAGATCATAAACAAGTATAATGCTACTGGTATGTTCGAGGTAAGCAGTATCTATTCAGAGAATAAGACTCAAGATGATTATTATAGATATGATTGATGATATCAATGTTTCCTCCCAATGTGAAAGCGCCAAAAAAAAAAACTTGCACTCTTTTGAACTCTGTTTTGCCCCTTTTGTGTTTCCATTGTTGCTGCACTAGTAATTCGGGAGATAAAGATAGGAAAAAGCAAGAAAACTCTTTGATGGCTTTGAGTAACATTTGTGATAACACTGGCTACAGGGACTTTATTATGATTGCTAGAAAGGGCTCTACATTTCCCAAGTTTTTGCCCAAATTGTTAAGTTTGATTGACAAAAAAAACCAAAGTAGAATTGCAAAGAAAATAAAGGATAAGGAGAGATCCAAGAATCTGTAACCTAAGTGATATGAAGGAGGCCAGCACTACAGAAAACATTAGAATATATCAACAGAGAAGAGCTGTGGAGTAAAAGAGGATGTTTACGGATTTGCTTTAATGGACGAGATTAGACCGAAGGAATTGCTAATGAGATTAGATTTCTTGTTATATTTTTTTGTTTACTTATTTTATGCAATGCCAAAAACATGGTATCTGAAAAAATCACTTGAATCCACAAAGCAATAGGTCTTATGAACTAATCATGTGTCTAAACAAAGCAAACAACTATTCAGCATTCAAAGGGTTGAAACTCCTCTTATATCATGCTCCTACCGACTCAAACATCTAGATAGCTTTTTCGAGAATATAAACAACATAGATATATATCAAATATCACATATCAATTAATCAAGCAGTATCGAGGAGCATGTTCATGTTCACGTTGAAGCAAGGCAAACAGAGCAACGATTGAACAACCCAAAGTTTGAACAAATCCTAGTTGAAGGAGAAACTTTACCAATTGTTTTTCTGTAGGCTCAATCTTGCCTTGTTTTACATTACAAATAAAGGAACACATTCATATTTATTATGAACCCTTTTGTTTGCACCTTTACATACAGTAGAGAGACTTAAAATGTCAGAAGAAGTATTACTAAAAACATTTAAGTTGCAAGGAATTACCTGCTATCTGGTCATACATTATCAATGGAGATGTTGTGAGATGAAGTGAGTCCATGGAGAGGCGAAGCAGGTAAGGACTTGCCCATGATTTGACTACTTCGGTTTGATAGAATTGATGTGGAACCTTTTCTTCTATGCACAAATTTTTCATTTGTCTTAATAATCAGGAAGAAGACAAGACGGTACACAATTAGTGTGCCTACTAAAATGTAAAGGTCTACCCACTTTGAGTATGTCATTTCTACTTGCCATTTATCTCTCAAGACATCTTCTCCACTAATTGTTTGATTATTTCCCTTCAGATTGTCGGTGAACCTTAACCCATCAAATTCATTCTTAAACATGCCTTGGTAAGCATACTTGTGGAACGAAAGGTAGTATAATGGGTACTTCCAAACTGGTTTAGGCAACTCATTGGGTATTTGGAAAAAACCACCACTTAGTATTTGTAGTCCTTGTATTCCTGCGCCTACCACAATGCCCAAGAGGAAATTGGGCACGATAGCTGCAACATTGGCCATTAGGCTCTCGACTATCATCATACTGTTGAAAAGGACCAAAGCAAAGTAGATGAAATGCCCAATTCCGTTTTGAAATCCAGTAAGGAAATAGGCAATGGCACCCGGAACCAATGAAATTAGTAGCAAGTACGGCATAGAAGAAAAAGTGTTGCCTATGACAAAAGCACAACAACCATAGTGACCGTTTAGGTTTTCTCTTTGAAATACCTACATTTTCTCGAAGCAATAAAATTAATTAGTCAAAATAAAAGATTAAGCATAAAATTTGTTAGTTATGACGATTAAACAAGAATACCTTCATGTCCTCCACAAATGATGGGAATCCACCAATTGTCATAAATGTCATAAAAGAAACAACGAAAGCCACCATTAGACCTCTTTCCTGAAAAGTTAATAATAAAAAACGTGTCAATGATTCATAAATTGCATGTTCATCAAGCAATACTGAAATTTCTTTTGATTCCTTGTCCCTATTAATTGTTTCTACCTCAATTGAACCGTAGCTTGAGTCGACATTATAGTAGATAGAGCCAAGACCTAAAGCAAGGACAACATAAGACACGAATCGCATCCAATAGTAGCCAAGATCGCGGAACATGTTCACAGAAGACCTCCTTGTCAAAACAAGGCTTTGTGTAGTAAAGTTTGCATGACTTCTTTTTTCCAATATTTCACCACCCTGAAAATATACGATGGTGGTTAGAGTGATTCCTTCTCATCACCTTCAAATGACTCCTCCTCGTTCCTTTCTCTTTTGGTAGTTGTTGCTTACCTGTTGACATATTTCTAAAACCTGGTTCTGAATTTTATGATATCCCTCAGATGATTTATATGAATTAATGAGGAAATCTACCACTTCTTCTGTCGGTTTTCTTCCAGCTAAACCATGTTCAATATCCTATTAATAGGGCAATTAAACGTTAAGTAAAAATGGAAACTTTGACCTCAATATCATAGAAAAGGAAAAAGTATGGATATCATTTATATGGCTTACCTCATAAAAATCTTTGCTAATTGTTTTAAGAAAATGATCAGACGGATTCTGATGAGTGGGGCAAGGGAAACCATTTGTCCCAAAAAACTTTCATAACAAAAGAAAGAGATTAAAAACATAGCAAACTGATGAAGATTTTAGATATACTTGCACTATAAAGTCTTTAGTAGTTCATCTAAGCGTACCTCAATTGCTGCACTAGCAGGTCCAAAGTACACTATTCTTCCTGAAGACATGAGGCATAGATTGTGGAAGAGGTTGAAAATTTCACTACTAGGCTGATGAATAGCTATAACAATGGTTCTTCCCAATCTTTGGCGTGAAATTCCGCTCATCACATAATAAGATGCAGCACTGTCAAGGCCGCTGGTTGGTTCATCGAGGAAGAGAAGTTTTGGTCGCGTTAAAATCTCCATACAAATACTAAGTCTCCTCTTCTCTCCTCCGCTAATTCCTTTAGTGCCCCATCCTCCAATTCTTGTGTTCATGGCGTCTTGCAACCCCATCTCCTTTATAGTCTGCTCTGCTATTTGAATTTTCTCTGATTTTTTCATGGAATCTGGCAATTGGAGTTGTGCAGAGTAGTAAACAACTTCCTTAACCGTTAGCGTTGCTATCAAAGTTTCATCTTGAGTCACATAAGCCTGATTTTACAAGATAAAGAGCATTAGCATATTGTATTTTAATAGTTGTTAGTATTAGGCAAATCGACAAAAGTTTTCTATCATTGATTTTTAGAAAGACTTCAAACAGAAACGGAGCAAGAATTTAAAGATTATGATTTCGTTTACGTTTTAAGTTACTAGGTTCTAAATTAATATTTTATATATATTTAATGAATTTTCTAAGATAAATACATGACGAATCAAAACTACTGAATTCTAGGTTCAGTCCAACCCGCTCCCGACACTGCACAAAATTAAAATCTAAAACCACCATCAAATCCTTCTCCCTCTCTCTCTCCACAAAGTCCTCCGTGATTCTCCCTCCGATGAAATTCCATTCCAGACAAGCGAGAGCAGCGTTTTGTGTTAACTAATTGAAAACGTTTTTTGAAAATTTCCATCGCTAGTTTTGGTTTCCGCTAGTGATTCGAAATGAAGCCGACGTAGTGGTTCGAACGGAGTTCCACCGGACGACGATGGTGGTGCAAATGGCTAGCACGACCGGAAAAAAGTGAGGGAATGCCAAAGAGAGAAAGAAAAAGAATTGGTGATAGAGAGAAAAGGAGGTGGAGGATTGCGCTGGAGAAACATAGAAGTCATAAAAATTTGATATTATAAATAATTAACAAATTTATGCAAACAAGTTTTTGTTCCACATATTATAAGGACCTCCCTTATTCTACTTTTTCATAATGAATTTTGAGAAATGATAACTGGTGAGAAGATAAACAAACAACCAACAATTTTTTTAAATTTGTACAAATTGTTATAACAAGTTAAATATTTTAATATTTTACTGCAAAAAAAAAGTTAAAATTCTTTTAGAATATTGAATGTATCATGAGAGGCGGAACTAACATTTTAAATTTAAAGATTTTGCATTAAAAAATGCAGCTTATAGAATTTTATGTAAATTAATTATGCATATTATGTGAATATTTAAATACAAACAATATTTTACCCAAAATAAATTTTACCGAACCCGCAAGAACAACCGTAGCTCCGCCCATTCAATGCTAAACAAAACAACAGAGGTGACATGAGCAACTCTTCATGTAAACTGCTCACTGTAGCAGCTCTTAAAACAAATATGGATTCTTACAAATTGTTACTACAAAATCTGAAAATATAAAACTAAGTAAAGGTTTTATTTCACAACTACCCATATCTTATTTTATGAAGTAGGAGTAATTTATAAAGACCCCACAAAGGCACAAATTAAGAGGAAACAAGATTAAAAAAAAAAAGACTGAAAGAAGAGAAACTAAAAAGAATAAGAAGCATGTATTGCTAAATAAATATGAGCAGAATCAGTTGCACGAGATTCAGTAACGAGCATCACTAATTTATGATTGAAATCTGAATACTAAAGGTCAACCTATTGTTTATGTACTATAGATTCTTTCAAATAGGAAATGGGTAAGCCATCACTGATAAAGTTTGAGTAGTGACGGGTTGAGTTTGAGTTGTCTCATCGGTTGACTTTGGGCTAACTTTCCCAAATCAGCCCACTAGGTTTTAACTGAAATAGCAGCCCATATAAGATAAAAATTTTAAAGAGTTGTGTTTTACTTTTTTGTACTTTTTTTAAAGGGACTTTTTTCTTTTTATACCATATATGAAATTTTATTATTAAAAATATATATAATTTTATATTTATTCGATATGTTCATAGTTATTCTATAAATATTATACCATTCACTATATACCAATTATTAGTAGCAGATTCCTTCAAAATTAAACGCGCTATAAATCTGGAACTAAATATTTTTCTAGATATTCCTATTTAGGCACGCTATAATTATGGAATTAAATATTTTTTAAGATATTTCATTAAATAAGGAATCATTGTAGCATTAAAATTCATTATTTTGATATCTCTACTTTTTTTTCTCTTTGAGAGATCAAATGCCGTGAATAATTAGAGAGATAGAGTATAAGACCGGCTTTTGAAATTTTTCCTATTTTCACCTAATCTTTCTGCTTATATTCTCACTTAAACTTGTAGCTGAAAATATCGTTATAAATTTTTTCATGAAAAATAGTAAGTTGACAAATCTAATAGTTGATGTCACTAGGTAGTATTTTTCAAACTCGACATAGTAGTTGATGTAGCTTTCTAACATATTTTTCTCAATCTATAATTGAGAATACTATAATGAATCTTTAGATTATGTCTAGTCGAAAATCCCAATTAAACTACAATCGTATGTGAATCGGGATATTAAAATTTAATATACCCAATTTGAAGATTCTTTGTAGATAAATTGTAGATTATTTGTATATGATTGTAGATTATTTGTATTATGATTGTAGATATTTTGCTTTTTGTTTTCACAAATCAAAAATGACTAAAACTTCTACAAATCATTTACAAAAAATATAATTATGTCAAAAATTCTAATTAAATTACAATCAAATGTGAACTGGGTATTAAAATTCAATGAACCCATTTTGTAGATATTCTGTAAGTATGTTATACATTATTTGTATTCTGATTGTAGATGTTTTATTTTCTGTTTTCACAAATACAAAATTGATTAAAACTTCTATAAATCTTTTACAAAAAATGCAATTATGCCGAAAATCCTAATTATGCTACAACTTAAATGGGAATTGGGATATTAAAATTTAGTGTACCCAGTTTTTAGATATTTTGTAAATAAATTATAGATTATTTGTATTGTGAAGGTAGATGCGTTGTTTTCTATTTTCACAAATCCAAAACGACTAAAACTTCTACAAAATCTTCTGCAAAAACTGCAACTATGTCGAAAATACCAATTAAGCTACAATTGAATGAGAATTAGAATATTAAAATTCAATGTATCGAGTTTGTAGATATTTTGTAGATAAATTATAGATTATTTGTATTCTGATTGTAAATGCTTTGGTTTTTGTTTTCACAAATCAAAAATGACCAAAACTTCTTCAAATCTTCTGCCAAAAATTCAATTATGTCTGAAATCCGTTTTAACTTTAAAAATCAACATCCACACTCCTAAAGAGATAAAAACAAAAACAGTTGCCAGGAAAATTTTTTCTAGTTAAACAAATGGCAAATAACCAAAAAGGAGCCGGTGGTCATGGATTAAATTTTATTTTTAAAAAAGTTGGAAATAAGGAGCTCTTCAGATCTTAGCTAGCCAACTAAGTCAATTGATTTGCATGAAATAAAAGTACATATTAAAAGTTACTCTGCAGTAAAAGAAGCAATTTTTGAAGTTTTTCTAACTCGAGACTGCCAACAGAGACCCTTTTCTAGTGTAGGGCGTAGGTTTTGGCGTAAAAGACAGAACATTTGTTTCATTGAATGTAGACGAAAAAAATATAAATTGAACTTTAATAGTGAGTTAACTATGTTTCTGTGATTTTAGAAGAGGAAAAAATTGTAAAAAGTACGTATGTTTAAGTAAAACATGTGTGAGGGTGAAGGTACGAGTTTGCGAGGGAGAGACGCGGGAGGGATATGATATACGGTACCTTAAATTAAGGAGGAATATACGCTGTATTAATTATACTCATAAAATTTATTTTAGTATAAAATTAATAATCTAATATACTAAATATAATTATATTAAACCTTAAACATTAAGGGTAATAAAATTTTCTTATATGATATAAGAATATAAAATTCTCTTTTTTTAAAATCCTACTCATTTTCCCCGATAAACATAATCACTACCCATATCTCTCCCCTCTCTCCCCCCTCAGCATCGTCCCCCTCTTGTCACTTTTTTGCAATTTTGTTGGCTTTTCTTCTTCTTCTTCTTTATTTTTTTTTCTCTTTCTCTTTTGTCTCTCTCTTACTCAAATATGCTTATTTATGCCCTTCTTTCTCACCCCTCAAACCCAATTGGACAGTTTTTTTTGGGCGGTGGATTTAGAATATTTTTTCTCTTTTCTCGTCCTACTGGTGCTTGTGAGTAAGATTTTTTGTGTAGCAATTGTTTCTATATTGTATAACAGTTAATAAATATTGTTTAACAGTGAAATTAACTTTGTATAATAGTGATGTGCTGATGTATACTTTTTGTATATCATGTGTATAATGTATATTTAGTGCATAATTTAGGAATATACACGAAGTATGCACTGAGCATACAATGATTACATAGTTTATACACTAGTGGCTAATGGGGGTGGAAAAGATAAAGAAGAAGATAATGGTATTTACTAGTTGTAATTAGTATATTTGTTCTTCCTTCCTCCTTATGATGATTCTTTTTCAATAATTATTACCGAATGTAGATCGAAATACTTTTTTGGACAAAGAAGGGCGAGATTATGATAGTTTTTTAAGGGATAATTTCACTTGTGGTCATTCAATTATGTTTTAATTTCACTAAAGTTATTCAACTATTTTTGTCACGTAAAAGTAATTAAATTTTCTCATTGTCGCCTAGAAGTCATTTTGGTTTAAATTGCTACTATAAATATGACATGACATAAAATTTAATGAGAAAAATCCAAAAATAAATATCACATAAGCTTTAAAGGATCATACCCACTTTAGATCTATTTCTTCCTTAATGTGATTTGACTCATAATCTAAATATTTTCAATAAAAAAAATATTAAATTTCACATTAGTTTAAAATGATTATCTTATACTGCAAAATTCTTGCATTTTGTGTTACTTAGTGCACATTTATAATTATTCTATACTAAAAAATTCTTATCTTGTTTGTATGCCCCATCCGAATCGTTTTAGAACTCTACTAAAGCTAAAATACTAATGTATCCAATTCACATATCATATTTATAGTTTTCTAGTTAAATTAAAATATTATTGTATTTATCTTACGTAACATATTAATGTAACGTGAGTATACGAGAATAATTATAAGTCTAATAAGTGTCTATTTTCACATTGAACCTGCAATTATAGACAATCTATTGCAACTATTTAGACAAAAAGAAATATTGTATTTGTGTGATAAAAACCCTTAAAAAAAATTACAAGACCTAATTTTATTAGGGATGTGTGTTTTTTTCCCCTATTGAAACTTATTTGGGTTATGGGTCAAATCATATTAAGGGAGAAATGAATTTAAAGTGGGTATAGTGCATTTAAGTTTATATGGCATTTATTTTTGAATTTTTCTTATTAAATTTTATGCCATGTCATATTTATTGTAAAGGTTTGAGCCAAAATAATTTTTTAAGTGATAATGTAAAAGTTTAATTACTTTTAAGTGGCAAAAAATAGTTGAGTGATTTTAACGACCATCAATGAAATTAGTCCTAATAGATCTTGCAGAAGATAAGCCGACGTACAAAAGGAGGTTTTTAATTTATTTTTATTTATTTTAGTTGATAGACGGGGAAATCAGTCATGGCTATTTTTAGGATGAAAGTTTACGACGAAACAGGGAAAAAGGAGACAACTGGATGGCTATTTATATATTTTCCCCAAAAATATTTCATGCCCAACACGTTAAATGTCGGACGGGTTATATGGGTTTGAACTGCTTTTGCCAGCCTAGGTAACACCACGCATGCTAAATCTTAGTACCTTAATTTTGTATAATTCCCAAATATTAATTACCTTGGAGTACATCCATACTGATAACGTTTTTCTATCTCTAATTACAAGGAAATGTGCAACACACACTCCACTAATGGAGAAGTAAAAGAGATGTTAATCACTTCATCAAAAAATTAAAGTAGTGATGCAGGCCATGCAATATTCAGATAATGATTTTCTTACAGATGTTCCATAAGAAAGTTCCTGTTTGTGACCATTGATTAGAATATCCCCACTCTGTCTCGTGCTGAAATCAAGTCGCCCTACAGGTGATCGATCACTCATATTAGGAAAAATTAACAACTAGCCGAGCAATGTAATATATAGTTTAACGTCTATATTGTAGCAAGTAAAAAGAGCTTTTACACTATGTATCAAATCAATTAGAAGGTGGTGACAGTTCATCAACAGCCACATAAACACTTTAAATATACTAGTGACCAAATAAACACCTCTTTTTACGAAGTGACATAAAAATTCGATTAGATATTCAAGAATATTTACCAGCTAAAGCATCGAGAAGTGTAGATTTGCCACAACCAGAAGGACCCATAATAGCCAAGAGCTCACTAGGGCGAGCATAGCCAGTGAGACCTTCCAGTAGGTTTTTGCAGCTGCCACTTTTTCTATTGGAGACAGTCACCCACAAGTCATTCCATGTCAAGAAAACCCCTCCATTTTTTGAAGAGGTTATCTCTTCTTCCTGCTTTCCGATTTGAATTTGCTGTAACTGATCCATATATTTATATATTGGCGCCGATAAAGACTCGATCTACAATATTAGCATGAAATGGCTAAGTGATGTTAGTTAAAATAGACATAAACTGAAAGCTTGTTGCATGAATAATCACTATCTTTGAATAGACATTTGTCTTATATACCATTTTTCCTTATATTAGGTGATAGTTAAGTTTCTCTTCAGGATAGAACAAAGTCATTGTATACTTCAAATAAAAGTTGTCACTTCTTGAAAACAGCCTTATATGTAAAGTTGGAAAATAAGCTATTCTAAATAGTCTTACAATTTCACGAACATGATATCCATTTATATTTAATACTTATATATGTAAAAAAATTCAAATAAAACTAAAGCCTCCAAATTCTTATAACCAACAACTGATGCACTAGTGTCACCTCAAGGAGTTAAACAATACTTAAAAAAGAAGAAGAAAGAATGGAAAAAGTTGAAATGCTTACATATTGACGTTGTAATAGTTTGACTGTTGGCGTCTCTTGCCCTTTAATGGCAGACGGTTCTGAGAATTATCTCTGTAGGCGTTTTATTTTTTATCTATTATTTAGAAAAGAGAAGAGGAGGTCGATCAAGGACATCATGATCATTTCAAATATATTTATGAACAGTATGCTAGTAGACTAGGCTCAAATGCTTAGTTGTGTGTTAATGATGGAAAAGACTTAACTAACGTGGTCCAAAGCCAAGCTATTGAATTCTTCAGGTGGACCTGACTTTGGATAAAGTTGGTATTTATTTAATTATCTCAAAATAAAATTTCAAAAACAAAAGAGGAAATTAAACAAATATAGGAAGAAGAGAAAAAAATGAGAGAAAAGTTTATTATTGTTATGAAATATTAGATTATGGTGGATGTCCATAACTCCTATAACATCCATTACTTTTATCCATTATCTCCATAACTCCCACTACTCCAATACTTATGGTTGTAACTCCCACACCTCCATGATCTCCCCCATGATCTTCCTCCATGATCTCAAAAGCTTAATGACATATTTATGAAATTCTTTTAGTATACCTCTATGTAGTACTATAAATAGAGGATGAGAAATCATTTTGTAATACACTTGGATACATAGAAGAAATATATTCTCTTCTCTATTTCTCTCTACTTTGTTGTCTATCTTTTTGTTTATTATTTTGAGATAAGTTTTGTAACACGTTACAGTGCGGTCATTATGAAAAAAAAAATATTAATATTTTTTGTATATTTCTTTTGTATGTCAAACCATGGGAAGCAAATATGGATATCTCACAAAGCAAACTTGGATCAACGTCCAATTGTAAAAATATTTGTTTAATTGATTCATGTACCACACATACGATATTCAAAGAGAAGAAATATTTCTCTCATTTAAGTATGTGTAAGGCAGTTGTTACTACAATATCTGGTAGTACTAAATTGATTGAAGGCTCCGGAAGAGCAGCTATAACTCTGCCTAAAGGAACAATATTTATCATAGAGAATGCAATGTTCTCTTCCAAGTCCAAGAGGAACTTGTTGAGTTTTAAAGATATCCGTCAAAATGGATATCATATTGAGACAATATATGAGAATAATCTTGAATACCTCATCATTACAAAGAACGTCTCTGGCCAAAAGAGGGTTATTGAGAAGTTCCCATCTTTATCTTGTGGCCTGTATTGGGCAAAAATTAGTGCAATTGAGGCACAGTCCACAGTAAACCAAAAGGTTACTGATTCCAATACTTTTGTACTTTGGCATGATCGATTGGGACATCCTGGATCAATTATGATGAGACGGATTATAGAAAACTCATATGGGCATCCATTAAAGAATTTAAAGATTCTTTTAAATAATGAATTTTCTTGCACTTCTTGTTATCAAGGCAAGTTAATTATTAGACCATCACCAACAAAGTTTGGAACTGAATCACCTACGTTTTTGGAACGTATACAAGGGGATATCTGTGGACCTATTCACCCACCTAGTGGGTCCTTTAGATATTTTATGGTCTTAATAGACGCATCCTCTAGATGGTCTCATGTGTGCCTATTGTCATCACGCAACCTTGCGTTTGCAAAATTAATGGCACAAATAATTCGATTACGAGCACAATTTCCTGATAATCCAGTTAAGTCTATTAGACTAGATAATGCTGCTGAGTTTTCATCCCAAGCATTTAATGATTATTGCTTATCAATTGGGATAAAAGTGGAACATCATGTAGCTCATGTTCACACTCAAAATGGTCTTGCAGAATCTTTAGTTAAACGTCTGCAGTTGATTGCAAGACCATTACTCATGAAAACGAGGCTGCCCACTTCGGTTTGGGGTCACGCCATTTTGCATGCAGCAATGCTAGTTCGTCTCAGACCGACGAATTATCACAAATATTCCCTGTTGCAATTAGTTTTGGGTCATGAACCTAATATATCCCATTTAAGAATTTTTGGATGCGCATTATATGTGCCTGTAGCACCGCCATACCGCACCAAAATGGGTCCGCAAAGAAGGTTAGGAATATATGTTGGGTTTGAATCGCCCTCCATTATTCGCTACCTCGAAACATTGACAGAGGATTTGTTCACTGCACGATTTGCAGACTGTCGATTCGATGAGACATTTTTTCCAAAATTAGGGGGAGAAGTTAGTGAAACCAAACGGGAAATTTTGTGGAAAAATCCATCATTATCTCATCTTGATCCACATACCTCTATTTGTGAAAAAGAGGTGCAAAATATTATCCATTTGCAAAGAATAGCAAATCAAATGCCTTACGCATTCACGGACTTGAAAAGGATAACAAAATCTCATATCCCCGCAGAGAATGTTCCAATCCGTATTGATGTCCCTATTGGACAATCTTCTAGTGTCATATCTAATGAGTCGAAAGCACGCCTAAAACGTGGTAGGTCATTAGGTTCCAAAGATCGAAATCCTAGAAAAAGGAAAGCAAATGATCAAAATGACACTACGAAAGAATCTCATGAGGAAATTTACGATTTAATAAATTCTGAGATTCATGAAGAATCCATTGAGCCCGAGACTCAGGAAAATAAGGAACTATCAATAAATCCAATCGATATTGAGACAAATTTTAATCGAGTGGATATAGTGGTAGATTATGTCTTTGCATATAATGTTGCATCTAGCATTATGCAAGAAAGTGAGGATCTTGAACCTCAATCTGTTGGAGAATGTTGACAAAGACTTGATTTGCCAAAATGGCAAGAAGCAATCCAATCAGAATTGAATTCACTTGCAAAACGTGAAGTTTTTGGGTCTATAGTTGAAACACCTAGTGGTGTTAAGCCTGTTGGCTATAGATGAGTCTTTGTACACAAGAGAAATGAGAAAAACAAGGTACAAAGATATAAGGCAAGCCTTGTTGCACAAGGATTTTCTCAAAGGCCTGGTGTCGATTATGAAGAGACATATTCACCCGTAATGGATGCTATAACTTTCCGTTATCTCATTAGTTTCGCTGTCCTTGAAAAGCTTGACATGCATTTAATGGATGTGGTTACTGCCTATCTTTATGGCTCACTTGATAATGAGATATACATGAAAATTCCCGATGGATTCAAAATGCCAAACACTCATAATTCAAAGTCCCGGGAAATGTTTTCAATCAAATTGCAAAGATCTTTGTATGGTCTAAAGCAATCAGGACGAATGTGGTATAATCGTCTTAGTGAGTATTTATTAAAGGAAGGCTATATAAATGATGCCATTTGCCCATGTGTTTTTATAAAGAAAACAACATCGGAATTTGTTGTACTTGCCGTATATGTCGATGACATAAACCTTATTGGAACTCCCATAGAACTCCAAAAAGCAATTGATTATTTAAAGAAGAAATTCGAGATGAAAGATCTCGGAAAGACAAAATTATGTCTTGGTTTGCAAATTGAATATTTGGCAAACGGAATTTTTGTTCATCAATCTGCCTATATAGAAAAGGTATTGAAACGATTTTACATGGATGGAGCATATCCTTTAAGTACTCCGATGGTTGTTCGATCACTTGATGTGAATACGGATCCATTCCGACCGCAAGAAAATAATGAAGAGCTACTTGGTCCTGAAGTACCATATCTTAGTGCAATTGGCGCACTAATGCATCTTGCAAATACTACAAGGCCTGACATAACTTTTTCAGTTAATGTCTTAGCAAGATATAGCTCTGCTCCCACAAGGAGACATTGGAATGGAATCAAACATATATTGCGGTATCTAAAAGGGACTACCAATATGGGCTTATTTTATGGCAATAATTGCAGTCCTGATCTTGTTGGTTATGCTGATGCTGGATATTTATCTGACCCACACAAGGCTCGATCTCAAACAGGTTATGTGTTTATCTGTGGAGGCACTGCCATATCTTGGCGATCGACTAAGCAATCAATTGTGGCTACTTCATCTAATCATGCTGAGATAATCGCTATTCATGAAGCAAGTCGAGAGTGTGTGTGGTTGAGGTCTATAATACATCATATTCGAGACAAATGTGGTTTGAAATGTGACAAACTACCCACGATTTTGTATGAAGACAATGCAGCATGCATAGCCCAATTGAAGGGAGGATTCATAAAAGGAGATAGAACAAAGCATATTTCACCAAAGTTATTTTTCACACATGATCTTCAAAAGAATAGTGATATCAATGTGCAACAGATTCGTTCAAGTGATAATATCGCTGATTTGTTCACAAAATCTCTACCAACGTTAACCTTCAAGAAGCTGGTACACAAGATTGGAATGCGAAGGCTCAAGGATGTGAATTGATGCTCTTTTCAGGGGGAGTCAATGCGCGTTGCACTCTTTTTTTCCCTTACAAGGTTTTGTCCCACTGGGTTTTCCTTGCAAGGTTTTTAACGAGGCAACAAAAATGCATTTTGTTAGATATGTGTACTCTTTTTTCTTTTCTAGAATTTTTTTTCCCATTGGGTTTTATTTTAGTTAAGGTTTTAACGAGGCACATTATCTTAGGACATCCAAGGGGAGTGTTATGAAATATTAGATTATGGTGGATGTCCATAACTCTTATAACACCCACTACTTTTATCCATTATCTCCATAACTCCCACTACTCCAATACTTATGGTTGTAACTCCCACACCTCCATGATCTCCCCCATGATCTTCCTCCATGATCTCCCCCATGATCTTCCTCCATGATCTCAAAAGCTTAATGACATATTTATGGAATTCTTTTAGTATACCTCTATGTAGTACTATAAATAGAGGATGAGAAATCATTTTGTAATACACTTGGATACATAAAAGAAATATATTCTCTTCTCTATTTCTCTCTACTTTGTTGTCTATCTTTTTGTTTATTATTTTGAGATAAGTTTTGTAACGATTATATTATTTTTATTTCTTTTATAAACCAATCTTTATTCTATTGTTGGTCTCCTATTCCTATCCTAACTATCCAGCACTTCAAACTCATTCTTTAAATTACGAATTAAATGCTCAATTCACAAGGAAATATCCTCTTTTGCCTCTCCCCCTTCTCCCGTATCCCTTGATCGGTTAATTCACCATAATGGATACTCCCATGCTTACACTTTCTTCAACAATAACAACAATTACCTAGTATAGTCCCACAAAGATGATAATATGTAGACGGATCTTACCCTTAGCCGAAAAGGTAGAGAAGTTGATTCCAATCGACCATCGGCTCAGTGAAGAAAAAGAACAATAAAAACAAAAACAACAACAAAAAAACATTAGTAATTTCAGCAAAAATATTGTAAATAATTATCTAAGCATTATACTCCACAATTTCTATATAGTAATTTATTCAAAATAGTGTTTGATTTTCTTCAGTGCAGATACAAAAGATAAAGCCAGTAAAACTAACATAAAATACTATTCATTATTGAATTGCATGCATGCTCGAAAGATATATTAATAGTAGTATCTAAATACTGTTAGATCGATGATCAAATTTTAAGTAGCAAGGCCATCGAAATTCTATCCTTTTATATATCCTGTAAATTATGATTTTTCAATCATTAATGAATTCGTAAAAAAGTTTATCTAAGTTTTATCTAACTAAGATTTTCAAGGAGTATTAAAGGATAAAAAAAGAAAATGAATTATATAAATATCATATTCTAACTACTAATTACCATACACAATTAAAACCGTTTAGATTATTACTGGTCTGCAAATTGAGAAGTTAAACACTTATATAAAAGAAATACATTGATTAGCCACAACATGTCTTCTGAGGAAACAAATTTGGATTGATCTTTGGTAGAACATTACCATGTGCTATGTTACAACCAAAAAGGAATTCTTCTTCAACCAAAACCTTAGTTCCAATCAACTCCAATAATTTTGAAATAAAATAAAAGATCCCAAATCCAAAATTAACGTAAATATGGAGTATAAGATATTACTAAAAAGTGCGAGTTAAAAACTTTCGTTAGCTGTTAAATATGAAGAAAATGATCAAATAAATCGGGGCATCAGCTCCAACACGTCTAGAGTAATGACAAATTTTCTGTGCCGACAAATTCTATTGACGGAGAATTAGAGACGTCAATGCTTTTTTGAAAACAAACAATCAAATTCATTTCTTACAAATTCAGTATTTGCAGTGCCGACTCCAATGCTATAATTAGTAAGGCATGTGCCTTTAGCCCCAAATTTGGGAGGTCCCATTTCTAAATAATAATACTAGCTGCATAGGTATTTAAAAACTAATATTAAGTATTTTTAATATAAAAATAGAGTTTTAATATAAAAGAAAAGAAAACTTTTTATACACATAAATAAAGTAATAATTTAACTTCCTTAAAAATAAGTTTATAAATAATTTTTTCAAGGTTTTAATTTTCCACTTCTTACTCCATTACAAATTTTACTCTCTTATTCTTAATTTGACCAAGTCAATTGCCAGTCCATAGTTTGGACTTGTTACTTATTGAGTTGGTATACTCATGTTACCTTGCACCTTGTATGCAAATCCATGTATCTTAGGGCATGGTAACGACGGTCGACTATTCCGGTCGTGGTCTTCACAGAAATAGCGAGGTACTTGCTTGGCGATTCCCAGTTCCGGTTTTCTCCTTCTCTATCTCCTGAATGACCTTTAAATGTTATTCTTCCGTCATCCATTCTATTATCGCCGGAACACAATCTCTGAAATTCCCATGATGGAGAGTATTACCAGATTACTCAGTCCCTAATTCATATTTTAGTTTATCTTTTTCACTAGCCCATACTGATTTCTATTGCCCTAAGGTCTAACTTTTGTTTCCGGTAATAACGTTGGAGTCACAAACTTATTTCTAGAAATGAGGATATGGCTTTATGGCATATACTCTTTTGTTGTCTCAAGTCCTGTCATCTCTCATCTTTTCATTCACTTGACTATAGACTATGTAATACTGTTATCTTTTTGATCTACCGTTCTCATCTATGTATCACATGTTACTCATAATGCTTCATTAACAACAACAACAACAACAACAACAACTACCCAGTATAGTCCCACCAGGTGGGGTCTGGGGAGGGTAATATGTAGACGAGCCTTACCCCTACCCGAATGGGCAGAGATGATGTTTCCAATCGACCCTCGGCTCAGTGAAGAAAAGGAAAAACAAAAATAAAAACAAAAACAAAAACAAAAACAATAGAGCATTAGTAACTCCAGCAGAAATAGCATAAATAATTATCTAAACATAAGAAACATAAATAAAATAACATGCAATAATATCATACAGTAACTACCATAACTAATTGCCATAAAGGAGACATAATCCAAAATACAAATCATCTATGGATAGCCTGGCCAAGCCTCACCCAACCCTGGGTGAGGAGTACGAAAAACTCTAGGAGCCCCTATCCTGCAACCCTGATACTAGACCTCCAGACTTTCCTATCAAGGGTCATGTCCTCGGAAACCCGCATTCTAGCCATGTCATGCCTAATCACCTCTCCCCAATACTTCTTAGGCCTCCCTCTGCCTCGTCGAACGCCAACAATCGCCAGCCGCTCACAACTCCTCACTGGGGCATCAGGACTTCTCCTCCGCACATGCCCGAACCACCTCAGCCTCGCTTCTCGCATCTTCTCATCCACCGGAGCCACCCCCACCTTCTCTCGAATAATTTCATTCTTAATCTTATCTAACCTGGTGTGTCCGCACATCCACCTGAGCATCCTCATCTCCGCAACATTCATTCTCTGAACATAATGCTTCATTAACTCTATTCTTATTTCCCTATAACATTTATATCTATAACTTTATTCTAAAAACTCGAACAACACATTCTTTTGCTTTTAGCTCCCCTTTCTCTATCCATTGGCTCTTCGAGTTGCACAACATTTTCTCTCTACCAGGGACGTGAGCGATACTAAGATATTATTTATCCCTTCCAGGCTTCTAGAGCCTATCTTTGTAGTATTCATATCCGACTGTACTATTTTAGAGTGTACCATATGGGTCTCACAAGGAGATTTATTAACACATTTGTAATATCCTTCGGAAATGTCAACTAATGCAAATAATCCATCCACCATTTTGGGTTACTCTAACGCATTTCGGATCCTAATATCCCATCCTTCCTTAAACCATATTTGTTAGCTCTCATAGGTAAAATAAAGATGGGTGTGGCCAATTGCACATACCTCTATTATTGTTGAAGGTAACTTAAAATGCATATATATATCGCTCTTGAATGGTAATTAATGATAATCTTCACTAGCTTTGTACCTCGTAACGTTCTTCACCTTGCTTCTTTTACTTATTGAAACATGTGTCTACCTTCTGAATCTTTCATTGCTTTTTAACATATGGGGGATAGATATTCTTGCCTTAAGACTCCTTATCAAGGAGCTTACATGTTGTTTACCGTGAAAATGGCAGCAACAGTTAAATTTGTTAATGAGATTCTAAAAATACATGATCTATTCTCAAACTAGTTGTTAGGGATGTTGATGCTAAAATTTTTAGTATATCAATAAAATGCGAGCTAATACGAGGTAGTGAGCAAACCGAAGAGGCCTATTGCCCGAGCATGGAGTAGATCGATGGGGGCCTTGGGGCCGAGAGTGGAGCCGGGATCGAACTATCGCGGACTGTCAGGGAAGGGATAACAAATAAAGATACGATTAAAGAAGTCTCTTTTTGGCCATCACACAGCTATACGGGCGTGGAGCAAGTAATAAAATAATGAATGCAGAGAGAGAGATATTACTGCACTTATGGATAAATGGAGTAACCTCAGTCCCCTAAAAAGTGGTATAGATTCCCCTTATATAGGCGGGTGAACATAACATGGTACATGATGCATTTGATATAAAGGCATGGGGATGGGACGACTAGGCATAACATGGTGTTATGTCAGGGCCTATTAACTCTAGCTATTGGTCTCAGAAGTTCCCATCTTCGTAATTCTCATCAGTCGTGGGCGGACCCCTAATCCTTGAGACCACTACAGAACCACAAATAATCCTCGAGATAGAGGGTCCGATCCTGATATCGTAGCCAAGGTGCTTTCTCGATATTCTGAGTAGGCCTTAATGGCGGGAGATGAATTCTTCTGATTTAGCCATACACACATAGTCTCCGCATTTCCTAGATCAAAGTGATAGGAAATGATACTGAATTGCCATTTTGAGGCCATCATTGTTGTGACGTCAACCGTCCAAAAGCATTAAATTCCATATCCCAAAGGACCGTGTAGGGCAGCTGTAAATGCGATAATCGAGATGCTCATGAACTACCATAGGTTCGTCTCTTCTGATTCCTACGGTTTATATAAATATTCCGGTTGCTAGATAATCCCTATCCTCATCCTTTTCTTAGGCTTTTAACCCAGAATTTTGAAATTTGACACTTTTACATTTTTCCTTCTTTTTACGAAAAAGGTTTTACCATCTGCTATGGCTAGGACATCCAGAACGGTCCCGTGAAGGGGTGATACTACATCGTCAACTTGATCACCTGAGGGGGAGAAAAACGAGCTCCTACTTTGGAGCAATTGACCCCTCCCGATACTGATACATCGGACGACTTCAACATAGAAAATCTCTCATCCACACCGGGTCGATATGAGCATGTGTCCTGATACGTCAGCATCGTAATCATTGTCGACAAAGTGAATAAGGACTGCGAATGGGGTGAGGCAGTAGAGGTAGAAATTCCTGACTTTCGTGACAGCGTTACTGACTTTAAGGATGACTTTCTCTATGTGAATGTGTATCCATTCACCTTGGGTCTTAGTGAATCAGCTGGATCCCCTCCTTCGAAGAACGATCCTGTTATCCTTGATATCTACACTCAATATTGGGTGACCCTTGGTAAAATCTACCCATCCTTTTGGAGGATCGTGTTGATGCTCTGACATTTTACAGAAGGGGCAACGAGTGAGGTCTTTACCCTTAGCCAGCTGATCAGGTTATACCGCTCGGGACTATATCGAGGCTTAATCAAGCTTTGACATCTGTCCAAAAAATCTTTCTTCACAAGTGTTGATGAAGGGAAGGACATGGGATAGATGAGCAGATTTGTTCAAGTGAGGACCTCGGATATCATCCCGGCCTAGAGGATTCGCTTTCCAGAGCGATGGTACGATCAAAGTGAGTGCACTTTCCTTTAGCCATTTCTCAATTATTCTTGTACTTGTCACGATAATCCCCTTTGTGCTTTCTCCAACGGTAGCTTGGTATCCCAAGGAGGTCCTAGATTTGGCGGGGTGGATCAGGTGCTTTGATGCGAAGTTCCAGTACAATCTCCGATCCTGGACCGTCATGTCCAAAAAGCGCTGGGTGGATAAGAACCATGGTGAGGCTTCTTCACTGCTTGTGTTTCCTCTTTTGTGCATCTTTCTGAACTCTAAGCAACAATGTGTTGTGGCTCTTGTGGTGGTGCAAGCTATGGAGAGAATATACAAATAAGGCTAGACCTTGACGGTGAAGAAAATGCCTTGGGGCCCGATACGAATTAGAAGAGGAAAGACATAACGACCATTGCTCATCTTGATGAAACCATTGCTCTGGCATCTGGGTCAAACCCTGATGCTGAAGGGGAGGACGAGGATAGAATTCCATTGAGGAGGAGGACATGGTCTAGTGTGAGGGATTTACATGTATCCGAGTCGAAGGCTGTTGATTCCGGGACAGTTGAATCTGATAGGGCTAAAGGGGCGGGGGTCCCTGAAGAGAATGTTACTGTGACTTCAAGCTGCGCTACTAGATATGATGTAGCTCATACTAGCAGGACTGTTGGGCCTTATGGTTCGGAGTTCGAGATCTTCCAAGGTCATGACCTATTATTTGGAGAGATTGATGGTGTGAATGATCTTATTCAGAAATACCAGGTCTCATCAGGAGAGTTGAGGAGTGCCGAAGGGATGACTAGTGTCATGGACGGTACTCCTTTCAGAAGGAAAGGTTTAATTGCCAACTTCTTTAATAGGGTGACTGACGGATCTGACCTCAATGTTTCTGGTATCGTTAAAGAGGCGGAGAGATTCCTGCAGCAAGTAATAGTTCTCCTTTGCGTATTCCTTTCTCATTCTTGAGCATTATTTTTCATCTCTATTATTTTTTTCATTTCATCACAGTGTAAAGAGGCGTACGATCATGCCATCCTCCAGCTTCGTAAGTAGATTCCGGGCCGGGAGAAGGAGCGCGATGCTATTGCTTCAAAACTTTATGACTCGGAGGCTCGTGGCGCTCAGGGAGATAAAGAGTTACAGGAGCTTCAGGTCTATTTGGAGCCAGCTCTTCGAGAAAAAGCCACTCTTGCTGCTCAGGTACTCTGCTTTGGTTGCAGCAACTTTTCCACTCAAAATCCACACATGTTTTATTATTCTCATAACCATCGTCATTACTTTAACCATAGGTTGAGTAGAGCAGCTCGCAGACTAGCCAAATAGAGGTGAAGATCTCTAGGCTGATGAAGCAAGGCGAGGCTGTGGCTAGCGAATTGACAACCTACCGTGTCCATATTTTGGATACCCGCAGGGAGATTACTACTTTAGCTGAGGCTATGTCGGGGGCCAAGTGAGATGTTACTGCTTGTAAGGAGGATTTATTTCAGCACATGCGATGGTTCGTGATATATCTCTTGCGGATGAGTAGAAGCTGGTCCGGATATCGAGCACGCAAAAGCAAAGGGGGAAAAGGAAGTCTTGGAAGAATTTGAGGCCAGAGGCTTAGAGCTATCTACCGATCTGGAGGAGACTCGTGAGGTGGAGGCAAGACTTGAATTTTTGATTGTCCCTGATTGGGGTGAAGATGACAGTTGCGAGGAGTATTCTCCAAGCCTTTTTTTCTTTTTACTTCTTGCTGTTTTATATGCTTTCTCTCCCAAGTTACCGATAGTAAAAAAATTCGATTCCCTTTTTTGTTAAATCATGAAAGGAACTTTCACTATGCCAGTTCATCATGTTGCTTTCCCTCTCTTTTTTGCCTTTTTATTTTTCTTTTGATTTTACGAGCATCGGGAATTGGCCCTATAGTGTCTTCCTACAGGACACACAGGGGCCCCCAAGGCTAGCAATGCCCCGAGCTCGAGTTGATGGCTCCCCCGAATTGATACTCTTGACATTGAGGGTATCCCGAGGTCCCTTGATTTCATAAGTCGTGAGCGCGCCCAAGATGGTTCTGCCAATGCACTCCTATAGGAGAAGATGAAGTTTAACGCGATTGAAATTTATTGGCCTTCTTTAGGGAATTAAGGAGTTATTGCCTAGCCTCAATATATTTATCTGTTTTCCATTCAAGCAACGATTTCTGCAGTTTATTTTAAGCCTGTCTCGTTTTTGCCTGGTATTTTGTGCAAGTTGCTCCATTTCTTTTCTTGAAAGAGTTCTTGCCTGGATCTTCCCCTTCTTCTCCTTATTTTGTCATGGCCATGGTAGCCGCCTTGACATATGATCTCTAGAGGAAGGGGACCCCTACCTGTACTCCTCCTTTGGTTGGCACTAGAGGTCTTCTACCGATGCCGAGGGAACGAGACCTAGAGTGTGCTACCTCGAAGAAGGTTTCCACAGTAGGGAAGCCTTCCTATGTTCCGTGCCATGGTGCGCGTGTGTCAAGGATTATCTCGTCTGTGAGGGATGAGGGTCTTAGAGCGATCAGGAAAGAGTGCGGATGGGGGGAACACTTGATTTTGCAGGTACCTTCCCTCGATTAGGGTATCAAAACGTGCGTTGAGAGTTTTTTGAGCATGTATACCCAAGTTCTCACATCGGGTTCCCCCGGACGGGGTCATGCTTACTTTCTGTAGAAGGTACCAAGTATCATTAGCACAGGTTCATCCCTTCATATGGAGGATAGTGCGGTTGATGAGATATTTTGCTGATAAGGGTGAGATCGAGCTCACCCTTAATCACCTCATAAGGTTAATCTATCCATTGCGTTATCAGAGCCTAGTTTCTCTTCACCGTAGGTCCACTTTATCTCTTTTGATCAGTAGTAAGGAGGATGAGGACTACGGGTGGATGAATTGATTCATTTGAGTCCGGACGACCGAATTTATCCCTGGAGAATTTTTATCATTCCCCGAGAAATGGAACTTACGCGTAAGTACTTTGTTCGTACTGGCTTTCTCTTCATATGAGGTTGTCCTCGTAATGATGTTTTGTTGTCTTTTGCTTATAGCAACTCATTAGTCACCCGACGAGGTTCGTGACTTAGCCGAATGGACTCGTAATCTAGTAGCTAGCTGGGCTCATGATAAGCATCGATAGCGAGATCTTTCGAAAGAGAGATTGGAGGTGAAGCACTATGGTATGTCCCTGGCATTTCCACTCTTTTTTTTGGGATGGCTTTCCTTTTGCTAACTCGCTTGGTTTATCCATCGTAGGTGCTAGGAGTTCACTCGATGCGAGGCTAGATTCCCTAAAGGAGGAGGAGAGATTATTGGCTCAAATTTCAATGAGTGTTGGAAATAGGAGAGATGTTCCTTGGTGCGAGAAGGCCTGTGGCGAGATGCCCTCTCTGCAGTGGCTGAGGGGGAGTGGCTCGGTAGGTCGACAAGCTTTTGAGATTGATGTATTATCCGGGGTCACCTCGTCCTTCGGCATCGCTCATCATTTTGAGCTTGTGGTAAGTGTTCGGTCGTGGTAGGATTGATCTGGCCCCATACTCCTTACTTTTTCATTTACTCACTCGGATATTCTTTTTTAGGCCTTTGATAGGCTCAAAACCTTGATGCTTCATTGTAAGGCTCTATTGCGAGAGGCTCGAGAAAGGGGAAGATACCTCAAACTTCTATGTACGATAAAGGAAAATGAGCTCGTCATGTTACATCGTGGGGCGGACCGAAGCCGTGCCCGAGAAATCCTCCCGAAGAAATAGGTATTCCTCATTCTATGCTATTCTGCATCCCCCTTTTCTGTCATGTCGCCTCTAACGTGTTGCTGTTTAAGTTAAAGGACAAGACGGATGAGCTAGAAATACTCTACGGTCAGGTCGCCATGACCAAACGTAACTTTGTTGAGCTGCATGCGTGTGTTGGTGCCCATTCTGAGGCCAAAGAGAGGGCTCGGGCTGCAACATCCACTCTCGAGGTGCAAATTCAGGCCTCTTGTGTGTGTGATTCTGCTCGAGAAAAAGCAATTTTGAGGCTCTTATCCGAGCTATCGAGGGCGGAAAATGACGTGGTAAATGTTGGAGTCGAGGTTATGATAAATAATACCAGGGCGGGGTATGATATGGCAGCTCATTCAAGGAGTGATGCTGCTACTAAGGCCGAGCTGAAGAAGGCCTTGGATCATGCAATCAGTAGTAGAGAGTATGAAAGGTGCAGGTCAAGGAGGGAGACCCTCGAGAAGATTCATGCCAGGGGCTTCGATCTTTCAAAGGAGATCGGATGAGCTACAGGAGAGAAGTTTGAGGCCAAGTTTCAGATATCTGATGATGAAGGAGACGAGGAGGAGGCTGCCGGGACATAGCTACCAGAAAAGGGGGAAAGATTATTCCCGGCCTTCTTTGTGGTGCATATATTTCTTTCATTATACCATGGGGTTGGGATTGTGCCTTCTATCAATTTGAAATAATAAGAGGGGGAACCCCACAACTTATATCTTCTGATTTTCCATTCGGTGGAATTTCTGTCAAGCCGAGTTGATCCCCAGTTCGCCCTTGGGCTTGTGCGCTTCAAGTGTTTACGGGCTCAGTCTCCGAGTCGTGTCGTGACTCGGGCTATAATTTGCCCTCACATTTCATGGAGACACAAGCGATAGTAGTATTTATTCTATGCCCATTGGCGTATCGCACTCTTCGAGCCCAGTCTCGGAGTCGCCTTGCAATCCGAGCCCTAATTCACCCTTATATTTTACTACATTTCCGGTGATTGTGGTATTTATGTCATGCCCTTAGGCATATTTGCACTTTCCAGGTCCAATCTCTGAATCGCATTGCAATTCAAGCTGTAATTGACCCCTAGATTTTATTGAATTTCCAGCGATAGTATGGTGGCACTTATGCCTCTTGGTCTTAGAGACCTTTTGATATGTGGCCCTTAGGTTTTGCGTAATTAACTATTTTGGATCTTATCTCTGAACGGGTTACGATTCAAGATCATTTTCATCCTTAAGTTGTCATGAATATTTAGCTGGCGACAATTGCTCTTACGCTGTCTAGTCGTAGAGACCTTTAAGTATGTGGCATGTAGGCTTGCTTAGTTGGCGACAATGGCTCTTATGCTTTTTTTGCCCGTGGGATTTGTGTAGGCTTTATATAAGGTCTTTTTGTAATATTTTCCTTGGCCCATCATCGGTTCTAGCAAAACCTTGATTTGAAGTCGATGTCAACAGTAATTCGAGCACCTCGTAAGGTTCATAGCTCATAGGTGGAGTAGAACGACACTTTGCATTTTTGGAGCTGACATTGTTGGCGCTCATTTTTGCCTGTGGAGGAAGCCTGTTTTAATTGGTTCTTTCCAACGTATATAAGAGTGATGGCCTGCGATTCTTTAGCAACAGTTAGGCGTCCCTGAGTCGCTTTATATGGGCTGTGACAACCATTTGGACTGTAGTCGTATGCGTTTGGCCGTAGCAATTTTTTATCCCTTGGTGATAGTTTAGGCATCTACGTTGAGGTATGCCTTTTAGGGATTCTTACAAAAATTACGTATAGCCTAAACATTGGGATTTTCATGCGTGTTGAGGTCTTACAGTTTTATCATGACTGTTGAGCTCTTACAGTTTGTCATGCCTGTCGAGTTCTAATAGTTTGTCATGCCTGTCGAGGTCTTACAGTTTGTCATGCTCGTTGAGGTCTTACCGTATCAGATTTTTGTAGTTGTGTGGCGATTGGTAGGAGTCTCAGGGTCATCGAGTATGTTTAAGACTGAAGATAGCTTCTTGTGAGCTCAGAGTTGCCTTCCAGGGGCTTGATGAGCCCAAAGTTTTGACCTTGAGGTCGTGCAAGTTGTCGAATTGATTACATGGAGTCCTTGATTATGTCGTATCAGTTAAGGCCTGAATACCGCCATTTGTAAACTTGGAGTTCTATTGCGGTGGCTTCATGAGCCCGTACTAACCTTAGGGTCGTCAGGGTGCTGAACTGTTTATGTCTCTGTATATCGGATATGTTTGATGGAGAAGCATTTGCCGTGACTATGTCAAAATAACCATGCTCGAAATATGAAATGATGAGAAGATATCCTTTAGTTCTTGGAGCAGATATAGGCCGTGACAAAATGCCAAAAATATATTTCTTATTGCTCGGTGTAGATATAGGCTATAAGTATATATTGTCTAATTGTCATGAGCTCAACTCACATGGGCTCGGCTACCCCGATTGTCTGACCCGCTTGTATGGTTGTGTTTTGAGAACTAGACTGCCATATATTGGCCCCTCAGAGCAGATGCCGATTTTTTAAGAGAAAATCACCGCGCATCACCCGACTATAGGAGGAAGCCCAGCGATCTCACGTAGCCCCTCTGAAGGGCACACTGCTCTGCTAATAATTTTGTTGGTGAGACCTATTTTTTGAAAACCCGATCGAGGAAAGAGAGCTCATTGGATCATGAAAGGGCCTCGGGTCTCCGAGATTTATAAATTCCTTTGATGACTGCCTGTATGTAGGTTAGTGAAAAGAGAAAAGACAATTAAAGGAGTGGAGTAGTTCTTCCTTGCTGCAGGATACGTAGGCGTCATTTCGAGATTTGGCGCTGGCGCTGGAGGCTGATTCTTGTCGGGGGGGGGGGGGGCATTCTCTTTGGTTGAGAGGTGCTGACATTGCCTCCAGATAGTGTACCCGTCGTCATTTAAATAACATGTCCTCACTTTGCGGACTCGGCATCCTTGTTCAAACACTAGCGAGCTGTATAAAGGGAAGCTGCTTTCCTGATAGTTGTAGCGACCGGCGTCTGGAGTACATCAATGATTTGAAGTGCTGGGGTGATTCGGTTTGGTGGTCCGAACTGCCCTATCGACTTTGGCCCGACGCCATTAGCGTAATTAGTCGAATCGCCAGCATTCACGGTCATGCTTCAATTTTTATGATATAAATGAGAAAAAAGAAAGGTTACTAGCGTGTTATTATGAGGCTAAGGTGGAGTGTTGCATCCCTTCCTTCGGATATAGGTGTACTCTTTGAGTATAATCCCAGAATCCGCCGCCTCGGCTATGGATACTTTCTTTCAAGATTTTCTAGACCTTTGAAGGGTGTCGTCACCATTTTACTGCCACATCAACATGTTGTGACTTGTAGGCTTTACTTTTCCTGGTCTCCTTCCTTCCTGATCGCTCGATGATACTTGGTGGCGATCCCCGTCAAATAGCACGGTCGTCGTTCTCCCAAGCTGGTTGCCTCGTGTGCCATGTGGTTCCTGTGCCGAGCTGTATTTATTTAGCAAGGGTTTTGGTCGAACAAGTGTGTGATTCTGCGGAAGACTATGCTTGCCTGGCGAGCGAGTCCGTGAGGCTAGACGCCAGATGCAGTGTCACAGTTTCCTTTGGGAGAGTATCTTCGAGGTTCCTCAGAGAGAAAGGCATGTACACATTGTTTGGAGGGTTGCTACCTTTGAATGAGCACGCGAGGGTCATGGAGTACCCATAAGGAGCCAAGGTCCTATCGCATTAGGGGAGTTTTGTATTTTGTGTTTCTGCGGGGCAAGTTCTGGAGCTATTCCCCCGAGAAGGGATTGTTACGGAAACTCCCACGAACCTGATCTAATTTTTTGAGGAGATTCCCCAATACCTTTACTACGTCGGGGTCGGTCATCATTTCTTCATCATTTGACCTCTCGGATATCGGCTCATCTTAAGAAGGCGTCCCTATCACTACTGCATCGGGAGTCTATGGGCAACTTTGTAGCTGAGCGATGGCCAATTGTTGTTCTTGCAACATTTCAAGGATAATATGAAAATTAATTACTCGTTCCAACTGGGCTGGGGCTTTTGAGCTTTTTGTTGGTTAGCGGGTTGTATGCTATCATCACTGCGTGAGGCTTCATTGACTCGTCGCGTTCCTTTTAAGCCCGAGTCCGCTTAACTCGACCCAAATGTGTTATCAGGGTCCTATGATGTCGTGTCAAATGTTGGGATGACCGTACTTCTTCCGCCGTGGTTCTCGAGGTAGTAGTACTCGATTTTGTTCACCGAGCCAAACATTAACGTGAAATCAAAAGATCTTGGACAAGGAAAGAGTAAAGGATAACGTGCATTTACGTGACAAAACCAACAAGAAAATAATTACTATTATTTTTAGGCCCACAGTGAGCGCCAAACTTTTAGCGTGAAAATCGTAACAACAATTAAATTACTAAATGGGATTCTAAAAATACGTGATCTATTCTCAAACTAGTTGTTAGGGCACTTGATGCTAAAAATGTTAAGTATATCAATAAAATATGATCTAAGACGAGGTAGTGAGCAAACCGAAGAGGCATGTTTCCCAAACGCAGAGCAAATCGATGAAGGCCTCGAGGCTAAGACTCGAGTTGGGATCGAACTATTGAGCATAGTCAGGAAAGGGATAACAAACAAAAATACGATTAAGAAAGGCTCTTTATGGCCATCGCACAACTATATGGGCTCGGAGCAAGTACGGAAATAGTGAATGTGAGATAGCCTCGGGCTAATGAGAAGAAATGGCTTAGAAGAAGAAGAAGAAGAAGAAGAAGAGGAAGAAAAAGAAGAAGAAGAAGAAGAAGAGAGAGAGAGAGAGAGAGAGAGAGGGAGAGAGGGAGAGAGAGAGAGAGAGAGAGAGAGAAAGAGAGAGAGAGAGAGAGAGAGAGAGAGAGAGAGAGAGAGAAAGAGAGAGAGATTATTGAACTTATGTAGAAATTGAGCAACCTCAGTCCCCTACAAAGTGGTATGGATTCCCCTTATATAAGCGGGGAAATGCGACATGGTATGTGATGCATTAAATGTAAAGGCATGGGGATAGGATGGCTAGGCATGACGTGATGTTGCGTCAGGGCCTATTGACTCTAGCTGCTCATCTCGAGAGTTCCCCATCTTCGTAATTCTCGTCGGGTCACGGGCAAAACCCTGAGCCTCGAGACCACTACAGGACCGCGAATGATCCTTGAGATAGAGAGCCTGATCCTAATCTCGCAGCCTCGAGTTTCCGTCTCAATATTTCGAGCAGGCCTTAATGGCGGGAGATGAATTCTTCTAATTTCGCCATACACAGATGTTATAGTACACACATGATTTGCTGAAGACCTTTCATTTACTCATCATAAGCATTATGTAAAGTCAAGTTCCTCTGAGTGAACTCTTCCACATACGCATGCAATCTTTTACCAACATTTCTTTTTAGATTTATGTATCTTCTTATAATGAATAAAATAGAATTTAGAAGTCTTTTCTTACAAGTGAGATCTACTACACGATCTAGAGAAAGAAGAAAGAGGGACAGTCCTAAATTCTTTGTGCCCTCCTGCTTATAAGTGAGGGGAATAACATACTCATAAACAAGACTCTACTAGACACAACTTGTAGACTCCTAAAGATAGAACTGCTCTGATACCACTTCTGTCACGACCCAAATGGAATTGCACCAACTCCTTACTCAACTGAGTACCAATATAACATATTTGTCTAATCACATATAAGTGGTCTTGAAAGGGAGACATGAGATAACTGGAGTAAACATGAGAGAATACTCAAAATAGAATGACCTAACTTTCTATAGAAACGTATACCCGTGACATACGGGCATATAAGGCCAACGTAATCCTTTATATACTCAAACATAGGCTGGAAAGACCATACAAATATTCGTATATATGACATCTGTCTATAAGCCTCTAAGTGTGCACAAATATCGTAAAGGTCGGGACAGGACCCTGCCATACCAATCCATGCATATCGTAATTATACTGACCAAATAAGCAACTCTAGAGTAAATGGATGCAATGCATGAGAAGTAGAACAATAAAATCTCTCGGAATATCATAAGACCATTATACCTTTGATTAATATCATGAAATAAACTTTATCTACTTAAATATTATTTGAGACCCATGAACAGATGATAGAAAAATAGCATGCATGGGGAATCAAGAACATAGGCACCTTTAATATTTCTAGGAATAGAGTCATCTATGAATGTTGTGCATTTGCTGTTTTCATTTATATTGTATGGATCATGCCAAAAAAAATAAGAGATAAAAATGTTTCAACAATATCATAGTAGGTAAAATCCATATGATATTCTAGAGAAAGATTGCACCGTACTCCCTTAAAATTACAAAATCTCACATTGCTAAGATACTACGAAATCGCATTTTAATTAATCATGTTACTACCATATGAATCCTTGTATGAATTGGCTGAAGCCTTTATTCCCTATATTATAGGGATATCAAATCTCCTTAAGTGATTTAGAGAGATTTTAAAACGTTCATGGGTGTGGGCCCCACAAATTAGATGACTAAGCCACAAAATCCTGTAAATGTGCCACCTATATATGAACTTAAGAGTCAACATTTTTGGCTTTCTTGGCTGCTATGTTGGGGAGGGGGTGTTTAGGCTTATCCAAAGTCTTTAATTAATTACCCACCAATTTCTTAATTAACTAGTTAATCTCTAAAAAACCGAGGGGCCCAACCGCCGCCCGATCGGGTAGCTCCACTCAAGCGGACTTGGGTTCCTTCCCTATCCCACATGTTACCCCGTAATTTCATTACTCATTAATCAAATGGATTAGCCTTTTATACATAGCACACCATTTTACAAACATAAATGATTACTTAAAGAGTTTTACAACTTACATCACCCAACATACAAAATACATACTTACATAAGTTTGCAACAAATGTTTCTGTCCTCGGAGCCTCTAAGAGTACGAAAAAATGATATAATACTTGTCGGTAACAAGGCTCCGGCTATACCTTACAAAAATAACCAGAACAAGACTCCAAAGTAATAAGTGGATGAACCATGCAGGGCCCCGAGAAGAAAGGGGCTCTCACCAATACAGCTGACGGAAGGTGAGGGGGGATACAGCCGGTGGACTGGGGTACTTGTTACAGATCCACCTACAATCATAACACGAATGTAGCGCCCCGGTAAAAAAGACGTCAGTACATTTGAATTCTACTGGTATGTATGATCAAACCTTGTCCCAAGTAAACTCGAACAATACACAAGTAGCAAGTGAAAATGGAATCAATAGTCAAATATACATAAAAGGAAACAATCAAGCTCAACAACGTTGAAAGCTCTCCACTTCCCCTTCAACATTTTCACATTAATGATTTCACAACCTTTTTCATATTTTCATTTCAGAAGTGATTTCAATAACTTTCCACCCTTATTACCTCAGCCACCCTTATCACCACAATCCACACCTTATCACTTCGTGTTGTGGTGCGCAACCTGATCCTACAAAAATAATCACAATCACAAACAACACAACAACAACAATAACAACAACAATTCACAAGGAAAAACAACACCAATTCTCAAAGACAACCACAATAATTCACAAGGATTTCCACGACCATCAATACCTCTTCCGTCATATTCAATAGTTCACATGCAATTTAGTTCATCACAATAATTGCCCACAACAGACCAAACAAGATATTACCTTAGTTGTTTCGATTGCATCAATTACAATTTATTTTCATCCTTTGCATCTTGACGCTTACCACATAACACATTCACAACCACAGATTCGGTTTATTGCCAATTACTTACACCATTATATCAAGAGCTTAACCATCAACACACAAATGATGCCAATCATAGCAATTTCAAAAATAGTCCACATAGATATCACATACCAAAATGGTTGTACACCAAACAAAGTGACTTTACAAGATCATGTAGCTATACATACATGGAGCCGAATTCCCTTTTAACTTCTACTTTAAATTCACCAAACCGTCTAGCAACGTCGATCTAGTGTACAAATTAACACATAATTTTTAGAATAAAAGTTCACAATTACTCGAACATATTTAGGTTATCAAACCTCCTTTGAACAATGCTTTACTTATACTAAATCCATCTTACAAAATGTTAGGTTCTCAAAGACGTGCATGAATGTTTCAACCTTTATTATCAAGAATCAATATATGAAACGCTCCCCCAATTAGACTTGAAAGTTAATGAAGAGGTTTAGGGATCTTACCTACTAGGATGGTGATGAAGACACTCACTTCAAATTTCCCGACCCAGATTGTTTTAAAGAATTAAGTTGAAGGAGATGACTTTCTCTCTCAAGAATCCTCCTCCCTCCCTCTTATTTGCTCAGTAAAGTGATTAAAAATAGGGGTTGGGGTGTTTTATTAAAAAGGGGGTTGGTTTTTAAAATTTAAAAAAATTTGAGTGTGAGCCGGGTTTGCGGTCGCGCTTTGCGATCGTAGACACAAAATGCGGACTGCATAATGGACCGCAGATAGTGTTCCAAAACCTGGCTCCACTATTTGGGTATGAGGTGGAAATGCTTTCCGCATACGCGATCCGCGGTCGCAGAATGGACCGCGTTTCTGAGCTCAAATTGGCTGACTCATTGACTCACTTTGTGGTGCAAAATGCGGTCCAGATATCATTTATACAATCGCATAATGGACCGCATCTAGGCCTTAATGTTAGCCAAACCACTGACTCAATATGTGGTAGGAAGGCGGTCTGCATACTAAATTTGCGACCGCATTTCAGACCGCAAAATAACACTTTTCTGGAAACTTGATTATTTGATTTTTTAAAAGCTTAGATCAATACAAAGGGTCTTAACTACGTCGAGCTTAACTTACACATTCCTAACGCATATTCGGATCTGGACACCACAAGATACTATGTTTTAGAGCACAAATTTTTTGAGGGAATTTTATAAGGAGTATGGCTTCCATTGGAGAGAGCAGGCACTGAGGGTTGACCCCCCAATGAAATAAAGTGAAATGGTAGATTATTTCCTGCCAGCCTTAGATCCTACTTATTTTGGTCACTTAGTATCGGTTGTGGGAAAGTCCTTTAATGAAGTGGTGAAAATGGATGCATGGTAGAAGAAGGGCTCAAGTCTAACAAAATCATGAGCTATTCAACAATCAAGGCAACAACCCACGCCATTCAAAGTGGAACTAGGGGAGCAATTGGAAAGAAGAAGAAAGACAAAGTAGCAACGATTGATTCAGGAGCTTGGTTTGGATCTAAGGGATCATCACATTACAACCAGCCTCGACCCCACCACCAAACTTACCCCCACACTTCATATAGCCAACCGCAACACAACTACCCAGTGTCAGGCCCCCGTTTTTCTATCCGTCATGCACAAACATACACTCAACCTACCACCCACGCACAATGGCATGCGCCAACCCAACAATATAGTTACCCAGCTCAATAAAATGCCTATCCACCTCCAAGAGCCGACCAAAACCCGTAAAGACCACCTTTCCGGGCCAACCAAGCCTTTAAGAATATAGCTAGTAGAAGAAGAAAACTTTCACTCTATTTGGAGAATACTATACTAGCTTATTCAATAGGTTGAGACAGTCATATATGCTGAGGCCGATTGAAGCAAAGTTGCCGAATCCTCCCCCGAGAAATCTTGAATATTCTATCTGTTGCTAATATTGTTTTTGTGCTCTGGGGCATGACACAGAAAATGGTTGGCATTTAAAAAAAGCTATCCAGAAGCTCATTGATTCGCATTGAATTAAGGTCCAAGATATAGAAGCACCCAATATTAACCAGAACTCGCTGCCAACCAATCCAGAAATGAATATGATTGAGATAGTGCATAAACAAGGAGAGCCTAAAAGCCTTTGCAAACCATCATGATTTGCCGATCCAGTGAGGGGAAGCCGATTGAAAAACTAACAAGTGAGATGTCAATGCTCAAGTTGAGTAAAACAAGTAGTGAGCCTTTTACTATAATCAATAAGGGGTTCTCAGGTGATGGTGCAGTGAAACAAGAAAATGCAAAGGCGGTGACACCAGGGGTATAAGCAAGCCTGTTATGGTTGTTGAAGGTGCTCGCACAGAGCCCATAATAATCAAACCTATAATTTAGCTACCAATAGTTAACTGCAGGGACATCCATTAGAATTATGAGTGAGTGAAAGTGACTTACAAAGGGAAATAGGTTGAAAAAGAAGTCTGCAAGACACATGGATTGACTCGGTCGGGGAGATTCTTTGCCCCCGAAGAGTTGAGGAAACTTTAAACCTCCAAGGAAAACATGGCACTGGTGAAGAAAGATGTGACTGGAGAAGAAGCATATGACTTTTTGAAAAAGATGAAGGTGCAAGACTATTATATTGTGGAATAGTTGAGGAAGACGACAACTCAAATTTCACTGTTGTCATTGCTAATTCATTTTGACAAGAACCGTCGAGCACTGATGAAGATCCTAAACGATGCCCATGTTCCCGACAAAATCTCAGTCAATCCCTTGGAAAAGATAGCCAACAAGATTTTTTTGAGGTAAATAGAGTCACTTTTTCGGATGATGAACTGCCCCTAGAGGGTATTGAGCACAATAAAGCCCTTTATCTCACGGTGAAATGCAAAGATTTCATGGTTACTCGATTATTCGTTGACAATGGTTCAGGTGCAAACATCTGCCCTCTCTCCACTCTAAACCAGCTTAAACAGGATGACGAAAGAATTCACAAGAATAGTATTTGTGCATGAGGGTTTGATGGCGGAGGGAAAGATTCGGTCACTGACATAATACTCGAGCTGAGAATCGGACCAGTTGATTTTACCATGGAATTCCAGGTGTTAGATGTAGTGGTCTCTGACAACCTGTTGTTGGGTCGACCCTGGATTCATGCTGCTAAAGCAGTCCCCTCTACTCTGTATCAAATTGTAAATTTTGAATGGGACAGATAGGAAATAATTGCGCATGGCGAGAACAACCTACAAGCCCATAGTGATTCCATTACCATTCATCGAGGCTGAGGATGACAAAGGGCCTTAGGTATATCAAGTTTCTGACACAATATCGGTAAATAAAATTCCAGAAGGGGAGTGTGTTCCAGTTCTGAAGGTAGGTGCTGCGTTACTCATGGTAGCCTTTGAAATGTTGAGAAATGGTTTTGTCCTAGGGAAGGGTTTGGGAGCGTCACTGCAAGGTATCATATAACTAGTGTCTCTCCCAAAAATATGGACACATTAGGTTTGGGATTCAAGACCACAATTACAGACGTGAAAAGAGTCAGAAAGATGAAACAGAAAGCATGGGTCCTTCCAAAGCCTGTCCCATGTATCTTCAGATCATTTGTTAGGCCTGGCACCAAAAAGTGCCAGACAACAACCAGTTCTATTTCTGTGGTCGATCCTAATAAAGAATTACTGGAAAAGTTTGAGAAGCTATTTGAAGTTGTGAATATGGTGGAAGCTGGAAAGGGTTCTAGCAAGGCGGATGTCCAGTTTGTTGGGCCCATTGCAAAGATCAACAATTGGGAAGCTGCTCCTCTCACAACCAGGAAGGAGTTTTAATAGTTTGCTTTGATTTTCTTTCATCGTATCTGGATTATTTCGGGGCTGTAATTAAGATTCTATGTTCCGTTCGTTTGGATGTATAAATCTTGTTATCTTTCAATTTCAATGAAATGCAATTTCCCTTTTCATCATTTCTTAGTTTTTATTTTCTTTACTTTTCTTTTCCTTCTTGTACAGTTCTTTTTATGCTGGTTTCAATGACATGGCATGCATAAGAAATCTTCAGCCCGGTCTTGAGAGATAATCTAATTCTGAAATAATAATTCAAGAGATAGAATGTGACGATGAATCAGAGTATGATGAGCATGGGGACTTTAAAGAAACTGGTAAAGAATTAAGCTACTTTGAAACCCAAATCAGACCTGAGTGATATAGAAGAAATAAATTTAGGGGACCCATATAATATCAGAGAGACTAAAGTTTCCATCTTGAGTCGTAGCTTAGGGAAGAGACAATCAAAGAATTGCTTGCATACAAAGATATTTTGGCATGGTCATATGACGGAATGCCGGGTCTAAGCACTAACTTGGTGGTTCATAAGTTGCCCACTGACCCAGCATGCCCTTCCGTCAAATAGAAATTAAGGAAGTTTATATGGCGTGTCATTTGAGGTTTTCATGGATCAAGAGTTTACAATACTTATTCAAGTAGAAGGAGCTAAATTGAGGCAGATAAGGTGGTTGGAGCTATTGAAAGACTGTGATATCACCATCTTATATCATACGAGAAAGGAGAATGTGGTGGCCGATGCTTTGAGTAGGAAGTCACCCAATATGGGTAGTCTTGTGTATATCTGATTGGTGAGAGACCACTTGTTTTAGATGTTCAAGCTGTAGCTAATAAGTTTGTGAGGTTGGATGTTTCTGAGCCTAGCTGTATGTTAGCTTGAAAAGTCGCTCATTGTTCTTTATTATTGTGTATGGGAGATTGGTAGTATGATGATCCTCATTTTTTTGTCCTTAGGGACATGATACAGCATGATGGTGCCAAGCAAGTTACATTAGGAGATGATGGAGTTTTCAGGCTGCAGGGTCGAGTTTGTGTGCCTAATGTAGATAATTCTAGGAGTTGAATTTAGACGAGGCCTATAGTTCTCGGTACTTTATTCATTCAGGTGCCGCTAAGATGTATCAGGATTTGCGGTAGCATTATTGGTGGAAGAGGATGAAGAGGGATATTGTTGCATATATGGCTCGATGTTTGAATTCATATCAGGTAAAGTACGAGCATCAGAGACCTCGTGGTTTGTTCTAAAAGATTGAGATTCTTGAGTTGAAGTAGGAGCGTATCACTATGGACTTCGTTGTTAGACTCCCAGGGACTCAGAGAAAGTTCAATGCAATGTTGGTCATTGTTGATAGGTTGACCAAGTCAGCGCCTTTAATTCTTGTGGCAGTCTCCTATTTTCCAAGAAGATAGCTGAGATCTATATTCGGGAGATTGTTTGGCTTTATGGTGCTCCGAGCTTATGTCATCGACTTTGGAGGCTTGTGGGATTAGTTATTCTATTTATCAAAGTTTTCCTACAACAACAGTTACTAGTCGAGCATGCTTTATATGGTAGGTAGTGTCGGTTGCCGGTTGGATGGTTTGAGCCAGGAAGGCTCGGTTGTTAGGTATAGATCTAGTACAGGATGCTTTGGACCAGGATCATTCAAGATAGGCTTTGTACAGCTTAGTTAGGGAAAAAGTGTTATGTCGACCATAAGGTTTTTAATGTGGCATTCATGGTCGGTGAGTGGGTGTTGCTTCGGTGTTGACTATAAAGTGCATAATGAGATTTGGAAAAAACGGCAAGCTTGGCCCTATATTTATTGGCACGTTTGAGATTCTTGATCGTGCGGGAGAGCTGGCTTACAGACTTGCATTGTCGCGAGCTTATACGCAGTGCATCCAGTATTTTATGTGTCCATGCTATGAAAGTATCACTTCGATCTATCCCACATATTAGATTTTAGCACTGTCTAGTTGGACAAGGACTTGTCCCATGAGGAGGAGCTAGTTGCTATTCTAGACCGGCACGTACGTCAGTTGAGATCGAAGAGTTCCCTTCTGTTTCATGTTTAATGAAGAGGTTAGCCTGTTGAGGCAGTGACTTAGGAGTCCTAGTCCAAATTGCAGAGCCATTATCCTTATTTTTTCTCTGACTCAGGTACTTCCTTCTTATTTCTGTTTGAGGACGAATGCTTGTTTTAGAGCTGGAGAATATGATGATCCAAGAGGTCATAACTTATTTTAGAACTAAATTCTGTGTTCCGAGCCCTTAGAACCTCCTTTTTATATCACCTCGATATGTGTGCACAGTCCAAGCGTGTATCCAAAAAGCCGTTATGTGAAAGTCTATTGAAAATGGTAAATTTTGATTTTAAAAAGAATTTAGGTTGATTTAAGTCAACATTTTGGCTAAACAGACACAGACTTGTGATTTTGATGGTATTGGAAGGTCCATAGGATAATATGGGACTTTGGTGTATGTCCGGAATCAATTCCCGAGGTCCCAAGCACAAGAAATGAATTTCTAAAGAAAATTATTTTTTGGAATACATGAGTTGTAAGAGATGAAATATGTTTGAAATTTGATGGTATCGGGCCTATATTTTTGTTCCGGAATATGGTATGGTTCTTATATATGATTTAAGGTGAGCCTGTAAAATTTGGTAAGAAATAGAGGTCATATGACGTAATTCAGAACCTTAGTTGTAAAATTTGAGACTTTGAAAGTTCTTATGATTTTCTTTTATTTTTTTGTGAAATTCATAGTTATTGATGTTGTTTTCATTATTTGATCGCACGAGCAAGTCCGTATGATGTTCTTGGACTTGTGTACATGTTTGGTTTGGAGCGCTGAGGGCTCGGGTGAGTGTTGGATCGGCCACAAATGGAAATTTGCACTGAGGAAATTGTTGGTATATTGCAAGTCTGCCGACTTTGCATTTGCGAAGCATGGCTAGCAAATGCGAGTAAGTATCGTAAATGCGAAAGTAGACCTGGGCTGCCTTGGTTTCAAATGTGATGTTTGTATCGAAAATGCGATATTGCATTTGTGAAGGGTCCCTCGCAAATGCGAAGGCAACATGAATTGTACTTATTCAAAAATACAACAAAATCTTCGCATTTGCGAAGTCAACAGGTTTTGAAAGGGTTCACAATTGCGAACTGTTGTCGCACTTGCGACATTTGCGACATGAAAATTCATAACTTAGCAGAAAATCTTTCATACCTCAAGCCTTTTCAAAACCTAAACAACTTTGGGTTATTTTTCAAAGACAAGTATTCTTCCAGATCGATTATAAGTCATTTCTAACTCGTTTTCATTAATTTTTAACATCTTTTCACATGATTTCAACTCCAAAATCAAGGGTTTTCATGGGAAAATATGGTGTTTTGGATAGAGCTTAGTTTTTTTCAAAATTTAGGGTCTTGGACCTCGGCTTAAGGTCCGATTACAAATTGGCTAATGAGGTTCTGGTTCGAACCTCGTGTTTCCACCATGTGGGCCCGGGATCGATTTACTACTTTTTTGAGAAACTTCAAAAAATCCATTTTCATGCATTAGAATTGATTCACTTAACATCTAGTGATTTAGTTAAGTAACTTGTGGCTTGATACGAGCGGGTTAGTGGTGGAATCAAGAGGTAAAGCGGTAGTGAGGCTTGAATTGTGTTCGTGGCATCAATGTAAGTGTTTGGTCTAACCTTAGCTTGAAGGATTAGGAGTTGTGACTTATTTTCTATGTGTAAATTATGGAGTAAATGTATGGGCATGGTGATGAATATCTATACGTCGGCGTTAGGCATGCTCGTGGATCTAGTGTTGCAATTTTTGTGGCTCTGTTGAGATTTATTCATGCTTAATATGTTAATTATCTTTGTTGGTTCCCTTTCCGAGATGTTATTTTTTATGATATTGCTTCCCTTGTCGGGATATAATTGTTTATGATATTGTATCCCTTTCCGGGAATTTATTGTTATGACATTGTCTCCTTTGCCGGGGATGTTATTGTTTACTACATTATTTCCCTTGCCGGGATGTTGTTGTTATACTCTTGTTCCCTTTTCAAGATTCTTTTGTGATTGATTTTGATTTGTAAATGGGATCGAGTGGCACGCCACCATGAAAATATATGAAATGGGAGTAGGTTCCATGCTTGCAACGAGATATATGAAATAGTTGCACGCCTGCAACGAGATATATAAAATGGGAGCATATTGCACGCCTGCAACAAAATATATGAGATGGAAAGGGTTGTACACCTGCAACGAGATATATGTAATGGGATTGGCTTGCACGCCTGCAACAAGAAATAAATGAAAGTTAATACTCTATTAGTTTTCCTCATTTTAGTTGGAAACTAAATTATGGTTTCATTACATTCCTCTTTGGTGTTTTATTGTTATCTGCCACTCCTCGTAGCATGCTTTCCCCATCCCCATCTTTAATTGTGAATATCTGCTTTTATTTTCTACTGTATATGATTTAACTGTATAGGTTTATTTGGTAGTCTGGTCCTAGCCTCATCACTGCTTCGTCGAGGTTAGGCTACGCACTTACCAATATATGAGGTCACATGTGCTGATATTACACACTACACTGTGTGCAGATCCCAGTGCAGCAGCTCTTGGACCGTAGTGAGGGTCATGTTTTTGGTACATTCAGGTGACCCGAGGTAGTCCTGCAGGCGTATGCAGGCCTTGGCATAGCCTTATATCTTTCTATACTGTTTCTTCTATGTATTTCTGAAACAATTTGTATTTATCTTTCGGACCTTTATTTGTAGTACTCTTAGATAGTTTATGAAATTGTGACACCAGATCTAGGTAGCTTTTAGTTATGGAATTGTGTTGGTAACATTGAAATCGTTACATTTCTTTTCTTCTGCTTATTTTTTCACCATTTTTTTTCTTTTCTTATTTGATTCCGCTGTTTGTATGATGTTGTTCACCATTGCTAAAGGGTTAAAATATATGAAAAAGGTTAAGTAATTGAAACAATTGTTATGAATAGCTTTCATTAGTAGGCACCATCACGACCCTCGAGGGTGAAAAATTCGGATCGTGACATTGTATGTAATTTCGGGGAAGAATGATAGAAAAAGTGAGTGAAGTGAAATAGTTGAGTCTAATAGATAAATGATTTGGAGCCACATTGTATACAGTCGAAATCAGAGAGCTCTATTTCAAAAACTTAATTATAACCCGAGCTCGAGTTCGGGAAGCTCTAAATAAGAATCAAGCCTGGATTGGATGTGCGCACCTTGAGAAGCAAGTTAGAGGCCTGTCATGATCTACCTCGAGGTTAGTACAAATTCGATGACACTCAAGAACGAGCAGAAATTTGTCAAGGACACGTGGATTAAGGTACAAATTATGGGATATGATTCGTATAAAATAGTACAAGTTCATACTAGGTTGTTATACAATTGTAGAAATATGATTCTTTGCCATAATTGGAAATGTACCATATTAGGGTTTGCCCTCCTATATAAAGGGGACCACAATCATTTGTAAAGATCATCTTGTTCACGTCAATTTGGACATTCTACACTGCTTTTCTCGTTTATTGTGCTCCACAATTGTTCTTCAACTTTATTATTTTACTTTATGGCTCATACTTTATTGTTCTTAGGTCATCTCGAGGCCCCTGGGACAATCGAGCTCGAGGTCCTTATTGCTCTAACAATCCTAGTTTGGTTCATCAATTCTTCTTACATAAATCTAATATTACTTGTATATTCACTAGTATTGAAATAAATCACATATCTTTAAAACTACAAATCATATTTAATGGGGCAGAGGTTGTTCGGTTTGTTTGATCAGTCTAAATGAGATTTGAGCAGAGTGGATGACTCTCGAGAATGGTTCTAGTGAATTCAAGATTTATACATGGCAATTGAGAATGTTGCGGATTTGTATATGGCTAGAAGCTGAGAGTCACATTGGATGGTCTCGAGACTAGCATTATTTTTATATCATTCTGGATCTACATTCAATATCAAGAAGGTAAAAATGAACAACTTTAAATTCACATAAGGTCTTTTCATAGTGATTATCTCGATTGTGGTACTTTTAAGGTTCTTAAGACAACGTTCAGCGGCTTATGAGCCTTAGGGTAGTGTGGTTTTATACTAGGGTCTCATGTGGTGAGTCTTAGTTGAGGATTTTGGTATTATGGCTTGGAGAAGTATCAATTTGAAGGTAATTCAGAAGGGGCTAGGAGAAATAAGATAGTTTAGTAGTAGGTTGGATCCGCATGGTAATAGATATGATCGGTTCTTAGGGTGCTTATGATGTGGAGGGTTTCCACGGGTTTTTTATGGCAATGCTCTTGGATTTTTGGTGACCTGAATTGCTAGGTTGAGTTAGAGAGATTTAGTTCTAATGGCTTAATTATGTGCAAATAGGTTTCGAAGATATCTTAGTAATTTATACCACGGCTCGAGGAGTATATTTTCTACGGGCACGAGGAGCATGTGATGTATATGATGTTCTCCAGATGAAATCAAATGGAATGTTTTTGGCTCATTGAGTAAAATGTTGCTTGTGACTCGGAGTAGAATACGACGTTCTCATATTTTTCATATGATGGCATAGTATATGTGGTATGTTATGTAGGATTGAGATTTGCATGTGTACGATCACAATTCAGTTATGAAATCACTATTTAGTATGGCTTGATGGAGAGTATAAATTTCATAAGGGGCGATGCATTTTGATTTATGTATACTTGATTGGTATTGAGGTGCTCTCCTAGTTGATAAACTGTTGATGTTCAAATTTTGCTTTGTGGCACAGAAGAACTATAGAAGTATTCCTCACAGGATGATCATGTATAAGGGATGTGTTAGACATTTAGGCGGTGGAGTGGAGATCAGACATGGTGATTCGTGTGTTCTACAGATTTGGAGATTGGGAGTTCTCAGGAGCAGATTGTTTCATGGTTATGGATTATGAAAATATGGCCAAAGCTAGTCAAATGATAGTATGTGTAATGATTAAGTCACTGTGGACTTTTGGACGGTGAATTATCTATTGTAGGGTGACGAGAATTGATTTGGGGTTCAATGGTAGGCCTAATATGGATGTGTGTACTGCACTGAGTCGGATTGGTTGGCTCCAAACTATTATTGTTAAGGGATGTGCCATTCGGTTATTGTTAGGTTTATTCGTGTTCTGACATGATCTGTGAGTTACTTGTCTATGCTACGGAGGATTGTGAATAATTGGTTATATGCACGCATAGTGCAGTTCTATTTGGGCTTCATATCAATATTTGAGCAGGATGAGTATTTGGGTATTGCATGATTGATTACGTATTGGTTATAGCTTTCGGGGCCTTGGTTTTTTCTTATTTTATATACATGGTAATGGTAATGCATTTTGGGTAATTGATGTCAAATTTTTGTGGTTATTGATTTTAAGCAAGGAGGCTCGAGGAATATAAATTGGACCGGTGGGGTCACGTATTGTAGCAAAGTGATGTTGAGATATGATCCTTTGTGTTGGGCTCTTATGTTTTGGTTCTACGGTATGTTCTAGGATTTTAGAACGGTGTTGTGATAGTACTTGTTTAGTTGACGGGACAGTCATGTCATTTGAGGCATTTTCAGGATTGAGTATATTTGGAATGTTGCTCTTTAGTGCATGGGTTGCACGTGTTGTGGCTTTAAGATGTATTAGTATACCATATCCCTATCATTGGAGTGATTATATTAGATCGGATAAGGTCATCGTACCTAGAATTGGTGGTATTGGATAGATTGCAGTATATTTTGAAGGATATTGATGCAGATCAGCTTTGAAATTTGCAATAATTCCTATCAATTGAGGTGGAGTTCCACAACTTGTTGGTCTGACGAATGTTTATAAGTTTTTACATGTTTCTTTCATTATTGGAAATGTATGAAGGTGTTAGAACAAGGCTTTGTCTGATAAGCGGTTTATTACCGGTATTGGATTGTTTTGAGCAGCTACTATGATTATATGTTATCCCTATGGGTGTTTCAATTATATGGTATATCATATGATTATATCTTGGAATACAGATATGGTCTGATACAGCTTGTTCGGACTGATATAGTATGTAGATGCGGGATTCTGATCTTATAGAAAATTCCAGATGTTGGAAATTGGGTTCTACAACTCATAGGCTACGTTAAATTAAGAAATTTTAGTCATATTACGTTATCATATCTATATGTGATAGGGTGACGTGGGATAACTCCTGGATATATGCATGGTGATATTACATTTGATGGCTTTTGGAACAACTCTAGGTACGTTCGAGGATGAACATATGTTTAAGTGGGGAAGAATGTAACGATACGACCGATCGTTTTGAGCATTTGCACTTTGCTCGGTAGTTTGGAGGCACCAGTAGCTCCATATGATGTATCATGACTTGTGTGCAAAATTTGAGTTCAGTCTTAGTTGATTTGATATATTTCAGTGTGACTTTTTGGAAGTCAAAAGTTCATTAAGTTTGATTTGAGGTGCGTTTTGTCGTTTTGATATTTTATGTATGTTTTGAAGCTTCGAGTATGTCTGTATTATGATATGGAACTTGAAGGTATGTTTTGACGGGGTCCCGAGGACTCAGGTGAGTTTCGGATAGGTTATTTGGGTTATGTTGCGCTCGTTTTTCTTATGTTTCGACGTCGTTTCTTCAAGCATAAATGGTACCACATTGAACAAATGAGCTCCGATTTTGTTTTGATTGAAGCATTAGATCCATACCGTAATTACAAAGCCATAACAAAATGAATTTTCAAATTTGGACATCGTATAAGCATTTTATGGTTATTTTACTAAGAATTGGGTTGCCAAATTTTTCAGATTAAATACGAAGTTGCTGCTGACTGTGTATTTAAAAATCTATACTACTTTCAAATAATTAAACCAACATATCTCTTTCAATATAAGGTCAAATAGAGTGATTCAAGAGCCTAAATTAGCTAGAATTTCTCAAGGAATCAATTGGAGGCATCAAAAGAGAATTTCAAGATTTTGTTTGCACAAGAAATGAGGTAGAACAGTAGTAAAAGGAGGGTTTTGTGCATTTAACATATTTTGTGTTGGGGAGCTCAGAATTGGATAATTTCGAGGCAATTTTCGGCATATGAATTGGGGTAAGTGTTCTCTACTAGGTTTTGTTTATACTTGTAAATCTTTCTTCGATTTTAGATTTTGATTGATGAATTTTACTGAAGAAATTGGGGGTTTGGCCTAAACTTTCATAATAAGAATTTTTGAGTTTTGAACACTGATTCGAAGTCGGATTTGAGTGAAATAAGTATAGTTGAACTCAGAATTGAATGGGTTGGCATATTTTACAAGTTTTGTAGGGTTTCGAGGTGTAGGCATGTGTTGGGATTTTTGCCGATGTTGGTTTTTTGATTAATGATTCGTCCTTTTTCGATTGGATTGGTTCCTTTAGTATTGTTAATGTATTTGAGTTGTTTTTTATTAGTTTCAAGCCGTTCGGAGATTGGAATGTGTGTGATGAGATTCTTGGAGCATCGCCTTGGCTTGTTCGATATCAGAATTGGCTTAATTAAGATAACTAACTCTTCTAAATTTAGTGCTGAGGGTAAGAAACCCCGAATTATATGTTATATGGTTGGTATTGAGGTGAAACACATGCTAGGTGATGGGCGTGTGGGCGTGCACCCTGTGAGTTATGACTCTGTTTTTTCCTGGTGATTTTCACTATGTGTTAAAGTAATTGAGTTGTAAATCATGCTAGATATCATGATCAGGTTTTATGCTGATATTGTTGGTACCAATAGTGGCCATTTCTTATTGCCATCTTATTCAATTCGTTAATATTTCGTACTCAGGCACATCCATGCATTCATATCACATCTTAGCCTTAATTGTTATTTATTAATACATCATATCATTGTTCCGGGCATTTTTTTTATGACTTTGTGAGCTCGTGGGTGAGACTAGAGAGATTGATAACTAAGTGAGGCCGAGAGCCTTATTATGGGAGATAGTTTTGGGATCGGGTTTAGCTATGCAACATGTGTTATTGATTACTAAGTAAGGCACAAGGCTTGATTAATTTATACCATGATAGGCTTGTTACAACGGTTGGGCCATAGGAGCCCCTTCGGAGTTTGCACACCCACAATGAGTGTGGTTGATTATATTGAGGGATAGATAATCCTTGAACAAGGATCTTGTCCGAAGTATTTAAACACATGGAGATGGATCTACTCCATGTGGCCAGATTGGCCTTCCTCGGTACAGAGTGACTGATGCTCGGTGATGTATATATATTCTGTGAAGGATCTTCCCTGGGCTGTATACGCTATATACAGAATTGAGTGGTTGAGTATGATGAATGGAAAGTGTAATACAATGATGTTGAGTACTCTGAGAGTGTGAGTACATGATTCATCTTTGAGATACATAGCATTGACATGCATATATAGCATACATGCATAAAGACGAATTTTTCCTCATGTTGTACAGTATCACATCATTCATGACTGTTACACATTGGAATGCAGGCAAAGAGTGGTATTTCGCACTTGTTATTTGGAAAGAAAATGAAACATGTTTACCTATTGTGGAAATGATTTTTCAGGAAAAATTAGTATTTTCAAACTATCTCATGATATTTCAATGATTTTGATAAAGGATTTATGTTTTTCACTATATTTTTGAAAAGAAAAACTATTTTGGGGAAACCGTGTAAAAGTTAAATATTTTTACCTCTGAGAGAATTTCCTTGTTTATTTGTTCTATTTTATACGAACTACTTTTGGTTATTTGTGTTGGACCCAACTATATTCCAGCTCGTCACTCCTTTTAAGCTGAGGTTAGGTTTGTTACTTTTTGAGTACATGAGATTGGTTGTACTCATATTGCACTTCCTACACATTGCGTGCAGATCCCAGATGCCGATGTTGCTGTGTTTGATGGTTGCTGGATTTGAAGGCGTACATTCGTTCCTGCAGTAGTTGCCTCTTGTTCACAGTAGCCTTAGATTATATAACAGAAGATGTATTTGTTTCCTACCAGTTTTGAGATCTCTACTCTTAGAAACTCGTGATTTATAGTATCAGTCCTTGAGACGTGTAATAGATCCAGATAATTTATTTTGTTTAACTGACTTATTAGAAATGTTAATATTGAATTAGTTAGTAGTTGACTTACTTAGTAGGTTGGATTAGGGCCATCATAACTAGTGAATTTTAGGTCGTGATATATTGGATCACTACAATATATTTAATTCTGAATTAGTGGTAATGCACTTAAGGTATACACAAGAGCTGAAAAGCAGTTTGTTTATGATATTCAAAATTCTAAAATATAAAAAACACATCAGGAAAATAGACACCAGATTTTGCAATTTTGAGTTCCATTGTACAGGTAAACTTGTTTATGATGTTCATAAATCCAAAACTTTTAAAATACACTAGGAATTGAAATTCAACAAAAGTATTATACTTACATTGAAAGAAGGGGCTTCCAAAATCGGAGATGAGAGGAGAGGCGGCAAGAATGGAAAAAGAGGAGAAATTTTATGTTTTAGGGTTCTTTTTACGAGGGATAATTCATATTAAGAAAAATTATAAGGGATAAAAATGTAAAAGGTCAATAACACTTTATTAAACGTACATACTCTTTATTAAAGGTAAAAGGTAAGAAGTTTTAAGTAGCGGAGTCCAGTGCACTAAGTTCATGTTACGTGCAGGGTTCGAAAAGACCGGACAATAAGGGTCTATCCCTGCATTTCTTTAAGAGGTTGTGTTCACGGCTCGAACCTGTGACCTCCTGGTCACATGTCATCAACTTTATCAGTTATGTCAAGACTCCCAAGAAGCTTAAATTAGAATTGTTTTTAAATATAAAATGATATTAGTTTACTTGGTCAAACTAAAAATGAAAGTGTGCCGTATAAAATTGGATAGAAGGAGTAACTAGTATCTAAAATCATATGCGAGCTTGCAAAATGAGTGATCTTATTGCTTACAAAACAAATATCAATGTGTATAACACAAATACATGATAGTCTAGGCAGCGGCAATTGTAGCTTGAAAATAATGTGTAGCATATGTTTTTCTAGAGATTTTGATTGTAACCATGGTTGTTGAAGTCATTATTTATACTTATACCTAGGGAACAAGATCGACGGATCAAATCCCTTTTAAATAACAATAATGGGGTGATTGATAAATATGTAACAATTGGTCTTGATGCCAAATTTCTCTGCAATGGTTGTGTAGTTAATACTGAGGAATATTCTTCATTGAATATCATCTAGTGATAAATATTCGTTTGCTCTCGTTGGCTATGTTTCCTTCGGAATCTACCCGATGCTAATTGAAGATGTTGGCCTCGACCTTGATTTTCACTCGCTTCATTTTCTGTGTGCCTCCGATTTTATTTGTTACGCTATTATTCGAGCATTTGATATAAAACTGCTTTTATCTTGTACAATGAATTTTATGATAAGTGGTATAGGATTTTGAATGAACACAAAAACATGACAAAGTAGTGTGATTAGATTTCATTTCGATTAGTCCTCTAATAGTGATAAATAACTAAACGACAAATTTTGGGGATCTGAAGTTATATTGTAGTAGCTGATTGTAAATATAGATGAAGACGGCTAACGTACAGTGGATAGCCATCCCAATATTAGAGGCCGGCTGGATTAGCCGGAAAAAAACAGCTCTTAAGGACTTGTGCTGAAGCTTGTTTGCTAAATAAGAGGTTAGTTGTTTGGATAAAGAAAAGTTAAAACTTAAAAAAAAAATTGTTCAAGTGTTTGATAAGTAAATGTTGTAAGAACTTCTTTATGTTAAAATACCAGAAGTATCCTTAAAGATGTTAACACTACACAAGAGCTGATTACTAAAATAATTTTTTTTCTAAATTAGTGCTAATGCACTTCAGGTTTACACAAGTGGTGAAAATCAGTTTGTTTATGATATTCCAAATTCCAAAATATAGAAATAACATCAGGAAAATAGGCACCAAATTTTGCAATTTTGAGTTTCAACTGTGCAGATTAACTTGTTTATGATATTCATTATTTCAAAACTTTGAAAACACGCCAGGAAGTGAAATTCAATAGAAATATTTCACTTACATTGAATGAAGAGGCTTCCAAAATCGGAGTTGAAGCTGGGGATGGTTGTTGAAGAAGAGGAAGAAGAAAGCAGAGGTTGCAAGAATGGATAAAAGAGAAGAGATCGCATGTTTAAGGATTTTTTTACTGAGGGTTAATTTGGGATTAGAAAAAATTATATGGGATAAGAATATAATATTTCTAGTCAAAGCAATATCGTTTTTAAGTTAATTTCAAAAAATTGGGTTACTCAACTTGTTACTTCTTACTTTTTAAGCAAGTTTTAGCTTTTTGAATTCTTTTTTTTGTTGGCAAACACTTTCAATCGTTAAAAAGTGCTTAAAAGCTGATTGGACTAGTTTTAAGCCAATTAAAACAGGATGTTAGTTTGTGTCAGTTTGTAAACATCGTACCCTGTTTGTTTTCATTTGAATAATATGTGTTCTAATATATTGAAAAGACGGCAAAAAATAAAGTTGCAGAAATCGTATTCCTGAAATCATTCAATTGAAGAAAGCTACCTGCCTAGTTAATGCTAAGACTAATTAATCATTTAATTGAAGAAAGCGGCTCCTAACTGTGCTCTTAAACAGCCCTATGGCCTACCTAGTTATTGCTAAAACTAATACTATCGACTTTTCTTTCCTGAAATCTAAACCACATACTCAATTATTAATTAAGACTGAGGTGGACTCAGGATTTGAGTGCGACAAATTTTGGACTGCGGCTTTTTAAAAGCCTGTGATAACTTATTAGCAAAAGGGCAGGGATTTGAAAAAGAATAAAATTACTTAAATTAACTATTTTGTGTAAGCACTAAACAATATAATTGTAAGAAGACACAGAAAACACAAACCAGTTGGCTGCTAAGCAATGTATAAACGTCATTAAAATTAATAAAATGAAAGGATTAATCTAAACGCAAGAGTTGAGATTCTATCCTGGGTCAACAACAGCAGTAAGCGAGTTCAAATATCCTATTTGCCATATTTACCATCAAACAATCTGATAACAAAGGGGCACCAAGGTATTTTTGTACGAGGTCCTCGGTGTATATACGTACATATACAAAACACATATATAGTAATTTAGCGGAAGCTAACGAATTTCGATGACCCCTCTACATACAATATAGGTCTGCCCCTAAATTGAGATGAAATAGTAGCATATTGATAGAGATGAGGTACCTGGCAAAAATATTCAAAACAACACTTTATTAAAGGTAAAAGTAAGATATTTAAAGTAGGACAATTCGGTGCACTTAGCTCTTGGTATGCCCGGGATCCGAAAAATAGCAGGACCACAAGTATCTAGTATATGCAGTCTTACCATATATTTGTTTAAGAGCCAATTCTCACGAGTCGAACCCCTGACCTTGTCACGATAAAAAATCTAACCATGTCGTGATGATGCCTATCCTATTACAAAGAAAGCCTATTTCCCAAAATATACTAATAAATCGATTATAAGAACTTAATAAAATATTTTCAATTTATAAATTTCTCACAAAATAAATCAACTCTAAATATAATTAATTTAAAATACGAAAATGAGTGTTACTAAGTCATAAGCGTCTAAAACTATGAAATAAGAGATATAAAAGGTTTAAATGTCCAAAAGAAGAAATGACAAAAAGAATAATAAGGCCCGACGGGCACGAACAACTATCTTGCAGTCTCCAAAGATAGCTGGCCTGAACTCAACGATTGTCGCACTTTAACTCACCTAGATCTCCACATAAAGTGCAGGGTGTAGTATGAGTACAACCGACTCAGTAGCAACAGAAAAAACTAAGAAACTGAGCAGTAGTGACGAGCTAAGTAAAACAGACCAATTATTTATTTCACAATTTACAATAAACATAAATAAACAGGTAAATTCCATAAAACCAACAAATGCCACAAAGAAATTAACAGGTAAATGCAGCAACAACAAAAGTAAATGTAACCGCATAGCAATGTCATTTCATCACTTAGCACTCACACGCATCACTCAACACTCAACGCTCATTAGGGTGTGTACATACTTTGGAGGGGTTCCCAAAGCCCAAATGCTAAGCACAGACAACTCACGCGCCATCATATCAATACCTAGATCTGCACGGTCAATTCACGTGGTACGCAAATAAATCACGTGGTATGGTATCAATACCTGAACCCGCACGGTCAGCTCACGTGGTATGCGGACGGCTCATGCGCTATGGTATTAATATCCTCACCCCTTGGCCTCACTGAATTATGTACCTTACTAGCCTTATCATCATCAACAAATAAGGGAACACAACCCACATCAAGCATCATAACATATTAGCAAATAATAATGACTGAGGTAAACATGTACAATAATTTCAACGACTGAGTACAATAATGGGAGCATGAATAAAGCCTAGAAATAATCTCTAACATGAAGGTAAATAAGTTCAACAACAAGTAAAAATATAACCATAAATAATAGCCATTAAGCCTCACGGCCTCATAGTACAGACCAAGTCTCAATTCCTCGCAGAGCACACCCATACACCTGTTACCTAGCATGGGTATCACCACCAAATAATCAAATGATATCAATTTCTCCGGGTTTATACCCTCAAAGCCTGAGCTAAAACTCTTACTTACTTCAACAATGTAAAATCTTACCCCGGAATGCCCTCGCTGCTAGACTCGTTCTCCAAAAGCTCCGAGTCAAACCAAAATCAAAATAAAACTAGCAACATAATTTAATGGATCGCATTCCACAATAAAACCTACATAAATAGGCCAAAACTCTAAAATTGGCCAAAACCTGGTCCCTAGGTCCACGTCTCGAAATCAGTCAATAATGACATTATTAGAAACCTTGTTCGCTTACGATTCTAACCATATAAAATTCGTCGAAATCCGACACCGTTTGGTCTCTCAAATCCTCACCTCAAATTTTCTAAAACTCAAACCTAACTCCCTCAATTTCACTTTAAAATCATCAGTCAAATCTCAAAAATGAGGATGGATTCATGAAATATAACCAAAGCCGGGTAGAGAATACTTACCCCAATTCATATTGTGAAAATCACCCAAATCTAGCTCTCAAACTCAAAATATGACGGAATGAACAAATATATATTTTTCTACCTCATTTCCCATGCCAAATGATTTCGAAAGTCTCATTTTATGCCTCAAATAGATTTCTTGTCAAATTTTAACCAAGTTAGGCTTTTGAATTACACAATTTGACTTTATAATGAATGAGATATGTTAGTTTCAACATTTGAAAACAGTGCAAATTTTTAAATACGCTGTTAATGGCAATTTCGTAAATAATGTGATAAATTTAGCAACCTAATTCTTAGTAAAATAACCATAAAATCCTCATATAATGTCCAAATTCGCCGATTCTTTTTGGTACGGTTCCGTAATTATGATACAGACCTAATGCTTCAATAAAAAAAATCGAAGCTCATTTGTTCAATATGATATCATTTATGCTTGAAGAAAACGCGTCAAAATAAAAGAAAAATGAGCGCAACACAATCCAAACCTATCCGAATTTAACCCGAGGCCCCTGGGACCTCAACCAATAATTCCAACAAGTCAAATATCACTACCCAAACATAGTCAAACCTTCGGAACATCCAAAACAACACCAAAATACCAAATCAACCTCGAATTCAAGCCTAAGAACTTCGAAACTTCCAAAACTAGCCAATGACTCCAAAACCTATCAAACTGCGTCCGAATAACCTCATATTTTGTACAAACGTCACAAACAACACTCTGAACCTACTCCAACTTCTGGAATTCTATTACGACCCCGATACCTAATTTTTCGTTGTGGACCAAAATTGCGAAATTTCTAACTTTCACCAATTGAAGCATAATTCTATCACGGACCACCAAATTACATTTCGGACACACTTCTAAGTCCAAAATAACCAACGAATTTAATAGAATCATAAAAATCCAAATCCAAATTTGTTTACTCATAAGAGACCTTTCGGTTGACTTTTCAAATTACATCTTGCACCTCATCTAAGGAATCACAATAAGTCGATGCAGAATTGATACAGAGCGCTCATGTGCGTAAACAAATTCGTGGAAGAAATTCAAAGAGTTACACTTCAAGTTGAATCAATATTGCACGATAAGAATTCAAGAAGGTTAAGTTTTCCTAAAAGTTTTGTAGCCTCTGGAAGATAAATACAGATGTCTCCGTTTCGATCTGCAAGACTCTGCTTAACCCGCTTATAGCTCCTGAGATCCATGTAACCTGGGCTCTGATACAAACTTGTCACAATCAAAAATCTTACCATGTCATGACGCCTATCATGTTACAAGGCAAACCAATTTCCCAAAATATTACTACTACATCGGTTATAAGAATTTAATAAAATATTTTCACTATTTAAATTTCTCATAAATTAAATAACCTCTAAATATAATTAATATAAAATACAAAAATGAACCACAAATATTAGGGTGTCACTAAGTCATAAGCGTCTAAAACTATTGACTAAGATATATAAACTATCTCACTGTCCAAAAGAAGAAAAGATAAAAGGAGTATCAAGGCCCCGCGGATGCTAGCAGCTACCTTATAGTCTCCAAAGATAACCGTTGCGAACTCAATTATTGCCGCACTCTAACTCACCTGGATCTGCACATAAAGTGCAGAGTGTAGTATGAGTACAACCGACTCATTAATAACAGAAATAACCAAGGAGCTGAGCAGTAATGACGAGCTAAGTAAAATATTCAAGTTATTTATTTTCATAATTTACAGTAAATATGAATAAGCAGGTAAATTCCATAAAACAAACAAATGCCACAAAGAAATTAACAGGTAATTGCAACAACAATAAAAGTAAATGCAACCTCACAGCAATGTCACTCCATCACTCAGCACTCGCACTCAGAATGCAACACTCAATACACTCAACACTTTGGGCTTAATAGGGGTGTGTATAGACTCTAGAAGGGCTCCCAAATCCCAAGAGCTAAGCATGGACAACTCACTTCCTATCATATAAAAACCTAGATTCGCAAGGTCAAATCACGTGCTATGCGGACAACTCACAAGCTATGATATCATTACCTAGACCCACACGGTCAGCTCATGTGCTACGCGAACAGCTCACATTATATGGTATTAATATCCTCAGAACCAGGCCTTCAACCTCACTAAATCATGTACCTCACTAGCCTCACCATCATCAACAAACTAGGTAACACAACCCACATCAAGTATCACAACATATTAACAAATAATAGAGACTGAGGTAAATGTGTACAATAATTTCTATGACTGAGTACAAATAATGTGAGCATGAATAAAGCCTAAAACATGATCTTTAACATGAAGGAAAACAAGTTGAACAACAAGTAAACACATAACCACAGATAATAGCCATTAGGCCTCACAACCACACGAGATGGACCAAGTCTCAATCCCTCATGGTGCACACCCACATGCCTGTTCCCTAGCATAGGTATCACCACTAAACAATCACATATAAATTTCTTTGAGTTTTACCCTCAAAGCCAGAGTTAAAACTGTTACTTACTTCAGCAATGTAAAATCCTACTCTAGGATGCTCTCGTCGCTAGACTCGGTTTTCAAAAGCTCTGAGTCTTACAAAATTCATAATAATACTATCAACATAGTCTAAAGAAGCGAATTTCAAAAATACATAAATAAGCCAAAAATCTAAAATCGGCCAAAATCCGCCCCTCGGGCCCACATCTTGAAATGAGTAAAAAATGGAAAAATTAGAAACTCAATATCGCTCGAGTCTAACCATATAAAATTTGTCAAAATCCAACTCCATTTTGTCCCTCAAATCTTCACCTCAAACTCTAAATAACTCAATCCCTAACTCCCTCAATTTCACTTTGAAATCATCATAAAAGAGGTATGTTGGTTTTAATATTTACAAATAGTACAAATTTTTCAAAGCTATTACGAAAGGATAGCATAGCAATAAAAGATGTAACGATTTCAGTTAAGCACATAAGACTTTAATCGGTAAAAAGAGAAAAACATGGAAAAATTAATTCCAATTAATACACGTACAGTGAATTTAGTGAATGGGGAATTTAATGTAACAAAATGACTTTGTATCTAATGAACATAAGAACCTAAGAGCCGTAAACAGTAAAATTTCCACAAGTAAGCCTCAGCACGTACGTGTCACCTCGCATACACGGCTTCACATGACACAATTAGTACAAAAGACTCAATTCCTAAGGGGTCAATTCCTCACACAAAATTAGGCAAAATACTTATCTCAAAGAAGCTAGACTACCAGTCTAAAATAAACTTCTCGAGTGAAATAACCTCCGGATGGTTCAAATCTAGACAAAATAACTTCAAAGCATAAATAAATCTCATAAGAAACTATTCCGGATAATAAAACTTAAATCTTTATCAAAAACAAAAAATCAACACAAAAGTCGAACCCCGGGCCTGCACCTCGGAAGCCAAAAAAATTAACGAATCCGAACACCCATTTAATTACAGTCCAACCATACAAATTTCATTCAATTACGACTCTGAAGCGATGTTCAAAACCCAATTATTGTCTTTAGAAAAGTTTTTGATAAAAAGCCCAAATTCTCCAATTAAAATATGTATTAATTCAAAAATGAACTTCTGTAATCATATTAAAATAAAAAAAGTATAGTTAGATATGGACGCACGAAAAGATGAGAAGAATGTCGTGAAAATCACCACAACCGGAGCTCTAGAACTCAAGATATGCTCAAACGAAAATGACGCGGTCTAATTTTTTATACTTAGGGATTTTTGCTTTTGCGACAACATCCGTACCTGCACATTTCCAGCTGTAATTTCTACTTTTGCGGATAATGTTTTGTACCTGCTGGGTCGCGGATACAGACCCAAGTTCGCATCTGCGAAGCACCAGCACCAGCTCTCTTCTTCGACACTAAAATTAGCATAACTTCCTCATACGATGTCCAAATTTAACGATTATTTTTGCTATGGCTCCGTAATTACGTTAAGGATATACTGATTCAATCAAAACAGTAATTGAAAGCTCATTTTCTCATTAAGGTACCATTTATGCTTGAAAAAACAAAGTCGAAACATCAAAGACGAGCGCAACACAACCCAAACCTATTCGAAACTCACTCGAGCCTCTCGTGACCACATCCCAACATACCAATAAGTCCCAAAACATAACGCGGGCATGCTAGAGGCCTCAAATCATATCAAACGACATCAAAACTACAAATCACACCTCAAATCAAACATATGAACTTTCAACTTCTACAACTCGCATCGAAACATACCAAATCAACCCGGAATGACATAAAATTTTGCATGCAAGTCCCAAATGACATAACAGAGCTAATCCATCTCTTAGAATCAAAATCCAAGCTTCATTTAAACAAAGTCAACTCCTAGTCAACCCTCTTACCTTCCAAAACTTCAACTTTTAAATTTTTACCAAGATACCTCAAATTATCCTACGACCCTCCAAATACAAATTCGGACGCACGCCTAAGTCCAAAATCACCATAAAATGCTGTTGGAATCATCAAAACTCCATTTCAAAGTCATCTACACAAAATTCAAACTCCGGTAAACTCGTACGTTTAAGCTTCCAAAATAAGAATTCTTCCAAATTGATCCGGAATCATCTGAATTCGAACTCGACCACACACGCTAGTCATAATACATTATATGATGATGCTCGAAACCTTAAGCCACCAAACAAAGTGCTAATTCTCAAAATAACTTGCCAGTTCATTGCATTCTCCCCCTCTTAAACAAATGTTCGACCTTGAGTGTGGTAAGAATCATTCTAAAGTCATCAATCACTGAGTGAATATACCATACACACACCCGCGGGTGATCCCATGTTACCCTAATCGGCATAGGCCTGACGACGCCATCTCAAATGTAATTTATCACTTCCACCAATACCAATAAGCCTTAGAACTGAAATTTTCACCATTCGTTCATCTCTAAAAGGCCCAATTCCTACAGACACCCTAGTACCAACCCCAACAAATGCAACATCTTATGCCTACACCCATACGATACAACCACATGATGTAACACAACATACTTATGCCCATAACAACATCCCTGATTACAATAGCTGGCCATAATCAAATCCGGCACCAGTAATTAGAGTTATATCCATTAGAACCCTGTACAAATCTTCATAATACTGACAATGATGTAATAAACATAAAGACCTCATAGCCATTCATCCGGTCCAACAAGTCACAACTAACACCACCGGGGCACACACTTCACAAGCTAAAACTCAATAAACACAGCACAAAATGACAAAATATGTCAAGAGAAACACATAAGAGGACTATCAAAGATGCTTGATGGGAAAAACTCCCTATCATTACCATTCTACGAATAAACTCTGTAATGAAGAATCATAACATATGAATAAATGACAAGGATCTCATCTTTATATAACTTCCATCGCGGCACGCAACACAGTTTAAACATATCAAATCATATTATTCTGCAAGGGTCTCACCCTAAACTCTGAATCACAAGTAGAATACACATCATACCAACCAAAATCTTCCACTAATTCAATTTCGTCAATAAAATCACAACACTTACTAAACTCTCATCCTGGTAGAGCATCGAAATCACAAACCATAACCAAATTACTTAGAAATCACATCAAACGTATTATAATGGAAAACAGGAATTCACTTCTAATCTCGTAGTTCATAGTAATAAATTGAAACAACACGATAGACACTGGCTACACACAATAGAATCTCCCAACAGGGGTAAACACACAAATAGAGTACTAAATCATCAAATGCACCCACAGGCGAAGCAAGAATAGGGCGACTCATCTTGATAAGTGGAACCGAAACCAAAATACAAATGATTCTCCTTTATAACAAATCAAACCTTACATGTACGACATCAATGGGTGTAGTGGCCTCAGACCTATGCTAGTGTTAGATAATACGCTTAACGCTAGAGGGGGGGTGAATAGCGTTATAATAAAATTTAGCATAAACTTGCGGAAATTAAAATTTGAAGGAAGTAATTAAGTGCGTTAAATAAACAAAAGGAAAGAACGCACCGATATATTCTGGTTCACCACAACACGTGGCTAGTCCAGTCCCCGAGAGACTCTCTCGAGATTTTCCACTAACTTGTCAAGCTTACGGGTGCTCAACAAACCTTTACAACTTAAGGACACAAGCCTTAACACCTTTGCTCGGAGATACAACACTCCAAGACTTCAACCAAGGAAACACAAGTTCCTTACAACAAGAGAATCACAATTCTCTTACAAGTGTACAAAACACTAAACACTCAAACAAAACACTCCTTAATGAGTAGATATGAGTAAAAGAAGTTAGCTCAAGATCACAACAACTATGGACAAGACTTTGGCTCTCAAAAGCTTTATGAAATGAATATAAAATGATAAACAATAGTATGCAAGCTTATAGCAATAGAATGATCAGTTGTTGTATGTTGTTGTATTTAAAACACTGAAATGAAGCTGTATTTATAGTTGAAAAACTTGGCATTACCGTTGCCTAATTGCCAATTAAGAGTTGCTGATTTTACTCAGTGACAATCGATTGTCAGGAAGCCACAATCGATTGTTTGCCAATCGTACCAAAAATCAATCCCAGATTTTACGTTTAACAATCGATTGTCCAAGATCAACAATCGATTATGGGCAACGTTCAAAAAATCATTTCCAGATTTTACGTAAAACAATCGATTATACCAAATCAATAATCGATTATTCAGCAACGTTCAAAAAATCCTTTCCAGATTTTAATTTCAACAATCGATTGTACAAAATCAACAATCGATTATTCAGCAACATTCAAAAAATCTTTTCCAGATTTTAATATCAACAATCGATTGTACAAAGTCAACAATCGATTACCTGACGGTATTTGAAAACTTTACGACAACGGTCAGCTTCACAATCGATTGTGCAATGTTAACAATCGATTATTTATCAGACTTTGAAAATCATTTTAGACACTGCCTCGTGACAATCGATTGTTATATACTCACAATCGATTATTTAATAACTTTGAAAAAGTCTGGAAGACACTGCCTCAACACAATCGATTGTCATAAGTTCACAATCGATTATTTTGTGACTTTTAAAAATCTGATGGACACTGTCTCTTCACAATCGATTGTCATTAGCTTCACAATCGATTATTCTGAGTTTTGAAAAACTTTGATGTACACTGCCTCATCACAATTGATTATCATAAGGTTCACAATCGATTGTCATGCAGGTTTGAAAAACCTGATGCTCACTGCCTTAACACAATCGATTATCATTAGTTCACAATCGATTGTCATGCAGTCTTGGCTTAGCATAATCGATTATCATAAGTACATAATCGATTATCTTAGTCCAGATTTTAGAGGCATGTTTAAAAATCATTTTGACTAATGAAAATATGCATGATTTAAAATCATTTAGCATTAAATTAAATATGCATGATTTTGTAAAAGTAATTTTACGAGAGAAGCCATGTCATGAGTCAAGTTGTCGGATCAAGATCACAATTAAGAACGACTCATTTAAACTATAAAACTTTGTCACCAATTGTGCGCTTGTACTTGAACTTCGTCATATATCAATTTGCACTTGTTTGTCATTCATCAAAACCTACACATAAGAACACACGTTTTAGTATAAGGCCTTGAGAACGTGTTTCCAACAGCTAGGAAACACATCAACAGGCCGAGCCTCCTCCTCTTAGGTTCCCTCTACTCGTCTGACCTGTACCCCATAATGGCGATGTAGGGGCATCAACAGCTGAAATCAAACTCATAGCTTGAATACCCCACTATTACACGTCTATCCGGAGTCTGGGACAATATCTAACCATGTGGTTTCCATCTCCACAATCGAAGCAACCTTTTACTGATGTAGCTATGGGAACTATGCGGCATGGGTACTCTTAGACCCATGGGTACTTGAAACACCGTGCGAATCTTGAAGTGCAAATAAAACTGGCTGACCTACAAAACCTTTACCATGCCATACAATGGGCCAAAAAAAAGGACCAATAGATCTCTCTAGTCTGCGAGGCCTATTAGCCACACTGTACTCCCTCTCCTGACCTCACCTACCCTCTCTTTCCAAGCCCCTCCTGTCTTTTCTGTCCTGGTTCTAGATGCACTCTAATTGCTGAGTGACCTTTCTCACCTGCTGAAATGAAACATCTGACTCTCACTCCCGAGCCATGCTGAACCGAGTATCATGTCTGGGCCCCTTAATAAATAGATGGACTCTCTCTCTAACTGTTGCGAACAAAGCTGGTGAATGTCTAGCCAAATCACTATCTAACGATATACTATGTCACTTACATAGTGCCCTGGCACAGCTGCTCAAACTCTACGCACCATGCATCCTAGTGGCACTCCTCTAAAAAGCCCTATGCACCCTCTAAAGTCAAACCACTTAAAGTAGAAGGGTTATACTTCTTGAACCTTAGTCTAAGTTATTCTCCCTCTGATTTTTTTCCATAATCACAGGCTAAACTGGAAAAACTAGATGTGCCGGCACCACACTTGAAACTTGGCCAATATGAACCCGAGACTCTAAGGTGCGGGCGGCGGGAATCTAAGCTCCTCCCCAGTCTATGAAGTAGCTTGTGCAACCAGAGTTAATCCTATCTGAGCCAATGTACCAAACATGATAAGGAATTGTGCTAAGGTCTCTCGATGTCGGGGGAAACAATAGTTCCCTCCGGTGCCTATCCCCCAACAAGAATTGTTGGCATCTCCTCAACTACTGCTCTAATAGGTGTTCTAGTTGTAGCACATGCTCCTCCTTGGCCCCTGCCTCTGCATTTTCCTTTGCCTCTGCCTCTGTCTCTGCCCCAGCCTCTAGCAATATCGGCTCTGGGTAGTATCATCAGTAACTACAGCTCGTGGCCTTACCATTTTTGAGAGAATAGAATGGCAAAGGCTCAAATTTCGAGGTCAATAAACTCGGACAATAGGAATAAAAGAAGGGAAATTGTCCTATTAGTTCTATAGCCTATCGAAGATAAGTATAGACATCTCTATACCGATCCGTAAGACTCTACTAAACTCGGTTATGACTCATAGCACCAATGAACCTAGAGCTCTGATACCTACTTGTCACGACCTCAATTTTCCTCCGTAGGATATCATGATGGCATCTAGTCTTCAAGAGTAGGTAATCCTAACACTTACTCAATTAATAGCAAAATTAACCAACAATAATGAATTTTGATATGGAAATTTCCATACTAGCAAATAATGCGAAAACCGGTAGTACAAGTCATAAATTCTACAAAGTTTGCTAGAAAATTTCTAAATACAAGTATACAAATGTGTTAAAATAGAAATAAAATAGTACAAGTACAATATCAGAAGGTGACTCTGAGGCCTGCGAACACGGCAGCATGTTTACCATAAGTCTCCATAACAAAACCCGAACCCTAATCACGAATCATGGGTCCCATTATTGAACCCAAATCATTTGGCCTCTTGCGCCAACATTACAAATTCATAACCGCACGGACGATTCACATGCCAAAAGAGTGACAATATCTAATATCTGCACAGAACATTCACGTGCAAATAGGATAACTCTCACATCAAAGGCATGTTTACGAGAGTACATGTAAATGGTCAGTAACATCGGGATTCATCTTCTTAACCGATATGGGTGATTTATTTACGGTATGCTTGTGCAAGTGTTCTACCACAATCCAAGTCAACAAATAAAAGTAGAGACAATGAATGTCACATAAGAAACGATCACCAAGAAATGTGCAAGATATAACTCACACAGGGTAGGCACATCACTATACAATTAACAAAACTAACAATACCCCTAGACTATCAAAAGTCACAACAAATCATTTCCCAACATAGCCCATCTTCTGTCACCATGTGTACTATAATGAAGTAAATTCCCGCCTTATCTCACCGCACGTGAAAAATAACATTCCTACATTGTCTCGCCACGTGCATAAACCCACATATAAAGCCCGCCTTGTCACATCGCATGTGCTTATATCAATATTAACAATAGCATGGTAGAAACCTCATGCAACAAAATAACAATTGAATGGTAGAAAGAGGTAAATTACAAGGGCGCTCCCCAGGTACCACCTCGTAGTCCCAAAAGTAACTATGAAACAAAGGCACTCCTGAGGTATCACCCATAATCCCAAAAGTAAATATAAAACAAGGGCGCTTATGAGGTACCAACTCATAGTACCAAAAGTAAATATGCAACGGGGATACTCCCGAGGTACCGCCTCGTAGTCCCAAAAGTATATATGCAACAATGAAAAAAATACAAGAATATGATAGGTAAATCAACTTGGGAACTCTATGGCATAAAGAAACGAAAGAACAAACTCACAAGGAAAGATACAACAAGAAATAATTGTACGACATAGCAGTAACTCAACAAGGAAGAAATATTGTGTAGCAATGATACCACATAAGTACACAATCAATCATAGGAGGGATAATGTGAGTCAACAACTTGAATTAAGGGTAATTCAACAATGATAAGGAATCAAAAATATTCAATTAGGGTTGAGAAATTACGAAAGAGAATTAACAAACTCAATTAAAGATAAGCAATTACGGAAAGGATAGCATAGAAATAAAAGAAGTAACAACTTCAATTGAAGCACATAAGAGTTTAATCAATAATAAGAGAAGAACATGGAACATTTAATTACAATTAATACACGTAAGGTGAATTTAGTGAATGGCGAATTTGACATAAAAAACCTTCATATCTAGTGAACATAAGAACCAAAGAGCCCAAAATGGTCAAATTTCTCCAAAATAAAATGGAGCATGCACTCGTCACCTTGCATAAATGGCTTCACATGACAAAATTGGCAAAAAAAGACTCAAATCCTAAGGGGTAGTTCCCTCACACAAAGTTATGTCAAATACTTACCTCAAAAAAGCTGGACCGCTACTCTAAACTGAACTTCTCGAGTGAAATAACCTCAGGACGGCTCAAATCTAGCCCAAAACAACTTCAAAGCATAAATAAAACTCATAAGAAACTATTTTGAATAATAAAGCTTCAATCTTTATCAAAAACTAAACATCAACACAAAAGTCGACCCACGGGCCCGCACCTAGGAACCTGAAAAGAACTCACAAAATCCAAACATCCATTTAATTACAAGTCCAACCATACTAATTTCATCCAATTCTAACTTCGATTCGATGATCAAAACCCAATCTTTCTCTTTAAATGTTTTTTTTATAAAAACTCCAAATTTTGCAATTAAAATATGTACGAAATCCAAAAATGAACTCTGGTAATCATATTAAAATACAAAAATTATAGTTACATACTGAACCCGTGAAAGTAAGAGAAGAACGGAACGAAAATCACATCAAACTGTGCTCTAAAGCTCAAGATATGCTCAAAATATCAAATGACGCGGTCTCATTTTTTATACCTAGGGATTTTTGCTTTTGCGACAAAACATCTACACCTGCGCATTTCCAGCTGTAGTTTCCGCTTTTGTAGAACATTGTTTGCGCAGATGCAGACACAACTTCACATCAATGAAGCACCAGCATCATCTATATTTTCTAACACTAAAATGAGCATAACTTCCTCACACGATGTCGAAATTCGACAATTCTTTTTGCTATGACTCCGTAATTATGATACATATATAATGCTTCAATAAAAATAGAAATCTTAGCTGATTTGATGAATTTGGTACCATTTATGCTTGATGAAATGAAGTCGAAATGTAAAAAATGAGCGCAACACAACACAAACCTATTTGAAACTCGCCTGAGGCCCTCGGGACCATATATGAACGTACCTATAAGTCCCAAAATATAGTGAAGACCTTCTCGAGTCCTAAAATCATATCAAAAAAATCAAAACTACAAATTTCACCTCAAATCAAACTTAATGAACTTATGAACTTTCAATCTACAACTCGCGCCGAAACATATCAAATCAATCCGGAATGACATTAAATTTTACATGCACGTCTCATATGACATAATAAATCTAATCCAACTCACAAAATTGAAATTCAAGCCCCATATTGACAAATTCAACTCCCATTCAAACCTCTTAACCTTCCAAAACTTCAACTTTCCAATTTTCGCCCAAATGCCTAAAATTATCCTACGACCCTCCAAATCCAAATCCAGGCACACGCCTAAGACTAAAATTACCATACAAAGCTATTGAAATCATCAAAATTCCATTTTGGAGTCATCTACACAAAAGTGAAACTCCTCAACTCTCACCGGTTAAGCTTCTCAAATAAGAATCTTTCTTCCAAATTAATCTCGAATTATCTGAAATTTGAACGCGAACACACACGATAGTCATAATACATAATACAAAGCTACTAGAGTCATTTATTCACCAAACAAAATGCCAATTCTTAAAACAACATGTCAGACCGACATTAAAAACTTTATGGACTTAAGAAAACTTCGAGACAATAGGATATTATGTTGACCATAACACTTCTAAATTCAGAAGAGAGACACTTCAACTATTCCTTCCGTATTGTAGTTGTTTAGGTATATATTGATAACCTTCTGATTACTTGTGATAATGCAAACCTTATTTCTGCTACCAAACAGGTTCTGTATCAAAACTTCACAATAGTCCTGAGGAAGTTGAGGTATTTTTTCTATCATTGAATATGCTAGAAGCAATGAAGGGATCCTGTTACACTAGAGAAAGTATGCTTTTGAGCTCATCACATATATTGGTCTTGCAATGTGATGACCCAGCCGGTCGTCTTAAGAATTAATGCTCTGATCCACTATCAACTGCTTTCCTCATGTATGTTTATGCTATTGTGAGTTTCATGGAGGAATTTTTCGGAGTTTCGGAGAGTTTTAGGACACGTAGTCCCTAAATGAGAGCTTAAGTTTTGGAAATTTTACCGTAGTTGGACTAGTGTGAAGATGACCTCAGAATGGCATTCTGATAGTTCCGCTAGCCCTGTTGGGTGACTTTGGATTTAGGCGCGTGTTCGGATTCTATTTTTGAGGTTCTTAGCTTATTTAGGCTTGAAATGTAGAAAGTGGTTTTTTAAAGTTTCCGGTTCGATAGTGAGATTTTGATACGAGGGTCAAAATGAAATTTCTGAAATTGGAGTAGCTCCGTAGTGTTTAATGTGATATGTGTGAAAAATTTCAAGTCATTCGGATGAGGTTTGATAGACTTTTTGAATGAAATCGTATTTTGTTAGTTTTTGTAGTTCTTCGGATTGAATCCGATGCTAATTTGTTGTTTCGATGTTGTTTGATATGTTTGAAGACATGTATGAGTTTGGATAGTGGTATATGACATGTTTGTGCTTTTCATTGAGGTCTCGAGGACCTTTGGACGATTTTGGATGGTTGGTAGAAAGTTTGGAAGTTGGTTTTGGCAGCTGAAGATGTTCCATTACTGTTATAACCGTACCGGCGGCTAGGGGACTGCAGGTCTAATCTCACAAAAGCATAAAGGGAGCCGCAGATGCAGCTAAGTGGAAGGTTGGTAGGAACTAGAGATACGGTTAAGGAACCGCACCTGTGATGGTACAGGGTTGTGTGTCACAGATGCAAATATTAGGAGGTTAGTGAGTTTCACAGATGCGGTCTTTGATCCATAGAAGGGGGATTGCAGGTGCGGTCTGTTGACCGTAGAAGCGAAAATGCTGGATAGAAAATCAAATTTTCGAAGGTTTAGTTTATAAAAGTTAAAAAATGATTTGGGAGCTCAGGATTGGCAATTTTGAGAGGGATCCCGGGAGATCCCATGTACGTATTTATTACTTGAGCTAAAGTGTGGATACCAAGAGATCCCTGCATATATTGAGGATACCAAGAGATCCTCAGGATACCCAGAGATCCCTAGTACATATTGAGGATACCAAAAGATACTTGGGATACCAAGAGATCCCTAGCATATATTGAGGATACCAGAAGATCCTCGGGATACTAAGAGATCCTTGGTATATATTGAGGATACCAAGATATCCTCAGGATACTGAGAAATCCCCTGATATTTATCTTTGTGAAAAGTGATATTTTCTCCGGATTGCTTTGTTTCTATTTCAGTTATTGTTGTTATCCTTACTATCTTGTTTTAGTTCTCACTGCTATCTTTTGACTGTGCTATTTTACCTTATGCTATTATACCTTATATTGTATTTAATCTCAGTAGGGCCATGACCTTCTTTATCACTACCAGACCGATGTAAGGCTTGGCACTTACTGAGTACCGTTGTGGTGTACTCGTGCCCTTTCTGCGCATGTTTCATTTGCATATCAAAGTACCTCTACTCAGGCTTATCACTCATGAAACGAGGCACTATAGAGGCTCTGAAAAATATCTGCCGAACCCGCAGACCGGAGAGTCCCTTTTTACTATTTCTTTTGCATTAGCCCTTTTGTACTTTCGTTTCTTTGTTAGACATTCTGGAGTTAGACACTTGTAGACATTTAAAGTCTTGTGATTATGAGATTCCAAGTTTTGGGAAATGTATATATTTTTCGAGAATTGTTATTGTGTATGTCGAGCGGCACTTTTAAACACTTCTTATTCCATTATTTCGGCGTTTAATTATTTTTTCCGCAAGTTTTGGTTATTTTTTGCATTGTTAGGCTTATCTAGTCGTATAGACTAGTTGTCATAACGAAGGTTCATAGAGGTCAAACAGGGGTCATGACAAGTTGGTATCAGAGCTCTAGGTTCATTGGAGGCATGAATCATAACCCGATTTATTAGAGTCTCACTGATCAGTATGGAGACGTCTGTACTTATCTATGCGAGGCTATGTAATTGTTAGGAAAATTCCACTTCATTTGATTTCCTTATCGTGCAAGATTTTGATATCACAATTCTAAACTTCAGTCATCTATTTTCTCATAGATGGTAAGGACACATACTACTCGAGATGATCAGGCACCCGCAGCCCCTATTGCAACCGTTGGAGGCCAGGGTCGGGGTAGAGGTCGAGGACATGTATTAGGTGCAGCCAGAGCACCCACACAATCTGCCACCGAGGAGCCACCAGCATTGCTATTCGGAGCCTAAGTACCTGATACGCATGTTAGGATTTATGCCCGTCACTAGAGGGGGGGTGAATAGTGAGGCACGAGAATGTTGGTAAATTTTGCGGAATTAAAATTGCAGGAGTAAAGTAAGTGCAGTAATTAAAAGAGTAAGGAGAGGACACACCGAATTTATACTGGTTCACCACAACGTGTGGTTAGTCCAGTCTCCCGAGAGACTCTCTCGAGTTTACACTGTCTCCATTAAGCTTACGGGTGCCTAACAAACCGTTACACTTGCTCGTAGATGTACGCTCTACAAGACTTCAACTTGCTCGAGGACATCTCACCTCAAGACTTCACCTTGCTCATGGATACCGCACCACAAGACTTCACACACTAAGATTGAAGGTACTTAGCAAACCCAACGCTCAATGAGAAGGTATGGTCTTCTCAAGAACCTTTCTCTTTTACAATAAGAACTCTCTAAGAAGAGTAGATAAAGAGATACAATATAAGCTCTATGAACAACACAAAGTTGTCTCTCAAATGGCTCAACAAAATCTCTAAATATGATGTAGAAATGTTATCAATATGTTCAAGAATAATGAGAGATATTGTTCATATGAAATGAGTCAAAAAGACCTCTATTTATAGGTGGTAGAGGTTGTATGTCCGTTGCTTAATTGACAATCAATAATGCTGATTTTATGCAAGGATAATCGATTATCTACTTTACATAATCGATTATCTTCTCAACGTTCATAAAACTAAACGTTGGAAGGCAACGGTCAGTGAATAATCGATTATTCTATAGAGGATAATCGATTATTTACCTTCTCTGGAATTTCCAGTTTAAGCTGGAAAAGGCAGATAATCGATTATCTACTTTGTGATAATCGATTAAGCAGCCATGCTGGAATTTCCAGTTTTGGCTGGAAATCCAACATAATCGATTATCTTCATAAGGATAATCGATTATCTGGCTGTTTTGTCCAGAATCGAAAACTTACTTCAAAAATCATTTTGGTTAAAATGAAAACGTTAAAAATCATTTTGTTTGAAGTATATGAAAATGTTTATGATATTTATGATTTGATAAAATGATTTTATGCATATTTATGATGACCTATGTTGAGCCAAAAGACGAGATAACTTAAGCGTTGCTCTTACATTGGTTCTACCTAACGACCTACGCCTAGGGTCTTCGGTCTTGAACTTTGAGCTCGTCTTGGCTTTTCTGTGTAATCTCTTCATCAATATGCTTCTTTGCATTCAATCTTGATTGTTTGTCACATAATAACATTGTTTGACAGTTGACTTCATTGTTTGTCATTCATCAAAACCTATGCTAATACAACCAAAGCACACATATCATGGATAGAATGATTTCCTACAACGCCTACTGCTACTACCACGCTAGCACTTTAGAATACTCTAACACATTTCATGAGCAAGTACACAACTTTAGCTCAGGCATGGTTGCTTTCCCTTACTGTAGCTACATCCCAGGCTGGGGATGACCACAGACGTCTACCGCCCGCATTCCTGAGCAACATATGCATGTTGATCAAGTTCCAGAGATTATTCCAGTATAGCCCATAATTCCATATCAGCCCGAGGATAGGGCAGCAGTTTCCGAGGATGAGCAGCGGAGGCTTAAGAGGTTCAAAAAGTATAAGCCTCTTGTTTTCAGTAGTTTAGCATCAGGTGATGCTCTGGGATTTCTAAATGAGTACTATATTATTCTTCATACCATGGGTATTTTAGGATCGAGCAAGGTTTCCTTCACTGCATTCCAGCTTTGAGGGGCTGCCTATGAGTGGTGGCATACTAATGAGTTAAACAATATGGATGACACAACTTCACTAACTTGGACTCAGTTTTCAGATATATTCCTGAGAGGGTATGTTCCTAAGAGCCTCATGGACGTATGGCATGCAAAGTTTGAGAATTTATGCCAAGGTTATATAATTGTCTCAAAGTATGTTGTCAGTTACACTAGTTTGGATAAACATGCACCAACCTTTGTTTCTATTGTTTGCGAGAGGGTTCGCCGGTTCATTGAGGGGCTTATTCCCAACATCAGGTCTAGCATGGCTCATGAGTTGGAAATGGATATTTCTTATCAGCGGGTGGTGAGCATTGTAAGGAGGATTGAGGGTATGCATGCTAGAGAGAGGGGGAACACGAAGGCCAAGAGGTCTCGAGAGTGGGGCCATTATTCTAGAGCCCATGCCCCAGCTGCAGGTCATCGTGGTAGGGGTTATATGATTCACCATGTTCATTCATCTCTTCCAGTAGCCAGTGGCATTCTAGCTCTTCCTTGGCCTCAAGAGCCTTATTATGCACCTCTAATATCTAGTGCGCCTCCTCCGTGCGGTGCTTTCAGAGCTAAGTCCAGCAGACTTAGCTCGATCCAGTCAGAGCTGTCACATCCTCCTAGAGCTTTTTTGAGTGTGGTGACAGATGCCATATGGTGAGGGATTACCCTATAATTGGAAGGGCTGCACCCTCACAGACTTCTCAGCCACAATACATTGCAGAGTTCTCAGGCTATGATCACAGCACCAGTTGCTATCCCACCTGCTCATCCAGCTAGAGGTGGAGATCGGGGAGGTAGAGGTCAACCTAGAGGGGGAGTCCAGGAAAGATACTATGCTCTTCCTGCCTATACCGAGGTTGTTGCCTCCAATTCTATCATCACAGGTATTGTCCTGGTTTGTCACAGAGATGCATCGGTTCTATTTGATCTAAGATCCACTTATTTTTATGTGACTTGTTATTTTTCTCTGCATTCGAGTATATCTCGGGATTATTTGAATTCCCATGCTTATGTTTCTACTCATGTAGGAGATTCTCTAATTATAGACCGCATTTATTGATCGTGTTTTGAGATCAGATCCAATTTATTGTTTCTCAGCATGGTTGGTTTTGATATTATCTAGGGAATGGACTGGTTTTCATCCCTTTATGCTATTCTTGATTGTCGCGCCAAAACAGAGATGTTATCAATGGTAGGTGTATCGCGTTTTGAGTAGATCAGTGCTTTAGATCACACTCCCAGTAGAGTTATTTCTTTCCTTAAGGCTCCGCGAATGGTTAAGAAGGGGTGTGACACATATCTAGCTTATGTGAGAGATGTTAGTATTGATACCCCTTCTATTGATTCAATCCCAGTAGTACGGATTTTTTTGATGTGTTTCCAACTGACCTTCTGGTATGGCGCTCGATAGAGATATTGATTTTTGAATTGATCTATTGCGAGGCATTCAGCCTATTTTTATTCCTCCATATGATATGGCTCCTCCTGATTTGAAGGATCAGTTACAAGAACTGCTTGATAAGGGTTTTATTAGGCTAGTGTATCACCGTGGGGTGCTCCTATCTTGTTTGTATAGAAGAAGAAGAAGGATGGTTCTTGTTTGTGAAGAAGAAGGTTGGTTCTATGCGTATGTGGATTAATTATCACGAGTTGAACAAAGTTACAGTGAAGAACCATTATCCTTTGCCTCGTATTCATTATTTGTTTGACAAGCTACAGGGTGCATGAGTGTTTTCAAAGATTGATTTGCATTCAGGGTACCATCAGTTGAAGATTCAAGAGCCAGATATACTGAAGACTACTTTTAGTTACGGTCATTATGAGTTCCTTTTTATGTCATTTGGGCTAACCAATGCCCCAGCAATATTTATGCATTTGATGCACAGTGTGTTTTGGGCGCATCTTGACTCATTTGTCATTATCTTTATTAATAATATTCTGGTGTATTCCTGGAGTCAGGAAGATCATGAGCTACACCTGAGGACTGTGCTTTAGACTCTGAGAGAGAAGAAGTTACATGTTAAGTTATCGAAATGTGAGTTTTGGTTGGATTCCATAGCATTTTTGGGTCATGTGGTTTCTAGTGAGGGGATAAAGGTGGATCCAAAGAAAGGTGAAGCAGTGCCGAGTTGGCCCATACCATCCTTTAGCTATAGAGATTCGAAATTTTCTTAGCTTGGCAGGTTATTATCGTCGATTTGTTGAGGGGTTTTTATCTTTTGCGGCACCTATGACCAGACAGACCCAGAAGAGTGCTCCATTCCAATGGGCAGAAGAGTGTGAGGCAAGCTTTTTAGAAGCTCAAGACAGCTTTGACTACAGCCTCACTTTTGATATTTCCTACAGGTTTGGGGTCTTATACTGTCTATTGTGATTCTTCAAGGATTTGCCTTGGAGCGGTATTGATGTATGACAGTGGGGTGATTGCCTACGAATCCAGACAGTTGAAGGTATATGACAAGAATTATCATGTCCATGATTTTGAGTTTGCTGATATTGTTCACGCCTTGAAGATCTGGCATTATTATTTGTACTATAAACCTTGTAAGTTTGTATTGATCACTGGAGTTTGCAGCATCTGTTCAAGCAGAAGGATCTTAATTTATGCCATAAGAGGTGGTTAGAGCTGCTGAAAGACTATGATATCATTATGTTGTATCATTCAGGAAAGGCCAATATGGTGGCCGATGCTTTGAGTCACCAGGAAGAGAGTTTGGGGAGTTTGGCTTATTTACCAGCAGCAGAGAGTCCCATGGCGATGGATGTTCAGGCCTTAGCTAGCCAATTTGTGAGATTGGATCTTTCAGAGGCCAATTGGGTTCTAGCCTATATGGTTTCTAGGTCTTCCTTGTTTGATCGTATCCACCACCAGCAGTTTGATGACCCTTATTTTCTTATCCTCAAGATAAACGTTCAGCACGGTAATGCTAGGGATATGACTATTGGTGATGATGGGGTATTGAGGATTCATGGTCTATTTGTATGCCTAATGTCGACGGGCTTCGGGAGTTGATTCAAGAGGAGGCCCACAGTTCGTGGTATTCCATCCATCCGATTGCTGCGAAGATGTTCCAGGTTTTTGAAACAACACAATTAGTGGAGGCGGATGAAGAAATATATAGTTAGGTTTGTAACTCGGTGCTTCATTTGTCAGCAGGTGAAGTATGAGCACCAAGACTGGGTGGGTTGCTTCAACAGATAGAGATTTTGGAGTGGAAGTCGGAGTATATCATCATGGACTTTGTAGTTGGACACCCATGTACTTTGATGAAGTTCGATGCCATTTGGGTTATTGTGGATCGACTGACCAATTCCCTGCACTTCATTCCTGTGTGCACTACCTATTCTTCAGAGCGATTGTCATAGATTTATATCCGGGAGATTGTTTGTCTGCATTTTATTTCCAGTCTCCATCATTTGAAATAGAGGTACTTAGTTCACATCACAGTTTTGGAAAGCCGTTCAGCATGAGTTGGGTACTCAGGTGGAGTTGAGTACAACATTTCACCCTCAGACGGACGGACAGTCTGAGTGCACTATTCAGATTCTTGAGGATATGCTCTGTGCACGTGTGATTGAGTTTGGATGTTATTGGGATCAATTCTTTCTAGTGGCGGATTTTGCATACAATAATAGTTATCAGTCCAGCATTCAAATGGCACCGTATGAGGCTTTATACGATAGGCGATGTAGATCCCCAGTGGGTTGGTTTGAGCCGGGTGAGGCTAGATTATTGGGCACAGACTTGGTTCAGGATGATTTGGAGAAGGTTAAGGTGATTCAGGATAGACTCCATATAGCCCGGTCCAGATAGAAGAGTTTCGCGAACCGTAAGGTTCGTGATGTTTCCTATTTAGTTGGGTGCGGGTTGTGCTTAAGTTTTCGCCTATGAAGGGCGTTATGAGATTTATGAAGAAAGGGAAGTTGAGTCCGAGGTTTATTGATCATTTTGAGATATTGCGACGTGCTGGGGAGGTTTCTTATGAGCTTGCCACATGTTCATCCGATTTTTTATGTCTCGATGCTCCGGAGGTATCATGCTGATCTGTCGCATGTGTTGGATTTCAGTTCAATTCAGTTGGACAAGGATCTGTTCTATGTTGAGGGGCCAGTGGAAATATTGGACAGGTAGGTTAGAAAGTTGAGGTCAAAGAAAATTACATTAGTGAAGGTTCACTGGCGGGATTAGCCGGTCGAGAAGGCGACCTGGGAGACCGAGCAAGACATGCACAGCCATTATCCTCATATTTTCACTACTTCAGGTATGTCTCTATGCTCATTCGAGGATGAACAAATATTTAAGTGTATGACGATGTGATGACCCGGCCGGTAGTCTTAAGAATTAATGCCCTGATCCTCTATTAACCACTTTCCCTGTGTATGTTTATGCTATTGTGAGTTGCCGGGAGGAATTATTTGGAGTTGGGATACTTAGTCCCTAAATGAGAGCTTAAGTTTTGGAAATTTGACCGGAGTCAGAACAATGTGAAGATGACCTCGTAATGGAATTCTGATGGTTCCGTTAGTCCCGTTGGGTGATTTCAGTTTTAGGAGCGTGTTCAGATTGTGTTTTGGAGGTCCATAGCTAATAGGCTTGTAATACCGAAAGTGAAATTTTTGAAGTTTCCGATTTCATAGTGAGATTTTGATCCGAGGGTCGAAATAAAATTCTTGAAGTTGGAGTAGCTCTATAGTGTTGAATGTGATGTGTGTGCAAAATTCCAGGTCATTCGGACGAGGTTTGATAGACTTTTTGATCGAAAGCATATTTTGTGAGTTTTTGAAGTTCCTAGGCTTGAATCGAATGTTATTTAGAGTATTCGGTGTTGTTTCAAGTGCTTGGAAGATTTGTATAAGTTTGGATAGTGGTATATGACTTGTTTGTGATTTTCGTTGAGATCTCGGGGGCCTTGGGATAATTTCGGATGGTTGACGAAAAGTTTGGAAGTTGGTTTTGGCAGCTGAAGATGTTCCATTGTTGTCATAACCGCACATGCAGCTAGGCTACCGCATGTGTGGTCTCACATAAGCGAAATAGGATCCGCAAATGCGGCCAAGTGAAAGGTTGGCAGGAATGGCATATGCGGTTAAGGAACCGCACCACCAATAGCGCAGGTGGGGGTTGTGTGTCGCAGAAGTAGATTTTGAGATGTTAGTGAGTTTCGCAGATGCGGTTGTTGTTTCGCAGAAGCGGGACCGCATGTGCAGTCCCTTGACCTAGAAGCAAAAAGCAAAAAATCAAAGTTTTGAGGGTTTAGTTTCAAAGAGTTAAAAAATAATTTGGAAGCTCTAGATTAGCGATTTTGAGAGGGATTTTCACCTGGGCGTTTTGGGTAAGTGATTCTTACTTGGTTATGATTGTTTCCAACGGATCTATGCTTAAATTTATTATTTAATTTCGGATTAGAGATGGAAATTGGGGAAAATTGGAAGAAAGTTCTTAGACCTAAAATTCGAATTTGGATTGGGAATTTGACCTTGGATTTTGAAAATTTTTGTATGCATGAACTCGTGAGAATATTAGGATTCTAAAAATATAAATTTTACCCAGTTCTAAGACGTGGGCCCTAGGGAATTTTGGTTATTTTACCTAATTTTGCGTACGGGCTTAGAATTTAATTGTAGAATCAGTTACTTGAAGTATTATTTACATTATGCAATTGGATTGAATATATTTGGGCTATTTGGTGTCGAGTACTCGTGGAAAGAACCTGGCTTTGGATTGATTTTGAGATGGTTTGAGGTAAGTAGCTTTTCTAACCTTGTGTGAGGGACATTCTCCTTAGGAATGGCATTGTGATAATTGAAATGCCTTGTACGTGAGGTGACGAGTGCACACTTGTGCTAATTGTTGACAATCCTATCTTCATTAAAATATCTTAAATTGCGTTTTTCCAGTCCTGCATACACTACTTGGAATTTTAAGCATGTTGTTAGCTTAGAGAAGCATGTCTAATAGACTTAATTGCTCTATTTACTTTAACTACCTTATTTATGTTACGTGAGACATGCTAGGCTAGAATTTCCTATTTTACCTTGGTGTGAAGTTGAGTTTAATTGAGTATTCTTTGTGCTATTATTGTGTGTTTTACTTTGGGACTATGGGACGGCATCCCAAGAGATCCCAAGTACGTATTTATGATTTAAGCTAAAGTGTGGGATACCAAGAGATCTCTGGCATATACATTGAGGATAGTAAGAGATCCTTGGGATACCAAGAGATCCCTGGCATATATTGAGGATATCAAGAGATCCTTGGGATACAAAGAGATCCCTCGTATATATTGAGGATACCAAGAGATCCCTGGAATATACTGACGATACCAATAGATCCTCGGGATACTGGGAGATCCCCGGATATTTATCTTTGTGAAAAGTGGCATTTCTTGGGTTTGCTTTGTCTCTGTTTCATTTATTGTTATTATCATTACTATCCTGTTTTAGTTCTCACTACTATCTTTCGAGTGTACTGTTTTACCTTATATTGTTATACCTTATATTTTATTTAATCTCAGTAGGGCCATGGCCTTCCTCGTCACTACCCGACCGAGGTTTGGCTTGGCATTTACTGAGTATTGTTAATGTACTCATGCCCTTTTTGTGCATATTTTCATGTGTAGATCCAAGTACCTTTACTCAGGCTTATCACTCAGGAGGCGAGGCGCTGTAGATACTCCGAGGTATATCTGCTGTGTCCGTAGATCGGAGAGTCTCTTTCTACTCTTACTTCTGTATTAGCCCTTCTGTACTTTCGTTCTTTGTTAGACATTCTGGAATTAGACACTTGTAGACATTCAAACGCTTGTGATCATGAGATTCTGGGTTTTGGGAAATGTATTTAATTTTTTAGAGTTGTTATTGTGTATGTCTAGCGGCACTTTTAAACATTGCTTATTCTATTATTTCGGCTTTTATTTATTTCTTCTGCAAGGTTTGGTTACTTTTCACATTGTTAAGCTTACCTGGTCGTAGAGACTAAGTATCGTCACGATAGTTCATGGACACTACTACAAAAAAGACCTTTAGCGGCAATAAAAACAGCATTGGCGGCAATAACAATAGCCAATTGATCTTTAGCCGGTGATGCCGGGGTCGATAAAGCCTTTAGCGGCATTTCTGCCAAAAGCTGGTAAAAGGTAAGATTTATTGCTGCTAAAACTCATCTGCTTTAACGAGAATTGTTTGCGGCAATTATTATGGCTGCTTACATTCTAAAAACGACTAATAATGTTCCTTTAACATCCATTTATATAGCCGCTAAATTCAAAATATTTGTCGCTAAAAGTCCATACCTTTAGCGGTAATTGTTTTGTGGCAATTAAATTGGCAACAATATCTCTTCTAAAAACAAATTAGTATGTCCCTTTAGTGTCCATTTTAATGAATGGCAAAGTCAATTAAATTGCCGCTAAATATCATCTTTAATAGCAATATAATGGTTACAATATCCCTGCATAAACGTCTTAATCATGTTAAATTGGCACTAAAATTCACAAGCTATAACGGTAAGCGTAGCCATCATTAATAATAACTACTACATTCGACAAAAAATAATGCAAATAACAAAACATATTGATATTAATTCATAAAACTATAGTATATCTCGTTAAATCTTAACGAACACAAGGAAGTACTAGTCCAAAATGTTAATATCACAAAACCTTAAAAAAATAACTCATATTGTTTGAAGTAAATAGCTAATGTCACTATATAACTGATCTTAACGAATAACAATCTTCAAATAATCTCTGAAACATTTCGTCATATTGGAATCTTCCACCCGCTAAATTATGGAGCATCAGACTGTATGACCTGAAATTATAAAATAACTATGTCAATAGGAAGTATATGTTGCCAAACAACAAAGCTGTTAATAATTTGCGAGGTTATGAAACTAAAAGTCCATAACCAGAAAGGGACATAAACAAATATCTTTTAGTAAAGTAGGCCCACGAACCTTTATTGGCTCCACATTGCATAGAATAGAAGATTCAAAGGTCACCAAATGACAAAAACTTATATGGTTAAATTTGTTCCAAAGAACCTCTGACCAGTGGCAATTTAGCGAGGGACAAACATGCTCGACCAAATGTTTCAAAGAAAAAATCTGGTGGAGGAGCTTACAGGCAAACATGCTCACAGCTCTAATGTTTCAACACTGAATGTGTGCATAAAATCTAAGGAATTGTGGCATATTATGCTGCATTCTCAGTGTTCCAGTCCTATATGGAGCGTAAGCAACTCAGATGTGATACAAAACAATCAAGCATTCAGGAAGAACAACATTTGTGGTGTCCAAGCTAGCCTACGTGCATCTTAACAGTTCCAGGAAATTACTTATGATAATTTGCTGCAATTGTAAACAGCAAGGTCACGAGGAGATGGATTGTCGTCGTTTGCAAAGAAAAACAATAGCAGCACCCCAACGTGTTAACGACATGGTTGAGGAAGATGTTCAACATGGTGAAAAATTACAACGTGATGCTAGGGATTTTTTGAATGCAAAGAAGCAACAATTGGAGCATATTAAGGCTGCTGATGCATTGGTTGAAGTTGTACGAGGTGATCTAGGTGGAGAAGGTTTCTAAGGAAGTGCTTGTGGCTAATGATAAAATTGTGTTGAAAGAATCTGTTGGGAATGTTAACTTTGGTGGCTCTCGTGTTGGTCCAAGACAATCTGAAGCTGGACAAAGAATCGAGGGTGTAGATGCAGAGCAGATCAAGAAAAGGAAGATGGAGATGATAGGAGATTGAAAGATATCCCTGCTGCCACAGTTTTTGCAAGGATGTATACAACTACTGCTGGAGCTTTGGAGGCTGCTGCTGATCGAGCTGTTACGCCAAACGAGCTGGTACAGCCTATGGATGGTGTTCCACAGGTTGGTAAGGCATGTTTGAATGCTTCTACTGCTAGGAATACAGATGGTGTGAATGATACAATTAGTACAGGGGAAGAGGCAATAGCTGGTGTGATAGATGGTGATAGACCTACTGCTACATTGATTGAACCAGCTGATAAATCAATAGGTGTGGAAACTACTGTTGAGGTAAACCATATAGATGTTATGGAGTTGGAATATGCATCTTCAACAGGGTATAATGTGGTGGGTGTAGAAACTAAACAATCTAAAGTCTCAACTGAAATGGAGCAGGCTGCACCTGGGATTGTGAATCCTACTAGTTCATTAAACACTACCGTGGATCGAACAACTCCTAGGACTGATCATTCAATGACTAAAGGTGCTGGGCAGGAACCTCATACTCCAAGACAATCAGCTACAGCTGGAAGCAAAACTGATCCAAAGAATCAGACAACTGATGGTTCACTAGCTGGAGATCGTTTGGAGGCTGCTGGTGCATCAAAGATAACTGGTGATCGAGCAGCTACTGGGGTTATTAAAGCTACTGCTGCACGTTCTGATTTAAATGAAAAATCATCAGGTCCAATAGCAGATCCTCGAGTATTGGATCAGTCAAAAGCAAGAGATTGGGCAGTGGTAAATCGTAACACAGCCCTCACCTAGCAAAAAGAATGTTTCAGTTCATAAAACTCAGACTAGTGCAGCAAAAAATGTTGTTGTTTCTAACTCAATTTAGGCTTTGATGAATGAACAAGTTCCGGAAGATGGTTGGAAGGAAGGGCAGCAGGTTCATCATGAGTCAAATATAAAATCTAGGCAATCTCCAGCCACTGGAAAACAACAGCAGCAATCAATTCCAGTTTCCAGCTGTAACAAACGAGACCAAGGCAGTGGTAATGTGACGAAAGACTTGATTGTTCGAGAGGAGCCAACAGACAAGCAAGTTCATATTTCCAATACACCTATTTGCATTTTTCCAGTCCTCATGTGGAGAAATAATCAAAGATGCCCAGGCTGCAATGGCAATGCATACCACTACGGTAAAACAACCAATAGTAACTTTGAACACATCCGTGTTTGAAGTTCCGTCACAATCAGTGGAGTTGTTTGGTGAGTATGGAGGTGAATCTGGGCAACTTATGATAACTACTGGAAATAACAATGACGTTATACAAGCAAATGTGAGAGAAATAGCTATTAAATCCAAGCTTTGGGATAACCAACGCGAGGATGACGATGAAGAAGATTGGGGGCTGATTTACATCACTGGTTAGAGGAACAAATACCAATGCGTACACAAGACACAAACCAACATATTAATTTACAAACAACCATAATCACATGATCTCAACTGCTAAACTGAAAACATCACCGCAAAAATAATCTTCATTGAAGTAATGCAAAATAATCATTATCCAACCTTCATTGGCTAGCGATGTGTTATCTACATCAGCGTAATTGACGAAACGTGGGTCAGCTGTGTTTAAAAATACATGTGTTCTAATCAACTTAAGGTGTCTAGTAGGGAAATCGCCATGTACCATGCATGTGGAGGTGTCCATTAGTATATTATTTTCTAGAAAAAATTATCCAAGACGTATTAAAATCCAATAACTTGGTAATGGCTAACAAAAAACATGAAATACCAAAGCAGGCATACATGAACTGTTCAATGCAATTAAATTTCGGAAAACATCAGACCAAGGGAGATAAAAGAAAATACACTACTAGCACAAATTCTCCTGAACAGAACTAAGGAAGGAAAGTCACATACAGCGGTTGGCAGTGTGGCACTAAAAAGTCCAAAAATGGCTTCCCCAGAAGACAAATCAACACCTCCCAAACAAGGGAGCCAACTTCATCATCCGAAAGACGTTCTCCTTGCAAATACACAATATTTGGCTGGGTGATGGCAATGCTAGCACATTTGTAGCACGTCCTTTGACATTGATATCATTTCTGTTACCCACAAAGCAAGATACTAAGAACCATGAAAGTAGAGAGTGAATGAGGAAATCAGAAAATGCATAATCAATTAACAATGTACACCTTCCAGTTTCTCTACTCTGAGCGGTTGGAACCTTTGGTAACGGACTAGACACCTGCAGAAAGAGCACCGACGAGATTTATTGGTAAGTGGTAACAGCTAGATGAGACTAAAGCACACCCTTTCACCTAGAGCAAAATGTTGAAGCCACACGATCTATCAGTTCAGCATAGATGATCAGAAATACGCAAAATGTTGAAGCCACACGATCTATCAGTTCAGCATAGATGATCAGAAATAAACAAAAGTAAAATGCATTCACGTGATAATTACAAGTGACTAATACCAGAAATCTTAAGATTCAAATCCAAGGATGATTATTGAACACCAGCGAGAGATTCATTTCATGACAAAAATTTCAAATCATGATTCCTATTGTATCCAAAGACATCTGATAGGCAGCTTAAGGAGTTTCATTTTCCCGGTCAGGCTAAACATCATTATGCAGGATATATTTGGTTTGTTGTTTCCCACAAATCAATATCACTCTGTTCCTTGGTACCATTTTCCAGCAAGGTAAATCTGTCAAATAGTACCTTTTTTCTTTCTCACGACAAAATTTTATCTTTTAGATGATGGATTTGCCGAGTAGTATATATCTCCTAGCCACTTCCGTTTTCTTTGGAGAATTTTAAATCTCAATCCCAGGTTTGCTTCCCAATCATCAATGATGTCTAAATAAATATAAGGTACCTTTTAAGTCCATTCAACCCATCATATCAAGAGAAAACTACATTGTAAGTGTTGAAGACGTAATTAAGAAATAAAAGCATGTCATATCTAACAACTTAAGCTTTTAGATGAGTTGGTCGCACACTTCAACAGTAAGAAACTAATAAACTAAAGAATAAGCACCCTAGCACATCCGAGAAAAATACTTGGGACACTATTGTTACCTGTGTTGATCCAGCTAGACAGGCTTTCTCTGTCAAACGATCAAATAACTTCTCATTTGCTTCATGCAATTTCTGTCAAAAAGACACATTACTGACTGAAAAGAATAAAAGGATATATCTTACCAGGAAAAACCCCAAAAATGGTCAGAGTTCCATTTCTGGAAGATAAGAACTGAAAGTATAGATAAAATTTCTTTTATTTAAGCATATTTGTGGCCCAGAAAGACTTATGCAAGGACCAAAGCCTGATCATCCTCATTGTCAATCCTTTTAACAAAACTTAACTAAAGAATACAAAAGCATATACTACTTTATACATAGTTAGCTTGAATACGCTACCTCAATAAGTGCGTCAGGCTTTAAAAGGTCCTCTTCTAGCCTCTTGGTAACAGCCACGAATCTAAAACATTAAGAAATTCATCTGTACTGGGGTTTTTCAAAAGTTGCACCTACATTTAGCAAATTATAAGTGGCGTAAGAAACTAGCTCACTAGCCAGGCCGATGATGAACCTCCCAACGAGAGGTATCAACCAAAAACATGTAAAACTAGATACTGTACAAAACAATCTAAGAATGATACCCACCTCCAAACGCCTGATGATACAATCTCCGGGAAGCAATATCTCGGCTTACAATCTTTTACATCTGGCTTCTCATCATATTCAGCAGTTTTCCCACATACTACTGCAAGAAGACTGCAACTTTGTCTAGAAGCTCTTTGATTATGAAACATCACTTTTAACCTAGCTCTCCTTTAATAAAATTATAGATTCACACCTTCAAAGAGTACATGCATAGATCAAACCAAGCATTTAATACATGCATAGATCAAAACAAGCTAACAAGAAACTGCAACATTCTAATCTCAAAAGTAACCATAACCCACTTGAAAAATCAAGCTTTTCATCTGAATAACAACCTAATTCATAAAATGACCCATACTCCACTTGAAAAAAATATATTTTGATTTCAAAAATAACCTTAATCCAGAAAATTACACATACCCACTTCAAACCAATCAATACTTTGATGTCAAAGATAACCCTAATCTCCAAAATCAACGAATGGCCAAACGAGCTGGGCAAAAAAAAAACCAAAAAAGAAAGAGAAAATTTGAACTAGGTATAAGCAAAGAAGGACTCACCATGCCACCACCTCCTTCCTCCACTCCACAAATATTATGTCGCAGATGATTAACCTATAACTTTTCCCACATCTAATCAACCCATAATTTCTTTAAACTTATTTCAATTCCTTTCTACAAATACTCCATCAAATCTTATCTATATATATATATATATAGAGAGAGAGAGAGAGATGAGCAGGGTTACCAAGGGAAGGTGGTCGGTGACGTCGGAGGAAGATGAGTTTGGCATAGGCGATGGTGAGATATAGATGAAAGACCTTTTGCTTATTTCTGCGGTCTATTATTTTCTTTAAGTGAATCTATTCAATTTACATGAAAAATATTTGGAGGGAATGGGTGATTATTGTGGAAAAGAATGGGCGGAAAAAACAAAATAGTGAAAATAGCTTTCAATTGAGGAACTGCAGCAGCCATTCCTTTAAATTGCCGGTAAAGAGTAATTTTTCCCGGCAATTATTGATCTGCCGTAAACATTTCAATTTTAGGAATAATATACTGGAAATAAGTCTATTGCCGTTTTTCGTAGTAGTGGGAGGGCAAAGGGGGTTATGACATGTAGGATCTAAGCTTGTTCATGCTCCTTTTGGGACAAAGCAAAAACTCACATCAGTTATATATGATGATCATCTCTGTCCTAAGGATGATTATTTGCTTCAAGATCCTAGTGCCTATCTGATAGGCAAACTCCTCTATTTGACAATACATGGCTAGACATCTCTTTTGTTGTGCGATGTCTAAGCCAATTCATGCAAGCTACCAAGAATTCTCACATGGAAGCCGCTCTTAGGATGGTTAGGTACATCAAACAAAGCCCGGATCTAGGGATTCTTATGTCAGCTACTTCATCTACACAATTGAAGGTTTATTGTGATGCTGATTGGGCAGCTTGCCCTAATACTAGGAAATCAGTCACTGGTTACTTGGTGCAATTTGGTGATTCCCTCATTTCATGGAAATCCAAGAAGCAAAGCACTATTTCGGGGAGTTCTGTTGAGGCAGAGTATCGTAGTCTAGCATCAACAGTGGTTGAGATTGTGTGGCTTGTTGGTTTGATCGATAAATTGGGTGTTGCTCTCACATTGCATGTTTCCCTTCATTGTGACAGTAAATTAACAATACAAATTGTTGATAATCCTGTGTTCCATGAACGAATGTAACATATTGACATTCACTAAAAAAATCGGAATTATTGCTGCGGTTACATAACGGCAGTTTGCTAGAACCACCGCAATATATATCATAATACATCAGTGTCCCAGATGCCATTAGTGCGTATGTTAAAATGATATTTTTTTTTACAATTACGACGGTTCCAAACCGCCACTAATGTTTAATATTAAGAACTTTAGTAAAAGCAGTATGCCATCAAAACAAATGGTCTCTTTCTCTTTAAACCATTGATCAACCTTCTCTCTGCACCTCTCTCTTTCTCTTTAAACCATTGATCAACCTTCTCTCTGCACCTCTCTCTTTCTCTCTAAGGCCCTAGATAAATTTCATTCCCCCAAAATTGTTTAAGGTCTAAATAAACAGACATTTTGCCATAGCTTTTAAGTAAGGAGTCAGGTTTCAAGTCGTTTAAGGTAATGTGTTTGAGACGATAGCCCTTTTCTGATAATCCAGTTTCAAGCCATTCCTGTAATTCCTTTCAAAATGTCATTGATTTCACTAATTTAAGACGTGCATTTGTGTGTATTGGATGGATATTAGTTTCAATCACTGATTTTAGCCATGAATTTCACTAATTAAGGTTTCGATTTTGCTGATTTAGCCATTAATTTCATTGATCTTAGGTGAGCATGAATGTGTATTGGACAAAGATCAGTTTAAATCACTGATTTTAGTTTTCGATTCACTGCTTAAGCCATCAATTTCACTGTTTGACAGTCAATTCTTTTTTTGATTCGGCCATCGATTTCACTGGTTTAAACATTCAAGAGAGTGTGTTGCTTCTCTGGATCAAAGTACTTCTTTGTGTGTTTTAAATTTGCAATGATCTATATAATGATTTTAGTGCCTATTTCTTCTCTAGATCAAAGTACTATGATATTGTTGTTGTAACAAGGATATTGCGATATTAACACTTGCTGTTCATTTGAATTTTCTTCTAAAGGGAAGAACTGTTGAAATTTATGGACAAGAAGCATCTGGGAAGACAACACTTGCCCTTCATGTAATTAAAGAGGCTCAAAAGCTTGGAGGTGAATAATTTAATGACCTTTTACTATTCCTATTCTGTTTTCCCAGCTTATTATTTATATATATTGTGTGCTTTTGTTTTCTTTTAAATAGCATCCACTGATAGAATGAACGGAAACTTTATCTTTTCCAATTAGGTAGTATCCTTACTTTCTTCTTTTGCATACTTCTAAACTTCACAATTACCTGTTGTTATTAATTTGATTTCTAAAGTATCATGTGTTTTCTGTATTTTCATGAAAACGGTGGGCCTGTTGATCTTCCGGCACAATGACTTTAAATTATAAATGCTTGACAATGAGTTCGACAGCAAAACCATGTGATACTTCATCTGCTATTGTCAATCAACAGTGAAACAAATGCCTCTTCACCACTAAAATTTGAAGTATGATTGACATGTTTTATCTTATAGTTGTTATAAAACTGGACATCGAGGTAATGGATAGTGCTTTAGATATAAATCACCATAATGGACCGTACATTCCTTATGGATTTGATTCTGAGAAATCATTTGGTCCACATGTGAGGAATAATGTAGGACCAATGTTGTGTTCTACTTGCTGGTAAATGGTGATGAAGCCTTGTTTTGTACTTTTGTTTGGTGTTTCCTCATTCTTGTCGAAGTTAAAAATAGAACAGGCACAACTCAATCAAATAGGGACAATCATTATTGAGAAAATATAGTACAGCATAGCAATAGCCAACAATTGGATCAGATTTGTGAATAATAAAAATTTTTGGCTGTCATAGTTTTCTTTCTTTATTTATTTGTTGCTTTGGTTTCTGTTTACATGTACTTCATAAGTTAAAACAGAGAGGTGAAATCATTTTGCTCATATTTAAAAAATCATATCTAATGCTTTTTTGCCCATTTTTTAGGTGGTGTCATTGTAGATCCGTTGCTTCATTTGTCTCTTTTTCAAAGGTAAATTTATTTCTCTGTTACTCGATCTTCTCTATTTAGTTTGCATTTTAACATATGGTAGCCTAGATGCTATTGTGCTTACTGTACTTTGTGGCTTGTATTTAGCTATATTTTAAGTCATTGCTCCTCTATCCAATCATCTGTATCTTAATATGATCTCAGGAGCCGAGAATATCTAGTTCTTGTACAAGAAGAATCTGTTATATATTTGAGCTGTTGGGGTCCTAACTAATCTTTTTTTTCCCAGAAACATAGTTGTTAGAAACATTACAAAAATGATTTGGTATATAAAAAAGATTATGGTTTAATTTATAATTTATAATTTAACTTTGTTTTAATATTATGAGTTTGTTGATTTGTTTGGTTATTGTTAGGTGCTTTGATCTTGAGGTGAATCAAGAATTTGGAGCTGCAATCAGTAGAGAGGTACTGTTATTGTGCTTGTTATTCCCACTTAATTCCTTTCTTGGGAAACAACAAAGGTTTAGGATTATTCCTGTTGGTATTTGAATTCTGTGGTAATAACAGAATAACTAGTTTTTCTGATTGTGGGACATTTATTAGCATGTTTCCTAAATTAAGAAGAATTTGGATATGGAATTCCTGAAAACGACAAATCAGCGGGTTACTCAAATTGTCCAAAACATTTTCCAGATGCATATATATATATATAGATCTGTTGGGGTCCTAACTAATTTCTTTGTTCAATCATGTATATATGCAGAGATGCCGAAGTAAAATCGGGTGAAAAATTTGTTCAAATCAATCAAAGGGAGCTCTTCACTTGCTTCAGAGCAGTCATCACATGCTCAGTCTCAGGCTCAAGCTTCATATTCATCTTCTGATCAGAGACACTTTACGTCATAGACAACCCATCATTCCATCTTCATCAACTAATAGAGTCTCATCATAAAATGGCATTCCAGCTTCATCTATTAATAGAGTCTCCTAACAGAATCTCATTCCAGCTTCATCAACGAACAGAGTCTCATCACAGAATGGCATTCCAGCTTCATCAACTAATAGAATCTCGTCATAGAATGGAATTCCATCTTCATCATCTGATGGAGTCTCTTCACAACCAACTACATGTAGACGAGTTATAGATGACTTGGAGCCTCGTGATTGGGTTGTCGATGTTATAGGTACATATAATTATAAATGATTTTGTTTTCCTCGATTAATATTTTTATATGTTCTTTTTTATTGCAGATGAGCGTCAAGTGATAAAATCTATTAGGTTGAAGGTTCAGGATATTCATAACTTAGAGAATGAATCGCGTATAATTGTAGAATGTGATGAGTTTGCTCAACTTATTGGAACCAGCCGGCCTTCTTGCAAGATATTTGGGGCAGCTTGCTACAAATCCTTGATACTTTCCGATTGGCTTTGAGAGTTGGGCATCCATGCTTAAACCTTTTGTGAACCGTGCTTTTAATGATTTCGTAATGGTAATGCTTTTAATTCTTTTTCTTAGTTTGTATGTTATAGGTCTGTCAGCAGTAAACTAACATATATTATTTTGTGAAGTCTGGATTTTCTTTTACGAGTGATCCGCAAAAGGTAAAAGGTTGGATTAACAATTCACTTAACAATAAGTGGAAGAAATTTAGGCTTAAACTATATCATGGGGCGGAGGATCCATTGTTGAGTAAAGAGGATATCTTCAAGAATGTTCCAGAAGGCATTCCCATGGACCAATGGGCATTGTTTGTTAACTATCGTTTTAAAGAGGAAACAAAGGTTCTTCTTCTTCTTCTTTCTTGTTTCACTTCTTGTCTCTGATGCTGCTTCTTCTTTGCCATTGATGTGACTTCTTTTTTTCCCTTTTTGACTCAAAGGTGCTTTGCTTGAGAAATCAACGGATTCGAGGATACCAAACACTTCCCCATACTAGTGGTGCTATGAGTTTGGCTATAAGAAGGGCTTTGATTCTAGTTTAAGACGACGTACTTACTGTCGTTTTAATGTGACAAGAGTTATTTAGTTTAATTTTACTTTTTAAAACTTTCAGAAGAAACATGGAAAAGAAGGTGAACGCGGCAAAGTGTGGACTGAAACTCATAAAGGAAAAGATGGGAGTTATGCGAATGATCAAGCTAGGGAGATTGGGGTAAGTGTCTATCACCATTTTCTGCTTTATTCTTTTACTTTCCTATTAGTGGGAAAATGGGAATTGGAATGGCATTCCATATTCTGATAATTTCTCAGCTAATGCAATGCAAGCCTCTCTCTGAGCCTGATGTACTTCAGAATCTACCCATTGACTCGATCCTTAGTTTTTGTAATTATACTTTGTCTCTTGTGTAGGAAAGAATTAAAGAAATTCGAAGATAAAATCAAGAAACTCGGGCAGAAATTTCACCGAATGACGCGCTTGGTGTAGTCTTCGGTCCCAAGCACCCTGGCCGTGCTCGAGGCTTAGGAATGAGTGTTGTTCCAACGGTAGTATTCAAGCAAACATCAAGACGAGATGGTTGTTCTTATACGGCCACAGCTAGCACTAGTGTTTCACCTCCACAATGGGCGTAAGAGATGGCAAATATGAGATCACAATTAAATGCGCTAACAACCTTATTTCAAATGAAAATAGGAAATATCCCCGAGGAGTTTGTTCACTTATTTCCAACTCCTTCATAGGTAAGTCTTCTCTTTATTTTTTCTTGGTTTATCAAGAAAACTCCACTAATCAATCTCTTCAATCATCCAAGTCTCCTCAATCTTTGCTCTATGTTACATTAAATATGTGTTTTTTTAATAATTCCTACTTAGGGAAATTTCTGATTCATTTAGAATACATTTTTGAATGATATATTAAAATTGTAAAATACATATTTTTTTTAATGTAGTGCAAAGAAAAGTGGATAATTAAAAATGATGAGAGCGAGTATAAAGTATTAGCTCATTCTCTTAAACAACCCCAAGAACATACATAAAAGTTCTCCTCCTCTGGAACACAATATAAAGAGTCAATCAACAATTCCTAGGGGTTCTGAATCTCCTATCAATAATAACATGATAAGGATTCTGGCTATTAGGAAATATTGTAAATATCTTTTGTGTATCTTTTTATTAATTGTACAATCCTATAGTCGGTAGGTTTTGATTTTCCTTCATTATTGTACAATCCTATAGTTGGTAGGTTTTGATTTCCCTATACTCTATATATACCTTTGTAAGCAATATATTTTAATGAGAAGCCTCAAACCAATTAACTTCTCCAAAACTCTCTACATGGTATCAGAGCCAGTGGCTTATCGCCAAATAAATCCTAACTACATACTACCCGCCGCCGCCGTAGCTCCTCTCATCGGAGCCCGTCGCCGCCGCCGCTGCACTAATCGGCAGCCCTCTCCGGCGTCCCTCTCCGGCATCTTGCTGCCCCTCTCCGGCAAAGAAGATCAGCCGTGGACCTTCACGGTCCTCTCCGGCCTCTTGCTGCGCCGCCGCTGCACTAACCGACAGTCATCTCTCTCAGCGCCTTTTCTCCGGTATCTTACCGCGCCACCGCTGCACTAACCGGCATCCCTCTCTCTCGACGTCGATCAGCGTCTCCTCTGCCTCGCGCTGCATGGCCGCTGCCCTAACCGGCAGTCCTCGGCTTCCTCTGTTGATGTCCAAGATTGGCGTGTCCTCCGGCCCTCCATCTTGAGGGGGCGTATTAGGAAATATTGTAAATATCTTTTGTGTATCTTTTTATTAATTGTACAATCCTATAGTTGGTAGGTTTTGATTTTCCTTCATTATTGTACAATCCTATAGTTGGTAGGTTTTGATTTCCCTATACTCTACATATACATTTGTAAGCAATATATTTTAATGAGAAGCCTCAAACCAATTAACTTCTCCAAAACTCTCTACACTGGCCTCACTGTTTTTACAAAACCATTGAGAAAATTCAAGAAAGAAGAGATACAGACTAACCAAACATCATTTTATCATCAAGTGTTAGCAAAGCAATGATACTAATAAACATGAACTTTCACTCTTTTGTTATGCAGGCACCCAATCTAGGAGATGGCATTGGAGATGGCGTTCTGACACCAACTAGGCCTAGAAAATCCTTTGACGGAAGTAACTTTGAAATGGAGCAAACTATAATTAGTAATCATTGTTTGGATGAACTGTGATTTTTTGTGTTGTAACTATTGAGTAACTCTCTTTAACTCTCTGCACATTGAACTTGAATCTTGGATGATGTGGATTTTAGGTATGTTTTAATATGATGAATATTTTGTTTATAATTCTCTACTATAATTTATGTTAATTATTATGATGGGTGCTTTATAACATATTATGATGGATTTTGCGCAGTAGAAAGGATAAAGGATTGGAATTGAAAAATTAACATTAAAAATACTACAATTATGGCAGTATAAATGGCCAAAATCTGAAAGGGACAGCAATTACGGCGGTTACAAACCACCACAATAAGCAAAACCAAAATCTGCAGCAATTACGATAGTTACAAACCGTCACAATAAGCAAATTAAACAGTCGTATTTACATATGCATATTGCGGCGGTTAGCCGAAAACCGCCGTATTACACGTTTTGGCGGTATCGATTACGCTGATTATCTTAGATGCCATTAATGATAATAATGACGGTTCTTAACCGGCACTATAAGCAATTATGAGGATTACCCCATGTTTTGGTAGTGATTGATTGTCATTTCATCCGTGAGAAGATTCATCTAGGCTTGGTTCAAATAGTGTACTTGAAGTCTGTTGATTAGCCTGTTAACCAAGGGCTTGAGTAGTATTCAGCAGACTCACTTACTGTTCAAGCTAGTCCTCAGAAACATTTTCATTGGTCCTAGTCGTTTCATTGGTTTTCACGCGAAAGGTCATCCGGAAGAGTTGCACCTCTTCGGTTGAATCCAACCTGTTGGCTATAAATACCAAGCCATTTCCTAAGATTTTTCTTACGAAAATTCTTAAATCTCTTCTTCATTTTTGCATTTTTCTTCTCTTCCAAAACAAAAGAAATTTGTGATTTACAACTGCTATTTGTGTTCGTTGTACGCTGGTATTTGAAGTACTGCAATATCGGTGTGCTTATCCATTTTATTCATGGAGGAAATAATCCTAAACTTCATGTACTAGGAAAAGATTAAGTTTTTTAAGTAAACACTGCAAATTTAGGGGGCTCATATATAATTCTGCCTCTTCTACATTTCTGTTTTAAGTTGTTGAAGTTTCCAGAACATATAATCCAAATACAAATTAATAACAAAGCCACCTGAAATTGTGGGTCGTTACTCGTGAGTAATCACGAAGCAAAAAGCTCACTGGAATTGTGCGTCGTATTAGATTGAGCACAAGAATTAAAAAGAAAGTTAAAATTATATTATTAAAAATTGTATAATATTTTTTAAAATCTACAATGTTAAATATGCCATAACAATTAGGCACCAATAAATCTTATCATTGAAGTTAAAACAAGATATCTGTTATGAAACAATAAAAGAACAAGAGCAATATTGCAGAGAAAGAGAAAGAAATTCTTATCGAATTTTTGGGGTGATTTACAATGAGGTAAGACCCCTCTATTTATAGGAGGAAAACTGACTTAGCCTCAAAGTAAAACTCTCTACAAGACAGACATTCACTCTAAATAGAATTCTATTCTTAACACTCCCCCTTGAATGTCTACTCAATAAGTAATGTGCCTCGTTAAAACCTTAATTAAAACAAAACCCAATGGGAAAAAATTCTAGAAAAGGAAAAAGAGTACACATATTTAGTAATACGCCTATTGGTTGCCTCGTTAAAAACCTTGCAAGGAAAACCCAGTGGGACAAAACCTTGTAAAGGGAAAAAGAGTGCAACACACATTAACTCCCCCTGATGAGAGCATCAATTCACATATTTGAGCCTTTGCATTCCAATCTTGTGCACCATCTTCAAAACGATCTTTGGTAGAGATTTGATAAATAAATCAGCCATATTAACTTGAACGAATATTTTGCACCTGGAAATCATCACTCGTGATAGATATACAACGTCTTCACAAATGTCGTGGAATGACTCTTCAATATTTCCATATAGGTATCCTCGCTATCACATTATCATGCTTATAGTTATAGTAAGATATAGTTGTGCATAAATTGCATTCATGAAATGGTACCTCAAGATCAAAAATTGTATATGCTTCAAGCAACTTAAATACTTCATGGATTGTCATATAAGTTAATTCATATAAGCCATACTATAGACTGTAGATGAATATCAAGTTTTCATGTCATGCTAAACAAATAAGATATGAAAAACTGATTGCACATACCATTGACTTTATACTTTTAAGTATTTGAACTACATGTCCAAAACTATATGTCTTTAATATGGAATCAATTCTACTTGAATTGTATCTCTTCCATTTGGCCAATATTTTGTTTGTATTCGACAAACTTAAGATCCTCATCGATATTTAGCGCTATCATAGATGTCGTCGACGAACATTTTATATCGGTTCCAGTAAATTTTCATAAAGACATAACATATAGATCTCTTCATTCATACAATCAGGTACCTGAATCTCTCATGAGATTTAATGAAGTGTTATGTCATGTGACCTACTAGATCACTTACCTCCTTTATTATGATCACTTTGATCATTTGCTCATCTTCTTTATTAAGAAGTTCTTTTGAAACCGATTTGTCTATACGCTTTAAGCGTATCAAAGACTTTGTCCTTCTAGGACTTAATATGAGCATTTGCAGTGAGAATATAGTTACTTTCTTTGGGTCCGCAAATGCGTATGACATGCTTTGCAATATGTTGCAATTGAATTATCTTTTTATGAACTTCAAGTTCATATTATGATATTCGAGGATCTATATATACAAATGATAATTCGTTCCATGTAACTTTTTCTCAAGTGTTTATCATGTCTCCCCCTCATGTTAGAAAAACTAACTTGTTTCCTCAACTCTGAGAAATCATCTTTGTGCATTATCATGTTAATATACACTGCACATCAATAATAATAAGATGAAATTATTTGGTTCCTGACCCTGAACCACTTGTGAGGGGAGAATATAATATACTCTCGTGTATAACGTATATCAAATTGATATAGATAACTTTGTTCTCATAAGCAATAATTTAGCTATTAAGTGGAGGCACTCAATAAATTATTTTGCTAAACCAACTATGATGTAAACCACCTTATCAAGATGAACTATCTTGAATAGAAAGTCTGGAAATTATGCTCGAAATTAGATTACTGAGCAAGTTACCTCGCAAGCACCGGCCAGGTTGCAGGTTAATAATAATCGCACATGTAACCATATCATAGATGCATCATATGTGGTATACATGGCAGATGAATGAGCCCATATTCACCTTTGATATTTTCAGAATTCATGGGATTTAATCCCAACTTTAGTTGGTCTGTTAATTAATGAGAACAAGCAATATAAGAGGATTCGTAAATGCGTCTGCATTTGATTTTCTATTCTTTGCAAATGGATAATATTTTGCACCTCTTTTTCACAAATAGAGGTATGTGGATCAAGATGAGATAATGATGGATTTTTCCGCAAAATTTCCCGTTTGGTTTCACCAGCTTCTCCCCCTAATTTTGGGAAAAGTGTCTCATCGAATCGATAGTCTGCAAATCGTGCAGTGAACAAATCCCCTGTCAATGTTTCGAGGTAGCGAATAATGGAGGGTAATTCAAACCCAACATATATTCCTAACCTTCTTTGCGGACCCATTTTGGTGCGGTATGGCGGTGCTACAGGCACATATACTGCGCATCCAAAAATTTTTAAATGGGATATATTAGGTCATGACCCAAAACCAATTGCAACGGGGAATATTTGTGATAATTTGTCGGTCTGAGACGAACTAGCATTGCGCATGCAAAATGGCGTGACCTCAAACCGTAGTGGGCGGCCTCGTTTTTCATGAGTAATGGTCTTGCAATCAACTGCAGACGTTTAATTAAAGATTCTGCAAGACCATTTGAGTGTGAACATGAGCTACAGGATGTTCCACTTTTATCCCAATTGATAAGCAATAATCATTAAATGCTTGGGATGAAAACTCAGCAGCATTATCTAGTCTAATAGACTTAATTGGATTATCAGGAAATTGTGCTCGTAATCGAATTATTTGTGCCATTTACTTTGCAAACGCAAGGTTGCGTGATGACAATAGGCACACATGAGACCATCTAGAGGATGCGTCTATTAAGACCATAAAATATCTAAAGGACCCACTAGGTGGGTAAATAGGTCCACAAATATCCCCTTGTATACATTCCAAAAACGTAGGTGACTCAGTTCCAACCTTTGTTGGTGATGGTCTAATAATTAACTTGCCTTGATAACAAGAAGTGCAAGAAAATTCATTATTTTAAAAGAATCTTTAAATTCTTTAATGGATGCCCATATGAGTTTTCTATAATCCGTCTCATCATAATTGATCCAGGATGTCCCAATCGATCATGCCAAAGTACAAAAGGTATTGGAATCAGTAACCTTTTGGTTTACTGTGGAACGTGCCTCAATTGCACTAATTTTTGTCCAATACAGGCCACAAGATAAAGATGGGAACTTCTCAATCACCCTCTTTTGGCCAGAGACATTCTTTGTAATGACCAGGTATTCAAGATTATTCTCATCTATTGTCTCAATATGATATCCATTTTGACGAATATCTTTAAAACTCAACAAGTTTCTCTTGGACTTGGAGGAGAACATTGCATTCTCTATGATAAATATTGTTCCTTTAGGAAGAGTTATAGTTGCTCTTCCGGAGCCTTCAATCAATCTACTACTACCAGAAATTGTAGTAACATCTGCCTTACACATACTTAAATGAGAGAAATATTTCTTCTCTTTGAATATCGTATGTGTGGTACATGAATCAATTAAACAAATATTTTTACAGTTGGACGTTGATCCAAGTTTGCTTTGTGAGATATCCATATTTGCTTCCCATGGTTTGACATACAAAAGAAATATACGAAAATGAGAATAAACAAATTTAATCCGTTGCTTCATAATTAAACAATATTTTCAAAATCTGCTGAGGTTAGTCGATTAACTAAGTTGATAATCGATTAACTTAGGAAATGGCCATTAGGTTAATCGATTAACTAAATCTGATAGTCGACTAACATGCCTTGCGAAAAAAGTCCAGTTTAATAAGAAATATAAGATAATCGATTATCTGATATGTTAATCGATTAACTTAGGCAACGGTCATTAGGTTAGTCGATTAACTAAATCGGATAGTCGACTAACATGCCTTGCGAAAAAGGTCCAGTTTAATAGAATATATTGGTTAATCGATTATCTGTTATGTTAATCGATTAACTTACTGAAAAATCATTACAAATAAAGCATAAGATGAATGTGTAATCTAAAGTTATATATTTTAAAACCATAATACAGATTATTTGTCAAGTTGATAAAACTCTTAAGGTACATATCAATATTTGATCATTGATTGAATTGTAAAATATAAAATTTGAACCATATCACAATAATAGATAACTTATGTAAACTATGATAATTGTTTATTCATTAACTACTACGAATAAGTAAAAATAAAAATATCAAACTGCTCAATCTTCTTTAACCATGGATCCATATAATCAACCGCTTTCGCGTATACTTTGAAAACTGAATAAGTTTCTTTGAGACTTACTACAACACAATACCTTATTGGTAATCAATTGTGTTTCTCCAAAATAGTATAATTGGCTATTGCAGAGTTCTCAATTAATTTGGTACTACCATATATTCATCAATATCCATATGGTGAATATCTCTTTCAAGAGAAAGTTATACCATTATGGCCATTGTCAAAATTATATGCAAGATATGTTTCTTGCATTATTGTTGTCCTTTAATAATCACATTGCCAAAATATTTTGGCGTACAATAGGTACGTGTTGAATGACCATTCATGTCATAATAATGATATTATTTTCTTATTTCATCTCAAACCTTCTTCTAGAGGTGAGTGTGGTATATTCAATACCAATAGCATGTTCATAGTCTTCCAATAATGAATATGTATTCATAAATCAGATGTTGTCACATTCACACCATGAATGGACCATAATAATCTGTATGTGGTATATAAAATCTCATGTCAAATCGATGACAGATATTACTTTCACAGAGTGAAGGATTATTTTGAGAATCCTTATTGTTCTCATTACCACAATAATGACGATTATAATTTCGTCTATTGCCACGTCCACATCCATTGATACCTTCATGGTAATAATTTTGTCTTCTTTCAGACTTATCACATACTGCTATCACATTCTCTAAAGGGAATGGAGCAAATTCAATTGGACGGGTTTTCAATTCTTTGCCCACAATCATACATGAATTTAATCATGCAAAGCATAGAAGTTTTACCATTTTGGATGGTTATAATATCTTTCAAACTCCATTAGAGTTGGAATAAAAATTTATCATCTTTACTTGTATGTAAAATCAATTTATAGAATGTCAGGAATTTGAAAGAGAAAAGTAAAATACTTACCTTAAATCCAGAATTTAATCATGAAGGAAGATCATAGAATATTTGACGATATTCCTGACACGATTGCTCTAAGTATTGAACAAATTTCGTTCAATAGCATCTTCTGCAACCAAACAATAAATTAAGAACTTTAAATTCGATCAGCAGCCAAAAGGAGAAAATTAAAATAAAAGCCAGATGCTTAAAGAGCATGTTGTGCTCAATCCCAAAGGTTATAAAACAATTGACAATCATTATGCTCAATCCCAAAGGTTCTACTCAATTGATTAGAGTCTCGTGCTGATAACGTGTTATGAAACAATAAAAGAACAAGAGCAATATTGCAGAGAAAGAGAGAGAAATTCTTATTGAATTTTTGGGGTGATTTACAATGAGGTAAGACCCCTCTATTTATAGGAGGAAAACTGACTTAGCCTCAAAGTAAAACTCTCTACAAGATAGACATTCACTCTAAATAGAATTCTATTCTTAATAATATCCAAGTTATATTGTTTTTAAATTATAATCAATGGACTAATAAAAAATAATTGTTATAAATACACTTCTATTTAAGGTGAATGTCTTTAATTAGAGAGATTCTAGAGTCCTATTATTGGTAGCTAAATCATCCTCCTCCCTATAAATAGAGGTGTCCTCTACCATTGTAAATCACTCCTAACATTCTCTAAGTATCAATAAGAAGAACTCTCTCTACTCTTCTCTCTATTGCTCTTGTTCTTGCATTATTGTTCTTGTCTTTTATATTATTTCATAAAACGTTATCAGCACGAGACTCTACCGTCTCAAGAACCATTCTCGAAAAATCTAAGGTATTTCCCTCTTCCTAATTTAATTTTCGATTATGTCTGACATTACGAAAAGAAAGTTCGTTGCCCTTGAAATTTCAGGCATATGCGGGGATAATATGCGGGGATAATGTTCAGAATTACTTCTAAATTGAAGCTATGCGGGGATAATATCTCCGATTATGATATGCTTGAGAAAACGTTTACAACGTTTCTTGCCTCCAATATAGTACTGCAACAACAGTACAGAGAGAAAGGCTTTACAAAGTACTCTGAACTGATTTCTCTTCTACTAGTGGCTGAGCGAAATAATGACCTGCTCATGAGAAATCATGAAAATCGACCCACTGGGTCTACACCACTGCCTGAAGCAGATAAGGTGCACTCTCATTATGCCAAACATGAAAAGGACCATGGTCATGGTCGTAAACGAGGTCATAGCCAGGGACGTAGACAAGGAAGAAATTCCAATGAAGCCCGTCAACCCCTAAGGAGAGATAACCGCCGAAAGCAGAAACGGGGTCATGAAGATCCTAAGGCAAATGGTTCAGAAACTATATGTTATCGTTGCGGTGGGAAAGGGCACTGGTCAAAGACTTGCCGTATACCAAGACACTTGGTTGACCTTTATCAAGCATCTCGAAAGAGAAAAGGCCCTGAAACAAATTTTGTCTATGACGACAACTCGGACATCACCCACCTGGATGTGGCAGACTTCTTTGAGCAACCCGAGGGGAAAATAGACCACCTAATCGGCGATGGGTCCGTGATGAAAGAAGATGGAGTTATTTGATTTTGTTCTACTTATTTGTATTAGTTAGTGAATAAACTAATAGTCATTAGTATTAGCTCGTATTAGTTAGTTCATGATGCAATGTTAGCAGTAGTTCCTTAGAATATCTTCAATATGCTCAAATATCAATAATATTTTTATTTTCCAGTAGGGGTAATCGACTAGCCTGAAAAACTAGTCGATTATCTACTATTTTCGCATTAAAGCTGAAAAATAATTGATCAACAATCGATTGTCTTTGTCTAACAATCGATTGTCGTTAAGACAGTGTAATCTGGAATTTTTCAAAAATCATCCACAATCGATTGTCTTTGTCTAACAATCGATTGTCGTTAAGACAGTAATCTGGAATTTTTCAAAAATCATCCACAATCGATTGTCTTTGTCTAACAATCGATTGTCGTTAAGACTGTAATCTAGAATTTTTCAAAATAGCCAACAATCGATTGCCTATGCATATCAATCGATTGTCTTAAAACAGTGCTCTGGAATTTTTCAAAATAGCCAATAATCGATTGTCTATGCATAACAATCGATTGTCTTAAGACAGTGATCTGAAGTTTTTCAAAATAACAAATAATCGATTGTGTGTGTTTAACAATCGATTGTCAATGTTCAACAATCGATTGTTTGTGTTTAACAATCGATTGTTTGAAGAAAATGTTTAAACTGAAATTTTCAAACTGCAAAGTAATCAATTATGGATAACATATCTGATTTTGTTAGTCAACTGTTAGCAGCAGATTTTGAAAATATTATGTGACACAAACGAATTGAACTTGTTTATTCTTATGTTAGTGTATCTCTTTTGTATGTCAAACTATGGGATAGCAAATATGGATATCTCACAAAGCGAACTTGGATCAAAGTCCAACTGTAAAAGTATTTGCCTAGTTGATTCATGTACTACACATACAATACTCAAAGAAAGGAAATATTTCTCTCAACTAAATATGTGTAAGGCAAACGTTACTACAATCTCTGGAAGTAGTAAATTGATTGAAGGCTCCGGAAGAGCAATTGTAACTCTGCCCAAAGGCACGGCGTTAATCATAGAGAATGCAATGTTCTCCTCCAAGTCTAAGAGAAACTTGTTGAGTTTTAAAGATGTACGCCGGAATGGCTATCATATTGAGACAATGGATGAAGATAATCTTGAATATCTCGTCATCACAAAGAATGTCTCCGGCCAAAAGAGGGTTATTGAAGAATTCCCGTCTTTATCTTGTGGCCTGTATTGGACGAGAATTAGTGCAATTGAGGCACATTCAACAGTAAACCAAAGGGTTACTGATTCCAATACCTTTGTACTTTGGCATGATCGATTGGGACACCCAGGATCGGTCATGATGAGACGGATTATAGAAAGCTCATATGGGCATCCGTTAAAGAATTTCAAAATTCTTTCGAATAATGAATATCCTTGCACTTCATGTTATCAAGGCAAGTTGATTATAAGGCCATCACCAACAAAGGTTGGGACTGAGTCACCCACGTTTCTGGAACGTATACAAGGGGACATTTGTGGACCTATTCACCCACCTAGTGGATCGTTTAGGTATTTCATGGTCTTGATAGACGCATCCTGTAGATGGTCTCATGTGTGCCTGTTGTCATCACGCAACCTTGCGTTTGCGAAATTAATGGCACAAATAATTCGACTACGAGCACAATTTCCAGATAATCCAATCAAGTCCATTAGACTGGATAATGCTGCTGAGTTTACATCCCAAGCATTTAATGATTATTGCTTATCAATCGGGATAAAAGTTGAACATTCTGTAGCTCATGTTCACACTCAAAACGGTCTTGCAGAATCGTTAATTAAACGCCTGCAGTTGATTGCAAGGCCATTACTTATGAGAACGAGGCTGCCCACTTCGGTATAGGGTCACGCCATCTTACATGCAGCAATGCTAATTCGTCTCAGACCGACGAATTACCACAAGTATTCCCCGTTGCAATTGGTTTTGGGTCATGAACCCAATATATCCCATTTAAGAATTTTCGGATGCGCAGTATATGTGCCTATAGCACCGCCATCCCGCACCAAAATGGGTCCGCAAAGAAGGTTAGGAATATATGTTGGGTTTGAATCGCCCTCCATCATTCGCTACCTCGAAACATTGACAGGCGACTTGTTTACTGCACGATTTGCAGACTGTCGATTTGATGAGACACTTTTCCCAAAATTAGGGGGAGAAGTTGGTGAAACCAAACGGGAAATTTTGTGGAAAAATGCATCATTATCTCATCTTGATCCACATACCTCTATTTGTGAAAGAGAGGTACAAAAGATTATCCATTTGCAAAGAATAGCAAATCAAATGCCTGACGCATTTACGGACTTGAAGAGGATAACGAAATTCCACATTCCCGCGGAAAATGTTCCAATCCGTATTGATGTCCCTGTTGGACAATCATCTAGTGTCATAACCAATGAGTCGAATGCACGCCTGAAGCGTGGCAGACCATTAGGTTCCAAAGATCGAAATCCTAGAAAGAGGAAAAAGAACGATCAAAATGACACCACGAAAGATTCTCATGATTTAACAAATTCTGAGATTCATGAAGAATCCATTGAGCCCGAGACTCTGGAAAATACGGAACTATCCCTAAATCCAATTAATATTGAGGCAAATATTAATCGAGTGGATATTGTGGTGGATAATGCCTTTGCTTATAATGTAGCATCTAGCATTATGCAAGAATGTGAGGATCTCGAACCTCAATCTGTTGAAGAATGTCGAAAAAGACAGGATTGGCCAAAGTGGCAAGAAGCAATTCAATCAGAATTGAATTCGCTGGCAAAACGTGAAGTTTTTGGCCCTATAGTTGAAACACCTAATAGTGTTAAGCCTGTCGGCTATAAATGGGTCTTTGTACGCAAAAGAAACGAGAAAAACGAGGTGCAAAGATATAAGGCACGCCTTGTTGCACAAGGTTTTTCTCAAAGGCCTGGTGTCGATTATGAAGAGACATATTCGCTTGTAATGGATGCGATAAACCTTTCGTTATCTCATAAGTTTTGCTGTCCATGAAAAGCTTGACATGCACTTAATGGATGTGGTTACTGCCTATCTTTATGGCTCACTTGATAATGAGATATACATGAAAATTCCCGATGGACTCAAGATGCCAAACGCGCATAATTCAAAATCTCGGGAAATGTTCTCAATTAAATTGCAAAGATCCTTGTATGGTCTAAAGCAATCTGGACGAATGTGGTATAATCGTCTTAGTGAGTACTTGTTAAAAGAAGGCTATATAAATGACGCCATTTGCCCGTGTATTTTTATAAAGAAAACAACATCGGAATTTATTGTACTTGCCGTATATGTCAATGACATAAACCTTATTAGAACCCCTATAGAACTCCAAAAGGCGATTGATTATCTAAAGGATGAATTCGAGATGAAAGATCTCGGAAAGACTAAACTATGTCTTGGTTTGCAAATTGAATATTTGGCAAACGGAATTTTTGTTCATCAATCTACCTATACAGAAAAGGTACTGAAACGGTTTTATATGGATGAAGCACATCCTTTAAGTACACCGATGGTTGTTCGATCACTTGATGTGAACAAAGATCCATTCCGACCTCAAGAAAGGAATGAAGAGCTACTTGGTCCTGAAGTACCATATCTTAGCGCAATTGGCGCACTAATGTATCTTGCAAATACTACAAGACCTGACATATCCTTTTCAGTTAATGTCTTAGCAAGATTTAGCTCGGCTCCTACGAGGAGACATTGGAATATGATCAAACACATATTGCGGTACCTAAAGGGAACTACCGATATGGGCTTATTTTATGGCAAGAATCGCAGCCCGGATCTTGTTGGTTATGCTGATGCTGGATATTTGTCCGACCCACACAAGGCTCGATCTCAAACGGGTTATGTGTTTACCTGTGGAGAAACCGCCATATCTTGGCGATCGACTAAGCAATCAATTGTGGCTACTTCATCTAATCATGCCGAGATAATTGCTATTCATGAAGCAAGTCGGGAGTGTGTGTGGTTGAGGTCTATAATACATCATATCCAAGACAAATGTGGTTTGAAGTGTGATAAACTACCCACAACTTTGTATGAAGACAATGCAGCATGTATAGCTCAATTGAAGGGAGGATTCATAAAAAGAGATAGAACGAAGCATATTTCACCAAAGTTATTCTTCACACATGATCTTCAAAAGAATGGTGATATCAATGTTCAACAGATTCGTTCAAGCGACAATATGGCTGATTTGTTCACAAAATCTCTACCAAAGTCAACCTTCAAGAAGCTAGTTCACAAGATCGGGATGCGAAGACTTAAGGACATAAATTGATGTTCTTATCAGGGGGAGTTAAATGCGCGTTGCACTCTTTTTCCCTTACAAGGTTTTGTCCCACTGGGTTTTCCTTGCGAGGTTTTTAACGAGGCAACCAATAGACGCATATTCAAACATGTGTACTCTTTTTCCTTACTTTAATTTTTCCCATTGGGTTTTGTTTTAAGGTTTTAACGAGGCACATCATTGAATAGACATTCAAAGGGGAGTGTTATAAATACACTTCTATTTAAGGTGAATGTCTTTAATTAGAGAGATTCTAGAGTCCTATTATTGGTAGCTAAATCATGCTCCTCCCTATAAATAGAGGTGCCCTCTACCATTGTAAATCACTCCTAACATTCTCTAAGTATCAATAAGAAGAACTCTCTCTACTCTTCTCTCTATTGCTCTTGTTCTTATTTCATAACAATAATGACTTTTTTTTTCCAGAGCGGAGGGAGCAGTTTTGCATTTTGGTGACGAGAGAACAATCATATTGGCGCAGAAATTACTTTTATGTATTTCCCTTTTGCTCCTTGACAATTTTACCCTTCGTGTTATTGTTTCTTGTGTATTCAGGCCGTGGTTTTCGTCTCTACAGTATCGTTTTTCTGTCCCCATACTTCTTTCCCTTTTCGGTCTCCCTACCCCCTTTGCATTACTCTTTTAAGTAGTTGTCTTTGAATTGGATCATGGAATTAACGCTGAGATTTTGCCTCATTCTTCAACAGGAAAGCTTTTCTATTCTCCGTTTTCGCTGATCTGATATCGGTTAGCCCTGTAATCAGGTACGTTCGAGATTTTACAATTCGAAAATATAATCTGTGTACTAAATCTCCATTCTAAAGATATATATCTGTGTGTATACGTGATTCGAAGATATTGTAGGTACTTGGCCACACTAATTAAGGGGTAATACATACGGTACGGAGACACCTAAAGTTGGCACAATCTTTCACTTAGGCACTTAAACTAGGTCTCTTTCTAATTAGATACAAGAATTCATTTTAAACTGTACCAATTAAACACAAAACTATGACATGGCAAAGAAAGTGTTTCTCAGTCTTCTTGAGCGTGTGAATGAAATAAATATGAAATTTTCCTATTAATTAAATATTAAAAATGAGCGTACAGTGTGGGAGAAAAGGGTGGTCTAGCGAGGAGAGGATCTCAGCCTTTGTTTGAACATGAGAGAGTTTTTTAGATGTAAGGGAATCCCGGTCAATGATCTTAAGAGCAAAGTTAGCGTGATCATAGTCATGGAGGCTGTAGAGGAAAATGCGGGCGAGGTTCCCGGACCCTGTGGAGTTTAAGGTGGAGGAGATGAAGAGCGTCGTTAAAGGAAAGGGTGGTGGCCGTCTTAATGGCAGACCAATTAGGGTCGTGTTTGCGGTGGGGGCGGTGGAGATTGGGGATTTCGGCGGAGGGATTATTTGTGGTAGAGGTAGAGGAACGACGGTCGTTGAAGCTGAGTGTAAGGCTGCAATGAGCCAAACTGCTTCTTGCACTAAGATCACGATCAGTTGTGGTGGTAGTAATGGAAGCACAACTTGTGAAACTTAAATCAAGGTCAGAATCTGGTGGAAGGGTAGCTAATTCTTCCATTATTGTCTTCTCAAATTCTGTTCTCAAAATGGAGAGAACTTGGTTCTTTCGTTTAACTTCTTGGTTTAGTTATATGTGAAATTGGGGGTGAGTGCTAGAGAAGGAGGTGACATATACATATAAAGAAGACTGAAATGAAGAGAGAGAATACGCTCGAGGTGACATATACATATAGCTTAGGTGGACAGTGAGGTGGATAAAAAATGATGTGGCACGATTTATAACGATTTATGTCCCCCAATGGTTGTTAGTTATGGTAGTTACTGCATGATATTATTGCATGCGATTGTATTTATGTTTCATATGTTTAGATAATTATTTACGCTATTTCTGCGGGAGTTACTAATGCTCTATTGTTTTTGTTTTTGTTTTTGTTTTTGTCTTTGTTTTTGTTTTACAGCTGTTTTCCTTTTATCCTATGCGCCGAGGGTCGATTGGAAACAGCCTCTCTGCCCTTTCGGGTAGGGGTAAGGTTCGTCTACATATTACCCTCCCCAAACCCCACCTGGTGGGAGTATACTGGGTAGTTGTTGTTGTTGTTGTTGTACTTTTGCCATGTAGATTGAGATTGCAGAACACGCGCTTGGTTAATTAATAAGCTAGCAAAAAACGTGTCTAATTGGTACGGGAATTGCCTGAGAAACGTGTCTAATTGGAAAGAGGCCTAATTTAAGTATCTACGTGAAAGATTGTGCCAACTTTAGGTGTCTCCGTATGTATTACGCCCACTTATTAATTTAGATTCCAGCTTTCTAGATTCTTTTCTTAGAATTTAATAGATTAATATGGGTATGCTCTGGAGTCTGGATTGCATGTCATATAGAAATCCTGGCAAAATTCTACATACTTATATATGGTGTGTATTTTGTGAATCTATATGATAAACGAGAAAAAAGTAAAAATATAAGTCGTTGAACTTTTCTTTTATAGTAGAAAGCATATAAGGTAAATTAATGTCATGACAGATTTAGTAGTGAGCTCTTTAGCTGTCTATGCTTCTCTCCTAATATAGCTGCATTTCTTTTTGGGGGGGCTTATGTCATGTTGCTTGGACACATTATTTTATGATCTAAACTATGAAAGTTATGGAGTTAATATCCTGATTAATATTTGTAACTTGTACTTAAATTAAATTCAACATGAGTTGTATGTTTTAGTAGCTAATTATTGCTGTATTTACGCAGCAAAATTGACGATAAATTTAGGAAAAAAGTTGTATTAAGTTAGCATTACATATATATATATATATATATATATATTTGCAGTAGTTGAGGACATTTAAATAAACTTGAAAGTTATTTTACAATACCACACGGTATTGAACCACATCAAATAGTACAGCTTATCTAAACATTGTATTCACAGAACAATATTGTAAAACATAATACATTACAAAAATACATTATGAAACAATGTGAAACAACATCCCAAACATAGTGTTAAATTGTGAGGGATGAACTACTAACTCATCCATTGATGGTGGGGCTGTCATTAAATGAGGTGACTCCATGGAGAGGCGAGGCAGGTAGGGACTTGGCCATGATTTGATTACTTCGGTTTGATAGAATTGATGTGGATGTCTTTCTTGCATGCACAACCTTTTCATTTGTCTTGATAATAAGGAGGAAGACCAAACGGTACAAGATTAATGTACCTACTAGAATGGCAAGGTCCACCCACTTTGAGTATGACATTTCTGCTTGCCATCTTTCTCTCAAGATGTATTCTCCACTCATTATCCGATTTTTTCCAAATTGATCATCTGTGAACTTTAGCCCTTCAAATTCATTCTTAAACATACCTTGATAAGCATACTTGTGGAAGGACACGTAGTACAATGGATACTTCCAAATTGGATCAGGCAACTCATTAGGTAATTGAAAAAAACCACCACTTAATATCTGTAGTCCTTGTATTCCTGCACCCATTACAATGCCTATGAGGAAATTAGGCACGATAGCTGCAACGTTCATCATTAAGCTCTCGACTATCATCATACTGGTAAAGAGGACCAACTCAAAGTACATGAAATGCCCAACACCATTCTGAAATCCAGAAAGGAAATAGGCAATGGCACCTGGAACAAATGATATTAGTAGCACGTATGGTATGGAAGAAAGTGTGTTGCCTATGACAAAAGTACAACATCCATAGTGCCCGTTGAGGTTTTCCCGTTGAAATACCTGCAATATTTTCTCGAAGCAGTTAAATTAATTATTCATGACACAATATAAATCATAGCATTCATCAATTATTTTGGATGAAAAAAGCACCTTCATGTCCTCTACAAATGAAGGGAATCCACCAACTGTCATAAATGTCATAAATGAAACAACGAAAGCAACCATTAGACCTCTTTCCTGCAAAATCAATTTTTAAGAGTGTTATGATCCATGAAGTGTGTACTCAAAAAGTACTGAAATATTTGGAGAACCAAGAAAGTTTGAAACTTTTTGGTAAATTCCTTGTCCATACTGTTTATATACCTCGATTGAACGATAGTTTGATCCAAGATTATAGTAGATGGAGCCAAGACCTAAAGCAATGGCCATATAAGTAGAGAATCTCATCCAATAGTAGCCAAGATCTCGAAACATGTTCACACTTGACCTCCTTGTCAAAACGAGGCCTTGCGTAGTGAAGTTGGCATGACTTCGTTTTTCCAATATTTCACCACCCTGAAAATAAATAATGGATGTTAGAGTGATTCCTCTAATCACCCTGCAAGCAACCCTGCTCCATCCTCTCCAGTTTTTGGGGGTCAGCTTTTACCTGTTGACAAATTTCTGCAACCTGGTTCTGAACTTCATGATATTCCTTGGATGATTTATATGAATTTACGAGAAGGTCTATCACTTCTTCTGTAGGTTTCCTTCCAGCTGAGCCTTGTTCGATATCCTTTTAATAGAAAGTAAGATATTCAATAAAAGGCAAACTTTGGTCTCTTAGGAAAAAGGAAAGGGTATTTACCTCATCAAAGTCCTTGTTTATTGTTTTAAGAAAATGATCTGACGGATTCTGAAGATGTGGGCAAGGGAAACCATTTCTCGCGAAAAACTACCATAATAAAAAAGTTTTATTAAACATATAAACTGATCAAATCGCTACATATCTATACTTGTATTATGTGTTTGTTACTTGCTGGTTAATAATCCAATAAGCATATGCTTACCTGAATTGCTGCACTAGTAGGTCCAAAATATACTATTCTTCCCGAAGACAAAAGGCATAGGCTATGGAAGAGGTTGAAAACTTCTGTACTTGGCTGATGAATAGATGCAATGATGGTTCTTCCCTCTTTTTGGCGTGAAATTCCGTTCATCACATAATAAGATGCAGCACTGTCGAGGCCACTGGTTGGTTCATCGAGGAAGAGAAGTTTTGGTCGCGTTAGAATTTCCATGCAAATACTAAGTCTCCTCTTCTCTCCTCCGCTAATTCCTTTATTGCCCCATCCTCCAATTCTTGTGTTCATTGCATCTTGCAACCCCATCTCCTTTATTGTCTGCTCTGCTAATTGAATTTTCTCTGATTTTGTCATGGAATCTGGCAATTGGAGTTGTGCGGAGTAGTAAACAGCTTCTTTAACAGTTAGTGTTGCCAACAGAGTTTCGTCTTGAGTCAGGTATGCCTTATTTAATAGGATAAAACAACATTACCATGCATGCTAATAATTAAAAATATTGTACTTTACTAATGGAAAAGTAATAGAGATGTCATTGCATAAAAGGAAAACAAAATAAGTAGTGATGCACGCCAAGTGGCATTCAGGTGAACATTCTCTTACACATGTTCCATAAGAAAGTTTCTGTTTGTGACCGTTGATCAGAATATCCCCGCTCTGCCTCGTGTTGAAGTCCAGTCGCCCTGAGAACACAAGTGAGTCATACTTAGAAATAAAACTATCTCATGAGCCTATCCCCCTATTGGCGGTTGTTGTAATTTTTGGCCCCATTAAAGATATTATAGGCATCATATGCTAAGAGGTATACTAATAATATTTGCTCCTACCAGCTAATGCGTCGAGTAATGTAGATTTGCCACAACCAGAAGGACCCATGACGGCCAAGAGCTCGCTAGGACGAGCATAACCAGTGAGACCTTGAAGTATGGCTTTTCTGCCACTTTTGCTAGTGGAGACAGTAACCCATAAGTCATTCCAAGTCAAGGAAACTCCTCTACTTTTTGATCCTATTTTGCCCTTCTCAGCATTCAATTCTACCTCCTGATTTTCAGTTTTAATTCCATAATCCATAGGTGGCATTTCCAAATTTACAGAAGCCATAGTTTCTTACCCAGAAAAAGGAACGGAAAGCCAATAGTGATTTTACTTCCTTATTCTTGCAAAAAGCGTGGGGTATTTAAGGACGTCGTAGTGTGAGACACTACTTTGTCAACTGCTGGGAAGCTATGGCATTAATTAGATGTGTCAAAAAAATCCAGTTATAATGGACAGTTCAGGCAACACATTTATGTTTCTCTTTGTATGGTTGCAGTTTCAGCTTTTAATGTCTAGTTTCGTTTTCTCATCGTCATCCCCAACTCCCAAGCATTCCTCAGGGCTAACTCAACTCCCATTTTTCTTCTTCTCCTTCTTGTCACGCTAGCTTGTTTGATTTTAATTATTTTCCTTTAATGATAAATGAGAGGTCAAGGACATGAGTCCGAAATCAAAATATGGTTCTTTTGGACAAAAATGTGTGGGGGAAAAATATAGTGACCAAAATATGTATTACGTCTTTTTAAAAGATGTTATACTTTAACGGCCGTTTGGCCAATTAAGTATAGCGTCTTTAAAAAAGATACTATATATATAACGTTTTTCACTAAGATAATATATATATATATATATATATATATATATATATATATATATATATATATATATATATATATATATATATATATATATATATATATATTGTGTGGGTAGCTAAGATACTAATACCTCAAATAATCGACCCCCGGACCGAGTTTTCCCTTATTTAAGGACGTTAAGGATGTTGTAAAAAATCTCTTCAGAAATATTCTCAAAGTCTTGTGGAATTTTTGTTTGTTAAGCTGTTTTGCGTTGTACCATAAATGTCTGAAGAGTGAGGAATTATGATTTCATTATATTGGGGGATGAGATTGTGATGGTAAGCTATTGTTTATCTCCACACTATTATGTTAAGTTGCTATTTATAATGGAGTATGATATATTCATATTAGGGGTGTACATAGACCGGGTTGGTTCGGATTTTGCAATTACCAAACCAAACCAATTGTGTCGGGTTATTAAATCTAAAGACCAAACCAAACCATTAAATTCGGGTTTTTCAATATCGGTTTTTCTCGAATTTTTCCGGGTTTTCGGGTTATTCGGGTTTTTTCAAAAAAAAATTTCCGGTAAAATCTTCGTAGAAAAAATTATATAACGTATGTTCAAAATATTTCTTTAATCCTAGTAAGATACAACTATGTAAAATATTTTTCAAGAAAATAATACAAAATATTAGATATATCATGACTCAAGACATTATCCTAAAATATTCAACAATAAAAAATAATAAAATTATGTACGATAAATATTGCTAATTAAAAAGTCGTAATAAAAATAAATATAATCTAAAAGCACTAATTCATGCTAAACTAGATAGACTAATGAGGGAGTATTAATTATATGCCTAAAAGCTAAAGAAAAATAAAAATAGGTTATGTATTTTTATCTAAATTATTGCAAAATAAAAAAATAGACATTTAATACATTCCCGTTCGTAATATTGAATTGAATATCTTTTGTAGCATTAGTATTAATATTAATGGCTATAAAACTTATTGGAGCATTCAAAAGTTCTAAATCAAACCTTGAAATAATACCTTAAAGATAAAATTATGAAAATTTTTAAGAAATATTTATAAATTATATTACAATAAGTATATTTATATATTAAATATATCTAAAATTGCTATATATGTAATGTCGGGTTGGTTTGGTTTCGGTTTGACTTTCTTTAGTTAAAACCAAACCAAACCAAACCAATTATGGTCGGGTTTTTTTTTCCAACACCAAACCAAGTCAAACCAAACCATAGTCGGGTTTTTTTTCCGGTTTGACTCGGATTATCGGATTGGTGCGATTTATTGGTTTTCTTTGTACACCCCTAATTCGTATTGTTGTTATGTAAAAAAAATAAGTGTGAGCAGCGTTCGGTGAATCTTAAAGTAAGCGAAAAATATTTTTATTTTATGAGTCCGCAAGGGGTTGCTTGTTATGTTGAGTTTAACGTCGAAGACGATGAAACTCTAAAAGATTTTTTGAGTACTCCAAATGAATACTGAAAATTTATTGTGATAAAACTGTTAGAAATGTACGGCAAAGCTGAAGACGTTCGGTATGTTAGTTTTATTATTTTATATGCTTGTTAGTTATTCACCTATTTTTTACTATACTAAAATTAAATAATTAATTTTCGCAACTATGCAGGATTTAATTATTAAATATTTACATTTTGGTTCGGGACACAATAGTTGAGGTCTAATAGCACCAATGTATCCTGAATTCTTATGTTCATGATGAGATAATTTTTCCAATTTATCACTCAACATGTCTGTTGTTTTATATGTTAGTTTATTATTGTATATGTTAAATAATAAAATCTCATAATTATACAAGATTTAATTATTAAATATTCATATTTTGGTCCGGACATAATATTTGAGGCCCGGTAGCACCACTGTATCCTGAATTCTTATGTTCTTACGTTTGTTGACTATAATTGAAGATAGTTTGTGTTTGAACTATCAACTTTTTGACGTATTTTTAGGAATAAGAGATACTTAAATGATTAATTTCTATAACTACAATGATACTACGCTAATAGGCACTACATTTTACTATGCTAAAAAGTCACTACATCATAAATACGAGTACGACATTAGGTCACAAGATACCACTACAGGGTACTAAAATAACAATTTTTCTAGTTTACTAGCCTTTTAGCAAATAAATAATCTAAACCAGATAAAATAACATATCAATTTAATCATAAAACAATCACGAAAATACATATACCAGAGTAAAAAGTAACTAATTAACATTTTTTAACAAGTAATAACAATTTCTCTATTTTACGTTTTTTAGCACACTAATATTAGTCCGGATAAAAAATAAAAAATTAGTTTAATCGCAAAACAATCACAAAATAACATAAAGCACATAAAAAAATAACTAATATGCATTTTTTTTATACACGATTTAACAAAAACTAAGTTGGTATACCTCAATATAAGGTTTTTAGAAAATTGAAGATTTTGTGATTTAGAGCCGAATCAAGCAATAATGTCCAAGATAATGCCTTAGCTAGCATGTGGGACCGATGGCTCATCCAAGCTTTTTTTGATAAAAAATTTTGTGTGTGTGTGGGGGGGGGAGGGGGGGGAGGGACATGATTCTGGTTTGGAGAAGGGGAAGGAGACTATCTATATTATACGTATAACGCCTTTTGTTATGACGATGTAGTTTTTCGCTTTATTTAATTCAAATAAAACGTCTTTTTAAAAGAAACTATACTTAATTGGCTAAACGGCGGTTAAGATATATCGTCTTTTAAAAAAGTACTTTGATCACTATATTTTTTGTTCTATATATTTTTATTTTTTTAATCGAAAAAAACTACATTTTGATTCCGGACTCGTGGGACCTTGCCCATATAGTTAGATCAATTATACGTGAAACCCCAACTTCACTTGAAAAGTTCAAATTCAAGCGCAAATTTTGTTTATTGCGTGCTGAAATCTCTTTATTTGCAAGTCAAGGCCACAAGGACAAGGAGGTTAGCAAAGTACCCCTCCATTTTGATATTTTGTTAAATTTTGTTTTAGTAAACGAGCGAGATCTGTTTCTAGCCATTTCTAGCCAGTGGCGAATAAGACCGTAAATTACTTAATCTCATATAGCGAATCTGGAAAACATAATACATGAATTTAAATATCACCATTATAACTGTCAGTGAGAACTGAGAACTAGAGAATGCGAGAAGCAAGGAGATAACAAGTAAAATTAATTTGGACACTTTCGTATATTATTGTTTATATTTCTTATTTTGTCGATCATTTTTTGTTTTTCCAATTTCTTTCGCAGTTTGGAATTAAATTATAAAGTCGCAACACAGAGAAAATAACCCATACCTGATTGTAAAGGATTAGTTTGAAATCACATGGGAGAATAAATGCTTTTTAAGTATGCTTGGTATGGAGCTTTCTGAGAATGTATTAACTATGTTATGGGCTATCGAGAAATACATTATATATTTTATTAGTACTAAATATAGGCCCTATCCAATAATAGTTCGACTTGAATACTTCGACAAAAGAACACGTCTTCACTCTTCACTAGTTATTTATGGCTAGGTGAATTGACCCAATAAGTGGTCACAATTGCACAAAAACAAACTCCTATTAATTGCTCTTGTATTGAAGCACCGTAACTCAGTTCCCAACCAATGACTCACTCTACCAAGTCAGAGTAGGAACTCATTGATTCAATGTGACAACTCAAACTAAGTTAGATCCAATCTGAAACTTAGATTTCTCAGTGACACCGGCCAAGATTCATGTAAGTGGTGTCAATTTTTTGTCACACTTCAACTTGTAAATGAGTACGAGTCTATTATCGTGGTACTTCTTGTCCTACTTTACTTTTCTTTTCTGTGTATATATAGCTTTTTCTTATCAGAAATTTATTATTTATTCACATATATAAGAAAAACACTTGTTAAGGATGTGTCCACTGCTTTAAGTAGGAGTAATTCTTTAATAATAAACAGCCATCACAGTTCCACATTATCTTGCTCTGATTATTTTTATAGTATATTTTATGCAAATTCCGTAATATGAGTATAATAAAAAGTGAAAACTCTTACACGTATGTTGTATAAAATTATTACTCATTCCCTTTCATTTTATGTGATACTACTTGATTATGCATTGGAATTTACGAGAGAAAAAAAATGATATTTAAATTGGTTGTCTTAAACATGTCATGATACTTATGTGTGGCTACTTATAATAACATATTACTAAGGAAAAAATAGAAAATTTAAACTTAAAAAATGTTATTAAGGCAAAAGGGGTTTAGGAGAAGCATTGGCAGCACTGAGGTTCTGTACGCAGCTAGTTTTTTAAAGCTTCTATTATGATCGTCTTTTTGTCCAGCAAAGAATGAAGTATTCTTTTGGTTGAAACATCGATCTTAATGAGTTTGCAATAACGTGATCCAACTAAATTTCCAACTTTTATTACTGATTTGAAGGTCAAATTTCAATCATTGTCCAGCATATGACGTTGTCTGCTTGATGAGGGGATAAAAAAGGAGTTGAAAGATAAGCCAACTCTTTATTAGCATGAGCTTTGGAATATCATAAAATGTTTTAACTTACACACATTATTTTTACCCCATTAGTATAATTTAGGTATCAAACGTAAGATATATGGATTTATATCTAGATATATGGACTTATATCTACACACATATGAACAATATATGGATAAATTATATGTTATGTGCTATCTTTTGGTTTGGCCTAATTTTGTGGTCTTATGGACATTACGTTAAGGGGGCCAATGTATTGTCATATAAAGTGTAGGACTAATGTGTAGATACCCAAAAGGGTAACCTTAGTTAATGATGGGCTAACTAAGGTTACATATATGTAACCATGGTTACATGCTTGTGAATCTTGAGTTATGTAACTCTTGTAACTCTTGTGACTCTTGGGTTATGTAACTCTTGTGTTATAAAGTGGGAGTTATGGTTCCCACATTAGTGCAAGACAAGACTCTTCTTCCTCCCATTGAATCAAGAGCCAAAATACTCCATTGTTGTCTTGCAAATAGTGTGGAAAATCATAAACCATTTTGATCATTGTCATAACACTATTATTGTGAACCTTTCACATATTGTTTTAGTCTTGTGGATTCATACTTGTGGTGATATACAACTTCAAGAAACCTTGAAGGAATGCTATAGGAGTTCACAAGAACATAAGGACAATCATCAAAAGGAGGTTCAACATTTCCACATATGGATTCAGGTTAGCTTCCGCTCATGTAGTTTAATTCCGGATTATTCAATATGAAGGTTGTTATATTTAGTCGGAATCATAATTCTAACAATTGGTATCAGAGCCACCCTTCATTTTTGGATAATTTGGATGTTCATAAGATTCATGTTATGTTAGGATTCATGTTTTAGTTTTATCAGAATTTTGTTTATGAAATTCTACCATGAAATAGCATGATCTTATGAATGTTATGTTTTGTTGTAATTTGATGTTTTAATATCATGTTAAAACATTGTAAATAACATGATTTTAGTTGGTTAACAACATGTTTTTTTTATGTTTAAGATTCATGTTGAAAATCATGTGTTATTCTGGAAAAATTTTTTTTGGTCACTGCCTTAAGACAATCGATTGTTGCCTTACACAATCGATTGTCTATGACGTTTAAAATTCTGGCAGTTTTTTGGAACACCAGAACAATCGATTGTTAAAACCAGACAATCGATTGTTCTGGTCCAGTGAGTTGAAACGTTTTTAAATTATACCATACAATCGATTGTCTATTGTAGACAATCGATTGTCATGGTCCAGTAACTTAAAAATTTTTCTTAATCGATTATATGGTTTTGACAATCGATTGTGTTGGTCCAGAAACTTAAAAAAATTTCTTAAAAACCAAAACAATCGATTGTCTGGTTTGACAATCGATTGTGTTGGTCCAGTAGATGAAATTTTTTTTTCAAAGATAATCGATTGTCTATTGCATACAATCGATTGTTTTTGTCCAGTAAGGTTAAAAACGTTTCAACTCTCTTCAGTTTCAGTGAATGTTAATTGTTATAAAGTCCATCAATTCTAATATTATATGGAATTGTCCTATAAAGCAAACAACAATTAATATTCAAGTGTTACATATCAACATATGTAACATATTAAGTTGAGATTCATAATAAGGCTTAAGGAACTAAAGTTTATAGCATCTAATATTCTAATTATTCAATTGAAGCAATATGTTGCCAAAGTAACCTCTATTGTGTAGATTGATTAATTTTAAAATATAAGATGACTGTGGATGTTAGTCTTCCATGCGTTTAACACCGGCCCAAAGGAAGGTGTTATTTGGCAGGAATTCAAATATGCTTGTGGTGGTAAATATGAGACGATTATTTGGTTTTCCATGTGAATATTAAATCGGCCCAAAGGAAGGTTTAATATTTGACAGGAGTTTATTGTCTATGTTTGATCACTACACCAAGAGTACCACTTACAAGTTGTTTTTCTGTCCAAAGACTAAAATCAATGTTGTGTTAGGTATCTTGTAATGGGAAATGCCTAATTTTGAATCTATAAAGTTAAAGTTCAAGTTTTTGTAAGCATGTATTCAGTAATCCTTTTGTTCTATTTTCAGTAAATTCTTCTGCTTTTACGATCTCTGCCAACATCAATAGCATCCCTGTGCTTAACGGCACAAATTTTAAGGAATGGAAAGAGAATGTAATGATCGTTCTCGGTTGCATGGATCTTGACCTTGCTCTTCGGATTGAGCAACCTACTCCTCTTGAGGATACATCCTCTCCTGATGAAAAGAGAGCGATGGAGAAGTGGGAATGCTCGAATCGCATGAGTCTAATGATCATGAAGCGTGCAATTCCAGAATCATTCAGGGGCACTATGAATGATGAACCTAATGCCAAAGTTTTCCTTGAAAACCTCGAACAGCGTTTTATTCAAAACGAAAAGGCGGAAACAAGTACACGATTGAGTAAACTTGTTTCCATGAGGTATAAGGGCAAGGGAAACATTCGGGAGTACATTTTGGAAATGTCTCATCTTGCTTCGAAACTTAAGTCACTCAAGCTGGATTTACCTGAGGAACTGCTTGTGTACTTTGTTTTGATATCTCTTCCTGCACACTTTAATCAGTTTAAGGTCAGTTACAACTGCCTGAAGGAGAAATGGTCTCTTAATGAGCTCATTTCACACTGTGTGCAAGAAGAGGAAAGGATAAAGCTAGATAAGACAGAAAGTGCTCATTTGGCATCCTCTTCTAAGGAAACTAAGAAGAGGAAGGGTAACGAAGTTGCGGTTGCAAAGCCCAAGAATAAGCAATATAAGGAACCTAAGGTTGAAATCACTGAATTAGGTTGCTTTTTCTGTAAGGGGACTAATCATGTGAAGAAGGATTGTACCAAGTACCATGCCTGGCGTGCGAAAAAAGGTACACTTCTTTCTCTTGTTTGTTCTGAAGTTAATTTAATTTCGGTACCTAAGAATACTTGGTAGGTAGATTCTGCTGCTACTACTCACATAAGTATATCAATGCAGGGTTGCCTGAACTGCCGAAAACCAAATGATGGTGAAAGATACATCTATGTGGGTGACGGCAAGAAGGTGCCAGTTGAAGCTATTGGCAAATTTAGGCTGTTGTTTAAAACTGGTTTTCATTTAGATTTGGATGAGACTTTTATTGTACCGTCTTTTAGACGGAACTAAATTTCGGTTCCCCAATTGGACATATCTGGTTATAAATGTACATTTGGGGATAATAAAGTTAGTCTCTTTCGGAATTCAAATCTTATTGGTACTGGTGTTTTATCAACATTTGATAGCTTATATTTGGTTGATACAATAACTTCAAATAAAGAAACTTTGCATACAAGTTTAAGTGGTACTAAAAGGAAATTAACTAATGAGAATTCTATTTCACTCTGGCATAAACGTTTGGGTCACATATCCATTCAAAGAATTCAGAAACTCGTGTCAGATGGAATTCTTGATTCTCTTGATACCTCAAATTCGGAAATTTGTATTGAGTGTATCAAGGGAAAACAAACAAACAAGACTAGATTAGGTGCTAAGAGAGCTTCAGACGTCTTAGAATTGATACATACGGATATTTGTGGGCCATTTCCTACTCCTTGTCGGAATGGTCAACAATACTTTATCACATTCATAGACGATTACTCTCGTTATGGGTACCTATATCTTATTCATGAAAAGTCCCAATCCATAGCGTGTTCAAATCATTTAAGGCTGAAGTTGAAAATCAACTAAGCAAAAGAATTAAATCCGTTAGATCTGACCGTGGTGGTGAATACTATGGTCGATATGATGGTTCAGGTGAACAACGTCCAGGGCCTTTTGCTAAATTCCTAGATGAGTGTGGGATCGTCCCTCAATATACTATGCCAGGCAGTCCTACGATGAATGGTGTAGCTGAGAGACGAAATAGGACCCTTAAGGATATGGTAAGAAGTATGATTTCTCGTACTTCTTTGCCAGACTCACTCTGGGGTGAAGCATTAAAAACTGCAACTTATATTCTAAATAGAGCTCCAACTAAAGCTACAATCAAAACCCCTTATGAACTTTGGACTGGGCATAAACCCAGTATTCGGCATTTTCACATTTGGGGTTGTCCAGCTGAGGCAAGGCCTTATAGGCCGAATGAAAAGAAACTGGACGCTAAGACGGTTAGTAGCTATTTTGTTGGATACTCTGAAAAATCCCGGGGTTTTAAGTTTTATGATCCCACTTCTAGAACTATTTTTGAGACGGGTAATGCTAGGTTCTTTGAGGATATTGAGTTTGGGGGGTGGGGAGATAAAGTTGTTAGAGATTTTGTCTTTGAGGAAGAACATGTGTCTTTCGCTCAAGTTGTTGATCTTGGTCTTCCTGACTCGGATCACACAACTCCAGTTCAAGACAATCTCGAAAATCTCCCCCATCAGGAACCTGATATAACTAATGAAAATCAAACTCAACAACCTCAAGTAACTGAAATGCCATTAAGGAGATCCACTAGAGAGAGGAGAAATGCAATTTCGGATGATTATGTAGTATTTCTCCAAGAACAAGAAAGTGATATTGGACTTGAGGAAGATGATCCAATCAACTTCCGTCAAGTCATTAAGTGTTCTAACTCTCAAAAGTGGATTGATGCCATGAATGATGAGATGAAGTCTATGAGCGATAATGACGTTTGGGAGCTTGTTACATTGCCTGAAGGTACGAAACCTATTGGTTGTAAATGGATTTTTAAAACCAAAAGGGATTCAGAGGGCAATGTTATTAAGTACAAAGCTCGTCTTGTCGCAAAAGGCTACACTCAGAAGGAAGGCATTGATTATAAAGAGACTTTCTCTCCAGTTTCATCGAAAGACTCTTTCAGGACTATAATGGCATTAGTAGCACATTTTGATCTTGAGCTTCATCAAATGGATGTTAAGACAGCTTTTCTCAATGGTGACATTGAGGAAACAATTTATATGGTGCAACCTGAAAACTTTGTTTCGGATGAATCAGAGAAGAAGGTTTGCAAATTAAAGAAATCCATCTATGGGCTCAATCAAGCTTCTCGTCAATGGTATTATAAGTTTCATGCAGTCGTTACATCTTTTGGTTTTGAACCGAATATTGCTGATGACTGTATATACCATAAGTTCAGTGGGAGTAAGTATATTTTTTCTGGTTTTATATGTCGATGACATACTGCTTGCCTGTAACGATATAGCATTATTACTTGAAACTAAGAAATTTCTTTCAAAGAAATTTGAAATGAAAGATCTTGGTGAAGCTTCTTTTGTATTAGGAATTCAGATTCTACGAGATCGCTCCAAAGGCGTTCTCGGTCTGTCACAAAAGGGCTATATCGATAAGGTTCTGAAAAGATTTGGCATGCAGGATTGTAAACCAGGCAACACCCCTGTTGCTAAGGGAGACAAGTTTAGTCTCAAACAGTGCCCAAACAATACTTATGAAATTTCGGAAATGCAGAAGACACCTTATGCTTCGGCGGTAGGTAGTCTGATGTATGCTCAGGTATGTACACGACCTGATATAGCATACATTGTTGGGATGTTAGGCAGATATCTAAGCAATCCGGGAATGGACCATTGGAAGGCAGCCAAACGGGTTATGGGGTACTTACAGAGAACAAAGGATTACATGCTTACATACCGGAAATCGGACCAGCTTGAGATCATTGGGTATACCGATTCCGATTTTGCTGGATGTCAGGATAGTTTGAAGTCTACTTTAGGCTATATTTACATGCTTGCGGGTGGTGCTATCTCTTGGAGAAGCATTAAGCAAACTCTTACAGCCACTTCCACCATGGAAGCGGAGTTTATGGCATGTTATGAAGCATCCAATGAGGCATTATGGCTGCGGAATTTTGTTGGTGGACTGCGAATTGTTGATAGCATCAAAAAGCCGCTTAGGCTATTATGCGATAACAGATCGGCGGTCCTTTATGCTAATAACAACAGTAGTTTGACGAAAGCAAAACATATGGACGTCAAATTTCGGGTTGTTAAAGAAAGAGTACAAAATGGACAATTGTGCATTGAGTACATTAGTACAAACTCCATGCTTGCGGATCCGCTAACTAAGGGATTGACACCAAAAGTATTTCATGAGCATATTGCTTGTATGGGTGTCAAATCAGATAAGGATTATGTATTTTAGTGGGAGTTTGTATTGCACATTTATGTAATTGTTCATTATATTCAGTAATTCAGTTATATCTGCATATATTCAGTTTTAAAGTTTTTTGTACTCTTACAGTTTATGATTGATCTCAATAAAGAGAACCAGTTGGAAATAGACATTCTATTGACCACACTTTATGTTATTTCCATGCTACATACCTACACTTGAACCATGTCGTTGGTTATATTGATATACGTGATCTATGATTGGTTCTAGTTACGAATGAGTAACGACGAGCACTTAGTTCCTATGTTGGTATGATTGATGGACCGGATTGTTCATGACAATTTTATTGTGATAGCAATTTTGCGCAACTAAGGTTATTTTGTAACATATAATGCTAAGGTTTGTACATATGTATGTGTATCTCGTCCAGGTGGGAGATTGTAAGATATATGGATTTATATCTAGATATATGGACTTATATCTACACACATATGAACAATATATGGATAAATTATATGTTATGTGCTATCTTTTGGTTTGACCTAATTTTGTGGTCTTATGGACATTATGTTAAGGGGGCCAATGTGTTGTCATATAAAGTGTAGGACTAATGTGTAGATACCCAAAAGGGTAACCTTAGTTAATGATGGGCTAACTAAGGTTACATATATGTAACCATGGTTACATGCTTGTGACTCTTGAGTTATGTAACTCTTGTAACTCTTGAGACTCTTGGGTTATGTAACTCTTGTGTTATAAAGTGGGGGTTATGGTTCCCACATTAGTGCAAGACAAGACTCTTCTTCCTCCCATTGAATCAAGAGCCAAAATACTCCATTGTTGTCTTGCAAATAGTATGGAAAACCATAACCATTTTGATCATTGTCATAACACTATTATTGTGAAACTTTCACATATTGTTTTAGTCTTGTGGATTCATACTTGTGGTGATATACAACTTCAAGAAACCTTGAAGGAAGGCTATAGGAGTTCACAAGAACATAAGGACAATCATCAAAAGGAGGTTCAACATTTCCACATATGGATTCAGGTTAGCTTCCGCTCATGTAGTTTAATTCCGGATTATTCAATATGAAGGTTGTTATATTTAGTCGGAATTATAATTCTAACATCAAATTCATCCAAAGGTCTTTCTGCCGTATTGATTTGGTTAGGCCAGGTAGACGATATGAATGCTCTTATAGCTGGCTTAACTTTTTCATCAGCCTTGACAAATAGCAAGAACAATAGCCTGTACAAAACAACCATCCCTAGTAAAATAGCAAGATCCACCCATTTTGAGTAATCCATATCCATTTGCCATGTATTTCTTAGAATAGCCTCCCCATTGATCATTTGAACTTTACCCTTTTGCACATCTTGAATTTTTAGCCCTTCTAACTCGTTCTTGAACAGTCCTTCAAAAGCATACGTATGAAAAGCTACATAGTGTATAGGGTACTTCCAAAATGGCTCAGGCAAATCACTTGGTAATCGAAAGAATCCGCCGCTTAGTATCATAAGCGCTTGTATTCCTGCTCCAGTTATTATTCCCGTGAGGAAATTTGGGACAATGCTTGCTACAATCATCATTAGGCTCTCAACCAGCATCATACAGGTGAAAAGGACTAGTACAAAGTAGATGAAAGGCTCAAGTCTATTTTGTAGTCCAGTTAGAAAATAAGCTATACCTCCTGGGATCAAAGATACTAGTAGCAAGTATGGCATAGAAGAAAGTGTATTGGCAATGACAAATGAACCAGATCCATAATGACCATTTAGTTTCTCTAGTTGAAATACCTGCCATTTTTTCTTCTTACTTATTAGCATGAGATCAAGAAAGGAAAAACAAGAAATGAAACACACATGTATTTCTACCTTCAGATCTTCCACAAAAGAAGGAAATCCACCAATGGCCATAAAAGTGAGGAATGAAGCCACAAACATAAGCATGGTACCTCTTGCCTGTGTTCACCATGTAAAGTACTGTAAATACTTTAATTTGGCAGTTCAAAGCATGCATTAGGTAGGAAACACTAGCTATTAATCAGCTGTATACTCCTCAATTACCTGAACTGAAGCATTTGAAAATCCAACATCATAGTAGATGGTACCGAGACCTATAGCTATGACAATATAAACAGCTAAACGTAGCCAGTAGTAGCCAAGATCGTGGCACATGTTCACAAATGACCTTCTTGTCAAAATAAAGCTTTGGTTTGTGAAGCTGACATGACTTCTTTTCTCCAGTATCTCACCTTTCTGTATTCGTAATATCAGATAGAGATCAGTGACCATATATAAATTAGCCTTCAAATTGGTAGAGGAAATATATCAGGTGAGGATCAATCATAACAGTGTTTCAGATTTGTCACCTGTTTGCAGATTTCAGCAACTTGGCTCTGAACCGCATTGTACTTGTCAGATTTGTATGACTTTATCAGGATATTAATCACCTCTTCTGTTGTTTTCCTTCCAGTTGAACCTTCTTCAATGTCCTATTATTCATAACCAAAAATTTTATTTAAAGTAATTGAGGAAAAGTATATTATAATACAATAAGAACAAAACTTTTTCTTACCTGATCAAAATCACTGTTTATTGTTTTGAGAAAATGATCAGATGGATTCTGGAGAGTCGGGCAAGGAAAACCACTCAATGCGAAAAACTGCACTCATCATAAAGTACTATTTATCCCTTTGGCTGATTAACTTTGAGCACACTTGAAATTTAAAGCAAGTCATTACAAGAATTTAAATATGCTCACCTCACTGCTGCACTAGCAGGTCCAAAGTAAACAGCTCTACCAGACGACAGAAGACATAAAGAATGAAATAGAGCGAAAACTTCAGCACTAGGTTGATGAATTGAGGCAACAATGGTTCTCCCTTTGCATTGGCTTGCAATTTTTTCATGACATAATAAGACGCTGCACTATCAAGTCCACTAGTTGGCTCATCAAGAAAGAGAAGTTTTGGGTGCGTTAATATCTCCATACATATGCTGACTCTCCTCTTCTGTCCTCCAATTATTCCTTTCCCGTTCCATCCTCCAATTCTTGTTTCCATTGCATCTTGCAGCCCCATTTCCTTTATAGTAATGTCTGCTATTTCTTTTTTCTCTGATTTTGGCATGGAACTTGGGAGTTGCAGTTCGGCAGAATAGTATACAGCTTCTTTTACTGTTAATGTTGCAAGTAGAGTATCATCTTGAGTCACATAGGCCTGATTGTGTCAAATGTTAGCACAAATGCAGATACTCATGTAGATAATTGAAGGAAATAACTGTTCCTTCAATAGGTATGTTACAATGTCTCTTTGTCAGTAAATTTACCCCTGAAATTCTGCAGAATTTCTTGAGTAGGATGCCCCGCTCAAAATATTTTAAAAAGGCAGATGCAGATCATTGTAATTTCATTAGTTGCTTTTTATTAGCCAAGAAGCCAAGTCTGTTTATAATACCTCTTCCTAGACTCAAAGACTCTGCATGTTCATAGACAAATATTTCAAAAATTTAAACTGATAAATGGTTAATTCTGATTTATTAGCTACATTAATTTGTCCGAATTTACAAACAAATTTGATTATTAACATTCAGTTATATGAAAGTAAGACTACTAATCTATATTATATTAAAAGGAGAGTAGTATGCATTGTGGTTAAGCCAAGTGGCAAGCTAAAATGAAGCCACTTGGCAATTTTAAAACAATATCTATAATTACAAAGTATAATGGAAACATAATTAATGGAAGTAGTCTTATATATAATTTAGATAGATCTTAGATAAATTTAATCTATTATCTATATTTATATTTATATGTATATTTATATCCATATCTACTATATGTAAATCATATAATGATCTACTCATAGATTTTCTTCTATATTAGCTAGAAATATGGAGGTAAAATGTTAATTTAAAAATAATAGTAGAAAAAAACTAAATAATAATAGAAAGATATAAACTGAGATAACATAGGACTATCTATACTTTGGAGTAAGTTAAAATATAAAATAAAATAAAATTTTACTTAAGATATTAAAGATTTATTGACTTTAAAAATTAAAAAAATTCAAGCAATAAAATAATATCTTACATAAAATATATAAATTATATACTATGTAAAAAAATTAAATAATCAGTAAAATATATTTTAATAACAAGAATAATAAAGTCATATTAATGTTGACAAATCGGGCAAATAGATATTTTATACAAAAACAAATATTTCTTATATGATTAGATAAACTTAACTTAAGAAGAACAAATCTTAACCATCCGGACAAAATTTAAAAATATTTACAAAATCAAATAAGAATTAAGGCAAAACAAATTTGATCAAATTTAACTTAAATGTATAGATCAACTAATAATTACTTCTATTTTCATTGTAAATAGATTTCAAAACTTTCTAAAAATAAAAAAAATTATTTTAGAATTACTAACCACATGATCCCTTTTCTTCCATTTCATATATATATATATATATATATATATATATATATATATATATATATATTAGAAATATTATGTAGAAATAAATGATAGTGGAACCATTGTTGTAAACATTTGAGATAAAATTTTATTTATAAAGAAATATGATAAGAAAGTGAACCACATAACAATATAATAATATGAAGTATTACATAATATAATAAAAATCTAATAAGAATTAAGGCAAAACAAATTTGACAAATTTAACTTAAAGGTATAAATCAACTAATATTGACTTCTACTTTCATTGTAAATAGATTGCGGAACTTTCTAAAAATAAGAATTTCTATTTTAGAATTACTAACTACATGATCCATTTTCTTCCATTTCATATATATATTTTCTTTTCGAATATTATGTATTGAATAACATAATAAAAAAATTGAGGAACAAATAGAGAAAAAAATAAAAATTTCATCATACAAAAGAAAAAGGATAACACTTAATTTAAATTTGAGATGATAAAATGTTGCTTAAGTATAATAAGAAATAGTATGCATGTGCATAAAGCCACATAACTAAAGTCTATAGATAACAAAATTTAAATAATAAATAATATAAATAAATTAGAGATCATGTGATGATATTTATACTAATAACAACAACAACAACCCAATATAATCCCACTTAGTTGGGTCTGGGGAGGGTAGTGTGTACGCTGACCTTACCCCTACCCTGGGGTAGAGAGGCTGTTTCCAAATAGTCCCACAGCATCCTTTCCTCCAAGAACTTCCCACCTTGCTCTTGGGGAGACTCGAACTCACAACCTCTCGGTTGGAAGTGGGGGTTGCTTACCATCAGAGCAACCCCTCTTGTGAGGATATTTATACCAAGAATTACTTAAAATGTTAGTAGAGTATCATCTTGAGTCACATACGCCTGATTGTGTCAAATGTTAGTACAAATGCAGATACTCATGTGATAACAACAACAACAACCCGGTATAATCCCACTTAATAGGGTCTCGGGAGGGTAGTGTGTACGCAAATCTTACTCCTACTATTGGGTAGAGAGGCTGTTTCCAAATAGACCCCCGGCATCCTTCCCTCCAAGAACCTCCCACATTTCTCTTGGGAAGACTCTACCTCACAACCTCTCGGTTGGAAGTGGGGGTTGCTTACCATTAGATACTCACGTAGATAATTAAAGGAAATAACTGTTGCTTCAATAGGTATGTTACAATGTCTCTTTGTCAGTAAATTTACCCCTGAAATTCTGCAGAATTTCTTGAGTAGGATGCCCCGCTCAAAATATTTTAAAAAGGCAGATGCAGATCATTGTAATTTCATTATTTGCTTTTTATTAGCCAAGAAGCCAAGTCTGTTTATAATACCTCTTCCTAGACTCAAAGACTCTGCATGTTCATAGACAAATATTTCAAAAATTTAAACTGATAAATGGTTAATTCTGATTTATTAGCTACATTAATTTGTCCGAATTTACAAACAAATTTGATTATTAACATTCAGTTATATGAAAGTAAGACTACTAATCTATATTATATTAAACGGAGAGTAGTATGCATTGTGGTTAAGCCAAGTGGCAAGCTAAAATGAAGCCACTTGGCAATTTTGAAACAATATCTATAATTACAAAGTATAATGAAAACATAATCAATGGAAGTAGTCTTATACATAATTTAGATAAATCTTAGATAAATTTAATCTATTATCTATATTTATATTTATATGTATATTTATATCCATATCTACTATATGTAGATCATATAATGATCTACTCATAGATTTTCTTCTATATTAGCTAGAAATATGGAGGTAAAATGTTAATTTAAAAACTATAGTTGAAAAACATAAAAAATAATAGAAAGATATAAACTGAGATAACATATGACTATCTATACATTGGAGTAAGTTAAAATATAAAATAAAATAAAATTTTACTTAAGATATTAAAGATTTATTGATTTTAAAAATTAAAAAATTCAAGCAATAAAATAATATCTTACATAAATTATATAAATTATATACAATGTAAAACATTAAATAATCAGTAAAATATATTTTAATAACAAGAATAATAAAGTCATATTAATATTGACAAATCGGGCAAATGGATATTTTATACGAAAACAAATATTTCTTATATGATTAGATAAACTTAACTTAAGAAGAATAAATCTTAACCATCCGTACAAAATTTAAAAATATTTACAAAATCTAATAAGGATTAAGACAAAACAAATTTGATCAAATTTAACTTAATGTATAAATCAACTAATAATTACTTCTATTTTCATTGTAAATAGATTTCAAAACTTTCTAAACATAAGAATTTTTATTTTAGAATTACTAACCACATGATCCCTTTTCTTCCATTTCATATATATATTAGAAATATTATGTAGAAATAAATGATAGTAGAACCATTGTTGTAATTATTTGTGATAAGATTTTATTTATAAAGAAATATGATAAGAAACTGAACCACATGATAATATAATAATATTAAGTATTACATAATATAATAAAAATCTAATAAGAATTAAGGCAAAACAAATTTTGATCAAATTTAACTTTAAGGTATGAATCAACTAATATTGACTTCTATTTTCATTGTAAATAAATTCCAGAACTTTTTAAAAATAAGAATTTGTGTTAGAATTACTAACTACATGATCATTTTCTTCCATTTCATATATATTTCGAATATTGTGTGTCGAATAATTTAATAAAAAAATTGAGGAACAAATAGAGAAAAAAAATAAAATTTCATCATACAAAAGAAAAAGGATAAAACTTAATTTAAATTTGAGATGATAAAATGTTGCTTAAGTATAATAAGAAATAATATGCATGTGCATAAAGCCACATAACTAAAGTCTATAGATAAAAAATTTAAATAATAAATAATATAAATAAATTAGAGATCATGTGAGGATATTTATACTAAGAATTACTTAAAAATATGCAAATATACAAACTCAAAAATATTATTAATAAATTTAAATAAGTTAAAAATTTCAAATAATAGTTTCAAAATAAAACAAATATTTAATTTAATATAAAAATATATATATTTATCTATATTATATTAAAAAATAGCAATGGATAAGAATATTAAATAAAGTATAATGTTAATAAACAAATTACATTAAAATGTGATAGTATTACATATTAGATGACATTATAGCAGAAATAAGAATAATAATTAATATTTTAAAAAATTATATTAAAAACTATTAAATTTGAGATTAGAAAGTTCTTAAAATTATGATAAGAATAAAATATGAATATGACCACAAAATTGAAGTCTTGCTAGATAAAGAAAAACAAAAATTTGATCCAAATTAAATATGTAAACATATTTAATAAATATCAGATATGTAATTTATTAATAGAAATTACAAGATAAATTTGTATCTTGAAACTAAAAGAGAAAGAAAATTTAATTGCACATAATACAAAAATAGTTATATGAAAATCAACTAGGTTTAGGAATTTATTTATTAAGTTTTAGACTAATTCAAAGTAATATTTTAAAATAAGACGTGATATTATTTTGAGTTTGGGTCAAATATTTGTCTAAAATCTAATTAAAATTTTTTTGTAGGGAAGAGAAGGTATAAAGAGGAAACTAGAGATAGTGCAATGATACTTATATTATAAATTTATTTAAAAATTATATAAATTAAATTATTAAATAACAGTAAGAAAAATATTATTGATAGATTTGAATGCTGAAGGTGTTCTGAGTAAGAGGAAGATAGTATGAATGAATTAAATTTTAAGAATAAAAGATTATATTTATTGATGATTATTAATAGGGTAATAAGTAATACATTAAGTTAATTTATAAGCTAATAAATATTCACATTAAAGTATAACAATATTAAGTAATAAATATTGCAATAACTATAAGCAAAGACCAAAAAAAGAGAAAAATTATGTCTAAAAATGTAGAGGATAAGACTTATTTCAATTTGAGATAAAAAAATAAAGTGGTAGTAAGAATTTTTCCAAAATAATATTATTTAATACGCTCAAACAAGACATATCACAATATTATATGTTAAGTATTCTTTAATATTGACCGTAAAATAAAATATAAGTATCAACATCAAGGGGTAAACAAGTTATTCACTATGAGATTTGAGAAATTGTTTCATATTCTGCTTCTTAACTAATATATAATAATTATTTATAATTTTTATATAGAAGATTTAATTTTAAGATTATTTGTACATAATTCAAATCAGAATTTAATATGGTTTATACCGCATATTGTGAGGGTACTAAAACTAGTTACTTTAAGGTAAGTCTTTTCATGACTATATTAGGAAACAACTTATTATACAATTGTTTGCCTTTATAATGTCGCCTGGAAGGGCCCTTTATCTGTTCTAAAATATTGAAAATGCTTCAACTAAATAAGCTAATACAACTTTCACAACTTCAAGATTTATGTGTCTATAGATTCAAGTATAATGTGATGTTTTCTTTTATCAAATATTCATCCGTTACTCTAATATTGCCACCTCTAATTATACTATATTATAAGCATGAAGACTAGATATATTGAATTCAAATGTAATAGGAGTTTCTGTAGCTAAAAGGAGTGTTTAATTGAAGCTTTGTCTTTGTTCCGAAAATCTTTCTTTCATGTGAATAGCATGAAGAGTTTTAGATAAAATTAATTTACTATAATATCCTTTAAAAAGTGAATGACCAGACTACCCTCAACCTTAAATTAAATAAATAGTATTTTGTACTTATGGCCCGGTAAAAAAGAATTCATAGCACTGAAGAAATAATCATAATAATGGGTGTTGTCTTACATGTTCCAGCCGTCATTGTACAGTTTTTACGGATTTCATATATATTTTTTTTCTTCTTTATTTCAAGTTTTGCTCCTCCTTTAAATCCTTTATTACATAAAGTTATAGCACTTTTATATTTTATCTGTTTCAAAAGGATTTTTCAGCATTAATTATTATTTACCTATCAAACATTTCACATTTCATCTTGTATATAACTCTTGTAGTTTATTCCTTTATTAACCAACGCACCAACCAAATTAATTTAACCAATATATTCGTCACTAAAAAAAAATTATAGAATGAGGTGCTACACTGGTTAATTCTATCATTAATAATATACATATGCAAGGGATCGAAAGCCCAAAGAACATAAACCAAGAGAGAACTATATATATGAAGGCAATGAAATGATTTTCATTTCCCTCAAGAACGCTTTTGGTGTAGCAGATGTCATTCGATCTTACATTTTTATTTTATTATGTTTCTCGTTTTCTTTCCATTGATAAAAATTTGTAGGAAGTAGATGAAATTGAGAGTTGGAAAAGTATGTAAATATGATGAATGCTAGAATGAGGATAGTTTCAATTCTTACTAGCTACCTTCAAATTTTGTGAGATATATGGAAGGTTGGTTTCTCCGGAAAATATGTTATTCGTGTAATTAGAGGGCATATCAAATGATATTTTAGCCGGTTCAATTGTTTTCATTTACCCATTTTTAAATTTTGTCCCTTGCCATTTCTATTAAAGTTTTGATCTTTAATTTTATGAGTTTTATTATGACGGTGAATATCACAAAATTAGAGCGTTGGTGATTTTTTACCTCTTTTCTTCATATAGTGTTTACAAACAAATTACAGACAATTAAAATTACTTCCAATTACGTACGTCACTCAAGAAAGAAAGTTAAGAATTTAAAGATATTGAATTATTAGTATTAACTTTTTATATGCTATAAAATATGTTTTAAAACTCAATCACTTTAGAAAAATGTATGCAGTTTATGTAATAATTCTTTTATTTGTTATAAGTTAAATAATGATTGACGCTGGGTATATACATTACGTGTCCAAAACTAGTACTAATATAAGTACAACAACAACTACAAAAACCCAGTATAATTCCACTTAGTAGAGTCTGGGGAGGGTAGTATGTACGCAGACATTACCCCAACCCTTGTGTAGAGAGGCTGTTTCCAAAATAGACCCCCGGCATCCTTCCCTCCAAGAATTTCCCCACCTTGCTCTTGGGGAGACAGGAGACTCGAACCCACAACCTCTCGGTTGTAAGTGGAGGTTGCTTACCATCAGAGCAACCCCTCTTGTCTAATATAAGTAGTTAATACCTTAAACAAATTAAGGGAACATATAAAATCAACATGGGCTAAAGCTGTACTTCTTCTTTCTCAATTACACAACTTTTTGTTTTGAAGATATCCAGCAGATAATACATTCCTGGTAGAACGTTTCATGAATAGGAAATCATCTGATATTAGGACATTAGGTCCCCTGTAATTGATTCTTAATTGGGATTATATATATTTTACTCACAAAGGTTCCGTATGCCGACAAGAGGGGCTTGGTCTGATGGTAACCAACCCTCACTTACAACCGAGAGGTTGTGAGTTCGAGTCTCCCCAGGAGCAAATTCTGGGGATTTATGCCGGGTTTCTATTTGGAAACAGCCTCTCTACCCAGGGTAGGGGTAAGGCTGCGTACACACTACCCTCCCCAGACACCACTGAGTGGTATTGTACTGGGTCGTACTTAAAGGTTCCGTATGCCAGTGTCTGTTTGTGGCCATTGACTAGAATATCTCCGCTCTGCCTTTTGCCCGATCCTAATCTCCCTGATAACATTAACATATACAAGGAGTTAATCAAAATAACACCAAGTATTGCCTGTATAAAAGAAATTGCGACTATCAAATTACCTAAAGGATCCATAAAAAAGAACTTGTAATTAACTCAGAAAATAAGGCAAGTTAATTATCTGCTACAGCATGTTAAATTATACGTAATAATAATCTAAAAATTATTTAAGTTATCAGAGTATAAAATTTTCGTGGTGAAATACCTGCTATTGTGTCAAGAAGTGTCGATTTGCCACAGCCAGAAGGACCCATGATAGCCAAGAGCTCACCAGGCCGTGCATAGCCTGTTAAACCTTTTAGAATGGCGTTGCTGCCATCTTTCATGTTTGAAGCTCTCACCCACAGATCTTCCCATGTCAAGAAAACTCCTCCATTCTTTGGTACAACTTCAGCTAATTCAAAAACGTTTTTTGGTCCTTGATTTGGCATTTTGGTGTATTAGTATTCAACTTTGTAGTCTTGGTTTCTAGATGATGAATATGATTTAAGGAAGTTTTAAGAGTACTTCAGTTTGTTGTTACTAACATGAGTTTGCATGGATATGCTAACAGAGCACTAAACAAATGATAAAAAAGGGAAGTAGTGGTTTGTTCTGGTCACACTGCTCTATTTATACAAATAAGCAGTACTCCAGTACTCCTGTTGTCTAGTAATTTTCTTATTGGAGTTTGTGGTGAGTTTGTTTTATTTAATATCAATTCACCCTGCTATTCAATATCACTCGTAAACTACGTACCCTCATTCAAACTAGTTGGATTGGTCGTATGTGTTGGGATCGAATTAAGATCGATGCATGCAAAAGTTAATAATGCAAGTTTGATGGACGATAAATTAGAGAATAAAATATATATTAAATTAAGCATAATAATTTGTTATGGTTTGGTCAAGTGATCGGCATATATAAATCTACTAATAAAAAAAATTAATTGAGAGAATAAATTCTCCCTCTAAACCAAATTCTTTGAAAGACTACATTGTGACTATTATTGTTATTCTTGTTGTGAGAAGAAAATGTCAATTTATAGAAGTATAAAACTTCTCTTCCAAGAAAGAGAGTCCTAATCGAGTAAAAGTTCGGATCAAAACCCTAGCAATATGAATCTTTCGAATCCGAGGCGGACGTAGAAGGTAACTTATAGGTTCTTTAAACTTAATATCTTTGACTCGAATTCTGTATATGTATTAAAAACTTCACTAAGTACAAATGATAGATTTCAAACCTAATCTAGTAAATCAAATCGACTATGATAGTATTCCGAACTAGAACTTGTTCAAACCCTGGATCAATCTTTTCCATGTCCCCTCCGCTCCAGCATTATTCTTAATTACTTATTATTTATCAGACTTATCATGTTATGACTTTTATGTTGGCTATCAACCTACTGTATGTTTAACAACTCTTCACCTTAGTGGTTATGTTTTGCAAGGCTCACATAGCTAGCAGACAAATAAGAAAATAATTTTAATTGAAAAGATGATTATACTATAATATGTAGTTAAGTTCTTTTTTAAGCAAGATTGAAGTCAACAACGAAGTTGATACGCAAGTATAATAATAATTACTAATAATACTAAATGAACACCGACAACCTATTCACTGCAGACAATAAATGGAAGAAAGAAACCTTATTAGAAAGGCTAAAAACATGCAAGTAACCACGGCTAAGGCAGTTTTCACGTGGAAAATGAGTCTTGGACCATGAAAAACACTCTCACTCTATTGTACATCGGATCCATCTTTATCAGTCCATACTAAATTCAGATACTAGCTACTAGAAGAGGAATAAGAGCATATACATGTTTAATCAAAAAATGTAATTTTGGTAAAAGCTTGAATTTTACAAAAGAAATCGGGTTACTGATAATTAAAGAGATCGAAATATAGTTGACTTTAAATTTGGCCAACACATTGATTCGCTCTGCGGTAGAAATACGGTCTGCATATTTGATATGTGTTCGCATTCTCGATTGCAGAATTGCACTTTTTCTGGAAAACATGTTTTCTCGACTTTTTAATGCATTGCATAGCCCAAAAGGGTCCGAACCGCGGAATTTTTACACATTTCTAATACATATTCCTAATCGGGCACTACAAGCTTTCTGATTTATGGAAAAAGACTTTCACATGCCTCACAGTTGACTTTTGTTGACTTTTCCAATAATGACATAAATTGAGTCCTTTGTTATCGGAGGTGATTCCTAAGGCTTATTTTGAAACTTTGGGTTGGTAATTTGCTAGATATTGTTGGTTCGGAGGCGTGTTTGAAAGGAAAAGATGTGATTGAGCTTTGAGTGTCCTTGAGTTGAGGTAAATGTCATACCTAACCTTGGATGGGGGAACTCCTCTAAGGATTTGGTACTGTTTTGACTTGTGAGCACCGTGTACGCGAGGTGACCAGTGCGTACATAGGCTTTTGTTGAAAAACCCTGTTTTCATTAAGAAATATATATTTTTCCTCTAATGGAGAAACGCTAGTATATGTAACTATCTTATTTAGTTTAGCAAAGCATGCCTACATGTTTTAACTGCCTATATGAAATCTGTGTAGCATGTCTTAGTGAAATTCATGTTCTATCTTGATTCGGACTTAGTCTAAATTGTGATTTTCTTGTTGTAATTGTTATCGCTGTTTGGTTGTGGTGCATATTAATTTTGAGACTACTGAATGGTATTTCAGGAGATCCCCATGTACTGCATATTTACTTTGGGACTACGAAATGGTATTTCAGGAGATCCCCAGCATGGCATATTTACTTTGGGTCTACGGAACGTTATTCCGAGAGATCCCCCTTATAAATTTACGTTAGGGACTACAGTACGGTATCCCGGGAGATCCGCTGTAGCTATTGCTATGTTTTGAGCTATTATTTTTCTATGCTTATTTTTTGGTTAAAATTTCAATATTTTTTTCTTTACCGCGATATTTCTTTCTGTTAAATTTTTATTATATTCAAACTAGTAGCGCCCTGACCTGATCTCGTCACTACTCGATCGATGTTAGACTTGAAACTTACTGGGTATTGTTGTGGTGTACTCATGCCCTTTTCTACACATATTTTGGTGTACTGATCCAGGTACCTCTTACCAGCCATATCAATAGTGAGTCAAGCCAGCTGTAGAGACTTCAAGGTATATCTGCCGCGTCCGCAAACCTCGAAGTCCCTATCTATTCCACCCCACTCCACCTTTCTTGTATGTTTTTCTTGTATTAGACTTTGGAGTATGGTAGTACTGTGTCTTTCTTTAGCTTGTGACTTATGACATTTCGGATTTTGGGAGAGTTTATGTACTATTCGGAAGTGATTATTGTATATGTCAAGAAACATTGCATTTCCTTATTTAAAGTTACATATTGATTGATAGATTTATTGTTTTTGTTCCTTCATCTGCAAATATTAGGCTTACCTAGTCATAGAGACTAGGTGCTGTCACGATGATTCACGGAGGGAGGTTTAGCTACTCATAACTATACTAACAATCATGATAATAATTAAAAGCATTAAAATACAGATTAAGGAAGAATGGAAGAGAAAACTCTTATCATTCGTTGCTTCAAAGTGTTCTCATAGCCTTTTTCCTCTTCAATAATGTCTCACACCTAAGAAATAGGTTTATAACCCCTTTTATATATATTGGGGCGTGTAGAGTTGAAATTACCAAGTCCTTGACAAATTAGTATGAAATCTATCCTTGGGTGTCTTGCTTGGAGCTTGACGCCAACCTCGACATCAAACTTTTTTCACTTGTTGCTCTACTGCCATTAGTGTTTTGGTTGGTGCATGGTGCGAACCTGGGAAATTCTTCATTTTTTACTTCAATTACATTCGAGTTTGCCAAATTACTTTCATTTGACTCCTACACATATAAATACTATTATTAAGCTTGAGTCACAAATACTTACACTAAAGTTAACAAGCTCGAGGCACAATGCAAGGCAAATTATATGCAAAACCATGAATTTTTAGTCCAACATCTCCCACTCACACTTAAGCTCTTGCTTGTCCTCGAGCAACCTAAAACCTTTCTAACCAAATAATGCAAGTAAAACATGATACAACAAAGGATCATTTGACAATTCCACACACTACACGTATGACCATGGTTAATACCATCAATTAAGTCTTTGCATATACATTCATACCTTTCCAAACTTTCACATGACTAAATATTAATGACCAAATTAAAACACCCAAACAACCTACCGATAACTACCCAACCTCAAAGATTGACTCATCGCTAATAAGCACTCTCAAGTCGTGCACTCGTCCGACAGAGATGTTTAATAATGTCACATATCCGTCATAGAATCAGGTGTCTCACTAAAGAGTAAGCAGGTATTTCTTCCACACATTCAATATGCATTCGAATATAATTTGAGGACATCACATATATGAACAAAGAACAACTCACTCTCACAAAGAAATTCATGTGCAATCCTTGATTGTACCATAGGCTTGCACGTAGTGTATATCTCCACTAATCTATGATCGCATAATCTAAGATCAATTAGGTATTTACTTGTTGTAATATAGGCTAAAGGACATGTAGGATATATTTTGAACATATTGACTAACCCTCCTAAGTACTTTAATACACTACACTTAACTTTCAAATACACACTCTTTATGACCAATTCAAGCAATTCATAAATTTATATACAACTTGACACTTCTTCTTTAAGCACATCTATACACTCAGTGGTCCGATGAATAGGAGAAATTTTCTACATACTTATTATTATCCTTTTTGTATTTTTTTTAATCTTTTTTTCCTTCAACACTTGTCATTGTGTTACATGTCCGTTTGAGTTTACGATTTGAATTCGTGTCGAGGTTGTTTGTATAATTCCCATCCGGTCAGTTGTTCCAGCTTCGTTTTATATCCTTGATTCAACTTGTGCGAATTTTTGATTTGAAAACAATGCATATGTTTGATTTGTTCACTTGGTTTTCTCCTATTTTACTGTTTATGAATATATAGAATTGTGTTATTGTTATGATGATCCAAAAATCAGTAGGATCGAGTTAGCTAGCTGATTTTGATTTAGGTAACATGGAAATCTACTTGTGCTTTCATTTGGTGTTCTTATTATTCTCGCAATATGATCGTTCGGAATCAAGTGGCTCTTATTATGAATATGAGTGAATCAGTGGGGCAGAGACTTGGAATTGGTATAGAAATACATTGCTTGTTGCTTTCAAGAGTTGGATTCTATGGGTTGCTAAACAAATTTGTGAATAATCATGACCAACGATTTATGTTTGCTTGTTAATGATTGAGATCATAGTGTTGGCATTATTGTTTCCTCACTTAGTCATAAGAATTAATAGGTTTTAAAAGGCTAAGTGTTTATGTCTTTGAAACGCAACAGGGGCTACATTTACAATGGGATAAAATGGCTAAAATTATTTTTCTGTGCTAACATGTCGTTTTTCCATCTGATTGTCCATTTGATTGTTGGAAGTGAGAGTTGTAGGAGTTAAGCTTATGTATATCAACCTAATTTCAGTTGTTGTAGTATCTTAATGACCTTCTCTGCATATTAGTTCAAATCGCTAGTTTTATAGAAAATTTAAGGCGCGCCGCGCCAAATGAAAATGACAAATGCATGGCCCACGTGTTATTAGATATAAAATTAGTTAATATCCGTAACAAGCATTTAGGGCCATTTAAAATACAATTGTGGTTGTGTATACGTTCGCATAACACAACCATGATTCTAAATTAATTTGGAGTATGCTCTCGCGCAACTTCGATCAAATCTTTTTTTTAATAATAAAGTAGGTTACAAGTTTTATTTATTTTTTTAATTTGAATAAGTTCATAAAAATCACATATGGCCTTTTAGCAATTTTCTAGACATTAAAAATGAACATTCGTAGAAAAACCTATAGGGCCATTTAAAATACAATTTTGGTTACGTATACATTCACGTAACACGACTATGATTGTAAATTATTTTGGAGTATGCGTTCGCGAAACTTCGACTATTCTTTTCTTAATAATAAAATAGGCTACATATTTTAATTATTTTTAGTTTATGCAAGTTCATTGAATCACATATGGTCTTTCAGTCATTTCGTAGGTTAGGTAAAAATATAATATTTCGTAGAATATCCTTTAGGACCGTTTAAATTACTATTGTGATTATGTATACGTCTGAATAACACAATTACACTTATAAAAACAAAACTGGGTTATGCGTTCGCGCAACTTTGACCCAAACTTTTCTTAAAAATAATTAAACATTATGAGTTGTGGATACGTTCGCGTGACATGATTTTTGACATGCCAAACAAACGGGTATACGTAGGCGTAACTCGTTTCAAGATAATTTTCTTAACTAAAAGCGGTAAGAGAGGTAAAAGCACATAGGTTTAAAAATCAGTAATTAAACAATTTAACAAGCCAAGTAGGATCAAAGCGACAGTGCTAGAACCACGGGAGTGCCTAACACCTTCTCCCGGGTTAACAGAACTCCTTATCCGGATTTCTGATTCGCAGACTATAATAACAGAGTCATTCTTTCCTCGGCTCGAGATTTTAAACCTGTGACTTGAGACACCATAAATTATCCCAAGTGGCGACTCTGATTTTTTAATAATTAATCCCGTTTCGATTGTCACTTAAATTGGAAAAAATTCTCTTTATTATACCCTTTCCGGGTATAGTAATTAAAAAGGAGGTGTGGCAACTCCTATAGCGAGAGGTGAAACTTTGAGCCTTGAAATGTGCTCCAAGACTGAAAATGAAAAGGAAGTTATGTCTCAAGTTCCATATTCAAGTGCTGTCAGGAGCTTGATGTATGTTATGACGGGTACTCGCCCGGACATAGGTATGCCATAGGTATGGTTAGCAAGTATCAATCAAATCCTGGAAGAGATCATTGGAAAGCTGTGAAGAAACTTTTCAGGTACTTGAAGGGAACTTCAGATTATTCAGTATGTTATAGTGGAAATGATTTTTAATTAAGAGGATATATACATTCAACATTCGATTATGCCTTCTTACTTAGTGAAGGTGCTATATCATGGAAAAGTAAGAAACAAACTTGTACAACCCTTTCAACATTGGAAGCTGAGTTCGTGGCATGTGCGTCTGCAGTGCAAAAAGTTATTTGGTTGAAGAGATTCTTTGAGCATTTGGATATTACAAAGAACTCTCAGGATCCACTAACTCTATATTGTGATAGTAAAACGGCTATTCCATATACAAAATATCCTAAGTATCATAACAAGACCAAACACATTGACATCAAGTATAACTTTGTGAGAGAGACATGGTATCAAGCAAAAAAATTAAATTTATAGTTCATTCCTATGTGAAGCATGATAGATGATCCTTTTACGAAGGTGATATCTAGAGACCTATTTGAGATACATATTATGACTCTAGGTTTGTAAAGTATATGAACATTTTCTATATTGTATAATGACTAGTATTATAATATGCTCATCAATATTTGACTCTTGAATTTATGCTTATATCTCGTATGCATATGATGAATGTTTTGTTAATAAAGTATGTCAAACAAGTCGTAAATTGGCTCTCTCACACGAGTAATTGCCTGTTACGTTAAAAGTAGTGAAGAGATAAGATCTTATAGAACCTTGGATAATGCGAGGTTATTTTTACTTATAGAGGTCGTTCTTGACAACTTATTAGACTTACCAATTTTTTTGTAACAATGTGATCCATTAACATCAACAACAATTACACTTATAGAGAACCTGATTTCCTGAATTTAGAAATTAGGCCTCCAACAAACAGAAAAATCTAATTACAAGTAATTCGTCTAACAAAATTCATACATTTTTGTGCTTTCTTTGACTGTTGAAGTAAATTTATCCTTTCTATCACTTCTCTCTTGATTATTAAACTACATCTTCAGTTTTTACATTCCTACCTTGAAACCTTTGTGTTTCTTGCTCTCAAGGTAAAGTATACCATCGCTAAGTACACTGCAGCTATGACTTCTTTTTTGAATTGCTTCCAGTATTTCCTTTTGATCTGCTCCAACAGTTTCTTCACTCATATATGTTGTACATCATGCCTTGTCACACTGTATAATTCTTTCCTTACTGCTGCTATCCATCCACATTGTGCAAACAGAAGATATTGAGATTACAATGCATCCTCATTACACAAAATGCAGTGAACATTTTCAACTTGTATCTGCATCCCAATCATCCTATCCTTTGTCAACAGTTTCCCTAGCGATGCTAGCCAACCTATGAATCCGTGCTTAGGTTGAGCTACTGCTCTCCATACTAAGTTTTCGACTTCCGTCTTTTGTTGTCTCCCAACTAGTGTAAGATAGCTGTGATTAATAGAGTATACCCCTACAGGATTTAGAATGTATTTGCCCTGTGAGTGTCGCTCCCTCATCCCTTCTTTTACTGAGTTTAGCTTTCTCTAGTACCAGCTGCTATCTGAAGGTGGAAAATGTGTCCATATTCTGGATTTGACTTCATATATACCCCCATGAACCCACCTTACCCAAAGAGACTCCTTATTCAATGCTAACTGTCATACCAGTTTTCCAACTGAAGCTATATTCAATTCATTACACCCCTTTATATTTAGACCTCCTATGTTTTTAGTGCAATAGACTTTTTCCCATGCAACCAAGGCAACCTTCCTCATCTCCTCCTTCTTTCCCCACAGATAATCTCTACATAACCTATATACTCCTTTCACCACACTTTCAGGTAGGATAAAGACATTTCCCCAGAAGCTACGGATAGAGAATAGGATAGAATTGACTATTTGAAGACTTCTTGCATATGACAATTGTTTAGAATATGTGACAGTAATTCTTTGTGTGATATTTCCAATCAGCATCTAGAAATACATCTTGTTTCATCTCCTAGGTGATAGAGGTAGTCCCGGATATTTGATAGGAAACTCTCTTTCAGTAAATTTAGTTCTACTCAGCAATTGTGCCTTAAGTTCATCTTCAACCTCAGCTACAAAGATATTTGACTTCTCCATGTTGGCAATCAAGCCTGAAACTTTACTGAAGTGATCTAGGGGTTCCATCACTATATTCACAGAATTAGTATTCCCTTTGCAACATATCATCAGATCATTATCAAATATAAGGTGAGTCTGCTTGATCTGCTTGCACATAGGATGAAATCTAAAATCTAATATCCTGCTGATTATGCTCAATGTTCTGGAAAAATACTCCATGACCAAGACAAATAGTAATGGTGACATAGGGTCACCTTGTCTCAGTCCTCTCTTGCCATCAAAATATCCATGCCCTTCTCCATTAATTTTGATTGCGAACTTAGCAGTAGAAACACATATTATAACCCATTATATAAATTTGTCAGGAAAGCCATATCCTCTCAATGTTTCCTCTAGAAACTCCCAGCTCACCATATCATAAGCCTTTATTAGATCAATCTTCATTCGACATCTAGGAGTAGTCCTCCTATTACAATGTCGAACATTATGCATCATAGATCTTCCTTGTACAAATGTTGATTAGTTTTCTGCTACTATATAGCTAATTGCATGCTTCAATCTAGTGCATATCATCTTTGATATACATTTATATAACACATTACAATATGCAATAGGTCTAAGTTGGCTTGCATTCTCAGGAACCTCCACTTTGGGTATCAAAGAAATGTTGGTAGTGTTTATCTGTCTAAGCAACCTTGCATTCTGAAAGAACTCCAATACTATTTCAATGATATCAATTACCACAATTGGCCATGCGGCTTTATAAAAACCACTCCCAAATCCATCTGGACTAGGAGTCTTATTACTGTCTATCTGGAACATAGCTTGCTTCACTTCCCTTCTCAAGAGAGGTTGTATTAGTTCATCTTGCTGAGTTTCTGATAACATGCTTCCATTTCTGACTATACTCCTGAAAGTCACCATTCTATCACTTTCCATCCTCCCTAGCAAGTCTTCCTAATACTCAACAAATATATCTGTAATTCTATCTGGGTTTGTTAGCCAATTGCCAGAGATGTCTTTTATCTGTGTGACTGCATGCTTCAATTTCCTATGTTTGATTACTAAGTGAAAATACTTGGTATTATAATCTCCCAATCTTATCAATGTAGCTTTGCTCCTTTGTTGTAGGTATTCTTTAGCTAAGTAGGAGGAATTCCTGAACTTCAGATATGTTGCAGCTTCAGTTTGTTGATACTCCACATTTAATGGATTTCTCTGCAACTGCTATTGAGCATTCTTTAGATTGGCCCTGTTTTCATTTGTTTCTATCGATATGTTATTAAAAGCCTGAGCATTTAATTCTCTTAGTCCCTTCTTTAGCAACTTCAACCTTTTGATAACCTTAAAAAATTTTGCACCCTTCCAGATTGATTTCCCAACCTTCTTTGACTATCCTCATGAATTGTGGATGTTTTTTCCAACTATTACAATATTGAAAAGCCCTTCTGATTCTTTGACTCTCTTCTAAAAAGGTCACCTTAGCTGGACAGTGATCATTAATTCCTTCATTCAGAAACCTGGAAGCACACTCTGGCAAGTAGTAATCCATTGATTATTGATAAAAATCTAATAAGTTTTTGAAAATATCCTATGCTCCTCATGTTTATCACTCCAAGTATACATATTCCCTTGTGCTAGCAATTCCATCATTCCACACTCTATTACACAGTTGTGAAAATCCACCACTTCAGCCCATGATATTTCCTTTCCACCTGTTCTGTGCTCCACAGTTAACAGTACATTAAAGTCACATATTACCATCCATGGCTTACCACACCCTCTACTGTGATTGATTAACCCTTTCCATAATCCTTTTCTCTCTTCCTTTGTATTAAAAGCATAGACATATGTTATCTTAAATAATAGCTTTAGTGGTATATACAAGGACTTCACATGTTATTAATTGAGCATTTTTTTCCTTAGGCTTAACCTGATAGTAATTTGGCCTCCAGGTGATCCAGATTCTACCATTATAGTGACATTCCGGGTTTGTCACATATTGCCATCCTGCAAACATCATTTCTTCTATCTTCTCCATCCTTTCTTTTTTTATTTTTGTTTCTAATAAGCCTATCAACCCTACCTTTTCCTCATTGCAAAGGAGTTTAGTCTCCTTTTTCTTATTAGGAGCATTAAGCCCCCTTGCATTCCAGTTAGTAAACTAACCATCCCCATTGTGAGGGATGCTTATACCACCCACATTACTTTGCTTAGTCTCCTTTTGCTTATTAGGAGCATTAAGCCCCCTTGTATTCAAGCTTAGTAAACTAACCATTCCCATTCAGCTCCTCTTGCTTATTGAGTATCTGAAATGAGTTGGATTCCTCCACTTATTCCATCGGCCTGACCACAGTTTTACCAAACTTATTAGGTATTTTTCAGTCCTGATCTCCTTTCCTTTCCTTTTGTGCCCCATGGTTCTTAATTACATATTGCTAGGTTTTCCCTATTTCTCTTTTCCCTGCATTATTTCTCTACTCTGGTCAATTTTCTTAACTTCCTTGTTTGCTTTGTTTACATTTTGTCTTTCACCTTGCTTCTCCTCCTGCGTTTCTGCCACCTGTGAGCACGTAATATTTGCCCTATATGAATTACTCCCATAAATTCAAAATAAAATAATTTTTCCATTATTTGCAATTTTGTGGCATTTTATGTCAAGTGTTTGCATTTGTATGTGCATGTTAATTTTATTTAATTAATGAAAAATACAAAATATATGTTGCATGTGCATTATTTTTAGGAATTAATTAGTAATTAAAAAGGAAAACCACAAAATAGTTTATTTTACATTTTTACTTTAATTTTGAATTTTGGGTAGTTTGTCCATTTTTGTTGGCAATCCACTAGGCGAATGCCTAGGGTTAGTTTTCATTAATAAAAAAGAAAATGGAAATTGCAACAAATAGGAAAATAAGATAAGGGGGAAACACCAATATTTTTACCCATATAACAATAACCGGCGGAAACCTTACCTTATTAATCCTTCGAGGCCCGAAAAAGCCTCAAGTTCAAAAAAGCAAGGAAAACGCAAAATAAAGAAAATCAAATACAAACATGATCATCACAATGTTTATAATGAACTATGTGATGATAATACCCTGAGAACTACTAATATGATGGTAAAGAAAGAGGATAGGTTACTTTCTTTTCTCCATATCTGTGAACAATTTTCTCAATATGGCTTTAAAATTCACGCTTGTTCCTCGAGCGATTAGGCTTTGTAACAGATGGTTGCATGACTTGTTTTTGCTTTGCGATTCTCATCGGGGGTCTCCGAATGTTAGCCTCTTCACACATCCTTCCATCACCACTTCTATCTCTTTCACGAGATTTCTTACTTGTTTTACTATGCATTGGTGATAAATCTCCATTTCTTGACGCTTCTGCTCGACAATGCAATAAGATATATTCTTCCTCCCCTTATTCATATATATGTCTTCCTATCTGCTCTTTCAAAAAATTTCTATTCTGTAGATTGACTTCTGAAGCAGTTAAAACAATCTGTTGTTGTGCCTTCCCCAAAGATGTGATTGACTTAATTGGTACAATCTGATTCTGGGCAGCTATAGGCAGTGATGTTGCGATTCGATTAGCAGGTGAAGTTTCACCAGATTTTGTAGTATTTCTTGGAAAAAATACTGGAGCATTATGGTTCAAATTGGTGCTTTTGTTTTCTTTTGTTTGCAAATTAGCAGTATACTTAGCTGTCGCTAACTTCCTTTGAGTTATGAACTGATCCTCACTGTCCCTCCAGCAGTGTCGTCCTCAAAATCTTGGTCATCGTCTGAAGACGAAAAAGCAGCAAATCCTTCTCCCCATCCCTCTTCGTCGTCATAATCTCGTTGGTTTTTCCACAATTTTGATTTAATGACCAAGTCCCTCATGTTAACAACTAGTTTTTTTGTTAATTCCAATGGAAGTTGATGGTTTTCCATAATCATTGAAAGATGTCTCGACATGTGTAGTGGAAGAAGGTATGTTTGGCGAAAACTGAACATTGGCCTTCTGCCTATTCTGTCCAGTAAAGATAGCTTCCTTATTGTCAACTTTTGAAAGTACAGTAACTGTGTTTGAAGATGTATGTAAAGCTGGACCGTTATCAACACAGTGTGTTAAGATTTTGGAATCTGAAACCTCCCCCTCAGTATCATTGCTTGACTAACCTTCATTGTGTTCTTGTCACTTGTATTCTGGAAAGTATGCTGCTGCTCAGTTAGCATATCTTCTTGAATTTTTGTGTTGCCAGGTTCTGTTGCCTCAGTTGGATCAGTAGGATATAAATTGGATATCTTTTTTTCAAACACAACAGCAGCAGATAAAATCATTGGAACTGAACATGCCGTTATACACTGTTGAGCAGAAGCATCCTTTGGCCTTTGGAGAGCTTCTGCATAAGTACCATTTGAAGCAGATACATCAATGCGTAATTCCCTGGCCTCTCCTCCTAGTTGTTGTACATTGCAGCCTTGATTTTGATCTTTGGATTCAACTGTTTTGGTTTGCACAGAAGTAACCAGAACTGTTTTTGGATTCAACTGTAATGTCTCACCCTCCAGACCATTCAACTGCCCAGTCTGAATACTAGAAGAAAAATTATCTGCAGTAGATTGCGTTGCCCCAGCCTTAGAAACAGGTACATTTGTGGAAGGCTTAGAAGGCCCTTTTTCCACCTTCAGTATCTCCTCCATCGACTCAACTGAAATTGCTGCCTGAGTTGCATCCTCTCTCTCAGTTGTAGTTCGATCAGCAATACTATGTATTGGAAGTGTAGAATCCAACTTTGGCACTAAAGAAACTGCTGTGACTGCTTCATTAAGCGATGAACTGTTGGGAGCATTGTGATCCTTGGCCTGTGTTAACTTCTCCTGTGGTTCAACAGATTCAACAATTGGTTTATTCTGCATCAAGTGCTGCTGCTTAATGGCTTTACTCTGCACTGAGGAGTTTATCCAGAATTGGTCTGTCCTTTTTGCATTTTCATGTGCTGGTATACTTGATGCAGCAGAAGGTTTCAGGTTTGATGCAACCATAGCTGATTGTTTTCCAGACAAAACATTTTTAGGAGATTGCAGTGGAAAATTATATGAAACTTTGCGAAGTGGTGCCCCATGATAATTTTGCATTGAAAGTTCTATAGCATTATTCTGCACATGGGAGTCTGTCAACACTTGGACTGGCCTTTTTGCATTTTCACCTGTTGATATACCTGATGCATCAATAGGAGACTGCACTGAAGCATTGGACCATATCCTAGACTCTGTAGTAACTGCCTCAGTATTAGACATATTGTGTTCTGTTTGGACCATATCATGATTTGGAATTCTTTGAAGCCATTCAGTCGCAGTATCCTGGTGATCACATCCATCTCGATCTTCAGGACAACTTGGAACTGCAGAAACTATCTGAGTTGGCTTTTCCTGTGGTTCAACTGATGCTGCAATTGGATTGTTCTGGATCAAGTGCTGTTGATGTATGGCCTTATCCAGTACAGAAGAATCTGTCAAGACAGATATGCCCATTTAGCATTTTCATCTTCTAGAATATGTGATGCAGCAATTTGTGCCAAATTAGACAGAAACTTTTCTGAATGTGTTTTATCTAAACCATTCACAGGAGACTTCTCTGGATCAGAAATAGAAGTGTTACAAACCAGTGCAACATTAGGATTTGGCATTGACTCAGAAACTGGCAGAAATGAACCAGAAGTTTGTCCATCAATCGCATTAGGTAGAACCCCTTCAATTCGACGACCTGCAATATTAGCATTCAAGTACTCCCTAGCATCACCTCTTAATTTATCCAAACGGTCATGTCCTTTAGGTTTTCCAAAGTGACCTACTTGTTCATTCAAGTCATCTGAATTCCAACGACAAGATTTAACATCATGTCCTTGGTGATTGCAACACGTGCAGAATTTTGGTAAATTATCGAATACAATATGCTGGTCGTATTCAACAATTTTTCCAGATTTTTTATCTACTATCTTGATCCTAGTTTTCATTGGATGCTTGTCGAGTAAATTAATCAAGACTTTAACTCGAGCCGTACTAGGTCGAGTTCGATCTTGAGTAGCCTTATCTACTGCAATAGGTTTTCCCACAACAGATGCGATGGACGGTAATGACGTTTTTGCGAAGAAATTTGCTGGCAGTTCTGGAAATGAAATCCAAGTAACGGCTTTTGAAGTTTCTTCACGGGGGTTAAATCCCATTGTCCATGGGAATGTCCGGAAGAAGAACTCATCGCCTTTTGACTTAACATAACAAGATGTTTTTGACAACGCATTTGCAAAATCTTCAAATATATTGAATCTTACCAAAATATGCCGATATTCTAGCTGTCCAATGTTGCAATTGCCTTTGACGTCAAAATGTTTTGGTAAAATCTGACGCAACTCCTGAAGTTCTGGATTTCCATATGAAAATTTAACAATAACTGCTTGATGAAGACCTTCCTCCCTGGTGAATGAATTCACTTCATCTACTGTGAATTCAACAGTAGGAATTCCTTGCTCAATCGTAACAGGACAAAGTTCCAGATTTGGAATTTTTGCGACAGATTTTTGTCCAGCGAGCAGCGATGCATATGACTGTTTTTGTCCGTGAATAGATTGATTTTCTGAATTGATATGACCAACCTCTCCCACAGCCGTATGCTGGGGAGAGTTCGTAGCATCCATAGTTACGATTTACTTCAGAATAGTTCCACCATTTTCACTCGACGATACTGCTACAAGAAGTTGCAGTAGCATTAGCAATTCTTACGATCTGGTGGATTCGAATAAATGCTGCTTGAATATAGTAGGAAACTCCATCCAAACAAATAAAATCAGCAATCTGTAAGCTTCACATCACAGGGAAATTTTTCAAATTGTGAATACGAATGAACAGTATGAAGAATCACTAAATTCAAGATCTATTGCGTTTGGATTAAGATTTTGGAATAAAATCAAAGGAAGGTGTTCGCCACATCAATGGGTTTGTCGTTACACCAAAATTGTGACAATCCACCACCAGATTCCAGCGATATGCCCGATGAATAGTGACGGAAATACTATTCACAGACTATTCACAGTTGGTTCTTTTGGATATACTCAGGGCCTTTAGTTTGTCCATTTTTTTAGCTAATAATGATAATTTAGAATTAACTAGTTTTGTTAGGTTAATTTGACTTTGTTATTTAACTTAGGATTTTATTTTAAATTTGAAAAAAAGGAATTAAAAAAAAAGAGCTTGAAATAAAAGAAAAGAAAAGAATAAAAAGGATCAGGATGTTGGGCCAAACCCCATCAATTTTCCCAAGCCCAAACAAAAATTACCCCTGAAACCCGTCCAAACCTCCCAAACATTATGCCCAAACCCACCCCTGAACCGGTCTTGCTCCTCCTCTCATAAGAACGACCCCGTTTAACTTGGGTTTAATCTAAGCCATCGAGGTTGCCTAATCTAATAGATCTGAACAAGGGATCACTTAACATATACGTGTGTAGAAACCCCTACCCCTCTAAGAACCCTACCGTCTCTCGTCACCTCAGAGAACCCCGACATAACACCTCCCTAAACCACCACCTGCCACCCGCTTAAAATAGCCTACGGCGGCGGCCGGAGTCCGATCACCATGAAATTTACACCATCGCTCCTATTCCACCTCCCCATCCCAGATCCTCACTCTATTTCTCCTAAATTCCACCGGAACGCCTCGAATTTTTGAAACCCTAGCACCGTCCTAACTTCCTCTGGTGGTGGCGCCAACCCCAAACCCCACAAAAATAACACCTCATAGTCACCTCAACCCCCCCTCCTCAATCCCTGATTAATTTTCCTCAAATCTTCCAAGAATCCTAAATCTAAAAGCGAAACCTTAAAATCCCCAAAGTACAAATCAGACAGTGGATGATTTGAGTTTGAATTGGACTTTAGTTGTTTGTTTTCATCAAGAACACACGATTAAAATTTATTTCAATCAAAAATCGGATTCAAAAAGTTGTTCAAGGATTTCTTGTTCGATTGTTTCAAACAGATATGGTCTGTATTTCCTTCTCTTCATTGTTTTTTTATCCTCTTCTATTTATTGTTTTTTCTTCTTCTCCTTTGTTTCCTCAAAGTCGTTCCTATATCCACGTTCATCTTTAATTGTTTTCTCTTCTAGTTTGTTTGAGTTCGCTAGTTTAGTTACTTAATATGATTTTAGTCTTGGGCTACAGATGGCAATTGATTCGTAAATTTGTTTGAGCCCAAATGGTTGGCCTGTTTTGTTACTGTTTTTGCTTTCTGAAATGAAATTAAATCTGGAAAAGGGAATTAGTCCATATAAGGGATTTAATTTGGGTTTATAGACCTATTAGCCTGGTCAATTTGATCCAATATGGTTTTAAGGTAATATTTGGGTAGTTCAAATTAGGAAATCTGTGAATAACCACCTTAAGAAGCTTCCTAGAAGCTACAAAGTAGGTTAGCTTGACCAACAAGTCAGTAATTGAAGGACTTTTAAGCTAAAAATAAGAATTAGAAAGGGACTAGAGGTGCAAAACTGAACTTTTAGGTCTACCCTATTTCTTGCCTATTAAGGTATCTCTATCTTGCCTTTCAAGGCAGAGAATTAAAGATAGAATTCCAGAAAAATATATTGCTAAACTGAATTTCACCGATTTATTTTGCTTCTGAAAAACAAAATTCCTATTTTGATATTCAAAATGGATTGATTGTTGAAAGTTTTGATTCAAGCTGGTTGAGGGTTAATCTTTCACTGGGTTTTGAGTTGATTTCCTGGGTGTTAATTTCTGGAATTGTTGTTGTTGGGTTACTGTTGTTTCATCCTTCTTAACCTCAGATTTTCCTTGTTTGTTTGTTATACCAGGTATTCTCCAAAATTCCATGGACATCACATGTGGCTTTGAAATTTGAATAAGAATGATGAAATCCATGTTGAATCTCATTCCTTTTGTTCCAACTCATTTATCCTTGTAGTATTCAGCCTTAAAATGTTTCCATCAGTATAATGACATTAATTAACTATTATGGTATGCATAAGTGGACTGTGTTGTGAATTGTGAAGTTCTAGGACAATTGTAATTGGATTTTTCTTGGTATTTGTTGATTCAACTTGTTTTAGGTGCATCTCTTTATGTGTTATATTAGTAATGTTGTGGCAGGATCATTCATGTTCTAACTTTGATTTTTATTTGAATTCATCAAAAGATTAAGTGTTGGTTGTTGATTCCTCGTCTACTTTTTGGAGTTTGTAAATATACATATGAGCGCTCATTTGCCTCCAAAATTTTCTCAAATTTTTGTTTAGTTCTGAAGGAGGTAGAAGTTATGTTTCCCTTGGATTCTTCTGGTTTTTTAATAAAAAAAAGGAATTGGAATGGTGATAGAGCTCAACAACAAGGTGTGGTTAATTTATAACGTGCTGGGTAGGAAGATTTCAATTGGTAAATTGAAAGGTGGAAGCAAGACCTTGGAGTAGATTTCGAGTACTCTTCATGTATGAACTGTCATATAATTCATCGCTTCATCAACATGTTTTCTTAGCTCATAACTCGAAATTTGACTGGGAGTTTGTTCATCATTTCATCATAACTTGCCTTCAGAAATCAACACTTGGAAAGTAGTGTCATAGGCAGTAACCATTCATTCAGGGTTTATTCTTTGGCTTTCTATGTTTCATCGAGACTTGGGCTCATTCAGGCCCAAGCCTGAAGAATTGAAATTGATTTATCTTACTGGTAGTCAGTGGGACTTGATGTTGATCCCCTTTTAATCAATGTTCATCTTGAATGAAACAACAGGGACTCGATCCTGAGGCCCCACTTCCTCGGCTCTAATATTGTCAAATTGGGCATGCTATTGAGGTTGGCCCAAATCATTTAAGGTCGTTAGTTCTGCAACTATAACACATTATAGGGCTCAACCTTAAGGGGAAATGGACCTCTGTTACTTATTCTGTTTTGGGCTTAACTTTAACATAAAATATCTCTTGAGTTCTTATTCTCTTTTGGGCTTAACTTTAACATAAAATATCTATGAGTACTTATTATGTTTTGGGCTTAACTTTAACATAAAATATCTCTTGATTTCCCTTGTACTTTTTATTTAATTCAGCTAGAATATCCCAAAACTAGATCGGAGGTGAGACATATTAGGTAACACATAGATATGGCCCCTCCAAAATTTAGTTTGAATAACCTTTAAAATGGAATTGAAGTGCAACGCGTCAAACAAAAATCCTAAATGTGTGGCCCTCATTTGATTAATTTTAAAATCCTTCGAATTCGAGGCGTGCCATTTAGCAAATCTCCATGGCTCTCGCAAAGTTAAAATGCGTAGTTGCTTTACACGCGTTATATTAATAATATTACCTACCTAAACACGGGTGTGCATTTTATGTGACCCAAATCCAAATCTTAACAATGTTGAATAAAATGTGTTTAGGAATGCGGGTGCATTTCATGTGACAGGATCCAAAGACATGTTTTAGACGACGTTAAATCTTCTTTAGAATGAATAAAAGTTGTCAAAAGTAAAATACACATAGATCCAAATTGTTTTAAAATCAGATAATTAAGTCAATAATAATAGTTGAGCGACTATTCTAGAACCACGGAACTCGGGAATGCCTAACACCTTCTACGGATTTAGTAGAATTCCTTACCTGGATTTCTGGTTCACAGACTGTAATACAGAGTCAATCCTTTCCTCGATTCGGGATATGAAATAGTGACTTAGGACACCATAAATCTCACAAGTGGTGACTCTGAATTTTATAATAAATCTCGTTTCGATTGTCCGTTAAATGGAAAAACTTCCTTATCTACGCCCTCCTTAATGTGTAGTAAAAAAGCAGGTGTGACAGCTCTGGCGACTCTGTTGAGGAAAAGAACCCATAATCCCTCGTCCAAGGTTCAGAATTCAAGCTTAGAATAATTGCTATGGCTGGCTTTGTTTATTATCTGATTTTAATTATATGTTTGGGCCTAATGTGCTAAATGTTGCTTCTTACCACTTTGATATTGTTGAACTATTTATAAATTGTTGCAAAACCCTCCTCTCTATGAGTCTTTTAAATCATCTAGGAAGTGTGCACTTCGTTAGACTTCTCTTCTTTAGAGTCATATTCCAATTTTATAATGAGGTTCGGACAAGTTGCAAAGCCGGTGAAGCTTCTGTATTCTTGGTACGCTCCCCCCCCCCGGCTCGAGTTGTCTGCTCGGGTAAGCCAGGTTTAGAACAATAAACCCAGGTTTTAAGCCTAGAACAACTCAACCTCATGTCGGATCCCAAGTAGGAATGTTTGTTTGGATAATGTGCATTTGACTTAGTGGACTCAACACAAGGGTTGGGCCCATCTAGGATAGGTGTACCAAAAATCAAAGACCATACCGATGTATATTTTATGTGCTACTTGTGCATTTATTTGCTTCGGGTTTGCATTCTGACCGGTTTTTGAATGATGGAAAAGTTGGAGAAAGAAAATAGCAATGTAAGGGTTAAGTGAATTAATCACCTGTTCTGAAAGGGAAAAAAACAATGTCCAAATGGTACTGAAACTCAGCTGAATTTTTGAGAAAAATGAAAAAAATAAAGAAGGGAAAAATGTTTTGTTTTCAAAAATAGTTGGTTTTACTTTATTTGCTTGAACTACGCCAGTTTGATTATCACAAGGCGTGGGATGCGTAGGAAACCCTCATCGAGTCTAACTTGTTGGAAACACGTTCTCAATGCAATATACTAAAACGTGTGTTCTTTTGTATAGGTTTTGATGAATGACAAACGAAGCGAAAATTGATATATGACGAAGTTCAAGAAACAAGCGCACAATTGATATACAACGAGATTCAAGCTCAAGACAAAGTTTTATAGTTTAATTGAGTCATTCTTAATTGTGATCTTGATCCTACAACTTGACTCGTAACATGGCTTCTCTCATAAAACTATTTTCCAAAATCATGCATATTTAATTTAATGTCAAATGATTTTAAGTCATGCATATTTACAGTAGTCAAAATAATTTTTAGACATGCCTTAAAAATCTGGACTAAGATAATCGATTATGTACTTATGATAATCGATTGTTTTAAGCCAAGACTGCATGACGATCGATTGTGAACTAATGACAATCGATTGTGAGTAAGACAGTGAGCATCAGGTTTTTCAAACCTGCATGACAATCGATTGTGAACTAATGACAATCGATTGTGACTGAGGCAGTGTCCATCAAAGTTTTTCAAAACTCAGAATAATCGATTATGAACTAATGGTAATCGATTATGTTGAGACAGTGTCTTCCAGTGATTTTCAAATTTATTAAATAATCGATTGTTACATTGGACAATCGATTGTCAAAGAGACAGTGTCTGAAATGTTTTTCAAAAACTGATAAGTAATCGATTGTTGACTTTGTGCAATCGATTGTGAAGCTGACCGTTGTCGTAAAGTTTTCAAATACCGTCAGGTAATCGATTATTGATTCTGTATAATCGATTGGTTTGATTAAAATCCGGAAAATATTTTTTGAACGTTATTGGGTAATCGATTATTGATTTTGTATAATCGATTGTTTTGATTAAAATCCGGAAAAGATTTTTTTGAACGTTGCTGAGTAATCGATTGTTGATTCTGGACAATCGATTGTTTGTGGTAAAATCTAGAAAGGATTTTTTGAACATTGCCAGTAATCGATTATAGATTGTAAGTAATCGATTATCAAGCGTAAAATCTGGGATTGAATTTTGATCTGACTGGCAGACAATCGATTGTTGGGGTTTGACAATCGATTGTCAGTGAGTAAAATCAGCAACTCTTAATTGGCAATTAGGCAACGGTAATGCCAAGTTTTTCAACTATAAATACAGCTTCATTTCAGTGTTTTAAAAACAACAACATACTACAACTGATCATTACATTGCTATAAGCTTGCATACTTTTGTTTATCATTTTATATTCAATTTCATAAAGCTTTTGAGAGCCATATTCTTGTCCAAAGTTGTTGTGATCTAGAGCTTACTTCTTTTACTCATATCTACTCATCAAGGAGTATTTTGTTTGAGTGTTTAGTGTTTTATACACTTGTAAGAGAATTGTAATTCTCTTGTTGTAAGGAACTTGTGTTTCCTTGGTTGAAGTCTTGGAGTGTTGTATCTCCGAGCAAAGGTGTTAAGGCTTGTGTCCTTAAGTTGTAAAGGTTTGTTGAGCACCCGTAAGCTTGACAAGTTAGTGGAAAATCTCGAGAGAGTCTCTCGGGGACTGGACTAGCCACGTGTTGTGGTGAACCAGAATATATCAGTGCGTTCTTTCCTTTTTGTTCATTTAACGCACTTATTTATTTCCTGCAAATTTTAATTTCCGCAAGTTTACGCTAAATTTTATTATAACGCTATTCACCCCCCCTCTAGCGTTAAGCGTATTTTCTAACATAACTTCCCTTTTGCAAAACTAGCCAAAAAAGTATAAAATTTTATTTTTATGGTAAATAAGAAAGGTGATTCCATTCTTGCCAAAAATAGCCAAATACCCCCAAAAGGGCACCGGAAGGCTATTTTTGAAAGAACGGCCACCTTTGGTCATTTTTTTAATTTTTGGCCAATTAGCGGGCACAACCTTTAAAATCTTCTTCCACGAAGTGTTAAAAAGTTGTATTTGCAAAAACTGGGTTTTAGTTTGAAATAAACTTTTTGAAAAAATGGTGTTATTCTTCTTGAGTCAAAATAAGTCATAGTTTTATTTTAAGTAAAATCACCTTAATAAATGTGCAGGATGAGCCCAATTCAAAATGAACTTTTTTTCCGTCCGTGAAGAGATCCCTTTGGAGCTATATATGTGGTGGCATGATTGGGGGACGACGGCAGGACAGTTGTGACAAAAGCGTTGGTTAATCTTATCGGGCTCTTGAAGGTTAAGCTGAGAAAAGACGTAATTGAGGCCTTGATACCATTCTGGGACCCATCATATAATGTATTTCATTTTGCTGATTTCGAGTTAACTCCTACACTGGAATAGTTAGTATGCTATTCCGGTTTCAAGGGGAATCTTAGAAAGTAATACCCGATGGCTCCTAGAACAGTAACCCCTCACAAATTTTTGGACTTGTTAAGCATCAGTCGGGACATCCGAGATGGAAATTTGACCAAAGGATTCTATACCTTCTATTTTTTGTACCGACGTTACGGGAATCCCCATGGATTTTAGACACCAGATAGCGGTCTTACTCATGTAGGAAACCAAGTCAAGTGGGAGGCTTGGAGAGGATTAGGTTTTATAATGGCGTTCCTAGCTATTATGATTTGCCCCAGAAAAGACAGGAACATAGAGTCGGGACTCGTGGAGATCGCTGACTTTATGATAAAAAAGGCAAATGGGACTACAGTGCCGATATCTTGGATGAAATTTACCGAGATCTGACCCTTTCCAAGAAGGAGGAAAGTTCTTTAAAGGGTGTAACATGTTGTTACAACTATAGATGGAGTAACACATTTGCTATCTTCGAGGGTATCTGATTTGTGGTATGACTTGTCTCAAATGTATCGAAAAGCATGAAAAGCAGGTAGAGGGTTATGAGTTCCCTAACGGTACAAAAGCATGGCATGCCCACTTGAGATCCTTGACTACAAACAAAATTGAATGGACGTTCGGGTGGCTGTCGATCGGTGAATAATCTACATGTCGGCTGAAGAGTGTTTTATGTTGTTAATGGATCTTTAGAGTATCTATCCTTATGCTCCACACTGAGTCCAACTTCAGTTAGGCTAATACCAGACCATCCCACGCGATGAAGATTTAAGTCGGCAGGTCATTGAGTTAGAACCAGAAACTACTTTCGTAGAAGAAAAAGTACATCGTATTTGGCATCAGTGCAGATTCTTATAGCCTAAAACTAAAGTACGAGATCTATCAGGAGGAGAGTTGGAGCCTGGCTACCGTACTTAGTATGGGAAAAGATCCCGAGTTAATTAGGAGTCTGAAAGGCCCACAAAGAAACCCCATGTCCAACAGTTCACAGACGGAGTACATGTGCAGTAGGCTTGGTTGACCAAGGAAAACGAGGACAGTGCCACAATAGGAAAGTTGTAAAGGAAAATCATAGACCTTCAATTTAAGAATGGTCTGCAAGTTGCGGAAAATTAGGGTGAAAAGAGAAAATTAGCCAAAGAAAATGAGGCCCTTCGACCCTAGATTCAAAAAATGAAAATAGCGGCAGAAAATCCCACCAGAAGTGTAAAAGATGAGAAACTCATAGACAACCTTAGGCAAAAGGTAGGGGAATATTGTTTTGACTTGAAAACGTAGAGGGTGGAATAGCCACGGCTCGAAAGAAATTAGCTAAACATGCGGAGGAACAAGCACATATGGTTAAACAGTTAAAAGAAAAGTAGGCCAATGAGGTTGTGGGACTGAAGAAAAGGGTCATCACCATTGAGAACAAAATGATCGAGAAGGCACATGACTTTAAGGCTAAAACAGAACATTGTTATACATCAATAGCACAAATAGAAAGAGATTTGCATTGATTTCAAGAACTCAATCGGGTAGCCGAACAAACTTAGGAAGCCAGGGCACAGTCGATTGGGCGTTTGTTGCAAGAAAAGGGCGTCATAAGAGAAAGAGTCTGAAGGATCGCACATTAATTGTAATGAAGTTCATTAGTTGTGAAGATATGACTAGATCCATGTTTTTTGCCACTACAACGACCTTCGTTCGTCAGGTAATGGAAGACCTCCACCACATCCAAGGGGATTTAGCACACAGGCCTACGGCGAGACCGAATGATGTCCCGCGGGCCCCAGGAGCATTAGAGGCACTAATGTATTCATGATTTTAACTCGAGTCTATTAGTCTATTTGTGAAGTCTGTATATACTTTCGTTGGTGTCTGTAGTTGGTTGTCGAGTCTATTGTTTTCACCTTTCTGTCAGATTCTGATGGTCTTATTTTGAGTAGGATTTTGTTAATTTCTCTTCTCGGGTTTGTTAGTTTTATAATTTGGTGGTTGTAACCAAAACTGTTTTACTTTGTGAAAATTTCAAATCCCAAAAAATATTTGGTTATTTATTTTCTATACTTATCTTCCAAAACTACACTCGGTCTGATTCATGCAGGGTTATGATACGTAGTCAATCTACATAGGATTCGACCATTACCAAAAGAAAAGGAAAGAAAGAGAAATGTGAGGAGAAATAAAAATAGTGAAAAAGGAAACAATGTAAAAATAAGAGAGAAAAAAACAAAGAGAAATCAAGCAAAACAAGCAGAATAAAAAGGAGAAAAGAAAAAGAGAGAGAAAGAAAAAAAAAAGAAAATAGAAGTACTATATGGAAATAGGATAAAGCCGGGATGATTCAAGCAGCTGATCAAATGCACAATAGAAACCGATAACTGCTTAGGTGCATTCATCCTCGAATGTGTGGTTTCCTATCTGTTAAACCCTGACCCCTAACAAGCTTGTTGTTGTCTATCCAATTACAGACAGGTGGTGAGTTTTGTGGCATTCTGGCAACTCACTCTTACAACACCCACTCCAAAAACAAGTTAACCATGGCCAACCAAGAGCCTGTTGCAAGTATTATTGATCCCTCAAGAGAGGTGGAGGAGTTGGATGCTAATGCAATGAAAGAAGAGATGTATAAACTGAAACAACAAATGGCTGAAATGTACCAAGCATGGGCAAAAGGGCAACCACCACCAACTTATCCTGCCAACCATGCCTTCATCCTGCCATTAGCCCAGTCGCATGATCATCCTACCACTGATACGTCCCCAAGCTTTCCCATCTACCAAAACTACCAGGGCACAACTTCCTAGACACCACCAGCTCCACCACCCAAACAAGTTCCACACCTTCCTCCACCAGTTGCTCCTATCTTCGTGGAACCCCACTCGCTACACTCCATAGATCTTCTAGTGAACCTTTGCTCCAAGCCCATGATAACCAGTATTACCTTTTAGAGCCTACTTTTAAAGATCTGCAAACCTATTCATACACTCCTCGTTTTGATCTCCCTACAAAAGCTGATGAATCAGCCAAAAATCCCGAACAAAAGGAGATGTTCAGGAAAGTTAAAAGCTCAGAACAATAATTCAGAGACATGCGAGGATTGGGAGGTCAAGTAAGTGTGGCGTACAAAGATCTATGTTTGTTTCCAGATGTGCAATTGTTGGCAGGATTTAAGATGCCCAAATTTGATTTATACGATGGGCACTCTGATCTAGTAGCACACTTGAGAGGGTTTTGCAGAAAAATGAGGGGAGCTGGAGGGAAAGACAAGTTGCTATGGGCATATTTGAGTCAAAGTCTAGCGGTTCAGCATTGGAATGGTATACCCAGCAAGACCATGGAAGGTGCTATACATGGAATGATCTAGCCCAGGCATTTGCTTGCCACTTCCAGTATAATCTTGAAATTATTTCAGATCATTTGTCCTTAACGAAACATGAGAAGAAGGACAATGAGAGTTTTAGGGAGTATGGCTTCCATTGGAAAGAGCAGGTAGCGAGGGTCGATCCTCCAATGAAAGAAAGTGAAATGGTGGATTACTTCTTACAAGCCTTGAAGCCTACTTGTTTCTATCACTTGGTATCGACTGTGGGCAAGTCCTTTAATGAAGTGGTGAAAATGGGAAGCATGGTAGAGGAGGGACTCAAGTCTAACAAAATCATGAGATATTCAGCAATCAAAGCAACTACCCAAGCCATGCAAAGGGAAACTGGGGGAGCGGTTGGAAAAAAGAAGAAAGATGAGGTAGCAACAATTGAATCAGGAGCTTGGTTTGGATCTAGGGGTTCATCATATTACAACCAGCCTCGACCTCACCACCAAACCTACCCCCACACTCCATATAGCCCATCATAACAGTACCACCCACCCCCAGACCCCTGTTTTTCTGTCTATCACGCACAAATATATACTCAACCTCCTGCCCACGCACGATGGCGTGCGTCAACCTCATAAAATACTTACCCAGCTCCATAAAATTCCTATCCACCTCTAAGATCCTACCGAAACCCCTCGAGACTAGGTTTCTGGGCTAACCAAAACTTTAAGAATAAGAGGTTGCAGAAAAAGAAAACCTTCAGTCCATTGGGAGAATCCAATACTAGCTTATTCTACATGTTGAGACAGTTAGATATGCTGAGGCCGATTGAAGCAAAGTTGCCGAATCCTCCCCTGAGAAATCTTGATTATTCTGTCAGTTGCGAATATTGTTATGGTGCTCCAGCCTCCAGGGCATGACATAGAGAAATGTTGGCATTTGAAAAATGCTATCCAGAAGCTCATCGATTCGCATCGAATTAAGGTCCAAGATCTAGAAGCACAATATTAACCAGATCCCGATGCCAACCCATCAAGAAACAAACATGATTGAGATAGTGCATATATAATGAGAGACTAAAAAGTCTTCACAAACCGTCATGATGATCTGAGCCAGTGAGGGGAAGCCGGTTAAAAAACTAACACGCAAGATATCAATGCTCAACTTGAGTGGAGAAAGTAGTGAGCCTTTTGTTGTAATCAAGAAAGGGTCCTCATGAGATGGGGCAGTGAAACAAGAAAATTCAAAGGTGGTGGTATCAAGGGTGGCAAGCAAGCCTATTGTGGTTGTGTAAGGTGCTCGCACAGAGTTCGTCATCATCAAACCTGTAACTCAGCTACCAGTAGTCAACAATAGAGCCGTACCTTGGAATTACGAGCGAGTGACAGTGACTTACAAAGGGAAAGAGGTTAGAGAAGAAGTCTGTGAGATCCATGGATGACCCGGTCGGGGAGGTGCTTTGCCCCCCAGTAGTTGAGAAACCTAAAACCTCTAAGGATAACCCAGTATTGGTGAAGAAATCTGTGAATGAAGAAGAAACAGAGGAGTTTTTGAAAAAGATGAAGGTGCAAGACTATTCTATCGTGGAACAACTGAGGAAGACGTCTACTCAAATTTCACTGTTGTTATTGATAATTTATTCGGACGAGCACCGTCGGCCACTGATGAAGATCCTGAACAAGGTCCACGTTCCTGACAAAATCTCATTCAATCACTTGAAACGATAGCCAACAAGATATTCAAGGTTAACAAAGTCACTTTTTCTGATGATGAATTGCCCCTATAGGGTACTGAGCATAATAGAGCTCTTTATCTTACAGTGAAGTGCGAAGATTCTGTGGTTACCTGGGTATTGGTCAACAATAGTTCAAGTGAAAATATTTTCCCTCTCTCCACTCTGAACAAGCTTAAAGTGGATGATGAAAGAATTACAAGAACAGTATTTGTGTACGAGGCTTCGACGATGGAGGGAAAGATTCGGTCAATGACATAGTATGAGCTGACAATTGGACCAGTTGATTTTACCATGGAATTTCAGGTGTTACATGTGGTTGTCTCTTATAATTTTCTATTGGGCTGACCCTGGATCCATGCCACTAAAGTAGTCCCATCTACTCTGGATCAAATGGTTATATTTGAATGAGATAGAAAGAAAAAAGTTGTACACGACGAGGACAATTTGTATGCCCATAGTGATGCCATTGTACCATTCATTGAGGCTGAGGATAACAAAGGGCATTTGGTATATCAGGTTTCTAATACGGTATTGATAAAGAAAATTCCAGAAGGGGAATGTGTTCCAGTTTTGAAGGTAGCTACCGTATCAGTCATGGTAGCTGTTGAAATGTTGAGAAATGGTTTTGTCCCTGGGAAGGGTTTGGGTGCGTCGCTGAAAGGTATCATATGGCCAGTGTCTCTCCCCAAAAACATGGACACCTTTTCTTTGTGATTCAATCCCACAATTGAGATGTGAAAAGAGCCAGAAAGATGAAACAGAAAGCATGGGTTCTTCCAAAGCCTGTCCCATGTCTCTTCAGAACATCTGTAAGGCCCGACACCGAAAAGCGCCCGATAATAACAAGTTCCTATTCTGTGGTTGGTCCTGATAAGGAATTGCTTGAAAGATTTGAGAAGTTGTTTAAATATATAAATATGGTGGAAGCTGGAGAAGGTTATAGCAAGGCGGATGTGCAATTTGTTGGGTCTAGTGCAAAGATCAACAATTGGGAAGCTACTTTTCTCCCGACCAAGAAGGAGTTTTGGTAGTTTTCTTTGATTTTCTTTCAGTTTATCTGGTTTATTCCAGGGTTGTAATTCAGATTTTATGTTCCGTACATTTGGATGTATAAACCTTGTTATCTTTCAAATTCAATGAAATGCAATTCCCCGTTTCATCATTTCTGATAGTTTTTATTTTCTTTGCTTTTCTTTTCCTTCTTGTACAGTTCTTTTAATGCCCGTTTCAATAACATGACATGCATACAGAATCTTCGGCCCAATCTTAAGAGCCAGTCTAATTCTAAAATAATAATTCAAGAATAGAATGTGATGATGAATCAAAGTATGATGAGGATGGGGCATTCGAAGAAATTTGTAAAGAAATTAGCCACTTTGAGGAAAAACCCAAACCAAACCTGAGTGATACAAGAGCAATCAATCTAGGGGACCCAGATAATATCAGAGAAACTAAAATAAGTGTTCATCTTGAATGGCAGCTTAGGGAAGGGATAATCAAAGAACTACTTGAATACAAAGATATTTTTGATTGGTCATGACGACATGCGGGTCTAAGCACTGACTTGGTGGTTCACAAATTTCCCACTAACCCGGTATACCCTCACGTCTAACAAAAGATAAGGAAGTTTAAAGCTGACATGAGCATAAAGATCAAAGAGGAAGTCATAAAGCAATTCGAGGCAAAGGTCATTCGAGTCACGCAGTATCCCACCTGGTTAACCAATGTTGTGCATGCGCCAAAGAAGGATGGTAAAACTAGGGTGTATGTTGATTACCGTGATCTCAACAAGGCGAGTGCAAAAGATAACTTCCCAGTGCTAAGCATCCACATATTTATTGATAATTGTGCAAAATATGAGATTAGTTCTTTTGTGGATTGTTACGTAGGCTATCACCGAATCTTAATGGATGAGGAAGATGCGGAAAAGACGGCGTTCATCACTCCAGAGGGAACGTACTGCTACAGGATCATGCCTTTCGGTCTGAAAAATGCTGGGGCAACTTACATGAGGGAAATGACAACCATATTCCATGACATGATACACATGGAGATCGAGGTTTATGTGGATGATGTAATTGTAAAGTCCAAAAATCAGTCAGACCATGTTAGAGATCTGAGAAAATTCTTTCAAAGACTATGCATGTACAATCTTAAGCTCAATCCTGCAAAATGTGCATTCGGTGTGCCTTCTGAAAAGTTGTTGGGATTCATAGTTAGCCGTCGGGGTATTAATATGGACCCATCAAAGATTAAAGCTATCCCAGAATTACTATCCGGGGAACAAGACTGAGGTGATGAGTCTGTTGGGGAGATTGAATTATATCAGCAGATTTATTGCTCAAATCACGAAAACTTGTGAGCCCATCTTCAAGTTGTTGAAAAAGGATGATGCGGTCAAGTGGACGGAGGAATGTCAAGAAGCATTTGACAAGATAAAGGGGTACTTTTCAAACCCACATGTGTTGGTCCCACCAGAACCGAGGAGGCCTTTGATTCTGTATTTAACGGTTTTGGACAATTCATTCATATGTGCTTTAGGTCAGCATGATATCACTGTCAGGAAGGAGCAGGACATATATTACCTCAACAAGAAGTTCAGATCTTACGAGGTTAAGCATACTCATCTAGAGAGGACGTGATGCGCCCTAACTTGTGTAGCACAGAAGTTAAAACATTATTTGTCATCTTATACTACTTACCTCATCTCTCGCTTAGATCGTTGAAGTATATCTTTTAGAAGCCTATGCCCATAGGGAGGCTCGCAAAGTAGTAAATCCTGCTCACAAAATTTGACATCATCTATGTGAGTCGGACTGCGATGAAAGCATAGGAATTAGCTGACCATTTGACCGAGAACCCGGTGGATGAAGAATATGAACCTTTGAAGACATACTTCCCAGATGAGGAGGTAATGCATATTGATGAGTTGGAACAGGTCGAAAAGCCAGTATGGAAACTTTTCTTTAATGGGGCTGCCAACATCAAATGTGTTGGGATAGGAGCAGTAATTATTTCTGAAATAGGGCATCACTATCTTGCTACGGCTTAGCTTTTTTTCTATTGCACTAATAATATGGCAAAATATAAGGCATGCAATTAGGGTATAAGGTTAATTGCAGACATAGGTTTCCAGGAAGTGTTGTTCCCGGAGGCTCGGGCCTTCTGGTGCACCAGATTCAATGGGAATGGGAAACACAAGATTTGAAGCTCATACCATACCGGCAATGTCTGCATGATCTTTGTCAACAATTTCGATCAGTAGAGTTCAGGTATATTCCAAGAATCCACAACGAGTTTGTTGATGCTTTGGCTACCTTGGCATCGATGTTACATCAGCCAGATAAGGCTTACGTTGACCCGCTGCATATTCAAGTTCATGATCAACATGCTTACTGTAATGTAGTGGAAGAGGAACTTGATGGTGAGCCTTGGTTTCACGATATCAAGGAATATTTCAGGATGGGGGTGTATTCAGTACAAACCACAAGTGATCAAAAGAGAACAATTTGTCGCTTATCAAGTGGATTTTTCTTTAGTGTAGGGGTATTGTACAAAAGAATGCCAGATCTTGGGATATTGAGATGCATAGATGCTATACAGGTCACGGCCATCATAACCGAGGTACATTGTGGAGTCTGTGGACCGCATATGAGTGGATATGTTTTGGCAAAGAAGATTCTCCGAGCAAGTTATTATTTGCTCACCATGGAGCGAGATTGTATTCGTTTCGTGCACAAATGTCATCAATGTTAGGTGCACGGAGATTTGATTCATCCCGAACATCTGAATTACATAAATGTCTGCACCATGGCCCTTCGTTGCTTGGGGCATCAATGTCATTGGGCCCTTCGAGCCAGTAGCATCCAATGGGCACAGGTTCATTTCGGTGGCCATTGATTATTTCACTAAGTGGTTTGAAGCTAAAACTTTCAAGTCTGTGACCAAGAAAGCCGTGGTCGATTTTGTGCATTCAAATATCATATGCTGGTTTGGGATCCCAAAGGTAATCATCACAAATAATAGTGCAAATCTCAATAGTCATTTGATGAAAGAGGTATGTCAACAGTTTATGATTACGCATCGTTATTCCACTCCATATAGCCCCAAGGAAAATGGAGTAGTCGAGGCAGCCAACAAGAACATAAAGAAGATACTTCGAAAAATGGTGGAGGGTTCCAGAAAATGGCACGAGAAGCTGCCTTTCACATTGTTGGGTTACCGCGCTACTGTTCGTACTTTAGTAGGGGAAACCCCTTATCTGTTGGTATATGGCATAGAAGTAGTGATACCTGCAGAGATCGAAATCCTATCCCTTTGGATTTTCATTGAGGCCGAAATTGATGATGATGAGTGGGTCAAATCCCGCCTAGAGCAATTGAGATTGATTGACGAGAAATGATTAGCAGCAGTAGTGTCATGGCCAGTTGTATCAACAAAGAATGCAAAGAGCATATAACAAGAAGGTGTGTCAGTTGGTATTGAAATGTATCCTCCCTCATCAGGCAGAGGCAAAGGGAAATTTCAGCCCGAATTTGCAACGGTTGTTCATCGTGACAAAAGTGTTTTCCCATAGGGATTTATATTTAACAGATGTAGAAGGAAAGTGTGTAGAAATGGCCATCAATTCCGATGCGGTCAAGAGATACTATGTATGATTTTCTTTGGTTAAATTGCATTTGTTTGTACTTGGCATATTTAGAAGATTGGAATGACGAAGACATTTTTTTCTGTTATCCAAACAATATATCCTTTGTTACCCCCTTTGAGCCTTATTTGTTTCTTTTCATATCGATTTTTTGGAATCAGTAGCAAAATCAGAAGCATAAGTGGGAAATATAAGTAAAGGAAAGAGAAAAGAAAAGAATGAAAGAAAGAATAAATAGAAGAAAAAGAAAAAAGAGAATAAAAAGAAAAGGAAAAACAACAAAAGAGAAAAGGAAGAAAGGAAAAAAAAAGAAAAAAAAAAGAAAAGAAAAATCACAACAACAAAGCAATTTCTATGACATGAACTACGGTCGACCTGATTCCTTATAAGGAAACGTAGAGGAGCCTCACGGTTCGATCCCATCAAAATAAAAAAGCTAAAAGCCTCCAAGCAAAGAAACTGGGGTAGAAGTTGCGATTTTTGTAAGAAACTAGATTTTGAAAGTTGTAATTCTAAACCCAATTAAAATGTTTTGAGCCTTTCGATATCCTTTCTTTACAACCATGTCCAAAAGCCCACGTTACGGTCCAAAGAAAGACCTTCTGATCAGTTGTCAAAAGATGTCAAGTCAAACAAGTAGAAATGATTCCTATCAGGGGAAACACTCTGGGCCGAGCAAGAAAAATGAAAATGAGAGAGTCTTATTAGTGAAAACCCTCACGGGCACCGTATAGCGACGGGAGTTGAGAGAAATGAAAAATGAGAGAGTCTTAGGGAAAACCCTCATGGGCACCTTAAGGCAATAGCGAGTTGAGGAATAGACAAAGGAGAGAGGTTTGCTGGTAAAAACCTTTCGGGGCATCGTAGGATGAACAAGGTCAAAGGTTTTGCCGAAGAAATCGGGTTACAGATTCGGGACAACAAAGCATAGCAAATGAGAGTTAGTTGGTTGGACAGGTTGGGCCAATTAATCCGAAATAAATGTCATGATCATTGGTACCAGCTGTTCCACACAGATATGTCTCTTTTCTTTTTCCCTTTTAGCAATCATCCAGTTTTAGATTCTTCTTATCCTTAAAACTCAAAGTCATTGCATTTCATTTTCTTTTGGGTTTTTATTTCTCTAAGATGTTTCAAGGTTAATTTTGTTTGAGAAAGTAAGAAAGGATTTCAAAGCTTACAACCAGCCCCCAAAAGTGCAAAGCAACAGTGTGGTCAGAACATACCAAAGACAGCATGATGTAAAGCGGGATATAAAGAATCACCGGAAGCTTCATCGCTGGAATGATTTGGTAATTTCAAGAGAGATGAAAAGATTCCAATAAATGGGTTAGGGATGTAATACAAAGGTTTAGGTATAAAACACTCGGTTCATCCAAGGTCATGGGGTTTGAAAGTCAGTTAGAAAGTCAAGCGATTCAGGGCCAGTTCGGGGAAGCTAGTCAAAACAAAGCATAACAGCACAGAGGCCACTTTCAGCAAGAATGCCACAAACTAACCACCACATTTCAAAATGACAAGATTTATCTTTGATTGAAACAGGGGCAGAAAGTTCTGTTTGTTTCGAGAAAACCCTCCGTAGGGGAAAGGCAAGCACCAAACAAGTATGACCGTAAAGTTTTAGGACCCTCCTGGAAAATGGGACATAGTTCAAAATTCAAAACAATCATGAGTAGCATAATGCACCCCCCCCCCCCCAAAGGCATATATGTTGATTTTTAGGTTTTCATTCTTGATATAGGATTTAAGTAGAAGTTTTCAGGGCCCTCCTGGAAAATGGGACCTAGTTTCAAAAATGAGTATGCAAGATCTAGCATAAATGTGCTCCAAAGGAATACAAGTTGGCTCCAAGGTTTTCATGTTCGACATAGAATCCAATTAGGAATTTTTAGGACCCTCCTGGAAAATGGGCCCTAGTTTAAACTTCCAAGCAATAATAAGTAGCAAACTTTAGCATAAATGTACACCAAGGAGCATAAGTTGGTTTCAAAGTTTGCATTTTTAGGATAGGATTCAATTAGGAGTTTTCAGAACCCTCCTAAACAATGGGACTTAGCTCTAAGATTTCCATTAGATAACAAGAGTTAGCATAATCTCTTTTGTAGGGTTGTGCAATTCAACCGCAAAATTATCACTCTTAAGATAAGACTTGATTTCTGATTTTCAGGACCCTTCTGGATAATGGGATATAATTTTAAGATCCTCATAGATAACAAGATTTAAAGCAAGTAATACCTTTAGAAGATATAATTTAGATATAAAACTGTCATTTAATTAGGAGTTGTCAGGACCCTCCTAGATAATAGGATTTAGCTTTCAAATTCTTAGAGGTATTTGGTAACATGATTCAATTAACACTCACATATGTGCCCAATACCAAACTGGGGCAGGAACATTTCTTTTGTTTTGTTTGTATTGTTGTAATCAGGATCAAGGGAAAGCAGTTTCAAATGAATACAACTCAAGTTCTGGAAATCAGGCACCCACCTGGAGAACAAGGGTATGAAACTCAAGTTTTGGCAATCAGGATCCCACCAGGAGAACAAAGGAATACGGTTAAAGTTTTGGCAATTAGGCGCCTACCTAGAGAACAAGGGGATACATTTCAAAATTTTGGCAAACCTGGAGAACAAGGGGATATAGTTCAAGTTTTGTCGATCAGGCGCCCACTTGGAGAACAATGGTATACGATTAAAGTTTTGGCAATCAGATGCCCACCTAGAGAAAAAAGGAATACAACTCAAGTTTTTTGTAACCAGGAACCAACCTGGAGAACAAGAGAATATAGTTCAAGTTTTTGGAAATCAGACGCCCACCTGGAGAACAAGGGAACACAATTCAAGTTTTTGGCAATCAGGCACCCACCTGGAGAACAAGGGAATACAGTTCGAGTTTTTGGAAATTAGGCGCCGACCTGGAGATCAAGGGAATATAGCTCAAGTCTTTGCCAATGAGGGGCCCACCCGGAGAACAAGGGAATACCGTTCAAATGTTGTCAATCATGCACCACCTAGAGAATAAGGGAATTCACTTCAGAATACAATCCAAGTAAGAACAAAAGAAGCTCGCGCCAAGAAAGCGAATCAATAGTCCGAGATGATCAACAAAATTTAGTCACAATAAAGAAAAAGAGAAAGGCAAGAAGTTAATCCAAACCCATAAGTTGAGGAAATATGTGAGCTGCTCAAGACATGGCTGAGGTCACAAGCGCTGCATGCATGGTCTTGATCCGAAACGCTGAAGAAGGATGAACTAGCACCTGCAACTAGCCAGCATCAAGGTTCAAATCTAAAGTCCACATGAAGAACCATTCAAGACTTAAAATCAAGCTTCGGAACACTTATGGATAGGAATCTTGTAACTCATAGTTGACAGGCTTCGCTAGTCTTTTTCATTTCTTTTGATTTTGGTGTAATAACAGAACTGCGTACTGGAACCATGTCGAACGTCACCTCGGCTAGCTCTTCACCTCAGCATACTCCATCATTTCACTCACCTCTAAACTACACGTGGCCTGATTCCTTTATAGACAAGGATATGTAGGAAGCTCAGATACCAGGGCTCGGTCACATTTCCCTTTTCTAAGTTTTAGTCTCTCCCAAATAAGGGTCGGGTCAAAAAACATGTCTAGTCGTTCATTGTTTGAAAACTCTTCGCGTTTCCAGTCAAAGAGGGGTAGCTGTAGACATGTGATTTTCGACCCTCCTCAAGATTTTTTATATTTTAGCGTGTAAACATTTATTAGGCCTAAATAGCTATTTCAACTATTTTTGACTTCTTTTACTTCATTTTTTGTCATAAAAATGGAAATTACAAAACATATTTCAGCCTATGTATCTTTCCTAAATTTAAATAAAAAATATACAAAATAGTACCTTATTTTATCTTTACATAATTTTGAAAACACAAAACATATATAATAGTTTCATGTTAGCTTTTGCGTTGTGCAGTATTTTTATCTTATTTTAAAAGGAGTCAATTAAGGTGTCGGATCACGATTTTAAGAGATTTAGAGCCCAGTTCAGATTAATCCATTAAGCTTACGGATCCTTCTAGACTCCTCTTTGGAATATAAAAAAAATAAAAAGACCCTAAGGACCTAATACACAAAAGACCTAGGAACTAATTGATAAATAAATAAAATTACACCTAAACCTAAACTCTACCTCTATAAAGTAACAAAAAGTAGCGCTGATGAAAAAAGGGAGAGAAACTTCAGTTGCGCTGAACTCCAAACAAGGAACCCCCCCCCCTCCCGTCCCCCATCATTTTCATCTCCTTCATCACACCCCACTAATACTCAAAAACCAATGATCATCCTCACTAGAATAACAACCCTTAGTTTTTTCTTTTACTCTTCCGTCATGTAAGATATAATCCTAAAGACTCTAGGCAGTCATTACTCATACCTTCGATCCTTCTCCATCTTTTTTCATTCTAAAAATCAAAGAACAAATAAACACACATTAAATAGACAAAAAAAATAGAGCAAGGTGACAAGGAGGAGAGGGAAATGGAATGAGGGAGTAGCAAAACAGAGCAGATTTGCAGGTTCTATCTAAAAAAAAAAGTAGCATCTTTCGCTATTTTCATCCATAATTTCAGTCGTGTAAGAGATTCAAAACAGAGGTCTGTTTCTGCCTTAGAAACCAACAAAGCCCATTCGAGAGTTATGGGTCAAATTCATTGAGGGTCTACGTCGAAGGTTTTCGGTCAAGCTCGAGTACACGTTCGTGTTCATACGCAGTCACTATAATTGAAGAGATTTATGGTTTAAAGTGGTTTCAACATCTATTTGTCAAGCATTATTTTAGGATTTGCTGCATTTTTCTTTTGCTAAGCTCATTTTTCGTGTAGTTTCTTATTTGGCATTTTGGGATTAATCTCACCACAATCAGGTAACCTCCTATGAATTTAAGCCAACTTTATGTCAAAATGAGTGAATTCCTTTGTCTTTAACGAATTTTTGGATTATTATTTTTTTATGCAATTAACTTTTCCTGATAATGCTATACAATTTTTCGGTCTTTTGGATAGAGTGGAGCTCTCATTTCACATAGAAACAGATTACTATAAATTGGCAATTAATGGATTGAAATCATTTTGTTCAATGTCCTTGTTATGTTGGTAATTTGTAGCACTTGACCAATTCATGTTGATGTGGTCTTGAGGTGATTGTTTTTTGCGGCAGTCATGATTAGTAAAAAGAAAAATGAAGATTGTTGAATACTGAAATTGTATATGTAATTATAGAGAGTTTTTTGTTGTAGCCTACATCAATTCAAATAATGATTGAGTATTTTTTTTACATAATATGTGTATTGCGTTCTCTCGCAAGTCTATCTCATGACTCCTATATGTTTAACAATTGGCATTTTTGACTTAATTTGTTTTGATTAAGTGGGAACAAATTGAGACCTTTTCTAAGTCATTAAGAATTTTTCAAGGCCTATTGATACTAAGAAAATCTCGCAAAACTTGGTTAAAAAAGGGACCCATGCAAACCTGATAATCACATCTTTTCCCAATGAAATTTCATACTGTTTGGACCTTTATGCAATCTCAAAGGTAATTTAGGAAAATAATCATGAACATCAGTAGTTTTCTTTAGTTGAGTACAATCTTTTGAAATACTTTGAGGCGTGTCATGCCAAATAAAACTCATGGCCCCCATGTAATTAATTTTAACTCTTCAGAAATTGAGGTGTGCCATCAGTTGAATTTTCCATGGCCCTCGCAAAGTTGAAAGTGCGCAGTTTCTTTAGGTACATAATTTAAATTAATTTCCTTAAACTCAGGTGTGCATTTCATGTTATCCAAATCCAAATCTCAACAAGGTTATATAAAGTGTGTCGTGAACCGCGAGTGCATTTCATGTAGTGTGGCTTGCGATGTGCTTTAACTAACCTTGAAATAATTTCTTAAATTAATAAAAGTGATTTTAAAGTTAAACATGCATATAGGTTTAAACATGTTTTAAAATCAAATAATTAGGCCAATAATAACAATTGAGCGACCATGCCAGAATCACGGAACCCGAAAATGCCTAACACCTTCTCTCGGGTAAACAAAATTCCTTACTAGTATTTCTGTGTTTGCGGACTGTAAAATAGAGTCAATCTTTTTCTTGATACCGGATTTAAAACGGTGACTTGGAACACCATAAATTATCCCAAGTGGCGGCTCTAAAAATCTTTTAGTAAAATAATCTCGTTTCAATTGTCACTTAAATTGGAAAAAACACCCTTATATATCCCTTTCGGGGGTGTAGTGACAGCTTCTTTTTCGGCAATCAAGAGCCCACCTAGAGAATAAGTGAATACAATTTAAGTTTTCGGCAATCAGGAGCCTACCTGGAGAACAAGGGAGTACAATTCAAGTTTTTCGGTAATCAGGAGCCCACCTAGAAAACAAGGGAATACGGTTCAAATTTTGGCAATTAGGAGCCCACATGGAGAACAAGGAAATGCAATTCAAGTTTGGTAATCAGGAACCCGCCTGGAGAACTAGGAAAGACAATCCAAGTTTCGAAAGAGTACAGCTCAAGCCTAGTAATCAGGCATCCACCTGGAGAAAATGAAAAGAATCTCAGATTGCAACTCAAGTCAGCAACAAAGGAACTACACCGAGAGAATACAAGTCAACAAGACAACAAGTAGCACAAGGTCAAGTTTGAAGATATAGATAGGGTCTTTTTTGTAATTCATAGGTCATAGTTTAGTCTTGTTGTTTTTATTTTGTCATAGTGTAACATGGGGTTCAGTAAGCAGTAGCAGCAACAGTGAAATCACAGCACCATGGTAGTCCCAGCTACCAATTATTCTTGAACTACACTGACTTGAATCCTTTTTAGCCAAGAATATGTAGGCAACCTCAGAAGTAGGGTGAGGCCAACTCTTTCACAAGTGCTTCCCACGGAGTATTCAAACGGGCAAAAATCGCTCATATCCTCTCACTTTATCTTTGCACGAAAACTCTTTGTGTTTCCGAGCAAAGAGGGGCAGCTGTGAGCACGTGATTTATGCCCTATATGAATTACACCCATAATTCAAAATAAAATAATTTTTTCATTATTTACAATTTTGTGAATTTTTGTGGCATTTTTTGTCAAGTGTTTGCATTTGTCCATTCATGTTAATTTTATCTAGTTAATAAAAAAAGATATGTTGCATGTGCATTTAATATTTAACTTTTCATTTTTAGGAATTAATTAGTAATTAAAAAGGAAAATCACAAAATATTTTATTTTACATTTTTAGCTTTAATTTTAAATTTTGGGTAGTTTTTCCTTTAATTTGTCTTAGCTAATAGTGATAATTTAGAATTAACTAGTGTTTTTAGGTTAATTTGACTTTGTGATTTAACTTAGGATTATATTTTCATTTTGAAAGAAAAAGGAATTTAAAAAAGAGAGTTTAAAATAAAAGAAAAGAAAAGAATAAAAAGGATCAGGATGTTGGGCCAAACCCCATTAATTTTCCCAAGCCCAAACCAAAATAACCCATGAAACCCGTCCAAACTACCCAAATTTTTGGCCCAAACCCACCCTTGAACCGGTCCAGCCCCTTCTCTCATCAAAACGACCCGGTTTAACTTGGGTTTAATCTCAGCCGTCGAGATTGCCTAATCTAACGGCTCTGAACAAGGGATCACTTAATATATATAAGTGTCCAAATACCCCAACCCCCCCCCCTCTCTCAGAACCTACAGTCTCTCATCACCTCAGAGAACCCCGACATAACACCGCCCTGAACTATCACCTGCCACCCCCCAAAAATTGCCTACGATGGCAGTCAGCATCCAATCACCATGAAATTTACACCATTGCTCCTCCTCCACCTCCCCATCCCCCACTCCGTTTCTCCTAAATCCCTAGTGTCGCCCTAACTTTGTCCAGAGGCAGCGCCAAACCCCAAATCCCACCAAAATAACACCACCTAGTCACCTCAACCCCCCTCCTCAATCCCTAATTATTTTTCCTTGAATCTACCAATAACCCTTTGAATCCTAAATCTAAAAGCTGAACCCTAAAATCCCCAAAGTACAAATCAGACAATAGATGAAAATTTGAGTTCGAATTGGCCTTTAGTTGTGTATTTTTATCGAGAACACACGATTAAAGTTTATTTCAATCCAAAATCTGATTCAAAAGGTTGTTCAAGGATTTCTTGTTCGTTTGGTTCAGACATATATAGACAGTATTCCCTTCTCTTTATTTTCGCTTTCTTATCCTCTTCTATTTTTTTGTTTTTTCTTCTTCTCCTCTATTTCCTTAAAGTCGTTTTTGCATCTAGGTTCATCGTTAATTGTTTTCTCGTCTAGTTTGTTTGAGTTCATTAGTTTAGTTTACTTGATTTTATTTTAGTCTTGGGCCACATATGGCAATTGATTCGTAAATTTGTTTGAGCCCAAATGGTTGGCCTGTTTTGTTACTCTTTTTGTTTTCTAAATTGAAATTGAATCTGGAAAAAGGGATTAGTCCATATTGGAGATTTAATTTGGGTATGTAGACCCATTAGCCAAGTCAAAACTACTCAAGATATTTTTAAGGTAAATTTAGGGGTAACTAGGGGTAATTTAGGTAGTTCAATTAGGGAATCTATGAATAACCACCTTAGGAAGCTTCCTAGAAGCTGAAAAGTAAGCTGGCTTGACCAACAAGTCAGTAATTGAAGGACTTTTAAGCTAAACATAAGAATTAGAAAGGGACTAAAGATGCAAAACTGAACTTTTAGGTTCGCACTGTTGCTTGCCTATAAAGGAGGCATCTCTATTTTGCCTTTCAAGTCAGAGAATTAGAGATAAAATTCCAAAAAATACAAAAAAAAGTTCTATTGCTCGACTGAATTTCAGTGATTTATTTTGCTTCTGAAAAAAACTCCTATCCTGATACTCAAAATGGATCGATTGTTGAAAGTTTTGATTCAAGCTGGTTGAGGGTTAATCTTTCATTGGGTTTTCAGTTGATTTGAAGGATTTTAATTGTTGGAATTGTTATTGCTGGGTTACTGTTGTTTGATCCTTCTAAACCTCAGATTTTCCTTGTTTGTTTGTTGTACCAGGTACTCTCCCAAATTTTATGGACATCACCTAGGTGTATTTGACGTCTGGCTTTGAAATTTGAATAAAAATTATGAAATCCATGTTGAATCTCATTCCTTTTGTTCCAACTCATTTATGCTTGTAGTATTCGGCCTTAAAATGTTTCAATCAGTATACTGACATAATTTACTATTATGGCATCTATAAGTGGGACTATGCTGTGAATTGTGAAGTTCCAGAACAATTATAATTGTATTTTGCCTGGTATTTGTTGATTCAACTTGTTTTAGATGCATCTCTTAAAGTGTTATATTAGTAATGTTGTGGCAAGATTATTCATGTTCTATCTTTGATTTTTATTTGAATTAATCAAAAGATTAAGGGTTGGCTGTTGATTGTTGATTCCCCTTCTACTGTTTGGAGTTTGTAAATATAAATCGAGCACTCATTTGCCTTCAAAATTTTCTAAAATTTTTGTTTTGTTCTGAAGGAGGTATCAGTTAGGTTTCCCTTGGATTCTTCTGGGTTTTTTAAAAAGAAAAAAAAGAAAAAGAAATTGGAAATGTGATAGAGCTCTACAACAAGGTGTGGTTAATTTGTAACGTGTTGTATAGGAAGATTTGAATTGGAAATTGAAAGCTAGAAGCAAGACCTTGGAGTAGATTTCGAGTACTCTTCATGTGTGAATTGTAATATCATTCATGGCTTCATCAACTTGTTTGTTTAGCTCACTCAGAATTTGATTGGGAGTTTGTTCATCATTTCATCATAAATTGCCTTCAGAAATCAACACTTAGAAAATAGTTTCATAAGCAGTAACCATTTGTTCAGGGTACATTCTTTGACTATCTATGTTCATCGAGACTTGGGCTCATTCACGCCCAAGCCTGAAGAATTGAAATTGATTTATCTTACTGGTTGTTAGTAGGACTAGATGTCAATCCCCTTTTAATCAATGTTAGTCCTAAATGCAACCACAGATACTCGATACTGAGTCCCCACTTCCTCAGCTCTGATATTGTCAAATTGGGCCTGCAATTGAGGTTGGCCCTAATCATTTAAGGTCATTAGTTCTGCAACTATAACACGTTATGGGGCTCAACCTTAAGGGGAAATGGACCTTTGTTACTTATTCTGTTTTGATCTTAACTTTAACATAAAATATCTCTTGAGTTCCCTTGGGTTTTTTCTTTAATTAAGCTAGAATATCCCAAAACTAGATCGGAGGTGAGACATATTCGGTAACACAATAGTTATGGCCCCACCGAATTTTAATTTAATACCCTTTAAAGTCGAATCAAGGTGTCGCTCCAAACAAAAATTCTAAATATGTGGCCCTCATTTGATTAATTTTAAAATTCTTAGAATTTGAGGTGTTCCACTTAGCAAATCTCTATGGCCCTCGCAAAGTTAAAAATGTGTAATTGCTTTAGGCGTGTTATATTAATAACATTACCTTCCTAAAGACAGGTGTCCATTTCATGTGACCCAAATCCAAATCTTAACAACGTTGAATAAAAGTGTTTAGAATTGCGGGAGCATTTCATGTGACACAGTTCAAAGGTATGTTTTAGACGACATTAAATCTTTTTAAAAATGAATAAAAGTGGATAAAAGTAAAATACACATAGGTCCAAATTGTTTTAAATAAGATAATTATGCCAATAAAAAATAGTTGAGCGACTGTGCTGGAACCAGAGAATTCAGGAATGCCAAACACCTTCTCTCGGGTTAGCAGAATTCCTTACCCAGATTTCAAGTTTGCGGACTATAATACAAAAGTCAATCCTTTCCTTGATTCGGGATTTGAACTGGAGACTTAGGAAACCATAAATCTACCAAGTGGCGACTCTAAATCTTATAATAATAAATTTCGTTTCGATTGTCCTTTAATTGAAAAAACTCCCTTATCTACACCCTCCTTCGGGTGTAGTGAAAAGGAGGTGTGACACCACCTTCTCCTTATTCATATGTCCAGTCTTTTGAAATTTCCTCTTAATTCTGCACACATCTTCCTCATGCTCATACTTAAAACAATGTTTGCACAAAGATGGTTTCCAATCATAACTAACCTCTGCTATATTAATTTTCCTTTTTCATTCCTAAACTTCACCACATTAGGTAGTTTAGTATTCATTTTGACCTCCACCAACAACCTTGCAAATTTCAATCCAATCCTCTTCTCCGTGTTTTAGTCAACCATTAGAGGTTTCCTAATCAAACTTCCTATCTTACTTAGTCCTTCTTGACTCCAATACTTGAAGTCTAGGTCTGGTACCTTGATCCAAATTGTACTGTCAGTAGTTCTTCTCTAGTGAATTCCAGGTTAGGTGTCCAACCTTTGATAATAAGTGGTGTATTGTCAAAGTGATATATGCCCCCTTCAATTACCTTTTGCTTCTCTATTAAAATATCGAATCTAACAACAATTACACCATTTTTTAGCATCGCAATTCTATCTACCCCATGTTTACCCCAAAACCTCTGTATGTAACTTTGAATTACTGTAAATGGTGGATGATCCCCAAGTACATAGCATATCACATCATTTCTCCAGTATTCAACTTATGTGCTTATGTCATCTAACTCAATTTCAACAAAATTAAGCTCATCTGTCGATTTCGGTTGGACATACTCCAATTAGTACCCAGCATTTGATATTTTTGTAACATCAAAATTGTCCCACACTGAACTCTTCTTACCCCGTATTCCGTTCATCTCTTCTACCTCATCGGCCCATGATTTCCTTCCATATCACACATGCACCATTAGATTACTACTTTTTGATGCTTCCTGAACTTCTTCCCATACATAAGTTTCTTCGATTTCCTTCTGTTGCTCATTTTCTAGCTTTTCTGTTAGTGTTCCATTGAAATTAGGGCTCAATTGTTTATCACTAGAATTTTCTGTTGCTATTGCTCTTCCTTTGGTTCCTCATTAATTTTTGCTACATAATTCGGTTGCTTCCTTGGCCATTAGTGCTCTCTGAGACGGGATCCGTGCTTTATTACCCATGGTAGGCGCAAGTTAGTTAACATGCACCGAGAGAGAGAATCACCATTTTGAGTTTATGAAGTTTTTCTTCGAGGTTTTAGGATGAGGAATTTATGGGATTTTTGACTTACCAATTTCACTATTTGATTATGACTTATTTTAGGATGCTAGTTAGGAGTTAGTCTTAGGATACTACTGGTCAACAACTGATGCAGGGCTTTATATGCTGGATATTATTATTATTATTATTATTATTATTATTATTATTATTATTATTATTATTATTACCTTCCATCTTTTTCGTATTTCCTATATTTTTTATATTGTTCTTATTTTGTTATTTTACGTTATTTTATTACACGTCAATTGATATTACTAATATATTATCTCTTATTACTTTCTTGAGCCGAGGGTCTCCTGGAAACAGCCTCTCTACCCCTCAGGATAGGGGTAAGGTCTGCATACATATTACCCTCCCCAGACCCCATTTTTGGGATTATACTGGGTCATTGTTGTTGTTGTTGATTATGACTTATTTTGTAAGCCATATGCGAGTTTCTCTAAGAAGATGGTTTGAGGATTGTTAAAGTTAGAAACTCGGGTAGACACTTGAAGGTGTCTAGAACAAGATCTGTACGGTGTTGAATGATTAAAAGAATAAGACACTTACACCAATATAAGGTGAGAACACCGTAACATGTGTTTCATACCACGTGCGCTATCGATCAATGGGATAATGGAAGGATGAGTCCCTACTTATTCATTGTGTGAGATCCCAAAGAAGTTATATCAACTTTTATTAGAATACCTTTGACCTTTTAGTGCCTCTTGAAGTGCCAATCAGTATTGCTACTTTAGCATGTCACTAATAGCCATGAGTGATTCGGCAATACAATGCATGTCTGAGAAAGCAGTTGATTTTGAATGGAAAGATTCGAGTAGAAAGGGAAGACGACTAAAATTTAGTAATTTAACTTGTATTCATAGGTTGACCATTACACTTACCATGAGGGTATTGTGTGTAATTATGAATATAAAGTTAAACATTAACTCGATTTCACCTCTTTCGAGGATGAGGGATCAAATAACTAGCCATTGGAGTAGCCGGTAATATCTGGGGTATAGCAAGTAATAATGGATGTGATTGGATTCCTACATAGAGCTTTAAAATAACCTTAATGGGTTCGAAATATATTATAGCTCTTGATGCTTGTAGGTCTCACAAACTACTTGTCTGTATGAATTAAGTGTGATATTTAATCATGATACTGGTTTGAGTTCCAACCCATCGTGAGCGAAGTAGGAGATGTTGGATATTCAAACTGGGTATCGGGTTGCTCCATATGGGCTGGCCCAACCCATTTGGAAAGAAAGAATTTTAGAAGAGATATGGTTTGAAATAACCTCTGTAAAAGAGGTTACTACACGTTTAAGTATAGTGGGAATCTTCAAGAGGTTACTACACATTTAAGTGTAACGACCCGCTCTATTTTTCCGATTTCTGCTTCTTTACGTCTTATTCAACTGTATTATGTGATATCGGGTTAGTTGGTTCGGGTTCTTTACCACTCTATTTCCCCCATTTCTACTTCTTTATGTCTTATTCAACTGTATTATGTGATATTGGGTTAGTTGGTTCGGGTTCGGAATGGTTTTGGAGAGGTGTGAGACACTTAGTCTCTTATGAGTAAGCTTAAGTTGGAAAAGTCAATCGAATGTTGACTTATGTGAAAAATGTCTTGGATGTGAATTCTGATGGTTTCGATAGCTTCGTTAGGTTATTTGGGACTTAGGAACGTGATCAAAATGTATTTTGGAGGTCTGTGGTAGATTTAGGTTTAAATTGGAGAATATAGATATTTGGCATTTCATCGGCAGTGGAAATTTTGAGATCGGGGTCGGAATGGAATTCTGGATATTGGAGTAAATCTTTGGTGTCATCTATGATGTGTGTCTAAAATTTCAAGTCATTCAGGTGAGTTTTGATAGACTTTTTGATCGTTGTAGAATTCAAAGATTTCGAATTCTTAGCCTTGAATCTGATAGTGATTTATGTTTTGATGTTGTTTGGAGCGTTCCAAAGGTTGGAACAAGTTTGAATGATGTTGTGGGATATGTTAACATATTTGATTGAGGTCCCGAGGACCGAGGGTGAGTTTAAGGTGGTTAACGGATCATTTTAAGACTTGGAAAGTTGACAAAATTGTTGGTGTTTTTGTTGCAGAGAGTCCTTCTTTGCGTTCGCGAGAGGGTTCTCCCATTTGCGAAGGGTTGTTGAGAGAGGTAGATGGTTTTTTCTTCGTGTTCGAGATGTTGGTTCCGCGTTCGCTAAGGTTCATAAGTTAAACTTATGCGTTCATGACGAGCGATTCGCATTCGCATAGGGTCGGTTGTTTGGTCTTCGCATTCGCGGGTGGGCCCTCGCATTCGGGAAGAAGGGAATATTGGTCTAAGGCAGCTTGTGCTTCGTGAACGCGAGGGAGCTACCACGTTTGCAGACAAGAAAAATATACCTGGGTAGAATGTATAAAAACCCATCTTCACGATTTTTAGCTCATTTATCACCATTTTTGAAAGGTTTTGAAGCTTTTTGAGAGGGATTGAAGAGGGCTTCAAAGGGAAACATTATGAGTGTGGGTTTTGAACTCAACACTCAAATCTATGGTAATTTCTAACTAATTAGACATGAAATTGTGGTATCAAAAGGCTAAAATTGGGAAATTAGGGATAAGAGGGGCCATTTGAGGTTCGATTTTGATGCTCTTGGTATATATGGAATCGTGGGAGGATGAAGATTCTAATGATTGATTTTTATAAAATTCTGAGATGTGGCCCGGGGCCCGAAGAAAAAGAAAATTCTGAATTTTTGAGTTAATTTGATAATTTTCGTATGGGTTTCATTCCTTAGCGTATATTGATGGTTATATACTGATTTTGTTAGATTCGGGACATTTGGAGGCCAAATCAATAGGCAAGGGCGTCGTGAGCTAGAATTTGGCTTTGCTTGAGGTAAGTAATACTTCCAAACTTGGTTCTGAGGGGTCGAAACCCCTAACTATGTGTTCTATGATTACTATTGAGGTGAAGCAAATACCAAGTGATGGGTGTGTGGAAGTGCACCACGAGAATTGCGGCCTGGGTCACTCCATGGAACTGCTTAGTAACTATTTTTTGAAGTCCCGTGAAAATCTCTGCTCAAAACCCGAATCTCATAGTGCCTAGGTAAGGCCAGGTGTTAGAAACTCATAAAATTTCTTTGTGGTGGGCTTGCTCGCCGCGGTTTGGACCCTTAGAGCTGATCTACGCGTTTAAAAATTGAAGTTTCCCAGAAAAGCGCAAAAATGCGGTCTAGAATGAGGTCGCATATCAGGTATGCGGACTACATTTCTACTGCAGAGTGAGTCAGTATGTTAGCTAATTTTAGATTGAAAATGCGGTCCATTATGCGATCTCATAACCAATATGTGGACCACATAGTCGTCGCATAATTCCCTTTGGATTTTGTGAAGGTCAATTCTGTGGTGCATTATGCGACCGTAGAATGCGTATACGGACCGTATTTCCGTCGCATACCCAAAAAGAATGTCCAGATTTTGGGAGCTTTTCTGCGGTCCAATCTACGGCCCACATTTCCACTCTGCGCTCCAATTTTCTAATTTTTAACCCAACCCTCCTATTGTTATATTCGGTATTATAGTTTATTTGAGCATCTTTCTGAGCATTTCTAGAGTGAGACGGAGGGGTCTTAGAGAGGGAAAGTTCTCCCCATCAAATTACTCCAAAGAATCTTGCTAAATCCTTGAAGATAATCAAGTGAAGGCATCTAAATCTTTATAAGGCTTCATCACCTCAGTTCTTATTTCTACACTCAGCTATAAGGGGGTCAGTAGTGAGAAAATTCATGGGCATAAGAATTGATTTCGTTGCACGGATATCAAAACATAGGGTATTGGGAAATAGTAAACTAAAAAGGAAACAATTGGGGTATAAAATGATAGAAATCTTTCTCGAAAAAGGGCCTAAGATCATAATGCACCTCTAGTGTTCGATATGATTCTTGAACCAAGCTAGAATCTCAACCTCATCTCTAATTCTTAGTTTACTTTGTGATTCATGTAGAATAGATCGAAGTGATAAGAAAATTTGTAAATAATAAGGAAAGCTATATTGAGGTATGTATGGCTAAAATCCCCTTTTATTAGACATTGAGCTCCGTTGGCGTTACAAAAGTGTGGTAAGATTTGGATTGCTTACTGTATTGGTTGTTATGCGCGTTAATTGGTTTACAATTATACACACATATACATGAAGAATGTGCCTTAATGTGAGTAATGCACCATTCCTGATAATTAAGGATGTGTAAAGAATACAATTATGTGTTGAAATATTTAGGCTATAAGCCAAGATTGAAACTGAGAATTTATCCATGCTAGCTATGTGCTTACCTGTTCTTGCAACTTGAATTACTTTTGTATATGCCTATGATCATAACTTGCAAGATGAATATTAAAAATGGAAAATGGTGTTATAATGGTGGCCTTTAGTGCCAAGGAATTGATATGATATGTGTGAAATAAAGATTCAATGTAATGACTAACGATAAAGGAACAACTCCTAGCTAAGGTGGCCTAGCCGATCGAGTTGTGATTGAGATATATGCATACTTGATTACTCATAAGATTTGCATACTTGATTACTCATAAAACTTTCTTGTACTTTCTTAGTAGTTCTTTCTAGTAAAATTGTGTTTAGTTATACATACTAGTACTATTCCATGATATTAACGTCCATTTTGCCGGGGCAGTGCATTTTTAAATAAATATAGTGGCTCCATAACGGATAGTGCCTATCGTGTGTAACAGAGCATCATTCTTCACAAAGTCTTGGTGAGCCCCTTTCTCCTCCAAGGGGATTATATCATGTACCTTTTGTTATTGTGTACGTCTATTTTTGAGGTATAGCCGGGGCCTTGTTGCTAGCACTATCATACTTATATTTTGTATCCTTAGAGGCTCCGTAAATATATGTGTGAGTTATGTACGGGTATTTGGAGAGTCTAGTGGTGATGTTGTAATTCTAGACTCGGGCTATTTATAAATTGTAACTCTATTAGAAACTTTGAAGCTAACCTATCTACGGTAAAATGTGGAAATGTGAAATGAACTAAAAATGATGAATATACTATCTTTCCTTGTCTAAACAAATGAAAGCTTGGTTTCCTTATTCATATTATGTTGGGTAGGAAGTGTTTGATAAGGCTTGCTCAGTTGGGTTCACTCGATTGAGCGCCGGTCACGCCTCCCGAGGTTGGGGCGTGACATTTTTCTTGTTGATATCTGTGTTTCTATCATGTGATTAGTAAATGTAATGTGAAAACATTCTAGATATCCTATTAGGGCTTCACGCCGATACTGTTGAGACCCGAGAGGTCATTTCTTGCTAGCATATCAATAGCTTCATTGATATTCTATAATCAATGATGTTCATGCATCTTATATCATGTCTCAATTAGATTATTGTTATTTGGCACATCATACCATTGTTTGAGCTAGTATCATTACATTGTGACCGTGTGTGTGAGGCTGGAGAGTGATGATTGAGTGACGTCGAAAGCCTGATTGTGAATGACAGTATGGGATCGGGCTACATGCCGCAGTGGTTATATTAATGAATATGATAGCTCTTGGGTTATAGGATCCCCTCCGGAGTCTGTAACATACTTCTAGTGAGCGTAGTTGATGATATTGAGGTATGGATCTTCCCTAGACATGGATATTGTCCGAAGTGTTTATATCTGGAGATGTATCTTCTCCATAGGGCTAGAATGGCCTTCCTCAGTACTATATGACTACGGTCGATGATATATATATTTCGGGATGGATCCTCCTTGGGACGGATGGCCATATACAATACCGAGTGGTTGAGCACTTGTGAGTAGAAGTACATGGAACACTGATCATGCTAGTTGTGCATTGGTACATAAAGAATTCCTGAGTTTTATACTCCATACTATTCAGACTGTATTTATTTACTATTGAGTTTTTATTTGAACTACAAGCATGCCTAATTTTTTGTACATTTAAATGGTATTACTTATTGAGGTTTGGTTCGTCACTACCTGTAAGTCTATTGTTTGGACTTGTTACTAACTGAGTTGGTGCACTCACGTTATACCTGGACCTTTTGTGCAGATCCAGGTATTTTGGGGCACGGTAGTGGTTGCTGATAATTTTAGTTATAGACTTTTCCTTAGAGATAGCGAGGTAGTTGTCTGGAGATCGCAGTCCCTCCTTCTCCTTCCTTATCTTCCTTTTTGTGTATTTGTTGGCTATTCTCAAACTACGTTAGTCTTGTTTATTTTGAGATGTTGTAGTATTTTGCTCATTACATAGTGACACCCGAGGTCAGACTTGTACTTTCTACTTGTTTTGACTTTTACTTTATACCTTTTATCGAATTTCTGTTAAAACATGGTTTTACTTCAGCATTAAATGAAATATGGAGTATCTGGGAATAAGTTTGCTAGTTTAGTTTAATGATAGACGCCATCCCGATTGGGTCAGTTTTTGGGTCGTGACATGTTGGTATCAGAGCCTAGGATACATAGGTCTCACGTATCATGAGCAGGCTTAGTAGAGTCTCGCAGATCGGTACAGAGACGTCTGTACTTATCTTCGGGAGGCTACAGAACCTTTAGGAAAAACTTTACATTCTTGAATTTTTGTCATGCGAATCTGTTGATTCTGGTACTAAACTTCTATTATTCTATTCTCTCACAGATGGTGAGGAAACGTGCTACCAGTCAGGATAGACGACCACCAATGCCACCAGTTGGGAATACTAGAGTCCGAGGACTAGGTCGAGGCCGTGGTAGGGGAAGGGGTGTGGCCCGTATAGCAGCTAGGCCAGCTGCTGCTGATCTACCCACTACCCTAGTTAATGATCAGGCTCCAGCTATGGATATTCCAACAATACCATCTCGGGCACCGGTTGTGCCTATTGTTATTTCGGGTCTCTAAGATACCTTGGCTTAGATTCTGACTGTGTGCACCATTCTTGCTCAGGCAGTCATAGTTACTACTACAGTAGCTACTTCTCAAGTTGGGGGAGGCACTCAAACTGCCGCCGCCCTTACACCCGAGCAGGTTGTTCAGGTACTACAAACACCATAGCATCATCAGCCCAGCCAATTGCACCTGCTCAAGATTATATAGTTCTAGTTATACCTAATGACGACCATCTTTTATTGGAGAAGATTGGTAGACTTATGCCTCCGACTTTCAGTAGTGTAGTGGACGAGGATGCCAAGGGTTTCCTAGACAAATGTCAAAGACTAGTGGGGTCTTATTCGCTACTGTTCAGTTTTCTAGAGATGTCTTCACTTGGTGGGAGGCTTATGAGAGGCGTAGGCCTGCTGGTGCAGCATCCCTGACCTGGCAGCAATTCTCCGCTCTCTTCCTAGAGAAGTAAGTGCCAACGTCCCCCAAAGAGGAGCTGCGTAGACAGTTAGAGCTATTGCGTAAGGATGATATGACTGTGATGCAGTATGAGATGAGGTTTTCTGAGTTATCCTGTCATGCTATTTGGTTAGTTCCTACAGACAGGAAGATGATCAGGAGCCTCATGGATGGCCTCGCTTCCAATTACGGATTCTTATGACCTGAGAGAGGGGCGCTTCTTTGAGGAGGTGGTTGATGTTTCTCGAGAGATAGAGTCAGTTTTCCGCTAGGAAAGGGTTGAGAGGGAGGCCAAAAGGCCTCGGGGATCTGGTAGTTTTGGTGGTATTCCTTTGGAAGGTCAGCTTCATAACGGCAAAGAACGTCCATTCATATATGCTCAGCAAGCCCGTTCGGGCCACCATGGTGGATCATCTGTCCACGGTTCTCACGTTTCACATCGGGGTCACTCATCTCTCAATGCCCTTCCAACTTAGAGATTGCCTCATGCACCATCAGTTCAGCGCTCATTTAGACCTAGTTCTTCTAGTGGGCATCCCGGCGCGCGGGACTCCCTTTAGTCCTCACTACCACTTACCGGTAAAGGTTGCTTCGAGTGTGGAGATTTGGTTCATATTAAGAGGCTTTGTCCCTGTCTTATGGGAGGTTCATTTCAGCAGAGGAGTCAGCCTTCGACTTTAGAACTAGTTACATCTCCACCCGCTCAGTCAGCTGGGGCTGGAGGTCAGTTAGCTAGGGGGTCGCCCTAGAGAGGGAGGTTGATTAGGTGGTGGTCAGGACCGTTTCTATGCCCTCCCAGCCAAACCAGATGTTATTGCTTCAGATGCTGTAATTACATGTATTGTCTCGGTCAGCCAGAGAGATGCCTTTGTATTATTTGATCCTGGTTCCACTTTTTCATACGTGTCATCATATTTTGCTCATTATTTGGATATGCCCCGTGAGTCTCCTGCTTCATCTGTTCATGTATCTACTTTGGTGGGCGATACTATTGTTATGGACCATGTATATCGATCGTGTATGGTGACTATTGGGGGTTTGGATACCCCGAGTAGATCTCTTGTTGCTTAGTATGGTTGATGTTAATGTGATATTGGGCATAGATTGGTTATCTCTTTGTCTTGCTATTTCGGATAGTCATGCTAAGACAGTGACATTGGTTATTCCAGGGTTGCCACGAATTGAGTGGCGATGTTCGACGGATTTTGTTCCCTATAGAGTGATTTCATTTCTACATGTCCAGCGGATGGTTGGGAAAGGTTATTTTTCTTATCTGGCCTTCGTAAGGGATGTTAGTACAGAGACTCCTACCATTGATTCAGTTCCGATAGTGTGGGACTTTCTGGATATATTCTTTGCAAACCTGTCGGGCATGCCATCGGATAGGTATCAATTTTCGGGAATTGATTTGGTGTTGGGAACTCCACCAATTTCTATTCCATTGTATCGTATGGCACCGACGGAGTTGAAGGAGCGGCTTCGGGAACTCATTGATAAGGGGTTTATTCGGCCTAGTGTGCTGTCTTGGGGTGCGCATATTCTATTTATGAAGAATAACAAGGATCACACTATGAGGATGTGCATTGATTACAGGCAGTTGAACAAGGTCACAATAAAGAACAAGTATCATTTGCCTCGTATTGATGATTTATTTGACCAGCTTCAGGCAACGAGGGTGTTCTCTAAGATTGATCTTCGTTCAGGGTATCAGTTGAAGATCAAGGACTCGAACATTCTTAAGACAGATTTCAAGACCTGATATGGTCATTATGAGTTCCTTGCGATGTCTTTTGGGCTGACCAATGCCCCAACAGCATTCATGCATTTGATGAATAGCATGTTTTGGCCTTATCTCGACTCGTTTTTCATTGTATTCATTGATGATATTCTAGTATACTCGCATAGCCACAAGGAGCACGCAGAGCATTTGAGATTTGTATTGCAGCAGTTGAGGGAGAAGAAGCTTTATGCAAATTCCTCCAAGTGTGAGTTTTGGCTCATTTCAGTGGCTTTCTTGGGGCAACTGGTGTCTAGTGAGGGTATTCAAGTTGATCCGAAGAAGATAGAGGCGGTTTAGAGTTGGTCCAAAGCATCCTCAGCTATAGAGATTCACAGCTTTCATGGTTTAGCGGGCTATTATTGTTAGTTCGTTGAGGGATTTTCATCTATAGTATCACCCTTGACCAAATTGACTCAAAAGGGTACTCCTTTCATATGTCAGATAAGTGTGAGGCGAGCTTTCAAAAGCTCAAGAATTCTTTAACCACAGCTCAAATGTTAGTTTTTCCATCAACTTCAGGTTCATATACAGTGTATTGTAATGCTTCGAGAGTTGGTATTGGGTGTGTGTTGATGCAGGAGGGTAGAGTGATTGCTTATGCTTCTCGTTAGTTGAATCCCCATGAGAAGAACTACCACGTTCATGATGTAGAGTTGGCTGCCATTTTCCAAGCGTTGAAGATTTGGAGGCATTATTTATATGGTGTGTCTTGTGAGGTGTTTACTGATCATCCTAGCCTCCAGAACTTGTTCAAGTAGAAAGATCTCAATTTGAGGTAGCGGAGATGGTTGGAGCTGCTAAATGATTATGATATCACTATCTTGTACCATGTGGGGAAAACCAATGTAGTAGTCAATGCCTTGAGTAGGAAGGAAGTGAATATGGGCAGTTTGGCATATATTCTTGTTGGGGAAAGACCTCTTGCAGTTGATGTTCAGGCCCTGATCAATCAGTTTGTGAGGTTGGATATTTTTGGAGCCTTATCAGGTCTTAGCTTGTGTGGTTTCTCGATCTTCCTTGTTTGATCGCATCAGAGAGCGCCAGTATGATGATCCTCATTTTCTTGTCCTTAAGGATAGAGTTCAACACGACGATGCCAGAGATGTGACCATTGGTGATGATGGAGTATTGAGGATGCAGGCTGGATATGTGTGTCTAATATAGATGGGCTTCGGGAGTTGATTCTGGAATACGCTCAAAGCTTGCCGTATTCCATCCATTCGGGTGCTGCAAAGATGTATTGGGATTTGAGACAGCATTATTGGTGGAGAAGAATGAGGAAGGATATTGTGGGATTTGTAGCTTGGTGTCTCAATTGTCAGCAAGTGAAATATGAGCATCAAAGATCGGGTGGCTTGTTCAGCATATAGATATTCCAGAGTGGAAGTGGGAGCGGATCACCATGGACTTTGTAGTTGGGCTCCCACAGACTTTGAAGAAGTTCGATGCTATTTGGGTGATTATGGATCGGCTGACCAAGCCCCCGAACTTCATTCCTATGTGTACTACTTATTCTTCAGAGGGGTTGGCAGAGATTTATCGTCGAGAGATAAATCACTTTCATGACGTTAGTTTCCATCATTTCATATTTAGGTACTCAAGTCACATCGCAGCTTTAGAGGCCCATGCAAAAAGAGTTGGGTACTCATGTCGAGTTGAGCATAATTTTTCACCCTTAGACTGAAGGGCAGTTTGAGCGTACTATTCATATATTGGAGGGCATTATGCACGCTTGTGTCATTGATTTTGATGGTTCATAGGATTAACTACTACCACTCGCAGAGTTTGCTTATAACAACAATTATCAATCCAGTATTCAAATGGCTCCATATGAGGCTTTATATGGGAAGTGGTGTAGATCTCCAGTTGGTTGGTTTGAGCCAGGTGAGGCTAGGATTTTGGGTACAGACTTAGTGTGGGATGCTTTGGACAAGGTGAAGGTGATACATGAGCGGCTTCGTACAACGCAGTCAAGACAAAAGAGTTATGCTGACAGGAAGGTTCGTGATGTGTCTTACATGGTTGGGTAGAAGAATCTACTGAAGGTTTCACCTATGAAGAGTGTTATGAGATTTGGGAAGAAGGTTAAATTGATTCCTCGATTCATTGGGCCTTTTGAGGTACTTCGGAGGATTGGGGAGGTGGCTTATTATCTTTCTTTGCCACCCATCTTGTCAAGTGTGTAACTGGTATTTCATGTTTCTATGCTCTGAAGTATATTGGTGATTCCTCTCGTGTCTTGGATTTTAGCATGGTTCAGTTAGATGGTGATTTGACTTATGATGTAGAGCCAGTTGCTATTTTGGACCGTCAGGTTCGAAAGTTGAGGTCAAAGGATATAGCTTCAAAGAAAGTGTAGTGGGGAGATTGAGGAGGAGATTATCTAGGAGACTGAGCGGGAGATATAGAGCAGATATCCTCACCTATTTGAGGCTTCATGTATGTTTCTTGACTCATTCGATGATGAACGTTTGTTTAAGAGGGGGAGGATGTAACGACCCAGCTGGTCGTTTCATGAGTTATCGCTCTGTTTCAGCCATTTCTGCTTCTTTATGTCTTGTTCAACTATATTAGGTATTGGTTTGGTTGGTTTGGTTGGTTCGGATTCAGAATGGTTTTGGAGAGGTATGAGACAGTTAGTTTCTTTTGAGTAAGCTTAAGTTAGAAAAGTCAACCGGATGTTGACTTATGTGAAAAAAGATCTCGGATGTGAATTCTGATGGTTCGGATAGCTTTGTTAGGTGATTTGGGACTAGGAGCATGATCAGAATGTATTTTGGAGGTCCGTTATAGATTTAGGCTTGAATTGGTGATAATGAAAATTTGGCATTTCCGATTGGTGGTGGAAATTTTGAGATCGGGGTCGGAATGGAATTCCAGAGATTGGAGTAGGTCTGTTGTGTCATTTTTTACGTGTGTCCAAAATTTCAGGTTATTCAAGTGAAGTTTGATAGACTTTTTGATCATTTGCTGAATTTGAAAGATTTGGAATCTTTAGGTTTGAATCCAGTGGTAATTTGATGTTTTGATGTTGTTTGGAGCATTCTGAAAGTTGGAACAAGTTTGAATGATGTTATAGGATGTGTTGGCATGTTTGGTTGAGGTCTCAAGGGCCGAGGGTGAGTTTCCATTTTAAGACTTGGAAAGTTGGCAGAATAGTTGGTGCTTTTGTTGTAGGGAATCCTTCTTCGCGTCCGCGAGAGGGATATCGCATTTGCGAAGGGTTGTTGAGAAAGGCAGCTAGTTTTTTATTCGCATTCGTGATGTTGGTCCTGCATTCGTGAAGGTTCACGAGTTAAAGCAACGCATTCACGATGAGCATTCCGCATTTGCGTAGTGTCGTTGTTTGGTAGTCGCAGTCGCGGGTAGGCCCTCGCGTTCGCAAAGAAGGGAATATTGGTCTGAGGCATCTTGTGCTTTGTGAATGCGAGGGAGCTACCGCATTTGCAAAGAAGAAATATACCTGGGCATAATGTATAGAAACCCATCTTCGCAATTTTTAGCCCATTTCTCACGATTTTTGAACGGTTTTGAAGCTTTCGAGAGGGATTGAAGAGGGCTTCAAAGGGAAACATTAGGACGTGAGGTTTTTGAACTCAATAATAAATTTTATTGTAATTTCTAACTAATTAGACATGAAATTTGTGGGATTTAAAGGCTTAAATTTGGGGATTAGGGCTTGGAATTGGAGAGTTTAAACTGGGGATTTGAGGGGCAAATGAGGTTCGATTCTAATGTTCTTGGTATGTATGGAATCATGGGAGGATGAGGATTCTTATGATATAATTGTTATCGAATTCCAAGATGTAGTTTCAGGGGCCGGGTTTGGATAATTTCGGAATTTTTGAGTAAATTTGATAATTTCTGTATGGGTTTCATTCCTTTAGCGTATATTGATGGTTATATACTGATTTTGGTTAGATTCGGGACATTTGGAGGTCGAATCAAGAGGCAAGGGAATCACGGGCTAGAGTTTGGCTTGGCTTGACGTAAGTAACACTTTCAAACTTGGTTCTGAGGGGTCAAAATCCCGAACTATGTGTTCTATAATTACTATTGAGGTGACGTAAATGCCAAGTGATGGGCGTCTGGGTGTGTACCATGAGAATTGCAGCATTCCATGGCAACGCTTAGTAACTCTTTCTTGTTGATATATGTGTTTCTATCATGTGATTAAGTAAATGTGCTATGAAAATATGCTAGATATCCTATTAGAGCTTCATGCCGATACTATTGAGACCCGAAAGGTCGTTTCTTGTTGTCATATCATTAGCTTCATTAATATTCTATATTCAAGCATATTCATGCATTTTATATCATGCCTCGGTCTCCATTATTGTAATTTGGCACATCATATCATTGTTCGCTCTAGTATCATTACATTGTGAGCCCCTGTGTGCGAGACTGGAGAATGATGACTGAGTGAGGCCGAGAGCCTGATTGTGAGTGACAATATGGGATCGGGCTGCACGCTACAGCTGTTATATTGATGATTATGATAGTGTTTGTGCTATAGGATTCCCTCCAGAGTCTATTACACACCAACAGTGAGCGTAGTTGATGATATTGAGGGATGGATCTTTCCTGGACATGGATCTTGTCTGAAGTATTTATACCTGGAGATGGATCTTCTCCGTAGGGCCGGAATGGCCTTCCTCAGTACTGGATGACTGCGACCAGTGATATATATATTTCGGGATGGATCTTCCGCAGGTTGGATGGCCATATACAGTACCGAGTGGTTGAGCACTTGTGAGTAGAAGTACATGGAACACTGATCATGCTAGTTGTGCATTGTACATAGAGAATTCCTTATTTTTATTCTCTGTACTGTTCAGACTGCATTTATTTACTGTTGAGTTTTTACTTGAACTGCAACCATGCCTACTTTTCTTATACTTAAATGGTATTACCTGTTGAGGTTTGGTTCGTCACTACCTGTCAGTCCATAGTTTGGACTTGTTACTTACTGAGTTGGTGTACTCACGTTACCGCTGCACTTGTGTGCAGATCCGGGTATCTCGGGGCACGGTAGCGATTGATGATCATTTCAGTTGTGGACTTTTCCTTAGAGATAGCGAGGTAGCTTCCTGGCAATCGCAGTCCCACCTTCTCCTTCCTTATCTTCCTTTTAGTGTATTTGTTGGCTACTCTCAGACTATGTTAGTCTTGTTTATTTCGAACCGTTGTAGTTTTGCTCATGACTTAGTGACGTCCGAGGCTGAGGTTGTACTTTCGCTTGTTTTGATTTTTACTTTATACCTTTTATCAAATTTTTATTAAAAATGGTTTTACTTAAGTTTTAAATGAAATATGAAGTATTTGGAAATAAGTTGACTAGCCTAATTTCAAGATAGACATCATCACAACCAGGTTAGTTTTTGGATCGTAATATTAAATGTAGTGGGAGCAGTTTTCCCATAACTGTTATTTTTCTTCTCTTTTTAAATGTGTGATTTCTTGTTCTTTAAAGATACAACAGAGAAAAGAATAATAGAGTGATCAAAGATTGCTTTCTCATCTCTTCCAAATCAACACAAGACATTTAGTTTCGTGGTAATTTTGCTTTATTTTCAAGAGAAATAAAGTGGACATAGGAGCAATTTTCCGATTGAGATGTGATTCCGTTGCGTTAACAGGTATATATCTACGCCCCTGTTATTGTGTTTTAATCTTCAATGTAAATATTAACATATATTTATTTATTTTATGCGTTAAATTTTGCCTAAATTTAAGTAAAACTTTATTAAAATAATTCATTAAAAATATTAAATTTATTTTTGTATTTAAATAGTACTAGTTGTAAAAGGAACCTTAGTCTTATCTTTTTTTCATAATTTCATACCCAAAAAAATTTGAAGAATAATTGATCAAACATAATTTGTTTATCAAATACTAAACAAAATCACTTTCTCAAATAAAATGACAAAATACAAATTGTTTCTCTTCAAACATACTTCTTTGAAAAGCTATTTTGACAAATGTATTTCTTAAATTAAGTCGTTCTTAAAAGTTGTAAAAGTTGCATGGGACGTCCTATTTGGTAATCCACATTTAACATATACCTATTTCTTTTTGAAAAAATTAACTTGTACTCACTTTTTAAATAACTTCAGCCCGATTTCTCCTCATTCATTTTCTTATTCTTCTTCTTTCTTCTATTGTTGTTAGTGCTGCTATAAAACTTCAGTTCATGGAATGATTGTCATAAGTATATTTATCACATTATTTAAAAATAAATTATAAATAATTGCGTAAGTTAGTAGACAATAACTTATGAAAATTACGTCCTACTGTGCTGCTACTTTTCTTAATTTCTTTTGAAAAATAAACCAAGATTGAGTCAAGTATTCTCTTATAGTGACAGAACGGCATTCATTTTTGGTAAATATATACGTTCAGATCTCAAGGTTGCTCGTAGACATGTATGGATCGTTCTTCCTGTATAATGAACCCAGCTCTTTCCCTATCAACGAATTTACTTACATGCCGTCTGTGTCTTCTCAATGCAGCTTGGATAATGTCCTCAGTTTGATGCTTTACTAGAAATTAAAAAACTTTAGCTTATATAGTGCGGAAGTTTTAATGAACGAAATAATTTCAGCATTTCTGATAAAGTTTGTGAAAAAGTTTATCTAGGATAAAAAAAAATCATCTTATTTAGTACTGAAATTTTTATAAATAACTAAATAACTTCAGCATTTTCTGCTGAAGTTTTTTAAAAAACTTAATGACAAAACTAATGGATCCAGGACAAAAAAAATTCAGCTTATTTAGTGCAATTACAAACAAAAACTTCAGCAAATAGAGAATAAAATTTCAGCTACTATGCTTAAGTTTAGCAATTACAAACACAAATTTCAATACACGTGCTATTTCAGGCCCATCTACTAGAATGCTGAAGTTTTGCGTGATTACCTTTGCTACTTCTGTCCCGTATGCTGAAGTTACGCGAAAAAGTAAGTATGCTTATAACTTTTTTTACAAAATAGAAACAAATTAAAACATGACCCTAAAAGCGAATATAAACACTAATCCCTCTTGGAAGTTTGAACAAATATACTTTTAGTTTTGCATTCCCTACCAAAGGTAACAAAGGAAGAACGAAAAAAACTATTGATATTTATGCGTTAGCCCAAAATTGAAAGAAGGAAACAAATATTAAATAAAAGGGTAATTTACATAAATAGCCACTTTCAATGGTGCTACTTATACTATAATCAACTTAAAAATTAGTACAAATGTAATTGCCTCTTGATTTGAGCGATAGAGATCCACCTTTTTTACAACGATTCGCAACCCCCTCTCCCCTCAAGTTTCTTTCTCCCAAACTCACACCTTTACCCACATATTTTTTTATACTCACATTTAAACCCACTATTCCATCTGCTAAAACCAGACAAATAAATATAACACCCTTCCATTAATGCCTAATTTCAAGCATTTTCTTCTAAAACAAAATTGAAATCAAATCTTTAAAGTTCGTACATACATTTGCCTTCTGCTTCAAATTTTCTCAATGAAGAAGAACAAATCTTCAACGAGACAAGAGTGCATCAATTCCACCATTGATAGTCATTAAAAAGCTTTGAAGCTTTGAATTCAAATTTGAATTTTAAAAAATCATTATTTATTTTGCTTGGGTGTTGTTGTAAATAATTGAAAACATGTTTGGAGTTTATATCTTAATTTTGAAGGATTTGGTGAAGATTTAGACTTTGTTTTGGCCAAATTCAGAAGAAGAATCAGAAGAAGAAGAAGAAGAAGAAGAAGAAGAAGAAGAAGAAGAAGAAGAAGAAGAAGAAGAAGAAGAAGAAGAAGAAGAAGAAGAAGAAGAAGAAGAAGAAGAAGAAGAAGAAGAAGAAGAAGAAGAAGAAGAAGAAGAAGAAGAAGAAGAAGAAGAAGAAGAAGAAGAAGAAGAAGAAGAAGAAGAAGAAGAAGAAGAAGAAGAAGAAGAAGAAGAAGAAGAAGAAGAAGAAGAAGAAGAAGAAGAAGAAGAAGAAGAAGAAGAAGAAGAAGAAGAAGAAGAAGAAGAAGAAGAAGAAGAAGAAGAAGAAGAAGAAGAAGAAGATTGTAGAAAAATTATAGATAAATTGTAGACTGTTTTTTGCAGAGGATTTATATAAGTTTTAGTCGTTTTTGATTTGTGAAAACAGAAAAAAAAATCATCTACAATCAGAGTACAAAAACATGTTTGGAGTTTATATCTTAATTTTGAAGGATTTGGTGAAGATTTAGACTTTGTTTTGGCCAAATTCCAAAGAAGAAGAAGAAGAAGAAGAAGAAGAAGAAGAAGAAGAAGAAGAAGAAGAAGAAGAAGAAGATTGTAGAAAAATTATAGATAAATTGTAGACTGTTTTTTGCAGAGGATTTATATAAGTTTTAGTCGTTTTTGATTTGTGAAAACAGAAAAAAAAATCATCTACAATCAGAGTACAAATAATCTATAATTTATCTACAAAATATCACAAACTGGGTACATTGAAATTTTAATATCCCAATTCTCATTCAATTGTAGCTTAATTGTTATTTTCGACATAATTGCGTTTTTTGCAAAAGATTTGTAGAATTTTTAGTCGTTTTGGATTTGTGAAAACATAGAACAATGTATCTACAATTAGAATACAAATAATCTACAATTTATCTATAAAATATCTACAAACTGGGTACATTGAATATTAATATCCCAATTCTTATTTCAATTGTAGCATAATTGGCATTTTCGATATAATTACATTTTTTGCAGAAAGTTTGTAAAAGTTTTAGTCGTTTTTGATTTGTAAAATAGAAAACAAAACATCTACAATCACAATACAAATAAACTATAATTTCTCTACAAAATATCTACAAACTATGTACATTAAATTTTAATACCCAATTTTCATTCATTTGTAGCTTAATTGGTATTTTCAATATAATTATATTTTTTACAAAAAAGTTTATATAAATTTTAGTCATTTTAAATTTGTAAAAACACATTAAACTTTGGCTAAATAAGGATCTCCAAATAAAGAATCCCAAATTGTAAACAGAAGCCACTGAAGTATTAATGGATGATAATGGCTTTCTACCTTTGCAGAGCCATTTCTTGAATAAAGCATAAAGGAAAAAGACAACCAACGTAACACATGTATAAATAACTCTAACAAATATCTATATATGTTTTTGCCAGCAATGGCCATTCGGTCAACCAATGAATAAAAATTGTTGTCGTTATTAATAGAGGACTGAAAAAGATTTTAATTTTGCAGCTATCTAAATAAAGAATTTTAGTGTTACAATAATTCTTTATTTAAATATTTGAAAGAATATTTACTTCTATAATTGCAGCATGCCTAAATAAAAATATTTGGAAGAATATTCAGTTCTAAATTTGTAGCGGCCCTAATTAGGAAGGAATCACTTCCTAATAATTGGTATTTAATAAATGGTATAATATTTGTAGAATAACTATGACATGGCGAATAAATATAAAACTATAAATATTTTTGGTAATAATATTTTATATATGGTATAAAAAAAAATCTCTTAAATTAAAAGAATGATTTGACCCCAACAACCACTTTTAATGGTATTATTTAAAATATAATCACAATTCAAATAGTGACTATGCTTGAAATAGCATAATTTAATAGTGGATTCAATCTAATAACCTCTTTGGTAAAATACTATAACTAAAGCCTAGTAATAGTTCGTAGCTAATCAAGGTGAAATAAAGGATACAACCTATATATAATGGTGTACACAAAGGATATAATTATATTCAAACGCACAATAAATACAACCAAGACGAATATATAAACACAAAAAAATAAAGTGTTTTTACTGAGAGTCAAACTCAAGATCTTCAACAACTAAGCAGATATTCTAACCAACTAAGCTATGAAAACTTGTTGCTCGCTTATATCAGTTCAAAATAATTAATATTTTATTCGTCTATTTGCTATAAAATTCAAATATAGACATTAATAGCAAATTTGCTTAAAGTATTCACTACAAATAGTAAATACAGTTTATATGTTTAACGTGTCGCGTAATTTTTCCTCAAAAAATTAATTTATTTTGAGAAGTGTTTTTCTTAAAAGTGCTTTTTAAAAAAAATATTTTTGGTGAGAAGTAGTTTGTGTTTGGTTACTTAATTTGAAAAAGCATTTTTGAACTTCAATTAGTATTTGACCAAGATTTTAAAAAAGTACTTGTAATTGTATTTTTCTCAGAAGTATTTTAAAAAAAAGTACTTTTGAAAAAGAAATTACTTTTCTGCTTCTCAAAAACTGATTTTGTTTTTTTTTCAAAAGTAGACTCCCTCCGTTTCAATTTATGTGAACCTATTTGACTGGGGATTCAATTTAAGAAAAAATGAAGGCTTTTGAAATTTGTGCTTCCAAACAAGTCAGAAGGAGCACAGAGTATTTGTGTGGTTATTAAAGCTTTCTCATTAAAAATAAAATTATAAATTTAAGTTAAATTATTATCAAATTTAAAAATAACTAATTTTTTTGAATAGACCAAAAAATAAGTTCACGTAAAATAGAACAAAAGAAAATTTTTTTTAAAAAAAAGTTGATCAAATATCTTAATTTGAAGAAAAAAAAACACTTTTTAGCTTAAAAGAAGCGGCCTATAAAATTTGATTTCTTGATAAGATAAAGTAGTGTGGCGTTACTCATAGTTGACATTTCATTTTCTTATTGACCCGTCAGCAGCTGACATTGTGAAGGCTTATCTTTTACTACATCCTCGTAATCTTATTTCTTCCTTCTTGCTTACTGACCGGTAAAAGACTAGCAGTACAACTGCTGTCTTTTTACATTCCTGATACGATAAAACTTTTATTTATTTTTCATTTGCATCCCGAATTTGCAGTGTTGATGTTCCCAAAATCAAAACTTTAAAGCCTTGGGGGGAGTTGTGATGGCATTAGCAGCAGCCACTTTCAACGCTCCAATTCTTGCTTCTGGTTTCAATCTAAACAGCTTTATTGGCCCTACTTCTTCTAGGCAAGTACTTTAATTTCCCTTGTATTCCTTACTTTGGCGTTGTGGGTGTTACATATTTATCCCAAGCTAGATTTTTTGACTGAAAAATGTGTGAATATGAGCTTAGTTCAGAAAGGGAAAAAACAGAGTTGGTGTTACATGAGTTTCTAAAAGAGAATTAGGAAGGTACTTTTGTTTAATATAATAGTAGTAGTATTACTTAATGTTTTAACGAATTAGTATAATATATTTAGAAGCTGATTATGCGAATGCTAGAATATGATTAAAGACGTTAATTATCTATTGAATTCTTGAATTTGTTAACACAATGTTTAGGCAAACAAATTCAAGTTCAACTTTTTCCCACATTTCTGCCCTTGACCTTATGTGGCTTTACAGGAGTTTTACTTTTAAGACTTGTTCACTAGTGTCACACGTTACACAAAGATCAATTGGAAGATCTGGCAATGAGATTAACTTTAGATGGAAGGAAGTCAAGCAACGGCATTCAAGCCGGAGAGGTTTCTTCACATGTAGATATGATGCTACTACCTCTAAGGAAAATGCAGAAAATATTTCACAAGCTACTTTGATATGGAGGGCAATCAAATTACCAATATACTCCGTAGCCCTAGTTCCTCTAACTGTAAGTTTTTAAGTTATTAAACTAATGTTAGCGTTTTAGAGGCTCCTTTTGAGTTTTAACATTTTCAACTATATATGTTATTTGAATTTGGGGTTTAGACCTACGGGGCCGCACTTGTTGCACATGTTTATTAAGATTTAAAATACATGCAATCATTAAGAGTGCCAGTCTTGTGAAAGCAAACTATACAATGCTGCCTTTGAATACTTAACTTGTTAAGATGTTGTCTTGAATTGCTTAGCAAGAAAAGTGCAGTGGATCGCTCGAAGATATTTGTTGAAAAGTTCCATTAGCAGATTGGATACGAGGCAGAATCTCCATGGTGAATAAACTAGATAAGCTGTTAGAACCTACGACTTCAACTTCACAAGAACTGCACAGAGAAATTACTGTAAACAACATGATAAAATAAATAATTTTAACAGCCTAAATTGTCATTGAGGAACAGGTAAACCTTATTCACGAGAGTGATGATGGATACTAGATAGGGGGAAATTTATATATTCAATTGAAAGAGAACGACCATGTTGCTCAATGTTGGCCTGGTGGCTGAATGTCCTTTTAAATTTTACTGTGCTTTTGCTGTTCATTAATAGGTGGGGAGTGCAGCTGCTTATTTGCAGACAGGCATCTTTTCTGCTAACCGTTATTTTATGCTGTTGGTGTCGTCAGTTCTTATCATCACTTGGCTTAATTTAAGGTGTGGGTTTTACTGTCATTGAGAATTCTATTTACTACTTGAGCTTGATGGCAAGGTTGAACTACTTTGATGTGCACACCATCTAGTCAAAGTCATCTAGCTAGCTCATGAAGCACTTGATTACATGACGATTAGATATAATCAAATCCGTTCATGTTGTTGCAACACTTAATAAAGAATGGACAGGGGTAAGCTGTTTAGCTTAGAGGGGTTAGTTCTTCAAATAATCTTTCTGTTTTCCTCTAGTCCTCTACTTTTTTTATTTACTTTTTATTATTTTTCTGTTCCCTCAGCCCTTAAGTGTAATTCCAAAGTGCATTGGCAAGAATTGTACAACTTGAGTTTGTTTCAAAATATATGATAGAGATGTAAGAAGTATTGGGATCTTTTTGCTTGATTCATACTTTTGTAATGGGAGAACTGAGTGTTGTATGGATAGATGGGTTAACTTAATAGATGACAGTGGTTGAGCGACAATCCCACGTTATACATACTCTTGACATTGTCCTCATGCACTATGATAGAAATACATTTTACTTAATTTAGGAAAAAAGAATTGTATCTTGTAGTACTCCGTGTGGCTTTTTTATCAATATCTCTGAAATATTGAACATCTCCTCCATGTATCTTTCACTCTTTATCAATATCTCTGAAATATGGGCAGCAACGACGTTTATGATTTTGACACAGGAGCTGATAAGGACAAGAAAGAGTCAGTTGTGAACATTGTTGGCAGGTAAAAGCTTATACCGCTAAGTTGCACCATTACTTTTTTTTTCCTTTCTCTTTTTATCTTACGTTAATTGAATAGAGTGATATATTGTAATTTTCTGAGTGAGTTCATGAAAGTGTAGATGGAGCTCTTATTTCAGTTCGTGAACATGAATTGTTCCTGTGATTTTCCCTTATAAAGTTGCATTTAGACTGTTTCTTAAAAAGAAATTGCATTTGGACTGTGCTTATGCTGTAACCTTATATTTATTTGTTCATGGAATTACAGATTTAAAGTTGACTCACTTTGCTTTATAATTTTGTGTAAGCCGCACGGGAACATTCATTGCTGCATACTTATTACTTGCCCTTGGTTTCTTTGGGCTTGCCTATGTATCTGTGGAAGCTGCAAATATGCGTGCAATACTACTATTAGCTTCTGCAATCATTTGTGGTTACATATACCAGGTATTAATTCAAATAATTCAATCGTACTGCCATCTTCTATTTTTGTTATCTTCCGTATTTACACATGCTATTAGGTTAATATAGCAAATTTCCATATTCAACATCTTAATTGAAGAGGTAAAGATTCCCTGTATAAAGAAAAATCGGACTTGTTGACAAATAGTTCTTTCTCATAAGTCATATAATTGCTATAACACTTGGAAATCAAACTTTCTGCTGGAGCAGTAGTCAAATTAAGTAGCATTCAACTATAATGAGACGTGGAAGAAGAGAGTGGGTGACAGGCTGGTGGTAATATGCCAAGTTACAGCTGTAGAATTATGTACATGACAGTTGGTAACTGCCTTAGTTCACTCAGTCGGTTATTGGATAATTAGCTAGTGAAGTCGACTATTTACTGATTGTAATTAGTATTGGATGATGTGATCACACCATTTTAGTTTCTTCAGTTGCAACTTCTCAGACTTCCATTTCTCTTGTCCTCACTCCTACTTTACTCTGCTTCTATTTGGAGGTCCATTGATGGAGCTTGCTCAATATCAACTAGTTCTCAGTAAAAATGAAAAAGGATTGTAGTAGTTTCTATTCTAGAACCTGTTTTGTCCTCCATTTTGATCTCCAAGCTAAACTGTAAAGAGCTTATGTTGATGGTTTCGACATAGGAATTAAAGAACTTTTGTGCTCATTGAATCTCTCTCGGAGCTGTATTAGTCATTTTATTTGTTAATTGTCTCTCTTGGCTTTCTATTGTACCGTGTGTAATATTATGTTTATAACTGAAATCCGTTGCTTATAATTTTAAATGTCTTGTAGTGCCCGCCATTTCGGTTAAGTTACCACGGACTGGGGGAACCCTTGTGCTTTGCTGCATTTGGTCCTTTCACTACTACTGCCTTTTACTTGCTTCAAAGCAGCACGAGGTTTGTGTTATGATTATTACCCATAAAATAATGAATAAAGGTGTTTATGCCTGCCTGAATCTTGTCTATTATGCATTTCAGTGAGCTCCCAATCACTTATACAATTCTTTCCGCATCAGCACTTGTTGGTGTAACAACATCACTTATCCTGTTCTGTAGTCATTTCCACCAGGTATTAAAGTCTCCATACCTTCCGTGCCTCCACCCTTTTAGGAGACAATTTGTTAGCCAAAAGTGTTTACCAGTACTTGCAACTCATTCATCTGATGCAAATTTCAGGTAGAAGGGGATAAGGCCGTGGGAAAATTTTCTCCGCTGGTAAGTACATCTAGGTCAGACAATACAAGTTCAATTAGAAATGGAAGAACTAGTGGTCAATTGTTTTCATGCCTTTGAGTTCAGGTTAGGCTTGGTACTCAAGCTGGTTCCAGAGTCGTAAAAGTGGGTGTGGCAGCACTCTATTCAGGGACGCTTCTTCTTGGTTTGACTCAAGCACTTCCATTTACATGCATTGTAAGTATTTATCTGGTTTCTTGATGTCATTATGATAATTACTTTTTTCTGACTATGTGCAACTTACTTGTGTTTGGAAGCTTAGCTCATTTGGTTTTAACCAGAAACAATTTCCTGAACCCCGTATTCACACTAAATAAGTCTTTACTAACTTATGAAGAGACCTGTTATGGACTTTGTGCTGGCAATTTTATTGTTTTTTTTAATCTTTAAATTCTGAATACTTAGATATGTTGCACTATGTAATCCAGTATCATTTTCTTCCAGATTCTTTGTGCTTTAACAATTCCAGTGGGAAAACTGGTCGTTAGCTATGTGGACAAAAACTATGACGTGAGTGAAGATTTTGTTTTGTTCTTCCGCAAAAACCTCGTCTTGGTCATTATTGGTGGGGTAGTGTGAGAAAAATAGAATGTGCAAATGTATATCCTCTTGACTTTATCTACTTTGCACTCTTTTTGGGCAATCAATGTTCATTTGGTGAACCTTGGCGTAACTGGTAAAGTTGTTGCCATGTGACCAAGAGGTCACAGGTTCAAGCCGTGGAAACAGCCTCTTGCAGAAATGCAGGGTAAGGCTGCGTACAATAAACCCTTGAGGTCCGGCCCTTCTCAGGACCATGCGCATAGCGGGAGCTTAGTGCAGCGGGCTGCCTTTTTTTTTCCCAATGTTCATTCGGGTCATAGATTTTAAACTTCGTTTTTTTAGGACAAAGGAAAGATCTTTATGGCAAAGTATTACTGTGTGAGACTCCACGCTCTATTTGGGGTGGCTTTGGCTGCTGGTTTGGTAGCAGCTAAAATGGTTGCTGGATATCATGCTCAAAAACCAATATTCTGACTCACCATTGCTTCCAGAATCAGAATTCATCAGGTGAAGCTTTTCTCAGTTATCTTCAAGAGCATACACTTGTTTATTTAGCATAGCGAAGTATGAGTCTACGATTTACGCGATAATTACTTTTCCTGATTTAGCGGCTACATCTGATCTCAGGAACTACCTGGCGCGAACACACATTGTGGCTGAGAGTCCTACAAGCATCATGGAGCAAATTTCTACAAAGTTAGGATCTTCCGAATGTAAATTACAACCAGAACTTTCTACACAGGGAAATTAGAAAGGCTGCAAAGTTCATGGCAATAGCATCGGTGGTTCTTATCGAATAGCCTGCACAGTCTTCTCGGTTCAGGTGTCATGGGGACATTCAGACTTCCCTTAGTTCAATAAATTTCCATTTTTTACGGTATTAGACTTAAGCACTTTGCTTGTTGCAATCTATTATTCCTCCATATTTTTTGTCATATATTTTCCCTCATAAAATAAGAAGGAACATCCTGTTTGTCTAGTGGTGACTGATTTTGCTGCATTTCCACTTGTAAACTTGATTGATTTTTGTCGGAAAAAAGATATAGAAAGTTCTGATACTAGAGAAACTAATTAGTAAGGAATCATATAACTAACTTAACTTGCTTGGAAGAACGGAATAGTTGTTTATTTGTAAAATCAAAGTCTAAAGGCATCGTTGGACTTTTTGACTTCAAACAGGCCTTAAGAAATCATATGTGCGGATACCCATGTAAAAATAGCATAGTATAGCTAGATTTTGAATTGGTCATTCAAAAATAACCAGCGTTTATTAAGTCAATGAAAAATAGCCACTATTTTACTGAAATAGAAATCAGTCCAGCATAATATACTGGAGTTCGATGCACTTGTGTATGAACTCCAGCATATTATGCTGGATCGGTATACTCTGCTGGCTCCAGTATAATATACTAGAGACTGGAGCACTAGTGTTCCAAACTCCAGTATATTATACTGAACCAGTATACTTACTGGAACTCTGGTATATTATGTTGGCGTTCTAGTGTACTTATGTTGGAATTCCATCATATTATGCTGGAGTTCCAGCATACTTATCCTGGAACTCCAGTATAATATGTTGGAGTTCAAGTATACTTATGTTGGAATGCCAGCATAATATACTGGAATATTTTTCGGGTTTTAAACAATGTTTTCGCTTAGATTTATCTTTATATAAAAAGCGGCTAAATTTCGATTACTTTTGAAGTTGGGCAATTTTTGAACGACCAGTTGTAAATCTGACTATTTTTGAATTTCTCCTGTTACCCGCCTGTGTCAGATTTTCAATTTCAATATGGACTTTTCATATTTGAGCCATAAAAGTAGAAGAGCAGTCCCAAAACCTCAAATTTTGTAGAGAAAACTACCATTTATAGCCCCTCTGTATTAATAGCCCATATTTTTTCTCATTGACTCGAAATGTCCCTCCGGCCCAAAAATATTACATCGAATAGCCCGGAATGTCACTATCCATAAATTGTTTAGTCACAGTCTATTTTGGATATTTTTTGTATAGTGACAGTTTATTTTGTATATATTTTGTATAGTGATAGTCTATTTAGTATATTTTTTGTATATTGACACTCTATTGCATATAAATTGTACAATAATAGTCTATTTTGTATATTTTTTTATAGTCACGGTCTATTTTGTATAGTGATAGTCTATTTAGTATATTTTTTGTATAATGACAGTCTATTGTATATAAATTGTACAATAATAGTCTATTTTGTATATTCTTTTGTATAGTGAAAGTCTATTTTGTATAAATTTTACATATTGACACTTTGTTTAGTATATTTTTTGTATAATGACATTTTATTTTGTATATTTTTTGTATAGTAACAGTTTAATATTTTTTAGTATAGTGACAGACTATTTTGAAAATATTTTATATAGTGTCTATTGGATATAATTATCGGTGGACAGCTGGAGTTTGTTTGTCAAATATCTACAAACCCCAACAAGACTTCTTTATGATCTCCACCTTCATGTCTGCTGAATCTGCCGACATCCCCAATGTCAGTCTTTTAAGTTAATTATAAGTTCTTGCCATAATTCATGTCCCCATTCCCTTCTGCTCCGATCATCTTGTCTTATTTGTGTGGCACTTGAAATTCTTGGGAATAAATAAAAAATTTGTTGAAGAAAAACATGTTTTTTCTTGTAAATTTTCCTAACTCCAATTGATGAGAAAACAGGGGAAAGAGTAAGGACATAGCTAAATCCTCTGTTTGTCAATATCGGTGAACAACTGTCCATTCCGGCAAACTCCAGTTTGCCAGTTTTGGTAGCTAGCCGTTAAATTAATTTTTGGCTATAAAATGTATATTATAAGTTTTGGTAGCTAAAAGTGATAACACCTCAATTTTGTATTACTACTCTTAACATCACAGAAACGTAAGAAGGATCTATATCGGTTTGATAGTATGGCAGACTGACGGTCAAATTAGCACAAGCATTTGCTCATTAATCGCAAGACTAGACATAACAACTTTTTCCCTCATAAATAGAGGAAATTTATGGTTGAACTTCATCGTCTTTTTATGTATTTTTTTCTAGTCGGATCACAGTCACCTGCAGTATCCATCCATAATAAAACTTCAACAGATATGCCAAATCAACAAAAGAAGTATATAATACGTACATGCATACTGCACCATTAGCCAATTTTTGTCTTGCTTCAATCTCCAAACAAGAAAAGAAAATGAGTTACCAAAAAAAAAAAACATGACCAAAACAATTTTTTAACGACACACCTTAACAATCTAGTGCAGCATTCTACATTTAGAAAGTGTGTTTATCAGCTTGGTGTTTGCTTCATTCTGCGCCAATCGCCAACTTTTGTCTTGCTTCAATCTCCAAGAAAGGTGTGTTTATCAGATTGGTGCTTGAAACTCGGGTGTTGTGCTGACAGCCGGTAAAATGAGAAAGCGCAGAATTACATATGTTAGCTGTCAGCTGATGCTTCATGTGCAAATGCTCAGTTGTGATGCTTCATGTGCAAATGCTCAGTTGTGAATGTGGGCTACCTCCTGTTACATTGCAAAATGGAAACACAGCTGTGGTGAGAGTACTGAATTGGTTCAGAGTACAATGAACGATGCCAGGCACAATAAGAGAGTTAAGATAGCTAAGCATAGGGGAGAAGGAAGAAGAGATGTAACTTTTTAGTGCATCCACGAGGTTCCAGTTTGTATGGATTAAGTGTAGTTCTTTACTTTTTAGTATAGTTGGTGTATAACGAGTTCATTAATAAAATTATAGCAATTTTATTTCAAATCAGGACATGTTAGTTGCGAATACTGTAACTATACATTGTCACACATTACCATGCATTGTCATCAAGGAGTGTGCCAACAGAGTTTTGTGAAGAGGCTGCTGCAACAACTTCCATACCATTCCAAGGCAGAATGACAGAATGAGTATGCTGAAGGAAACTAAGGACAAATGCGCCAAAGTCCACATGAAGAGTCATCAGACACTTAGTTAGCCGATATGACTGAATAAAAAAATGGCGAATCACTGCTCATATCCAGGAGGATGAGTTTCTTCTGGTATTAGAGTTAACCAGACTGGATTTCAGCCAATCACCCTGAACTACTTCATCTTTGAAGGATAGAAAATTTTAGATGTTATTAATATGGGGTAAAGCTACTTTGGTTTCTTTATAACAGGAAAAGACAGAAAAATTAGAAAATAAGAAGCCAGACATCCAGTTGTCACTTAGTAGTTTAAAGCATGTAGTTTTTGCTATCTATGGCTTGTGTTTAAAAATGTCAACTATCATTAAACATCCCATAAGAAAATTCTAGAACTATACATTTGATTAACTTAGAGATCTTATCTAAGATTCTCAGTACAGAAAGCAAGAGTCCACTCGTTTCAAATAACCATTCAGGAGCATATACATTCAAAACTCATTCTCTATCTGAACCATTCAGGAGAAACACAGATTAAGAGGGAAACGAGTGAAAGTTCCCAACATTTGGGTTAACAAAACCGTTAAATTAGTCAGTGCATGCCTTTTCTTTTCTTGTTCAGATGAAGCTTTCAACAGAGGTTTAGGAGCCAGACAAGAAAGAGAAAAGAATGAAGACTTCAACATATATGCACAAGAATGGAAAAGAAGAACAAGTAGCTTCATATGTATTAAAGCTTAGATTTATCTTTCTTTCCAAATTATTTCAACATAAAAAAAGAATAACAGAGAAAATGGAAAAACATGAGGCCCATAGTTAAGAAAAGAGACAGAATGAAAGGAAGCTTACGGGCAAACACCAAGAATATAAAGTTAAAGATAAACAATAATCACAAAAATCAGAGAAAAGAAAAATCAGAAAAAGGACAAAACAAATTAATGGAAGAAGGGCTTGAAGGAGAAGTTACATTACCTGAATCCATAGGTGCCAGCAAACTCACGGACAAGATTTCCAGCATACTGCAACTCTTTGAAGGGACCTTACTGCAAAGTGATGTGAGCCATCAAGGGCCCGCACTTAAGCGGGCCCAATACCTATATGTAGAAGTTCATAATTCGAGACCGCTAAATAGGTATAACGAAGGAATCAATTCTTGCTTTTGAGACGATGTGGGACAAAGTAGCATGCAGATACGGTCATATCTTCCTTCTTTACAACTGCACGTACATTGCTAAATTATTAAACTACTATTTATTTCTACATCTAAAAATACATCTTTCCAATACTACTTTTGACATCAAAATCACGATATAAAGTGTGTGATCTCTAGACAGATGATTTTCTCTATTCTTGTTTAAGATTGACAGATTATAGCAGCCTCATAGATGATTGTGGTTGAATTAATATACTTTTAACTATCACACAAGTGCCTAATTAATGTGACTCTACAAGCTAAGTCGAAGGTCATTAAGGATTTCAAATGTAATGAATGGAAACTACCAGATACCATCAGCGTAAATTTGGAATGGAAACTAACAGCTACCATTAGCGTAAATTTGGCTTAACATCAGGAGTACAATTTCACAAGAAAATAGATCAATAGATTACCTATTTACACCCTATAGCAAATAATACCACCGCTGAAGGGTAAAAATATCACAAACAATAGGCTCAGACAAGAGAACGAGCAAAGAGTACAACCTAGTTGACACTGCGATATGCCAATATCTCCTCAAAGAGCAACCAGTCATTGCACTTGGTTTGTGATAAAGATAGATAAGACCATAACAAAGTCCGACCACCACAATTTTGGCATACATAGCAATTATCGTGAAAAGAATAATTCCTAATATAAATATGATAAAACCTTGTTTAAAAGAGTTGGAGAGACATCCGTCCAAGTAACATGTTTTTACTGCCTCTTGTTGCATGTCCTCAAGGTCTTCGTATAGGAAATAGGCATACACAATTCATACCTTGAGAGGTCACTTGGTTCACATACTAGTTTATGCAGGGATCATGATAAAGGATTTTTATGTGGTGAATGACAATGTCGAGATTGTTACGAGGTGAATAATACTACATTGATTGTTATGCAGGGATTGCCTACTTTAAAAGGATTATTTATGCTTCTAGATACTCTTATCCAAGTATTGCTAGTAAATTATTCTTTTTCCATATACTATCCTAAATAAGATAATACATCGATTCACGCATAAATTATGTTGGTATTAACTATACATATTTTAGAACCACAACAGAAGAAGTGCTTGTAATGCATATTTTTACACTGGAGACCAAATGTTGTACTAGTTATGCGGAAACTAAATTAGCAATAGTTTATCCAGAATTTTATGTGAGATTATACTTCCTGATCTAGCCAACAATTTTCTAGACGGGACTGGATCAGATACCCTATTTTTAATTCTATTTACCTCCTGTTTTGCGTAGTGCCCAACCAGGAAACTGGAATTCCATATTCGCCTACGCAATCTCCTTATACATGGTTGCTAGACTATCTCAACAACAACAACAACAACAACTACCCAGTAATGTTCCACAAAGTGGGGTCTGGGGAGGTTAATATGTAGACGAGCCTTACCCCTACCCGAAAGGGCAGAGAGGCTGTTTCCAATCGACCCTCGGCTCAGTGAAGGAGAGGAAAAACAAAAACAAAAACAAAAACAAAAGAGCATTAATAAGTCCAGCAGAAATAGCATAAATAAAAGGCCAGATAAAAAAACACACTAGTCTACTTAGTGATTCTTATTTGTTCACCAAAGGAAGAGCCAGATAAAAGGCCAAATGAGCATCTAATCAGATCTTAGAGTATATCAAGAAATATCAATTATCTCTTTTTTGAATAAATGCCATGAAAAAGAAATACTATTTGTTATCAAATGAAATATGGAGGAAGATAAGAAATGACATGAAACAAGAAATAAAAAAGTATCAGTCAGAAGATAACAGTGGAATCTTATCTGCTGAAATAATCTGCATTAACTTTGTCCTTGTATCATCTGTTGCAGAGGGCTGGCCTTTACATTATAAGGATACAGACACACATACAAACACACATTTAGAAAGTGAAGAGGCCTTTACGCACCAAACTTAAAGACCAATATGATCCTTTACACAGACCAATGGCATAACATGCTTCAAACCTTGCAAACCACTACCACCACATAACACATGGAATGTTGAGGACTCATACAGAATAAATGGAAAATACTATTTAGAACCACCTCATATTCCCCTGAATTACATGTCAGCTAATGAAAGAAGCAATTTCACTCTTAACCCCCCCCCCCCCACCCCCACCCAAAAAAAAGAATTGACTCATCTTGCATTAAAGTAAAAGTTGCGGTCTTGCAAGAGATTATAGAACTAATTCTAGCTGTTCAAATTGACATTGGTGATAACCTCAAAAACTTAAGCAAATTTAGTTTTCTAGTCAATTGCTTACAACTACATTTGCTTTTTCATGTCCATTTTATCTTCTTTGAAATTACAAACTGTATTGTGTCCCTTTCCTTTTTCAGCTTTACACCCTGTGCATAAAATATAAGCACTATTAAGTAAACCAAATAACTAGATACATTTTATTTAGACAAAAAAGTGAAAGTTTAATAATACAAAACTGAGATGAAACAAAAGAAAGAAAATGATTCTTTCCTGAGGAGAAGGAGCATGTAAGTTTACCATTACAGAATATTTTGTGCCTGTCTCTATACAGTGTAGAAAATTGCAATAAAAGATTTCAAAAATTACAATTAATTGGAACTTTTTCACATTCTTGATTCCTTAAAAAAATATTTAATTACCCCCAAAATTGCAATAGCTAGATTGAAACCGAAGCTGAAACTGAAAGAGCAATACATTTGGGTCCACGGAATCATTAGCAATGGCGAGGATTACAACATATTAGGATTGCGGGCCGCAAGGACAACGGTCAGCTAGGGTTTCGACAGAGTTGATTTGGGAATTGGTTTGTATCCGGGTCATGGACTCTTTTTGTGTTACACGGTCCATAAAGACCAAGGAGAACAGCTTTCTTTGGCCCATGGATGCATGGACTATAACTATTATGTCTGTTCAAGAATTCCCTTGCTATTGTTTGGACATAAATTTTGGTTGAAATTTAAAAAAATAATTTTTAGAATTATGTTAAAAAATAAATTTTAAAAGCTTGAAGTTATTTTTGGACATATATTTAAGTTTAAAAAAATTAAAATATTATGAGTGGAAGAAAAAATTCGCCCATTATCTTAAACTAGTTTTTGGGAACTTAGAAAAAAAAATTCAAACTTTCTTCAAAAGCTAATCATATAAATAAACAGTACTTTTAAAATATTTTAAAAAAATTGCCAAAATTAATGACCAAAGAGGAGCTAAAGATAGATGTTTAAAGGGATTTTCATATATATACAAACTTACAAACTATTTTACAGCGATTTAACTAAATCTTGCTAATTATTAAAATTAACTAAAGTTTTTCTATAATTTGTATACATTACAACAACAACAACAACAACAACAACAACAACAACAACAACAACAACAGTGTAGTCCCATAAATGAGGTCTAAAAAGGGTGGAGTGTACGCAGAACTTATCCCTGTTCAAGAAGGAAAAAAGGTAAGGGGAAGCAAACTAATTTGACAATCGAAGCGAAAATACAAAACTAACACTAAGTGATGCAAACAAAAAATCGGAACAAGACATCAATAAGTAATAATAGCAATCTAGGGATTAAAACAATACGTGAAGGCCACTAAGAGATGTATCAAAGCTGATATAACAAATACAATACTCGGCTACCTAACATCTACCTTTATTCTCAACCTTCATCCCTTCTTATCCATGATCATGTCTTCAGTCAACTAGAGAAACACAATCTAATCACATCTCTCCAATACTTCTTCAGCCTGTCTCTACCTCTTCGTTGGTCCTCCAACACCAGCCTCTCACACCTCTTCATCAGAGCATCAGTGTCTCTCCTCTTATCATGCCCGAACCATCGAAGTCTCGCCTCCCCATCTTATCCTCCACAAGTTCCATTCCCACCTTGTCCCAGATAACTTCATTTCTAATTCTATTTAACCTAGTATGGTCGTACATCTATCTCAACATCCCCATTTCAGCCACCTTCATTTCATAGACATGGGAATTTTTGACTGGCTAAAACTCTACCCTACGTAGCATAGTTGGTCTAACCGCCCGCTTTATAAAAATTACCTTTAAGTTTTGGTGGCACGTTATTATCCCATGGAACACCGGAAGCAAGCATCCATTTCATCCATCTCGCCCCAATACGATGTGTGGCATCCTCGTCGATCTTCCCATTCTCTTATATAATAGACCTAAGGTACTTGAAACTTTCTCTCATAGGAATGACTTGTGAATCAAGCCACATGTCTTCGTCCACTTCCTAAATCGCGCTACTGAAATCACACTCCAAATATTTTATTTTGGTCTTGCTCAACTTGAAACCTTTAGACTCCAAGGTCTGCCTCCAAACCTCTAAGCTTTTGCTAATACCACCTCGTATCCCGTCAATCAGTGTAATATTATCTGCAAATAACATGCATCACGTCACCTCCCTTTCAATGTGCCGTTCCAGCACGTTTATTATCATAGCAAACAAAAATGGGCTAAGGGATGACCCCTGATGCAAACCCAATACAACTGAAAAGTGTTCTGAGTCCCCTCCCACTATCTCACCCGAGTCTTAGCTCTGTTGTACATGTCTATAATAACCCTAATGTATGCAACAGGAACGTTATTAACCTCCAAACATCTCCACAATACCTCCATCGACACTTTATCTTAGGCTTTCTCTAAGTCGATAAACACTATATTTAAATCCTGATTCGTCTTCCTATATTGCACTATCAACCTCTTAAAAAGGCGAATTGCTTTTGTAGTTGAATGCTCTGACATAATTTTGAATTGGTTCTCTAAAATAGACACAATCCTCCTCACCCTCTGCTCCACCACCCTCTCCCATACTTTCATAGCATAACTCAGTAGCTTGATACCCCGATAGTTGTTGCAATTTTAGATATCACCCTTATTCTTATACAATGGGATCAACGTACTCCATCTCCATTCCTTGGGTATGTTAATTGTCCTAAAAATTACATTGAATAGTCCAGTTAGCCATTTAAAGCGTGCCCTACCCATGCTCTTCCAAAATTCCACTAAAATACTGTCTGAGCTAGTCGCTCTTCCCATGCTCCTCTTGCGCATAACCCGCTCCACCTACTCAATTTTTATATGCCTACAATATCCAAAGTCCCAACGACTCTCAGATTTTTCATTGTCACTCAACACAATGTTCATATCCCTCTCTTCGTTCAAGAGTTTATGGAAGTAAGTCTACTATATCTGACGAATAAGTGCCTCATCCAACAACAGTCTATCGTCCTTATCCTTGGTTCACTTCACTTGGTCCAGATGACGAGCCTTCACCTCATGTACCTTGGCTAACCTGTACAACTTTTTATCTTCTCTCCTCCTCCAAGTTCTTTATACAGGCGTTCAAACGCGGTAGTATTAGCCGTAGTTACTACTAACTTCGCTTCCTTATTCGCCATCTTATACAATTCCCTGTTCATCGTCTTCTCCTCCTTGTCCCCGCTCTCCAAAAGCTTCAAATATATCGCTTTCTTGGCTTTCGCTTTACCTTGAACCACAGTGCTCCACCATTAATCTGCTTTGTGGCCACCAGGGAGGCCTTCAAGAATCCTAATACATCCCTAGCATCCTCCCTAATGCAATGCACAGTCACGATTCATATACCACTCGCGTCCCCCACAACTCTTCCATGCCCTCATAGCCAATAACTTATTCCCCAACTCCAGGGCCTTGTCTTTAATCAAAGCTCTCTACTTTATCCAAGGTAGACCATGTGCAACTCTCTTTCCTCTCTTCCTCGTAATCCCCAAATCCATGACCAAGAACTTATGCTGGGTCAGTCGGAATGACCTTACAGTCTGTGCATAGACCTTTATCAAATCTTCTAAAGAATAAATAGCCAATCTGGGTCTTAGTTGTCGAACTCTAGCAAGTAAGCAAGTGATCCTACTTCTTCGGAAAACTAGAGTTAGCTATCACCAAATTCAAATGCCTTTGTGAAATCCAACAGGGAAGACCCTCTCCCATTCCAAACTCCAAAACCAAAGCCTACATGCACGTCATCATAACCCCAGATGCCTTCAATTAAGGGATTAGCATCTTCAATTAAGTGATATAGTTACATCCTTCTCTCTTTTTCCTTTCCCTCTCAAATGCCAACTGCCATTAATGATCAAGTTAAAGCTTTAAAATGTAAAATAAGATTCCGCACTTCAAAAGTCTTTATTTTAATAGAGAATTTGCTATAAAAATAACAAATTATTTGAAATTAAATATACAAAATTATTTTTTTATTAGCAAAACTTAAATATAATTTCTATACAGCTCAACTTACAATTATAATACAATGTTCATAAAAAAAATGGAAGCAAGCGACAAAAAGAATTTATGGATCGATATATAACTTATTTCTTTCTTTCATGCAACAATCATATAAATTTAATACAATTACAATAACATACAACTTAAATATAATTTTCTTATAACTATACAACTTTCATAATTTCAATACATCTTCCAACATGTCGTCAGTTACAATTTATCTGTCACGCTTCATAAAATATCATACAAAGTTTATACAATTTACATACAAAATACATACAATATGTCTTTATATGTTTGATGCGATTTGTATATCGTGTCCTTTTCTTCCTCTTCAATTTTTAATCTGAAATTAAACCGATGGGACTTCCCAATTCACCAGCAGCAGCGGCGTCAAAGGCATTTTATTCATGTCACGGATTCAGTGCTATAACTAGGGTGTGCATAGTTTGGGCAAATCTGAAATTCAATAAATTCAAATTTTTTAAGATTTTATGTTAATAGTAATAAGTTCAATAATCCACCTGTTAGATATTATCTCATATATTTAATACTAATTACTAAGTTACTCTGAGAATACTTTTTATTTGGGTTTTACTATTTCTACTTCTTATATGCCCAATTAATATCTCTGTTGTAATTTTTTATATAATAATTTCATTACTTGAATTTTTCATTTGAATGATTGGGGTGAGAATGAGGAACATTTCAAGCAATTTAATGTGAGTACTTCATTTGGATATTTATTTTTTATAAAAAGAAGAAACATCCCAACTTATAAGCTCAAAATTGAAAATTCAAAATACCCAAAATGATTAATCCGAAATCAAACTTAAAAAATTTGATCCAATTCGAACTTATTTGAATTGGATTTGAATTGTTTTTTGCTCAGTCTAAAAATTAAAAATTCAAACCGAAATTTCATTTGTAGTCCGACATCCCCTAACTATATCTCCATCTCGACAGTATTCTTCCTACAACTCCACTTTGCATGTTGCAATAAATATTAATAAGTGCACTTCTATCAAGCACTCTAAAGTAATTTATCATTATTAATATGTAAGTAGTAATTATTAAATTATAACTTCCTTAGTATGAGTAATAAATAATTTTGTAATGTGGATTTTGTATCGCTAAGTTTAGATTGAATTTCCTTTTAGGAAAGAGGAGTGTTTATGATGAGGGAAGTTCTGGATTCTTGATCATTCATTGTTATATAATATATATATATATATATAATATATATATATATATATAATATATATATATATATATATATATATATATATATATATATATATATATATATATATATATATATATAAAAGTTGCATTTATTTGGGTTTTGGTTTCCAAATTGGGAGTTGTTTCATCTCCCATCTAACCTATCTGTCACCCCCCGATAAAGGTATCGTTTGAATTTTAAAAGCATTCCTTTTGCCATAAATTGAAACAGTGGTAATCTGGAAGAATTTTTTTTTTCTTTTTGTCTCATTAAATTTACTTAAGTGGTAATTATTGATTGTAGTTAATTACTCCCTTCGTCCCATCTAGTTACCATGTTTCGTTCTTATTTAGTTGTCATGTATAGTAAAGTTGGTTATTCTCAAATACATATTATGTTAGAAAATTGAGAGAGAAATAATTATTTTTTAACTTTACTGTTAACATTAGTTATTCTAGAAAAATAAGAGGCACGTAAATAAATAAGGATTAAAGAATTAATTAGAGATTTATAGATTAGTAAAATCTCTTTATTTATTGACGTCCTAAAATTTTGGATTAAAATTTGCCTCGACTAATAACCACTCAAAAATAAAGTTGTATCACGTTTAACAATATAACGGACAATCAGCATGTGTTCATTTTAAAAATTAATGCATTTGTTTGGTCCCATTAAATACCCCTAATGGGTAAGCACTATAAGTACTTCTTTATTCTTAACCAGAGGTTTTGGGTTTGAGCCTCTAGATATGGAGTCACCTTTGTTAAGAAGCGTTTTACCTCTAATGTGAACTTCCCGACGTGAATTTGAATTTAGTCGGGCTCCATGTGGGTACCGGACACTGAATGAGAAACCCAAAAAAATGGATTTTTTCCTATCTATACCATATATGAAACATTATTACTAAAAATGTGCATATTTTCGTTATTACCCGTCATGTTTATATTTTTGCTACAAAATTTATACCATTCATTAAATACCAAATATTAAGAATTGATTCCTTCCAAACTAGGCGCCTACAAATTTGGAAAATTTATACCAATCATTAAATACCCAACATTAAGAATTGATTCCTTCCAAATTAGGCGGCTATAAATCTGGGATAAATATTTAAACAGCTTATTCCTTCCAAATTATGCGGCTAAAAATTTGGGACTAAATATTTTTTCAATATTGTTTTAAGGTATCTACAAACTACTACATTTATACTACGATTAAACATCAATCTATATTGAAAAAAAATGTTGACTACAAATATTTTTTCCTAATCTACAAATTTTCTACAAATAAACTACAAATAAGTTTACGTATGTATAAAGCAGTATTGTTTTGAAGGGTATCCATAAATTTACTATATTTATACTACAATTACACTACAATCTATGTTGAAAAAAAATATTGACTGCAAAATTTTCTCTTAATCTACAAAATTTTTACAAATAAACTGCAAATCGGTTTAAGTATTGTATAAAGTTGTATTATTTTTAAGGGTATCTACAAAATTACTATATTTATACTATATATTAAACTACAATCATATGTGAAAAAAAAAGTTGACAATAAAATTTGCTCTTCATCTACAAAATTTCTACAAAAAACTACAAATAAACTACAATTGCACCCACACTGTCACACTTACAGAAGATTCATATGGCTACCCCACAAATTTACAATTGAGAATTGTTGATTGATCGATTGAGGAAGTCATTTGTATCATATATCTACTCTCGATCTCGTACTTGTTAAAATTCAGAATGATATCTGGCAATTACTAGAAATTACAATAACCGAAACAATGGATTTCATATTGGTTCTCTTTGGCTAAAAATTTGATTATACTCAATGGGTCTCATTTTTGTAATTTTTAAGAAGAAGAAGGAATGGAGAAGAGAAACAAATGTTAGGGAGAAAATGACGCTGGGATTAGGAGAAAGAAATGTAGGAACTAAGGGGAGAGAGAAACATGGGATATATGGATACCTACAAGTAAGGAGTAAAATCTGCCCATCAGTTAGACCCTTAATTAAGTATGGTATATGATTGGTAATTTGGTATACGGGTTTGTAATTAAATCAAATCTTTTTTTTTTTTTTGAATAAATAGATTTTCTATTTCATTCCGTCAAAAAATTACACGTACAAACATAGATGCTGACCATCTATTCTCATATGCTATACAATCACTATACTATTATCACGCTAAAAAATATTATCAATATTTGATAATACGTGTGACAAAACTGTCTCAAGAGAAGCCTATCCCAAGAGAAACCTAGGGGTAGTGGTTTAAACTTTGTAGGAAAGCCCTCCATTTATGAATTGAAACCCCTTTTGAGTGGAGATGGACTACAATTTCCTTACAAATAGTATCGCTCACCAACTTACCTCCCTGGAATATCATTTTATTTCGTTTCCTCCATATCACTGTCACCAGTATCCCAAACAGACAGGCAGTAATCTCTGCTACTCCAGTTCTACTTTTTGCCAGCTTACTAACCCAGTCACTTTCCTTCTTCCAGTCCGCAATGGAACGCTTATAGTCCAACCAGCTTAGGAGTCGATTCCAGATTTCTTTGGTCTTCAAGCAATCAAAGAACAGATGCTCAAAGGTTTCACGATGCATACCACAGAAATACAGTCCTGTGGAACCAAGATATTTAACTCCTGGAGTCTGTCCACAGTTGCCAATCTCTTGTGAAGAGCCAACCACAGAATAAATTTATACCTGGGATGCAGTTGAGTCTGCAATATGATGTTCTTCCATTAGACTTTGTTGTACTGAGGATGTAGTTGTCTGTATAACTTCTTGATGCTAAAAGAATCACCCTGCTGAAGCTGTATGAATCTACTGTCCAGGTTACCATTGAGAGTTGCAATGCCATTTATCAACTCTCTCGACTCAAATATTTTCCTTATTGCCCAAGCAGCAGACCCGTGCACTGGCATGTCTTCAATACAGCAGTTTTTAATATAGAAGGTATGCACCCATTTTATCCACATGCTATCCTGCTTCTTAGTCAGTGCCCATAGATGCTTTACAACTGCATCATTATTCCATTTAAACAGATTCAATACATTCATGATTCAACCACCATGCACTGTATGGCATACAGAGAGTATCCCAGGCAACTAGAGCTCTCCTTGAAACTGTAGCTAAACCTGTCCAAAGGTATGATCTGCACATTGCTTCAGTCATTTTCAGAATTTTTTTAGGCAGTAGGAATATTTGGAACCAGTAAGCTTGAATACCAAACAGAACTGATTTAATTAGTTGAAGTCGACCAACATAGGAGAGCTACCTTGATGACCAGCAGCTTATTTTCTATGTGATTTTCTCCACCAGTGGCCAACATTGAGCAATGGACAGCTTCTTTGAATCCATAGGCATCCCCAAATATTTAAATGGAAGCATGCCTTCAGGAAATCCTAACACCTGTAAAATCTCCTCCTTCTGCCAATTTGCTACCCCTGCTATGTACACTGTACTTTTATCAATATTCTCTTGAAGTCCAGAAACTTTAGAGAATTTATGGAGAGTCTGTTTCAGTAAGCTTACAGACTAAATATCTGCCTTACAGAACATAAGAAGATCATCCGCGAAGCAAACATGTGCTACACCCAACTTCTTGCATCTAGGATGGAATTTGAACTCTTTCCTCATCATTGTTTGCACAAATTCTCTTTGTAGATACTCCATGGCCAGAAAAAAGAGGTATGGAGACACCGGGTCACCTTGCCTTAAGCCTCTTCTTCCTTTAAATGGTGTAGTGAGACCACCATTGATGTTGAGAGAGTAGGTAATAGAAAATATGCACTCCATAACCCACCCAATAAATATATGAGGAAAGCCCAAGTCCTGCAGCAGTCTTTCAAGGAACCACCATTCAACTGAGTCGTAGGCCATCTTTAAATATTCCTTAAGCACACATCTAGGAGAAATGCCCTTCCTGGAATAGCCTTTGAACAATTCTTGTGTAAATAAAATGTTATCAATAATACTACGACCCTTAATGAATGCTGACTGTGATCTACACACCAGTTGGTCAATAACTACTTTCAGCCTAGCTGTAATGATCTTTGTGATGATTTTGTACAGTGTTGTACAACATGCAATGGGTCTGTAGTCCTTCACTTTGCTTGGATTCTGTACTTTTGGAATTAGAGTTAGTGCAGTGCTGCTAACTCCATTATGTAACTTCCCAGTGAGAAAGAATACTCTCACAGCTTCACAAATGTCTTCCCCCACTACATGCCACTGTCTAATAAAAAATTTAATTGGGAAACCATCCACCCCTTGTGCCTTATCATGAGGCATATCCTTAATTGCTCTTAGTATTTCCTCCCTTGTGACTGGCTTCACTAGATCATCTTTCTGTTGTAAGTTGAGACAAGGGCCCTGATGGATTACTTCAGTATTTGGACATTGGCATATGCTATTGTTTCCCCCCAGTAAACTCTTGAAGCAAGTAATAAACTCTTCTTCCACCTTCCTGGGATTAGACAATTTTACTCCATCTTCATATATATAGAGTTTATAGTGTTAAAGTTTGTCCTCATCTTTTGTTGAGCATGAAAATATTTAGTGTTGGAATCTCCACAATCAATTCATTGAGCTCTAGATTTCTGTTGTAAGATCTGCTCCTCTATATTACTCCATTTCTCCACCTCCATAAGTAGCAGCCTCTCCTAGTCAATAAGCCTTTGGTCCATACAATTGAACTGCATCTGATTCTGTATAGTTTCCAACTTCTGCCTTGCCTCACTGAGGTATATCCTATACTTTGCCATATAGGTATTCAACTCCTTTAACCCCACTTTTAGGGCCTTCAATTTATTCCATACTTTATGCATTCTCCCTCCATGCTGGTGCTGGTTCCATACCCTTTCCACAATGCTAGGGAATTCAGCATGGTTCATGACAGATGTATACAGTTTGATTGGCTTAGGATGAATGTTTCTTCTTTGTTCCTCAGGGTTACACAGTAAAAGGATAGGGGAATGATCTGAAACTCCCGAGGTCAACACATCAGCTTCAATGTGACTGCATGCCCGCATCCATTTCACATTCCCAAAAACCCAATCAATTCTGCTATATACTCTTGTATCTGATTTTTGTTTATTGCACCATGTATAAAAACTGCCCAAACTCTTCAATTGAGTGAGTTTAAGAGCAATTAGTGTGTCTTGGAAACCTTGAATCTCCTGCTGCATAACTGGCACCTATTCTATCATCAGTGTGAAGAACATTATTAAAGTCTCCACTGAGAAGCCAGCTGTCCTGAATAGTTGCACCTAAGGTCAACAATTTGGTCCAAAGTTGTTGTCTCTTGTTCAGCTCATTATTCGCATACACGACTACTATCAGTGTTCTGAAATTTGTACCTCTTTCTTTAACCTCACAGTGTATAAACTGTTCATCAGTCTTCAATACCTGCATCTCAACTTTTGAATTCCAAAGTATCCAGATTCTCCCATTTGGATGCTCATTGTAATTCCCAGTATGTCTCCAATCATTCCCCGGTTTTGTAACAATCTTTTGCACATTTGCTTCCTTTACTCTAGTTTCTATACATCCCATACAATCTACTTTATGCTTTTTCAGAAAGAGTTTCAGCTCCTTCTGTTTATGGGCCTTATTAAGACCCCTAATATTCCATGTGCTGAAAATCATGTTGTGGTGAAGCTGGATGGGCCAGCGCCCCCTGGATCATCACCTATCTGTAGCAAGGAGAAATTGTTTGTCATGTTCAATGAGGCTCCAGTAAAGTGTTGTATATTTTCCCTTTTGCCAAGCCTCTGTCGATCACCCTGCTTCCAGTATTGTCAGTATGATTACTTTCCTCCTCTGTCCTAGCATTTTTAACCACCTCACCATTCTGCTTTGTTTTTGGTATTCATTTTCGGTTCTCACTTTGCACTTACTTCTTTTCCCCTGCTGCCTTGTAGTGGTTCTGTGATACCTCTTCACTTCCCTGCTTCTTTTTATACCAGCAATCATCAATGTTATGGCCAAATCTTACACGGTCACAGCAGTATTTTGGCCTCCATTCGTATTCAATATGTTGTATGATAACTCCCCTCTTTGTATGTAACTCAAAAACTATCTGGCAAGGGTTGAGATATATATGTTTCCACCAGTACTCTTGCATAAGAAATCCTCTCCAATTCAGCAGTGATTCTATCAGTGTACATAGGCTTCCCAACCACACTAGCTAGTTTATTGAGAGCTTCTAAATCAAACCTTAAACATGAAGGGTAAAAAGGTTTCTTATATTGTATAGAAATGTAAAAATTCCCAAAAAAAAAGACATCTCTAGCCCCAGAATTTAAATTTTTAATACCCTATATATACAAAAATTGTTGCTTTTCGAATCACTAATTATTAAATTAGTTAATTATTATTATAAAACATTGCATATATGTGTTGAAATTGTCAAGTAGTTATTTTTCGACGTCATATTTTGCTTAATCTCAATACAAACTACTCAAATTGTATTCCAATTTAAATTCTAATATCATATTAGTTTGTTAATAATAGTAATTTCTAAAAAAATTAAAAATATTCTATGATATCCTTATCTTATAATCTATGTATTGAAAAAAAAATATTTAAAATCGATGAGAATAACTTACAAATTTTTTATAGTTGTAGGCCGTAGTTAATTTTGTAAGTATGATTGAAAATTATTTTTTTCTCCAACTTTGTGTTTAAAATCAAAACTATTAATAGAAAAAGGAATCGCCTTTCGAGTTGTTAGAAAAAAATATAATTATTAAAGTGAAAAAAACTCTATTTTTTATCTTTTAAATAAAATTAATTACCCAATCAAGGGTTTCCATAGATACATGAATTTAGAAAGAAAAAAGATTTATTATAATAAATACAACTAATAACGCTAATATATTAAACATACCATGCATGTATAATAATTCTTTAAAGATAGAATTTGCATACAATAATTTATCTTCTCTTTTTATTTCTCTTAGCTTGAATTTTTCAGATTTTGTGAGTTATTAGTGCAATTATTTTCTTATAATTTTTTATATTTTAAAACGTTTTATTATATCATACACTAATAAATAATAATAATGCCCTCTTATTTCCTTTCCTTCTCATAATAATATCAAACTTATATTTATTTGTTTATTTGTAGTGTAATATATATCGAATAAAAATATACCATACACTAACAAAAAGTATTATCTTATTTCATATATGTCACTTCTATAACTCTGTACTTTAAAAGCTTAATTTTATTTTGCCAAAGTAACTTCAATCGCTTTGAGATTTTTCTTTCCTTTAGTGTACTTCCATATGGAGAGAGTAGTATGCTTTTTGATTATCCATTTATGTATTTTCACGTGCTAAATTACTGAATGATTGGTCCTTATTATTTTTTCATGATTTGAGATTATTTTAAACAATGGTAGAAAAAAGTGTGATTATATTAATTTGAAATTTGAGTTCGCATATGACTGACATTTTAGACCATTCAATTGAAATTTATCTTTCTATCTGTGTTTTTGCATATCGTTCGTAGCAATATTGAAATATATTTAGATTACGAGTTACATTGTTAATTATTTTCTTTCAATATTTTATTTTCATAACTCGATACATATTTTTAAACATATAGTTCTTTATAAGGCTTTTTCTATAAATTAATATAGGATTCACGCGCAACGCGCGTGTTCAGAAACTAGTACATATTATATTAGAAAATTGAGAGAGAAATAATTATATTTTTCAACTTTATTGTTAACATTAGTTGTTCTAGAAAAATAAGAGGCACGAAATAAATAAGGATTAAAGAATTAATTAGAGATTTATAGATTAGTAAAATCACTTTATTTAAATTAAATATTGACATTCTAAAATTTTGGATTGAAATTTATGTCGCATAGTAACAACTCAAAAATAAAGTTGTATCACGTTTAACCATATAACCGACAATCAGCATGTGTTCATTTTAAAAAAATTAATGCATTTGTTTGGTCCCATTAAATACCCCTAATGGGTAAGCACTAATGCATGTGGTCATTTAAAAATTAATGCATTTCTAAATTTCATTTATTCAATTATTATATCAATTAAATTTGTCATCGATTAACATGCTAAATTTGGCTATGGATTTGTTCCAAGCAATAAATTCGCACTATGAATTTTTTTCCTTCACGTTTAACTTATAGTATCAATGCAAATTTGGATTCTTGTATTTTTCATGAATTTTCAAAATTGTTCAGTCAAATAAGGAATTTACATACTCACCTAGCTTTTAAAGCTCAACTCCCTCAAATTTCAATCATAGTGGTATTGTCAATGTACATTTTGTGACAATGGCATGTATGTATTATGATTCGAATCATATAAAAGAGAAGAATGCGAAGAAGAAGTGAAAACAAAGGACCAAACTTGTTTGTCTACATCAGTATGTTATCTAAGCCTTTGTTTAAATAGTTTCTTGTGAACTTTCATATATTTGTTTGCTTCTTCTTTGGCTCATTTAGCAAAGGCTTGTTTACATCTATTTTTATGCTACTCTTTTGCTTTTATAAAGCAGCTTTTCCAACGCGGGACAAGGCAGAAAGTGTTATATGGCTACACTTGGAAATCATGGTTTTCTTCTTTGTTGCTGCTTGTTTTTGGCAGGTCAGTACTCAGTAAGCACATTATTAATTTGTCATAATACAAACAAGTTGTAGAATTAGTTGATCCATGCGGATAGCTCTAAGGTAAGGCATGCAAAGCTTTTGTTTTAAGCCAAGTGTCAAAGCTCCCCCAAAATTTTTTCTATTAGTTATAACTAGTAGTCGTATTTGCGCGATGCGCGATCAGTATTAAAAAATATTAATTATATTAAATTATAACTGGAATTATTTGATCATATTAGATTGTATTGCATTATTAAATTTAATTATCATCTTACTTGTCAACACAATATACTCTAATAATGAAATCTCTATTAAATCAAAGGTACTTATATAGTTAGTGAATAACTTTTTTATTCTACTTTTTTATTATATTAACAATTATTTAATATTCGCTTTCTTTTTGTCATATATGAGAAGATTTATAATTTATTACTGTTGAATTATTTTATATTTTTAAATTTTATTCTATTATTTTTAATAATATTATCTAAATTTTAATTAAAAACCCTATGTTAAACTAACGGGACTTATGTAGGAAGCGCATCGAATAATTTTTAATGTATTTTTCTTTATTATATCATCCAATATTTAATATTATTACATTGCTTAATAAAAAGTTTTATTGGCATATTACTTTATTAAATATTTTTCTCTGAAAGTTTTTTATGTTTTTATTTTTATTTTATTTATTTTAAAATAATACTAAAACTCCAACTTGAAACTAAGCCCCAATTTGAATAGGTAATTTATTATTTTTTTAATTTCATTTTTTATTTTAACACTCCAACCTGAAACTACATCCCGGTTTGAATAAGTAGTTTTTATTCTCTTTCTTTCATTTTCTATAACTAATTCTTTTTCTTTTTTATTTTAAGATAATTTATAAACTCCAACTTGAAACTACTCCCGCCCAATTTGAATGGGTAGTTATTATTTTATACATTTTTTAATTATATTTAATTATAAAATATCTATATTTATTAATTCAAATAAAGTAATATATATATATATATATATATGTGTGTGTGTGTGTGTGTGTGTTTATTTTACTTTATTATTTTTATTTTTTATGTATATTTAAACTACTTCCCAAGTGTCAAAGGCTCCCCAAAACCTTTTCTATTAGTTATAATTATTTATATTATTAAATTTTTTTAAGTTAACAAAAAATTAACATTTTGTTTCAATATACTAGAATATTTTTAGTTATAAAATATTTCATTAGTAGATATGAACATTTGAAAATTTTAACTTGAAGTTTTAAAATATTAGACAATGAATACTTAAAAGAAAACTTAAAACCTTGAAAGAAATTTATTAAGACTATATAAATTTTCTTGGTTACCCAAATTAATCGAGTCTATTTGCCTAACCATTATTACATTACTAATGTTTTTTCTACATATCTTCTTAAATTTTGACTTTAGACCTTCCATTTCATTGAGCCGGCTTAGAGTTGATCCGAAAAGTAACCAAAATTTTTCAAAAGTCTTAAAACTTTAGCATAATAGTTTAACTATTTCAACCCGAACTCATGCTGATATGGAAAAATGTTAAATTTCTTGTTCTTGAGTCAAATTGGCAATTACTTGCAGGTGTTTTCCATATCTTATATGAAGTAATTAACAACAATTTCAATTCTCTAGGATATTTAGTTCATGGTGCTACACCTTACAACTATTCTGCAATAATAGAGGTATATATAAATGTGGTTCCTATATATTCGTTTAATTTTATATTATTTTACATTATCAGTATATAAAAGTTAAACTCTTGTCATGTACGTTCAATGTCTTATGCAAAGTCTTGTTTTGGAATTGTCAATTTCAGTGCCTCAACCAACCATTGGGTCCTCAATATGGAGGAGGTTTAATTGCAAATCCTAGTTTTGACAAGGGCGTAGAAGCATGGAAAGTAGATGGTCATGTCAAAATTGAAGCAAGGGAATCTGGTGGAAACAATTTTATTGTGGCTTATAATAGAACAACTCCCTTTAGTATCTCACAATCTTTTTACTTGAAGGAAGGGGTATTTTACACGTTTTCAGGTAAAAAATTATAGACATAAAGAAAATTTACTATTCCTATATATTTGCTTTTGAAACATGGGTTTCATCAAGTTAAGAAAATAATGTTATTTTGCAGCTTGGGTTCAATTAAGTGAAGGTTCTGATATTGTGGTTGCCATGATTTACAATTCAGTCGAAAACACTGTTCATGTTGTTGGATCAGTAATAGCTAAATCTGGATGTTGGTCTATGATCAAAGGTGGTCTTACTGTTGAACGAAATGCACCTTCAGCACTCCATTTTCAGGTATGATTGAATGCTATGGCAGTCAAAGTGCTGACATTGCAAGTGACGTGTAATTTTATCTCATTTGTACTTCCAGAACAATTCATGTAATAATTGAGACCTAGAATTTCAATAACACCGTTTCAATATTCTTCGTAAGAGGATATAAGGATCGATTTAAATGCATTGTCCTAATAAACTATTTCAACAATGTGAAATGTTTTTTCGGAATTAAATAAGCTCATCCCCAATTTTATTTAGAGGATATAAGAATCAGTAAAATATTTATATTACAATAATCCAACAAGAATGAAAAGAGAATATGACAAAAAAATAGAAATAAGAGAAGCTAAGAGAGAAAGAGAGGAATGCTAAGTAGAAAAGTACTTATGATGGGATGATTATTGTGGAGCCCGGCTATTTATACTTGAAATTGCATGTAAATTTGTAGTGCATGTCAAGAAAGTGGCTACACTTTGCATAGTCTTCTAGAAGACTAAGACACTTGTCTTTAAAATATTGCCACAATTTACACATAATTCAGTGAGTAGTTTATGATAACAAAAATATATAGGTAGTGGCCATGCTAGGATTTCAAGGTCATGAGTTCGAAATTCTAAGCATTTTAAGTTATTGAGTTCTAAATTATTAATAAATAACAAATTAATTATTCAAGAATCAAGACAAATACATGATTTAAATCGAAGCTACTAGTTCTCTTAACCCGCGGCCAGAACACTAGCTCCGCACTTGTATATAGTTTTGTAACCTTATTATAGGGGTAAAGTTTAGTGACCATGTTGTGAATATGGTATCTTTTAATAGACAATAAATCGTTCTTCATGTATTTCATCTTGTACAGTGCAACAACACCAAGTCCGAGTTAAGGGTTGACAGTGTTTCTCTGAAGGAATTCAGCAAACATGAGTGGCAGGAAAATCGGTTGAAAAACATAGAGAAGGTTGTTTCTAACCTAAAGATCTACTTCACTTCAAAAGAAATAGTCTTTCTTTTCTTCTTCCCTCATATGTACCTAATTTCTTTTTGTGTGATAGGTTCGGAAAAGAACATTGAGAGTAAATGTAGCAAGCAAGAAAGGCAAGAAGATTAAAGGAGCAAAAATCAAGATTCAACAGAAAAAACTTCAATTCGTTATTGGCTGCGCGACACCATCGTCCATTTTAATGTCCAAATCCTATCAAGAATGGTTTGTCTCCAGGTTTACAACAACAGTTTTCGACAACGAGATGAAATGGTACTATACCGAAACGTTACAAGGTCACGAAAACTACACAACCCCAGATGCTATGCTCAAGTTCTTTATTGATCATGGGATTGATGTAAGAGGACATAACATCCTATGGGGAGCAGCTACCCAACGTTGGGTACGAGACTTACCTCCAAGACAACTTTTAAGTGAATCTGTACGACGAATAGGTAGTGTTATGTCAAGATATGCAGGTAAATATATATAGGCGAATCCAGAATTTAACTTGATGGTTCAATAGTATAATATTTATCAAAACTTTAGTGGTCCTCACATATATAGCTATATATGTTCCGTGCTAGAGGATGTTAAATTCAGCTGAACTCATAGCTAATAAGCTACCTCCGCCCGTCTGCAGGTAAATTGGTTGCTTGGGATGTTGTAAATGAGAATTTACATCACCCACTTTTTGAGGAAAAGCTTGGGAAAAATGCTTCAGCCATCTTTTACAAGATTGCAAGCTCACTAGACAGTAAAGCCACTATGTTCTTGAATGAGTTTAACACTTTAGAGCATCCAGCTGATATGGTCTCTATTCCATCAAAATATGTTGAAAAGCTTCAGGAGATTAAGGCATTTCCAGGGAATGAGGAATTGGTTATTGGAATTGGACTTCAAGGACACTTTGATCCTCATCCTAATATACCATATATTCGTGCCGTCTTTGATGTTTTAGGAGAAACTAAAATGCCCATTTGGCTCACCGAGTTAAATGTTGAGCCTTGTCCAAAACAGGTACTCCTATCATTTCATGTTAACCATCCTATTTTTTCTTTTTTGTAGCAAAATTTAACTCGAATTTAACTTTTATATACGACACACGTTGAAAAAACTTCTATACGTAACAAGTCTACTCCTCTAACTTTGCTAAAAAATCAAATATTCATTTCAACTCTGGCTCCTATTTTAGGAAGTATTTGTTTTGCCCTTGACATCCCCCTCTCCCCCCCCCCCCCTCCCCCAACCCCCAAATAGTACTGTTTTAAAAGTGGATTCATAATTTTATGTCTATGCGTTTCTATAATAATCTCAAATTAATATATTATAATAACTGGATTAAAAGATTAGGTTTCGAGCTAAATATTTTTTACATTTAATAAGTTTTTCAATACAGATACAGGATTTAGACAAAAGCTATTTGGTTCACGGGAACCCTTTTTTTTGTACTACATATACCCCCGATACTTTTTTATTACTCAGAAATCATAATATATGATTCACTTTTTTTTTTTCACGTAGGTGCTTTACTGATAATTTATGTTTTAGCAGGTCACCTAAAAGAGAATTACAGATTACCGCGTATAATAAGTGGAATTAACAATAGATTGCTTGTGGTTACAGGCATATTTTTTGGAAGAAATAATGAAGGAAGCATTTGCACATCCAGGTGTTAAAGGGGTGATGATATGGATAGGATGGAGTCCAAATGGATGCCATGAAATGTGTTTAGTAGATAGCAAACTCCAGAATTCGCCATCAGGGGATGTGGTTGACAAGCTACTTGCTGAATGGAAGACAACAAACTTAAACGGAGTTACAGACAATGGAGGAGCTTTTGAGGTTAAGGTTTTTCATGGAGATTATTATGTCACAGTTTACAATCCTAAAACTAGTGCCAATGTCACAAGGAAAGTGCAGGTCTATGATGACAAGTCTGAAACACTAGATGTTTCCATTACTCTGTGAAGTTCATCTTCGAATGACAATAGCATGCCACTGAGCAAGTGTTTTCGAGAAAAAAGAACTATACACGAATAATGTATTGATATTTTTTGTTTTTCATTTTATGTATCACGTGTGAGTATTGAGAAGAATATTTGTATACTCTAGTTGAAATTCCAAGTTTATATATAAGATATATAATATACGAATTCTTTTTATAGCATTTCAAGATCTAAATTTTCCCATTTTTCCAACAGTCCATAGTAAATTATCGCTTAGCGTTTTACAAAAATGTGCATTGATCATCTCAGCAGTCGTTTACTTGAGTCCATTACTCAAGCAATCGTTCACTGTTCGAAATTATCTAGTAAAGTTTTTTTTTTTGTAACAAAAAAGTAATTCAACTATTTTTATAGCACTCAGAATATCAATATAGAGTAAATAGAGAAAAAAATTATAAGATTAAAAAAGTATTAAAAATAAAGATTTATAATTTAGAGAATAAAATAGATATTTAATTATCAAAATTTTGAGAAATCTAATTAACCTTTTGAGCGCAATAAAAATAGTTAAATGACTAATATGTTACAAACAAAAAAATAATATGACTTTACCAAGGAAAAAAGAAGTTTTGAACATCTGACTAAATGAGATTAATTAATAGTTACCTCCATCTGTCAATTTATCTTTGATGAAATTAACCACGACTAAATGCATTTAACCATATCCTTTTGTACATCGATTTGTATGCTAGTTTCAAAATCTTGTGCGTACAGTCTTTACCAAGTTTTTGCGCGTTTGAACTAATGATACATTCGAAGTACCGATAACGTCATACCATCCAACAACTGTATATGTGTTTCGTGTTATGAAATGTTAGATTATCGTGGATATTTATAACTTAAAAAAAATACCTATTAATTTTTTTTATTAATCTCCTACTATTTTTTACCATTATGGATATAAGTTCTACACTTCCATGATCTTCTCACATGTTCTTAATATTTAATATCATGTTCATGGCATCTCTTTGTATTCGTTATATCATCCTATAGATGGTTTGGACATCATATTGTACACACTTGGAAAACACTTAAAGAAATAAGAATATTGTATCTATTTCTCTCTATATTCTTGTCTATTTGCTTGTTTCATATTATTACTTTGAACAAAGCTTCTTAACATGTTATCTTAATAAGTTTTTATTTTGATACACACGCACACACGCGCGCGCACGCACACACACACACACACACACACACACACACACACACACACACACACACACACATATATATATATATATATATATATATATATATATATATATATGTATATATATATATATATATATATATATATATATATATATATATATATATATATTCACTGCTTGTTGTCATGACCTGTCATATCATCATGCCACGTAGGTGCCATTTGGCATATATTTTTTCCATATGGAATGGTTACATAAGTTAGAGATTAGATCTTGGTGGAATATTCTAGAACTATGGAGAATTTCCTTGGAAATGTTCTAAATATTTATGCACTTGTAGGAATGTTCTAGAGAAATATAGAGGTTTCCTTAAGAAAACCCTAGAACCCTATAGAATTGTTAGGAAAGTCTTCAGAAGATTCTAGCTACATAGAATATTCTAGAAAAGTGGCTTATTTGTAAATACAGAAGTGCTTGTAGAATAATTATTATTTACATATTAGCCCCTAAGTGATTAGTATAAATAAGGGGCATTCATTTGTAATTCATCAACCAAGCAAAACAATCAAGTTCTCTCTACTACAAAAGCTTCCTTTAGCAATTCTCATATGTTCTAACATTTTTTAGCGATCTTGTGTCACGACCCAAAATCCACTAAGGGTCGTGGTGGCATCGGACACCGCTGTCAGGCAAGCCAACTAAAATACTTGATTAAATTTCAACTTTAGTACTTTAGTACAATAAATAACGACTAATGGAATATATAGAAATAACCATGAAGTCTTCAACAAACTAAATATTAAGTAATCCGAAAATCACTCCAAAATCCGGTATCACAAGTGCATGAGCAATTTCTATGAAATAATAAAGTACAACAATCGTCCGGAGTACAATATTGGATAGAAATAAATACAGAAAAATAAAAGAGACTCTACTGGCTGTGGATCGTCTCGAGAAGTGCAGCTCACCTAAGTCTCTGTATCAACCATGTTGCTAAGCCCAGTAGGCCACTAGAGATACAGGTGCATGTGCAACAAACAATGCACAGAAGTGTAGTATGAGTACGAAAATAACGTGTACCCAATGAGTATCCCGTCTAATCTCGAAGAAGTAGAGACGAGATGGTCGAATTTGACACTTACTAGTGATCCAATAATGATATATTACTAATGCGAATAACCAAGGAATTATTAAGAATGACACTAAATTCAAGTAAGACATGATGAGGTGAAAGTTACTTTTTATATTTAAAGTCTCCGGATTCATAATCTAATAGTTTCCAATTATCTCAAGTCGGGGAGAGCAATTATCAATCTCAAATTATCTCAAGGAAAGCTATACAAGCATGCACAAATCATGTCGAGGTCGTACGGCTCGATCCTACAGAAATGTAAACTATGCACTGCCGAGGGTCGAACAGCTCAAACCATAGATGCATCTATTATCCCGCTTGCAAATCATTCATGCGACACGATCAAATATAAATAAACAAGTACCCTGCTCGCGAATCATCCATGCAACGCAGGTACATATAGAAGCATGCATTCGAACAGTCAATGAAGACTTCATCAGGGAAAAATAATTACCCAAAGAAATAGCAATTCTCTTTTAAAGGTCTAGAAAATGATATTTAATCCTTTTTGAATTTTCATTTACTGATTCAATGTGATTTAAGCAATTCAATATGTCAATAAGTTACAAATAATCCAAGTACAGTATGCTTTTGGGTCCTAGACTACCCAGACAATAGCATAATAGTATATAAGCACGGACTCTCGTCACCTCCTGTGTACATAGCCCCTACAAATAGGAGAACATAACCATTTAACTCACCTATAGGGACAATTCCTTCTTACAAGGTTAGAAAGGAGATTCACCTTGCTCGGAAGCCTATATTCTGATTCAAGAACACGCTCAAACCTCCACATTCGGAGCTGAACACTCCAAAACTATTCAAATAGGGTAAGAACTAGTCAATACATGCTCAAAAGTTCATATTCTAATTATTAAACCAATTTCCCAACCATAATGCAAGGTTCCTAATATTCATTCCGAGGCCCACGCGCCTGAATTTCAAAAAAATTTGAAGAAAATTGTTACCCATAACCTAAGGACCAAGAATATATGATTTTTACTTCATTCCTTAACAATTTTCGTGGTTAAATCTTGTTTTACCAAATTCTAGGTTTTTCATCTAAAACTCTTGATTTTTTCTAAATTTTCACATGTTAATCTACCCATAATCTATGTATTTAACTCATGTTATGTAGAAAATACTTACCTCAAAGTACTAGGTGAAGACCCTCTTCCAAAAGCTCCAAGAATCACCTAAGAGGATGAAGAAAATGAGTTAAATGGTCCAAATCTCGAAATTAATAGCTGGGCACATGCCTCTGATGTCGCATTTGCAAACGAAGCCTGCTCCCCTCCTGCCATTGTCGCATTTGCGACAAGAAGATCGCAAATGCGAAGACTCTATCACAAATGTGTCTCTCACTGATTTGGCCCATTTCGCAAATGCGATAAGGGTTTCACAAATGCGAACCCTTCAGGCCTCACAAAAGCGACCCAATCATTGAAAATGCGAAGAATCCCCTAGCTGCCTATGTTCGCAGATGCGAACGCAACCTCAGAAATGTGATGATCTCATTTGGAGCCAAAGCATCGCAATTGCGAGCATACCAACACCAGCAATCCTATTTCTTAGCAAATCACTCCAAAGCTATCCCGAATCACACCCGAGCCCCGGGGCTCCAAACCAAACACTCGCACAAGTCTAAAAACTTAATACAGATTTTCTCAAAGTCTCAAATCACATCAAACAATGCTAGAACCATGAATCGCACCCCAATCCAAGCTTAATGAACTTTGAAATTTCCAACTTCCACTTTCGATGTTTAAACCTATCATATCACGTCTGATTGAATTTAAATTTTGCAGACAAATCATATTTACATTACGGACCTACTTCTACTTCCGGAATCGGATTCCGACCCTGATATTAAAAAGTTCACTTTTGGTCAAACTTCTCAAAAACGTTCAAATTTCTATCTTTTGCCAAATGACATACGAAGCTTCGAATTCACTTTCGATCGCGCTCCCAACTCTAGAATCACCATGCGGAGCTATTCACAGACTCGGAATCCCAAACGGACATTGATAACACTGAAATGCACTTCAAGACAAACTTATGAAATTTCTTCCAAAATTCTAACTTCCACAATAGGCGCCAAGACGTTCTCGGGTCATCCAAGATCTGATCCGGGCATACGCCCAAGTCCGAAATTGTCATACAAACCTGCTGGAACCTTGAGATCCCGATTTCGAGGTCGTTTACTTACAAGTCCAATCTTAGGTAATTCTTTCAACTTTTAGCTTCCGAAATGAGAATTCTCTTTCCAAATCAACTCCGAACTTCCGAAAATTCAATTTCGACCATGCGTACAAGTCATAACTCCTGAAATGAAGCTGCTCATGGCCTCAGACTGTTGAACGACACACTAAAGCTCAAAACGACCGGTTGGGTCATTACATTCTCTCCCACTTAAACATACGTTCGTCCTCGAACGTGCTGAGAACTACACCGAAGTAGTCTGAAATTACTGTTTAACCCTCATGCACCTTACTGTGCTACCACAACTCAGTTGATCACACTGGCTTGATCAATTATAAAGATATTCTCTTTTTATTCAAGAAAATAAGCGTAGAGCCCAATTCCAACATCTGGAATTCTCTAACAGGCATGCTTCCAATATATGCACACCGTATCAATAACTACACCCAACACCAAAACACGACTGCATACCTTAGCTAATTTCACACCATTCACCGCTTTACTTACAGAACCACAATAACATTCCCTTATCCAATTAGTCGAAATCTCACGAATCTGATGCTCCCATTGCCCCTCATGGCACACATAGGTATTGCCCTAACTCTTACACTACCGACATGACGGATGAGATATGTAGAAATTCACAACCAACTGCTGAATCACTAAATCATTGGGTCTATACTCCTAACAAGAATTATCACCCTATTCTAAACCAAATAATGGTCTTAGCTCCTTAATATACTTCATATAATCAGATTGCACTAATCTTGGATTCAATGATCTCATCTAACCCAGTACGAACCGCTCAGGCAATAAGCCACCTCGACATAACCAAAAGCCTCATATGATGCTACAATGTGCCAATAGGCTACCATATCGAATGCGATACAACAAAAAACGAACTCTGGAAGGAACTATTCAACTCACACACTACTATGGGCTTTCCTTAGAAAATGGGAAATAAAGCATATAAAAATAGCATATAGAAAACTGTATTCAACATCACACGGTTGCGGCGCGCAACCCGATCTAAATTACATACCTATGGCGGCGTGCCATCCGATCCACATATAGAATTCACATAAGGAGATATACATCGAGCTAAATTGCTCATTATAATAAAATACCAAATATCAGTCACAAGCACGCTAAGTGCGAAATATCATCCCTGGGGAACATATAGTGCCATAATCTACAAAACACAAGTACAACTGAGGTGCGATAAACGATCTGAATCTCAAAAGCCATCCTACTCAAATAACATCATCTCTACACGGATCCTCAACATATAAGAAATTCACCAAGCCACCTCACAACTCGCACGGTGCAATATATCATTACATGAATTAGCTGACGATGAAATATCACCCCGGCTACTTTTCCATAAGGAGCACATTGCTAAAATGAAAACATTTGACCTGATATAGAACCCATATTCACATTTAATTCCATCAGTAGACCTCAAGCTTATTATGATTGGGATGAATTGGGCTAATAATCTTTCAAAGGTCCATACTAACTTCCATCTCCTCGTAACACACAAGCACAACCACCACAACCAAAGTAATCATCCACAGTCCACAACTCAATAAGTCATGTTCCATCCAGGCATCAATGCTTAATTTAGAGACATTACTACAACCTTCATACTCGATTTAAATCTTTAATCAATCAAGTGACTACATGCCACACTTATACAATCTCCTGGTGGGACACACCCCCACAACCTTCCATAACAAATAACTGGATCGTACCTCCAACATTTAACATTTAACACGCTCTATCCGAACTCGTCTAGAGTTACCTTGAACCATGAGACCATTAGGGGTGGGCATTCGGTCGGTTCAGTTACGTTTGAAGAAATTCGGTTCGGTTATTCGGTTTTCAGTTTTATAAAAGAAGTAACCGAAACTGAACTGAAATAAGTTCGGTTTAGTTCACTTTTTTTAATTTCGGTTCGGTTTTCAGTTTGAACATTATCATATTGGACTCCTTCTATTTAATAATATGACCGACGAATTTGTTGATTTTTCCCAAAAATTTGAAATTGTTAGAAATATTGTGTTTATAAAAAAAATAGACTAAACTTTTCACACTATTATGGATAATAAAATTCAAACATAGTGTATATTACAACTTTGTGTGAAATTCTCCAGGTATCTATCACATATGCTATGGAAGTTTTAATTGACCGAAAGTCTTTAAGATTGGAAAGTTGATGGACTTACTTAATTGAGTTGAGTCTTTGATAGATTGGACCTAATAATATTAATTTATTACCAATAGGCATAACCTCTATATAACTTAAAGATCATATATGCTAATAATTCAATTTTTCGGTTAACCGAACTAGAAAACTTAATAACCGAAAACCGAACCGAAAAACCAAAATTTTAAAATTTTAAACTGAAACCGACCGAACAAACGGAATAACCAAAACCAAAGTAAAAAAATCAGTTTGGTCGGTTTATTCGGTTCCGACCGGAATATGCCCACCCCTAGAGACCATGCCGTCTCAAATCACACGAACCACTTCGTACCTCCTAATTGCTACACTGCAAGTCAAAACATCATAGAACATTTTGGTCCCTTCTTATAATATGCTAAAAGGCTTGGCTCTTAACCGTTCCTATAGACTCGAAATCATTTGGCATCACACTTTAACTTTTGGATTTACTAGGACCGTTTTTGAGAGCCACCAGCTCTGACTTGGCCCCGAATTTAATCAACTCCATGAGTCTTTTATCACGTGAATACCCTCTTAATGAAGCATCTGGCAGAATCACTCCCCTTGGAACCCACATCTATACAAAGCACAAGACCTGAATCCTTCCCCAAGTCTAAACATGGGCCAATAAGGCCAACGATACCACACCTTTAATAATTCTTTTGCTCAAATTACCACTTATGCTCTTCTCCCATGACTGAAATAATAGGTAGTGGGACTTTCCCACTTATCTCGAAGCCACTATTACACAAATCTGGAATTTGCCAGGACCCTTAATCTCTTATTGACACAACCTTGCGCAATCAACCACCAAAATTCTCGAAATCTTTCTGTAAAACCCCCTTCTTATATTCTGAATTATCAACCACATTTTCCCAACCGATCTCTTTGTTATATAACCAACAGAACTCTTCACAGAAGCATCGCCAACCACGCGACCGATAACCTGCTCACAGGGAATAACCCACTTGTGGAAATCACTTTCCGACATCTTCCAATGTTGCTCCATAGGGTACAATCACCATCGCATCAATAACCCATCTGGATCTGAGCTAAGCCTCTAGCTGCCTAAGTCCTTTTATCCCTCGTGGTCATCAATTAAATGTGTGGCAAATTCCTTCCAATTCAAAGTTATGTTTTACCCTTCTTCATTTCAAGAAGCTCCTTTCCATTATATCAAATCTCCCGCCGAATAATAGCCCATATTTCTGATTAAATCTGTAGGCCACAATCACCAATTATTAATATTCTCAAATCCCTCCAAACTCTCCTTAAGATACGTGGTCATCCTACTACAAAGCCCATATACAACTCTGTCACTCTCCCACTTTGGCAAAACCTGCTTCCTTAATCATCTACTCGACCTTCGCTTCATATAACTAGCCTTCTAGAATTTTTTTAAACAGCGCTTGACGCCTCCCGCATATCTTCCTCGTCATTTATTGTTCAGTTGTTCCCTTAAATAAAATCTTTCTTCATAACTCTTGAACCCACAATCGCTACTAACTTTAAACCTTTCTCGAGATCATCTTCCTCTAGCCGTCGACATGAAAGACACCGATTCAATCCTGAACGACCGCACCACGCGATCTTTGACAATCGCTTCTTCAATACTATCTTACCATATCCTGCTCCAAAGGCGAATTGTAAAATATCATAACACTGACGAGCTTAATAAATTCAATAGGGAAAACGACACCTCATCATAAGAGAAAAACTCTACCACGCTTGCAACATCAAGCCTCGCTACTCCATCAGCCCAAATCTAGAAATTCGTAGGCCAATTACTTTTCCTCTACCGGGAATTACATACCGAATCTCTAGATCATATACTGAGTAAACATCTTCTCAAGTCATTCATTACCCCAACACGTAGGCAAACATCCCACCATCATATCAATACTGCGGAACAATCATTCATAAGCATCCTGACAACTTGTGCCTAGTCTCAGAGCCCTCACAAATGCCTCTACTAGGTTTGGGGAAGGAGTTCTAGGACCGTCAGAACATCATGGATGAATGGCTGAGATTGATCTTCCCAAAACGACGTCGTTTTGGGGCGTCTCTAATATGGACTTGGGTCAGATACGGGTTTTATGGTGGGTTTGGGTATTTTGAACTGGTACAGGGGTTTGGGCCACCCAGGCTTGTCCCAATTGTGGCCAGCCCTGTTTAAATATCTTTATTCCTATTTTTGTTTTCATTTTCTTTTTTACAGACTTCCTAATTTTATTTTAAAATTCTAATTAGCCTGGATTATACTAATAACCACTTAAACATAAACAAATATGAAAATTAACAATAAAAATGCCAAGAAAATGAAAATAACAATAAAATGCCAAAATGAACTACCTATTTTTTGTGATTTTGTTTTATATTTTGTAGAACAAAACCTTAATTACCAATTAATTTTAACAAAATATGTGAAATTAAATAGTAAATGCTTTTTTTAATTTTTTTTATTTTTATGACTTGTCATGCATGCATCAATGAAAACACACGTTATTATGACAATTAAATCCTGAAAATAAATAATAAAAGGAAAAATCCTAGGTTTGAGAATCATGTAGGAGTAATTTTAACGAGGCAAAAATCACATGCTCACACCAACGAGGAATGAGAAGAGAAGTAATCGAGGACCTAATAGTTGAGGTCTGATAAGAAAAAATCATTTTGATAGGCCACTCGGGGGTAGGGAAGCACCGAGATTATTAGAATATAACATTAACGTTGATGCTGCCAGCATCGTGTCAGCTATCACGCGTATCAAAGAGACTAACTGGCCTTAGCCATTCTAGTCTAAACCTACCCAAAGAGATCCTAACTTGATACGTAGCTATCACAGAACTCACGGTCACAGGACCGAAGTTCACCGATAATTGAGAGAAGAAGTTTCCTGATTGTTCAATAGCGGACACCTCCAAGGATTTATGAGTGATCGAGCCAAAAACCACTTCAAGAACAGGGATGCCAACGAACAGGTCAAACAAAAGGAACCTCAATATGTCATGAACATGATCAGTGGAAGGTCAACGTCCCCCAAGGGCCAATGATAAAGCGCACTAAAGTATCTATCACAAGAGAAAAATACACCCGAGATTATGTACCGGAAGGAATTGTTTCATTCAGTGCCGAGGATGGCAAGGGCATCGTGCAACCTCACAATGATGTGTTGGTAATATCCATATTTATCAATAAATCTCGAGTTAAACGCATGTTGATTAATCCAGGTATCTTGGCCAACATCATCAAATTGAGGGGCGTATAGCAATTGAGGTTGCAAGACCAAATAGTGCCAGTAGTTCGAGTGTTGAACGGGTTTAACATGGCTTGTAAAACTACTATAGGGGAAATAACCATGTCGGTGAACACTACCGAGGCGGTCCAGAAAAAATTTCTATGTGATCGAAGGGGACATGAGGTATAACGCTCTATTAGAAAATTCGTGGGTTCACAACATGGGGCGGTACCCTTGACCTTACACCAAACGTTAAAATTCCCTACATCGGGAAGGGTCCAGACTGTCTATAGAGAGTAGCCGACTTCAAAAGAGGTGTTTGCAGTCGACGAGGTAATCCCGATGCCCGCGATTTCGACATTAAGGAACGTAGAGTCGACTAGAAAGGAAGAAATTAAATATCAATCACAAATGTCGGTCTCTGCTAAACTAGAGGAATAGGGAGAAGACAAGGAGGATGATTACGGAGTTCTGAGATCATTCATTGCTCTGATGACACCGATGCTACCAGATCGACGGTCGAAGAGTTGGAGAAAATCATACTAATCGAACACTTAGCGAATCGAAAGGTATACCTAGGTACGGGGTTAAGCCCTAGCTCAGGAAAAAACTCATTGATTTTCTTAAATGTAACATAGATTATTTAGCTTGGTCCCATCTTGACATGTCAGGGATATCGCTGGAGGTAACCACTCATAAGTTGAGTTTGGACCCGAAGTTCCACCTGACTAAGCAGAAGAAGAGGCTGCAATACGAGATCAAGCATGAATTCATCAAGGACGAGGTATCCAAACTTCTTAAAATAGGATCCATCCGCGAAGTTAAATACACAGACTGGTTAGCTAACATAGTGGTAGTACCTAAAAAGGGAATAAACTAAGAATGTGTGTAGATTACTAAGAACTAAACAAAGCATGCCCAAATGATTCTTCCTCTTTTCCTAACATCGATCGGATGATCGATGCGATGATCGAGCATAAGATAATCAGATTCCTCGATGCCTATTTTGGGTACAACCAAATTCAGATGGACCCACACGATTAGGAAAAGATTTCTTACATCACTAAATTTAGCACCTATGGTTATAATGTGATGGTGTTTGGATTAAAGAAAATCGGCACCACTTATCAATGCCTAGTAAACCGAATGATCGAAGACCAGATAGGAAAAATCAATAGAAGTTATATTGATGATATGTTGTTCAAGTTTATGCGAGCATAGGACCACTTGAAACATTTGCAGGAAACCTTCAACATACTAAATAAATATAATATGAAGCTGAACACGGAGAAGTGCGCATTCGGGGTTGGATCGGAAAAATTCGCTGGGTTCATGGTATTCAATCCGGGGATCGAGATCAACCCTGACAAAATCAAGGCCATGAAGAACATTGCCATGGTGGACAACGGCAAGGTTGTCCAAAGGCTGAACGAGCATATAGCCCCCCTGGGTCGGTTCATCTCGAGGTTCTCAATCAAGAGCCACTGATTTTTCTTACTATTGAAGAAGAAGAAGAACTTGTCCTCGACCCTGGAATGCCAGCAAGATTTTGAGGAACTGAAACGGTACTTATCGAGTCCCCCATTTTCACACTCCAAATGTGGACGAACAGTTGTACCTCTCCTTGGCAGTTTCTGAGGTAGCGGTAAGTGGAGTCTTACTCTAGGAAGAAAAAGGTACGATAATTTCATATTCACCAAGTCAGTAGAACTCTAAGAGACGCCGAATCAAGATATCCTCAATTGGAAAAATTGATGCTCGCTTTGCTAAGCGCCTCTAGGAAGCTAAAGTCGTACTTTCAATGCCACCCCATATATGTCATTACCCCTTACCAACTAAGGAATATCATGCATAAGCTCAAGATCTCGAGCAGATTGGCCAAATGGGCCGTGGAAATTAGCGGGTATGATATCAAATATCGACCCTAAACTACCATAAAATATCAGATTTTAACAGACTTTATAGTCGACTTTACATCGGCCTTAATTCCAAAGTCAAAAGGGAATTACGGTTAACCTCGGGACACTTAAGGAATCTGAACCCTTTTCATAGATAGTGCCTCGAACACAAAGGGGTTTAGGCTCGGCATCATATTAAAACCGCATATAAAAAATGTCATTAGGCAATCTATTAGAAATGTTAAATTGACTAATAATGAGGCTGAGTATGAGGCCATGATTGTAGGTCTAGAATTGTCTAAAAGCCTTAAGTCCAAGGTGATCGAAGCTAAATGCGACCTTGTGGTAAATCAAGTTAACGGAACATTCGAAGTAAAAGAAGAATAGATGCAAAATTACTTGGACAAATTATAGGTAAACATGCATCAACTTAGGGAATGGACTATGCAACACGTACCCTGTGATCAGAACAGTGATGCCGATGCAGTGACTAACCCGGGTCATCGGTCGACACCAATTAATTTCGTTCGGGAATAGTAGTGAAGCTAATAAAGTCAGTAATAGAAAAAGGTCATGCCAAAGTAAACTCAACGAGTTTAAGTTGAGACTAGAGGGAACAAATACATCGACTACTTGAAAACTGGAAAGCTTCCTTCGGATCCCAAAGAATTGAGAGCCATGCGCACTAAGGCTGCCAGATTTAGCTTGGTCGAAGGGACATTGTTTAGGAGAACCTTTGACAATCCGCTAACCAGATGCTTGGGACCGGAAGAGACTGAATATGCCATGAGAGAAGTTCACGACTGCACTTGCGGGATCCATTTTGGGGCAAAATCTTTGATTCAGAAACTAAATAGGGCAGGCTATTACAGGACCAAAATGAAGAAAGATTCGAAGGACTTTGTACGACAATGCCATGACTGCTAGAGATACGCCCTGATGATCCATCAACCGGGAGAATTTCTCCACTAGATTTATTCCCCGTGGCTATTTATGAAGCGGTAAATGGACATTGTTGGTCCCCTACCATGGGCACCCGGTAAATCGCAATGCATAGTATTCATGACCGATTATTTTTCTAAAAGGATCGAGGCTCAAGCATTCGAAAAGGTCTGGAAGAAAGAAGTTATTGACTTCATCTGGGACCATATAATAGTTCGATTTGGGATATCGGCCGAGATCGTTTGCAATAATAGAAAACAATTCTCCGGCAGCAAGGTGAATAAATTTTTCGAAGATCACAAAATCAAGAAGATACTATCAATAATTATCACCCTAGCGGGAATGGGCATGCAAAATCAATAAACAAGAATATACTTCAAAACCTGAAAAAAGAGGTTGACCGATGCGAAAGGGAAATTGAAGGAGATCTTGCCCGAAGTCTGATGGGCATACCGTACGACTTCAAAATCTAGCACCGGGGTCACTATGTTTTCATTGGTCTATGGAGCCGAAGCCTTAATACCAGTTCAAGTTGGAGAACTGAGCCTCAGGTTCCAGTATGTAACCGAAGAGACAAACAACGAGGCCATGATCACAAGCCTAGAACTACTGGATGAAAGGTGAGAGGCCACCCTAGTCCGGTTAGATTCCCATAAACAGTGAATAAAGAGGTATTACAACCAAAGAGCCAGCCTCCAACACTTTCAAGTCAGGGACATGATGTTGAGGAAGGTAACGTTACACACCAGGAACTTGAAGGAAAGCTGGGTCCAGACTGACAAGGACCGTATCGAGCTGTCAAAATAACCTAAGGTGCTTTAATGGGCCAGGTTAACCCGTTTCTAGACCAGCCCAGGCCGGTATTAACCCGGATCGGTGGTAAAGGGACGGGTATTACTGGGTTTAGGGGTTAGCGGGTTGGGACGTTTACATTTTTCTTACCGGTTAACCATATCGGTCAAACCCGGTCAAGAAAAATCACTGTCGAACCTGTTAATCGGACCGGTCCAAACCAATTCAACGGCTATTTTCTGAATTTTTATTTCTAGTTTTTTTAAATCCGTTTGACCATTGGCAAAGGTTAGCGTCCAATTTGACTGTTGCCCAATGGATATTTTATAAGAATAGCCTTTTTGGGCATTATTTTAGAAAAATTAACACTTTAGGTAATTACTAATTTAGTCCTTTGAAAAAACTATAAATACTCCCTCCCCTCTTCTTAATTTCTTCACTCATCTCTCGTTACTAAAACTCAAATTCTCAATTATCATTGTCTCATTCTTCACCTAAATTGTAATCAACTATTTGGCTCTTTTTTTTTTGAATTTAATTTATCGTATTATTTGAAGTTTGAAGTTTAAACTTTGACAATTGGCGCTTCTTCGTGGTAATATTGGAGTTGTGAAAATCATCAAGTGTTCAATTTATTGCGAAACACTCCTTCCAAATCTTTCTCTTATTTACTGTTTTATTTGCATATTTAATATTTGTTAGTAGTTAAATTTTCACAATATGTTTAATGCTGCAAAAAAAAAATTTGTAATAAAGTTGCTAGCCGGGATAATCGGGAAAATAGAAAAAGAGGTACTACTTCAACATCTGGTGGTAATTTAAATGGCTCTACACGTACTTTTGAAACATTAATTGATAATAATATAGATTATGAATAATTACAAAAAGATTTCGATGTAGAAAATAATGAATTAGAAATTGAAGATGAGACACCATTATGCATTATACTACTTTTATTGCATCTGTTACTATGGATGAAAATGAATGTCTTGACGGTTATAATATTTGGGCTACATTTCCTTCCCCACAAACTAATAGAAGGAATATTGATGAACCTTAATTCTACTTGTAAAATCACTCAGAGCCTCGCACAAAAGAATTTTCACTATCAGGATGGTGGCATGAGAATGAAAAGCAATTTTATGTCTTTTTGCTATTGCTTGGGACGTGCTGAATGTGCCTATTTTAACCATTGCATCGAAGAGTGCGTTTAGTCAAGAAAGACAACAACTAGGAGACATCTGTCACTTATTGGGAAACAATGCTTTCGAAATTTTAGTATTTTTCAAAGATTGGATTAGATCGAAACAAAGAAGAAATCAGGGACGTGAAGATGTTGATAAACCAAAAGACAAGGAACTTGGAGATATATTAACACATGGTCACCCATCTGAATTTAACACTTCAGAAGATGGCTAAGAAGTTCATATTGATTATGAACGCCTTACTAAGGCAATGCAAAACGTTTGAAGTTTTGGATTTATAATTTCATATTTAATAATTAAACTTTGAATTTACTCTTTTTTCATTAATTTAGTTGTTGTTAAATGTAAAGTTTAATTTAGAATTCTGAAATAAAAAAGAGCTTGCAATTATAAGTGTAATTTTTTTCCATCTTCATTGTATTCTATTTTCTTAAATTCTTAGTGAAATATTTAAATATAAGGATTTCAATCTTTGCATCCTTTGTTCAAACTTTCAACCACTTTTTTTATAAGAATGTTTTTTTATTTTTTATTTTTATTTATAGTTTATATTAATATAATTTACGATAGTTATATAAAATATAAAAAAAAGGCTCGGTCCCTTAAACCCGGAATCGTTCCGGTCCGTATTAATTAGATGGGCCCGAACCCATTAAATCTGATATGGGAAAATTGGTAACCACCCCGAATTGGTGATCGACGGGTCACTTTTTTTCTTGACTCGGCCCGGTCCACCCCTTTGATACCTTTAGAATAACTGCTAAAGGCTCACATAAACTCAAAGTCAGAAAGTGGTGTACAACTACCAAACAACTGGAATGTGGCACACTTAAAGCAAAACTATTGCTAAGATACGGACCAATTAATTTTTAATCGTGTTATAATTGGACTAAAATAGCCAAGGTCGGATGTGGCTGTTAGGTCTGAAAGCACGTTTTGCACTCTTTTTTTCTTGAACTGGTTTTGTTCCGAAGTGGATTTTCAAAAAGGTTTTTAACGAGGCAACCGTAGAATATGCTACCTTCAATTTGAAGACTAAATTTAAATTGTAATTAATGTTTCGGGTCAACAGTATTCGAGCCTTCACGAGTTCGACCTCAGATACTAGGGTTCATCACCCTCGGATTAAGGTCTTTAGAAGGTGAAAAAGAAAACTTTATGTGTAGGTGACCTGCCTTAGCCTTGTCACTACTTCGTCGAGGTTAAGCTCGACACTTACATAGTACATGAGGTCGGTTGTACTCATCCTATACTTTGCACTTCTTGGGCAAATTTTGGAGTCAGTTCCAGCATTGTTCATCAGTGAGCTCGGATTGGACAACGTACAAAGACTTTAGATACAACTGCTCAACACCCTCAGCTCCTGGAGTCCCCTTCCCTTCCTTTTATTTTGATGTATATTTTCTTTTAGACAACTTTATATTTATTTCAAATCTTTGTACATATTATTCTAGTATCACATGCACTTGTGACACGGGGTTCAGGGAATTATAGCATTTGTTTGACAGTTTTAGCTTATGCATTTATACTTTAGATTATTTTAGTTCTTTTTAGTATTTAATTCAAACTGTTAAAAATGGATAAATTATTTAATGTTGGTTTGCCTAGCAAATGAAATGTTAGACACCATCACAATCCCAAAGATGAGAATTATGGGTCGTGACAATAACTAAAAGTACATAAAAGTTATAGCTAAACAGCTCTAAAATAAAAGCACACTCATAATACTGCATATTTATAGGAAGATACATAGGGCAAAATATCTTTCTAAATTGAGTAATTAGATAAATAGGATATAATAATTATTATTTTAAAAACTTATACCTTTTTTCTTTAAATTTCTTTTAGAATAAATCAAAAATAATTTTCAATTTAATATTTATGTAATTCTTTTAAAATTTTATACTCACTAATATGAGATACATGCGTACCCTAAAAACTAATAATTAATGAAATGAGTAAATATCATGAGAAACTAAGATTCAAATAGCAGAGAAAAATATTATTCCTTATATTTAACATTCAGTGAATTAAGTTACCGGATACTTGTGCAAAATATATTATACGGTTCACTACGAATAGTATTTATAACATCATAGTGGTAGTTAATCTTATACAAGATTTGACGTATATATAATGATAATGTAATCGGTATAATTTAATTTGTTCTATCTGTTATAAACTAAAGCAAAAGACAAGAACAATAGGACAAGAACAATAGCAATAGAGAGAAGAGTAGAGAGAGTTCTTCTTATTGAGTTGAGAGGGGTCTCAAGGGATGATTTACAATGGTAGAGAACACCTCTATTTATAGGGAGGAGGAAGATCTTGCTACCAATAATAGGACTCTAAAATCTCTCTAATTAAGTACATTAAAGACATTCACCTTAAATAGAAGTGTAAGAATCTTCTATTTCATAACACTCCCCCTTGAATGTCTATTCAATGATGTGCCTCATAAAACCTTAAAACCAAAACCCAATGGGAAAAATTAAAGTAAGGAAAAAGAGTACACATGTTTGAATATGCGCCTATTGGTTGCCTCGTTAAAAACCTTGCAAGGAAAACCCAGTGGGACAAAACCTTGTAAGGGAAAAAGAGTGCAACGCGCATTGACTCCCCCTAATGAGTACATCGATTTATATCCTTGAGCATTTGCATTCCAATCTTGTGCATCATCTTCAAAATGATCTTTGATAGAGATTTGATAAATAAATCAACCATGTTGACTTGAATAAATATTCCGCACCTTGAAATCATCACTCTTGATAGATATGAACATCTTCATATAATGTCGTGGAATAGCTCTTCAATATCTCCATAGATGCATTCTCAATGCCATCATGCTTATAGTTATAGCAAGATACATATGTACACAAATTGTACTAAGGATGTGGTACTTCAGGACCAAGGATTGCATATGCTTCAAGCAACTTAAATCTTTCAAGTTAAGTCATGTAAGTCACATAATAGACTTTAGCTGCATATCAAAGTTTCATGTCATGCTAAACAAATAAGATATCGAAAACTGATTATACATACCTTTGACTTTATAGTTTCAAGCATGTGAACTATAGGTTCAAAGCTACATGTCTTTCATATGGAATCAATTCTTCTTGAATTGTATCTCTTCCATTTAGTTACTTTCTTTGAGTCAGCAAATGCGTATAGCATGCTTTGCAATATGTTGCAATTTGAATTATCCCTTTTATGAACTTCAGGTTCATATCATGATATTCGGAGATATACATATACAAATGAAAATTCATCCCATGTAACACTTTCTCAAGTGTTTATCATGTCTCCCCCTCATGTTAGTAAAGCTAACATGTTTCCTCAACTTTGGGAAATCATCTTTGTGCATTATGTCAATATACACAGCACCTTAATAATAAGATGAAATTATTTGGTTCCTGACCCTGAACCACTTGTGAGGGGAGAATATACTCTCGTATACAACTTATATCAAACTGATATATATATATAACTTAGTTCTCATAAGAAACAGTTTAGCTATTAAGTGGAAGCACTCAATAATTATCTTGCTAAACCAACTTTAATATAAACCAACTTATCAAGATGAACTGTCTTGAGTAGAGAATCTGGAAACTATGCTCGAAGTTAGATTACTGAGCGATTTACCTCGCAAGCACTGCCAGGCTGCGGGTTAATAACAATGGCGCATGTAACCATATCATAGATGCATCATATGTGGTATACATGGCAGGTGAATGGGCCCATACTCACCTTTCATATTTCTAGAATTTATGGGCTTCAACCCGAACTCTTTAGTTGGTCCGTTCATTAATGAGAACAAGTGATACAAGAGTATTCGTAAAGAACTTTCTAGTTCTTTAATATTCACCTATGTGAATTTGCACATCATACTTAAAATGAGATGGCTAACATGAATGCCAACTGAATAAATTATCAATATTGGTAAACTTCAAATTTACACCATGACATGTGCACTTATCAATAAACTTCGGGTTTATTATGACATGGGTTTTATACCAATAGATATCCACTTTATTGTGGCATTCTTTCGTTTGTGTAGTACAAACTGGAGAATAAAGCGGGTAGCTTTTCATATACAAATTACCCCGCTACAAGTTGTAATAATAGGAGAATCAAAGCCTTCCTTTATTATAGTCTCAATATAATCAATCGCTTTCGCGTGTACTTTGGAAACTGAATAAGTTTCTTTGAGACTTACTACAGCACAATACTCAATTGTGTTTCTCCAACATAGTAATAATTGGCTCTTCGAGAGCTCTCAATTAATTTTGTACTACCACAGACTGAGGTTCGAGATCCTCACATTCTTGCATTCCGTATTTTCAAGAGTCTCAGGCTCAATAGATTCTTCGTGAATCTCGGAATTAATCAAATCATGAGCGTCCTCATGTGATTTTTTCATAGTGTCATTTAGATCGTTCTTTTTCCTCTTTCTAGGATTTCGATTTTTGGAACCTAATGGTCTGCCACGCTTCTGGCGTGCATTTGACTCATTGGATATGACACCAGATATTTGTCCAATAGGGACTTCAATACGGATCGGAACATTTTCCGCGTGAATGTGGGATTTCGTTATCCTCTTCAAGTCCGTAACTGCGTCAGGCATTTGATTTGCTATTCTTTGCAAATGGATAGTCTTTTGTACCTCTTTCTTTCAAATAGAGGTATGTGGATCAAGATGAGATAATGATACATTTTTCCACAAAATTTCTCATTTGGTTTCACCGACTTCTCCCCCTAATTTTGGGAAAAGTGTCTCATCAAATTGACAGTCTGCAAATAGTGCAGTGAACAAATCTCCTGTCAATGTTTCGAGGTAGCGAATAATGGAGGACGATTCATACTCAACATATATTCCTAACCTTCTTTGCAAACCCATTTTGGTGCGGGATGGCGGTGCTACAGGCACCTATACTGCGCATCCAAAGCTTCTTAAATGGGATATATTGGGTTCATGACCCAAAACCAATTGCAATAGGGAATATTTGTGATAATTCGTCAGTCAGAGACGAACTAGCATTGCTGCATGCTAAATGGCGTGACCCTAAGCCGAAGCGGGCAGCCGACAAAGTAGCATTGCTGCATGCAAAATGGCGTGAACCCAAACCGAAATGGGCAGCCTCGTTTTCATGAAGAATTCAAGATTATTCTCATCTATTATCCATTAACTTTGCAAACGCAAGGTTGCGTGATGGCAACAAGCACACATTAGACCATCTACAGGATGCGTCTATCAAGACCATGAAATACCTAAACTACCCACTAGGTGGGTGAATAGGTCCACAAATGTCCCTTTGTATACGTTCCAGAAACTGGGGTGACTCCGTCCCAACCTTTGTTGGGGATGGTCTGATAATCAGCTTGCCTTGATAACACGAAGTGCAAGGATATTCATTACTTGAAAGAATTTTGAAATTCTTTAACGGATGCCCATATGAGCTTTCTATAATCCGTCTCATCATGGTTGATCCTGGGTGACCCAGTCGATCATGCCAAAGTACAAATGTATTGGACTCAGTATTCTTTAGATTTACTGTTGAATGTGCCTCAATTGCACTAATTCTTGTCCAATACAGGCCACACGATAAAGACGGGAATTTCACAATAACCCTCTTTTTGGCCGGAGACATTCTTTGAAGTGAGGACGAGATATTCGAGATTATCTTCATCCATTGTCTCAATATTGTAGCCATTCCGGCGTACATCTTTAAAACTCAACAAGTTTCTCATAGACTTGGAGGAGAACATAGCATTCTCTATGATTAACGTCGTGCCCTTGGGCAGAGTTACAATGGCTCTTCCGGAGCCTTCGATCAATTTACTTTCCATGGTATGACATACAAAAGAAATACAGGAACATAAGAATAAGCAAGTTCAATTCATTTGTGTCACATAATATTTTCAAAATCTGCTACTAACAGTTGACTAACAAAATCAGATATGTTGTCCATAATCAATTACTTTGCAGTTTGAAAATTTCAGCGTTTTTCATAAGACAATCGATTGTTAAACACACACAATCGATTGTTGGAACATAGACAATCGATTGTTAAACACACACAATCGATTATTTGTTATTTTTTGAAAAACTTCAGATCACACTGTTTAAGACAATCGATTGTTAAACATAGACAATCGATTGTGGATGATTTTTGAAAAATTCCAGATTACACTGCCTAACAACAATCGATTGTTAGATATAGACAATCGATTGTGGGTGATTTTTGAAAAATTCCAGACCTCACTGTTTCAAGACAATCGATTGTTAGACAAAGACAATCGATTGTTGGCTATTTTTGAAAAATTCCAGAACACACTGTTTCAAGACAATCGATTGTTAGCCAAAGACAATCGATTGTTGATCAATTGTTTTTCAACTTTAATGCGAAAATAGTTGATAATCGACTAGTTTTTCAGGCTAGTCGATTACCCCCACTGGAAAATAAAAGTTTTATTGATATTTGAACATATTGAAGATATTCTAAAGAACTACTGCTAACATTGCTTTATGAACTAACTAATACGAGCTAATGCTAATGACTATTAGTTTATTCACTAACTAATACAAATAAGTAGAACAAAATCAAATAACTCCATCTTCTTTCATCACGGATCCATCGCCGATTAAGTGGTCTATTTTCCCCTCGGGTTGCTCAAAGAAGTCTGCCACATCCAGGTGGGTGATGTCCTCATTGTCGTCATAGACAAAGTTTGTTTCAGGGCCTTTTCTCTTTCGAGATGCTTGATAAAGGTCAACCAAGTGTCTTGGTATACGGCAAATCTTTGACCAGTGCCCTTTCCCACCGCAACGATAACATATAGTTTCTGAACTATTTGCCTTAGGATCTTCGGGATCCCGTTTCTGCTTTCGGTGGTTATCTCTCTTTGGGGGGTGACGGACTTCTTTGGAATTTCTTCCTTGTCCACGTCCTTGGCTTTGACCCCGTTTATGACCGTGATCATGGTCCCTTTTATGTTTGGCATAATGCGAGTGCACCACATCTGCTTCAGGCAGTGGTGTAGACCCAGTTGGTCTATTTTCGTGATTTCTCATGAGCAGATCATTATTTCGCTCAGCCACTAGTAAGAGAGAAATCAGTTCAGAGTACTTCGTAAAGCCTTTCTCTCGGTACTGTTGCTGCAGTACCATATTGGAGGCATGAAACGTTGTAAACGTTTTCTCAAGCATATCGTAATCGGAGATGTTATCTCCACATAGCTTCAGTTTAGAAGTAATTCTGAACATAGCAGAATTATATTCAGAAACGGACTTAAAGTCCTGTAGCCTCAGATGGGCCCAATCATATCGTGCTTGTGGCAGAGTGACCAACTTCAGGTTGTCATATCTCTCCTTTAAGCTGTTCCACAAAACGAGTGGATCCTTGACGGTGAGATATTCAATCTTCAAACCTTCGTCAAGGTGGTGGCGCAAGAAAATCAAGGCATTCGCACAATCTTGGGTGGATGCTTTTTCTTTATCTTTGAGGGTGTCTCCGAGACCCATAGCATCTAGGTGGATTTCAGCATCCAACACCCATGTCATATAGTTCTTGCCCGAAATTTCAAGGGCAACGAATTTTCTTTTCATAATGTCAGACATACTCGAAAATTAAATTAGGAAGAGGGAAAATACCTTGGATTTTCGAGAATGGTACTTGAGACGGTAGAGTCTCGTGCTGATAACGTGTTATAAACTAAAGCAAAAGACAAGAACAATAGGACAAGAACAATAGCAATAGAGAGAAGAGTAGAGAGAGTTCTTCTTATTGAGTTGAGAGGGGTCTCAAGGGATGATTTACAATGGTAGAGAGCACCTCTATTTATAGGGAGGAGAAAGATCTTGCTACCAATAATAGGACTCTAAAATCTCTCTAATTAAGTACATTAAAGACATTCACCTTAAATAGAAGTGTAAGAATCTTCTATTTCATAACACTATCTATTTTTTCCTTATTTTTAAATCTTCGTTTATTATGAATAATTATATTTTTATATTCCAAGTTAAACTCAATATAATAGTGTCCATTAGGAATGGTACTTAAAATTTTTCTGAGTAACTGTGATTCCGCCATTGGAGGCAAATGGCCAATTGGAAAGGTAGATGAGTGAGTGAGGTGGTAGCATGACTCGGTCTCCAGCTCGTAATTTCATTCTCTACGCAAAGGCAAAGAGACGTAAGACGCCATCGACCTCAACATCTCTTCGATCGCTTTCCTTGATCAGACGACGTACGGCAAATTAAAGGAAAGCTCGATCAGAAGAATTAATTATGTGGGTATTTTACCTGATATCGTTACCCCTGACGATGGGGATGGTCGGGGTAACGCTTTGGTACTTCGCCGGACCAGACGTACCTCGTTACGTACGTTACACCGTGGGATACACCTGGTTCTGTTCTCTCTCTATCATCATCCTTGTTCCCGCTGATATCTGGACTGTACGTTCTTCACCCCCCCCCCCCCCCCCGTTCTTATTCCCTTTTTGGATGATGAATCAGCTCTCTGCATCTCAACTAAGCTATCTATCGGCCAGTTTCTTTTTTTCTTTTCTTCAGCATGTTATCGCTGTGCTTTTTGGGGTCAATTTTGTAAATCCTCAAAGACATCCTCAATGAACTCATCCCCATCAAAGACAATGTCCATCCGCCCCTGGCATCAACTTAGCCGAATATGCATAGTTGCATTATGAATTTGTTTGATTTCTACTTGACAAAGGTTTCAGTATCGTTTGTTTTTGTGCAGACATTATCGAATCATGATAAGGGACAAATCTCTTTCTTTTGGAGCTGGTCTTATTGGAGTACATTTTTACTCACTTGGTAAGCTACACCATCTGATATTCTTTAAACCAGTTCTTTTGAAAATGTGTAATCTTATGCTAACTTTCAGTACCATTGATTGCTTCGTTAAATGCTTGCTTGAAATGCATTGTATTGATGTGTGAATAATTTAAATATAGAAGACTAATAGTACTTGAAGTACATCGTTTTGGGTTTATCTTCTCCTTTTTTTTAATTTTTCTTTAAATGTTGTAAGCTAACATGTGATCAGGACTATTTTTGGTATTGTCGGCTTTTGGGCTGAAGGGTTATCTTTTAAAGTATTGACATATTAGGAAAAGTACGAGTATTTCTGATTAATGATATGAGGAAAAGTAAGAGTATTTGTGCATCAATCTTTTCAATGTTAGTCCAGATTGAAGGAAACACTGGAAACTCGAAAATTTTCTATGGGAATGAATGTCTTATGTGCAGACTGCCGCAGGCTTTTGTTTTTGTTCAACTGTGTGGGTGGATGATCAATTTAGCTCATGTTACCTGTATCAATGCTCTTCAACTTCTTAGTCTTACTGGTACTTTATCACATTAACTTGTGGCTAAGATTAGGAAAAATATATGACAATGCTTCTGCTGAATCTTTCTTGATGATTCAGCATGATATCTTTGTTTAGAGGTATCTATCAGCTCTATTTGGCTTTTATCTACTGTTGTTTCCTCTTTAAGTTTTCCATTATAGGTTCGTAAATTGTTTGGTGTACCTGTTAGATACTTATATGCCCAGCTATCTCAGAGTTTCATTTTAAAAGGCAAATACCATGCAGCATTTGGTATGTACCCCTATCCACTGGGAAAATAGTGCAACTAGAGAATTAATCCCCTCTCAAGACAGTCAAAATAGATGTCGTATGTTCAAACTGCTGACTGTGGCAAATATGTGCTATTACTTGATAATTAATGGTTCTCTTTAGTTTCAAATTTCATTACCTTCCTTTCGATAGTGCTTTACTAAAATTTGGATGGAAGTGATTAGGTTGCTTTGAGAAGTGAGCATTTCATCATGTATTATGGCTATTTTCAGGGTTGTGGTGCCTATAATTCAGGGTTATGAAGATGCAGGGGACTTCACTATAACTGAAAGGCTGAAGACTAGTGCACATTCAAACTTAGTTTACTACTTATGTGTTGGTGCTATCGGGCTTTTCGGACTTCTCTTGCTCATCGTTGTTCAAGAATACCGGTTTATCTCTCACTTTCTCAATAGCTTGTGTAGACTGCAGTATCATGTTTCTCTTTTCCTGATTCTGCTCTTTGTTTTACCAATCATATTGGATTGTTTGTCATTGGATTAATATATTTGCTCTAATAAAAAGTATACTGGTTTGACAATAAGGCAACTCTGCTTTCCAAGTGCAACAAGAAGGCTGCAAGGCATGCTTTTAACTGTGCCGTGGAAGCATCTTGGCTAAGCAGACTACCTCTATTTTGAGATTAATGAACTGACATGTTAGTCTCTACTAAAGTGTGAATGTTAGTAGATAAGTGATACGATTCTTAAATTTAATATCAAGAAAGAGCTTATGTTATATTTTATTTTATCTATTTGGTCATGTAGGAAGCCTAGGAAATAAAGCAACACGGCTTACTCCATTCTTTTTTTCCCTGCAAAATTCTCTCCACCTTTTACTGCTTCTAGCTTCAATTTCCAACTATTGATCCCTTTCTTGCATTCTCAAGCTGTGAATATGCACATGCAGGATAGGAAACATTCCTGGTTTTGCTATGGCTTGCTCCAATACATTTGGTCTTGTCACTGGTGCATTTCTCCTTGCCTTTGGTCTAAGTGAAATTCCAAAGGGCATCTGGAGAAGTGCAGATTGGACAACTCACCAAAAGATTCTCTCACATAAGGTGGCGAAAATGGCCGTCAAACTTGATGATGCTCACCAGGAATTTTCAAATGCTATAGTAGTAAGTTCTTTACCTTTCCAGGGTAGGGGTAAGGCTGTGTACATCTTACTCTTCCCAGACCCCACTCGTGCGAACTCACTGGGTTTTTGTTGTTGTATAGTCATAAGTTCTGCACTTGACACGTGGCTTTTCTTCTATGATTGTTCATTACAAAGTCTGAATTGTCACAATATCTACTCTGCTTGTTAACATTTATTTGTAAAAGATTTTTTTGACAATAATTTTTTTTTCTTGACAACTAGAGTACAACTACTAATTCCAGGGACGAAGTATGTTTAAGATGGAAATGTTGAGAAGATACTGGGTAGATTTGATTTGCAACATATTGTAATACAAGATAATCTGCACAAAGAACTTGCTAATTCATTTTCAATTGGCCTTATTGCCCCATGTTTACCATTGTGGTTTAGAATAACACAAGTTTTATAACTGAACCCCACTGTCAGTCGCTTCTCAAAACGACCAACATGAGAATTGGGGATTTCCCCATAAAAACCACTAGAAGAAAAGGAAGAACTCAAAGACGAATTGGGTTCATTTCTGAAACTCTCCACAAATTTCAGTTTCAGTTGTGAAAGTGATGTTCATATCTTGAGCTCAGTTCCATAATTGCCAATACCCTATTTATACAATCAAGAATCTAGCATTACCTCTAGCTGCTTTTGAGACAATTGGTGGGGTGGATTGGTAGGTATGTGCAATTGTGCATGCATTTTCCCATCCCGGGCTATATTTGCTTTGACTGTTCATCTTTTCAACCTACCCAAAATGCTGCAGTTGGAGCAAAGATTAATCTTGTTGAAGATGAACAACTCAAGATTTCTCTTCCACCAGTAAAGATGTGGTTTCATACTTTCAGGTTGCCCAAGCCACGTCAAAACAGATGTCAAAGCGTGATCCTTTGAGACCTTACATGAGTGTCATAGACAAGATGCTGATTCAGATGGTAATCATGCTTCTCTTTGCAGATGATTTTGCCTCAAGGCTTCATAGCAGCAATTTAGGCACTTCCATTCTTGTTTAAATGCTTTTCTTCTCATACACATTAAAGCCTTTTCTAGCATTGCTTCGAGTGCAGCTTAGCGAAGATCCCTCTTTTAAACCACAAGGTGGAAATTTAGGAGAAAATGATATGGATTATGACACTGATGCAAAAACAATGGCTGCACTTAGACGTCAACTCAAGATAGCTCGAGAGAAATACTACCGATACAGAAGGTACATGTTCATTGCTGACTCAAAAGTTTGAGTACATGTGGTCCATGGTTTATTTTTTTTGGATCATAAGTGTTTAGTCATGCCGTATAATTGCCTATCCACATATTGTTATAGCCTGGGTACACTCCCAGGTTTGAGACCTTTATTTTGAGCTTAAGAATGATATTAATTGCTTAGGAATCCATTCTGCACCGGTGAAAAACTAGCCCAAGAAAATTTTCCTATACTTTATGACTGCAAGAACCATGTTACAGCCTGGTATCTCTGAAATCTTCTTCATTTTATCTTTATCTAATTTCCAGATTTGAATGTTAGTTGTTTCATCACGTGTAACTAGTCTTTCCACGTATGACAAGTTAACAACTATGCTGCTGTAGGTTAGTGGTATAATCAGGAACACTCGCAAGCATTGGGATGAACATTAAGATATCTAATATCTTGCAACAACATTGTCCTTAAAATTTCTGGAGACCATGGTTTCTATTCAAGAGCTATGTTTTTGCTGCTCTCTTCAACTGTTGAACCCACTTAAGCTCTCATTTTTTACGAAAATTGGTGTTTGTGTAAGAGGGAAGTGCTGAAACATTACTATATGTTTAAGATGCACAGAGTAAATCAATAAACTAGTAATACATTTGTACGCTGGTGTGTGCTAATGAGAATTATCTATTCAGAGAACCACATGATTTATGGGCGAAACATCCAACTTCATACATTCAACTCATGCAGTTCCTGATTTCATTAAACATTCGGCACACTAATAGCATATAATTAACTCTATGTCTCTTCTCTAATACAGTGAGTATATGAATTTTGTAACCCAAGCGCTTGAGCTGGAAGATACCATAAAGAACTTTGAGCACCAAAGTGGCACTGGATGGTTTGATCTATCTCCCTTCTTTCTTGTTATTTCCTTTTATATTAGCAGTAGAAGCTAGACAGTTATGGGAAAGTCTTAGAAGCATTATATCCCTAATTTGTATTAAAAAACAGATTGTTGAGTATTGGAATGTAACTGGTTTTCAAATGGATCAGAATGAATGTTGAGGATACATATAGCCGATCTAAACTAGTTTGGGATGGACGTAGTTGTTGCTCTAGCAGTCTTTTATAGCTATAGTCCTATATATATAACTATGCAAACCAGTAATTAGTTGGTAGTTGTTCAAATATATAGTGCGTTAAATATGCTATTCTTTCTGTACGAAATTCATGGTCAGAACTTAAAATTGATCGATGATGAAGTGAACCAGCAGAATCAAAGTGTACTGTTATCCTTCACTTCCCACAATCATGTGCTTAGACCTGCCAGCTAATTCTGTTGCATAGGTTTTGGCTGGGCCATCATTACTGATTTAGTTATTTTATTTAACACCTGTAGTTCATATCTCCATACGACAAATTGATAGAATGACATTTTGGGATTCAAGATCTTGTCTTGTATGTTAAGTTGTTTGTACTTAATTCTTATTTGACTGTAGGAATCTATTTCTTGAACTTGGCAGGAAGTATATATCAAGCTTCCGGCGTGAAAGAGGTGGAAGTTTAGGGTCTATGCTGGACATAATAGGTGATCTTCTGATTTTTTCGTTTATTCTATAAATGGAAATTCTCATTCTGGCATTTCTTGAAACACTTTCTACTTAAATGCCAATGGCAGATTATGTTACAAGAATTGATTTATCTTGATGATGATTTGCAAAAGAGAATATTGGTAATTCTCATTGGTTTGAGATACATAATCCTACCTTCAAACTCTACGAATTTCTTGGAATAATACATTTTCTAGTTCATACTACAAAATGTAGCCATGTAAAATGGCTTCAGGAAGAAAATGCCTTTCCTATCTTTTGGCTTCAGGAAGAAAATGTATTTTTCTATATAAAGCAATCAAAGAAAATGCATTCACAATAAATGACCAAATTGCAAAGGAACAATTCTAAAAAGAGAATAAATTAAATGACTAAATACAATGTGATTACTGAGTTGCATCTCCGCAGAGTTTATATGGCGTTGTGTATTGGCAAAGCAGCTTCAGAAATTTTTGGCGATCCTCTTAGGCTGTATATCGGCTTCTATACTTCTTGCTGAGGCAACAATTCTACCAAGTGGAGTTGATTTATCTCTCTTTTCTATTCTGATTAATGCCACGAAAAAGCACGAGATGCTTGTACAGGTAAAAAAAAAATTCTTTTTTAACCCTTATCCTCTCATAGTTTTTGAAATTAAGATATATAACTTTGGAATGATAAAACCTTCTGCTGAAGACCTTGACTAGATTTGGCATGGAACTTTCCAAATGAGTTATTAGCAATAGCCAGCACAACATTGTGATACTGTTTTGCATCATTTACCCTGTGCACAAATCTCTTGAATAGTGACTGAACTGAGAAGGTGCTTTTTCTTTCACTAGTTGTTTGGATTACATAAATGATCTGAAGTAAGATGGAGGAAACATTTGTTATTAACAAGATGGACTAAACATCTGTTTTCTTTTTCTATTTCTTTGTAGCTTTCTTTTGTTCCTTGTTTGGATCGTATTCTTCTATAGACTGCATAGAGGTAAAGATGTAGCGAGAAGAGTTAGTAATGTCATACATGTCCTTTTCTGTTTTTCAAAGCTTCTCTCACGCTACAGGTATTCTCATTGTTTAGATCTACGAGATCAAGATATTTGTTAATATGACTGAGTTAGGTGTGACATGGTTTCCCCCCTTTCTTATAGCTTGAATCTTTTGATGGCTCTTAATGGTTGATGGATATCTACTGGTAACTGTAATTAAGTTAAATGCTATATGTATTTTTTCCTGTAAACGTTTTTATTCAGGGAACAAGTGGAATGCAGAATTTGCATGACCTTTCCCTCTTTGGAAAAGAAAGTTTCATTAGTTTTAGATTTATTGGGAGCTTGTCTAACTTACTTTTCCCTTGGATATTATAGATTTTGTTGTTTATCTACTTATGATGTTGTCTTCTTTTCCCTTATTTCTGGTGCAGGTTGCTGCCTTTATTCCTTTAATGTATATGTGTTTGTGCACATACTATTCCTTGTTCAAAATAGGAATGTTGACATTTTATTCACTCACTCCAAGACAAACAAGTTCAGTCAGTTTGCTTATGATATGCTCGTATGTCTCTTTGTTCTTTCTTTTTCTTTCTTACGGGAATTTGCAACCATTCTCTGCCTAATACTTCTTATAATAACCATGTAAATCATATTAGGATGGTTGCACGCTATGCTCCTCCGATTTCATACAACTTTCTCAACCTTATCCATCTTGACAACCGTGCAAAGACTATCTTTGAAAAGGTAAGTAAATGATCAGTATGTCATTTGTTAGCTAGAATGTTTAATTCCGGGACATATGCCAAATTATAATCACATATTCGATTTTATTGTGAGGCACAACCAGAACTCTCATTTGCCCATTTTGTATGACTTTGATTGGCTTTCATGAAGTTTTAGAGTAAGGGCTTCGATGACTTTTTATATTTGAATTTGTACATTTTAAAATAATGGTTGGACAATGTGGATGTCAAATAAAATTAAATAACGTAATCTTATATTTTAAGAATACAAGATTACTCTATAAAATCACATGTTCAAGCCGTGAAAATAGTTTCTTGCGAAAATGCAAGGTAAGGCTGCGTACAATAAGATCTAATGTGGTTTGGCCTTTCCCCAGACTCCGCGCATAATGGGAGCTTAGTGCACCGGACTTTCCCTAGTAATCTTATATTTTAAATTTTTTCGAAAATGTTGGACTTTGTCATGTAAGGGAGAAGTTATGTACTAAAACAGAAAACAAGTCAAAAGAGATGAGACGAAGGAAGTGGAACACAACCACTCTGAAATATGCAGCTGTGTTTTTGCCTTCTTAGTTAGTATTCCATGTATGATTAATAGATTGCAACAAGAGAGAGAGATTACAGAAAAGATTACAGAGAAGCTACTTCAAAGAAAAGATTACAGAAAGTTGAAATGTGTACTTGGTTCCAGACCTACAATGTATTGATATACATATTTTGCAGAGAGAACACGAGGGATTTGTTCTTTATTAGTATACTTCCCTTTAGCAAATATTCGGACACAAATCTTAAATTTCAGCGTAAAATTGGGAATTTGGGTGGCATGGTGTAGTTCATGATATTCGTCAGACAAATAAACTATAGTTCATAATACTTCTAACTATAGCTTAATTAATTCAATTTTGCTATAATCATCCTTTTTGTCTTTCATGATGATCTAGAGCAAATTAGAAGTATAGAATAAAATTAACCAATCTAGTTAATTGGTCAGTTTATTCAAGACTTGTCTAATCCTAATACTAAACAAATTCATCTTTTCCTAGTCCACTTGCAAATGGTAATTGAATGCATAGACACAAGTAATTAGAAAAAGGAGGGGGTGAACAGATATTCTGAACTTTGATAAGAAGTTCGTCTTTCTAATTGACCAAGCAAGTTGATGATTTTGTCATTTGACTTATGCAGAGAATGGGGAATATTGATGATGCAGTCCCATTCTTTGGAAGAAATTTCAATAAAATATATCCGCTTATTATGGTCATCTACACCTTAATGATTGCAAGCAACTTTTTTGATCGAGTCCTTAGCTATTTTGGGAACTGGAAAATTTTCAAATTCCTGAGTGAAGAGGCTGATGATTTTGATGGTTTTGACCCCTCCGGACTCATTATCGTGCAAAAAGGTTAGCTTGGCATGTAATTGGAGTTATTCTGCCAAAATAAATTTGTAGCTTGGGTATTGATTTTTAGACAAGTAGTTTAAACTTTATGCAAAACTAGGTAATGCACAAAATGACTTTGATTTCACTTCTCAGAACGTTCTTGGCTTGAACAAGGACATAAAGTAGGTGAGCTAGTTGTTCCATTGGCTAGGAATTTCCAAAATGCAAGCTTGGATCTTGAATCTGGTGGCAATAATATGGTATGTGATTCTCGGAACATGCCATATTCTTTCCATTAGTGATCTGGAAAATATTAATTTTACAGATGTCTTATTTCTCACATAAATTTCTTGGTGTTTTACACTTTGGCATCCACTATTTTACAATTTTCACCTGCCTTGCAAATGATACTAAACAGGAGAACTATATTGCAAGGCAGGTTTGGCACATTTAAAGCCTGCTTTCCTGAACTTCCAAAGTTTGCTTAATTTGAACAGTACTTTTTCTCAAATAGAGTTTCAGAAAAAGTACTTTTAGACAGTAGCTATTTGTGATTGGCCAAATCATTTGAGAAATATTATGGAAGCAGTTTTTCTTATAACCATGGTACCCGGGCCAGCTTGTGCGAACATCGACTAATTTCATGGGGTACATGCTACCTCCCCACTAGTACAAGTACTGGGTAACACTGCCCAATAAGGCTTGGATAGGTGTAGGAGTGGCAAACGGGCAGATATGGTTCGGATCGAAAGGGGGTAATGAAAAACGGATAAATTATCTTACTCTATCCATATTTAATACGGATAAAAAACGGGTTAACCGGCGGATAATATGGACCCATATTATCCATGGCTTCTTGCATATGATCACTTTTGAGAGAATTCCTTGTCTCCATAACTGGAGGAACCCCCAATTTGAGGCTTTACAAATGTAAAAGTTAGACACATTGTTTATCCATTGGTTATTCATTTTCTAAATGGGTGATATGGTTAATATCCATATTTAACCCGTTTTTAAAAAGTTCATTATCCAACCCATTTTTTTAGTGGATAATATAGGTGGTTAACTATTTTCTTTTAACCATTTTGCCACCCATAGACAGGTGGGATGAAACCACCTATTGTTTTTGCCTCCATTGGAATTTGAATTTGAGACCTCGTGGTTCTCAACCCACTTCATTGACCACTAGGCTACGCTCTTTTGGCTATTCTTTCCAAAATAGTGATGTGGTCTAAGTGTGCAAGCTTTTATTAGTTTTGGGGTGCATATGTGAATGATTATTCTTCCGTGTTGCATGTGACTTGGGGTTTATATTGGTAAAAGCTCCATGAAACAAAACCATCAACAAGACAGAGGGAAGACGAAAATGTTAGCCATTCAAAACCTCTAAAAGGAGAGGCACAATATGAGAACAGCAGAGAGGGGATCAGTGGAAAGTACAAGGCAAAAAGAGCAAAACAGATGAAGAGAGGAAATAGCATAAGTTCAAATGAGAAGACCAGGGATCGCCCCTCGTCTCCACGGGACGAAAGCTCCATGATGGATATGCAAATTCAACCTTCTAGAAGCTTATCCTCAACATGGAGATCAATGAAAACAGGTTTTAGCAACTTCAAGTCTAATATGAAATCAAAGGGATTCATCCCTTTAAATCAAGTTCAAGATGCAGGACACAGTCGTGCTTCCTCATCTGAATCCCTGGATGAAATATTTGAGAAGATAAAGAGGCCAGGTTCAGAATCTACAAACTATGACAGCGACGATGATGTTTATGAAATGAGCTTGAAAAGTTCAAGGCCAAGAAGATAATACATGTTAAATTTTGTGAGAGCAGCCTACAAATTTTGTGCGAGAATCAGGATATTGGTTGTAAAGTTTGTTCAATATTCTTTTCTCCAAGTAGCAGGTTTCTGCGTCGCAGACCCTTTTGGCATCTGTTTTGTTGTCTGATTTGTTGTAACAAGTATAACATAGTCATTCCTTTACCAATTACCATACAGGAAAGCATAAGCCACAACTTGAAAACCTTCTTAAAGATTTCGAAACATTGTTATTTGGAAACTCAAGTTTCTGTAATGACTCGCGCACAGTTTCTGTAACACTCCCTTAAGCACTTCCTCTGTAGTAAATATAATGAGACAATGTCTGCTTTATTTTGTTTTTCGTAGAGGAAGGAAAGAGCATTTTTCCTAAAAGTTTTTGGACTCTAGATTGGATGTAAAAAAGTAAAAAACAAAAATTGAAGTTTTATCCACCATTTGTATACAAGCATATCACGCTGAGCATATATTGGAAAAGCTGGTGATAATTTGTTGAAACTGATTAGATTGTACTAAATGAATAAATTTGTTTACAACATCAGTGGATAAAAGTTAAACAAAAATAAATGGCTTTATCACCATACCCCCCCCCCCCTTCTTCATTTTCAGGTATGCTATATAGTTCTAAATTAATTAGAGTTGACTATATAACAACAACAACAACAACTACCCAGTATAGTCCCACAAAGTGGGGTTTGGGGAGGGTAATATGTAGACGAGTCTTACCCCTACCCGAAAGGGCAGAGAGGCTGTTTCCAATCGACCCTCGGCTCAGTGAAGAAAAGGAAAAACCAAAACCCTCGGCTGTTTCCTATCCTACAACCCTGATACTAGACCTCCAGACTTTCCTATCAAGGGTCATGTCCTCGGAAACCCGCATTCTAGTCATGTCATGCCCAATCACCTCTCCCCAATACTTCTTAGGCCTCCCTCTGCCTCGCCGAACGCCAACAATCGCCAGCCGCTCACAACTTCTCACCGGGGCATCAGGACTTCTCCTCCGCACATGCCCGAACCACCTCAGCCTCGTTTCTCGCATCTTCTCATCCACCGGGGCCACCCCCACCTTCTCTCGAATAACTTCATTCTTAATCTTATCTAACCTGGTGAGCCTGCATATCCACCTGAGCATCCTCATCTCCGCAACCTTCATTCTCTGAATATGAGAGTTCTTTACGGGCCAGAACTCCGCCCCATACAACATCGCAGGTCTAACCACAGCTCTATAAAATTTCCCCTTGAGTTTATGTGGAACTTTCTTGTCACACAGGACTCCTGATGCAAGCCTCCACTTTGACTACCCCGCTTCTATACAATGAGTGACGTCCCCGTCAATCTCTCCATCCCACTGAATCACCGACCCAAGATATCTGACACTGTCCCTCTTGGCGATGACCTGAGATCCAATCATCACGTCCCTGCCTACTTCGCTCGGCTCGGCGCTTTACTTGCACTCCAGGTATTCTGTCTTAGATTTGCTTATTTTGAAACATTTAGACTCGAGAGTCTGTCTCCATACCTCTAACCTCTCAATAACACCGACCCTCGTCTCATCTATCAATACTATATCATCAGCAAATAGCATATACCAAGGCACATCCCCTTGAATATGCCGGGTTAGAGCATCCATCACCAAGGCAAACAAGAGAGGCTCAGCGCCGATCCTTGATGGAGCCCCATAACTACTGGAAAATGGTCTGAGTCGCCACCCACCGTCCTAACTCTAGTCTTCGCTCCATCGTACTACTCTGATGTAGGCTTCTGGCACGCTCTTCGCTTCCAAGCACCTCCATATCACCTCCCTTGGGACCTTGTAATATGCCTTCTCCAAGTCGAATAGCACCATGTGCAAGTCCTTCTTCTTATCCCTGAACTGTTCCACCAGCCGCCTGACAAGGTGGATATCCTCTGTAGTGGAGCGACCGGCATGAAACCAAACTGGTTCCCAGATACAGATGTCATCTCCCTCACCCTCGCCTCAATCACCCGCTCCCAGGCCTTCATGGTGTGACTCATTAATTTGATACACCTATAGTTGTTGCAGCACTGGATGTCCCCTTTGTTCTTGTACAAGGGCACCATTGTACTCCACCTCCACTCATCCGGCACCCTTTTGGTCCTGAAGATCGCATTGAACAACCTGTAGATCCACTCCACTCCTCACATACCCATGCACTTCCAGAACTCCACCGGGATCTCGTCAGGCCCGGTCGCTCGACCCCTACTCATCCTACGCAAAGCCCCCATGACCTCCTTCTCCCTAATGTGCCTGCAGTATCCAAGGTCTCTATGTTGCTCTGAATGCCCCAACTTCCCTAGCTCTATGTTACGATCCCCCTCCTCGTTAAGTAAGTCTCAAAAGCACGCCTGCCACCTCTGCTTGACTTGAGACTCCCCCATCAGAACTCTACCATCCTCGCCCTTGATGCACCTAACTCGGTCAAGATCACGTGCCTTCCTTCCCCTTGCTTTAGCTAACCGGAATAACTTCTTGTCCACGTCTCTCTACCCTAGTTCCTCGTACATGCGATCAAACGCCGCGTTTTTAGCTTCCGTAACCGATATCTTTGCTTCTTTTCTCGCCACCTTGTAGATCTCCCTGTTCGCTCTCTGTTCTTCCTCGCCTGTGCTCCCTGCCAACTTAGCAAACGCCGCCTTCTTCACCTCCACTTTTTCTTCGACTACATCGTTCCACCACCAGTCACTCTGATGTCTGCCTGAATAGCCTTTGGTTACCCCGAGCACGTCCCGTGCTACCTCCCTAACCAAGTTCGCTGTCTCTGACCACATAGCGTCCGCTTTCCCAGAACTTCTCCAAGCTCCGCCCTCAGGTAACCTCCTCTCCAACTCCTGTGCTTTCTCCTTAGTCAAAACATCCCATCTAATCCGCGGTTGTCCCCGAGCGCCCCTCCTCTTCCTCTTCACCCAGAGACCGACATCCATCACTAGGAGTCTATGAAGAGTCGAAAGGGGCTCTTCCGGAATAACCTTGTAGTCCTTGCACATACCCTTATCGCTCCTTCTGAGGAGGATGTAATCAATCTGAGTCCTCACCGCCGAACTCTTGAAGGTGACCAAATGCTCCTCCCTCTTCTGAAATGTCGAGTTCTCAATCAGAAGTTCGGAAGCCCTGGCGAAATTATATAGAGTTGACTATATAATTTTCACTATTAATTATGCTTCATTTGAGCTCATTTCAATCTGTTATTTAATTGTTTAATACTATCTAAATTTGAAGGTCATCATTAATTTGTTTCAATTTATTGCAATCTTCTTCCTTTTTAAAAATACGACCTCGCATCGGTCGAACTAATCCCCAAAATAAACGGCGGACCAAATATCTATTTTTCTTTTCTTTTAAATGCGGACCAAATATCATTGAAAATAATAATAATTTACATTCCTATTTCATATAGGAAACTATATTACCCTTAATGTTTAAGATTTGATTTAATTACATTTAATATATTTAATTACCAACTTTATACGGTAATGTGTTTTAATTGTACAATTAATGTATCGTACATCACTCCTCAATTACACTACCGTATATTCTTCCAAATCTCCACCCCCTCCCCTCACGTTTCTTTCTCCCAAACTCAAACCCCACATTAATGAATTTGAATATGAATATCACAAATCATCCACTTCTTCAAATAACAAGAGCACAAAACCAAGAAAGAATGGCAGCAATATAAGTAATACTCAAAATGCAGAGGAACAACAGAACAATTGCATATACTAAGGCGTAAGGAGAAGGCCAAGGGGTAGATATGCTGCGGAGATAAGAGATTCGAATACGAAAGAATTCAAATTTGAGTTTTCGAAAATCATTATTTGTTTTGATTGAGTGTGGTTGTAAATAATTAAGAATATTTTTTGGAGTTTATATCTCAATTTTGAGGGGTTTTGGTGAAGATTTAGACTTGGTTTTGGCTGAATTTCATATTAAAAGTCGAAGAAGAAGAAGACGACGTATTGCATAAATTGTAGATAAATTATAGATAAATTGTAAAAAAATTATAGATAAATTGTAGATTATTTTTTTAAGGAGATTTATAGAATTTTTAGCCGTTTTTTATTTGTGAAAAACAAAAAACAAAGTATCTACAATCAGAATATAAATAACCTATAATTCATCTCCAAAATATCTACAAACTAGGTATATTGAATTTTAATATCTCAATTCTCATTCGATTGTTAATTGGGATTTTCGACATAATTTTATTTTTTGCATAATATTAGTAAAAGTTTTAGTCGTTTTTTATTGTGAAAATAGAAAACAAAGCATCTATAATTAGAATACAACAACAACAACTACTACCCAGTATACTCCCACCAGGTGGGGTCTGGTATAATTAGAATACAGATAATCTAAAATTTATCCATAAAATTTCTACAAGCTGGGTACATTGAATTTTTATATCCCAATTCCCATTCAATTGTAACATAATTGTGATTTTTGACATAATTGAATTTTTTAGAAGATTTGTATAAGTTTTAGCCGTTTTCTATTTGTGAAACAGAAAATAAAGCATCTACAATCAGAATACAAATAATCTACAATTTATCTACAATTTCTGCAGTATGTCATCATCATCATCATCATCATCATCATCATCATCATCATCATCATCATCTTCTTCTTCTTCTTCTTCGAGTTTCAATCTGAAATTCAGTCAAAACCAAGTCTAGTCTTCATCAAAACCCTTCAAAATTGAGATATAAACTCCAAACCATATTCCCGATTATTTTCAACAACACCCAATCCAAACAAATAATAATTTTCCAAAATCCACATTTGAATTCAAAGCTTTCAAGCTTTTTAATGGCTGTCAATGATGGAAAATATCCGGAAGAATATTTACTTCCATAATATAGCGCGCCTAAATAGGAATATCTGGAAGAATATTTAGTTCCAAATTTGTGGCGCGCTTAATTAAAAAGGAATCAGCTCCTAATAATTGGTATTTAATGAATGGTATATATTTTGTAGAGTAATTGTGAACACGGCAGGTAAATATGAAACTATGCACATCTTTTGTAATAAGGTTTCATATATGGTATATGAAGGAAAAAGTCTCTTGAAAGAATTACAAGAAAATACACATGACTTTACACCACAACAAAAATGGTCCATATTTTTAAGTTTTACCCGACCTAGCCCACCTTGTACATATTTTGAAAATTAGCAAATTCAAAATATGTGTTCTAATAACCATTGATTCTAAAAGCTATGGAGTTAAATCTGCGTTCGCACAACTATTATTTTCAATTTCTCTTCCTCTCACATCTTCTATACATGCTTTAAGGGGATATATATTTTATGTTTCTCCTCTTGTGTCACCCGGTTGCAATATAAGAAAATTGAAGAGTATAAATCTACCATTGAAGATCATTCAAAATTTTGCTTTCGGAAATATGATTTTTTTAAATTTGTTAGTTATTTGGATTTGAGTGATGTTCTAGTTGATTGAAAATATCAAAATGAGTTTAAAATTTAAATTTGAAGTGATTTGGAGTAGATTTGAGCAAAATTTGAGTTAAATTTCAGAAAAAACGCAAGGAAGAAGATGAAGCAAGTTTTTTTTGTATAATTATGTATAATCTTGTATAATAGTGTATATGAGTGTAGAAACACACCTTATACACTATTATACACATTTATACAAGCGTCTGTATACAAACTTCTTTCACTATTTCAGTTGCAATTCTTATTCAAAACAGTCCAAATCTCCATTAAATGACTTCAAATTTTATATATAACCTTCTTATACTATTTCTAACAAGTCTAACTAACACACACTCTAAATTTCTCACAAAATTAAATTCAAAATTTAAACCCACATATTTAAGCTTGTTAAATCTAATTTTTACTACCCAAATGAATTTAGTTTGTTGAATAATATTTGAGTCACAGTTAATGATCCAAAAACTAACTTAAAAGTTCGATGAATCTTTTTTAAAAATTAAATATTAGTAATTTTGAGAACATATTGAGTTGAAAGTTGAATCTTAACCTATTGTTTTTGGGCTAATTGGTTGTTAATTGAAAGAATTTTTTTCATTCATATACACTATTGGACACTTTATTAACCTAGATGTTCATGTTTAGTAAATTACCCTACCTACACAAGTTTTGTTTACAAAATATATACACTACACCTTAAAAGGCTTTCAACCCATTATTAGTGTCTTCAATTAAGAGATTTTGTTACACAATTTTCCTTTTTTCCCTCCTCCTCTATTTCTTCTTAAATCAAACACAAAACTTTCGATCCCTTATTGAATTGAATTGCAGTAGGCACTGGAAGTCTAATTCTTCTCTCTAAGACCCCTTATTGTGCAGACTTTACTGTGTCTATTTTTTCCACCAAAATTATGCGATGCATGTACAATTCTTGAATTTTTAAAGCCTCCACACTGCCCTGAACTTGTTGATGTAGTAGCCTTCGAGGTCAATTTACTGCTGTTGGTTCCACCAAATTCCTGCTTCGCTTGAAAACTGTTTCCACTTGAATTCATGATATTATATGTCGTTCTTCATCCTCGATATACAAAATCAACAACTAGAAAAGAAAAAGAAAAAAGAACATTAAGCATCAAGTAGAGCATACAAATAAAAATAAAATTAGTGATCTGATTGCAAATTATGCTTCACAAAAAGGAATATAAAGAGATATCCAATCACGAGAACAATATACGTGTAAAAATTCTTGTGCAGATTTTAACTTATGTTCGATTTTTATAAATTTTGAGCTATGAAGATAATTAAGGTTGTTCTTGGTGTTTACAACAAATTGAACCTCCAAAATAAATCTGCTAAACCAAGACTTGCTGAGGGTGACTAATATCTAGCTGGAGATAAGGTATTAAATTATCTACAATATATCTATAATTTACATACATCATTTATATCCAGTTATATACAACCACAATATCATATAATTTAAACATAATCTTTATACAAGTTTTATACAATATATCTTTTGTATATTTTTTATCTAAATTTCATAACACTAATTATATATTATACAACTTATCTACAAACTTTCATATATTATTTCTACCCATCTGAATACAACTACAATAGCATACAACTTAAATACAAATTTTATACAATATGTCTTTTGTATATTTTGTATCTCATTTATACACAGTAAAAAAATAAATTTCATACAACTAATTATATATTATATAACTTATCTACAATTTTCATATATTATTTCTATTCAGTTATACACAACTATAATATAATACCATTTAAATACAATTTTTATACAACATTGTTCATCTTTCATGCAATAGTTAAATGAATAAAAGAAAAATATGTAAACAACATAATATAATTTTCTACAATTTATGTAATATAATATATGTCATATCTTCTTCTTCTTCTTCTTCTTCTTCTTCTTCTTCTTCTTCGAGTTTCTATCTGAAATTCACCAAAACCAAGTCTAATCTTCAAAAAAACTCCTCAAAATGGAGATATAAACTCCAAACCATATTCCTAATTATTTGCATCAACACCTAATCCGAACAAACAATGATTTTTAAAAATCCAAATTTAAATTCAAAGCTTCAAAGCTTTTTAATGGTTGTCAATGATGGAATTGCTGCTATCTTTTTCTTTGCTTTATATTATTGAAATTGAAGATTGAGAGATACAGAGAGACGTAGAGAGAATTCTCAATGCTTTGTAACAACATCCAATCTAAACAAACAATGTCTTTAAAAATTCAAATTCGAATTCAAAGTTTGAATACTTTTTAATGGTTGTCCATAGTGAGGGGTTACAGATTTTTGCTGGTTTTATAAGAGGAAATAGCGAGTGATTGAAGAGAAAATCGTGGGGTATGGTTTGATATGTGGGCGATGGGGTGAGATTTACGAGAAAGTTAAATTATGAGACTAATTAATAGGGCTGTTCACAGTTTGACACAAAATCGATCCAAACCGAAAACTGAACCATATCGATTAAGTAAACCGACATTTTCTTGAGTTGGATTGATTTTGATTTTAAATTTTAAAAATAATAATATTTGGTTGGGTTTTGGTTCTATTATAAAAAATTGAACCAAACCGATTGATTATATATATAAAAAATAATTATTGATATATAGTATAATATCTTTTCATAAATAATTTTAAATACTTTATGCATTTTTATTATTATTTTGAATTTTGGTTTATCCTACTTATACCTTAAAAGATTGCCTAAGCCCAAAAGAATAGGAATCGGCCAATTTTCTTCTCCTTAAGAGAATCTAATTCTCTAACCTACACACATACCTTTTTCTAATAGAAGAGTTAGGAAAAAAAAATTACTACAAAAGTAAAGAAAGCAAACTCAAGTTACAAGACTATAGTAACTAAAGCTTGAGAAAGCAAACTTTTAGTTTGTTTTTTGTTTATTCTTTTCGTATAAATAGGTAAATAAACTTTCAGTTCCGAAGGAAATATATAGAAAAAGATAAATTTAACAAATTATTTTCAGATTGTTGTCTAGTGTTATTTTACTATTATCGACTTGTCATTAGTTTGCTAAGAATCGAAAAATTGAACCAAACCAACAACAACCAAACCGATGGTATGTATGTAATTTAGTTTGATTTTGGTTTTACAATTTCAAAAACTAATTAAATTAGTTTAGTTTTGGTTTTAATCAAAAACCGGCCAAATCGAATTGTGAACATCCCTACTAATTAATATCATTAGAACTCCTAAAATGTATATAAATGATAATTAGGTATATAAAAACTAATTATATTTAAAAGTTAAGTATAAAGGTTAATATAGTTTAGCTCGAGCCCAACTATTATAATGCAAAATTTTTCCAATATCAGTTCCCTTAACCCTGCGGTACACAGTCCAGACCAACTTTTCCCGCCCAAAATTCTTGGTACCCATATTCCCGCCACACGCGCCGCCGACGGTGAAAGCGAAAAGCCATTTGGCGACGTGGGAAAATCCGATGGAAGTAAACGGGCACAGCAAAGAACTGGCGGCGTATTTGCTAAAGCACCACTCGGAGCAGCTGAGTTCCATCATTCTCTCTCCTGATCCTCGACTTCACTATCCCCTCTTTGTCGAGTAAGCAGCACTACACTATACTTCGCATTTGCCTCCACAAAAATCCTGCTAACGAATTTGGTTTCTTGAAACAGTTTTGCAGAGATAATGGATGATAATCCGACCCTTTCTCAGTTCATTTTCGCTAAACCCACAGAATATTTACCCCTTTTTGATGAGGCTGCCGTCTGGGCTCAGGTATATTACTTTACCCTGTTCAAAATTCTGTAAACTTAGATTAGTAATCTTCTTAATCAATGTTTTTGTTGTCTTTGTGTAGAAAGTTATTTTGGGAGATCTTAAACATGGTGAAAACGCAAGCCTCAAGGACAACATACATGTTCGTATCAATATCAGTGGTTCTCCTCTTGAATGCCCTGGTTTGTTCCTTTTTATCCCCTTTTTTTCGCATTATTTTTGTTGGATTTAAGCTATATGTATGAATATTTTAAAGATTTTCTATATTATTCGTGTAGTTTATAAAGTCTCAAGAATATGAACTGTATGTGTATTTAAGGCTGTATCCGGTTCCGGTTCTGGGTCTATTTGGGTCTGCGGTTCCAGTTCTGGCGGTTCCGGTTCTGGCGGTTCCGGAGCCGGAACCGCTACCATACGGTTCCGGAACCGTCCGGTTCCAGTTTTGGCGGTTCCCGGCGGTTCTGTTTATTTATTTATTTTTTATTTTTTAAAATTAATATCTTGTATTGTAGTCATTAGTATATTGTAGAATATATTTTAAATGGTGTACTATGTTATTAGTATAATATATATTGTGTTTGGTAATTAGTATATATTGTGTATAAGTAGTGTATATTTTGTATATAAGTAGTATATATTGTATTTAAGTAGTATATATTGTATATAAATAGTGTATATTGTGTTGTAGACTTGTAGTTAGTAATTAATATAAATTGTATATAAGTAGTATATATTGATAAAAGAATATTGTCATTAGTATATTGTGTTGTATGTTATATATTGTATGTTTTATAAATATTTAAGGATTGATATAGAATTAAAGACAAAGAAATATTGAGACAAAAGATATTCAAGGATATGATAAAGAGCATATTTATTGACCAAAATGGCATATCTTTTTTTATTCTTCCTTCCCCCAATGGAATGAGCACAACATGGTACTAATACCACCATTAAAAGGAAAAAAAACTAAAAGAAGACATGCCAATGTACAAGTTACATCATAGTTTATGTATTATTTCTAACAAATCTCATAAAACCTTCAAGGTTTGGAGGTGGTTGTGTTGGCGGTGGCGGAAATGAAGCTTGTTCATCACCACTTCCGGGTGAAGATGTTTCCTGAGCAAGTTCCGCTAGCATTTCTTCATAGCACTCATCTATTTCTGGTTGTGATTCAGCTAGCCCAAAGTTCCTTCTTTCTGCGCCGATCCAATCTAAAAAAAGCACTGATTTTTCCAAGCTGTCCCGCATCGACGCCCTGTGATCACCTATTTGTAGTCTTGCTTGACTAATGGCGCTCTCCGATGCAACAGTTGACGCTTGAATCGACAGAACATCCCGAGCCATCCTTGCAAGAATGGAAAAATGTTTTTCCCTTGCCTTCCACCAATCCAAAAGGTCGAAAGAGCCGTCTGGATTCTCATTCTCTAGTCCCTGCGACAAATAAACTTGAAGCTCATTTAGATGGGAAAAATCATCTACATTTTCACCTTGAGTACCCCTGAACTCCGTCCACGATTTAAGAGCTGTTAAGCCAGCAGCTCTTTTAGGCGCCTGTGATGTGGACGAAGTAGGGGTTGGAATATTAGGCCTAGCATGCTCTAACGCCTGTTTATAAGCATTATAAACAGTTTGAGCATTCACTGTAATTGATGCTTTCGCATCAGATAGTGTAGCCATTTCTTCTTCTTCAAGATCTAAAGCTTGATAAATAGTATAATACCAAAAGTTAGGACCTCCTACTTTCATAGTAGGATTTAACATAGCAGCCACACCAAATATAGGAGGGATTGGAAAAAAATATTTTTTAAACTTCTTTTTCATTTCAGTAATTGCAATTTCATAAATTTCCCCTCCCTCGTTAAAATCAACAAACAAATTAGCAAGTGCGGCAATATAAACTAAACAGTTAGAAATAGTTGGATAATATTGGCCAGATAAAGCAGTTGTAGCCACATGAAAATGTTCTAAAAAATCTAAAAGAATTTTAACGTTAGTCCAATCTTGATTAGTTAGCATGTCATTATCTTCCTCCCCACAATCCCGAGAATTATAAGTAGCGTTAATTGGGTTTCTATATTCGTACGCCACTACTAAACTCTCGTACATGTAGTTCCACCTAGTTGGGCAAGGTTTAGGAACCTTTCTTTCTCTAAGGCTATATTCGTCACATTTTTTAAAATATTCTCTAAGTCTACTTCTACGGTTAGAATAAAAAAGCACATTAAGAGCGAATTTAACCTTTCCAATTTCTATGTTTAAAATTCTCATACCATCACCAACAATTAAATGATAAATATGACATATACATCTAACATGGAAAATATTAGTAAAAGCAGGATTAAGTGTTCTAGTTAACATACCTATTGCACTAGTGTTGCTACTAGCGTTATCCATGGAAATTGACATTATTTTATCACTAAAACAAAAATATCTACATACATCTGAAACAGTGTTAGCAATAAACTTACCCGTGTGCCGTGAATTAATTATTCTATATGCAATAATGCGTTTTTGCATTGTCCAGTCTTCGTCTATCCAATGACTGGTTACAGTTAGATAATCACAATCATTTCCACTTCTACCAATATCAGTTGTAATAGACATACGATTACTTATATGGGTAAATAAATAACGCAAGTATTGTTCATATTCATGCTTGTATTTATAAATGTCGGCCTTAACTGTGGCGCGAGGCCAACCTTTATACGTAGGATTAAATACTCTTCTAATATAATGAATCCAAGCAGGATTAGAAGCAAAAGAATAAGGCAAACACATAACAGTATCATTTTAGCTAATTCTTCACGATCCCTATTTGGATCGTAATGCAATATACCTCCGGTGACTGTGTTTATTCCTGGTTAAACTAAATTAGAACCAGTACTTGGGTTAACTGTTGTTTCAGGACTTGTCCTCCCCTCTTGTTGTGCTTTCAATTGGATATATCTAGCCTTATCGCTAGGGTGTAATTTTATATGTTTAACTAAACTACCTGTGCCGCTACGATCTCCAATATACCTATGCACAAGTAATTTCCCACAAGATTTACACTTAGCCTTATTTTGTTCTCTTAGTTTAATAAAAAATTGCCAAACTAATGAAGTTTCTGAATGTTTAGGAGGTTGTCTACTAAAAGTGGGAGTTTGTACGGGTGGGTGTTCCGGTTCATTAGTAGCAGGATTAGTAGGTGTATCATCTAAATCTACCGGAGCTTGGGTTTCGTCATCATCATAATCCTCATTTCCCTCTAAGATAGGTGCATTAGGATAAAGCATATTCATAATATCATCGTCTATTCTATCACCAACTGCTACATCATGTAGAAAATCAACATCGCTAAATTGAAAACACGGGTGATCACTATCAAGGATTCCGAAGGTTTCATTAGTATTTCTAGGTTGGCTACTACTTTGAACTTGTTTATCTTTTCTAGGTCGGGGAGCCGGGGGAGGGGTAGTATTTTGGCGACTACTTTCACCGGTTTTAGATTTTCCTTTTCCGAACATATTTTTCAATGAAAATGCCATAATAATTATAATTAAGCAAAATAACAACACACAAAAATATTCTTAGCACGTAAGAGTTGAAACGAGTTTACCGGATTGACGAACAACTTCTTGAAAATTGAAAATCGTTGAAATTGAACACTTGAAAACTTCAATTCAACAACTTCACAATGTTTCACGAATTTGCAACAATAAATTAAGCACTTGCACTAGAAAGATTGAAAGAGAGCTTGAGAGAGATTGAGAGATATTGATGAATTGGTGAATTAAAATGAAAGAATGAGGGGGTATTTATAGTTGAGAAATGGGAAATTATGTAATTATATAAAGTTTGGGGGCCAAATGGCTATTTTTGAAAATTCCAAACGGCTAATTTTGAAAAAGAGCCGTTTGGAAAATTTAAAAAAAAATTTTTTTTTATAAAAAAATCGGACCGTTGCGGAACCGTGTGGAACCGTTTGGAACCGCTTGAACCGGTCCGGTTCCGGTTCTGGCGATTCCGGTTTCGCGGTTCCAGCGGGTGGAACCGCCCTATCACGGTTCCGGGGAACCGCGGAACCGGAACCGCCGGAACCGCCGGAACCGCCAGAACCGCGGTTCCGGTCCGGTTCCGGTTCAGAACCGCGATTTTTACAGCCTTATGTGTATTGAATGCCAAGCTCAGTTTAAATACAATTCTTCCTATGAGTATTCCTTGAATTAGGAGACTTGTTCAAATCAAAACACTATCTAAAGCTAACTATAACTGAATGATAAGTATGAGCTAAAAGGATAACTTTAAATCTATATCTAATCTAAAGATAAGCATGAAAGCTAAGAACTAATCCAAAACAACTAGATACAACTTTTGTTCCAATACGCCCCCCTCAAGTTATGCGATGTGTAACTAACCCTAACTTGAACAAATTTCAGTCAAAGGCTGGTTTGGCAAGTGGCTTGGTGAGCGTATCAGCTAGTTGGTCAGTAGAATGAACATGAACAACTTGAACCCCCTTCTGTTGAACATGGTTGCACACAAAGAGAAAGTCCACCTCAACATGCTTCACGCGACTATGAAGGCCTGAATTCTCGCTTAGGTAAGTGACACCAATGTTGTCACAGTAGATTGTGGGAGTATCCTTGATAGGAAGCTTCAACTCAAGGAGTAGGTTTTTCACCCATAACAATTCAGCAATAGCATTGGCAACAACTATATATTCAGCTTCAGTTGATGAGCGGGCAACAATTTTTTGCTTTTTTTAAGACCAACTGATGGGGTTGCGATCAAGAAACAGAATATAGCCAGACGTGGAGGGTCTGTCAGTGAGATCTCCAGCCCAGTCAGCATCAGAATACATGTGCAGATTAAAGTCACAAATTAGGGATACACGGAGGCCAAACTGTATTGTACCACGAAGATATCGGAGAACACGTTTCACAACTTTCCAATGTAGGTCTGATGGTGATTGCATAAATTGGGATAGTTTATTAACCGCATAGGAAATGACTGGCCTTGTAAAGGACAGATATTGAAGTTTGCCTAAGACTCGGTGATAGCGAGTTGCATATGTAAGGTCAGCCCCATCATTGAGTTTGAGTAAGTCGGAGTTACTCACTGGTGTTTTAGCACTTTTACAATCAGACATCAATTCGACACTGAGAATTTCATTGATATAATTTGCTTGAGATAGAAGAATGTATCTGAATTGCGAATCACCTCAACACCAAGAAAGTAATGAAGGTGTCCCAAATCTTTAATTGAGAAGCGAGAAGCAAGGGAAGCTATAACCTCATTTACAATGATAAGATTGCTTCCGGGTGACGATGATGTCGTCAACATATACCAGAATGAATATGAAACCAGTGTTGCTGATCCTAATGAATAGAGAGTGGTCCGATACAGTCTTGACAAATCTCATGTACAAAAGATGTCCTTTGAGTGCATTGTACCAAGCCCGAGGTGCTTGCTTCAGGCCATAAATTGCCTTGCGCAACTTACATATATGAGTCGGGTTGTCGGCACAAGTAAACCCCTGAGGTTGCATCATGTAAACCTCCTCTTCAAGATCACCTCGAAGGAATGCAATGTTGACGTCAAGCTGGCGAAGAGGCCGCTGAAAGCGGGGAGCAGCAGTAAGAATGATTCAGACAGTGGTGGGTTTGACTACCGGATAAGGCTGGAAGTGGCCCGGTTCGGAACCGGAACCGGACCGGAACCGCGGTTCTGGCGGTTCCATCCGGTTCCAAACGGTTCCGCAACGGTTCGAATTTTAAGAAATTTTTTTTAAAAAAAAAATTCCAAATGGCTCTTTTTCAAAATTAGCCGTTTGGAATTTTCAAAAATAGCCATTTAACCCCCCAAACTTTAATTTAACCCCAAACTTTATATAATTACACAATTTCCCATTTCTCAACTATAAATACCCCCTCATTCTTTCATTTTAATTCACCAATTCATCAATATCTCTCAATCTCTCTCAAGCTCTCTTTCAATCTTTCTAGTGCAAGTGCTTAATTTATTGTTGCAATTTCGTGAAACATTGTGAAATTGTTGAATTGAAGTTTTCAAGTGTTCGATTTCAACGATTTTCAATTTTCAAGAAGTTGTTCGTCAATCCGGTAAACTCATTTCAACTCTTACGTGATTAGAATATTTTTGTGTGTTGTTATTTTGCTTAATTATAATTAATATGGCATTTTCATTGAAAAATATGTTCGGAAAAGGAAAAAATAAAACCGGTGAAAGTAGTCGCCAAAATACTACCCCTCCCCCGGCTCCCCGACCTAGAAAAGATAAACAAGTTGAAACTAGTAGCCAACCTAGAAATACTAATGAAAACTTCGGAATACTTGATAGTAATCACCCGAGTTTTCAATTTAGCAATGTTGATTTTCTACATGATGTAGCAGTCGGTGATAGAATAGATGATGATATTATGAATATGCTTTATCCTAATGCACCAATATTAGAGGGAAATGAGGATGATGATGACGAAACCCAAGCTCCGGTAGATTTAGATGATACACCTACTAGTCCTGCTACTAATGAACCGGAACACCCACCCGTACAAACTCCCACTTTTAGTAGACAACCTCCTAAACGTTCAGAAACTTCATTAGTTTGGCAATTTTTTATTCAACTAAGAGAACAAAATAAGGCTAAGTGTAAATCTTGTGGGAAATTACTTGTGCATAGGTATACTGGAGATCGTAGCGGCACAGGTAGTTTAGTTAAACATATAAAATTACACCCTAGCGATAAGGCTAGATATATCCAATTGAAAGCGCAACAAGAGGGGAGGACAAGTCCTGAAACAACAGTTAACCCAAGTACTGGTTCTAATCTAGTTCAACCAGGAATAAACACAGTCACCAGAGGTATATTGTATTACGATCCAAATAAGGATCGTGAAGAACTAGCTAAAATGATTACTGTTATGTGTTTGCCTTATTCTTTTGCTTCTAATCCTGCTTGGATTCATTATATTAGAAGAGTATTTAATCCTACGTATAAAGGTTGGCCTCGCGCCACAGTTAAGGCCGACATTTATAAATACAAGCATGAATATGAACAATACTTGCGTTATTTATTTACCTATATAAGTAATCGTATGTCTATTACAACTGATATTGGTAGAAGTGGAAATGATTGTGATTATCTAACCGTAATCAGTCATTGGATAGACGAAGACTGGACAATGCAAAAACGCATTATTGCATATAGAATAATTAATTCACGGCACACGGGTAAGTTTATTGCTAGCACTGTTTCAGATGTCTGTAGATTTTTTTGTTTTAGTGATAAAATAATGTCAATTTCCATGGATAACGCTAGTAGCAACACTAATGCAATAGGTATTTTAACTAGAACACTTAATCCTGCTTTTACAAATATTTTCCATGTTAGATATATATGTCATATTTATCATTTAATTGTTGGTGATGGTATGAGAATTTTAAACATAGAAATTGAAAAGGTTAAATTCGCTCTTAATTGGCTTTTTTATTCAAAACGTAGATGTAGACTTAGAGAATATTTTAAAAAATGTGACGAATATGGCCTTAGAGAAAGAAAGGTACCTAAACCTTGCCCGACTAGGTGGAACTACATGTACGAAGTTTAGTAGTGACGTACGAATATAGAAACCCAATTAACGCTACTTATGATTCTCGGGATTGTGGAGAGGAAGATAATGACATGTTAACTAATCAAGATTGGACTAACGTTAAAATTCTGTTAGATTTTTTAGAACTTTTTCATGTGGCTACAAATGCTTTATCTGGCCAATACTATCCAACTATTTCTAACTGTTTAGTATATATTGCCGCACTTGCTAATTTATTTGTTGATTTTAACGAGGCAGGGGAAATTTATGAATATGCAATAACAGAAATGAAAAAGAAGTTTAAACAATATTTTTTTCCAATCCCTCCTATATATGGTGTGTCTGGTATGCTAAATCCTACTATGAAATTAGGAGGACCTCACTTTTGGTATTCTAGTATTTATCAAGCTTTAGATCTTGATGAAGAAGAAATGGCTATACTATCTGATGCGCAAGCATCAATTAAAGTGAATGCTCAAACTGTTTATAATGCTTATAAACAGGCGTTAGAGCATGCTAGGCCAAATATTCCAACCCCAACTTTGTCCACATCACAGGCGCCTAAAAGAGCTGTTGGCTTAACAGCTCTTAAATCGTGGACTGAGTTCAGGGGTACTCAAGGGGAAAATGTAGATGATATTTCCCATCTAAATGAGCTTCAAGTTTATTTGTCGCAGGGATTAGAGAATGAGAATCCAGACGGCTCTTTCGACCTTTTGGATTGGTGGAAGACAAGGGAAAAGCATTTTCCCGTTCTTGCAAGGATGGCTCGGGATGTTCTGTCGATTCAAGCGTCAACTGTTGCATCGGAGAGCGTTTTTAGTCAAGCAAGACTACAAATAGGTGATCATAGAGCGTCGATGCGGGACAGCTTGGAAAAATCAGTGCTATTCCGAGATTGGATCCACTCTGAAAGAAGGAACTTTGGGCTAGCTGAATCTCAACCAGAAATAGATGAGTGCTATGAAGAAATGCTAGCAGAACTTACTCAGGAAGCAACTTCACCCGGAAGTGGAGATGAACAAGCTTCATTTCCACCACCGCCAACACAACCACCTCCAAACCTTGAAGGTTTTATGAGATTTGTTAGAAATAATGCATAAATTATGATGTAACTTGTACATTGGCATGTCTTCTTTTAGTTTTTTTTCTTTTAATGGTGGTATTAGTACCATGTTGTGCTCATTCCATTGGGGAAAGGAAGACTAAGAAAGATGTGCTATTTTGGTCAATAAATATGCTTTTTATCATATCCTTGAATATCTTTGTCTCAATTATTTTTTTGTCTTTACTTCTATATCAATCCTTGAATATTTATATAACATATAATATATAACATACAACACATAATACTAATGACAACATTCTTTCATCAATATGTACTACTTATATAAAATTTATACTAATTACTAACTACTACACAATATACACTATTTTGATACAATAGTGTATTACTTAACAACAATATATACACCACTTATACACAATATATACTAATTACCAAACACAATATATACTATAATTAATAACATAGTACACCATATAAAAATATATTCTACAATATACTAATCACTACTATATAAGATATTGATTTAAAAAAAAAAAAAAATAACTCGGAACCGCCGGGAACCGCCTGGAACCGCCAGAACCGGAACCGCCAGAACCGGAACCGCCAGAACCGCAGAACCGGAACCGCCAGAACCGGAACCGCCAGAACCGGAACCGCCAGAATCGGAACTGCAGACCCAAATAGACCCAGAACTGGAACCGGATACAGCCTTACTACCGGACTGAAAGTCGAGTGAAAATCAACACCCGGCCTCTGAGTAATTCCCTTTGCAACTAGTCTCGCTTTGTAGCTGTTAGAATATGTAGATAGTAGTAAAATAACCCTAATCCAATATGTATTAGGAGTAGGATAAGATATGTGTATATATAGGGCTCATTGTATCATGTTTAACATCAATATATCATATTTTTCCCGTGCTTTTTCACATGGTATCAGAGCCTTAGTGGTGAGATACATCCGGGAACCAAAATACAAAGCAGAAGTCAGCCGTGCCTTATTTTTTCGATGACTTTTTCAAATCTTTTAACGTTATCTCTCTCCCCGTCAGTGTTGTGCAAAATCCAACACTACCACAAGATCCGTCATAGTCCGGCGACCAAACCCCACTGAACAGCTCCGGCAGACACATCCTCACGCGCCTCCAGATCCTCTGATGCCGGCGGCGCGTCAGTCCCACGCGCCGGCGCGTCAGTCCCACGCGCCGGCACGTGAACCACTTTCCGGCAATTTTTTGGAAATATTTTCTTGAGACAGCCTGTTCGCCTGAGAATTCCGAGCCTACCCATATTTTTACTTTTCAATTCCGACCACTTTGAATTTTTCCCGGCATCTACAATGATTTTTTCCGGCAACTACAGTAATTTTCCGGCAAAAACAATATTTCCTTCATTTGTTTCAGCAAGTTTTCACGATGTTTTTCGGAGTCGATGCTTTCGGGCCTAAAAACTCGGCTTCTGGCAATTCCGGTGTTATGATTACCTCAGAACCTTTAATGGGAGGTTCCTACTACTTAGCTTGGGCTTCGTCTGTCGAGTTGTGGTGTAAAGGTCAAGGTGTTCAAGATCATCTAATCAAGGAGTCTAGTGAAGGAGATGAAAAAGCCAAAGCACATTGGGAGAAGATCGATGCTCAATTATGCAGTATTTTGTGGCGATCTATTGATTCCGAGTTGATGCCCTTGTTTCCTCTATTCCAGACATGTTATTTGGTTTGGGAAAAGGCTCGTACTTTATACACTAATGACATATCTCATTTCTATGATGTGATATCGCGGATGACAAATTTAAAGAAATAGAAATTAGATATGTCTACTTACTTGGGACAAGTACAGGTAGTTATGGAGGAATTTGAGACGTTGATGCCAGTTTCTACTAGCGTTGCAAAGCAGCAAGAGCAACGACAAAAGTTGTTTCTAGTTCTTACTCTTGCTGGGCTTCCTAATGATCTCGACTCAGTACGCGATCAGATTTTGGCTAGTCCGACTGTCCCCACAGTTGATGAATTATTCTCTCGATTACTTCGCCTTGCTGCAGCACCAAGTCACCTAGTGAGCTCATCACAGACACTTGATTCATATATCCTCGTATCCCAATCAGTGGACAATCGGGCATCTCATACTATGGAGAATAGAGGAGGAGGAGGTCGTTTTGGAAGATCTAGACCCAAGTGTTCTTATTGTCATAAACTTGGTCACACTCGTGACGTGTGCTATTCTTTACATGGTCGACCACCCAAAAATGCTTATGTTGCTCAGACCGAGACTACAGGTAACCAAGGATTTTCCGTATCTGAAGGGGAGTATAATGAGTTCCTTAAATATCGAGCAAGCAAGCAGACATCTCCACAAGTAGCCTCTGTTACTCAGAATGATACTTTTGTTGCTGGTAATTCTTTTGCTTGTGTTTCCCAGTCTAGTCCTCTTGAACAATGAGTTGTGGACTCAGCTACTTCTGACCATATCTCTGGTAATAAATCCCTTTTGTCAAATATTGCGTGTTCACAGTTTCTTCCCAACGTTACTTTAGCCAATGGGTCTCATACTAAAGCAAAAGGAGTTGGACAAGCGAATCCCCTACCCTCTGTCACTCTAGATTCCGTTCTTTATGTCCCTGGCTGTCCTTTTAATCTTGCATCTGTTAGTCGTTTGACTCGTGCCCTCCATTGCGGTATATATTTTATTGATGATTCTTTTATTATGCAGGACCGCAGTACGGGACAGACGATTGGAACATGACTTGAATCAGAAGGACTCTACTACCTTGACTCACTAAAATCCTCCAAGGCCTGTCTAGTTGCAGATCCTCCAGACCTACTTCACAGTCGTTTAGGACATCCTAGCTTGTCCAAGCTTCAGAAGATAGTGCCTAGTTTGTCTAGTTTATCCACATTAGAGTGTGAGTCATGTCAGCTCGGGAAACATACCCGAGTCTCCTTTCCTCGTAGTATTGAGAGTCGTGCAGAGTCTGTTTTTTCTTTAGTTCATTCGGTTATATGGGGTCCTAGTAGAGTCAGTCCAGCCTTGGGATTTCGTTATTTTGTTAGTTTCATTGATGATCATTCAAGATGTACTTGGATTTTTTTAATGAAAGATCGTTCTGAGTTGTTTTCTATATTCCAGAATTTTTGTGCTGAAATTGAAAATCAATTTGGTGTTTCTATTCGCACTTTTCGCAGTGATAATGCCTTAGAATATTTATCCTCTCAATTTCAGCAGTTTATGACTTCTCAATGATTTATTCATCAGACCTCTTGTCCTTGTACCCCTCAGCAAAATGGGGTTGCAGAGAGAAAAAATAGGCACATTATTGAGACTGCTCGCACACTTCTCATTGAATCTCATGTTCCGCTGCGTTTTTGGGGCGATGCAGTTCTCACATCTTGTTATTTGGTTAATCGGATGCCTTCATCTCCGATCCAGAATCAGATTCCGCATGAGGTATTGTTTCCCCAGTCACCCTTATACTCTGTTCCCCCTCGTGTTTTTGGGAGCACTTGTTTCGTTCATAACTTAGCCCCCGGGAAAGATAAGTTAGCTCCTCGTGCTCTCAAGTGTGTCTTCCTTGGTTATTCTCGTGTCCAGAAGGGCTATCGTTGTTATTCACCTGATCTTCGTAGGTACCTTATGTCAGCTGATGTTACATTTTTTGAGTCTAATCCATTCTTTACCTTTTCTAACCGTTCTAACCATCTTGATATATATGAGGTTTTACCTATACCGGCCTTTAGGGAGTCTACTATAGCTCCTCCTTCACCTTCCACCACAGAAGTCTCACCCGAGTCTACTATGGCTCCTCCTAGACTCCCTGCCACAGAAACTCCACTCTTGACATATCATCGTCCTCGCCCAGCATCCGGCCCGGTTGATTCACGTCCTGCACATGAACCTGCTCCTACTGCGGACTTGTCTCTTCCGATTGCACTTCGGAAAGGTATACAGACCATCCTTAATCCTAATCCCCATTATATCGGTCTAAGTTATCATCGTTTGTCATCACCCTATTATGCTTTTCTATCTTCTTTGTCCTCTGTTTCCATCCCTAAGTCTACAGGTGAAGCATTGTCTCATCCAGGGTGGCGACAGGCTATGACTGACGAGATGTCTGCTTTACATACGAGTGGTACTTGGGAGCTCGTCCCTCTTCCTTCAGGTAAATCTACTGTTGGTTGTCGTTGGGTGTATGCAGTGAAGGTTGGTCAAGATGGTAAGGTTGATCGTCTTAAGGCTCGTCTTGTTGCCAAGGGATATAAGATATTTGGGCTTGATTACAGTGATACGTTCTCTCCTGTGGCTAAGATAGCATCAATTTGCCTTTTTCTATCCATGGCTGTTGTTCGCCATTGGCCCCTGTATCAGCTGGACATTAAAGATGCGTTTTTACGCGGTGACCTTGAGGATGAAGTTTATATGGAGAGGATGAAGTTTATATGGAGCAACCACCCGGGTTTGTTGCTCAGGGGGAGTCTCGTGGACTTGTATGTCGCTTGCGCCGGTCACTTTATGGTCTAAAGCAGTCTCCTCGAGCCTGGTTTGATAAGTTTAGCACTGTTCTCCAGGACTTTGGCATGACTCGGAGTGAAGCTGATCACTCTGTATTCTATCGACATTCTGATTCGAGTTTCTGTATTTATTTGGTGGTCTATGTTGATGACATTGTTATTACCGGCAATGACCAGGATGATATTACTAAATTGAAGCAACATCTCTTTCAACACTTTCAGACTAAGGATCTGGGCACACTAAAGTATTTTTTGGGTATTGAGGTCGCTCAGTCTAGCTCAGGTTTTGTGATCTCACAACGGAAGTATGCCTTAGATATTCTTGAGGAGACAGGAATGACAGGTTGTAGACCTGTTGACACTCCGATGGATCCGAATTCTAAACTTCTTCCAGGACAGGGGGAGCCTCTTAACGGTCCTGCAAGATATAGGCGGTTAGTTGGTAAATTAAATTATCTTACAGTGACAAGACCTGACATTTCCTTTCCTGTGAGTGTTACGAGCCAGTTTATGGGTTCTCCGTGTGATAGTCATTGGGATGCAGTTGTTCGCATTCTTCGGTATATAAAATCAACTCCAGGTAAAGGTTTATTGTTTGAGGATCGAGGCCATGAGCAGATCGTTGGATACTCCGATGCTGATTGGGCAGGATCGCCTTCTGACAAACGTTCTACTTCTGGATATTGTGTCTTAGTAGGAGGTAATTTGGTATCTTGGAAAAGCAAGAAACAGAATGTGGTTGCTCGATCTAGTGCAGAAGCAGAATATCGAGTAATGGCTATGGCGGCATGTGAGCTAGCTTGGATCAAACAGTTGCTCAAAGAGCTGAAATTTGGTGATGTTAGTCAGATGGGACTTGTGTGTGATAATCAAACTGCTCTTCATATTGCGTCAAATCCAGTGTTCCATGAGAGAACTAAGCACATTGAGATTGACTGTCACTTTGTCAGAGAAAATATACTCTCGGGAGATATTGCTACAAAGTTTGTAAAGTCAAATGATCAGGTTGCAGACATTTTCACCAAGTCCCTCACTGGTCCTCGTATTAACTACATATGTAACAAGCTCGGTACATATGATTTATATGCACCAGCTTGAGGGGGAGTGTTAGAATATGTAAATAGTAGTAAAATAACCCTAATCCAATATGTATTAGGAGTAAGATAGGTTATGTGTATATATAGGGCTCATTGTATCATGTTTAACATCAATATATCATATTTTTCCCGTGCTTTTTCATAGTAGCGATCAATCGAACCATCTGCTTTCCTTTTAATCCTGAAAAGCCACTTACATGAAACAACATTTTTAGAAGGATCATTTGGAACTAGTTCCCAAGTATGCTTATTCAACAAAGCATCAAATTCTGATTTCATATCTTTTCTCCACTCAGGATGTTTCTCGGCTTGTTTGAAGGTATGTGGTACAAGTGAGGTTTCTAAATGAGCAAGGTAGTAAAAAATTTGTTTTGGTTTTTGAATATTATTTTGGGAACGGGTGATAATATGATTGGGAGGGGAAGGGCAGTGGGAAAGTGTGGGTTCGACCGGTGGTGCCGCTTAGTTGCCGCTGAGTCGAATAGAGACAGTAGGAGAAAGGGCCATAGATTTGGATTGGGGTGTCTGCGGTGATACACTTGAAGTGGGGAAGAGATTTGTGAAGGTTTAGATGTAGAAGATGATGAATTTATAGGTGTGTTAGGTGTTGCTAGTGGACGGTGCTGTGGTCGAAAGAATCGGAGAAGATGGGCATGGGCAAAGAGACTCCTGGGAATTATAGAAGAAGAAGGGGAGAGAGGATTACCTGGAGTAGAAGTCTTGGCAAAGTCCGAATTTGCTTCTTCCACTGGCACGCCGGAAATGGAGGATGTCAGTGGTGGGTCACGTTGGTTTGGAGAGGGAGATGTCGTATGGGTTTGGGGTTCTGCTACTGGGGCTGATATTTCAATTGGGGGGGGGGGATTCTAAATTATTAGAAATATTAGGGGTGAGATTGAGTGTATTAGAAAGTGCATTAGTTGACCATTCCAGGTGCCCTTTTTGAACTGTAATATTAGAGAACAAAGTTTTGTAAGGAAAGTTATTTTCAAAAAAATGCACATCACAGGAAAAATAATTTTTTTTTTGGTTGGATCAAAGCATTGGTGGCAGTGATGGGACAATGAAAAACCGAGATAAACACATAGGGTGGATTTTGGGTCAAGTTTATTTTTAGAGTATGGTTTAAGCCATGAATAACATAAACACCAAAAATTCGTAGAGAAGCATAATCATGTGTTTTACCAAATAATTTTTCAAAAGGAGAATATTATTTAAAAGTGTGGTAGGAGTCGGTTAATGAGATAGACTGCATGGTGACAGGCAAAGGACCAAAAAGGTGATGACAGAGACGCCTCATGTAAGAGTGTTCGTGCAGTTTCAATAATGTGACGGCCTTCGCGCAGCAAGAGCAACTCTTTGAGGTGTATAGGGTGGAGCGGAAAGGTGTTTGATACCGTGAAGCGAGAGATAAGGGTCAAGACTTTTATACTCTCCTCCACCATCAGTATAAAACAATATAATTTTGGTATCGAAATGTTTTTCTATCAAAGGATGAAATTTTTGAAAAATGTCTTTGACTTCAGATTTATTCTTAAGTGTATAGAGCCAAGTGTATCTTGTGTAGTGATCAACAAAAGTACAGTAATATAATTTTTTATCAACATATAACACAGGAAACATATAACACAGGAGAGGGTCCACATAAATCACTGAAAATAATTTGAAGAGGTTTAGAGCTTTCCAGAATTAATGTGTGAAACGGATGCCGACGGGCTTTATTAGACAGACAAGAATTACAATAACGAAACTTGTCTCGCCCAACAAATGGGAGCGAGAATTTATTCAAGACATATGCAAGAACTCTAGAATGCGGGTGACCCAATCTTTGGTGCCAAGTAGTCAGGGAAGTTGAAGTGGTAGATATGTGAGCTTGTGCATGTGATTTGGGCCACTCATACGGTCTAATTTTGGTTCGGCCTCGTGCCAGCGGGGTTTGCGTTTTCAGATCCTTCCCAAGAAAAGAAAAAGGAAGGAATTCAAGAGATGTTAGATTATCCTGACAAAATTTAGAAACAGAAATAAGATTTTGTTTGATAGCTGGAGCACATAGAGTGTGATTTAGCTTAAAAACATTATCATTATGCATTTAAATGAGTAATACCAATATGTGAGATAGGAATTTTGTTACCATCACCCGTGGAGACATCCTCGTTGCCATGATATGGTTGGAGGTTATGAGGTTCGGTTGTGACATGGTGTATGGCCCCCGAGTCCACTATCCACGGGTCGGCAGTGGTGTTGAAGCCTGTGATATAATTGGCTTTGGCCTCAAAATGATTGTGTGACGTGGATCGACATACATTTGCAGTGTGGCCAGTCTTGTTGCATAATTGGCAACGAATAACACCCATGGGGTTATTGTTTTGGGGTTGCCATTGGGTGGATGCGTTGGAGCGAGTATTCTGTCGCCATGGTTGGGAGTTGTTGTTGTAGGATTGGTGGCGATTGTTGCGATTGGTGGCAGTGTTGTTCTGTTTGTTATGAGTAGCAACCGCCGCTGTGATAGGACTAAGAGTTTTCTTAGCATCCTCATGTCGGATAAAGAGCTCGTGATGGAGCAATTTGTCATACAATTCCTCATAGGTGACAGTGGTGTCACGTGCTCGTATGGCAGTAGATATCTCACGAAACTCAGGGCCGAGTCCATTGAGAATCTTGACGATGAGTTCAGAGTTAGTAACCAGAGCACCTGCAGTGGCAAGTTCATCAGAGAGGGACCGAATACGCCGAAGGTACTCAGTAACAGGAGTGGTGTCTTTTGTGATTCATGGCAAGTTGGTCACGAAGGCTGAAGATCCGAGTCTGGGACTTGTTTGCATAAGCAGTGTGCAAGGAGTCCCAAGCATGTTTGGATGTGTTGGCAGCAGCAACTGTGGAAGCAATGGTAGGGTCAACAGATGCCATAAGAGCGTTCTGGATGAGTTGATCCTGATGGAACCAAAGCGTATAAGTAGGATTAGGAGTTGTATTGGTGCCAAAGGTAGTTGTCGGGGTTGGAATTAGAGTAGACCCATCAAGGTGACCATAGAGATCATGGCCGTGCATAAGCATGGAGAACTGAGCTTTCCAAGTCGCAAAATTGTGACTGCCACTAAGTTTGATAGGAAGTTGGGAAGTAGGGTTGAATTGGATGATGGTTGTGATGCCGGTAGTGTTGTCCGCATTGACAATTCTGGTAGTGTTTCCATCTTTCTTCATTTGGAAGAAAAAAATTATATTGGATCGTGCTCGTTAGAGTTGGATAGGCTCTGATACCATATAAAGTCTCAAGAATATGATGAAAAACTGTATGTGCATTGAATGCAAAGCTCAGTTTAAATACAAGTCTTCCTAAAAGTACTTCTTGAATTAGGAGACTTATTCAAATCAAAGCATTATCTAAAGCTAACTAACTGAAGGATCAGTATGAGCTAAAAGGATAACTTTAAATCTATATCTAATCTAAAGATAAGCATGAAAGCTAATAACTAATCCAAAACAACTAGATACAACTGTTGTTCCAATATAGTTTACCGGTTGTAGAAGTTACCTCGGCGAATTTAGATTTCAACTTGGGTCATCCGGACCTAGTAGCTTTGTTCGGACCGTATATGTGTTTAAAAATTCAACAAAAAAGTACGAATAATTGGTTGCAAATTCAGTAAATTAAATGAGTTATGGTAATTTCCCAAACTCGAACCCTTAAATCTTAAATCCTTGATCCAACAGAGGTTACATATCTTATTTTCCATATTACTGCCCCATGCTTACTTGTAGTTGGGTTTTGAACAACTTGATAGTATCTATCAAATATCTTCTACTCTATTAGTGTAGATAAAATAACCTCATTATTGTTTAGGATTTAAATTATCTTAATGACCAATAAGAAAAATATGTCATGTAAATTAAAACAAAGGGAATACTATTTAAGTAGATAATGGTAAAGTAATAGGTTAATTATTTACCTAGTTTCAAATCATATATTGCTGGTCCTCGAATATATCAGCCGACAAATGAAAAAATAATTTTCTTTTGACTGATAAAGAAAATGAAGGGGTGAATTTCTGATGTGGAATTTTCATGTAAAGAACATTTACACTATTTTAACTGGTTATGACTTGTTACTAGCCTTAATTACCATTCAACCTCATTTTGGACAAGTACCTGTAATGGGCTTCCAAGCAACATGATAGCGTGAAGAAATTTTACACTACCCGCCACGTCATCATGCCACATAGGCACTATTTGGCATATGTTAATGCAACGTGGAAGCTTACATAGGAGGAAGGCTAGCATTTGTGAGAAGATTTTAGAAGTATGGATATTTCCTTTGGATGACCCTACATCCCTATGGATTTGTATGGAAAGTCCACGGAATCTTTTAGGTTTGTAGAGAATTCTAGAGAAAGTCCTTATCTTGTAAATATTAAGGACTTGTGTATTAATTACTATTTATACATTAGCCCCCAGGAGACTAGTATATAAAGGGTGCCATTTATTTGTAATTCACCAAGCAAACAATTCAAGTTCTCCCTAATACAAAATTTCTGTTAGCAATTCTCTTGTGTTCTTTCCAATATTCCCATAGCGATCTTGAGTATAGCAAGGCTGAATTGGCATAGCAAGAACGTGAGCAAGTTGTGCAAGATCGTGAGCAAGTTGTTAGTGCCACACGATTACTTAGCTAACGACTAAGGACGTGACAATGTCGTATTATAGCAAAGGTTGCAACTAAGGAAATGGTAAACAATGGAGAGATTAATGCTGCCAACACCCAAGCCAACGTCATCCAGTATACTGCTGGCAATAAGGGCCATAACAAAAAGAGGAATGCCACTAAAGAGCAGGAGGTGCCACCTGAGGTTGTGTCCAACGAAAGACTTACATCCCAAGAACCATTTGCCACTGATGCGAGCGAGGATGAAATGGAGGTCCTGCCCGAGGACGTTTCGCTCCGTATAGAGTGGGTGATGAAGATGAATGCAGGGATGGACGCCATGGAGATCTTTGGCCAAAGCTTGGGGAAGGTGGAAGGCACCCTTAGCGTTCTTGAAGGGCACACTCTTGAAGAGATTGAGAGTATGTGTAATGACTTGGAGGGACGTACACAGACCGAGATAGAACTAAGGCAAACCATCACTGCCTTGTAGTGCAGACTCATGGAGGCTTTGAGTACTATTGATGCTGTGAAGACAAAGATAGATTCACTCGAGGAGCATGTTGATGCTGGCGTGACCGAGGAACCCAGCAATGTTGTGGTGAAGAGGGAGGCCAAGATCGAGGCTCCCAAACCCTCGGTGTTCAAAGGTGTCCGTGATGTACCAGAAGTAGAAAACTTCCTTTGGCACTTGGAGATCTACTTCAGGCACAGTAAAGTGAGGGGCGACAAGGCCAAGATCAACACTGCGGTGTTGTACCTCTCAGAGACTGGCATGTTATGGTGGAGAAGGAAGATGACCGACGTGGATAAAAGTCTATGTACTATTAGCACGTGGGATCAATTCAAAGGCGAGTTCAAGTGACAGTTCTTTCTAAACAATGTCTTGTACGGTGCAAAGCACAAGCTTGTGGAGTTGAAGCAAACAGGGAGCATACATGACTATGTCGAGAAGTTCATTACCCTTATGCTTCAATCCCCAATCTGACCAATGACAACTTGTTGTTCCACTTCATGGACGAGTTGCAAAATTAGGCTAAACAGGAGTTGCAACACCGGCAAGTCGCGGATATAGACCAAGCCATAATGGAGACTAAATCATTGATGGATTTCAGGCATGACAAACACGACAAAGGCGAAGGCAAGAAGTCAAAGGTTAATAATCTCAAAGCGGGGGAGACCGTGGCAAAAGCAAGGAGATACAACAATAATACTCCAAGACTCAAGATTCCAAAAAGTCAAGTGGCCGTCAAGGCTACGCTGAGAAGAAGACGTAGGCCGAGAAGAAGGGATGGTATATGCAGAGCGCCGCACGGCTTTAGGAATTGTCCCAACCTCAAGGGCCTCAGTGCTATCTTCCGTTAACGGAAGGAGCAACCATAAGGAGAGAGTTCGAAAACCGCACAGTTGGGTATGATCAGATTATGTGGTGCTGTCTCGTAGCAAGCTATCCAACCTATCGAGAATGACAATCAGTATGTGGATTTCACCATCAAGAACAAGCCCGCTCGTGCAATGGTAGATATTAGAGCAACTCATAATTTCGTGACTAAGCTGCCGCAAAGAGCCTAGAATTGAAGCTTGCTCCAACCAACTCTCTTGTCAAGACCGTGAATGCCGAGGTATAAAATGCTCGTGGGTAGCTAATGGAGTTGGTGTCAAATTGGGAACTTAGAAAGGTATGACGAACTTTACTATAACCTTTATGGATATCTTTGACATCATATTGCGGCAAGAGTTCTTTAGACATTGTCATATTTTGATCGACCCCTACCGCCAATGTCTCTTGGTTATGGATCGAGAAGGAGAAGAGCTTGCATGGTACCTATAGTGACTATGACACACGGACAAAGCCAAGCACAACCCTCAATTATGCAGGTTGTCAATAGGATCAAGAAGGGTAGCCGACATTCGTGGCAACCGTTGCAAGTCTGGAGGAAGACAAGGGTTTTCAAGGGACATTGCCGCTTCGCATAGAGAAGTTGCTTGAGGAAAACAAAGATGTCATGCCCGAGGAGTTGCCTAAGCACTTGCCGCCTAGGCGAGAGGTGGATCAAAAGATTGAGTTGAAGCCAGGGGCTAAGCCACTCGTATTTTCCTTATATTGTATGGCACCGCCCGATCTAGAGGAGCTCAGCAAACAGTTGAAAGAGCTACTAGTTGTTCACATTCGCCTATCAAAGGCACCTTTCGGTGCGTCAATATTGTCCCAGAAGAAGGACTACTGAGCACATAATAAAGTCACAGTGAAGAATAAGTACCCGACCCACTCATTATTGACTTGTTCGATAGACTTGGGCAAACCAAGTACTTTACTAAGGTGGATCTTTGCAAGAGCTACTACCAGGTTTGCACTGTAGAAGGGGATGAACCGGATACAACATATGTGACAAGATATGGAGCCTTTGAGTGGTTGGTTAAGCCCTTTGGCTTAACCAATACACCGACCACATTTTGCACCCTTATGAATAAGATTTTCCATCCCTACTTTGATTAGTTCGTGGTAGTCTACCCTAGACAACATATTCATCTACAACAACACCTTGGAAGAGCACATAAAGCACTTAAGGAAGGTTTTTCAAGTCTTGTGGGAGAACGAGCTATACATCAAGAGGGAGAAATACGAGTTTGCACAATCAAAGGTGCACTTCTTAGGCCATATCATTAGCAATGGCGAGCTACGCATGGATGAGGCTAAGGTACGTGCTATCCAGGAGTGGGAGGCACATATAAAGTAACTGGGTTGAGATCCTTCCTTGGCCTTGTTAACTACTATCGTCGATTCATCAGCCGCTACTCAGCAAAGGCCGCCAAAAGAAGAACAAGCCATGGGTTTGGACGGAACATTGTCAAAAGGCGTTTGAAGACCTTAAGGTAGCTGCAATAGATGAGGCAATGTTGGCATTACCTGACTTTGCCAAGACATTTGAGGTGCACACAGAGGCCTTAGATTTTGCCATTGGGGGTGTCTTGATGCAAGATAAGCATCTCATAGCATTTGAGAGACACAAGTTAAATGAGATGGAGCGGTGTTACACGGTACAAAAGGAGATGATTGCCATTGTGCGTTGCCTTCGTACATGGCAACATTATTTGCTTGGGTCGAGGTTTGTGGTCAAGACTGACAATGTAGCTACTAGCTACTTTCAAACACAGAAAAAGCTCAAACCAGTTTAATTATGTGCTGGAGTATAAGCCGGGCAAAAGTACGTTATAGCCGATGCTTTGAACCGGAAAGCCGAGCTTGCTGCCATCACTTCAAAAAGTTGGGATATTTGTGAGGCTATAAAAGAAGGCATGTGGCATGATCCAACAACCAAACAACTTATCGAGTTAGCCAACCTGGGCACGACGAGACGTTTTTACGTAAAAGACGGCCTATTGCTTACTACAGGCCGGCGGCCTACGTGCCTAAGTTTAGAGACTTTAGACGGCGAATCACAAGGGAGAGTCATGATACAAAGTGGGCTGGTCATCCAGGTCAACGTCGCAGTAATGCCTTGGTTGAGTCAGTCTACTATTGGCCACACATGCAGGATGACCTAGAGTGTTATGTGTAGACTTGTCTTGTCTGTCAGCAGAAGGTTGAGCATCAACATCCCGGAGGACTTTTGGAACTGCTACCCGTCACAGAGCGTCCATGGGAAAGCGTGACTATGGGCTTTATCACTTGTCTACATAGTCTGACGGTTATGGTACAATTATGATGGTCGTGGATAGATTTTCTAAATATGCCATCTTTATGCCCGTCTCTGCACTCCTAAGGAAGCCGCCTAGCTATTCTTTTGCTCTGAATTTGGAATCAAATAATGTCGGTATTGTATTAATGGGCGATGGTTTATTTAAGAACATGGTGAAGTATTGGGGCTTACCAAGGCATATTATCAGTGATCAAGAACCCCATTTTACTGGAAACTTTTGGAGAAAGTTATTTGACGTACTTGGCATGGAATTGCACTTCTCCACTAGTTTCCACCCACAGACGGATGGACAAAATGACCGAGTCAATGCCTTACTAGAATGCTACTCGAGGCATTATGTAAGCGCGCATCAGAAAGATTGGGCAAGACTTATAGACATCGCCTAATTCTCTTATAACTTGCAGCGGAGAGTGTCCATGGGGCGGATACCATTTGAGCTAGCCACAGGACAACAACCACAAACTCCACATATTCACCTGAAAGAGTTTGGAGGCTTATCATATGGCCAAAGGATGGGAGGAGCAGCTTGACGCTGCTAAGTCCTACTTGGATAAGACAGCTAACAAGATGAAGAAGTTTGGAGACCGTAAGCGTAAGGGGCGTCCCACGGACTATAGAGTTGGGGACATGGTCATGGTGAAGTTTAATCCAAGACAGTTCAAGGCACTGTGTGGCATGCATCAGAATCTATTCACAAGTATAAGGGGGCATTTAAGATCGTCGCCAAGGTAGGCAAGATCTCATACAAGGGTGCTATGCCATCGTATCTTAAGGTCTACCATGTCTTCCATGCCAACATGTTTAAGCCATATCATGAAGACAATGATGATTCGAGTAGGGGCCAATCAAGTCGAGCGCCTATTACTATCACCACCTCGCATGATCTGGAGATTGAGGCCATCATTGATTACCAAGTCAGGTGAAAACAAGGGCAGAAAGCCACCACTATGTTCCTCGTCTATTGGAAGGGGCACTCACTGGAGTAGGCCACGTGAGAACGATATGAAGACTTATGGCAATCCAAAGATAAGATCCGAGAGCTTATGTAGCAGCACTGCGCCAGGGTCGTCACAACATTAGGTGGGGGAGAGTGTGATGACCCACCACGTCATCATGCCACATAGGCACTATTTGACATATATTAATGCCATGTGGAAACTTACATAGGAGGAATGCTAGCATTTGTGAGAAGAGTCTAGAGAAGTATGGACATTTCCTTTGGAAGACCCAAGATCCTTATGAATTTGCTAGGAAAGTCCTTGGAATCTTCTAGGCTTGTAGAGAATTCTAGAGAAAGCCCTTATCTTGTAAATATATAGGACTTGCGTAACAATTAATATTTACACACTAGTCCCTCGGAGACAAGTATATAAAAGGGCCATTCATTTGTAATTCATCAAGCAAATAATTTAAGTTCTCTCTAATACAAAGCTTCTTTTAGTAATTGTATTGTGTTCTTTCTAATATTCCCTTAGCGATCCTGAGTGTAGCAAGGCTGACTTGGCATAGCAAGAACGCGAGCAAGTTGTGCAAGATCGTTAGCGAGCTGTCAAGTGCCACACATGTACTTAGCTAACGACTAAGGACGTGTCAATTAGTGTATAAAAGTTAAACTCTATTGGTTATGTTCCCAATACTGGAAACTTTTACAATTCACATGTAAATGCACATGCTCTGACCTCAAAAAGTACATATTAATAGTATTCTTTGAGCTATTCCTCGCTTATTTCTTTTCTGTGTCCAAGTCATAAATCCTTCACTACCCTTGCTATATAATGCTTCAGTGGAATGTAGTTTTAAGTAGACATTGTAATATCACATTCTCAAAGAAAGTATACCTTGTAATATCAAACTTAGTCATTTTTTGTAATGTTTCAGAGACATTTCCCAGCATTGGCCGCGTGAGGGTGAAGCATCGTGGAATACTTCTTACTATCAAAGGGACTATAATCAGGTCTGGAGCAGTGAAGATGATTGAAGGGGCGAGGATATATGAGTGTCGGCGATGTAAGCACAGGTTGTTCTTGTGTGCCTCTCACCAAGTCATTCTGCTAGTTTCAATTCTTCCAACCATTTTCTAGGTTGAAAATCATGGAGATATATTCATAAAGTTTTAACGGAATCATTGATTCATTTTATCAAGTCTAATACAAACTAGCCAAGGTACTGGGTTCTACTTTGTCTCGGATGGAAATCAACTGAAAAATGTCTTATCTTCGCAATCATAATTCCAATTTGCCAGAAAACTTTTCTACTAGAATCAGATTGCCGTAGTTTCACTTACCACAATTGTTCCTCAACCTTAATCTCCTTTATTTTCATTTCTTTGTCAGTGACATCTCTGACTAACAAAACAAATAGTTGCACCTGATAGACATGGAGACAGAGCCAAGTGATTAAGGGTGCTCATCTGGTTTTTCAATAATATTGGGTCGCCAAATAAGTGGCATGGGGTTTGGATATTCCTGAACAGGGGATAACAACAGAATGAGCAATTACAAATTTAGCAACAGATCTCCATTTTTCATCTTTTATTAAAGAGACATTTGGTAATTGTAATTGAATATGGATGATTCCCTTGTCACTATGTGGGCTCTTATCATCCTTAAAAAGTTGAGCTCAGCTTTAATTAATCCTTTATGGGACTGAACTCAGTACAGACATGCTTAATTCGGTTGGTAGAGTCTGCATATTGCTCCAACAAGCTAATTTTGTAGGTGAAACTTCCGTTTTGTTCTGACTTCTATAATCATGTAGGGTGTGTTTGGTTACAATAATTGCTAACATGCTTCCTTTTCTGTATAGGCTAAGTGTGCTGTGTAAGATATTGCTTAACATAACTAACTTTCGAGCAGTAATCCAAAGCCAAGCAAACTTTGCTGTAATCCAAATTTATAAGTTAGGCTAAAACCTTCAATTTGCCAGATTTTGGCTTCTCAGGGGATATGCCTATGTGAAAAACAAACTTCCATATCTCAATTGGGACTTGCATATTTCTGATGCCTGAAAAAAATTGCTAAAAAATTGATTTCGCTTGTTTATAACATAATGTTCTTAGACAACTCTTTATCACTCTTTACTCAAAACGTCCACACATTTTTTTTGCTTCCCTTTTAACCAATCGTGCCAAAAAGTTCTATTTAGTCTTATGGCAAGATTACATGGTCAAGCTTTTACCCTATGCTAATCTACCCTTAACAGATTATTGGCTAAGAAGGAAATTTTATGTAGGTTCAAGGTTTATCCGGAGGTGGAAACTAGGAATTCAATTCCAAAACCAATTTTTTGTCCCTCACAGGTCTGTTCCCAACTATTCTTATTTTTTTGTGTGGACAAACGCGCAATGCTTTGATTTTGCTAACAGATTTTATTTATTTCCATTTGATTACGCGTGGAAGAAAAGCTCTTTCTAATCTTCTTTTGCTTTTGCTATACATCTGTAGACATTCACATTTCCTCTAAGCCTTATCTCATAAGAGTAGGGTCTATGTGAATTCCAACTAGATTCTTCTTTTGGGTTTTCTAGTTAACTTTGAGAAAAATTGATGTTGCTTTGTGGCATTGTTCCAAATGATGCAATGGGACTGCACTTGAATACCTTTTCTGGCAGCTTATTTAACAATAATACAATGGGTGGATTCTTTTTCATATTTATGTTTCCTGGTTAAGAAAATAAAAAATATGAATTTTTCTAAAAATAGCATACTTAAACGTAAGTAAGCAATACCGCAAAGCATTTCAAACTAATTTAGAGTGGAAGAAGAATTACATTTTTTCCCTATTAAGAACAAATAACAGGCATATTGAATTCTTTCTAGATTTTTACAGAGATTATTTTGTTGACTTAGAGGAGATTCTGTAATTAACATCTCCGATTTCATGAATTTGCTGGACTCTGTTACAGTGTAGTTTTTGTTAGAATCCTGATCCTTCGCAAACTTTTTGGAACCTCTTGGTACTGTTCTATTAATAAAATACTTTACCTTATAATAATCAAAGACAGTCATATTGAATTCTTATGAATGAAATATGCTTCATACTTTAGCAGTTCTAGATCTGTCCCACTGAATTTAAGAACTTACATATTCAATCATGTCAACTGATGTGATTGAGACTTTTGTTTGTTACCAAGTATTCAACTAGAAGTAGATTGGTATGGGTAATTCTGAAAGCAATTTGTCCTGACAAGAGAAGCTCTTTTTAGTTAGGTATGACTTTCTACCATATTTTATTTGAGAAACTTGATAACTAGCAACAGATTTGGCCAAGTATGAAATTGTGGATCGTAATTTGTGGGCTATAGCAGAACGCCCAGTGGATTAGTGCAGTTGAACTAAGCTGGTCCTGCCCTTTGTCGGACCTTGCCCATAGTGTGAGCTAGTGCATCTTAGATGAAGGAAGCTAGTCCTGCTCGTGCCCTTTGCCGGACCCTGTGCATAGCGGGCTTAGTGCACCGGGATGGCCTCTAAAAAAAGAATAAATTTTCGGGTGCAACATGAGTATGTATTAACATAAGCTACACTATACTAGTTTTTGTATAATCAGGTTTCCTTTAATAGTCACATGAGTGTGAGAATTACGAGAAAGTTAAGCATTAGAAGCTAAATACGTCCATAAATTGAGTTTATGGATAAAAGAACTGGAATATTAAAAATTTGAAATTGATACCAAACTTGAGACGAATGAAATGTTTTGTATGGTATCCTCCTATATTTAAGATATTCTATGTAAGCCTCTAATTTCAGACATCGTGTGAAAATGTTGTGCTTTCTGTTTAAACACCCAACAGATACTTGGCGCTTATTTATGCTTTTCGCCTCTGATAACCATGCTGGTACCAGTAAAATCCAAATTGCCTCATAAATATGTGCAGTGTTGTTGTACTTCATTATTCAATCTTGAATTTCTATTATCTCCTTTTCTACCCTTATTCCCTCCCATTCTCCATCTTGGTTTTACAATAACTTTGATCCAATTTGGTTTATCATTTTCTAAAACCAGCTGCTTGTAAGAAAATCAATAATCTTTAAAGTTCTTTTACAGAGGCCTAAGTTTTGTGAAAGCACAAGTTTTCAGCCTGTAGAAGACAATAAGATCTGTCATGATTATCAGGAGATTAAAATCCAAGAAAGTACTCAGGTATTGGGTGTTGGGGCTATTCCTCGCTCCATTCCTGTCATTCTGAAGGATGATCTTGTTGACATGGTTAAAGCTGGAGGTACTATTTTCTTAAAACTAACTTGTTTGCAGTTCAATAGAGGTGTGTGGGCTGATTAGCTATCCCTTGCTAGCTTAAATATGGATTATACTAAAACATCTTATGCTCTGATGACACAAAGATCTAAGCCCCTCCATCCTACATGGTTCAAAATGATCAATGTTTAGTCTAATTTAGGACATTTATCATTCACATTTTATAGAAAAAAATTGGTTAATGTAAAGTACCCTGTTCGCCACAAATTTTGGAATTGAAATTTCTAAGCATTTGTTTGAGTAATCAAGGTCAAAGTTAAGATGTGTTTTGAATTTGGAATGGTAATAGGTTGCTTTTGGTAATGGAGGTAGTTAATATGTCAGTCTGCGTATTTGCAACGTCATTCTGTGTTATTTTATGTTAATTCACCTACTACCCTAATGAGACACAAATTTCTTTTCTTTCTCTTTTTCAATGATAAGCTTGATACACATTTTCTTCCTTGTCCTTAGTTTACTGCCATGTTTTAATGTCGTCAGATGATGTGATTGTCACTGGGATCTTAACTGCCAAATGGTCCCCTGATTTAAAAGATGTTCGCTGTGACCTTGATCCAGTGCTAATTGCTAACCATGTAAGGTAACAGGAGTACACTCAGTTTATTTTGAGAATGATTTCAATCCATTTTATGTGACCACAAGTCAAACCTGGATAGTCACAGGATTTTTATCCAATTATTTCTGCAGAACCTATGAATGCGAATTATTGGTATTTTGTACAAATCATTGCTGTTTCTTGAGATGACGTGCATCACTTTGATTTGTCTTGAAGTATTAGGTTGTTTAGAGTAGCAGAGCCACCCGCTAAACCAAGGCGAGCTCAATCTCCCTCTTTTTTCATTTTGCCTTTGATCCTTGTCAATTTAATTTGAGAACGAATTCAGAAAGCCACTTAAACTGTTAGATACTGCTTGATATCTCATCAATTGGGAAGGATGATTAATAATTGGGTTAAACAAAAGCAGGTCAGCCTTTTTTTCTGTTTCCTCTCATTTAACATTGTTTCCAGTGATGTGGATTTTTTCTCATCATAAAAGTTCTAGCATGGTTTTATTACTGATAAGAATGGACCTTGGGCCTAACTCAACCCCAAAAGCTAGCTTATGAGGTGAGGATTGCCCAAGCCATATAAGGAGACCAAGGACCTCAAATCCCTCCGATGTGGGACAACTCAACACCCCCTCACGCCCAGATTTCTGGAGCGTGGACAACATAAATGGGGGCCCAACATCGGTAACAATAATTGGGATGGGCCTGGCTCTGATACCATGATAAGAATGGACCTTGGGCCTAACTCAACCCCAAAAGCTAGCTTATGAGGTGAGGATTGCCCAAGCCATATAAGGAGACCAAGGACCTCAAATCCCTCCGATGTGGGACAACTCAACAATTACACCATCTCCCCTCCCCCCTAAAGATTTATTTTTGTTATCTTTGCATCTTATTGATGCCATTCAATGAAACAACTTACCTTATAAAAAAAATAAATAAAAAAAATTAAAGGAGAAGTAGAGTAATTCGAAGCCTTAGGTTGGTTCATTAATCAGTAAATACAGCAATTTCATACGGTAAAGCACGGTTAGATGCGACGAAGACTTTGGATGAGAGTATGTAGTTGGCCTTTCATTGACAGAACAGGGGAGTCCCAATGAAGGGCTCACAGTATGAAGAATTGCCTTTGAATTCTTTCACTGATTTTGTTACCAGAAAGGTGATTGTGAGAAAGCACGGGAGAATATAACTCTTGATATTAAACATGATACAATAAGCCCTATATATAATACACATAATCTAACCTACTCCTAATACAGTTTGGACTAGAGTTCTACTATAATTAGACTTCTAACACTCCCCCTCAAGCTGGTGCATATAAATCATATGTACCGAGCTTGTTACATATGTAGTTAATACGAGGACCAGTGAGGGACTTGGTGAAAATGTCTGCAAGCTGATCATTTGACTTTACAAACTTTGTAGCAATATCTCCCGAGAGTATCTTTTCTCTGATAAAGTGACAGTCAATCTCAATGTGCTTAGTTCTCTCATGGAACACTGGACTTGACGCAATATGAAGAGCAGCTTGATTATCACACACAAGTCCCATCTGACTAACATCACCAAATTTCAGCTCTTTGAGCAACTGCTTGACCCAAACTAGCTCACATGTCGCCATAGCCATTGCTCGATATTCTGCTTCTGCACTAGACCGAGCGACCACATTCTGTTTCTTGCTTTTCCAAGATACCAAATTTCCTCCTACTAAGACACAATATCCAGAAGTAGAACGTCTGTCAGAAGGCGATCCTGCCCAATCAGCATCGGAGTATCCAAAAATCTGCTCATGGCCTCGATCCTCAAACAATAAACCTTTACCTGGAGTTGATTTTATATACCGAAGAATGCGAACAACTGCATCCCAATGACTATCACATGGCGAGCCCATAAACTGGCTCACAACACTCACAGGAAAGGAAATGTCAGGTCTTGTTACTGTAAGATAATTTAGTTTACCAACTAACCGCCTATATCTTTCAGGATCGTTAAGAGGCTCCCCCTGTCCTGGAAGAAGTTTAGAATTCGGATCCATCGGAGTGTCAACAGGTCTACAACCTGTCATTCCTGTCTCCTCAAGAATATCTAAGGCATACTTCCGTTGTGAGATCACAATACCTGAGCTAGCCTGTGCGACCTCAATACCCAGAAAATACTTTAGTGTGCCCAGATCCTTAGTCTGAAAGTGTTGAAAGAGATGTTGCTTCAATTTAGTAATACCATCCTGGTCATTGCCGGTAATAACGATGTCGTCAACATAGACCACTAGATAAATACAGAGACGTGAATCAGAATGCCGATAGAATACAGAGTGATCAACTTCACTCCGAGTCATGCCAAAGTCCTGGAGCTAAACTTACTAAACCAGGCTCGAGAAGACTGCTTTAGACCATAAAGTGACCGGCGCAAGCGACATACAAGGCCACGAGACTCCCCCTGAGCAACAAACCCAGGTGGTTGCTCCATATAAACTTCATTCTCAAGGTCACCGTGTAAAAATGCATTTTTAATGTCCAGCTGATACAGGGGCCAATGGCGAACAACAGCCATAGAGAGAAAAAGGCGGACTGATGCTATCTTAGCCACGGGAGAGAAGGTATCACTGTAATCAAGCCCAAATATCTGAGTATATCCTTTGGCCACAAGACGAGCCTTAAGACTATCAACCTTACCATCTGGACCAACCTTGACTGCATACACCCAACGACAACCAACAGTAGATTTACCTGAAGGAAGAGGTACGAGCTCCCAAGTACCACTCGTATGTAAAGCAGACATCTCGTCAGTCATAGCCTGTCGCCACCCTGGATGAGACAATGCTTCCCCTGTAGACTTAGGGATGGAAACAGAGGACAAAGAAGATAGAAAAGCATAATAGGGTGATGACAAACAATGATAACTTAAACCGATATAATGGGGATTAGGATTAAGGGTGTTCCGTATACCTTTCCGAAGTGCAATCGGAAGAGACAAGTCCGCAGTAGGAGCAGGGTCAGGTGCAGGAAGTGAATCAGCCGGGCCGGATGCTGGGCGAGGACGACGATGATATGTCAAGAGTGGAGTGTCTTGTGCAGGGAGTCTAGGAGGAGCCACAGTAGATGGTCCAACGTTTGGAATGGGTAAGACTTCTTTAGCGGAAGGTGAAGGAGGAGATATAGTAGACTCCCTAAAGGCCGGTATGGGTAAAACCTCAGATATATACAGATCGTCAGAATGGTCAGAAGAGGTAAAGAAAGGTTTAGACTAAAAAAAGGTGACATCGACCGACATAAGGTACCGACGAAGATCAGGTGAATAACAACGATAGCCCTTCTGAGCACGAGAATAACCAAGAAAGACACACTTGAGAGCACGAGGAGCTAACTTATCTTTCCCAGGAGCTAAGTTATGAACGAAACAAGTGCTCCCAAAAACACGAGGGGGAACAGAGTATAAGGGTGACTGAGGAAACAATACCTCATGCGGAATCTGATTCTGGATGGGAGATGAAGGCATCCGATTAACCAAATAACAAGATGTGAGAACCGCATCTCCCCAAAAACGCAGCGGAACATGAGATTCAATGAGAAGTGTGCGAGCAGTCTCAATAATGTGCCTATTCTTTGTCTCTGCAACCCCATTTTGCTGAGGGGTATAAGGACAAGAGGTCTGATGAATAATTCCATGAGAAGACATAAACTGCTGAAATTGAGAGGATAAATATTCTAAGGCATTATCACTGCGAAGGGTGCGAATAGAAACACCAAATTGATTTTTAATTTCAGCACAAAAATTTTGGAATATAGAAAACAACTCAGAACGATCTTTCATTAAGAAAATCCAAGTACATCTTGAATGATCATCAATGAAACTAACAAAATAAAGAAATCCCAAGGTTGAACATACTCTACTAGGACCCCATATATCTGAATGAACTAAAGAAAAAACAGACTCTGCACGACTCTCAATACTACGAGGAAAGGAGGCGCGGGTATGTTTCCCGAGCTGACATGACTCACACTCTAATGTGGATAAACTGGACAAACGAGGCACCATTTTCTGAAGTTTGGACAAGCTAGGATGTCCTAAACGACTGTGAAGTAGGTCTGGAGGATCTGCAACTACACAAGCCTTAGAGGATGTAAGTGAGTTAAGGTAGTAGAGGCCGTCTGATTCAAGTCCTGTTCCAATCGTCTGTCCCGTACTGCGGTCCTGCATAATAAAAGAGTCATCAATAAAATATATTCCGCAATGGAGGGCACGAGTCAAACGACTCACAGATGCAAGATTAAAAGGACAACCAGGGACATAAAGAACGGAATCTAAAGTGACAGAGGGTAGAGAAGTTGCTTGTCCAACTCCTTTTGCTTTAGTTTGAGACCCATTAGCTAAAGTAACGTTGGGAAGAAACGGGAATACGTAATGTCTGACAAAAGGGATTTATTACCAGAGATATGATCAGAAGCAGCTGAGTCCACAACCCATGATTCAAGAGGACTAGACTGGGAAACACAAGCAAAAGAATTACCAACAACAGAAGTATCAGGCGAGCAATAGTGGCTACTTGTGGAGACGTCTGCTTACTTCGCCTTGCTCCAGGATCTTGTTGTAGTTCCTCTTTCCTTTTGATTGGTAGGTGAAGAAATATACGATATTATTAATTGAATATGTCATCTTCCCAAGCTAAAGTAGCATTCTGATGTTTGTAGAGCTTAATGAATCTTATATCCTAGGAGGAATGGCCAAATAAGGATTTAAACTTAGAAGAGATATACAACAATACTATAATTGTTTTTATTAAAAAGTATCAGGAGCAGATGTACACTTTTATCTCTCAAAATATTTCAAAAACTTTACGTGAAGCAAAACATGACTTTTTAAACTTAGAGGTGGAATGCTTTGTTGACCTTTAACCTTTTGTCTCGACCACTGCTTGGATGAGGTAATACATTTCTGACTCTTTCTCATAAAATAAACTGCCTTTCTCTTCACGTATTTCCTATAATGTATCTTCAGGAGAATGAATGAGCTAAAGTCAGAAATCGATATCCCTGATGATGCTATTCTGAAATTCAAGCATTTTTGGACTGATTTCAAAGATACTCCTTTAAAGGGTAAAACTTATTTGAACAGGTTGGATTTTAAATTACGTGCTAAAAGTACTTGGGTCTCAACCTGCTTTTCCTTCTATTCTCTTTCATTCCTAAACGCAGGTAGGAATGCGATTCTGAAAGGCATTTGCCCACAGGTCTTTGGACTTTTCACAGTCAAGCTTGCAGGTATTGTCCCCTGCAAGTGTCTCCTTTTCAGTTGATGTCACATGTCTGATTGTTAATTTATAATTTTAACTTGTTCGATATAAAGTAGAGGGAATTTGTGTTACTCTTGGTTTTCTCTCAGAAACTGTGCACCGTGAAAAGTATCCCCTATGATGTTAATGTATAATTCAATCTGTCCAAATGATGATAAGATAATCCCTTTACCATTTTGGCCAATGACCAACTTCAAGTTCAATGTAGTGGCATTGACGCTTATTGGAGGTGTCCAACATATTGATGCTTCTGGAACAAAAGTTAGAGGAGAGTCTCATTTGCTTCTCGTTGGTGATCCTGGTAATGAATTTTAATGTTAAATGTTTTGAAGTAAGATTGGAGTATTCTGTGTAGGCAAATGTTTATATTTGGGGATTTTCACTTCTTCCAGCACTCATTTAATTGTGTCTAGTGCTACTGTGTTGCATAGTAGCTGGTATACTCGATTTTTCCTTCTTTCATGGTTGTGGTGACATTTTATGTAACATGATATATCTTTTGAATTTTGGGAAATTGTCACAAATGAGATAATATGGTTGCTTACTTTTCCTGTCAGGCACTGGGAAGTCACAGTTTCTGAAGTTTGCTGCTAAATTAAGCAATAGATCTGTCATAACGACTGGGTTGGGAAGCACTAGTGCTGGATTGACTGTTACAGCAGTTAAAGATGGAGGTAGAGTGTTCCTCTTATCTATACTCACTAATAGCTGTCATGTTGAAGTTTGAAGCTGTCTCTATCTATTTGCTTTGATCATATTGAACTAGGAAACTATCTGTGTCTCTATCGCAGCACTTTCACAGACAGTCATGATGCCGCTCATGCATGCACATGCACGCGCGCACTTGCAGAGTCCTTTATCAGCTGTATCAGTAATGGGCTTGAGTTCTTTGAAATAGTTGGTTTTTCCCACGGAAAGGAAGGAGGGTGAAAGTTCATGCTCTCTCCTCGTGAATTTTGTTGAGATTGGCAAGACATAAACATAAGTGTTTCAAATCTTGCTTTTATTAAAAATTCAATTCGCATATAAAGTTGCAGTTACATGGATCCTGAAGTCTTAAAAATTTTAATTCTCTAAAGCAATCACAATCCAAGTTCATTCAAGTTGGAGAATACTTTCTATTTTTTAAAAGAGGACCTTAAGCACTGATGTTGGGAACATGGAGATATCATCATATTGATTAATGTAGTATCAGAGGAAATAAGCCAAGAGCAAAGCAAAGGTAGTCAAAGATAAGCTCGAATATGAGTAGGAAGGAAAAGAAAAAACAGAGAGACAAGAACGTTTGCTTGTTCAACATTCATAGGGTATGACCAATTATCTAATGACATGAGGGCATGAGAACCTTCACTAGATCAGTTGATATGATGGGAGAGCATGAGGAAGCTGCCATGACATTTTACAGGTGAAGCATAAAAGGGCTACATTAAGAGTAGCGTAGAAATTGTTGTTGTCCTTGACTAAAGTACTACTCCCTCCATCCCAATTTATGTGACGATGTTTGGTCGGGCACGTAGTTTAAGAAATAAAGGAAGAATTTCGGAACTTGTGGTCTAAAAAAAACTATAGAAACTTGTGTGGCTAGAAATCATTTCATTAAGGGTAAAAAGGAAAATTTAAAGTTGAATTGTTACTAAATATCGAAAAATGTCATTCTTTAGACTGAGCAAAAAGGAAAGAGTGTTTCATAAATTGGGACGGAAGGACTGTTAAACTTTGAACGAATTTGATGAAGTAATACATTGAGGTAATTTCACATAAAACACTATTTCATTCCTAAATTACCAAGCCCATATACATTAATTCTCCGATGAAACTAAGACTAATAGTTGGCGCTCTCTACTGGGTACTGCTGAGAATTCTTCTTACATCTCTAATCTTCTTTAAATCCTTTCCTATTGGAAAGTGACGCATGTAATTAGTTTGAGATTTGTGCTAGTTCATTTTCAACTCTCAACAGCTCCCTGAAAGCAAAGTGCCTTAGGAATCTATATAGCTGGAGCAACCTTTCCCCTGTAAATAAATTGATTCCATTTCTAGATTTTATTTCCTCTTTGTCTTTGGCTTGATAGCCAACCTTAGGTTTTTGGGGCTTTTGGTTAATTCCTTGACTAGAACTGTATTTTTGTGTAAATGGAGCTAACCAACCTCTTTTATAAGGTTTCGCAACTTCTTGATGCCAGTAATATAACATCTTACTTCGTCAAAAAAAGGATAACTCAGATTGTTATACCTTTTAAATCCAGAAACAATATGAGCGGACCATCGGAATACCTTCCCATCACGCAAACCAAACATGCATTTATTCTTGATAATCTTTTGACCTATGTACAGTTATTTGATCATCAAGTGTAAAGGCGTGCTATATTTTCAGGAGAGTGGATGTTAGAAGCTGGTGCACTTGTATTAGCAGACGGTGGTCTCTGTTGCATTGATGAATTTGACAGGTATCTTACAGCTGTTTTTGGAGTCTTAGATTGATTTTGTCAGTTTCCCCATTTTTTGATATAACTTGTGTGGCTTGAAGTACAGTCCACACTCTAGTTACGGTTGTATAAAGGTTGTTGATTCAAATTATTTAATGATTGTGTTTTGTTGTTAAATATAGCCAGTATTGTTACCCTACACATTCATTTGATGTTGACTCATAAAATTCTGTTTGGCAGCATGAGGGAGCATGATAGAGCAACCATCCATGAAGCAATGGAGCAGCAGACTATAAGTGTTGCAAAGGTATATCATTCTTCGAAGAACCTAATTTTTTCTTCTTTTGGTAAAGAACCAATACATACATGATTGGCAAGGTCACGAGTTCTTGATATTTTCTTAATTCTACCTTTTGCCACCTTATTTCCCGCCCCCCTAATATCTACTGTTCTAGTGTTCTTAATTACTTCGATGAATCCTTTTATGATCCTTGATGATTGGTTAATCTCTAGGCTGGTCTGGTGACAACTCTCAGTACAAGGACACTTGTATTTGGAGCAACTAACCCTAAGGGGCAATATGACAAGGATCAGCGTATCTTTTCTTTTGATGTCCTCTTTCTTTTATTCTTTTACCTTTCATCTTTGTGCAAGCTAGAATCTCTATCAGGCATCTTAAACGCTTTGCTCCCCATCTCATTTTGTTTTCTATGTTCTTAACACAAGCTAGCTCTATCTGTTAATACAACGCTCTCTGGCCCGCTGCTGAGCAGATTCGATATAGTCCTAGTTCTCCTAGACACTAGAAACCCAGAGTGGGATGCTGTTGTTTCTTCACATATCCTCGCTGAGGTGATACATCTGAAACAATGATAATACATTATTATTTAGTCATGAAGCGTCAATTAGCTGGATGAAAATGCTTTTTTATGTGATTGGAAGGCAGAAACAAAGAGCCACAGTTCTGAAGAGGATCTTGGGAGTACCTGGGCACTTCCAATGCTCAGAAGGTAAAATACTTCCCAACAACCATCCGGATTCTGATATATCTGATATGTTCTCATCTTTAATTAACTACTATTCCACAAGTCTATTTGTGGTCTCTTTCCAATTTGGCTAGACTGCTTCTATATATAAAGGCTCAGATAGGATAAGTTCCCAAATATGATTATTAACGTTGTTCATGAACAGTAAGTGAGCATGCATGTGCTTTTGCACATCAATAATAGTGAAACTGGCCAAGATGAGATAAGTCCCTAATAATGATTATTGACATAGTTCCAAGTATTCCCTAAACTAATAGTATAGTTTAACCCCCCCCCCCCCCCCCACTATTTCAATATGGGTGATTCTTTTTCCTTTGTCGAAGCTGGTACAAGACTGAGTTACGTAAAGCAACATGCAAAAAAAATTGCTCTTTTCGCATTTCTTAGTTCTACAAATGTTTTATTATTTAATGCTAATTCTTATTGGGAGAAGGTTGTTTAGCATGAATTCTTAAAAGCGTTAAAACTGGAAGGTCTCCAATTGAGATGCATGTATGAGTAAACAAAAAGGTTAAAGAGTCATTTTGGAGCCATAAAATTAAAGTCTAAAAGCATTTCCATAGTCTTGCTAGCAGCACTGATTTTGAGTGTCTGAATTGTCACGGGACTTTCATGTCACGTGTTGTGTATTGGGCTTTGGTTGATAGTTAGAAAAACAGTTTAATCATATTAATGTCTCGGGCTCCTACTTTACCTTATAAAAAATATGTCTTGGGCTCCTGAACAGTTTGTGCAGTGTCGGTGAGTGCAACTTGTCAAAACAGTTTAGCATAATGGAAATCCACTGACACTAAGAAAAAGATCTATTCTAATTTAGTTATTTGTGTTCTTCCATTTTATTACCATGTTACCTCCAGCAAAAGAAATCTTCAGCAGCAATTACTCCATCACATTCTGTTGATTAGATGGCTGTGTTATGTCCTCTGATGACATCTTGTAGGTACATCCAATTTGTGAAGAGATACTTTAGACCAGTCCTCACAAAGGAGGCAGAAAAGGTTATCTCAAGCTATTACCAACTGCAGAGAAGATCTGTGATTCAAAATGCAGGTCACTAGGCATCATCGTTGTCACTAAATACTCTGATTTTTGCATGGCTATGCACTTAACAACTGTGAACATCTGCAGCAAGAACAACCGTGCGTATGCTGGAGAGTCTGATAAGACTTGCTCAAGGTGTATCATTGACTCTTTAGCTTTTTTCATGGTTTGGCCCTATATGATCTAGTTCTGACTTATTCTGAAGAACCAATATGGAATATTACAGCACATGCAAGATTGATGTTTAGAGATGAGGTCACTAGATTGGATGCCATCACTGCCATCTTATGCATTGAGTCTTCCATGACTACCTCGGCTATAGTGGACAGCATGGGGAATGCATTGCACTCCAATTTTGCAGAAAATCCTGATCAAGAATGTATCCTAATGGCACCTTCTTAGTTGCTGCACATGAATCATGACGCAGAAACCTTTGAAATTGAGCTCTTCTAACCAAATTTTATTTACTTCTATGCGAGTGCGTTCAGCCATTAGTGCCAAAGTTGCTGAAATAATTTTGTATGTTGAGGCCCTAGTAAGTATTGTGCCTCTGAGCCGTACCCTCAACATCCAAGCTACAGAGAAAATGCGTAAAAAGTACTGTAAACTTGTTTTTTGTTAGTTTGTGTATTAAGTTGCCCTTTTGTCATAATCTGCCTGATGGCATTTATGGCCCTTTAGACAAGAGGGGTTGCTCTGATGGTAAGCAACCCCCACTTCCAACCGAGAGGTTGTGAGTTCGAGTCTCCCCAAGAGCAAGGTGGGAAGTTCTTGGAGGGAAGTACCCCGGAGGTCTATTTGGAAACAGCCTCTCTATCTCAGGGTAGAGGTAAGGTCTGCGTGCACACTACCCTCCCCAGACCCCATTATGTGGAATTATACTGGGTTGTTGTTTGCCTGATGGCATTTCAGTAAATCTATTTCCAATCTGCTTGTGAATCGACTTCATGTTTGAGGTGCTCGTCAGCATGAAGTTTATTCTCTTTGTTTCATCTATAGCAGAGTTGGGTTATATATTTAAGCAAATGCTCCTTCTATAGATGCGTCATATTCATTTGTATTTGCATATCGTATGTTATTCTTGACAACTTATAGACGCCAAGCAAGAAAAACTAATCCTTGAGAAGTTGAACTTACTAGACGAATTCCCTGAAGTAATCAGCACCGGAAGCTCAAAATGCTGATGAAGTTCAATCTGTATCCTGAGAACAGGTAACTAGAATGATTGCTGATTCTCTCTCTATATATATATACCACATCTCACGACTTTGTGTAACACCAAAAATGATCATAAAGGTACAAAAATCACTGTGAAATACTTATACCCCGATTAATAGGTACCCCTATGCTCATCAGCAATTGCAGTCGATTAACCAAATCTGTAAATTGAGAAGTGTGCATACGGAAGTTGCAGCATCTTGACTAAATTGACTTCTCATATATGGAAATGCAATTTCTATACTGTTAGCTCATGTATCATGTACCAATATTTTTTTCTTTCTTAATAGGTTACGTTTAATTGACAATTCAGAATTATTCTTCTTTTATAACCAATTATTATTTTATTAATCAACAAAAAGCAGTACCAAGCAACCTTGCTTGGAGTTTTTGTTTTCCATACTTTCTTCCATGGCCACTGATTATTTCTTGGGATTTTCACCTAGCTATACTATATTAGAAATATGTTCACTTATGTTCTCTGTATTTTATAATTTTTAATAAGTATCTAGGTTTTTCTTACAAATTGTATACATTGCTCTTTAAATGGCTTCCATCCCATCATTAGTGCATTCAATTAAGTGATTTAAATCCTTCCTTTTTTTTCCTTTCCTCTTCTCTCTCCTTTTTTTCCCCATCAAAAATCCCTTAATCTACACCAATAATTTCCATCTTCTCTCTTCCCACCATTGCTGACAACTTTTTTTTTTTGGTAATTAAAAATTGTATTAATCACCAAAGTGGGTTCCGTAAAATTCCATAGTTCAGCTATGTATGCAGCTGACTATCAAAAGATAAACAAAATCTGACTAATTGTACTATACCTAATGTTCAACACTATAGTAGATAATGCTGAAGGTGTACTCTAACTCTAGGAGTTGCCCTAATATTACAAGTGTAAGCAATGTTCCTAAGCAGTTTATCACTGGAACAGTAAGTATTTCCAAATATTCTCACATTCCTTTCCAACCATAAGACATAGAACTAGGGGTGTTCATCGGGCGGATTGGGCGGCTTTTTACTCTTAACGGTTATCGGCTTTTAAATGTATTCATCCGTTAGCCACCCGATAAGATATCGGGCGGATTGGTATCGGGTAAGCTCTTAACGGGCGGTTACTGGGCGGTTTATCGGTTTAATACCTAAGGGCTCAAATGTATTCTGTCCGCACAGTACACATCCCTCTATGTACTGCTTCAGAAACATATGATCTACCATTTACACCACATAACTTAAAAGTCTTTTGCTTTAGCATGTATTCTTCTTCGCTCCTCATTTCAAATTTAAAATACAGAATTTCCTATCTAACTATCACAATTCATTGATCACTTTTCAGGCAGATGGACTTCTACATAGTAGAAAGTCCATACAAACCAGTGAAAACAGACTATTATTCTTCTTATTTAAAATAAGTACAACCAAGTTTCTTCACTAATCTTGCTTTTTGTTCTCCGGCTACTAGAACAAGTAAGCAAACATCAATAAACAACTCTTCTCCAAACTACTGAACAAATAAAACAGGGGTGGGTTGCGATGATAATGCGATTATAGATTTCACAGCACACAGAATGTTATAGCTGCATTCAGCTGCACCATAACACAAACTACTATTGTGCTTCGGCCCCAAACAATTTGATCAACTATATGAATCCTCACAAATCGTTCTGCTCCATTGGATTCTTTCAAAGGGTTTATACATTTTCCTTTAACAAATAAAACTCTAAACAAAAACCAAACATAAAGCATGATAGCCCAACCGAGGGCAGAAAAGCTTTCAGATAGCTTTTCTAATATAAATGGATGTAATTGCTAAAAATATCTTGGAGTCTGATCTAGCTAGTACTGTATCATGGAGTCTGATCTAGCTAGTACCATATCATGTAATCTCAACTTATCTATATTGCAGCATACCAGAATGCATAAGAGCTCCATCCAATATTTAACTTGATATTTATTTGCCTTCACATTTATTTCTTATAATGATTATCAGGTGAAAAAATTATTTTCAGAGAGTAAATTACTCCATTTTAATTTTTAACTATAACTCTGCAAGAAGACGATGAGTACCTGTACCTGGAGTCTGGAGAGACGAGATGGCGACAGGGTGACCCGCGACTGGTGGAAATAGACGACGACGAGCGAGCGGACGCGGAGACTGGAGAGGATTGATGGCTGCCCGCTGCTGTTCAACAATGTTAGGGAATTAGGGTTTCTTTAGAGACTGGATCTGGAATGAGGAATTAGAAAATTAGGGGTAACGGCCTAATGGGTATACTGTATAGACAGAAGTGACGGTAGGGGGGGGTTGTTTTTCTAATTTATTTTTGTTATAGTTTTATACACTTATACTTATTCATTTTTAAGGTTTTTAGTTTTTATATTTAATATATATAATTATGTAAGTAAAAATAAAGTTATATATATATATATATATATATATATATATATATATATATATATATATATATATATATATATATATATACATATATATATATATATATATATATATATATATGTATATATATATATATATATATTCTTAACGGGTTAACGGATTATCCGTAAAGAAAATTGAATAATCCGCCCCCAAACCGATAAGTCGTTAATAAAAAAAATTCAATCCATTCTCCGTCTGTTAAGCCGTTACCATTAAGCCATTAAGCTTCGATTCGGTTCGGTTTTCGGTTTCGGATCGGTTTTGAACACCCCTACATAGAACAGTTCTGCAAAGGTCATTTTGAGTATCTGAGCTCGAGGAGATTTCCCTTTAGCATTATCAATGATCCAGTGTACAAACTGTGGCCAATTCTGTCCAGCAGGTTGTGTTACTCCAATCCACTACAGTGTGTGATACCTCAGTTGAGTAGCAAGGGCAGTCCAAGAACAAGTAGTCTCTAGTCTCCACTGTTTGTTGACACATGACACAGGTACCATCTACAGTTGAGTTCCATTTGATCAACCTATCTTTAGTAGGGAGTCTGTCTTGTAGGAGCAGCCAAAGGTTGAAAAATGCTTTAGGTCGAGCAGAATTCTGTATGGTTAAGTTCTTCCAAGAGACTCTAGGTAACTGTCCAATCTGTTGAAGATAAATCATTCTTGTAGAGCATGCATGCTTATGTAACAGTTGGTATTGCTGCAATAGAACAATACCTTCAATGATCTTCCGAACCATCCAACTGGCTTGTTTAGGAATTTTTATGGACTCCAACTGTTGTTGCTTGATATAGATTGTGTGAATCCATTTCACCCATAATACATCCTTCTTGTGAGCCAAATCCCAGCTTAGTTTTGCAACAACAGCTTTGTTCCACAATAGGAGATTGGTTAAGTTTAAACCTCCAGCAGAATTTGGCAGACAGATCTTTTCCCAGGCCACATATGCTTTCCTTGTTACATTAACTGAGCCAGACCATATGTAGATCGACACACTGCTTCTAACAGTTTTATAACTTTGGATGGAATGAGAAACAATTGAGCCCAATAAGCTTGAATACCAAAATTACTGATTGAACCAACTGGATTCTACCAGCATATGACAATTGCCTTGCAGTCCAGGATGTAATCCTGGCAGTAATCTTGTCGACCAGTGGTTGCCATTGGAAAACAGACAGCTTCTTGGTAGATAGTGGGGTACCCAAGTATTTAAAAGGTAGTTCTCCACGTACATACCCAAGATGATCAATAATTTGCTGACAACTTTATATTATTAAAAATTTATAAAATATTCAGAAATTGTATGATAACTATATCATAATTATATTTGAGTTGTATTAGATACATCAATCCTAAAACATTATTGTATCATATTTATAACCCAATTGTATCTCATTTGTATTTGGTACATTAATACTCAAAATAATACCTGATACAATATTAATAAATTAATCTACAGTTATCATATATTTGTGATATAAACTGTGAAATTCGTCATGAACTAACAACTGCTCGTAATAATATACAATGAATATACGATTACCATACATTTGTAATACAATTCCTATGATACATATATAATTATAATATAATCATAATACACTTCTGAAAAATTGTGATACAATTATTATCTTCATCTTCTTCAAGTTTCAATAACAACTTACACTAAAAATCTAATATAATCATATTATAATAGTATTAGTATTATATCGAGTATTGTTTGGGTATTGATGTGTCATATACAAGCAGGGGTAAAGCCACAATATTAGTTGCGGGTTTGGCCGAACCTAATAGCTTTTGTTCAAACCCTGTATTTATATTAAGAATTCCTATGAATATGTACAAATTATTAATTTCGAACCCACTAACTTAAAAGGATTATAATACTGAACCTATAAAGTTCAAATCCTAGTTCTGCCTCTATATACAAGTCATATACAATAAAGATTATAGAAAGAAAGAAAAACAAGATTCAAACTTACCCCAACCTGATTCTAGAGCAATATTCCGAATTCGTCTACAATGTATGGATAAAAAATCGAGATTTCGGGTGAATATTAAAATTTTAAGAAAGAGGAAAATTAGGTTTGAAAATCTTTGGAAAAGTAAATAAATCGGAAATTTGTGTGATATAAAAATAAAAGAGAGATTTTAGGTGATTATTAAGAAACAGAGAAAAAAGAACAGAATCTTAAATGTAGGGGAGGGTTTTTGGAAATGAGCTAAAATTAAGGGATCTTAACTTTTTTTTTAAGGTTTCGTATATAACTTGTAAATATAGATATACAAAGTAATGAATAAGGAACCTAAATAAAGGTGGAAAATAAATTTCTAATATAGTATAGCTAGGTAAAAATCCCTTATTTCTTCCAAACAATTTAGAATTTTGTTATATTACTATACTAGAGTTGCCAATGTGGGATGGGCTGGGTAGCCCAACTCACGTGGGCTTTAGCAATTGACGGGTTGGGCTGGACTAGCCTACTATTTTGATGAGCCTTATAATGGTCATCAAACCTAGCCCTATGTAGGCTGCGGTCCCCCACTGGCTGGCCCATCATTTTTTAAAATATAATTTTATATTTTTCGTTAAGCCTAAAAAAAGATAAATACTTAAAATTTAAAATATATCTTATTGAAAAAATTTCGCAAAACTTAATAACTTTTATATTGTTCCAATACATCACAATAATAAACACTAAAAAGTAAAAGATAACATTATATTTCATTCACTAAAAGTTAAAACTCAATACGTCTTGATGCTTATGCGATGTCCAATACATCATCTTCATCAAACACATTTGAACCTGCTTGTGATAAAGTTGTTTTAACATCTTCATTTTCATCTATATCTATAATTCATATGCAATATTAATTAGTTAAATACTAAGAATAATTAAATTTTAAAAACTAATAATATTCAAATTCACATTAAAAAATATTACAGCTTGAGTTTGGGAAAAGTCGTGCAGCCAATTTTGAGTAGTAACAAGTTTTTGGACATTTTCACGATGGATGCAACTTCTCTACTTTGTTAGAATACACCCACCAATGCTAAATCCTGATTCCGATGCTACGATGATAATATGTATGGGTGTCAATGGATATTTAAAAATCGACTAAATCGATCGAATTATATCACACCGAGCCGATTTTTAGGTTTCTTTTAATAAAACTATAGGTTTTTATATAAATCTATAACTGTACCGATAATTAGGTTAGTTTTTTATTTTATGAAAATAAACCGAAAAAATATCGAACCGTACCGAATAAATTTATATGTGAAAAATATATTTATATATTATGCTTATAAATAATAGAGCATTAAATTTTTCCTTGGGCCTTGAAATTATGAAAATGGTCAAGCGAACAAGAAATTAAAATCAAAATCCTAATTCCCAAACCTATTATTCTACTCCTAATGAAACTAAATTATCACCAGTATATTTACTAGCAAGATACAAAGTATTCTAGCGATTATGAGTAGCATACTATAGAGTATTGAATATGTTTCCTTTTGTATGATTTAGATTTATATTTTTGAATAATTAATCTTCTATAGAATTTATTTTTGAAGCCCAGTTGGTTAATATCTTTCTACTCGTGTGATTTATCTTCTCTTTGTCTTTGCTTAGTTTCTTTTATGTTGTTGTAGAGTAACTGATTGATCTATACTCTGGCTATTTTTTTATATTTTCTTAATTCATCACTATTTAAATAATAAAACTGTCTAGAGAGCTTTGCTAAGTCCTATAAAAGTATGTATGTTATTGCATTCTACTTTTTACAAGTACTTTTACATGATATTTAAAAAACATCGAAGATTAACCGAATCGTACCGATGTCGAAGAGAAACTGACATCATTGGGACGGTTTCGAAAAGTTTAATTTTGGTTATACATTACAGAATAATCAAAAAATCGGTATGGTACAAATTTTATAAATAACCGGTCGAACTAAACCATTGGCACCCCTAATAATAGGAATACTAAGTACATCACACGCCATCACTGAAAGATCGGAATATTTTCTAGAGTGCTCCTTCCAATACATGACAACATACATCTCTTGAAACTTCTCAAGATCAATCTTTGATTCTTCTAAGTAAAGATCCAATTCTGACTTTCCATCGCTAGAGGCAGTATACTTTTTATATTTTAAATAAATATTTTTATTAGGCCCACGCCACGGCCCAACCCAGTCTCAATCAAGCCTCATGGGCCACAGTCTTACTTGGACAGGGTTTAAAAGCCTCGTTTTTAATGGGCTCCACAAAATTCTAGCCCAACCCTGCTAAATCACGGGTTGGGTTGGGCTGGGCCAATAGGCCAAATCCATTTTAACGGCTCTAATTACTACTTTTCAGTTCTATTAAAAAAAAAACTCAAATGTTATACAACATCTCTTATAGATCAAGCCAAGAACGGGGTCCAACATTTTAGTCCGCACATATCCCCAATGAAGGCAAGGAGCTGGATCTGTTAGCTGAAGGAAGAAGACCAACTCATCCTCAGCATGTCAAAATCAAATACTAGTAATTCAGATGCAACAGTTATTAGCTTGATCAATTGGTAGGTAGTAATTAATAGCCTGTATCCTGTTAAATTGCCTGTGTCACTTCTGAGTATGATTAGCAGATATATTGTTAGTTTTCCAGGTTAAAACAGAGCACCACATTTCATTACATGCTTAAATTTTCTGCTTATTACTCGTGGGCCGGAACTTGGAAGAAACTAGTCCAGTATAAACGACAATAACAAGTTTTGCCTCTTCTGATTGTTGTAAGACCATAGATTAACAAATTTAGAATGATGATGATTTTGATCCTTTCATTAGCGGTGTTTAATTGGGGTAACTCTGCGGGTTTCCTGAGCTCATTCTGTACTTTACTTTCGTCCGACATCCTTTTCATCTTCCAATAGTGAAATATAGAAAATTACTACTTCAAGTGTTACCATCTGTTCTTGGAATACTCTAACCTTGTGCATATTCACACTCATGCCACTCAAACTGCAAAGGTAAAATGATCCATGGCTAGGTAAATGAAGGACTTAAACGTAATACTGTAGCAAGAGATCCACTACTAACTCATTCTACAGAGAGAGAGAGAGAGAGAGAGAGAGAGAGAGAGAGAGAGAGAGAGAGATTATTTTGATTCTACTTCCTACATGTTGACTCAACGCAAAAAACAGAACTTTTTTCATCCGCATGTTTTAAGAATGTTACAATGGAGAAATGCTGAGATTGTACTTCAGCTTGGAGTCAGTAATTTCAAGGAGTTGCTAAAATGCAACAACAGAAAGGGCACGTATAACTGGGAAAAGAACTACTTACACCAAAAACTAAGAATCAGTATAGACCCAAGAACTTCCACCAAAATGTCCCGACGACTCCCCATATAGTAGCATTGACCAGTGCCATTATGAATCCCATTTTGAAGACATCCGGGAGATCTACATAACCAGCTGTCATACAAGCAACCAAATAGAGTCAGTCCAATATCCTAATACAGCGAAAGAACAAAGACTGTCCCAATTGCAATCTTTATTGCTCATTTTCTTATCAGCGGACAGAAAGTGAATGAATAATTTTCATCTTGTCACCCCAGAAGTAACTAACAATGATTCTTTGAGAAAAGCAATTGTTTCAATAGATATAACCAACAGAATTAGTTGAATGCAAAACACCAACTAAAGAACCTTGAAGAGGAGAGACATACCTCCAAAGTAGACAGCAGCCTGACCACTGCTATAATGCGTCAAAGCACCAAATAGATTAGTATTGTAAGCTAAAGCCAGGGCTGCCAATACCCCAGGCACCCCAGACGCCAAATGCATAGCAAGGAATGCAGAGTATAGTGCTCCAACATGGCCAGTTTGACTTGCAAATAAGTAGTGGATAAAGAAGTATGCTCCTTGAAGAACACCAAATGCAGCTGGCCAGCTCAATGATAAAGCTTGGAGGGATTTAGCTACACAACTAGACATCCATCCAACAATACCAAGGTTTGTCAACTGCCCAGCCATGCCAACTAGGACAGCAAACCAAGCCAAAGTATCCCATGCTGATTTTTCACTTAAACAGTCATCCCAATCAAGCACTCCCAACATCAAGAGAATTGATAAGCCAAGCATTGCGGCAACAACACTCGCAATACCAAGAGCGTCACTGGGAACAATATAAAAGTCAGTGTGTTAGAAATTAAATACATTAAGACCACATGAACACAGCCCATAAACAAGTCACACGCACTGTAGTCAGTGATGACATATTATAAATGCTTCAGAAGCTCGACTATTCTTAGAAGTCTCAGATTAGAGAAAATCCAAAAGGTCCTGTAACAAGAAGGGTTTCAAGAAGAATGGTATTTTGATGTTGTGTTTGGTAAAAATATAAAAAGGGAAATCATCGGCAAAAACAGAGAGTGCGTAACCACAATTACCGACCCCCTACTGCCTCTCTGCAGCCTCATTCTCTGTCTGGGATTGCAATTTCTACCCTTAATAATCAACTTTTACCTAAAATCAAAATCACAAAGAGGTAAAGCATGGCAAGTTACAGGTATCAACATCAATTGAGAAATGATACCTACCCAAAAACCCACAGAGATACTGCAAGAAGCATTGTGCCAATCATCACCCATTCAGTTTTGGTCACAGGACCCATGAGGTCCAGTTTTTTAGCTGCCATGGCAGGGGCATCTGGTGTATCCTTGGTTTCAGGAGGAAAAAGCTTGTACAAGATGAATGGAGTAGCCAAAAGGGAGATAAATGCAGGTAAACTAGCAGCCTTGAACCAAGACACCCATGGGTTTGAGATTACAACCCCAAGTTCCTCCGCTAGCTTGAGGCAGAGTAGATTTTGAGCTGCAGCAGTTAGGAAAAGAGCACTAGAGTTACCTGCAGACTGCCATGCACCACAAAAAAAAAGCAACTGTAAGTGGACGGACATCTACAGTGGTGGCAAAATAGTACATCTTCAGAAATTTTAATGCTGCATAAAATATAATATTTGTATGTACCAGACCAAAATATTTAGCCGAGGTGCTAAATCAGCCAAAAAATCAAAGGGATGGAGGAGGGCATAAATGATTATATTCCTCTGCTAAATATGAGATGCATGCATACAAAAAAAAAAAAAAAAGCAAACAGTACTGTCAATACAAATTTCACCGGATATAAAATAAAGGGAAAATTTCACATTACACAATTGAGCTCCCTACTTTTTTATTTTTTTATTTTTTGATGACCGAGAAATCCGTCTGGAACCGATCCTTTGGACCAAGCCTTCGAAACTCGGTGGATAATGGACCCGCTCCTCTGCCCTTCTCCACTTAAATACCAGGCTTTGCTTTACATGGTGTGGGGGCTTGAACATGTGAACTCAGAAACAAATCCACCACCTTTGCCACTTGAGCTAGACCCTGGGGCCCTACTTTTCAATTTTATAGTCCATATTTCAATTTACAATCAACTAACGCGAAAATAATATGCTAATATTCAACATCCAACTCCAATAGGTTCTCAAAATTACTATTTAGTTTTTAAAAAAGATTCCTCAAGATTTTAAGTTAATTTTCGAATCAGTAACTGTGACTCAAATATTAGTTCAACAAACCAAATCCATTTGGGTGGTAAAAATAAGATTTTTAACAAGCTTAAGTATGTGGGTTTAAATTCCGAATTTGATCTTGCAAGAAATTTGGAGTGGGTATTATTTAGACTTGTTAGAAATAGTATAAGGAGGTTGTATATAAAATTGAAGTCATTTAATGGAGATTTGGACTGATTTTGGAACAAGAATTGCAACTGAAAATCGTGGAAGAAGTTCGTCAACAGACGCTTGTATAAAGGTGTATAGTAGTGTACAAGGTATTTTTCTATGCTCATATACAGTATTATACAAGATTATACATAATTATACAAAAAAACTGACTTCGTCTTCTTACTTGCGTCTTTTCTGAAATTTAACTCAAACATTGCTCAAATCTACTCCAAATCGCTTCAAATTTAAATTTTGAACTCCTTTTGATATTTTCAATCAATTGGAACAGCACCAATCCAAACAACTAACAAACTCAAAAAAAAAAAACATTTTCAAAAGCAAAGCTTTGAATGATCTTCAATGTTGGACTTCAACTTCTCAATTTTCTTACATTGCAACCAGGTGACAAAAGAAGAGAAGCATAAAATATACGCCCATTGAAGCATATGTAGAAGATGTGAGAAGAAGAGAGAGTAAAAGCAATGGTTGTGAGAACACAAATTTAACTCTATAGCTTTTAGAAGCAATGGTTGTAAGAACACAGATTTTAATTTTGCTAGTGCTTTCAAAATATGTACAATGTGGGCAATGTCGGGTAAAACTTGAAAACATGGACCATTTTTTGTTGTTGTGTGAAGTCATGTGTATTTTCTTGTAATTCTTTCTAAAATAAAAATAACTGCAAATAAACACAAAGAGTGCAGACGCTAAAGCATTTATTTATAGAGATATAAAGCAATTTACATCAGATTGCTAAATGAGCTCGAAACGATACATGATACGTCTCAACCAGATTTAATACTGATTTTAAGCACACAACTACTGTTATTAGACTAATAAATAATCAATTTCATATGAATATGCTTGTCCAACAAAAGGAAACTGCTCATCTAATCGGGAAGTACTGGAATCACTTCATATGCAATACTCAGAATATATAGTAATACTAGATCAAATGCATAATGTCTCAGCTGCAAATTCAAGATAAACCAAAGTGCCCTGACAAAGAACTCTCAGGTATAAACCGCTGCAACCTTAGAATCAGAAATTGCAAAAGGATCAGAATCAGAAATCAATTTCATATGAATATGCTTGTCCAACAAAAGGAAACTGCTCATCTAATCGGGAAGTACTGGAATCACTTCATATGCAATACTCAGAATATATAGTAATACTAGATCAAATGCATAATGTCTCAGCTGCAAATTCAAGATAAACCAAAGTGCCCTGACAAAGAACTCTCAGGTATAAACCGCTGCAACCTTAGAATCAGAAATTGCAAATTTCCTCAACTCTTTCTTGAAAACTATTCAATCTCAACAAATGAGACACATCTCCATCCAGCATAGCTGCTTAGGTCTATTCCATAATAAATTTAAACTATATATACGGACATTGTAAAGGTCTTTTACAATATCAATATAGTTTAACCTATGGTAGTAGGTTAAACTTAATTTTCAGGTTACAAACTCAATGTTACTTTAGACAGTTAACTGTGATGGCTTTTAAAGAACCTGATAGCTCAAAAAATCTTTCCACCGTTGGTGTATACAAATTGAATTCGTCAATAATTAGGATCATTTGATCCGTACCAATTCGTATATCCACAGAGTATACTATAAATATCATTAAAATACACCTAGTTCTGTGACATTCACACACACATATATATAGCAGAAAAAAGGAAAGGCAACCTGAAATTGAGATTGGATCAAGTAAGAACCGAGCTTCCTGGAGGAGGGATCACCAGGCTTACTTCCAGCGGACAGCGAGAGAGATTTAATAATAGGCAAAAATACCCCACCAGCTCTAGCAGTAGTACTAGGCATTGCAGGTGCAATCAAAGCCTCACTAAGTGTCAATCCATACGACAAACCAAGTGTACTCTTCCCCAACCACTTAACAAAATACGTGGCAATCCTATCCCCTAAACCAGTTTTCACAAATCCACGAGCGAAAAAGAATGAAATCACAATTAACCAAATGACTTCATTAGTGAATGCATTAAATGCAGCAGCAAAAGTTAGGGTCTTGGTGAGAACTGAAGTTGTAAGCCCAAGAAAAGCCCATGCCCCTACTGGCAATGGGCTGAGGACCAAACCAGCAATGGTAGAGAGGAAAATGGAAAGCAATTGCCATGCTTGAGGTGAAACTTCAGGTGGTTTTGGAACAAAGAAACGGACAGTAAGCCCAATTGAAACAGAAATGATCAAAGGAATGAGCTTTGCTCCTTGGGGTTTGGGCTTTGCATCTATACTATCTGGGTCAGTAGATGAGGAAGCATTAATGGGTTTATGAGATGGTGGATTTTTGGAAGTGGGTTTTGGAAGGGGATTGAAAATGAAAGGTTTGGGATGAAAAAGATTGAATCTTGAGCCGGACAGATTGAATCCTGGGCCGGATGGAGGTGATCGGAGGGAGGAAACTGGACGGAGAGCAGCGGTGGATATGGAGGGGCGTGATCGGAGATGGTGGTGGTGGTGTAAGGAAAGACGAGAGAAGGAAGTGGTGGCGGCAGCGGCGGCGGAGGTGGCTGAAGATGGAGAGTAAAGTGCTAAACTCTCCATTGTTAAGAGTGAAGAGAAAAGAGAAAGTGTGTGTGTGTGTGTGTGTGTGTGTGTTAGAATAAGGGAATTTTCTGTGAAAGTGAAGAGGGATTTGGCTGATTGAGGGTGGCGGAAACTACAATAACCACATACATAGAGAGTGATCGTTTTGTTCGTTTGTTTTGAGAAATAAGGGGCCACATTTCTCCTACTTTTTCTTTTTCCTCTTTATTCTTTTCTTATTATGACCAAAAGTAATTACAAGGGACAAATTTGCAAGAGTTCTTATACAAGAATTGTATTCAAAGGAAAGAATTCAAGATTAAACCATACTTTTTTATTTGAGGAATTCTGGTGCTCAATAGACGTTGATAACTTCCTTCTTGGGATAGATGTTTGGTATATGTTACAAATATGATTAGACGACTTTTTAACTTTTGATTATGTTCCATGAAGTCATTTTCAGAACAGTGACTTTGATGTCATTTCGTATCTAATTTTTTTTTTTTGGCACAAATTTTCTTTCAAATTAATTAAGTACAGAACGACGAATCATTAAGATTTATAATCTTATACAAAAATACACTTGTAACGCTCATCATTCGAATATTTATCGCCATCTACAAATCTCTTCTTGTGTGTTTGTCTCTAAGCTATGAGCGTGTGAGCTACTATGTCATCTTCACAATTCCAATGAACTATCGGCTTTGATGCCAATTTGTTGGGTTAAAACAGGAATTTTGTTAAGGCTATTCAAAATTGGAATTTTTGCCTCATATAATAAATGTTAACACGTTATTTATTTTAAATACATACTATTTAAAACAATTATATTTTCTATATACATTTTAAGGTTTATAGTAAAATATTTAATTTTAGTTACCTCCTAGCCTTAAGCCACTAAATACGCTAATCAATTACACTATTTTCTTTCTCTCTCTACTTTGAAACATCCCATTCTCTTCCCCCATCCCATTAAAATTTATGATCTCCACCTCCTTCCACCTATTTTCTTTCTATCCTTTCCCACTTTCCCCTCCCTTTACACCAACGTGATGATCCTTCCGTCGCCGTTCTTGGTTGGTTTTCCGGTTGCCGAAAAACCTCTTTAAGACCCTCTTTAAAGGATTCTACTACTACCCTTTCTTTAACTTCATCTTCTTCTCATCTTCTGGCGACATCCAACTTTCTTTCTTTCTTTTTTACTTTGTCTTCTTTCGGAATTGAACTGCAGTTGAGGAGTTGGAATATGAGGCAACGACGCTTGACGTAGAGCCGGAGAGTAGCAACTTTGAATTGCTGGTGCGGTGGAAACTGGGTTGCCACTCGACGTCAAGTCCAACGAGGAGATGGCGGTGGTCGTGGAAAGACGATTCGGTTTCGGAAATCCACCGAGTGACGATTTCTTTCTTTCACGATGAAGAAGAACATTTCTTTTAATATATTTCAATGTAATATCAATGTATTACACTGTATTTTCATGATTTTCATTGTCTTTTTTTCATTATAATTCAATGTATCTCACTGTATTCAATGTATTTTATTGTACTCCTGTCTTTTTTTTTCATTGTATTTTAATGTATCCCATTGTATTCTATGTATTTCATTGTATTTACTGTCTCTCTATATGCCATAAATGTATACATAATTTTTTTAATTAATATAATTTATGTATTCAGATGTATTATATAATTTCTGTGAAGATTGCTATATTTTTGGGGGGAAAAGCTATATGCTTAACACATAGAGTTCGATGTAGGTAAGGATGTGCTCCAAAGTTTTCAATTCCACCTTATCAACCTGAAAAGAGCTAATACGGGCTATTTCTTGGTTGAGAATCTTTTTTATAACCGAAAATACAAATTTTGTGTGTTATAATTAAGTTTGTTGAGTTATATTAGGAGTCTATTATGTTAATTCATTCATTTTTCGTTTTAAAGATAATGTAATTTTCCATTTCACGTCGTGAATACAGTCGAATATAAATACAGTCGAATATAATAATCTGTCCAGCTGTAATACCATATTTCACTCCATGAATACAATCGAATATACTCGAATACAACAACTGATTAGCTGAATTTCCCTGATTCACGCCTATCTTTGATACTGTATTCATAAATATAATAGCTTAAATACATCAAATACATCTTATAACCACATAAAATGTATCTATAATCTGTAATATAGCAAATAGTATCTATAAATGGCTAATTACTACTAAAAGATAGTGCTTTATGAAAATTTTTCTTCAAAATTTAATATTATATATTTATAAAATATAATTTTTAATCTATATATATTGTATAAATTTTTATATACTAAATATAATTTTTTGATCAAGAATGTTCGATTAAAAACCCTTCATTTTATGTGGCTACGTTACATGTTGCTACCACCAAAAAAGTAAAAGATGCACTATTGTTAATGTAGAGATCGTATACTCTTTATCTTTATCACCTGTGTAGTTTACATTGTTTTGAGCGTCCATATGCTCTCCTCTAGAGCTGTTTTCTCATTCGACAATAGAATGGAAAGAAAACCTCAAATAGCTACATTTTCCAGATGAAACAAACAAAGGAGGAATTATTATGGTATTGCATGTGATTTCGAATTGAGTATTGGCCTATTGCCCTTTCGTTTCCGCCAAATACCAAAGAAGATAGTTTGCCACCAGCTTTGGGCCTTTCAACTTCTTTAAGCATGGTTACTAATGTTGCCGTACAAATTTCATTACTTGGGCTTAGAGTTTCATTAAGTATTTCCCTTGAAATTGACACAAACAACAATATCTAGCTTAGTAATTTTTCACAAGTAGGGTTTGTGAAGAATAAGATGTACATAGCCTTATTCCTATTATGAAAGACGGAAATTATTTTCGATAGACCCTTGTCTGAAGAACAGATGGAAAAATTAATAGCAACAAGTAAGAACAACAACAAGATAGAAAAGACTGAAGCCAAGAAGGCAGTTAAACATTAGGTAGTAATAGCAGTCTATGAATAAAAAGATATCATACTAACACTAATGCTAGCGAACTGGATAAGACAAAAGAGAAACACTTGACTACTTACTAGCCTTCTACCTTAATCCTTGACCTTCACACCTTCTTATCTAAGGCCATATCATTAGTTAGCTCTAGCTACACCATGCCCCGCCTAATAACCTCTTCCCAAGACTTCTTAGGCATACCTCTACCCCTCCTGATACCTACTGAGGCTAACCTCTCGCATCTTCTGACTATAGTTTCTACACTTCTCCTCTTAACATGCCCGAAGCATCTCAACCTCGCCTCCCGCATCTTATCCTTCACAGGGGTCACTCCCGCCTTATCCCGAATATGTCCATACATCCACCTTAATATCCTCATCTTAGCTACTTTTATCTTCTGGATATAAGGGTTCTTGACAGGCCAACACTCTGCTCCATACCACATAGTCAATATAACTACAAATAAATAAATAAGGCTCAGAGGAAAAATAAATATGGGTATCGGGATGAGCAATACATCAAACCTACCGATAACAGTCTCTTCTGTTCCGGATTTTTTTGTTGTTATTATATTGAAATATTGTTATAAAGAACATACACTATAATATAATTTGAAATATTGGTTCCAAAAAGAATTTGTTATAGTAAAGTGTTATAATAGAGGATGACCATTATGGAAAAATTTGACTGTACCTGATATTAGTATTAAAAAGGCATGACACTCACGCAGTCACACGGTTGTCCGACATTGTGCATTTTTTCCTAGCCAGATTTCACCATTTTTCTGTCCTTCATTTGTGATGTTTGATCATTTTATCATGAATTTGTTCATTTCTATTTCAAAATTGTATAGGTCCAAATTTGGTAACCACGACAGCGGATTAGCAAGACAGGAGACAGGGTCGACCACGACACAACGACTTAAGGTCGTCCTCATAAAGGCCGACGCCAGGAGCGGGCAGCTAAGATAGGGCAGTAATGGTAACTTAAGTTCATAAGTAGGCCTAAAGAATATTCTTTATATTGTACTTTTTAGGATTTTTTAGGGAATGTCCCTTATAAATAGGAACAGATAGGGAAGAAAGGGGGGATCTGCATTCTGAACAAAAGAAAACACATTGTAAAAGTTGAAAGAACAATATACAAAAAGTCGTCTTATTCATTTATTCAAGTGCATGTTGTTCAACCTCTACCCGTAATTCTCAAGATCCCATATACATTCTAGATCTCTCATTTCATCACGTTACCGTCAGAGTAAAGGAATATTCCAACCATACAATCACTGGGTGGAAGTTCCTTTTCCATCGTATTAATTGTCATTGCATACATTTATTACAGCTCATTATAAGTAGCTGGTAAAGAAACAGAGTTTAAAATGACCGCAAATATTATAATCTCCAAACATGAGAACCATAGGATAATCACAGAGATCATGCACACGCAATTGGAAGCTCTGGTCGAGTTACATTAACGTTGATAAACTCGCGTAAAAAAAATTAAAGTAGCAAGTTCTGATTTTGTGTTTGATGATGAGTTAATTTGAGCTTGTAACACAATACATCACCACTTTGAACCTTGACACTTCCAAGGAGCAAATGTATAGAGTGCACATGTTAAAGCTACTATGACTGTGTCAATTCTATATTCATCATCAGCAACCTTATACTTGGATATATGACTTTATTTGATAAGAGATTTCACTTGAAAAGTACATAGTCTGAAAAGAGTGAAACAGAATTTAGAAGACAGGAAAAAAACACATAAAGTACATACTCCTTACTGCTTATGATCTCCCTGGAATTAGCTAATTGGCACTTTGACACGAGAGACGCTTGCCATTGCATCTCATCACCACTTCCCCTTGCCTATGTCCACATATAGCTCAATCATTTTCTTCTTGGATAATTTTCACTGTATTTAAGACACCAAACGATAAAATATAAGAATACCACTTAAAACATATTTCATTTCATTTTGTACTGTTATCTGCAAGATGAGAACTATGAACCATTCATTTGTCTGACTAAGTACTCTCCATATGCTATGAAGTTTTCTTCCCGCAGTTGTTACGCATCATCTTCATTTGATAAACTATATTTTAGATGTCCCAATCAACAAATATCATGACCATCCTTAAGTAAAATAAAAATAACCACAAAAAGTTCTTAGAATTTAACTAGAAAGTGAGAAGTTCTATCTCTTAAATAGAAGAGTTTGCCTAGTCGATTGTTCACTGTGGGAAAGTACTAAAAAGTAGGACAGATAGCAACAAACTTGAACCAAATATTTCCTTATTGTTTAATAGTATCATTTAAAATAAGATTCTCAAACGAGTTGCATGGTGTATCATTTTTCCTATATGAAAATTTATACCAAAAAGGTAATAAGAAGTGATAGAAGGAAGGAAAAGCTTGTAGGAAGCATGACTACTTTATGATTGATGAATCATGGAAATAAATAACTTAAAAGAAAAATTAGAAACATGACTACTTTCAGCTTTTTTTTTCCACCTCCAAACAATAGTTCTTTTTTACTTTTCAAAATTTCCCATAAGGTAGTAGAGGGTAGAGGCAATTCCACATTGAAATTTTTTATTATTATTGGTATAGAATTCTAGCCATCGTGATCTTATGGCTAAAATGAGTGTATTAGAGGCATAAAATAGTAGAAACAAAGTAGCAATGAAGAGAGGTTATTGTATATCTTTGAAGATCATATGGCACGGTAATTCATAGGAGTAGAAAACTTACTTATAAGAACGGAAAGCTGTTTACGATCTTTGATATGTATCCATTAGGAGACTGGAAAAACAAACACCAAATACATAAATCAGAGGACATCTATACCTTATCAATAAAATCAGAGGACGTCTTTAAACTGCAAGTATATAGACACATAAGCGACGAATCAATGACATGGCTTTAAAGATGTGCATTTTTCACACGTCTAAGTTTTCTTTTTATTAACACCAATATTCAAGTTGATAGCAGGTATTTTATACAAATAGTCAAACAATCAAAGGTTGTGTAAAAAGTTCTGCGAACTTTAATTCTTGTTACTTAAAACTATGAAGCTAACATACACAAGAGAAAATAAATAAAAGCCATCATACCCAAATCTAATACTGCGGATATCATCTACATTTAGAAATCACAACCAAATCTAAGTACAGAATCCATCCTCTATTCACTGAAGATTACGAAGCTATATCGAATTAATTAGAAATTGGATATCTAAAATATACTGACCTGTTGTTTTCCAACCATAATCAACAGAGATACATGCATTCCACAATCAGAAAACCAAATAAGCATGGTGCATAGTCCTGACTAAATATAGAGGAAAACAAACACTTGAGATGTAAAGAGAGAAAGTTTACCTTTGGTTCCAGCAATGAGCTCTAAATAGTCTATCCTTCCTGCCTTGCACTCTTCTTCCTCATGCCTTACTATCTAACCCCAAGTTTCAGATCAGATGTAAAGAGCATCAAGAACAAAATGAATATGGAATATACCTTTGAGAAACTGAACAGAAGGAAATGAAACGAAGGAATAAGATACGATCGAGTAAGAAATGAAGGAAGATGTGTTGGCTGCAAAAAAAAAAAGCCACCACAACGACCAATATCAACTAAGTAACTGAAATAACTAAATTGCCCTCAGGCTTGAATTAAATACTACGAAGCACACACGTCGGGAAAAAAAACGTAAAGTACATAATCGGATGCCAAAATACTGACGCAAATTGAAATTGAATACAAAAAACATACAGAAAGTGATAACATCAATCTGACCCAAATCTTATTTCTCTTCTTATTTTCATTGTCACTTTCGATTCAGCTAGTATGATAAGGAAGCATTAAAATAAAGGGGAAAAAATGAGCGTCAAGTGATTTATACCTTTCATTCCACAAATACAAAAGCGAAAGAAAAGTTTTGATTGCATCTACCAGTTTGAGTTTCCTTGTATCCAGACATAATCAAACAACTAAAAGAAAAAAGAAAGAGATTAAAAATAAACCATGTAGAGCAATAAAGCAACGAAGAAGCAAGAATACTGACATAGGATCGATCGAATAATACCATTGAACCCCTGGAATTAAGAATTTTGATAAATTTCTTGAACTTTACTCGAACCAGCAAAGAGCGTAAAGGTTTCAGAACAAAGAGCATCCTTGTTCTGATATCTGGCTATTCATCTTCAAATAAAAGCCATGTTCCAAGGTTTAACAGCCATGTCTCAATTAAGCATGAAAAGGCTCAAATATCCTCAAAAAATAATTGTAAAAACTTTAAGCCAACATGTCGAAACTATAGCTTTTCTTAAATTCAAGTTTATTAGCTGGCCCCTCTCTCAAATCTAGCATAAGAAGTTTAGTCTCAAGGCGTACAACTGAAACACAAATAAAATCCAAAACTGAGGGTGCGTCATGTTCAAAAATGCATTTTATCGCTCGATTTAACACACACCAATCATGGAGTTGCAAAATTAAACTTCATCAACATAGCCCAAAAGAAGATAGGGCAAAGATTAGAAGAAGGGAACAAACGATGAGGAAAATCAGCCATGACATTGCAAAATTTAGAAGATATAGACAGAACCCCTGAAATTTGAGTAAGCACTTATACCAAGAAAAAATTCCTTTTAAATTAGGCTTAATACCCATATCAGTGCCATCAATGGATTGAGGTCGAGAAGCCACTGATCTCAACCAAATAATTTCCATGTGGACTGAAACTAATCGAATGAGCAAAAGAAGGAGAAACAAATACAAAACAAACAAAATTGAAGTGAAAGAGGGTAGAAAAGAAGTATGAACAGAACCCATGAAACTTGAGTAAACTGCAATACTATACCCAAAATTTTCTTTCTTTTAATTAGGCATGATACCCATACCAGTATCATGATTGATCTCAACCAAAAAATTCGCATGTTGGATGAAACTAGTTGGAAAAGCAGAAAAAGGAGAAACAAATACAAACTACAAAATTGAAGTTGAAGATTAAGGGATAATTTATCATATGCACAGCAAAAATCATGGGAAAAATTGATTAAAATCGTACCTGTAGGTAAAAAGAATTTGAGGAAGACAAAGAGAATTGGAGAAGCAATCCCGAATTTGAAAGTTTTTTTATGCACAAAGCAATCGGGTGAAAACCTAATATGCTCCGCTGAACAAATGTGTACTCATTTTAAACCTTGGGCTCAATTAAAACTTGCGCGTAACATTTTGTGTAAAACAAATAAGCAACATATTGTAAGTACTAATATGAAATGATAATATACCCTCGAGCTTTTTAAAAATGACATAAAATGTACGTGTCGAAACTCTTTCTTTTCAATATATAATAGAAAACGTATGCTGTCTACAACTATGTGAAGCACAACATCACAAGCAAATTGAAATAAGGTACGCTAAAATATTAAATAGTACTTGTATGTCAATCTAATAACACTCACGCCAAGCCAGCTCGCCCAATTAATTCATTATTCGAGGTTATATTTTCCCAAAAAAACTACAATTAGCTATGGACATATTATTCTATTTCTAAATTACTTGTAGTTAATAAATTTTTTTAATAATTTATTGTTAATTTGTCGTTAAAATATGATTAGCAATCAGGGGCTGACGTAAATGAGTGAAAGTAATATCATCCTGCTTTACCAAAAACAAATACTAATATTTATACTAATATTATTGCAAACTGAGCAATATAAATAATAATGACATCGCTTCCTGGTAAAGAGTATTTCTTGATTCATTGGTCATGCTCATTTTTGAATTTATAAAGCTCGTAGGTTGGAGAAGACTCAAATTTTCTATTTTTCGAATATATTTGAGAGGGTATTTTTGTTATTTGAGGCTAAGGAAATTGAATCCATATCTCCCTTTTTAATAATATTCAACTAAACCATATTGGGTCAAGCTTTTAACTTGTAGGATAATAATATTAAATAATACTTATTTATTTTTTATTTATATAACTACAACACCACTTAGAAAAAGTTCTCAGTACACCCCTATTAGCAATAAATTTATTTTTTTAACTACAGAATTTATTCATCGTTAATTTCTATTTTTTAGTAGTAGGAAAAGGTTTTATTGGTGCGGGAATGTTCAGAAAATCTCGGATATTATACTTTATGAATGTTCAGAAAATCCTTTGAAGATACTCCCTATGTTTCAATTTAAACGATACACTTTTTTTAGTAGTCCGTTTTAGAAAGAATTATATATTTTAGAAATAATATAATTTTAAATTTTTTATTTAATAGTTATCTTTTTAATAAGAAGTTTTTATAGCCCACAAATATCATGATTTTATAAAGCTTTTATTCTTTAAATTTTTAAGATAAAATATTTTTAATTTTTTTTTAAACTTTATGTTAAATTAAAGTTTTTGATCTAAATTGAAACGGAGACCACAACTTACTAATAAAATGGGATGAAGCGAAATGAAAACGAGTAAAAGAAGACGCAAGTGGGCCACACTTTGACCAGCAGCCAAAATTGGAATTGGAAATTGGTTCAAAAGTGAAGCTGGGTTCAGGGATTGAATCTGAATCATATATTTATTCATTTATTGCAATTGGATTGGTCCGGCAGAATATAACAGCCAGTCAGTCGCCACCCACACAGGAAATAAGAGCCACAAATGGGTTATATATGCAATTAATAACAGACAAGTATGATTGGGCCATAGCTTCTGCCCATTCCTCTTCACTCTTTCATAACTCAAATTGGTCTTGTTTTCTTCTTGGATTTGTTTAATTATCCTTTTTCAGTATTCATAACGAAACTTGATTAAATTAGAATTCGCATAGGAAAGTTCCAATCTGAGGGTAAATCGTTCCATGACAAAAATAATTACATATCTAAGGCTAAAGTCTGAGATTTCTTTTGCAGCAATTCACAATAATAATAGATAAAATAATAATAATTAAACATAGAAAGGTACCATTTATTATTTCCTAATCACGTATTTTCAAAAGTTATACAGCAAAAATGACAAGTTGTGGGTATTCTATTTATATTACTGTAGCACATGAGTAGGTGTTCCTAACTTGTTGTAGCTAGTAGGTATTTAGCATGCATGTATATGTAGGAATCAAATTTTTGATTAAATAAAAGTAGCGTCAATATATTTGTTGTCCACTGACTAGAACTTCCTAATTGATTTGTTGCTCTTGATCTCAAATTTTCTTAATATTTGAGTAGTGATTATCCAGGAAATAAAATCATATATCTAAAAGTAGCGCAAATATATTTGTTCCTCTAATATTATCAAAAAATATTATAAATATCCATAAAGATGATAAGATGGGGTATTCTTTTTGTCTCTCCAAATATTGAATGTTGCAAAAACTTTTCTAAAATTTGCATTTCGAGTTTCTTCGACATTATTTCCTCGCTACACCTATATGTATTAATAACCACTCCTACAATAATAACAACAACTACCCAGTATACTCCCACCAGGTGGGGTCTGGGGAGGGTAATATGTAGACAAGCCTTACCCCTACCCGAAAGGGCAGAGAGGCAATTAATAACCACTCCTAATTCAAATATTTTGTATGCAAACTCATTTATCCACATGCCCAATTTTTAATTGTAGTGTTTAATACTAGAATATTATGGGGATCCATGCTTGTAATCGTACTGAAGCATGACCCATACCAACATATTCGGCAATCGTTTCATGCCAATACATATAAAATTAGTTGTCACAATATATAGGCGGAGCTACTATATAATTTTCGGGTTCGGCTGAACCCAATCACGTTTGCTTAAATATTATATATATATTTAAAAATTTATTAATTTTATATATAAATATGTAATTACGACTAAAACAAGCAATAAATATAATAAAATTTAAAATTCATAAACTTTAAATTCTATCAACGCTTTATCACAAAGGATTATCCATACAATATTTTCTGACAGGAATATGAACCACATTAGTTACCTTTATTATTATAAAGAAAAACGGCATGCTGTTAAAAAAAATAAAGAAACATTTGTTGGGATATAATATTCCCACTTGTGGGCAGCTATATATAGATTCCTATTGGTCAGTGAGAAATAGAACATCACCATCAAACTACCATAGCATTTAATTTTGTCAACCAAGCTATTTCCTAAACCTTTCTGAAATCTTATTGTTTTCGTTCAAACAACATTAATGGCTTCCATCAACATTTCTCTCTCTTCAACATGTTTATCTCGCTCCGAGTAAGTTTTTCTTTGAGAATTGTGTCTTTGCAATTGAACTGTATTTCTAATTTGATTTTGGAGTTTTTGTAGTCCTTCTACTGGATTCATTCCTTTTTTGGACATGATTCATTTGGATCAGTTTGAGGACTTTGTTCTTATTATGTGAATACACTGTGGATTCAACAACTTTTGTTCGTGCAAGTTATGCTGTTGTTTTTGTTCAACTTTAGAGAGTCATCTGCATCACTTAGTTTTTCAATTTTACTGCTTTTTAAGACTCCTTATATGTTGTGGAATTTTTTATGCCTTTTTGTTTAGTAAGGATTGAGGCTTAATAGTAGCAACTGAAGCAAGATTTAAAATTTCCCTGCAAAAAAAAAGGGGTTTATTAAGTTTATGTATGCTTGTATGTTTTTGGGCTTACTTGGGGAGAAAGAGTAACATAACTCTTGAAGGTGTCAAGAGTCCACGTTTGCGTGCTAGGAGTTTGCTTTTGCATAGATGATTGTTAGATTTTAGGAGATTTAATGCGTATTCGTATCAGAAAACTTATGCACAGACAATAACAATTGGTGTATATCGATGAAGTCTTTTGTTTAGAAAAAGGTTTAGTTTTGTTGCTACTTCTGATCTTACTTTAAGCAAATAGATTTTGGATAGAACTGAGAAGATGCTAAGAAGGAAAATGGATGTATAAAATTTATTCAGATGTAGCACATTTAGCGATCAAAACTTGCTAACATCAGTTATTGGCATAAGCTTAGTGTATAATGTTCAAATCTCTAGTGTGGTTGAGCCATTCTACATTCACCTGTTTAAAGATCGATTTTTCATCTCCCTGAATTGCTCACTTGTGTTGTAGAGCGTTAAAGAACTTCAAGGTGTTCAATGGACTGCACTCTGGAGATGTATATTCTGTTAATGGGGTCTCTTCAGAGTCATTCATTCGGCTTAATGCTAGAGCACACTTTAACATCAAAACCGATTTTAAGATTAGATCTGCGTTGTTATCGGGTGAAGGAGATGCCCGTTCTCAATACAGGGGTGACAGTTCTCTATTCAGTAGTCTCTTTACCGGAACTGAGACTCAACCTGATGCTGTAGCCTTTGGAACACTAGCAGCAGATGTTGTTCCCACAACAAATGGCTTTTCTTTAGATAATGATGAATTCGATTTGGATCGGCCAACACAAGGTTTCTCATCTGTTCCTGAGGCCATCGAAGACGTTCGCCAAGGAAAAGTAGGTTCTTAAACTTATCAAAAAGAAAAAAAGAAGGTTCTTAAAATTCATCAGAAGCTTGTCTCTCGTGTTGTGTAAACTAAGTCAATCCATTTTGCAGATGGTGCTAGTTGTAGATGATGAAGACAGAGAAAATGAAGGGGATCTAGTAATGGCTGCATCCAAAGCTACACCAGAAGCTATGGCTTTCTTTGTGAGGCATGGAACAGGGATAGTTTGTGTGAGCATGTTAGAGGAAGACTTGGAGAGGTTACAGCTTCCTCTGATGGTAAACGATAAAAAGAATGAGGAGAAACTTTGTACAGCATTTACAGTCTCAGTGGTATGTATTAACTTAATCACTCACCTTTGCATGTCTCTTTGTTGGAGGAGGAAAATTTACTTACTTATTGGCAGGCTAGTTCTCATTTCAGAATCTGGATTAACATTTCCAAACCTCCCTGATACATTCAAAAGTATCTAAGTTGTTTGATATCTAAAGCATACGACCCAATGAAAGAAAGAAACATGTTATGAATTTTCTGCTATGAATTTGTTACAAGAGTTAAAAAATGCTTATTAGTATTATTTTGTGGGCAGTCTGTTGATAGAAAGAATACTACCTTAGTGCAACACCATAACTGCTGGGATACGTAAGATATGTATTTGCACTTCATTAGCAAGTATTCGTGGTGACCTCAAGCTGACTTCGACACTTCGTGAATTCAGAAAATGAAAAAGTAAATATATGCAAAGAAACTTATCAAATATGTTCCCTATTCTAACATATCAAATGAATCACAGTGGATTTGTTCTGTTTTGAGAGATGAGGAGAACAGAAATTATAAAATTTACATTTAACTTGTGTATGCAAGCATGCCTTCTTTGCTTACCACTTTCCTAAATGCAGTAACTTTAACTCCCAGTCAATGCCGGAATACTGTGTTTCCCCAGGGGATATTTTAAGGATCTGGTCTTGCAATTCTTGCAGCGTGTGGAGTACAACTATCTTTGTCTTCTCTGTATTACTTCTACATTTGTTAATGGCAAACACGTAAACCAACATACTTAAGGCTCGTTTTTTTACAAACATTTACTGCTAGCATTTAGTTTCTTACTGCGCTTCCGAGTCAAAAGACTTTTTGAGAATTATTCCTCGTGTGTGCTTCCTCTTGCTGCTGGTTGTCGTTTTAGCATCCTAGTCTAGTAGTATCCTCTTAAATTGATACTCATGGAGTATTGATGTTAAAACAATCACACAGGATGCAAAACATGGAACAACTACAGGGGTGTCTGCTCAAGATAGAGCAGCGACAGTACTGGCACTTGCATCCGGAGATTCGAAACCTGAGGATTTCAACCGGCCAGGTCATATTTTTCCTTTGAAATACAGGCCAGGTGGGGTTCTAAAACGAGCTGGACATACTGAAGCGTCTGTGGATCTTGCCATGTTAGCTGGCTTAGACCCCATTGGAGTAATATGTGAGATTGTGGATGAAGATGGTTCCATGGCCAGATTGCCTAAGCTTCGTCAATTTGCAAAAGAACATAACTTGAAGATCATATCAGTTGCCGATTTAATCAGGTAGTTCACAGATCTCCTTCTGATTTCATTAGGAATTGTTGTTGCTGAATAATTCATTGGTGCTTTATTGTTTTGCCTTCTGTAACGTGATGACTAGATGCTTCGGATGGTTCTGAAATGAGAAGCATCTTTTTATGTTTATTCTGGATCTATTTTCTTTTTAGCTTCGTCGCTCTTCCATCCTAACTGCATAAGAAATTATGCAAAAGTTCATGCCCCTTATCCCTTAAGAGAAACCAAGACCTGTGTTAAAGTTCTATTTTGATAGCCAGGAGCACGAAGCTGTAATAGCTTCCTAATTATTAATCCACATTATGTTTTTAACTAAACCACTTCTAAGAATGTTCTTTTCTCCCCGCTTTTACATCAGTCAGTTCCCCTTTAAGTCAATAGTTTCCTATGTTGAATAAGAAGTCTACTCTGATTTTTTTTTCTTTTGGTATGCACTAATATCTTAAAATTGGCTAAATGCAACTTTCCTTATCCTTGCTTTTCCAGCAAACCAATTTGCTTGAAAGCAAGCATTCTTTTAGCCCCTCTTCCACTTGTTTCTACTACATTACATTTTGGTACATCATCTGACAAAAACTTCCTTTTACAGATATAGGAGGAAAAGAGATCAGTTGGTAGAGCATGCTTCTGCTGCAAGATTACCTACTATGTGGGGTCCATTCACTGCCCATTGCTTCAAGTCAATAATAGATGGAATTGAGCACATTGCTATGGTTAAGGTGAGCACCTTTGGGGATATTCTCTCATCTATCTTCAGCAGTGGTAGGACTAGTCTGAAATTGTATGTACGTTTCAGTTTGTTGTGTTTCAGTAATCACAAAACTAGGTATATCCAGTCGAAACATGAGGTTCCATCTTTTTCTTAATTGTGAAGGGGAAAAGCACATTTGCTATTGTATCTTACACCATCTTATAGTTAGGCATCCTTGTAGCAAATCTATATTAATGCAAAGTATGGTAATATTGGATTGGCAAATTCATTTCACTTTTGGAACTGATTTTGGACGAGTTTGTGGAATGAACAGGGAGATATTGGAGACGGCCAAGATATTCTTGTCCGGGTACACTCGGAGTGCCTCACAGGAGATATATTCGGTTCAGCAAGATGTGACTGTGGGAACCAGCTGGCGCTTGCAATGCAACAAATTGAGGCTGCTGGCAAGGGGGTTTTGGTTTACCTCCGTGGTCATGAGGGTAGAGGAATTGGTTTGGGTCACAAACTTCGTGCTTATAATTTACAAGATGCTGGACGTGATACTGTTGAAGCGAATGAAGAGCTTGGTTTGCCCGTTGATTCAAGAGAGTATGGGATTGGTGCACAGGTATTGAGCTCTTTCCGCATCACGCTTTAAATTGTGTGTAATTCTATGCATCGTATAGCAAAGCTAAACTTGTATCCTTCTGCAGATGTTGAGGGATCTTGGTGTTCGAACTATGAAGTTGATGACAAACAATCCTGCAAAATATAGAGGGCTTAAGGGTTATGGTCTGGCAATTTCTGGTAGGGTGCCACTTCTGTGTCCCATTACAAAAGAAAACAAGAAATATCTAGAAACAAAACGTGCTAAAATGGGCCATGTGTATGGGTTGGACCTTATTCGCCCTGCGACCAGCTCCAACACCAGCACAACAAATGGTAAACCAAACGTGGAGAATATTTCTACTATATAGAATTCAATAATGTATCAATGTTTCTAGGCTTGGGAACTGATAAGATGTTCTTGTTGGTGAACAACTTGCTGGAGACATAGCAATCACCTGGATGCAAACTCGGGATACCACAACAAATAATTCATACCTTAGTCATAGTTTTATTGCTACTTGTAATGGAATAATGGTTTCTTGGTGCAGATTATGTATATGAACATTCTTCTTGTCCTTAAATGTATATTAGGTTGATAAGAAAGTATCGTGATTCACTTTGTCCTTGGTCCCATCTCAAGGGTTAGTGAAAAGGTGGAAAACACAATGAAAATTAATGGAGAATGTAGATGTTGAGGGAATCTTTATGTAATTCTTGCATTGGAGAATGTATTTGAACTCTTGCTATAGGCTGTAACGCTTGGTTGCAACTTGATGTTAATGTGTCGTTGTTGGTAACTTAAACATGGTGGATGTTGGTTTGATTCTTTTGCTGATAATAAGTGGGTATTTTTAGCTGAACCTTAAAGTTGCCCAAGGATGATGCAGCAACATATGGGTATTGAAAATTAGGTGTTTGTACATAGGCTTCTACAACAACAAGAACTCAGTATAGACCCCCGACATTCTTCCCTCCAAGAACTTTCCACCTTGCTCTTAGGGAGACTCGAACTTACAACCTCTCGGTTGAAAGTGACGGTTGCTTACCATCAGAGCAACCCCTCTTGTCTTTGTACATAGGCTTCTATGAAGAATTATTTCACTTTCAGTTTAAAGAGCACTTTTTTTTGGCCGAGAATACATTATCCACATATGTGCCTGATACGAATGTGGAAGCAAAATAACAAGAGCACAAATAAAATAATAGAAAGATAGAGATGTAATAGAGAACCAACTAAGGAAATTGAAAAAATCAATTTAAGCAAAAATGACATGGGATAGTCACTATTTAAGGTGGTATTTTTTATACAACAATTCTAAAGTTTAGCAAAAATAGTCACTTCTTGATTAAGTGGCCAATTTACTTTTTTTATTTTGGTTCAAAATAAGTGTCCAGTTATGTAATCATGAAAGAATTTAATTTGCTTTTAATTATGGGTAGTTTAGTCATAGTATGTATTTTTGTATAGAATTTAGTATATTCTTAATGGGCGTGCTAAAAGCAAATTGTACTTATTGGAATATAAAGTTTTAATGTATTTGAAAAATAATTTGGAAAGAGTCTTTAATGCAAAGGCAAAACAGAAAAAATAAATTACTTTTTCTTGAAATGTGAAAAATGACAAATATAAAAAAGAATTATTTTTAAAATATTTGACAATTAAAATGAATGGATTCGTTATATTCCATGACAAGTATCATTCTTGCTTTCTAAATTAGGAAAATGTCTCATCGGCCATCGCATTGAAGTCACAAAGTCATCCTACACTAGAAGGCCATTAGGCCACACTGGCTAGTTCTAATATTTAATTCTGTTTCTAAAATTTGACTTTGTGCCTTCACTTATTTGAAAGTTCTAATGAAGCGTAGAACTAAGTACACTTAACTCTCAAGCAATATTAAGTATATGAAATTGAATCTTTTCCATAATTATCTTCTCATTCACAATCGCAATGTTTTGAATTGTGGTGTAAAAGCCACACTACAAATGAATGTCACTCTTCTTTTATAATTTTGAGTTATAAAAAGAATAGTAAAAATCATATTGTGCTACTTTTTGTTGCTTTAATTTCCATTTCTTCGAATTTTTCAATAACAGGTTCAACCATCGTCTTCAAGTCTTTCAAGTCTTGCTCCACATCTTCAACCTGTCAACCCATTGTTATCAGAACTATAATGACTACTAACCAGAAAATAATAAAATGAGTATAAATTTAAAAGATCACTCAATCGTTTAAATTAAAAATAATTAGCGAATATATGATATATTTATAACTATGTATAATCAATGTACGATATATGAATACTGGCTAAGTAAAGTAAATATTGAATCCGGCTAAATAAGCTATTGCGAAGTACTTTCCAGCTTTGTGATCAAACATGTAATTCTCCTTTATCCTAATTTAAATATTGCGTTTATTGATTGATAGAATGATAATGTTTGATTTGAGCCATAAGTATAATACGAGAATAATATATAGGAAATATTGAAATGTGGTAGAAGTGCTACCTAAATCGTTAGCTAGAAAACTCCAAACCCTCCCCAAAAGAACAATTAAAAAAAGTTGAAAACGACAAAATTTATAATTGACTTTAATGATAAATTATGGAGGTTTAAGCATAAAAGTGCCAAGTGGATTTGGTTTTGATTACTTTTCAGAATATTATTATTCGGGAAAAAATTTATATAAATAGAACTCTATTTAGAGTGAATGTCTAAGAGTTTTAGTTTGAAGCTAAGTCATTTATCTTCCTAAAAATAGAGGGATCTTACCCCATTGTAAATCATCCCAAGTATCAATAAGAATACTCCTCTCTCTCCCTATTCTCTCTATATTGTTCTTGTCTTTTATATTATTTCATAACACGTTATCAGCACGAGTCTCTAACCAATTGAAATTTTCGATTATTTTAACTTTTGTTTGTGTAGGGTTTTTGCTTCATAGCCGATTCGGCTCTCTCAACTCAATCGCCGCCTTTTTCTAATTTCTATACGGAAAAATAGAAGAGATGGTATCATCATAAAGTAATGCAACGGGATGGAAACTCAAGAGGTATATTTGATATCACAACATTTATTGGTATACCTTAAAGGTAAGTAATTTACTTTTCCTTTCCAAATTCTTGAAATTCTACGATTTGATTCTATATACAAACAAAGACAACAAAGTTTGATTATAACTCTAATGGAGTTCATAAGAAATTACACTCACATGAAGTGGTAAAATTTCTAAGCGTTGCCATGATCAAATTCATGAATGATTGTGGGCAAAGAATTGAAAATCCGTCCCATTGAATTTGCTCCATTCCCTTTAGAGAATGTGGTAGCAGTATGTGATAAGTCTGAAAGAAGACAAAATTATTACCATGATGGTATCAATGAATGTGGACGTGGCAATAGACGAAATTATAATCGTCATTATTGTGATAATGAGAATAATAAAGATTCTCAAAATAATCTTTCACTTTATGAAAGTAATTTTTGATACGAGATTGTGTAAAGCACATGATTATGGTCCATTCCCTGAAGTGAATGTGATAATTGTAATAGAGCCCGTAAGTATGAACACGCTCTTGATATAATTTTGTTTTATGTCTGACATTATGAAAAGAAAGTTCGTTGCCTTTGAAATTTCGGGCAAGAACTATATGACATGGGTGTTGGATGCTGAAATCCACTTAGATGCTATGGGTCTTGGAGACGCCATTAAAGAAAGAAATAATGCATCCACCCAAGACTATGCTAAGGCCTTGATTTTCTTGCGCCATCACCTTGATGAAGGTTTGAAACTATGCTAAGGCCTTGATTTTCTTGCGCCATCACCTTGATAAAGGTTTGAAAATTGAATATATCACAGTCAAAGATCCACCTATCTTGTGGAATGGCTTAAAGAAGAGATATGACAACCTGAAGTTGATCACTCTACCACAAGCACGATACGATGAGAATCCAAAAGCAAATAGTTCATAAACTATATATTATCGTTGCGGTGGAAAAGGGCCCTGGTCAAAAGCTTGCCGTATACCAAGACATTTGGTTGACCTTTATCAAGCATCTCGAAAGAGTAAAGGCCCTGAAACAAATTTTGTCTCTGACGACAATTTTGACATCACCCACTTGGATGTGGCAGATTTCTTTGAGCAACCCGATGGGAAAATAGACCACCTAATCGGTGATGGATCTGTGATGAAAGAAGATGGAATTGTTTGATTTTATTTCACTTATTTGTAATAGTTAGTGAATAAACTAATAGTCATTAGTATCAGCTCGTATTAGTTAGTTTATGATATAATGTTAGTATTAGTTCTTTAGAATGTTTCAATATGCTCAGATTTCAATAATATTTTTATTTTCAAGTAGCGGTAATCGACTAACCTAACAGTTAGTCGATTATCTAATATTTCGCATTAAAACTGCATAACAATCGATTGTGTACGTTCAATAATCGATTGTCAAAGTTCAACAATCGATTGTGTATGTTTAACAATCGATTGTCTTAAGACAGTGTGATCTGAAGTTTTTCAAAATAGCAAATAATCGATTGTGTATGTTTAACAATCGATTGTGAATGTCCAACAATCGATTGTGTATGTTTAACAATCGATTGTCTTAAGACAGTGTGATCTGAAGTTTTTCAAAATAGCAAATAATCGATTGTGTATGTTTAACAATCGATTGTCTTAAGACAGTGTGATCTGAAGTTTTTCAAAATAGCAAATAATCGATTGTGTATGTTTAACAATCGATTGTCTTAAGACAGTGTGATCTGAAGTTTTTCAAAATAGCAAATAATCGATTGTGCATGTTTAACAATCGATTGTCTTAAGACAGTGTGATCTGAAGTTTTTCAAAATAGCAAATAATCGATTGTGTGTGTTTAACAATCGATTGTCAATGTTCAACAATCGATTGTGTATGTTTAACAATCCATTATTTTAAGAAAATGGTTAAACTGAAATTTTCAAACTGCAAAGTAATCGATTATGGAAAATATATAATCGACTATCTGATTTAGTTAGTCGAATAACCTCAGCAGATTTCGAAAATATTGTTTAAGTATGAAACAAACGGATTGAATTTGTTTATTCTCATGTTCGTATATTTTCTCTTGTATGGCAAACCATAGGAATTAAATTGATTGAAGGCTCCTGAAGAGCAACTATAACTCTGCCTAAAGGAACGATATTTTAGAGAATGCAATGTTCTCCTCCAAGTCTAAGAAGAACTTGTTGAGTTTTAATGATATCAGTCAAAATGTTCTCCTCCAAGTCTAAAAGGAACTTGTTGAGTTTTAAAGATATCATTCAAAATGGATATCAGATTGAGACAATACATGAGTATAATCTTGAATACCTCATTTACTCATGAAAACGAGGCTTCCCACTTCGGCTTGGGGTCACGCCATTTTGCATGCAGCAATGCTAGTTCGTCTCTGACTGACGAATTGACACAAATATTCCCCGTTGCAATTGGTTTTGGGTCATGAACCTAATATATTCCATTTAAGAAACTTTGGATGCGCAGTATATGTGCCTATAGCACCGCCATTCCGCACCAAAATGGGTCCGCAAAGAAGGTTAGGAATATATGTTGAGTTTGAATCGTCCTCCATTATTCGCTACCTCGAAACATTGATAGGGGATTTGTACACTGCACGATTTGCAGACTGTCAATTTGATGAGACACTTTTCCCAAAATTAGGGGGAGAAGTTGGTGAAACCAAACGGGAAATTTTGTGGAAAAATGCATCATTATCTCATCTTGATCCACATACCTCTATTTGTGAAAAAGAGTCGCAAAATATTATCCATTTGCAAAGAATAGCAAATCGAATGCCAGACGCATTTACAGATTTGAAAAGGGTAACAAAATCACATATCCCCGCAGTGAATGTGACAACATCTGACTCACGAATACATATTCATTATCGGAAGAATATGAACATGAAGTTGGTATTGAATATACCACCCTCACCCCTAGAAGGAGGTTTGAGATGATACCACACTCACCCCTAGAAGGAGGTTTGAGATGATATATGGCATGAATGATCGTTGGTCACGTACCTATTGTACGCCAAAGTATTTTGGAAATATGACTATTAAAGGACAACGATAATGCAAGAAACATATCTTGCATATAATTTTGACCATGGCCATAATGGTATAACTTTCTCTTTAAAAGAGATATTCACCACATGGATGTTGATGAATCTGTGGTAGTACAAAATTAATTGAGAGCTTTAGAAGAGCCAATTACTATGTTGGAGAAACACAATTGAGTATTGTGCTGTAGTAAGTCTCAAAGAAACTTATTTTGTTTCCAAAGTACACGCGAAAGCGATTGATTATATTGAGACTATAAATGAAGGAAAGATTTGATATCTCCTATTACTACAACTTGTAGCGGGATAATTTGTATATGAAAAGCTACCCGCTTCATTCTCCAGTTTGTACTAGACAAACAAAAGAATGCCACAATAAAGTGGATATCTATTGGTATAAAAACCCATGTCATAATAAACCTGAAGTTTATTGATAAATGCACATGTCATGGTGTAAATTTGAAGTTTACCAATATTGATAATTTATTCAGTTGGCATTCGGGTTAGCCATCTCATTTTGAGTATGATGTGCAATAATAGAGAATTCACATGGGTGAATATTAAAGAACTAGAAAGTTCTTTACGAATTCTCTTGTATCACTTGTTCTCATTAATGAACTGACCAACTAAAGAGTTCGAGTTGAAGCCCATAAATTATGGAAATATCAAAGGTGAATATGGGCCCATTCACCTGCCATGTATACCACATATGATGCATCTATGATATGGTTACATGCGCAATTGTTATTAACCCGCAGCCTGGCCGGTGCTTGCGAGGTAAATTGCTCAGTAATCTAACTTCGAGCATAATTTCCGAATTTTCTACTCAAGATAGTTCATCTTGATAAGTTGGTTTATATCGAAGTTGGTTTAGCAAGATAATTATTGAGTGCCTCCACTTAATAGCTAAACTGTTTCCTATGAGAACAAAGTTATATATATCAGTTTGATATACGTTGTATACGAGAGTATATTCTCCCCTCACAAGTGGTTCAGGGTCAGGAACAAAATAATTTCATCTTATTATTAATGTGCTGTGTATATTGACATGATAATGCACAAAGATGATTTCCCAAAGTTGAGGAAACAAGTTAGCTTTTCTAACATGAGAGGGAGAAATGATAAACACTTGAGAAAAGGTTACATGGGATGAATTATCATTTGTATATGTAAATCCCCGAATATCATGATATGAACCTGAAGTTCATAAAATGGATAATTCAAATGCAACATATTGCAAAGCATGCTATACGCATTTGCTGACCCAAAGAAAGTGACTATATTCTCACTACAAATGCTCATATTAAGTCCCAGAAGGACAAAGTCTTTGATACGCTTAAAGCGTATAGACAAATACTTGATTCCATATGAAAGACATGTAGATTTGGACATATAGTTCAAATACTTGAAAGTATAAAGTCAAAGGTATGTATAATCAGTTTTCGATATCTTATTTGTTTAGCATGACATGAAAACTTGATATGCATCTAAAGTCTATTATGTGATTTATATGACTTAACTTGAAAGATTTAAGTTGCTTAAAGCATACACAATTCTTGGTCCTGAAGTACCACATCCTAAGTACAATTTGTGTACATATGTATCTTGCTATAACTATAAGCATGATGGCATTGAGAATACATCTATGGAGATATTAAAGAGTTATTCCATGACATTATATGAAGATGTTCATATCTATCAAGAATGATGATTTCAAGGTGCGAAATATTTATTCAAGTCAATATGGTTGATTTATTTATCAAACATCTACCAAAGATTGTTTTGAAGATGGTGCACAAGATTGGAATGCAAATGCTCAAGGATATAAATTGATGTTCTTATCAGGGGGAGTTAATGCGCGTTGCACTCTTTTTCCCTTACAAGGTTTTGTCCCAACTGGGTTTTCTTTGCGAGGTTTTTAACGAGGCAACCAATAGGCGCATATTCAAACATGTGTACTCTTTTTCCTTCTCTTTAATTTTTCCCATTGGGTTTTGGTTTTAAGGTTTTAACGAGGCACATTGTTGAATAGACATTCAAGGGGGAGTGTTAAAAATAGAACTCTATTTAGAGTGAATGTCTAAGAGTTTTAGTTTGAAGCTAAGTCATTTATCTTCCTATAAAGAGGGGTCTTACCCCATTGTAAATCATCCCAAGTATCAATAAGAATACTCCTCTTTCTCCCTATTCTCTCTATATTGTTCTTGTCTTTTATATTATTTCATAACAACAAAAGATATTTCATAAAAACCAACAATAGATTTGTTGTTTGTTCTCATAAAACATTTTGGTATGTAGGATTTCATAGGTAGACAAAAGTAGTGTTGTATTACAAGAACAGCTGATTGTGAACTCAAATACAAGGCAAATTAAGGACACGAAGAATAACATAACAATACTGACCTTGTGAATTAAATTGGAAGTAAACTGAGCATCTTTAGCAACCACAGCTGATGCATTTTCCACTGCTACAGCTGCTTCTTTGAGTAAACTATTTTCCGGCAGCTTCTCGGCAACCCCTGCCATTACATTTTCCGTCTTAGTCGCCACCGCTGCTACTACCTCCGCTACTTCTTCCACCTCTTCTGCCACCTTCTCTACCTCTCCTGGACATCCCACATGCTTTTAACTTTTTTTTTAAGAGATACTAACATTTTAAAAGCAAAACCATTTTTTAATGTCAGGTGCAGTTATACTTGTTTTTACACATAGTAATAGTGGCTGAAACTTTGTATTAGAGTCCACTTGGCCAAACTATCAAAAACCATTTATTTTGAGAAGTGTTTTTCGAAAAAGTACTTTTGGAGAATAATAGTTTGTATTTGGCTAATTTAGAATTACTTTTTATGATATATTTGATAAGCAAATTGAGTTCGGTCAATCTCTCTAAAACATACTTTTGAATACTAGATTACAAAAAATAATTGTAAGTGTTCAATTTACAATTATTATTATTTGTAAAAGAGAATTAGATTTATAAAACATATATATATATATATATATATATATATATATATATATATATACATACATATATATATATATATATATATATATATATATATATATATATTAAATATTTTAATCGATACTCCCTCCGTTCCAATTTATGTAAAACTTTTTGACTGAGCATGGAGTTTAAGAAAAAATAATAACTTTTAAAATTTGTGGTTTTAAACAAGTCAAAAAGGCCCAGAGTATTGTATGGTTATAAAAGCTTTTCACTAAGGGTAGAATTATAAATTAAAGCTAAATTATTTTCAAATTTAGAAATGAATCATACTAAAAAAGAAATAGGTTCCCATAAAGCGAAACGAAGGGAATATACCATATAGTTATCTAAAGAAATATATGGTATATGGTATTACTTATTCTTTGCATGACGATTCTAACATATTAATGTATACCATCGTTTAGTATAAATTAAAGACTTACTCCACAAGTTCAATACAAAAAATCTTTTAAAATTAGAGAGATTATTCCAAAAAAGAATATGAGAAGGATAAAAAAATAGTGGAAATAAGAAAAGTGAAGAAATGGATTGTAGAAACAAAAAAAAAATTTAAATTAATGGGGTTAATTTGAGAAATATTCCTTATGTTTTAGTTTATGTGAATCTATTTCTTTTTTGGTTCGTTCCAAAATGAATGAATCCTTTCTAAATTTGGTAACAATTTAGCTTAGATTTATAACTCTACCCTTAATGAGAAACTTTTATAACCATATAAAATACTCCAAGTGTCATTTGAACCTTTTTAGGACCACAAATTTTAAAAGTTTTTATTTTTTTTCTTAAACTCAGTGCCGAGTCAAATAGTTTCACATAAATTGAAACGGAAGGAGTATATTTTTTGGGAAGGATATCTACTTCTGTTTGTTCGTAAACCTAAAATTTGTAATTTCTTTCTAAAAGCGGATAATTGTTTCTACTCTTGCTATAAAACAGTTCTCTGTTTTGCCAGACACCTACTTTTAATCTGATAAAAACTTGGCCAAACTTGCTCTATACTGAACACCGGACTGTTAGTAAGCATTTAAAATACGAAAATTCATACCTTTTATCCTTCGAAAATTATCCCATTTATCCTTCCAAAAGGGAAGGAATATTGATAATATGGACCCCAAAATCCATTTCGTCCTGCATATATAATGAGTAGGTTTCATGACTCTTTCCAAAAATGCCAAAACACATTCCTTCTTTCCTTTTTCGTTTTTTGTTTTTCCTTTTTCCTCTCCTTTAAAGTCCCTTTTTTTAATGCATGGCAATCAAATGAAATATGATCAATGATAGTAATTATAAATTGCACGTACCAAACAAATAAACTGGGCTTAGAAGGAGCTGGCTCTTCTGGAGGAAAATTGTTTGCTTCATTTTTTACCCTTACAAATTCAACGAAGAATCAAGATTCAATCTTCTTGACACAAGGTAATAAAGGGTGCTAATTATTTTGAATAAAAAGTAATTAGAGAAGAATTAATTACTGATCCGTCGCCTTGGGTATTCTATAATCTCCAGAACTGATAAACCGTAGCCCTGGACTTATCAAGCCACCATAACCTATCCTAGCAGCTGGAACTATTCCTTGTAACTGCGAGGATTCACCATTAAACCGAACTCTATAATAATGGTGAAGCAACGAAACAAGACTTCGTAGTTTGTATGAAGATGAAGAATTCGCAGACATGATCATATATAGGACTATTATTGGTATTGTAAGAGGGAAGAGTAGAAATCAGAGAAGCTTATATTCAACAGATTGCTAAAATTTTAAACAATGTAATAACTTTAGAGCACACAGTAGTAATTTTACGAGCTTGTTTGAGCAGCGACGCCACAACCAGGATTATGCCAGTGATATATGAGAAGCAAATAATTATATATATAGTTATGGTGATGCTTTGTTTAAAGAAATTTAGGCAATATGAGTCTGTGAATTAGGCGAAGCTAGCGCTTAACATGTGATGAAGAAGATCGGCCGAACACGCCAAGGAATGAAATAATAGGGTTTCTTTGCTTGTTTTATGTATTTTATTGTGACTTTAAGCTAAAAGTTTCTAAAAGATTGCCTGATAAGTGACCTGTTCCTTGCAAGCATGAGCCATCAATTATGGACTCTCTATTTTTGTCATGCGTTTTTTCATACGATTAAAATTTGATTTGCTCTTTTGTATGACTCATCGAGACAGGGACGTGATAGGTCAAGATTTAACTCGTATTATATCGAATGATAGTGCAAAATTTGATTGTCGAACTCGTAACCCAAAGATCGATTAATATCGAAATCGATCAAGATCGAAGCCGAACAGAGATCTAGCAAAATCAAAAGAAGCTTACGAGTCAAATGACGAAAAATCGAATTATGAACTCTTGTCATGTGTCTTTTTTTCATAAATCAAATGAGATTATTATGAAGTTAAACATTCCCTTCACAGAACTTCACAAGTAATTCTCTTATAATATGAAATTAAAGTCAACTCATTTAAATACCACCAATTGACCATAGACAGTTAATAATCATTTCATATAGTTAGGTCTGTTTCTTTATTTTATTTTATTTTCCTTATCATATTAGTGTAATAACATCATCATCACAAACAAACAAAAACACAAAGTCCTCATCAATGCTATCCCATACATAAGAGTTTTAACGTTTTAAGAAATAATTAGGGATATTTCTAAAATGTGACGCCACTCGATGTATGGTCAATGTTCGATACTGCTTTTTAGTTTCTGCGAATTATCGCGGTAAGCATGTGATTTTTATTCTGTTGAGACGACTCATACAGGACTTTCAAATTTAGAACTTTTCCTTTTAAAAATTTATTTTTAGAATTTAATTTTAGAATTTAATTGAGCGTGTCAGTGTATTTTCCTCAATCCATGCATGAAATCATAATATATATAAAATACATAAGCATTTAGGATTTAATTTCATATTTTGCTAGTTTAATTGGCAATTAGGGTTATTTTTTGCAAATACAAAAATCACAAAAATTAAATGCATTTCCGGCATTTTAATTGTTTTGCATTTTTGTGTTCAATTTTATTTGTTGCATTTTTATTTATTTTTGCACAATAGGTAGTTATTAGGTTGTTTAGCTCAATTAAAATTTTTAAAAATTCAATTAGGAATTACAAATAAATAAGAAAAAAGAGAAGATTCTTTAATATCACCTAGGCTGGCCACAATTGGGCCAAACGTGGGTGGCCCAAGTCTTTTAAACCTTGTAAAACACCCATACCCAGCCCAACAATTGACCCCTGACCCAGTCCACAAAGGGACGCCCCAAAACGATATTGTTTTGGGACGAATCATCACAGCCGTTGATCACAGGCCATCCGACGGCCCTGAAGCCAGGCCCAATTTCAGATATATATGTCCAAACGTCTCTGTATAATCAGAGACAAACACACCTCCTTCCTCGTACATATATCTCCGATGTATCACCACCTCACCACCGCCATAAGACCACCATTCACCACCTATCAACCACCCTAACGCCGCAGTCATAAATCACCTCACGGCGGCGGCCGAACATCAAACAGCCTTAGATTTACACCACCGGACCACTCGACCCCCTCTTTCCCTTCCCGTGGTCAATGTTCTTCAAACAAGTGCCAAACTCTTCGAATATTCGAAAGAAGATTCGCCGGCACCATCGTCTCCGGCGACCCAATCCCAAACCAACTCAAAACAACATCCCTGAACCATCTCCCCTCCCTTTTTCCAACCGTTTAAACCATACCCTTCAAATTCTAACGAACCAGCTCGAATATCGAATCAAAATTAACCTTAAATCCTAAAAATCATCGGAACCCGGTCAAATTGGTCTCAGATGACCCTCTCTGTCCCTATCCCCAACCCTACCACCCAGAACCCTCAAACACAACTGAGTACAAGGAAAAATCAAATCTGAGACCTCACCTAGTCTCAAAATCAATAAACCCTCCTTTGAACCCTTCTCCCATTTTCAATACTCAAGGCGAAAGCCTTAGAAGATTAAAAGACCTCTCAAAAGGGGTCATAGAACCATGGACTGGAAGAGTTCCAAGTTAAGGATTGCATGCACGAAAGCTAAGTGTCCTATGCTCTAATTACTATCAATGCTTGTATATATTTCTTGTTTAATTGCTTTGTTTTCTTTAAATTTTACTTGTTTTCTACATTCTCATCCTAAAGTGTTTTGAGTAGTCATCCTTGCCTGCTATATCCTTTTGGTTCCCTATGGTGTTACTGGCTTGAATTCATTTGTCCTCTATGATCTTCTGAGTAGTCAGATCTCATGCTCATCCTTGTCTCTTGACTCTTCATTTGTTTCATCTCTGAAATTATGAGTGGTTTGTTAAATGCTTATCTTCGTTGATCCTATTTGTTTTACATCATGTTTAATGATTTTGAGTAGGTGTTTCCGTTTAAGAGTCTCATACCTGTCATAATTCTTTTCTAGTAATTTTGATCTTCTGTATTTGCACGTGTTAGGCTAAATTTCTTTCTGAATATTTTAACTGCTGATATCTGCCTTGTTTTAATTTCTTGGTTTTTGTTCACGCATATCCTGAGTATTTAATCTCTGTTACTCATTTCTTGCCTTTTAAGTTTTTTGCTGAGTGTTGATCATTTTTATAAATCATGCATAGTTCGTTGGGTGCCTATTCAGATTGTTTTGGTTCATTGATTTGGACATATAAAATATGCGTGCCCACCTATTAAGTGTTTAGTTTTCACAAGATTTATATGATCCTGAAAGTTGTGATATTGGTGTTTTTTGTTTACTTTTGCATTATTGAGTCTGTAGCTCAAACCTTCATTTTGATCTATAACCTGAATGCAATTAACCAGGATCAGATTTGACCAAAAAAATAAGAACCGAAGTTAAAGAATCTTAGGTCCGTATTAGGAAAAGGGACATGGGTATAAAGGGTATTTGAATATAAATAATCTTGTAACAAACTCCTAGAACATTGTAGTGAGGGATCCAAGCATAATTTATGCCTCAAACTTGAGGCACAAGTCAGAAAACCAAGGACTATTTACGCAAAACTGAAAATTGGATAAGGGACTAAAAGGAAAACAAAGAAATTGATGTTGCCCTTAGGCTTCAATTATAAAAGAGAACAATCTAATCATTTCAAGGGGTTGGACTTTGGATTTTTCGAGCAGATTCTTCCTTCAAAGCTCTTAATGACTTAGAATATATAAAATACATATTAGTCTCTTATACATTCTTCAGAAATCCTTTAGTGCTGTTCTCTTCCGATTGAATTTTTGTTTGATAACAAGTTGACAATGGACTGAATGCGCATATTGAGTTGCTTTAGAGATCAACTAGTACTATTTGTTTTTCTCAAAACCTCATGAATCTCTGGGTGTTTACTGGTTGACTGGCTATTGTCTGCTTGTTACTTGCTTCAGTTTACTCATAGGCTTTCTTTCCTGTTGATACTCCAGGTACCAATCCTTACTAAAAAATCTGAGAAGTTATAATGCCTATGTACATTCGAGATTGTGGCTGATAAGGAGGAAATAATACTTTTGTTTCAATCCCACACTATGACTGTATTTACTTTGTTTTAGTAGAATTTTGGTGTTGAAACGAACATGAATATGTATTAGTTATGGATTATATTAGGACTGTGCTTTTAATTCGTTTAAATTCCAATATATTTAAAGATAGTCGGGTCAAATTTATTTAATGTTTGTAACTTGAGTTATGGTAGCGGACTGACAAGTGAATATGTAAATACTCTGGATGATGAGTACTTCAAATTTCTCTTTCAAATAAACGTGAAATCCTTCTCAGTATCTTCCTTGTCCAAAATACCTTTCGCATACTTTATAATGATCATGTGTACAGTCTTAATAGCTGTGGTATAATCGAAAGAAGCAGCCACTGTTGTTCTCCTATAATGTACTCATTAGTCCAGTGTTTCTGGGCCCAATTGGAAGGCCCAAATAGTTGTCCGTCGCGGCCTAACAATACATATTCCCGGGCTAGCTAAAAATGAAGCCCAATGCACATAATCAACCACGAATGAGGCTGAAAAAATGCAAGTACTGAATTCCTCCAAATGCATTACTCATGTATAAATTATTAGGACGTATTTTAGATACAGGCACAATAAAAAACTTAAAATGCTTTAGGTTGCCCTTACAAAATAATGTGAGCCACATTAACTTAATCAAACACCACGCGAGGCTCCTTAACTTAATAAAACATAAAAATTGAAAGTGTTGTTTAGCGAATTTCACGGCCTTCCACGAATTTTTAAAGACGTAGTTGCTATAGGCGCGGATTTATTAATAAAAATATCATCTTAAACTCGGGTGCGCATTTATGTGACCCAAAATCCAAGTCTCAAGGATGTTAAAACGTGTCGAAAATCCGGGTGCATTTATGTAACGTGGTTCGAGGCGTGTTTTAATAACGTCGCAAATACCTCCAAACGAATAAAGCGGTTAATAATTTAAAATTGTATTATAGGTTTGAATATGTATAAAAATCTGATTCTTAGTTACTAATAATAGTTTAAGCGACCGTCCTAGAACCATGGGATCCGAGGGTGCCTAACACCTTCCCTCGGGTCAACAGAATTCCTTACTCAGAATTCCTGGTTCGCAAACTCCATTTGGGCAGTCAAAAAATTTCCTCGATTTGGGATTCTAAATAAACCGGTGAATTCGGACACCAAAAGCCAAACCTATGCCAAGTGACGACTCTAAATAAATAATCTCATTCCGAATAATGTCACTTTAATTGGAAAAACTCTTTTATACGTTAATCCTTCGAGGTAGCTGTGTAAAAAGAAGGCGTGACAATCGCAAAACAAAATATGTGCTAGAGATGAGCTCCATGTCTAATACTCAAGTTATGTCATTATTAATTAGTAGGTTTGTGTTTGGTTCCAATTAATTTAGGTTCGTATATAACTCATTAATAGGAGAAGCTCCTTACTAGGAGCTTTCTTTCCTAGTGTTCAAACCTCATACCTTTTGTTAAAGGCGGGGAGATACCATTCGTCCCACGACAACTCTTGATGGTATAGTTGATGTTAAGCATGGCCGGCCCCGACGTGATTAGGGATAAAGCTTGTGCCTTAGGCTCTCAAATTTGGGGAGGCCTATTTTTAAAAAATAATAGGTTTATATATATTTAGAAAATAATATATAGTATTGTAATACAAAAATAGCGTTTTTAATATATAAGAAAATATTACTCTTTAAATATGTAAATAAAGTAATAATTTACCATATTTAAAAATTGGTAGATGAATAGTTTTCTCAACGTTACCGTTTTACTTCTTCATTAGATAATATGCAAAAAATTACTCATCCTTTATTAATACGTCCAAGTCAATCTTTCTTTACTCCAATCTCTCCATATTTCAGAAACCCCGACATTAGGAGTGTACAAAGGAAACCGACAAACCGCACCAACCCGATAATCCGAGTCAAACCGAGAAAAAAAAACGGACTATGATTTGGTATGGTATTAAAAAAAAAGACCATAATTGATTTGATTTGGTTTTAACTAAAGAAAGTCAAACCAAAACCAAACCAGCCCGATATTACATATATAGAAATTTTAGATATATTTAATACATAAATATACTTATTGTGATGTAATTTATAAATATTTCTTAAACTTTTTCATAATTTTATCTTTTAAGGCATTATTTTAATGTTGGACTTAGAACTTTTGAATGTTCCAATTGACATAAATATTAGTAACTTAAATAATGCTAACAAAAGCCTCGACCAAAATCAATTCATTCAATTCAATACTACGATCGGCAATGTATTTTATATCTATTTTTTGTTTTGTAATAAATTATATTAAAACGCATAACTTATTTTTATTTCTTCTTTAGCGTTTATTTATGTAATTAATATTCCCTTATTAGTCTACTTAATTTAGCATAACTTAGTGCTTTTAGATTATATTTATTTTTATTATGGTTTATTAATTAGTAATATTTATATTATATAATTTTATTATTTTTATTGTTGAATATTTTAGGATAATGCCATGACACTCTCATATTTTATATTATTTTTTGAAAATTCCTTATATAATTGTACCTTATTAGGATTAAAGAAATATTTTAAGCACAAATTATATATTTTATGCTATAAAGATTCTACCGGAAAAAAATTCAAATAATCTGAAATCGAAGAAAAATTAAAATCGAAAAACTCGAGTTTTATTAGTACTTTAAATTTAATAATCCGATACAATTTATTTAATTTGTTAAAGGTGAAGAGATACCGTCAGTACCACGACAACTCTCGGTGATATAATTGATGGTAAGTTTCTTCTAACATTCAAACACTTGTGTCCAGCTGACACCTTCGTAAACGATTTGTAATTGGGATTTTTACATATACATCCCATATAGCAAACCTTATAACCACCCATGTTTAAGGTTTGTGTTTATTACGTTTAAGTATACCACCTTTCAATTTATGTACCAAAATTATATTTAAGGTTAATGATCAACTCATTAATTATTTGCTTGATTTGTGGAACAAAATTTTTTCAAACTATTAATTAGAGACTTGATTTGTGGAATAAAATCTTTTCTTACACATTCACATTTGACTACATTGCTTCTTCTTCTTCTCAGACCTCTTTCCTTCATTTTTCTTGTCGATTTTCTTGGACCCAATATGAGATTTTTTAAGGCCAAGTAAACCTTTCCACCTAGTAGAACTACTACTACTACTTTTGGGTATCCTCAAAGTAAAATCATCTTCGTCATTATTACGGAGTTCATCTCTTAGAGTAGTAGTAGTTGTAGTCTTCTTCTCTTTGAAAGGCATAAGCCTACCTTCAGAGAAAAGCTCGTCAGCACCAGTAATCATAGAATGGTTAGCGACGGAGAATTCGAAGTCAGAAGAAACAGGAGCATCTCTGTAATCATTCTTCATCATATGTTGATGTTGTTGCTGTTGACATGAATCGATGAAGTCATTAGAGAAAGAGATTCTAGGACTATTCATTGAAGAAAATAACTTGTGGTGGTCAGCGGTGTTATTTGTGTTGTTGTACATATTTTTGTAAGAACAAAATTTAGAACAAATTTAGATCACAAATTTAGAACAAATTATACTGTTGAATTAAATTTGTAGTTAATTGTAGTTTTTTATAGTTTAATGTAGTTTAATATAATGTTTATTTGGAACTATCACTGTTGACTCAAATTTGATTGGCAAATTATAATATTGAATCAAATTTGTAGTTAATTGTAGTTTTTTGTAGCTTCTTGTCTAGAACAATGAAGAATAATGAATTGACGTTGCATAGAAATGTCATTTGTAGTTTTCAGCAACTCATACCATCCAGTAGATACAAAAAAATACGTTATTCAAACATATTTTTCAACTGACTACGATTAACTACAAGTAACTACAATTAAATACAAAGTCCATATAACTACAAAAATTTAACTACATTTTAAAGACACACTGGAAACACTGCATATAACCTTAACTATATTTACCTACATTTGACTACATTTTAAAAATTCACTGGAAACACTTCATATAACCTTAACTACATTTACCTACATTTGACTACTACATTTACCTACATTTGACTACATTTTAAAAACTCACTGGAAACACTTCATATAACCTTAACTACATTTACCTACATTTGACTACATTTTAAAAACACACTGGATACACTGCATATAACCTTAACTACATTTACATACATTTGACTACATTTTAAAAACTCACTGGAATGTACTCCTGAAATTTGGGTCCCAAACCCGGGTCATTAGTCTTTAACTTTTGTCTTTTAAAATTTTATTCAGAGAATATAAGCTAAATACAATTAATATAGCTCAATTCTTGAGGCAGAAATCGGAATGTTTGGACTTCAAGAAAATCTATGCAGGGGAATCTCTGATGATAGTGCGGAGTATTAAATTCCATGCATTCAATTAATAGTTAAAAGAGTTCTCAAGAACAAAAGTTTGCACAAATTTATTTCTTTCACGTTAATGCCGCCAAAAAATCGCCGAAATGATAACTACAGTAATTATCCACCATAAAAAAAGGTAGAATTATAATATAAAAAATAAGACACGATTTTCTGATATCAAGATGAATGTATAATCATGTAACGCAAACTTTTAAATTAACAAGAAAATCACATTTTAAATAATATTTAATTATATTTTCAATAAAAGATTCTTAGGCTATATTTGGTTGGGTTACAAATAAGATAGATAGAGGAGTGGAATGGAACAGAGCCGAGAATGTGCTTAACTGAATCATAATTAATTAAAGAGCTTTTCTTTGGCATTTAATATGTTACCTTACATGATTTGGCATTTATTTGGTAGTAAATCAAACATTAAATGTAGTTTAATGCTGATTGGCGGTTCCAGAGGGTGTCAATTTATTAAGATTCTGTTTTAGCCTTAATTGTCTAGTGTTAATTTAGGATGGAAAATCAGCAAATATCTTGTTTGGTACATATTATGTAACAAAACCATGAGATATGAGGGTAATTAACAAACAATGCACAATAATGGTAGTAAGGTTTGGTATATGGGATGTATAGGTAAAAATCCCTTTGTAATTTATGACCACTTCAGTCTTCTCATAAGCCTCCACACATCGATCAGCCTGAAAGTGTACTACAAAACTTCAGGCCCAAAAGAGGGTTTGAATCAAGGTTGTAAAACTATGTTCTCGAGGCATTTATATTTATACTTATTTTTTGTGCCACGTTTTAATTTGTGTCCGTTTTGTAAAAAAAATTATGCAAAAAAATTAAGTAGCAAATGCAATCACGCAAAACTTTAGCATTATAGTAGCGGGCCTGAAGTTCAGCTCTAGAGCTGAAGTTTTTGTTTGTAACTGGCAGACTTCAGCTTTAGAGCTGAAGTTTTTATTTGTAAGCTTCATCTCTAGAGCTGAAGTTTTTGTTTTGTAACTGTCGAACTTCAGCTCTACAGCTGAAGTTTTTGTTTGTAACTGGCAAATTTCATCTCTAGAGTTGAAGTTTTTATTTGTAAGCTTCAGCTCTGGAGCTGAAGGTTTTGTTTTGTAACTGTCAAACTTCAGCTCTAGAGCTAAAGTTTTTGTTTGTAAGCTTTAGCTCTAGAGCTGAAGTTTTTGTTTTGTAACTATCGAACTTCAACTCTAAAGCTGACATTTTTGTTTGTAGCTGGTGAACTTCATCTTTAAAGCTGAAGTTTTTGTGCAGGAAGAACTGTTTGTGCTTAGGAAGGTTGCATGCATGATTACTAAGTTCCAACAACTCAATTTGTCCTAGCTTCTGAATCTTTGCCACCAAAAAACATGCAACAACCTAAAATTTGATATTTGAGGTACATTAAAACTAAAGAAATATATATATATATATATATATATATATATATATATATATATATATATATATATATATATATATATATATATATATATATATATATATATATATATATATATATATATATGAAGATAAAGAAGCCCCTTGGGCAATGATAAAGACACGAATCCTCCATTAATCTAGTATATCTTTAATTTTTGTTTGAATCTGTCAATTCCTTTGTTAGTAATTGAGAGACCAGGAAGAAAGTGTTCATTTATATAGTATCACTGCATGGGAAGAACGTCCTAAGATTCTTCGCTGAGATTCTCCTGTATATTATTCGAGAGAGTTGCAAAGCAAGGAGAAGGAGAAAGGGAGCTGAAGTTATTTAAAAACTGAGTACATATTAAAAGTTTTTTAAAAATAAAATATAAGTTAAATGGGAGCGACCAAATAGGACGACCCGTACAATTTTTACTATGTTCTCGGTTCAGCTTTTGATCCGTATTAGTACTTAATACTCCACCTTTTTTTAAGGGCAGCAGAGCTTGTCAATTTTTCTCGCAAATTCATTTGGATGTCCATCCATAAAGTAGGATCACTTCTAAAATATGTAGTAACCTTCTACGATTCCTCCCCTCCCCCCCTCCCCCCTCTCCCCCCTCTCCCCCCTCTCCCCCCTCCCTCCATTTTTCCCTCATAATTAATCAGTAACTTGAGTGTAAAATGTCTTCCCAATTAAATATTGTTCGTTAATTTATTGTACAAAAAAAGGAACTTCGATGACATTTAGCAGGCCAATCGATGATTGTATCGTTGTGACACTCGGTCACTATTAGAAAACTGTCAAAATCCGTTCAAGACATACTGATCAAAATTTATCGGAATAAAAACCGATTAATGTTGGTTGAAAACAAAAAAAATTGATCAAAAAATTCAATTAACAAATTGTACATAAATATATCGATCGCGGAAAACATGGTCCCAAAACAAAAATTAATTTAGATTTGCGTACAATCAACTGCGTTTCTCGGTAATAAAAAAAATATATTTAATACAATTATAAAGTTTAATTAAAATATTTATAGAATACCGACCGATGCCGGTCAGAAATCCAATTTTATATTTTCCCACCAACGATCGTTAGTTTATTTCGATGTTAAAAAATTATTATAAATATAAATATAAAGTTACCGATCAAAATCATCCGGTAACACTTATAGATTATTGTTACTTACAATCTCTCTCTCTCTATATATAACATATGTGTGTGTGGGTGAATATACATACATAATTAGTTATATGTTATATAGTACATATAATTAATTTTTTATCTTGGCTAAAACTGATCGACTTCGGTTGATTTTTAAATTAAATAATTTTTAAAATTTAAAATTATATTACTGACTGATATCGGTGACCGTTTGACCATTAAAATTAAATTACTGACTGATTTCAGTTGGTATAAATATTACTGACTGATTTCGGTAAGAAATTTTCAACTGGGATCTATATTTTCTAATTTAAGTAATTTTTATTATTTTAATTGTATAAATTTGACCTTAGTTTATTTTTAATTAAATTTAGGGTTTACTCCTATTGATTATATTTATTCTAGTATTTTGTATGTTAGAAGATTATGATTATGCTAGGATTACAACTTACGATAATGTTACGATCCAAAATTCATTAGTCATGATGGCCCCTAACCCAACCTGCTAGGTAAACCAACTAGTAACAATTCATTTTCAGTAATGTAATAAGATAATTATACAAAGGAATTATCTGAATCTTATACACTTTCCAAGGACTGGTAGTACAAATCATGATCTTCTAATAATAGAATTTACAAGCTGGTATGAATAAAAACATCATCTGTTTGAAAAGTACATAAAAAGAGTTTATAAATCTAAGGCTACCATGAACAAGAGGAAGGTACAACAGGAACACAGGTACATCTTCAATACTAGCCTCGCTATGCACAACGACATCGGCATCCAAAATTTACACGCAATGTGAAAGAAGTAAAATATGAGTACAATCGGCCCCATGTACTTAATAAGTAAAAAATATAACCTTAAGTTGATAGTAGTGACGAGCTAGAATATAGGTTAGATCCAACACCAATAACCAATAGCAGTTCATAAGAATGTAAAACAAGTAAATAAAGTAGTTCGGCGATAAAATGCCAAGCCTTTTTATAGTTTTCCAAAAATAGTTTTGCCTTTCGAGTATATCAGCGAAAACCCAAATTCTTTACCGAAATCTTCAAAATATGAGTATTGTTTAAAAAATGCAATTTTTTCCAAAAATCCTTTCCACAATAAATAGATGTTTCATTTTTCTTTCAACATAGCAAGTGTGAATTACCTCTCTATGCTCAAATATCATGTGTGTAAAAAGTCATGAATAACATGATACCGTAAAACATGAGAAAAATGTATCTCTATATATGTATGTCATGTGCATGACAAAATACGATGCGACTCAGTGATAAAATCGTATGCATATTTAGAGTATCAGTCACTCAGTCCTCACAGTCACTCAGTCCTCCCAGTTACTTGGCACTCGCACTCAATAGGTACTTGCGCTCAGTGGAGGTATGTAAAGACTTCGGAAAGGCTCCGTCAGCCCAAGCGCTATGACAAGCCATTCATGGCATTAATCAATAAAACATGATGCAGCATACAACCCGATCCTATAATCATCTTCACAAGCAGGCCTCGGCCTCACTCAATCATCAATCTTTCCAGTCTCTTGGGATCAAGAAAATACCATGAAGAAATCAACATAAAAATGATAATATGATGCATCAATAAATAACAAATGAGAATGAGATATGATATGAATGCATGAATATGACTGAGTACAAAATATAAATGGAACCAGCGAGATGATGGCAAGAAACGACCACCGTAGGTCCCAACAATATCGGCATAAAGCCTAAACATGATATCTAGCATAATTGACCACTCAATTACTTTATCCGATGGTAAAATAGATATCAACAAAATAGGACTACTATACAGTACCAGGGAAACAATAGTCACAATTGACATGGCGCACGCCCGTCACCTAGATGTTTGTCATCTCAATACTAATCACATAACACGTAATTCAAGATTTTATACCCTCAGCACTAAATTTAGAAAAGCTACTTATCTTGAACAAACCAATTCTAATATCGATCAAGCCAAGATATACTTAAAAAATTCCATCACGCGCACAATGACCTACGAACAACTCAAAACTAGCCAAACATAAAATTGTGCGGTCCGCACTCCTCCTTTGAGGTCCGCATATTTCTTATGTGGTCCACACTTTTATGTGAGGTGCGCACCTCTCCTTTGCCTTAGCACTCCAAAACGTGCGGTCCGCACTTCGAAAGAACTAGAATAATATCAGAGTGCCGAAATGCTCGGACTCGCTCAAAACTCACATCCGAACATACTTGAGGCCCTAGGGACCTCAACCAAAGGTACCATTAAGTCCTAAAAAATCTATACAAACTTAATCGAGCCCTCAAATCATATCAAACAACAACAAAAACATGAATCAATGAACTTGAAACTTCAAACTTCTACAACCGATGTCGAAACCTACCAAATCACGTCCGACTGACCTAAATTTTTGCACACAAGTCATAAATGACATAATGGAGCTATTCCAATTTCCTGAATCGAATTTCAATTCCGATATCAAAAAGTCAACACCTTAGTCAAACTTCTTAACTTAAATTTCCATTTTAACCATTTCAAGCCTAATTAAACTACAAACTTCTAAATAATTTTCTGAACACGCATCTGAGTCTAAATCACCATATGGAGCTATTAGAATCATCAAAATTCTATTTCGGGGTCGTTTACATATAAGTCGACATCCCGTCAACCCTTAAACTTAAGCTTTTAAACTTTGAACTTCATTCATCCAAACTGACTACGAAATACCTGAAAACCAAATCCGATAATTCTCATGTCATAATACATCATATAGAGCTACTTATGTCCGAAACCACCGAGCTATGTGCAATTTCTCAGAACGACTAGTCGGGTCGTTATATACTCCCTCACTTAAACATACATTAGTCCTCGAACATGCCTAAAATTATTCTCAAAGCGCTCAAACTGTAGAATAACCTTATCGAGCACATATCCGGGGGTGATCCCACGTCACCCTATCCTATATAGGGCTAATAACACAACATAACTGAAATTTCATAATTCAACCTAGACCATAAACCTTAGAACCAATTTTTTTTTCACATCCAAAATTCCTATAGATTAGAATCTCGCATCTACGCACTGTATAAGTCTAAACCAGTTGTAAGCATAACCCTAGATGTAGTCACATGATATACCCACATAACTCAAGTACTCATAATGATAATTTCTAATCAAAATATCTGCTCAAAATAATCCAATACCAGTGATAAACTTCATATCGAATAGGGCCTTATTCTAAAACCTTCGTACACTGCCAATGATAAGAGAAACACGCAGAAACTCAAAACCATTCATTAGGTCAACAAGTCATGGAGTTCTCTCTCCTTCTACAAGGACCATATCAAATTTCTAGGCCGAATTTCGATTTTATCCTTCCAACCATGCTGTAATAAATTCTGATAGTATTCATTTTAGGTCTAGTGACCCTATCTCATCCAACACGACCACTCTGGTGACATGACATATCAACACAAACTAAAGCCACAATACGTGCACCAAATAGCAACATTCCAAATGTACTCAATCATAAAAATGACTCAAACGAGAGAACTGCCCCGCAAACTCAGCGCGGTTACCACCACAATGCAATTCTAAGAACCCATCACACGTCGTATAATTGAAACACACGAATCTAGTACGAAAGATCATACCTTAATATAACTCTGATATAGTGCGTGACCCTATCCAAATACCGGTCCATGCCGTATACCTCAAGCCACCTTGCTCAAAATAAAAAACCACGCGAAATTTGACATCAAGTACCCAAAATGCACTACCATAACCCTAGAGAGCAAATAACACAACACCACAATCCGGAAAGAACATAGCTAGCGCGCAATTAATCAGGCAACACCCAATTACTCTTCTAGCTCACGTTTAGCTATAAGACCCCAATAGAACCATACAATATGTGCATATAACCAACGAATCACAACTCCTCGTAGCATAAAAGAGTAACTCACAGATCATTTCAAAACACGAATAAGATCAACAACAGCCGAATGGAACGTCCCTCAACAATAGCAGTATGGAGCCAACAAATTCGGCTCAGCATAGAATACACATCTTAACTAGGCCTACAAATGGACCCCCAAATCAACTCTAGTCACTTAAAATGAGATAAATAACCCTCAAAAGTCTACAGTGATAGAATCATACCACATAATATCATCTGGCTAGCTTCGGCCACAACTTCACAATCCATAACCATGAAATAATCTACTCATGAGAACACCCGATCTCCAAATCTATAGAGCACACAAATCACCAGATATGATCTCTATATCACTACCTGAATGTCTAACACATCTCTCATACTCAATCATCCCACGAGGAATACTTCTCAAATTATTTCGTGTCACATCACAAAATCTAAATATCAGCAGTCAATCAACCAAAAGAGTACTACAATACCAATGATGTACCTATACACGCCTTCTAAAATACACACTTTCTTCAAGCAATACCGACCAAGCCGCGTAGGTGTAAGGCCCCGTGAAAATGTTATTCCCAAATCTCGAGATCTCGTAGTGCCAAGAATATGTGTTAGAGATTCGTACTATTCTTCGGTTCGGACCCTTTTGGACTAAGCTATGCATTATAAAGTCAATAAATTATGTTTTCCATAAAAGTGCAATTTTGCGATCAATAATGTGATTGCATATGAAGTATGCGGACAGCATTTCTACTGCAGAGTGGGTCAGTATGAATTTGAAGTCAACTATGAGGTCAATTATGTGATCGCATAACCAAATATAGACCTCGTGGTCGTGGCATAATTTCTTTGGGATTTGTGAAGGTCAATTCTGCGGTGCATTTTACAATCGCAGAACGAGAATGCGGACTGCATTTCTGCCGCAAACCCAGCCAGTATGTTCAATTGCTGGGACCATTTTTGCGGACCACATGTCCATTATGCGATCGCAAATACGATCAGAGACCTTTTTCGGGGCTCCAAATTTCTAATTTTCTTACCCGATCCCATGTCGATATATTACATACCATCCTTCATTTTAGGCATCTTTTCTGATGCATTTAGAGAGAGAGAGGGTGGGGGGATGGAGGGTCCTAGAGGAAGAAGCGTTTTTTCATCAATATTTATCCAAAAATCTTACTTAAGCTTTGAATATTTGTCAAGAAGGGCACCTAGGTCTTCTTCCTAAAAGGTAATGTTCTATAACCCAAGCTCTTGATTACTAGATATAACTAGGGTAGACCATTAGAAGGGTAATTGATGAGGATGAAAGAGGATATCTTACATGTATGAGTTCTTAAAAGTATTTGGTTAGGTCTTGAGCTAATGATGGGATGAGGAATGGTAGGATCATTCACAAAATGGTTTTAAAAGCATAACACACACTTAGTATTTGATAATATGCTCAAGTGAGCTAGAACTATGATCACCTCTCTAATTGGGGTTCAATTTTTCATGTTCCCAAAAGATTGACGTTGTTAAGAGTCTTGGAGTATAGTAGGACTTAAGGGAAGCTCAATCGAAGTATGTAGGCTAAACTTTTTCTCTCGGAAGTGAATTCCATATTGCTTGTAAGTTTAAGTGTGGTTACCTACCAAAATGCTATAGCCTTGAGTCACTTTAAATGAAGGTTAGTATCTTAATTGGCTGAGAAGAATTCAATTTTTTAATGCCCCTAGTTGCTCTTATGTACACTAAATCCGTTGATTGAACGTGTCTATTTGCTGATAAACTGTAAAGATGTTTGGAAATGAATCGAATGGGAAAATATAAAAAAAAATTATGAAATAAGCCTCGACCCAACTGTTATGAACTGGCTTCAAAAATGGAATGACCTAAAGGTCTTGTACCCGAACTAAGCCCATAAATGATTGTTCTAGATATTACCTTGCCTCTTTACAAACATACACTACAATGCGAGTCCTTTTACATTCCGATGTTGAAATTGTACAATTTTTAAAATGAGAAAAGAATAATTTAAGGATAACTGAGGTGATTGCCTACTTATAATGCCAATGTGTATTTCAATTGTTGGTTGACATGTCCCTCTTTGGGAAGAATCCCTTGTGATTGATGATTCTATTACTACTGAACTAGAATATATATATATGATTTCCGGAATGTTTGGTGCATTCATATTGGTTGGTGATAGTTGGAAATAAAGGAGATAAAAATGTGGAAAATCATATGCGACCTTCATTCCATGAGAAAGATAAACCTTGTGAAAGGCCCAAAGTGCTAAAGAGATATTGTTGTCGAGAGAGATTGAGAACATTGATTAAAGCTATAAAATATGAAAGGTATTGAGGTAAGCATGGTTGCGTTTATACTATATTTGTATACTTGTAGTCATACTAAAATTGTGTGAAATATTAAATCAAATCAAATTTTTTTTGGGAGTATCATTAGCAATACCGAGGAAGGGTGGGTAATAAGGCCCACACCTGAAGCTACACGTACCGGTGTAGGAGTGGAGTGTGATTTTGGATGAAATTGAAATATTAGTAAAATTGTGGCTATTCCCCTTAATTGGGAAGAATTTGGTAACATTTGTAAATTGGTAATTGCCGCCCAAACGGCATATGTGGGAAGGCAGCCTAGCCGATCGGGCCGTGATCGGACGCCATGCCGCTCATGGTGGTATTGTGCTGGGAACCATAAAAAAATTGGAAATTCAAAAACTAGAAATTTGTTGTTGTGGAACATGTCTCTAAAGGGATGACCCAGATGATCGGGTTGTGATCAGACTCCGTGCTAATAAAGACGGTGGTATAACTTATATCAGTGCTAGTGATCTCCCAACCAATATATATATATATATATATATATATATATATATATATATATATATATATATATATTATTTTCTTAAACTAGAAGATTTACTTGGTTTAAGTTGGATGCTTGTATATTGTTGACTTTGGCTCGCTGATTCGTGTTTTCTTTGCGTGTATGGTTATTCTATTCTGAAAGCGGACTTTTAACCTGAAATACTTGTGCTATTCGACGGTACTAACATCCCATTTTCCGGGGGCGCTGTATCATTTTATGATACAGGTTGTTCTACAGCGAGAGGCATCGGCCACTGATAGCAACATTGTCTTCCCTGTAGACCTGGTGAGACCCACTCTCTCCCGGGGTCGTGTCATGTATCTTTTGTTCACTTCTCATCATGTTTTGAGGTATAGCTACAGTCTTGTTGCCGGCATTTCCCTAATTCTCTTCTATTGTACTTAGAGGCTCCGTAGACTGTTTGTGGGTGGTGGTTGATGTTGGGCTTCAGGACCAGAAATGTTAATATTTAACAAGCATATTTTTCATTAAACTTGTAATTTGTAATATTTTAAAACTATGAATGAAGTTATTAACGAAAATGAAATGAAAGTTGCTAGTGTAAGATTGTTTAGTGTTTTAATTAATTGGGATAACCTTCCTTCCTTATTCATGAACTAGGTTGGGTAAAATGAAATCTAACAGGCTTGCTCAGTCGGGTTTACTCGGTTGAGTGCTGGCGGCGTCGCACAGTTTGGGGGCATGAAAGCAAGTCACCAATAATCCAAGAGCATTACTACGAAACACGTGTAGAGACCCGCCATATCATAAGTACCTAAAGAACCGATTACATCCAATACTATGCTTATCCAACCTACTACCAATTGTCCTAACTCTCCGAGTTCTTCCCAAATTTCCTTTAAATTGATACTTCTCCTTGCTAGAACACTACTATCCTTAACCAAAACTTTCCCTACAAGACCCTAGCATAAGACCACACTGCCCTATGGCTCATATGCCATCGAATGATCTGTTAAGCACCCCCGAAAGTACCACAACCGAGATAGCACTCTGAAGAAACCTTCTGTGAATATAAAGTTATTTCCTTTATCTTCCTGACACTGAAATGTAGAATCCATAAGAATATAGAAATGCCAGACTCGACACCATCCAATGTAAATCTCAGTTTCTAGCCACATACACATCCTGAGGGTTCCTAATTGCTACAAATAAATTCTGAATCTATTAGAACCATTCTTGGGAGTCATCCACTATGCTCAAATTTGAATTAAACTGATCGAACGGATCGAACAAATTGTGACCCATTGGCACACCAACACCTTAAGAAGTAGTGCACACTTTTAAGCAACTGAGTGAATAACTACTCCATGCACACTACATCCTTTATGAATAACAACTCAATAATCCCATGATTCACATATACCCTTAAAGTGTAACATAACTTGTATCTAGAGGTTCCTTGCTTAATTCATCATCAAAACCCATCTCTGCAAGCCCTAACTGCTTTATAAGTATACCTCAACCGAAACTCATACAATACATAACCGTACTATTTACCTTATCAATAGCAGACACCCTCAATTGGCTCAAAGCCATAAATAAAAGCACAGAATAACTCACAATGCCCATGCCCTATTACTACCATAATAGCATAGTGAGATACAACTAAATCCTTTATAAGCTGATGCAACACAAACCATCTAATACCTTAAATCATCTGCTAAGCTCGCATTCATCCTCATGATGATCCGGCCAACTTTCTCAACCAATCCAAACTTAAATCGCATCACCTATTTTGATACCTAATTTGTTTCTGTATATTTTAAATAGTCATAGATACCTTCAAAATAGCATATAGATGCATATATAAGCATGCACAAGGGTTGATTTATTTCCTTCCCTTTTATTATAAAATCTCTAATAATTATTTTCCAAATTATTGTTACGATGATTTAGTTATTTAATTCCTATATATATACCAAAATATGGTTAATATATTTTTTTTATGTATTTTGCCAATTGCATTTAGTATTTTTAAAGCTAAATTACATATAATTGCAATATTTGCCCATTTAATGTATAATTACATTTTGTACGTGTAAAATTGGTCCCTATGTTTTTAAAATTATATATATATATATATATATATATATATATATATATATATATATATATATATATATTTCGTGCATAAAATTATTTTTTAGAAATTCTTTATTATAAATTAATATAGAAAAAGTTGGCTATTTAAATTATAGGAAAATTTGCATTTCAATTACAACCTAAATTGAGCCCAACCCTATCCCATTTTCCTATTAAAATACCCTAGCTAAACCTTGAATCCATCTACCTAATCCAACATAAGTCAAATCTTGGTCGTTGATCTAGGAGATCAACGCCCCGTATTAATTCTTTCCTTTTTTAATTCCTAAGAACCCTAACCCTAGCCTCATTTCCAAAAGCCTGCCGCCTCTGCATCCTCTCATTTCCTCTCTTCTTTCAGCCTAACCCTAACCCCCTTTCAACCGCCTCCCTTATCTGTCTTCTCCGGTGCCCATCTTTAGACCCCTAAGCCTCCAATGGCTCCTCAATTACCATGCTCATCTTCTCTGAGGCCTTCAAGGCCCCTGGGTCACGCTGACATGTATCTAAGGTTTGCTATTTGGGTTGTTCTTAGTTACTCCGGTGTGATTTCGAGCATGATCATACTTTATTTGTTACGATCTTTGAGTTTATAAACAGGTTCTTTCATCTCTGCTTGGTTTTTTCAGAAACCTAATTTTTGTTTACATATCCTAGTTTTGTGCTATTTTAACCGATTCGAGTCTATTCCTTTTATTTTTTACACTGTTCTTGAACCCTTTTGCAAAAATTATCTATTTCAAGTTGTTCTCTCTTTCTTCTAAAGTTAGGATTTTTTCGAAACTTCTTCCACACTTTGTTTAAACCAATTTTTATGTTTAAACTTCTATCCTTTGCATATCTTGACGATTCTATGTTTTTCCTGCTTTTTCAACTTGTCCATGTTAAAATCTATAGTATTTTTAGATTTTCTTATTTTGGGTCTCTGTATTAGCGTGACTACTCGATTCTTGTCAAGTTTCTGTGTTTACCTTGCTTCGAACATGTTCTTACTGAGTTCTTAGCCTAACTTATACCACCTTTATGCGATTATGTTTATCTTGATTGAAGACTTGCCTCTTTATATCGATATTGTTGACCCCCCATGTTTGCTACGTCTAATTGTGATTACTCAATTTATATGTTGAGTATGGAATCATAACTTCCTCTTGATTGATTCTGATTTCCTTATTTTATGGTTTGATTGAAAGATCTTCTTTTAAACCCTAAATTTCTACCTCGCATGTTTAAATTAATTGATTCCGCTACCTTATTTTCTATGGTACTTTATTCTTACTGAACTATTTCCTTAATAGGAGCTTTCTGAACTAACCCCTAATTATCTACCCTATACCTACCGAATTTGAATCTTTCTCTATTAGTTGTATATTGATTTCTTTCCTTATTTATCACGTGTTCTTACTGTTTGAGTTAATTCCTTTAACTTAAAGGGAGTATTTACCTTGATTTTGACTGATTGATTCTGAGTTCTTTATTAACTAATGGACATTGATATTTACTTTATTTGCTCTACTTTCAAACTATAAATGCCTTAGTCTTTCATTAACACAAGACACGAACACTATTGGTTCAAAAAGGCTATTTCTCACACTTAAAACTTTCTGCTCTTTTTTGTGCTACGTGCTACTGCTCTAAGTTAGCCGGCTGCAAGCCAAGGCTAACCATTGTGTTCTCATGTTCTTTCACTTTGCTTACCTTCCTCTTTACTTATATATTCTAGTTTCAATTCAAAGTCCCAAAAACAATATGGTTCTCTTATTGTTTCAGTTCATCTTGTTTCTAGTTTGCTTCTATTTATGCACTCTCCTTCTTAAGATCAGTATATTCGCCCCCCCCCCCCCCCCCCCCATTATTTCTGATCATGTCTATACCAGTTTTCTCTTACTTGTTATGTGCTTACCATCATATGCTCCATGAATTCCCAAATCCCTATCACTCCTGTCTGTGAGTTTGTTTTTATGTCTGGTTCTATGACTATGCTTGGTCAGCTATTTTTGAGTATGTCCACACCAATTCTTAGACCTTTGCTTGATTATGTGTTAACAATTAAGTGTTCTATGTATCCCAAACCTCTTGACCCCTGTTTGTGACTACCGAACTTGCCTTGGTGCTGTGACTATTGCTATGTATGAACCTATCCTAAGGTGTTGTGTTTGGACTCCTGTTCATTTCTTCAATCCCTTTTCAAACAGTCTCTGTTGCTTTACTAATTACTTTGAAACAGACTTCCTTTTTAATACAGTTTTTGTTAAAACCTTCAACTTGTGTCAATCACTTTCACTCTACTCCTAAGTCAATAAGTTATTCCCCCTCTAGTATGTGTACTGCCTTGGGATCCTCTTGAGAACCCTCTGAACTCTAGTATAGTGAGGCTGGCCTTTCTACATTACACTTATTCAATTTTTGTTACCAAGTCTAGGTGTAAGCACTGTCCGGGATATTTGAGATCCTTAGAGAACTTTGTGTTGGAAATCATTGATATCATTGATATATGTTCTTTAGTTGTATTAGCATGATTTCCAAGTATATGTTTTGATGAATGACAAACAACGAAGTCAATTGTTATCCTCTATAATGCATATCACATATTGTTTGCCATTATTAAAAAGGGGGAAATTGTTAGACTTCGTTTAACCTCGTTTGGAAATCATTGATATATTTGATATGTGTGCTTTAGTTGTATTAGCATGATTTCCAGGTATAGGTTTTGATGAATGACAAACAATGAAGTCGGTTGTCAAACAACGATATTGTACGACAAATGATGAAGATGCATTAGCAAACAATCAAGGTGGTTGACGAAACAATGATGACGAATCAAACAATCAATATTGGATGCCAAGAAGCATATTGATGACGAGATTGCAATAGACGAGCCAAAGAGTTCAAGACCGAAGACCCAAGGCGTAGGTCGTTAGGTAAAACCAATGTAAGAACAACATTTAAGTTATCTTATCTTTTGGCTCAACATTAGGTCATAATAAATATGCATAAAATCATTTTATTTGAAGTATATTAAAAATATTTATGATATATATCATTTAATATCGATTGTACTGAGGCAGTGTGTTACCGAAATTTTTCATAAAATAAAACAATCGATTGTCATGGTCTAACAATCGATTATTTGCATACCGTTGTTGGAAATGTTTTTGAAACCTTAAACAACAATCGATTGTAATAGGTTGACAATCGATTGTTGAGTCTACAAAATCCTAAACAGATTTTTCACAATCAATTTTCTTCTTAAAGTCAAGATCTGTTGGTTGAAAATTAATTACACAATCTGTAATATTCAAACTTTTGTCAGAAATATTTTGAATATTTGAACCACAATCGATTGTACACATCTGACAATCGATTGTTGAATTACAGAATCGTAAACTGATTTCTTACAATCGATTTTTCAAGATTTGTCTTTTGAAAAATTAGTCACACAATCGATTGTTGAGTCTTGACAATCGATTGTCACAGCACAAATTCAGGGATTTTGTTTGACAATTAGGCAACGGTCTGATACTCTTTTAATGCTATAAATACCCCTCTAAAATACGTTTTTCCAAAAAAACAACAGAGCATAAATCATACATATTATTGTTGCAATCATTCAATCTTAAATTCATTATTTTTGAGAGCCAATCTTCGATTAAGTTGTTGTGTTTCTTGAGCTGATTATTTTGTACTCATATCCACTCTTTGAGAGAGCTATTGTATAAGTGAGTATTGAGTGTTCATACACTTGTTGCAAGAGGAAATATTGTATTTCTTCTTGAGAAGTCTTGGGGTGAGGTATCCTCGAGCAAAGTTGTTTGAGACTTGTGTGATTCAAGTGCTCAGGTTGTAACGGTTTGTTAGGCACCCGTAAGCTTAACAGAGAAGTCTTGAGGTGAGGTATCCTCGAGCAAGGTTGTTTGAGACTTGTGTGATTCAAGTTCTCAAGTTGTAACGGTTTGTTAGGCACCCGTAAAGCTTAACAGTGAAGTCTTGAAGTGCGGTATCTTCGAGCAACGTTTGTTGAGGCTTGTGAGATTCAAGCTCTCAGGTTGTAACGGTTTGTTGAGCACCCGTAAGCTTAACGAAGTTAGTAGAAATCTCGAGAGAGTCTCTCGGGGACTGGACTAACCACAGGTTGTGGTGAACCAGTATACATCGGTGTGTTCTTTCCTTTCCTATTTATTTTCCGCACTTATTTCATTCCTGCAGTTTTTAATTCCGCAACTTGATTTTATTTCTGCATAATTTTTATAAACGCTATTCACCCCCCTCTAGTGTTAAGCACTTGTTCTAACAATTGGTATCAGAGCCTAACTCTCTGAAAGCCTTAACCGGTTGAGAGAAAGATCTACATTTTTTTTTGAGAATTTTGAACGCAGGTATGATGAGTGAAGGACACTCTACAATTTGTCCTCCACTATTTGATGGAAGCAATTACACATATTGGAAAGAGGATGAATATATTTATTCAATCAAACAACTTCCGTCTATGGCAAATCATCAAGCATGGTGAACAAATGTCGACAAAAGTTGGGGAAGCCATGGTAGGTGATTATAATACCAAGGCAATCAATACGTTATATAGTGCTTTGAATCAGGAGGACTATCAGAAAATTTTCCACTACAAAGCTGCTAAAGAGATGTGGGATAAGCTTGAGGACACTTATGAAAATACGCCTCAAGAAGCAGACAATTCATGTGATGAACCGACTGCCCGATGCTTCATGGCCGACGAAGAAGAAGAGGTAAGTACTTCTAATTCTTACTCATTTGAAGAATTACAAGAAGCTTTTAAAGAATTATTTGGTGAATTGAAAAAGACTTCAAAAATCGTCAAAGAGGCCAAGGGTAAAATCAATGTTTTAGAAGACGAGAATAAACTTTTGAAAAGTGATAATGTTGACCTTAAAAATAAAATTAAGGCGATGAATGAAGCATCTTCAATTGGTCAAAATTCTAATTGCTTATCTTGTGAATCTTTGAAATTAGAAAATATAGAACTTAGGAACACGATAGAAAAACATAGTGTAGACGTTCCTAAAATAGTTGAAGAGAGTAAGAAGAAAAAGCCTAAGAAAAATAGAAGGCGTAAAAAGAATAAGAATCTTGTTAGAAATTGTGATGCACCACCTAGAAATAATTTTAGGAATTTTTTAAGTGAGCCTATAAATAATCATTTTAGGCAACCTAGAAATAATTCTAGGAATTTTATTAATGAGTCTAGAATTAACCATTTTAGACCACCTAGAAACGATACTAGGATTTTTAATAATGAGTCTAAAAATAATTATTTTAGACCACCTAGAAACGACTCTAGGAAGTTTGTAAATGAGCCTAGAAACGAGTATTTTAAATCACCTAGAGAGGACTCTAGGAATTTCAACGCGTCTAGGATTGATGACTCTAGATCACCTAGAACGTTTTTGGCTCAACCTAGGCATATGCACAACCCGAACGTTATATGTCATTATTGTAATCGGGTAGGACACATAGCACCCGTATGTTTTTCTAAATATATGGATTTATCTTTTGGCTATGATTATTATTTGCCTAACCCCCAAGGACCCAAAAGTGTTTGGGTACCTAAAAATTATTTTTAGTTACATTTGAAGGTATGCTTGAAGACTACAATATTGTAGTAGATGCACCAAGCACGACACCTTATTGCATCGAGGGGGAATTTCGGTTAGTTATCATATTTTTGATAAAAACGTAATAGTTGATATGTGTTAACGATTGATATGTCTTTGTTAATAATTGGTATCAATTATTTTTGTTAATTCATGTTTTGATAACTTTCATTTTGAATAACGATTAGTATCAATTATTTTTTTTGATGAATATTATTGAATAACTTTTGATACATTTGTTATGTTTTCCAACAAATGGTTTTATCATGTTTTTGTAACAATTGGTATCATTTTGAAAATAAAATGATATATCATGTTCTTTTTAACAATTGGTATTTTCTTTTTAATATCAAAATTGATATGTTTTATTTCTCTAACAATTCGTATTTATGCAATCTTCATCATGCATATTCCTCATTGTATTCCCTATTATTTTTTTGACACTAACATTTGTATGCCCAAATAGGGGAAGAGTCGAAAGGGGGAAGAAGCCTTCGTATACTCTCTTTTTGCTAATGCCAAAAGGGGGAAGAGCTTAGGCGATATGCATCAAATAAGGGGGAATGTCTCTACATTCTAGTATGCCTTATTTGAGGGGGAATTATCATTAAGGAGGAATAGTTTGCATGACTTGTATGTTAAGATATAGCATATCTTTAGGGGGAATCCTACATGCATATCTCCAATTATTTGTCATTATCAAAAAGGGGGAAATTGTTAGAAATCATTGATATCATTGATATTTGTTCTTTAGTTGTATTAGCATGATTTCCAAGTATAGGTTTTGATGAATGACAAACAACGAAGTCAATTGTTATCATCTATAATGCATATCACATATTGTTTGCCATTATCAAAAAGGGGGAAATTGTTAGACTTCGTTTAACCTCGTTTGGAAATCATTGATATATTTGATATGTGTGCTTTGGTTGTATTAGCATGATTTCCAGGTATAGGTTTTGATGAATGACAAACAATGAAGTCGATTGTCAAACAACGATATTGTACGACAAATGATGAAGATGCATTAGCAAACAATCAAGGTGGTTGACGAATCAATAATGATGAATCAAACAATCAATATTGGATGCTAAGAAGCATATTGATGACGAGATTGCAATAGACGAGCCAAAGAGTTCAAGACCGAAGACCCAAGGCGTAGGTCGTTAGGTAAAACCAATGTAAGAACAACATTTAAGTTATCTTATCTTTTGGCTCAACATTAGGTCATAATAAATATGCATAAAATTATTTTATTAAATAAAATCATTTTATTAAATGATATATATCATAAATATTTTTAATTTACTTAAAACAAAATGATTTTAACGTTTTCATTTTAACCAAAATGGGTTTTGAAGTAAGTTTTCAATTCTGGTATACTCTGGTATACAGTGTATATCAAGGGTATATAATCGATCATTTGGATGGCATAATCGATTATGATGTATCCGTTGCCAGAAATATTTTCAAACTTTGTACCACAATCGATTGTATGGTCCACACAATCGATTGTATGAGCACAGAATCCTGGAGTGATTTTTGAACGTTAGTTTTTCCTTAAAATCAGCGATCTGTCTTTTGAAAATTGGTCACACAATCGATTGTGTAGTATAGACAATCGATTGTATGAGCACAGAATCAGTATAATTTTCTATCAATTAAGCAACGGACATAACCCTTTTAACCCCTATAAATAGAGGTCTTTTGAGCTGATTTTATACACACAACTCCTCCATATATTGATATATATATATATATTGATCATATTCAAGCATCATTTTAGTGCTTTTGTTGAGCCATTTGAAAGACAACTTTGTGTTGTTCATAGAGCTTATTTTGTATCTCTTTATCCACTCTATTGAGAGAGTACTTGTTGTAAAAGAGAGGTGTTGGAGAAGAACATATCTTCTCATTTGTCGGGTTTGCTAAGTACCCAAAGTCTTAGTGATTGAAGTCTTGTGGTGCGGTATCCACGAGCAAAGTGAAGTCTTAGGGTGCGGTATCCTCGAGCAACCGAAGTCTTGTAGAGTGTACATCTACGAGCGATTGTAACGGTTTGTTAGGCACCCGGAAGCTTAACAAAGTTAGTGGAATCTTGAGAGAGTCTCTCGGAGACTGGACTAGCCACGGGTTGTGGCGAACCAGGATACATCGGTGTGTTCTTTCCTTGCTCTTTTACTTTCCGCACTTACTTAATTCCTGCAAGTTTTTAATTCTGCAATAATTATCAAAATTCTCGTGCCGCACTATTCACCCCCCTCTAGTGAACGACATAAATCCTAACACTTTGATGCACCTAGACTATGATATTGTCTATGGAATTGAGGCATTTGAGGCCGTTGGAGGCTTTGTAAATATGGGCCTAATCGAAGGCTCCCTATAGAATAGCTTCTTATTTTCTTATTTACTTATGTGAATAATTCACTGGTCTGTAATAACTTGTAAATAAATATTAGGGTATTTGGTGAAAAAGATTGGTAGATACATGTTTATGGGGTAATACGGGTAGAAATCATGATCATATGACTTAACATTTTAATTTGATTGCCTTACCAAATAGAAATCATGTTCATAGGGCTTTACATCTTGTCATGTTTATCTCACCATGCTAGAAACCATGCCTATAGGTTTCAAATAATTCCGTAATGGAAATCATGCCTTCAATGTCCTAAAATAAGCTTAACTAATAGATGCCATGCCTATAGGACTTAACCCACATTCCGTTATAACAAGTGTTATGTATGTTTCCATGTCCGCAAGTCTTTAAAATCTATGTTACACTTGGATATCATGCCTATAAGGAACCATACTTGAAATTCTGCCTGTCAATCTAAACTAGTCTAAATAATTCAACTTAGTCCACCCTTAATTCGCTTCTGAATTAGTTTAATTTAATTAAGTAGCTTATATTTCTTGAAACAAGTTCTTTTGAACTACCTCAATCTATCATTAGACAACATGCCTATAGGTATTAAAGAATTCCATTTTAAAACCCGCTTTGTTTCACCATATAAATATAGTCAAAAGTACTCCGCGTATAGGCAAGCCTGTAGGGCGTTTTTTTGAAAACTGTATCTCTGAAACTGTTTCTATTGCTTAATGTTTTCTGATCCTAACAGGCCTTTTCAAAATCAATAGGCAATTGCTAGGGTCACTACTCCCGAGTTTATAAAGAGTAAATTGCTTGTCTTTTACATATTTATCTAGACATCCTGCGTTAAGATATTGTCTAATAAAAAGCTTTTAGTTGTGAACTTTGAGCCTCTAATTTCTCCCTTTTTGTGTTAAAGTCCCAATTGTTTTTCCTATTGTCTTAGAATTTTCACCTTTAAAACCTTAGGGGTCCGCTTAGAACCACTTATAGGTGGAGGTCCTAAATCCTTCTCGGACCACTAAGAAGGGACGGGTAACGGCACACAATAGAGATTGTTGACCAAACACTCACTTTGCATGACCACTAAGGGGATAGGGAGGGTAGATGTGGGACATGATGACTACGCGCTAATGTCACGTGTAGCCCCTCATCGAGGAGTGTTTACCAGACATTGTGTGCGGTGATCCTATAGGCTAACCAACCTAGGACCCCTCGTTTACCCAAAATTCCTTTTACTATTTTAAACCTTTGTTTACAACTTTGTTAAAAAAATCTTTATTCTATTACTTGAGTTATCCGACGTGCTTTACTCGCAACCTATTTGATTCAACTATTTATTTAATGGACTAATTTGTGAGTATAAGTTCAGCTGGGACCCACCATTGTGGATCGAGAAGAGTGCCTAACACCTTCCCCTCGATGTTATTTCTAGCCCTTAGCCTAAAATCTCTAGTAATGCAAACCAATCCCAAGAGTTAATCACTCTAGATGCCCTAACGCACCATAACTCGTTAGGTGACGGCTCTTCAAATACCCAATTCCCAAAAGGAAATAATTTATCACTCCCCATGGAATGTCGAAACCTGGACACCTCTCCCTGTAAGGAGGGAAAAAAGGGGGCGCGATACCTATAAACCACTCGTACAAAATAACTCGCTAGAAAACAATATATGGATCACTCAAACCTATGGAAAGTCTGTAGGAGATAACCCTCCTGCTTCGCCTCAAACTAACGTCTCTTTATACACTTCCACGGTCATAACCATAACGCAATCACTTAATCTTCCTGAGTCTAAACTCACATAAATGAAAATCTACGTCAGTTATCAATTAAAAAACATGAATAAACCCTTCAACAGACCCACAACTTGAGACTATACTCAAATCAAAACAAAAATAAAGTACCAAATTTAAATCTCAATCAAACTCTTTTCATCACCTTCGAACAATCTGAAAAAGTTTCGCAGTAATATCATGCTCGTTATATGACCATCCAACCGCTCATCGAGCCACAAATTGCACTCATAGGGGCTCTACCAGACATATAATTCCAAAATCACATGCTCACATAATCAAAATCTTCATGCTCAAGCTACAACCAAAAGTCGGCCTCAAGTCCTCCAGACCAACCCACTATCAGCATACTGAAATCACATCTAATGACCTCATCGATGGAATCACATGCCGTCTATGCATAGCTAATATCGAGCCCTCATGTGTGCATATAAATACGTGTAAGGAATTCAAGGAGTTATGTTTCCAGAAGAATCAATGTCGCACGATAAGGAATGAAAGATGGGAAGTATATCCTAAATGTCATGTAGCCTCTCGAAGATAGGTATGGACGTCATCATACCGATCCGCAAGACTCTTCCGAACACTTGCTCATGACTTATAGAACTTATAAACCTAGGGATCTGATACTAATCTGTGCGACCAAACATCTACAGGTCGTTATGGCACCTAATCCAACCCGCTAGATAAGCCAACTAACAACTATCCATTTTCAATAACGTTAATAGGATAATTAAACAAATGAATTATCTAAATCTTATAACTTCCTAAGGACTGGTACTACAAATTATGAGCTTCTAAAAAAAGAATTTACAAGCTGGTAGTGTTTATAAATCAAAGGCTACCATGATCAAAAGGCAGCTACAACAGGAATACAAGTACATCTTCAATGCTAGCCCCGCCATGCACAACAACATCGACATTCGAAATCTGCACGCAATGTGCAGGAAGTGTAGTATGAGTACAACTGATCTCATGTACTCAATAAGTATCAAACCTAACCTTAGGTTGAAAGTAGTGACTAGCTGAAACATAGGTCAGGGTCTAACACCAATAACCAATAACAATTCATAAAAATATAAAGCAAGTAAATAAAGAAGTGGTTCAGAGATAAAATGCCCAGCCTTTTCATCGTTTTCCAAAAATAGTTCTGACTTTTGAGTATATCAGTGAAAATCCAAATTTGTTACCAAAATCGTCAAAATATGAGTAAGTTTGAAAACTGTAATTTTTCCCAAAAATACATTCCACAATAAATAGATGTTTCATTTTTCATTCTAGATAGCAAGGGTGAATTACCTCTCTATGCTCACATATCAATGTGTATAAAACGTAATGAATGATGTGATACTGTACAACATGAGAAAAATGCATGTATTTCATGTGCATGCCAAGATGTGATACGACTCAGTGATAGAACCATATGCATACTCCTTAGAGTATCAGTCACTCAGTAGTCGCAATCACTCAGTCCTTACAGTCACTCAGTCCTCACAGTCACTCAATCCTCCCAATCACTCGGCGCTCGGCACTCGACACTCGCACTCAATAGGTACCTGCGCTCACTGGGAGTGTGTACAGACTCCGGAGGGGCACCTTCAGCCCAAGCGATATAACGATCCATTCATGGCATTAATCAATAAAACATGTTGCGGCATGCCACCTGATCCTTTAATCATCCTAACAATCAAGCCCTCAGCCTCACTCAGTCATCAATCTCTCCAATCTCTTAGGCTCGAAAAAAATATCATGTTGAAATTATCCCAAAAATAATGATATGATTCATCAATAAATGACAAGTGAGATTGAGATATAATATGAATGCATGAATATGAATGAGTTCAAAATATCAATAAAATCAATGATATGATAGCAAGAAACGATCATTATGGGTTCAAATAATATCGGCATAAAGCCTAAATATGATATCTAGCATTAGTGACAGCTCAATTACTTTATCCCATGGTGAAATACATATATATTAAATAGTACTACTATACACTGCCATGGAAACAACAAAGTCACAATTTACATGATGCATGCCCACACGCCCGTCACCTAGCATGTGCGTCACCTCAATACTAGTCATATAACACATAATTCAGTGTTTTATACCCTCAGCACTAAGTTTAGAAGAGCTTTCTTATCTTGAACAAGTTAATTCCAATATCGAGCAATCCAAGCGATGCTCCAAAAATACCATCACCCGCGCATCGACCTCTGAACGACTCAAAACTAGCCAAAAACAACTCAAATGCATTAGATAAAGTCCAAGGAAACAATTACAAATAATAAGGATCTAATCCTAAATCAAATCCCAAATCCAGGGTAAAATCACACCCAGGATCGCACCTCAGAATCTGACAAACTCACAAAATCTGACAACCCATTCAATTCCGAGTCCAAGTATACTAGTTTCACTCAATTCCGGCTCCAAATCGACATTCAAATCCTAATAATTCACTTGATGAAATTTCTACAATTTTTCCCAAATTTCCATCTCAAAGAAATAATCGGATGATGAAAAACAATGATATATTCATGTATATTAACCAAAACCGAGTTAGAATTACTTACCCCGATGAATTTATTGAAAAACCAACAAAAAATTGCAACAAACCGAGCTCCCAAAGTCCAAAATGTTAAATAATACTCTAAACCTCATTTATATATTACAGCGTCTGATTGCCCAATGTGTAGTCCAAAAAATTCAAAGTGCGGCCACCTATCCCAGCTCCTATTACCACACAAAAAATTGTGCGGCCACACCTTTTGGTAAATGCACTGCTAGGTCTTAGTATTTTGGCCATAAATTTCTCTATCGATGTCCAAATAGTGATTTCTTTACCTTTCAAAAAACCAGACTTGAAGGGCTAAAACTTTTGTTTTTAAATCATCTCAAAATTCCTTGTACATCAAAAGATATAAGCTTCCATAGTAGGAGTAGTGAGTCTGTTGGACACCCTGATGTGTTGCCGCACAAAAAATTGTGCGATCCGCACTCCTCCTCTGAGGTTTGCATATTTCTGCTGCGATCCACACTTTTATGGGTGGTCCACACCTCTCCTTCGCCTCACCATTCTAAATGTGTGGTCTGCACATCCAAAAGTACCATAACGATATCAAAGTACTAATATGCATGGACTCGCTCAAAACTCACCTCCGAACACACCCGGGGCCCCTAGGACCTCAACCAAAGGTACAATCAAGTCCTAAAAATACCATATAAACTTAGTCGAGCCCTCAAATCACATCAAACACAACAAAAATATGAATCACATACCAATTCAAGCTTCATGAACCTGAAACCTCAAACTTCCACAACTGATGCCGAAACCTACCAAGTTACGTTCGATTTACCCCAAATTTTTGCACACAAGTCATAAATTGCATAATGGAGCTATTCAATTTTTGATAATCGGATTTCGATCCCCATATCAAAATGTCAACTACCAGTCAAACTTCAAAATTCAAATTTTCGTTTTAGCCATTTCAAGCCTTATTAAACTACAGACTTTCAAATAATCTTCCAAGTATGCTCGTGAGTCCAAAATCACCATATATAGCTATTGGAATACACATCTGTCAACATCTCATCGACCTTTAATCTTAAGCTTTTAAACTTTGAATTTCATTCTTCCAAACTGACTCCGAAATACCTGAAAATCAAAACTGACGATTCTCATAAGTTATAATACATCATATGGGAACTACTCATGCTCGAAAATTACCGAGCAAAGTGCAATTTCTTAGAATGACCGGTCGGGTCGTTATAGATAGATTTCGTTAAATATTTAAATTTTTTAATTTTTATTTTAAGAACAAAGTTATATGCATGGCTTAAGACAAAGATAATTAGATTGTAAATCCTTTAAAAGTAAAATTTATTAGAGATATATGTGAACTTTAAAATTACTTCATTTAATTGAATTTAAAAGAACTTATTTAGGGATATATATATGAATTTCCAAATTAATAAGAACTCATATTATTAAAATTTACTATATTGTTACTATAGTTTAATGTGTGACTTAATTCTATAAATTATTTTGAATGATCAATTAATATAACATGTAACTTATTTGTTCTTTGTATAGATGGAATATCATAGTTGGATGCATAATAAGAATCATCCTAATCGTCGATTTTTAAGGGAGGAATTTATAGAAGGGGTTGAGAAATTTATTACACATGCCATATCACTTAAACCATTTCAGATTGGAGGATGATTAGGTGTCCTTTGCACGAACCGAAAGTATTTAATTTTTTTAGGGTTCGGAGGATGTTACGATTCATTTTTTGAGGAAGGGGTTTATGGATATTAATTTTGTGTGGACCAGTCATAGAGAGGTTGATGGTAGTGATGGTTTTCGCATCCTATTTTTCCCGTAAAATGAGATTTATGACATTTGGAGCGACAACTCGTTCCTTTTGAGAACTGGCATTTGAAGAGTCGCCACCTAATGATTAAGGTGCATTAGGAAACCAATAGAGATTCAATTCTAAGTTTTCTTGAATAACCAGAGAGTGGGTAAGCGCTTCAAATTATCCTAAGGTAAAAGTGTTAGGCAACCATCAGGATCCACTAATGTGGTTCCCGGCCAGACAGTTATTGTGAATTGGGGTACAATTATCATATAAGCAGATAAGGCTTAAATAAAAGGGGATTTCAATACATAATGGTTTGAGTGTTGTCAAAGTTTGAAAGAACAAGTTAAAGAGCTGATTTTTGATTAGGAATTACAATGCTAAAAAAGAATAAAGAATTAAGGAGGGGCGTCCTAGGTTTGTTAAAAATATGGATCACCCCACATAATGTCTAGTAATCGCTTCTCAATGAGGGGCTACACGTGACATTATCGTGTGGTCATCATATCTATATCTTTTACACCCCGTTAAGGTATCAAAGAGCGGATTGGTCTTGATTATTTATTGCATGTTATAACCCGTCCCATACCTATCAGTCCCAGAGGCACTTAGGACTACTAATCCTAAAAGGGAGGGATGTTAAGATTATTTTAAGTTTCAATGGTAAAAATTCTAAAGCGACATACAAAACATATAGAGATTGCACATTAAAAGGAAAACACATAAACACATATACCTCCTCTAAATAAAAAAATGCAATAGCATGATTTCAACAAATAAGTAAGGTCTGATTCAAAAAGATATACTTGGGAGAAGAGGATATTGTTGTAACTGCAGCGGGCCTGACTTATTACATGACTCAGTTAGGTAGAATCGGGATTTCCTGCTAATTGTAGCACTTAAACAAACAACAGAGGTGAGTTCGGTTTTACTTATATTTCCTAAGGCTTGCATAAGTGTTCAAGCGAGGTCCTATAGGCATAATATCTACTTAATTCAGAAGTAGGAGTCAATATGAATTGTTTGAAATCCTATATGCAGGCTTGCTAAACCTTGTTAAGCTAGGGAATTAGATTATTGAAAAAGAAGTTCAGATTCTGCAGGTGATAGTGCTATTATTATTGATTTTAATCTCTAGAAGCATGATATCTAACTTCGACTATGAATGAAGCGAATCAGAATTATTTAAAAATTCCTATAGGCATGATTTATATGCGTTACTGGTTTTAGATCTAAACATTTCATGTGAGTAAAAATAGCATGATTATACTGATGGACACATATAGGCATGATTTCTATATGTTACCGATTTCAGCATGCTACTGGGTTATTAACCAATTGGGCCCTAAAACCGGATATCTATGGTGACAAATGTACAGAATTTTAGATGACCCTTATAGACACGTTATCTATGTGAAGTTGAATAAGAAACCCTATAGACATGTTTTCTAAACATAGTTTTGCAGCATTGAAATACCTTATAGGCATGACTTCTAAACATAGTTTGAATAAGTAGAAATTAAAATAGTCCTATAGGTATAGTTTCTAAATGCAGCTTGAACATGCAGAAATTTAATAGTCCTATAGGCATGGTTCTACCCTTGGCATGCATAAATACCCAACCCTTTTCCCTAGCCAGCCCCAAGTGTTCATTACAAATTATTTACAAATCGGGAATAATAAATTACATCAAAAATACATAAAATACAACTTGAAGAAGTAAGATTCTGGTTCCTAACTGAGCTATGGAATACTATCTTAAGATGCCACTTCTTCAAAGCCTTTCTCAAACTTGAGTGCGTCAGAGTTTCCTAAGAGCCTCAATAGGACTCTGAGCAGTGCTCACACCCAAATTACATCACCAGAATAGGGACAAATGTAGTGTGGAAATGCCAGCCCTCATGCGTCCCAGTTCGAAGGGAGCTCATAGTCCCAAGGCAAGGCTCACATGAGGGGGGCAGAACTCAGGTCTAAGAGAGATTGGAAGTGCAAAAACTGAGTTTTAAAAGTTGAGGGTACCAAGAAAAGGGAAAGGGTGATGGGAGACAGGTCACTAATACTTCTAAGAGTTTGATAATTTCACACCAAAGGGGTAGAGGATTGGGAATTCATTGCAAGGGCCTATACACTTAGGCGTGAGCCAATTCAGGGCATGCACATCAATAGGGGGTGCTGTCATGCTTGTAAATCAATCGCAACACACAACATATAAGGGTGGCATAGAGGTTATGATCCTAGGAGGACCAAGTTTGAGTTATGTTTAGCAATATTCGATGCTATCAGGCCCGAAACAAACCATAATCATCAAACATATTAGGGTAGGGATTTAGGATTCATAATACATCGATTCAGAACAGGAGAAAAGAAATGGTAGCATGCTTAATTACTAAATTAGATACAAGCAATAGACAGACAAGAATGTAAGAATATTAAGTAACCAAGTTATTATTGGTGCTGAAAGCTGAATTAGAATACACCAGTTCAATGAAGCAAAATATAGTAAAGAAACGCTGTATGACTTTGAAATATAGCTTTGGCTTTCAGCTAGCTAAGATGCCACAGTACAAGTAGTAAAGCAATAGAGAGTGTTTTGAGTGTAAGTATGAGTTTTGAATCAAAAGTGTTCGTACGCTTGTGTTAATGGGAGAATATGTATATATAGTAGTTCAAAAACCATGTAAAATAAGGCAAGAGTTACAATTGCACAGTAATTATGGAACCAAGTACTAATCAGAATCAAATCAATGCAAGTGCTCCCTTGATTAAGGGGCAATCAACCAACGGTAAAGGGCAGAAAATATTTAAGGAAAGAAATCAAGTAGAGCATCATGTACATAATAGCCAATAGGGGTTAGTACATTGGGGTTCAATTAAGGAAACAACTAATGGAGAATCAATACAATACTTGGTTAACCAAATAAGGTAAGAAACACAATAAAATTGCAGAATCTGGAGATAATAAAAAATTAGCACATGGTAAATAAGGGAATCAAGGATTCACAATTACTGATTTAAGGAGGGTAACATGGGTTCCCATGAATAAGCCAATAAACCAAGATAAAATAGGAGAGTCAAAAATCTAAAAAGAAATTTTCAAATCAAGCCAACAAACAGGGAGCTCAGAGTCAATCAAAGAGAGGGTCATGAGTCATGTTGTAGCATATAAATAGAGTGAGACATGAGTTTCCAAACATAGCAAGCAAAGAGGCTAGTCTTGACTAGTCAAGACGAACAGAAGCCCATAGAGCTAATGTAAGTTAGGTATAAACAACTCAATAGAAGCACATTTGAAGCTAGATAGTTCCAGAGACTCAAACAAGAACAAGCCAGTCACAAAATCAAACGAAGAAACCTAGAAGATTTAGGGCTTTCAACATAGGTGAGGTTAAAAAGAAAATAGAAACCCAAAATCAGTAGAATTGCACAAAGGGAACAAGAGATTTAGAAAAGAACTTCTACATTTAAACAAAGAGTTGTAGACCCAAAACCATAAGATTTTTAACGATAAAAGGGTTTTTGAAAAGAGGATAAACAAACAGATCAGACAAAAATCAGGCAAACAAACATGCGCTTAACAAAAAGTCAAAAGAAATTTGGGGTCTTAACATCCAAACTTAGGCAGAAGGACAATACAAGCAAACACAACCAAACATATCGAAAAGTCAAAGAAAGGTTTTGAAATAACTTAGCAGAAACCCTAATCAAAATGACAAGGAGTTGAAAAAGCACAACTTTAAAACAAACTTCGAGAAAACGCTTAAAAGTTCAAAGCAGACGTAGGTCTGAAACAAATTTATGAGAAATCTAGAGAACCTTGAAGGTTAGGGTTTTAAAGGAACCCCAAGTGGTAAGAAAGGCTTTGAAAACAATCGATCAAAGCAGAAGAGTCAATACTCAGACTTGCCTAGCGATGGCTAGCCGGAGAAAGGTCAGAGACGACCAGAAAACAATCGTAAACTGAAATCGACCAAGGTCTGGACCAAGCTCTTAAAATCCTAGCCTGGAAACCATAATAATCAGACACGTAAAATCCATAGGAGGTGGATACAGGCCTCCCAAGACACCGGAAGCCATGGATTTAGTAGGTTTTATCATTGGAGTATGATGGTGGAGGCTAGGGTTTGATGGAGTCTCAGAGAGAATTGAGGGAAAAGGGAATTTAGGTGCGGCTGAAATGAGAGAATAGTAGGGCTTTGGCGGTTGTTGAATTAAAAAAGGCAAAGAATTATGAGGACCGTTGATCTTGTAGATCAACGACTGGAATTTAGTAGGTCTTTTGGTCGGGTAGGTGGATTTAGGATTTTTGTCGGGTATTTTATTTAGAAATTGGGCTGGGATTGGAGTAGGAATTGGTTATAATTGAAATACAAATGGGGCTACCATTTAAATAGCCATTTTTCCTTGTTTGATTTTTTTAAAAATAGTAAAATAATTTCTAGAAATAAATTAAGGGTACTAAAATGAGTAATAGCACATAATTAACTATTTTAAAATAGTTGACCTAATTTTTATGATTATAAACGCAATTAATCCTAAAAAAGCTAATATTGTTACATACAATTTAACTTTAAAACTACTAAATGACCTTGTAAAAATATTATACTACCCATATTTTAATATAAATAAGAAAATCTAATAAATAAATCACCAAAATGATAATTTTGAGAATAATTATTGGGTTTTTACGGATAAAATAGGGCAATAAATTTATTAAAAAATCTTTAAAAATTAAGGAAAAACTAGTAAAAAACTTGGACATGCTTACATATGCATGCACATGCTATTTTAAAAGTATTTTGTATATTAGAAATGTATAGGAAAAAATTGGGCATCAACAGCTGCCCCTCTTTACCCGGGAAGGATGAAAGAGTTGTCAGGTAAAGATATAATGTCCAATTTTTGCAGAACGAGATGGTTCAAGGAGGCTTAGGTTGTGCCTTGGCTTCTCAGCTGCCTATATATCCCTAGTTTTACAGTAATAAGGTCCTATGTAGTCTAAGGTCCGTCGGCGGAGTATGCCGTTGAAAACTTTTCAAGAATGAATGTAATATATAGGACTGGTCAAGTGAGTAGCTTACTGGAATGGTTAGGCTTGATGTGGATGCTGGCACTGGAGAGGTGTAGCTCCTGCCGAGATGGTTGTTGTTCGTTGATTTACCTATAGTTAAGCAATACAAGAATATATTGTGCGTAAATTTAAACATGATGTAATTTTTCATGGGACCATGAGGATTGTCTTCGGACAATTAGAATGAAGCCCTTAGACCATGATGTCCTGGGCCATGAAGTGTGTAATAAAGGATCGCTGGCCATGAAATGATGCTCTCGGGCTATGAGGATGATACCTTCGAATCATGATGCCTTTGAATAATAATATGCAAAAGATTAAAAGGGAACCTCAGGCCATGACATGGTGTTCTCGGGCTATGAAAAATGGTGCCTCCAAACAATGACGCCTTTGGATAATTTGGCGATCGTTCAGCCCATGCGATGCAGAATTTGGCTTTCAGCCCATGCAATGCAGTAGATGGAAATCTTTTGGCCATGCAAATGTACATGTAGCGATCTTTCATCCATGCCAATGTAGAGGTGGCGTTCTTTTAGCCATGAAAATGTAGAGGTCGCGATCTTTTAGCCATGCAAATATTGAGATGAAGATCATTTAGCCATGTAAATGCAGAGGTGGCGATATTTCAGCCATGCAAATTTAGAGGTGGCGATCTTTCAGCCATGTAAATGTAGAGGTGGCGATCTTTCAGCCATGCAATGTAAATATTATGGTGATCTTTCAGCTATGCAATGTAAATAATATGGCGATCTTTCAGCCGTCCAATGTAAATAATGTGGCAATATTTTTAGCCATACGATGTAAATAATGTGGAGATCTTTCAACCATACAGATGTAGAGGTGGCAATCTTTCAGCCATGCAAATGTGGATGGGGGTAGAGCTTAACCTCGGAAGGAAGAATGGTAGCCTTATGCAAGAAATAAAAGGGCAAATGGTGATAGAGTTTTCTTAACTGACAGTAGAATGCAATGTCGTGACTTTTGGGGACATTGTGACACTCGGAGTATCCCCGATGTGCGTGAATAGCAAATGTTGGTATGTGTGATAGTTCTGAGAATTGTATTTCTGAACAATGTTTATGTCGTGAGTATATAGCATGTCTGATGCTTATGTAATCCCAGTACCTACATCTAAAGAAAAATCGTGAGTTTGTAGAGGGGGAAGGTTAGTTCGTATCCCCGCTAGCTTCGCTTGACCTATTCGGCTTTGATCTGGTGATACAGTATGTATTGTTAGGATAGCATTGATAAACAAGGCGATTTCGATAATAAGCATGAATGACTTTGTAAAAATATGACATAAGTATACAGTTAAGAAAGAACTTTTAGATGAACCAATGACTGTGACGTGGCTCAAGAGATTGCGACCTCTCTTGCTACAAAGTTTTAAGGGTCCTCATCAACATTATGCCCTAGTTTATTGGGTTGATGCTTCTGACTGTTGTTTGCACCGATCGGATGAAATTACTTCGGAATTTTGTGGGGCCTCAAAATTCTGCCCCAGTTTCCAATTGCAGGGATAAATGAAAATTATATTGAATTGTGGTCGAACCCATAAGGCTGCGTAATCCTCTCTTAAATGGGAATCAATTTAGACGTAGTTCAATCACATCATATAAGAAATCATATAGATACACGTAGTAACGCCTGACTGCATCTGAGTTCATTGGATTTGACCAAACTTCTCCGTCCATTTCTGCAAGTATGAGGGCTCCTTCAGTTAGAATCGGTGAACCATGTATGGACCCTGCCAGTTGGGAGAGAACTTCCCTTTGGCTTCAACTTTATGCGAAAAAATTTTCTTTAGCACGAGCTGCCCCGGTGTGAACTATCTCGGCTTGACTCTTTTGTTGAAGGCTCTGAACATTCTGTTATGACAAAGTTGACAATGGCCAACTGCATTAATTCTTTTACCATCTATGAGAGCTAGCTGCTCGTAACGACTCTTCATCCATTCTGCATCATCGAGCTTAGCTTCCTGTATGATCCTTAAGGAAGAAATTTCTACTTCGGCGGGAATGATGGCTTATGTGCCCTATACTAGTATATAGGGGGTTGCCTTAGTTGATGTGCGGATGGTGGTGTGACACCCTAACAGGGAAAATGATAACTTCTCGTGCCACTATTTATGCTTCTCTATCATCTTCGTCAATATTTTCTTGATGTTCTTATTAGCAGCTTCCACAGCTCCGTTCATTTGAGGCCTGTAGGCTGTGGAATTCTTATGGCTGATCTTGAAGGTTTCACACATAGCTTTCATCAAGTCGCTGTTGAGGTTGGAGCCATAATCAGTGATGATTGACTCTGGAATGCCGAATCGACAAACATTGCGGTCGCGGACAAAGTCTGCCATGACTTTCTTAGTCACTGCCTTGTAAGATACTGCTTCGACCCATTTGATGAAATAGTCTATTACTACATGGATGAACTTGTGGTTATTGGAATCGGCAGGCGCGATTGGTCCAATACATCCATCTCCTAGACAACAAAAGGACATGGTGAGCTTGTTGCATTAAGCTCGTTTGGAGGTACCTTTATTATGTCTGCATGTATCTGAAAGTGGTGGCATCTTCGGACATACTGGATGCAGTCTGTCTCCATAGTCATCCAACGTAACCAGCTCGGAGTATCTTCTTTCCTAAGACAAAATCGTTCATATGTGGACCGCAGGTCCCAGCGTGGATTTCTTCTAGTAGCTTGGATGCTTCCTTCATGTCGACACACCTCAATAATCCCAAATCAGTTGTCCTCATATATATGATTCTTCCATTGTGGAAGAAATTATTGTATAACCTCCCTTCGCTTTTGAAATTATTGCAAGCTCTAGGTATTCACCCTTCGCTAAATATTCCTTGATATCATGAAACCAAGGCTTTCTGTCTAGCTCTTCTTCAACATGGGCACAATGAGCTGGTTGATCATTTATCTTTACTGGAATAGGATCAATGAAGTTCTTATCTGGATGTTGTATCATAGATGATAGGGTAGCCAATGCATCGGTGAATTCATTCTGGACTCTAGGAACATGTTGAATTTTGTCTTCGTGAACCTCTTTCTCAATTCTTGTACATGATGCAGATATGGGAGTATTTTGGAGTTCTTGGTTGGCCATTCTTCTTGGACCTGACGTATAAGTAGGTTCGAATGTGCGATAACTATCAACTTTTGAATGTTCATGTCAATGACAATCTTGATCCTTAGGATGCAGGCTTCGTATTCAGCTATATTGTTGGTGTAGGGGAACCTGACTTTGGCACACACCAAATAATGCTAACCAGTTTCTAGTACCAGGACGCCTCATGTGCCGACTCCTTTGAAATTTGCTGATCCATCAAAAAATATTCTCCAACCATCATAGGATTCTGCAATGTCTTCTCCTATGAATGATACATCTTCGTTGGGAAAATACATTTTCAGGGGTTCATATTCTCCATCCACAGGATTTTTAGCAAGGTGATCTGCTTAGTTTTTGTCCCTTGATTTCCCTTTGAGTTACGTAGAGAATGTCGAATTCACTCAACAGGATTTGCTAGTTGGCCAGCTTGCCAGTGGGCATGGGCTTCTGAAAGATGTACTTCAAAGGATCCATCCTTGATATGTGATATGTAGTATATGACATTTGGATGGATAACTCCAAAATGCTGTCGCATCCCTTTCTTCTCGCGAAATCGAGTTTATGACATTTGGATGGACAACTCGTTCTTTTTGGGAACTGGGTTTGCATTTGAAGAGTCGCCACCTAATGATTAAGTTTCATTAGGACACCAGTAGATATGCAATTCTAAGTTTGCTTGAATAACCAGAGATTAGGTAAGGGACTGAAATTATCCTATGGGGAAGGTGTTAGGCACCCATCAGGATCCACTAGTGTGGTTCTAGACCAGACAGTTATTGTGAATTGGGTTGCAATTAACATATAAGCATATAAGGCTTAAATAAGAGGGGATTTCAATACATAATTGTTTAAAAGTAGACAAAGTTTGAAAGAACAATTTAAAGAGCTGATTTTTTTATAAGGAATTACTATACTAAAAGAGAATAAAGGATAAAGGGAGAGGGTCCTAGGTTTGTTTAAAATATGGATCACCCACTCAATGTCCGATAATCACTCCTCAATGAGAGTCTACACGTGACATTATCGTGTGGTCATCATATCCATATCTACCCTTCCCACCCTATTAAGGAATTAAAATGCGGATTGATCTTGATTACTTATTGCATGGTATTACTCGTCCCATTCCTATCGGTCCCAAAGGCACTTAGGACTACTAATCCTAAAAGGAGGGGATGTTAGGATTATTTGAAGTTTCAACGGTAAAATTCTAAAGCGACATACAAAACATATAGAGATTGCATATTAAAGGGGAAACACATAAACACACAAGGCTCAAATACACCTCCTCTAAACAAAACAACACAATAACATGACTTAAACAAATGAGTAAGGTCTGATTCTAAAAGATATAATTGAGAGAAGAGGAGATTGTTGTAACTGCAACATGCCCGACTTATTACATGACTCAGTTAGGAAACAAGAATCGGGCTTTCTTGCTGATTGTAGCACTTAAAGAAATAACGTAGGTGAGTTCAATTTTACTTATATTGCCTAAGGCTTGCCTAAGTGTTCAAGCGAGGTCCTATAGGCATAATATCTACTTAATTCAGAAATAGAACACAAAATGAATTGATTGAAATCCTATGGCAGGCTTGCTAAACCTTGTTAAGCTATGAATTAGATTATTGAAAAAGAAGTTCTGATTCTGCAAGGTGATAGTGCTATTATTACCAATTTTAATCTCTAGGAGCATGATATCTAACGTCAACTATGAATGAAGCGAATCGGAACTATTTAAAAATCCCGATAGAAATTATTTATATGCGTTACTGATTTTAGATCCTAACATTGCATGTGAGTAGAAATGAACTTGATTATACTGAAGGACCCCTATAGGCATGATTTCTATATGTTACTGATTTCAGCATGCTACTGGGTTATTAATCAATTAGCCCTAAAACATGATATCCACGGTGATAAATAGACATGCTATCTATATGAAGTTGAATAAGAAACCCTATAGACACGGTTTCTAAACATAGTTTTGCAGCATTGAAATACCCTATTGGCATGACTTCTAAACATAGTTTGAATATGCAGAAACTAAAATAGTCCTATAGGCATGGTTTCTAAATGCAGCTTGAACATGCAGAAATTTAATAGTCCTACAGGAATGGTTCTACCCATGGCATGCATAAATACCCAGCCCTTTTCACTATCCAGCCCTAAGTGTTCATTACAAATTATTTACAAACCAGGAATAATAAATTACATCAAAATACATAAAATAAAACTAGAGGAAGTCAGATTCTTGGTTCCTCCATGAGCTATGGAATACTGCCTTAAGATGCCATTGCTTCAAAACATTTCTCAAACTTGAGTGCTCAGAGTTCCTTAAGAGCCTCAATAAGACTCTAGTCAGTGCTCACACCTAAATTACATCACCATAATGGGGACAACTGCAATGTGGAAATGCCAGCCCGTATGTGTCCCAGTTCAGAAGAGCTCATGGGTCCCAAGGCAAGGCTCACATGACGGGGACATGACTCAAGTCTAAGAGAAAGTGGAAGTGCAGAAACTGAGTTTTAAAAGCTGAGGGAACCAATGAAAGGGAAAGGGTGATGGGACATAAACATTAATACTTGAAAAAGTTTGATAATTTCACACCAAAGAGGCAGGGGATTGGGAATCCATTGCAAAGGCATATACACTTAGGCGTGAGTCAATTCAGGGCATGCACATCAATAAGGGTGTTGTCATGCTTGTAAATCAACAGGAACACAACATATAAGGTTGACATAGAGGTTATGATCCTAGGAGAACCAAGTTTGAGTCGTGTTAAGCAATATTCAATGCTATCATGCACCAAAAAAACCATAATCATCAAACACATTGGGATAGGGATTTAGGATTCATAATACATCGATTCAGAACAGGAGAAAAGAAATTACAGCATGCTAAGTAAAAGTACTGAATTAGATACAAGCAATGGATAGACAAGAATGCAAGAACATTAGGTAACTAACTTATTATTAATAGTGAAAAATTAATTAGAACATACCAGTCCAAAGAAGCAAAATGTAGTAAAGAAAGGCTATAGGACTTTGAAATATAGCTTTGGCTTTCAACAAATTAACTGGCCACAGTACAAGTAGTAAAGCAAGAGAGGGGGTTTTGAGTGTAAGTGTGAGTTTTGAATAAAAAATGTTCGTGTGCTTGTGTTAATGAGAGAATATGTATATATAGTAGTTCTAGAACCATGTAAAATAAGGCAAGAGTTACAATTGTTTAGTAATTATGGAACCAACTACTAATCAGAATTAAATCAATACAAGTACTCTCTTGATTAAGGGGCAATCAACCAACGGTAAGGGGCACAAAATGTTTAAGGAAAGAAATGTAGTAGAGCATCGAACAGAATATCCGATTAGGGGTAAGTACATAGGGGTTCAATTAAGGACACAACTAAAGGAGAATTAGTACAATACTTGGTTAACCAAATAAGGTAAGATTCACAATAAAATTATTGAATATGGAGACAATAAAAAATCAGCATATGGTAAATCAGGGAATCAAGGATTCAAAATTACTAATTTAAGGAGGGTACATGGGTTCCCATGAATAAGCCAATAAACCAAGTTAAAATAGGAGAGTCGAAAATCTAAAAAGAAATTTTCAAATCCAGCCAAGAAAGAGGGAGCGAAGAGTCAATCAAAAAGAGGGCCATGAGTACGTTTGAAGCGAGATAGTCCCAGAAACTCAAACAAGAACTGGCCAGTAACAAAATCCAACGAAGATACCTATGAGGATTAAGGCTTTCAACATAGGTGAGGTTGAATAGAAAATAGAAACCCAGAATCACAAGAATTGCACAAAGGGAACAATAGATTTCGAAAAGACCTTTACACTTAAACAAAGAGCCTCAGACCCAAAACCATAAGATTTTCAACAATATAAGGGTTTTTAAAAGAGGATAAACAAACAGATCGGACAAAAACTCAGGCAAACAAACATTCACTTAATAAACATTCAAAATAAATTAAGGGTCTTAACATGAAAACTCAGGCAGAAGGATAATACGAGCAAGCACAGCAAAACAAATCGAAAAGTCAAAGAAAATTTTTGAAATAACTTAACAGAAACCCTAATAAAAAAATATAAGGAGTTTTGTAAGCGGAGTTTTAAAAGTAACTTCGGGAAAATGCTTAAAAGTTCAGTGTAGACATAGGTCTGAAAAAAATTTAAGAGGAATTCAGAGAACCTTGAAGGTTAGGGTTTCAGAGGAACCCAAGTGGTGAGAAAGGCTTTGAAAACTATCGATCTAAGTTGGAGAGTCAAGAATCTGACTCGCCTGGCCATGGCTGACCGGAGAAAGGTCAGAGACGACCAGAGAACAATCGTAAACTGAAATCGACCAAGGTCTGCACCAAGTTCTTCCAAGACCTAGCCTCGAAACCATAATAATCGGACGCGCAGAAGCCATGAGAGATGGATTCAGTCCTCCAATGACATTGAAAGCCATGGATTTGGGAGGTTTTAGAGTAGGAGTTCGACGGCGACAGCTAGGGTTTGATGGAGTCTCAGAGAGAATTGAGGAAGAAGGGATTTCAAAGGCGGCTGAAATAAGAGAATAGGTAGGGTTTGGGGGATTGTTGAATTAAAAAAGGTAAGAAATTATGAGAATCGTTGATATTTTAGATCAACGGTCGGGATTTAGTGGGTCTTTGGGTCAGGTAGGAGGATTTAGGATTTGGGTCGGGTAATCTTATTCGAAATTGGGCTAGGATTGGAATTTGAACTGGTTATAATTGAAATACAAATGGGGCTACCATTTAAATATCCATTTTTCATGTTTGTTTATTTAAAAATAGTAAAATAATTTTTGAAAATAAATTAAGGATATTAAAATGATTAATAGAACATAATTAACTATTTTAAAATACTAGAACTAATATTTATGAATATAAATATAATTAATCCTAAAAAGGCTAATATTATATTTACATACAATTTAACTTTAAAACTATAAAATGAACTTGTAAAAATATGCAAAAACTTATATTAGCCACATTTTAATATAAATATGGAAACACAATAAATGAATCACCAAAATGATAATTTTGGAAATAATTATTGGGTTTTTACGGATAAAATAGGGTGATAAATTGATTAAAAAATCTTTAAAAATGAAAGAAAAATAGTAAAAAATTTGGACATGCTTACATAATCATGCAAATGCTATTTTAAAAGTATTTTGTATATTAAAAATATATAGGAAAAAATTGAGTATCAACAATGCTATATTTCATAACGTAGTTGTTGGTGAAAGTAGTAGCTTGGTGGAGAATATCGTTCAAAATCCTAGATACCATGAAATGGTTGTGGATGCTTTTGGGATGCACATAGAGTTTGAACCCCATGAATGTGTTGAATAAGCTCCTAACGAAGAGGCAAAATATTTATATGAACAGATCGAGGCAACTAGTCATCTACTAAGTGAAGGGAGTATGCATTCTAAGTTGTTTGTTGTGGTTTAATTATTAAGTATCAAATTAGATATCAATATATCTCAAACGGGAATGGATTATATTCATTGGCCTTATGAGTGAACTAGTTGACCCAACTTTCAATATTCTTGAATATTTCTATCAGGCTAAAATATTGGTTTCTAAGTTAGAACTCTCGTCTATGAGAACTAATTATTGTGAAAATGGTTGAATGTTGTGTTATAAGGGAGGTGGAGATTTAGAAATTTGTAAATTTGTGAAAAATCTCATTTTAAGTGGGTTTCCAGTGGGAAGAAGGTTATTGTGAAGTCGATGAATTATTTACCTCTTATTCCTAGATTAAAGAGTTTGTACACATTGATAAGTTCCACTCCTCATATGAGATTGCACTATAAAAATAGAAGGTCGTCCGGTTTTATGTGTCATCCTTCAGATAAGGAAGCTTAGAAGTATTTTGATATGACGCATCTGGATTATGCAAGTGAAATAAAGAATGTTCGGTTGGGTTTGCGTGTGGATTTTTTCACACTATTTTTTGCTTCTGCAATACCATATTTATGTTGGCCAATCTTTATTACGCCGTATAGTCTTTTGCCTAAAATGTGCAAGACTGGTTTATATATTTTTTAAAATTATGTTATTCCTGGTCCCTGCAATCCAAAGAGTTTGATTGATGTAATTTGCAATCTCTGATTGATGAGCTAAAATAGTTGTGTTATGATGGAGTGGAGACATATGACATATCAACTAAGTAAAATTTCAACTTGCGTGCTAATTTTATATAGACCATTAATGATTTTCCTGTGTATGGAATATAATCTAGGTGGAGGGCTGCTGAAAATTTAGCATGTCCTTATTTGCATGGAAAATGGTAAAGCATTCACTTTAAGACATGACCGAAAGCAGTCATGGTTCGATTGTCATCGTCAGTTCTTTCCAGTTGATCATGAGTTCAGACGGATAAAGAATGCTTCCAAAACTAATACACTTGAACATGATTTTTCATCTCCAATTTTGTCTGGTGAGAAAATTTGGGAGAGAGTTAGAACTTCAGTAAAGTTACCGAGGCACCACCTTCAAGATTTCCTAGATATTGTATTACTCATAACTGGACAAAATAGAGCATATTTTGGGAGCTTCCATATTGGAAGGATAATCTTCTCAGACATAATCTTGATGTCATACATATTGAGAAGAACTATTTTGACAATTTTTTCAACACACTGATAGATGATAATAATAAGATAAAAGATAACACTGAAGGCTAGGCTGGACTTAACAAGAATATTAAAGGTGACCTAAATTATATTTGCAGTTTGCGAACACTGGTAAGGTGTTCAAGTCCAGCTACATGTTCACTTTGGAATAAAGCCAATAGATTTTTGATTGGGTTACAAACCTAAAGATGCTTGAGGGTACTGCTTCAAACCTAGAAAATTTGCCGATATGGTTGAAGGAAAGCTGACTCATATGAAAATGCATAACTGTCATATCATTATGGAAACTTCAGTCTTTATTGCATTTTGTGGTTTGCCTGAGAATATCTGGAAACCATCATAAAGATAAGTTTGTTCTTCAAAGACTTATGTTCTACTATATTAAGGAAAGAAAACCTATTTCAAATGAATCAGAACATTCCTGTAATCACTAATAAGCTGGAAAGGATTTTTTCATGTGGTTTTATTGATGTGATGGAACACCTTCCAATTCACCTTGTACACGAGGAGCGACTTGGATGGATGGCTCAATTCAGGTGGATGTATCCATTCGAGAGGTAATGATCAAACCTTGATTTATTCTTGTAATTTTCTTTAACGTTATCGTCTAATATGACAATGTGAAGGACTATCAGCAAGTGTAAACGATTTGTTAAATAGAGGAATATGATTGAAGGATCCATATGCGAAGCCTATCTTGCAAAGAAAATTTCCCATTTTTGTTCTTACTACTTTGACAGTCATATGCCATGTGCTAGAAATAGTCCTAACCGGAACAATGTCGTGATTGAGAATGATCCATTGTATACCTCAATATCCATATTCAGTAAACTTGGCTGAGGTTCTAAAGCTCGATAAAAAAGGGCCTAATTAGTATGGAGTACAAATCAACTTCAAATCATATGTTGGTAAATTGCTCACTTGTGATTTATTTAACACTACATGTAGGTCAATAATCCAAACAACAGTGTTAATCAATTTTTGAAAGATATATCTTGGGGACCCACACCTACAGTTACAACTATGTTTAGGTGTTTTGTGAATGTATAAATTTCACACCGAGGAATGCTCCAAGTATAAAAAAAGCAATAACAGTAGGGTGTGTGTCAAAGGTGGTGAAGGAAACTAGGATGGGGAAAATAATTATTATGGTGTGATTAAAGAGATTCTAAAATTATCATATTCAGGTTGTCCAAGTAAGAAGATCATATTTTTCCGATGCAAGTGGTTTGGCCCAATATCTATAAGAGGTACAAATGTACACTAGCAGTACAACATAATTTAGGTTAATAAAAAGAGGGAATATGATTGCTATGATCCTTTTATAATTACCAAAAAAATTAGGTAAGTCTATTATGCTCTATATCCATTGAGGAGGGATATGACTGATTCGTTGATTAAAACTAAGCCTCTTGGTAGGGTGGAAGTTGAGAATATTCTAGATGTTGCTTACCAAAACGATACCTCAAGTGTTAACCAAATGGTGGATGATCAGTTAGAAAATGACTTGGCGCATCCTCAACGCATATTAGAAGAAGTTGAAATAGAGGAAATAACAATCATAGAAAATGAGGACGGAGAATCACCCGATGAAAATGAAATAAGTGAAGCGAAAAAATTTTGGGGTGAGGAAGGATACTTCGAAGACAAATACCATGTTAGATTTTTCAAGTTCTCTCAACTTATATATGTTTATATTCTCAATTCTACTATTTTCTTTAATTTATGCAGATGATCGGTGTGGGTCGAGGTAGATCTGGGAATGATAAGAGGCCTATTGATCATGAGGATAATGCTACACCCTCACTTCCTTCCACTCCACATGTGCATCCCTCCACTGCTAATGGCCGATAGCAATCTTCTAGGCACACATCTTTTCTATCACATCCATCTACTCATCAGACTACCTACCATTCGCTCTCCCAGCAGTATCTTTACCATTCTCTACCACAGGGCTATACCCCGCTTCCTCCATATGATCCTGCATATAGTTATATAGGTACACCAAATTAGTAGTCAGAGGGCTATGTGGTGATACGCCCATCATTTTCTCCATTTGCTTCACCACCATATGGATCATATCCATCTAGATTATAGCTACCCGGATCGCAACAGTGGTTTGGATCGCAACAGGGTTCTAGATCGTATCCATCTTCATTAGCGGCCTTGTCTCCCTCTACACGGAGTCCGTATCCTAGCATTTCTAGACTTTACCTTGGGGATAGTAGCATTGAGCTTGATGTTCCACCTTCTACGTACGCTTCAGATACACCAGAGGATGATGATCCAGAGGAAATGAGGTATGACCTTTATCATAGGATGATAATCAGGCCTGAGGGCAATGGGTAAGATTTATTTACTACTTCTTTGTTTTTGCTGAATTTTAATAGCTAGTCTTTTTTGATTAATACAATTTCCATGTTGCAGGTTCATACCTAGTCATCAGACTACAAAGATAATCATTGAAGCTCTTGGCCATTTGTATGATGCACCCTATGTGACTTGGAGTGATTTTCCAGTGGAGCTCGTGGAGCAAATTTTCAACCAATTTAAGGTATTAATACCATTCTTATCTATTTAAGTATTATATTAATAATATTTTCATCTAATGTTACACACTTAATTTGCAGACTAAGTGTGCCTTGGACGACCGACATAACAGTGCCTTTCTTGCAAATTGAGTTCAAACGCCGTAGGAGACTATCTGACTCCTTTTGTTCTGCTCGGAAGAAAAGGAAGAAGCCTTCATGGGTTCACCCGCATTTATGGGAGGATCTGCTGAGGTAGTGGACCACTGAGAAATTCGAGAAGAGGAGTGGATAGGAAAACAAGACTCGAGCATTTGAGAAGCGTGGCTTTATATGGGTGCAAGGAGCATGAGGACTACGAGGAGACTACTAGTAATTCCTTAAAATAGTTATATGTATTCTTATCGAACTATATTTATATATTTTAATTTAGTTAACATATTTTATTATATTTGTAAGAAAATATATGGGATGAAAATGACTCATGATGAGTTCTTCATGAAGACTCACATCCGAAAGAAAAAGGCACTGATAGATCCAAGTAGATAGGTCGAGGATCGGACAAAGACTACATATGTAAGTTTCATAACTACTATAACTTGAAATTAATATTGATAATATTATATAATTTATAATATTCTATCTTATAAATAAATGGTTACAAGACTACTGTGGAGGAGTACAGTCAGAGTTTTCCACCGAATGAGCAAGGTGAGTGACCTTCCATTTCAGAAGAAGAATCACAGAAGATATGGTTGGATATTATCGGTGGTCCTAAAAAGGGGATAAATACGGCCTTCTAGAGAGATCATTTCGGCGTTATAGGGTTGTATTGCAAGGTATAAGGACTTCCTCCCCGGGCGAGGTACTTGATAGGTCGACTCTCTCAGCTGTAGAGAAACAGATCTCAAAGCTGTCAGCATAGCTTCAAGAGGCAAAGGCTAGAGAAGAAAAGAGAGATAAACAATTAGATAGCCTTCAAGGTCAGCTAGAAAAGAGGGACCAACAATTTAATATCCTTCAAAATCAGCTAGCCAATCTTCTAGCTAGTGGTGTTTTCCCCATCCCCGGTCACACGAGTCTTCCCAAATGCTAATCCTTCTCGTCGTGATCCTTCGAACCATGCGATGATGAAGCTTCTAGAAGTTAATGCAACATAAAACACTCCTCGAATAGTGTGTATTGCTAAACAAAGTCTTGAACTTGTAAATATTTAGTTGGAATAATTTTGAATAATGATTGTATTGTTGATATTATTTTGTTATTGAACATTTGTTGTGGTTGGCATTACTGTTGTGGTTGTTATTAGTATTGTTGTTATAGTAGGCATTGGTTAATTGTTGTTTGTTGTTTGTTAATTGATTATTATTGGTTAATCGTTGTTGAATGGCGGCAATGTTATGCCACCGTTATTGGATGGTCATTGGTTATAATTGATAGGTGGTGTAGCTTAAAAGCAGACATATTCTGCCAGTTTTTTTCGAGAAAACTGACAGATTTCGATCGGTAATTTCAATGTACAATCAGCAGAAATTTGAAACTAGTGATCGAAGTCGGTCAAAAATAACCTTTTTATTTTTTTAATGATTCCGACCAATTTCGGTATGGTCAAACTTCAATTGAATTAACCGATTGACTTCGGTCGAAAATTGCGACCGTCTTCGATTGCCATACGTTAGCGACCATTATTTTTTCGACGAATTAAAATTGATCGGTTTTCTTATATTTTCGATCGATTTCGATCGATTTTCTTGAATATTTTTTACAGTTATCTAGTAGTGAGCTTCGATACTAATTAAATCCAGAGCCAAACCACTAGTTATCTTAGAAAATTAAGAAATAAAATTCAATCAAAGAAGTGAAGGACCTAGTTGTAGAGCAATGATCAGTGTGAGGAACAAACAACCCAAACACATTTATATATGCAGCAAGAAGAAAAAAGTAGAACTCAGCTTCAAAACGTATACTCCAAAGTCGAGCACCAGCCAAAAAAGACAAAGGAAAAAGAAAGGCAAAAGAGCAGCCAAGTATGTGAAAATTGTAGCTTGGTAAACCGGTCACAGTCAGCCTCTTAGCATACTAGGTTTTCCTTAAAGTTAAATAAGAAGAAACAAATAAATAAAAAGAAGAGATAAAGAAGGAAAAAAAAACATGCATCTGTACTGTCAAGATACTATTTCGTTAGATACTATGCTGATAATTAAGATGCATCATATTATATTATCTTTCACGCAAAATTGAGACAAGGCGGCTCCCATCTCTCTCCAAACAATCAGCCATGGGTTCTTTCCATCATCGAAATCTCATATTTGAAACTCTTGACAGTTCCACCGGCAAAACTTGTAGCAGCTATTATTGCAACTCAAATGAGCATTATTCTACAGTTTGTCCACTGTCATGTTTTGCTATTTGCCCCAGCATTTGTCTGCTTCCAGAAATCCAACCGCCGACACCACCACCACCACCAAGTTTCTCCACCGAAGTTCCTCCACAAAAACCAACTATTTCCATCTTCTTGATCATTTTAGTTTCAGTTTTAGCTACCGCTATCTTCATATTTTGTGGCTTCGTCGTTTACAGATTCGGCAGCTTAAGAACTCCTTCACAACAGCAAACAGTAGTAATAGAAGAAGAAGAGTCAAGTGATATTAGAACAGTGGGTCTTCAGCCGTCAGTTGTTAGTGCTATCACGATTTGCAAGTATAAAAGAGGTGAAGGACTAATTGAAGGAACAGAGTGCTCTATTTGCTTGACTGAGTTTCAAGACGATGAAAGTCTTAGGATTTTGCCCAAGTGCAACCATACTTACCACATACTTTGTATTGACACTTGGCTTAGATCTCACACCAATTGCCCCATGTGCCGTACCGGCATTGTCCTTGAACAGGTACTGTTTAACTGTATGAGTGTTAGACCATCTTATATAAAAGTTTGTAGTGTTGGAGAAAACATGCTTTTATTTACTTCATTATGACTTCAACACGCTTCTTATATGCTGGCTTCATTCTTTATCATGAGTTAATTACGTGATTAAGGAAACATACTTTTATTCATTTGTAGTGCAGAATGTAGGGTTGAGACATGAAGAAGAAACTCGTTCGGGAATTTCAGGAAATGCCACGGACTAAGGATTGACACTCAAAATGAAGGCGAGTCAATAAATCTAATTAAGCATGATGTAGCGAACAGTTCTGGAGGGGAGTTAATTGAGGTTCATGCCTTAAAAAGATCAGCTTCTTTGGTATCTTTATCTACTACTACTTCAATTAGTCGTGCTTCTGCCATTGCAAATTCTTTAGGGAGGAACATTGGCTGATGAAGATTTAGGTGAGGAGTCAATTGAAGTAACTGAATCAAAGATGGTTATGTTCTGTATCCAAAGAGTTTTTGATTGTGATGACAGCAAATTAGGCAAGTCTTTACTTGGGAATAATAATGCATTAAGTGGTCTGTTTCTCGCAGTACAAATGTATAAACATCACTCATCGATTTCAGGTGGACTAGTTTCGGAAACTTATCGATTTCTCCAAGCGGAACCAGAGAATTGGCCAAATTGTGACCGTTTCTGACCCCCTCAAAATGAATTGTGGCTGCCACCGTTATTTTTGCCACGATCATTATTGTGATGATTTTTAAAACCTCCACGACAACCATCATAAAATAAACTTTAAATTTGTGAAAGTTCAGTTTAGAACCCATGTCTGCCACAACTTGAATTATTGATCGTTGAGAATCCTCACAAAAAAACGACGAATTTCATATTTTCACAATGTAAATATCCTCTTACAAGATGTAGAGTGTATTTAGGATCAAACCACGGTAGATGGAAAATTAAAATATGCTCAAAAAAAAAAAAAGACAAGCAAGAGGGAGAGAAAGGAAGCACGTATTGCCCCAAAATAAAGCAACCCAATGAATCAATTAGTATTGAAGACTTCCTTTTTGGCCTACTCTCTCTTTCTCGAGGATATAAAAACTTCTAAGCAATTTCTAACAAGTAGCAATGAGTAAATCCTACTCTCTGTCATATACTATCCCTTGTATTTTTCTTTTATATGTTCTCAAAAGGAATTAATTAAAAAAGGAATAGGATTGTTTACTTTTATTTATGTCTTAAGATATATAATTTTTTAATTAAATTTTTATTCTGATTATGTATTTTCTCTATCTTTAAAAATAATTATTATTAAGAATAAAAAGGGAGAAAAACAATCAATTTTGTCTTGAACTTTTTAGATAATAATTAATTTAAGGCAATTATTTTTAATTTGAGGCAACTGATAGGGGACGGAGGGAATACATTCAAAATGAAAGTAAGAATGTACAAGTCAAATATTGGTTGGGAAATTTTAAGAAACGGCAATACATTCCTGCAAACGTGATTGACAGTAGTCGCATGTTGGCATTTACAAGAAACGCCTACTTTTCCAATAGTATCTTGTGCCCAAAATAAAAATAAATTAATTCTTTTGTCTGAAAGTAGTCTACTACGGAGCAAGAAATGTTTAACTGAACAATAGTGATACGAAGAATCAAACTCATAAGACTACAGTTTATGCAAATATAAGGTAAAATTTCTCAAATCTATAAAAAAATTAAAATTCTTTGAATATAAATTTAATTTTATATTTTATATTTTAAATTATATTTTTATTACGAATTTAAACTATTGTAATTTATTTTTGAGTTACTTTTTTTATTTATAAATTAATTAGATATACAATTATTAATTCTAATGATACCAAAAACAAGTGACAGCTATATCCGAAGTGCACGAATATCTTTAAAGCCAGTTCCCGACGTCACCAGTAGCTCCGCTCCAAAAATTTACATACAAGGTGCAGAAGTGTAATATGAGTACAACCCACCTCATGTACCCAGTAAGTATTTTGTCTAACCTCATCAAAGTAGTGACAATAGAAGATACTCACTGATAAAACCTGCACCGAAAACTAGCAATAGAACTATACTATGATATAACGGAAAGGAATACAAGGAACGACTATATAAAACAATAAATGAGTGCTAACAGAGATCACAATTTAGCTACTTCCAATACCTTGACCAATCTTTCCTTAGAACGAAAACCAATAAACCACGACAATCACTCTATAACTTTCATAGAATGAGGAATATACTTAGATATCAAGTCAATTATACGGCAACACCTTTCATGCTTTTATCTCATCCTCACCCAATATACATATAACAGTACCAACCGGATGACAAAACTACCTATAACAGGAACTGCAAAGTAGGAAATATGCAAGTAGCAATAATAAACGAGGATATACATGTGGGCAATAGAATTAGACTAGGCAGAAGGCATATGAGTAATGACAGCAATTAGGAAAATATGGGATATCAACTTCAACTAACTAGAATGGTGGAGGCCTATGAATAAGCATAACAAATAAGAAAGGAACACATGATCTTTACAAGTTAACAAGTAGAGGTGTAAATGATTATTATGGTGGAAGGCTAGTAATAAAGTGCAACAAAATAAATAAAATATGAGTGCAAAATAACAGTAGGAAATAGGTATGGTATTTGCAAGTTAAGCATGAAGAAGGTATGAACAACATAATAACAATTGAGAAAGAGATTAATGATACAAAAATCGCCACAAGTCATATCAGATATATAATTACGACAATAAAAACTCAATGTAAAGACATGAACGTTTACATGGAAAATAGATATCACAACATAATACATGTCCCTCATCCTCGCCTGCACCGAAACACCCATCGTGGCATGATCTCACGACAATATAAAATCAGAACAATAAAAATGAAATTGCACGGCATCACCCTTCGTGCTTTTACTCTCAAATGATATGACACGACATTACCTTTCGTACTTTTACTCTCAATAATATGGCATGACATTTCTCTTCGATCTTTTACACTCAAATGATATGGCACGACATCACCCTTCATGATTTATACTCTACCGCACATGATAATGTATATACAATGACACGACATCACCCTTCGTGCTTTACACTCTTTCATACCAAGCATATGTATATCAATGTCAAACAAGGCAAGAAAGCACAAATAACATCAAGGAGGGTGTTTAAATGAATATTCCAAACGAATCTCAATCACAACTTCCCAATGCCAACAATAGTTCAATAAACCCTTAAGAACCGTATTATTCAAGTGTTTCAATATCTTGCGAATGATCTACAACACGGCTATAAAATCTAGTATCTCAAGAATATCGACCATAGAAATGTATTAATAATTACGCATAGTGATGACCGAATTAGACACATCAATGAATTCTCATAATTCCATCAAAATTTGATCAATTTATAGCAAGCTAAGTCTTGGATTCTAACAGTTAATACTTTGTTCTTAGTATCTAGGAGTCAAGTAAGGCATGAACCAAGAAGTTCATGTAATTCTACAAAATATAACTTATAACATAATCTACCCGCGAGCATGATCAACTCTGGCACATACATATATGCTCTTCACCTCATATATGTATCATTCCTGCATGTAGCAAGCAATGTCAAATAGTAGGAAATATTTCCTCAACAAAGTTAGGCAAGACACTATTTGAATTCGACTAACTCAATACTCAGTTAGATTTCCCCCCTATAAATTCACCTTTGCTCGGCTCAATCTAGCCAAAGACGACTTAAATACATCATACAATGCAAGCAATTTTAATGAATAAAGATATAATTTTTATACAATTTCTAAAAAAAATCAACAAAAGTCAACCCCTGGGACCGCCCCGGTTAAAACCCTGGTCCAAGGGTAGATCTTGACTACCCATATCCTATGAGTCCAAATACGTGTTTTGTTTCCAAATCTGAGTCCTATTCGAATCACAAATCTCAAATTTTTATTTTTCGAGACTTTGACAAAATCCTTAAATTTTTCCTAGATATTTCATGAATTTGATGTTAAATTTTATGTATAATCATGAAATATAATTGAGAATTGATTAGAGGTACTTACACAATGATTTCGTATGAAAATACCTTCACAAATTTGCCTCCCATCGAAGCTAGGGTTCAAAATCTAACAAAATGAAGCTAAGTCTCGGAATGTTCAACTATATGCGAGCTACAGCCGTCGCATTTGTGACATGGGGTTCACAAATGCGAACCCTGCAAATGCGAATAATCTATTGCAAAAGCGAACCAGAAGGCCTCCTGCGTAGGTCAAGTTTTCAACCCAATACTTCGCAAATGCGAACACATTTATTTTGCAAAAGCAACAGGGGTCCTCGCAAAAGCAAACTGCCACACTACACAAATGCGAGGGGCTTCTTTGCAAATGTGAACCTTCTCCCAACAGCCTAATTTTGCAAATGTGATGGCTTCTTTGCAATTGCGACTGTCCTTTTTGCGAGAAAAACATCGCAAATGCGATGACACATATACCAGCACAAAAAATCATTCATAAATCAATCCAAAACTCACCCGAGGCTTCAGAGCTCCAAACCATCCATGCACATAGATCCAAAAATACAAAATGAACTCGCTCGCATGATCAAATCATCAAAATAACCTCTAAAAGCATGAATCGGAAGCCAAAACTGAAGATCAAAGTAAACTTTAAGAACTTCTAGAATTCTAACCAAGCGTCCGAACCATATCAAATCAACTCCAATTGATCTCAAATTTTGAAAATAAATCACATTTGATATTATGGACCTAGTCTAACTTCCGGAATCAAAATCCGATCTGGATATCAAAAAGTCGACTCCGGGTCAAACTTCTCAAAATTCAACTTTCGTTATTTCAAAACTAATTCGACTACTGGCCTCCAAATTACGATCCGGATGCGCTCCTAATTCCAAAATCATCCGATGGATCTAATGGAACTAACAGAACTCCATTCCAAGGTTAAATGCTAAAAAGTCAAACTTGGTCAACTCTTCCAACTTAGAGCTTAAATCTTGAAGTTCATTCTTCCAAATCGATTCGGGATAACTTGAAAACCAACACGGACAATTCACGCAAGTCATAATACACCATGCGGAGATAATCGAGCCCTCAAACTATAGAGTAAAGTGCAAATGCTCAAAACGACCAGTCAGGTCGTTACATCCTCCGCTAGTTAAAACATACGTTCATCCTAGAACATGCCAGGAGTCGTTCCAAAGCTATAAAATCATGGTGTAACCTTACAATGCACATACCCGGGGATGATCGCGCATCACCCTACTCCATATAGGACTGCCAACACAACATAACTAGAGATCCTTACTTTAACCTTGGTCCTTAAACTTTAGAACCCAATTTCTAACATTTAGAATTCATTACAAGACCTGAATCCCACATACACACAATGTATAAGTCTGAACAAAATGTATTAAGTCCTAACCATAATTCTAAGATGTAATCACATGATATACCCCATCATTTCAACACTCACAACAAGAATTGCTGACCACCATTACTGCCAAAAACAAATCTGGTGCTGGTAGCAAACCTCGTATTGATTAGAACCTTGTTCAAAACCTTCATACCCTACTAATGGTGAAAGAAATGTGCATAACCTCTTAACCACCCCTCCAATCAATATGCCACAAAACTCACTAGTCCGACCAAGGCCATTGCCCAAATCCTCAACAAAATATAGTACTTTTCTTCCAAACCTTCCTCATCCCAATACAATAGTGTGAATCTTAGGTCTAGAAACCTCATCTCATCTAATACAAGCATCCCCCCTCCCCAACAAGTATCAACAATAATCATATGGAGCCCGAAGCAACTCGGTTTTGTACACCACAAGTAATAGTTAAGACATGACATATAATAGTAAGAAAGCTAAATAAGAAGAATACTAAACATGTTAACACATGCAGGAAAATTTTAGCATTTTCCTATGAACCATTTTCAATAATGTGAAAGCAAAAATACATGAAGTAAGCATCAGGAATTTATATTTCATCACAGTACTGTTGCAGCGTGCAACCCGATCCTATCATATCTTTCCATATGGGTTAACCTCACTGATCACATGTGCGTCAATATTCAAGAATAATAGAGTGCACAAAAGATAACTATGGGAAATCAATAGGAATAAACAATACTGAGAAGAACAAGCACAATTATGATGTAATAAGCAAATCAACATCATGAAGGACATCTCGCCCATAGCACTCACTATGAGGCCTAAACTGAATTATAATATGCGTGAAAAGAACCATGTAACCTTCACAACCCGTCGTAGCATAAGAGAGGAACACATAACATAGGCCCAAGCATGAATAGCATATATTTCGCTTGACGATATATTTACAGTAATAGCTGCACAAGAGCAAGAAAACCTGATCTGATACTAAATACACGTCCTTATTTGGCCTACCAATAGGCCCCCAAATCAACTCCTGTCATCCCCGAACGGACAATAACCGTCCACAAGCCCGTAACTACCTTTCCATAGCACATACCATCAATCACCCAATCCTTCACATTCCTTCACAAGTCGTAATCAAGAAAAAGTATTCGAACGAGAACATCCAATCTCTGAACCTTTTGTGTACCAGAATTTCCATACCTGATCTCTAGCACTGCTACTCAAATAGCTGATGTGTCATTCATAATGCATCATCTTACGAAAAAATACCCATAAGTCAAAACACAATGTACTTGCCAACAGGTTAACTCTTCTTATGCGGGAACAGATATTGCCAATAAAACCTGAAATACATGAAATCATCCGTCTCATCAAGTAATAATATCTTTCCCTCCAAAAACTAAACTACAAGTATGTACATTCAACTTTCAACCCCACACCGTGCATCGCCTCTAACTGCTAACTCATGATACTATGAAAATCCCATAGTCAACTTTAAACCATAAGCAAATTGAACACCTCATCAAATGAGAATCTTTTATTTAACTCAATCTAGGAGAATATCACAACACGCAATATATCTTTTACACCTGTAGAAAACATCAACTCCAATTATGGTCATAATGACGATTAATTATTCGGAACCCAATAACACATAATCGAGTAATCAGAACTAATCGCCTCTAACTCAACTGATCACACAGACTACCAACCCAAAGGTAACTCAACTCAATAAGACCGCTCTAAAGGAACATCCGGGGATCCGAAGCCATTTCTTGCATCTCTCCAACATTGACATGTAGACCTTTTTTGATAAGGAAATACCGCAGATCCGATTACCATTCGCTACTACTTTCAAGCCCGCCCGTACACAAAGTCAAAATTCCTTAAAGGATACATAAGACATGGAACTTTCCAGAACCTTCTCGATAACCACTCACCTTACTCTAATATTCAATACACAGTTAATACGCGTTGACTAACCCGTGGTCACTAGCATATGACCATCAGAAGAAATGACCCAATAATCCCTCGGTTCGACAACTAATACGACCCATGATCCTACAATTTGATCATCATTAGCAGACTCCAACACTTAGCCCGAAGCGATGGAACACCTCATTGGTAACCCAAAGTACCATATCTTCATAGCATGCCGCGATCCCACACGGCTATTTAGTTCAATACTTAAAAGACTCATGCAATACTAATCATATCACACTTCAAAGACTCTGCCAAGTGCTTACCCATCCTTGCAATAGTCTAACAACTTCCCCAAATTATCTACAATGATGACATATGCACTCCACTGAATGGAAACCATATATGAGTCACACGATCCAAACTTATCACGCACGAGATGGCCTACCGGCTATACTCAGATCGGCACCTTACCATGAACCCACCTTAATCACAACAGTCAGTCCACTACCCTATCTTCCTATGTACTTATCAACTAGATATAAGAAACCGCCTCATACCACCAACGAATGACTGGAAGGTTTAACACTGCATTTACTTCTAAGTCTAGACAACATATCGTGATAATAATAAAGCATCCATAGCCCATCGTAATCCATCCGCACCATCACAAATCATCGATGCATAGCAAATACTGAGTGCGCAACATCATATATGATCTTTAGAAGTTAACAAGTAGATCCATAAATGACTAGCATAGTGGAAGGCTTGCACTAAAGTGCTACAGAATAGATACGACATTAGTGTAATTATAATAGCAAAAAATAGGCATGATATTTACAAGTTAATCAAGTATAACGTATGAGCAACAAAAAAATAATTGAGATAGAGATTAATGAAAGAACAATAGCAATAACTCATAGAAGATCTATATTTATTACCATAAAAGCTCAAGGTAAAGATATGAAAGTACACGGAAAAAAATCACAACATAATGCATGTCCCTCATCCTCACCTGTACGCAAACACCCATCGTGCCATGATCATACTGTCATACCTCCTTTTTAAACAAAACCTCGTGAAGGGCGTAGAAGGGGAGTTTTTTTCAATTTAAGTGACAGTTGAATCGAGATTTATTTATTAAAAACTCATAGTCGCCACTTGGGATAATTTTATGGTGTCCCAAGTCACTGGTTCAAATCTCGAATCGAGGAAAAGATTAACTCTGTATTACAGTCCGCGAACCAGAAATCCGAGTAAGGAATTCTGTTAACCCGGGAGAAGGTGTTAGGTATTCCCGAGCTCCGTGGTTCAGGCATGGTTGCTCAACTATTATATTCGATTGAATTATCTGATTTTTAGTATATTTTAAAACTATGTGCAATTTTTAACTTTAACCGCTTTATTAATTTCAACAATATTGCAATACTGTTAAAACATGTCTTGAACCACGTCAAATAAATGCACAAGTGGTCTTCGACATATTTTGACATAGTTGAGATTTGGATTTGGGTCACATAAATGCGCACCCGATTCTAGGAAGGTAAATTGTTTAACTAACGTGCCTAAAGCAATTACGCGTTTTTAACTTTGCGAGGGCGACAAAAAATTTTCTAAATGACGCACCTTGATTTTTAAGGATAAGTTAAACTAATTAAAAGCGGGCCATTCAATTTATCATTTTGTTTGGCATGGCACCTCAGTTCTAAATTAGAAGGGTGAATTCGATTATATTCGGAGGTCCATAATTATTTATGCTACTTAATAAGGCTCACCCCCCCTCCCCCAATCTATTCGGCTAAATGAACTACAGATACTCAAAATTTTCCAAAAAATAATTTTGAGATCAAGGCAATGTTATGAGATATAGAAATCACCAAATAAAGTTTGGAAAGAGAAAAAACTGGATAACTCGTATTATTAAACTCCAGCATTCGGGATCACACAAACACGCGGAAGGCCAGCTATTAGCCATCCGGCGTCACTTAAGCACGCATAACTCCGACACATTTTAATTCGATGACTCTTAAAATACACCCATGTTTCTCTAACTAATGCACTTCCATTTACAACTCCAGTTTTAAAATCACCTAGCCATTTTCAAACTCACTTTTCAGTCAACTATCTAGGTGAGAGCATTCCTATGACACGTGAAAAACTCAAAACACCAGCTCTATAATATTTGTCCGTGGTGCGTCCCCTTTATAGAGGAGATATAACACGAATCTCTAACAAATGTGGCGAAAACATAATGCTTTCAAACATGGAGTGGATGTCAACTAAAGCTCAAATATTTATCAAGCTAAAAAAACCATAGCATCACAGATAATTTCAACTCTTCCCAAAGGAATAGGCCTGATTACATGCACTGAATACATGGCTTTGTCAAAAAAAAACTTATGCTCAACAACTACACACCAGATGCAAAATCTAACTGCAATCAAATACTGAATTAACTGAGTAACTTCACGTCTAAACCTTAACTAGTTCTGGAATGTATTCATCATTAAACAGTCCACTCATGCGACTAGAGTTCAACAACATTACGACATCTAATATTCTGAAATTATACCCTAAATCTAAACACTAAATCACCCTAAACTATTGGCATGAACCAACACTCAGCACAAACCAAAATGAACTACACAAATTTAAGCACATAATGATAGAAATTAACAGCAGATACATCAGAAATTTAAGATGTCTATTTAAACTTCAACTTGAACTTCCAAATCTTCTTACATGCTAGTCAATGCTCAATTTATGACAAGTTTTGATGGTGTACCTGGAGATTACAAAGGAAAAAGAGGTGAGCACAGTAAACAACAATAGCAGTAGTAGAACCCAACCACAATGAGTAAACCAACAACACACTTTAGAAACCCAAAAATGAGGTGTTGCAACCCAGAAACCAGTTTCGAATACAAAACTAACCCCAAAAAACCTCGAAAACTAACCTCAGGGACTAGTCCTTAAATCATTTTGAAGTCCAAAACAAATCAGAGATTGATCCAGGGGGTGAACATCTCTAATTTTCAAGCAAAACTCGATGGAATAGTATTTCTTCAAATATTTTTGTTGTTTTCTAATTTTCAGAATTCTCCTTAAAAAAATCAATGGAACAGTAAAATTCTATGGATTTTTGTAATTTTATGGGTTTTTTCCTCCTCCAAATCTTATTTTAGCCTAAGATTTCAATGCCTTTATAGGCAAGCAATTAGGGTACAACTTCATATTCCAATTTGCCTTTTAGTCCCTTTGTAATTTCATATTTTGCTACTTTATCCTTCATTTTATTACTTGTTGGTCAAGTCATAGTCTGAAAATTTAATACAAACCCCTACTAGAAGCTTTTAAGTCTATTATCCAAAGATTCTCTACTTCATTACCTTAACTACCCTTTTAAACCCCTATATTTTACATTATACTAACCATCAATGGGTCAAATTGACCCTGGGATGACCGATAGCCAACCAGCCCAAGACTTGGACTTAAAAGTATACCCCTCGAGCCCACAGACAATCAAACCCAATTTTTTGGATTAAAATGAAAGCAAGAAGCAATTTGAACTAGCTTTTTCATGAAGTCCAATTAATGTAACTACACTTAATAAGCTGGACTTACACTACTAACAGATCAAAGAATGAAATGCTAAAAAATGTGGAGCTTTTGACAATTGAAAACACGCAAGAGATGAATCAAACACTAAAACATTCCCAAAGTCATTTATACCAAGATTTAAACAGAGATTCCATTACCAAATTCATCGTGATTAAACTAAGCAAGGATTTAAACAAATAGAAACTTAAAACAACTGACACGAGATAATCAAGAAAATAAAAACCCAGAACAGGAACATGCATTTCGACTTGAAGGAAAGGGGAGGAGAAGGAAGATGAATCAATAAAATAAAATCAAAAGGAATTGAAAAAGACTTATCTAGTTGAACAGAATCGAACCCCAGACTCGAACCATTGACTTCGTCCCCAATAACGCCATCCATTTGTTCTTAGCAAGAATAAAAAAACAGCGTTATTGAGGGAAAACCAACCAAAACTTGAAAGAAACCCTCATGCATCAATTTTGGACTTGGATTTCTAGACCCTAGATTTAAAATTCGAACTGTTTTAGGGGTGTTTGAGAGAAACTGTGTGGATCTAGGATAAGGGCAACAAAATGGTTATAGAGTGGGATTTTTGGGAGGTTTGGTGGTGGCGCTGCCATCGGAGAAATTATGGCGGCGCTAGGGTTCATAACTTCATATCAATATTCGAGAAGTTTGAGTAGGTTTTGAGGGAGACTAGTTGTGGATTCGAGATGAGGAGGCAGAGGAGTGGCTATGGTATAAATTTGAGGGTGGTGGAACGCTGGCCTCCGTAGGCGATTTCCGGAGGGCGGCAGGCACTGGCTCAGGGTGGGGAGGTCAGAGACGATTAGGTGGGTCTAGGAGAAGGGGGCAAGGCGTTAGGACACTTATATATTTAGGAGTCCTCACTTCTGATCCATTGGATCGTTTAACCTCGACGGCTCAGATTGATTTTACATAAAACGGGATTGTTTTGCTATAGCTGGGGCTGGATCGGGTGGGGAGATGGCTTTGGGCCCAGTAAACGGGGTTTTTGGTTTGGGCTGGCCCAAATTCAAGTCCTTGTGTTTTATTAAATTAAAAATCTATCTTTTTCTTTTCTTCTTTTATTTTTTTTTATTTTAAATAAATCCTAAATCAACTAAAATGGATTAATTTCAAAAATTAAACCAACTACTCATTAACGTATTTATAACAACTAATTAAAAAGAAGCTACAAAATTCAAAATTAAAAAGTTAAAAACGCAAAGTGAGTTATTTTTTTAAATTTTCACTTTAAAAATAACTTAATTATTAAAATGCACAACTAAATCCTAAATGCTCATGCAACATATTTTTTTGTATTTTTACCAATTAAAATATACAGACAAAAATACACACAATTAACAAAAAATGCTACGAAAATCCACCGAATTGCAACCGCTGAAAGAAATTACTTTGTTTTGAATTTATGGGAGTAATTCATATAGGGCAAAAATTATGTGCTCACACTTACGATAATATAAAAGCATAATAATATAAATGAAATGGCACGGCATCACCCTTCATGTTTTTACTCTGAAATGATATGGCACGGTATCACCTTTCGTGCTTTTACTCTCAATAATGTGGTACGACATCACTCTTTGTGCTTTTACTCTCAATAATATGACATGACATCACCCTTCGTGCTTTTACTCTCAAATGATATGGCACGACATCACCCTTCATGTTTTACACTCTCCCTCACATGATAATGTATATACAATGGCACGTCATCACCCTTCGTTCTTTACACTCTTCCTTACCAAGCATATGTATATCAATGACAAACAAGGCATGAAGCATAAATAACATAAAGAAGAGTGTTGAGACGAATATTCCAAACAAATCCCAATGCCAAATAAAGTTCAATAAACCCTCAAGAACCGTATAATTCAAGTGTTTCAACAGATTTCACAGATGATCGACAACACGAGTATAGAATCTAGTATCTCAAGAATATCGACCATAGCAATGTATTAATGATTACGCATAGAGATGACTGAATTAGACACATCAATGTATTCTCAGAATTCCATCAAAATTTGATCAAGTTATAATAAGATATATCTTGGTTTCTAATAGTTAATACTTTGTTCTTTGTATATGGGAGTCAAGTAAGGCATGAAGCACAAGGTCACATAATTTTACAAAACATAATTTATAACATAGGTTACCATTGAGCATGGTTAACCCTATCACATACATATATGCTTGTCACCTCATATATGTATCACCCCCGCATGTAGCAAGCAATATCAAATAGTAAGAAAAATTTTCTCAACAAAGTTAGGCAAGACACTTACCTCAATTCGGCTAACAAAATACTCAATTAGCTTTTTCCTTTACAAATTTACCTCCGCTCGACTCAATCTAGCCAAAGACGACCTAAATACATTACAAAATCTAAGAGAAAATAATTTCAATTAATAAAGCTGTAATTTTTATACAATTTCTAAAAGTCAACCCCTGGGCCCGCCCCGGTCAAATCGTGGGTCCAAGGGTAGGTCTTGACTACCCATAGCCTCACGAGTCCAAATACTTGTTTTCTTTCCAAATCCGAGTCCTATTTGACTCTCAAATCCCAAATTTTTATTTTTCAAAACATTAACAAAATCCCTAAATTTTTCCAAGATTTCTCATGAATTTGTGTTAAATATTATGTATAATCATGAAATATATTTGAGAATTGATTAGATGTACTTACCCAATGATTTAGGTATGAAAATTCCTTCACAAAATTGCCTCCCATCGAAGTTAAGGTTCAAAATATAACAAAATGAAGCTAAGACTCGGAATTATCACTTATATGCAGGCTGCATATGTCGGATTTGCTCCATGGGGTTCATAAATGATAACCCCACAATTGCGAACAATCTCTCGCAAAAACGAACCATAAGGCCTCCTGCAGAGGCCGCATTTGCGACCCAATACTTCGCAAATGCGAAGGCAATTATTTCACAAAAGCGGCAGGGGACCTCGCAAAAGTGAACTTCCACACTTCATAAATGCGAGGGGCTTCTTCTCAAATGTGAATCTTCCCCCAGCAGCCCAATTTTGCAAATGTGATGGTTGCTTCGCAATTGCGACTATCGCATTTGCGATAAAAATATCACAAATATGATGACATTAGTGCCAACACTAAAAAATCATAAAAATCATTCTAAAACCAATCCGAAATACACCCGAGCCCTCAGGGCTCCAAACCAACCATGCACCTAGGTTCAAAAACACAACACGAACTCTCTCGTGCAATCAAATCATCAAAGTAACCTCTAAAAGCACGAATCGGACATCAAAACGCATGAAGATCAAAGTAAATTTTAAGAACTTCTAGAATCGCAACAAATCATCCGAACCATATCAAATCAACTCCAATAGACCTTAAATTTTGCACACAAGTCATATTTGACATTACGGGCCCACTCCATTTTCCGGAATCGATATCAAGGAGTCCACTCCCGTCAAACATTCCAAAATTCAACTTTTGCCATTTCAAGATTAATTCGACTACGGACCTCCAAATTACAATCTGAACGCGCTCTGTAGTCCAAAATCACCCAATGGAGCTAACGAAACTGACAGAACTCCATTCTGGGATCAAATGCTAAAAAGTCTAACTTTGTCAACTATTCCAACTTAGGGTTTAACTCTTGAAATTCATTCTTCCAAATCGATTCCAGATAACTAAAAACTAACACCGACGATTCGCGCAAGTCATAGTACACCATGCAGAGATACTTGAGCCCTCAAACTACCGAGCGAAGTGTAAATACTCAAAACGACTAGTCGGGTCGTTACAAAATTTTTGTCTCATTTTAATGCTTTTGAATTAGTTAAAATTTTAAATGGCGGATTTGTTTAATCACTTTCATTTGAATTTTTCTTATTAGAAATTTAATTTTACTGGCAGTGAATATAATTAACGCTATACCTAAAATTAACACAATATATCTTGTGTAGTTGACTATTTCCCTTGCCACTATGAGGTCTTCATTAAAGCAATGATTGTCCAATTTGCCATGATCCATTTAGGTTTGGTAGGACAAGCAAGAAAATATGGTAGCTACTAGGATCGTACAAAGAAAACTGACAAATCGCACCAATCCGATAATTCGAGTTAAACTGAGGAAAAAACCCCGATTATGATTTGGTTTGACTTGGTTTGGTGTTGGAAAAAAAATCCGACCATAATTGGTTTGGTTTGGTTTTAACTAAAGAAAGTCAAACCGAAACCAAACCAACCCGACATTATATATATAAAAATTTTAGATATATTTAATATATAAATATACTTATTGTAATGTAATTTATAAATATTTCTTAAAATTTTTCATAATTTTATCTTTTAATGTATTATTTCAAGGTTGAACTTAGAACTTTTGAATGCTCCAATAAGTTTTATAGCCATTAATATTAGATCAATACTAATGCTAACAAAAGACATTCAATTCAATATTACGAACGGAAAAGTATTGGATATCTATTTTATGCAATGATTTAGATAAAAATGTATAACCTATTTTATTTTGCTTTAACTTTTAGTCATGTAATTAATACTTCTTTATTAGTCTACTTATTTTAGCATGACTTAGTGCTTTTAGATTATGTTTATTTTTACTATTCATTTTTAATTTAGCAATATTTATATTACATAATTTTATTGTCTTTATTGTTGAATATTTTAGGATAATGTCATGACACATCTCATATTTTGTATTATTTTCTTGAAAAATACTTTATATAGTTGTATATTACTACGATTAAGAAATATTTTGAGCATACGTTATATGTTTTTTTCTACGAAGATTTTACTAGAAAAAAATCCGAAAAAACCTGAAAACCCGAGGAAACCCGAGAAAAACCGATATTGAAAAACCCGAGTTTATTGGTGTGGTTTGGTCTTTAGATTAATAAACCCGACATAATTCGTTTGATTTGGTAATTGTAAAATCCGAACCAACCCGGTCTATGTACACCCATAACTACTGTAAATCAGTCTTAGCAATCAGCAGCCGCCTAGTATACTAGGCTACCTAAAAGTCAAATAAGAACCAACACAGAAATACAAAACCAGTAGGAATTCATCATGTTAAAATTTCGTTAGAAACTAGGCTGCTCCATACAATTTCGTAAAATGTTCTATTTTCTATCTCACCCAAAATTAAAACGAGGCTGCAGCTAACTATACATTTCTTCACATCTCTTGTAAAACAATTAGCTGCAGCCATGGCTTTCCATCATCGAAAGCTAATCTTTGAATCTCTTGACATGAATTCCACAGGCAAAACTTGTAGCAGCTATTATTGCAACGCAAAACAGAATCCTTCTGAAATTTGTCCACTTTCATGTCTATACATTTGCTACCCAAATTGTTCTTTTCCTCTGTTTTCAGAAATCCAACCGCCAGTACCACCTAATTTTTTCACACCAGAAATTCTTCTTCCTCCGTCTCCACATAAAACCACTATTTCCATCTTCTTGATCATTCTCATTTCGTTTTTAGCCACTTCTTTCTTCGTATTTTGTTGCTTTATTGTTTACAGATTCCGCAACTCAAGAAATTCGTCACAAAGGCAGCAGCAGGAGGAAGAAGAAGAGGAGTTCAGTGATATTGTTGATGAAGATTTTCATGGATCTATGGTGGATCATCCAATATGGTATATTAGAACAGTGGGTCTTCAGCCATCAGTTATTAGCACTATCACGATTTGCAAGTATAAAAGAGGTGAAGGACTAGTTGAAGGAACAGATTGTTCTGTTTGCTTGAGTGAATTTCAAGAAGATGAAACTCTTAGAATTTTGCCCAAGTGTAACCATGCTTTTCATATATCTTGTATTGACACTTGGCTTAGATCACACACCAATTGTCCTATGTGCCGCGCCAGCATTGTCATCGCGACAACCGCGCCATCACCGTTGCCTGAACAGGTATGCTTCAAGTGTATGAACATTTCATCAAAACCTCAAGTTGTTCGACTGATACACTTTTTAGTTGTTTAATTATGTCTGCAGCACACCTTTTATATACAGCTTGATAATTTTTACGAGTTAAGTACATGAAAATTGTTGTTGATAATAGCTGGAAGTGAGACTAAAACTCAAAATCTCGATTATACCATTTTGAAGTGTGCGAAAAAATATACTTTTATTTACTTGATTATGACTATATTCAGAACTTAGGGCTGAGACATGACGAAGAAACTCGTTCAGAGAATGCGGCAGAATTAAGGATTGAGATTGAAAATGAAGATAATTCAGCGGATATAAGTAGTATGGATGTTAGTGGAAATTACAAGGAAGATGTGGGGAATGGTAATGAAGGAGAGTTAGGTGAATTCTGTGAATCAAGAATACCAGCTTCTTCTGAATGTTTAACAACAGGTTTTATGGCATGTATTGCTTCTACTGATGCAAATTCTTCAAGAGAACAATCCACTGATCAAAATTCGCTTGAGGTAAAAGACTCAGAGATGGATATTTCTGTATCACAGAGTAGTTTTGATGGTAGTGAGAGATCAGCAGCAGGAAAGGAAAGTCTTTGTGTGGACAGAGCAATGGAGAAAGAGCAAATGAGGTCTTTTTCTTTCAGTACAAAGATAGTGATCAAAAGAAGCCAGAGTGCAGCTCTTCTAAGGTGAAGTTAATTTCTTTGTTTTCTTAGAAAATCTTTCAAGTGAGACATATGAAAATTCTAATAAAGATGAGAGTTTGCCCTTTCCTTTCCCCTACCCACCCTACTCCCATTGAAAAGCAAAATTAATACTACTTCACAAAGGAAAAACATAAAAGCAAATAAGAAAAAAGAATTTCACCCATTGCTTTTATAATGTCTCATATACTTTATCAATGTTAGCTGTGTAATAGTATAAGAGGTTTGAGGCTTATGTAAAAATGGAGATCAGCCAGAGAGAGAAGAATCTCTTTTATATATATATTGCCAATGCCAAAGGCATTTGGCAAAAGTTATCAATAATTCCTATGATATGATATAGGGAATATAAGCTCCTTACTGATATACAATTCCAATATAAGTCCTCGTAAAGGAGCATTATTTATGCCTAATTAAGATTTTCCAGCAGATGTATACAAACAAAATTATCCAATCATCAACCATGACTCCCTTGAATTCAGACATTAAATTAGCAGTAACCAGGAATGCCAACTCAAACAGCCTAGATCATCGAGAATCCTAGTACGCTAAATATACCGATGAATTTTTATGGGATTTATGGTGGGCATCGCAAGTCTGGAGATGCTAAAACTGAAAACTTGGACAGGTTAAAGAAAAAGAGGTTTTAAAACAATTATTCACAAAAATAAAAATATATCTATTATTTTTCTATTCATAAATTAATTATATTTCTTACCCATTATAGTTTTGTAGAAATTTTTTACTTTATTCTCCATTTCTTTTTTATTTTTATGTTTTTTTTCTTTTTTTTCTTTTCTGCTTTTCTTTTTGCTCATTTTCTTCTTCTTTTTTCTTTTTCTAATTTCATTTAACTTGTTTTTGTTTTTATTTTTTCTCTCCGTAACCTAATTTTATTTACAGTTTTCACTATTTTTTTAATTCTTTTTTATACAATAAGAAAAATAATTGATATAGTAAATATTTATTCTTCTTTTTTAATATAACTAGTACAATATTCCTTTTTTTTTTCTTTCTCATTTTTTAAGTTCAATTATTAAACTGAAATAATATCAGTTGTCACTTGGTCTAATATACTGATGATATTGACCATTGTTGAGCATCATAAATTATATAATCAGATTTTAATAATCAACACATGATTGATATGCAAACTTTGATCTCCTTCCCTATAAATATCAATACGCACTCTACCATTAGTAGCAATACAACCAGTTATAGAGCAAGAAAAATATAATCTACGGCAATTAAATCTGCATGTATACTAATTAGAATACAAATATTAAAAAATATAACAAAAGTATAGGTAGCGAAAAAGACTTCTAATACCATGTGATACCAATATGGTATATATGTATACCAACAGAGCATATGGTTTCTCTAGAATATTGCTACAACCATCTGCGATAATACTACTCTAGTAAAACATTAAAGAACACCACAAAAGTATGAAAAAATTACATGATTGTATAGTAAGCTAAATATTCACAAAACAACTTGCTCATTTCGTATACTAAGAGGGTATATAGTTATATGGAGTCGTTCCAACAATTGCCAATAACTCTAAAAACTATTAATACACAAAATTTATATCTATCGGCACACAAAAAATTCTATCATTATTGCAACTCATGTTGATATAAATAATTTCATAATAGAATTCGCTTATGCAGCTAAAACAACCAAAATAATGTTCAAACTACCATATGATACAAATATGGCATATAACTATACCAACATGGTATACAGTTTTGCTACTTAATTTCCAGCAACTAAATGACTATACTACTATTATATAACACACATGCATAAAGAGAAAAAAAAAAAGAAATAGTGGACCACATATTAATATAAGGTATTTCAAGATATTGTATTATATTAATATTATTAAACGAAAATCAAATATTGTACCAATAAAATGTAGCTAATACAACCGAAAATAATTCAACTAGCATAGGGTATATAGTTGGAATGAATTGTATACTAAAATAGTATATTTGTATTTTATTTAGGTATACAATACAAATTCGTCTTCTTCTCCGGTTCATCTATATTTCAACGCAAATTTCTTAAATCTACTACAAAATCTCCACCAAATTGACTAAAACTGCAGCTACAACCTCCTATAAACTTTTCAAACAAATCCATACAAGATCGGATAAAAACAATTAAAAACTCAAACAAACTAAGTTATGAGTTTCAAGTTTCAAGACCCTTCAATGATGGATTTATTTTTTCACAATAAAATGTTTGAAAATTAACATTAATATCATAATCAAAGAACAATACCCAGTAAATTCCAACAGCAAATACTTCAGCACACATAAAAATTCAAATTTTAGTTAGATAGTAAGTATTATTTTTTGTTTTACTTAATTTTAAGAGATAAAAAAATTATGGAGCACAAAAAAGGGGGGTGATAGCAAGAAAAATGTATAGTACTAACAACATACAAATGTTGTCTCTTTTGTGAGTAAAAGAGAAAACTTAATCTTGAAACTTCTTAAAAATGTTTGCTGCTTCTCCTTCAGAAATAAGTAGCAGCAACATCAAGAATTGATGAGAAGATAGAAAAGGAAAATAATTATTTATTGGATTGGGCGGGTAATTAGTTATAATAGAATAAGTATTTGATGTAATTACTTTTAAAATGGATAAATACGGGTGATTACTTTTGATAAGGTAGGTATATAGGATAGTTTTCCCAAAGAAATAATCGAATGGACTCAAAGATTTTTCAATTATACACATACATACTGTTACGCGGCGCCTCCCTGAGATTATTTTGAAGGGCAACGTAAGGCTAAGCAACCGATGTCAGTGTAGTTGATGTCCGCCAATGAGGTCCCCGCCGCATGCTAGACTAGATTGTCAATGCCGTGCGGGAAACCCAATATCACGAGCAATTGCGGAAGCTGAGAGAGAATTGAGTTTGAATGTTGATGATGATTGTATTAATGACTGAAAGTTGATTACAAAAAATGTGGTGTCGAGGGGGAGAGACACCAGTACAAAAAATGCTTGCTTGAAAATGTTTGATTGCTTGATCCTCTCTAATAATACTTAAAAAAATAATCTAAGACTACACGACTAGCCCTAAGATAGCTGCAAAAGCTTACTAAATAAAAAAGAAGTAATACTAGCCTAGAATTCCAATGAAAGAAGACTTAGTTTATTACAATATACAACCAAGTATGATGGCAACAATTTTGTCTTGCGGGTCAGGGTCTGCGTGCGCAGTGCTGTGGGCGCGCGCGACACTTGTTGTGTTTGCCTGAGGCTGGGCGCTGGAGCTTGGCATTAGGGTTTGTGCACGAGGCGCTGCTGAAGGGGCCGCTGCTGAGCGCTGGCAAGGCATCAGCATCTACGCACGCGGCATTGTCAATGCGTAAGGCGCTGTTGTCATTGGCCAGCCGCTGGGCAGTGGCGATATGCATCGATGGGGCGACAGAGGCGCATGGGCTCTTGTCACTTGGCGCAGCCAAGACCACGGGACCGAACATGGCGCTTGGCATTGATAGGCTTGATAGGTCGCCATGGGGCGCGACCAAGGGGTCATAGGGCGTGTATGGAAAGCAACCCATGACATTCTCCCCCACCTGAGTTTGCGCCGTCCTTGGAGCCTTAGGATAAGGATGATGGTGATGATGATGAGTCTGCTGGTTCATGGATGGAAGGTCTGGTGCCTCTCTGTTCTTTGAGCTTGCTGTTGTAGCGATGCAATGGTTTCATGTGGATGACATGGAAGACTGGATGGATCTTCCACCATGAGTTTTCGCCTGATATGTACACTTCCCAATGCGTTTTTCTATGGGCAGGGGTCAAGGGTCCTTTCTGCAAACAAGTATTGCTTTGGGATGCATAACATTACTTTGTCCCCTACTTGATATTAGGAAAAGCAGAGATTTTGTTCAGTGAACCTTTTTGCCCGCTCTTGGGCTCTGACAAGATAGCTCTGCACTATCCCCATGTTGCGCTCCCATTTGCTCGAGAAGTTGGCAGCTCGAGGAGATTTCGGCATGATTGATCCATTCACTATTTGTGAGAGAAGCGGTTGCTGTCCGGTAACAATTTCAAAAGGGCTTTTGTTGGTATGATGGGTCTTTTGAGAATTGAAACACAATTGAGCAGCATCCAAGAGCTCCACTCAATGTTGTTGTGATCTAGTAAGTTGAGGAGATGTTCCTCCAGCATGTCATTGAACTGGTTTGTTTTGCCGTCTGATGGTGAAAGGAAATCTGGGTTGTGACTCAATGTCGACCCAAAGCACTTAAAGAGATGGATCCAAAAGTTGCTAGTGAAGCGTGAGTCGTGCCTACTAACAATGTCTTTGGGTAGGCCCCAATGTTTGACAATGTGTGAGAAGAAGATTTGAGATGTATCTTCTGCTGAGATGCTTTGTGGGGCTGTTATGAAAGTTGTATAGTTTGAAAACTGATCTATGACAACCAAGATGGATGCAAGATTACCGACTTGGGGCAATCCCGTGATGAATCTGAGGGAAACACTTTCCCATGGTCTCTGTGGGACATGTAATGGCTGCAATAGGCCCATATGTACTGAGTGCTCCGGCTTGTCCTCGTGGCATGGCTGACAACTCTTCGTCCGCTGAGGAGCATTACCAGTCTGTTGGGGCTGATGACATGAGGGCTGATTGTAGTTGCGAAGGACTGCCGGAACCAAGGGTTCATGTTTGTTGGCTACCTTCTCCAATTTCAAGGCCGAGATGTTTCCTGTGGACATCTTTATAGGGTTGCATGGTATGGTGTAGGGCTTGGCCCCGTTTTCTCCAATCATTAGGAGAATGTTAGCATGTGGCACTGGTATGGTGTTGGTCTTCCTCATGAACTCTAAACCCACTATTATGTCGAAGTCATCTATGATTGCAATGCGCAGGTCGATGCTTCCTTAGTATGGGCCAAGTTTCACTGGGACATCTGTAGCTGTTCCACCCAAGGTCTGGGGCGACGAGTTGATGTCCTTGACCCGTCCTTTACTCTTTTGAACACTTAGAACCAAGCGCTCTACCTGAGTTGAAGACAAGTAGTGTGGGTAGCACCCGTGTCCATTAGTGCGTGAAGGGATTTGCCGTGCACTTTCAATTTGACAAACATTAGGGTCCTCGCTAGTATAGGAGGCCCTTCGTCTATCTTTTCCTTCTATGAATGCAAAGATCTTGTCTTTATCCTCCATGTCGTGTATGTTCAACATGAGAGATTCACGCACGTACTCCCTCACTGACTTGGCGTGACGGAGCTCCCGTAGTTTCCTCCTTGCGTTGTATTCCACATTTTCGGGGAAGAACTGTAGGCATATGGTTGCCTTCAATTCATCCCATGTCTGGAGAGTATCTTCACCGTCCTTGATGGCTTCGTATTTGACCGGCCACCAAAGTTTGGCATCGCCTTGAAGATGCATGGCAGCATTGCTACCTTCTTGGATTCGTCCAACTAGCCCACAACATCAAAGTATTGTTCGATATTGAAGATGAAGTTTTCCACTTCTTTAGCATCCCGGGATCCGTCGTATGGCTTTGGTCCGGGTATCTTAAGAATTTGGGGAATGATTTTGAGGTTTGCAGTACCCATGATGTGGTTGTTTCCTCCTCGAAGCAGGTTTTGTAGGGAAGCATTGACAACATTGAGCTGGCCTGTCAAGTCGTCTATGGTTTGCTGCATGGCAGCTATTTTGTCTACCTCCTATTCCCGATGGGCTAAATTGTCAGCACGCTCCTGCTGGAGGTCCTCAAATTTGCCATGAATATTGGAAGTTTCAATAGTTGCTGTTTGTCGGTCATCCTGAGAGTCGCGACTGATGTTTGCGATGTCATTTTCGGCCTGCCGCATTTAGCGGTCCAGGTCGTCCAACCTTTGCGCTAGGTCGGTGCTAAGATCAGGCACCGTATCCACGATGGGTCATAGTCGGTCAGCCATCTCCTCAAGGGATGCTATACGCTCCCATGATTCACCATGGTCAGAAATGGTGATGATGACAAATGTGTTCCCTCGTCTGATGTTGAGCCTCGGCTTTGATACCAACTATTACGCGGTGCCTCCCTGAGATTCTTTGGAAGGGAAACGTAAGGCTAAGAAACCGAGTCAGTGCGGTTGCTTTGTGCAAATGAGGTCCCCTCCGCACGCTATGCTAGATTGTCAGTGCCGTGCCTGGAAATAATGTCACGAGCAATTGTGGAAACTGAGAGAAAATTGAGTTTTGAATGTTGATGAAGATTGTATTAATGACTGAAAGCTGATTACAAAAGATGCGGTGTCGAGGGGGAGAGACACCAGTACAGAAAATGCTTGCTTGAAAATGTTTGATTGCTTGATCCTCCCTAATAATACCTTTAAAAAAATAATCTAAGACTACATGACTAGCCCTAAGAGAGCTGTAAAAGCATACTAAATAAAAATGAAGTAAAACTATCCTAGAATTACAATGAAAGAAGACTTAGTTTATTACAATGTACAACCAAGTCTGATGGCAACAACTTTGTCTTGCAGGTCAGGGTCTGCGCGTGCAGTGTTGTGGGTGCACACGACACTTGTTGTGTTTGCCTGAGGATGGGCGCTGGAGCTTGGCATCAGGGTCTATGCGCGAGGCGCTGCTGGAAGGGGCCTGCCACTGGGCGCCGGCAAGGCATCAGGATCTGCGCGCGCGGCATTGTTAATTCGCGAGGCGCTGTTATCATTTGCCAGCCGCTAGGCGCTGGCGAGATGCATCGATGGGGCGACAGAGGTGCAGCCGCTAGGCGCTGGCGAGATGCATCGATGGGGCGACAGATGCGCATGGGCGCTTGTCACTTGGCGCAGCCAAGACCACGGGGCCGACCCTGGCGCTAGGCATTGAGAGGCTTGTAGGTCGCCATGGAGCGCGACCAAGGGGTCATGGGGTGTGTATGGAAAGCAACCCATGACAACATTAAAGAGCCAGGAACCAAAATCTTGGTTTTTTTTATCTCAAAGCACCAAAATTGGCGAAAAGAAAATTGATTACCTTTTTATATATAGCGTATGAAATTCATGCACTATACTTTAACGGCATGGCTGTCCTTTAAAGTATAGCATGAATTACATGTGTTGTACCAAAATTTCCAAAGGCGATCAAAGTTTCGATATGTCGCATATATTAGATGTGCTACACTTGAATTTGAAAAGATAGATAGGTATGGCGCATCTAATATATGCGCCATACGTATTGTAAAAGATAGAATTACGGCCCTTGTCACTTGGTCTAACAGTCCAATCGAAAATGGCCCAAATTTGAAGCTCTTATCCTATTTAGCCCATGTTGTACATAACTTGAAAGAAACATTTCAGCCTTACGCCCATTATTAAACACACAATTTTAGGGTTTTTTTAATTTTTTTCCTTTATCATTCCCAGTACACCAAATTCTCTCTCACTGCCTCTTGCTTCTTTCTTTCTTACACACATAGATCCCTCATCCTATCTTAACCCTAGTCCTCGTTATTCCCCCTCCCCTATTCCCTACGCAGTTCTGCCATCAATTGCTCGAATAAGGCTTGGGCTCCTACTCCATCGTCCATTGTGGAAAGCAGAAGATATTAAAGATCTTTCAAAGAAAAATAAAAATACACATAGATCTGAAAATAAATATCTCTCAAACTTAATTTGCACCAAAATATAACCACTAATTTTGGAAGATTTTAAAGTTTGAAGTTCTGATCATTATTATTATGACCTTGAAGTCTCGAATCTAAAATTGGGTGTATCTTATCTGTGTGTTGAATTCCAAATCGTTGCCCCAAAATTGTTAACTTATTGATGAGTTGAATCATCCAATACCTTCTACTACAACTCAAGGCTTGGATAAAAAATTATAACTATGTAGTATTTTGTATCAATACTGTATAATAGTGTATAATTATGTATATGGATATATAAATACCACCTATACACTATTATACATATTTATACAAGTTAATACATTATTTACAGTAAGTGTAGTGTTAGAAATTCTGTATTTTCTACTGAAAATATTATGTTAACCGTGTTTATATACACTTATACAATATTGTATAATTGTGTGTATATATATATAATATTGTATAATTATATATTTTTTTAGTTTATAAGGATTTATGTACATTGTCAGTGTGTAAGAGGCATTTACGAAAGCTTGACATTTCCTTCTCTTCTTATTTTCGTGTATGTGCTGTATGAAAAAGATTTTGAACGCGTTGGGAAGATTCTACAATTTATTTACCAAGTTTTTATTTTTCTTTTATCCTGTTGGATTGCTTCAGTAGTTGCACATAAAAGTATTTGAATTTCTTCCCTTCAGATAATATGTATTATTTAGGATTTTTAAGTCGCGTTATTGTTGATTTGCATTTTTTTTATCAAATGCTTAATAATCAAAAGAAATCAAGAGAATGAAAACAAAAGGATTGTATAAAGAGGGATCAATAACTGTAGTTGATTGTATGAAATAAATTATTTTTTGGGAATTAGCCTATTATCTTAGGGCTATAAATTTGCAAAGCAATATCTAGGCTATTATATTGCAAGTCAGGTGTATGAGTTGTATTTGTGTGAAATTAGTCTCCTTCTTTAGAACAGAACACCCAAAAGCCCCCTTCCCCCTCAACCACCACCATTTTTAAAAGCTTAAAACTCCACTGGAGCCCACCCTCCTCCAAATCTTGTCCCATGACTATTTTAGCGATCTAACACTCGATTTAAGGTGTTGTGTAGTGAAATTATTTTATTGTTCGATTCGGTGATAAAATCTTCATTCTTTCTTAATTCAAAAAATTTGAAAAAGGTTATCCGAATCACTTTGATAGAACAACTCATTGTATATAATTGAGTAATTAGTCGTTTTTACAGTATTGTATACTTTTGTGACTGTTTTTTGAATTTGTTTTTATCCGGGTTAGTTTATTTATGTGCAAAAGATTATAAAAATTGTGTATTAGTCATTTATTGAATAATTAATGTTATGTATGACTTTAGTGCTGTATATATAATAATATGTGACTTTAGTATTGTACATATAATAATATGTGACTTCAATATTGTTTAGTGCCCTTTATTGTTATTAGTGCATTTTAGTGTTGCGTAGTGTCCTTTGTCATAGTATAACTGATAATAAATTTTAATGCATGTTAGTTGATGTTATTTATCATGTTTAGAATAGTGGGAGTTTAGTATTCTTTAGGATCCATTAATTAACTCGATTAGAGTACTTAATTATGGATCAATTTTTAACAAATTATTAAGTATATAGTAAATGTATTATCAGATAGGAATAAAAAAAATTAGGTATGAATCATAAAATAATTAGTTGGCAGTAGAAAAAAGACACTACCGAATTTTGTGTAAAATATAAAAATTAACATACAAATTGTTATGAATAAAATAAATACTTAGTAGTAAAGTTTTAAACATACTATCAAATAGTTAAACAAATTAAGTATTTAGTTCCTATTGTAATCAGGAATAAGATTGTTAAAAAATTGACAGTATGTAAAAGAGATTGTGTCATTTTCGTTTGTTTAAAGAATTAAATCACGATATAAATCGTTATGAACACTAAATGTCACGAACTAAATTCCATTAAAGGTTATGATGGTGTCGGATACTAATATCAGGTAAGCCAATACTAGGTAATCAATTCAGTTCTCGATTTAGTATTTTTGAAATCATGATTTTTCATTAATTTAATAGTAAAAGAAGTACTTTACAGAATAAATAATAATGTTTTAACAATTTCAATACTGAATAACCCATAAGCAACCCAAACTAGGTGTTACAAGTGCATGAACATTTACTAAGAAATAAATAAAATACAATAACTGTCCAAAATACAATTTGGACAGAAAGAAAATACTAATGCTCTGAAGGAGACTCTGCTGGTTGTGGGTCGTCTCGAGAGATGAAACTCACCTAAGTTTCCATGTCAACCATGCCGCTGTGTTCACTAGGCCACTAGACATGCATGCGTCGTCGAACAAAAATACACAACAAGTGTAGTATGAGTACGAAAACAACACGTACCCAGTAAATATATGGAATAAACATGTATATAATATGTGGTACAATTTTCCTCTTTACAATTTTACTCAAGCTCTCAACTAACAAGTTCCCTCTGTAATCGTAGAATATATATATATATATATATATATATATATATATATATATATATATATATATATATATGTAGATAGATAGATAGATAGATATAGATAGATTATGATATCATCAAGAGGTTATGATAATTCAAATAAAAGAATAAAACCCCAGATACACTGGCTTCTAGCCAAAAGTTACACACAAATCCATGTGGAAGAATATATATATATATATATATATATATATATATATATATATATATATATATATAATGTTGAGGTGTACGATCCGATCCAACATAAAAGTAAACTGTGCACTGTCGAAGGTCGAACGCCGTGAACCATAGATGCATCTATTTCCCCGCTCGCAAATCATACATGTGACACGGTCCCTGCTCGCGAATCATACATACGATGCGGTCAAACATAAATTTAATAAATTATCCTGCTCATGAATTATATCTGCGATGAGGTCAAATATAAAATTAGGAAATTACAATACTCGTGAATCATACATGCGATGCAGTCAAATATAAATTTAATATTTTAGTCATATCTATTTCTTGATTCTTTTCAAAATAATGAAAAGTCATCTTGAAACCTTTTGAGTATTACCCCGCTCGCGAAACATACATGTAATGCGGTTACTCATAGATTTCTTAAGCTATTATAATATTCCTCAATTCTTTTTAAAATTACGAAGTTCAAATAAAACCTTTTAAATCTTAAATTCTTCAAAATTCAATTCTTTCATGACAATTATTGCTCAACCTAAATCTTACTTCTTCTCAAGATAAACAATAAACATAAATCGAGTGTAATCAAAAAAGCATGGTGTAAACCTAGGATACCTGGACATAGGAATAGCTAGTAGCTATGTACGGGCTCTCGTCATCTCGTGCTCCCCACAATTATAAGCATATATTAGTTTATTTAATCTATAGGGTTAATTCCCTCTTACAAGGTTAGAAAGGAGATTTACCTTGCTCCAGGATTCCATAACCAAGCTCTTCCAAAAAATCCAAGAAATGCACAACGCTCAAAAACTAGTCAATAATTATGCAAACCCATAAATGTATACTCAAATACTCATAACAATTCAATTTATTATAATTTCTAACGCCAATGAAAAAGTCGATAAAAATCACACTCGGGTCCACGTGTCCGGATAACGAATTTTTTTAAAGATATACTTTGTCCCTAACACCACGAACTCAAATATACCATTTATTTCAAGTTCTATTTTTAAACTCGTGGTTAAAATATAAAAATACATATTCCTAGGTTTTTCCAACAAAACCATAATTTCAACTAATTTCATGTTCAAATCCGTATAAACTCATGTATTTAACTCGATATTGTGCTGCAAGCGCTTACCTCATTATGATTGATGAATATGGCACTCCAATGTGCTCCAAAATCGGATGCCATGGGAGTAATGAAATGAGATAAAGCCAAACCATTGTTTTAAAATAGTACATTGCTCAGCCCAAATTTACGCACCTACAGTCACTTGACCGCTTCTGGGGCTATGCACCAGATCCCTCAACTCCGCATCCGCGGCTCCACACGCGCAGGTGCAGTCCCGCTTCTGCGGAACTCAACCACATCTGAGGTCCACGCCTCCCCCAGGAAAATTCGCTTCTGCGAGTCCTTTCCAAAACTTACGGGCTCACATCTACGGCCCTCTTCACGCAGGTGCGGTTACACTAGATGTTCAACAGATTCAGTTCTTCCTCAACTTCAAATTTTAACCGGTTACCCACTCGGAATCCACCAGAGGCTCCCGTAACCCCGTCCAATCATACCAACCAGTTCCAAAATATAATGCGTACCTGCTCGAAGCCTCAAATCACATCTAACAATGCTAAAACCATGAATCTCTCCCCAATTCAAGCTTTATGAACTTTTGAACTTCAAACTTCAATATTTGATGCTGAAACCTATCAAATAACGTCTGATTGACCTCAAATTTTATACACATGTCATATTCGACATTGCAGACCTACTCCAATTTTCGAAATCAGAATCCAACCTCTATATCAAAAAGTTCATTTTCCGTCAAACTTCTCAAAATCCTTCTCTAGCTTTTGTCAAATGACTCTAAAATGACCTACAGACCTCCAAATCCACTTTCGAATGGCGCTCCGAATACCAGAATCACTATACGAAGCTATTCTTAAACTTGGAATCCCAAACAGACATCAATAATACTGAAATGCACAACCAAAATTTATGAAATTGTTAAAAAATGCTAACATTCACAATAGACGCCGAAACACTCCCTCATCATTCAAAACCTGATCCGAGCATACACCCAAGTCCGAAATCATCATATGAACCTGCTGAAACCTTTAAATCTTGATACTGATGTCGTTTACTCAATAATTAAATCGTAGTCAATTCTTCCAACTTTTAGCTTCCAAAATGAGAATTTTTTTCCAAATCAACTCTGAACTTCCTGAATTTCATTTCTGACTATGCGTACAAGTCATAATACTTGAAGTGAGCTACTCACAGCCTCAAATTGCTGAACAATGCACTAGAGCTCGGGTCGTTACACTAAAAAATTAGCATTATTTTGTATATAAATAATTATTAAAAATATTTAGATTATTTTATAAAATTAAATATTTAATTTCTTATAACCGAAAAACATTTGAAAAAAGTTGATAGTTGAAACAAAACCTTGCCGAATTTTTAATGAAAAATCTAAAAACTAACATATAAATAATTATTTTATTGATCAACCTAAGTAATAATATAAAAAATTTATCGATTAAATATTAACTTCTCAAATTGTTTTATCAGCTATGGCATATATTGAAAACCCATTTCCAACAAGGACGATGATCTTCAGGATCTCTCAACAAATCTCTGCCATATGCTTGAATTACAGTCAAATCATGGTAGTGATAGGCAAGCCACGAGCAGACTTCAACAACCCATTGAAAGACTTTGATACATTTGTAGTCAATATTCAGCATCTTATGCAACCATCATTGTGCAAATCTACTTATCAAGCTCATGTTGCATCAACGAACCGATAAGCTCCTGGGTCTTCCTGCCTAATCAATTCCATTCGCATCCTGAATTTACACTCTTGATGATCTGCTACAGCCATCTACATTAAATCATGTAAGCTCTTGGTCGGGTAACCCCGCTGGAAGTTTGCCTTCAAGTGTCTAACACAGTAATGGTGGTAGGCATAAAGTTCCTTCCATGCATCCAAAGTCTACAGAACTTAAAATTCCACTATGCCGATCAAATATTAGACAAATACCCGAACACTGTCTCACAATGTGTTTCTTCAAGTGGTTCAAAAATCATGTCCAAGTCTCTTGACTTTTATTGGCACAAATAGCAAATGTTAGCGGAAATATGCTTCCATTAGCATCTATTGCAATGACAATCAACATCTTAATATCATACTTTCCATTAACATGTGTGCCCTCTATAGATATTACCAGCCGACAATGCATAAAACCATCAATGGCTGATTTAAATGTTAGAACATATCTGAATATGTATTATGGTATTCTCGGACTCCGCTCTAGCTTCCATTCAACAACAGTCCCGGGGTTAAAGTGTTGCAAAGCAGCCATGTACCTAGTAGAGCGGCAAATGACTTATCCTAACTACCATAAACAATCTCAAAGGCATGTTTATGCCCGAGAAATGCCCTTTTTGGTAATGGTACAACCATATACCTGGTGGACAAATGTTATACACTCTTTAATTTTGTACCTTATGGATGATTCAATGTGTGAAATCAAGATAAGAGAAATCAATTCAATATTCGTCACGCCCCTTTTCTCGTAAAAGCATATTTCAACATTTGACAACTCTTTTTGGGAGAGTAGGGAAAGAGAATTGGTTGTTAGAGTTGGCACCTAACGGACAAAAGTGTGTTAGGGAACCTATAGCAAATAACTCAGATTATACCTATTTGCATTACCAGATATCGGGTGAGAGCTCAAATTACTTTAGGGAAAAGGTGTTAGGCACTTTTCGAGGTCCACAACAGTGGATTCCGGCGGAACATAAATTATGAGAATTAGTCTAAGGAAGTGAATAAACAATTTTAATAAGAATGAGGGTCCTAAATTTTTTAGCCTATAGTGTCACCCCATGCAACATAAATAATACTTCATAACTCTTCCAAGCCCGTGTTACTCATATTTTCCAGCGGGCATAAACTATCATTTCCTACTACTCATTGCAATCTTTGAGTTTTTACTAAAAACACTCTAGTTGATTCTAACTCGTGTCATATGCGTGTACTACCCCTCCCTTACCTAAGGCCTTGGAGGCACTGGGACATCTATTTAGGAAGGTCCTAGACTAGTCCTAAGGTTCTCAAAATTATTTAATACTAGGCGACAAGCAAAACAATTAGGACTTTTCAAATAAAGACAAATATGCGCTCACATTAACCTTCGTATGTAAATAGCAAATGCACGCAACTGATTTAGCATGTTTTATTAATCTTGGAGTCCTATGGGGAAGATATCTATATGATGAACATGCGAGCAACAGTATGTTGAGTCAGTTCCTAATGCAAGTGTGAGGGCCTATGTATATTGGTCAATTGGTTTCAATTCAGTACAATATCTGGGTGTTTCATGCTTTGATGAATAACAATAAATCCAATCATAGGTCCGGAATTATTATACAATCTTATAGTCATGTCGTTTAAGTGATTGGAAGTGATAATCGAATTCCGAATCAGTTAATAGAATCCTACATGCATGATTCTACGAGTGTGATGATTATAATTCTATATGCATGATTTCTAGGTTTGAACTGGCTTTAATCCCCATAGACATGATTTATGACTTTAATCTTATAGGCATGACTTCTAGTATTGAACCTGTTTTAATCTTATAGGCATAATTTCTAGCATTGAGCTAATTTTAATCTTATAGACATGATTTCTAGAAATTTGCTAATTTTAATCCTATAGGAATTATTTCTAGAACTGAGCAATATATGACTAGGAATTTATACACATTGAGCCAGAAAACAATTAAGCCAAATATTGATCATACGACATGGTTACAAACACACAATTACTGGACAAATTGATACACCTAAAGGCAGGATTTTTAACGTATCACAACATTGGTCCTATAGGCATGATCTCCAGTATGTGAACATAACATAGGACTTATAAGCATGGTATGAAACATCACAAATGAGATCCTATAGGCAGGATTTTCTACCTGATTTGGCAAATGAAAATAAGAAACCCTTCCTGATTTTACTAAATATCCCAAATTTGTTTTTGTTACAAAATTTTTACAGACCAGATTAATGAATTACATATTAATGAAATAAGCTATGGAGATCATACAACAGGCCCAAATACACCTGGAAAAACCATGCCTTCAAACCATAGCAGCTCAGAGGCTCACTTTCACAGGTATAGAACAATCACACATAAAATCCAAATTTTTAGTGTGTCAATGTTTCCAAGGGCTTCAAGGACCCAGGACAATGCTAAGAAATATTTCAAGGGAGGTTAGGAACCAAATCCCAGTATGTCAAAGTTCACAAGAGCCTCACAAGGACCTCAAGCAGTACTCACATTGAGGAGGTGTAGGATAGAACCTAAAGGATCTAAGAGTGGGAGTTTAAAAGTAGCAACATATAAAAAGAAACAATGGTAAAGGACAAATTTTAAAACAGGTTTGATTCTAGAAAAGCCATCATGACAAAGTTGAAAACACAGAAAATATATATGTAGAATTGCAGTAAAGAAACAAACTGGCAAGATTTGCAAAGTTGTTCATGCTCAAATACATAGTTTAATAAGTTAAAGTCTGAAAGGCCTAATTAGGCTAAACGCACATGCCAACATTTTAGGACGACTTTGTTTAATCACAGAAAACATTCTTGACAATGTATTAAGGCAAACAATAAAATAATTGCATGAATCTAAATGGATGCAAAACACATTAGAAAGCAAGTTAGCAGGGCGCAGGAAGGACAGAGAAAGGTTTAATAATAATACAAGTTTGTAAATACTAAGGACTGATTAATTGGTGAACATACTAGTATTATCTTAAAGACGCTAAGTTCAGGATAATTTCAGAACTAGCAAAACGGCATACATGAAACAAGTTAACATATATTAAGTTAACCTCTAAGAGGATTCACATTATTCAAAAAAAAAAATCAATCTGAGAAGCAACAGTATCAATATAGGGCTAAATAAAATCATAGGAACATAGAAGTGGTAGAATCATGCTTAGAATGCACTTTAAACATGCTGGATCATAAACACAGTTCATGGATATATATGAATAAAATGACAAAGGATAGTCACTTTCCAGTCAGCCAAGAAAAGGAAGAATAACACCACAATAGTCGAGAACCTAGAATATTTGGCATTGGCTTTCAGCCGGCCAAACCATAAATAGAACGAGATAGCAAAGAGAGCATTAGCCAAATCTTAAGTTTATCAGTGAGAATATATTGATTTTTCGTCTATCCTAAAGGGGAATGGAATGGGGTCATATAGCCTTATCTACAATTTATCTACAATTCTACAATTTAACTACAATTGAACTACAATTTAACTACTATTTCTGGAAAAATATGTCTTCTTCTTCTTCGACGAGTTTCAATATGAAAATCAGTCAAAACCAAGTCTAATCTTCACCAAAACCCCTCAAAATTGAGATATAAACTCCTAAACATATCTTCCCAATCTACAATTTATGTACAACTTATCTACAATTTATCTATATTTTATCTATAATTTATCTACAGTTCTACAATTTTAACTACAATTGAACTACAATTTAACTATAATGTCTGGAAAAATCTTCTTCCTCTTCGACGAGTTTCAATATAAAAATCAATCAAAACCAAGTCTAATCTTCACCAAAACCCCTCAAAATTGAGATATAAACTCCTAAACATATTTCGAATTATTTACAACAACACTCAATCCAAACAAATAATGATTTTTGAAAATCCAAATTTGAATTCAAAGCTTTCAAGCTTTTTAATGGCTATCAATGGTGGAAAATATATGAAGAAGGGGAGAATTACGCTGCAAAAGATATTCAAGTTTCACCTTTTACAAGTACAGCTCGAAAATTGATTAAGCAGCAACCGCAATAGCTTTTTAAATTTCTCTGTACTAAAACAAACCCACAGTCACAAATCAAAATTTTTGTTATTATATACTAACAATTTTATGTCTGATATCTTACTTTATCTTTTTGTAAATTTGATATTCACGTATTCAAGTAATTCTCTACCGAAAGCATCACCAGTGATTCAGTATGGGTTTTCTTGCCATTATTTTGTTGTTTTACACTGCAATATGATAGATTTTTTGATGTCAAATAATTAAGTTGAAAAAGAAAGGCACTTCTGATGGACCTTCATGAATGGAAGGTAGTATAAGAGATATTTACCGTGAGAAATAAAATCTGCTTTGCATCAATTAAATGTGATTCCTACAAATTTGGAGTCTTTTTAGGGTAGAATCTATCTATTTTTGGTTTGGTATAATTTTTGTAAACAAAACATGGTATAGGCGGGTAAATACCAAACCACACATAATTTTGATAATAAGGTTTACTATATGGTATATATAGGTAAAAATCCCTATATTTTTTTGCATGCATTTATGAGTCAAATCTGCTATGAGGAAAGTCCAGCAGCTGCACACAAACCATTGGGCTCGAGAGGCCAGCCCAAATAGCGAGTGCGCACTATTTATTTTGCGAGTGACTTCGAGGCCCAAGCTCAAGAAGCCATACCTCTGTCAAAGCTAGAAATGAAACTCGGGACTCAAGATCGAGTCCCCACTAACCATAAACTACCAATTACATTTGAAAATAAGATGATCAACTTCATTACTCTATATCGATGGAATATAGGGGAAACTTCAACAGGTAGTGAAAACGCATGCATCATTTTGACTCCACTGATAATACACTTAACAAGTATTCAGGCCTGTATCCAAACTCAAACTCATTAACTTTACCTCAACAGCGACAATGATGAGATCCAAATAATTCACCTAAACCCAAATATCAACACCAAACTCTTAAGGAACATAAGTTCACTTATACAGTATATCAATAACATAAGGCAACCAAATTAACATGTACAATACATGGCCTACTACAGAACATTCAAAGAAATAGAAGAAACAAATACAAAGAGAACCCGAAACAGCTTGTACTCAATCATGCTTCAATTAGAAATACATGTCTTAGCTACTTGTTGATAGTGGTTTGAAGTAATACCTGGTAAAGAACAAGGAAAAACCAAAGGAGGCGAAGAATCAGCAGTAAGCAGTAGCTGAGATTAGCTTATAACCAACAACGTAACAGTATCACAAATCTACCAAAACCTAGCTCAAACCAACAGTGATACACAGCAAACCCAAAACCCAATTTCAAACCACTTCTTAACCCCAGCAATATGGTTGTGAAGTTCTTCAAAGGTTCTAACTAATAGAAGACTCGGCCGTTCAGTTTTTCAGGATTTTTTCTCTAATTTTTTATCTAAAATTTGACTTGAATATCAAGCAATGATGCCTTTATAGGCAATGCATTTGGTTGTCTAAAAGAGTTCAATTTTACACATGAAACCTTTTTCAATTTTGATTTTTGCCCCCATACCCTTAACTTAAAATTTCAGAATTTCAGCCTAAGGAAAACTTCTAGGAAGGAGGCAGAGCTTAGTCTTATGAAATAAGGAGGCCGAGCTTAGTCTTATGCAAAGAGAAGGCAATGCTTACCCTTATGCAAATGGGGAGGCATGGCTTAACCTAGTGCAAGATTTGAGACAATGCTTAGTCTCATGCTACGAGAAGGCATACCTAGGCTTATAAAAATAAGGAGGCAGGGCTTAACCTCATGAAAGATTTGAGACGGTGCTTAGTCTCATGCAGTGGACAAATAGCAAGTAGGAGCAGAGTATTTCTTAGCCGGGGATATAATTGTGCTTGGCAATCCAGTTGTTATGAAGGTAATTAATCTAAATTGTGCATACTTGTGGTTATTCCTTATTCCTGCATCTAAAAAAATTGTGAGCTTTGCGGGGGAGGTTGGTTCGTGCCTTTGTCTACTTTCTTTACTTTGCTCTGCACTAAAGTCATGTTCGAGTCACCATGGGTAGCATTTGGCTAGAAAATAAAGTTTTCAAATATATGTATGCATAGTTATTTGGAACATAGTAATATGCGATTTAGAAATCGATCAGATGAACCAGTAACTGTGACATTATTAGAGACATTGCAATCTTCTTGACATAGCATTTTGAAGGCTCCCCTCAAAATTCTGCCCCAGTTATCTAAATGAATTTTTGGATATTTGACATGTAATGCTGTTGTCTGAAGTTGCTTCGGAATTTTGAAGGTCCTCCTCAAAATTCTGCCCCAGTTTTTGATTGTGGGGAAAAATGGAAATTCAATTGAATTATGACCAAACCCACAAAATTGCCTACATATCCCCTCTTAAATGGGGATCAGGTCAAGCATAGTTCAAATAAATCATATGAAGAAAAAATAAATAGTTTACACATAGTATCTCTTGACTATATTTGAATTAATAGGCTTTGGCCAGATTTCTCCATTCATTTCTGCTAGTATGAGTGCTCCTCCTGTCAATACTCTATGAACCATGTAAGGACCTTCCCAATTAGGTGAAAATTTTCATTTGGCTTCATCTTGATGTGGAAAGATTTGCTTCAACACCAGTTGCTCCGGTGTAAATTGTCTTGGTTAACCCTTTTGTTGAAAGCTCTGGACATTCTATTCTGATAAAGCTGACCATGACACGGTGCATTCATCCTTTTTCCATCAATAAGGGCTAATTGATCATAGCGGTTTCTTATCCATTCTGCATCATTGAGTTCAGCTTCTTGTATGATCCTTAAAGAAGGATATTCTACCTCGACGGGAATGACAACTTTGATACCATAAACTAGCAAAAAGGGAGTTGCCCTAGTTGATATGCGGACTGCGGTACACTATTCTAATAAAGCAAATGGTAATCTCTCGTGCCATTTCTTGTGATTTTCTACCATTTTTCTTAGTATCTTCTTGATGTTCTTGTTGGCAGCTTCCACAGCTTCGTTCATTTGAGGCATATATGTTGTGGAGTCTTTGTGCTTGATTGAAAGTTTCACATATGGCATTCATATCACTGTTAAGATTGGCGACATTGTCAGTGATGATGGACTCGGGAACCCCAAATAAACAAATAATATGATCCCAAACAAAATCTGCGACGACTTTCTTGGTTACCGCGTTGTAGGATGCAGATTCAAACCACTTAGCAAAGTAATTGATGGCTACTAAAATGAACATGTGCTCGTTCGAAGCAGTGGGTTCGATTGGACCAATAACATCTATTCCCCAGGCAGCAAAAGGCTAAGGTGAACTTGTTGCATTAAGTTCGTTTGGCGGCACCTGTATCATATCTGCATGTACCTGGTACTGGTAGAATTTCTAGACATACCGGATGCAATCTATTTTCATAGTCATCCAAAAGTATCCGGCCCTGAGTATCTTCTTGGCTAGAATAAAACAGTTCATACGTGGGCTGCAGGTTCTGGCATGTATTTCCTCGAGCAATAGCTTCTTTGGTGTTAACACACCTTAGTAGTCCTAGATCAGGTGTTCTTCTATACAAAACTGCTATGATTTGGAAGAAATTATTGGAATGCCTTCGCAATGTGTGTTTCTAAGTATGATTCGCCTGCTCTAGTTGAATGCCTTAGCAATGTGTGTTTCTAAGTATGATTCGCCTGCTCTAGTTACTCTCCTTTCACTAAATATTCCTTGATGTCATGGAACCATGGATTTTAGTCCATTTCTTCATCAATATGAGCATAATAAGCTGGCTGACAATGGATCCTTACTGGAATAAGATCGATGAAATTGTAATCCGGATGTTGTATCATGGAATACAAAGTAGCCAGTGCGTCTGGAAACTCATTCTGGACTCTTAGAACATGTTTGAATTCTATCTTCATGAAGCTCTTCGTCAGTTCTTGAAGATGATACAGGTATGGCAGTATCTTGGTGTTTTTTTTAGACTACTCTCTAATGCACCAGCAGGTCTGAGTCACCGATTACCAACAGTTCCTGAACATTCATGTCGATCGCCAAATTGAGCCCTAATATGCGAGCTTTACTCAGCCATTTTATTGGTGCATGTAAACTTGTGTTTTGCAGACACAGGGTAGTGCTGACCGGCTTCCGATACCAGGACGGCCCCGATATCGACTCCCTTGAAATTTGTAACTCCGTTGAAAAACATTCTCCAACCATTGTAGGCTTCGGCAATGTCCTCTCCTACGAATGATACTTGTTCATTAGAAAAATACATTTTTAATGGTTCATATTCTCCTCCTACAAGATTTTCAGCAAGATGATCTGCCAACGCTTGTCTTTCAATTGCCTCTTCAGTTATATAGATGATAGCAAACTCATTCAGCAATACTTGCCACTTAGCAAGCTTTTCGGTAGGCATAGGCTTCTGAAAGATGTACTTTAGATGATCCATCCTTGATATGAGGTATGTGGTATATGCACAGAAGTAGTGCCTCAAATTTTGGTCTATCCATATCAGAGCATAGCAAGTGCGCTCCAACAGAGAGTACTGTGCTTCACAAGGGGTGAACTTCTTACTCAAGTAATATATGGCCTGCTCTTTTCTTCATATCTCATCATATTGTCCTAAAACACAACTGAAAGCCATATCTAATACAGTGAGGTAGAGTAGCAATTGTCTACCAGGATCTGGCGGTACTATGACTAGCGGTGTACACAGGTATTCCTTCATTATGTCAAAATCCTTCTGACAATCACTGGTCCAACTGGTTGCAACATCCTTCTTTAGTATTTTGAAAATTGGTTCGCATTTTATTGTGGACAATGATATGAAGCGACTGATGTAATTGAGGCATCCCAGGAACTCATCATGTCATTCTTGTTCTTCAATGATAATTCTTTCTTAGCTTTAAACTTTAATGGTTCCAACTCGATTGCTCGGCGGCTAACGATGAGTCCCAAATAATTTTTCGGCGGGAACCCTGAATGTACATTTTGCGGGGTTCAGCTTTAAATTGTACTTCCGTAGTTGGAGAAAAGAACTTCCTCAAGTCTCCTATGTGATATGTGGCTTTCTTGGATTTGATGATGATGTCGTCAATATATATATCCATTTCTTTATGTATCACATCCTGAAAGATGGTTGTCATAGCCCTCATGTAGGTGGCCCCAGCATTCTTTAGCCCGAATGACATCATTTTGTAGCAATATACTCCCCATGGTGTAATGAAGGCTATCTTTTCTGCATCTTCTTCGTCCATCAAGATCAGATGATAACATGTAAAGTAATCCACAAAGAACTGGAGCTCATGCTTGGAACAATTTTCAATCAATATGTGTATATTTGGTGGTGGAAAATTATCCTGGAACTTGCTCTATTTAAATCGCTATAGTCAACACAAATCCTGACTTTCCCATCTTTATTTGGAATCCGTACAGTGTTGGATAACTAGGTTGAGTACTCAACTACCTTGCAGACTTTGACTTTTATCTTCTTAGACTTCCTTCTTGATTTTTAAGCTCATCTCTGGTTTGAAGGTTCTGAGTTTCTGCTTCACTAGCGGACACATTGGAATGGTAGGCAATTTATGAGACACTATGGATGTGCTCAGATCGGTCATGTCATCATATGACCACTCAAAATATCCTCATATTCTTTCAGGAAACGAGTATACTCTTTGCTCTCTAATGGTGACAGATGAATACTTATGCAAGTTTCTTTGATGATTTTAGAATCTCCCAAATTGACTATCTCGGTTTCATCCAGTTTGGACTTAGGCTTATTCTAAAAATTCCCAACTTCTCTGATTCTTCCTCAGGTATCTCATCTACTTGTTCTGAGTCAGTATCCTTATGTTACGTTGTATCGTTACATGTCACAGTTGTTGGTTCATCAAGGTAAGAATTAATAATGTTGTAGAAGAAAAGTATGAAAGATAACAATAATAATACATCAAAATGTTGGATAAATGCTGAAACATTTATCAAAATATCGTCTAGATGACTTCAAATCAATGTTTTCCAAAATAAAATACTGAAAGAAAGACGTTTCTAAAACAAAATTCTCAAAAGACTTGTTTTTCAAATAACATTAGTAGCCATGCTACCTTGGAACTCATTTGGCCTTGAATGGTATGGTGGTCCAGTTCCTGAGAAATTCTCCTTTCTCCATCGTCTGAATGATGAGGCATTCCTCCTCCTCCTCCTCGACTATCACATTGAAATCCATATCTTCATCTTCTAGAACAAATTCCTTAGCCCAGTCAAAGCTTCTTCTTCGTCGGATCCCCATATTGTATCGGCATGGTGAAAGGTCTGACATAGATGCATCACTGGCTGCTTAAGAGGTTAATATGGACCACACCATGGTGGTGACCAATTATTATATTCTTTCCTTGTATATGGATATCCAAGCCCAAACGTTTTACCATGACATTTCGGCTGTATTTGTTTGGTAATGCCCTGGAGTTTCTTCCCATGCCCTTTGTCGGGTACATACGTTGACCATACCAGTATGCTTTCTATTTTGCTGCTCCATTATTTATCCTTGTCAATTGCATTGACACACTCGATGCAGTGATAAATTTTTCCACCCAACTTTCCTTTTGTTCTCTACGACCAAAATGATTTGATTCGTGTAAATGGGATTGCTCCCATCTTCATGAATTATTACTTCTTGATGATTCCATTCAAATTTCACAGCTTGGTTCAAAGTGGATGTGGCGGCCCCAGCGCATCTGTCCAAGGTTGTCCCAATAGCAAATTATATGAAGCGGATATGTCTAGCACCTAAAATTTGACATCGAACCAAGTAGGATCCATCTACAAACATAGATTGGTTACCCCAATCGTGGCTATTTGTGACCTATCGAACGCCTTCACATTAATAGTTCTTGCTCTTATTTCATGCAAACCTTGCACAACCTCTTCAGGGTTGTCAGCGGACAGATGATGAGGCTTGACACTTCGTCTATCAAAACCATAGCAATGAACTTATCCTCGCATTGCACTTTGATATGCAGTGCCTTATTATGGCTCAATCCCGTAGGCGGCAACTCATCTTCATCAAAAGTGATCTTATGGCTCTGTAACACTTACCTCATCATGTTGTCCATTTCTCCATTAGTGATATTGTTGGGAACGTACTCTTTATTCAATCCTTTCATCAAAGCCTTCTTATGCACCTCAAAATTTTGTAACAGCGACATGATAGAAATCTGGGTGGGAGTTCTGTTCAGATGATCAACAATAGAGTATTCTCTTGCTTGTACTTTCCTCCAGAGATCATCTGGACTAGTTTCAATGATGGGTTGTTTGGCGGTAGCTTCCTTGCTTGTTCCTCCCAAATTTTCAGGTGTATAGATTCTTCCAGTTCTGGTCATCCCTTTTGCAGCACCAGACTTTTCCATATTTTCTTTCCCTTTTCTCCTAGCTTTGGAAACATAATCCCAAGGTATGGTGTTGGAATTGAAGGGTGGTGTGGATGCTACCGTCACAGTAAAGGGTGTGGTTACTTCTACTTCAAATGGAGTAGGTGTAGTTGCAGGTGCTGTCACTTTAATTTTAAAACGGGCTGATGCGGCTACCTCAACTTCGAGCAGTGGCTATATCTGTACCATAGGAGTGAGTGTGACTGCATGTTTCTTGGGGTCATCACCTTCCCGAATAAGCCTAATTAACTCTTCAGGATCCCATTCTTCATCAGTTTCTATCACATTTACTCCTTCACCACTATGGTCAGGGAGAGGGTTATTATGAACATTTGGTGCGACTTTATTTGTTTGTATGACCTTGTTATCAATCAGTGTCTGAATCTTGTCTTTCAGAGTGCGACATTCATCAATGGTATTTCCCTTCATCTCGGAATGGTATGCACATATTTTATTTGGGTTGACCTACTGGAAGGAATTTTCTATGGCAATAGCGGTGATGTGGGTAACATATACGACACCGTTCAATATTTCATATAGTTGGTCGATGGGTTCAGCAATAGGGGTGTATTGTCTGGGTTGTCTGCAATTGAAATTGGGTCTGGGTTTTTGGTAGTTTTGGCAAGCTCGAGGTGAGTGATAATAGGCTAGATATGTGTTATAAGTATGGTAGGCAGTAGTGGGATGGGGATATTTGAGAGGTGAAGGTTGGTATATGGGTGGAGGCATTTGGTATGTGAGTTGTGATTTTTCGACCTTGGGCTACTATCACTACCCTATTTCTTTCATTTTTGATATACTCATTGACTGTAATGCTTTGTTCGTAGCCTGTAATGCCTCAAAATTGGTTACCATTCTGCTCTTGATCACGTTCACTCCTTTCCTCGTGTTTTATGATGTAGGTGAATTTGTGACTTTTGATAACCATTAACCTCTCATAGTATTGTGGATCCTGGGCCCTGACGAAGAATTTGTTCATTTGCTCTTTATCCAATGTTGGCCTAACCTTTACAGCTTTTGACCCCTATCGAGTAGGATACTTTTGGAAAGTTTCTGTTGGTTTCTTCTAGAGGTTTTATATGTAAAAGATGTCCGGTGCATTTTCTGTATTGAACCTGAATCAATCCATGAAGTCTGATGCCATACTTACCCAATTAATCCACTTCTTGGGATTCTGACCGATGTACCAAGATAGGGCGTCTCCAGTAAGACTCCTCATAAACAGCTTCATGCGAATTGTTTCATCCTTTCTAACTCCCACGAGTTTGCCACAGTATATCCTCAAATGTACCTTCAGGTCACCTATTCCGTCAAACATCTCTAACTTAGGAGGTTTGCAACCCTTTGGCAATTTTACGTCTTGCTGAATACATAGATCCTCATATTTCAAACCTTTTTTTACCTCCTTCAACACCCTTGACTCGGCTTGTGAGCTTCTTGATCTCCTCTTCCACATTCTTAATGAGTTCTCGATGGATTCTGGAGTTTATGAGATTGGTTGAGTGGAGCGGGGTAAGGTTTCCACGTATATGGGATTATTTTGGCGGTTGCCGGGGGTTTAAGTGTAATGGTGATCATTAGTTTAATTTTATGGATTAGGGATAGGTTGTGGGGGTATTTTGAGGGGCATGATAAATGGTTTGCTGGTACGGAGTCAGAAGATATTACTGTTGAGGAGGAGTTGGTACTAGTGGAGGATTAGGATTTTGGGGAGGTGTTGCGTATTGATGGGGTGCGGGAGGATTTTGCGGATGTTGGTTTGGTTTACTTTGAGGAGGTTTTGGGTTTTGGGAATTTTACTGGTTAATATCTAAGACATGTCGGGTGATGGAGAGGTTTGCCAAGTTTTGAACCTGCTAAAGTTCCCCTTGCAATTCTAGTATTTTCTGTTCTAACCGTAGGACTAAATCATTTTGTGCCGGAGTACTCCGACCTTCTAAAGTTTTTTTAATATCTTCATGTGTCGCATTGTATTTCCTGATATTGCTTGTATTATCCATTATGGCCTTTCCCTTACTTTTAAGATCGCTTAGAGTAGGAGGAGGTGGAGGATCTTTTAATCTGGTATGATATGCTGATGATGCCATTATGCACGAACCAACCTTAGGGGATGAGAATAAACAAATAAATAAAAGAAGAAAAACAAAAAGGTAAACAAGTGAGTGAGGTGTGTAAAAAGATTGTTTGCAGTATTTAAACACATATTGCAAAATAATAAATTCATGTCCTGACTTGGGGACCTTATTGTGCCCGAGGTAGGCTTAAGCGACATATATATTTGGAGAAAAGCTGACATCAATAACTGTGTCATCTGATTAATATGAAAGATAAACCAAATCTCTAATAATAATAAAGAGTTACTAATGGCATGCACCTTATTACAACCAAAGCCTAAAACGAGTTTAGAAAGAAAGTAAAACCTAATTCTAATTTATTTTGTTCTAGAAGGACCTTCTCCATGCTTGAACTTCTTTGCTCCATCGATCAAGTTCCCCAGGTCACGCATGTCCAATAGCGGATATGCCCTGGCTAGGAGACCACCTTCGTTTCCATCCCCTATTTTGACAGCTTGTAATCATATTTCTCATATTCCTTTCCAGCTCCATCAGCCCTTGCTCTAAATACTCCAACCTTTATGTTGATTTGGTAGTGATTTCTCTCCATTCATTCATTGTCTCCATAGCTGCTTTGTATTATTCTAAATGTCTAGATTCATATTCAGAAATTCTTTTGCTTAACCTCCTACATTTGACTTAGGCCTTGATAGCGTCTTTTATGACCCTATTTCCCAAATCAACCCCGGGCTTGACTTTTCTTGCTATGTCATTGACCAACCATGAAAGGTAGAAATACACATGGCTATCATGGTATCTATCTGGCTCGATAGTATCTTTCTCCACCATGATCTTTAGATGCCACATGTGTTGTGCCTCGTACTTGAATAGAATAACATAACCTTGGAAATCTGCTTTGTAATGAACCATCCTAGAGACTTGGGGTACGACTTGTTTCCTTCCAGCCTATCTCACGACCTTGATAGTAGCATAAGGATAGATATCCCTCAACCTCATCAGCACTAAATTAGGAACATTTTTTGACTTGATAATAAATTCTCTAGTAGGGAACCATTCAAACATTTAATGAATCTTCTCATCGATTAAATTGCTAAAGAAGTGCAGCCAATCCACAATATTTTCTGGTTATGCGAATTTATCTGGGATGAAAGTCATTTTTTGGATGGTGGAAAGCTATGTAGTTATTCCACGATCACCATGGAAATTCCTGACGGTATTTTCCTCTTTAAAATATTCCAACAACCATATTTATAGTAACAAGTTACAACCCTCGAAATGTATGAATCCCTTCTTGCAACTGTCTGTCATGATCATTGGGACGTTATTGTAAGTGTGTCCATCAATTCCTTCCATTAGGGCCTTAGTAACCATAGCTAATCGGGTATGAATCCTTTCTCCTTACATTGGAAAACCAGTATCCTTAGAAAATAAGCAATTAACATAAAAACCTGACGGTGGGTCCAACCCAAAAAAGTAATAGCGAACTCATCATGGTAAAGGTGGTAGGATTTTCTATGTTCGTAACGTACGTAAAGGAAGTCAAATGGTATGTAAGACTTCTTTAAGCAGGCTAACTTGTCATTCTTTCTAAAACCCATCATTTTCAGAAACCCTAAGGAAGTGAAACTCTCAAGTACTAATAGACTAGGGCTATCCCAAGGAAGTCCAGCAAAGCCACCTATTTCCTCTAAAAGGGGAGTCATATCTATATCCCCAAAACAAAAAAACATTCCTCTTCTCATCTAAGAACATAGTAGGTGATTCGATCAGTAAATTGTTCGGTTGAATGTCTAGCAAAGAAGGTAAATTCCAAATAACTCTTTTCATATGGTTTTTGTCACTTGATGCGAGATTTTCCCACCAATCCAGTAACAAAGGCCGGATATTCTAAACCATGTTGAACATGGGAACCTCGTGTCCTCATTTATGCAAAACAGATAAATATAGCCCTTGTCCCCTTCCAGATTCAGCTAATTTCACACTAACGATCAACATATTGGAATGTTTTTCTCCAAATAATGCACAGATCATGATTACGTCCCTTGGAATTATGAAAATCCTGGCAGTCATTTGATAAGGATTGTCTTAGTGAGTTATTGTGCGGACAACGTTCTAACTCATACGAGGTTTAGACATGATGCATGCACAACTGATTTTAGAATGTGGTTTCTAGAAGAGTCTAACTGGTACCCTCAAGCGGACTACTAGAGAAAGAAAGGCATATAACCATCAATTGCACCGATGATCGACTAGTTTTACCGTAAATAAGCCTTTCCAAATTTAAAGGGTGATTTGAGTTAGAGCGTGCGCACTCATCAAGTGTCACAATGGTATTAATACGCACTAGTGGAATGTGATGAGCATACTTTATGCATAGACAAGATAACACATTGTCAGTATTTTTATATTTGAAGCAGTAGATACAGTATTGAATGGAACGTAAAGACATAAGAAAAAGTAAATAAAGAAGAAGTTAGTTCTCGTAATAAGAAAATAAAGAAAATAAATGGATAAGAGTTGGGGAAGGGCATGGTATATATAGAAAAAAGTTTGGAACAAATAAACATGATTAAGAAATGAGGGGAAACATACGTTGTAATCAAATTAGAGAATAGTTGCTTATGGATTCGAATAATAGGGAAATAGTGGAAATTGATGTACATGCATCAATAAAAAGGGAAGTAATGGGAGCGGGAAAACAATAACAAAGATATACTTATCAAGGAAGACAAATTCACAAAAATCAAGTTTATTGGTAAGATCCTAAAGATAATCCACAATAGAGTCGTCACGCTATCGCGTCCTTTTTCTCGCGAAAGCGGGTTTCGACATTTGATAACTCCAGTTGACAGAGTAGGAAAAAGGAATTGGTTGTTAATGTCTCCTCCTAACGGATTAAGGTGTGTTAGGGCACCTATAGCAAATAACTCATTATACCAGTTTGCATCACCAAAGATTGGGTAATGGCTCACATTACCTTGAAAGGAAGGTCTTAGGCACTCCTCGAGGTCCATAATAGTGGTCCCCGCCGAACTTAAATTATACTAATTAGTCTAAGGAAATGAATAAACTATTTAATAAGAAGGGGGAGGGGTCCTAAATTTTTTAACCTATTGAATCAGCCTGTGTAATATAAATAATACTTCATAACTCCTCCAAGATGGGGCTGTTACTCATATTATGTAGTGAATACAGACTATCATCTCCTGCTACCCGAATACTATCTTTGAGTTTTTACTTAAAGTGCTCTAGTTGATTTTAACTCGTGTCTTATGCGTGCACTACCCATCCCTTACCTAAGGTTCTGGAGGCATTGTGACCTCTATTTAGGAAGGTCCTAGACTAGTCTTAAAGTTCTCAAAATTGTAAAATACTGGGCGAAAGAAAAACAATAAATGACTTTTCAAATAAAGATAGATATGGGCTCACATTAACCTCTGCATGTAACACACAATTGATTTAGCAGGCTTTATTAATTTTGAAGTCCCACAGCCAGGATATCTATGTTATGAATAGGCGAGCAACAATATGTTGAGTTAGTTCTTAATGCAAGTGTGAGGGCCTATGTTTATTGGCCTAATAATTTCAATTCAGTACAATATTTGAGTGTTTCGTGATATAATGAATAAAAATAAATCACAATTTCAGAATTATTGTTCAATCCAATAGGCATGTTGCCTAAGTGATTGGCAGTGATAATCGAATTCAGAATCAGTTATATAATCTTACAGGCATGACTTCTATGAGTGTGATAATTATTATCCTATAGGCATGATTTCTAGGTTTGGAATGGTTTTAATCCCCATAGACATAATTTTTGACTTTAATTCTATAGGCATGATTTCTAGCATTGAATTGATTTTAATTTTATTAGCATAACTTCTAGCATTGAGTTAATTTTAATCCTATAGGGATGATTTCAACATTAAGCTAATTTTAATCATATTGGCATGATATTTAGAATTAAGCAGTATATGAGCAGGAATTTATACACATTGAGCCAGAAAATAATTAAGCCAAATATTGATCCTACGGATAATTAAGCTAACACACAATTACTGGAAAAATTGATACACCTAAAGGAAGCATTTCTCACAGATCGCAGGTTGGTCCTATAGGCTTATAAGAATGGTATGAAACAACACAAATGCAATTGCATAGGCAAGATTTCTACCTGATTTAGCAAATGAAAATAAGAAACACTTCCCGATTTTACTAAATACTCTAGATTTGTTTGTTACAAAATTATTATAGACTAGATTAATGAGTTACATAATAATAAAATAAGCTATAGAGAGCCTACAACATGCCCAAATAAACCAGGATAGCCCATGCCTTCAAACATGTTACATCCCGTACATTAATATTAGGATAAGTCATAATAATTCATGAGCTCAAAGGGATTAAGACTATTCACGAAATTATAGAGGATTTGTGATTATGTTATTATAAGACTCTGTAAATTTAACAATATTGATACAGTTAGATACATTTTAATATGGTATTTATTTTGAATGGAATATGTATTGTAGAAAAATGTTTAAAAAGTATGAATTTATATTGTTGTTAATATTAATACTTTCGAAAATGCTTTAAATTATACACATAATATAAGAAAGTTTTTGAGATTTTCTTTATTGTTAAGATAGAAATTATTTTCTCACAAGAAAAAGAGTTATCATTTTACCATTTTAAGAATTAAGAGTACGAGAATTTTTACTCTTTATATGAGATTAGAAAATTAGAAGTTGAGAGAATATATATATTTTTACATGAATATTTTAATAAAATAATAGTGTATGTATTTATTTTGTATGGTATCGCATGATCATGATACTAAGTTATATAATGTGTATTAAAAGTGAGTAGTACTTTAAATAATTAATAATAATTCTTAGTTATGCGAACAATTAATAATGATCTAAAAATAATTTAGATAAGAACATCACATGGCATATTTTGGCTTAGGAAAATTGTGACTCATGCCTTCATGGCTTGATTAAAATTGAACTTGGAAAAAGGATAGTCGGGTGACCGTATGTAAAGTAAGGCTAATAATTATATTCTCTTAAGAAGGGATTTTGACAAGAGGTGCTTGGTCTGATGGTAACCAACCCTCACTTACAACTACAACCGAGAGGTTGTGAGTTCGAGTCTCCCCAGGAGCAAATTCTGGGGATTTATGCCGGGGGTCTATTTGGAAACAGCCTCTCTACCCCAGGGTAGGGGTAAGGCTGCGTACACACTACCCTCCCCAGACACCACTGAGTGGTATTGTACTGGGTCGTACTTTTTTTTCTTAAGAAGGGATTTCAAGCAAGCGTTCTTCCTATGAGTTAGCCAGGATTCCTTGCATTCTCTCTAATTTTATCTCTTAAGTAATGTTCTTTCTAATATCATTTCAGCAAAGTAATATTCTTTCTAATGTTATTTCTTATCTCTTAACGAAAGAGTTTCAACAAAAATCATTTTCCAACTAGAAACATTATCGTTTTGGGTCTTTTATACAAATTGTTCCCTATTTCGATCTCGTTGTTATATGTTTCGGTGATTGACGTGTGCTAGAAAAAAATTTTCTAGAGGATCGGCTCCAGTATATTAAAGCTAATACTTCCTTTTTTTGGTGTGAATTAACTAATGATACGTAAACGTAATGTTATTCCATAAGTGATTCTACTCTTAGCAGTTAAAGATGTCTATGTTATTCATTCATGTGAAGTGTTATCAAGCATTACTATGTTCTTAATTTTCTACGAAGGTATTTGTTAAAAATGTTAAAGTTTATAATGTAGTAATACATGTATCTTCCTGCATATTCATTTACCATCGTGCTAGGGACGGTTGGGGAGACATACGTCTTTTACCGCCGGGTTATGGTCGGTCGGGTAATTATCACCGGTTAAGTAGATATATACTACTATTTACCATCGGTTGGGCAGTCATGCATATTCACTGTGACGATCCGACCGGTCGTTTTGAGCTTTTGCGCTTTAATCACTAGTTCTCAGGAAACAACTTTCCCCATATAATGTATTATGACTAATATAGATTGCTGATTTCGATTTCAGGAAAATCGAAATGAATTTAGAAGAAAAGTTTCAGTTGAGAGCTTGGAATTTGAAAGGTTTGACCAAGAGTTGACTTTTATTTTTATATATATATATATATATATATATATATATATATATATATATATATATATATATATATATATATATATGAGCTCAGATCGAAATTTTTATGATTTGGTTAGCTTCGTTAGGTGATTTATGACTTAGGAGTGTGTTTGGAATTTGGTTTTGGAGGTCCAGTATGGAATTTGACTTGAATTGATGAAGTTAGTATTTTGGCAAATTTTGGTCGGTAGGTGAGATTTTCATCCGAGAGTTGGAATGTAATTCTGAGATTTGCAGTAACTTCATTATGTCATTTGGGATGTGTGTGAAAAATTTTAGATCATTCGGACGTCATTTGGTCGAGTTTTTGATCGAAAGTGTATTTTAGAAGTTTTTGAAAACTTAGGCTTGAATTCGATTAGTTTTGAATAATTTAATGTTGCTGGAGGTATTTTGATGACCGGAACAAGTTTGAATAATGCTATAGATTATGTATGTGTATTTGGTTGAGGTCACGAGGGCCTCGGATAATATTTGGGTGGTCAATCGGACAATTTCATGCTTTAAGAACGTCAGAAAAATTGCAGGTTCCAGATATGATATTTTGTCCAATGCGAACGAGATGGTTCTCTCGCGATAGCATAGAGGCCTTGGAAGGATCAGTGAAATCGTTCTTCATCATTGCACTGATGAAGATGCGATCGCATAGTATATGGAATTTGCTGATCGCGAACGCGTAGGGTTGGTCGCGTTCGCATAGAGTAAAGTAGACCTGAGGTATTGGATTGGAAATTGTTTATCGCGATCGCACAGTGTAAGTTGGCAGTGCATTGCATTTGCATAGGGTATGTCGCGTTGTCATAGAGTTAATTCTGAGGAGTGAACAATTTTGCTTCGCGATCGCGAAGGTCTTGCCGCGTTCGCATAAAGGAAAAATATGCATGGGCAGAATGTTTTTAAAGTCATCTTGTTCGCAAATCTGGCTCTATTTTCACACATTGCTTCCCGTTTTTGGAGGTTTTTGAAGGAAATTAAAGAGGAATCCAAGAGGAATCTATTTTAGGTAATAATCTTGGTCTTAAAACTCGATTATACTGTGGAATCAACCTATATATTCATGGAAATTTAGCCAAAAATGGAAGAACAAGGACTTGAATTTTCCGATTTTAAAATTGAGATTTGAGGGGTCATTTAGACTCCGATTTTGGTGTTCTTTATATACATAGACTCTTGAGAGGATTAGGAACCCGTTGATGTAAAGATTTCTGAGTTGAAGGAGTTAAAGGGACAATTGTAGGATTTGCTTAAGAAAGGTTTCATTAGACCTAATGTCTCACGTTGGGGGTGCTGGTGTTATTTGTCAAGAAGAATGATGGGTCAATGAGAATGTGTATTGATTACATGCAATTGAACAATGTAACGATCAAGAATAAGTATCCACTGCCAAGGATTGATGATTTGTTCGATCAGCTTCAGGGTGCCAGGGTATTTTCGAAGATTGACTTGTGATCTGGCTACCATCAGTTGAGTATTAGGGCATTCAATGTCCCTAAGACAGCTTTTCGCACTCTGTACGACATTATGAGTTCATGGTTATGTCATTCGGGTTAACAAATGCCCCAGCAGCTTTCACGGACTTGATGAACCGAGTGTTCAGGCCTTATTTGGACTTATTCATGATAGTTTTCATTGATGATATATTTATATACACCTACATCTAGAAGCAACACGAGCAACACCTTAGATTGGTACTTCAGACTTTGAGGGATACTCGGTTATATGCTATGTTCTCAAAGTGTGAATTCTGGTTGGGCTCAGTTGTATTTTTGGGTCATATTGTATCAGTAGAGGGTATTTAGGTGGACCTAAAGAAGATTGAGGCAGTCTAGAAATGGCCTAGACCAGCATCAGCTACAAAGATTCGGAATTTCTTGGGGTTAGTAGGCTATTATCGACGGTTCGTGGAGGAGTTTTCATCTATTGCAGCCCTGATGACTAGGTTGACCCAGAAGGGTGCTCAGTTCAGATGGTCAGATGAGTGTGAGGCAAGCTTTCAAAAGCTTAAGACAGCTCTGACTACGGCATCAGTGTTGGTTTTGCCCACAGGTTCAAGGGCCTTAGACAGTCTATTTTGATGCTTCCCATGTTGGGTTTGGAGCAGTGTTGATGCAGGATGGCAAAATCATTGCATATGCTTCGAGGCAGTTGAAGATTCATGAGAAGAACTATCCGGTTCATGATTTAGAGTTGGCAGCCATAGTTCATGCATTGAAGATTTGGAGGAATTATTCATATGGCGTAGCATGTGAGGTGTTCATGGATCATAAGAGTCTTCAATATTTGTTCAAGCAAAATGAGTTGAATTTGAGACAGAGGAGGTGGTTGGAGTTGTTGAAGGATTATGATATTACAATTCTATATCAGCTAGGGAAGGTCAATCTGGTGGCCGATGCATTGAGTAGAAAGTCAGCTAGTATGGGCATCTTGCTTATATTCCGGTAGGGGAGAGGCTGCTTGCTTTGGATATTCATGCCTTAGCCAATCACTTCGTGAGGTTGGATGTTTCTGAGCCTATTCATTTTTTATCTTGCACGGTCGCTCATTCTTCATTATTGGAACGTATCCATGAGCGGTAGTATGATGATCTCCCTTTGTGTGTCCTTAGAAACACGGTGCAACACTGAGGTTCCAGGCATATTACCTTAGATAATGATGGAGTTTTGGGATTGCAGAGTTGAGTATATGTTCCTAATCTGGATAGACTCCGAGAGTCGATTTTGGTGAAGGCCCACAGCTTCCATTACTCTATTCAATCAGGTGTCGCGAAGATGTATCAGCATTTGCGGAAACATTATTGGTGGCATAGAATGAAGAAGGATATCATAGCATATGTGGCTCATTGTTTGAATTGTCAGCATGTTAAGTACAAGCGTCAGAGGCCTGGTGGTTTATTTCAGAGGATTGAGCTTCCCGAGTGGAAGTGGGAGCAAATTACTATGAACTTTTTTACTAGACTTTCGCTGACTCGGAAGAAGTTTGATGCGATATGGGTCGCTGATGATAGGCAGACTAAGTCAGCGCATTTCATTCCTATGGCAGTCTCATATTCTTCTGAGAGGTTTGCTGAGATCTATATTTAGGACATTGTTCGCCTTTATGGTATGCCTATTTAGATCATTTCATACCGGGGTACGCAATACTTCGCACTTCTGGAGAACAGTTCAGCGAGAGTTCGGAACACGGGTTGAGTTGAGCACATCATTTCATCCCGAAACGGATGGTCAGTCCGAGCGGACTATTCAAATCTTAGAGAATATGCTCTGAGCTTGTGTTATTGACTTGGAGGTTCGTGGGATCAGTTCTTGCTTTTAGCAGAGTTTTTCTACAACAACAACAACTACTAGTCGAGCATCTAGATGGCTCCTTATGAGGCTTTATATGGTAGGCATTGTCGGTCTTCGGTTGGATGGTTTGAGCCGGAGAGGCTCGGTTGTTGGATGCAAATTTGGTTCAGGAGGCCTTGGAAGAGGTCAAGATCATTCAGGATAGGCTTCATTCAGCTTAGTCTAGGCAAAAGAGATATGCAGACCGCAAGGTTCGAGATGTGATTTTTATGTTTGGTGAGCGGGTATTGCTCCCAGTGACACCTATGAAAGGCGTGATAAGATATGGTAAGAAGGTCAAGCTTATCCCTAGGTTCATTGGTTCGTTTGAGATTCTTGATAGAGTGGGAGAGGTGGCTTATAGACTTTCTTTGCTGCGAGCTTACCAGTCGTGCACCTAGTGTTTCATGTGTCCATGCTTCAGAGGTATCACGGCGATCCATACCACATGTTAGATTTTAACACTATCCATTTGGACAAGGAGTTGTCTTATAAGGAGGAGCCGGTTGCTATTCTAGACCGGTAGATTCGTCAGTTGAGGACCAAGAGTTTCCCCTCTGTTCGTGTTCACTGGAGAGGTCAGCCTCCTGAGGCATCAACCTGGGAGTCCGAGTCCGATATGCGGAGCCGTTATCCTTATATATTCCCTGACTCATGTACTTCTTTCTTCTATTCGCTAAAGGACGAAAGATTGTTTTAGAGGTGGAGAATTTGACAACTCAAAGGGTCCTCACCAATTTTAAATGAATTTTGTGCCTCTGAGGCCTTGAAAATCTTATTTAGAGTTGCCACGATTTCATGTGCAGTCCCGGCGCGTAACCAGAAAGCTTAAATGTGAACTTCTAAGAAAAATGCTAAATTTTGATGTTAAAATAAATAAATTTGACTTTAGTCAATATTTTGGGTAAAAGGACCGAGACCCATGATTTGACATTCCTAGAGGATCCTTAGAAAAATAAGGGACTCAGGCGTATACTCGGAATAAAATTCCGAGGTACGGATCCCGAGATATGAATTTTTGAGAGAAATTATTTTTCTAAAATTATTAAGGAAAATTGAAAAGATATTTGATTAGAGTGTACTGGAATCGGGCATGTATTTTGTTTCCGGTGCCCGATACAGGTCATATATATGTTTTAAGTCATGCCTGTGAAATTTGGTTGAAAACGGACGTCATTTGACATGATTCGAACCTAATGTGGAAAATTTAATGTTTTATGAGGTTTGAAAGAATTCTTGGATTTTGAGGTTTAATTAGATGTATATGATGTTATTTTCACGATCTAATCACGCGAATAAGTCCGTAGGATGTTTTTGAAGTTATGTGCGTATTTGGTTTGGAGTCCTGAGGGTTCAGTAGAGTTTTAGATAGGCCATAGGTGCATTCTTGAACTTTGAAAATTTTTCCGGTATGGCTGCTTTGCAGTTTTCGCAATTGCGAAGTAGGTCTCGCAAATGCGAGCCTGACATCACAAATGCGATGAAGGGGAATCTGTGCTGTGTTTGCAAATGCAACCAAATGGTTCGCAAGTGCGAAACATGATACTTCGCAAATGCGACATCTTTTGTAACAAATTCGAAGTCCTCATTTTTGTTCAGTGTTCGCAAATTCAAGCTTTAATTCGCAATTCTCATATCTGCAACCTGCATTTTTTAATACTTAATCAATTTTTGAGCAATTTTAACCTTCTTTCACAACACAAACTTCTTTGGGCGATTTTCCAAGAACAAGTCTTCTTCCAAATTAATTGTAAGTTAGTTTTTACTCATTTCTTTCAATCATTAATATCATTTAACATGTTTTCAACTTAATATCAATAATTTTTATGGGTGAAATTGGATGTTTTGGGTAGAACCTAGGCTTTTAAAAAATTGGGGATTTAGACATCAATTTGAGGTCCGATTTCAAAATAAATTACATATTTGAGTTCGTGGGTGAAATAGGTAATCAGGTTTTGGTTCAAACCTCGGATTTTGACCACGTGGGCCCGGGGGTGATTTTTGACTTTTTGAGTAAAACTTTGAAAAACTCATTTTCATGCATTGGGGTTGATTCATTTATTGTTTATTGATGTAGTTAAGTAATTTGTGATTAGATACAAGCGAATTGGAGGTAGAATCACTGGGTAAAGCTATAATTGAGGCTTGAGTTGTATCCAGGGCATTGAGGTAAATGTTTGGTCTAACCCTAGCTTGAAGTACTAGGAATTGAGTCTTATTTTCTAATTGCTTCTTGTTGAGTACAACGTATAGACATGGTGATGGGTATCTATGCGTTGGTGTCGAGCATTATCGTGAGTCATAAATTGATAATTTTTGTGTTCTTAAATGACACTTCAAATGTTTTAAATTGATGATTCTTGATATTGAGTAGAGATTTAGTCTATTCTCGTGGACTTTATTATGCTTGAGTACTGGTATTAATCTAGTTGAGTAAGAGTTGAGCTAGGATTTGGTTACAGCTGATTCTCCTTTGCCGGGATATTATTGTTTATTGATTGTTGTTCCCTTGCTGGGAAATCATTTTTATATTGCTTTATTTTCCTTGCCGGAATTCTATTGTGACTTTGTATTGATTGAAATGGGAGCGGGTGATACACCTACCACGCGATATTGATTGAAATGGGAGCAGGTGGTACGCCTTCCATGAGATTTGATGAAATGGGAGCGGGTGGTACGCCTACCACAAGATATTGATTGAAATGGGAGTGGGTGGTACGCCTACCATGAGATATTGATTGAAATGGGAGCGGGTGGTACGCCTATCACGAGATATTGATTGAATGGGAGTGGGTGGTACTGTTACCACGTGATACATTTGAAATAGGAGCGGGTGGTACGACTACCACGAGATTTGATGAAATAGGAGCGGGTGGTATGCCTACCACGGAAACATTGAGAAATAGTATCGGGTTGCACACCTGCAACGAGATGTGTACTAATAGTGAAATCAATTTTTATTTCCCTAATCCATGTTAGATTTAATTTATTGATGTTCCTTATTATTCTCCTGAATTTTTGTATTATCAGTTATCCCCGAAGCATGTTTCCCCTCCCATTTAAAATGGTTATTCTTGTTATTTTCCCACTGTATAAATATATATAACTTTACAGGTTTATGTGGTAGTCCTGTCTAGCCCCGTCACTACTTAGCCGAGGTTAGGCTAGGCACTTACCAGCACATAGGATCGGATGTGCTAATACTAGACTATGTGCTCTTTTGCACATATCCAGGTACGAGACATGAGTAGTAGATCGGGAGTTAGACTTCAATCCACCGAGACACTGAAGTAGCCTTGCAGGCGTCCGCAGTCCCCGCATCTCCTCTATCTTACTTTTTATTCTATTATCTCATGTTTCCATATATACAGTATTATCTTTCCTTCAAATTGTTGTATTTAGTATTCAAAGTAGTCCGTGGATGTTGGGACATCGATTCTTGGGTAGAGGCACATGATGATTTTCGCATCATTGCTCAGTTTATTTAATTTAAGTCTTCCACTTTAATTTCATATTTCCGTTGTTATTTGAATATTTAACATTGTTGTTATAAATAATAAAAGGAATTAAAACAAAGGAGTTAATGAATCATGGTTTGCCTAGTATCTACAAGTAGGCGCCATCACGACCCCCGAGGGTGGGAAATATGGGTCGAGACACTAGGTTTTGGGCGTAACAAAACCATAGCAGATACAAGGCTCACTTTCACAGGTACAGAACAATCACACATAGATTCTAGATTTCTAGTATGTCAACGTTCGCAAGGGCTTCAATGATCCAGAGCAATTCTCACACTAGAGGACCAAATGCTCAAAAATAGTTCCATGGAGATTAGGAACCAAACTCCAGCATGTCAGAGTTTACAAGAGTCTCTCGTAGATCTCGAGTGGTGCTCACACTGAGAAGGTGAAGGATAGAACCTAAAAGATCTAAGAGTGTGAGTTTAAAGTAGCAGCATATAAAAGGAGACAATGGTAAAGGACAAATTCTAAAAAAAGTTTGATTTTAGAAAATTCATCGTGACAGAGTTTAAAACACAAAATATATAGGTAGAATTTCATTAAAGAGACAAACTGGCAAGATTTGAAAAGTTGTTCATGCTCAAATACACAACTTTAATAAGTTCTGACGTATACAAACAGAAAAAATAAGCAACTAAAAAAGCGAGTGGGTTGACGAATCGTTGCTTTACACAAATAGCTAATATTACTTGAGTTGTAAGTAAAAAAAAGGCTTGCTAAGGCCAGGTCCGAAGGAAGCGAGGTCTGAAAGGCCTAATCAGGTTAAGTGTACATGCTAACATTTTAGGATAGCTTTTTTTAATTATAGAAAACATTTTTGACAATGTATTAAGTCAGATATTCGATGAATCCAAATGGATGCAAAATATATTAGAAGTAAAGTTATCATGACACATGAATGACAGAGAAAAGTTTAATAACAATACAAATTTTTAAAGACTTAGGATTGATTAAGTTGTGTACGCACTAGTATTATCCTAAAGGTGCTAAGTTCAGGATAATTTCAGAACTAGCAAAATAACATACATGAAACAAGTTAAAAGATATTAAGTTAACCTCCAAGAGCATTCACTTTATTAAAAAAAACAAATCTTAGAACTAACAGTATCAATTATAGAGCTAAAGGAAATCATAGGAACATAGAAGTGGTAGAATCAATCTCAAAGTGGACTTTAAACATGCTAGATCATAAACACAATTCATGAATACATAGGAATAAAATGTAAAGGATAGTCACTCATTAGTTAGTAAAGAAAAGAAAGAATAACACCACAATAGTCGAAAACTCGGAATATTTGACTTGACTTTCAGCCAGCCAAACCAATGATAGAACGAGATAGCAAAGAGAGAACAGAGCCAAATTTTAAGTTTATCAGTGAGAGTACATTGATTTTTTGTTTATCTTAAAGGGGAAGGGAAAAAGGTTTATATAGCCTTAGATTAGAGTACACAAATATGGAAATAATCAATAAAATTATTTAAGGAAATCTCAGAATATTATTAAGGCAAGTCAAAAATAACACTAATCAAACAAGTCTGGTAACAACTAAGGCAAGTAACTATAGAATCAGTAGATAAAACAGAATAATAATCGAAACCCTAATTTGAAGGGTAAACAAAGTTAATCAGAATAATCTAAGGGAAACCAAAACGATACCTATATATACGGATATAGGAACACTAAAGAAGAAATCAAAAATAAGAACCTTTAACAGTTTTGAGCACTAATTTAGGGCCAATAATTCAGGCAAACAATATCACAAAAATAGAATGCAGATATAGGGAAGGCTGAAATACTCAACCAAAGTAAGACAAAAAAATTTTTTAGCAAGATCTGAAACCTAATTTTAGGGAAAGCAAATTAGGCAAAGTTTTTTAATGAAAAATCACAAAGAAACTAACATGCAAGAACATAAAATAAGTTTTAAAAAATAATGATAAAAATATAAACAGATCTCTAAAAGATCTAAACGCTAATATTCAGGATAAATGAATATAGAGAAAAATCTCAAATATCCTTACATAGAGAAAGGAAAAATGAACACAGGTGAGAAAAGGGGAAGGTTCAAAATAGATTTGGTCCGAAATTAGAGAGATTAGCTTGCCATGTTATCCAATCTACTAAACAATACCATAATCGAGTAGCCAGAAATAGAGGATAACCAATAAGGTAAGGAAATCCACATTTCTTGTTGGAATAGAAAGAGATTAGGAGTGACGGCGCTAAGGTTTTAGAAGAGGGGGAGAGGAGAGAGTTTGAGGACGGCGATTTAGAGGGAACATGGAGTTAGGGTTAGGGTAGGTAAATTAAAAGTGGTGTGATGAATGTGGATCATTGATCTTAAAAGATCAATGGTCGGGATTGAAAGAATGGATTTGGGCCGGGTATAGAACTGGTATTGGGTTAAGGAGTTATTTGGTTTGGGTTGGGGCGGACTGGGCTAGGATTTGAGTGCTTGGGCTGGGGTAATTGGGTTAGGTCCGAAAAATAAAAATTTAGGGCTATTAGTTAAATATCCATTTTTAATTAATAAAATAATTCGTAAAAATAATAAATAAAAGATTAAAAATATTCTTTGTGTACAAAATGGTTAAAAATAATTATTTATTACTACAAAAGTATAAAAAGTTATTTTTTTGCATAAAATAATCATAAGTATATAAGGGCTATTATTTAAAATATTAACCTAAAGATGCAAATATAATAGTAATAAATGCATCAAAAAAATATTGTAGGCTTAAATATGGATATAAATTATTTTTGATGCAATTAATAATTATTTATACAATAAAATATGGGAATAAATTGATTAAAAAAATCTTTAAAAAATTATAAAAATATTAGGAAAAATACTTGATGATGCTCACGCCCTATTTTGAAAGTATATATGCACATTTGAAATATATGAGGAAAAAATTAGGTATCAACAATATTCAAGCTAAAATGATTCCCATTGAATATGTCCATAACACAAGTGTGGTTGCCAATGTATTTTTCCACCATCCACATATTTGTTTTCGAATTTTTCGCACACAACATCCACTAACAACCTTGAAACCATCTTCGACAAATAACCTTATATACTTGCATAGATGATTCATTATCCTCAACCTCAAGTCAGTATTTTATGCTGTAAATTGCACCAACCTGCTAAGATGCGCTTTGTCAGCAAAAGCATATTCTTTGGCAGCTCCATTGGTCTAGATTCATCCCATATTGTTGTACGAATGTCATCAAGTTCTTTTGCGAGGGCATCCACATATGGCATACTGGGAAACTGGTCAAGGTAGGGAATCTCTCTTGAATAAAAAGGCATATGAGACTCGTAAACTATGGGTCTAATGGTAGGTGGAGTCTGCATATATGGAGCATGCTCATTTGTAGCATCATGCTCCCTCATCAAATGAGATTGTTTATTCTCATTCTCTTCAGTAAAATGTGTTTCCTCACCATCGCGCCCTCATTAAGGAAGGGTGTATCATATCCAAACTCATCAGTATTATTTTTATAATTACTATTATCTTCATGCCTGCATGTATCTGCCAAATCCTGATTAAATATATTGTCTTTAGGCAATTGAGTAAAGGCATGACCATCATGTTGCTCGTTTTCACTGCACGACCAATAAAATAATGAGTGTCTCAAAGTCATCTCAACATTATATATTAACTTTATATCTTAAGTTACAATTCATAATATGTTGATAGCTAATGATACACATTATTGATGACTCGCAGATGGACCGGCATGATCCAAACTACCAAAATTGGGAATATTTCAATTGTTGGTTGGTTCATCACTTATAAAATTAATGTCTGGATGGTATTCCCTTTGGATCATATAAGTGTTAGTATGAATATGATACAAAATTATATTACAATAAGGAAAATTGACATTCACCATTAAGCGCGTGAATTACGTAAACTTGGGTCAGAAATTGTCTCCTCGCTCCTCATTCTCTCGTGGAGATAAACTTATATCTTGCCACACTCTTTCAAATGGAACCTGTTTGAATTAAACTGCTCCAAAAATACCACAGATGAGTGAGAGTTATCCCTATTTTGTAGAATCTAAATATTGTGGATGTATTTAGACTTGACGTACATTTCTAGTACTTTTATCACAAGAAGTCCCCTTTATTCTTCCGAAGTCCTAAATTCTTTTTAGATTTTGATCATCTTCAATATTAAATTCAGCATAACAAGCAACCCATTATGGAGTAAACGAATGCGATGACCCAAAAGGTCATCACTTGCTTTTAAAAAAAATTCTGTATTCTAAGGCTTTGAAAATCTCATCTAGTATCACCACAATTTACGTGTGCAGTACGAGCACATAGTCGGAAAGCCTAAATGTGAAAATTTATTAAAAAAATTATAAGTTTTGACTGTAAAATGAATAAATTTGACTTCGGACTATGTTTTGGGTAAACGGGCCCGGACCCATGATGGTCCCGAAGGCTCTGTAGAAAAATATGGGACTTGGGCGTATGCCCTGAATCGAATTTTGAGGTCCCAAGCCCGAGAAATAAATTTTTAAAGAAAATTATTATCTGAAAATGTTTAAAGAAATTTGAAATGAAATTTGGTTAGAAAATGATGGCATCGGGCCTGTATTTTGATTTCGGCACTCGGTATAGGTCTTATATACGATTTAAGACATCTCTGTGGAATTTAGTGAAAAACGGATGTCATTTGATGTGATTCGGACCTAAATTGCTAAAATTGATGTTTTATGAAGTTTGAAAAAAATTCTTTGATTTTGAGGTTTAATTCATTGTTATTGAGGTTGTTTTGGTGATTTAATTGCACAAATAATTTTGTATGATGTCATTGAGTTAGTACGTGATTAGGAGCCTGAAGGGCTCAGGTGTGTTTTGGAAAGTTTTAGACTTAAGAAAAGTTGCAGAATTTCTGCTGCAGGTGCACAAATCTATTGTGCATCACGATTGCGTAGTAACACTCCCTATCGCGTAAGGTAAATGGGGATAGGGGTGGATTTGTTCTACGTGAATGCGAAGATGGGGATATGAACGCAGAGCTTTGGAAGGTTGCTCTATGGGAACACAACCCCTTTCCCGCGAACGCGTATAATAAATTGGAGGTGGGCTGGGGATGTTATCGCTTTTCTATGCAAACGCGTACATAGGTCCGCGAATGCAATGATCAGGGGGTCAATCCTTCGTGAACGGGTAGGAGGAATCATGATTGCGTAAGTCCACTTACTAGCAGCCCTTCGTGATCACAACAGTGCTCTCGCGAACGCGATAAACACTGTCCCAGCACTTAAAACAATAGCCAATATGGGAATTCTTCAAAATCTCATAACTTCTCCATCTTAACTCCAAATTGGGTGATTTGGGATTTCACCATCAAGTCATAGGTATGTAATCTTAGATTCTTTTTCTTTAATTTTCATTAACACCCATTAGATTTTTAGGCTTAAATCATGTTCTTAAAAGGGTAAAAAATTAGGACTTTGGGTAGAGTTAGCGCTTTTTGATTAATTGTGATTTAGACCTCATTTTGGGGTCGAATTTTAAAACTAATTATATATTCGGGATCGTGGGTGAATGAGTGATCGGATTTTGGTCCGAACCTCGCGTTATGACCAAGCGAGCCCAGGATCAATTTTTGGATTTTTTTGGGAAGAATGATTAGAAAGCTATAATTAGCCAGTGGAATTGAATTACTTAGCGTTTATTGATGTTATAAAGTCAATTTTACAAACATACAGTTGATTTGAAGCCGAATTCAAAAGGAAAAGCGGTGTTAGAGGCTTGAGTTGGCCATGGAAGTTTGAGGTAAATGTTCGGTCTAACATCAGCTTGAGGGATTACGAATTGAGTCCATTTGTTATTTGCTTCTTGTTGAGTACGACGTATAGGCATGGTGATGAGTATCTATATGTTGGTGTCTAGCATGACCATGAGTCTTTATATTGTGGATATCTTGATTTTGTTGTATCTCTCATGCCTTAGTAATGATTTCTAATTGTTGTGAAAAGTTTGCGGAAGAAATTGTGACCTTTGAACATCGAGGAGCATTGGCTCAAGCATCATTAAAAATTGTGAAAATATATGAGATGATTAAACCCTTTGGGGCATTGGCTCAAGTGGTAAAGTGAGTAATGAAGTAAAAGTGAAAGAAAGGGAAAGAATTATTAAATTATTCCCTTACCGAGCTATTGTTGATTTATTTGTTATCTCCCTTTTCGGGGTGTGGATTTTATGAATGTTGCTCCCTTACCGAGATTTAATTGTTGACTTGTTGCTCCGTTGCTGAGATTCTTGTTGCAAATTTCCTTATTTCCTTGCCCTATTATTTGTGATTGTTGTTTGGGTGAGGAAGATAGTTAAAGCATGAAGGGTGATGTCGTGCATTGTTTGTTTTGTGAGGAAAGAGTATAAAGCAAGAAGGGTGATGTCGTGCCGCACGATGTATCATTTTTTGCCTATTATATTGATTTCATGGTGAGGATGAGAGTAAAAGCACGAAGGGTGATGCCATACAATTCATATTGATTTACATGATGAGGACAAGAGTAAAAGCACGAAGGGTGATGTCGTGCAATTTATATTGATTCTTATGGTGAGGGCGAGAGTAAAAGCATTAAAGGTGATGTCATGCATTTGTCCTTGATTTTCCTGATTCTTGCTATTAATGAGTTATGTTGCCCTTTAAGTTTATTTACTGATTTTCTGTTGCTATTTGATTTTATTTCGAGGTTATAGATTTCCTTACCCTATTTTCCTTGTGATTGTTGTTTGGGCGAGGAAGAGCTTAAAGCACGAAAGGTGACCTCATATAACCCACAATATGATTTCTCCTTCCTATTCAATTGAACTATGGTGACCTCATATTTATTTGTTGTTTTCCCCCTCCCATACTTGATTGTATATGAATGTTTCTTTCTGTACTTCTTTTTTTCTGTATATAGTTAAACACATGTTTATTTCGTACTTTGGTCCTAGCCTCGTCACTACTTCGCCGAGGTTAGGTTAGGCAGTTACCAGCACATGAGGTCAGTTCTGCTGATACTACACTTTGCACTCATTTATGCAGACCCTAGTGTAGTAGACTTCGGACCACAGTGGGATTGCAAATTCTTGCTCATCAGGCGACCCGAGGTAGTCATGCAGGCGTCTGTAGGCCTTGGCATCTCCTGCTATCTATTTCCTCGCCTCTTACATATATTTCCAGAGATAGTGTTGTATTCAATTCTTTCATATCTTTATTTGCAGTATCTTAGACCGCATATGAAATTGTGACACCAGTTCTCAGTAGTCGAGACTCAAACAGTTGTAATAGATATTAATGTTCAGATTGCTTATTGTTTTCTTCCGCTTATGCTATATTCCGTTATTTAAATGTTATTTATTATTAATTATTGAAGAGAATAAAATTGGTAAAAAGGTATATGGTTCAATAATTGGCTTGCTTAGCTCATATTAGCAGGCGTCATCATGACTCTAGGGGGTGAAAAATAAGGGTCATGACAAGTTGGTATCAAATCTCTAGGTTACGTGGGTCTCACAATTCAAAGACAAGCTAAGTAGAGTTTGAGGGATCAGTACGGACACATCTGTATTTATCCCCGAAGGCTACAGAGTTAAGAAAAGTTTCACTTCTATTCTTCCATGTCGTGCGATTTTGTTCTTTCAATGCTAAATTGAAACCTTTACTCTTGTCCTTTTGATAATGGTAAAGTCAAGTGCTGCTTCTTCAGCCAAGCAGCAGCATAGGCTGGTGATAGATCAGCTACGTCTTCGAAGGCTTTGAGGATAAGTTTCACCAAGCTCTTCACTACTACATTCAGTTGTGCATCTACTGAGGATCCCCAGGATTATCTAGACAATTGTCATGAGGTTCTCCGAAACATGGGGATCGTGGAGACCAATGGGGTCGATTTTGATACTTGTCGCTTGTCTAGATCCGGCAAGACCTGTTGGAGAGAGTATTGATTGGCTATACCAGTTAGGTCATCAGCTTCGACTTGAGAACAGTTCACGCAACTATTTTCTGGAGAAGTTTCTCCCCATCACTCAGAGAGAGGCCTATAGGAGGTAGTTTGAGCGTCTCCAGCAAGGTTCCAAGACTATTACCTAGTAAGAGACCAGGTTCATCGACTTGGATAGCCATTCTCTCATCATTCTTCCCACCGAGAGAGAGAGGGTGAGGAGGTTTATTGACGGTCTTATTCAGCCGATTTATCTTTAGATGGCTAGGGAGGCTGCGAGCGAGATTACTTTTCTGGAGGCGGACAATGTGGCCGGTAGAGTTGAGATGGTTCTGTCACAAGGAGGCAGTTATGGGTCAGACAAGAGGCCTCATCATTCAGGCTGACTTAGTGGTACCTCGTCTGGAGGTAGAGATTCGTATGGTACAGAGGCATCCTTCTAGGCCCTTTTAGTCAGCGCTCCAGGTTTCTCACGGTACTTCAGGTGGTCGTGATCCCCAGATGCAGTATTTTGATTAGCAATCTTACAAAGCAATACCTGTTCCTATTAGTACACCACCGCTCTAGAGTTTTTGGGGTGATCATTTAGGTAGTTAGGGCCAGCGGTATCAGCAGCTGAGGACTTGTTACACATATGGTGATACGGGTCATATTGCCAGGTTTTACCCTCGAGCACCGAGTAGATCCGAGCATCAGGGTTCTCGCGCTATGATACAGGCACCAGATGTTCCATAGACTGCCTAGCCAGCTATAGGTAGGGGTAGAGGTGCAAAAGGTGAAGGTAGAGGATTTAGAGGTGGAGGCCAGCCAGCTGTAGGTCGTCCCAGAGATGTAATCCAGGGTGGTGGAGCCCAACCCCGATGTTATGCTCTTCCACCCAGGCTCGAGGCTGAGGCTTCAAATATGTTATCACAGGTACTGTTCTGGTTTTTGATAGAGATGTTTCAGTGTTATTTGATTCAGGGTCAACATACTCGTATGTGTCATCTTATTTTTCACTGTTGGTCATGCCTAGTTATTCATTGAGTGTCCCTGTTTATGTATCTACGCCTCTAAGTGATTCTATTATGGTTGATCGAGTCTATCGTTCGTATATTGTGGTGATTGGGGGCCTTGAGACTCGTATAGATTTGTTGTTTCTAGACATGGTCGATTTTTATGTTATATTGGGGATGGACTGGTTATCACCTTATCATGCTATCTTGGGTTGTCATGCCAAGACTATAACCTTAGCTTTGTCGGGTTTGCCTCATTTAGGGTGGAGAATGACTCTTAGTAATTCTTCTCATTGTGTTATCTCTTATGTGAAGGCTCGACATATGGTCAAAAAGGGTGTTTAGCCTATTTGCCATAAGTTCGTGATTCTAGTGCTGAGGTCCCTTCTATTGATTCTATGCATGTTGTTCGTGAATTTCCTGAGGTTTTCCCTTCAAACATGTCGGGTATTCCACCCGACAAGGAGATTGACTTTTGAATTAATTTGGCTCTAAACACTCAGCCCATTTCTATCTCGCCGTATCGTATAGTCATGCCTGAGTTGAAAGAAATGAAGGAACAATTGCAAGACATTTAAACCCAGTGTTTCGCCTTGGGGTGTGCCAGTGTTGTTTGTTAAGTAGAAGGATGGATTGATGAGAATGTTTATTGATTACCGACAGTTGAACAAGGTTACAATCAAGAATAAGTATCCATTGTCGATGATTAATGATTTGTTTGATCAGCTTCAGGGTGACAAGGTATTTTCAAAGATTGACATGAGATCTGGCTACCATTAGTTAAGGATTAGGGCATCCGATGTCCCTAGGACAACATTCCTCACTCAGTATGGGCATTATGAGTTCTTGGTTATGTCATTCGAGTTGACAAATGCCCCAGCAGCTTTCATTGATTTGATGAACCGAGTGTTCAGGCCTTATTTGGATTTGTTCGTGATAGTCTTCATGGATGATATTTTGGTATATTCTTGTAGCTGGGAGGAGCACGAGCAGCATCTCAGAGTGGTTCTTTAGACTTTGAGGGATAGTCAGTTGTATTCCAAATTTTTGAAGTGTGAGTTCTGGTGGAGTTCAGTTGCATTCCTGGGTCATATTGTATCAGCAAAGGGTATTCAGGTTGATCCGAAGAAGATTGAGGCCGTGAAGAACTGGCCTTTATAAGCATCAGCGACAAAGATTCAGAGGTTCTTGGGATTATCTGGCCACTATCGTCGGTTCGTGGAGGGGTTCTCATCTATCGCAGCCCCGATGACCAGGTTGACCCATAAGTGTGCCCAATTTAGATGGTCGAATGAGTTTGAGGCGAGCTTCCAGAGGCATAAGACAGCTCTGACTACGGCATTGATGTTGATGTTGCCCACAAGTTCAGGGCCTTATACAGTTTATTGTGATGCATCTCGTATTGGGCTAGGTGCAGTGTTGATGCACGATGGCAAGGTCAATCCTATGCTTCGCGGAAGTTGAAGAATCATGAAAAGAACTATCTGGTTCATGATTTGGAGTTGGCAGCCATTGTTCACGCATTGAAGATTTAGAGGCATTACCTGTATGGAATGGAATGTGAGGTGTTCACGGATCATAAGAGTCTTCCATATTTGTTCAAGCAGAAGAAGTTGAATTGAGGCAGAGTATGTGGTTGGAGTTGTTAAAAGATTATGATATCACTATTATACATCATCCAGGAAAGGCCAATGTGGTGGCTGATGCTTCGAGTAGGAAATCAGCCAGTATGGGCAGTCTTGCTTATATTCCAATTTGTGAGAGACTGCTTGCTTTGGATGTTCAGACTTAGGCCAATCAGTTCGTAAGGTTGGATATTTCTGAGCCTAATCACGTGTTAGCTTGCACGATCGCTCGTTCTTCACAATTGGAGTGTATCCGTGATCAGCAGTATGTTGATCCCCATTTGTGTGTCCTTAGGGACATGGTGTAGCACGGAGGTGCCAAGCATGTTACCTTAGATAATGATGTAGTTTTGAGATTGCAGGGTCGAGTTTGCGTGCCTAATATGGATGGGCTCCGAGAGTTAATTTTAGAGGAGGACAACAGCTCGCGGTACTCTATTGATCCGGGCGCCACAAAGATGTATCAAGATTTGCGGCAGCATTATTGGTGACAGAGGATGAAGAAGGATATCGTTGAATATGTGGCTCAGTGTTTGAACTATTAGCAGGTTAAGTACGAGCATTATAGGTCCAGTGGTTTATTTCAGAGGATTGATCTTCTCGAGTGGAAGTGGGAGCAGATCAGTACGGATTTCATTGTTGGACTCCCGCAGACTCGGAGGAAGTTCGACGCAGTATGGGTCATTGTTTATGGGCTGACCAAGTCAGTGCATTTCATTCTTATGGTAGTCTCCTATTCATCCGAGAGGTTAGATGAGATCTATATCCGGGAAATTGTTCGTCCTTATGGTGTGCCTGTATCTATTATTTCGGACTAAGGTACGCAGTTTACCTCGCGTTTCTGGAGAGCAGTGCAGCGAGAGTTTGGCACATGAGTTGAGTTGAGCACGACATTTCATCCCCAGAAAAACGGGCAGTCCGAGCAGACTTATGCTCTGAGCTTGTGTCATTGACATTAGAGGCTCGTGGGATCAGTTTTTGCCTTTAGCGGAATTTGCCTACAACAACAGCTACCAGTCGAGTATTTAGATGGCTCCTTATAAGGCTTTATATGGTTGGCGATGTCGGTCTCCGGTTGGATGGTTTGAGCTAGGAGCAGCTCGGTTGTTGGGTGCGAATCTGATTCAGGAGGCCTTGGACAAGGTCAAGATTATTCAGGATAGGCTTCGTACAAATCAGTCCAGGCAAAAGAGTTATGCCGGCCGCAAGGTTTGAGATTTGTCATTCACAGTCGGCAAGCGGGTATTGCTTCAAGTGTCACCTATGAAAGGCGTAATGAGATTTGGGAAGAAGGTCAAGCTTACTCCTAGGTTCATTGGCCCGTTTGAGATTCTTGATCAAGTGGGAGAGGTGGCTTATGGACTTCCATTGCTATCGAGCTTATCAGTTATGCATTCAGTGTTTCATGTGTCCATACTTCGGAAATATCACGGCAATCCGTCCCACGTGTTAGATTTCAGCACTGAACAATTGGACAAGGACTTGTCTTATGAGGAGGAACCGGTGGTGATTCTAGGCCGACAGATTCGTCAGTTGAGGTCGAAGAGTTTTCTTTCTATTCGTGTTCAGCGGAGAGGTCAGCCTCCTACGGGATCGGCCTGGGAGTCCGAGTTCGATATGCGGAGCCGTTATCCCCATCATTTCCTCGACTCAGGTACTTATTTTTTCTGTCCGTTCAAGGACGAACGATTATTTTAATAGGTGGAGAATGTGACGAACCAAAAGGTCATCACTTGCTTTTAAAATAAATTCTGTATTCTGAGGCCTTTTAAACCTCATCTAGCATTACCTCGATTTATGTGCACAAGCGGGGCACATAGCTGAAAAGCCTAAATGTGAAAATCTATGAAAAATGATAAGTTTTGACTATAAAATGAATAAACTTGATTTCGATCAATATTTTGGATAAACGGATCCGGAACCGTGATTTGACGGTCCCGGGGGATCCGTAGGAAAATATGGGACTTGAAATAAAATTATCTTTGAAATTTGAAATAAATTTTCTAAAATTATCAAAAAAAATGTGAAATAAAATTTTCTTTGAATATGATGGCATCAAGCTCGTATTTTGGTTTCGATACCTGGTACAAGTCTTATATCCTATTTAAGAAATTTCTGTGGAATTTGGTGAAAAATCTCATGTCATTTGACGTGATTCAGACCTAAATTGTTCAAATTGATGTTTTAAGAAGTTTGAGAAAAATTCTTTGATTTTGAGGTTTAATTCATTACTATTGAGGTTATTTTGGCGATTTGATCGCATGGATAAGTTCGTATGACGTCGTTGAGTTACTATGTATGTTTGATTAGGAGCCCCAAAGGGCTCGGGTGTGTTTCAGATGTGTTTCGGGAAGTTTTGGACATAAGAAAAGTTGCAGAATTTTTGCTGCAGGTGCAAGATCTATTGTGCATCGCGATCACATACGGTAAATAGGGACATGGGAGGATTTTTTCTACGTGAACGCACAGAGGGGGACGCGAACGCGGAGCTTTGGAGGGTTGCTCTACGCAAACGCGACCCCTTTCCCCCGAACACATATAGTAAATTGGACGTGGGCTGGGGATGTTATCATTCTTCTACGCGAACGCGTACGTAGGTCCGCGAATGCGATGGTCTGGTGGGGGTCAGCCTTTCACGAACGCATAGGAGGACTCGCAGTCGTGTAAGTCCACCTACTGGCGGCCCTTCATGATCGCGACAGTGTTCTCACGAACGCGATTAACACTGTCACCTAGCACTTAATATAGTAGCCATTACGAGAATTCTTCAAAATTTCATGACTTCTCCATCTTAACTCCAAATTGGGCTATTTTTGAAAGGGGATTTCACCACCAAGTTATAGGTATGTAATCTTAGCCTTATTTTCTTCAATTTTCATTAGCACCTATTAGATTTCTAGGCTTAAATCATGTTCTTAAAAGGTTAGAAAATTAGGGATTTGGATAGAGTTAGGACTTTTTGATTAATTGTGATTTAGACCTTGTTTTGTGATCGGATTTCAAAAATAATTATATATTCGGGATTGTGGGTGAATGAGTGATCGGATTTTGGTCTGAACCTCGTATTATGACCAAGAGAGCCCAGGATCAATTTTTGAATTTTTTGGGAAGAATGATTAGAAAGCTATAATTAGGCAATGAAATTGAATTATTTAGCATTTATTGATGTTATAAAGTCGATTATACAAAGATACAGTTGATTTGAAGCCGAATTCAAAAGAAAAGTGGTGTTTGAGGCTTGAGTTCGCCATGAAAGTTTGAGGTAAGTGTTTAGTCTAACCTTAGCTTGAGGGATTAGGAGTTGAGTCCTATTTGCTATTTGCTTCTTGTTGAGTACGGAGTATAGGAATGGTGACGAGTATCTATACTTTCATGTCTAGCATGATTGTGAGTCTTAATATTGTGAATATCTTGATTTCATTGTATCTCTCATGCCTTGGTAATGATTTCTAATTATTACGAAATGTTTGTGGAAGGAATTGTGACTTTTAAACATCCTGGAGCATTGGATCAAGTTTTATTACAAATTGTGAAAATATATGAGATGGTTTGACCTTTTGGAACATTGGCTCAAGTGGTAAAGTGAGTTATGAAATAAAAGTGAAAGAAAGAGAAAGAATTATTAAATTGTTCCCTTGGCAGGCTATTTTTGATTTATTTGTTATCCCCCTTGCAGGGATGTGGATGTTATGGATGTTGTTCTCTTGTTGGGATTTAATTGTTGACTTGCTACTCCCTTGACGGGATTCTTATCACAAATTTCCTTGCCCTATTGTTTGTTATTGTTGTTTGGATGAAGAAGAGATTAAAAGCACGAAGGATGATGTCGTGCATTGTTTGTTTTGTGAGAAAAGAGTGTAAAGCAAGAAGGGTAATGCATATCCGCACAATGTACCGTTCTGTGCCTATTATATTGATTTCATGGTGAGGATGAGAGTAAAAGCACGAATAGTGATGCCATGCAATTCATATTGATTTTTATGGTGAGGACGAAAGTAAAAGCACGAAGGGTGATACCGTGCAGTTTATATTGATTCTTATGGTGAGAACGAGAGTAAAAGCACGAAGGGTGATGTCGTGCACTTGTCGTTGATTTTCCTGATTCTTGCTAATAATTGAGTTATGTTGTTCTCTATGTTTACTTACTGATTTTCTGTTGTTATTTAATTTTATTTCGAGGTTATAGATTCCTTTACCCATTTGCCTTGTGATTGTAGTTTGGGTGAGGAATAGCGTAAAGCACGATTGATGCCGTGTATTATTTTGGTGAGAGAGTGTTAAAGTATGAAGTATGATACCGTGTATTGTTTTGGTGAGAGAGAGTAAAAGCACGAATGGTGATATCATGCACTTGTCTTTGATTTCCTAGTTTTTATTGATAACTGTGTTACGGTTTCTCTACACTAAATTGTTGGTTTGCTGATAATATTTGTTGTACCCTGCAGCATGATTTCCCGTTCCTATTTTCAATTGAACTATGGTGATCCTCATATTTATTTGTTGCTCTTCTGTTACTATTTGATGTTTTCTCGCAGCATGTTTTCCCCCTCCAATACTTGATTGTATATGGTTGTTTCTATTTGTATTTCTTTTCTGCTATATATAATTTAATTGCACAGATTTATTTGGTAGTCTGGTCCTAGCCTCGTCACTACTTCTTCGAGGTTAGGCTAGGCACTTAACAGCACATGAGATCGGTTGTGCTGATATTATAGTCTACACTCTTTTGTGCAGTCCCCAGTGTTGTAGACTTCGGATCACAGTAGAATTGTTGATTCATGCTCATCAGGTGACTCGAGGTAGTTCTATAGGCGTCCGCAGGCCTTGGTGTCTCCTTCTATCTATTTCCCTGTTTCTTACATATATTTCCAGAGATAGTGTTGTATTCAATTCTTTCAGACCTTTATTGCAATATTCTTAGACCGTCTGTGAAACATTGACACCAGTTCTGGGTAGTCGAGACTCAGATAGTTGTAATAGATATCATGTTCAGATGGCTTATTGTTTTCTTCCGCTTATGTTATATTCCGCTATTTAATTGTTACTTTGTAATTGTTAAAGAGAATAAAATTGGTAAAATTGTAAATGGTTCAATAATTGGCTTGCCTAACTCACATTAGTAGATGTCATCACGACTCCCTAGGGTGAAAAATTCGGATCGTGACAACGAATATAGATATCTTCTGATTAACTCAATATTAACTGAACGCTTACTCATACTCATTCTTTTACTAAGCAATGATACCAATCTACCGTACTCCAATAAGAGTAGCAACTTAACAATACACTATAATGTACTGAGTTATTCTCCAAGACAACCTCCCACTCCCCCTAAATATACAACCCTAATTTTTCGCTCTTCAGACATTATGGCAAAATACAATATACAGAAAAAATTAATTAAATAAATATTTTAGAATGAGTAGAAAAAATACAAAAGGTATTGAAGAATGAATTTTTCGGAATGAATTTTGAAAAAGGAATACAGCTTCTTAAATAAGCAAATATTCTGTGCAAGGGGTATAATAATTGGTGGGTATATCGCATAAATTACACGCATTATAAGTATAGTGCATAAATTACATGTGATATACCTACTAATTATTGTGGGTCAGTTAATTAACAGGTTTAGCACATGAAATACATGCGCTATACCTTTACGAACAAACATGTCATTAAGTTATAACTCATGTGTTTCATGCAATATATATAAAAAGGTCACTGGTTGTTTTTTCACCTAATTTATTTTAAATTCAAAAAAATATTATTTTGGTTCTGAACTCTTACACATTACATTTGTCCTTGATCCAAAAGGAAAAGAAAAATCAGATCGCTTTAGCGACCTGGAATATTAAAGAAAGAAAAACAACACTAAAAGACACGTCCAATGGGAATACTTAAAATAAAGAAAAAATGACCAAAACTATCCCCGTATATTAAATAGTTTATATTTATCCTTTATTATACTTTCCGTTCAAAATTAACCCTATGTTTAAGATAGTAAGCAAATTTTTTCCTAACCCTACCGGATGTTTTTCAGATCATTGAGACCCCTCAATTAAAAATACCACGTAATTTACCTCACCACCCCAGTATCTCTCTTCCCCTTCGATTTCTTCTTTCACCACCGAAAAGCCTCAATTTTCCACCACAAAGCCTCAACAGTACATTCAAGTAACTTAGAATGAATAGAACATGATAGACCTATCGGGTATTCTTCAAGCTTTTCCAAATTCTTTAATGGTGATTTAGTCTCGTTTCAAATACATCTCCCAAATCTTTAAGTAAGCACAACAAATTGCCGATGAGAACAAAAATGAAAATAAAGAAGAAGGTGAATTAAAGAGATTGGATAAAGCGTACAGTTGCCGATGAAGGTGAAGAAATCAAGAAGCCTCAAAGCACCAACAAACCCAGCTAACAATGATACTCAAACTTCAATGAATCTCAATACTTTTATGTTGTCAAGTTTTTCTTTACAAATTCTTCAATGATGCCATCAAAGTAATCGAGCAAGATATGAAGAGAAAAAATATTTTTGTGGCATAAAGTAGGTGTCTTCTACAAAATCTAACATGGTTGTATTGAGTAAAGCTTAAGGTAGGCATACTTTGATGACTTTTAATTTCATCGGCGACTTATGTTCGCATGAGTTGATTTAAATTTCTTATCGGAATCGGTGAAATAGCTGGCACGTGATGGTGGACGGCACATATGGGGTAAAAATCCAAATGGGAATGTCTTTTTTTTTTAAAAAAAAAAATTGTAAATCTATGCAATAAATAAGATATAGTAAAATAAATGGCGACATGGACTCCAACTGGTATTTTATTTGCTGAGACCGGTGCCATAATGGACATCTATTTGATTGGGGGCAAATTTGTTTACTATCTTAATGGTAGGGGTTAAATTTAAACGAAAAGTACAACAAATAATAGATGTTAACTATTTAACATAGTACATAAATATATTTGGCCATTTTCCTTAAAATTAAGACATATAAAATGTCATTTTATAGGATAAAATATATTTATTTAATTTGCATGATAAAGTGATATGTAACCAAAGACAAGGGACAATCAGGTCTGAAAGTAACGAACTCGTATATGATATCTATTGCCTATCGTTCCACATTCTTCAATTAAGAGGACCTTGATCCTAGAACCTTATTTCATGGGTGCAATTATAAATAGTGAGCTCTAAAATCATTATCGAGGAGGAGTTTTCTGACTAAACATATGACATACTCTATTAAAAGCTCAATACTATTTTGTCTTCTTGTTATGTTCAAATATGATTTGTGTATTCCATCTAACCAAATACGTTTTCTTTTTTCGTTTGCCAAAATACTGAAAACTAAAAATTGCTCTAGTAAAACAGTTCTTACAATTTGGTAAGCGAGAAGAAATCCTAACAAGTTATGCATCCAGGAGTAGTAAGGCAATACAGAAGAATCATTTTATTGTACATAATTTCCTCAATAAACACTAACAAAATATGCATCCAACCCGTCCATTTGAACCCGAAGCATTTCGAATTAAAATATTAGGCTCAAGTAGTGTGTTCAAGATTGATCTAGGCAATCATAAACGAAGCGCTAGCTTCTAATCTTTTCCATCATTTTGTTGATTAGGATTTAATTAAGTTTAGGCTGAGACCAAACCAAAGTTGAAAGGGTCAACAATCATGTCGTTCTGGCCTTAATTAGGCAATTGTGAATGATCCCATTAATTAGCATTTCTCAGTTCCATTCATATGAAGCTCACGAGCTTTGACCAGATATCTTCCAATTTTCTCTTCAAAAGCAATATATGCAGACCAGCAATAGAAAGATAGTAAGACTTTGAGAGATTGGTTGTGGAAGTCAATCAACGCATTTGATCCCTTGTTTTTCATAATTAGTCACTAACAGACCAGCTGAACTTGGAAAATATTAGTTTTGCTGTTTTTGCGTTCTAGATCCACAGTCAAAGTCATACAAGTGCCTTCTTTTCTATTACTTTTAAAAAAAATATTCTTCTATAAGGCACTCGATAATTGAAGAAAAATACCAGTTATGTCCACTTATAAATAACTTATTATAATAATTAGTCAATTTATAAAATATTATTAATAATAGTCAATTAGTTATTTGTAGCAAAAAAAAAGTCAAAAATTTAATTTGCTTTCTTTTAAGTGGGTATTTTTAGAATAGATTGAGCATATCCTAAGGAGCTTGAATCTCAGTTTTGGAATGATCTGGCGGAGTTTTGGAGCGGTTTGAATTGAAAATTCAAAGTAGAAGACAAATATGAAAAAATAATGTGTTGTGACACTGTGTATCACTTATGTATCAGATATGTATTAAATTTATATCACATGTATATTTTATACTTGCGTGTGAGATACATGTTTGATACATGTGTCGCAAATAAATTTTTTCAACTCATTTTTAACTATGAATTTGGATAACAAATTCAGTCCAAATCACCTCCAATTTTCCTCGAATTTTGTATATTAACTCATTTATGTGTTTTCAATAACTATCAACCATATCCATTGAAAAAAGTCCTTTTTTTGGCATATATAATCACCCTATTTGCTATCTCATTCATGAAAGTTTCTTTCCGCTTAAGAATATGGAAGAAAATTTTTGTGTTGTTCTCGGAGAGAAAGAACCTTATTTCTTTAAATTTTTAATTTTTATAAGTGTTTGACTAATTTTAATAAATATATGATTAATGATTAATGATTGGTAAATTGAGATATGTAAGATTCCCGATTATTCAAGTTTGTATACCAAAAAACACTGCTGTATAAATCATCAAATATTTTAACTTTCATACGCCAGTGAAATAATTTAACATTAGTTATCATTTCATGTAAAAGACAACTTTACTAATAAATGTGGATCAATATATAATGATCTAGAAAATAAGGGAATTAACATTTTAACAGGCACTCATTGTGTAAAAATATTTATAAAAATGTAACTATATATTTAAGTTCGAACGAAGAATAAATTGATTTCTAGCTTCTATGCAAACTAAACAAGTACGTCTCTTTTACAATAAAGTACTTTTACTTGGACAAGGAAAAATAGCATAAATGGAACGGAAAGAAATCCTGACGAGCTTTGTTTTGGAAAAGATATTTCGGGGACTGAAATGTCATAAGTTAAGATTTGGGACCCCTAACTTATGACTTTTTTGCTAATTCTATCTTATTATAAGTATGTTTTTATAATTGTTTACCAAAAACGTGAATAAGTAAAAAATGAACACTTTATAAGCTTATAGAAACCCCGCATATAATCAATGGACCATGTTATAATCGGATAGAACGATAGATTTAGAGCCTATTTGGCCAAGCTTTTAGGAGATTAAAAATATTTTTCGTTAAAAAAATAATTATTTAAAAAGTTAAGGCGTTTAGCCAAAACGTATGTATACGTACTTCGTTGATGCAAACCTATCGTAACAATGACATCCCAACACTATTAAAAAAATTTATTTTTCGACTACCAAAAATAGTCAGAAAAGTACCTATTTCAACTATTTTTCGACTGATTTAGAGTAGTTGAAATATATTTTCCGTCAAAAATAAAAAGGGCAGCTATTTTCCGACTGAAGTAGTCAGAAAATTTAAAAAGTATTATTTATTTTAAAAATATTTTCAACTACTATAGTGGGGATATTATACAAATAAAATTATTTATTAGTTATACTGTATTTTTCGACTACAGTAGTCGAAATCTGCATTATTCTATCCTCATTTTTCGATTACGATAGTCGGAAACTTCTACACGCGCAATTTTCCGCGAAACATTATGATTATATTAGTCAAAAATATATTCAGGATATTTCTTAAAATAAATTAAAAAATAAATATGAGATCTCTGATTACATTAGTCAGAATTAACATTTTATAGTCAGAATTTGTAATCGGAAAAAAGGTATTTTGGTAGTGCATCATGCGACACACACTACTAGAATTCCGGAAAAAAGAGACCAAAAATTAGCGACCAAAGTTGGTCTATAGAGAAAAGCGACCAACGTTGGTCGCAAAACTAGCGAAAATAATAAAATAAATAAATGAAACAAATTAGCAACCAAGTTTGGTCGCCAATTGGTCGCTAAATTAGTCAAAATATTGATTGGACTGGTCAGACTTGCTTCGCCAAAGATTTACTGAGATTAACGACCAATGTTGGTCGTTAAAGTGGGACCCACCTTCAAAATTTTATAATTATACTATTTTTAAAAAAAATATATAAATTTTAAATATATATAATTTAAACTTGGAGACCAGCATTGGTAGCTAAATAAAGGGTAGGTAGTTAGCGACCAAGTTTGGTCGCTAAAGTGGGACTCAGTTATAAATTTTAATATTTATATTTTAATTTAGATATTATATAAAATATAAATAAATCTGATTTAACTTTGGCGAGCAACTTTGGTCGCTAAACTAATTTCATGTATAATTAGCGACCAAAGTTGATCTCCATTGAGGTCAACAATGGTAATAATATAAATATAAGCCGTTAATATAATATATATATATATATATATATATATATATATATATATACACACACACACACACACACTTGCGATGTGCTATGCACTAAGTATAAGTGTATTAGGTAATATTATATCGAACATGGCTTATATATATACTTATGTTGTACTATGCACTAAGTATAAGTGTATTAGGTAATATTATATATATATATATATATATATACACACACACACACACACACTTACTTAAGTTGTACTATGCATTAAGTATAAGTACATTAGGTAATATTATATCGGATATATGGCATGTATATATATATATATAAAACATATACTTACGCTGTATTATGCAGTAAGTATAAGTGTATTAGGTAATATTATATCGAATATGGCTTTTATATATATATATATATATATATATATATATATATATATATATATATATATATATATATACACTTACGTTGTACTATGAAATAACAACAACAACCTAGTATAATCCCACTTAGTGTGGTCTGGGAAGGGTAGTATGTACGCAGACCTTACCCCTACCCTTGGGTAGAGAGGCTGTTTCCAAATAGACCCCCGGCATCCTTCCCTCCAAGAACTTCCCACCTTGCTCTTGGGGAGACTCGAACTCACAACCTCTCGGTTGGAAGTGGGGGTTGCTTACCATCAGAGCGACCTCTCGGTTGGACCTTCCCAACTTGTACTATGCAATAAGTATAAGTTTATTAGGTAATAGTATATCGAATAAGTGGTATATATATAATATATAATTATGTTGTACTATGCACTAAGTATAAGTGTATTAAGTAATATTATATCGAATAAGGCGTATATATATATATATATATACTTAAGCTATATATATTAAATTACTTTTAATGCAATTTAAAATTATATATATAACTAATTTTAAATTGAATTAAAAGTAATTTAAAAAATTAAATATAGAGACCAATGTTGGTCGCTATTCTGGTCAAATGGTCTGAAATTAGAGACCAACTTTGGTCGCTATTTTGCTCAAAATAGTCAATATATTTTTCTATCAAAGTTAGCGACCAATGTTAGTCGCTTTTTGTAAAAACAGTAGCTAAAAACGGGTTTCCCCTCATATTCTCTTATTTTCTTCTCTCTCTTCTCTCTTTCACACTCAACCCCCCCCCCCCCCCCGCCCCTTCCGTCTCCCTCCATCGACGCCACCGAGGCTCGCCGGCTGCAGCAGCTCCACCGGCGGTGTCCTCCACTATCCAGGTAGGGTTCTCTCTCCTTTCTTTGTTTTTTTTCGAAATACATTGATTTTGTTTAATTCTTTCTAGTTTGATTTGTTAAAGTTAATTATTCTTAGCTAAATTAAATCTATGATAACTTTTAGTAGCTAAAATATTTAGTTTTACCTACTAATTTGGGAAAAAATAGTTTGAAGAGAAGAAACCCTACACTTTTAGGATTTATGATTTGTTCTTGTGAATCGAAATTTTAGGGTATGACTTAAATTTTTCGGATATAATCCTAACTTTTAGGTTTGAATTATAACCTCGAATCTTTGTATTGTCTTGATAATTGAGCAATAAATTGAAATTTCAGCATATGTCTTGAAATTTTAGGATATGAATTGAAATTTTTGGATATGACTTTAACCTTTAGGATACGTATGAATTGAACCTTTTAGGATATGACGAGAACTTTTAGGATATGAATTGAAATTTTAGTTTATGACATGAAATTTTAGGATATGACGAGAACCTTTAGGATATGACTAGAACCTTTAGTTTATGAATTAAACCTTTAGTTTATGACTTAAAATTTTTGTATATGAATTGAAATTTTAGGATATGACTTCAACATTTAGGATATATATGAATTGAATCTTTAGGATATGAATTGAAATTTTAGTTTATGAATTGGAATTTTAGTTTATGACTTGAAATTTTAGGATATAACTTGATTTTTTAGGATATGACTAGAACCTTTAGGATATGACTAGAACCTATAGAATATGAATTAATCCTTCAGGATATCAATTGGAATTTTAGTGTATGAATTGGAATTTAGAATATGACTTGAAATTTTAGTATATGACTTGAACCTTTAAGATATGAATTGGAATTTTAGTTTATGAATTGGAATTTTAGTTTATGACTTGAAATTTTAGGATATGACTTGCAATTTTAGGATATGACTTGAACCTTTAGGATATGACTAGAACCTTTAGGATATGAATTGAACCTTTAGGATATAAATTTGAATTTTGGGATATGACTTGAAATTTTAGTATATGAACTGAACCTTTAGGATATGACTTGAACCTTTAGGATATGAATTGGAATTCTAGTTTATGAATTGGAATTTTAGTTTATGACTTGAAATTTTAGGATATGACTTCAAATTTTAGGATATGACTAGAACCTTTCGGATATGACTAGAACCTTTAGGATATGAATTGAACCTTTACGATATGAATTGGAATGACTTGAAATTTTAATATATGAATTGAACCTTTAGGATATGACTTGAAATTTTAGGATATGACTAGAACCTTTAGGATATGACTAGAACCTTTAGAATATGAATTGAACCTTTAGGATATGAATTGGAATTTTAGTTTATGAATTGGAATTTTAGGATATGACTTGAAATTTTAGTATATGAATTGAACATTTAGGATATGACTTGAACCTTTAGGATATGAATTGGAATTTTAGTTTATGAATTGAAATTTTAGTTTATGAATTAAAATTTTAGGACATTTTAGGATATGACTAGAACCTTTAGGATACGAATTGAACCAAGAAGGATATGAATTGAAATTTTAGTTTATGAATTAAAATTTTAGTTTATGAATTAAAATTTTAGTTTATGAATTGGAATTTTAGTTTATGACTTGAAATTTTAGGATATGACTTGTAATTTTAAGATATGACTAGAACTTTTTGGATATGACTAGAACTTTTAGAATATGAATTGAATCTTTAAGATATGAATTGGAATTTTAGTTTATAAATTGAAATTTTAGGTTGTGGGATGAACCATCATTCGGATATGAATTGAACCTTTAGGATATGAATTGAAATTTTAGACTATAAATTAAAAATTTTTGGATATGAGTTGAATCTTTAGGGTATGAATTAAAATTTTGGATTATGTATTTGAATTTTAGATTGCGGGAGGATTTTGTAGAAAGTGTTGATGACTTTATTAGACATGCAATGGAACTTCCACCAAGAATAACTAAGACATAATATCTGGCAGAGTGTGCCTTTAATTGTTCTTCTCATTATCGACAATGATGAGGAGGAGGCAAGAACATGTGTTTCCAATAGTTATAGTGTAGGTAGGAGTTTAACATTTTCTAAGTACATAAAGAAGAGGTAATAGAGGAATTCTATACTTCAATTCCAAGAGAAAAAGGAGTTTAATTGGGAGTGACAAGATTGATAGTGATGGAATATTTTCCGTTGGTCATGGCAGTTCCCATAAAATGAGGATCATAAGACTTCATGATGACAAAGATTATAGGAAGTTTTGTTTTCAACTTTCTTCCAAGTCTAATCCCTACAAGATTAATGGGATATTGGTCATATATTCTTCGGATTCAGACAATGATTTGACTGACAAAAGTACGGGAATACTAATAAAAAAGAATTAAAGCTAAAATAATTTTCAGCATCCTTCTCTACCAAGAAAATTGTTTTAGCTTTAATTTTTTTGATTAACATTTCCATACATTTGTCAGTCAAATCATTATCTGAATCCAAAGAATATACCACCAATATCCCATTAAGCCTATACGGGTCAGACTTGAAAGAAAGTTGAGAACAAAACTTCATATAATCTTTGTCATCATAGAGTCTTATGATCCCCGTTTTATGGGAACTGTCATGACCAATGGAAACTATTCCATCACTATCACCCTTGTCACTCTCAATTAAACTTCTTTTCTTCTTAGAAAATAAAGTAGAGAATTCCTCTATAAACTTATTTTATCTACTTAGAAAATGTTAAAATTCATGCCTACACCATCACTATTTGAAACACATGCCATTGCGTTCTCATCATCATTGTCGCTAACGAGAACAACAATTGATTAAAAGACACACCCTATCAGCTACTGTATCCAAGCTATTCTCTGTACCCAAGTTCATCCCGAGTAATAGTACCACGAGGATAATCACCAGAGCCACCAGACAGCTTCGTGATTCCAATGAAGTAAGATGAGCTATTCAATGAAGCTCGTATTGTAAAGAAGAAGAAAGAGACTGATTCAGAAAGGTGGGTCGAGGGTCGAGCCTCGACTCTACATGTAAGTTTTTTTTTACTTTTCATTAAGTATTTTGATTTACTTTTATATAAATTTTTAAATATTAATTCAATATAATTTTTCTTATAGGTTCACTTCACAGCTGTTGTGGGGGAATTCATACGCAGTCAGCCACCTAATGAGTCGGTCGAGGCAATCCAGCTTTCGGACGAGGATGCCGAAAGAACACTCCTTGAGTACTTTATATACTTTGAACTAGACAATAGAACTAGTTTTCGAATGAGCTTGTAATAAGCGTAACTTAGTTTTGTTAGCTTAATGTTTTAGTTCAATTGATCTTTATATTTTGTTACTTTTTTGTGTTGTTGTTGTTGGCATAAATGCATGTCTAGGATATTTGGTATAAGCTGGCAGGTTGCGTAGCAGCCAAAACAAGCAGTTTTTTCAAAAAATATACCAAGAAAAGTGACCAACTTTGGTCTCTAGTTGGTCGCTTGTCACATAAAAAAAAATCTAGGCAGTAGCGACCAGTCTTGGCCGCTATTTTATTTAAAAATATAATTTCTGGTAATTTTGCGACCAACGTTGATCGCTTATAGTTAAAAAAATTAATTATTGCCATTTGCGACCAAATTTGGTCGCCAATTTAAATAAAAAATTATAAAAATTATTATACTTTGGTCGCTTGCAATGATTTACAATAAATAAAAATAAAACGTTATTTACATCTGGAGACCAATTTTGGTCGCAAAATTTATAATATTCAAATATTTGAATGACCAACTGCTTTGCCCGAAAAATTTATTCCTTTTACCTGAGAGATCAAAGTTGGTCGCTAATTAGCGATCAACTTTGATCCCTAATATAAAGGGACCAGCTTAATATCAACCAAGCATTTTTGGTGGCTTTTTGGCTGCTAATGACCAACGTTGGTCGCTTTTTGTGGTAGCCAAATCCCGAATTTCTAGTAGTGTCACAACTATGTGTTGTTGTCAATGGCAATATTACAAAGGAATTTTTACATTCGTATGCCACATAGGAAACCTTACTACTCTCAATATTTAAGGTTTGACTTAATTACACTTAGTATAAAATTACCAATTCTATACCATAACATATTTTAAGGGTACAATTAAAGCAACATATATCCCTCCTTAATTCAAGGTACTGTATATTCCAACTCTCCCACGTTTCTCTCTCCCAAACCCTCACCCTCACCCACATTTATGTACTGTGATTAAAACGCTTGCCTTTTGTAGTTTTCTTGTCGCCTCTGCCATAGTAAACTGAAATCAAATTCATAATAATATCATTATCCCGACTCAAATTAAATAGTAGTAAAAGAAAATAATTCATTATTTGGGTGGTACAATAATTATAAGGTTAAAAATTATGGTTTTACAAGTGCTCCATACTCAATGGAAGGTTTGCAAAGGTGACATTCGAAGATTCTGATGCTGAAGAAGTTGCTGAAACTGAGGCGCCAGATATGAAAAGAGAACGAGAGAAAGATAGAATGAGAGATAGAACCATAGGAAGTGACCCAAGCAACGATGACACCATATTGATAAAGTTCAAATGGTAAAAATAGTGAATTAGTTTCATTTCCAATAGGACACGTGCATACACGACATATGCCATCAATTCCATAGTCCCAATTCTCAAATAATATCAAATGCTATAATCTATTGCAATATTTCATATTTTTATCATAATAATTGCATTTTTTTAGAAGATTTTGTAGAAGTTTTGATCGTGTTGGATTTGTGAAAACAGAAAAAAATGCATCTATAATCAAAATACAAATAATCTACAATTTATTTACAAAATATCTACAAACGGGGTATATTGAATTTTAATATCCCAATTCCCATTCGATTGTAGTTTAATTGAGATTTTCGACATAATTGTATTTTTTATAGAAGATTTGTAGAAGTTTTAGTCATTTTTAATTTGTGAAAATAGAAAATAAAGTATCTATAATTAGAATACAAATAATCTACAATTTATCTACAAAATATCTACAAACTGGGTACATTAAATTTTTATATTCCAATTCCCATTCAATTGTAGCATAATTGTGATTTTTGACATAATTGTATTTTTTCAGAAGATTCGTAGAAGTTTTAGCCATTTTTATTTGTGAAAACAGAAAATAAAGCATCTACAATCATAATACAAATAATCTACAAGTTATCTACAATTTTTGCAATATGTCTTATTCTTCTTCTTCTTCTTCTTCTTCTTCTTCTTCTTCTTCTTCTTCGAATTTCAATCTAAAATTCAGTCAAAATCAAGTCTAATCTTCACCAAAACCCCTTAAAATTAAGATATAAACTCCAAACTGTTATGAAATAATATAAGAACAAGAACAATAGAGAGAAAAGTAGAGAGAGGAGTATTCTTATTGATACTTTGGGGATGGTTTACAATGAAGAGAACCCCTTTATTTATAGGGAGGTGGTGACTTAGCCACCAAGAAGTAAATCCTAGAATCTCTCTAATTATGGACGTTCACCTAAAATAGGAGATTTTATAACACTCCCCCTTGAATGTCTATTCAATGATGTGCCTCGTTAAAACCTTAACTAAAACAAAACCCAATGGGAAAAAAATTAAAGAAAAGGAAAAAGAGTACACATGTTTGAATATGCGCCTATTGGTTGCCTCGTTAAAAACCTCGCAAGGAAAACCCAGTTGGGACAAAACCTTGTAAGGGAAAAAGAGTGCAACGCGCATTAACTCCCCCTGAATAGAGCATCAATTCACATCCTTTAGCATTTGCATTCCAATCTTGTGCATCATCTTCAAAACGATCTTTGATAGAGATTTGATAAATAAATCAACCATACTGACTTGAATAAATATTCCGCACCTTGAAATTATCATTCTTGATAGATATGAACATCTTCATATAATGTCGTGGAATGACTCTTCAATATCTCCATAGATGTATTCTCGATGCCATCCATTGACTTTATACTTTCAAGTATTCGAACCACATGTCCAAAATTACGTGTCTTTCATATGGAATCAATTCTACTTGAATTGTATCTCTTCCATTTGGCCAATATTTTACTTGTATTCGACAAACTTAAGATCCTCATCGATATGTAGCGCTATCATAGACGTCGTCGACGATCATTTTATATCGGTTCCAGTAAATTTTCATAAGGACATAACATAGAGATCTCTTCATTCATATATTCAGGTACCTGAATCTCTCATGAGATTTTATGAAGTATTATGTCATGTGATCTTCTGGATCACTTGCCTCCTTATTATGATCACTTTGATCATTTGCTCATCTTCTTTATTAAGAAGTTCCTTTTGAAACCGATTTGTCTATACGCTTTAAGCGTATCAAAGACTTTGTCCTTCTGGGACTTAATATGAGCATTTGTAGTGAGAATATAGTTACTTTCTTTAGGTCAGTAAATGTGTATAGCATGCTTTGCAATATGTTGCAATTGACTTATCCCTTTTATGAACTTCAGGTTCATATCATGATATTCGGGGATCTACATATACAAATGATAATTCATCCCATGTAACATTTTCTCAATTGTTTATCATGTCTCCCCCTCATGTTAGAAAAGCTAACTTGTTTCCTCAACTTTGAGAAATCATCTTTGTGCATTATCATGTCAATATACACAACACATTAATAATAAGATGAAATTATTTGGCTCCTGACCCTGAACCACTTGTGAGGGGAGAATATACTCTCGTATACAACGTATATCAAACTGATATATATAACTTTGTTCTCATAAGAAACAGTTTAGCTATTTAGTGGAGGCACTCAATAATTATCTTGCTAAACCAACTTTGATATAAACCAACTTATCAAGATGAACTATCTTGAGTAGAAAATCTGGAAATTATGCTCGAACTTAGATTACTAAGCAATTTACCTCGCAAGCACCGGCCAGGCTGCGGGTTAATAACAATTGCGCATGTAACCATATCATAGATGCATCATATGTGGTATACATGGCAGGTGAATGGGCCCATATTCACCTTTGATATTTCCAGAATTTATGGGCTTCAACCCGAACTCTTTAGTTGGTCAGTTCATTAATGAGAACAAGTAATACAAGAGAATTCGTAAAGAACTTTCTAGTTCTTTAATATTCACCCATGTGAATTTGCACATCATACCTTAAATTAGATGGCTAACCCGAATGCCAACTGAATAAATTATCAATATTGATAAGTTCATGTTTACACCATGACATGCGCAATTCTCAATAAACTTCAGGTTTATTATGGTATAGGTTTTATACCAATAAATATCCACTTTATTGTGGCATTCTTTTGTTTGTGTAGTACAAACTGGAGAATAAAGCGGGTAGTTTTCACATACAGATTATCCCGCTACAAGTTGTAGTATTAGAAGATATCAAATCTTTCCTTTATTTATAGTCTCAATATAATCAATCGTTTTCGCATATACTTTGGAAACTGAATAAGTTTCTTTGAGACTTACTACAGCACAATACTCAATTGTGTTTCTCCAACATAGTAATAATTGGCTCTTCTAGAGCGCTCAATTAATTTTGTACTACCACAAATTCATCAACATACATGTGGTGAATATCTCTTTTAAAGAGAAAGTTATACCATTATGGTCATGTCAAACTTATATGCAAGATATGTTTCTTGTATTATCGTTGTCCTTTAATAGTCATATTTCCAAAATACTTTGGCGTACAATAGGTACGTGACCAACGATCATTCATGCCATATATCATCTCAAACCTCCTTCTAGGGGTGAGTGTGGTATCATCTCAAACCTCTTTCTAGGGGTGAGTGTGGTATATTCTATACCAATTTCATGTTCATATTCTTCCAATAATGAATATGTATTCGTGAATCAGATGTTGTCACATTCACTGCGGGGATATGTGATTTTGTTATCCTTTTCAAATCTGTAAATGCGTCTGGCATTTGATTTGTTATTCTTTGCAAATGGATAATCTTTTGCACCTCATTTTCACAAATGGAGGTATGTGGATCAAGATGAGATAATGATGCATTTTTCCACAAAATTTCCCATTTGGTTTCACCAACTTCTCCCCCTAATTTTGGGAAAAGTGTCTCATCAAATTGACAGTCTGCAAATCGTGCAGTGAACAAATCCCCTGTCAATGTTTCGAGGTAGCGAATAATGGAGGGTGATTCAAACTCAACATATATTCCTAACCTTCTTTGCAAACCCATTTTGGTGCAATATGGCGGTGCTACAGGCACATATACTGCACATCCAAAAATTCTTAAGTGGGATATATTAGGTTCATGACCGAAAACCCATTGCAACAGGGAATATTTGTGACAATTCGTCAGTCAGAGACGAACTAGCATTGCTGCATGCAAAATGGCGTGACCCCAAACCGAAGTGGGCAGCCTCGTTTTCATGAGTAAATGAGGTATTCTCATCTATTGTCTCAACATGATATCCATTTTGAATGATATCTTTAAAACTCAACAAGTTCCTCTTAGACTTGGAGGAGAACATTGCATTCTCTAAAATATTGTTCCTTTAGGCAGAGTTATAGTTGCTCTTCAGGAGCCTTCAATCAATTTACTACTACCAGAAATTGTAGTAACATCTGCCTTACACATACTTAGTTGAGAGAAATATTTCTTCTCTTTGAACATGTTAATTAAACAGATAGTCACGTAATATTTATATGCACCACAATTAAACACAATATCCAACGTTTATATCAAAAATTATACTTGGACACAAAATAAACCGATGCAGAAATAGACAATACTGTTGTCAAAAACCATGTGTACTTATGTAAGAAGGGAACATAACAGATGAATTTGCGTGTGTGTAACAACATAATGACTGTTGGTGAAATGTAGTAGAGCAATTAGCAAATTGTTTGTGCACAAGCGATGCATTAGAATGTGTATAAAATATGAGCCATATAACAAAAGGTAATGACTACTTTGACTAGCTCTATGCAAATATGTGTATTTTCGCTATGTATAAGGTACCAAATTATAGGACACGAACACGTTGTGAATGTTATTACTAAACACTACAGAAATAAAAGTAGTGGACATATGATAACTTATATAATCAATAAAACAATAATACTATCATAAAATATGACAACTGGTACAAGATGATGCATAGGAGTAACATTAACGTTTCACATCATATAATATGCATATATAATATTCTAAAGAACGAATACTAACATTATATCATAAACTAACTATTACGAGCTGATACTAATGACTATTAATTTATTCACTAACTAATACAAATAAGTAAACTAAAATCAAACAACTCAATCTTCTTTCATCACAGATCCATCACCGATTAAGTGGTCTATTTTCCCCTCAGGGTGCTCAAAGGAATCTGCCACATCCAAGTGGGTGATGTCAAAATTGTCGTCAGAGACAAAATTTGTTTCAGGGCCTTTTACCCTTTAGAGATGCTTGATAAAGATCAACCAAATGTCTTGGTACACGGCAAACTATTTGACCAGTGCCCTTTTCCACCGCAACGATAACATATAGTTTCTGAACTATTTGCTTTTGGATTCTCATCGTATCGTGCTTGTGGCAGAGTGACCAACTTCAAGTTGTCATATCTCTCCTTTAAGCCATTCCACAAGATAGGTGGATCTTTGACTGTGATATATTCAATTTTCAAACCTTCATCAAGGTGATGGCGCAAGAAAATCAAGGCCTTAGCACAGTTTCAAACCTTCATCAAGGTGATGGCGCAAGAAAATCAAGGCCTTAGCACAGTTTCAAACCTTTATCAAGGTGATGGCGCAAGAAAATCAAGGCCTTAGCACAGTTTCAAACCTTTATCAAGGTGATGGAGCAAGAAAATCAAGGCCTTAGCATAGTCTTGGGTGGATGCATTATTTCTGTTTTTAATGGCGTCTCCAGGACCCATTGCATCCAAATGGATTTCAGCATCCAACTCCCATGTCATATAGTTCTTGCCCGAAATTTCAAGGGCAACGAACTTTCTTTTCATAATGTCAGTCTTGTTGATATTAAGCATATAAATTTTGTTTTGATGAAGTATAATATAATTACATTAATAACAGTAACGCAGTATTTTAACACAAGTCAAAATAGTAATAATGTAACGTTTCAAAAGTTGTTAAAATAGTGAGAACTATTACTTGATCATAATATAAAAATAACAAGACATCAAATCTGCAAAAGTTAAACCAATAATATTGGAGCTCTAAATAGCTCGCATGCGTATTAACAGAAAGATAAAGTATTGAACAAACAACTGTAGTCAAATAACTAGGGTAAGAATACAAAATAATACGGCAATAAGCAAGAGAAAAAAATACCTTAATTTTCTCAAAGAGATTCTTGAGATAGACAGAATCTATGTGATGGCAACAACATATTTGTACATAGTAAATTCATAAAGTACAAATTGCATAAACAAAAAATTTCACAAACCATATCTTCATGAAACATTAGTGAAATATAGCATAAATATTTGTGCGCTACAGGTATGCCTTTCTTATCTTTAAGGTATACCAATAAATATTGTGATATCAAATATACCTCTTGAGTTTCCATCCCATTGCATTACTTTATGATGATACCATCTCTTCTATTTTTCGTATAGAAATTCTGGAAGAAGGAAGAAATCAAATTCAATTGGTTAGAGACTCGTGCTGATAACGTGTTATGAAATAATATAAGAACAAGAACAATAGAGAGAAAAGTAGAGAGAGGAGTATTCTTATTGATACTTTGGGGATGGTTTACGATGAAGAGAACCCATTTATTTATAGGGAGGTGGTGACTTAGCCACCAAGAAGTAAACCCTAGAATCTCTCTAATTATGGACATTCACCTAAAATAGGAGATTTTATAACACAAACCATATTTCCGATTATTTTCAACAATACTCAATCCAAATAAATAATAATTTTTGAAAACCCAAATTTAAATTCAAAACTTTCGAGCTTTTTTATGGATGTCAATTATGAAAAATATCTGAAAGAATATTTACTTCCATAATTGTAGCGCGCTTAAATAGGAATATATGGAAGAATATTTAATTTCAGATTTATAGCGCGCCTAATTAGGAAGGAATCAGTTCATAATAATTGGTATTTAATGAATGATATATATCTTATAGAATAACTATAAACATGACGGATAAATATAAAATTATACACATTTTTTATAATATTATTTCATATATAATATAAAAAGAAAAATCTCTATTTCAAAGCCAAGATAAGTCCTGCAAAACACGATTCAAGTTAATACGGACACATGATTCACTATTACCACACGACATTCGACATGTATTGACCTTATTGAAGTGAGTTTGAATAGCAGAAGAAATTATTTTTTGCTTTTATTAAGAATCCATAAATTCTAACTTCTACTAAATATGAGAAGCAAAAAATTAATATTTTCAAGAAAAAGCTATTTTTACCATAAATTTATATTTTCTAAATTATTTCTCATAAATCTAACTTTACTTTTTGCTCTCTACCATACTTTTCTTCTCTTTTTTATTTTTACCATATTTTTATTCTTCTTCTCTTATTCTTTTTTAAAATACTAATTAATGATCTTTACTTTATAATATAATATAGATTTTTTTATTGGCATGCACATACATAATATAGTTGACAAAATGCAATACTACCTAGTTTATTATTTTTCAAGAGTAGATGGTGTTTTTTATATATGTAACTTGTAAGAAAATATATTCCTGCCAATATTATTGCAATATGCCTGTATTGTATATATTAATAAATTTTATATATATATATATATATATATATATATATATATATATATATATATATATACATATCTTTATATTTTATACTTTAATTAAATAAAAACACAATATTAATGAAATTATATTTTGTACAATAATATTTAAAATTTCTCTTTTTTAAATAATACTAATTATAAACTAAACCTTCACTATTTTGTTTTGTAATTTCACATTCAAAAGTACTTTTTGAAAAGATTGGCCAAACATAATTTGTTATCAACTATTGAAAAAAATATTTGTCAAATGAATTGGTCAAACATAAATTGCTAATTTCTAAGATTTTTTTTTGGAAAACACTTTTCAATAAAAGTACTTCCTCTACTTCAATTTATATGAACCTATTTTCTATTTGATCCGTTCTAAAAAGAATGAACACTTTATAAATTTGGTAACAATTTAGCTTAAACTTACAATTTTACCCTTAATGAGAAGTTTTTACAATCACACAAATACTCTGGTCCTCTTTTGAACTTGTTTCGGATCACAAATTTCAAAAATCTTTATTTTTTCTTAAATTTTGTACCCTATCAAATAGGTTCACATCAATTGAAACGGATGGAGTAATTTTTATGGGTATTTTGGCCAAACGGACTCCGGTCAACTCACGATATTGAAAAGCAAAATTTAGCTAAATCCATTATCTTTTGGACACTTTTTTGTGGCGTTTCAGAAAGGAAATAATACTGTTGACTCTCATATAGGAGAATAATATTGATAACGATTTTGCATGTGGAACTTTGAATTTCCTAAGTGCATGCGAATGACTTAATCAAAAAGTGGAGAATCATCTCCGAGTGGTGAGTATTTCTACTGTACAGCGTTTTGCATATATACTTTTAATCAATAGTTTGACTGAAATAAAATTGGAGTACATATTACTCCATTCGTTTAGTATTATATAAGAAAAGAAAAAGACTTTTGAAACTTGTGGTCCTAAAAGCTTAAGGGGTAAAAAGTTTGTGAAGTCATGACATTTTTGTGGCTATAAAAATTTCTCTCTAAAAATAAATAGATAAAATAAAAGAGTTTAAAGTTGAATTATTTCCAAATTTAAAAATATGTCATTTGTTTTGAAACAACTCTCGTTTGATATGTCACTGAGGAAGTACTTATTTAATTTCTTGAGTCATAATTACTCATAACTAACCATCACAATCAAACCCATAGTCAAGAATTAAAAAGTCAAGGTTCAATTGACGAGAATTAAAGGCTGTAGCCCTAGCCATTCTAATATGATAGTGTCAAGTCTTTGCTTGTGTTCTCTTAATTTAATATTCTTTTCTTGACTATCGAAAATTTGGACGCCATCTTATAGAAGCTTCAATCCTTGAATGTTGAATATAATTTTAATTCCATTTTTCCCTCAAGCGTGTCTGTTTATCTGACTTTCCACAATTTACTTTTTGTGGAAAATGTCGTAATTACACCCTTTTAAAAGTAGGACAAAGTTTGACATGTGTGTATCGTGTCCAATTCTTCTCTCTTACTTCTCCAAATTAAAGAGTTCTATTTTACTTCAAATTAAGATTTAGAGCAATTAGCTATGGCTGATGCATTGTCAGAAGACCAAATTTCTGAGCTTCGTGAAGCTTTCTGGGTTATTGACAAGGATTGTGATGGTAAGTTTAGCACTACTTGTACACATAATATATCACAGGATTTTTATTATCACCAATAGTTATAATAAACCTTTCAGAAAATGGTTTGACATATTGCTCATGAAATCTAAAGTTTGTGTTGTTTGAATGGAAATGATAAAGGGGTAATAAGAATGGAGGAACTTGCGGCAGTAATCCGATCTTTAAATGAACATCCAACCAAAGAAGAGATTCAAGAAATGGTAAACGAAGTTGATCCTGATGGTGATGGCACTATTGATTTTGAAGATTTCTTAAATATCATGGCTAGAAAGCTCAAGGTAATTATTATTAAGTGATTATAGATACAGAGGCGAAGGAAGAGTATTAATTTTAGGTGACATATATGATATAGAAGTTAAACTCACAAACTTAAATACTATTGTGCAGGATAACGTATCGGAGGAGCTAAAAGAAGCATTCAAAGTATTTGATCGAGATCAAGATGGATTTATTTCTGCTAATGAGGTCAAACTTACACACTTAATATATTTCATTGATTTCTTTCCCTAATTACCTCTTCATCAAAGACCTTAACTTTCTGTCTCAAAGGAAGAAGACCATAAATAAAATACGTAGACAGCTATAGGGTTTTTGACTTTAGCTGCGTTGAAACATATTTTAATAATGAAATTGTTGGTCGTAACTATAAATGCAGTTAAGAAATGTGATGATGAATTTGGGAGAAAGATTGACAGATGAAGAAGCCCAACAGATGATCAGAGAGGCAGATCTTGATGGAGATGGTCTTGTTAGCTATGAGGAATTTGTTAAGATCATGATTATTTGATTTTCTTGCTCTTCCTCTTTTTATTTTTATCTTACAATTCTTCTCTTCTATTCTTTAGGACTACTTACAGATAAATTAAACATCTTTCTACAGTTGTACCTTGTTAATTCTCGTCGTTCACATACGGCATTTTAATACATACAAATAAATAAGCTTCTTGCAAATGCACTTATATATTTGTCTGGTTTCCTAAATAATTATGTAGTCTTCGTTTATCTTCATGTGGACTCACAGGCAACACAAACGGAAATAATACTACCATTTAGTATTATGTTTAACTAATACGCGTATTTAAAAATTAGTTAACTATTGCACAGCGAAGAAAATTACTCAGTGCGCAACGGCTACAGATTTTCTTGGAAATTTTCCAATATTAAATATTAAACAAAAACCTAAAAGTTGTATCAATTCTCCCTCGTTTTCTTCTTAAAGAAATTTAATGTATATGGGTGAAATCAGAGCTAATGAGTACCTCAATTTTCCGGTAGGACAAACATAGCAAGGATGTAACTGCAAGGAATCAAAATCGAAGTTGGGAGCTTCTTGTATCAAGGCCCAAACAAAACACATGCTTTTGAAGCCATCGAGACCATGCCTCCCCCCGGGATCCGGTTCGAGTTCCAACCTCGGAAAGCATTACCAAACAACCACACACAATTAATGAAGGGTCGTGATGTCAGTTCCCGACTGAATATCACGGTGTGGATCTCGGCCCGTATCGGCTGCAGATCAGTGATTAATGAAAGTAAAGATTTTTACCTTTCTTAGAAATATACTAGGAACGAAACTCTCCTACTATATGAAGGAGATAATTTCTATTCAAGGAAGGCACTGTAACACACATTTCAAGGCAATATACACTTATCTTTTCTACTTCTAAGTTGTTCAAAGTTCTTGTTTTTGTTCATAGCTCTGTTGAAAATAAAATTAAAATAAACTTGATTTTGTAATAATTATTTGGGCTTAAGAAATTATGAAAAATAAAGAGCCCAATTAGCCTATTTTCTAGAATGTGAGCCCATTTGGCCCATGTTCTAGAAATGTGCTCTAGAAATATCTTTAGAATAGTAGAATGATATAGATAAGTATGGAGTGATCTAGAGAGTGGATATTTTTGTAGAAGGTGATTTGTAGCCATTAGATTAAAGTTGTGTTGGATAAATCTTGGCCATTGATTGAGGAAGTGGCCAAGTATAAATAGGTGTAGGATTGCTCATTTTGTATCAAGCCAAAAAAAAAAATCAAAAACAAGTTTGAGTAATAAAAGTTTCTCTTCTCCAAAATCTTTCTACTCTTCCAAAATTCCCTTAGCCTAAAACCCTCCCTCCAAATATTAATAGCAATCCTCTTCCAACAAAGTGGTATCAGAGCCACAAGATTCTAACCAAAAGTTTCTAAAACCATGGCAAATGGTGTTGCATCCTTCCAAGTTCCTATGCTCAACAAGAGCAACTATGATAATTGGAGTATCAAGATGAAGGCTCTCCTAGGTGCACATGATGTTTGAGATATTGTAAAGAAAGGCTACAATGAGCCCTGAGATGAATCTACATTATCCCAAACTCAAAAGGATGGTGTGAAGGATTCAAGAAAGAGAGACAAGAAAGCTCTCTACCTCATCTACCAAGCATTGGATGATGATGGGTTCGAGAAGATCTCAAGTGCAACCACTGCTAAGGAAGCGTGGGAGAAACTCCAAACGTCTTGCAAAGGTGCCGAGCAAGTAAAGAAGGTACGTCTCCAAACATTAAGAGGAGAATTTGAGTCTTTACATATGAAAGAAGAGGAGTCCATTTCCAACTATTTTTCAAGAGTTTTGGTGGTTTCAAATCAAATGAAAAGAAATGGTGAAAATTGGAAGATGTTAGAATTATTGAGAAGATACTCCGGTCATTAACTTCCAAATTCGAGCATATTGTCATAACAATTGAAGAAACTAACATTTTGGAGGAGATATCAATTGATCAATTAATGGGATCCTTACAGGCATATGAATAAAATCATAAGAAAAAACAAGATATAGTGGAGCAATTATTCAAGATGCAAATAAAAGATAAGGAAGAAAATATCGGAAATGGACGAGGTCAATATGGAAGAGGTCGTGGTCGTGGACGAGGTCGAGGCCATGGACGTGGACGAGGAGGTTTCAACAACAATGAAGAAATAAGAGAATACCCAAGTCGTGGGAGAGGCAACCAAGGTGCAAGGTACGATAAATCTCAAATCAAATGTTATTCTTGTCAAAAATATGGACACTATGCTTCACAATGTAGAGGGTCTCAACCAAAGTCGAAGAGACCGCCAACCTTGTGGAGGATAAGGGCCAAAAAGAAGTGACCCTACTTCTAGCATACAAAGGAGAAGAAGGGAGACAAGACAACACTTGGTACCTTGACACCGGGGTGAGCAACCATATGTGTGGAAAGAGGAGCATGTTCGTGGAGCTCGACAAATCGGTGAGTGGTAATGTTTCTTTTGGTGATGAATCCAAAATACCAGTGAAAGGCAAAGGTAACATCCTAATCCGCTTGAAAAATGGAAATCACCAATTTATCTCAAATGTCTACTATGTGCCCAACATGAAAAATAATATATTGAGTTTGGGGCAACTCTTAGAGAAGGGCTATGACATTCACATGAAAGATCATAGTCTTTCCATAAGAGATAATAAAAATAATTTAATCACTAAAGTGCCTATGTCCAAAAATAGAATGTTCTTGTTGAACATTCAAAATGATGTTGCAAAGTGTCTTAAAGCTTGCTACAAAGATTTATCTTGGCTTTGGCATCTTCGATTTGGGCACTTGAATTTTGGAGGCTTGGAGCTACTATCCAAAAGGACATGGTGCGAGGGCTACCATCCATTAGACACCCCGATCAATTGTGCGAAGGATGCCTACTCGGAAAGCAATTTCGGAAGAGTTTTCCAAATGAGTCAACCTCGAGAGCCCAAAAGCCATTGGTGCTCATACCTACCGACATATGTGGTCCGATCAAGCCAAGATCCCTCGGAAAAAGCAACTATTTCCTTCTATTTATTGATGATTTTTCTAAAAAGACATGGGTGTATTTCTTGAAGCAAAAATCGGAGGCATTTGAAGTATTCAAGAAATTCAAAGCGGCAGTGGAGAAAGAAAGTGGACTACACATAAAGGCCATGAGATCCGATCGTGGAGGCGAGTTCACTTCTAGAGAGTTCCAGAATTTTTGCGAGGAGCATGGAATAAGGCGTCCACTAACGGTACCAAGGTCCCCCCAACAAAATGGAGTGGCGGAAAGGATGAACCAGACAATTCTAGACATGGCGCGGAGTATGCTAAAGAGCAAGAAGCTACCAAAGGAATTCTGGGCCAAAGCAGTAGCGTGTGCAATCTATCTACTCAACCGATCACCAACAAGGAGCGTGTGGGGAAAGACATCACAAGAAGCTTGGAGTGGAAGGAAGCCAGGAATCTCCCATATAAGAGTCTTTGGAAGCAAAGCATACGCACATGTACCTGACGAGACACGGAGCAAGCTTGATGACAAAAGTAAGGCGTTCATCTTTATCGGGTATGATTCCAACTCCAAAGGCTACAAATTATATAATCCAGATACTAACAAGCTTGTGATAAGTCGGGACGTGGAGTTTGATGAAGAAGGAGAATGGAATTTTGGTTCTCACGAGGACTTTAATTCCATTAATCCAATCGAAGAAGAAGAACAAAGATCTACAGCAGAGGAAGCCCAGCGAGAGCTAACTACTCCACCTACCTCGCCAACAGCAGTTCAAGATGGCTCGCCACCATCGTTTCTGAATGAAAGGAGCGAGGAACGCGCAAGGAGTTTGGAAGACATTTATGAAGACACTGAAAGGTTGGAGGACCTAACTCTTCTTTGTCTATTTGCTGATTGTGAACCAGTTACCTTTGAAGAAGCCGTACAAAGTAATAAATGGAGCAATGGATGAGGAGATCCAGTCCATCGAAAAGAACGACATCTGGGAGCTGACTTCACTTCCAAAAGGGCAAAAGGTGATCGACGTCAAGTGGATGTACAAGGCAAAGAAAAACTGTAAGGGAGAAATCGAAAGATACAAGGCGAGGCTTGTTGCGAAAGGATACAGTCAAAGAGCCGCCATCGACTATGACGAGGTATTTGCCCCTGTAGCGCGTTTAGAAACTGTAAGACTAATCATTTCTCTGGCAGCTCAAAATAAATGGAAGATACACCAAATGGATGTAAAGTCCGCGTTCTTGAATGGAGTCCTTGAGGAAGAAGTTTACATCCGACAACCTATGGGCTATGAGGTGAAGACGCAGGAAGACAAAGTCTTAAGATTGAAGAAGGCGTTATATGGACTAAAGCAAGCACCAAGGGCGTGGAATAGTAGGATCGACAAGTACTTGCAAGAAAATGACTTTGCCAAATGCCCACATGAGCATGCGCTCTATGCCAAGATGAAAGATGGAGATATCTTGATCGTTTGCTTGTACGTAGATGATTCAATCTTTGCAGGAAATAACCAAAAGATGATCGATGAGTTCAAGCAAGCGATGGCTAAAGAGTTCGAGATGACCGAATTGGGCTTATGGCGTACTATCTTGGCATTGAAGTCAAACAACTTGAGGATGGAATTTTCATCTCACAGGAGGGCTATGCGAAGGAGATCCTAAAGAAGTTCAAGATGGATGATTGTAACCCAGTCAACACACCAGTGGAGTGCGGGATCAAGTTGTCGAAGCATGATGAAGCTGAGAAAGTGGACACGACGATGTTCAAGAGCTTAGTTGGGAGCTTACGATATTTGACTTGCACGAGACCCGACATTCTCTACGCACCGGCCTCATAAGTCGCTACATGGAGAATCCAACTACTACACACTTGAAGGCTGCAAGAAGAATTCTCCGCTACCTCAAAGGTACAATCAACTTTGGCTTGTTCTATTCAACTTCGAATGATTATAAGCTTGTTGGTTATAGCGATAGCGATTGGGCCGGAGACATTGATGATAGAAAAAGTACCACGGGCTTCGTGTTCTTCACGGGAGACACCGCCTTCACTTGGATGTCCAAGAAACAACCAATTGTCACTCTATCCACAGGTGAAGCTGAGTACGTTGCCGCTACCTCCTGTGTATGTCATGCAATTTGGATGTGAAGTTTGCTAAAGGAGCTCGGATGGCCGCAAGAAGATCCAACTACAATTTGCGTGGATAATAAGTCGACGTTGGCGTTGGCGAAAAATTCGGTGTTCCATGATCGAAGCAAGCATATTGACACACGCTATCACTACATAAGAGAGTGCATCACAAGAAAGGATGTACAAGTAGAGTACGTGAAGTCCAAAGACCAAGTTGCGGATATCTTCACCAAGCCACTCAAGCAAGAGGACTTCATCAAGTTAAGAAGTTTGCTTGAAATGACAAATCAAGTTTAAGGAGGGGTGTTGAAAATAAAATTAAAATAAACTTGATTTTGTAATAATTATTTGGGCTTAAGAAATTATGAAAAATAAAGAGCCCAATTAGCCTATTTTCTAGAATGTGAGCCCATTTGGCCCATGTTCTAGAAATGTGCTCTAGAAATATCTTTAGAATAGTAGAATGATATAGATAAGTATGGAGTGATCTAGAGAGTGGATATTTTTGTAGAAGGTGATTTGTAGCCATTAGATTAAAGTTGTGTTGGATAAATCTTGGCCATTGATTGAGGAAGTGGCCAAGTATAAATAGGTATAGGATTGCTCATTTTGTATCAAGCCAAAAAAAAAATCAAAAATAAGTTTGAGTAATAAAAGTTTCTCTTCTCCAAAATCTTTCTACTCTTCCAAAATTCCCTTAGCCTAAAACCCTCCCTCCAAATATTAATAGCAATCCTCTTGCAACAAGCTCTTCATAGATATTTGGCTCCGAACCGAGGGTAGAACGATCACAACCTAAGCTCGGACTTAACATTAAAACCGGTTTGATTATTTGTTTTATCTTTAATGCGTTTATCTAACGTTATTGATAATTTGTATTGGATTAATCCAATATCCTTAAAATCACGTATAAATTCAATTGTTATCTATTTTTAAGGATAAACAGTTTGGCGCCCACCGTGCGACTAAGGATAATAGTGGTAGTTTAATACAAATTTCCACAATACACTCTATTTTACGCTTGTTCTTTGAGATTTTAATTTTAGATTTACCAGAGAATGTCAAACTCTTAGTATGCTCACTTGAACGTTGATGTTGAGGCTGGCCATCATAGCCAAAACAATAATATAGTACCTAGAAACGAGGTTCCCCCTACTTATCCGAATAGAGTCCCAGTTGCAGACCCAACAGGCGGCGATAGCACAACTACAGAATCAAGGTTGCGCCCCCGACAGAGTTAAGCCCGAACCATCCCGAAAAAACACCTAAAGAAATGAGAAAGTTAGAGAAAGGTTGGGTTAAGCTGAGCTTGCGACCAACCTCGAAATAATAAGGAACTTATCACGCCTCCTTTTTTCATTACGCCCCGCGAAGGGTGTGGAAGGGAGTTTTTTTCCAATATAAGTAACAATCTAAATGAGATTTATTTATTTAAAGATTCAGAGTCATCACTTGGGATAATTTATGGTGTCCCAAGTCACCGGTTTGAATCCCTAATCGAGGAAAAGAATGACTCTGTTCTACAGTCTGCAAACTAGAAATCCAGGTAAAAAATTCTATTAACCCGGGAGAAGGTGTTAGGCATTCTCGAGTTCTGTGGTTCTAGCATGGTCGCTCAACTGTTATTATTGGCCTAGTTATCTGATTTAAAACATTTTGAACCTATGTGCATTATAACTTTTAACTGCTTTAATTCATTTTTAAAGAAGATTTAACGTCGCCTAAAATATATCTTTGGACCACGTCGCATGAAATGCACCCGTAATCTGAAATACATTCTATTCAACGTTATGAGGATTTGGAGTTGGATTACATGAAATGCACACCTGAATTTAGGAAGGTAATATTATTAAATATATGCGGCTAAAGCAACTACGTATTATTAGCTTTGTAAGGGCCATGAAAATTTACTAAATGGCACACCTTAATTCTAAGGATAAACAAAATTAATTAAGCGAGAGCCATGCAATTTTCGTTTTTGCTTGGCATGGAGCACTTCAATTAATTTTAGTTTAAGGGGGGTTTTATTTGACTCATGAGGGACATAAATTGTTATCGGTGACGACTTAGCTTCTTGAATCAGAGACAACGAGTACAAATGATATAGGCTACTACCATTAGTAATCAAACCAAGATAAACGCATAAGAAACAACATGTCTCATATAACCAGAGATATTGAAATTCATATCTACTTCCTATTCTTAAGATTCCTTCCCTGTTCCCACTTTTGCCTCAACCAATCGGAGGAAAGTGAAATGTAATAAAAATACAGCACTTGAGAGGTAATTGAACAAATACAAACAAGAACAATCACACTTATCGAATGAAAAGAAATACCTGAGTCGATTCTTTACAAACAAACATGACCCATTAACAAATAAATTACCTCCTAATTATCTGTTGGAAAACATGAATTTTCTTCTACATCTAACATTCACTGCGTATCAAAAATCAACAATTTAGAACCAACATCGACTGGATCTACAGTCGGTGGTCCATCGGAATTGACTAGAGGTACTCCGTTTTTTGGGGTGATTATGTTCTTGTTCTCGCCATGAAAATCAAGGCCGGCGTCTCTGTGAGTGAACACTGTTGACATGCTGATTCCTGAAATCAAAGACATTTACGAGAACAAGCGTAAAAGTGGTATGTGTTATGAGAAGTAATACTAGGCAAACACTATTATCCTTAGCCCCATGATGGGTGCCAAACTGTCTGCCCTAAAATTCGGATAACAACTAAAATTATAATGTGATTTTAAGAATAAGTAATTTCACCTAATACCAATTGATGGACATAAAGATAAGTAATGAAAATTGAGAATAAAGTAAAGTGAACTAGTGTTTGAACAAAGCCCTCGAGCTTGAATATCCTCGAGCTAATTGTGACAGAACAGTTAAAATACAATAAGCTGATAAACAAGAGAATTAAAGAGAGGATATTTTATTGTTTTGATCTGTTAGAATGTAAGGTGTTTACAAGATAAATAGGATCCCCCTTCATATAGATAGGAATCCTATTTATGGTACAATTCTAATTCCAGAGGTAAATTCCATGATTAGCTGGATAACTGCCCCTGATTTGATTTGTTCTGGGATTTACGCCTTGATCTCCGGCTGGTCACAGATATCTGGCTTTTTCATTATAGCGTTTTGCTCGAAGTTTGTCATATTTAGTCTCGATCGTTGCTGGCCTCGATCATGGCAGGCATCTCGATCTTAAGACTCAATACTACTTCTCCGTATTCTGGTTTGATCCATTACAAGGCTAACTTGTTGCAGTCCCCTGGTATCGATCAAATATCACAATTGGGTATGCCCGAGCTTAACTATGTACAAACCGTATGGATTGTATATGTATTTCATATGTAATCTTTATCCAAAATTCTAAGAACTAAAGTATTTCAAAGTATAAATGATATATATATATATATGGAGAGAGAGTGTGTCTAAGTTTATATATCATTGGTCGAATATTACTCAAGGTATGATCAATTCATTTGGACAAAGACAGACACGATTACTTCATTTGAAAAAAAAAAATTTAAATACTTAAAACCCACACAATAAGCAAGAAACTTTATAATTTTATATGATGACAAAAATTTAAATATACGAGTAAAAGATTGGCGAGGCCCCTTTTAAGATGTCCCTAACGATCATTTAAACACTTTAATTGAGGTCTTTTTTATTTAAATGTTTCACGTGACTAAAAAGTATACTCAACAAAAATCCAACCTCACCAGCCTCCGTCGCATGTGTTACACCTTCATATTCGCATGTGTGTAAGTAATCCCAACGGTAGTGTAACGGAGTTTTTGTAAAATTCCAAAAAAAAACCTTAATAAACTCCGTAATTTAAATTTTCAAACCCAACCCTAAAAATTTATTTCACTTCTCTTACCTCTCCAATCGTGTTCCTCCCTAGAAAAGCAGTAAAATTTCGTTTCTTCTCTTTCTTTACTTTTTCTATTTCAATGGAACATGTTGCTAATTGCAAATTTTGCCAAATTGTCCCTGTAAAACTTTTGTGGTCACTATTGCATCCGGGTAGAAGATTCTATGGTTGTAGATTTGGGAAAGCTGCCGATAGTGGATGCAATTTTTTTCATTGATATGATGTTGAATTATCCGAACATTATACCAAAGTCATGTATGAATTATTAAGGAGGGTAAAACATTATGAAGAATAAAAGTTGAAGTTGATGAAGAAATATAGGATTTTGGTGTGGCTGCTTGTAATTATAACTGTGATTTGGTTTTTGAGGGGATCTTCTATTAATTAGGTGCATAGTATATGTATATGGGCATGTAAACCTATTTATTTTACTGCAATATTATTTTTGATTTATGGCCAATGTTGCCCATTCAATATAATTGAAATTTACAGTATGTACGATGAAGTTTAACTATGATCAAATATGTTTTAGTTTCTGCAAAAAAATTAGACCGCTGAAGCAAAAGTGGACTAATCCGATCTCATAATAGCAAAAACTTATACTACTAATATCATAATAGTAAAGGTTGAACAATCTGAAAAATTGAACTAACAAAAGCAAGTTCATATACATACCATACGAAATTAAAGTTCATACATATGACCAAATGACCAATATAAGTAGGTTCAAAATACTTCACAAAATATGGTTCATACACATGACCAACAAATAAAAAAAACTTTTGATAAGAGTCAACTGGTGTAGATAAAGTAGAGGTTCCAACTTTCATCTTTTTGTAGGAAACTCCATCATCCATTTGCTTTTAAATTTGATTCCCTGTCACAGCTCTATTCCCTTTCCACTTGAGACCATTTGGTCTAACTCCAAGATCTACATTAGTTTGTGCAGCATTCATCCAGTTTGCACCGGTTGAAATAAGTTATTCACTTGGCCTACCAGGCTAGAAAATACACTTAGTCAGTAATGAATCATGCAGAAGCATAAGGATAGAAAATGCAGTTGACTAATATCGAGTAAAACTTCTCACTCTTACATTAAGGATACTAGTTCCTGTTTGTGTGTCACTGTAACCAAAACCAAAATTTTTATTCTTTTCCAACAGAAGCAGCAAATGATTTGGCAGTAGCAGAAATAGATGCACCAGATGTAACAGAAGGAGCAACTGATCTTCAACCCCTTCCCCTACTGCCACTTCCTATAGTTCATCTACCTATGGTGTGTTCCTTCTTATTTTTGATGTTTCAGCATACAAGGAAGATGGGGCCCTTGGAGTTTGGGTTGTGGTAGTTGATGTACCTGTAGCTTGGGTTGTATTACTTTGACTACTAGCTTGTGTGCTTGATTTTGTTGTTCCATTTGACCTTCTTGATTGTGTTCTTGTTTGTCCCTAGTATACGATTACTAATTCATTAATCAAGTACTATGAAAGCAATGAAAACAAATTGAATTAGAAGTCATAAAACTTACCCTTAAACCGTATACTGACTTGTTATGACCAACTTGATGGCAAATTGAACATGACATCTTAGCATCCTTCTTTGACAGTTTTTCCTACGTCTTTGGTTCACCCTTTTCCTTTCTTCTGTATTTTTTTGCCTACCAGATATTGGTTTAACTTTAGGAGGCTCAATTGATGGATTGGTAGACTCAATCCACATTTGTATGCTTGGAATTGGCTGAATATAGTATTGGTAAGCAGTCAGGAAAGTGTCTTTCCTACACCAGTATTCAACATAGTCTTCTGGTTCCTTCCCGATCTTATAAAAGGCACATATTGCTTGTTGACATGGTATACCTCTTAAATTGCCATAATATGCAGTTGCATTCTCTTTTTTGTATATCAACAGTGTGTCTATACATGCATTCATTCACTTCAAATCTTGTGTCAGCATTCCACTGTACTTTCAACTTCCTTCCTATTTCCTTGTTTTCCTCTAAAAATAGTCCTATCGTAGGTGAAATATCAGAAGCCCGTGTTTCAACAAACTAGATCATATCAACTTGCCTACTTATCATTTTGTGCCTAATTTCTTCAAGTATAGTGATGACAGATTTATGCCTAGGACTTAATATCCAGGAATTAAATATTTCACACATGTTGTTTACGATATCACATCTAACCTTCTCATTGAAATATGCCCTACACCAGTATTCTTTATCATAGCACAATAAATTTTTAAAAATACCATTTCCTAATTTATCCAATTTCTTCATTTCTTCTCTTAATTTTACCTGAAAAGGAGCCTTAGCACATCTCTAAAACTGCTTCCTTCTCTTATCTCCCCTCTAAGATTTCTGCCAGTTTGCCAAAATTTGTCTTGCACACATTTTTCTTTCAGCAAGAGGTAGCAAATCAGCAACAGCACTTGACAGTATCTAATAATAACATCACCAACATGCAACACTAATGAGATACGGCAGGCAAGTGATCTTTCAATAATAATGATAACAAATAAACAACATAACTGTGACGACCCAACGGGGTCATCACTTATATTTTCTGTTTGTACTTCCGAGGCCTCAAAACCCCCTCCCAGGTTGCCTCGATTTGTGTGTGCAATCTCAGCACGTATCCGGAAAGAGTAGTTATGGATTCTGTGAGAAAAGTAATGCTAATTTTGGTATTAAATTGACCAAATTTGACTTCGATCAATATTATTGTTAAACGGAACCGGACCTGTGATTTAAAGGTTCCGGACAGTTCGTAGGGAAATATGGAACTTGAGCGTATGCCTGGATCAAATTCCAAGGTCCCAAGTTTGATAAATGAATTTTTATGTGAATTTCTTTCTGAAAATAATTAAAGAAATGGAAACAAAATTTGATTAGAAGACTGGGGTATCAGACCCGTATTTTGGTTCTGGCGCCCGCTACAAGTCTTATATATGATGGAGGCACTTTCTGTAAAGTTTCGTTGAAAACGAATGTCATTTAACAGGTTTCGGACCCGAAATGGGAATTTGATGTCTTATGAAAAAAATTAGAAGAAATCATGAGTTTTGAGGCTCGATCCAATGTATATGATGTTATTTAGGCGATTTGATCACACAGACAAGTCCGCAGGATATTTTTAAGGTTGTATGCATATTTGGTTTGGAGCCCCGAGGGATCAGGAGAGTTTCGAGTAGGTTTCGGGAGGTCTTACACACAAAACACCAGATATTGCAGGTTAGGTGCAAGCTGCAGGTTCCAGCGCGGCCGCGGTCGTCCTCGCGGTCTGCGCTGCCAGCTTCAGAGAGCCGGCATCCCTTAGTTCCTCTAGCGCGGCTTCGGCCGCTTTCGCGCGGTCCACAGAATGAGCCGTGCGGCCACGGTCATCCTCACGCGGTCCACGCTGGAGGTTGAGAGAGTATATATACACGAGATTTTTCAGTTATTTCTCACTTTTTAAAAACCCAAAACCTAAGAGGAGATTTTCTAATCGATACTTCTTCTTCAAAACGCTTGGTAAGTGGTTTCTAACTCTTTTCTTCACTCCTTAACACCTTTTAACATAATTTCAACATCAAATCGAAGGTTTAAATGGGTAAATTTGGGTATATTGGGTAGGACCTAGGGTTTTGCTAAAATTGGGGGTTGGACCTTAATTCCAAGGTCCGATTTCAAAACTAATCACATAATTGGATTTGTGGGGGAATGAGTAACCGCATTTTAGCTCGAACATCGGGTTTTAACCATGTTGGTCCGAGGGCCGTTTTGGTCATTTTATCTAAATTTGCATCTTAGCTTTAAATTAAATAGTAGAATTAGATGCTTGAGATGTTATTTACGAGATGTAATTGAAATTAATAGATTTGGGCCATTTGGAGTCGGATACTCGTGTCAAAAGAGTGATTTCAAGTTGATTTTTGCAGCCGATTGAGGTAAATGGCTTGTCTAACCTTGTGTGGGGGACCTTTCCCTTAGGATATGATGTTTAGTAATTGAATGCCTTGTTCGTGAAGTGATGAGCGCGTACTTGTGCAAATTATTGGAAAAATACGTTTTTCCTTGAAGCAATTAAATTGAATTTTCTTGCTTACCTGTTCATTTTAAAGTGTGAATTTATTCTATGCTAGTTTAGAGAAGCAGGTTCATTTGACTTGCCTGCCTAAGTGTTTAAACTGTCCTATTTGTACCCCGCGTAGTATGTTTGGTTATCATCTTCCTATTTCTTGTCCTGAGTTAGTATCTTTACAAATAGTTGGGTTGCTATTGTGTGTTTTTAAATTGGGACAATGGGTTGGCCTCCCGAGAGATCCCCCTGCACTTTATAATGAGGATACCAAGAGATCCCTAGTGAATATAATGAGGATACCAAGAGATTCTCGGGATACCAAGAGATCCCTAGTGAATTTAATGAGGATACCTAGAGATCCTCTTGATACCAAGAGATCCCTAGTGAATATAATGAGGATAACAAGAGATCCTCGGGATACCAAGAGATCCCTAGTGAATATAATGAGGATACCAAAAGGTCCTCGGGATACCAAGAGATCCCTAGTGAATGTAATGAGAATACCAAGAGATCCTCAGGATACCAAGAGATCCCTAGTGAATATAATGAGGATACCAAGAGATCCTCGGGATACCAAGAGATCCCTAGTGAATGTAATGAGGATACCAAGAGAACCTCAGGATACCAAGAGATCCCTAGTAAATATAATGAGGATACCAAGAGATCCTCGGTATACCAAAGACGTCCCTAATGAATATAATGAGTATACCAAGAGATCTTCGGGATACGAAGAGATCCCTGGTGAATATAATGAGGATACCAAGAGATCCTCGGTTATTATTTCCTGTTGTGAGTAGTGTTCCTTGTATTGCTTTTGTTCCGTTTTCCTATTGTTGGTTCCCTTAATTATCATGTTTAAGTTCTTGTTGTAGACCTTATTTTATATTGTTTTCTTTGTCTTACCATGATTTATATTTATCTCGGTAGGGCCTTAACCTTCCTCGTCACTACCCAACCGAGGTTAGGCTTGGCACTTACTGAGTACCGCTATGGTGTACTCATGCCTCTTCTGTGCATATTTTCATGTGCAGATCCAGGTACTTCTTCTCAGGCGCACTATCATCGAGGCAGAGATATATAGCAGAGACTCGAGGTATATCTGCAACGTCCGCAAATCGAAGAGTTTCCTTCCTCATTCTATCTGTAGTTTTTAGATTCTATCATATTTGATGTAGATATTCTGGAGATTAGAGCATTTACAGTATTTTTCTTTAGCCTATGTTTTCTGTGTGTTTCCGAGTGTTGGGATTGAGTTGTAGACTTCCGCATTGATTTAATTTTGGGGTTGTATATGCCAAGTGGCACTTACATACCATTTCTCCCCTAGTTTTTGTTTAATTTAATCAAATGTTTCCACTAGTTATAATAATTTCCGCGTTGTTAGGCTTACCTAGTTTTAGAGACTAAGTGACATCACGACATGTTCATGGAGGGTGAACTGGGATCGTTACAAGTTGGTATCAAAGCCCTAAGTTCATAGGAGTCACGGAACACAGGCCGGTTTATTAGAGTCTCACTAGTCAGTACGGAGACGTTTGTACTTATCTACGAGAGGCTATGTAACCGTTTAGGAAGAATATTCACTTCATTTATTTCCTGGTATCAGAGCCCTACCGCAGCCGTCTGAGGCCTGGGCCAGAGTTGAGGTCGAGGGTGCACACGTGGTGCAGCTAGAGCACCTGCGCGAGCTACCACCGAGGCACCACCAGCAAAGCCAGCCGGAGCCCAGGCACCTTGCACTACTACTACTGCCACTACCACGCCAGCCCTTTAGGAGACATTAGCTCATTTCATGTCCATGTAGACCACCTTGGCTCAGGTAGGGCTACTTCCCCTTGCTGCATCCACATCCCAATCCGGGGGAGGAGCAAAGACTCCCTCCGTACGCACTCCTAAGCAGCGAGTGCAGGTTGAGCAGGCCCCAGGGATCATTCCCATTCCGCCTACAGTGCCAGTTCAGCCCGTGGATAGGGCAACTGCTTTCGAGGATGAGCAGTGGAGGTTGGAGAGGTTTAAGAAGTATGATCCTCCGGTTTTCAGTGGACTGGCGACAGATGATGCCTTGGGATTTCTAGAGGAGTGCCACCGTATTCTTCGCACTATGTGCATAGTAGAGTCCAGTGGGGTTTCCTTTACTGCCTTCCAACTTTGGGGAGCCGCCTATGATTGGTGGCGCACTTATGAGATAGACACTCCATTCGAGGCTGCTTCACTGACTTGGACCCAGTTCTCGGATATGTTTATGAGAGAGTTTGTTCCCTAGAGTATTTGGGACGCATTGTGCATAGAGTTTGCCTCTCTACCCTTTTGGGTAGGGGTAAGGCTGTCTACATATTACCTTCCCCAGACCCCACCTGGTGGGAGTATACTGGGTAGTTGTTGTTGTTGTTGTTGTTGTTGCGCATAGAGTTTAAGCATTTGCACCAGGGTGCTATGACCATTTCGGAGTATGCTATCTGTTATACTTGATTTGCCAGACATGCACCTGCTTTGGTTGCTACAATCTGCGAGAGAGTTCCCATGTTCATCGAGGGTCTTATCCCACCCATCAGATCTAGCATGGCTCGATAGTTAGAGATGGACATCCCTTATCAGCAAGTAGTGAGCATTGCTAGGAGGATCGAGATTATGCTCGCCAGGGAGCGAGGGGAGACGGAGACCAAAAGGTCTCGAGAGTCGGGCCACTACTCTGGTATCTCTACAGGTCGACATGGTAGGGGTTTTGTGGGTCGTCTCGTTCATTCAGCTCTTCCAGCAGCCAGCAGTGCTCCAGCTTCGCCTGTACCTCAAGAGCCTTACTATGCATCTACAGCTTTTAGCGCGCCTCCTGTGCAGGGTATTTTCAGAGATCAGTCCAACAGACCTGATCCTAGTCAGTCACAGCCACCACACCCTCCCAGAGCTTGTTTTGAGTGTGTCGATACCCATGATGGTGAGGGATTGCCCTAGACATGGGCGGAGTGCACCCCCACAGCCTTCTCAGTTGCAGCGTGCTCCGCAGAGTTCTCAGGCCATGATCACAGCTCCAGTTGCCACCCCACCCGCTCAGCTAGCTATAGGAGGAGGCCGGGGAGGTAGAGGTCGCCCTCGAAAGGTAGGCCAGGCCAGATAATATGCCCCTCCTGCTCGTTTCGAGGTTTTTGCCTCTGATTCTGTTATCACAGGTATTATACTAGTTTGTCACAAGAGGCATCGGTTCTACTCTATACGGGCTCTACTTATTCTTATGTATCTTCTTACTTTACTCCGCATTTGGGTGTGCCTCGGAATTCCTTGAGTTCCCCCGCCTATGTTTCTACTTATGTAGGAGATTCTGTTGTTGTGGATCGCGTCTATTGGTCATGTTTAGTTACTATTCGTGGTTTTGAGACTAAAGTGGATTTATTGTTACTCGGGATGGTTGATTTTGACATGATTTTGGGGATGGACTGGTTGTCGTCCCATTTTTCTATTCTTGATTGCCACGCCAATATTGTGACGTTGGCTGTGCCAGGTATTCCGCGTATTGAGTGAAGTGGTACCTTAGATCACACTCCCAGTAGAGTCATCTCTTTTCTTAAAGCCTAGCTTATAATTGAGAAGGGGTGTGCAGCGTATTTAGCCTATATGAGAGATGTCAGTGTGGATACCCCTTCTGTTGATTCTGTTCCAGTGGTACTGGATTATCCCGATGTGTTTCCACCTGATCTTTCGGGCATGCTGACCGATAAGGACATTGATTTTGGCATTGACTTGTTTCTTGGCACTCAGCCCATTTCTGTTCCTCCGTATCGTATGACTCCTCCTGAGTTGAAGGAGTTGAAGGACAAGTTACAGAAATTGCTTGATAAGGGTTTTATTCGACCCGGTGTTTCATCGTGGGGTGCTCTTGTTTTGTTTGTGAAGAAGAAGGATGGGTATATGCGTATGTCCATTGATTATCGCTAGTTGAACAAGGTTATAGTGAAGAACCGTTATCATTTGCCTTGTATTGTGATCTATTTGATCAGCTTCTGGGCGCACTGGTGTTTTATAATATTGACTTGCGCTCAGGGTACCATCAGTTAAATATTCGGGAGCCAGATATCCCGTAAACTGCCTTCAGGACTCAGTATGGTCATTACGAGTTCCTTGTTATGTCATTTCGGCTGACTAATGCTCCAACAGCTTTTATGCATTTGCATAGTGTATTCATGCCATATCTCAACTCATTCGTTATTCTTTTTCTTGATGGCATTCTAGTGTATTCCTGGAGTCGGGAAGATCATGAGCAGCACCTGAGGACCGTGCTTCAGATCCTAAGAGAGAAGTAGTTATATGCGAAGTTCTCAAAATGTGAGTTTTGGTTGGATTCAGTGGCATTCTTGGGTCACGTGATTTCGATCTAGGGCATTTGGGTAGATCCGAGGGATATAGAGGCCGTGCAGAGTTGGCCCAGGCCCTCCTCAACTACAAAAATTCGCAGTTTTCTTGGTTTGGCGGGTTATTATTGTCACTTTGTGGAGGGATTTTCATCGATTACAGCCCCTATGACTAAGTTGACCCAGAAGGGTGCCCCTTTTCAGTGGATAGAGGAGTGTGAGGCGAGCTTCCAGAAGCTAAAAATGGCTCAGACTACAGCCCCCAATTTGACATTGCCTACCGGTTCGGGGTCTTATGCTATCTTCTGTGATGCCTCGAGAGTTGGCCTTGGAGCGGTGTTGATGCAGGATGGTAGGGAGATTGCCTACGCATCGAGATAGTTGAAAACACATGAGAAGAACTACCCTGTCCACGACCTTGATTTAGCTACTATTGTTCATGCCTTAAAGATCTGGCGTCATTACTAGTATGGTGTGCCTTGCGAGATTTATACTGATCATAGGGGTTTACATTATTTGTTCAAGCAGAAGGACCTATATTTGCGCCATAGGAGGTGGTTAGTGTTGCTAAAGGACTACAATATCACTATTTAGATCACCCGGGCAAGGCCCATGTGGTAGCGGAAGCCTTGAGTCACCGGGTGGAGAGTTTGGGGAGTTTGGCGTATTTACCAGCTTCAAAGAGGCCTATGGGTTGCCTCGATTTGCGTGTGCAGTTCCGACGCATAGCCGAAAAGCGTAGTTATGTATTCTGTGAGAAAAAATGCTAATATTGGTATTAAATTGAACAAATTTGACTTTGGTCAAAATTTTGGTTAAACATACCCGGACCTGTGAATTGACAGTCCCGGAAGGTCCGTGGAAAATATGAGACTTGAGCGTATGCCTGGAATCGAATTCCGAGGTCCCAAGTTCGAGAAATGAATTTTTATGTGAAATTGCTTTCTGGAAATAATTAAAGAAAATAGAAACGAAATTTGATTAGAAGACTGAGGTATCGGGCCCGTATTTTGGTTCCGATACCCAGTACAAGAACTCTATATGATGGAGGCATTTCTGTAAAGTTTGGATGAAAACGGACGTAGTTTGACAGGTTTTAGACCCGAAATGGGAATTTTATGTCTTATGAAAAAAATTGGAAGAAATCATGAGTTTTGAGGCTCGATCCGATGTATATGATATTATTTTGGCGATTTGATCCCGCAGACATGTCCGTAGGGTATTTTTGAGGTTGTGTGCATATTTGCTTTGGAGCCCCAAGGGCTCGGTGGGTTTCGAATAGTTTCCGGGAGGTCTTAGACTTAAAACACCAGATATTGCAGGTTAGGTGCAAACTGCAGGTTCCAGTGCGGCCGCGGTCATCCTCGAGCGGTCTGCAGCCAGCTTCAGAGAACCTGCAGCCATCAGTTCCTCTAGCACGGTCGCGGCAGCGGTAACCTTTGTGCGGTCCGCGCTGTCGACCTCAGAGGACCTGCAACTTTCAGCTCCACCAGCGCGGCCACGGCCGCCTTAGCACAGTCCGTGGTGTGAGCTGCGGCAGCCGTAGTCATCCTCGCGCGATCCATACTGTAGGTTGAGCGAGTATATATACACGGTATTTTTTAGTTATTTCTCACTTTTTAAAAACCCAAAACCTAAGAGGCGATTTTCTAAACAATACTTCTTCTTCAAAATGATTGGTAAGTGGGTTTTAACTCATATTTCTTCACTCCTTAACACCTTTAACATAATTTCAACATCAAATCGAAGGTTTTAAATGGGTAAATTCGGGTATATTGGGTAGGACCTAGGGTTTTACTAAAATTAGGGGTTGGACCTTAATTCAAGGTCTGATTTCAAAACTATCACATAATTGTATTCGTGGGGGAATGGGTAACCAGATTTTAGGATATGATGTTTATTAATTGAATGCCTCGTACGTGAGGTGACGAGCGCGTACTTGACCAAATTGTTGGAAAAATCCGTTTTTACTTGAAGCAATTAAATTGAATTTTCTTGCTTACCTGTTCATTTTAAAGTATGAATTTATTATATGCTAGTAAGAAGTATGTTCATTTGACTTGCCTGCCTAAGTGTTTAAACTCTCTTATTTGTACCCCTCCGCATAGTATGTTTGGTTAGCATCTTCCTATTTCTTGTCCTGAGTTAGTATCTTTCCAAATGGTTGGGTTGCTATTGTGTGTTTTTAAATTGGGACTACGGGTTGGCCTCCCGGGTGCATTTTATAATGAGGATACCAAGAGATCCTCGGGAGTACCAAAAGATCCCTAGTGAATGTAATAAGGATACCAAGAGATCCCTAGTGAAAGTAATGAGGATACCAAGAGATCGTCGGGATACCAAGAGATCCTTAGTGAATATAATGAGAATACCAAGAGGTCCTCGGGATACGAAGAGATCCCTAGTAAATGTAATGAGGATACCAAGAGATCCCTCGTGAATGTAATGAGGACACCAATAGATCCTCGGGATACAAATAGATCCCTAGTGAATGTAATGAGGATACCAAGAGATCCTTGGGATACCAAGAGATCTCTAGTGAATGTAATGACGATACCAAGAGATCCTCGGGATACCAAAGAGATCCTTAGTGTATATAATGAGGATACCAAGAGATCCTCGGTTATTATTTCCTGTTGTGAGTAGTGTTCCTTGTATTGCTTTTATTTTGTTTTCGTACTGCTGGTTCCCTTAATTATCATGTTTAGATTCTAGACCTTATTTTATACTGTTTTCTTTATCTTACCATGATTTATATTTATCTCGGTAGGTCTTTGACCTTCCCCGTCACTACCCAATCGAGGTTAGGCTTGGCACTTACTAAGTACCGTTGTTGTGTACTCATGCATCTTCTGCGCATGTTTTTTCATGTGCAGATCCAGGTACTTCTTCTCAGGCGCATTATCATCGAGGCTGAGAGATCTAGCGGAGACTCGAGGTATAACTGCAACATTCGCAGACTAAAGAGTTTCCTTCCTTATTCTATCTGTAGTGTTTAGATTCTATCATACTTTGATGTAGATTTTCTGGAGATTAGAGCATTTACAGTATTTTTCTTTAGCATGTGTTTCCCATGAGTTTTCGGGTGTTGGGATTGAGTTGTAAACTTCCGCATTCATTTTTTTGGGGTTGTATATGCCAAGTGGCACTTACATACCATTTCTCCCCTAGTTTTTGTTTAATTTAATCAAATGTTTCTGGCAGTTATCTTAATTTTTGTTGTTAGGCTTACCTAGTTGTAGGGACTAGCTACCATCACGACATGTTCATGGAGGGTGAACTGGGGTCGTGACAATAACAAATGGATTGTTGTACCTTTTGCATATCAGACATGACTGTTAAATCTTTACCATTCCTCAACTCTAAGTCTGTAATGATATAGCTGATGAACCAAATCCATGAATATGTAGTTTCTTGATCTACCAAAGCCCAAGCAATGGGATACATCTGATTTTCCATTTTTCCAATAACCACTAATAATTCACCTTTGCAAGCTCCCTTTAGGAAACAAACATCAAAATCTATGATTCTACAACCTGCCATCTATCCATTCTTCATAGCCTCAAAGCATACATAATAATATTTAAACGTATGTTTCCCAATAATTGTTTCTATATCAGTTCTCACCCAACATGAACTTTCAAGATTTGTGGACTTAATCATGTCAGCATAGTCCAGCAACCTTGAAAATCGAAGGTTCCAGTCATCCAAAAACTTACTAATTACCTCCATCTTGGCTCTATATACAAGTGATCTTCTTTCATACAAACCACATTTAACCCTTATAACCTCTAGGAACCCATGCACTGTGATTTTTGGAGTTGAGATGATTCCATCTTGGAGCTTTCTAGTAATGTAGTTTGTTTTGCAAAATTTGTTCTTGTTCTTTGTTGAGCATTTATGGACAGGTATATAAGTCTTCACAGTAAAGTTCCCTGAATCCTTATCCTTACTAGTAAATATTTGCCACTTGCATTTTTCATGCTTACACTTAACTCTTACTCTTATGTCTTAGCTTTAAAGACACTTTATATTGAACAGAATAGTCAACAATAGCTTTCCTAAAATCTTCTGCATTGTCAAAGATCATGCCCGATTCAAATAGAGGAATTTTAGCATCAAAGTCATAACTAATCTTTTCATATCTTCTTCTAGGAGGAAGATCAACGCCAAGTTCAGTAAGCGGGTCTAACTCTTCATTACTTTCTACACACCTGACATCTTAGCAGTCCAAATACTCTTCATCCCCACCTAGCTTTTCAACATATTTATCCTATATCTTCAAACCCCTTATCAATTCCAACCTCACTAAGACTTACATCTTCTGTAAAAATAGTTTTTTTCCTCTGTTTCCTCTTACTTTATGATCCAGCATCATTCACATTCTTCTTCAGAATGTTTCTCTTTACTTCCCTGGTAGCGTTCCTCGCATATATTATCGCATCATCTATCTCGTTGTCATCTCCTTCTTAAATATCCTCAAGGTCATTTTTACCAAAATTTTCATCTTCAGACAGATTTGTATCTTTTTCATTTATGTTGTCATCCACTGCAACTGCATTCCCTTCAATATTTATATCTTCATCTGAAAATGTAACCCTAGTGTGTTCTGCATTTACAGCACTACCCTCAGCGGTATTTACTTCTACCTCAACCACACTTATACCAATACCCTCATCAATATTTACTCCAATACCCTCATCAACAGTTATGTTAATACCCTCATCAGTATTTACTTGAATACTCTCGTCACCATTTATACCAATGCCCTCACCAACACGTACACTAACCCCTGGACCACCCCTAACTTCTATGTTAGTTGTAGCTTGGTCACTATCATCAATCTATAAGAAAGGTAAATATCCCATAGGGACATCCTCTTCCACAACCTCTAAATTATCTATTAAATGACTCACGTAGACATCAAAGAGATCCCCATCCTTCAAGTCTTTAATCAAATTTAGTACTTGATAGTCATTTTCAATTGGAAAGAACTTCTGAGTTTTAGGGTATTGAACAAAGAACCCACCAACTGATTTGCAGTGCATTCCAGGGGTTTCTTTTGTGTAAGACGGAAGCTCGAGAAAAGAGAAATGGTCTTTTTCCACCATATGTCCTATTTTTTTACCCTCCCCCGCATACTTTCCATCACTAAAGTGACCCCCATGATGAAAAATAACACCAATACACTCGTCCATGTGACTCAATACTGAGAATGACAAAAGAAAACTAATCAATATTCCTTGACCTTTTCAAATTTTTAGGAAAAGAAATCCTAATCTAATAGCACCATAACAGATATATAATAATAAAATACAAATATAAATAATTTAAACAAACCTTTATGCAAATAATGGAAGCCACTTTACAGCTGATTCTCCTTCAAAAACTCCACTATTAAAACCCTAGGACGACCTTCCTTCGGGGGATACATTTTGAACCAGTAACCAATTCGAACAAACCACAAGTAATCCTACTTAGTAAGTGAAAGAAATATTGAATTTTGCAACAAAAATGCCGATTGAACCAAGCTTAATCGAAGAGATGAAGATGGGTGAAATTTGGGGAGAGAGAGTTAGACGGAAGAAACAAAGAAAAATTAACATTTATGCTTTTTATGTTTCTAATTAGATGCCTGTTAATTCTTTATTTTGTATTTTTTATCCACATGGCAGCTTCTTATTCGTTCTTATAATAGACATTGGAGGTGTAACACACGCGACGAGGGCTGATGAAGTCATATTTATTGAGTTTACTTTTTAGTCACATGAAACGTTTAAATGAAAAAGGTCTTAGTTTGAGGTGTTCAAATGATCATTTGGGGACAACTTAAATGGGCGCTTTATGTATTTTGCCCACTGGATCCCATATCTTATCGTACCATGCAGATTCCATGCCCTTTATTCAAATAATTTTCTCACAATGGATCAACATCAATCCCATTCCCAACTCTATTTTGGTTAACACTGCTGATCACCTCGAGATATAAAATATTACTCATTTTATCCTATATTCTTCGTTCAATTATTTGAATTTTTCATTTTTTTTACAATACATTATGACTTCACTTGTCCACATACACTGGATTTGTTATTACTATATGCAATCTGAATTCTTTTTGTGCCATGGACAGATATTTACAAAAGGAAAATACAAGAGTGTATTGCACCGAGCAGTAGTGAAGAAAGTGGCAAGAATATCAATAGGAATTGCAAATAACCCAGCTATGAATGTCACAGTGAGCCCAGCTATGAATGCCACAGTGAGCCCATTTTGTTACCTTCCATTTTGTCAGTTGACATATAATAATGTTTCTCGTGTTTGGTTCACTTTACAAGCTATACCAAAAGTTACCCCTTTCTATGTAACTGGATATGAGTTATTTGTCTTTATAGATAAACTAATAAACTTGTCGCGCTTTACGCAGTAGATTTATAGCACAATTATTTTTTAGATTAAAAATAAAATGAGAAGTTGATAGATTCTTTTAGAACTATATTTTTCGAACCATTACTTAAATAGTACTATAAGCTATTAATAATGTAATTTATTTGTTTTCATGCATTTTGTAAATATTAGTGGTGGTTAACAGTGCTAAAAACGGAAACCAATCAAGAAAACTAAAACAGAAAATTTGAAGTTTTAACGACATGTCCGTCAGATCAGTTAGATCTTTATGATTTAATGCAAAAATTGAAGTTTGGCGCACTGCGTGGTACATGTTCTAATAGTTTTATGATACTAATGACCTCTATCATACCACTCTTCAGAAAAATCTCAGATAACAAAGGAATTAGTTTCAATAGCTTAAAATGTCAGATTAAAATGGTCTGCAAATGTGGTTATCAAGAAATGAAAGCTATTTGCACAGTTAACATGCCCAACCTGATTGTCTGATGGGCACAAAGTTCATTAGGTACTCTAACATTGAAATACTTGTGCAGACATAGTTACATTTTCCAAGCTGATATAACAATAGAAATTAGTAAATGTCTTGATGGCCAATAATTCCAAGGTCTCATACCAACAAATCAAGTATATACGTAGAACAGAGAAGAAATAAGGAGAAGAGAGCATGAGTTGACTAATGCCTTCTTCATTCCATCTATCATTGTCTAACATTCTGTGGCTAACAGCTTTTAGAAGTAAAAGTTGGGAAAAAAAAAAACCATTCTACAAGATATAAAATCACATTTTAATTTAATGAAATATTCTTTTTTATATAGAGATATTCCCCTCATTCTACATACTTTATTGCCATTTGAATGCTTTAAATTTTAAAGGACTGAATTAAACTTTTAATATTTTCAGCTTTAAATACGATTGAAACATTAAGAAACTATCTTGCAGTTCTTTTTCAATGAATTCATTGTGTTTTGAGCTGCTCAAGTGCTTCATTCAGCTGCTGAGATTGTAATATCAGTTTTGGTCATGTCACTCCAGCACCCTACATCAGATACTCCATATGATGAGAAAACCAATGTCAATTGATAAAAATTAAAGAATTGGAGCAACAATATGCCAATAACAATTTGGTCTATTCACACTTACATTGGTATTCCTCCTAAGCACATTAAATAGAAATACTAATCTTTAACTTGTTCTCCCGTATTTACTGATTGTCAATATTAATAATGCAGGGCTTCTTCCACTAGTTTGACGAAAGTAAGCCAGCTCTTCCCTGACTTTGAAGGAATTGCTTAGTTTCTGCTACTTAACAATAAGGCCATCTTCAGTAAATTGTTCTATTCCTATGACAAAGACGTAGGATGAGCACCGGAGAAAAACTTAGGTTAATATTTTTATGACGTTGATCCTTACGTCCAAGAATGATAAAATGGTTCTTATTTTGTTGCATGATGGTAGTTGTGCTGTGTTGAAGGTTCTGCTACAGACACAACTTCTTTATATATGTTCCAAGTTCCTTGACCCTCTTCTTATGGTTTACATTCTCCACATGAGAAATTCCAAAAGAATAACAATAATTACTATACATTATCAACCTTCTGAGGTATAATAGATAAATTATAAGTCTATTATGACATAAACAAGTACCTGAGAGGGCAATACTTGCTTCCAATAATGACAAATTTACCTACTAACACGAAAATTAAAATGTAGAATGCACATTACATGATAGACAAAATAAGTCCCTCTAACAGTTGAAAGTGTTGGAAAAAAAAATATGACTCTTTCCCGTAAACCCCGAGATCTCCGCCCCTTTTATAAAGAGAAAAATTGAGAAATAACAACACAAGAATTTAACGTGGAAACTCAAAATCGGGAAAAAACCACAGCCGTTGTCAAAAGAAAACAACCGACTACTATGTAAAAAATTCTTACAATCACATAAACCTCAGTACATTCTCCTAAAAAACAGTGTTAGATATGCATTCGGTTTGGTACATTTGAAAACATAACTTAAGCCCCCTTATATAGGCAAGCCTCCAAGCTACTCTTCAACATTTTTCCAATGTGGGATAATGACCCTTCTCATTTTTAAGCAAAATCCCTACAAACTCCACTTTGATTAAAAATGATCATAGCAGCAGCTATCCGCCATACTCCACATTGCTGAACACCTGTCATACTCCACCATGAAGAGTATCGCCACTTAGGATAAACCATTCTAAGAATTTCCACTTCGGCTCATGTCGAAAAACACCTTGCTGATTATTATGGTGTAACCTCCACTATTGGCTCTCCTTGGAAGTCCATCAGCTATCGACATAACTGTTTCATCACACACCTTGCATTCCCGCCAAACCAATGCCCGTGTGTAATTCCGCTATTAATCTCACATCCTTCACCATGGCAAATAGCGGCATGCCATAAGGATGTACATGTCTTTGGGTCATATAAGGTCATATGGATCCCTATCAAAGACCATATTAACAGCATCACTGACTTGGAGCATGTAGCCGAACCTGCTCCACCTGCTGGACAATCCTTCTTCATGTGTCCAGGCTCTCCACACTTCCAGCAAACAACATTCCGCTTCATGGGGTTCCTCTTTTCCTTTCCTTTCACGTAGCACATATACACACTTCCAGAAGAAGTATCCCTCCCATTTCCTTTGAGTCTTCTTTCTTCAGAGATGAGCGTGCTGATAACTTCTGAAAGATCCACCTGCTCTTTCCCATGGAGCAAAATTGGCTTCATGTGCGCAAAAGACGAAGGAAGAGACCAGACGAGCCTTAAGGCTTGATCCTCCTCATCTATCATCACCCCAATAGCTTCAAGCTCAGAGACAATCCCATTGAGAACACTCAAATGATCCGAGATTTTAGTACCCTCACACATACGCAATGTATGAAATTGTTCCTTCAGGTACACCCGATTTGAGACTCCCTTTGTTTGATACAGCTTTTCCAACTTTTCCCATAGCTCCTTGGCCGTCGCAATTCCATGCACATTTGCAAGGACATTCTTTGCCAATGATAACTGTATCGCACTTGCAGCTCTCAAATCCAAATCATCTCATTCTTCATCTCTCTTGCTTGATGAATCATCACTAGAACCTGCTTCTGGTTTTCCCTTCAGGGCCTTGTGTAGACCTGATTGAATCAATATATCCCTGACTTGGACTTGCCACAAGCCAAAATTGATTCTTCCATCAAATTTCTCAATATCAAACTTGATGCTTCCCATTGTAACCGTATCGCTGACCAATATCCGTGGATGAACACTTGCTTAGAACCTCGTCTGTGAACATCACACCAGGTAAGTTCCCAGGAAAGAGAGGTGGGTCCGGCGTGACCACTTAATTACCAAGTCTTTCCTAGCCAGAGCTTACCTAGACATGTACCTCCACACTACCAGACTTGATTCTAACCGCCAGAATTCACCACAAGCCTCGATACTCCAATTGCACCAACTTCCCCTCCTACAAGCTTCTTGAACCAGAAAATCTTTTCTAATGTGGAAGATCAGCCAAAGCTGCGACCACAGAGCATACTAAGATTTCCCCCTCAAGCTAGGCGACCTCGCTCTGATACCACTTGTTGGGAGAAAAAAATAATATGACCCTTTTCCTGTAAACCCCGAGATCTCCGCCCCTTTTGTAAAGAGAAAAATTGAGAAATAACACAAGAATTTAACGTGGAAACCCAAAACCGGGAAAAAATCACAACCGTTGTCAAAAGACAACAACCGACGACTATGTGAAAAATCCTTACAATCACATAAACCTCAGTACATTCTCCTAACAAACAGTGTTAGAAATGCATTCGGTTTGGTACATTTGAAAACATAACTTAAGCCCCCTTATATAGGCAAGCTTCCAAGCTACTGTTCAATATTTTTCCAATATGGTATAATGACACTTCTCATTTTTAAGCAAAATCCCAACAGAAAGGCGTCACCAACAACAATAAAGTATTTTCCCTAAATGATTCATAAAATAACTAAAACAAAAAGCAGGTGAAAATAATACGTAAAGTACAAATGATGAACCAATAGAAGTTCCAAGAGTGTGTGTTATAGGCTCTTGTTTTGCTCTTGGCTACATCTCTGTCACAAAGGTATAAATAATCAAAATATAAGAGAGAATATGTAAAAGAGAATAAGTGACCGAGAGAACCGAGATTTGATGTAGAGAGCGATTCTCAAAACCTGATTAGTGATTTGATTGAACAAATGTTAGACAAATTTGAACAATAAAGTTGCAAAATTTTACAAAGCAAGACACATTAGAACAAAAAAGATAATGAATCAAATCTGCAAAAATAATGTGAACATGAAAAGACAGAAATGGAACTCTAATGAAAAAGGGAGAAGGGAAAAGGAAAAAGGAGGATAAGAAGATGCAGCAACAGAGAGGGAAGGTACTATCGGTTGAAAATCTGTACTCTTACTCCCATTTTTAACGAAAAGAAAAACCATTCTCTATCAGTGGAAAAACAGTCTTGTCATCAGTTTATAAAGAATGGTGAGAAAAAGTCTGCATTAAGTGACATATAGTAATACTTAAAGGAAGTGCTGGCCCTTTATTCTAGCAGTTACCAGGGTTTTGACATACGACTTTTGGAGTCTTTATTACCACACCGAACCGACATAAAAAAGAGGAGAAATACAAGAAGAAAAAAAGAAAATATATATAAATATAATATATGGGGACTGAAAAAAAAAAGTCATTCAAAACTCCTTTATTAACACCAGCCAGTGGGTTAATTATCTTTTGAAGAATTTGAGGAAGGTTGACAATGGATGGGAGCAGAACCTGTGAAAGTTATCCCGGGGTTATAAATTTTACAAACAGATAGGACAAAAATATAAACCACAAGTATTTGATTTATGAAAAATACAAAAACGTCTCAATTATTGCCCTTCCATTCAATTAACTAATGAATTGCACAAATCCACTTGTCATTCAATAAAATGTTTTTCCCAACTTTTGTTGCTACGTTGAAACATAAAATAAAATATCTAGATAAAGGACAATCAAACGTAGACAGCAAATATCATCATCATCTGTTTCAAGAATTTTCAGTGACTACGCACGCAACAATCATTACTGGCTTTATCTCTGCAAAGTAACAGAGATGGAGACTACAGCTCATCCGCTTCAACGACCCAACTATATCAAACAATTGGCTGAATCGCCTCATCTCCGTATCTTACCGTCTAATTATGTTCACTCTACAAATGATCCCTGTGACTCCTCTGCCACAGACACTGATGATATAAATTCAATCCCCATCATTGATTTTTCTCTACTCACTTCGCCTGATCCTCATCAACGTTCTACAGCCATCCACCACCTCAGCAAAGCTTGCCAAGATTGGGGCTTCTTCATGGTAGGTATTATGAATTATGTGATAAGAATGGATCTTGGATCTAACTCAACCCCAAAAGCTAGGTTATGAGGTGAGGATTGCCCAAGCCATATAATGAGACCAAGGACCTCAAATCCCTCCGATGTGGGACAACTCAACACCCCCCTTACGCCCAGATCTCTGGAGCGTGGACAACATAAATGGGGGCTCAACATCGGTAACAATATTTGGGATGGTCCTGACTCTGATACCATGATAAGAATGGATCTTGGACCTAACTCAACCCCAAAAGCTAGTTTATGAGGTGAGGATTGCCCAAGCCATATAATTTGACCAAGGACCTCAAATCCCTCCGACGTAGGACAAGTCAACATTATGAGAATGACTTTAGATAATCTTAGTAGCTCAGTTAATTGGCTAAAAGTGCAGGTAGTGAACCATGGCATACCAGAAAATTTGATGAAGGCTGTGATTGATTGCACAAATGAATTTTTCAACTTAGCAGAGGAAGATAAGCGGGAGTATGCTGGGAAACATGTTTTGGATCCTATTAGATGTGGGACAAGTTTTAATGCCTCTAAAGAAAATGTCTTCTTCTGGAGAGACTATCTCAAAGTCTTTGTCCATCCTCATTTTTACTCCCCCACCAAACCACAAGGCTACAGGTATCCACCTATTCATTTTAAATTTATTTGAATTGTCCAAAGTTAGAGAAGGAATATAATATCAGAAGCTCTTACCTTACTAGTACAACATAGTGTTTGTCAATTGGATTCAACTTATTACTAGTGTAAGAACTACTTTTTTGATCATGATACTAGTACTACAACAACAACACATATTCAGTATTACGCCACACCGTGGTTGAGAATGATACTAGTATAAGAACTATTACACTGTTAATGTGATATAGCACAGGTAATCTATATTATGTTCTAGTTACTAATTCAACTTATGAATGATTACCTTTAATTATCTTTTATTGACCTGATAGTGTCAATTTAATAGGGATATTATATCGGAGTATTGTGAGAAAATACGTGAAGTGGCAAAAAAGTTACTAGGAGGTATATCAGAAAGCTTGGGGCTTGATGAAAGTTTCTTGGACAAAGCTCTAGACTTGAAGTCAGGCCTTCAAATATTTGTGGGAAATTACTATCCAAGTTGTCCTCAACCTGAACTTACAATGGGGATGCCACCCCATTCAGATCATGGCCTTTTAACACTTCTAATTCAGAACCAAGTTTCAGGTCTCCAAGTTCAGTATCAAGGCAAATGGATTAATGTCAATTCCCTTCCTAATTCTCTTCTGGTAAACACCGGCGATCATCTTGAGGTAAATTAAATCCCTTTATAATGGTTTAAAAATAACAAGTTACTTCACCGTTACTTTGATGCTCAAAATATGATGATTAATGATATGTACTTTATCATATTAGATATTCAGTAATGGGAAGTACAAGAGCAATATGCATAGAGCAGTGGTGAACAACAAAGTAACAAGGATATCAATAGCCACACCTCATGGTCCATCACTGGAAACAATTGTAAGCCCAGCTTCTCCGTTGATCGAAAAAGAAAACAGTCCAACTGCTTATATTCCAATGAAGTATAGGGATTACTTGGAGTTGCAACAGAGTAACCAACTTGATGGGAAGTCCTGCTTGGAAAGACTCAAGATTTCAAGGAACTGAGTGTTTTTTCCTTTCTTTTCCTTGGGGACTGACCTCTTGTTTCCAAGTGTTTGATGAAATTATTCTCATATAGATAATAGAGAACTAAGCTAGGCTAATGGAACAATAAAAATGGTAGCTTGATGCACTACACTCAAGCTATGTGACTAGTTTGGCAAGGATCATGTCATAATGGTTCTAATGTAAAAATAATGGTATAAATTCAAACTGTTATATTATAGTGTAAATTGTGATCTTTTAATCAGTAAATGTTTTAGTATGATCGGCGCATTCTTTGGTAGCGGACTCAACTGAATTTAATGCTTTATGGCTTTCGACTCGATATATATATATATATATATATATGTCAAAAATTAAATATATACACCCATGACTACAATTAGAAATCCATCAGTACCGCTACTTATTAGACTCTTATATGACGGGGGGTTTTCCTTCGTGGTTAATAACCAAGTGAATAAAAGAGCAGTCTGGTGTCCTAAGCTACCGCTATGTGCGGGATCCGGAGAAGGGCCAAACCACAAGAATTTATTATACGTAGTCTTACCTTGCATTTTTCAAGAGGCGAAAGTACATAGTCAAATGTCATTTTCAATAACCAAGTTGAGGGTCTCCAACTTCAGCGTCAAGGCAAATGGATTCATGTCTATGTGCCATTCCCAACTCTCTCTTGGCTAACACTGCCGGTCATCTTGAGGTAATTCATGTCTATATATTTCATACATAGAAATATTTCAAGTCGGAATCAATGGTTAGACTAAACCCCTAGCCAGAAAATTATATTGTGTATATAGGTTAGCTAGGAGTATACATAGTGGTTGACTAATAAAAATTTTGAAATAACAATGTACTTCATAACTTGCTTATGGATGTTTTTTATCTTTCATTTACATAAGATATTCAGTAATGGAAAGTACAAGAGCAATGTACATAGAGAAGTGGAGAATAACAAAATAGCAAGGATATCAATAGCTACCTTTCATGGTCCATAACTGGAAACAATTGTGAGCCCAGCTTCTCCACTGGTAGACAATGACAACAAGTCTGCAGCTTATATTCCAAAGAAGTACAGGGATTACTTGGAATTGCACCAGAGTAACCAACTTGATGGAAAATCCTGTTTGGAAAGAGTCAAGATTAGAAAGAACTGAGCAGTGTTTGCTTTTTTACTGTTCTCGGTCTTTCTTACTTTGCTGGAAAGTAGAAACTGCGCTCTTATTTCCGAGTGGTTGATGATATTTCACAAGATTTGTGGTCTCGAAGTTCCCTTTGTCGTTAAGTATTGTGATACAATATGAGAATTTAAGAAGAAACTAAAGCTATAACCTAGCTAAGCTAAGAAAAAGGAAATAACAGATTTCATTCATAGCTTGTCGAGATGGCAAGTTCGATACAAATAGGGGAAGTAAGACCTAGGAGTCAAAGTGAAATAAAAAAACTTAAGGGAAATAAAGTAGTAATTACTTATCGGACTGAAATGTAAAAACTAATAACTGATAGGCAAATAACCAACCCAACTCCCATGTACACTTTTGGAAACATAAAGTACTACTTCCCATAGCTGATCCATTTCCATATCGTATCAGTACTCCCCCGTAAACAACACCCTTGTCCTCAAGGGTGAGGAACTTAATCCATCCACGATCAAATGGAAACAATATGAGCAGTATTTCAAAACATTTGCCATCAGTAACCACACTTTCACAAGCCCATATGTTGAAGGAGGGAGAAGAATTAATGGCAAAACACTGCATTTCATGATTTGTCACTAAAATAAATGATCTGGTTACAAAGCTAGTAACAAAGGGTAGCCCTGGGCCCCAAAGAAGTGCTCTACAATTCTACACTTACTGTTCATTGACTCAAAATGCAAGCAAGTTTCTCCTGTAGCTATGTTCTAGTTCAAAACTTCAATTCGACCAATATGCTGCTCACACCCCTTTTTGCCAATAACAGATGCTATTATGTGAAGAACTTTTGCAAGTAACATGTAGAATGCAGTAGAAAGAATGTTAGAGCCTTCACGTTCTTCAAATTTGCCAATGAATCTAGTCCTGAGGATATTCTCATCAATGCTCGTACGAAGTTTCAGCATCTGGTTAATTTTGTTTCCAAGGCTGTTAGGATCATAAAACAGCAAGAGAACCAAGTTCTTCATAGAGTTTAAATTTTCATAAATCAACCCTTCACGACCCTTGATCCTCAAATCACGACGAACATGCAACTTGGTATTGGTAGCCTTCTTCCTTGTGTCAAATCGGTCACAACGAGTCCTTTTTGTAACAAAGCAAATAACTTCGAACTTTAATTGTGCCTCAATAGAGGAATTCTTCACGAAAAATTGTTTCCCATCATTAATCAATCTCTTGTAGAAAGCAACATACTCTTCCTTTGTGATCTCTTCAGGCTTCCTCATCCAAACAGACTTCTGCCTCTCCCTCTTAGGAAGCTCTATGAACTTTAAAACTAACGAGACATCCATTTTTACGGCATACAATACCATAAAAGAGCCAGCTTTCATCCAGTTAATAACCTGCTTGTATTCCTCAATGAAACCAATAGAGCACTTGTATTCATCAAGCAGATTAAAAAGAGAGAAGTCTTTCAGTAAGGCTTTCTCTATCAAAAGCTCTGTTTCATTCTTCTGGTGCAATTGAATTAAGAACCTGATCACCAAGAATCCAGGTACACTTAGAATAATAGACACAACCAAACGATAAAACAGCTGACGATGATGAAACATATACAGATAATTCATTGCAAATCGACAAACATCAGCTTCTTTGGCTATTACAAGCCATATTTCCAAGTGAGCAGCCTTGCCAGGACTAAAATCATGACTGGAACTTGCATTGTAGGTCTCCAGGAAGGTGACAATAAATTCAGCAGAATTTTGTATCAATATGCTGCATGAATTGTTCAATACAACAACAATATAGTTTGGTACAAGAGTAGTCTCCTCTACCAATGGTATACAAGCAGCAACGTCTATGAAATTATTCACAAGTTTAGGAAACTGATTTTCTGGCTCGAGCTCATAGTCATGGCACTTTGACTGATTTCCATTGTTCTCGTCTTGCAAATACTCTACGAATGGACGAACAAAAGAAACATAAGAGCCTGACCACGAAAGGAACATCACCTCTGGAGTTCCACTACCACCAATATATCCCTGAGCTTGGGATTTCCCTATTGAAGATGTGATAGAATGTACGCACCCAATGCAATTTAACACATTGCTGGCTTTCGGCTTGCCCTCGTAGGTAACTAGTAATCCAGCGCAGGAATATTTCCGGGAAAATATAAGGCAAAAGGAGACCCAAAAGAGCTTGTTGAAAAACTAATGCATCCCCTTGGTTCTAAATGAAAATAGAGTAGAATGAAAACCCTTCCCATTTTCTGGTTGCAACTGAAATAGAATTGAACTTGAGCCACTCACTAAGTGCATCAGTTTTCTTGTGTGATATGAATGACCTGTAGCAACAGGGGTACTTGGAGTACTTCCTGGATCCCATATAAGTAGTGATGTACCAGAAGATAAGACAACTAAAGCAGGAACAATAGCTGGAAACATATGTTGCAATGCGATTACTGTGCACTTCGCAATTATCTCTGGTGCTACTTTAGAAAATTCATATACAAAAGTAAACATGTTAGGCTTCAACCAGGTAGACTCAAAGAAGATATGGTAGTCGTTGACAGCCTTGTAGCAAGTAGCAGGAACAGGATGTTATCTGATCCATCGACAAGGATCTCAGGTTTAACAATGGGAAAAACACATGCAACCTTAACCACCACCTCCACATCGTGTGATTCCTTGTTAATTACAACATCATGGATACTCAGATCTTCTTTACTTTTCAACTCATTAACATGGTTTACCTCAGGAAGCGGGTCAGCCATCAATATCTCTGAAGAAGTCACCAGATCAATCGAGTGTTTGAGCTTAATGGAATGAATGATACCTGAAGAAACATTTTCACCTAACACCTCATCTTCCTTCTTTATAGAGTTAGTTAGAGCTATAGACTGGCCAAATTTGGTAACATACTCCTTTCCAACACTGTTGAAAGAAAAAGCATTTGGATCCTCGACAATGAAAGCTTGTGATGGTTGTTTCAGGTTCAAAGATGGCTTTGACAATATAGGCAAGGAGATACAGCTTTTATCAACTCTAAGAGAACTTTCATCAAACACTTTCTTCTCGACTTTGCTATACATTGCTGGGGTTGATTCCAGCTCCCCAGTTATGCATTCCTTCTCTTTGCCAATTAACTCATATTGTCCAGTTCCCATCTCAGCATCTTCATAAGAAGGTTCTTCCTCAACAGCCATTGCTTCATTTTCCTGTCGACCTTCAGATATAGGTATTGATTTGTCTGAAGGCATCAGTACCTTATCTGTAGGCATTCCGTCAAACATCTGGTGCTCGGTAGAGGAATGTTGTTCCGCTTTCCATTGCCAAAATTCTGCCAACATCTCTTTCCTCGACGAAACTTCTGGAATCGCAACATCAATGAGATTAGTTCGTCTTTCATCTGCGTGAATGGAGATGCTGCTATTGCAACCCTTCAAAATCCCATCATCAATCAAAATTTCGGATGGAAGAGAGTTCTCAACGACGGTATCAAAACTAAAGTGTTGCTGCTGAAACGGCAAAAGGGGAAGGGAATATTCTGATCTGTGGTTAGAATTTTCTCTATCAGCAGCTGTTGGAATCGCCTCTTTAGACAGAAAATTGACTGGTGTAGAATCGTGGATGACCCTGTTAACACAAGGTTGCTGCGGCTGAAATGGCAAATGTGGAGGATTATACTCCGAACAGTGATCAGTCCTCACCATTTCCCTGCTAGGGAGGAAACCCATGTTACTAGATTGGAAATCAACTGCTACACCTCTATCTGGGACCACTTCGGTAGTTGAAAATTTAGAAAAGGCCATGGTAAACTCCGATGGCTGGTAGGCATAAGGGGCCGATGGGGAACTCCCAGCTTGCCAAGGTTAACGTGGACTGAAATTAGAGGTGTATAGAAGGTTTGTTGGTTTGAATTGCTGCTGATACCCCATATAGTAAGCTCCATACCCGCTATTACCATAACCTGAAGAATTAGAACCTTGGTAGAGTGCATATTTGAAATCATGTGAAGGATTTGCAAGTCTAGAACCTGGTGCAGTAGCAGGAGCAGCCATGGATACTTAGCTCGTGGGTCATTATAACAGCTGCATGCCGGAAGAAATTGATACAATATCAGAATTTAAGAAGAAACTAATCCTATACGTATAATCCTTTAGATTGACACTATTTGATAAATACCACATCAAACTTAGATAATCATTAAAGAACGTGTAAAGCTCTACAAATGGACCAAAGATTTTACTTTCTGTTATTGAACATTGTCTTCATCACGATTAGACACTAGAAACTAGTTGTCTAATGGTGTTATGTCTTTGTTGTATTTGATGATACTTTTCGTTATACATAACACTCCCTGCCCATCCAATTGCAGCCTCAATATCGCAATGTATGCAAATAAGAGCCAAAGGTTTTGGCCAGAACGGAATATCTTCTAGGAAATTTTGAAATCATTCAGCTTCTTCACCGGCTTTATCCAAAGCTATAAACTCTGATTCCATTGTAGAGCGAGTGATGCACGTCTGTTTGGAAGACTTTCAAGATACTGCTCCTCCACCAATAGTGAAAACATATCCATTTGTGGACTTTATTTCTGTTAATCCGGTTATCCAAATTACATCAATATATCATTCGATAACCATAGGATATTTATTGTAGTGCAAAGCGTAGTCTTGTGTATATTCTAAATATCCCAGAACTCGTTCCATTGCCACCCAGTGATGTTTGTTGGGAATACTTGTGAATCGACTAAGTTTACTTATTGCAGAGGCTATATCAGGTCGTGTACAGTTCATGATATACATTAAACTTCCCAATACACGAGCATACTCCAATTGAGACGTACTTTCACCTTTATTCTTTTATAAGATGACGGTTTAAGTCAATTGGAGTTCTTGCACTTCTAAATTCCAAGTGTTTGAATTTTTCAAGTACCATTTTCATGTAATGTGATTGAGACAAAGCTAGACCCTGAGGAGTCCTCTGGATTTTAATTCCTAGAATTACATCGGCAACTCCTAAGTCTTTCATATCAAACTTACTAGCAGCATACGCTTAGTAGCTTGAATGTCGGCAATATCTTTGCTCATTATTAGCATATCATCAACATATAAGCAAACAATAACTATATGATTTGGAACGTTCTTAATGCAAACACATTTATCACATTCATTAATCTTAAAGCCATTTGACAATATGGTTTGGGCAAATTTCGCATGCCATTGCTTGGGTGCTTGTTTTAGTTCATAAAGGGACTTAACAAGTCGACACACCTTCTTTTCTTTTCCTGGAACCACAAACCCTTCAGGGTGGATCATGTAAATTTCTTTCTCTAGATCACCATTTAAGAAGGTTGTTTTTATATCCATTTGATGGATTTGAAGACCATATAAGTCGGTTAACGCTATTAGCATCCGAAAGGATGTAATTCTTGTTACCGGCGAGTATGTGTCAAAATAGTCGAGACCTTCTCGCTGTCTAAATCCTTTGACAACAAGTCTTACCTTGTATTTGTCAATAGTACCATCGTCTTTTATTTTCTTCTTGAAAATCCATTTAGAACCCAGTGTTTTGTTACCTGGAGGAAGATCAACCAATTCCCAGGTATGGTTGCTCAATATGAATTATATTTCACTATTGACAGCTTTTTTCCAATATTGTGCTTCTAAGGAAGACTTTGCTTCCTTGAAGGTACGTGGCTCATTTTCTAGCAGGAAAGTCAAAAAATCTGGACTGAATGAAGTAGATATCCGTTGACGTTTACTTCTTCTTGGATATTCCTTTTAGGAATACCATTTATTATTTCCTCCAGTGGTCGTTTTGACTTTTGGTAGGTCACTTCACTTTCCTTTTTATACGGATAAATAGTTTCAAAGAGTTCAGCATTATCTGATTCTATTATTGTATTAATGTGAATCTCAGGATTTTCTGACTTATGAACCAGAAAACGATATGCCTTGCTATTGGTTATACATCCGATAAATACACAATCAATCGTTTTTGGACCTATCTTATCCCTTTTAGGTTTAGGAACTTGTACCTTAGCTAAACACCCCCACACTTTAAAGTATTTCAAGCTGGGCTTCCTTCATTTCCATCTTTCATAAGGAATGGAATGTGTTTTACTATGAGGTACACGGTTGATTATTCATTTAGCTGTAAGTATAGCTTCCCCCCACAAGTTCTATGGTAAACCGGAACTTATCAACAACGCATTCATCATCTCTTTCAACATTTGATTCTTTCTCTCCGCAATTCCATTAGATTATAGAGAGTAATGGATAGTTGTTTGGTGAATAATGCCATTTTCCAAATATATTTCTTCAAAAGGAGATTCATATTCGCCACCCTTATCACTTCTTATCATTTTGATCTTTTTGTTTAGTTGTGTTTCTACTTCACTCTTGTATTGCTTGAAAACATCAATTGCCTCAGCTTTACTATTAAGTAAATAAACATAGCAATATCTGTAAGAAACACGTTCTCGAACTAACGTGTGTTGATTCATGTAGGTTTTGATAAATGCCAAACATTGAGACAAGCATCGGTGATGGAACAATAACAGTCCAAGTACAAGATGGATAGTACGCGTTCAAGAATAGAAGATGCAATCAACTGTTGAGTAGGTCTCAATTTGTAATCTTGACTCAACGACTTATTTCTAGTATTGGCTCTCACCTAAAATGATTTTCATAAAATCATGCATCATAAGTTTTTAAAGAAATAAGTTGCATATTTGCCAAAATGATTTTTAAACTCGTTTTGAGAAAATTGGGTTTAACAATCGATTGTCTTGAAGAAACAATCGATTGTCAAGTTCTATACTTAGTTTTTAAAATGTTGTCTTGAGACAGAAACTTCGTTTGAAATCATTTTTGAAGCAACAATCGATTGTCACTGTTCAACAATCGATTGTCAGATTTTATACTTAGTCTCAAAGTTTTGGACAACTTACAGAATGTTTTCAAAATCTTCAAAAATGAAGAACAATCGATTGTCACTATTTAACAATCGATTGTGCTTAGTGATTTTTCCAAACAGACTTTTTTCCAACGGCTTTATCTATTTATGGTATAATCATTACACAATCTTTTAGTCAAAAAGTTGCCAGAAATTTTTTGAATATTTGAACAACAATCGATTGTCACTTTTTAAAAATTCAACAGAAATCTTTCTAACCGGATTTTAAGGAATTTGTCTGTTGAAATTTTGCTCCAACAATCGATTGTGTAATATCAACAATCGATTGTCAGGCAGATTTTCAGGAGCGTTTTCTGGAACTAAAAGCAACGGTCTATTGCTCCATTCTCTCTATAAAACACTCTCTGAAAATCACTTTTACACACAACAACACTGCAGAAAAATTACAAAGCATACATTACATTCTTGTGATTCAAATTTCATATCTTACATTGTTTTTGAGAGCCAAGATTATTGATTGAGTTGTTGTGTTCTTGAGCCATATATTTTGTACTCATAATCCACTCTTTGAGAGAGTTCTTGTAAAGTGAGTAAAAGAGTGTTCTTGTTAAACACTTGTAGTAAGAAGGAGTGTTATATTTCTTCTTGTAAAGTCTTAGGGATAGGTTTCCTTAAGCAGGTTGTTTGAGGCTTGTGTTGTATCAAGTTCTCAAGTTGTAAAGGTTCGTTAGGCACCCGGAAGCTTAACAAGTTGATGTCTTTGAGGTGAGGAACCTCCGAGCAAGGTGAAGTCTTTGAGGTGAGGAACCTCCGAGCAAGTTGAAGTCTTTGAGGTGAGGAACCTCCGAGCAAGGTGAAGTCTTTGAGGTGAGGAACCTCCGAGCAAGTTGAAGTCTTTGAGGTGAGGAACCTCCGAGCAAGTTGAAGTCTTTGAGGTGAGGAACCTCCGAGCAAGTGTTTGAGATTTGTGTGATTCAAGTCTCAAGTGTAAAGGTTTGTTGGGCACCTTAAGCTTGACAAGGTTGTTAGTGGAAATCTCGAGAGAGTCTCTCGGGGACTGGATTAACCACAAAGTGTGGCCAACCAGTATATATCGTGGTGTAATTTATTTTTACTGCATTTGTTTATTTCCTGCAAAGTTTAAATTCCGCAAGAAAACGCCAAATTTTATTAATACGCTATTCACCCCCCCCCTCTAGCGTAGAGCGTTATTTCTAACAATATCTTGTGCTATCGTCAATAAAAGTAATAAAATACTTTTTCCCACCGCGAGATGGTGTTGACTTTATCTCCCAAATATCTGTGTGAATTAAGACTAAAGGACTAAAATTCCTTTCAACGGACTTATAAGGATGCTTAGCATACTTTGATTCCACACATATTTGACATATGGAATTAATGCAATCAAATTTTGGCAATACTTCTAAATTTATCATTTTTTGCAATGTTTTGAAGTTGACGTGATGTATGACTAAAATAAGTAAGAATAAGCATTAACTTTATTGATAGGAACTGCTATTACATTTAGTTTGAAAAGATCCTCATTCGGGTAACCTTTTCCTACATACATATCATTCTTACTTAGTACAACATTATTATAAACAAAAATATATTTGAATCCGTTCTTGACAAGAAGTGAGGTAGACACAAGATTCTTGCAAATTACACGAAGAACTTGGTTTAGAGTCACTATTTTTCCCGACGTCTTCTTCAACGCAATCTTGCCAACTCCTTCAATTTTGCTGTAGATGAATTTCCCATGAAAATTATCTCCTCGGGTCCTGCGGGGGCATAAGAAGAAAATAACTCCTTGTTAGCACAAACATGGCATGTGGCTCGAGAATCTATCCACCATTCTTTAGGATTTCCTACCAAGTTGCATTCAGATAACATAGCACACAAGTCTCCCATTTTCTTCAGCATTTTCAACCATGTTACATTGATTCTTCTTCTTCTTATCATTCTTTGGTGCACGACAATCCACGGCCTTATGCCCAGATTTTTCACAGTTGTGGCAATTACCTTTGAAATTTTTCTTGCTTGGGTAATTCTTTGGTCTAGAAGCTTTCTTTCTCTTCTTATTTTGTGGCGCCTCCTCAACAATGTTAGCCCTTATTATTGTCGAGCTTCCAGTTGACTTCTTTTCAGCATTTTTGTTGTCTTCTTTTATCCTCAAACGAACAATCAAGTCTTCTAGTGTCATTTCCTTCCGTTTGTGTTTAAGATAGTTCCTAAAGTCCTTCCACAATGGATGTAACTTCTCAATGAAAGCATCAACTTGAAAGGCCTCATTTAGGACCATACCTTCAATAACAAATTCATAATTAATAACAAGATAAATTTTATTAATAAAATTATTGATTCGGGTCATACCTTCAGCAAGGAGGTCACGCACAATGACTTGTAATTCTTGGACTTGAGTTATGACCAACCTAGTGTCAATCATCTTGAAATCCAAAAACCTTGCAACCACAAACTTCTTAAGTCTGGCATCCTCACTCTTGTACTTCTTTTCAAGTGCATTCCATAACGCTTTTGAAGTTTCCATGACACTATAGACATTGTACAAGCTATCTTCCAAATAACTCAAAATGTAATTTTTGCACAAGAAATCAGAATGTTTCTATGCTTCAGTTACAACAAACCGTTCATCATCCGGAGTGTCTTCTGCCAGGACCGGAGGATCCTCCTTGATGAATCATTGCAAACTCAACGTAGTAAGATAGAAGAGCATCTTCACTTGCCAACGTTTGAAGTCAATACTGGAAAACTTTTCAAGTTTTTCTACTGGTACCATAGCATGAGCAGAGTTGAACGGCTTGACATGACAACAATACTTGTAACAGTAGCACCCCTTCCAACAACATTAGTTTGGTTTTCATTCATCATGTTTCTGTAGAGTTTGAAACAAAATAGAACTTTGTTAAATCAGTGAAGTTTTAATATCTTCAAACTGAATATAATACAAAACCAAACATATAACACATAACAATGGTGAAGTTTTTATATACTTCAAACCCGTATGGTTATTATTCTGGTAAAGTTTTTTTATGCCTTAAACCGGCAGAATAATTACTGGAGTAGAAAGCACAAAGGCTTTAGTCTCCAAACCAGTATACAAAATATAGATAACAGTTTAATATATATTTCAAAAAAGAAACATTAGTAAATAAAATTCCTTAAGTTTGTAGACGCAACTGTGCTAAAACACAAAATTAGAAAGATTGTCAGAAGAAAAACTGGAAAAACAGTAAAGTATAAAAAATATTCCGAATCCACGATTTGCTTGTTCGTCCTTAAGGAATTTTAACCCCCTCACACGTTGCCAAGGTAATGGATTAAATTCTCCCATGATGAAACGTAATAAACTTTGCTGCAACAGTGGCAATACAAACTGTAGGATACCAACAAACTCAAAGAACGGAGCAAAATCACACTTATGAATTTAGAAGAGATTCTGCGAAATAGAATGCAGGATTTTTAGAAGGAAGGAAGTTCTATAATTTTTTACTGTTTCGAAAATGCATCCATGCCTCAGAATTTATAGACAATTATCGGAGATGTCTGTTCAGGAAAAGTGTTTGTTCAGAAAGGAAAAATTAATGTTCAGCGTTTTTGGATTTCAGATTTCAGTTAATTTCGTTAATTAACTGACTGGTTTTTAATTAATTATTAAATAATTTTGTCCAAAAAATAATCTTATCGATCATTTGACAAATCCAAAGCCAAAACCGAGCCGAGCGAGCGACAACGAAGGTGCGAGGGTTTATTCCCTTCAACTCCTTTTAAGAGCTCTAAGAAGTGATCCTATATATACACATAAATGTAGTTATCCCTCGCCAATGAGGACAAAGTTCAAGACAAAAGCTCACTTCAGTCAAATTTTCATTTCCCACCATTTCTAATTTACACTCTTAAACTTTTGAATCCCAGTACTTAAAGTCCAATAATATTTTTTTACAAACTTAGTTATAAATTTTTTGTTTAATGTTTCATTTTAGTTATACTTTCAAATTATTTCTATAATATTAATTAATTTTTTAAATTGACGGATTACATGTTTACATATGTATTACCATGAAAAGTACTATACCCCTATCTAGTTTAGCATGTTAGAAATTAATGAGGATAATAATGACATATATACTGTATGTCAAATAATAAGAAAGGTATAATAGTTGTTTCATAATTTTTGTTAGCATCGGTCGTTTACATCAAACCAGATAATTTAGCTTCGGTGGTTTAGAGTTATATTGAGAACACAAATATTACAGTTAATTATAAATAAGTTAAAGTAATATATATACGAAAGATACCACTAAAGAATGTGGTGCAGTGGATGAGACTGCTATTCCCTTAACTAGAGGTCTCGAGTTCGAGCCCTGGATATAAAAAAATCCTTGGTAGGGAGCACTTACCCCCGAATGGGGCGATATACGATGCAAATCCAGATATAGGCGGGCTCCAATATGGGTACCGGACATGATCCTACGCTAATACTTGACATTACCCCCTCTTACAGGTCCATAAAGCTCTTACTCAAGTCACCGAGTGACATATAAAACAATGAGACATCTTTATGCATGCTCAAATGGCGATTAATCGAGATAGTGCATACAAGATAAGCACGTCGCCCGCCTGCTGGCCGGACGAATCGAAGTTATCTTCCGCTCAACTGTCCACCTAATCAAGTGCAAAAAATATAGTAGAATCACGCAACACAAGTTGTTGGTATGCTTCCATCTCGAGAGGAAAGAAAGAAGAACGATAGGGTTCAGTTTACATTTGACTATATAATCCATGTAATCGTAAAAACTATCAAAATAAAAAAAGAACTGGCAATAGTCATTATAAGTATACAAAACAATCATTTTTTTCTAATTCCTATGATGCAATTGGGGCTTATCGGCAGAAACAAATCAATTTAGATAGTCTTTTGTGGCTCCGGTACACTCAACCATCAAAATATAGTATTTATTAAACATTATTTTTTTTATATTTACTAAAGCTATACTGAACCACCATCATTGTAAACCTTTCTTTGCGATAGGGATGGGGTAGATGTCTCCCAGTCGGGGGTAGATCGAATCGGAGTTTCCTTAGGTATCCACCGACCTACAATTATTCTTAAACTTCTATGCTTGGTGGAGAATAAGTGAACAAAAGTACACTCGCTTGCTGTCTTGTTCTCTGTCGCGAACTGGGATCGCTCGCCTAACATTACCGATATTTTGGGTTTTCATTAATTCACATAAGATAAAAGATCTTTTCATCATCAGAAAGAACCTGATTTCGGACCTCTTGCATTGCATTACCATAACAAAAGGAAAAAAGAATTAAAAAAAAGAGATTGCTCTTATGACTCGGGATGGTTCTTCTTCCAAGCCCTTCTTAGAAAGCACTTACTGAGATACTTACGGAATCCAAATCTCTCTCGACACTGAGAATTATTTATGTGTCCAGGTCGATTAGAGGTTCAGTGATCCTCGGGGTTTATGGCTCTTTCTACTGTTGCGACTACCTTTCTCATCTTTTAGAAAGGTAAAGGACCACTAGAGAGGCAAATGCTTTCATGAATGCGGTAAATCAATCAATCTTTTCGTTACATATCAGGGACAAGGAACTAGCATAGCGACCTCGATTTCCCGAAGAAATGAGAGGCTGCTTTTCTAATATTTAGCTCCTAGATGCTCTACCTTTCTATTTTCAAAAATCCTGCTCACTTATAGCCATATAACTAAGCAGGCAGGCGATACATATAAGCAGATGTAGAATAGAGATTACAATTCCATTTTTTTAAGCGGAGTTGAAAGAAAAGAGATTTGACATGTCAAAACTTCGCTCGCGATCTCGGAAAGAACGGAGCGGAAGGGATCAAAAGTTCCAGGAAGAAAAAAAAAAGACGAACACTTTGGGCGACGAAGCCAATGTTTAAGACAAGGCTAAAGGAGGTCATACGTGTAGTAAACTCCTCTCATTGTGAAGCTCTGCCTAAATCTTGAAATTGTTGAGCCACATGCTTTTCATGGAAAGCTTGAGACTCTTTATAATTTTGAATTTCTACTTATCACACGCATTTGGTGTGCTTGACTTTCTTCAAAATTCTTCTTTAACCAAGTATTCAAATGACACTGCTTGAAATATTCTAATTCAACAATGATGTACTAGCTGTTAATACATAACTAACTAAATAAAAATGCTCCCCAGTGGGAAACCAAAAAAAGAAATATGTATATGAAAGACAAATATCTTTTCAATTGTTTGATATAAACACTTGGAGCAATTAAATTTTTACCCATTTAGCATAGCCAAGCAACCTGAGTTTGAATACGGACAATAGAATTTTTAAGTTTTTCAATTTGGGAAATACATAAAAATAGAGTACTTTAACTCACAATAAATTAAATCCAAACGATGTCGGAAGGAATTTCTTATTTTTTAACTATATTTCATGCAATAACGTCAGGATGGCCGAGTGATCTAAGGCGCCAGACTTAAGTTCTGGTCCTCGTGAGAGGGCGTGGGTTCAAATCCCACTTCTGACAATTTTAACGCACCTTTTCTTTTATTAAAACTGTGAATATTGGATTATGGATACAATCACAGTTTCTTAAACTAACCCACACTTATATTATAGGCCATAGGGCGACAGGTCTGTGAAAATTAAAAATTTTGCTTGATGATTAAGATGTGATTATTCATCTATGTTCCTTCTCTCCTTTCTGTCGATGAAGAAAACCGCAACATCTATTCATCTAATGATGGTTGCTGATGTATCACTTCCTCACGCCACTATATATGAAGGCAGGGTGTTCATGCAAATTCGAACAAAATCGATATTTTTGGTTTGGTATGGTTTTGATTTTGGTTTTAAAATTTAAAAATCAATTAAATTTGGTTTGGTTTTGGTTTTAATTAAAAAAATCGAACCAAAACAAATATACGAGTAGCTATTTTAAATTTATTATTACACACACACACACACACACACACACATATATATATATATATATATATATATATATATATATATTTTGTATACAAAATTTTAAAATCTTTATAGTAAATATTAATTGTTTGTACTTTTAGTATAATTCTTTACTTTTATATTCTAGTTTAATTGGTAGTTTTCTTTTGTTAAGTGTAAGAATCTATTTCATATTAAAAATAATATATTTTTACTTGAGTCCTTAAATTATTCATCACTATTTGATTCAAATAATAGATTTCTCAAAGGGCAATTGATTTGATAGTGTTACGTTGAAAATGTGGTCGCCAAAATGTGTGTTTGGTAGTGTGTGTCTTATATTTAAGAAACAACTAACAAATAATCAAAAAAATCGAAAAACCGACATAAACCGAATCAAGAAAAAATCGACTTAATTGGTTTGGTTTGATACTAATATTTGAAAAGCTGACTTACTTGGTTTGATTTCTTTTTAGAGAAAAATCGATCCAAACCGAACCATGAATACCCCTATATGAAGGGCGTCTAAACTCTAAAGTATAGGTGTTTAACGGATGGGTCGGGCTGGGATGGGTAGGGAAATTTAGTACCCGTACGGGTTGTAAGTGCTACATTTATTTCAAAATTCAAACTTACAATTGAAAGGTTTACATTTAACAACAAGTAATTTAACCAAAAAAGAGTAAATTCAAAGGTTTTCAGGCATAATAATACTTCAAATTAATCTAACAAACTAAAACATTAAGCATAAATACGTCTAATAATTTTAAAATAACATAAATTGTCTCAAATCAACTTAAATACGAATTATGTGTGGACGTTCAAGACAACTCTTCATATACCTCCTTAAACTGCCATGTTCCACACTTTGGACGAAGATTTAAGACTCGACCACAGTTCTTGCACTTTACTTTCTGAACTTCTTCATTTTCTTCTACCATCTCAAAGTGTTCCCAAGCATACGAGTGCACTTTAGAAGTACGAGACACGATTTAACTTGAATTGAGAATATGAGATTGAGAAATGAGAGATGAGTGAAGAAATAAAGAAGAGGGGGGGTGTATTTATAGTTTTTTTTAAAGGGGTGTTAATTTTTTTTAAAAAGGGCTATTTGTGCAATTCAGCCGTTGGGCAATGGCCATAATGGGAAATAGATTGTTGCCAACGGTCAGATTTAGGCCCAAAATTAAAAAACCTAAAAAAAATTGTTACAGTTATACTGGTCTGGGCCAGTTAACCGGATGAACAGTGTTGTTGTTGACTAGTACGGTAAATCGGTGGTTCAAATGTGAACGGAACAAACTGCCCTACCCCTATAACTCAGCCCCACCCGACCCCCTTGTACCGATCCGAGCCGGTTTCGATATGAACTGGCCTGGACCAGTCCAAAAATGGGCTGACCCAGCCCGTTAGACAATTTACTCTAAAGAAGGTACCCTTCTTTTTCTTTTCGCTTCTGATCATTGTTCATCAGCTGCAAACTCCAATCTCTCCAATTAACAACTAAAGAATATTTTTAAGAAACAAGGGTAGCTCAGTATAAAAAATATTTCGCATTAATAAAAGGGGTATGATATAGACCACAACCCTAATGCAAGTATCAATGAGTTGTTTCTGCAACTCAAACCCTGTTACAACCCAAACCGAAGGTCCGCGACGGACACCAGGTGCCTTACTCAACCAAGTACTAACATAACATATCTTTCTTATCATACTATCATGAGTAAATGAGCCAGAAAACTCATCATGAGATAACAAGAATAAAACATAAGGGAATACTCAACTTATGATGACCCAACATGATATAAAAACTTATATACATGACATACGGGCCTATAAGGTTGACATGAAAATTTGTAAACTTAAAACATAGGCCAACAAGGCCATACAAGTATCCATACACCTGACATTGTATACAAGTGTCATGACCCAGATTTCCCACCCTCGGAGATCATGATGACGCCTACTAATAGAAGTTAGGCAAGCCAAACTCAATTTCTTTTCATTAAACACATGTTCCTGTTTAGTGTAACAACACAAAAATGGAATCAACGGGATTAAAATCATAAGCAGAAGTCTTAAATTTAATTAGCTGAATAAAAGTACAAAATTTCCAACATAATCTCTACCCAATAACTGGAGTTACATACTCACGAACATCTAAGAATACTAAATACAAAGTCTGAAAGAAACATAAATCTGTTTATCTCGATTACAAAGAGATGACATCCTAAAGTAAGAATAGAGGAGACGTCGGGCCTGCGGACGCCTACAAGGCTACCTCGGGTCTCACTAGGCTAAAAGTCTGCTTCCACGCTACTGCTGATACTGCTGCTCGAAACATGGATTTGTGCAAAAATAGCACAGAGTGTAGTATCAGTACAACTTACCCCATTTGCTGGTAAGTGTCTAGCCTAACCCCGCCGAAGTAGTGATGAGTCTAGACTGGACTACCACATAAACATGTGCAATTAATTATACAGCAAAAATCGAAATACCAGACAAGTAAACAATACGGGAGGGGAAGCATGCCATGTGAGATAACAGGTTCAAGTAAAAATTGACTATTATGAAGGAAAACATAACTCATACCACAATAAGGAACAAAGATCAACAAGTGCAGGGCATCACCCTTCGTTCTTTTACTCTCATCCTTACTAAATCAATTGTATCATTAAATCATGTGCACGACATCACCCTTCGTGCTTTTACTCTCTTTTCTCACAATATATAATTAATGAAATTAGTACGGAATGATACATCGTACGGCACGACATCTCCCTTCGTGCTTTACACTCTTTCCTCACAATATGTAATCAATGAATATCAGTACAAAATAATGTATCGTACGGCACGTCTTCACCCTTCATGCTTTACACAGTTCTCACAATGTCAAACAATGCACGGCATCACCCTCCGTGCTTTAACACTCTTCTTCACCCAATCAACAATCACAAACAAGGGCAAGGAAGAAATAAACAATAATGGAAGTCCCGACAAGGGAACACAAACAAGCAATTTAAAAGCCCGTCAAGGGTACAACATCAATCATCTCAATGGCCCGGCAAGGGAAAATATTCAATCATCAACAACGCCATGGAAAGGGGGAATATCATTAACTCTTTCTCTTACTTCCACTTTTATCTCATAGTTCACGTTTTTTTGAGCCAATGCTCCAAAGATTACTTATTTCACATACTTCCACAATTTGTATTTCAACTCGAGCCAACGCTCCACGAGTTGAAAGGTCACAACCCTTTTCACAAGCTCTTTACAACATATAGAAGTCATCAATCAGGCATAGAAGGTATAATAAAATCCAAACTATTCGCATAATAAGGACTTACGGTCATGCTAGACACCAATGTATAGATACTCGTCACCATGCCTATACATTGTACTCGGCAATTATCAAGTAACTTTTAAGACTTAACTCATATTCCCTCAAGCTAGGATTAAACCAAACACTTACCTCGATGCCTTGAATTTAGCTCAAGCCTCAACCATGGCTTTACCCCTCGATTCCACCACAAAATCGCTTGAATCTAGTCATAAATTACTTAAATACATCAACAATTTCTAAATGAATTAATTTGAATGCGTAAAAATAAATTTATCAAAGTTTTACCCAAAAGTCCAAAAATGCCCCTGGGTCCACGTGGTCAAAACTCAAAGTTTGAACCAAAACTCGGTTACCTATTCCTCCACGAGCTCAAATATGTAATTCTTTTTGAAATCAGACCTCAAATTGAGGTCCAAATCCCCAATTTTTGAAAAACTTAGGTTCTATCCAAAATTCCCCAATTTCACCCCTGAAACTCATTGATTTTAAGTGGAAAGCATGTTAAATGATGTTAATGATTGAAAGAAATGAGTATAAATTAACTTACATTTTATTTGGAGAAGAAAGATTTCTTGGAAAATCACCTATAGGTGTTTGAGTTTGAGAAAATGTGAAAAGTGAAGTTCAAAATTGGTTAAGTATAAAATATGCAGGGCTGCGGATATGGGATTTGCGAAACAGGGTTCGCAATTGTGAACCCTGCAGGTATGGGAATTGCGACATTTTTGTTCGTATTTGCGAACTCAGGCTTATCAGGGGACATTCACATTTGTGAATAAGGTCCCGCATTTGTGAACCCTTGATCTTCACATTTGCGAGGAATGTCTTCGCATTTGCGAACATTGACAGGAATGGGTTGGTTTCGCATATGTGAACTAGCCTTCGTATTTGCCAGAGCTGGACCTTCGCACTTGCGAATGCTGCCTTCGCAAATGCGAAGCCTGCAGATCAGTGGTACCAAATTTTCCAAAAATGCAAAAATGCAATCCAACACCTATCCAACACTCACTCGAGCTCTCGGAGCTCCAAACCAAATATACACACAACCTCAAAGACATCCTACAGACTTATCAGTGCGATCAAATCGACAAAATAACATCATATATATCGAATATTAAGCCTAAAAATTCATAATGTCTTCCAAATTTTTAAAAAATATCAAACTTCCATTTTACGTCCGAAACACGTCAAACGACATCCGTTTTAGACCAAACTTTACAGAAAGTACTTCAACCATATATAAGACCTGTACCGGGAACAAGAACCAAAATACGGTCCCGATACCATAATCTTTTAATTAAGTTTCATTTCCAACTTCCTTAATCATTTCCAGAAAACAATTTCATACAAAAATTCACTTCTCGGGCTTGGGACCTCGGAATTCAGTTCCGGGAATACGCCCAAGTCCTATTTTTCATGCGGACCATTCGGGACCGTCAAATCACGGGTCCGGATCCGTTTACCCAAAATGTTGACCGAAGTTAAATTTATTCAATTTAATATCAAAAATTTACATTTTTATCACATAATTCATATTTGAGCTTCTCGTCTACGCGCCCGAATTGCACACGCAAATCGAGGCAACCCTAAATTTTTCAAGGCCTCGAAAGTATAGAATGGTAAGAAAACAAGAGATGACCCCTGTGGGTTGTCGTAACAGGCCTCTAAGAGTACATAAAATCATAAAGGTCGGGACAAGGCCTTCGCCATACCAATCGACATATCCTGTTAGAATAGTTATGTAAATAGGATTAAATAACCCTAATCACATATGTATTAGGAGTAGGACATGTTATATGTGTGTGTGTGTATATATATATATATATGTATATATATATATGTATATATATATATATATATATATGTATATATATATATATGTATATATATATAGGGCTCATTATTTCGTATTTAATATATGTCAATAATATCAATAATATTTTCTCCCGTGTTTTCTCATATGGTATCAGAGCACTTGAGAGAGATTTATCGCTGTGCATGAATTCCAGTAATTTTGGAAAAGACATCAGTCGCTGGAAGCCTTTTTCCAGCAACTTTTTCATGACTGTTTGCGTTTACGTGTTCTCTGTCAGTGTTGTGCAAAATCTAATACTACCACAAAAATCGCCACTGTTTGGCGACCAAACCCCAGAAAAAATCTTCGACAAACGGCAGCCCACGCGCCTCCAAAATCTCACGTTTGCGAGCCCATGCGCCCACGTGTGCAGACGCTCCGACCTCTTTCTAAAAAAAATTCTTCAAAACAGTTGGATTGTGTTCTAATTCGGACCCAACCCATAATGTTTTCGTTTGATTCCGACCACTTTGAGTTTTTCCGGCGACTATGCTGATTTTTTCAGGTAGCTATAGTACTTTTCCAGCAAACAAAGTGTTTCCTTCATCTGTTTAGCAAGTTGTCAGTTGATTCGTTTTGTTATTTGGTGATAATCCAACAATGTCTATGGGGGTTGGTGCTTTCGGGTCTAAAAACCCGAATTCTGACAATTCCGGTGTTATGATTATCCCAGAACCTTTAATGGGATGTTCAAACTACTTAGCTTGGGCTTTGTCTATCGAGGTGTTGTGTAAAGGTCAATGAGTTCAAGATCATTTAACAAAAAAGACTAGCGAAGGTGATGAAAGGCCAAAACACTGTGGAAGAAGGTCGATGCTTAGTTATGTAGTATCCGGTATTTATGCCCTTGTTCCGTCCATTCCAGACATGTTATTTAGTTTGAGAAAAGCTCATAATTTATACACCAATGACATATCTCATTTTTATGATGTAATATCGCGAATGACAAGCTTGAAGAAACATGAATTGGATATATCTACTTACTCTGGACAAGTAAATGCAGTCATGGAAGAATTTGAGACGTTGATGCCAGTTTTTGCTAGTATTGAAAAGCAACAAGAGCAACGATAGAAGATGTTTCTAGTTTTTACACTCGCTGGACTCCCTTATGACCTTGATTCAGTACTTGACCAGATTTTGGCTGGTCCGACTGTCACCACACTTGATGAATTATTCCCTTGATTATTTTGCCTTATTGCAGCACCAAGTCACCCAGTGAGCTCATCACAGATACTTGAATCATCTATCCCTGTATCCTACTCAGTGGAAAATCAGGCACCTCATACTATAGAGAATAGATGAGGAGGAGGTCGTTTTGGAAGATCTAAACCTAAGTGCTCTTATTGTCATAAACTTGGACACACCCATGACAAGTGTTATTCTTTACATGGTCACCACCCAAAAATGCTTATGTTGCTCAGACTGAGACTACAAGTTACCAAGGATTTTCTTTATATAAAGGGGAGTATAATGAGTTCATTAAGTATCGATCAAGTAAGCAGATATCTCCACAAGTAGCCTCTGTTGCTTAGGCTGATACTTCTATTGCTGGTAATTCTTTTTCTTGTGTTTCCTAGTCTAGTGCTCTTAGATAATGGGTAATTCTAGTGATCATATCTTTGGTAGTAAATCACTTTTGTCAAATATTGCATACTCACAGTCTCTTCCCACTATTACTATAGCCAGTGGGTCTCAAACCAAAGCAAAAGGAATTGGACAAGCAAATCCTCTACCCTCTGTCACTCTAGATTTCGTTCCCTATGTCCCTGGCTGTCCTTTTAATCTTGCATATGTTAGTCGTTTGACTCGTGTGATTCCTTTATTGTGTAGGACCACAATACGGGGCAGACGAATGGAACATGACTTGAATAAGAAGGCCTTTGCTACATTGACTCACTCAATTCCTCCAAGGCATGTCTAGTTACAGATCCTCCAGACCTAATTCACAGACGTTTAGGACATCCAAGCTTCAAAAGATGGTGCCTATTTTGTCTAGTTTATCTATATTAGAGTGTGAGTCATGTCAACTCGGAAAACATACACGAGCCTCCTTTCCTTGTAGTATTGAGATTTATGCAGAGTATGTTTTTTCTTTAGTTCATTATGATATATGGGGTCCTAGTAGAGTCAGTTCAACCTTGGGATTTCGTTTTTGTTAGTTTTATTGATGATCATTCAAGATATACTAGGATTTTCTTAATGAAAGATCGTTCTGAGTTGTTTTCTATATTCCAGAATGTTTTGTACTGAAATTAAAAATCAATTTGGTATTTCTATTCGCACTTTTCACAGTGATAATGCCTTAGAATATTTATCCTATCAATTTCAGCAATTTACGACTTCTCATGGAATTATTCATTAGATTTCTTGTCCTTATACCCCTCAACAAAATGGGGTTGTAGAGAGAAATAATAGGCACATTATTGAGATTGCTCTTACAGTTCTCATTGAATCTCATGTTCCGTTGCATTTTTGGAGCAATGCAGTTCTCACAACTTGTTGTTTGTTTAATCAGCTGCCTTCCTCTCCCATCCAAGATCAGATGCCGTATGCAGTAATATTTCCACAATCACCCTTATACTATGTTCCCCTCGTGTTTTTGGGAGCACTTGTTTCGTTCATAACTTATCCCATAGGGAAGATAAATTAGCTCTTTGTGCTCTCAAGCGTGTCTTCCTTGGTTATTCTCGAGTTCATAAGAGATATCGTTGTTACTTTCCTTATCTTCGTAGGTATTTTATGTCATATAACGTCACATTTTTTGAGTCTAAACCTTTCTTTACCTCTTATGACCATTCTGAATACCTTGATATATCTGAGGTCTTACCTATACCGACCTTTAAGAAGTCTACTATAGCTCCTCCTTCACCTTCCGCCACAGAAGTCTTACCCGAGTCTACTATAGCTCCTCATTCACCTTCTGCTACATAAGTATTACCCACCTTTGAGGAGTCTAATGTGGCTCCTCCTAGACTCACTGCCATAGGAACACCATTTTTGACATATCATTGTCGTCCGCACCCAGCATCGGGCCCATCTGATTCACCTCCTACACCTGACCCTGCTCCTACTGCGGACTTGTCTCTTCCTAGTACACCAATTGCACTTCAGAAAGGAATATGGACCAACCTTAATCTTAGTATCTATTATGCCGATTTGAGTTATAATCGTTTGTCATCACCATATTATTTTTTTCTATCTTCTTTGTCCTTTGTTTCCATTTCTAAGTCAACAAGTGAAGCATTGTCTCATCCAGGATGACGAAAGGCTATGATTGACGAAATATCTGCTTTACATACGAGTGGTACTTGGGAGCTTGTCCCTCTTCTTTCAGGTAAATCTACTATTGGTTGTTGTTGGGTGTATGTAGTCAAGGCTGGTCCAGATGGCAAGGTTTTTTCGTCTTAAGGCTCGTCTTGTTGCCAAGGGATGTACTCAGATATTTGGGCTCGATTATAGTGATACCTTCTCTCCCGTGTCTAAGATAGCATCAATCCGCCTTTTTATATCCATGGCTAATGTTCACCATTGGCCCCTCTATCAGCTCGGCATTGAATGCTTTTTTACACGGTGACCTTGAGGATGAAGATTATATGGAGCAACCACCTGGGTTTGTTGCTCAATGGGAGTCTCGTGTCCTTGTATGTCACTTGCGCCAGTCACTTTATGGTCTAAAGCAATCTTCTCGAGCTTGATTTGGTAAGTTCAACACAGTTATCCAGGAATTTGGCATGATTCGGGGTGAAGCTGATCATACTGTATTCTATCAGCATTCTACTTCGAGTCTTTGTATTTATCTGGTAGTCTATGTTGACGATGTTGTTATTACAGGCAATGAGTATGATAGTATTACTAAATTGAAGCAACATCTCTTTCAACACTTTCAGAATTCTAAACTTCTGCTAGGACATGGGAGCCTCTTAGTGATAATGCCAGATATAGACGGTTGGTTGGTAAATTAAATTAACTTACAGTGACAAGACCAGACATTTCCTTTTCTGTGAGTGTTGTGAGTCAATTTATGGATTCTATGTGTGATAATCATTAGGATGCAGTTGTTCGCGTTCTTCGGTATATAAAATCAGCTCCAGGCAAAGGTTTATTGTTTGAGGATTGAGGCCATGGGCAGATCATCGGATACTCAGATGCTAATTAGGCGGGGTTACCTTCTGATATATTTTCTACGTCTGGATATTGTGTCTTAGTAGGAGGAAATTTGGTGTTTTGGAAGAGCAATAAACAGAATGTGGTTGCTCGGTCTAGTGCAAAAGGAGAATATCGAGCGATGGCTATGGCGACATGTGAGCTAATTTGGATCAAACAGTTGCTCAAGGAGTTGAAATTTGGTGAGATTAGTCAGATGGGACTTATGTGTGATAATCAAGCTGCTTTTCATATTGCGTCAAATCCAGTGTTCCATGAGAGAACTAAACACATTGAGATTGACTGTCACTTTGTTAGAGAAAAGATACTCTCAGGAGATATTGCTACAAAATTTGTGAAGTCGAATGATCAGCTTGCAAATATTTTCACCAAGTTCCTCATTGGTCCTCGTATTAACTACATATGTAACAAGCTCGGCACACATGATTTATATGCCCTAACTTGAGGAGGAGTGTTAGAATAGTTATGTAAATAGGAGCAAATAACCCTTATCCCATATGTATTAAGAGAAGAACATGTTATGTGTGTACATATATATATATATATATATATATATATATATATATATATATATATATATATATATATATATATTTATGTAGATCTCATTGTATCATGTTTAATATATGCCAATAATATCAATAATATTTTCCATGTGCTTTCTCACATATCCAAAGTATACTGACCAAATAGGCAACTCCAGAGCAAGTGGAGTGCGCCAACACTTTCGCTGAGCTGATAGCTTAATAAGAGACTGTCAACCTATCAATCAAAACATGCGGGCATAAGACATAGCGTCCTCAGGCAAAAGGGATGTCAATACGAATAAAGTAGCAAGTATGTAAGGCAGAAAATCATAGACAAGAATAGTAATGTAAAGAGTTATAGAGAAGATACAACCTATAATATCTGAGTGCCTCTGGGAGATACTGACGTGAAATGCATAATACTTATATATATACATAAACTTTTGAAAACATACACCATTGTGGGCATCATCATCATCATATCGTACCCGGCCTTAAAAGGAGTAGGTAACAATGTAGCCGACCATTATAAGGTTCGATAGAATCGTAGCCAGCCACGTGGAGCTCGGTAAACTCAACTAATCTGTGGTTGCACAATAGGTGTCGTACCCGGCCGACTATAGCGTGGCTTAGTAGAGTAAAATAGATACATAAATATAATGCATACTCGACTCATGGAATCACGTTCTAAACCTTTCATAGTGACGTAAGGTCGTTGCACATCCGATTAGCATTACGGGCATCATACCATCAAAATGAACTTTACTAGGACTCAAGGATTATACATACTTTCTAAGAATAACTTTATACGGAAAGAACAACATGGACAAATTTAGTTGCTAGGAGTAAATTTCATTACAAAATAATGTATCCATTTCACTTTAGATCATCCAAAAGAAAGAAGGAAATGCCTTAACATACCTTAAACCCGTGGAGTCCCTAATCCTTTCCAAGCAACTCTTCAAACAAATCAACTCAATCTATCATGGTATAAGGAGATTCAAAAGCAATGTTGAGCAAAGGCTATGTTTGTAACTTAAGCTAGTAGCTCATTTACGTAAATTCGGGCAGCATCTCCACTGTAACAAGGGCCTCCTCCAATATCATACAAATAGAGACAACCACAGAAATCCATCAACATATCAATATCAATAACAAGACACCATATAACAACAACAAGTTACAATTACTTCACGACAAGCGGCAAACTCCGACTGGAATCCATATAACCCATATCATCCCTTATAGACTTCTTACATTAACTTAACAATATCATTAACATGATAATGAATTAGTTCATCAATGATTTAACCCTTATACCATATATTTATAACAAAGGAAACAATCCACAACTCCAATTATCTTCAGTTAGGAACTTTATTCACTAGCTCATCTCTAGTCCAACCATTTAACTTAATCAACATCAAGATAACCTTAAACCCTTGCAAGAACACAGTACACATACCTTCTACAATATCTTCAAATTGAAATCCAAGTTATATTTAGCTTACAAGATCCCTCAATGGCAATACAACACCATAGAAGTGACTTAAGCTAATCCAAGTATTATCTTGTAGTTTATCATCCTAACAACTTAACCTACATACAAGAAAGCTTAATCAAAATTAGTAGGATGTTTTACTCAATTTAACCAGTTGAAACAACTTGAAATTTCAGCACAAAACGACCCACAACTATCCTTAATGACAACACAACCTCAAAGAGGTGTTATTCTTCACTTTTGATGTTGAAATAGTGTAATCCATTCGAAAGACTTGAAATAACCTACGGTTGATATGAAAACAACGAGGGAGTATTTTACAGAACATAAACCACTTAAAACAACCTCCCACACGAGTTGGAACCACCTAAAAATCAACAACAACAAGAAGAACAAGAAACTTACTAGCGCCACCGGATTCCCGACACTTGATTTGTGTTGTTTGCCCTTTGTTTGGGTCTTGGATCATGAGAAAACTTTGAGAGAGTGTTTCTAGGGTTCTAAGGTTTGAATATAGTGAAAATAATAACTTAAAACGGGGTTGAGGCATCTTATATATCTATATCCATATGTCTTAAACCGCCTATTGGGCCCCATAGAGAGTTTCTTGGCGCAGTCTTGCAAAAACGGGAATATCTTTCTGTCCGATGTTGTATTGACGGGCGGTTTAATGCGTTAAAAATTAGACTCGTAGATCTTCAATTTGATATGTAGATCATATCTTGATTACAAGTATATTAGGAGAAAAGTGCATCTATATTTGACCTAAATTTCATAACATAATTAATGCAACTTGTGGTGACCTTTGCCAACATTTGTTCCACAACTCCCTTGACTTAGAAACATAACACACAACTATCGTACGATTAAAATAACTCATAACTTAACTTTTTTTATCATGGTAATCACTCTAGTCTCACCCTAAAAGTATATGTTATGACATTCCAAACTTGTCGACTTTCGATGAAACTTATTTCTTCAGTTCGTTTAGTGTCTAAGCTGTCCAACCTTTTTGGTCATGATCTTAATGATTTATAACCTCCAAGATAAAATGATGAACATACGTTATGTCCTTTCAAAAACGATCTCATTTTCGATTTTATATCAATTACGATCTCATTTTTGAGCTTATATCAATTGACTTATAACGTATTCTTACGTACGAAAACATGAAACGTAACAAACCCGATAACATTTCATTAGGTGGCAAAAATTTATAAAAAAGCCACTTATTTGGACTTAATGAATCAACTAAAATTAGAAACCCGATATACTGCCTTCCTTTTTACAATAATAGAAGACCTATTTTCATTTGCAAGACAATTCTTTTGTAGAGTTTTAATCCCGTGATATTCTTTTAATTTTAAGCTTTTATTTTCTACTATTCGTTGACCACGAACCCCATATTTCATTTTTTTAAAGTTCAAGATCTATCGAAAATATATTTTTTAATCTTTAATAGGAGTAAAATTTATTATTATTGTTTAGGAACCCATATTTCTTCTCCCAAAAAAATGATGAGACAGAGAAAGTTGATGAACCAATTATGTTGGGTAACATGACAAATAATAGTGCGTTAGCAAAGTTTAACAAAGACTTTCTGTTGCACAAATATGCCGTACAACTTTAGTGACCACCTTCATAGAGTAACCCATATCGAATTGATTTCCACCGTCTGATCTACTGACGTGGCGTAACATGACACGTCAAAAAGAGCAGATCGGCGCCAATAGTGAGGGTGGCAGTTTCAGAATCACGTGTCTGTAGCGGAAAGTGATCAGCTTTTAATTCCTCTCACCAAAAACCCTTCTTTACTCCTTCCCCATCACTACCATTCCTTCTGTATGAAGGTACCAAAAAGAAAATTTTACTCCTACTAGAATACTCTGTTAATCCCTATTTTTCTGATTTTCAGGCTATATGTTCTGTTAATCGAACTGTTTTTCAGAGATTTAGGGTTTCACTAACTACCTTCTGTGAAAGGAGGATAAATATGTCTTTTACCTCGGAGTTGTATGCTCAAATGGGTCGCAGGAAAAGGAGTAAGAGGCATTTCGCATTAAGAGGTACTTGGCCCTTTCCTTTTCTTGTTTAATTTTCTTAATATGTATTCTTTGTTTCTTTTGTTTTGTGATAATTTTGTGGGTTTTGTTTCATACCCCTTTTTCTTGAAATTGCAGAATGTAACAAAAAGTTGGAACTTTTTATGCACCTGTTTTATGGTTGGTAGATCTTGTTATCTGGTTGGGCTGTTACAACTGAATTAGTTAATTGGGCATCAAGATATTAGCTTTATAGTTTTGACAATCTGGTTGGTTTTTGGTTAGATGTAGTTTGGAGGACTGCTTGTGATTTAGAGGTAGCTTAAATACTTAAATTTTTGCATGGAGAACTTGGGGAAGAAAAGAAAGGGAGTAGATATTTCAGTTACTTGTCAAAAAGATGTGAGTCAATTCACAGTAGTCAGGTCACATTTATCGCTTGAGGATTACTCGCGGAGGAAAAAGAAATCTAAGGAAATTGTGGTTGAAGATGCTAACTGTTGTAGGAAGAGTGTAATCAGAGGAGTAGTCACTGCCCCGCCTTGTGGGAGTGCACGTTCACGCTCACCTGGACGAGGTCTTAAAAGGAAAATAGGTTGTCTTGATTCAGCCACGCGATTGGGGAGGAAAAAGAAGATTGAGCAGGATTATGAGATGGGAGAAGTTATTGGGAAAGGGAAATTTGGGTCTGTACTATTATGTCGTAGGAAGTTGAGTGGAGAAAAGCATGCTTGCAAGACTCTGCGTAAGGGGGAAGAGATCATTCACCGTGAAGTGGAGATAATGCAGCATCTCTCTGGGCATCCAGGTGTTGTGACGCTGAAGGCCGTGTATGAGGATGCTGAATCCTTTTATCTTGTTATGGAACTTTGTTCAGGAGGAAGGTTGCTTGACCAAATGGCTAGGGTGGGGCGATATCCTGAGCAACAAGCTGCTAATGTGATCAAAGATCTCATGATGGTTATCAGATTCTGCCATGAGATGGGTGTTGTGCACAGGGACGTTAAGCCCGAAAATGTCCTCCTTACAACCTCTGGACAAGTTAAGGTTTCAGACTTTGGGCTAGCGATGAGAATTTCAGATGGTAATTCAAGATGATCTCTTTTCTTTGAATTTGATTTGTTGGAGTGGTAGTGTTCATTTTGTTCTGCAAATTCATAGATCTATTTTGGCACCTATATTTTTTATCAGTATTTGCCTATTTGGCATCTATGATGTTTGCATTTGAGCAGTCAGCAGTTGGACAAAGCTGCATATATGTAGAAATATTTAATATCATCGTACAAATTATACAGTATCAATTTTATAAAATCATAGCACTAGAAAGAAACTGCATGCAAGCTTGTGAAGTTATGATCTTCTCTGGAATGATATGATGATGGGTTTTCGCATGTAAGTCTCAAGTGCTGTCTCGTAGGAATTAGCTTTGTTAATGTTGTCTCTTGTGGGCCTATCACAAGATATCTCTGTTTAAGTCATTTTGGTTCTTTTTGGAGGAATCTTTGCTACAAACTGGGAGGATATGCATGTGTGTGTGTGTTTCCTTTCATTCTTGCTCTAGCTGGATGATGAATAATTATCATGAAATTAGTGGGAGATTGGGGATCAGCTGAAACACTCGAAGATGCACATTAGGGGATTTGAAGATATATGTTAACACACACATATACATATATGAATGTCTATATACTCAGATGTTTCGTTTGTTCAGCAATGAGATATCTGATATAAACAATTGTTATTGTGCTTGTAGGTCAGAGCTTGACTGGTGTGGTCGGAACTCCAGCTTATGTTGCTCCTGAGGTTCTGCTTGGTGATTACACCGAGAAAGTGGACATATGGAGTGTAGGTGTCCTCCTGCATGCACTTTTGATGGGCTTGCTTCCATTTCAAGGTGATTCTTTGGAATCTCTATTCAGCGCAATTAAGGAGGAGAATCTTGATTTCAACGGTGGAGCCTGGGAATCTGTGTCACACCCTGCTCGTGATTTGCTTTCTCACATGATGACAAGGGATGTTTCAGCAAGGTACAGTGCAGATGAAGTACTAAGTGAGTAACCTTCAGATCTCGTCCATTTCTTAGCTGTTGCTTTGATGCCTGTTCACTTTATATGATCTCGTCCATTTCTTTGCTGTTGCTTTGATGCCTGTTCACTTTATATCGGGTAATTTTTTATTTAATGAAATGTACTCAAAGAGGACTAGACAGAATTAAGTGGTTTTGATCCACTTTTGGAGCATTAATTAGCAGCATGTATGTGTTGCCTTGCAAATAGAATACGAAAGATGACTTATTGGTCATCTATATCTCTGGTGTACCATCCTTATCTTTGAAAAGACAGTGCTGAGATGATTGAAGAATTGTCAAGTAAGCCCACAGGGGGAAACACAAGGACAATTCATATGGATGTTTGTGTCATGTGACTTGTAGTATCAGAGCAATCATATATATGCAAATGTTTGTGCTTCCTATATCTCAATAATTTTCTTGATGTGGTCAAGTGCACTTCTTTAGGTGACAGTTGAAATTTTATTGTATATTGAAGATGTGGGCCCAAAGTGAAGAGACTTGAAGATGTGGGTCTAAAGAATAGAAAAGAGAATATGTAAGACCAGGCTAAAACTTAAATTTACCCAAAAAATTATTGATGAGACTCGATTTCTTCGGCTGTTAAAGTACCTTCTAAGACTGAATATTCTACTTGTGGTTACTACAGTGCCAGACACTTTAAGTTTGCTGGTATTTTAGTTGCATGGTGTGGCTGTGATGATATGAATCACAGATTCATTTCTAGATGATACGAGTAGAAGAAATTAATGTGATATTGGGACAAAGGAATGATGGATATTTGATAACTTGCATGTACTGTTTTAAGTTTTCTCAACACTTTTTCTTCAGAATGTAATGTAGGTGATGTCTTCTACTATACTTTTTCTTCAGAAATTACTCCATTTGCTGCCCCCATCCTAAGCCTTGACCCACCCCGGGGTGCATGGGAAGGTGAGGATTCCGTGTTTAAGCATCAAAAACACTACAGAATCTACAAAATCTATGAATTTTCAGCTGAAAACAACTTGCTCCATCTCAAGAAAATTGGAACTAATTCAGCTGTAGATAGGCCTATTAATTTTGTTCCCTGTCAACAAGCTATAAGCAATGCTGGCGGAATTGTATGTCCCGAAAACTTATTTTTGGTTAAGTAAAGCTCCTTTTCATAGACAAGAGGAGCTTGCTCTGATGGTAAGCAACCCCCACTTCCAACCAAGAGGTTGTGAGTTCGAGTCTCCCAAGAGCAAAGGTGGGAAGTTCTTGGAGGGAAGGATGCCGGGGGTCTATTTGGAAACAGCCTCTCTACCCCAGGGTAGGGGTAAGGTCTGCGTACATACTGCCCTCCCCATATCCCACTAAGTGGGATTATATTGGGTTGTACTTTTTTAAAGCTCCTTTTCATCAACAAAGCCTCTACAATTTTGTAAATTCAAAGAACTGCTTGCTCAAACATATCTCAAAACTTGTTTTGAAAGAAAAACATCTTACAGAATTGCGCCGTACTCTAAAAGTATTTTTGTCAGTCAATGAGCTTCAAAAAAGGTACTAGATAGGAGTTCCCCTGGTGTCGATGGAACAGTCGTCTGTACTTAGGTGTAGATTCCTGTTGATAGATCTAATTTAGTGGGTAAAACAGTTTCACCTCGAAATTCTTGCTCTGAAATGTTACCTGACAAGGCCTGTTAGAACTTTGGTGTAAAAACATGAATTAGTTGAATTTGCTGGATCTTTCGGACATTGATTGTCCTTTCCCTGTCTGGGAAAATTGAACCCATCAGGTGGATTGCCTGCTGATTGCCAAGTTAAGTGGGCTTTTTTATTGGGGGGTGGGCGGTGGGGGACGCTAGTAACAGAATGCAATTCATCTTTTCATTATGGATATCTTTGTCTTCCAGTCTGTTAAGAATGACAGCATCTCATCAAAATCTTGACAGGCAAAATTAGTAAATGTCTGGATCTCACGCTTACTGCTTTATGATGTCTGGCTCTAAATTTCTGATACAATTTTTCTTTTTGTGCAGGGCATCCATGGATTTTATTTTACACAGAACTCACATTGAAGAACCATGTAAAACCAATCAAAAGCAAGCTTACTGCTATTACTAGGATAGAACGGGAGAGAAGAAACTTGGGCTTTAGCTCTCTCAGTGATGACTTTGGTTCAACTTTAATATCTGGTAGTTCGTCTAAGATGCCTGAAGGTGAAGACTCTGGTTTTATCGATGCTCTCACAGTGGCCGTTTCACACATGAACATTTCAGAGCCAAAGAGAAGTAGTATATGCAGCCCAGCCAGAACAATTGATCAAGAATGCCCCCCTAACATACAAGCTAACCACCTCTGTACAGCATTTTGACGGGTATGACCTTCAGCAGCACGTACTTTTCCCCTTGCAAAGGTATCACTTTGGCGGAGCACAGCATGTTGCATCAACTATTGATGAATTGACTTTCCAACTGCATGAAGTGGTAACTGGCAACTGATTTCATTTTACCTTTGGCTGTGGAATAAATTATCACTACGTAATAAAAAGAGTTCTATCTCAGATAATAGTGGACTAGTCTGGAGTTGCTTTTGGCTTGTGAATTCTTAACATTTCTAACTTATCAGTTGAAGAGTGTGTGTGTGGGTGATGTAAATAAGGTGTGTTTTCTAAGTCCTTTCTCTGAGCCCGCTGTAAAAAAGTATCAAGGGTCATAGAGATGACGCATTTCGAATCAATCTTGTTAAACAGCATCAGAGTTATAAGCTGAGTAATTTAATTTGAGTGACTAGCTCAGCCTTGTTTGACTTGTGAAAATTTGGTACCACTTCTTTGAAACTTTTAACTCAGAGAATGTTGAGGATGTAGAGAGACTGTTAAGCGTATAGCTTTTGTAATTGTCTATTTTTTCTTTGCTATTGTGTTGAAAGATAGGTTTGAAAACAATATATTGTAGTAGTCTTTTATTATTAGCCATTTTTCAGCTATGGAAGAGAATATTGAATGTTAGAAATTCTGCCATTATCATCTGTAACTAAGTGGGCTTCTAACTCCTTGTCCCACCACTCTCCACCAAACTCTTTGTAGATTTGCAGCCTCAATTGTTTGGCGTGGCCCTACTCTCACCATTATGCATTCCCCCCATACCATTTCTTTTCTCTATCACTTGAATATTAAGGTTTCTTTTTTCTTTTTTAAAGAAAAAAGGAATCTGGTCGAAAAATAAGGGGGTACTCCATTATTAGCCTCATAAAAAAGTTGCGGCATGTCTGCTAATGAAACAATGATGGACATACCACATGCTTGAGAATGCCTAGAGATATGATAACCACATGCTTTTATTATCTTGTGAATAATTGTAAATTCGCAACATAATCGGACTAAAATAACATAATGCGGCTGCGTTCTCACTCTGACAAGTTTATATCGTATACACTATACATTTATATGAATGATATACTATCTTGTTTTATCAATATATTATATGAAATTATTTCAATTATGAATGAATCTTCTTTCTCAGTTTCTTGAATAAATAAATATAAGTCTTTCTAATTACATAATTTAAGACATTTTTAGCTCCTGATTTTGATCATCTCGCTTATCAATATGATCATGAGGCTTTTGATGTATATAAGAAAAGACCACCTTTGATCCGACCAAGCTTATCTCGTCATTTTCAGAGGACAAGACTAGTATTAATTATTGGAGACCATTCTTAATTAAGGAATAATCCAATTATCAAGATCATTATCAAATAAATTTGGATGTCATCTCTTCAATCCCTTATTGACTATACTACTAAAAAATTACAGAAACTTTCCAATTTTTGTTGTTGTCCAAACTATTAAAAGAAGTGGGGAATTATGATCAATTTGCAGCTATCATTTTCTGGAATACTTAATATCAATCCGTCAATCTTTGCTATAGGTAAAGGACTAAGAAAAGTAGCTTTAAACGAACACTATATTGGGTATATGTTATAATTAAAAATTCTGCAGTGAAATAAAGAGACATGGGTCATGAATCTGACAATTGGCCCCTTAGAGAAATCTCACTTTCATATAAATGTAGATGATTCCAAAATGGCTTATATACTTCTTTATCTATTGTTACAGCCATTACAACCACAATTCATGAAACATTTGGCACCCACAACTTTAGTTATGCACCATTCATCAGGGGTGTACTTGTAACATTCTATCCGTCTCAAATTATCTATCATAATTTTTAAGAATAATTGTCTTTAATTATTTATTATTTTAGAAGATCTAGACAAAATAAATTATATTTTTTCTGTTTTATTCAAAATATATTAATTATTTTTGAAGATCGAGATAACACATTAATAAAGTAAATATTCAATGAAGAGACATTATATCTTAAAATATAAATAAGAATAAAATAATCTAAAATCGCTCCTAACAAATGTTTCGGACATGTAAAAAAGAAACATGATATATAATTTGAGATAGAGGAAATAATTTTCAGCAGCCAAGGAGCTTGTCTCCTGGTCAAAATATCTGTAGATTAATTTTTCACTAAAAAAAATATAAAACACAGGGACATTTCATTTCTTTCCTAGTTTTTTCTTTGGGAGGCCAATAAAGAATCTACTATAAAAAAGGTCTTAAGTTCCAAAATTGGAGAGTTTGATATCTTAGTGTCATTGTCGACCAAAGTGACAATGTTACGAATAGAGCTACTTGTCATAATTTTTTTTAAAGATAGATTCAGAATTTTAAATTGGAACGTAAGAAAGAATCATTACGTATCCATTATTTATATGTACGCATTCTAAGGCATGCATGGGAATGACACATTTCAGCATCTCATTAGAAGTGTATATGCCAAGACCTAACTGAACGGGATCGAATTTGACCGATCACGTCCTTAAATTAGTACGATTGACCGTTGAGTATCTACGAGTCACTACAGGGGGACGACCCAGGGATAAGAGGAGAAACAACCTTGTACCGTTGCCGAACCCGCTATAGGACGTACTTTAGTCCTGTCATTTCAATAGTTAAATAAGGATCTTCTACTATATATAGGTGATCCGAGCCTTGTAATAGAGGAATAATTTTTAATATATAAGTTCTGTTACTCTCTTCATCTGTCTATTGTTGTCTATTGCTTCTCTCTCCCTCTCTCCCTTCTACTATTGCTACTACACCGATTATCAAGATTATCCTCGGATTCATTATCTTCGATGACGATTTACCCCTTCATTTCTTTTGATTGATTTGCTTAAAAAGGGTTTAACAACTTTTGAGTCAAACAATTTGGCGCCGCCTGTGGGGATTTCTGTAGTCGAAATCATAGTTCTCACCTAGGATATCAAAAACAACGATCGTTGTTCTTCAGGCTCCATAGAAACTAACGATGGCAGAGAAAGAAGCAAGGCTGAAAATGATAGCAGATGTCTCAAATAACCTCATCGACTCCCTCAACAGAGCCGGTAGAGAAAACACCGAAAATGTAACACCAAGAAACACACATGAGAGGGAAATCTCACCAACTCCACTCGAGGATCTGACAATCTTGCGTGAAAGAGAGGCTTCTACGCCCCAATGGTTAAGAAGCTTCTAGAGGAATGGTTGACAAGCACTCTAAGCAATATGATTGAAAAACCCTGTAAAGGAAATACCGGAGATTTGCCAATGACAGAAATCGCTGTTGTCACTGGCGAGCCAAGCACTGTACGTACGAGCAACGCCTGTACTGTTATCGACACAAGTGATGGTGCACTAGCAACCATCCTAAAGAAAATGGAAGAAACGGAGAACGAAAGGGTTGACAAGATACCTCGCGCCCCAAAGCTGCTGCTAAAACGTGATGTGGGAAGGTTTGTCGAACAACCATATAGTGAGGAAGCCGCTCCTCACCCTATCCCAAAAACCTTCAAATCATCATACTTGAAAATACACGACGGGACCACGGATCCAGAAACCACCTAATCCATTATGTCATCGCACTGAAAGGCAATGACTTGTCAAAAGAACAAGTGCCATCCGTATTGCTGAAAAAGTTTGGTAAAACTTTGACAGAAGGGGTGTTAACATGGTATTCTTAGCTACCGGCACGGTCAATATCGACATTCGAAGAGATGGCAGACAAATTAGCCACTGCTCATGCAGGAGTAAAGAAGGTCGAAGCTAGGGTCAACGACATTTTTGCCATCAGGAACATGGAGGGTGAAGAACTTCGGGACTTTTTGGATCGATTCAACATGGTAAGAATGGGACTGCCAAATGTATCAGAAGGAACGGCGATCGCGGATTTCCAAAACGGGCTGAACAGAAACGGATCAAAGGCGACCAAGAAATTGCTCAACAGACTCATGAAGTATCCCTCCACTACATGGGAATAGATTCATAATACCTACTGCTCCGAAGTTAGAGCAGATGAACACGACCTCAATGGTCCAACCCAACGACTAACGTTAGTACAGTCCGAGGTAAGGAGGGATCAACTCCCACGCTTCAACAGAGAAAGGCACCAGCCCTATGTTAGAACTTCCAATCCACCTCCCCCGAGGTACGCAGACGTCATGCCATGACACATCATCCCACTTCGAGACGAAAGAGGTTGCCCCCATTATTATCTACTCATAACTTTTGTATTTCCCCTTCAGAAATAGTGTACGCACTAGAGAAGCTGGGCACAAAGGTGCAGTGACCACAAAAAATGAAATTGGACCCAAGTGCAAGGAGGTCGAATGTCATCTGCGAATTCCATCAGGAAATAGGACACAAAAGCGAAGATTGCATAGGTTTACGACAAGAGGTGGTATGAATGTTGAACCAGGGATACCTGAAAGAATTGCTCAGCGATAAAGGGAGGGCTAATTATGCCCGAGGATGCAACCCATCCCAAGGACCGCCAAAGCCACCATCGCCTGCACGCACCATACAGATGATCATCGGTGGTGGCGACGACTCGGCGATCAACCACGTAAAGTTCACCACCACTCACAAGTTGAAACGTACAATCGCTCATGAACTGTATGATGACTTCGAAGACACTATCACCTTTGATAAGACCGATGCAAGCGGCTTGTCTTTCCCTCATTATGATGCTTTAGTTATAACATTACACATTGCTAATACTGATATGAAAAGAATCATAGTAGATGATGGAAGAGCCGTATGTATTATCCACCCAAGAGTTCTCATACAAATGAGGCTCGAAGATAAGATAATACCGTGTTGCATAACACTAACGGGTTTTAACAATGCAGTAGATCAGACATCTGGAGAAAAATTACTGCCAGTCTTAGCAGGGGGAGTCACGCTAGAAACCACATTTCACGTCATGAACCAGAAAACAACTTATAATGCCATCATATGGGGTTCATGGATACATGCCATGCGAGTCGTTCCCTTAAGCTTCTCTCAAGTAATAAAATTTCCCACCCCATGGGGAATATTCAGCATTCGAGGCGAGCCACGCACTACCTAGGAATGCTACCGGATCATCCAAGATTGCATGCATACCAAATAGTTAAAAGGAGCAAGCGAGGAGGTATAACAATCAGCCATGTCGGGAACTAAAACCAACCTGCCGGCAGAGGTCATCAGAGACCCAGATGTCGTAGAAGATTGCAAAGAGACCGTTGAAACCTTGATCCGGTCTAGCTGGACGATGCCGACAACAAAAAAAGGCCTATATCGGGCATAACCTCTCCGAGCAAGGTAAGTATCATGAATTCTTAACTAACCATGCAGACCTATTTTCCTTCTCCCACTCAGATATGTCGGGGATACCAAAAGACATCGCCACTCATAAGCTGAATGCCGATCCACTCTATCCGCCCGTACGGCAGATGAGGAGGAAATTCAATGTTGCGATCAACGAGGTACTCATTGAAGAAGTAGACAAACTGTTGGCCAACAGTTCCATCAGAGAATCAAATACCCCCAATGGGTCGCCAATGTGGTCACGGTTAAAAAGAAAAATGGAAAATGGAGAATTTGTGTAGACTTTACCGGTCTGAACAAGGCATGTCCAAAAGATTCCTTCCCATTGCCCCATATCGACTAGCTGATTGACGCAACAACGGGGCACGAACTGCTGAGTTTCTTGGACGCCTATTCTGGCTACAACCAAATCTTAAAGGCCGAAAAGGATCAAGAAAAAACAACCTTCATCACCCATTCAGGGACTTACAGCTATAAAGCGATGCCGTTCGAACTCAAGAACGTAGGAGCCACATGCCAAAGACTAGTTACCAAGATGTTCAAGGAACAACTCGTAAAGACAATGGAGGTCTATATCGATGATATGCTGGTAAAATTGGCAAATAAGGAGGCCACATCGATCATTTGAAAGAAACGTTCGAGATACTGAGGAGGTACGAGATGAAATTGAATTCGAAAAAATGCGCCTTCGGCGTGACCTTGGAAAAATTCCTAGGATTCCTTGTGTCACAATGAGGTATCGAAGTCAACCCCGATCAGATCAAGGCCATAAACACATTACTTGAAGTACTGAACAGCAAGACACGAGTACAGAAGCTGACAAGACAAATAGCCACCCTATCGAGGTTCATTTCACGATCCACGGACAGATAACATAAGTTCTTAAATGTAATGAGAAAAGATCATGGGCTATAATGTAATAAGGAATGCATCGACGCCCTAAGGAAACTAAAGGCATATCTATCTTCACCACCACTACTCGTTAAGATAGATCCAGGAGAGTGCCTACTCATATACCTTAGCAGTGTCCGAAGTTGCTGTCAACACAGTCTTTGTCCCTGAAAATAAAGGTACCCAATCCCCTATTTACTATATCAGCAAAACATAAATAGATGCCGAGACGAGGAGCCACACCTTGAAAAACTGGCTCTGGAACTGGTCGTAGATTCACGAAAGCTTAGACCCTATTTTTAGAGTCATCCTATAAAAGTAATAACGACCTTTCCCCTTAGGGGCATCCTACATAAGCCCGAACTTTCCGGTAGACTCGTCAAATGGGCCATAGAGCTCAGCGAGCATGACATAAATTATCACCCAAGAACCACTATTAAGTCGTATGTGTTTGCCGATTTTGTCACCGACTTCAGTGCGAAAATATTGCCAGAGGCGGAACAAGAGGCACTTCGTGCCTCCACCCATACTAACCTCTAGACCCTCTATACTGATGGCTCCTCGAATGCCTCGGGATCGGGACTGGGACTCGTCCTCGAAGTCCCAACAGGAGAAGTAATTTGCCAGTCCATACGATGCCCTAAGGTGACTAACAACGAGGCCGAGTATAAGGCGTGATTGCAGGTATGAAACTAACACTCAAATACGGGGCTCGGCGACTCACTCTTCACTGAGACTCTCAACTCGTTGTAAATCAAGTCACTGGGACTTTCCAAATCAAAGAACAAAGACTATAGAAGTGTCAATCAGAAATCCATAAGCTGATGCCTGAGACGAATGCCGTTTCGAGCAAATCCCCAGGGCACAAAACATCGAAATAGACGGCCTAGCCAAGCTAGCCGTAGCCGCAAAGAATATCAACATAGAGAATATGGTTACCCTCCTCCATTCATCCATTGACCACGTCGCGGTATTCTCCATAAACTTAACTTGGGACTGGCGCACCACCTTGTATCCTATCTGCAGAGTGGAACACTCCCACACGACAAAAAAGAAGCTAAGAAATTCTGAGTGCAGGTTGCCCGATACAGCCTAGTAAATCAGGACCTTTACAAGAGAACATTTGGACGTCCTCTCACTAATTGCCTCGGACCGCACCTAACAAGACAATTATTAGAAGAGGTGCACGTGGGCTATTGCGGCACCCATATAGGAAACCACACCCTTTTTCGATGTCTCATCCGCACCGGTTATTACTGGCCTATCGTGAAAAAAGAAGTAGCAGACTATGTACAAAAATACGAGCAACGCCAAAAGTACGTCCCCATGATACACCGGGGGAACTCCTCCATTCAGTCACCTCGCCATGGCCCTTCATAAAGTGGGAATGGATATAATCGGCCCCCTGCCAGCTGGACGAGGAAAGGCACGCTTTATTTTATTTTTGACTGATAATTTTTCTAAATGGGTAGAAGCAGGTGCATATGCCCAGATACGCAAACATGAGGTCATCGCTTTATATGGAAAAATATTATATGCCGTTTTGGAATCCTCAAAGAAATCAGCTGCGATAATGGGCCTCAGTTTGTCGGTAGAAAAACAACTGAGTTCTTCGAAAAATGGCACATGAAGCGGATACTCTCCACTCCATATCAATCTGCCGCCAGCGGCCAAGCCGAGTAGTCCAACAAAACAATATTGAACGTATTGAAAAAGAAGCTCGAGGAAGCTAAGGGGCTTTGGCCCGAACTACTACCTGAAGTGCTGTGGGCATACTGGACTACGCCCAAGTCTAGCACAGGAGAAACACCATACTCACTAGTCTATGAGACCGATGCAGTCATACTCTTCGAAGTCGGGGAGTCAAACCTGAGATATTCCTATGCCATCGGGACAGATAACGACGAAAGCATGTTGCAAGACGTAGATGAAGTTGAGGAACGGAGAGATATGGCCCATATAAGAATGAGAGCCCAAAAACAGCAAGCGGAAAGATACTACAGCAAGAAAGCCAAACTAAGACCACTCAAAGTCGGCGACTACGTCCTCAAAGACAAAACACTAGCATCAAAAGACCCGAATGAGGGAAAGTTGGGAATCAACTAGGACGGACCGTATAGAATCATAGCAGCCGCAAACAAAGGAGCTTTTCAACTAGAAACGTTAGAGAGAAAACCGCTCCAAAACAACTGGAACATCGCCCATCTTAAGTACTTCCACTTCTGAATGACATCTCCTAAGTCGTACTCTTTTTTCCTCACCCAAGTTTTATCCCAATTAGATTTTCTCGAGGAGATTTAACGAGGCAGTGAAGGAGATACCTTGCAGATCAGAGCGCAGTTCATCACATCGCCCACTCGACAGAGTCTCTAGGTCAATATAATGAAGGGACTACACTAGTTAATCTCCATTGTATGAATCTCCATTGTATGAACAGAAATTTCCATTGTATGAACAAAAATCTCTATTGTATAAACAAAAATCTCCATTGTATGAACAGAGATCTCCACTATGCGGATGAAAGTCGAATCTCCACTGAACGAACATCCTAATCACCAAGGCCATCGACATTAATTTGACTTCGAACTACGACGGATACTACTTTGACGATAATCGAAGCAACATCCTAAATGGCCAAGCCCATCGACATCAGTTCAACTTTGAAATACGACAGATACTACTTCGACGAGAGTCGAAGCAACATTCTAAATGGCCAAGGCCATTGACATTTTGACTTCATTCGAACTACGACGGATACTACTTCAACGACAGTCGAAGCAACATCCTAATGGACAAGGCCATCGACATCAGTTTGACTTCATTCAACTACGGCGAATACTATTTCGACTACACTCGAAGAAACATCCTAAATTGCCAAGGCCATCAACATTTTGACTTCATTCGAACTACGACGGATACTACTTCGATGACAGTCGAAGCAACATCCTAAATGGCCAAGGCCATCGACATCAGTTCGACTTCGAACTACGACGGATACTACTTCAATGATAGTCGAAGCAACATACTAAATGGCCAAGGCCATCGACATCAGTTCGACTTCAAACTAAGACGGATACTACTTCGACGACAATCAAAGCAACATCCTAAATGGCCAAGGCCATTGACATTTTGATTTTATTCAAACTACCATGGATACTACTTCGGCGACAGTCGAAGAAACATCCTAATAGCCAAGGCCGTCGACATCAGTTCGACTTTATTCAAACTATGATGGATACTACTTCGACAACAATCGAAGCAACATCCTAAATGTCCAAGGCCATCGATATTTTGACTTCATTCGAGTTACGACGGATACTACTTCGATGACAGTCGAAGCAACATCCTAATGCCAAGGACATCGACATCAGTTCAACTTCATTTGAACTATGACGGATATTACTTCGATGACAATCGAAGCAACATTCTAATGGACAAGGCCATCGAAATTAGTTTGACCTCGCTCGAACCGCAATAAGGCCTTTTCAAAAAGTGATAAAAGAAACCTCTGCGGAGGCTATCACAAAAAAACCCAAAAAAAGGAAAGGCGACAAATAAATGAGGTGATAAAAAGCTTATATTACAACAAAAATCATTTACATTCGTTCCCGTGGACGGGCTCTAGTACAACCCACAACCAAAAAATACATGCAAACAAAGGTGTACAAACTTAGAACTACTCATCACCCCTTGTGCGATAAGCATCTTCATACCATGAATCTGAGTCAAGGCGATTGACGTCCTCAGAAGCAACACCATTTCCATCAGGAGAGTCGGGATAATGCCTACATGATTCGCGAGCTGTGCGAGCCTCGTTTTGCTTCGCTTGAACCTCCTCCTCCGTCGCCCGACCATCGGTATGAATAGCTCTATACACATCAATTCGAGCCTCCGCAAAGACCCATATATCATATGCACTACGAGGCAGACCTCGACAAGATAGGGGATGAGACAAGGAGGTCCGAGAAAGGTGATCCACTTCCTTTGACCTCTGTGGAGTGATCTGCCTTTGCAGCTCAGTCAACTTATCAGCGCTAGCACTTAGCTCGCCCTTGAGTCCATCAATTTTTTCCATCCTAGCACCAATTTTGGAAGTCAAACCAGCTAGGTTCAACTGCAATTCGGCGTTTTACGCCGTCACCCCCGACTCAGCTCGAGTTCAACATCCTTTGCCCTAAGGAGGTCCTCCAATTCGCTGTTACGAGAAACGACCCTCATCAGCTCCCCATCCGTATCTTCCAGTTTCTCCCCTCTACGTCCAGCTGGGCCTCCCTCTGTTTAAGTCCCTCACGGAACACTTGAAATTCAGGATCCTGCTGGTAGATATCAACCACCGCTCGATGCTTAGCGTGGTATTTTCTATATGTCTTCAACATCTTTTTATAGAGGTCCGTCCTCTCCACTCACGACGGCCTCTCTCTACCTCCAAGACGAGGGTCTGAGAAGGAGACAAAAATAAGCACATTCCCAGGTCAATCCTACAATACGCAAAAGGGGGGAGGGGAGGGGGATACAAAAATCTACCTATAAGCCCTTGCCAGCAACTCTCTGAGATAGCTCCGCATCATTCACGGTTTTGAGTGTCTCGCTCTCAGGAGCGGCACACAGCATGGTAAGGGTCGAAGAAACCATCTCACTATTTAGTAGCAAGTTATAAACCCCCCCGATCACCATGCGATGGTGAGATTCATCCGTCGTCATCTCCACATAGGTGTGAACACCCACAAACTCGTTCACATCCTCTTGGGCAATGTCGGAGCCCAACTCATCAGCTTCCTTGTTAGGTCCTCCAACGTTAGTTGACGAACCTCCCTCAGCGGCATGCACCAAACTAGTATCGGGGACGACACTCCTCTTCTGGGCCGACCTCCCCGATAGAATGGCATCAGCCTTGAACACATGCCTTGGCATTGTTCGGGGTGCCCCACTTTCGTCAGCTTCGGTGGCCACCCCTTCCCCTTCTCCAGCCTTCTCCTTTTTCTTTCCAATGGCTCTTCACCACCAGAAGACTCATCGACGGGTTGCGGGGCTGGTGCCAGTGATGCCGACTCCCCCATAGTCACAGTTGCGAATGTGGCCCCCCACTGGGAAGTTATTGAATGACCCTCTAGAACAGACTCACACAGTATATCACACACGTCCGAGGCGATGTCAGGTCGCATGACAGAAGGGACTGGCGCCCTCCTCCTAAAAGCACCTTCACCTGTTGCTATAAAATCACACAAGTAAGCAGGGTCATATAACCGATGTGACAAGAATTTGAAGTCTACCCTGAAGAGACTTTAGGGTCGTAGCGTGCATGAAGGCAAGCCAAGAACGAGTCTTCTCCGCATAAGGTAGTAGGCCGGCGACCCAGTTCTTGAGACCGATGATGGGATGGGATAGACGAGCCATTGCTGCAATACAAGAATTAGAGTTGCAACAATAATGGGTAGCGATGAATTTAAAAAATGGCAACACTTACGTGACGGGTTCCACCTCTCTGGGAATCCGATAGAGTTAGAAATCACGTGCTTGGTCCTAACAAAGAAATATTTACGCTAGAATCCACGGCTGCTCGGTCGCACCGTAGATTATCAAATGCACCATGGTCCCTCTCAGGGAACATGCAGTAAACAAGTGTAAGAGATGATGAACCGAGACGTCACATTTAGCCAACTCCGCATATTTGGTCAGCAATAGAAGCACTTTAAGTGTATACGGCGTGAGTTGAGCCGTGCAGATGTTATAGAATATGCAGAACTCCTCTGCCAAAGGAAAAGAGAAAGGTTGTAACCTATCACGAAGGGGTATTCATAGAGGGCATAGTACCCTGGCCTATGGACGTCAACATGGTCTCCCCCCGCTGGGACCATCTCTACGTGGCAGGGATACTGTACTTAGTACGGAGGTCATCTAAATGATTCTATTCCAATTCGGAAAGCACTGGAATTGGAACAGTAGAGTCCTTGTTGAAATCACACCGAGACGAATGATGCCTCGGTAATAATGCTTCTACCGTAAGAGGACCGATATCCTCTTCCACCTCTACCTCTCCGCCGTCGGAAGAGGGTGGTGCGTTTGACGGAACAACCGCCGGAACCCTTTTTTTGTTACGACGAGGTTTAGGCATGATTTTGTTCAAGGAAGAGTTGCACACCGCATAATGAAGAAGAATAAAACCCTCAGTCAAAAGCAAAGGTACATGAATGCAAAAATCTAAACTGAAGAATTAGAAAGCTCTTACAAATGACCAAAGTTCGAACTTAGTTGAGCCCTTCCCCTATTTATAGGGTTGGGTGGCACCAGAATCGAGGCGCTAGACTTCAAATTAGCGTGGGAAACCAAGCAATAAGGCAGCAATTTACCTGTCTCGAGAATACGCGCAATGATGACCTATTCGAACGCTGACGTCATCCAGGGAAAAGTGTTTTATTTCAACTCTTTGACAGTTATGATTATCGTCTCCCACAAGTAACGTCGTAACCTTTGGACAAGTCAAACTCTCCCTGAATGGAGGCACTGATTCCGCCCATCAAGGACGCATCTCGTTGGGACCCCGACAAGCGGAGGGACTAACTGTATGGGGTCAAATTTGACCGATCACCTCCCTAAGCCAGCACAACCGACTGTTGATTATCTACAAGCTGCTACGGGGGGGGGGGGGGATGACCTAGGAATAAGAGGAGAAATGACCTTGTACCAACGTTGATCCTACTATAGGACATACTTTAATTTTGTCATTTCGATAGTTAAATAAGGATCCTCTACTATATATAGGGATCCGAACCTTGTAATAGAGGGACAGTTTTTAATATACAAGTTCTCTTGCTCTCTTCATCTATCTACTACTTCTTCTCTCCCTCTCTCCTTTCTACTATTGCTACCACATCGATTATCAAGATTATCCTAGGGTTCATTATCTTCGATTACGATTTACCCCTTTATTTCTTCTGATTAATTTGCTTAAAAAGGATTTAACAACTTTTGAGTCAAACACTAACTATCTTAATTTAAGGCTAATTACAAGAAGAGGACAAGAAAATGAAAAGAAGAAATGAGAGTTACCAGATACTAATATATCACCCTAAATTATTTACACTTGAACTGAAAGGAAAATGGTGGTCCATACTTCTTCATTAGAGAATAAATTTGATGTATACATTTGTAAAAGACTTCCACCCACTCCATTAAAAAAAATCTTCATTTGTCCTTCTCCCATGAGAAAGAATGTTTTGGACATTCCAACTAGGCTACACAAAGTTCTAAAAAGACTTCAAAGTGGGGAGAGCTTAAAATAGCTTTACCCCAAAAATAACAAACATATGAAGATTAACCTCTCTTTTTTTCCATTCAAGACTCACACATATTAAGAAATTTTAATATTTCAATGATTGGGAAAGGGAATTAGCACTGAATTAATCTACACAAAAAAAAAAAAAACACACACACAATAGTACCAGTAATGTGCCCATTACTACACAGCCTGTAGGAAACCTTGAAAATTCTTGAGATGCCGACAAATATGAGATAGTTCCAAGCATTCCCATGTGGGATTATTCCTTTTTACTTATCAGTCCAGCTTCTCTACTTGTTCTGCTCTTTTCTTACTCTGCTTCCCCTCTCAACTTACTCTCACTTTCTTGATAAAATTCTCTGTTGTGAATTTTGTTATTAGTCCTTAATTCTAGCTTCTCACCATGTGGGAATCAGAAACTGAGTCTGTTAGTGGAAGAGATTATGGCAATGGAGTTCTCAGTGCTAGCAAGCATGGAGTTAAGACTGATAGTTTTGAGCAAAAAGGACAGTCTTGGTATGTACTAACTACTACTATTGCTTTAAAATGGTTCAAAAATATGATGATATCATGTTCACTCTTAAAGCTACTGAAATGTTTTTGGAATACTTGAATTTTTTTCAAAGTAAATGACTCAAATGTTTATAATATATTCTTGATATAGGTATGTAGCAACTGATATCCCAAGTGACCTTTTAGTTCAAATTGAAGATGTTAGCTTCCATTTACACAAGGTAAGTAACCATTAATTCAAAACACTTAAATTTCTATCTTATATCTTTGTCCTGTGGGAATTAAAGTGGCTAACTAGTTCCTCTTTGTTTATATCCCAACTCCTAAATATCATAAAAGTATCCTTTGCTTTCTAGAAGTGGAAAAATGAACAGAATGATATATGAATCAAGGGCTGCAGAATTGAGCAAGATAAGTTTAGATGAATTACCAGGTGGACCTGTGGCATTTGAGCTAGCAGCAAAGTTCTGTTATGGTATTGCTATAGATCTATCTGCAACCAATATTTCTGGCCTAAGATGTGCAGCTGAGTATCTTGAAATGACTGAGGATTTGGAAGAAGGAAACCTTATATTCAAGACTGAGGCTTTCCTCAGCTATGTGGTTTTATCTTCATGGAGAGACTCTATATCGGTGCTAAAGAGCTGTGAAAAGTTATCACCATGGGCAGAAAACCTCCAAATTGTTCGAAGATGCAGCGAGTCCATCGCGTGGAAAGCTTGTGCTAATCCAAAAGGAATAATATGGCAATACACAGGAAAGCCTACAAATGTTTCCAGCCCAAATTGGAACCAAATGAAGGATTCCAGCCCAAGTAGAAACCAGCAAGTAGTACCACCTGATTGGTGGTTTGAAGATGTTTCAATTCTCAGGATTGATCACTTTGTGAGAGTGATTACCGCGATTAAGGTAAAGGGCATGAAACATGAACTGATAGGTGCTGCTATTATGCACTATGCAGCTAAGTGGCTGCCAGGTTTGATCAAAGAAGGATCCGGATTGGCGGATGATGGCAGCAACATCAGTAATAGCATTAATGGCACTAGCAGTGGTAGTTGGAGAGGCAGCCTCCATATGATAGTAGCGGGAATTGGAGATGAAGTACCAAATGTCCAGGCCAAAGATCAAAGGATGATTGTTGAAAGCCTAATTAGCATAATACCACAACACAAGGACAGTGTTTCGTGTAGCTTCCTTCTTCGACTATTGAGGATGGCAAACATGCTGAAAGTAGCTCCAGCTTTAATAACAGAATTGGAGAAACGCGTAGGAATGCAATTTGAGCAGGCTACATTGGCTGATCTTCTCATACCATCTTATAATAAAAGTGAAACCATGTATGACATTGATCTTGTGCAGAGGCTTTTGGAACACTTCATAGTTCAAGAGCAGACAGAAAGTTCAAGTCCTAGTAGATATCCATTCTCCGATAAACATATGCACGATGGAATTCAAAGGGGTACAAATCTAAATGCCAAGATGAGAGTGGCAAGGCTTGTAGATAGTTACCTAACAGAAGTATCCAGAGACAGAAATCTTTCTTTGACAAAATTTCAGGTCTTGGCAGAGGCTTTGCCAGATTCAGCAAGAACATGTGATGATGGACTTTATCGAGCAATTGATTCCTATCTTAAGGTACTTTGATCCAATCCATTCAAGTTTATTCTTGTGTAAATCATTTACATTCTTGAACCAATCGTTGCTGATTAATCATGAATATAGTTCTCGTTTCTGCTCTTATTTAATGCTTCAAACATCAACATTAGCTTGTTTACATATCTTACTAATAGTTTAAAAAAAAAAAAAACTACACTTGTACATAATCCTTTCTCAAGTAAAAGTGACTATGATTCAGAATTCTGAAATGCAATATATGCTAAATATCTAATGATAGGATAGAAGTAAATCATCTGCAAATACTAAGCCTTTGCGATTATGTTGTCTGCATCTCTAGAATTCCAGCCCAACATGCTTCTCTTTTTATCAGAAAGCTCATTGATATACAACACGTGCGACAGGCCCACCCTACGCTCTCAGAACATGAAAGAAAGAGGCTGTGCAGGGTGATGGATTGCCAGAAACTCTCTGTGGATGCTTGCATGCACGCTGCTCAGAACGAAAGGCTCCCACTACGAGTGGTGGTGCAAGTTCTCTTCTCTGAGCAGGTGAAGATAAGCAACGCAATGGCCAATATCTCTCTCAAAGATCCAGGAGAATCCCATTATCAACCTCTGGTATCTAACCGTAAGTCATTGCTCGAAGCAACGCCACAATCATTTCAAGAGGGATGGACAGCAGCCAAGAAGGACATCAACACTCTTAAGTTTGAACTAGAAACTGTGAAGACTAAGTACCGAGAACTCCAAAACGATATGGATAACTTACAGAGACAGTTTGATAAGATTGCAAAACCAAAACAAGCTTCAGCATGGACTGCAGGGTGGAAAAAGTTAAGCAAGCTCACAAAAACGACGAATATAGAAACACATGACTTCAACGGTCAGGTTCCAAATGGTGAACAGACCACAAAGACACCTAGAAGGTGGAGAAATTCCATTTCTTGAGAAGTAAAAGGCTATGAGATAGAAGACTAGCAGTTATCTGTGTTCCCTTCTATTCAAAATTATCATTCTTCTCCTATTACAAGAGTAGTTAAAACGTTCATTTTTATCATAGATAGAAATTATGTGAGAAAATAGCACAATTTATTATAGATTCTCTAGTGTACTGGTGACTGCTTTCTCAATTATGATTGTACCATCTTAAGTATGATATGCATTTGAAAGTGCAGTAAAACTGGTTTGAGTACCATCAGTGACATGCAGTTAGCTTACTATTATTTCCTGTCTACCAGTAAAGAATTACATGAACATACAGACTACCTTGACTAATCATAATAGAGAACTAAGGTAGTATACGTTGTAAGACGAATATATACTTTCATTAGTGCAATCACTTGATGAGCTTGCAAAATTATCAAGAAATATATAGCTTTCCTCATCGGTTCATGTCAGAACGAAAAGATAACAAGGTGACATCTAAGTTGCTCGGACTTGGGACGGGTCTCCTATACGGTGACGGATCCGAGTATTGGATTCGGCAAAATCTAAATTTTAAGATTCGGGGGTGCAGATTCGGATGTGGAAATGGGTGCGTAGATTCGGATGTGGAAATGGGTGCGTAGATCCGGCTAACAAAAAATAGAGCTATAAAAATATTGTAAATTTTGAGAGATATTCTGTGAAAAACTTACATGCATATTATAGAATTCAATCTTTCATTCTCCAAGATGGACATTATTCTTTCATTCTCCTAAATGTGTTTTATTTTATATTTTGAGAAATCAAAATCTTAATTTTTCTTTCAAATTTGTCGATGGACTCTGGTCAAAGTGTCCAAAGTGAGTTGACCGTATCCAGGATGTATTCCGCTCCCGCTCCTGTCCCGCTCTCGTATTGAGACGGGAACGGCACCAAAATCAAAGAGTCTCCGCAACTTAGGCTGACATAACATGTCAAGTAGATCACTTTAAAACTTCCAAGAAAATGAAATCATGAGATAATGGATCAAAACATAAAAGGTCTAATAATTCAACTCAATAGACTTAGCATCCTATTATCAGTTTGATTGACACATTAAACTTGAGCCAAAGTAAAAGAGATATTCGGTCCGCTGATGCTAGTATAACCTATGCTGCAAGCAAGACCTTCTTGTGCTGCAATGAGTTAGGAAAACCACTTACTTTAACTATGAATCTACTGCAATGAGTTCAACTTTTGTGGTTTCATTCAATTCTATTTCAAGATTTCCTACAGCAAAATGTGTTTATCTTTATCAGCATTAGGGGTTGTTTTTATGCACTGGACTTACGATAAATATCAGCAGAACTTGAATTTCAGAAGTAGTTACTTGATTAAAATTGCTACTTCTAATTGCAATATTTAATCTAATAAATGGAATATTAATATAAACAGAAATAAAGAATTATCAATAACTTAAATTTGAAATGACAGAAGTGTATGATAAAGATGTTGGGATCGAAATAACATGGTGCGTACGAAAACTAACAATACAAAGCTTGGTGGACGATAAATCAGACGATAAAAGAAAAATATTCTAAACTAAGCATAATAGTTTATAATGGTTTGGTCAATTGATCTATATGTGATAAAACTAATATAAAAGAAGAAAAACTATCGAGAGAAATATCTCACCCTAAAGAAAACTCTTTAATGACTATATTGTGAATATTTTTTGTGCACTTGTGAGAAGTAGAGATCCTTAATTTATAGATGTGCAAAACTTGTCTTCCAAGAAAGGGATAAAACATATTAATGAGATTTATAGCCTGTTTGACCAAGTTTTTTTTTGGGCCAAAAGTGTTATTTTTGTTGTCAAAAGCACTTTTGGCAAAAAATTGAGCTGTTTGGCCAAGCTTTTAGAAGGAAAAAGAAGTGTTTTTGAGGAGAAGCAGAAGCATAAAACAGTAGTTTTTATCCAAAATCACTTTTGAGAAAAATAGACTTAGAATCAATTTTCAAAAGCTTGGCCAAATATTAATTACTGCTCAAAAATATTTTGCAAATTAATTAGTCAAACACAAACTGATTATCACCAAAAGCACTTTTTTTAAAATACTTTTGAGAAAAATACTTCTCAAAATAAATTGATTATAGATGCTTGACCAAACGGACTATTAATTTTTTTAGGAGTCTTTTTTCATTACTTTAAAAAAGAAAATCCTAATAAATTAGAAATTTATGGCAAAATCCTAACCAAAGAAAATAGCAAACACAAAGTACAAGATATCAATTAAAAGGCTTATAAAAGCAATATTTAAGGTTATGTCAAGTCTTAAATTACAAGCTAAAGCTAACAGCAGAATCAATGCTTTCAAGAGCTCTCTCTCTATCTCTATATTTTGTACTTGTTCATTCTTAATTTCTCTTTTAATCTTTAGAGACCAAAGACTACAAGATGAGTACATCTTGTTGGACGTGTCTGTCCAGTGTCCACTACGTAATTGAAATTTAGACAGATGTGAAAGTCTGGTGAATAATAAAATTAGTTAAGGAATTGATTCCTCCACTGTTCTATGTACAAAATGCATGTGACATGAAAAACATTAAGGGATAAGACTTGGGAACTGACTCTCTCCATGACATTCAGTAGGTAACAAACAAGGTGGTTGATTGACATGTGCTTAATATATATGTTATATTGGGGGCGGATTTAGACGCGAAAGGGATTCATCCGAACTTTCGTCGAAAAATTACATTTGATAAGAATGGATCTTGGGCCTAACTCAACCCCAAAAGCTAGCTTATGAGGTGAGGATTGCCCAAGCCATATAAGGAGACCAAGGACCTCAAATTCCTCCGATGTGGAACAACTCAACAACATTGTTCATATAAGACAAACTCTAGTTTTTATTTTTATATATTATATTTTGAATTCGTTTAGCAGAGCCTAAAAACATAGGTCAAGGAAGTCAAAATCTTTATTAAATTGTCAGTTCAATTTCCGATGGCCACAACTTTTTAAATTATTCAACGTTTTTTTTTAAACCCCTTCAACGAAAATCCTCTTAGTGGATTCATATTGTTAATTGTACTCCTTGTTAATTTTCAAGGATTCTCTTTTTCCTGAACATATACCTCCCACTTTTTGAAGGTTTAAATACCTTAATAATAATAATCATGAGATATATTAAGTTTCACTTTAAGTACGTAAAAGCACATAATGGTTTATAAGATGTTGAATTATTCATTTATTACATTTGGAGTTGACTTTTTCACAACCATGGAACAAAGAGACTTGCACAAATCAATAGGAACCAACTCTAGACCTAAAAACACGACCTAAATAAATCAATGGGACTGACTCGAATCAATCGATGGGAACTAAATCACACTTTCTTACCAACAGACCACGTTCTAAGAGTTTTACTATTCTCGTAAGGATACACGTGGCAAAATTTTCAAACTAGGATATAACGTTATTGTTTAATATCTTATAAGAATTGCTATACCAAAGTATATATATATATATATATATATATATATATATATATATATATATATATATATATATATATATATATAAAAGTGTTTTTTTTCCTTATTGGAGTCCTTTCTGTTATCTTGTCATCACAAGACTAATTATTTCCATTTTGTTACTGACGATTGATTATAGTTATATATTTTAGTCGATTATTATACTTTAATTTACTGTACTTAGTTGAGTTTGAGCTTTAATTAATAGTGTCTTACATTAGTTGTGTGTTTTATGCCTTGTAGTAGTGATTCCGAGCTCTGTAAATATTATGGAATGAATTCAAGTGATTTGGAGCTTTGAAATCTGAGTAAAAGTCCAAGGAATTAAGCCGGGATCGTATTCGGAATCAACAGATGATAGAGCGACAAAATAAAAAATCGAGTAGACATATTGTGTACTATCTAGTAAAATGCACATAACTTTTTCTCAAAACTCCATTTGGGCTCCATAATATATGGTTGTAAAGCTAACTTAAAGACTACAACTTTAAATTTTTACGTTCTTCCAAATTCCAAATGTAACAGGGTGAAAAATACGGTCGAAATCATGACCGCGGACTTGACGCGGTCTGAGGCAGCATACTTGCAAAATACCGCATCCGTGCCACGCCCCTACCGCAGCCGCAGCCATCCAGGCCTGAAAATTTATCTTTTTTCGCATAGGAGAAGGTATAATTATTTGCGCCCGACCCTACTTAGTATATATGCATAGGAAAAAGGTATTTTGAAGAGGAGGAGACCGATTTTTGACACAGATTAGACCTAAGGAGGCAGAAACACAATAGGAACAAGGCGGAGAATTTTTCTACGAGTTTTCCTTCCTATTCCTATTTTTTCATTGTTGCTTATGACTTTTAGTATTATAATATTACATACTATTATGAATAGCTAATTTGTTATCTAGGGTACTGATGGAACCTTTTGTAGGATAAATTCTTGTTGTGTTTTATATAATTGAGCCATTGGATTTCTCTACTTGTTCAACAACATGTTTATTGTTGTTGATTGAATGGTCATCGATTGACTATGCCTTTTTATTACGTGTTGCTTGAGAAAGGATACATATTTAGGTGGTTGTTGAACAACGTCACTCCTAACATATATGAGAAATCAATATAACGGGTTTAAAGGTAGGTTTAAAAATAATAAAGCCTTGACGTGGTCATAAAGAGCGGTTAGATAAAGCCAACTAGCGCAGTTCGAGAGAATATATCTAGTAAATTGTTGTAGTTGCTCGAGAGAGAATTACGATACCTAAAGTGCTCATGATCAGTAAAGAATACATAAGCGAAATTGCACGGAACATAGCGGTAAGGATTCCGACAACTGGGAAAATCATTACTCTAGACCTCCTTAATTTTGTCTCCAACCTTTAGTATCATTGTTGCTAATTTATTATTTTAATTTCTTAGTTAATTAGTTAGATATAAAAATCTTAATATTATAACTTAGAAATTATTCAAACTTGTCTTTGTAATGATATTAAACAAATATAGCTCAAGTTTTAGTTCTCTATGTGATTCGACTCCAGACTTTTAAACCGGATTATATTTACAATAATCACTTATTTTTTTAGGACTAGAATTGAACGTGATCAGTTACCTATTCGGCTTGAAAATTGTAAATACTATTAAGATAATCAATTGTTCTAAGCTCATTTTGTTTTTTCCTTCTATTTTTTTTGTTCTTTTCGGGGGGTCTTAGGTATTAGGTTTCATGAAAGAAATTAGGGATGACATATTGGTGTCAAGTTCTAAATCGTATACCATTTCTATATTTCTTTCTGAAGAATCACAGAAAGGAAAATGATAAGAGACGTCTTTTTCCGATTGCACTTTTTTACACCCTTTTCGTTGATTTCAAAATCTGAATCATAACTTGCAATACTTTCAAAGGAGAGAATGTCCTGCATTAAGTGCCATGCCGACTTTCTGAAAAAGCAGTCAAGAAATGTGATTATGTTGATATGAGCGCCGCTGCTTTTTATGGTAGTCAGATCTCTTATGTATAAAAATAAATTTTTTATGCGTAAAAAAAAATATCATAAAACTAAAAACAAGTTTGTAAAAAGCCATAAAATCAATTGACAACTTCTAAGTCTAGGATTTCATATACATCCACAATAATAATGATTTTTTTATAAATATACGAATGGTATAAAACTTTTCTATATCGGTGTATAAAAGTTCTTTTTGTTTTTTTTTATCCCACTCCACGTCAAGTTGATCCCATGAAACTTTAATGTTTCTCCTAGTTTGATGTGGACTTAAATTTTTCTCCTTATGGAAATAATATCCCATGTTCGTTGATAACAGTATTAAGTTCAAAGAGATTCCAATCTCATTGCCTTCCATGAGGGAAAACTCTCATTCTACATGTAAGCAGCAAATGATACAATATTTTTCTCCATTTAAAACTTTCTTTAAGTAGTGGTAACCCTTAAAATGAGACAAAACCACATAATGATCAAACATAACCACCAGTATCCATTAGAATCACATAAACGGGTCCTCAACAAAATGCACAAAACAAATAGTATGAAAAAGATAACACGAAAACACAGCCGAAACAATAATGAAGCAAGCTATATTTTATAAGTTTTAAGTAGTAAAAGCATAAAGACAACACACATAGCAATAATAGTATGAAACACAAGGGTCCATCAGGCTCATAAAAAGACACCACGCTTATAGAAAGACTCACAATTCTCTCCAACTACAAAAAAAAAAATCACCATTCCAAAGCTCTCCCACAAGTGGGAACAAACCAAACTTTTAAGACAAGATTTGATCATGTTTCTCAATCAACCTTTTCATGATAAGCTTTAGAGGGCAGGCCCCCCCTCTTTCCATGCGCTACTCTTCAACAGTAGTTGCCATCACTATCCTTTGTGGGGATCAACAGAAAGATCAATGCATCATAACAGTCATTCAAGTCAAGAAACATTTGGGGGTGGATTGTGGGCCCTAAATTACCAAATGCGCATGCATTGAATCCATGGTTTTCTCAAGGGTCCCTCATTTACTGCACACTCATGAGTTTGAACTTTGAAATTGCTACACTTTGTTACTCCACAAAAAACTCAAAAATAATCCCTTTTATTTCACCTCTTGCAAGTAAAAGACATTCCACTAAATCTTCACTTCTGGTGGTTCATAATACTTGTTGCACTACAGGACTGATGAAAACGGCAAATGCTTCACAATTTAACTATTTTTAACCAAATAGATTAATAATATCCAAGCAACGATAACCCCTAAAATCCATAATGCCAACGATGTATGGGTTGGATACCGATACTCTTCCCTTTAACAAGAAGATGGAGGGTACTCTTGAGGGAGCCCAACTCCTACAGCTTTGGCTTTGCCCCTCAAAGACTTCAAGTAATCAATTGCTTCATCAATAACCAACAATGGGTCCTTACTCTTTATCCCAGGAATCAAGCTCTCAAGAATTCTCAAGGTCTCACGAATTTTAGCTTTCCTTTTCCTTGTGCTCAAACCAGGATCCTCCTCATCCTTCTCCCTGAAAGGAAGAGAACTATTAACACATCTTGATTCCACATCATCATCATCATCATCATTGGCCCATGCAGATTCTATGGATGATGATTTCTTGTGCCCGCCATCTGGCAATCTTTGCCTTTTACATGGGCCATCAGAACTTGCAACTTCTTCTGTAAGTTCCTCAGACAGTTGTACATGCTCACCACAGCCGCAGCCCCCTTTGTTTGCACAAGGAGAGCGAGCTGTGCTAGTTACTTCATCATCCTCGCCACAATCATCGTCATCTTCGTCCCCTTCAATGCCATCAAAAGAGTAGAGCAATGCATTGATTTCTTCTGTGTCTTCATGCATGCTACTTTCTTCACCATTTATGTAGCTTTCCTCCAATTTATCTTCAATAATGGGTTTCACAGGAGATCTTCGCTCAACTACAGCAGTCAGGTTCTCATAATACAAACCATAAGCATGTTCTTTTGGTGTAGTTACTTCGTTTTCAAGAGGGCGACCTTGACTAAAGAAAAATCTAGTGTGATTCCCAGACTGATCACAAATGAGGAACCTTTTCTGAGAATTTGCAGATGCATCAATTGGTGGGGACTCTAATCCTATCAAGCGAGGAAGTAAAAAGTTAGCATCTTTCAGATACTCATTTTTGGGGGGAACTAAGCTTGGCAGCCATTTGACTCCATTCTGATTGGCTGCCTTAGAACTTGGCAAACCAGGGTCGAAACATGACGGCCTAGGAGAAACTGCATTTGCAGCACATATGCAAGGGCTATACAGAGATTGAACACCAAGGTTATGTCCATGTCGTAAGAATGCAGTTGCATGGTTCAAATTCGGTGAAGTCCACGCCGGATCCTTCTGGTAACAATTGAGCTTGCTGGTTGTAACCATCTAGACAGAAGAGAAACCTAACATGCATAATATAAGAACTTTAGATGGAAATACACAACAAAAATCAACAGAAGATTAGCACAGATAGCAGTACCAAAGACCAAGACACATACCAGTTATATGGGTTGTACAAATTCCACTTTAAATTACTTTTTGAGGACGTAATAACAAGAAAATACTATAAAACTGGAATTAATACAAAGGCGAGAATTCAGAGCATCTACGTTACAGGCTTCAACAACTGACGGAAGTATTCAGCCTGGAAAGCAAAAACAGACTGTAAGTTAGGTAGCCTTTCAATTACATCACAGAAACCACAACTGAAAAGCAACACTGAAAGTTTCCATAAGTGAGGCAAAAATGTGAACGAACCTGGCAATTTTCCAAAGGTTGAAAACATGCTATAACTCTAACTACAATGGTTGCTTTCCCTGTGATTCCACTCTCATGCTTTAAGGCCCGAAATCTTGTTTGTCCTGCTGCTTGGCACACCATAACTACTTTTGACCTTCCAATTAAATTCAAAATATATGCAGAGAGGTAATACTGAAGACCAAGAGTAAATAGAATACTAGCTTTCAGGGGAATACGGAGATTACAAGAAAGGAGAAGGTTGAGGAAATCGTAGTATAGGAAAAGAAGCTTGAAAAGACCTAAACTGAGTCACAGTGATGGCAAAGTGCAAACGAATCAAAATCAGGACTAAGAGGATTTAAATTTTCTTTGCAGTGGTCTTTCAGCTAATCATACAGATATAACAAGCAAAGAGACAAAACCGACTGGTTAAAGCGCAGAGGAAGATGAAGAGAAAAGATTAAAAAAACTGGTATAACACGAGAAATTATTTATAGGATCACCCTGCAAAATAAGTTCAAGGGGATGACATAAGAAAACATATCAATTGACAGGCTCAGCCACCGCATATTGTAACTTCTTTAAACTGCATAAATTGCCATAATTGTGATAGGCTGCCAATATGAAGTTAGTTTACCTGAAATATTAGACAAAATATGCATTAGTCATAAACCAGCACAACTAAACAGTTTAACACAATATGAATATCACCCAAATCCCTTAATAGAAACAACTGTGTGAATGACCGGACAACAACTCACTTTTTCCACAAAAAGTACATGAAATATATCATTTGTTAGATTTTGTATAAAAATCAAAATAAAACAAAGGCTAAATAGAATTCAAGGCATGCGCATTAACCTTTTCTTTAACACCAATCAATCTCAAAAAACTATAAATTAAAAAAAAAATCAAAAACCTAATCAACCTTAAGATTTCTTACTTCTTAGCACTGATGACTGAACTCGCTATACTTTTAAGCAATTGGTTCAAAATCCATTTTTTGATGAAATTTTGTTTTTTTCACAAACACACACATAAATTTCTATATATACACACACATTCTGTGTCAAAAATACTGGATTCAATTGAATCCGTAGCGCTAAGGCTACATACGCCAAAGCATGTCACGGATACAGCTCTCTTTGAGTTTGTATGACTTTCCAAACACCAAAAAAGAAAAAGGAAAAACCAAACTGAAAATTTGACAAAATCCAAAAATTTAGCCAATAACTGTAAAAATAAAAAAAGAAGCGCAGCTAGAGATCTCAACAATAAAAGTATAACTGAAAGATCATATCTTGCAAGGGAAACCCCATCAATAAAATGCTTCTGAAAGACTTTCGAAAAGGCAAACACACACACACACACACAGACAAACACATGAATACAGAAAAACAACCAGTAAACCTAAACGTGAGAAACGGATTTTCTCAATTACACAAAATCATAACTTAAGCAAACCAGATAAATCAAAGGGGTTAGAAACATTTATGGCATGAACATTAAACATAAATGATGTGCACAATAAGAAAAATGCAGCTGAAACAACTTACGAGGGAAGAGATCCAAGCCGAGTATATTTGACCAGCAAAACAGTATACAAAAATGTTCAAAAATAATTTCAAGAGAAAGAGAGAAACAGAGGGTGAATGTGAACAGATTTTTTATGGTTTCAGAATTCAGATAGTAGGTAGTAGAGCAGGTGAAAAAAGAAAAAAGTGTAGCAGCAGAAGAATTGATGGTACTGTTATATATACATATTCTAATGACAGTATTGCCCTTCTCTAGAATCATAAGTACAATATTATCCTTTTTCGTTTTTTTTTTCCCCTTTCATATTCCCTTTTCATTGATGTCTTGAATGTTGTTAATTTCTTTGGAATTGTTTTTTAAAGATATTTTATATAAATTGATTTTCTGTTATATTTAACGTTGTCATTTTATAGAACTTACTCAAGTCTCAAGAATTCAAATGATTTACTAAAATGAAATCTGGAGCAGTGGGTGTTTGGACATAAGAATGGTAAAAGAAAATTTAAAAACTTTCATGTGATGATATTTGAAAATTTGAGTTGTTTTTGGATATGAATATAATCTTAGGTTGTTTTTGAAGTTTTGTGAGTGCTTTGAGTGAAAATTTTAAAAAATAACTTTTTGGAGTTTTCTAAATTTCGAAAAATTTCAAAATTTATCTTCAAATGAAAATTGTGATGGCCAAAATATTTTTTGTAAAAAAATGAAAAAAAATCGTATGTCCAAACAGACTCGTACTATTTTAGTCAAGCTAACATTTTATTATTATTTTAATATTTTCTACCAATTCTACTTGGTATATTATTTATTTGTAAGATAAACTACAGTAATATTTACTCAAGATCCAAACCAATTGTGTCACATGGGAATGAATAAATAGAGTACTAACAATTGTTATTAACAAACGTGCAACAAAATTATCAAAATGATGACTTCGTGATCAAGAACAGCTAGTTATGATTATAAGTGCATAACTTAATTTCTTAAATTACATAAGATATAATTATTAAAGTAAAGAACACATTTATAGTAGGTGTTTAAATGACAAAAATGAATTTAATCAAAATTGAGTCTCTCGTGCCTTCGATATTTATGAGGATCATGATAGTACTAAATAATTTTAAGCACTCAGGCCGTACCTTTAGGAGGCAATGAATGAGAATGGTCCATTAAACATTAGTAGAAAGTTAAGAAGAAACCATAATTGTAATTTCAAAAGCTTAATTACTACTCCACATTACAAAAGAGAAAATAAAATGATTAAGACCATGCTCTGAAATAGGACTTTCAGGCAAAGCAGGTCCAACCACTATATAGAATATAATCGATTGATTCATACTTAATAATAATTGATGACCACTTCGTTTAATTGACAAATTTTCAAATAATGAATAATCATATGGTAAACACGTGGCACATCAACGTGTATTTAAAGGATTCACTTTTCAAGACGCAAAACAACAATTAACATCAATTCAGGGATTTGTTAGTTTCTTGCTTGATTTATTTAGGCATTTGTGTTTCTTTCTGATACTGACCCTCAGATATACTTTCATTGTTTCTTTTTTCTTCAAATAAAACTCATTGATTTAGCATTTCAGGCCCTGAATTTCTGGTTAAAGACGAGGGAGATAAAGGAATGACCAAAACATACAATCTTTTATAGTCTTACTGCAAATTCTTAATATTACTATCCTCAACTAGCAGCCTGCAGTTTAGTGTCATTTCTTGTTGCTCTTATTTTCCAACTCAAGCATGGAAAAGGGAAGATGTAGCTTGTTTACAGCAGAACACGTACAAATTGTCGTAAGACTGCAATTATGTGATTGAAATTGTTGCAGAAAACCGTGAGTTAACTAGCACACAATCATACATAAAGTAAATAGAGAAGAAAAATCAACACAAAGATTTAACGAAGTTCGTCTTACCCTAATCCTCGGGGAAAAAATAGAGAGAGTTTTCCACTATGAATGAGAAGAAAGGCACAATACAATCTATAGAATCCCCAACTACAACACCCATACATAGATTTCAAACATATATGAGATAGGTTTTCCAATTTGACAAGGACTACAGATTTTCTTTTTCCAATTCTATTAGGACGATGAGTTTCCTAAACCTATATGGATTATTGGTTTCCTAAAAATACAAGGAAATAATTGGTAAGGATTCATATATCAAAGAAGATTCCCATCAACTATGTTTGCAAACCTTTGTGGTAGGTTGATCACTCTCTTCTCCATGCATGTTGCAATGCTATATGGTTGTTGTTGCACATATGCATCAACATTATTGTTTAACCAAAAATCAGAATTTCGGTCAAAGCTTATTTTAAGAAAAATTCGGGTTACTGATAATAAAATAAAATAAGAATAATTGATATAAAAAAGAGCTTAATAGAACGCAAAGTAAATCAGCATATTCTAATAGTATTTCGTGGTCATATAAATGAGCAGCCTTCTCCTTTTATAAATATATTTGGGTAGCACGTTTTGTTTCTATCATAATAGAGTAATTATTGACAATTAATGACATTTAATATAATTTTATAATTGGTAATCATATTTGATTTCATACGGATTCCCTAAAGTTTTTTATTTTTAATGACTATTAATTACTGACAATGCGTATCCATACCCTTTTTTGCTATCAGATTCATTCTCTTAATAAGACCTTCGAACATAAAGAGGTTCAAGCACCTATCTTTCCTGTTTTTCTCGAATTTCTGCCCCGTGCTTGTTGAAGCTAGTGCCTATTCTTTGCCAACTATCATCTTTTGACCAGTCCACGTGTCATGACGCATCACCTTGCAATTAGTTCTATATATGAACTTAGTTTTTTCAATGCAGATAGTCCCCCTGCTTGCCATTTTTTCATCAATAGGATATTTGGGAAGTAGATCTCATTAAAGCGGGAATATTTTGCCGCCATTAATTCTTCTCTGGAATTGACGCTTTATTTATCATTTCCATTTAATGTCCGTAACACGTGGCATCTCTTGGTTGGATCTGCAACCTTTCAGCGACTTTTAAGGATTTTCTACGGCTTCACCAATTATGAAACGACAGCTCCCATCATGGTATTTCCATCATTGTACCTTTTCCTTTGACGGTTGCTTTTGAGTATAAATATAACTTTTCACCTTTGTCTTTCTCAAAAAGTTTAGATTATTCGATTCTTATTTTCTTCTTCCCCGTACTACTATGTCTTCGTCAAACCCTAACCTTATGAGAGTTCCCATTGTTAATAACCTTCCTCTTGCTCATGTTAGAAGTAGGAGAGGAGGAAGACTTCGTAGTTTAGGATCTTCATCTTTACGAGGCCTTTCTCTTCCTTCAACGAGTTCTATTCTACCTTCTAGAACAAGAAGTTCTCTTTCTCAAAGGTCTTCATCTAGAGGTAAAGAAACCGCTAAACCTCTGGTAGATGAGATTGTTTCTACTGAACTATCTTTTTACAATGATGGAGAGTCCATTAGAAACCAAGTTTGTTCTATGTCTTCATTAGAGCGTGTTGGTATTTATTCGACTCAAATCACTAAAGGTTTGATTTATGTGGTTCGTAGAGATTGCCATTGGATTCATGATTTCCCCATTATAATCCCTAATGTAAACAAAAGAATCACTTCTTATTTGACTAGTTTTTCGTATATACATATCCTATCACATTGAATTTCAAGCCTCATATTGAAACTGTTATCACCGAATTCTATCGCTTTTTTTATGTTTTGCTTAGGACAAATTGGCCCTATCATATAGAGACTTGTTTGAGGCATTTGGCCAACATGGCTGGCATGCCTTTTATTTTCTTCCATTTAATTCATTTTTATTCTCTCAAACTCTTCCGTCAAGGAATTTTTACTTTAGTAGCGAGAAGCAAAAGAGTTCTGGTTAGCCCAGAGGTCATTAAGTGGCTGGTACGCCAGGTTTGTTGCTGACCCACTGTTGATTTAGTGGGTGAAGAAAATGCTTCATTCCCTGAGAAATGGAATTTTGCACGTGAGTTTTTTTGTAACTTTTCCATACCCTTTTTCTTAATTTTGATGGTTGCCATTTTAACTTTCTCCCTTTATTTTAGCAACCATGGGAACTATTGATGAGATTCACAATTTTCATGGTTCGGTAGGAAAGTTGTTAAGTTGTTTTCCGATGGAAGGTATATCTTATAAAAACCTTTCTCATCGGTTTGGTTGGAAAGTGAAAACTCATGGTAAGTTTTTTTTCCTTATATCCTTTGTATTTTCATTCACTTCTTTCCTTAGAAATTAGTTTGATCCTTCTTTTTGTCAGGATTTCCTATTCGAGGCATAAGTGTTGAGGCCGTTGTAGCTTCTTGAATTTCTTTGGAAAAATCCCAAGAAATAATTTTGGGTTCTTCATTATAAAGGAAAGCTTCTACGGACCAAGACTCTGATGAATAGGAAGAACAAGACGGGGTTCTTTGATAAGAAGGCCACGAGCTAGAAGACGCATTATTTCAGATGATGAAGCATCTCCCCTTGTTCTGTTCCTATAATCGAGCCTGTTGAAGCCACCTTGGTGATTTCCGATGACAATACTCCTACGGCTGCTCGTGATTCTGTTGATCAGCTTTTTGCTCGTGAGTTTGATAATGAAAGTTTGGGTCCAGTTTCTAATAAAGTGCCCCTTGCCTCATTTTCCATGTTTTCTCCTATAATATCTTATTTTCCGGTCGTGACTGTTGCTGTTGTTGCTCCGCCTCAGGCTATTTTGACTCCTTCCATAGTTCATCCTACAATTGCTCATCACACTGAGGTTGGTTCCTCAAGTAGAAGTGGAACTATAAGACAGGTTATCATCTAGGTTCCTGCCGATGGTAATCTTTCGAGAAAATCAAGTATGGCTGATGTGTGGTTGAAACCCTTAATTTGCGCAATCGAGAGATCCAACCTGAGAATCACAACTCTTTGACTTGGATGAATGACATAGTGCAGTCATCATTAGAGGTATTCCTTCTTAATGATTCACTATTCCTTTCTTCTATTAAGGTTTTTAACCTTCCTCTTTTTTCCAGATCAACCTCATTGGTACAGAAATGATAAAGAGGGTTTTCCATATGGATCAGTCAATGCACAATTCCCAAATTGAAGTGGACAACTGGAGAGAATAATATGAAAGCCTCCATATTGACATAGAAGTGTTAAAAGAGAGTAAGCATACCTTGGAGAAGAAACTGAAGGTTTTAACTTCAAAGTTACCAATCGAGAAGGCTTCCTCAAAGTAAGTTGATAAGGACAAGAATCTCCTTGAAATATCTTTTTCTGAGAAACTTTCCAAAGCCAGTGAAGAAATCAGAGAACTAAAGGCTTTGTTAAGTAAGAAAGAAGCTTATGCTGGTAAACTCGTACAAACACTTTCTTAGGCCCAAGAAGATCTTTGTGAGTCTTCTAAGGTCAGCTTTTTAGAGAGTTCACTTGCTTCTCTGAAAGATTCTTATGATTCTGTCCTGGACGAAGATAAAACGCTCAAAAATGAAATTGATCAATGGGAGAAAGATTACGAGATTCTTGAGGATAAGACCGTAATTGAGGTGAGTTGCGCATTTTTAAATACTCGCCATGATACCCTTGTGGAAGCTAGCCAAGAGGGCTTTAGCTTGGAGGCTGAGTTAGTTAAGATAAAAGAAACTATTGGAAACACTCAGCAAGGCCAAGACTTTCTCTCTCCCATGGTTGATATTCCCGGGCACATTGAAGATGATATGAGTACGGTGAATGCTCCAACTCCCTCAAGCCATCTCAAACCTTCTATTACCAATGACCCTACTTTGGATCCTTTTGCCGCCCCTTAGTGAAAAGTTTATGACATGTTACTTCTCTTTTTATTTTTCTTTTGATGGAATATGGTCATAACCCATGGTCCTATTTGGGGTTTAGTTTCATGAAACAACAAGTCCCTAGAACTTTTCGGGACGTTTTATATAAATGATCAACAGTTTATGACTAAGTTCATTCTTAGTCTAAACTTTTCAATATTAAGAAATTTTTCATTTTGACTTAGTTTATTCTGTGCTTTGCTCGTTCCTACCTTTATGCTCAAGGACTTGTAAATAATTCGTAGGTTTATACTTTATCCTTCTTTGCATTCTTATTTCATAAAATACTTTCTTAACTTCATATGGAGAAGGCGTATGACAAGGTCCCGAGGGAGGTGCTATGGAGGTGCTTGGAGGCGAAGAGTATTCCAGAAGCCTATATCAGAGTAATCAAGGACATGTACAATGGAGCTAAGACTAGGGTTAGGACGGTGGGGGCGAATCAGACCATTTCCCTGTGGTAATGGGGCTCCATCAAGGATCGGCGCTGAGCCCCCTGTTGTTCGCCTTAGTGATGGATGTTCTAACCCGACATATCCAAGGGGATGTGCCTTGGTGTATGCTCTTTGCTGATGATGTAATATTGATAGACGAGACGAGGGCCGGTGTTAGTGGAAGGTTGGAGATATGGAGACAGACCCTCGAGTCTAAGGGTTTCAAAATAAGCAGATCTAAGACAGAATATCTGGAGTGCAAGTTTGACGACGGGCCGAGTGGGGTAGGCGGGGAAGTGATGCTTGGTTATCAGGCCATCGCCAAGAGGGACAGTGTTAGATACCTTGGGTCTGTGATTCAGGGGGACGGAGAGATTGACGGGGACGTCACCCATCGGATTGGAGCGGGGTGGTCAAAGTGGAGGCTCGCTTCAGGGGTCCTGTGTGACAAGAAAATTCCACACAAACTCAAGGGGAAATTCTACAGAGCCGTGGTTAGGCCTGAGATGTTATATGGGGCGGAGTGCTGGCCCGTGAAGAACTCGCATGTTCAGAGAATGAAAGTTGCGGAGATGAGGATGCTTAGGTGGATGTGTGGGCACACCAGGCTGGATAAGATCAAGAATGAAGTTATTCGACAGAAGGTAGGGGTGGCCCCGGTGGACGAGAAGATGCGAGAAGCGCGACTGAGGTGGTTCGGGCATGTTCGGAGGAGGGCCCTCGTGCCCCGGTGAGGAGCTGCGAGCGGTTGGAGATTGTTGGTGGTCGGCGAGGGAGAGGGAGGCCTAAGAAGCATTGGGGAGAGGTGATTAGGCAGGACATGACCAGATTGCAGGTTACCGAGGGCATGACCCTTGATAGGGGCGTTTGGAGGCCTAGAATCAGGATTGTAGGCTAGGGGCTCCTAGAGTCCTTCGTTCACATCTCTCGGGGTTGGGTGTGGGATAGTAGGGTTACCCATAGGTGATTAGTGTTTTAGCTTATGTCTCCATATGGTTGTTAATATGGTAGTTACTGTTTGTTATTATTGCATTATTGCATGCGACTGTATTTATGTTGCTTATGTTTTCATGAGTACTTACATTATTATTGCAGGAGTACCTATGCTTTATTATTTTGTTTTGTTTTGCTTGTGTTTCTAATTTTACCTTTGTTTTCGTAATGCAGCTTTCCCTCTTTTTATCCTACATGCCGAGGGTCGTTTGGAAACAGCCTCTCTGCCCTTACGGGCAGGGGTAAGGCTCGTCTACATATTACCCTCCCCATACCCCACCTGGTGGGATAACTGGGTAGTTGTTGTTGTTGTTGTTGTTGTTGTTGTTGTTGTACTTTCTTAACTTCATAAATGTTTAAAACAAACATGAATTTTATAAAAGAGGGCCATTTTATATTCGACACTTAATGAAGAAGATGTCTCAAATTCATAATGGTGTAAATGTATGACAAAAGAAATAGGAATATTGTTTCTTTGAATAACTTTGTCAAGTTTAAATAACATCTTACATGCGTTTAAATAACTTCTATAACTTTTTCGTAACTGTTTTTGTAATAACAGATTTCAAAAAGGAAATAAAACACAAGGTTTTTATTTATAACCTGTTTAAAGAAATTGCCTTAACCTAATTATGATAAGGTTTTCTTCTTTGGCTTTATGTTATTGGCTCATAACTTTGCTCTGCACGTGATTCATTCAATGAGTAGACTTTTCGGGCTTTGGCTTTGAACTTTGATTATCAGTCTTCATTGCCTTCTTCACACGTATTTTCTATGTATATTATATAGTCCCCCAAGTGTTTGAGCTTTGAAGTATGAAGTCTCGAGCACTTGATTACTCCTCTTATTTGGTCATTTTCCAGAAAAGGAAAAACATACAGGACTCGGAGGTGCAATTATAGATGAAGACTGCTTAACCCGTTCAAATGTCTATCAGAATAGTTGTAATCCTAGATCGGGAATTTATGTTTTTCCGCGTGTCTTGCAAGTTGTGACTCATCGTTTAGTACAGATTAGCTTTTTTCCTATCATCTAAAATCGTTAGTAAAATTTTAACAATTCAAAAATAAAATTCGAAAATGAGGGTACCTGCCCGTAGATACTTCTTTTCCTTAGAGGTAGTATCTCTTCATATGAACGGCATTCCGATGTGAAGGTAAAATATTTTCATCCATTGTTTCAAGCTCGTATGCTCCCTTTCCTGCGATACCATGGATCTTGTAAGGTCATTCCCATGTTGGACTTAACGTTCCCGCATTACCCGCCCTTGTAGATTGAAAAATCTATTTGGGTACGAAGTCCCCTATTTTGAAATATCTTAAGAGAGCTTTCCGATTATAATATCATTCTATAACCTACTTCTGTGCTGCCATTCTTAACACAACTTCCCTTCTTTCTTCAAGTAAATCTAAGCTTATTCGCATTACTTCTTCATTAGATTCCTCAGTTGCTTGTGCATATCTCTTGCTTGGATCCCCTATCTCCAACGGGATCAATGCTTCAGCTCTGTACACCAGTGAAAATGGTGTTTCACTCATGCTTGTTTTTACTGTTGTGCGGTATGCCCATAAAATACCAGGTAGCAATTCTGGCCAATTACCTTTGGGATTCTTCCAACCATTTCTTCAAATTGTTTATAATGACTTTATTCGTTGATTCATCTTGTCCATTACGCACCAAATGGTAAGGCATTGAGGTAATCCTTTTGATCTTCCAACTCTGAAAAAATTCTATGATTTGTGACCTTATAAATTGCTGGCCGTTATCACATATGATATCCTTTGGAACGCTGAATCAACATATAATATTTCGCCAAATAAAATATCTAACCTTTTTTTCATGTACCTGTTCAAAAGCTCCTGCTTCTACCCATTTAGTAAAATAATCAGTAAGTACTAGCAGAAATTTTACCTTGCATTTTGCTTATGGTAATGGACCTACGACATCCATCCCTCATTTTATAAAAATCCACGGTGTAATGATAGAATATAATAAGTCTGCAAGTCTATGCATATTATTATCGCACATTTGGCACTTATCACATTAGCCAAGAAATTTTCTACTTCTCCTTCAATTTTGGGCCAATAATAGCCTGATTTAATTATGCTTTTTACTAACGGTCTTCCACCTGTGTGATTCCACAATGCCCCTCGTGTATTTATCTTATAACATACTATGTTTGAGAAGACCCCGGCATCTTGCTAAGGGACCATCGAACATTTTGCGATAAATATTGCCTTGATTTAAACAGTATCGAGCAGCCTTTTTTCGAAGCGCATGAGCCTTTTTCTTATCTTCAAGAACGGTTCCATACGGCAAAAAAGTGACAATCTCATTCCTCCAACCCTAGATTAAGTTATTGAAATTTACCTCATTCTTGTCATCAACGAGTACAGAATGAAACAAATGAATTACAGAAGCATTTTTGTTACTCATCACGTCTGCCGCAGATGCGAGATTGGCTAAAGCGTCAGCCTCGACATTTCTTTCTCTTGGTATCTGCACAACTTTCTAGGTTTGGAACTGCCTAACTAGATCACGTAAATTCTCTAAGCATTAGATTTTATTACGGTTCTAGGTTGATATATAATGTCGTATACACTCAATTCTATGGCCCATTTGGCTAACCTACCTGATAACTCATGTTTGTAATAATATCCACATTGGATAAGCAGTTAATACGGAAAAATGGTGGCATTAAAAATAAGGCCTTGGCTTTCAAGATGTCATGATTAATGCAAGTGAAAGTTTTTCTAGATGAGGATACTGTGTCTCTGCATTTAATAATAATTTGGTAACATAATAAATTGGAGATTGTTTACCTTGGTCTTTACGAACCAAAGCAACACTCACCGCTACTTCTGAAACAACTAGATAGATAAACAATCTTTCCCCATCTTTTAGTTTTGCGAGCAACGGTGAATTTGACAGGTACGCCTTCAAGTTCTTGAGTGCTTGTTGACACTTCTCAGACCATTAAAACTGGTCTTGCTTTTTAAGAGCTGAAAAGAATTTAAAGCATTTTTCTAATGACTTGGATATAAATCTTTCCAAGGCTGCAATTCTTGTTGTTAGTCTCTGCACCTCTTTCTTACTTGTAAGCATATCAAGAATTTCTTAAATGGCTTTAATCTGCGCGAGATTTACTTCAACACCACGGTTAGAAATAAGAAAATCCAAAAACTCACCCGATGAAACGCTAAATGCATATTTCTCTGGATTTAATTTCATATTGAATTTTTGTAAGAACTAAAATATATTAGACAAGTGTGGTATGTGACCCCCTGATTGTTGAGATTTGACAACCGTATCATCTATGTAGACTTTCATAGTCTTTCCTAAATGTTCTTGGAACATTTTTTTACCAACCTTTGATACGTGTCCCCCGCGTTTTTTAGGCCAAAGGGCATTACTTTATAACAGTAAGCCCCTCTATCCGTTATGAATGAAGTTTTATCCTCATCGAAGGTATCTATTTTAATCTGATCATACCATGAATATGCATCTAAAAAGCTTAACAATTCATGTCCTACGGTAGCATCAATCAGTTGATCTATATTGGTAACGGAAAAGAATCTTTAGGGCAAGCTTTATTAAGATCATTATAGTCTACACAAACTTGCCATAATTTTTTTGTTACTACTACAATATTATCTAACCAATTAGGATACTTTACGTCGCGGATAGACCCGATTTTTAAAAGTTTTTGGACCTCACCTGGTTTTTGAAAGACCCTTTCTTTCTCTTCTTTTCCTTGATGGGTGGATACAATGGATCTTCATTTAACTTGTGAGTCATTACTTCCGAGGGTATTCTGTCATATAGACAGAAAGGGACCAGGCAAAGCAATCCACGTTAGTTTTCAAAAATTCAATCAACTTACTTTTCATTTCGTGGCTCAAGTTGGCTCCAATGTAGACTTTCTTTTCAGGTTGTTGTGCGTATAGTTCTACATCCTGCAATTCTTCTATCGTTGTTTTGATATTATCATTTTCTTCTGGTTTTTGAATGGAATCGGTCCTTGATTCCACATCTGTTCGTTCTTGTTTAGTTGGGGCTTGTGTCGTGGTACCCTAAACTAGATTATGTAATTACTTGTTCTTTTTTTTTTTGTATTTGAATAAAGAATTGATGCTCTTGAATGTCTGTTGATTCCCGCGGATTTGAAGTATTCCCAATGGTGATAGAAATTTAATAACTTGATGTAAGGTAGAAGGCACAACAACCATCTCGTGAACCCATGGTCTCCCGAGAATCATATAGTAAGCCATTTTCATCTCTACCACCTAAAATTTCGTATATTTAAAAACTTCTTATGCGAATGTTGTAAGTATTACTTCCCTTTTTGTTATGACGCTTGAATTGTCAAACCCAGATAACGTGTGTGCCTTAGGTACTAGCTTATCTTCATCTTGTATTTCGTTTATTACTCTTAGCAAAATGATATTCACGGAACTACCTGGATCAATCAAAACTCGTTTCACATTAGTATCATGTACAAGGAGAGATAATATTAGTGCATCATTTTGTGGAGTTAACATGCCGTCTGCATCTGCATCATCAAATGTAATAGCTTCTTCCTATAGAACATGTCGAAGCCGCTTCCCCTGTGTAACTGTAACTTTAGAAATTTTCTTGGTCACAACATATGTCACGCCGTTAACTTCTTCGCCCCCGTTTATAACATTAACGGTCATTTTCATAGAAAGAGGTTTAGGGAGCTCTTGCATGTTTTTCATGTATACGTGCTTACCTTTTTCACTAAATAGTTCGGTAAGATACCCTTTCTTTGATAAATGGTCTACTTCACCTTGTAGCGATCTACAACCTGTCGTTTTATGACCATGATCGTTGTGAAACTCGTACCAGTGATCAAGATTACGCCTATTTGGATTTTATCTTATTTTCTTTGGCCTCCGCACCTTATCACCCATGCTTCTTAATACTGCTACTAAACCTAAAGTATTGACATTAAAATTGTAACTGCCAAATCTTGCCTTCAAGCTTTTATTATCATCTCACATTTCCCATGTGTTTCGATCGTTTGCAAACCTTGATAATGAACCCGACTCTCTATTTCTCGATCTATGATCATAACTTGAATTGTACTGCTTTGAACGAGAGTCTTTTCTTGCTGGGCCCATGTAGGGTTCGTATCTATTTATACCGGACCTTTTTTTGGTTTCAACACGTATCAAACTCACATTCTCCTCTTTTCGAGACCGGGAGATGGTGTTTTCTTCTATCTTTAGCTTCGTGTTGTATCTATTGTAAGCATCATTATAGGTTATTGCTTGAAATTACGTAGACTTTCCTTGAGTCGTGTCGTAGCTTCTGAGCTTTTCCCATTCAAATTACTGGCAAAAGTCATAGCTGCCCAGTAATCAGGTACGTATGGCAATGACATCCTTTCGTGCTGGAATCTGTCTACGAACTCACTGAGGAGCTCCGAATCTCCTTTCTTTAATTTAAAAATATCCTCCATTCTTTTTTAGACTTTTTGAGCTCCCGAGTGTACTTTGATAAATGAATCTGCAAGCTCAGTAAAAGAAATTATAGGATTTTTGGATAAAACAGAATACCATATTAAAGCACCCTTAGTGAGTGTCTCACCGAATTTTTTCACCAATACTTATTCAATTTCTTGTTTGGTTAAATCGTTGCCCTTTACTCCAATTGTGAATGCAGCCGTGTGGTCTTGAGGAATTGGTAGAGGAGCATCACTTGGCTTCTAAGGTTGTTGTGAATATTTGTTCATATCTGTTCCTTTGATAATAGGTGGCACTCCAGGTATTTTCTCTATGCGGTCGCTTTGTTACTTGAGCTATTTATGCAACGTTAATACTAAATTTTATAAATCAGAATTGACTATGTTACCTGGTTGTCCATCACGAAACTCACTGGGAGTTCCACCACTACCTGAATTAATGAGTCCATAACGAGGGTTTTCCAAAGTATTATTATTCGGAGTTGGTATTAGTGGTGCAACCGAAAACCAATTGGTGAAAGTCTCAAGAGCTTTATTGACATGTTGAGCGATTAACTTTTGCAAAGCTTCATTCATTGCCTCCTTGTTTTCCAATTGTTCATTTGCATTTGATTAAGATCCATTAAGAGTTCCCTCTCGAGAATGTCGAAGAGCGTTTAGTGGGGAATGGATCGAGGTACGGTCATCTTCGGATTCTCCTAGAGTTGACTGTCTCTTTGATCGTTGTTATTGACATTTGACATGGTTGATTTGAGAAAAAAGGTTAATTTAGAAAGAGTGGATTATCAGATTTCCAGTAACGGAACCAATTTGTTTAACCAAAAATTGGGATTTCGGTCAAAGCTAATTTTAAGAAGAGCTTCGGTTACTAATATTTAAATAGAATAAGAATAATTGATGTAAAAAGAGCTTAATAGAAAGCTAAGTAAATCAGTATATTCCAATAGTATTTTGTGATCATACAAATGATCAGCCTTCTCCTTTATAGCTATCTTTAGGTAGTACGTTTTGTTTCTATCATAATAGTCATTATTGACAATTGATGGCATTTATTATAACGTTACAATTGGTAATCATATTTGATTTAATATAGATTCCCTTACGTTTTCGATTTTTAACGTCTATTAATTACTGACAATGCGTATTAGTACCCTTTTTTGCTATCAAATTCATAAGACCTTCGAACATAAAGAGATTCGAGCACCTATCTTTCCTATTTTTCTCAAATTTCTGTCCGTTCTTGTTGAAGCTCATGCCTATTCTTTGCCAACTATCATTTTTTAACCAGTCTACATGTCATGACGTGTCACCTTACAATTAATTCTATATATGAACATAATTTTTTTCTCAATACAATTGTCATCTTATAAATATTTTGCATCTCCACCACTTCCTCTACTTTAGAATTACTGGGCTGAGCTAGTGGAGATTCAATTTCTAGCTCTATGTGGTCACTGACACCATGATCTGTTCCTGCTATTGCCTTCTTCTTGTGACTATCCACTGAGGCGAATTCACTGAATGTTACATCCCTACTGAATTACCCCTGGAGTCTTTTGATATGTGCACCACAACCTATAACCTTTCACTTTATTTGTATACCCTAGAATATGCACTTCTTTTCCCCCGGTTCAAGTTTTCCATCCCTAACATGAGCATAAGCAGGACAACCAAATATCCTTAAATTTGAATAATCACCAAGCTAACCGGACCATACCTCAAAAGAAATTTTGAACTCAATAGTTGTGGATGGAAATCAATTGACCAAATAATAAGTTGTATTGATTGCTTCGGCCTAAAAATCTTTGCTAACATATGAGTGTGAAAGCATGCTTCGTGCTCTATCACAAAGTGTTCTATTCATTCATTCTATAATACTATTTTATTGTGGTATTCCGACACAAGTGCGGTGTCTCACTACGCCCTCCCTGCTACAGAAATTATCAAACTCAAAATTGCAAAATTCCAACCCATTGCCAGTTTGAAGTCGCTTTAACTTTTCTTTCTCTTTTCCTCTCAACCATTGTCTTCCGTTTAACAAATGTCGAAAATGTCTCATATTTTATTTTCAAAAATACACACGTACCATCCTTGAGTAATCATCAATCAAAGTCATAAAATATCTAGCACCACTCTTGGAGGGAACTTTGTTTGGACCCCACAAGTTAGAGTGTATATAATCTAACTTGTCTCTGGTCTTGTGCTCGGTTTTCTTGATGAACTTTAGCCTTGTCTGTTTACCAAACACAAAGTTCTCACAAAAATTTAAAACTTAATTTTTGTACTCATTCATCAAATTCTGCTTACTCAACAACGACAATCTATTATCACTAATATGGCCAAGTCGCAACTGCCACAACTGAGACTAATCATGTCACTTTTCCTAGAAGCTATAGCAGCTTCCCCTTCAACTACACTGGCTTGAATATGATACAATTTAGAATGTAGTGTACCCTTCGTAAGTACCATGGAGCCTTTAAACACTTTAAGTATTTCTTTTTCAGAGTGAAATTTATACCCTTGATCATCCAAAGTCGAAAGAGAAATCAAATTTCTCTTTATCCGAGGAACATGCCAACACTCAATGTTTCTGATAATTTTGTAAAACATTTGCAATTTGATGTTACCAACCCCCTCTACTACTAATGAATTATCATGTCCTGTATAGAAAGTCTCACTCATTTATTTGTAAATTGCAAACCAATTCTTGTGTTGGTACATTTGGAAAGTAGCACCACAGTAAAAAAACCCAAGAATTTTGCCCATGACTAGAACTCACAGCACAAACTTCCCCTACATTGTCACTATTATCAGAATTGTTGCCAATGACAATAATATTTGCCGAATTATATATTTTCTACTTTCTTTTTTTCTCCTTCAGCTTAGGACAATCTCTCTTGTAGTGACCTTGCTCCCCGCACTCATAATCTTCCTTGCTCTAGACTTTGATCCCGCAGGTTGAATTTTTCCTGTTAAAGTACTTTCATTGTGTTTTTCCTTTATTCACAAGACCCTCGCCCTCAATTCTGCTATCTGGAAAGCTCTTTTTCAACTCTTTAAATTTAAGTGTATTATTAACATCTTCTAGTGAATGTTGTCCTGAAGAATGCTATTTGTAACGCTCCTAAAAATCGCACTCAAAGACCACTCCTTCAGGTCTCCCTTCTCTATCTCTTTCATACCTTCAGGAAAATTCCCATCGATTGCTTTCCATAATCTTTGTAACACTAGGGATAATTTCATCCTAATCTTTTATACACTGAAACTTGAACCCTCGTCAAATTTCTCTACTTTGTACTTTGTTGAAGATGATGAAGACATCTTAACCCTATATTACATGTAGAACCCGAACTTACTCTGATACCAATTGTTCCGAAATATCGTGGGTTAACTAGCACACAATTATATACAAAGCAAATAGAGAAGAAAAATCAACACAAGGATTTTACGAGGTTCGGCTAAGCCTAATCCTCGGGGCAAAAGCAGAGAAAGTTTTTCACTATGAATGAGAAGAAAAGTATAATACAATCTATAGAATTCCCAACTACAATCCCTATATATAGATCTCAAAAAGTCCCAAACATATATGAGATAGGTTTCCCAATTGTCTATAGGTTTTCCTTTCCCAAATCTATTAGGACAATGAGTTTTCCTAAACCGATGGGGACTATGAGTTTCCTAAAAATACAAGGAAATAATTTAAGCCACAAATAACAGATATTTTACAATTATACTAGTAATTAATTCCCATTATAATCAAGGAGTAGTGACTAAATTTGAGGGAATTTGGCTAAGCTTATAAACTAGTCAAATTGGCTTACAAGCACCTTTTGGTTTATCTACACGTTTGGTAAACACCCAAAGTTCTTATAAGCTAAAATCAGTATTAAGTCATAAGTCGGTTGCCCCCAACTTATTGTTCTTCGATTTATAAGCACTTTTAGTTTGACCAAAGCTTTTACTAGTTTATCCTTAATAATATTTTCTAATTCACAAAATATTTTTGACAAAATAAATTTTCTAACTTTTTTTCATTTCACATTCGTTTTTCATCTTTTTCTTTACAAAGAAACTTTTTAATTATAATCTTTTGTAAAGTTTTTAAGGATATCTTAGTTATTTTAATAAAAGAATAATTTATTAGCACTTTTCTACCAAACACACCAACTGTTTATTATTATTTTCAACACGTAAATATTTATTTAAAAATCAATTTCAGCACTTAAAAATATTTTTTGACACTTCAAACTTATCAGTTATTTACCATCAACTAATCTAAACGGGCTCATTATATTCTGCATCTAATGACTTGAAATATGAATCAGTATCCAATTGAGTTGTTATCTAAAATTATCCCTTATATTTAGAGCTAGGTATAAGTTTATCCTTTTGTGTATCACTTTGAGCAACTTATCGTCCTTTAACTTTGTAAAAGTTGAACAGCTTCAGCAATCTTAAGCAGAAACTTAAGCAACATAATTTTCATTAAAACAATAGGTGTTTTCTTTCTATTTTATTCATTTACAATTACCACCATCATTCTACAAACCATAAGCACTTTACATCTTGAACAAATTGATACTATGAACATTAGACCCAAAAAATATCGGAGTTGACCAGTCAGTCCCTCATAATCATTGTCAGGCCAACCACTGTTGTAGACTGTAGTTTCAAGGTTATTATTTGTTTGCTCCTTCCCTGATGTAGCTACATTTTGTAAGCCTAGTTTCTGAAACGTGTATATTTCTTGTCAATCAATAAAAACTTTTAAAAATAATTTTATGGTATTAAACTATACACGAGTGTGATAAGTAATACGAAATTTTAATGCAACATTATTTGACATCTTCTAAACATGTGGAGTTGAGGCAGGTAAATACGGTTGTCAAATGATATTGACTAATTAACCGACCTAAATTTATATAATATTGATAGATAAAATTAAATACATTACCAAATCACAACAACAATTTATATTTTCCTTTAACATATATAAAAGACTAATTTCCAACATAGATTCGAATACTATTTTCACAAAATTTATAAATAGGTACATATTGATGCTTCTGTTATTTTAGAATATCTAAAGATAATTTAACAAATACGAAGCAGAAATAACCACCTCAGAAAATTTTAATTTTTAAAAAATTTTCCTAGAATAAAACTACTACAGAAATAAAAATAAATGTATACACAGAGAAAAAAGAGGTAGTAGTGTTTAGTAATTTTTTCCAACAAAACCTAAAAAAGCAATAAATATACATCCTTCAATTTCCATGTGCCAGATCTAGATTGTCAAGAAAAACATCATTATGGAGCAGGCCTATACGTTGCAAGAATTGCAAATAGGCTGCTAAGTGGCTTTTGTAAGGAAATTAAAATTATTCCACCTGTTTCTCTACTCATTTACCTCATTCATTGTTTTACAACTTAATTTATCATTTATTGGAAGGTACGTTTTTTGGTAAAAAAAAATAATAAAGAAATTGTATTTACATGAGGGTAAAGTAGTCATTTAATTTTTTATGGGCATTTTAGTAAAATAACTTTACCTAAAAATCTTCACACTTATAATATAGTATGATGATTAAATTGGTATTGTTATGAAATAGAAGATCCTTACACTTCTATTTAAGGTGAATGTCTTTAATGTATGTAATTAGAGAGATCTTAGAGTTCTATTAGTGGTAGCTAAATCTTCCTCTCCCCTATAAATAGAGGTGCCCCCTACCATTGTAAATCATCCCTTGAGACTCTCAACTCAATTCAATAAGAAGAACTCTCTCTACTCTTCTCTCTATTTGCTCTTGTTCTTGCTCTATTGCTATTGTCTTTTATATTATTTCATAACACGTTATCAGCACGAGTCTCTAACCAATTGAAATTTTCGATTGTCTTAACTTTTGTTTGTCTACAGGATTTTGCTTCAAAGAAAGAAAACGAAAAAAAAAGGAAAAGAAACAAAAGAAAGAAAAAAAAAAGGAACGAATGCTGGAGGGCAAACAGAGCCAAAGAAAAGAACGAAAAAGTTGAAAAGAAAAGAAGAAAGAAAGAAAGGAAAATCTTTCTGGAAAGACAAAGAAAGGAAAACGTTGAAAGAAAGAAAAGGAAAGAAAGAAAGGAAGAAAATATTGAATATATATTTGGTATACCTTAAAGGTAAGTATTTTATTTTTCCCTTTCAAATTCTTGGAATTCTATAATTTGATTTTATATACAAATATAGACAATCAAGTTTGAATACAACTCTAGTGGAGTTTGTAAGAAATTATAATCACACGAAGTGGTATAATCTCTATGTCCTGCCATGATTAAATTCATGTATGACTGTGGACAAAGAATTGAAAACCCGTCCCATTAAATTTGCTCCATTCCCTGAAGTGAATGTGGAAGCAGTATGTGGTAAGTCTGAAAGAAGACAAAAGTATTACCATGGACGTGGCAATAGACGAAACTATAATCGTCATTATTGTGATAATGAGAACAATAAGGATTCTCAAAATAATCTTTCACTTTATGAAAGTAATATTTGACATAAGATTGTGAAAAACACATGATTATGATCCATTCCCTGAAGTGAATGTGATAATTGTAATAGAGCCCGTAAGTATGAACACGCTCTTGATGCAATTGTGTCATATGTATGACAATATGAAAAGAAAGTTCGTTGCCCTCGAAATTTCGGGCAAGAACTATATGATATGGGTGTTGGATACTTAAATCCATTTTGGATACTATGGGTCTTGAAGACGCCATTAAAGAAAGAAATAGTGCATCCACCCAAAACTATGCTAAGGCCTTGATTTTCTTGCGCCATCACCTTAATGAAGGTTTGAAACTGTATGAAGACCTTGATTTACTTGCGCCATCACCTTAATGAAGGTTTGAAACTGCTTGTTATTATAACTGCAATGTTGCAATATGCTTAAATAATGTTAAATAGCATTATTATCGTGTCTATCGACAATGAAAATATGGCAGCAGTAAATAATTATGCATAATTAAAATTATGTAAAAGTTAATTTGCCTTATTTGATTGTAATGTAATCATCACAGTATCACATTCGTCGCCACATGAACTTGTGACCACAATAATTCTGCTAAGAAAATGCAGATAATAAGTGTGGATAAAATGTGAATTTAAATATTGTGCATTAAATGCTTTATTATGTGTATGTATAATAAACATTAATGGATTGTGTAATAATTTTGTGTTTACAGCATAATTGCTAAAGGTTAACAACGTGTTGTTAGTTGGAGCTATATATATATATATATATATGTTATTTTGTAAATATACAGTAAATAAATATTTCTTGATATACTATACATACAATACTCAAAGAAAAGAAGAGTAATTGTGTAAGGCAAACATTACTACAATCTATAGAAGTAGTAAATTGATTAAAGGCTCCAGAAGAGCATATGTAACTCTGCCCAAAGGCATGACGTTTATCAAGGAAAGCTGATTATCGGACCATCCCCAACAAAGGTTGGGACCGTGTCACCCCCGTTTCTGGAACGTATACAAGGGGACATTTGTGGACCTATTCACCCACCTAGTGGGTCGTTTAGGTACTTCATGGTCTTGATAGACGCATCCTGTAGATGGTCTCATGTGTGCCTGTTGTCATCTCGCAACCTGGCGTTTGCGAAGTTAATGGCACAAATCATTCAGCTACGAGCACACTTTCCAGACAATCCAATCAAGTCCATTAGACTGGATAATGCTGCTGAGTTTACATCCCAAGCATTTAATGATTATTGCTTATCAATAGGGATAAAAGTTGAACATTCCGTAGCACATGTTCACACTCAGAACGGTCTTGCAGAATCGTTAATTAAGCGCTTGCAGTTGATTGCAAGGCCATTACTGATGAGAACGAGGCTGCCCACTTCAGTGTGGGGTCACGCCATATTGCATGCTGCAATACTAATTCATCTCAGGCCGACGAATTACCACAAGTATTCCCCATTACAAATGGTTTTGGGTCATGAACCCGATATATCCCATTTAAGGATATTTGGATGTGCCGTATATGTGCCTGTAGCACCGCCATCCCGAACCAAAATGGGTTCACAAAGAAGGTTAGGAATATATGTTGGGTTTGAGTCGCCCTCCATCATTCGCTACCTTGAAACATTGACAGGCGACCTGTTTACTGCACGATTTGCAGACTGTCGATTTGATGAAACACTTTTCCCAAAATTAGGGGGAGAAGTTGGTGAAACCAAAAGGGAAATTTTGTGGAAAAATGAATCAGTACCTCATCTTGATCCATATACCTCTACTTGTGAGAAAGAGGTACAAAAGATTATCCATTTGCAAAGAATAGCAAATCAAATGCCTGACGCATTTACGGACTTGAAAAGGATAACGAAATCCCACATTCCTGCGGAAAATGCTCCGATCCGTATTGAAGTCCCTATTGGACAATTATCTAGTGTCATATCCAATGAGTCAAATGCACGCCGGAAGCGGGGCAGACCATTAGGTTCTAAAGATCGAAATCCTAGAAAGAGGAAAAAGAACGATCTAAATGACACTATGAAAGAATCACATGAGGACGCTCATGATTTGATTAATCCCGAGATTCACGAAGAATCCATCGAGCCTGAGACTCTTGTCAATACGGAACTACCCCCAAATCCAATTAATATTGAGGCAAATATTAATCGAGTGGATGTTGTGGTGGATAATGTCTTTGCTTATAATGTAGCATCTAACATTATGAAAGAATGTGAGGATCTTGAACCCCAATCTGTGAAAGAATGTCGAGAAAGACATGATTGGCCAAAATGGCAAGAAGCAATTCAATCTGAATTGAATTCGCTGGCAAAACGGGAAGTTTTTTGCCCTATAGTTGAAACACCTAATGGTGTTAAGCCCGTTGGCTACAAATGGGTATTTGTACGCAAAAGAAATGAAAGAATGCCACAATAAAGTGGATATCTATTGGTATAAAACCCCATGTCATAATAAACCCGAAGTTTATTGATAAGTGCAAATGTCATGGTGTAAATTTGAAGTTTACCAATATTGATAATTTATGTTAGCCATCTCATTTGAAGTATGATGTGCAAATTCACATAGGTGAATATTAAAAAAAAAAACTAGAAAGTTCTTTATGAATACTCTTGTATTACTTGTTCTCATTAATGAACTGACCAACTAAAGAGTTCGGGTTGAAGCCCCTAAATTCTGGAAATATCAAAGGTGAATATGGGCCCATTCACCTGCCATGTATACCACATATGATGCATCTATGAAATGGTTACATGCGCAATTGTTATTGACCCGCAGCCTAGCAGTGCTTGCGAGATAAATTGCTCAGTACTCTAACTTCGAGCGTAGTTTCCAGATTCTCTACTCAAGACAGTTAATCTTGATAAGTTGGTTTATATCAAAGTTGGTTTAGCAAGATAAGTATTGAGTGCTTCCACTTAATAGCTAAACTGTTTCTTATGAGAACAAAGTTATACATATAAGTTGTATACGAGAGTATATTCTCCCCTCAAAAGTGGTTCAGAGTCAGGAACCAAATAATTTCATCTTATTATTAAGGTGCTGTGTAATGCACAAAGATGATTTCCCAAAGTTGAGGAAACAAGTTAGCTTTACTAACTTGAGGGGGAGACATGATAAACACTTGAGAAAGTATGAATTATCATTTGTATATGTAAATCCCCGAATATTATGATATGAACCTGAAGTTCATATAAAGGATAATTCAAGTTGCAACATATTGCAAAGCATGCTATACGCATTTGCTGATCCAAAGAAAGCAACTAAATGGAAGAGATACAATTCAAGAAGAATTGATTCCATATGAAAGACATGTAGCTTTGAACCTGTAGTTCATATGCTTGAAGGTATAAAGTCAAAGGTATGTATAATCAGTTTTCGATATCTTATTTGTTTAGCATGACATGAAAACTTGATATGCAGCTAAAGTCTATTATGTGACTTATATGACTTAACTTGAAAGATTTAAGTTGCTTGAAGCATATGCAAGTCTTGGTCCTGAAGCACCACATTCTAAGTACAACTTGTGTACATATGTATCTTGCCATAACTATAAGCATGATGGCATTGAGAATGCATCTATGGAGATATTGAAGAGCTATTCCACGACATTATATGAAGATGTTCATATCTATCAAGAATGATGATTTCAAGGTGCGGGATATTTATTCAAGATGGCCGATTTATTCATCAAGCATCTATCAAAGATCGTTTTGAAGATGATGCACAAGATTGGAATGCAAATGCTCAAGGCTTAAATTGATGTACTCATTAGGGGGAGTCAATGCGCGTTGCACTCTTTTTCCCTTACAAGGTTTTGTCCCAATTGGGTTTTCCTTGCGAGGTTTTTAACGAGGCAACCAATAGGCGCATATTCAAACATGTGTACTCTTTCCTTACTTTAATTTTTCCCATTGGGTTTTGTTTTAAGGTTTTAACGAGGCACATCATTGAATAGACATTCAAGGGGGAGTGTTATGAAATAGAAGATCCTTACACTTCTATTTAAGGTGAATGTCTTTAATGTATGTAATTAGAGAGATCTTAGAGTTCTATTAGTGGTAGCTAAATCTTCCTCTCCCCTATAAATAGAGGTGCCCCCTACCATTGTAAATCATCCCTTGAGACTCTCAACTCAATTCAATAAGAAGAACTCTCTCTACTCTTCTCTCTATTTGCTCTTGTTCTTGCTCTATTGCTATTGTCTTTTATATTATTTCATAACAGGTATTTATTTTTAACCAGGCTACACATATTTCAAGAAGACCACATTAGTTTTAAGTAGGGCCATAAGGGTGTCAAATGGGCGGGTTTTGACGGGTTAAAATCGGGCCGGGCATTTCTTAGTCTAAGATGAATTGGGTCAAGATAACTAAAATTCATTCCATAGCTCAACCCGCCCAATTCTTTTCAAGCTTCACTTAATATGTGTTGTTTTCTTATGAATTGTATTGTAAATATAACTTTTTTTCTTTTATTATAGTCATATACTCCCTCAATTTCAATTTATGTGAACCTGTTTGACTAGGTACGGAGTTTACGAAAAAATGAAGACTTTTGGAATGTGTGGTCCTAAACAAGTTAAAAAGGGGCCCAAAATATTTGTATGGTTATAAAAGCTTCTCATTTAGAGTAGAATTGTAAGTGTAAGCTAAATTATTTTTAAATTTAGAAAATGGTCATTCTTTTTTGAACGGACGAAAAAGGAAATAAGTTCACATAAACTGGAACGGATAGGAGTATAACATATCAAAAAGAAAATATTATTTCTAAGATATTTTGGCAAAGTTATTCATGATCAATTTGGGCGGCCCAACTTTAAGTGGGTTGAGATAAGTTAGGTCAAGATTGGCTAAATTAGGGAGAAATTTAAAAATAGATAGATTTATAAGTGATCATTTAAAATTAACAATAGTTTTAAAAATAATTAGAATTTAGCCACTTTTCATATAAAAATAAATCTGACAGCCCTAATTTTAGATTTCTGTTTGATATTCTATTACCTGGACTAATGGTGCTTAACTTTTACCAAGTTAACGGACGATAAATGCTCAAGGTGAAATATAAAGGAAAAAATTATACCTAACTCCAAACATAAGGGATAATTTTAGCTAAAAACTCGAATCTAATTATATCCAAATACTTGCGAGTTTTTGGGGAGAGTAAAATCTTTCATCTTGCCGTTTTCACTCAACCTTTCCTTTAATCTTGTACTAATAGTCGTACATGCGCGATACACGATCAACATTAAAAAATATTAATTAAATTATAATCAGGCTTGTTTGATCTTATTAGATCGCACTACTTTAATAAATTTTAATTATTATTTTATTTGTCAATACAATATACCCAACCCTCCCTTATATTTGAGTAGTTAATTTAGGTAGTTAATTTTTAATAAATAATTTTTTTTGTTATTAACTAATTATGCCATGTGACTTTTTTCTTGGCTACCACTTATATTAATATGGTGCTTTTTTCTTTGGCTTTTAATAATACATAGATAGATTATTAGCATATTACTTGTTTAGTATTTAGTCTGCTATTTTTTACAATATAATAAAAGATATATATTTTATTATTTTTGAATATATTTGTATATATATATATATATATATATATATGTATATATTAAATTTTATTATATTTTTCTCAATAATATTGTTTGAATTTTAATGAATAGATATGGTTTTTATTTCAAAAAATAAAAAAGAAAATATTTTTAAAAAATAAAATGAAGAAATTAACTAACCTAAACTAACTCTCCCCCATGTCTTAGTAGTTAATTTAGGTAGTTAATTTCTTTCTTAATGAATAGGGAAATCTCCTCGAGCTCATATAGTCAAAATGACCTTGACAGAAATGTTCTATGTCCTATGGCTGGAAAGGAATGCGAGAATATTTGGAAACACCTTCTGTAACAGTGACAAACTCCTTAGATGCATTGCTTACACTTGTAATGTTAGAGCTCCTCCTAGACTAAGAGTACACCTTCAGCATTACTTACTATAATGCTGAACTTTTGGACAGTATAGGTTAGTCATTTTGTTCATTTTTTGATAGGCAACTGAGTATAAAGCTGCGCTATGGATTTGTATGACAACCACTTTGGTGATTAATACAAAGTTTAATTACCAAAAAAAAAGATATACTTTTTATTTCGAAAAATAAAAAAGAAAATGATTTTAAGAAAATAAAATAAAGAAATTAATTAACCCAAACCATTTCCCCCCATGTTTTAGTAGTTAATTTGATAATTAATTTCTTTCTTAATTTTCAATAGATAATTTCTTTGTTATTAGCAAATTATCCTATAAGGTTTTTTCAGGCTACCATTTGGCATAAGAAGAGGGATTTATTCTCTCCTTTTAATAAAATATAGAAGATATATAAAATATAGAATATTAAAAAGAAATTATTCCACAATTTGAATTAAAATATTTTTTATTGCTTATTTTTGTTTTTGTTTTAAAAAAATTATAAAACTCCAACTTGAAGCTAATCCGCAATTTAAAATGATTTTTTAATTTCATTTTTTATTTCAAAACTCCAACTTGAAACTCACGGATTTGAATACTATTCCACAATTTGAATCAAAAGCTTTTTTATTGCTTATTTTTGTTTTTTATTTTAAAACAATTATAAAACTCCAACTTGAAGCTGCTCCCCAATTTGAAATGGTAATTTTTAATTTTATTTTTTATTTCAAAACTCCAGCTTGAAACTACTCACCGATTTGAATGTATTGTTTTTAAAAATAGCCCCAATTTAAAAAAATAATATAAATTTAGCCACTTTTCATATAAAGATGAATCTAACAGCCCTAGTTTTAGATTTGCATAGGATTTTCCTATTACGTGGAGTAATGGTGCTTAACTTTTACGAAGTTAAGGGACGATAAATGCTCAAAGTGAAATATAAAGGATAAAGTTATACCTAGCCCCAAACATAAGGAATAATTTTAGCTAAAAACTCGGATCTAATTATATCCAAATTACTAGCGAGTTTTTGGGGAGAGTAAAATCTTTCATCTTGCCGATTTCACTCGACCTTTCCTTTAATCTTGTATTTGTCACTCAACCAGGATGTCTCTTGGTTATCGATTTTGGTCAAACTGTTACCCGGATTGCTAGAACTTTCTTCCCCGATTTTTTGATAGTGTTACATAGAAACCTCAAGGCAAATGTGCGTGTAGAGGACGGACGTATACTGAGCAATAGGACACTGTAGTTCACAGAGTAGCCTGTGGAGATATGTTGATCACAATTCACAACATCACCTCCAGTAGTCTACACTTCAGTACTCTGGGAGCTTTAACACACTAGCCATTATCATAACCATGATCAAAGAAGAAATCAGGGAAGATCAATTGGTGGCTATTGTAATACTCACCATTGCCACCATAACGACCACCACATGAAAATTCAACAATCCAGCCATCGATCTTGGCTACTCCTTCGTCCAATATACTACACGACCTTATCTTTAGATTATTGCAAGTGCCTACGGACGTTGCCAATGCAAAAAAGGTGTATCATCTCAGTCCGCAACATCTAAAAGGCTAAACAAAATGTCAAAATTTCTGAACTACTAAATAGTCGATAATGAAACCAAGTCAAGAAATCAGAACTGTGGCCCGAGATTCCAATGTACACCACCAAAGACCATTATTACTCGTATTATTCCATTCCCATCTTTTCCTCCTAGTTTGTCAAATTGAAAGTTCCCACCAGTTCTATTAAGCTCTGGCAAGTTTTGTGAAGAACTTTAATTGTTTATAGAAGGCATAGGCAAGCATGTAAAGTCGACAAGGAAGACAGAATCTATACATGCCTCAACCCCATAAAAGTTGGAGCTGACCATATGAATCCTCTTATATCTATTCCATTTTACTCAAATCGATTTTATTCCAGTAGTAAATAATTGTCTTCAAAGGCAAATTAGAGGTCTATTAGAACGACCATAATCCAGAGAAAAGCTCGAAAGCATTTATCTGTGCCTCAGACTGTTTTAAATAGTTGCATAATGCAAAGTACATGAGCAGTTCTAATATCCTCAAAGCTGTGCCATAATATTATGTCTAACCATCACCAAACTGTCTACTGCAAAGAGTATAACATGGGAATTGCCCAAATGTTGGGAAAATGCTCACTGTGCACCCAGGACTTCAATCTCAAAAACCAGAACTGAGTTGGACTGAATACCCCATGCTGGAAATCCAGTAGCACCATAAGCATAATCAGGAGAGCACTGCAGCATTTTAAGACATTATCAGTTAAGACTCTCCTTGTAGAAGATCTTAATACATAAAGCCTAGAAACTTCATTTTTCATGTTTGTACAATTATAACAGGATTAATACGCTTTGGAGGAAAGAGAAGTGCAATTATTGTGTTGTTACCATGCGACATGTTCGTGCGGACCCCTTTATAAACGTTTCAATTAATCCAATCAAAATGATGAAGATAATGTGCGCTTGAAGTGGGCAGATATGACTAGGCAAAATTGAGAAAGGACTGTTAGGAGAATGATCTGAAAACCATCAATATATTTTAATTTGTAAATTGTAAAAAGCTTCATAATGCCTTTTGACAAGCCAGTAAGCTCAAAGGATGACGACATTTTTGTAAAGTAAAACTAATGAGAATTCAATCATCTAAAATCACCCAGGAGATATCAAGCGCCTTCTTTTCAAATTGCCTCTTTAATTTTTTGAATATAAATCCATATAACTAACTCAAAAATTAGTTTCACCTCAACTAAGAAAAAAAAACAAGAAGGTATTTACCGTTAATCGAGCAACTTCTCCCACTTGCATGCTCAGTACTCCTTCATCCCATCCTGTAAACAAGCATATACAAGAATAAAAGAGCTGCAGCCTGAGAGAATTTTGTCACTATGGTCAGTAGTGTTGTCCTAGTCTCTCCCTTAAAGACCCAGGAGGAGGAGGGGTTTTGAAAAAAATATATGCAAGTCCAACAAATATAGAAGGATCCAAAGAAGGAAATCCTCTTGTAGCAAGAGCTTCATGGGGTGTGTGTGGAGGGCGGGGGGGGGGGGGGGTTTCTGAGAGGGGAAACATTGATAGAAATAACAAAATGCAACCATTAAGCCAGTGCAAAAGTTTTTCTAAGGCCAAATTTAACTCCATAAATCAGACGTGCTTTTGAGTTTTCAAAAAGTGTTACTTTATCCAAATACTAATCTGTTGACCTCTGAAATACTGAAGAATAAGCTGAATTAGGTGTGCACTTCTGTCAGGGGGTTTGATCCTTCATTGAGTCTCTTTTAGTACAATCTTAAGCCAGTTGTCTTAAATTTAGACCTCTGTCATTTGCCAACAGGTACGTCTTTCTTTCTCCAGTAACTCTCTCTTCCTCTCCAACGTTCACTTCCACCTACCCCTCCCCAGCTCCAAGCCCCCCTCTCCCCCTCTCCCCCTCTCCCACCACCCCCTCCGGCGACCTTCTCCGGCGACCCTCTAAGTAAGTTCTCTCTCTTCTGTTTTTCTCCTCTCTCTCCTCTATCTCCACTACCCAGCCCTCACCCCCTACCTCCTACCCCCTACCCACCTGTCAACCCTAACTCCGGCGACCCCTAGTAAGGCAACCCCTCCCCCTTTCCCGAGCTAGGCAGCCCCCCTCGTTTTTTTTTGTGCGTGATTTTCAGGTACAAGCCGCGGCGGATAAGGAGAGCTTACAGTATTTGGACGCGAAGAGCAAAGCAACACCGGACGAAGTGTGCAAGAGCTAGCGGTAGTTGATCTCGGGCGAATCAAAGCATACTTCCAGGTTTTTCCATCGGGAGTTGGTACCTCCCGACCTACTTTTTTTTTACTCTGTACACCCTTTTACGTTTTCTATCTAAGCACCCTGCGTGTGGTTTACTTTGTCGATTCCTAGCTTGCATCCTTTTGCGTACTCCGCTGTAATACGTGGGTGCATCACTATTTTCCGTATTCGGTTGGGGATAGTGGCCGCGGCGGGGATGGTAGAGTAAGGTCATGTCCTCGGGGGTAGGGGTGGGGGCAGGGGCGAGCAGGGGGGGTGGGAGCGGTTCTGCGGGTAGGGCCGGAGGCAAGGGTGGGAAGAGGGTAGCGGACGCTCATAGATTAAGGTCGTGGAACGTAGGCACTCTGACGAGTAAGTCCATTGAGTTGGCGAAGGTTCTTCAGAAGAGGAGGGTTAACATAGCCTATGTCCAGGAGACTAGGTGGAAATGGTTGAAGGCGAGGAATACAGACGGGTTTAAGTTGTGGTATTCTGGGGTCGTGAGAGGTAAGAATGGAGTGGACATATTGGTTGATAGGGATCTAAGGGAGTCCGTGGTCGAGGTTAGGCGAGTGAATGATAGGTTAATGTCTATTTAGTTGGTTATTGGGGGTTGCGTCCTCAACGTCATCAGCGCTTACGCGCCGCAATCGGGCTTAGACGAGGAGGTTAAGAGGCGTTTTTGGGAGGACTTGGATGATATGATGTGTAGTATTCCCCAATCTGAGAAGTTAGTTATTGGAGGGGACTTTAATGGTCATATTGGGGCTAATGCTGGTGGTTATGGTGAGGTGCACGGTGGCTTCGGCTTTGGGGTTAGGAACGGAGGAGGCACGTCACTGCTTGATTGCGAACTCGGCATTTCAGAAGAGGGAGGAGCATTTGGTCACCTTCAAGAGTTCGGCGGCGAGGACTCAGATTGATTACCTCCTCCTCAGAAGGAGCGATAGGGGTATGTGCAAGGACTGCAAGGTTATTCCGGGAGAGTCCCTTTCGACTCTTCATAGACTCCTAGTGATGGATGTCGGTCTCTGGGTGAAGAGGAAGAGGAGGGGTGCTCGGGGACAACCGCGGATTAGATGGGGTGTTTTGAATAAGGAGAAAGTACAGGAGTTGGAGAGGAGGTTAGTTGAGGGCGGAGCTTGGAGAAGTTCTGGGGAAGCGGATGATATGTGGTCAGAGACGGCGAACTTGGTTAGGGAGGTAGCACGGGATGTGCTCGGAGTAGCAAAGGGCTATTCAGGCAGACATCAAGGTGACTGGTGGTGGAACGATGTAGTCCAAGGAAAAGTGGAGGTGAAGAAGGCGGCGTTTGCTAAGATGGCAGGGAGTACAAGCGAGGAAGAACGGAGAGCGAACAGGGAGATCAACAAGGCGGCGAGGAAAGAAACAAAGATGGCGGTTACGGAAGCCAAAAACGCGGCGCTTGGTCGCATGTACGAGGAAATAGGGGAGAAAAGCGGGGACAGGAAGTTATTCCGGTTAGCTAAAGATAGAGAAAAGAAGGCGCGTGATCTTGACCAAGTTAGGTGCATCAAGGGCGAGGATGGTAGAGTTCTGATGGGGGAGTCTCAAGTCAAGCAGAGGTGGCAGGCATACTTTCGGGACTTACTTAACGACGTGGGGGATCGTAACATAGAGCTAGAGGAGTTGGGGCATTCAGAGCAACATAGAGACCTTGGGTACTGCAGGCGCATTAGGGCGGAGGAGGTCATGGGGGCTTTGCGTAGGATGAGTAGGGGTCGAGCGACCGGGCCTGACGAGATCCCGGTAACAACAACAACTACCCAGTATACTCCCACCAGGTGGGGTCTGGGGAGGGTAATATGTAGGCAGTCTTACCCCTACCCAAAAGGGCAGAGAGGCTGCTTCCATGCGACCCTCGGCGCATAGGACAGAATGAAAAGCTGCATTGGAAAACAAAGACAAAATTAGTAACCAAGGCAAGACAAAACAAAATAACAAAACAAAGCATAAGTAATCCTGCAGAAATAACGTAAATGGTTATGTAAACATAAGGAACATAAATACCGTCGCAACCAAGAGGGGACCTAGGCTAAAACACTAGACATCGATGGGTAACCCTACAATCCCACACCCAACCCCGGGTGAGGCGAACGAAGCCTATCCTGCAACCCTGATTCTAGACCTCCAGACTCCCCTATCGAGGGTCATGTCCTCGGTAACCTGCATTTTAGTCATGTCCTGCCTAATCACCTCTCCCCAATGCTTCTTAGGCCTCCCTCTACCCCGCCGACCACCAGCAATCTCCAGCCGCTCGCAGCTCCTCACCGGGGCATCGGGACCCCTCCTCCGTACATGCCCGAACCACCTCAGCCTCGCTTCCCGCATCTTCTCGTCCACTGGGGCAACCTCTACCTTCTGTCGAATAACTTCATTCCTAATCTTATCCAGCCTGACGAGATCCCGGTAGAGTTCTGAAAATGCATGGGTAGGTCAGGAGTGGAGTGGCTCTCCAGATTGTTCAATGCGATCTTCAGGACCAAAAAAATGCCGGAGTGGAGGTGGAGTATAGTGGTGCCCTTGTACAAGAACAAAGGTGACATCCAGTGCTGCAACAACTATAGGGGTATCAAATTAATAAGTCATACCATGAAGGTCTGGGAGCGGGTGATCGAGGCGAGGGTGAGGGAGATGACATCTATTTCCGTGAACCAGTTCGGTTTCATGCCGGGTCGCTCCACTACGGAAGCTATCCACCTTGTCAGGAGGCTGGTGGAGCAGTTCAGGGATAAGAAGGACCTGCACATGGTGCTTATCGACTAGGAGAAGGCGTATGACAAGGTCCCAAGGGAGGTGCTATGGAGGTGCTTGGAGGCGAAGAGCGTGCCAGAAGCCTATATCAGAGTAATTAATGACATGTATGATGGAGCTAAGACTAGGGTTAGGACGGTGGATGGCGACTCAGACCATTTTCCAGTGGTTATGGGGCTCCATCAAGGATCGGCGCTTAGCCCTCTCTTGTTTGCCTTGGTGATGGATGCTCTTACCCGACATATTCAAGGGAATGTGCCTTGGTGTATGCTATTTGCTGATGACATAGTCTTGATAGACGAGACGAGGGTCGGTGTTAATGAGAGGTTAGAGTTATGGAGATAGGCTCTCGAGTCTAAGGGTTTCAAAATAAGCAGATCTAAGACAGAATACCTGGAGTGCAAGTTTAGCACCGAGCCGAGCGAAGTAGGCAGGGACGTGATGATTGGATCTCAGGTCATCGCCAAGAGGGACAGTGTCAGATATCTTGGGTCGGTGATTCAGGGGGACGGAGAGATTGATGGGGACGTCTCTCACCGAATAGGAGTGGGGTGGTCAAAGTGGAGGCTTGCATCAGGAGTCCTGTGTGACAAGAAAGTTCCACAGAAACTCAAGGGGAAATTTTATAGAGCTGTGTTAGGCCGGCCATGTTGTATGGGGCGGAGTGCTGGCCAGTGAAGAACTCTCATGTTCAGAGGATGAAGGTTGCGGAGATGAGGATGCTCACGTGGAAGTGCGGGCTCACCAGGTTAGATAAAATTAAGAATGAAGTTATTCGAGAGAAGTTGGGGGTGGCCCCGGTGGATGAGAAGATGCGAGAAGCGAGGCTAAGGTGGTTCGGGCATGTACTGAGGAGAAGTCCTGATGCCCCTGTGAGGAGTTGTGAGCGGCTGGCGATGGTCGGCGCACGGCGAGGCAGAGGGAGGCCCAAGAGGTATTGGGGAGAGGTGATTAGGCATGACATGGCTAGAATGCGGGTTTCTGCGGACATGGCCCTTGATAGGAAAGTCTGGAGGTCTAGTATCAGGGTTGTAGGATACGGGCCCCTAGTGTTTTTCGTACTCCTCACCCGGGGTTGGGTGAGGCTTGGCAGAGCTATCCTTAGATGATTTGTGTATTGGATTGTGTCTCCCTTATGATAGTTATTTATGGTAGTTATTTATGGTAGTTACTGTCTGATATTATTGCATGCTATTTTATTTATGGTTCTTATGCTTAGATAATTATTTACGCTATTTCTGCTAAAGCTACTAATGTTCTTTTGTTTGTTTTTGTTTTTGTTGTTCCTTTCCTTCACTGAGACGAGGGTCGACTGGAAACAGCCTCTCTCCCCTTTCGGGTAGGGGTAAGGCCCGTCTACATATTACCCTCCTCAGACCCCACTTTGTTGGACTATACTGGGTAGTTGTTGTTGTTGTTGTCGTCGTCGTCATTTGCCAACAGACCTATAACTATCACGCTAGCTTTAAATGAATCCACTTGCGGCTCATTTTGACAACTTTGACCACCAAAATCACGAGCTTTTCATTTTTGAATCAACAAGTAATTGCTGAAACTACACCACTTTAACCACAAAAACACTACTCTCAACTTTCTCATCTCAACGTCAACCCTGAACCATATTGCAAAGAACCTGAAAACTGATCATTCATGTTCTGGAATAGGTGGATACTGGATACTTTTATGCATTTTTATTTTGTTTGCTTTATACAATGTAATATTTTAACACTAAAAGCTGTTCCGGTGAAAGAGGTATCAGCTTCTGGACCATTTGTATGCTAACAAATCAAGTTTTAGAGATAAAGATTAGAAAAGGTAGTTGAATTAATTAAAAAGAAAGTGGTATCACTATGATAAGTTTCATTAATGGTTAATCTAACACTACTAAGTTTTTTCAAATGAATCTTCCAATAGAAAAACATTCTTTGGGTATAAAGGCAACATTCTAATGCATAAACCAGCAATAAAAAGTATATAAATAGAGATAAACATGAATCAGGACTACCTTTGATAACTCTGCCTTGGCCGACCTTGAAAGAGAAAGGCTGCTGGTTTGGATCCTTAGTGCTGTTACACATAAAAATTCAGAAAACATATACACAAAAACCTGCATCAAACTTCCAAAAAAGATACCGTAAGCTTACCTCCAGAATTTCTGATTCAGGTCTCTATTTTTCCCTGCAGGCATAGAACAAGAAAAACAATATCAATCCAACCTCTACTAAAAACTGTGCATAATAAAGAGTAAAACTAGAATATAGATTCAGCCTTTGTTGCTCCAATTCGTCCTCCAAAAAGAAGAAAAACAAAATTTGAGATTCAACCCTTTGAACCTCCGATTGATCCATTAATAAATAAGCTTACTGAATTAGCTACCGGGGAAAATTCTAACTTTTTTTTTGTGGAGCGAAGGGAGACTAACCGAAACCAGTGCAGTGGACGGTGACAGTTTGACCGGGTTGTGGTTTGGGCCCATTTCCGGCTCTCAAGATTTCCTTCTCCACTCCCATTTTCCGGTGATATTGATGACTTTCGACGATTTTGGTTTTAGGGTTTGACGGCAGGAACGGTAGTGCCTGTGAATTTCAAGGATCTATCTATCCACGTGATTCACGCGTGCGGCATCGGAATATCTTGGATACTTTCCTTTTATACCATGTTTTGACTATTTTTATCTTAAAAATTCTTACTTTAATCCTTGTGATATATGATTAAGTATTTTACTTTTAAATTAATTAAAACATATATTTTTGTCCCCTTATATAGGAACATATTATTTTTAGACTTTTTTTTAATAATTATACTATTCTCAAATATTTAACAGTGTGTTATGCATATGTTAAAGTGGATATCCATTGAATACTCCTAGACATCCCTATTCCATGAACCATTTGAATTTATGTATTTAGTTAATGCATTAAGATATTTGTTACCTTTAGATGTATTTTTTAATCTTTCATGAATCTTATAAATAGGGCATTCTTTATCCTATAAAAAATACACAAGATAACTTCTACATTCTCCTCCTATACATTCTCTCTATTGCTATATTATTCTATTTTCCTCTCATTTCTTAATACGTTATTAGCACGAGGTTCTAACCAACTGATGTTCTCTGCTTTATCCGAATTTTATCTTCTTCCTAAAAGAGGTAGTCAGTTTCTTTTCCGATTCAGGTATACATTCCTATGTTTATAATGTTTCTATTAGGATTTTCTTTAACATGCAATTTAATTACCATTTGCATAACTTGTTTTGAATATGATTATAATAATTGCTTTGGTATGAAAATAATAAGTTTTAGTTATTATTATTTTTGCAGTACATAAACTATGAAGAAGTTTAATCCTACACATAAATAAATAAGTATTAAAATTGAAATAAAATAATTAGACTAATTAAGCCGACGTCCTAGTAGTTTTTATATTATATATTATAAATCCCAAAACTGGTCGACGTTAACAAAAAATAAAAAACACATAAAAAGAAAGCCAACGGCTAATGCTACCAAAATAATGTAGCAGTAGCGTGTAAATACTAAATAACAAACAAAGAAAATCTACTAATTTGAAACATCCAATTGTTGATGAAGGCAATGAATTTACACACCACTTGCAACCAAATAGTTGTAGCACCTACAAAGCTCTCACCAGGTGCCATTTTTTGCAATCCAAGAGGAGTAGGTATGCATAATTCGTAAGTGTTAAAGCAAATCAAATTGGACATTTTAACTTTTTGGTATGAAGAACTCTAAGAAGTAGAATCTGCAGTAATTGATTTTCCAAAAAAGTGCATTGCTTGAACATATTTTGAAAAAATAGTATGTTGATAGTTCCCAATTGAGCATTCGAATATCAGTTGCATCAGTAGAAGTTGTAGAAGCCGACTTGAATCCTTCCATATGGTGTTGCATCAACCATACATTAAGCGTTAAATAATGCTAATACCACTTGTGTTGAAACAACTCCAAACAGAAAGAGTAAAGTCTTACAATACAACCAAATTGTATATGTTATGGCATCAGGAGAGGAGCAGTCCTATCCTCACTTCAGTTGCATCATAAAATCGGTTGAGCAGCCTAAAAGAATCAGTAGCATCAGAATAAGAAGCAGAACAGAACATAGTATAACTCGAGCAGCAGAGCACAATATCCCTGTGTTTTCTTGTTCCTTGTTGCATTCTTACGTGCACTGCTAACTAAATAAAAGTACATATGTGGCCTCTACAATATCTGTTGTCTTTCAGTTTTGACTCGCCATCATTATCGTCGACATTACCAGTAGATAGGTCTATTGATGAATGTTTCAGTCCAGCAAATGCTCTGTGTGTTTATCAGACAGAATATGGCCAAAACTAGACAAAGATGATAACACGTGCACTGTTAACTGGATAACACAACACCTGATTGGAGTGATGAGATCTATTTGCTTTCAGAACTCGCCATCATTATCTTCAACTTTATCAGCAGCCAGATCTATTGACCTACTCCTGTAGTTCCACTTGTAAGTATTGTGTCCTATCTTTACTTGTTTGATTGCAGTAGCATTATACATAGTTAGTTTGCCCCTCCTGCTTTATGATCATTGTCCATACACTATAAGGATCCCTCAAGTTGAGCATAGGAATGCTAATACCATTGGGTAGACCCTTACATAATATGGATTATCATCATTGGCAGAAGTGCAGAAGTTGAAAAAACAGCTGCAACTAGCTTCAATCTGGAGGTTTTCTCCTGATAGTTCTAATCCTTAACATAAGAGTTCTTGACTTATCAAGGTTGAGTAGTGTCCTTTCTTTCCTTGGCAATTCTGTGAATGAGTTGAATGTAATTGTACCTGCAAAAAAGAATGCTATGTTAGCAAAATAATTCGTCATTGTGTTACCTTTCCTTAGGACATGTTGAAACAGCACATTGAATTGCTCCTTCATTTTCTTTATCTTCTTCACCTCCTTTCCTATGCACCATGGAGCTTTCCATTCTCCCTCTATGATTCTCTTCATTACTAGTGAATCAGTCTCTGTAATTAAAGGGTGTATTTGCTGGTTAACACAAAAAGTCAAACCCTCTGTAATTGCTTTTACTTCTGCCACAATATTAGAACTTTCTCATGTCCTCTCTGCCTTAGCATATACCAAATCTTGTTGAGTTGTCCCACATCGGAGGGATTTGAGGTCCTTGGTCTCCTTATATGGCTTGGGCAATCCTTACCTCATAAGCTAGCTTTTGGGATTGAGTTAGGTCCAATATCCATTCTTATCAAATCTCCATGACTGTTCCTCGCACAGAAGCCGTAAGAGCTTGGTCCTAGATTGCCTTTTGATGCACCATAAGTGTTACATTTGAACCATCCTTTGTTCTTCTCCATCTAGTGGTCTCTTTTGAATTTAATAAACTATAATTGGAAGAGCACCTATTAGAAGAAGAAATCGAAAGAGAGCATTGTGAAAACTAGGACAGACTTGGAATGTAAAACATGACTCATTTTAAACCATAAACTCAGGATTTATTCAAATGTTAATATTGTCAAACTATACATCCAACAATGTGCACTAAATATGGTAGTGAGGATGTTTGTTCTTTTACCAGGAGTATGATTAAGTGAATAATCAATAGAGAAAGCTTTAATTCTTTATATTTACCATCAGTTGTTGATATGTGCTGATCAATTTTAATAGTTTGGGCAGCTGCACATGAAATAAAGTGATTTTATTCATCATTGTTATTGTGAATTTCTTAAAATATAGTGACGATTTTTGAAAAGTCCCTGAATTTCTTTTGTAGTGCAAAAGATAATAATGTGCCTTTGTATGGAATAGTACAACACGATCCGCACTTGGAGAGCAGCCAATTCTCTTATGAGAGTTTCTTATTGCATTCTGTGGCCATATTATTCAAGATGACATGGTACTAGCCAAGGAGAAGCTTGAAGACATTTTATTTTTGTTGCTTCTTTGCTTTTGTTTTTTTTTCTCGGGGCATTTCAGGTTTATGGACAATTCCTATATGTTCTGAATTTTAATTAAAAGTTTGTTGATCTTTTTGTATAAAAGACTTAATGGTGTCTCTCTTTACATTAATGAGTTGCTCTAATACACTTAGTGTAATATTGTTGCTGCTTAATTATTTTTAAAAAAATAAATTCTTCTGGAAAAATAGGTTCTAGGGGCGGCCAAACTTTAAAACAAATAATTACTATTTGTGGCGGCCAATTCTGCTACTAAACCTCATGTTATTGTGGCGACAAGAGCTGCCACTTAAGGTATATTTACTTTTGGGGCGACTTCCATCGCTACTTAAAGTCTGTTCATCAGTGGTGACCTACCTCAAGCCTATTTTGTGGGTGGGTATTTACAGCACTTGTTGTGGCAAATTGAGTCGCTACAAATGTAAATTATTTGGGCGACTTTCATTTGTCGTCATAAAAACATTTAGTAACGGTATTACATGGAGCGACCAGAAAGTCGCCCCTAAAAGTGTAGCAGCGATTTTGCATGATTTAATTGCGACTCTTAAAGTCTTATTTCTTGTAGTGTATCCCGTACACAACATACTTCAGACAGTGATTGTTGCACAATTACGTTGTGTGTGCAGTACAACCGTGCAACACCTTTAGCAGCTATAAAGAGTTAGACTTAAGCGGAACTGATAGCCATCTATTTCCTCTGCTGTTCTTTGACCATGTCATTGGAATTTATGCTAGACTTGTGATTTGTTGTACCGAGCACTTTGAAGCTTTATATCATGTTTCCTATCTGGTTCTTATATAAAATTTATTAAATCATGAAATCACAAAGGCACATAACTTATCAATATGATCTGTATAAATTTTACCACTATCTTTTCTAACATACTTTAATCGATTACTTCGTCTTAGCTAGTCTAGTTAGCAGTTTAATCTGGGCATATTATTGATTTGTTTTAATGAATTGCGGCATGTGCTTGTTATCTCCGTTAGGTATTATGTTTCAAAATCTTATTCATAATTAAGAACTCTTTGACATATTTTCAACTACTGTCCAAAGACTTCAAATATTGGTCACCCTTTCCCTCTACACAATGAGCGGGCTTCTACTCCATCTTCGGGCCTGGGCCTATGAAAATCATGTGACACGCTCCATTTGTTTGTACCTTCCTTCAATCATGTGATACCTACACTTCATCCACCGACACTGTTCCTTATCAAAGAGCTGTAAGACGTACATGTACTCCTTGTTCGTTGCTGATTTGATTTGACAATTGTTTTCGTTAATGTCTATATTTATTTTGCAAAATACTATTTTAATTTCGGGAATTACATGCTCACCTTTATTTTTTCAATTGAATTCATCACTTTGTTCTTGAAGCATCAATAAAGTTCCTTGAATTCTTATACATTTTGGACAACACACCTTAAAATTGATAATGCCAATCATGGAGAGGTCTAGCTAGAAAGATTTTGACAGTAAACAAGTTACAAGTAGGTTTAAGATAAATAGTCAAAGTTTATTCACAAGGACCTTTATTTCCAACACCTAAATCTATACAGAAATATAATATAAATACGAGACAATATATACTTTATAAGTATTTTTATTGATTCGTTGGTCGTAAGTAACTTAATAATATAAATATTTAATCGGGGAGTACAGAGGGTTAGAGAGATTCACACAAATATTAATCCTTGCTTACCTTGATAAAACCATTTTGGAAGGAATGGCGTCTTTAATAGGGATATTTAAATAGAGTCACATACGTAAAAGCAAGAGTAGTTGTTGAATGGGAATGATTTTGATAACCATTTTCCATTCCAACTGAAAGGTTGTGAGTTCGAGTCTTCCCAAGAGCAAGATGGAAAATTCTTGGAGGGAAGGATGCCGGGGGTCTATTTGGAAATAGCCTCTCTACCCCAGGGTAGGGGTAAGGTCTGCGTACATACTAGCCTCCCTGGACCCCACTAAGTGGGATTATACTGGGTTGTTGTTGTTGTTTACATGCATGACCTAATAAAACTCCCAAGTTTTATGGCTAATCGCTTTGTTAAGTCTGAACAATTTTTTCTGTTTTTCTTTCTTTGTCCAATTTGATGGTTAAGCAACTAGAAAGAAGACAGAGAGAAAAAGGAAATGTTCAAGTCGTAAATATTGTGCTTTTCATTTCTCCATATTTACCCCAACACGGGAAGGAAAATAACTTAGACGTTTTTTTCTCCTTTCTTTCCTTTTGCCACTTCGCTACATTCAAACAATGACTGATTGAATAAAATATTTATATCCTTGTAATACCGTAAGAGGTACAAAAAGAGGCATACAATTTTTTATTAAATAAGTAAAATTCATATTTTTGGCAAACATAAAATCCAATTAGATAACTTGGATTGGAACACAATGAGCCATTTTTTTTAATTAAAAAAAGGACATCAACATTTTTGCTAAAACTCGACCATATAGTATCTAATAACCGGATCTACAACGATAACATTATAAATTTTGTTTCTATAAGCTGATCGTTGTGGAATTTGGAACAAAAATGTTAACACACGGATGCTCTTCCATAAATTTCATAAACATAAAAAATAAAAAGGAGTTTAAGAGCATGTTTGGCCATAATAATTTTTCCATTTTTTTCCAAATAGTGTTTGGACATAACATTTTTCATTTTCACTTGAAGATGAATTTTAGAATTTTTTGAAAATTTGAAAACTCAAAAAATTATTTTTCAAAATTTTCATTCAGATAACTCACAAAAATTAAAAAACAAACCAAAATTATATTGATATCCAAACATAACTCTAATTTTCAAATATCGTTTTCACTTAATTTTTTTACTTTTCTTCGGAATTTTATAATTCTTATGTCAAGATGCCCACTAAATATCACCAACTTATGGTACAAAAAAATTCAGTTACAAGTGTTTACCTCGAAAAATCCAAGTAACAAATAAATTTAATTTGTGGTTTTAAAGATAATGCGATTAAATTCAATATTAATTAATAGTTAAGAAATATAAGTTAGAAATGAAAGAAATAAGTTAATCAAACCAATGTTACTCAGCAGTCGTGATCACGCTTAGTTACCTCGAGATGAATAAAGAACAATAAAGTAAAAATAATAAATGTAAAGGACAATTCTTATGAATAGTAAGAGAGAAAAGTAACATAGTATATTCTTGCCGATGATCAGATGATGTTACAAATAATTAGGGTCCCCTTATATAATAGGGGAACCCTAAATACTCTTGATACAACTGTCTAACTGTCTAGTACGAAATCCTATAATCTTATTCCGAAATTTACGCCATAATCTTGGAGACGTGGCAGGAATCTAGCTCATTCCGTTAGAAACCCATAATAATAAAATTTCAGGGTCGAGCTTACTAGACTTCGGTATCCCTCACACTCCTATTCGATTATTGCATTCCGACCTCGGACTCGAGTCTAGTTTGTCGAGACCTCGAACTCGAGCTCACTCGAACTCGGACCTAAGATGAATCCTTCAACCTGGCAAATAAGGCATGTCTGGTTTCGACCGTATACACTACAACACGTAAATATCACACGAGACACGTATTTTTGTCTAAAAAAGGGACGCGTAATTTAAAATATGTCAAATTATACTCCATCACCTATGCATAACATATTAAATCATCTATACACCGCGAAAATTTCACTGTGTGCGAAGTTTAAACACGGTAAAAGAAGCTAAAAATAAGAAGTAAAACGAAAAAGTAGCAGAAATAAAATCCAACGGCCCAAAGGTCCCCACACGCATGCAAAAACAGCTCCATTTCTCCCTATTAATTATTAAATCCATCCATTTCCAAGATCCTCTCTTCATCATCTTCTCTATAACTCTTCCATATTTTTCTCTTCTTTCAACTTCAAACGTAAATATTTTTGCCCCCCTCATTTTTTCCATGTTAGTTGAGTTTCAGATCATCTAATTCCATTTCTGGGGGGGTGTAGCTAGAAACTCAATTTCCATGGAATTTTCTTGAAAAAAATTTGACCTGTATTGAGTACATTAAGAAGAAAACATCATGGAGGTAGCTAGAATTAGACAATTGTTGCTTCTTTGGTGTAGAATCAGATCTAACCGTGTTGCTCTTGTGGGTGGCAACCACACCGCTGCCAGGTTTTGCACTCGCTAAATTCTCCTCTATTCCACCGTCGGCTTTTCCTCTCTCTCTCTCTCTCTCTGTTCTTATAGTTGTTAAGAATTTGACACGTACAACTATAGGAGCACAAGGTACAATCTGTTGTTGCAAAGTTTCTTGATTCTAAAGCTGTAGAATTTTGGATTGTTTTGCTGTTGAACGATGGATTTGGGTCGCGGGTATTGCCCCAAAAAGGGAAAAGTGAAAGGGAATCAATATCCTGGGGTTAAAATTGGGCTGAATCAAGATGCCCTTTTGATTATTAAGCTACCAGATTCGAGGGTTTTAAGGATTGTGTCACGGTCATTGTTCTTGGCAATGGTTCTTCTTACATTGCCCTCAATTGGGTCCATAATAAGAGGCTCAGTCGACGTAATCGACGTGAATTCTGATGATGTTAGGGACTTTAACATGTTGCATAATCTTTTTCGTGATTTGGGAGATGAAGGCCTTGTTAAAAAGGGCCAAAAAGGGCTCATTTTGAGCTCTGAGAATAATGATCATTTGGCGGAAGATTTGGAGTTGTTGAATGACAATGTGGTTGATTTGGTGACTGATTCAGATATGGATAACAAGAATTTAATCCCAAATGAGGCGTTTGATTTTGCAATTGCATGCTCTAAATGGAACAGTAAGTTCATTGATCGTGTGCTCAAGATTGGTGGTATTGTGGTGACTCAATTGAGCAATGATCCTTTAGCTGAGCTTAAAGCACTAGCTAACTATAGAATTGTGTATATACGACGATTTGACAAGACTATGATTGGTCTGAGGAAAATTGGGATAGTAAACGACGAACTGAATTCGCCAAAAAAGAACATTCTTTGTGGCAGCACACCTGAGGATAAGAAAGTTGCATTGAAAGGGTTAGAGGATGTGTTGTTTGAGCCACCAAGAAAGGCATTGGTGAAATCAATTTCAAGGAAGATGAAGTTTCTTCCTGAGTTGTTAGGGGATTCGCTTGAGAATTACCCGCGAAGAGTTTTCATTTCTGATGAGAAAAATGGAGTAGCAGAATGGTTTCTGAGGAACTACCCTGCAAAAGATCAAGATTTTGAGGTTTACAACTTGGATTTTGAAATCCAAGATTCAGAGGAATCGGGGAACGGGGCGCCATTACTTGGGGCAGCAGAATGGTTAAGCAAAAATGTGAAGGAAGAGGATTATGTTGTGATGAAAGCAGAAGCAGAAGTGGTGGAGGAGATGATAAGGAAGAAGACAATATGTTTGGTGGATGAGTTGTTCTTGCACTGCAGAAATCAATTAGAAGATGATGATGATTATGAAGAGGAAAATGGAAGCCAGAGGAAGGCTTATTGGCAATGTTTGACATTGTATGGGAAGTTGATAGATGAAGGGGTTGCTGTGCATCAATGGTGGAGTTGAATCTAAGGAATGTGAGACACTTGGTTTAGCTTTGTATTTTTCTCAGTCTATTGTTATTGTTTTTCGTTTCATGTATCAAGTGGTCATCAATGGCTTGACTTTTCTTGTTTGAGCCATTGTTCTATGATTGTACTTTGTTTCTGTTGGCCAATGTTGGCATGAAGATTGTTGTGCGATTTATTTAATGTATTCATTTTCTCTCCTTTTTGTGGATTCCGTTTAGTGATTAGTAGTTGCTAGTTGGGATCTTTAGAATCCTCATGTTCCCATTGCTATGTGTAATACATCGAGCTTGTATCGGCTTTTAGTAAAAAAAATTATATAGGTTAAAATTATTTAACATATTCCCTAGTTTTGACAACTTCAGATCGTGCGACCTATGCACTCCTCCTTTCTTCCTTCTCTTCTTCTTCTTTTCTTTCTCAAACATGTTACCATGTAAGTTACACATGTTATCGTTTCTGGAAATGGGATAAAGCGACAAATCAAGAAGAAAGAAAGATTTGCCAGTGCCATTCAATCAATAATACATCTCAACGCAAAGTACGTAAATAAAAAAAACAAGAGTTTATTGGCGAAACTCGAAGAAGATCATCTGAAGTTTGGGATTGCAGGGCCAAATTTCAGACATTACCAGGATAAATTTTATCTGAAGTTTGCAACTATCATGCCAGGAAAAATTATTTTGAAGTTCAAATATAACAAGCTGGTTTTATCTTAAAGTTTGCACTATGATCTAAAGAACTTCAGACGAATTTGTCTGAAGTTCGCACTACGAACTGACGTTTTTGATCGCTTTTGCAAGTCAGAACAAATTTCATACAAAAATATATGAAGTTTTTACTTTGATAAGGTCAAACTTCAGGCAAAAAATTTTGAAGTTCAAACTTCAGATATAAGTTCTTGGTACTTAGGCCCCGTATGTCTGAAGTTACTCTAAAAGTAGGTACGCTTGTAATCTTTTTTTTTTTTGCAAAACAGATATAAGTTAAATTACCAAAAACTGGGTATAGATGCAAATCCCCCGCTTTTAGTCCATAAGAGATGAACCCAACCCAATACCTTTTATAGGTTATGAGCCCACACCAAATTCTTCCTTTTTTTTCCTTAAACACGTGACAGGTCCGTTACCGTCACATAAATTGGCACATAAACAGTAGTTTGTAGGTCCCTTATTTAGAAAAATAGTCGAAAATTAATAAAGTTCTTAAAGTTTAGCAGTTTTAAAATCAACTCAGACCCATGGTGTGGAATAAAGCACCCTTTTATGTAAAGAAAAAAAAACTATTGTTTCTCAGTCTCCCTCTGCATCCTTTCTGTTTCTTGTATCAAATGAATTTAGTAAAGTACTTGTCAACAGTGGGCCTATCATTGATGTAGAATCTTGTAATAACTCCAACCTCACCATCATCTTTATGTTATAATCACGTGTTTTTCTAAAGGAGCTGTAAATTTTAGATGTACTTATACATTTAGGCTGTTAATGGATTTTCAAATTGTTATTTGTTACTACACACAAATATATTTAATAATTTATCAAGTTACAATTTTACGTTTATTTTTGCAGAGGAGCAATTAGACCTTTAGTTTCGACTGTCACATATAATCTTGGTAATTTCAGATGATTCCTCAAATGAGAAGAATTCAAAATCTATCACCTAGACGAATCATGAGCACACGGTATTAGCTGAAAAATCTGTATTCTCGCTCTTCATCTCTATATAAGAACTTCAATAATTTTAAATGTATAAAGTTCCACTGAAATATATGCAGTAGCCCAATTTAGTTGAAAGAGTAAACTTTTAATTATCTCTTTTTATATATCATTGAACAATCCTTAAACTAGTTTTTGAAGTCGACTTAGGCTCAGGATTTATTTTTTTGACATGACATAAGATTCAGGCCAATGCCCGTCCCCTATTCTTGGTGTATTAAATGTTGGACTTTTATGGAACGTCAAATAGACACTTGCCTTATGAATCAAATCAAGCTAGTCTTCATCATCGTAAGTAAGGATTAACATTTGCTTAGATAAATAGATCACAAGAACGACTAACATTTGCTTGACGAAGCAAATTAAATAATAGAAACACACCTAAAATAGATAATTAAGGGGTTGAGCACGGACATGGATTACAACAATATTGTAGGTAACTACTAATTAAGCAACACTTGCATTAGAAGAGATATTAATGAATTCCTTAAAGATAAACAGCTCCTCTATAGCATTTCAAGGATTAGTGGTGTGTAGAGGAGGTGGAAAAATAGGAAGAGTGGGATTTGAAGTGCCAGGGAATGAAGATGGTGGAAATTGAGGAAAATTTGGCAAGCCAGGAAAACCAGATGATGGAGTAGGTAAAGTTGGAGTTGTTGGCAAAGGGAATGAAGGAAAACCAGGGAAACCTGATGCCTGCAGAAGATTACGAGCTGCTGTAGCTTGCCCAATGCCTGAAATTGACACTGTTATTACGAGAAGAGCCATGAGGATAATTTTGGAAGAAGAAGCCATATTGTTTTGTGTTTGTAAGAAAGTCTTATGTTTAATTTTGCTTGTTGAAGTAGTCAAGTTTTGCTGTGAGTATATATATAGATCCTATGAGTATGAGGGTATGTACGACAACAACTACTCAGTATAGTCCCACAACGTGGGGTTTGGGGAGGGTAATATGTAGACGAGCCTTACCCCTACCCGAAAGTGCAGAGAGGCTGTTTCCAATCGACCCTTGGCTCAGAGAAAGAAAAGAAAAACAAAAACAAACCAAAACAAGAACAAAAGAGTATTAGTAACTCCACCAGAAATAGCGTAAATAATAATCTATACATAAGGACCATAAATGAAACAGCATGTAGTAATAACAGACAGTAACTACCATAACTAACATAAATAACTACTATAAGGGAGACACAATCCAAAACACAAAATCTATGATTAACCCTGCCAAACCTCACCCCACCCCGGGTGAGGAGAACGTAAAACTCTAGGAGCCCTATGTATAGAAACATATAATGGGCATTCAATTTGTTCACCCTCCTGTGTGGTTGAGCACATGGAAATTCTTGTACCATTTATCTTTAATTCTAAAGGATTGTCCATTTAATTATTTCATCGACAACTTGTAACTTTCCTTTGACACAGGTCGTTGGCACTTAGCATTTTAGGCCATACCCTTTATCTCATTTATCTCTCTTTAATTTGTTGTTCTTTCTTTATTTTTACCAGATAATATAACTTGTTAGGATCTGTAGTCACTCCTCCTTTCGGTCCAAAATAGTGAATTTATTAATAAGTAATTTTTTTAGATTTTAAGAATGAATTAATTATTTTTTTCTATATTATTTTTAGAGTAAATTTATTGGACTATATATTAGGAGTGTTTCTGTGAGATAGTAAAGGTTAATATGGTCAATTTCATTACTAATTAATGCTATAATATGAATTTTTTAATCTGTATAAAAATATCCAAAAAATCACTTATTTTGAACCGGATAAATTAACGTTTACAGAGTTGTTTAACTTCAGATAACTTACTCTCCATCCAATTTGAACTAGATCTTCATTTTTAGATTCTTTTTAGATGATTTACATTCCTTTTTTTCTCCTTTAATTTAGTTTTTGATGTTATCTCTTTTGAAATACTTCTTTATAAGAGACATATACTTAACAGTATATCTATTCTTATGTAGTACCATAGACAAAAAATATTACACGAATGAAGCATAAAGATTTGTACTTATTTAAGTTCCTTATATAATCTTTATTATATTTTTTTAAAGAGTAAAATTCACTTTACTCTCTTAAGCTTTTTAAAGGTTGGAAAACAATATCCCCTCCCATTTTGAATGGGAAATGGAACGCCTTTATGCAATAACTTTTTTTTTTTTGTGAGAGTTTCTTTTTTAAAATAAATATTTTTTCTCTCTATCATTTCAAAGGTAAAGTATAATATTTTCTTCCAAATCAATACTTGAATTTTGTCTTTCTTGCTTGTAAAATTTAAGATATTTTTCTATTATATTGAGGTTATATTAAGGCCATTGTAAAAATTATTGCAATAAAGAAAAATAATTTACATATGAAATTCAAGAAATATGTTGAACGCACATTCACCATGGATGCTTTAGTATTTTACGAAGGAAAAAATACACAAAAATAGTCAATTTTCTGATATATATTAGATGAAAGAATTATTGCTATGAGTATCAATTTATTTATGTATTATCTTTGTATATTAAGATTATTATATTGAAGAAATATTAAACTTTACTTAATTTTAAAATATCTTTATTGAACAAAAATTACAGTTGATAAAGTCGTATATAAAATTTATTAACATTTGATCATATCTTAAACTATGGAGGAAGAAGGCTAATGGGGAATTGCATAAATTATATAAATCCTAATTGTTTGTCATACGTTGATCTTTAGGCGATAATTAACGAACTTGGTTAAAAATTATTTATTCCAAAAAGAAAAGAAATTTGTTTAAAGAAAATTATTTCACCGAAAAACCATTGCACAAAGGGGTCCCCTTTCCCATTCAAGAAGTGAGGGGTATTATTTCTCAACCCTTACAAAATAAGGGAATAAAGTGGATTTGACTCTTTCTTAGAAAAGAAACCCTACAAAAATTAAAACAATTACGTAAAAGTGTAGTTTATTACTTATCGAGTTGATTATTCAACTTATTTTCTTCTCCACATTCTTTGATCTTAACAAGTATTGCAAAAACGTTGTAAATTAGAGTTTAATTTTGTGATCACGGTAAACAATTTTCAACTTAGGGTAAGGGAATTGAAGGAAAAAGTGTGAAATGCTTTTGTAAGCCAAATTTAGGAAGAATGCATACAGCTAAAATGAGAATTTGATAATTCTTTTATTTTTCTTTCTACTGAAACTTGTAATGACTATATTACATTTACCATCATATTTTCAAATACTAATATAGATAGGTATAATCTCAAATTCTCAATGGTGCAAATATTTTGTAGCCACGAAATAAGGTAAGATGAATTCAGACCATTCAATCAAACCACTTAAACTAAAGCCAGGCCAGGGTAGTTTGGAGTTTGAATTTAAGAATTACAGGTTATTGTCATGAATCCTATTGGTCTCTTAAATGTCGTTGTTCCTTGAGCGTTCAATACATTAAATTGGCTTAGCTTTGACAACAACTAAGTACATGAAAAACACTACTTGGGGCACAATACACTAAAGAAAAGCAAAGGAAAAACACTACTGTCACAAGAAGAATTTATCGTTCGTTTTCTTCTTCTAATATCCAAAATTCAAAGGTCCTTTGGATTCATGGAAATTTTTCATTTCTAGAGTTCGAATTTGATACATCTGATTAAGAATAAAAACTCTTTAACCATATCCATTCCCACCACACCTTTAAATTTCTTGATGCTAGAAATTAATTTCTATATATACAACCTTCAAAAGTTGTCTTTCCAGCAGTATTGATATTATGATACAGCTCATGCTCTGAAGCTCAATGCTTAGCAGGATTGATTAAATGTAGACACCAACTGCTACATATTTTCTTACTATCAAACAATGTATATAAATATGTGGGGTCTAATGGACGGGTTAAGTTGATTTTGGATGGTTAAAATTGGCTTAGTTAATAAATGAACGGGTTGGATTAATTTTAGATGGATAAAAAAATGGGCTAAGTGAATAGACCCCGCCCAAAAATAATTTGGACTGAGATGAGTTGTGTTAAGTTGGTTAAAATTTGGGTCATAGCTCAACCCGTTCAACTTTCACCAAACTTTAATTACTGTGCATTGTTTTTCTTATGAATTATTTAATTATCAAATATGAATTTTTTCCCTTTTGTTATGGTCATATGCGGCATATCAAATAAAACAAAGTTATCTTAAAATTATTTTAGCAAAGTTACTCATGGATTAATTTGAGTTAAAAATCAACTCAACTTTATGTAAAAGTTGCACGAGACGTCGTTTTGGTCGCTCCCATTTAATCTATACCCATTTTTTAAAACTTTTAACTTGTACCCATTTTTTAAATAACTTCGGTCCCCTTTTTACATTTTTCACAAAAAATATCACCAGCGTTGAAAGTTCTATGAACCCCTTCGAAGAAGATGAATGTCTTTTAGACCAAGAAGTGATTCTTTAAGAACAATAGCAATACAATCCTCTGACAAAATTTTCTGCGTTCGAGTAGAAAGAATATAACGAAGAGAACCTTCTGACATATATGGCAATGAAACACATAAATCTTCATTAGTATCGAGATAATTCTTGACTGCCATTAAATTTCCACTTAGTAAAACTCGCATGTGCTTCTAGTTGCAACTCGACCCATTCATTTTCATGATAATCAAAGGAGTTATTAGTATCTAGGTTAACTAAATAATTTTACCTCTACAATTGAAGTTTAGACAGTTATAAAATAAAATTTTTATCAATTACAAAAATAAAAATTTCAGCACATTTAATTCAGTATATTTGCTATTTCAAGTTCATCTACTAGAAAATTGAAGTTTTATTGATTGCATTTGCTACATCAGCTCCGTATGCTACACTAGCAATTTTTTTGTAAAGCAAACAGAAGTTAAAACGTGACAGAAAAAACGAGTATAGATGCAAATGCCCCCAACTTTATATGGTTTGAAATGAATTGGGCTAAAATGGGCTGGCTTCAACAAATAAGCAAGTCAATGACCAATCCAGCCTACATCTTGGGAAGTGCCTCGTGGCTTGAGGCTGCTGGCTATCATAATCATAAATCATGTAATTATAATATAATGAAGATTGTAAATCGAAGGTTTATATTTCGTACATGTATTAGTACTTGGTTGGTTGAATAAGAGTGTCTTTTCAATACTCTATATGTACAGGATGTATAGGCAGAGCAAAATCAAAATTTTGAGTTTATGGGTAATAATATAAACGTATTAAATCAAAATTGTAAGATAAATATAGGGTTCGAACTAAAGTTACTGGATCAGACAGAACCCGTTTCGGTCACTCTAGCTTCCCCCATGTGTATATGTAGAGTTAATTTCACTGATGATCACTCAACTATATTTTAATTTTAATAAACTCACTCACCTATATTTCGTCACTTAAAAGTAACTAAAGTTTCGCCTTGTCACTTAAAAGTCATTTTGGCTCAAACTCTTATCATAAATATGACATATCATAAATTTTAATGAGAAAAATTCAAAAATAAATACCACATAAGCTTAAATGGACTATACCCGCTTTAGATCTATTTCTTCCTTAATGTAATATGACCCATGATCCAAATGGTTTCAATAAAAAAAATATCAAATTTCACATTAGTTTAAAATGATTATTCTATACTATAAAATTCTTGTCTTTTCTGATACATAATGCCCATTTATGATTATTCCATAATAAAAAAAGTTCTTATCTTGTTTGTACATCTTATCCGAATCGTTTTATAACTCTATTGAAGTTCCTACTGTTTCCAACTCACATAATATATATATAATTTTTAGTAAAATTAAATAATATTGTATTTATCTTACATAACATATTAATGTATCATAAACATACGAGAATAATAATAAGATGAATAAGTGTCTATTTTTACAATGAACATGCAATTACATACAACTATTGTTTAGACAAAATAAATATTGTATTTGTACGATAACCCCCCTCCCCCCCTCCCCCCCAAATAAAATAAAAATAAATAAATCAGAAGACTTAATTTTATTAGGAGTGTGTGTTTTTCCCCTATTGAAATCCATTTGGGTTATGGATCGAATCACATTAAGGGACAAATGGATCTAAAGTGGGTATAGTGCGGACTAAACTTATGTAGTATTTATTTTTTGGTTTTTTCTCATTAAATTCTATGCCATGTCATATTTATGGTAGGGGTTTGAGCCAAAATGACTTTTAAGTGATAATATAAAAGTTTAGTTACTTTTAAATGACAAAAAATAGTTGAGTGACTTTAGTGAAATTGAAACATAGTTAAGTGACCATCTATTAGTTCCTTTTTATCACTACTAGTTTTCTCTATAGGTGTTAAACGGGCTGGGTCAGACCGGTTCCGGATCAGCGCAGACCGGTTCCGGATCAGCGCAGACCGGTTAAAATCAGAACCGGCCTGACCCGATTAAAGGGGGATGGGTTAGGGGGGCCGCGCGGGTTGCTCCATTTTACGTTTTAAATACTGGTTACCCGGACCGGTACAAACCATTAAATGAACAGTGTCGTTAAATCGATTAACTGGTCCAAGCCGATTTAACGGTAATTTTCTTTTAATTTTTTAGGATCTTTACATACCTGTCTAATTTTTAAAAATATAATAGTGATATATTGTAATATAAATATTTTATATCTTACACATACCATGAATATACCAATTATTGTATACTAATTAACATAATTTAAAGTTATTGAAATTTAATTACACATAATTTGCAAGTATGATATATGTAATAATAGTGAAATACTTTTGTCACTTTTTGTATGTTTTACAATGGAAATTGCTTTGAGTATATATTTTATAAGTCTTGATTATACACTGTGTATATATTTTATATATATTTAAAATGAAAAAAATACAATTTAAATCATAGAGGAGTATTATATAAGGTAAAATACCGAATCCTAAATTATACAAAATATAGTGTGTATATTTAGGGTATAAATGCTTAAATCATAAATATACATCAAATAAATAACTTGATACAATGTAAAAATACATAAGATGGCATTAAATATATGTTAGCACACAATAAAAATACATAAGATATTAATTACTTTTTAAATGTAAACTTTAATTTTGTAATCTTGAAAAAAAATATAGCACTTGTAATTTATAAGTGTAATCTTTATATTAATACAAAATATTAATATAACTTACAATAGTTATACAAAATACAAAAAAAATTAAAAAATACACTAAACCTAGCCCAGCCCGGCCTCCTCATCCGGTAACCCTAATGGTCCAATTTTTACTCGAATGAACCCGAACCCGTTAATCCCCAACTCGTAACCGGCCCGAATCATAACTCGTACGGGTCCAAAAGAAGCCAACTCATCTCGATCCGATCCACCCGTTTAACACTCTTAGTTTATTCCCGCCACTTTTCCTTTTCACATTACTTTGTTTCTAAAAACAGTCTGCAATCAGGCTTTATGGCAATAAAATTTATTATCTCTCATGATTATTATGTCATCAACAACAACAACAACTACCCAGTATACTCCCACCAGGTGGGGTCTGGGGAGGGTAATATGTAGACGATTTACCCCTACCCGAAAGGGCAGAGAGGCTGTTTCCAATCGACCCTCGGCTCATAGGATAAAAGGAAAAACAGCAGTAAAACAAAAACAAAGACAAAAACAAAAACAATAGAGCATTAGTAACTCCCGCAGAAATAGCGTAAATAATTATCTAAACATAAGAAACATAAATACAATCACATGCAATAATATCATACATTAACTACCATAACTAACAACCATAGGGGGGACATAAGCTAAAACACAAATCATCTATGGGTAACCCTGCTGACCCACACCCAACCTCGGATGAGGCGTACGAAAAACTCTAGGAGCCCCTAACCTACAACCCTGATTCTAGACCTCCAGACTCTCCTATCAAGGGTCATGTCCTCGGAAACCTGCATTCTAGTCATGTCTTGCCTAATCACCTCTCCTCAATGCTTCTTAGGCCTCCCTCAGCCTCGCCGACCGCCAACAATCTCCAGCCGCTCGCAGCTCCTCACCGGGGCATCGGGACCCCTCCTCCGTACATGCCCGAACCACCTCAGCCTCGCTTCTCGCATCTTCTCATCCACCGGGGCCACCCCTACCTTCTCTCGAATAACTTCATTCTTAATCTTATCTAGCTTGGTGTGCCCGCACATCCACCTAAGCATCCTCATCTCCGCAACCTTCATTCTCTGAACATGAGAGTTCTTCTCGCGCCAGCACTCCGCCCCATACAACATCGCAGGTCTAACCACGGCTCTATAGAATTTCCCCTTGAGTTTGTGTGGAACTTTCTTGTCACACAGGACCCCTGATGCAAGCCTCCACTTTGACCACCCCGTTCCTATGAGATGGGTGACGTCCCCGTCAATCTCTCCGTCCCCTGAATCACAGACCCAATATATCGGACACTGTCCCTCTTGGCGATGGCTTGAGAACCAATCATCACGTCCCTGCCTACCTCGCTCGGCTCGGCGCCAAACTTGCACTTCAGGTATTCTGTCTTAGATCTGCTTATTTTGAAACCTTTAGACTCGAGAGTCTGTCTCCATACCTCTAACCTTTCAATAACACCGACCCTCGTCTCATTTATCAATACTACATCATCAGCAAATAGCATACACCAAGGCACATCCCCTTGAATATGTCGGGTTAGAGCATCTATCACTAAGGCAAAGAAGAGGGGGCTCAGCGCCGATCCTTGATGGAGCCCCATAACCACTGGAAAATGGTCTTATTCGCCACCCACCGTCCTAACCCTAGACTTAGCTCCATTGTACATGTCCTTGATTACTCTGATGTAGGCTTCCGGCACGCTCTTCGCCTCCAAGCAACTCCATAGCACCTCCCTTGGGACCTTGTCATACGCCTTCTCCAAGTCGATAAGCACCATGTGAAGGTCCTTCTTCTTATCCCTGAATTGCTCCACCAGCCGCCTGACAAGGTGGATAGCCTCTATGGTGGATCGGCCCGGTATGAAATCGAACTAGTTTCCAGATATAGATGTCACCTCCCTCACCCGTGCCTCAATCACCCTCTCCCAAACCTTCATCGTGTGACTTATTAATTTGATACCCCTATAGTTGTTGCAGCACTGGATGTCCCCTTTGTTCTTGTACAAGGGCGCCACGGTACTCCACCTCCACTCATGCGGCATCCTTTTGGTCCTGAAGATCGCATTGAACAACCTAGAGAGCCACTCCCCTCCTGACTTACCCATGCACTTCCAGAACTCCACCGGGATCTCGTCAGGCCCGGTCGCTCGACCCCTACTCATCCTACGCAAAGCCCCCATGACCTCCTCCACCCTAATGCGCCTGCAGTACCCAAGGTCTCTATGTTGCTCTGAATGCCCCAACTCCCCTAGATCTATGTTTCGATCCCCCTCCTCGTTAAGTAGGTCCCGAAAGTATGCCTGCCACCTCTGTTTGATTTTAGATTCCTCCATCAGAACTCTACCATCCTCGCCCTTGATACACCTAACTTGGTCTAGATCGCGTGACTTCCTTTCCCTTGCTTTAGCTAACCAGAATAACTTCTTATCCCCGCCTCTCTCCCCTAGTTCCTCATACATGCGACCGAACGCCGCGTTTTTAGCTTCCGTGACTGCCATCTTTGCTTCTCTCCTCGCCTCCTTGTAGATCACCCTGTTCGCTCTCCGTTCTTCCTCGCTTGTGCTCCCTGCCAACCTAGCGAACGTCGCCTTCTTCACCTCCACTTTTCCTTTGACTACATCGTTCCACCACCAATCACCCTGATGTCTGCCTGAGTATCCCTTGGCTACCCCGAGCACGTCCCGTGCTACCCCCCTAACCAAGTTCGCCGTCACTGTGCACATAGCGTCCGCTTCCCCAAAACTTCTCCAAGCTCCGCCCTCAACTAACCTCCTTTCCAACTCCTGTGCTTTCTCCTTAGTCAAAGCACCCCATCTAATCCGCGGTTGACCCCGAGCGCCCCTCCTCTTCCTCTTCACCCAGAGACCGACATCCATCACTAGGAATCTATGAAGAGTTGAAAGGGACTCTCCCGGAATAACCTTACAGTCCTTGCACATACCCCTATCGCTCCTTCTGATGAGGATGTAATCAATCTGAGTCCTCGCCGCCGAACTCTTGAAGGTGACCAAATGCTCCTCCCTCTTCTGGAATGTCGAGTTCGCAATCAGAAGCTCGGAAGCCCTGGCGAAGTCAAGCAGTGAAGTGCCTCCTCCGTTCCTGACCCCAAAGCCGAAGCCACCGTGCACCTCATCATAGCCACCAGTATCAGCCCCAATATGACCATTAAAGTCCCCTCCAATAACTAACTTCTCAGATTGGGGAATACTACCCACCAGATCATCCAAGTCCTCCCAAAAGCGCCTCTTAGCCTCTTCGTCTAAGCCCGCTTGCGGCGCGTAAGCGCTGATGACGTTGAGGATGCAACCCCCAATAACCAGCTTAATAGACATTAACCTATCATTCACTCGCCTAACCTCGTCCACGGACTCCCTTAGTTCCCTATCCACCAAGATGCCCACTCCATTCTTACCTCTCACGACCCCAGAATACCACAGCTTAAACCCATCTACATTCCTCGCCTTCGACCCTTTCCACCTAGTCTCCTGGACACACGCTATGTTAACCCTCTTCTTCTGAAGAACCTTCGCCAACTCTATGGACTTACCCGTCAGAGTGCCTATGTTCCATGACCCAATCCTTAATCTATGGGCGTCCGCTACCCTCTTCCCACCCTTACCTCCCGGCCTACCCGCAGGACCACCCCCTGCTCCCCTACTCACTCCCGCTACCACCCCCACCCCCCGAGGACATGACCTTACGCTATCATCCCCCGCCGCGGCCACTATCCCTCCAACCGACTATGGGGTACAGTGGCGCACACACGCACTATAGCAAAATACGCAAAAAGGTGCAAACTAGATAACAACAGAAAAGACCATACTCGAAATGCTAGCTAAAATACGTAAAAAGGTGCACAAAGTAAACAAGAGAGCAGGAGGTACCAACTCCCGGTGGAAAACCCTGAAAGTATGCTTTGATGCGCCCAAGTTTTCCTGAAGCTTAGTAGAACGTGTAGTTCAATTGCGTCCCTGCCGCGAGTCTGAATGGGAGTCACCGGGAGTACTGTGTTTGCTGGAAATCCTCGCCGGTAAAATAGGCACCTGTTCAAGATAACAGAACACACCCACAAAAAAGCAGAGGAGAGAATAGAAAGAATAGAGCAGGAGTTGCCGGAAAAATTTCCGGCGAAAAGCAAGAATTCCAGACCTCTAAACAGCAATAGGGGCAAACTTGAATAGCCAAACAGTAAAGGTAAATATCTTTTACAAGGTCTGCTGTGAATAAGCAGTGAGAAGAAGAAGATGAGGTGGCTAAGTGAATAGTAGAGAATGAAAGTGACCAGAGAAATATTCCGGGAGTACCAAGTTGGTCGGAATAGCGGGAGGGGGGGGGGAGGGGGGGGGGGAAACTGTATAAAAGGAGCCGGAGGAAAAAGTGACGGGAAGTGGTGTCACGCGCGCGGCGCGTAACTGACAGTGGCGGCGCGTGGGTGAGCAGTGGGGGCGCGTGTGGAAGATTCCAGCGACGGAATTTGCAGGGGATGTGCGCCTGACGCTGTGTGTCTCGATGGTGTGAGAGGTGACAAAGAGAGACCACCGTGAGAGACCACTGTGGGGCTGTTGGCGGAACAGTGTTCCGAGCAGCGAGAGAGAGAGAGAGAGGTACTTACCTGTTAGAACCAGCGACTCGCCAGAAGGTGGTGGTGCCGAGGGTGAGAGTAGTTAGGTGAACAAGAAACGTACTTAGTTAGGTGAGAGTAGTTAATAATTTTATCTACACCAGTGAAAATTCGATAAAGTAACTTTATAGTAAACAAATAACGCGATTAATGATGACCCCCAGATCAGGTTTACGTCTCGTTTTAAGGTCCTACAGGCATATCATTTATATATCAAGGCGTCACATTATGTCTCTTCGATTGATAATCCAATTAAACAAATGGTACCTATCTTCAACACTGTATTTAGTTTATCTGCACTTGCGCTTCTTCTTAATTAACAAATTCATACATGATCGTTCTATATCCTCAACCACTAAAAAGGCTTTACTACTTGTATATAGTAGTAGTATATAGAGAGATTCATCTACTCTTTGTTAATCCAAGAAATAGATTTTCATAACTCTAAAACATGAATTCCCCAATGTCAAAGTGTGAGCAAAAATTGTCTAATGAACATCATCGTCACCACGCATAAGCTCAAAATGACATTGCTAAAAGTGTAAGTTTACAGAGAGGAACCTGCTTATAAAGAAAGTTATATGTAATACACGATATGAATGCGCCTTCAGCAGGTCGCGTACTCACATTCATCCTCACAGCACAAGAGACCCAATAGCCAGTAATGTGTTACACCTTATGAACATATCATTACCCAAAAGAAGGAAGCATGGCAGTGATGTTGTTACTACGCCTGTTTCCCATTGTAATTGTCGTCCCATAAATTACTTCACCCCGAACATAGGCAACACTTCGTTCAACATACACTGTTTGTGCTTCTTCTTTTGATCGCTTGTAAGCATACCACAAGCTAATGACAACAAACAAAGCAAATGCAATAGCTAATAGCCAGGACAGAGTCCAGTAATACTTATCAACTCGACTCTTATTCAGCGTATCCTGAAGCCAACTTACTTTATTTCCCCTCTGACTAACCTTACTTTCTACGTACACTAACAAAATGTTGCTTATACATCCTAATCCGTGCATCAAATTGACGGCAGTGATCATATACGAGGCAGATATAGGCTCAAAGTACATATTGTAGTAATTCTCCAGGCTCTTTCCAAACATCCCGTCTGCTGCCCCAAGAAGGAGATACTGTGGAAGCACCCAGAACACAGTCATTGGAATTTTTTCCTCGGTCTTGCCTGCTAAACTATAGATCTTTACCATAGCGAGTCTTCTTGACTCCACTTTTGCAGCAGTAATAGTACATAATACCCCCAAAATGATGGATACTGCAACTCCCACTCTAGGAGCTGATGGTTTTGCTTCTGAACCCCATCCCCAATTCACAAATATGTGATATATTTTTTGAAACTGTTCTCTTGCTTCAAATTGGAACCATAAGAAGACAGCTAGAGGAATTCTTAGGTTCCCCACCTTATTGTTCATAGTCTTTGCTTGCTCTAGAAAGTAGGTGTATGACAAAGAAGTCAAAACCCCACCAAGAATGTAGGTCATACACAGTGGGAACTTGCGAATTACAAATTTAGTAGCTTCCACCTCAGCAACACTGCAAAGCCTCCATCGATTCCGCAGTTGCTGCTCTAGAGTCTGGTCGGGCAAGATAATTGCAGCCTTATCAAGACACCTGAATTGAGTTTTGCACAATTATTTGCCAGAGGAAATGAGTTATGCACAATAATTTTCTCATATATATCAAGACACCTTATAATTTAAAAGACGATGAGGACCCTATTGCCTTGTGACAGCTGAGTCTGTTCTAGATCATCAGTTCACATTGAAAGGGTAGACATTGGTAGCAGAAAGGATCTTTATAACTGAGAAGGCAAACCGAAATAAAGAAACATGCTGAAACTTGAGATTCTTCTTAAGATTAAAGCAAACACAAAAGGAGCAAAGCACAGACAATGAGAGAGCGAGAGAGGACCTCAGGCCATTGGTGTGAGGCAGGCATTGTATACCAGGGTCAGATATGTTATACAGCTGTGATGCATCTGTAGGCAGTCGATAGAATAACTTGGAGATAGATGCTGCATAGACCCGGAATAAAGTAGTGATAGGGCTACCTTCTGGTTTAACATATTTATAGGTACAAGATCCACTCAAGAAAATAAAGATTGCAACTGTGTAACATATTGCTGGAACACCAAACCAAAGCGACCACGGTGATATGTATGAAAATCCCAGAACAGTAGCAACTTTGAACAGAATCAACGCATAACGTTGCAGAGACCAGATAGAAGGGCTGTTAGCATTTTCTCCAAGTTGCTCAAGTAGGAAAGAGCCTAAGCTTACTGATTGACCAGCTGTTCCCAGAGCACTCAGAGCCAATGCTGTGTAGAAGAGTATGCGCTGGCTTTCACCGATGCACTCAGGCTTATAACCACTGCATGTTCCAGTAGCCTTAGCAAGGACTGGTGGTGTTGACATTGTTAAAAAACCCATGCCCTATGTAGAAGAAACTTTGACTTAATATAAAGTGAATTTCAATTTTATAATGCAATTAAGGTAAGAGTTCTAAGCATTAATAAAGGTTCACCGATCACACTGACAGATTTCTAGGTTCAGTAAATTGACACGTCAAGGTTTGAAGTTTTTACCGTGGAAAACAAATTGTAATTTAGCACAAGAAAAATCTTAGCTAGACTAAATAAAAAGTGAACTTCCATTGGACTCCATTAAGCTAAGAGTTTAAAGAAGTTCACGAGTCCACGCTGACAGCTTTCTCCAGTAAAATAAGTTGACGCGCTTAAGTTTTGGGCTATAACTATTGGAAGAAAATCTAAACTGAGCACAAGAAACAAGGTTTAAAGGAAGATTAAATATGAAATATAGTAGTGGTAGCTCAGTATGGTGTTTCAAGGTAATTTTTGGTCAAATTTTACTCAAACTCAAATCTTTCTCCATTAATTTGTTGTGAGATCTATGGATGGCAATCACTGCAGACGAGCAGCTTGACCATGTTTCCTTCAGATATGTGTCATGCAATGCAGTGTTATGAAAGATGGTGCAAGCTGACTCAAGCTAACAGGACAAGAAGGTCAGGGCGATTGTGAAATGAGTAAATATACTGAATTACAGAAAGAGAATGCAGAAATTAAATAATTCAACAATGAGAATGTACCACAGAAAGGGCAAATATGGAACCAATTAGCACCGGATAGTTGCCGAATAAACCATGAGTACAAAACAGCATGACTGACTGTAAGATTGTCAGCAAACCAAAGAAGACACTGACAATTGCAGCTGCATCTGTGAGATTGAGCTTCCATACATCTGTCAGGTACACCATCAACATCCACAGAGCATAATGCACGGGAATATTAGCCCAAGTAACGGCTACAACAACAAAGAAATTCAAAAACCTCAAGTTTTCATTTTATGAGTCAGAAGGTATGAAACAGCGTAACATTTCTTCGTATGAAACTAAAACAAATTGATGAAATAACTATACGGAACAGTAAAAATTATCCCAAAGCCGTCACTGTATTTGCATATAGCCAAGATATAAAGAGTTCAACATGTCATGGAATCAAAAGCTGCAATTTCAACTTTATAATCAAACATAGCTCAGAAAAATGTTGGAGGTAGAAATAATTACATAAGATTCTGTAAACCATCATTGTCTTAGAACTTGTATCAATGCCTCAAACAAAACCAGTTAAGAACAATGTAGGCCAAGTGAATAACAGAACTGGCAGAATATTGGAATTATTGAAGAAGGCATGTGTTTTGGGTATGTGTATATATAAAGGGGATGTTGCGGTACTCATTTTAGAGCTGAATGGATGAGTTGTATTACCATATTTGGATTAACAGTTGACATTCTCCCTGCCAACCTACTGAAGTACAACGGTGGACTTTCCTCTTGTAGGACAGATAAGACAGATAAAGATGCATAATTTAAGTAAAAGAATTCTAATTTTAGCACATAAAAAGAGGCCATTGACTTGATTTGTTCAAACCCAGATCAGGAACTACTCATTCTTATAGTTCATTCCAAGAAATTACATCATAGGTCATCTTTATGAGCTGTCTTTATTAGCAAGCAAATTAATAACAGCCACGGGAACGACTTTCTAATTAACACATTCTCTCTGGCCAACTGCAATTATGTAGAAATATCATCATATATAAAGAGTAAACTAATTCAGCTTGAGTTACGCTTGATTCATGCTGCAGCTAATTTAAATCCTATTCCTAGATTTTTGTATTTTATTAGATTTTGTCAGAGGGTGAGTAAGATTTCAAGGAGACAAAGTATAAAATGTCTCAAAAGATAGGTACTTTGTCCAAACAAAAGTACCTTTGGCAACTCCTAAGAGGCACTTTCGTTTACATGCAATTTGAATTAAGAAAATACATGCATTATTATGTTAATGAAAAATAAATGACAAGTTGCATCATGCATTGCTATATAGAAAAGTAAAAGGCAAGAGGAAAGTTGCCCCTGATAACAAAAAGCTAGAGTTTGACCCAAGACCCAGTTTGCATTTGTATATACCTAGGATGGTGGACCAACACTGCATCCCACTTGGCAGGGATCAACTTGACAATATTAGGAAGGCCGTATAGCAAATCAGCTTCCTTCATCACAGACTTAAAGGTTCCGAGCTCGGCTTCAAGAAATTTTGAGAAATCAGACCTGGTATCGGGGTTACAAGGAATTATTTCCTCTACCTTTGGAAGCCTTCGTCCTCAACGATAGTGGGAACACTCTCCACATGGGGAAGAAGAACTATCGCTAGAAGGATCGGCTCACTTCCCTTGCTGGGCCCAGAAAGTACGTTGGCCATATTTGCAATGAAAGAAAGAAGGGTATCAAAAAATGGAAAATTAAAAACGATAAGGATCACCGGAACAGAGGGAAAGATGCACAACAATGGAAGAGGAAGAAGAAGATACAGGGTTTCGGTGCAAGAAGTTCTTAAAGTTTGAAATTATACCCTCACATCCCTATTTATAAGAATTCAGACGTTGGAACCAAGAAATTGGATCATCATTACCCGGCACCGGAATTGAAGTGGCATGACCAATCAGGGGTCCTACGCAAAATGAAGCAACACATCGGGAATATGCGTCATGATGACGCCTGAGGTCATGACGTAACCTTGATTCATCGATAGCACAACTCCAAAAACTACGGCTCACGAAAGGCCACATTGCCACCTCGCCTCAATCATCATGACCCGATCAGCTCGTCTAATATTTCGACCACGATGAACACCGCCTCAATAAGTTGATGGACTAACTATATGGATCAAAATCTGCCCTAGAATATTTAAGGTAGGTAAAAGAAAGAATTCTCAACCTGTCGTTACCCGAGGTAGACTAGAAGTCAGCAAGACTCATAGCCGAAAAGTCGACGAGAGTCGTGGTCAATATACCTATAATTGTCGAGATCAAACACCGTTGATGAAGCTGTAATGGGTAGTTTTCGAAATGGACTATTAAAGAGAATATTCTAATGGATATTCTCTACACTTGTACTATTAGAGTTTACTAGGAATATGTCTCGTATAAATAGAAAAAGAGACTATAAGATGAGGCATGTGATATTCATTTGTGAGAACACACTTTGACAAAAGGATTCACTCTCTCTTACCAAGATACAAATATTACCTTTTCACTAAGATTCTGGCCGATATTATTCCATACTTTTCCAACATATCCGAGAATAATTCGAACATTCAGGGATTTGTCTGTCATTCATCATTGTCAGCAGAGACAATCATCTAGTTCATTCTTTATTGGGTGAATCATTCCTCCTATTTACTTAAGTGTCATTTATTGCTATTTATTGCTATTAAATGCTACATTATTATTCACGCTTTTTGGAATAGTTATTGCATACCGTTATCATTATTTGACCAGATCTGTCTGATGTTTATCACACTCTCGGAAGCTACATTTTAGAAATATTATTGTTAACTAAGTTTAACCCATAATCACATATATTTAATTATTTGAACCAATAGTTGTATTTTTGGGCCAAACAATATGTTGCATATTTGTATCTTGAAATGCATCCTAATGCTTTCTTTATTTGCTATTTAAGGAGGATTGAAGAAAATGGAGGAAGATATATAGCAAATAGATCCAGGAAAATTAGACAAAAGTGGCACGAATTTTATATATATATATATATATATATATATATAGTAACATCAATTAAAAAAGTTATACAGAAAGGATACTTGATACACATAACTGATCACAAAATATAATACTACGCACGCTAATAATACAATCAAAAGCAAATCAATATGGACACTATGTATTACATAAAGTACGATATTAATTTCTATATCCCCTCGCTGCAACATCCTTCAGAGATTGAATAATGCCAATCTAGAAACATCGCCTCGTGGTTTTCTTTTTTCAAATAAAATAAATAGAATTATTATAATATTTAAGGAGTTGTAGGTTTGTAAGGTGGAGAAAGAGAAAGAAAAGGTGTGTCCTTTGGATGGCTTGGGAATGTTGGTAGTTCTGGTTTAGGCAGTTCTGGAATTTCTGGCTTTGGTACACTTGGAATCTCGGGCTTCGACATAGTTGGTATATTTGGTTTTGGCACAGCTGGAATTTCTGGCTTTTTCATGGGAGGAAGCTCGGGTTTTGCCATTACGGGGACCTCAGGTTTTGGCACATCTGGAATCTCAGGCTTTGGTACTTCTGTCTTCGGCATGTTAGGAATCTCAGGCTTTGGCAAAGTTGGTAACTCAGGCTTTGGCACAACTGGTAGCTTGGGCTTTGGCACAACTGGAGTCTCAGGCTTTGGCACAGCTGGTAGCTCGGGTTTTGGGACAGTTGGTATTTCAGGTTTTGACAAAGTAGGTAACTTAAGCTTTGGCCCAGCTGGTAGCTCGGGTTTTGGCACAATTGGTGCTTTGGGTTTTGGTATAATAGGAATTTCAGGCTTTGGAATGGCTGGGATTTCATGCTTCGGTATGGTTGGAAGGTCTGGTTTTGGCACAGCTGGGATCTCAGGCTTTGACACAGTTGGTACTTCAGGTTTTGGTATACTAGGAATTTCAGGCTTTGGAGTGGCTGGGATTTCAGGCTTCGGTATGGTTGGAAGCTCTGGTTTTGGCACAGTTGGGATCTCAAACTTTGGCAAGACTGGGACTTCTGGAAACTCCGGTTTAGGAATTTCATGAAGGGGTGTATCCAGAAGACGGCGTGCTGATACACCACTGGTTATGTGGCCATACATGAATAAGGTTAGAAATGCAAGTGGTAAGAGGTAGGATAGATGGCAGTGCAGGGCCATTTTTTGCTGCAAATCCTAGAAGCTTAGAGAAGAATGTGTAAAGGCTGGATGTGACTATGGCCTTCTATTTCCTACTATATAATGGTTCTACATACATGCAAAATAACAAGGACTTCAAGATTATGGTTGTTGGAATGGGATGTGTAGTTGAACTTCTCATCTATTAGTTGCTTCCCTACATTTTCTTGAATTTGTCTTCTGGTAGCTCAAATCTTTAAACTAAATACCTACTGATAATGTCATGATAGTCAAAATCTGTCATCATCATATCCAATTGCTGGCACTTGTTAGAAACTTCTATTCTGTTGCTTCAATTTCCTTGCAAAGAAAAGAAGCCTGAAAAGTCACATTTTACGCTAACCTAATTCATTTGGTTATAACCTAATTCCAACATATTGAGGTTTGACAATTCCTCTTCACTAATGGCTACATAGAAAGGACTCTTGCCAGATCTTACACGTGCTAAACAGAAAGCAATTAGTTAGTTTAATTTCTTATCCATCTGAAGAATTTCTTGGCTAGTAAATATCATCACTATTAAGAAGAAAACTGTCTACTACCTTATTCATCAGATATATTACAGGAATTGGAGACCTCTAATTTGGAAAAACCCAATGTAGTTACATCTTTTATTATTAATTTGCATAGCACAATGCTAATCCTAATAGAACTGGCACTGCTGGTTCTTTCCAACTCTACATAGAAATGGTTTAAATTATGAAATGTTTATCAAACTATAAACTTAACTGTAATCATACAGTAGTTCGCGAAGCATTGCCGAAAGAATAGCATTATGAAATTGGCACATGAAACATCAAATATGGACAAGCCTAAGCGGTACCTCTATTAAGTGCAAGTAGCATTAGACGTGGTATTGATCAATGCTGAAAGAAAAACCACTACGATATGAAATGAAATAAGCAAAACATATATAATTTAGAATATATAGCATTGCCAAAATTGACAAACCTCAGACTTGGAAATTTTAGAATTATTTGTTTATACGTCAACACGGTAATAGCCTCTTCTTCATCACTTGCTCACTGATACACATAATCTGCGATATCCAAGCATGCAATAGAGAGCACTAGTTCTGATAAGTAGCTTCTTTAGTTTACAATTTCCTCTGTTCTTCATGCATCTTTAGTTATTTCATGTGTACTATCAAAACTATGAATCTGTTAATACAAGTTCACAACTCTCCCGGAGGACTAAAACCATTGTTTTAGGATGAAAAGGATGATTTTTGGTGTCCGAATCCAATGTGCATTAGGATGAAAATCAGAGATGGCTATCGATAAGAAATATATCAAAGTAACTCCGAAAAATCACAAAAATTATAATTTTACTAATACACGGAATAAAAGTTACATATAAGACTGATAGAGTCATAATGACTGGTGAAACAAGGTACATTTTAGATAAAATACTACAAATGAAATATATTATAATCATAGCAGAAAGTATCTAGTATATATGTTCTGTCAAACTGACTCCATGTCATGACTCATGCAGCAAACTTCACAGACTGAGGTGGCAATCTCAAAACCTTAATTAGGTACCTTCTATACAGAATGACCAGTGCCATATATAATTACTCAAGGAGTAGCTGGTTTGTATGGTGGAGAAAGTGAAGGAAATGGTATTTCCTTTGGTAGGCTTGGGGAGGTTGGCAATGCTGGTTTAGGCAGTTCGGGGATTTCTGGTTTTGGGATAGCTGGAATCTCTAGCTTAGGTAGCTCTGGGATTTTTGGCTTTGGTAGCTCCGGGATTTCTGGCTTTGGCACAGCTGGAATCTCAGGTTTTGGCACCACTGGTTGCTCAAGCTTTGGTACAGTCGGCACATCAGGCTTTATCATTGTTGGAGGAAGCTCAGTCTTTGGCATTGCGGGAATCTCTGGCTTTTTTGGGGGAGGAATTTCGGGTTTTGACAACTTTGGGATCTCCGGCTTTGGCACAGCTGGAATCTCAGGCTTCGGGAAAGTTGGTAGGTCAGGCTTTGGAACAACTGGTAGCTGAGGCTTTGGCATAGCAGGAATCTCAGGCTTTGGTGCGTTTGGCAACTCGGGTTTTGACATTGCTGGGATCTCAGGCTTTGGCATAGCAGGAAGCTTTGGCTTTGGCAAAGCTGGAATCTCGGGTTTTGGCAAAGTTGGTAACTCGGGCTTTGGGACAGCTGGCAGCTCAGGTTTCGGCACAGTTGGTACTTCAGGCTTTGGTAAAGTTGGAAGCTCAGGCTTCGGTACAGTTGGGATCTCAGGCTTTGGCAAGGTTGGAACTTTCAGGAATTCTGGTTTAGGAATCTCAGGGAGGGGCATCTCTAGAAGGCGACGTGCAGTTACACATGTTATGTGTTGAGATATGTAAATAGACAATGATGATACTACTCACATGTAGACCATTTTGGTCATTAAATGAAAGAGTCATACCGGAGCCAAATAGGCTACCTCTACAATTAGGCTATTTTTGTAATTCGTTTGTCTATGTCTGTAATTAGACTAGTTGTGTAAATAGGCTATACTTGCAATTAGGCCAGTCATGTAAATAGGCTATGTATGTAAAAGTGGTTGTTTTTGATATAAGGGTCAGGGGTCGTTTTGTAAAGACCGAGGCGTCATTCTTCAGAAATGAATTCTGAGTCTTCTTCGAGACTCTTCGATGCTCTCCCTTCTCTCTACTTTCTCTCTCTAAGTTTCTTCGATATTGTGCATGTTTTCATGGTATCAGAGCCTTGCATAGTGATCCGATGATGCTCTTGTGTGAATCAATGATTCATTTGAACCATTCTCTGATAAAATTCGAGGTTTTCTGAGATCGAAAGATCGATGATTTTTTTTGATTCTGATAGGGTTCCTTTGAGTCTCTATCTTCACGATTTGTGACCGTTCCTTCTCTATTGAAACGGTTCAATCATTTATTGTGAAGTTTTCGGAGATTTTCCGGTGAGTTTTCAACCTCTAGGGTTTTCTGGTGGTCAAAACGGTTGTTTGATTGCCATCCGGTGGTTTGATACTCATTTTACTGAGGTTTTGGTTGTCGTCACTACTGTTGCGACATCATTGACGGTATTTGCGGTAAAGTTTTGACGGTTACTTCTAGGGTTCATACCTAGAGTTTCATTTGTTGTTGAAGGCCGATCTTCTCCGGTTGCGAAGAAGGACGGTAACATCGTTCCTATTCTTTGGTTGTGATTCTATGACTGCTTGTGCGATTATTTGCTTCTATCTGTGAATAACCTGTTTGAGTTGTGAATACTGGTTGTTTAGATTGTGAATATTGATTTTTGGTGATATTTGTAAAAGATTTCATTCATTTGAACATGGCTGGTAACGCGAGTGGTAATGGTTCTGGTGGCAACTCTGGTCCTATCGATCCTTCTAATCCTTTGTTTGTACATTCTTCTGATGTACCTGGTGCATGCCTTGTTCCCACTCCTTTTTCAGGTAGTGGTTATGGAGGGTGGAAACGGAAGATGACAATGGCTTTATCTGCTAAAAATAAAATTTGTTTCATTGATGGTTCTTTTTCCCGACCTAGTAATAATGTGAGCTTACAGAGGTTATGGGATAGATGTAATATGCTCGTTATGTCATGGTTAACTTCTTCTGTGTCATCTCAAATAGCTGATAGTGTACAATATTCTGACACTGCTCAAAGCATGTGGTCTCAACTTGAGAAGAGATATGGTACCCCCAATAAAACAAAAATTTTTGAGCTTAAACGGGAACTCTCTCAGACATCCCAAGGTTCCCTTGATGTAGCCTCATACTTTAATAAACTCAAGAGTTTATGGGATGAATTGGGGACAATGGTCCCAAATCATGGACAGAAGTGCACTTGTGCTGCTAAGAATGGTATTATCGAGGAAGATGATGAAAACAAGATTTATCAGTTCCTTATGGGACTGAATGAGACATATTTGGGTGTAAGGAGTAATTTGTTAATGATGCAGCAATTTCCTTCCCTTGACAGTGTTTATAATATTGTACTCAATGATGAAAAACAAAGAGAAGTCAAGTCTGTCTCCCATATGAGCCCAGACTCTATGTCTTTTAATGTTCACACTGACAGGCCCTCTGCTGGCTTCAACCAGGGTAAATTGTCTGGGTCTAACTTCAGACCTAAAGTCAATTTTGAACAAAATAGAGGAAACTTATTTTGCAGATATTGCAAGAAGTCTGGACACTTAATTGATAAGTGTTTCAAGCTGCATGGTTTTCCTCAAAGCAATTCTTACACCAAGGGAAGGAAATCTGCTGCTCATCTTTCCACTAGTACTGAATGTGTGTATGCTGATACAGGAAATTCAGGTCTGTCTGTTCCTCTCCTATTGCCAGTCAACCTGTGATACCAGGGTTGAGCAGACAGCAATGTGATCAGATTATGAGCTTAATTCGACAGACTTTTTCTACTAGTGATCAAGCTCCTTCTCCCATGAGTTCTGCTAATTTTGCTGGTACTTTGATGTCTGAGAGTCTTGTTTCTGATTCCAAGTTGTGCATGCTTACAAACATAAATTCTGCTACCTGGATCATTGATTCAGGGGCTTCCAATCACATGACTTATGATAAAAATCTACTTTTTGATATTATACCCTTAACTATCCCTTACCTTGTTTCCTTTCCCAATGGTTATAAAGTAAAGGTCACTTGTACAGGATCATTTGCATTGACTCCTTCTCTTACTCTTCACAATGTACTCTTGGTTCCTTCTTTCAAACATAATCTGATTTCTGTTCATAAATTGATGAAACAATTGCATTGTTTAGTTTTGTTTACACCAACCTCATGTCTTCTTTACCTGTTACAGGACCTTTCTCTGAAGAGGCTTCTGGATCTTGGTAAAGAGGAGGCTGGTTTGTACAAGTACTCTTGGTCACCTCCTTCCTCTTTTGCCTCTTCCAAGTCTTCTTCTACTCCTGAGCATACTGTTTCACATGTTTGTAATGATGATGTTGTTTCTGATGGCAAACATTTTAGCTCAATTGTACAATCTCCCAGTTGTAATAATGTTGCTACTGCTGATATGAACTATATTTGGCATTTGAGATTAGCACACACTTCCTTTGCTAATATGAAACATGTTTCTGGCTTACCTTTTTCTTTTGCTGCTAAACAACCTTTCCCTTGCTCTATTTGTCCTATGGCTAAACAAACCAGACTGCCTTTCCCTGATAGTATCATCAGTACTACTAAACCATTTCAACTTATACATGTAGATACTTGGGGCCCTTACCGTACCCCTACTTCCCTTGGTAGTAAATACTTTCTCACCATAGTTGATGACTTTTCTAGGGCCACCTGGACACATTTGATGGGTTCTAAAAGTAATGCCTTCCCTCTATTAAAATCTTTCATTTCCTATGTTCAAACTCAGTTCAATTCTATGGTCCAGGTTGTCAGGAGTGATAATGCCCTGGAACTGGGTTCCAGTGCAGAAGGGATTTCCTTTTTCAGTAAACTTGGGATTGTGCATCAAACAACTTGCCCTCATTCTCCTCAACAGAATGGGGTTGTTGAGAGAAAACACAGATCCTTACTTGAAACTTGTAGGGCTCTTCTTTTTCAGTCTCGTTTGCCTATATCATTTTGGGGTGATTGTTTGTTAACTGCAACATACATCCTTAATAGATTGCCATCCAGAATACTTCATCACAAATCACCTCATGAATTATTGCATGGTTCTCCCCCTTCCTACTCTCACCTAAGAACTTTTGGTTGTTTGGCTTATGCTGCTGTCCCTATCCCTCAGAGGGATAAACTGAAGTCCAGAGCTCATTCTTGTGTTTTTATTGGTTATCCTTTTGGTAAGAAAGGCTACAAATTGTATGATTTGAATTCTAAGAAATGTTTTGTTTCTAGAGATGTTGTCTTTCATGAAACTCACTTTCCCTTTAAAACTGCACTTCCATCTTCCTCTCCTCCTCCTCCTGTTCCCTTTTCTGATGACATTCTTGAACATTCTTTACTGCTACCAACTTCCAGTGATTCTTCCCCTTCTTCTCCTCTTAGTTCTTCTCCTGCCTCTCCTGTATCCATTCCTTCTCCCCTTTTCAATCATGATACTACTCCTCCTACTTTACCTGTCTCTCAGCCTGTTTCCTTGCCCAGAAAATCCACCAGACAACATATTCCCCCTCCTTACCTCAAAGACTATGTTTGCCAACATCCAGCCTTCTCTGGTTCCTCTTCCTCCAACTTGGAATCTGAACCTATGTTTTACTCTCAAGCTGCCTCTGTACCAGCTTGGCAGGATGCCATGAGGAAGGAATTTGATGCATTGGATGCTAACCATACTTGGGACATTGTGCATCTTCCTCCAGGCAAGAAACCTATTGGCTGTAAGTGGGTTTACAAGATCAAATATAAATCTGATGGCTCCATTGAAAGATACAAGGCAAGGTTGGTTATTAGAAGTGATACACAGGTTGAGGGTGTGGACTTTACAGACACATTTTCTCCTGTTGTTAAGATGACTTCAGTGAAATGCATTATTGCAGTGGCTGTTAAAAACCACTGGCCATTGTTTCAGCTTGATGTTAACAATGCCTTCCTCCATGGTGATTTGGATGAGGAAGTGTATATGAAACTTCCTCCAGGTTTGGTGGTATCTGATTCTGCTTCTCCTTCTTCTTCTTCTTCTTCTTCTCTTCCTCTGGTTTGTAAACTAAAGAAATCTTTATATGGGCTCAGGCAGGCCTCCAGGTAGTGGTATGCTAAGCTGTCATCTGTTCTTCATTCAAGAGGTTACAGGCACTCTTTGAATGATTATTCCCTGTTCTTAAAAGGTACCCCTGATTCCCTTGTTGTAGTGGCTGTGTATGTTGATGACATTATAGTAACTGGGCATGACTGTGATGAGATTGCTGGCTTAAAAGCCTTCTTGGATGATACTTTCAAAATCAAGGATTTGGGGTCATTGCATTATTTTCTGGGTCTTGAGGTTAAACATGTCCCTGGTGGGATACATCTGAATCAGCATAAGTATGTTAATGACTTGTTGCATGCTTTTGACTGTGTATCTGTTTCTCCTGTTGTTTCCCCTCTGGACATTTCTTCCAAACTGTCTGCTGATTCTGGTGACCTTTTGCCCGCTCCTGACCAGTTCAGGAGTCTTGTTGGCAAATTGTTGTTCTTAACCCATACTCGCCCTGATATATGCTTTGCCGTGCAACATCTGAGTCAATATCTTAAATGCCCAAGGGTTCCCCATATGTCTGCTGCTATGCATGTTTTGAGGTATCTTAAAGGCACTTCTTCTTTGGGTCTCTTTTACTCTGATGTTCCTGATTACTCTGTGACTGGGTACTCTGATAGTGACTGGGCAGCCTGTCCTGACACTAGAAGATCTGTTACTGGTTTTTGTGTATTGTTGGGTGGCAGTCTTATAAGTTGGAAATCGAAAAAGCAACCAGTTGTCTCTCTTTCTTCTGCTGAAGCTGAGTACAGGGCTTTGAGCAAGGTTACTGCTGAACTCACTTGGCTCTCTCGTTTACTTGCTGATCTTGGGGTATCTGTTCCTTCTCCTATTTCTGTATTTTGTGATAGCCAGGCTGCTGTCCACATTGCTACTAATCCCGTTTTCCATGAACGTACTAAGCATATTGAGGTGGATTGTCATTATGTTCGCACTTTACTACACAATGGTTTCCTAAAGCTTTCCCATGTTTCCACTTCTCAGCAGCTGGCTGATCCGTTGACCAAGGCATTATCTGGGACTGCTCTTTCTCATCTATTGTCCAAGTTAAAGGTGGTTTCCCCCTTCAACTTGAGGGGGGGTGTTGAGATATGTAAATAGGCAATGATGATACTACTCACATGTAGACCATTTTGGTCATTAAATGAAAGAGTCATATCTGAGCCAAATAGGCTACCTCTACAATTAGGCTATTTTTGTAATTCGTTTGTCTATGTCTGTAATTAGACTAGTTGTGTAAATAGGCTATACTTGCAATTAGGCCAGTCATGTAAATAGGCTATGTATGTAAAAGTGGTTGTTTTTGATATAAGGGTTAGGGGTCGTTTTGTAAAGACCGAGGCGTCATTCTTCAGAAATGAATTCTGAGTCTTCTTCGAGACTCTTCGATGCTCTCCCTTCTCTCTACTTTCTCTCTCTAAGTTTCTTCGATATTGTGCATGTTTTCATTATGTGGCTATTCATGAAGCATAAATTGAGAAATGCAAGCAATAAGAAGGAGGATAGGCGGTGTTGCTGAGCCATTTTTCTGCAAATCCTAGAAAGCTTAAAGAAGAATGTGTACAGAATCAGCGAAATTCGGACGTAGCATTGGATATAAGGCTGTTGCTATATATAGGTGGTTTTACATGCATGCAACAAAAGGATGACTAAAATATTTTGGTTGTTGGGAAGGGATATGTTAGTTGAACTTCTCATCTATTTGCCTGCCAATATTATCTTGAAAATTTTCTTCTGGTAGCTCAAAATCTGTTTATTAACAATATACTATCTACTACTATACCATAATAGTCAAAACCTGTCATTATCACATCTAATAAGCTGGCACTTGGTAGAAAACATTGATCAGTTGCTTCAACTTCCTTGCAAAGAAATCAATCTCGCTCTGCTTCGCATTTTACGTAACCTTCGTTTGGTTACTCACTATTAATGTCTAAAGAAGGTAAACTGCGAGAATTTATTTTTGCCTAAGAAAAAATCATTAACGTAATTTTTCAATGCAGCTAAAGAATTGTTGGATCTACACCTAATTAATATGTGTTAGGATTATGATTCCTACTAAAGACGACAACCTTCATATTGAATAATTCGGATATATAAACTACATGAGCGGAAGCTAACCTGAATCCATATGTGGAAATGTTGAGCCTCCTTTTGATGATTGTCCTTTGTTGTGAACTCCTTTAGCCTTTCTTCAAGTTTCTTGAAGTATATTTGTCCCCACAAGAATGTATCCACAATACTCAACAATATATGAAAAGGTTCACAATAATAGTGTTATGACAATTATCAAAATTTGGCTTATGGTTTTCCACCCTATTTGCAAGACAATGGATTGTTTGAGTTCTTGATTCAATGGGAGGACGAAGAACTTGTCTTGCACTAGAATGGGAACCATAACCCCACTTTATAACTCTAGGAGTTACATAACCCAAGAGACAAGAGTTACAAGACAAGAGTTATGTCTTGCAAGAGTTACATAACTCAAGAGTCACAAGCAAGTAACCATAGTTACTTATGTAACCTTAGTTAGCCCATCATAAACTAAGGTTACCCTTTTGGGTATCTACACATTAGTCCTACACTTTAGTATGACAATACATTGGCCCCCTTAACATAATGTCCATAAGACCACATAATTAGGCCAAACCAAAAGATAGCACATAACATATAATTATCCATATATTGTTCATATGTGTATAGATATAAGTCCATATATCTAGATATAAATCCATATATCTTACAATCTCCCACTTGGACGAGATATACAAACATATGTACAAACCTTAATATTATATGTTACAAACCTTAGGTGCACAAAATTGCTATCACAATAAAATTGTCATGAACAATCCAGTCCATCAATCATACCAACATAGGACCTAAGAGCTCGTCGTTACTCATTCGTAACTAGAACCAATCATAGATCACGTATATCAATATAACCAACGACATGGATCAAGTGTAGGTATGTAGCATGGAAATAACATAAAGTGTGGTCAATAGAATGTCTATTTCTAACTGGTTCTCCTTATTGAGATCAAACTTAAACTGTAAGAGTACAAAACTTTAAAACTGAATATCTGCGCAGATATAACTGAATTACTGAATTTCTGAATATAATGGACAATACGTAAATGTGCAATACAAACTCCCACTAAAATACATAATCCTTATCTGATTTGACACCCATACAAGCAATATGCTCAAGAAATACTTTTGGTGTCAATTCCTTAGTGAGCGGATCCGCAAGCATGGAGTTTGTACTTATGTACTTAATGCACAATTGTCCATTTTGTACTCTTTCTTTAACAACCCGAAATTTGACGTCCTTATGTTTTGCTTTCGTCAAACTACTGTTGTTATTAACATATGTTATTAGCATAAATGGCAAAATCGGAGTCGATATACCTGATGATCTCAAACTGGTCCGAACTCCGATATGTAAGCATGTAATCCTTTGTTTATGTATGTTTCTCATGACCCTTTTGGCTGCCTACCAATGGTCCATACCCGGATTGCTTAGATATCTGCCTAACATCCCAACAATGTATGCTATATCAGGTCGTGTACATACCTGAGCATACATTAGACTACCTACCGCCGAAGCATGAGGCGTCTTCTACATTTCCAAAAATTTCATAATTATTATTTGGGCACTGTTTGAGACTAAACTTGTCTCCCTTAGTAACAGGGGTGTTGCCTGGTTTACAATCCTGCATGCCAAATCTTTTCAGAACCTTATCGATATAGCCCTTTTGTTACAGACCGAGAACACCTTTAGAGCGATCTCGTTGTATCTGAATTCCTAATACAAAAGAAGCTTCACCAAGATCTTTCAATTCAAATTTCTTTGAAAGAAATTTCTTAGTTTCAAGTAATAATGCTATATCGTTACGGGCAAGCAGTATGTCATCGACATATAAAATCAGAAAATATACTTACTCCCACTGAACTTATGGTATATACAGTCATCAGCAATATTTGGTTCAAAACCAAAAAATGTAATGACTGCATGGAACTTATAATACCATTGACGAGAAGCTTGCTTGAGCCCATAGATGGATTTCTTTAATTTGCAAACCTTCTTCTCTGATTCATCCGAAACAAAGTTTTCAGGTTGCACCATATAAATTGTTTCCTCAATGTCACCATTGAGAAAAACAGTCTTAACATCCATTTGATGAAGCTCAAGATCAAAATGTGCTACTAATGCCATTATAGTCCTGAAAGAGTCTTTCGATGAAACTGGAGAGAAAGTCTCTTTATAATCAATGCCTTCTTTCTGAGTGTAGCCTTTTGCGACAAGACGAGCTTTGTACTTAATAACATTGCCCCTGAATCCCTTTTGGTTTTAAAAATCCATTTACAACCAATAGGTTTCGTACCTTCGGGCAATGTAACAAGCTCCCAAACGTCATTATCGCTCATAGACTTCAACTCATCATTCATGGCATCAATCCATTTTTGAGAGTTAGAACACTTAATGACTTGACGGAAGTTGATTGGATCATCTTCCTCAAGTCCAATATCACTTTCTTGTTCTTGGAGAAATACATAACAATCATCCGAAATTGCATTTCTCCTCTCTCTAGTGGATCTCCTTAATGGCATTTCAGTTTCTTGAGGTTGTTAAGTTTGATTTTCATTAGTTATATCAGGGTCCTGATGGGGGAGATTTTCGAGATTGTCTTGAACCGGAGTTGCTTCAACAACTTGAGGGAAAGACACATGTTCTTCCTCAAAGACAAAATCTCTAACAACTTTATCTCCCCACCCCCCAAACTCAATATCCTCAAAGAACCTAGCATTTCCCGTCTCAAAAATAGTTCGTGATATGGGATCATAAAACTTAAAACCCCTGAATTTTCCAGAGTATCCAACAAAATAGCTACTAACCGTCTTAGCGTCCAGTTTCTTTTCATTCGGCCTATAAGGCCTTGCCTCAGGTGGACAACCCCAAATGTGAAAATGCCGAATACCGGGTTTATGCCCAGTCCAAAGTTCATATGGGGTTTTTATTGTAGCTGCAGTTGGAACTCTATTAAGAATATAAGCTACGGTTTTTAATATGGATTGGGACTTTTCATGAATAAGATATAGGTACCCATAACGAGAGTAATCGTCTATGAATGTGATAAAGTATTGTTGACCATTCCGACAAGGAGTAGGAAATGGCCCACAAATATCCGTATGTATCAATTCTAAGACGTCCGAATCTCTCTTAGCACCTAATCTAGTTCTTGTTTGTTTGTTTTCCCTTGATACACTCAATACAAAATTTCCGAATTTGAGGAATCAAGAGGATCAAGAATTCCTTCTGACACGAGTTTCTGAATTCTTTGAATGGATATATGACCCAAACGTTTATGCCAGAGTGAAATAGAATTCTCATTAGTTAACTTTTTGGTACCATTAAACTTGTATGCAAAGTTTCTTTATTTGAAGTTATTGTATCAACCAAATATAAGCTATCAAATGTTGATAAAACACCAGTACCAATAAGATTTGAATTCCGAAAGAGACTAACTTTATTGTCCCCAAATGTACATTTATAACCGGATATGTGCAATTGGGGAACTGAAATTAAATTCCGTCTAAAAGACGGTACAACAAAAGTCTCATTCAAATCTAAATGAAAACCGGTCTTAAACAACAGCCTAAATTTGCCAATAGCTTCAACTGGCACCTTCTTGCCGTCACCCTCATAGATGTATCTTTCACCATCTTTTGGTTTTCGGCAGTTCAGGCAACCCTGCATTGATATACTTATGTGAGTAGTAGCAGCAGAATCTACCCACAAAGTATCCTTAGGTACCGAAATTATATTAACTTCAGAACAAACAAGAGACAGAAATGTACCTTTTTTCGCACGCCAGGCATGGTACTTGGTACAATCTCTCTTTACATGATCAGTCCCATTACAAAGAAAGCAACCTAATTCAGTAATTTCAACCTTAGGTTCCTTATGTTGCTTAATCTTGGGCTTTACAACCGCAACTTCCTTATTTTTCCTCTTCTTAGAATCCCTTGAAGAGGATGCCTTAGAAGAAGATGCCAAATGAGCACTTTCTGCCTTATCTTGCTTAATCCTTTCCTCTTCTTGCACACAATGTGAAATGAGCTCATTAAGAGTCCATTTCTCCTTCAGGCAGTTATAACTGACCTTAAACTGATTAAAGTGTGCCGGAAGAGATATCAAAACAAAGTACACAAGCAGTTCCTCAGGTAATACTAGCTTGAGTAACTTAAGTTTCGAAGCAAGATGAGACATTTCCAAAATGTACTCCCTAATGTTTTCCTTGCCCTTATACCTCATAGAAACAAGTTTACTCAATAGTGCACTTGTTTCCGCCTTTTCGTTTTGAATAAAACGCTGTTCGAGGTTTTCAAGGAAAACTTTGGCATTAGGTTCATCATTCATAGTGCCCCTGAATGATTCTGGAATTGCACGCTTCATGATCATTAGACTCATGCGATTCGAGCGTTCCCACTTCTCCATCGCTCTCTTTTCATTAGGAGAGGATGTATCCTCAAGAGGAGTAGGTTGCTCAGTCCGAAGGGCTAAGTCAAGATCCATGCAACCGAGAACGATCATTACATTCTCTTTCCATTCCTTAAAGTTAGTGCCGTTAAGCACAGGGATGCTATTGATATTGGCAGAGATCGTAGAAGCAGAAGAGTTTACTGAAAATTGAACAAAGGATTACTAAATACATGCTCACAAAACTTGAACTTTAACTTTATAGATTCAAAGTTAGGCATTTCCCATTACAAGATACCTAGCACAACATTGATTTTAGTCTTTGGACAGAAAATCAACTTGTAAGTGGTACTCTTGGTGTAGTGATCAAACATAGACAATAAACTCCTGTCAAATATTAAACCTTCCTTTGGGCCGATTTAATATTCTCATGGAAAACCAAATAATCGTCTCATATTTACCACCACAAGAATGTTCGAATTCCTGCCAAATAACACCTTCCTTTGGGCCGGTGTTAAACGCATGGAAGACTAACATCCACAGTCATCTTATATTTTAAAATTAATCAATCTACACAATAGAGGTTACTTTGGCAACATAGTGCTTCAATTGAATAACTAAAATATTAGATGCTATAAACTTTAGTTCCTTAAGCCATTTTATGAATCTCAACTTAATGTGTTACATGATTGGATGTGTAACACTTGAATATTAATTGTTGTTTACTGAATTGGACAATTCTATAATATATAAGAATTGATGGACTATAAAACAATTAACATTCACTAAAACTTAAGAGAGTTGAAACGTTTTTCTTAAACTTTACTGGACCAGACAATCGATTGTCAACACAGACAATCGATTGTTTGGTTTTTTCTGAAAAAATGTTAAAAGTCACTGGATGTGACAAGGAAAATTTTTTCTAAGTTACTGGACCAGACAATCGATTGTCAAAACAGACAATCGATTGTTTGGTTTTTTCTGGAAAAATTTTAAGTCACTGGATGTGACAAGGAAAATTTTTTCTAAGTTACTGGACCAGACAATCGATTGTCAAATCCAGACAATCGATTGTCAGGTATAATTTAAAAACATTTCATCTCACTGGAGTGTATACAATCGATTATACAGTGTATACTTTTTCTGAATTATAACATGATTTTTAACATGAATCTTTAAACATGAAAACATGTTATTTACCAACTAAATCATGCTATATACAACGTTTTAACATGATATAAAAACATCAAACTGAATCAAATCATAACATTCATAAGATCATGCTATCATGCTATTTCATGGTAGAATTTCATAAACAAAATTCTAATTATACTTTAACATGAATCCTAATATAACATGAACCTTATGAACATCCAAATTATCCAAAATGAAGGGTGGCTCTGATACCAATTGTTAGGATTATGATTCCTACTAAAGACAACAACCTTCATATTGAATAATTCGGATATATAAACTATATGAGCGGAAGCTAACCTGAATCCATATGTGGAAATGTTGAGCCTCCTTTTGATGATTGTCCTTTGTTGTGAACTCCTTTAGCCTTTCTTCAAGTTTCTTGAAGTATATTTGTCCCCACAAGAATGTATCCACAATACTCAACAATATATGAAAAGGTTCACAATAATAGTGTTATGACAATTATCAAAATTTGGCTTATGGTTTTCCACCCTATTTGCAAGACAATGGATTGTTTGAGTTCTTGATTCAATGGGAGGAAGAAGAACTTGTCTTGCACTAGAATGGGAACCATAACCCCACTTTATAACTCTAGGAGTTACATAACCCAAGAGACAAGAGTTACAAGACAAGAGTTATGTCTTGCAAGAGTTACATAACTCAAGAGTCACAAGCAAGTAACCATAGTTACTTATGTAACCTTAGTTAGCCCATCATAAACTAAGGTTACCCTTTTGGGTATCTACACATTAGTCCTACACTTTAGTATGACAATACATTGGCCCCCTTAACATAATGTCCATAAGACCACATAATTAGGCCAAACCAAAAGATAGCACATAACATATAATTATCCATATATTGTTCATATGTGTATAGATATAAGTCCATATATCTAGATATAAATCCATATATCTAGATATAAATCCATATATCTTACAATATGGTCATCCAGAAAGCAAAATGTGTAAAAAAAATGTAACCTAGTAGAGGTTTTGTTAACTCAAAATTTGCAATCACACTGTAATTGATGTCCTTCAATTTCTATATTTGTTGCTTTTCTAATTTAATGAAAGTAAACTAGAGGCGAGCGAAAGAAAACACCTCATGCCTGCCTGGTAAATCAAATAATTGAACTTGACAAGGTAAGAGTTATATACCACAATGTTACGCTAAAGGTGGTACTGCTGGTTCATTCTTACTATACCTAAAATCATTGAACTTTGGAGTAATTTTTTTTTTCAAAATACAAATAAAAACTCCCTTAAACCTGTTTTCTTGTGACATTGTTTGATTGGATGCGGCATTTCAGATATTATTTTGAATTATATGCATTAGTAGTGAGAAAATATTATATCAGGCCAACGATAAGTTAATTTTGAAGACAAAAAATTAAGTACATCAAAATTAAGGATGTTGGTTATTTATAAATGATATATTTGAATTCATAGAAGTTGTGAAAGTTTACGGAAAAATATTAGTGTTATTTAAAAAATTATTGCTGGTATCATTTCTGAGACGACCTAGTATAAATTGAGCCTTAAAATAACTTCCGACAGATAGAGGGCACATTACGAAAATGGCTGAAGCTTACACTTGCAAGTTTTATCATATTTTTCTTGTCAACTGTGTAAACAAAGGGATTTGCAGTATATGAATAATGAAATATAATATCAATGAACAAAATAAAAGACAGGGGAAGTCTCAATTCATATAGAGATTTGACCACCAAGTACCGATTGGTTAATTTATTCCTACAAAATAGAAATTTTTCTATTGCAGAAAACCTGAGCATAAAGAAAGATAAAATTCTTCGGTTTCTTATGCTTTTTAGTTAGTTCATATGTTCCAAGTTATCAATCAGTCAACAAACACAACCCTCCTTCTGGGGATGAACCAAGTACGTACCCCATTGTTTTTATTCTTTCTTTTAGAGAAATGGAAAATTGCGGTAACTGAATCCAGTGTACATCAGGAGGAATGAAATAAAGCAACGTACAAAAGAGTAAAATCTCCGTTTTGGTTCTAAAATACATCAAAATGTTAAATGAGAATGGAAAAAATTAGTAACAGGTTAAAGAAAAAAAGAAGCCGGAAGAGTCGAGACAAAGAACGATTGATCAAAATCAGAGATGACCAAAAAAGGAACTAAATCAAAGTAACTACAAAAGGTGACACAGATCATATCTTTATATAGAAATTACATGAATGATAGAAGACTCGTATATAATATAATGACAAGCGAAACATGGTACGTCAAATATTACAAATGAATTTATATTATACTCCTTGCAGAAAGTATCCAATATGTTCTTCCACTCTTTCTCCATGTCATGGCCCATGCAGCAAACTTCATAGACTGAGATAGCACTGTCAAAGCATCAGTTTGGGTACTTTCAAATAGAGTGAACAGTAGCACGTAATTACTCAAGGAGTAGAGGGTTTGTATGGTGGAGAAAGTGAAGGAAAAGTTAGTTTAGGCAGGTCGGGGATTTTAGGCTTTGACATAGCTGGAACTTCTGGTTTAGGCAGTTCGGGTATTTTAGGCTTTGGAAGCTCTGGGAGTTTTGGCTTCGGTAGCTCTGGGATCTCAGGCTTTGGCAAAGCCGGAACTTCAAGCTTTTTTATAGTTGGAGGAACCTCGGTCTTTGGCACTACTGGGATTTTTGGCTTTTTTAAGGGAGGAAGCTCCGGTTTTGGCATGGCGGGAAGCTCAGGTTTTGGCACAACTGGGATCTCATGCTTTGGCAAAGTTGGAGTGTTTGGGGCAGCTGGTAGCTCGGGCTTAGGCATAGTTGGTACCTCAGGTTCTCGGATGGTTGGTAGCTCGGGCTTTTGCACAGTTAGTACTTCAGGCTTTGGTAAAGTTGGTAACTCAAGCTTTGGCATAGTTGGTAACTCGGGCTTCGGGATGGATGGTAGCTCCGGCTTTGGCACAATTGGTACTTCAGGTTTTGGCATAATAGGAATCTCAGGCTTTGGGACAGCTGGCATTTCAGGCTTTGGGATGGTTGGAAGCTCAGGTTTCGGCACAGTTGGGATCTCAGACTTTGGAAAAGTTGGAACTTCTGGTAATTCTGGTTTAGGAATCTCAGGGAGGGGTGTCTCTAGTAGGCGCCGTGCAGTTGTAGCAGTTATGTTGAGTTGTCTCATATCGGAGGGATTTGAGGTCCTTGGTCTCCTTATATGGCTTGGGCAATGCTCACCTCATAAGCTAGCTTTTGGGGTTGAGTTAGGTCCAAGGTCCATCATGAAGCACAAGTTGAGAAATGCAAGTAGTAAAAGGGAGGATAATTGGTAACGGTGAGCCATTTTCCTGCTGATTCTAAAAGCTTAAAGAAATGTGTAGAATTAATGAAACTGGGATCTGTGCTATTGGCTTTAAGTCTATTGCTATATGTAGGTTTTAAAATGCATGCAACAGTAGATTCAAGATTTTGTTTGTTACGTAAGGACCTGAGTAGTTGAACTTCTCATCCACTTGGCTTAATCTCTGGTACCTCAAAAAGTAAATGTGGATTACCTAATAACATATTAGAAGTCTGAACAACAACAACAACCCAGTATAATCCCACTTAGTGGGGTCTGGGGAGGGTAGTGTGTACGCAGACCTTACCCCTACCCTTGGTAGAGAGGATGTTTCCAAATAGACCCCCGGCATCCTTCCCTCCAAGAACTTCCCACCTTGCTCTTGGGGAGACTCGAACTCACAACCTCTCGGTTGGAAGTGGGGGTTGCTTACCATCAGAGCAACCTCTCTTGTCTTGTATTGTAAGAGTTAATGGAAACAATAATCAGAGCATTCAGGCGCCTTCAAAATTACCTTTTCCTTGACCTGACTGGCGATGGTGATCGGTGTCTATTTGCATGCACCTTCCTTCTAGAATCATCACTGGAATCATTGGCACGGCTAACAGAGTTGTCCTTGCCCTCTTTACCCCTGCTATCAATAGAAGATGAACGATGTCTCCTACGTCTGCTGGGGACCCTTTCCTCTTTATGTCTAGATTTTTCTCTTTTCTCATCCTTTGTTCTCTCTCTTTTTCTTCCATTATCTTTAGTAACACCAGCTCTGCTGTCTCTTTCTGTCTCCTTTCTTTCTTCCTTGACATTAGAAGGAGAGGGCCTTTTCCTTGATTCAGATTCCTTGGCTTTTTCCCCTGACTTACGACTTCTCTCTTTCACTCTATCTTTTGAACCATCTAGATCGTCCACCTTTTCCTTTCTAACATGCCCTTCCTCATGGTTCCTACGGTTTCCTTCTTCTTTCTCAATTTTTCTCTGATACAAGTCTGAACCTGTCAAAAATATATGGTATGCTGGCAACCTGATACCAATTCCCAGTTTAGCCGTTCTAATTTCATTAAAAAGAGAAAAGTCATCGGTTCATATTTACTGTAAATCTTCATTTCGGGATGTACGTAATGGCTCTATCACCCGAGGTGTTGGGCAGATAGTACAAAATAACCTGAAACAGAGAAGAAAGGAATTAAAGCTGTCAACTTTGTACTATTGGTTGATTTGAATAGATAACAAGGCATGCCCACACGCGCGCATATATATATATATAGGCTGAAAGAAATAAAAGAGACCTAATATCTAGGACCTGTAACTCACTACTGCACTTCATTAGCAAAGCTAAGTTGACTTGAGTAAATAAAGGAAACTACTTAACAAAAACCAAAAGACTAGTTCAACCAAACTATCCCTTCCTAATTTACTACACAACAAAGTTTTGAATCACTCTTCAACACTCCCCCTTGATTCAAAATTGCACACACTAAGCAATTTCCATCTGGCTAAAGGGAGTAATGTTTTACAAATGTCAAACAGAAAGGTATTGCTTCAAATTTTCCATCTGTCTAAAGGGAGTAATGTTTTAACGGTTAATATGACCATTAGAGGGTGCAACATGACGAAATGGATGACCAGATGTGGGGAAATCGCTAATTTACCTCATTATTCACATATTACCCGTTATTCTTTTTATTTTTTTTTAAACTAGCTACATTAGAATTGTAAGTACAGAGGTAGGAAAAAGAATGATACTCGAGCCTGACGGATTAAAACAGAGGGAAAAAGGAACTTGGTTTTACAGAGCACAAACTTACCACAATGGCGCAGACTTAGCATAATCCGATGATTCTTTAGGTTCAAATGATACACTTTTGAAGGTTTATACGATTTTCCAGGAAATGAAAATAGACAATAGCTGAAACAATAGCATATCAAATCCAGATTCATGAATAGTTGCATTGCATATAGCATGGTTATTGAGCCAGGTAAAATAACGAGGCAGCTGTACAGAAAGCAGACAGCAGAAGGTTCTTTTACAATTATTAAACGGATCTCGCGCCTTGATAGTTGTGACACATTCAGCTTTTCATCAAAGAAACAATGAGATTGTTAATACAAGTAAATTCAGACAAAACATAAACAAGGTATTAGAAGAGATTCAGCTACAAAGTTCCCGATATCTAATAGAGACAACATTATACACTCTAGAGTTCTTCTCACAACCATGAGTACACTGCTCAAAGGTACAGTTTAAATAAAAATAACTCTAAAAAGCGACATAGATAAACATAGTATTGAAAGTACATAAAACGCTCATATAGTATAATGACACGATAAACATGATACATCTATGAAACATGGTACATCCAATTCAAATGCTATAAAAGAATCATAATTTCTACTCATAGCAGAAAGTATCCAATATGTTGCGCCAAACTATCTCCATGTCATGCCCACGTAGCAAACTTCACAGACAAAGATGGAAATCTCAAAACACGATTGAGTGCCTTCTAATAGAGTGAACAGTATTGCAATTACTCAAGGAGTAGCGGGTTTATGTGGTGGAGAAAGTAAAGGAAAAGGTATCTCTTTTGGTTTAGGCAGTTCTGGGATTTCAGGCTTTGGCATAGCTGGGACTTCGGGCTTTGGAAGCTCTGGTAGTTTTGGCTTCGGTAGCTCCGGGATTTTTGGCTTTGGTAGTTCTGGGATTTCTGGTTGTGGCACAATTGGTACTTCGGGCTTTGACAAAGCTGGAACTTCAGGCTTTTTCATAGCTGGAGCAACCTCAGTCTTTGGCACTGTTAGGATTTCTGGCTTTTTCAGCGGAGGAAGCTCGGATTTTGGCATTGCTGGGATCTCAGGCTTTGGCACAGCAGGAAGCTCAGGTTTTGGGGCAACTGGTAACTTAGGCTTGGGCACAGATGGGATCTCAGGCTTCGGTAAAGTTGGTAACTCAGGCTTCGGGATAGACGGTATCTCGGGCTTTGGCACAGTTGGTACTTCAGGTTTTGGCATAATAGGCATCTCAGGCTTTGGAACAGCTGGTATTTCAGGCTTTGGTATGGTTGGAAGTTCAGGCTTCGGCACATCTGGGATCTCAGGCTTTGGCAAGGTTGGAACTTTAGGGAACTCTGGTTTAGGAATCTCGGGGAGGGGCGTCTCTAGAAGACGACGTGCAGTTGCTGCAGTTATCGGGCCATGGATGAAGCACAAGTTGAGAAATGCAAGCAGTAAGAGGGAGGATAGCTGGTAATGGCGAACCATATTTCTGCAAATCCTAGAAGCTTAAAGAAGAATGTGTACAGAATCAATGAAATTCAGATATGTGCTATTGGCTTTAAGTCTATTGCTATATATAGGTTTTAAATGCATGCAAAACAGTAGTCTCAAGATTGTGTTTTTTACGTAAGGACCTATATAAGTAGTTGAACTTCCCATCCACTTGGCTTCAGGTCTGGTACCTTAAAAAGTCAATTTATTGGATTACCTAATTAACATACTAATAGTCTGATATGCTGGCAACCTGATAACAATTCCCAGCTTAGCTGTTCTTATTTCTTTAGAAAGAGAAATGTCCTCGGTTCACATTACTGTTTTAAATCTTCCTTTTGGGATGAAGGTAATTCCTGTATCATCTGAGGAAATTGACATAAATTACAAATGTCAAAACAGAAAGGTATTGCTTCACATTTTCTATCGAGCTAAAGGGTGTAGTGCTTTAACGGGGTTAATATGACCATTAGAGGATGCAACATGAATAGTTGTGAATAGTTGCATCGCATATAGCATTGGCCTCGATAATGAGACAGGCAAAATAACAATTAGGTGGCTGTATAGAGAGTCGACAGTATTTAATCAAAAAATAAAATTTTAATCAAAGCTATAATTTAGAAGAATGCATGGTATTGATAATCGAAAGAATGTGTATAAGGAAGTAATTTGAATAGCAAAAATATAATTGAAAGAAAAATAAATGAACCAAGGTATGTTTAGATAATGTTTCGTGTTTACAATTGATGGTTGTCTCCCTTTTATAGTTATTTGAGAGACATGAGTTTTACCTTTGTTATAATAAGGTTATTATAAGTAATTAAGGACATTAAATGCTACGTTACACATTTATTATATTTAATACAGATTCTCTAACGTATTCAGTGTTCAATGCTCATTAATATTGTATCCGCACTCTCATATTTTGTCAGATTCATTCCCCTTAATTCGTGGATCTAAATGACGTGAATAGGTACGAGTGATGAGTCTTTTTAAAAACTACCCGTGCCTCTTCCTTTGTCCTTGCTCGTGTCTGTTGCAGTAAACATGTGATTTTTGACCCTCCCCAAGATTTTTTATATTTTAGCGCGTAAATATTTAATTTAGGCTTAATATAGCTATTTCAACAATTTTTGACTTCTTTACTTTATTTTCATCATAAAAATGAAAATTACAAAAAAAAATCTATCTTGGTTTATCTATCGATGAGATATCCTTGTTTTAATAGATGATCAAATTCACTTTGTAAAAACCTGCAGTCTGCCATTTTATGCCCGTGGTCATTATGAAACTCGCACCAATGATCAGGGTTGCATCTTTTTGGATTTGATCTCATCTCTTTCGGTCATCGTACCTTATCTCCCATGCTTCTTAGAACAACTACGAGCTCCGAAGTGCTCACATTGAAATTGTAACCACCAAATCTTGCTTTCAAATTTCTATCATCATCTCGTGACTCATAATTGTTTCGCTCGTTCCTAAACCTGGATGAAGAACCTGATTCTCTATTTCTTGACCTGTTATCGGACCTTTTATTGTCCTACTTTGACCGTGAGTCTTTTCCCGCAGGTCCCATATATGGCTCATATATGTTTTTATCGGATCTCTTTTCGGTCTCCACACGTCTCGAACTTACTTTTTCTTCTTTTTGAAATTGTGGGACAATATCCTCTTCTATTCTCAGCTTCGTGCTATACCTGTTGTAGATGTTATTTCATGTTATGGCTGGGAATTCGCGAAAGCTTTCCTTAAGTTGCCTCGTAGCTTCTGAGCTCTTTTCATTCAAATTGCTTGTGAAAGATATAGCTGCTCAATTGCCAGGTACACGTGGTAATGTCCTTCTTTCACGTTGGAATCTGTCCACAAATCCCCTGAGTAATTCTGAGTCCCCTAGCTTGATCTTAAAAGTATCTTTCATTTATTTTTATATTTTTGAGCTCCGGAGTGCGCTTTGATGAAAGAATCTACAAGCTATACGGGTTAAAGCGAATACCATGTTAGCGCTCCTTTGGTGAGTGTTTTACCAACTTTTTTGACTGATACTGATTCAATCTCCTGCTTAGTCAAATCATTGTCTTTTACGCCTGTTGTGAATGCAGTCACGTGGTCGCGTGGGTCTATTGTTCCATCGTATTTTGGAACGTTAGGCATTTTGAATTTCTTTGAAATTGGTAGGCGAGCAACACTTGGCTTCCAGGGTTGTTGTGAATATTTATCCATATCTACCCCTTTGATTACGGGTGGCACCCAGGTACTTATTTTATGCGTTCACTTTGCTCCTTCAGCTGTTTCTGCAATGTTAGTACTAAATTTTGTAAATCAGAATTAATTACATTACTTGGTTCTCCCTTCTGTGATTCACTGGGAGTTTCATCGTTACCTGAGTTAACAAGCCCGAAATGAGGGTTCTCAAAAGTGTTATTATTTGGAGTGGGTGTGGGTGTTGCAGCTGGTAAACGGTTATCAAATGCTTCAAGATCCTTATTGACTAGCAATTACTTTTTGCAAAGCTTCATCAATAACATCATCATTTTCAAATTGAGCATGTTTGGTTATACGATGGAGAGCCTTTTGGTGAAGGGATCGGTGTGTTAATATTTTGTGGATTTGCCTGATGCTGTTGGTTCTCTTGGTTTTCTCGAATGTTGTCGTTGTTAGTCGACATGGTTAATGCAACTAGAGAAGTCAAGCTAAAAGAAAATATATTATCAGATTCCCGGTAACAGAATCAATTTATTTAACCAAAAAATAGAATTTCGATTAAAGTTATAGTTTAGAAGAACACGAGTTACTGATAATCGAAAGAATGTGTATAAGGAAGTAATTTGAATAGCAAGAATATAATTGAAAGGAAAACAAGTGAACCAAGGTATATTTAGATAATGTTTCGGGTTTACAATTGATCAGATGTCTCCCTTTTATAGCTATTTGAGAGACATATATTTTGCCTTTGTCATAATAAGGCTATTATGAGTAATTAAGGACATTAAATGCTACGTTACACAATCATTATATTTAATACAGATTCTCTAACGTATTTAGTGTTCATTGCTCATTAGATATTGCATCTGCACTCTCATATTTTGTCAGATTCATTCCCCCTTAATTCGCAGATCTAAATGACGTGAATAGGTACGGGTGATGAGTCTTTTGAATAACTACTCGTGCCTCTTCCTTTGCCCTTGCTAGTGTCTGTTGCTATTCGTACCTCTTTGCAAGTAATAACTCTTTGACTATTCTATGTGTCTTGACACGACATCTTTACATGTACACTCAATTTCTTTCAATACAGACAACAATTATTGTTGGTAAAAGGATCTGGTGCTTGACAATTATATGACATTCAGCCTTTCAGCAAAAAAAAATTGAGATTTTCTTACAAGAACATTGAAACAAATACATAAACAGGGTATTAGAAGAGATTCAACTACAAAGTTCTCGATTTGTAATAGAGACAAAATTATAATGTTCTTCCCGCAACTGTGAGTGTACTCTAGTAAGGTTGAAGTGAGGTGTGATTCATGATTTTAATGTTATATTGCGGGATTTGAGGCCTCGAGTAGGTCTGTGTTGGTATGATTTGACGGGGTTCCAAGGGGCTCAGGTGTTTTTTGTATTGTTGGTTGAGAAACTAGTTAAGTTAACAAACTTTGGAGTCTGACCATGGTCAATATCGGGTCAAGACGACCTCTTTTCAGTGTTTTGATTATGCAAGCAGGTCCATAGCGTGTTTTATGATTGAAATGGATATATGGTTTGTGTCCGGGAGGTTCCGGATGAGCTTCGGGGTGGTTTTGAATCATTTCGATGAAGCTTGGGATTGCTGCTACTTTACAATTGCGAACCTTGGTCGCAATTGCGAGCCCACAGTTGCGAACCTGTGGTTGCAATAGCGAACATCCGCAATTGGCGATTTTTTTTCGCAAATGCTACACATGCGACTGGGTTAAGAGTTGGAATTTCAGGATTTTAGCTTGAGAGGTGATTTTTTCAAATTACAAACTTACACCAAACACCTCTAAACAACTCAGAATCAGCTCAAATTTTACATACAAATTTCAAATGACACAAAGAACATATTCCAACTTCTGGAATAACAATGCAAGCCTGATAACTCCGAAGACAACTCCAGTCAAACCTCTGTGAACTTTCTAGACCTTCAAATTACTAACTTTCGCCAATTAGTGCCAAAACCTTCTAGAAATATCAAAATGAAATTTTGGACATACGTCCAAGTCCAAAATCACCATCCGGATCTAACGGAACCAAAAAAAACTCTAATCTGAGGTCAATTTCACAAAAGTCAAACTCGATTAATCTTTCAACTTAAAACTTCCAAATTGAGAATCATTCTTCCAAATCAATCCTGAATCACTCGAAACCAAAACTGACGATACACATAAGTCATTATACACCACCAAAAGCTACTCATGACCTCAAATCATTAAACGGAATACAAATATTCAAAACAACCGGTCGGATCGTTACATACTACTCTGCAAAGCATGTCCTTCATCTATTGTCAAAAGTTCGAACATTTCATTGGCCCTATTCAGTTTGTTAAACTAATTTGTCTGCAAAATCGTGTAATGCTCAATAGGCTACCAGTCGAATCTAGTAAGTACTCATAAATGCAATATTTTGGTGGTCTTATGATTACTGCCTTGCCTTCTCATTAGACATTTTCTATACTTTGTTAGTAATTACGAGTACTATGTGAAAGCAGAATACAAAAGATATGTAAGAGAAAAATCATAAATAATTTCATTCACTACTTATTTGGCAGTAGACCAGTACAGTGCATGACGAATTTTCCTCTGTATAAATGTTTAATTCCCTATGAAGATAGAGAAACAAAATAACGTAGTCATTTTGAGATTAGGAGGATGCAAGGAGCTTCCTGACGTTCATAGGCCAAATATCAGGAGAGTTTCCGTCCAGCAGGCGTTTTGCTATGATGATATTAGCTGCATCAGTTGGATGGTATGGATCCCAGAACACATACTTGCTTCTATTTGCACATATTGTAGATGAAGGACCACATGGAATTATTCCCCCAAATCTTCCACCACCAGAACAGCAAGCTGAATCTGCATTCTCAAATCCTGCATATAACAATACCCCCCATCAAATTATGTTACCTGAATCTTGAAACTTTGACCTAATATCTTGATATGTCCGGAGAAATGGGGCTAGAATTTGGCTAGAACTCACCAAAAGATGTGTAATTCTGAATGATGTCTTGGACGATTCCGTATGCATCTGCATAGACAAACTTTGATCCAGTAAGTTTGGAACTTAGTTCACTCACAAGCTCTCTCAATTGGGTGTTGTATAATTGCGCAAGCACATTTGGGAAATTTACGCAGTTATCTCCAGCTGATAAACTTATAGCCCTTTGGTAGGGGATACACCCAATAGGCCCAACATTCACCACTATTACTTTCCTGGCACCCAAATTATAAAGTCTCTGCATATGGTTTTGAACAAGAATCATCATGTCAGCATTCTACTTTGTGTTATAGCACTTGTAGTAGCCAACTTTAATAAATTCACAATTTACCGTTAGTTGAATTCTGTATTTGGATATCACTGCTCCCACAAATTTCATAGGAGGTACAGTTAGTTGCTCAGGTGTGGAGAGAACAGGTGTGAGATAATTGTTGATGAAGTCATTTGATCCCATCGTTACTGAGAAGAGTGAATTCTCAATCAACTTCATTGCCGCTGGTTCTCCTATTCTTGTGATTATGTCCTGTCTGGTGTTTGCAAAATTGTCTAATTGAGCATCCATGTTGATCCTTCCACCCTACCAATATTTAAGAAAAAACCCCATTTTTATCAATATCCAATCAAACACACAAAAAGAAAAACAAATCTTGGAGCACTCCCATCTGATGTTACATAATCCTCCTTTTGACTTGACATACTCGTGCAAAACAAACCTAACATGATGGAAATTTTTATTTTGTGTTTCATACAATTGACACTAGTTGTATAAGGTATCTTTTTTATCTCACAGTTTTGTGAACCCAGAAGTATAAGATTGAGGTTCATAAATTTGCGAGACAAAAAGAAGCATCAAACAACCGGCGTAAATTGTGTGAGACGCACAATAAAACTTCTCTAACATTATTATATGACTACTCAATGCAGATCCTTCACAAAACATATTAGAACAAAACAACAAAATTAACATATTCTTGTATGGCATACTTGTTGAGATAAGTTATACCAAGATTTGATATAAAATAATACCTCCAATCAAATATAAAAAAAATTTAGGCCCTTATATCGAGATAACCCACCTAATCTTTTGAATCAAACGGTCCCTCAATTGAATAATACATTCCTAACATTTCAAAACGCACGTTTTGCAAGTGTTAGATACAGATGTATACAAAAGCATTGAATAATAAGGAAAAAGTTGAAGCAAAACAACCAATATAAAATCGGGGAAAATGAAGGACTTACAAAAATTTGACCAGATTCGTTAAGAATGCCTCCTCCTCCAGAAGCATAATTGACACCTTGCAGAACCACTGGTCCAGATGTTGTTGGTGCCAAGTATGGAGGGGTCAAATTAAATCCCAGTTCCTCACCTGCAAATCCATTCAAATAAAATCATCCAAAATAAGAAGAAGAAGAGGAAAATACTATAAAGGGAGAGATTTTGAGCAAGATTAAACTTGCCTAAAATGTCCACTATAGTTCTTCCATTTGTGTATCTTCCTGTTGGGGCACCAAAATCAATACCATTGGGGAAGAAATTTGCTTTTGAAAGAGAAGGAATATAGTTATTGTTACCCACATCAACCAATGAATCTCCAAAGACAAAATTAGCTGGCACATTTTCTGCCAAACAGATGGTCAAGTTCTGAAGCAAAACTCCCAAAATCGCCAACCTATAATATGATGGATTTCCCATTTCAAACACCTAGAGATAAAGCTAAGAATGTGGAGACTCCTTTAAGTAGGAGAAAGCAAGTTCTGTTTAATGGACCAACAAGGAAACACACACACCCACTAATAGAAAGAGGCAAAATTGCAGAGAATTAAAAGCAAATAAGTTTTTTAGCTCAACTTGACTATGAACTTAGGATGGCAAGCAAATAATTAAAAGAAGATCAGTTTATAGTAGCTCATATATTATAACAAAACCTATGAAATTAGGATGGGTTAGAAATAAAGAACTAAATTAAGAGAAGCTTCACGAGACATTTGGTCGTAGTTGGGGACGATTTAACTGAAAAGGGAAATTCTCCTCACAGCTAGGCTTAACTCAACAATATGATAAAACTATAGATATAACAAGCATAGTGTGAAAGTTGGTGGAGAAGAACTCATTAAATGCCTAGCAGAATCAGCACTTCCAATCAGAGAAATTTCTGATATGTTGGAGTCAATCTTGAGCCAGAATGCAATCCCCAAAACAGAAACACAACCAATAAATATTACTCTCACTAGTGGATTTCTGTCCAAGTTCAGAAATTCATAATTTTGTTGGTGGTAAGAAAATAAATTATGCAACTGCCAACCTTCAGATTCTGAACCAATTGGATGCCACACTACGTGCAATTGAATGCAGTCATTTAATTTTACAGTATGGATACTAATACTTTTGACTTACAAACTCCACCAAGTTGACACCAACTCATGTTTTTTATTCATAGAATTATTATTAACAACAGAATCCTGAAAATCTTAAAAGAAAAGTATATCTTCATTTTGTACAACTGCATTAAGTCAAGTGGATCGATACCGTTCAAGCAACTTGGTATTTCTTTATAAAATTTCTGCAGCAGCAGTGCAAGAAAGTGTTTGGGAATAAACTTCCTACAAAAATAATATTTAAAGTAATAAAAACGGAATAATAATATAGTATCGAGATACGGTAGTTAATAAGGATAAAAATGTGACAACAACACCAAAGCCCTTTTGAATAAGGAGAAAACCACGTCCCTGAGAGGAGCAACTGATATCACTATAGCAAACAATTTACATTGTGTAGTAACGAGTATAAATACTCCAAAGAACACTACAACACTCAAAAAAATAACTTTCTTTTGATATTCCTACCTCACTACAATATCGCTCACTCTCTGTTTTTCTCACGGTCTATTTTCTAATACCCTGTCTGTGAAACCTTAGTCTCTCTTTTGTTAGTGTATAACAATGAGAGTTGAATCTCTCCTTTTATAACCAAAGCTTCACTCTCTAAAGCCTACAGTATTTGACAATTTACACACACTTTCACAATTTCATAAAGTTGGCTACCAAACCAAAAAGATTGGCTACCAAACTAAAGAAAACTTCTATTAGTCACATGCCTAATACTTCTTCAATGAGATGTACACCATCAATCTCCCCCTCCGCTCTCATTCATCTAGAGAAGGTAATACCGGACCTTTAGCTTGAGTGCATACCGACAAATGCTTTGCACAATTCGAACTTGTCTCTTAGTACTACATTGGTCAGTATATCCGAAGGATTCTCACTTGTGTGGATCTTCTTAACCTGCATAGATCCATCCTCTATCCTTTTTCGAATCCAATGATATATCACATCGACATGCTTCGTCCTTGCATGGTACATGGTGTTTCTTCTCAGGTCTATTGCACTTTGACTATCACAATATACGATATACTCCTTTTGATGCAATCCAAGCTCTTGAAGGAACCATTTCAGCCAAACCATCTCCTTGCTAGTTTTAGCAGTGGCAATATACTCTGCTTCAGTTGTAGAGAATGCAACACACTTCTGCAATTTTGAGTGCCATGATATAGCTCATCCGGAAAATATGAACAAGTATCTTGTAGTAGATTTACGGTTATCAAGATCACCTGCCATATCAGCATCCGTGTAGCCCCTCAAGATTAGATTAGATCCTCCAAAATACTATCAATCTCCTACAGTATCTCTTGGGTACCCGAGTATCCACTTGACTGCTTCCCAATGTTCTTTTTTAGGATTTTCAAGAAATCTGCTAACGGCACCAATTGCATGAGCAATATCAGGTCTTGTGTATACCATTGCATACATCAAGCTTCCGACTGCTGGAGAATATGGAACTCTAGTCATGTTCCCTTTCTCCTCCACTATTGTAGAACACATCTTTTCTCAACTTTAGATGACTAGTAAGAGGAGTGCTGACTGGATTATCACTTTTCATGTTGAAACGTTCCAGTACATGTTCAATGTACTTCTCCAGAGATAGCCACAATTTTCTGCTTGCTCGCTCTCGAACTATCTTCTTCCCTAGAATTTGTTGTGCTAGGCTCAAGTCCTTCATATCAAATGACTTGGACAGATCTCTCTTTAACTTTGCGATCACCCCCTTGTCTTTTCCTACAATTAACATGTCATCCACATACAACTACAATATAATAAAATTATTTTCAGAAACTTTTTTGAAGTATACACATGGATCAAAATAGGTCTTTATTTATGTTTGACTTCTCATGAATGAGTCAAACTTCATGTACCACTTCCTTGATGCTTGCTTCAATCCATAAAGTCTCTTACTCAATTTTCACACCATGTGTTTTTTTCCAGCTACTTCAAATCCTTCTGGCTGCTCCATATAAATCTCCTCTTTCAAATCTCCATGAAAAAATACAGTTTTCATATCCAACTGATCCACTTCAAGATCTAGGTTAGCTGCTAAGCTCAAAATTGTTTGAATAGAAGCCATTTTGACAAAAGGTGAGAAAATTTCATCAAAATTAATACCTTTCTTTAGTTCGAAGCCTTTAACCACCAATCAAGGATTGTATTTGACCAACTTGCCATTTCCATCTTTCTTGAGTTTAAAGACCCATTTGCATGTGAGTGGTCTTTTATCCTTTGAAAGTTCAACCAGCTTGTACGTGCCATTTTTCTATGGAGATTCAATCTCTTCTTGCATGGATTTTATCCACTAGTTCTTTTTTGGATGGGACAACACCTCCTTAAGACTTTCTGGCTCCCCCTCATCACTGATGAAGACATACTCTACGGAAGGGTACTTGCATGACTCTACCTTTGGCCTCTCTGTTCTCCTTAGAGGTTGAGGTTGTTCTTCTTCCTGAGTAGGGTGCTCCACTTCCTCGACACCTCCATCAAGTTGCTCCCCCTGCTCTATAACTTCACTAGGTTGCTCCCCCTTCTTGGCAACCTCGTTAGTCCTACTTTCTGCACTTGTGGGATTTTTAGAAATAGAAGGAATAGTAATAAGGTTAGGAATTATACTATTCTTGGCCTCTCTGATATATCAGTAGCAGTTCCAACTTCACTTTCTCGGAAGACTACATCTATGCTTCTGATGACCTTCTTTTTTACAGGATCCCACAATTTGTATCCAGACTCTTCATCTCCATATCCAATGGATATGCAGGGATTAATTTTATCATCCAACTTTGTTCTCTGGTCCTTTGATACATATGCAAAAGCTCTGCAACCGAACACCTTTAGATGTGAGTAGGATACCTCCTTGTTGGTCCATACTCTTTCTGGGATGTCAAATGACAATGGAACTGAAGGACTCCTATTTATCATGTAACAGGTTGTCTAAACTGCTTTACCCCAAAATGACTTAGACAGTTTAGCCATTCTAAGCATGCTTCTTACCTTCTCTACAATAGTATGGTTCATCCTTTCTGCTATGCCGTTGTGTTGTGATGTTCTAGGAACTGTCTTTTCATTTCTGATCCTGTGACTTGAACAGTAATATTCAAATTCCCTTGAAGTATACTCACCTCATTGTCACTTCGGACACGCTCTAGCTTTCGACCAGTCTCCCTTTCTACTAGAGCATGAAACTTCTGAAAAACTTGAAACACTTGACCTTTGGTTTTCAAAATATAAACTCATAATTCTTGTGAAGCATCATCAAAGTAACAAAATATAAGTTTCCTCCCATCGATTCAATTTCCATTGGACCTCAAACATCAGAATATACCAAATCAAGTATATTTAATTTTCTTGCAGACGATGTTTGAAATAACACTCTATTCTGCTTACCAAATAAATAGTAGTCACAAGGTTTTACCATTATACCTTTGGCATAAGAAATGAGTGATTTATTGGCAAGAATCTGCAATCCTTTCTTGCTCATATGACCCATCCTTTTGTGCCACAAATCTGCAGAAATGTCATCTTGTTCCGCTTTCAATTCACCTAGGCATATTTCTGCATTTGTCCCCTACAACGTGTTACGAGCAACTCCCTTTGCAATCACCAATGTTCCCTTAGTGAGTCTCCACTTTTTTTTTGCAAATAGTTCTAGTATCCATCGTGGTCTAAACCAATCCTCGAGATCAAGTTCATCCACAAATTAAGTATATACCGTACGTCTATTAGAACCAATGTGCATTCAACATTTGTCTTGATACAAATGTCACCAATCTCGCAATCTTTTAGTAACTTGTGTTACCGATTCTCACAGTGCCGAATCACCTGCTAAATATCTGCAAAAAAATTCTCTTACCCGTGTGGCATGGTAAGATGCCGCTGTGTCAATCACCCATTCTGACTCAGGATCTGACAGGTGCATGCGTTCCTCTTCCTTATTTATAAAGAGGATAACATTATCATTTTTTGCACCATGGCAGTTGTGTTGCTGTCATTCTTCTGGCCACTAGTTTCACCTTTGACTTTCCTTGAATTTGGGCAATCTCTTTTGAAATGACTTGGTTGATCACAATTGTAGCAATTTCTAGCTCTTGATTTGGAACGGTTCTTAGACTTCCATGAGCTTCGAATCTGCCATAGTTGTTCGAACTTCTTTGATAATTCCTGCCTCTACCTTCTGTGATGAGAGCATATCCTCGATTTTTAGGCTTCTTTCTTACTTTCTCGTTGAGTAAAAGAGCCGATGTGATATCTTTCAACTTAATGGTAGTCTTTCTGTACAAGATGGTTGTTGCCAAATTATCGTACGAAGATGGTAACGAGTTCAATAGCAAGATGGCTTTATCTTCTTCCTCGATTTTCACTCCGAGGTTGGCGAGCTATGTGATTAGTCCGTTAAATACATTTAAATGTGACAAAAAATTCGTACATTCACCCATGTGTAGGGCATATAACTTCTTAGTCAGGTACAATTTATTTGTTAGTGTATTGGACATGTATAGGATTTCCAACCTTGTCCAAATGCCATGTGCAGTGTCTTCATTAATGATGTTATTTATCACATCATCTGATAAGTGCAACCTAATTGCACTAGTAGCTCTTTCATCCAAGTCAGCCTAATCTGCAGTTTTCATGGTATTTAGGCTTTTTGCATCAACATCTAGTAACTTGTGTAATCATTTTTGGATGAGCAGATCGCTCATCCTTCTTTTTCATGTTGATAAACAGTTATCTTCGTTGAATTTTACTACCTCGTACTTTACTCCAGACATTTTTATTTTTCACCGAATATAGTACAACTGATGGTGAATAATTTTTCTGTGAACGAGCAGAAACCTATGCTCTAATACCTATCGTTAGGAATAAACCCCCTACAACAATAATATTCAAGGTAATAAAAGCGGAATAATAATGTAGCACCGAGATATGGTAATTAACAAGGATAAAAGAGTCACAAAACCAAAACTTTTCAGTAGAACCCTTTTGAATAAGGGAAAAACTATGGCCATGAGATGAACAACTTATATCAATATAGAAAGGAATTTACACGGTGTAATAACGAGTATAAATACTCCAAAGAACACTGCAACACTCAAAAGAAACAACTTCTTTTTATATTCCTACCTCACTACAATATCGCTCACTCTTGATTTTTCTTACAAACTATTTTCTTATACCATGCTTGTGAAACCTCACTCTTTCTTTCTCTCTTTTGTTGGTATGTAGAAATGAGAGTTGGAGCTCTCCTTTTAGAACCAAAGCTTCACTCTCTAAAGCCTACAATATTTGACAATTTACACACACTTTTTACAATTCAACAAAGTTGGCTACCAAACTAAACATATTCAATAAGGTTGGATACCAAACAAAACCAATTCAACAAGGTTAGATACCAAACCGAAGAAACTTTTATAAGGTACATGCCTAATACTTCTTCAATGACATGAACACCATCAGAAAGGCCCCAAATTCTGGCTCTTGCATTCTCGAAGTTCCTGTTAGAAATTTACTGTCCCCTCTAGAGACTTCTAGTGTGACCCACATATAAGGTAATAAATTATTTACCTTGTCTCCCAAAGGAAACAATATATCATATAATATTCTGTAGTTATGCATATATGGTAGTTTTTGTATGGAAAGAAATTACGACATATTAGGAGTCCTTAGGGTAGTTATAATTTATGGAGAAGTCCCTTGGGTTAAAGTATTTGCCTAAGAGTCCCTGACCTACCAATAAATGTACTTGTGACTCCATCAGTCTGGCATCCTATGATAGACACATGATAGAAGGTTCTCTAGATTTTCTAATAAAGGTTTCATAGGAGATTTCCTACAATGCTTGAACAACAATAATTGAAGGTACATTTTTGTTAATATTCCGTTGTGTAGGCTCGGTATTAGTGTTTAAATTCTATATCGTGGTATCAGAGTCTGCCTTTAGCTGTCTTGTTTAGTATCAGATCGTTGCAATAGATCTGAATTATTGCATGATGGATTAGGAATTAACTTGATTTTAATTTGAAGGTCTCTCATCCAGACCGTAAATTAGATAATGGATGGCTTTTGTTTCGTAAGTTCAAATTTTAAACTATGTTCCTATCTTCAAATTCGTAAGTCTGCATTATAGAGATGCATTGGAAGCATGGGTCCATCTGAGTTTTGTCATATATCATGACCAAATTTTGATAGGAATAGAAACTCTATAAATTTTTGTGGTTTGTGAATTCATATAACTGTATCAGCTAAGTCATGATGCAAACATGATTTATTTTGTATGTGTTTATTACATGTTTTGGTGTGTCGTTTTGATTGTGGTATTGGTATTAGAAGGTTCTCAAAATATTATCCAGTTTAGAATTCATTTTTCTAATGGGCTATTGTATTATCTTGAGCCATAAAATTCAACTTTGTTTCTTGGGACATGAATCAACAGACTGCCTTATTAAAACTTGGAGCCTTTTAAATTTATTGTTTTAAAGTCACTTAGCAATTAAGGCTTAATTCCTGAAGCACCGTCTAACCAACTTTACATTAGATTGTAAATTATGTTTTCATAATTTTTCTATGCGGTTCTTATAGTATTCAGATTATTTATAAGAATTACTTTTGGGTTTGGCGTTCTACAAAAGTATTAGGCTTATGTAACGTATATACCCATTCTGAATCTGACCAACATTTGGTTTCGTTGATTATTTACATAAATTATTTTGAGATATCATTTGAGTTTTCTTTTATATGATGTACTTAGGAGTAGCCACAACATCTTGAGTGCTTAATATTCAAGAAATTAAGTTGTTTAATCACATAAAGTTTAGTGATTAAAATTATAATGACATCTATTTAGTCTGCTTATCTCATTAGAATAGTAATCTGATCCTACAGGGAGGTAACAATTTTGGTAAGATTAATTGAAATGAGATAGTAAACCTTTAAGTTGAAAATTATCTTATGCCCACAGGTACATATTGATTTTTACGTATTTTTGTTTACTAGTCTTATAAAGTAAAGTAAATGCTATGTATGGATTGTAACTTCTGCCCACAGGAAGGTCTAGAATTTACTTAGCATCGGTATTTTACGCGATTCATTTTTGATGGATTGTACTTCATAGTTTATGTATGTTTATCCTTGTTTTGCCGTCTTTACAACTTTTCCTACTGCTATTTTTAATGAGAATGCTCGACTTCCAATGCTTTCTGGTGATAATTCTACTGAATGGAAAGAGAAAGTCCTTCTCACATTAGGGTGCTCGGACCTGGACCTGGCACTCTGTGTGGATGAACCACCTATTCCCGTGGAATCAAGTATGCTAGGTGCGAAGGCTGATTATGAGCGATCTAATCGCTTAAGTTTAATGCTCACTAAAGCCCACATAAGCCACAACATTAGAGGATCTATTCCTAATAGCGATAAGGTCAAAGCTTACATGAAGGCAATTGATGAACAATTTGTAAAATGTGACAAGGCATTAGCTATCACCCTTATCAAGAGGCTCTCAAGTATGACTTTTGACAGAAGTCGTACAGTGCGTGAATACATTATGGAGATGAGAGATATTGCTGCTAAACTCAAGTCCTTTGAGGTGGACATGTCTGAACTATTTCTTGTGCATTTCATTCTTAACTCCCTTTATGCAGAATATGATCCGGCTAAGATTTCTTATAACACATGTAAAGATAAATGGTCAATCAATGAACTTTTAACCATGTGTGTTAAAGAAGAAGAGAATTTGAAGCACGAGACACCTGAAATTGTTAATATGGTGACTCATGGTAAGAGAAATGCAAAGAAGGGCAAAAGTGTTCTCATGAAGAAGAAAAGCACATTTGACAAAGATGCTTGTCGTTTTTGTAAAAAGAAGGGACATTGGAAGAAGGATTAACTGAAAAATAAGAAATGACTTGAGAAGAAAGGTAATTTTACCTTTGTATCTTAGCTAATTTTATTGAAATTTCTGATAATACATGGTGGATTGATTCTGGTGCTACAATTCGCATTGCCAAAATCATGCAGGGTTTTCTAACTCGGAGGAAACTGATATGAAGTGAACAATACATATATTCTGGTAATATAACATGTTCACATGTTGATGACGTGTTGACTTATAGGCTCATTTTGAAGGATGGTTTTCACTTGGATTTAGAAAATATTTTTTATGTTCTAGAATATTCGAGAAATTTAATTTCTCTTTCAAGACTATCGATTAGTGGATATGATTTGAATTGTCATTATCCTTTTATGAAACTTTTGAAAGATAATAAAGTTATTGGTTTTGGAAATTTGAATAAAAATTCATATAAACTTGAGCTACACCCTACATTTAAATGCAATGTTTTAAATTTTTATGATAAATAAATTGTTTATCAATGAGAACTCATCAAGTCTTTGACACAAGAGATTGGGACACATATCTATTGATAGAGTCAAAAGGTTGGTTAATGATGGAGTACTAAAAGCTCTTAATTTTTTTGAATTTAGAACTTGTTTGGACTGCATAAAGAGTAAGCAGACCAACAAATCAACTAAAGGTGCCAAAAGGAGTTCTCAATTTCTTAAGATCATACATACATATATAAGTGGACCTTTTCCTACCCCTTGCTTGAATGATGAGAGATATTTTATCTCATTTATTTATGATTATTCAAGATATATGTATCTATATTTTTGTTTAACAAATCAGAAGTATTTGAAGCTTTTAAAGTTTACAAAACAAAAGCAGAGAAACAAACTGTTACTCAGACCAAAATTGTAAGATCTAATAGGGGTGAAGAATATTATAGTAGGTACACAGATATAGAATAAGTTAAGGGTCCATTTGTTGAGTTTCTTGAAAGTGAAGGTGTAAGTTCTCAAACAGGAACACCACAAAAAAATGGTGTGACAAAAAAAAAGGAATCAGACATTAATGGACATGGTAAGAAGCATGATTAGCAGATCAAGTTTACCTTTATCCTTATGGAGTGAAGCCTTAAAAACTGTTGTGTATATTTTAAATAGGGTCCATCCAAGGCTGTCTCCAAGACACGTTTTGATTTATGGAAAGGATGAAAACCTAGTTTAAATCATTTACACATTCGGGGATGTCCAACTGAAGTAAGAATTTATAAGCCACAACTAAAGAAGCTGGATGAAAGAACAATAAATGATTATTCTTTAGGCTATGCGGTTAACTCTAAGGGATTTAGGTTTTATTCCCTTCTCATTCTCCTAAAATTGCTAAGGTTAGAAACGCTAAATTTCTTGAGAAGCATGAAGAGAGTGGGAGTGGTTTGACTCAAAGGGTAGAATTGGAAAAAATAAGGGAATCACCTATGGTTCCTTTATTTATTGGAATGTTCAATGTTGCTCAGAAAAATTTTCATGAATTATCTTATCAATAACTTCAAGATCTACCACCACTTGAGGAGCCACATGAAGATCAACCTATTTTACATGAACCCACAGAAAAAAATGCTTGAACCAGTGGGAGTTAGAAAATCATCAAGAGTACAAAAACCAGCAATTTCTAGTGACTATGTTGTGTATCTCCAAGAGTCTGATTATGATATTGGGCTAGAAGATGATCCATGCTTGTTTTCACAAGCCATGAGTGGAGAAAACTCCACACTTTGGTATAATGCCATAAAAGAAAAGTTAGAATCTATTTCTAAAAATAAAGTCCGAGATCTCATCGAATTACCAAAGGGATCCTCTACCATAGGTTCCAAGAGGGTCTTTAAAACTAAAAGAGACCCATTTGGTAATATCGAACGGTATAAAGCCAGACTTGTAGCCAAGGGTTTTACTCAAAGGGAAGGCATTGATTACCATAAAACTTTTCTCCAGTATCAAAGAAGGATTTATTGAGAATAATTATGATATTAGTAGCTCATTTTGATTTAGAGTTAAATCAAATGGATGTGAAAATATCTTTCCTGAATGGAGATCTTGAAAAGGAGGTATACATGCGTCAGCATGAAGGATTTTGTGATAAGGACAAACGACATCTTGTTTGCAAGTTGAATAAATCTATTCATAGGCTAAAGCGAGCTTCCAGCCAATATTAAATTTCGTAATATAGTTTTTCATTTGGATTTACGAAGAATATTATTGATGAGTGTATATACCTTAAGATAAGTGGGAGCAAATATATTTTTCTAGTCCTATATATGAATAACATGTTACTTGCAGTAGTGATTTTGGGATTGTTGCACGAGACTGAACAATTCCTTATCCAGAATTTGAGATGAAGAATATGGGTGAAGCTCTTATGTCATTAACATAGAGATTCACAGAGATAGGTCCCAAAAATTACTTAGACTGTCTCAAAAGGCCTACATTGAAAGAATTCTGAAAAGATTCGAGATGAATAACTGTTCACCTATAGCGGCACCTATAATTAAAGGTGATAAATTCTCATTAAATCAATGTCGATAAAATACATTGGAAAATGAAAAAAATGAAAGATATTACCTATGCTTCACTTGTTGGAAGCCTTATATATGCATAGGTTTGTATTAGACCTGATATTACTTTTAAGGTAGGAATGCTAGGCAGATATCAAAGTAACCCTAGTCTTGACCATTGGAAGGCTGGTAAAAGGGTTTTGAGATATTTTCAAGGAACCAAGGATTTTAAGCGTACATACAAATACACTGACTCATTGTAAGTGATTGGATATTCAGACTCTGATTTGGATGGATGCAAAGACACTAGTAAGTCTACTTTAGAATATATTTTCCTTCTTGTTGGAGGTGTTGTGTCGTAGAGAAGTGTCAAATAGATCATTTTTACAACATCCACAACGGAAGCTGAATTTATAGCATCCTATGAAGCTACATCACAGGCTATGGTTGAAAAACTTTATTTCCGACCTTAAGATTGTCGATTCCATTTCATGAGCATTGAGAATCTTATGTGACAATTCAACTGCAGTGTTCTCTAAGAACAATAAAAGTGGCAGCTGAAGCAAGCACATCGACATAAAGTACTTGATGGTTAGAGACTGTGTGAAGAAGCAAGATGTGAATTTTGAGCATGTTAGTATTACTTTGATGATGGTGGATCCTATGACTAAAGGTCTGCCGGCTAATATTTTCAAGGATCATGTAACCCATGTGTGGTTTAGCAGCTCAATTTAGTCTTGCTTTGCTCTCTAACAGTTTGTCTAAACATTATATTTATTTTGATATACATGACAGTGCACACTTTTAATTTTTCATGTATTATTTGTGATCATCGATTAATAAAATTGGACTATGAACGACTTACATTAAGTTCATTCATAAGGTTGTTAGACACTTTGTTAAAATGTATTGTGCATTATACTACATGGAAGGGAATGTTTATTTAAAAGCATGACCACCATGATTCGTGTAATAATATATTTTAGTTAAAGTGATTGTTGCATAACTTTTAGTTGAGTGATAAAGTCTATGGCCATATTCTCATAAAGAATTATGTAACACTCCTCAAATTTATAAACGTTTTGAGACATGCTAAATATATAATTTAATTATAATTTTTTTATCTCAAATTATACTTCTATTACGGATTTAAATCCTTGTAATTAATTTTGAGTTACTTTTCTATTTATAAAGAATTGGATCTACAATTGGACAATTATTAATAATTTTAATATTACTAATTATTAAAAATAGATATTATTAATTATTAGTTAAGTCAATAAAACAAAACAAAACAGAAGGCTTAAAGCCTTGAAACGAGAATGGCGTACTTCTCATTCACAAAGGCAAACGACATATGCCTATTTCGAACAAACAAAACACAACACAGACGCACAGATAGAAACAGAGGCAGCCAGAAATTGCTCGAAAAAATTCTAGGGTTCTTCGTAACTCACTTATTCTTGAACTCAGGTATATAAATTTTTATTTTCTCAATTATCCTATGGTAATAATAGGTAAGAACTGAATAGTTAATTCCATTCTTTCTCTGTATCAAAAATATACATTCGAGGTGTTTGATGAATTGACTAAGAGAATAAATATATATTTAATTGAAGTGAGATATTATAGTTGGTGATAATTTAAAAGCATAGAATAAAGGAAAACTGAGCAAAAGTTTAGCACTAAATGAGATGCAGTGCACCTGTTGAAACCTTTGTAACTATAATTGTGAGAATGAAGGAAAAGAGTAAACAAGAAGCCGGTATATGGATGATCTGAAGTGGTCGATGTACTGAATTGCGATCCTTTATCTTCATTAAATATGCTTTGAACAAAAAAATTGAGATAGAACATCTTATCTACTTTTGAAGTTTCTTTTCCCCTAAATATTAGTATATATTTTCAATTAAAAATATTGTTAGTATCTTAAGTTAAACCCCATTGATAAAATGATATAAAAATGAATAAGTAAACTTAAGAATTAATTGGCTTCTGCTGCTTTGCTTTTACTTTTCACTTAACTTTGTTTCTCCTCTTAATTCTATTCGTTATTTGTCCTGTCATCCTCTATTTTATGCTTGTAGACCAATGAATTACAAAGAGAGCTGTATATTAAATCAGTTTGCTCTCTTTTGTATCGCTATGCTTTAAGTCTATGTGCTTTTTGTGTATTTAAGAGCTACTATGTTGTTCTTGAGATTGTCTCATTAGACTGTTGTCCTATGTACTAGATGATTTATTCTGACATATGTTCTAAAAATTTTAAATTCTTTTGTGTAATATTTATAGGCTATTTTCATGTTGAAAAAGAAAATTTCGTGAAGAAGCAAGAATCTTTAGAAATATTTTTGAATGTTTATTTTATTTTTATGTCATATCTTACATTTAAGGATTTCAGTACGAGCACGTTTAAAAGATTTAAATTTGAAATAGTCACAAAAGGAAGTTTTAGAAAGAAAAGACTTTTGTGAATATCCTTTATTTTGAGTAGAGGTGTCAATCGGGCCGGGTTGACCCGGGACCGGACCGGTAGGCAGGGGCCGGGCTGGGCTGGGTTCTAGGGGGGTAGGGGGTTGTTTCGTTAGGATTTTTTGATATCGGAACCGGACCGGACCGGCCCGGTATAGGCAACAGTACCGTGAACCGGTATGGACCGGCCCGGTTCAACGGTATAATTTATTTTTTTTATTTTTTTTATTTTTGAATATGTGAGGCCCACATTACCGTTGGACAACGGATAATTTTTCAAAAATGGCCATTTTTTCATTATTTTTTGTATTTATTAATTTACAATATTAACCCTTCTTAAAATCTATAAATACCCTCATCTCTTCTTTATTTCTTCACTCAAAATTCTTATCTCAATCTCAATTCTCAAATTATCAATCTATCTCTTCCCTTCAATTTGCAAGATTTCATATTTTATTTGTCACTCTTTTCCCGAATTTAATTTATTGCAATTTGTTGTTCGGAATTTGAAGCTTGAAGTTCAAAATTGAAATACTTGCTTGACGTTTGTTCCTGGTAACACCGGATTTGCGTAATCAAGTGCTCAATTTATTGTCGAATTCGGTGCACTCCCTCCAACTCTTTCTTTTATTTAATATTTTAATTGCATATTTAATTTTACCTTATATTATCATTTTTACAATATGTTTAATGATGCTAGTCCTGTAGCTTCTGGTAGTAATAGTAATGACCCGACTTCTAATCGTAAAAGAAGAAGTCCGGTATGGAAATTCTTTGAAATAATAGAAGGTACTAATAGTGTTAAGTGCAAATTTTGTAATGAAACTTTTCAACATTTGACCGAAGGAAATTTAGGAGAGACGGGAACACTTACAAGACATATGAGAGCTGTCCATCCCATAGAATGGATCAATAATTTTTAAAGTGGCCTTGATTTATTTTCAGACTTTCAGTTGGGAAGTAATGATTTGTAAGTTTTAGTATGTTTTAGAGATTGGATTAGATCGGAACGAAGAAATCAAGGAAAGGAAGATGTTGATAGCCCAGAAGACGAAAAACTTGGACTTGGAGATATTGATTATGATGAACTTGCTAAGGTGATGCAAAACATTTGAAATTACTAATTCACTAGTTTACTTGTTAGAAAAAATGTAAAGATTTCACTTTCTATTTATTAATTTGAAATTGAGAAATAAAGTAGCACTTGCAATAAGTGCAATTTTTTCCCATCTTACTTGTATTCATTCAATTATTACACGGTATTAATATAAACTAGTTATACTTAATTTCAAAAAGATTGAAAATATACTAAACCCGGCCCAGCCCGGCCCCCTTCAACCCTTAACCCGTATGGTTCAATTTTAACCCGTACCAACCCGGCCCTTTAAAAACCCGATTCTGCTCAACCGGGCCTGGCCCGGACTGGAACCCGGACGGTTCGAAAAAATCAAGACCTGGACCGGACCGGTGGAACCTTTAAACACCTCTAATTCTGAGAAGCGGTCATCATCCAGCCCGAGGATCTCGACCAACGCATTGACTTCCTGAAACTACTTGAACCAATGTAGGGAACACACGAACCGAGGGTTTCGTTGCTGAGAATTTACTTAGCTAGGATAAGGTATGATACATGAGCACTGAGAACCATGAAGCAAGTGACACCTCGTGGATTGGGCCTATTCGATCGGGTTGGGCTCGAACCCGTACCGATCACACGATAATTAAGACAGAAATAAGTCAGGATAGTTGAAACTCCCAAAGCATAAAGTAAAGTATTTTTTATATAAGAAAGAAAAAGAAAAGAATTTCTTTTAGAATATTCATAAATTGCTATTATGCAATTATTTAAGAATTGTTCTTATAAGCTTTGTTGTTGTGTGATTATACCGGGTTGTTGTTGTTCTTATAAGTTTTATGTCTTACATGCATTTAAAATCTTTACTCGTAATTTATATGTTGTTAAAGTTTTTTTCCCCTGTCGTTGAGACTCATGAGTACAATGGATGATATTGACGTTCTTTTTTGGGAACCTAAGTTGGTCTACGGTATAACGTAGGGACCGGTTTTGCAGGCGAGCAGGCTACGGGTTAGGACTTTCCTCACTTTCAGTACTATTGGTAAGCTCCGCTTTTGTTCGTGGAGTATTCCTTAGAGTCATATTTATTTAGCTATTTCTTTGTTTACTTAGAGAATTGGCCAGAAAATCTCTGTCCTGAGCAGTAAGTCAGTTTATCAGTCGAGCCTTCATAGACACAGTCGGTAGGTTAAGATTCAAATATTTTTGTACAATAACTTAGCATTATTTTATTGGTTAGTATGAATAAAGTTTGGAGTTAGTTTATTTTAGATATTTAAATCAATTAAAAGTATTTGTTATAGTAGTGTCGTGTGGCATATTAAGTTTAAAGTTATAATAGATTTGATAAGTCCAAATGGTTCGCTTAGTCATATTTAGTAATCGGGTGCCAGTTCCGGCTTGTTCAGAAAATGGGTCACGACAGATTATATGATTTTAATATGTGGACCAAGTGGAAGAATGTTATAAATTTACCGTTTCTTGCAGAGACTTCTAGTGCGATCCAAATATAAGGTAATAAATTATTTACCTTGTGTTTCAAAGGAAATAATATATCAGATAATATTCTGTAGTTGTGCATATACAGTAATTTCTTTGATGGAAAGAAGTTACCATATATTAGGAGTCCCTAGGGTAATTATAATTTATGGAGAAGTACTTAGGGCTAAAGTATTTGCCTCGGAGTCCCTAGCCTACATATATACGCATGTGACTCCATCAGTTTGGCATTCTACAATAAACATAGGCTAGAAGGCTCTCTAGGTTTTCTACTAAAGGTTTTAAAGGAGATTCCCTAAAACTCTTGAACAACAATGGCCGAAGATACGCTCCTGTTAATATTCCATTAGGCTCTGTGTATGTATTTAAATTCTACAGTTACCTCTTCGGCCTTCGCTAGTTTGGCCATATGCAAAAAGAATTTGAATTTTGTGACCATCTCCTCTAAAACTTTAAGTGGCGAAGCTACAAAATTTAATAAGTGTGTTCAAATTTTGAACACCCTTTGCTAGTAAATTATATAAAGGTATTTAAAATCTATTTTAATCAATAACAAATAATATTTTGCTTTATATATAATATAATTTTTTAACGATAAATATTCAATTGACCACTCTCGACCAACGTAGTCTTTTCAAACAAACACACTCTTTGCTCGATTTGATTACTCCTGCAGTTCCGCTTGGTGTGAAGCTCCGAGGCATATGCCTAATGTTCATTTTAAATGATCATCATTATACTTTTTGTTCACATTTATCTAACCGTAAATTTAAGATTTAATACCTTAAAATTTCCTTAAATTATTATATTTTATCAAATTTTTATTTAAATTATTTGATATTCCCAAAACAAAACCTATAATATTATTACCCTTCATATTTTAACCTCTTTATTACTTATCTGGCATAACATATGTAGTAACTTGCTTGGAAGCGTATGATAACTGAAATTAAAAAGCCATTAAAATTGTCCACCTATAGAATATAGTGGCTAATTAGCGTATGGGATTGTTTTATATATATATATATATATATATATATATATATATATATATATATATATATATATATATATATATATATATATATATATATATATATATATAATTTGAAACTTTATATACTTAATATTCATCCTTAATAATTATCCCGCATAAACATATTTTATAAATAACATATATACAATCCACCTTAAAAGGCTCACATTGTGCTTCAAATCAAGGAATTTAGTTATATTTTTTTCCTTTTTTTTTCTTCTCTCCTTTCTTTCCGGATCGTCCATTATTTGTCTGAAACAAAGCAGACAAAGCTTCTAAGGAACTTCAACTCCTTTAAAGTCTTTTTAACTTGATCCACGAGTTCCCCAACATGAAGGGGTGAACTTGGACCATCAAGTTTCAGTAGATCACTGAGATTCTCTATCACTGTATCAATGAATTCCAAAATAAAATTGGGAACAACAGTACCATCGTTGTAGGCTAACAGTTGAAATGATACTTTGAAAAGGGAGTATTCAGCTCTTCTGATTTCCAAGTTAGTCTGCTCAAACTTATATGCCAATTCGCAGTAATAGTAATTATAACAGCAACCCCATTGTTCCACTTGCTTAAGGTAGAAGAGGAAGAGATCAACTGCAGCAAAGTATTACTATCAGATAAAGCTACTACTGCACGGAGATATATTGTAGTATTTATCTGTAACTTATTTACAAATTATTTTTATCAAGTTAAATACAATTATAATAATATACGATTTCAATAAAAAATTTATATAAAATTTAAACAATATGTATTTTGTATATTTTATATATTATTTATACATAGTAAAAATAATTTTTATATAACTAATTATATATTATACAACTTATTTACAATTTTATTACAATTTCGTAAATATAATATTTATCATGTCAACTTATTATTATTATTATTTACAACTTATTTATAATTTTACTATAATTTCGTAAATTTAATGTCTATCATGTCGTCTTCTTCTTCTTTTCTTCTTCTTCGAGTTTTAATTTGAAAATTCAGCCAAAATTAAATCTAACTTTTACCAAAACACCCTCAAAATTGAGATAAACTCCAAACCATATTTCCAATTATTTGCAACAACACTCAATTCAAACAAATAATGATTTTTGTAAATCCAAACTCGAATTCAAAACTTAAAAGCTTTTTAATAGCTGTTAATGGTGGAATTACTACTCTCTTTTCCTTTGATTTACATTATTGGAATTACGGACTGAGAGATAGAAAGAGACGTAGAGAGTATTCCCAGTTCCTTCCAACAACACCCAATTCAATCAAATAATATTTTTTTGAAAATCCAAATTCGAATTCAAAACTCCAAATCTTTTTAATGGTTGCCAATGGTGGAATCATAGGTGAGTGCAAGATACATGGGGGAGGGGTGGGATAATGAGAGAGAAACGTGGGGAGAGTGGAAGATACAATAGAGTTATTTTAGGACACTAATTATTATCATTAATTCCCTTAAAATGTGGATAAATGGTAATTGGGTATATTAAATGTAATTATAGTAAAACTTGAGCAGGGAGAGTAATAAAGTTTCCAACAGTGTATATGTACGTAAAAATCCCTTAGCAATAGCCTAACCCTCTTTCAAATTTATTTATTTGATGAATATTCTCCTTATTTCAGTTATATCCACCTTTGTTCCTCATTTTTTCACTATTCTTCTTTATTTTTTCACATTTCTTTTTTATTTTTCACCTTCTTATTTATTTTTTAACATTTTTTCTTCGGTTCTTCATATAGGTTTCCTTTGAAATAATTTCTCCCCCTCTTGTTTCCTCTAAAATAATTTATTCTATTTCTTATTTTAGTCTTCTTTTATGTCTTACATATATTGTTGAAAGAATACCAATTTGAATCCTCTTATTAAACGTATCACTTTATGGAGAATAAAGTTGAATCTCTTGAACCATCTTTGTGTAATTTGAAATTAGACAATATAATTGCTAGCCAATTAACCTTTTATTTGCAAAATTTTATTTTGTGTAGTTTTGTTTATGTAATATGAGATGATTTTTAAGAAATGCAACATGCCTTATATGTATATTTTTAATTGTTGCAAATTAAGGACTTATTCAATTGAAGTCCAACATAAAGCACAATTACAATTAAACCTAAAATTATTACAGTACATTAGATATTATTTGGGCCAAAATTTCTAAAGTTAATTATTCATCCGAGAGTAAAACATCTAAAATAAACTATATAAAAAATTTAGTACAAACCATAAGTTAATATAGTTAGACAAACCCACCTTTAAGAGTCCAAAATATGGTTTTAATATAAGGGAATATAGTTCGAGGGGATTTCGGAGACATCAGATAGTTTAATCAGGTAAGCGACAAAAAAGTGATAGTTTAGGCGGGTTTTAAGCTAATTTAATGAGCAATGTGTAGTGCTACATTTTTTTAGATAAATATGAGCGTGTACTAGACGCACCTCTAAAAATGTGCAATGAGGGGTTTTTAATATGAAGGACAATATAGTTCAGAAAGAATTTTGGGGACACGAAATAATTTAAGTAGAAATTGATGGTCACATAATTCAACATGATGTTACAGCTAGATGGTCACGCAATACTAGTGTTAAGAGAAATTTTAGTTAGTTCAGATGTTCAAAACTATCAATCGATCCAAAAGCACAATCTCCCTCTTGAGAGGATTTAAGTACCCCCATTGTGTTTTATGTTTCTTTTATAGCAGGTGAGATTGTGCTAACAGAATCCGATGTGCATTAGGATGAATTTAACAGAAAACAACAAATAGTTAAATCTTCAGTTTTGTTCTAAAATACACTAAAATGTGAGGTATTTGTAGAACAGATTATTCCACAGGTGCTTAAGTATGCTTATTCATCCTTTCCATCTCTTAAAATGTGATGGAAGAAAGTGGTAATAGGTTTGAGAAAAACGAAGAGGAAAAAAAAGGAATGAGCAAAATCAGTGATGGCCGACGATAGGAACAAAATCAAAGTGACTCTAGAAAGTGACACAGATCATAGCTGTATTACACTATATAGAAAGTACATAAAACACTCATATAGTATAATAACACGATAAACATGGTACGTCCAATTGAAATACTACTATAAAAGAATCATAATTTCTACTCCTAGAGAAAGTATCCAATATGTTCTGCCAAACTATCTCCATGCCATGCACACGCAGCAAACTTCATAGACCAAGATGGAAATCTCAGAGCACAGTTGGGTACCTTCTAATAGAGCGAACAATATTATAATTACTCAAGGAGTAGCGGGTTTGTGTGGTGGAGAAAGTGAAGGAAAAGATATCTCTTTTGGTTTAGAAAGTTCTGGGATTTCAGGTTTTGGCATAGCTGGGACTTCTAGCTTTGGAAGCTCTGGTAGTTTAGGCTTTGGTAGCTCCGGGATTTTTGGCTTTGGTAATTCTGGGATTTCTGGCTTTGGCACAATTGGTACCTCAGGCTTTGGCAAAGCCGGAACTTCAGGCTTTTTTATTGCTGGAGGAACCTCAGTCTTTGGCACAGTTGGCATTTCTGGCTTTTTCAGGGGAGGAAGCTCGAGTTTTGGCATTGCTGGGATCTCAGGCTTTGGCACAGCAGGGAGCTCGGGTTTTGACACAGTAGGAAACTCGGGCTTTGGGGAAACTGGTAACTTAGGCTTGGGCACTGTTGGGATCTCAGACTTTGGCAAAGTTGGTAACTCAAGCTTCGGGATGGATGGTAGCTCGGGCTTTGGCACAATTGGTACCTCAGGTTTTGGCATAATAGGAATCTCAAGCTTTGGAACAGCTGGTATTTCAGGTTTTGGTACAGTTGGAAGCTCAGGTTTTGGCATAGTTGGGATCTCAGGCTTTGGCAAGGTTGGAACTTTAGGGAACTCTAGTTTAGGAATCTCGGGGAGGGGCGTCTCTAGAAGACGACGTGCGATTACACCAGTTATCGGGCCATGAATGAAGCACAAGTTGAGAAATGCAAGCAGTAAGAGGGAGAATAGCTGGTAATGGCGAGCCATATTTCTGCAATCCTAGAAGCTCAAAGAAGAATGCGTATAGAATCAATGAAACTCAGATATGTGCTATTGGCTTTAAGTCTTATTGTCATATATAGGTTTTAAATGCATGCAAACAGTAGTTTTCCAGATTTTGTTTGTTACGTAAGGACCTAAGTAGTTGAACTTCCTATCCACTTGACTTCAGGTCTGGTATCTCAAAAAGTCAATTTATTGGATTACTAATAACATACTAATAGCCTAAACCTGTCACAAACACTAAAGTAAGCTAGCAACCTGATAACAACTCTCTGCTTAGCTGTTTTCATTTCGTTAAAAAGAGAAATGTCCTGGGCTCACATTTACTGCAAATTTTCATCTTGGTATGAACCTAATGGCTCTATCACTGGAGGACAACAACAATAACAATAACAACAACAACAATCCAGTATAATCCCACTTAATAGGGTCTGGGGAGGGTAGTGTGTTACCCCTACCCTTGGGTAGAGAGGCTGTTTTCAAATAGACCCCAGCATCCTTTCCTCCAAGAACTTCCCACCTTGCTCTTGGGGAGACTCGAACTCACAACCTCTCGGTTGGAAGTGGGAGTTGCTCTATCACTGGAGGACATTGACAGAAATTACAAATGTCAAAACAGAGAAATTGTTTCAGATTTTTTATCCAGCTAAAGGAGTAATATTTTGACGGTTAATGTGACCATTAGAGGATCCAACGTGAGGAAAGGATGACAAGTATTGGAGAAAATCGAATACTTAACCTCTTTAGTCACTAGCTATTAGAATTGCAAGTATTATAGACACTTCAAGCCTAACAACTCTAAAGCAAAAGGAAAAAGGAACTTGATTTTTAGAAAACACAAGCTTACCATAATAGCGTAAACACAAGCTTACCATAATTATTCTTTCTTACTTCCCATAAAACTGGTTGAGTTCAAAGGAAACACACTGAAAGTATAGGAACAGTTGCATCATATATAAACATGGGCCTCGACATCGAGATAGGGTAAAGTGACATAATTAGGCGGCCATGTTTAGCAAAATAGACAGCAGAAAATTCTGTTGTTTCTCACACTTGACTATGAGTAGCAAATGGGCGGATTAGATATGATTTGAGTTGAAAATAAGTAATAAAAAAACGGATCAATTATCCAATCCGTCCCATATTTAATACGTATAAAAAAATGGATTAACCGATGGATAATATCAATTACCTACATTATCAATGACTTCTTGTACATGATCACTTCTGAGAGAATTCTTAGTCTCTCTAACTTGAGGAACCTCCAATTTGAGGCTTTACAAATATAAAAGTTAGACTCATTGATTATTCATTTTCTAAATGGATAATGTGGTTCTTATCCATATTTGACCCGTTTTTAAAAAGTTCATTATCCAACCCATTTTTTAGTGGATAATATGGATGGTTAACTTTATTTTTTGAACCATTTTGCCACTACACTTGACAGTTAAAATTATTTAGCCTCTCAACAAAATGAACAATGAGACATCGACCGGTTCGGTTTGGTTATGAATATTATCGATTTACACATTTGATAAACCAATAACCGAACGGATAAAGCATCAGTTATCGATCATTATCGGTTCGGTTATCGGTTGACCCGATAAGATAACTCAATCTAGAGTTGAGCAAAAAAGAAAAGATAATTCATTGGAGTTATGCAAAAAAGAAAAGAATTCACATATAATATACAACCTATTCTGCATTATGTCACGTGGCCACCGCTGGAATAGTACTAATTATTCAATAGTAGTTGTCCAAATACACTAATAATAATAATACAAAGTAGTATGCAATTTTACCTTAAAATTAACAAGTCCAAACATATACCACTAGCAGTCCAAGATAAACTGGATATTGTTTGTCAAATGCCTAGCCTGAAAAAAGAAACTATAGAGCAAAACCTTAATCTGTGCATGGCAAAACTAACACAGAGAAGAAAAACACAACAAGAACATGTTGTCCTGTTGTCAAAGCTCTGCGTACTTTACAGAAAAATAATGTTCAAAGATATACCCGAAACTGACGAAAATTGTTGATTGAGAATTGATAAGGGCGAAGAGAATTTGGAAGTAGGTATATGCTGTAAAATGTGAGCTCACAAAATTAAGAAACAAAAAAAATAAAGAATTATTAACAGTCAAAAATACCAATACGAAGATGAATTTTGTTAAAAACCTAATGTATAAGACTAAAGACGCAAGTAGCTAGTAAGATCTATGAAGAATAATATGAAGCAACTGAAGAGAGCGCATGAGAAAGAATAGGAGAGAATGAACTGGAACCCTAACATATACATACATATACATATACATATACATATATATATATATATATATATATATATATATATATATATATATATATACACTTAAGGGTAAAATTGTTATTTTATTAATTTTTATTGGGTTGTTGGTTAACCCATTACAAAATTGACAAACCGAGGCCTGAACCGATAACCCAGTAGTGAAAAAATTTTAAAATATTGCCGAACCATTAACCCAATAACCCGATATCGATAACCCAATAAACAATTAACAGTATTGGTTTTACCCGATATATGCCCAGCTCTAGTGAGATATTACAATTTGATACGAAAACCGAAACAGGAAATTGTAAGAGATTCAGCTCTAAAGTTACCGGTTTTTAATAGAGACAAGATTATCAGCTCCACAATCATGAGTGCACTTCTCAAAGATACAGTCTATATATTCATTTTAGCCACTCTCAAGTATCAAGTCCCCTTCAGGCCTTTGACATTTAAGCCATGGGATTATTAACAACTTGACCAACAAACAATTGATTCTTTCCTGGAAATAGAAATATGTATATTGCTTCAGTAGTCAAAGAAATTAAAAAAGGGGAAAATAATTCAAGATAGTAGTTATGAAGACATACAACAACAACAACAACCACCCCCAGTATAATCCCACTTGGTGGGGTCTGGGGAGGGTAGTATGTACGCAGACCTTACCCCTACCCTTGGGTAGAGAGGCTGTTTCCAAATAGACCACCGGCATCCTTCCCTCCAAGAACTTCCCACCTTACTCTTGGGGAGACTCGAACTCACAACCTCTCGGTCGGTAGTTATGAAGACATAATTAAGCAAATAAAAGTGTACCCTCTTTTAATAACTTGAGCTTTTAGATGAGATGATTACCTATTTAACATGATATCAAACTATCAGAAGTCCTTAGTTCAAGTCTCAATGCTACCTGTTGTAAAAAAGTTCATGTATTTGGCTCCTAAAAAAGAATCAAGCCCACATGTGAGGAGATATGTTGAAGATATAATCAAATATATAAAAGTATATAATGACTTGAACCACTTCACCTCCTTGTCTTAAAATTTTGGGTTGGAAACTCACATTTTTTCATATGCAAATTCTGGTGACCTTTTGTAAATCCGTCTTCATAATTGTTTCTCTACTCTATCGTCTTGGACAGATATCCTTCTAATCATCAGCCCATCAAGCCACTCTAGGCTTCTCTCATCTTTCTCTCCGCTTCAGATCTACTCTTCAGCCTTCGCAGAAAAGCTTATAAAAAGTAGCCAAAAAGATCTTTAATCCATATTTAAACCATAGAGTAGATCAAGTTACATATGTGGGATTGTGTTAAAATACACTTCTCATTCATTGGTTGCATCAAGGATTTACAATGATGTCTGATGACCTAGAATACTCTTACCTATTGCATTAAGGTTTTGGGTTGAATGCGGAGATTCTTTCACAATATCCAACTAGAGTTCTTATGTGCCTATTCCGACCGATCATTTGAACTACCAAACCACCCACACCTTAGGACTTAGCCGCCTCCATTACAGATCAGAAGCAATTTGCACTTCTTGAAATTTTACGTAATTGTAAAGCCAATCAGTATTCAACAATCACAAAAATGTGACACTTGTCATTAGGAAGTAAACCTAATAACATGAATATATTGGCCTCAAGTTGAATATATTGGAAAAATCTAACCAATTCAATTTTTCTTTTTTGGTAAAGGATGAAACGCCTTGAGCCGAGGGTATATCGGAAACACCTTCACAAGATAGAGGGTAAGGTTTGCGTACACAATACTAGACCCTACTCATGGAATTACACTGGGCATGTTGTTGTTGTTGTTAGTAAAGGGTGAAACTCACAAGAGCTGACATAATATAATGTCAGATGCAAATGAATACTGGCACCTTATACAAATTCTGGGCAAGTGGTGGCCGCTTATCATAAAGACACATCTCCAATAGAGGACAACTATTCACAAAGTCCCCTAGCATATACCAAAAAACGTGGGGCCAAATCAATTCCTGAAATACAATCAACCATTTTAAAAGATTTCAAAGCTTCAGAAGAAAGGCATTCAAACGGTGGAAGACATAACATTACCTTGCATCAGTATGAGCACATACAGACAAAGTTTCAAGTGTCAAAAAGTAACAAAAAGGGTACCTGATAAACTTACTCAAGCAACAGCGTCAATGACACAATGAAAAGGTATCACACCAAGGAATGCCTTCCAGACCAGAAAATGACAGAAGCTCAAAAACACATCTATAGAAGTTCAAGATCATCATTTCCTCGCTAGCTACAAAGAATTACTGGGAATACTGCATAATTCATCCCGACTATAAACAAGGAATAATACCAAGTCATTCAGAATTCATAAAAGGCTAATCCTATGCTGTATATGAAGCAGCCTATAGTGAAATAGGATTCGTTGCCAGAGCCACATCTGTAGCTAGATGATTGTATCTTGAATTGATCAGCTTTTACCTAGCACCAAGAAACCCGCCATCTCTGCATAGGAGTTACACCAAGCTAGGCAAGAAATAAAATCTGCACTGTCACTGTTAGCTCACAAGTAATGAAGCAGATGCAGAGTTTTGGAAAAAACCCAAATCAAGAAGGCTACTGCAAAGAACAGACATTCAAACAGTCAGACAGTCGACAACTTACACCTCTGCATTCGATATGGCTGTAAAACATTCAGTGGCTTCAATAACCTCTGCAGCAATGACTTATGGTTAGGGGAAGGAAGAAGGATATGATTGGACCCAGCTCAGTAGAAGGAGCCACCGCCTCTTACATGCATCAACACCTTTTTTTCTTTTTTGGATGAATACATGAAAACACTCTTACTGCATAAGCAAAAATTGCAGCAATAGCAGGAAGCAATATTAGTAGTTAAAAGATTCCTTTACCATCCTCAACTACTGGCATTTTAAACTGACAAGTTAGACTGAAATTTCTTTCATTCTGGTTTCTAAGAAATAAAAGCACGGCAGAGAGGAGTGAACTGGATGTAGAAAATACAATACTACCTTCCCTCTTCAAAGAAATGCTAATTCGAAGTGTTTGTAGCTCAGGTTGAAGTTATCTAATGCTGTTTGGGGACTATCATTCAGCTCGACCTCATCTTACCCACTTCAAGAACTAAAGTTTGGATGGAAAGAAGAATGAAATCAAGAACTTGAAACAAATTTCAAAACCACAAGTCAATCTCGAACATGGTTTAAAATGCAGTGGAGATTGAAAACAATAAGATGATCTAGCTACTAAAAGATCACATTAACTTAAAACCAGCATTAAGAGAGTGCTGACATATATAAAACAAAAGCTTTATGAGCCAATCTCCCACAAATCCTGAAGGGAGCTGATAAAGTCTCACATGCTGCCAGGTTTCAGCATTGTCTATATACACCAGCAAGATAACAAACATAAAAGAATTACTTTAATTATGCTAATAGGCTCTTATCGGTTTTCAAAACATTTTTCCAACACAGTCCACCAGATACTAGCAGGAACTACTGACCATATTTTCTTCTTCTTATTCTTGCTCAAACCCTTATACTCCAGCTAGTCGGCAATATATATTTAGGAACATCTGCGACACTTGGGAGGTGAGTGAAGAACACACGAAGGTATGAGAATTTTCTTTCATTCCTTCTCACACAGATAGCACCTGTTTGTTATGTGACACCCTCTTCTTTGTAAATTACCATGTGTCAAAAAAACCTCATTTGCTGCCAACCAAGAGAAATATTGCACTTTGAATGGCCTCAGTTTTCCAGATCTATCTCCACAACCAATTTTTGCCTAACCTTTTTTGTTGACAAAGCTTTTAAAAGATCTCAAATCAAGACTAGTAATCATGTATGAAGAGAAAAGGGGCAAAAACTTATAAAAGTGTATGCGGCAAAGAAGAGTTCTTTTATTTAAATTGAAGCTTAGCATTTGAAAATCAATAATCCTCTTAACCGATTTAAATTTGTTAACGTATTTTTAACAAGGGAAAAAAATCAAAACTATAAGAATCTCTGAATCGTAGTGCACTAAAAATTTGCAAGGTTAAGATCCGGGACTTATAGCTCCAAACAAGCAACAAGGGAACTTAAAAGCTATCAGTTTCCTGAAATAAGTAGATAAATACTTGGTTTCAAGTTAACAGACTTCAAGACAGTTAAACTTGTGCTGCAAAACCGAAAAAAAAAGCAGGCAAACAAGGCTCCCTCTGGAGAACCCATTCGATATCTTAAAAGATAGAAATGTAGGACGTTGAAAACAAATGATTTAGCTGTACAAAAAGAAAATCGAGATTACTGATGCAGCATGGAGATCAGAGCAATAAGGTAATTATTGCAGCTACTTCAGCGCAAACTAGCAATACATTAACATTACAATGAAAACATCAAGGCCAATGCCCAAGTAGCTTTTCATTCTTAATAGAACATACAAAAAAAAATGGAAGCTACAACTAGAACAAAAGAAGTGCCTTACTTCGCTAGGCAGCCTTGACCTTATCATCACCCACAGCATTGAGTATAGGAAGACTGCTTAGGAATTCATCAAGACCTTCAAAAAACTCAATTCCTTCAATGTTGCCATCCTCTCCCGTTCCATCTCCATTCCCTTGGCCCACCCCAGGCGCAGGAGGCTCTTCAACCTCATTACTGAATTCCACATTCAAATCCAACTTCCCAACATCTTTTGTAACCCTCCCAGCTTGCCTTCTTGTGTTACTTGCAGTGCTTCTCTTGCTCGACTGAGCTGCCGTAACATTGGGCTTTTCTGCACCCCCTTGAGTTGCTGAAATATCTTGCATATTGTCACCAGCATTCCCTACAACCTTCTTTCCCTTATCAGATTGCTGTACCTTGGCCTTTTTTCTCCTCATCCTTCTACTCTTTTTCTTCCCACTGTTCGCCTTCTTCTTATCACCCCTCCAATCCTCATCTGACTCCTCGCTCGACTCAGATAATTCCAAAAACACATCATCAACAACATCATCAATATAAACCCTCGGAGCAGGGGGCTTTCTTACACCTCCATGTTTATTAAACACCGGTGCAAATGGAGTCCAACTCGAGATATTACTTTTATATTTCTTAAAAGTGTCCAAGGAAAATCCTAATGGCATAAATCCCCAGCAACAGAAATAAGCTTCTTTTCCCTCTATACTTGGCGGAGGCGACGCAATCTTTACAGCCTGAAACGCCCTCCTGCACTTTTGACACCTCAAAGTACAATCCACATACTCTAAAGGATACTCATACATCACATAACAATAAGGACATGCAGTCCAGAAACTAGGAACAACATGACTCGAAGCACCTACACCCCCGTCTTTTCCCTTCACATTGTTGTTAGTAGTACTAGCAGCACGATTTTGATTGTTACCTAACAAACCCTCAATGTTCACATTGTTGTTACTAGTACTAACAGAATGATTTTGATTGTTCCCAAACAAACCCTCAAAGTTCACATTTTTACTAGTACTAGCAGAGTGATTTTGATTCCCAAACAAACCCTCATTGTTCACATTGTTACTATTGCTAGTAGGCTGATTCTGATTGTTCCCAAACAAACCCTCATTGTTCACATTACTAGTGCTAGTAGAATTATTCTGACTATTCCCAAACAAAGCCTCAAAGTTCACATTTTTACTTGTAGAAGCAGCAGAGTAATTTTGGTTGTTACCCACCATACCCTCATTTCTTTGCGGCGCCTGTTTATTACCTTGCTGCTGTTCTACAGAAGCTAATTGCTGCTGCTGCCCTCTTCTTGACTCTACAGAAGCTACTTGCTGCGGTTGCCCTCTTCTTGACTCCACAGAAGCTACTTGCTGCTGTTGCCCTCTTGACCCAAAGGTAAAAGGATTTTGTTGTTCTCTGTCTGGACTTAGCATAGTAGAGCTTACTACTGGCTGCTGTGTTTGGTTTCTGCCCAGAAATGTTACAGTATGTTGCTGCTCTCTACTACTCAAGCTGGACACAGAACTCACTGGCTGCTGCTGCTGCTGCATTTGTGGGTCTTGAAGAAATGTCACTGTCCGCTGCTGCTCTCTGCTTGAACTCACTGGATGTGACTGTGCCTGTTGAAAAAGCACAGAACTTGGTTGTTGCATGAAACCAATGGGGTTATTATTAGGCGGAGGAGAAGTAGTAACAGGATTAAGGTTAATAAAAAACCCAATTTCTTTATCATAAACACTTCTCCTGAACGCATTCGAAAGAACAGACCAAGCATCAAGTACGAGCCGAAAAGCATGATCTGCGAAAGGGAAACTATTCTTCTGAGGGTTTAAAAGGAGAGCGAGCCGACGGTACTGATTAGCGACGAGCTCAGAATCATGTGTTTGGTTTAAAGGGATTTGGAGAATGGAGTAGTAATCAAGGTGCTGGTTGTTGATCCGCTTGTCGCCGGCGATTAGGGTATCGACTATGGCTAGGACTTGGTCAGCGGGTAAAAGGGTCGGGTCGGATTCACGCGCTCGGGTCGCGAATGATTTGGACCCGACTAGGTCACGGTTAGTTAATAGCTTCTCGGCTATCGATAGCCACCGTAACGCCTCCGCTCTCGGCGTGTTACCGGCGCCGTTGATGAAAAATGGATGTTCCATTTTGGATTAATTTTTTCAACTTTAGCTCAGTAGTTTTTTTGGAAAGAAGAAAATGAAGTGAAGAGAGAGAAAGGGAAGTGTTGTTGTACTATAACTCCGACGAAGAAGGACAGGAGTTATATGTGAAATGACATATATAGCACGTTTTTAAGGGAGAAATTTGGGGTAGATGAGGGGGTAAGAAGATAACTTTAGGGAGATTACTGTGTTAAAACGTGGATTTGTTTGTTCCTCATAGTAGCTAAATCTGTTGTGATATTTTTGAATGGGATTTCGGGGATATCTGTTTAGATTCATGGAAATGAGAAGTATAGTTACAAGATTCGCACTTGGCATTCATGCACCAGATACTTACTGTTCAAAAGTAAAGTGAGTTTGATGAAGTTATTAGTTTTACATCATTATTACACTATATACACTTCAACTATGAGCAGTGTACACTTGGCACCTACAGAATCGAAGCAAAAAGGACAATTTTATACTCCATCCCTCTCATTTTTCATAACATATACAATACTTCTCTTTTTAATAATGTCTTAAAAATACGTACTTGCTATAAATAATAAAAGAACAAGAGCAATATTACAGAGAAAATAGAGAAATTCTTATTGAATTTTGGGGGTGATTTACAATGGGATAAGACCCCTCTATTTATAGGAGGAAAAATGACTTAGCCTCAAAGTAAAACTCTCTACAAGATAGACATTCACTCTAATTAGAATTCTATTCTTAGCACTCCCCCTTGAATGTCTACTCAATAAATAATGTGCCTCGTTAAAAACTTAACTAAAATAAAACCCAGTGGGAAAAAATTCTAGAAAAGGAAAAAGAGTACACATATTTAGAAATGCCCCTATTGGTTGCCTCGTTAAAAACCTTACAAGGAAAACCCAGTGGGACAAAACCTTGAAAGGGAAAAAGAGTGCAACGCGCATTAACTCCCCCTAATGAGAGCATCAATTCACATATTTGAGCCTTTGCATTCCAATCTTGTGCACCATCTTCAAAACAATCTTTGGTAGAGATTTGATAAATAAATCAACCATATTGACTTGAATGAATATTCCGCACCTTGAAATTATCATTCGTGATAGATTATAATGTCTTCACAAATATCGTGGAATGGCTCTTCAATATCTCCATAGAGATATCCTCGCTATCACATTATCTGCTTAAAGTTATGGCAAGATACATATGTGCACAAATTGCACTAAGAAAGTGGTACTTCAAGATCAAGAATTGTATATGCTTCAAGAAACTTAAATCCTTCATAGATTGATATAAGTTAAGTCATATAAGCCATATTATAGACTGTAGATGAATATCAAGTTTTCATGTCATGCTAAACAAATAAGATATGAAAAACTGATTGCACATACCATTGACTTTATACTTTTAAGTATTTGAACTACATGTCCAAAACTACATGTCTTTAATATGGAATCAATTCTACTTGAATTGTATCTCTTCCATTTGGCCAATATTTTGTTTGTATTCGACAAACTTAAGATCCTCATCGATATTTAGTGCTTATCATGGATGTCGTCGACGAACATTTTATATCGGTTCCAGTAAATTTTTCATAAAGACATAACATGGAGATCTCTTCATTCATATATTCAGGTACCTGAATCTCTCATGAGATTTTATGAAGTGTTATGTCATGTGATCTTCTAGATCACTTGCCTCCTTATTATGATCACTTTGATCATTTGCTCATCTTCTTTATTAAGAAGTTCTTTTGAAACCGATTTGTCTATACGCTTTAAGCGTATCAAAGACTTTGTCCTTCTAGGACTTAGTATGAGCATTTGCAGTGAGAATATAGTTACTTTCTTTGGGTCAGCAAATGCGTATGGCATGCTTTGCAATATGTTGTAATTGAATTATCTTTTATGAACTTCAAGTTCATATTATGATATTCGAGGATCTATATATACAAATGATAATTCGTTCCATGTAACTTTTTCTCAAGTGTTTATCATGTCTCCCCCTCATGTTAGAAAAACTAACTTGTTTCCTCAACTCTGGGAAATCATCTTTGCGCATTATCATGTTAATATACACTACACATCAATAATAATAAGATGAAATTATTTGGTTCCTGACCCTGAACCACTTGTGAGGGGAGAATATAATATACTCTCGTGTATAACATATATCAAATTGATATAGATAACATTGTTCTCATAAGCAATAATTTAGCTATTAAGTGGAGGCACTCAATAAATTATTTTGCTAAACCAACTATGATGTAAACCAACTTATCAAGATGAATTATCTTGAATAGAAAATCTGGAAGTTGTGCTCTAAATTGAATTATTGAGCAAGTTACCTCGCAAAACACCATGTTGTGGGTTAATGATAATTGCGCATGTAACCATCTCATAGATGCATCTTATGTGGTATACATGGCAGGTGAATTGGCCCATGTTCACCTTTGAAATTTCCAGAATTCATGGGATTTAATCCCAACTTTAGTTGGTCTCTTAATTAATGAGAACAAGCAATATAAGAGGATTCGTAAATGCGTCAGGCATTTGATTTGCTATTCTTTGCAAATGAATAATCTTTTGCACCTCTTTTTTACAAATAGAGGCACGTGGATCAAGATGAGATAATGATGGATTTTTCCACAAAATTTCCCATTTGGTTTCACCAACTTCTCCCCGTAATTTTGGGAAAAGTGTCTCATCGAATCGACAGTCTGCAAATCGTGCAGTGAACAAATCCCCTGTCAATGTTTCGAGGTAGCGAATAATGGAGGGCGATTCAAACCCAACATATATTCCTAACCTTCTTTGCGGACCCATTTTGGTGCGATATGGCGGTGCTACAAGCACATATACTGCGCATCTAAAAATTCTTAGATGGGATATATTAGGTTCATGACCCAAAACTAATTGCAACAGGGAATATTTGTGATAATTCGTCGGTCTGAGACGAACTAGCATTACTGCATGCAAAATGGCGTGACCCCAAATCGAAGTGGGCAGCCTCGTTTTCATGAGTAAGGTCTTGCAATCAACTGCAGACGTTTAATTAAAGATTCTGCAAGACCATTTTGAGTGTAAACATGAGCAACAGGATGTTCTACTTTTATCCCAATTGATAAGAAATAATCATTAATGCTTGGGATGAAAACTCAGCATCATTATCTAGTCTAATAGACTGAATTGGATTATCAGGAAATTGTGCTCGTAATCGAATTATTTGTACCATTAATTTTGCAAATGCAAGGTTGCGTGATGACAATAGGCACACATGAGACCATCTAGAGGATGCGTCTATTAAGACCATAAAATATCTAAACGACCCACTAGGTAGGTGAATAGGTCCACAAATGTCCCCTTGTATGCGTTCCAAAAACGTAGGTGACTCAGTTCCAACCTTTGTTGGTGATGGTCTAATAATTAACTTGCCTTGATAACAAGAAGTGCAAGAAAATTTATTATTTAAAAGAATCTTTAAATTCTTTAATGGATGCCCATATGAGTTTTCTATAATTCGTCTCATCATAATTGATCATGCCAAAGTACGAAAGTATTGGAATCAGTAACCTTTTGGTTTACGGTAGAATGTGCCTCAATTGAACTAATTTTTGTCCAATACAGGCCACAAGATAAAGATCGGAACTTCTCAATAACCCTCTTTTGGCCAGAGACATTCTTTGTAATGATGAGATATTCAAGATTATTCTCATCTATTGTCTCAACATGATATCCATTTTGAATGATATCTTAAAAACTCAACAAGTTCCTCTTAGACTTGGAGGAGAACATTGCATTCTATATGATAAATATTGTTCCTTTAGGCAGAGTTATAGTTGCTCTTCCGGAGCCTTTTATCAATTTACTACTACCAGAAATTGTAGTAACATCTGCCTTACACATACTTAAATGAGAGAAATATTTCTTCTCTTTGAATATCGTATGTGTGGTACATGAATCAATTAAACAAATATTTTTACAATTGGACGTTGATCCAAGTTTGCTTTGTGAGATATCCATATTTGCTTCCCATGGTTTGACATACAAAAGAAATATACGAATATGGGAATAAACAAATTTAAGTCTATGATTCAACATAATAGTTTCAGTGCAGTCATTATGAAAAAAATCTTTTATCATAGTTATTCTCCTTTTAATACTCTTGTATCCGTTGCTTAATAATTAGACAATATTTTCAAAATCTGCTGAGGTTAGTCGATTAACCAAAATAGATAATCGACTAATCTGTTTCAACGTTTAAGAAAAACTAGTCGATGAACAGGCAACGGACATAAGGTTAATCGATTAACTAAAGTGATAATCGATTAACTTAGGTAACGGTCATTAGGTTAGTCGATTAACTAAATCGGATAGTCGACTAACATGCCTTGCGAAAAAGGTCCAGTTTAATAGAATATATTTGTTAATCGATTATCTGTTATGTTAATCGATTAACTTACTGAAAAATCATTACAAATAAAGCATAAGATGAATGTGTAATCTAAAGTTATATATTTTAAAACCATAATACAGATTATTTGTCAAGTTGATAAAACTCTTAAGGTACATATCAATATTTGATCATTGATTGAATTGTAAAATATAAAATTTGAACCATATCACAATAATAGATAACTTATGTAAACTATGATAATTGTTTATTCATTAACTACTACGAATAAGTAAAAATAAAAATATCAAACTGCTCAATCTCCTTTAACCATGGATCCATATAATCAACCGCTTTCGCGTATACTTTGAAAACTGAATAAGTTTCTTTGAGACTTACTACAATACAATACCTTATTGGTAATCAATTGTGTTTCTCCAAAATAGTATAATTGGCTCTTGCAGAGCTCTCAACTAATTTTTGTACTACCACAAATTCATCAACATCCATGTGGTGAATATCTCTTTTAAAGAGAAAGTTGTACCATTATGGTCATGGTCAAAATTATATGCAAGATATGTTTCTTGTATTATCGTTGTCCTTTGATAATCATATTTCCAAAATATTTTGGCGTACAATAGGTACGTGACCAATGTATCATTCATGCCATAATAATGACATTATTTTCATATATCATCTCAAACCCCCTTCTAGAGGTGTGTGGTATATTCACTACCACTAGCACGTTCATATTCTTCCAAGAATGAATATGTATTCATAAATAAGATATTGCCACATTCACACCATGAATGGACCATAATCATCAATATGTGCTATATAAAATCTCATGTCAAATCGATGACGTATATTACTTTCACAAAGTGAAGGATTATTTTGAGAATCCTTATTATCTCATTACCACAATAATGACGATTATAATTTCGTCTATTGCCACGTCCACATCCATTGATACCTTCATGGTAATAATTTTGTCTTCTTTCAGACTTATCACATACTGCTATCACATTCTCTAAAGGGAATGGAGCAAATTCAATTGGACGGGTTTTCAATTCTTTGTCCACAATCATGCATGAATTCGATCATGGCAAGACATAGAAAATTTACCACGTTGGGTGGTTATAATATCTTTCAAGATACCTTAAAGTTGCAATCAAAATTTACCGTCCATGCTTGTATTTAAAATCAAATTATAGAATTGCAAGAATTTGAAAGAGAAAAGTAAAATACTTACCTTAAATCCAGAATTTAATCATGAAGGAATCATAGAATATTTAACGATCATTATTCTCAATCCCAAAGTAAATGCTGAGACACATATGTGACTACACAATTGACTCCTGATACCAGAGATGATCAAGGAGCACATCTGTGTAACAGAAGGCATAGAGACCTGCAAAATTATAAGGTTCAGGAAATACCAGTTTTCTTTTCCATACTTTTGTGCTTCCCTTCGGAACCTTGTTTTACACCATCATCTTCAGAACTGCAATCACGTCCATTCTCGTTTTTTGAAAGACTATCTGATGCCCTTAATTTTCTCAAAGAGATTCTTGAGATAGTAGAGCTTCGTGCTGATAACGTGTTATAAATAATAAAAGAACAAGAGCAATATTGCAGAGAAAGAGAGAGAAATTCTTATTGAATTTTGGGGGTGATTTACAATGGGGTAAGACCCCTCTATTTATAGGAGGAAAAGTGACTTAGCCTCAAAGTAAAACTCTCTACAAGATAGACATTCACTCTAATTAGAATTCTATTCTTAACAGTACTTTATTTCTCTTTTTATAACTTATTTAGCTAACGTTTGGTCATAAATTTTTAAAGTTATTTTAAAAAATCTAATTTAGGTAAATTTTTGGTTTGAAAATAAAATTGTATTTGAGTATAATTTCAAAATATATTTCATTTATTTGTTTTGAAAAAATGTGAAATATGACTAATATCTACAAGTTTTAAAAACTATCACAAATACCCAACACTACATTCATCAATAACATTCATTATATTACTGTAAATCATAGATCTGAACATAAATAAATTTGGTACAAAATTATTATTTTTATAATGAATTACATAATACGCTATCAGATGACTAAGAAGACGAAGTAGCATTGTTACAAAATAATAAATGGTGGACTCTAATATAAAATATAAAAATTTGGGAGATAAAAAAGATAATAATAATATTTTAGGCCAAAACCATCTTGGGTTTTGGAAATTTGCCAAAATATAAATAAAATTTATAAAATATATGCATTTGCCAAAAGAAAAACCAAAAAAAATTGAAAATCTATGGTCATATAGATCCTTAATCTCTACTTCCGATTGTATCTTAAAGATATCACTTGTTGAACTTTCTTGATATAATAAAAGTTAATTGTTGTATATTAAAAGAGAAAATTAAGTTGTGTGTAGTTGTCACAACCACTCATTTTAATAAGAATAATTTTAATACTTTGCATAAGTTTATCTTTCATGTAAAAAAAAATTTCTTTTGAATTATGTATGTTTGACTCAAAAAATGTTAAACATTTTTTGAACAAATTAATCAAAAAAGGTAAAGGGGTAATTCGTAATCGAAAATAATAAATCCTAGAATAATAAAAAAATGTGATTGCTATAGTATATGAGATAGAACAATATATAAATGCAGAGTAGAGAGAGAAAGGGGGGGAAGCTTGTATTTCATTAAAACCATCTGCCTATTACAAGGGAATGGATCCCCCTTATGTAGCAGAGGATCTATAGGAAAGACAAAGGAAAAAGTATATCCTATAACGAAGCCGACGATGACACGAGGATGTCTCTCCCTTTCTCCCTGGGTCGATCTTCTGTATCGGCACGTAGGTACTTAATAGTCAGTCATGTTGCCTTTGAGACGTGATCGACCAAATTTGAACCCATACAGTTAGTCCCTCCGCTTTTCGAGTTCGTAGCGAGGTGCATCCTTGATGGGCGAAATCAGTGCCATTTTTAGAGAGAATTTAGCTAGTTGAATCGATACGACGTGACCAGTAGAGGAGATCATAATCACATTTGGCGAAACGTTGAAAAAAACGGTCCTTCTTAGGTGACGTCAGCGTTTGCATACGTCATCATTATGCGTATTTTCGAGGTAAAAAAATGACGATTTGGCGCTTGGTTTCCCACTGGTTGGAAGTATGTTGCCTCAATTCTGGCGCCACCCAACCCTATAAATAGGTGAAGGGTTTGATTTCGTTGAAGAACTTTAGCCATTCTCGAGAGTTCTTCGGTCTTCTTCTTCCGTTTTTGCATCTCCTCATTTTCTCGCTTTCATTCTCGATAAGAAGCCTTCTTTTCCCATTCTCTATTGGTGTGACTTGCTACTCATATATAAAATTATACCGAGATCCTGTCACCCTACTGAGGAGGTTCCTGAGATCGTTCCGGTGAGTGCAGTACCTTTCTCCGATAGCGGAGAAGTGGAGGTGGAGGATGATGATAGTCCTCGTATAGTGGAGGCATTATTACCACGGCATCCCTCATATCGGAGTGATTTCAACATGATCCTACCTCCTACTTCAAGCCTCGTACTTTTGTAGATAGACCAAACTCATCTCGGTGCTCTTCGTATAAAATACGATATCCACGCTCATGCGGAGATGGTTCTGGCGGATGGGAATTACGTTAACATTCATAGACCCGGGTATTGCGCTTTCTATGAGTATTTGTTTATGATTGGTTATACCTTGCCTCGTTTTCATTTGGCGGGCGAGTTCTGCAGATTCTATCATATTTTCCTGGCTCAACTCACGCCATAAACACTCAAGGTGCTCATTTTGTTGATAAATATGCGGAGTTAGCCGAAAGTGACGTCTCCGTGCACTATCTCCTGAATTTATTCTCACCCGGTTTCCTTAGGGGCACCATGGTATACCTAAAGCTTTATGGAACAAAGGGAGTAGAGGTTGGAACACACGACCGATCAAGCTGCAAGTATTGGCACAAATATTTCTTTATCAAGACCGAGTACGTGGTTTCTAACCCCGTTGGGTTCCCAGAGAAGTGGAATAACAATCGTAAGTATCGTAGTTCATTGTATGCTCCATCTTCCGCAAATGTTGCTTCTGACCATTTGTTTTGCAGCTATGGCACGCCTACCCCAGTCCGTTATCGGCCTTAGAAACTGCGTTGCCAGGCTGTTTCCCCATACGAAAGAGACTCGAACTTGGACTGCCTTCATTCAACGTTATGGCCCTAAGGTTTCCTCAGGTAAATCTTTGATTTATTATGTTAGAGGTCATGTGGCTCTGTCTCACCATGTGATTCTTCTTGGTGACAGGTCGAGGAGCTTCTAGGAGAAGGGAGCCAGTCCCTGGTTTTTGACAACTTGTTGTTGTCATGGATGCTCAAGACGTTTTGTGTACTTCTATCTGAGAAGGCCGCCTCTTACTTCTTCAGCAGGAGACCACGCCACCCCTGCAACTGTAAGAGACACACCCTCGTTGGTGCTGACCTCTCATCCTATCGACAAATCCTCTAATGGTGACGAACCAATTAAAGAGAAAAAGAGAAGATTGTAGTTAGGAAAGGGAGTGGCTACTGATGCTGACGGGAGCGGGACATCCCGGGCAATGCCAACGTCCGTGTTCATGGCTGATACCATTTTGTCGGGGAGATCAGCCTATGAGAGGAGGGCTGTCCCTGGAGCTAGTTCGGTGTGCTCTGCTGAGGAGGGTGCGTCGACTAATGTCGGAGGGCCTAGTGTGGAAGCTGACGGGTTGGGATCCTACGTCACCCTGGAGGATGTAAATGAATTTTCGGGTTGCCACACCCATGTGGAAACAATGATAGATGGGTCTGACTGTTGCATAGTAATCCCGAGGGATTAGAGTTTGCTGCTAAATAGTGAGCAGAACGCATCAACCCTCACCTTTTTGTGTGCAGCTCTGAATAATGAGTGATATGGAGCTATCTCGGAAGGTCGCTGGCATGGCCCTATAGGTAGGTTTTCCCTCTTTTTTGCATATTGTAGGATTGACATTGAAATGTGTTCTTACTTTTGTTTTTTTTCCTCTTACAGACCCTTGTCCTGAAGGTGGAGAGGGGTCGTCGTGAAGGAAGGAGGACAAATCTTTATAAGAAAATGTCGACGAAATACCAGCAGTACTGTGCCAATCATCGGGCGATGTCCGACCTCTACCTTCAAGACCCTGAATTCCAGGTGTTCCGCAAAGGGCTTAAACATCGGGAGGCCTAGTTGGAGAGCCGGTTGCGGAACTAGAGGAAAGAGATGAGGAGCTCGTGAGGGTCGTTACTTGCGACAGCAAGTTAGAGGCCCTCCTTAAGGTAAAGGAAGATGAACTCAAATTGAGTCGAGCGGTGACTACGGAGAATGACGACCTACAGTTGAAGGTGACTAGTTTGAGCACCGAACTGAGCGCCAAAATAGTGGAGATTGACAGGCTCAGGGGCGAGTTGAATGCCAACGCTGATAAGTTGGCCGCCGTCATTTCTGAGATGGTTTCATTAGAGGATGCCCTCCGCCTATCTTGGTTAGAACTCATACAGGAAAGAGAGGCCTCAAACAGTCGGGTTGCAGACCTTGAAAGGCGTATTGGGGAGCTAGGGGTGGAATTATCCTTGCTGCAAAGGCAAGTAGCTCCACTGAGGGTTGGAGAAGCAGATCGCTGCCCTGGGCCTTCCATATCCTGTCATCTAGTTGGTCAGGGATCAAATCATCGTTTATATGAGATGTTGGTCAGGGCTCGAATCATCGTTTATATGTCGATGGCTTTAGCCCTAAGGATGTTGCTTCGACCGTGGTCGACGTAGTATCTATCGTAGTTCGAGCGATGTCGAACAGATGTCGATGGCCTTAGCCATTAGGATATTGCTTTAACCGTGGTTGAAGTAGTATCCATCATAGTTCAAGCGAGGTCGAACTGATGTCGATGGCCTTAGCCATTAGGATGTTGCTTCGACCGTGGTCGAAGTAGTATCCATGGTAGTTCGAGCAAGGTTGAACTGATGTCATGGCTTTAGCTATTATGATGTTGCTTCGACTATGGTCAAAGTAGTATCCGTCGTAGTTTGAGCGAGGTCGAACTGATGTTGATGGCCTTAGCCCTCAGGATGTTGCTTCGATTATGGTCGAAGTAGTATCCATCGTAGTTCGAGTGAGGTCGAACTAATATTGATAGACTTAGCCATGAGGATGTTGCTTCGACCATGGTAGAAGTAGCATCCATAATAGTTTGAGCAAGGTTGAACTGATGTCAATGGCCTTAGCCATTAGGATGTTGCTTTGATCGTGGTCGAAGAGATTTTTGATATCACAACTAAAATATTGTTTTTCTATTCTCTCATAGATGGCGAGGACACGTGCTACTCGAGATGATCAGGCACCCGCGCCCCCTACTAAAGCCGTCAGAGGTCGAGGCTTGGGTAGAGGTCGAGGACGCACACGTGGTGCAGCCAGATCACCTGCGCAATCTACCGCTAGGGTACCACCAGCATGTCCAGCTGGACTCCAGGCACCTCACATGCCTACTACTACTACAACTACCACTACTCTTGCTCTCCAGGAGACCCTGGCATAGTTCATGAGCATGTACACCACCTTGGCTCAGGCAGGGTTGCTTCCCCTTGCTGCAGTCACATCCCAGGCTGGGAGAGGAGCACAGACTCCCGCCATCTGCACTCTGGAGCAGCGAGTGCATATTGAGCAGTTCCCAAAGGTTATACATGTGCCGCCTGCAGTACTAGATAGGGCAGCAGCTTTCACGAATGAGCAGCTGAGGCTTGAGAGGTTAAAGAAGCACAAGCCTCTTGTATTCAATAGTCTATCATCGGAGGATGCTTTGGGTTTTCATAATAAGTGTTACTGTATTCTCCGTACCATGGGCATTTTACGATCCAATGGGTTTTCTTTGACCACTTTCCAGCTTCGAGGGGCCGCCTACGAGTGATGGTGCACCTATGAGTTAGATAGTCAAGATAAGGCTGCTTCACTGAATTGGACTCAGTTTTCAGATCTATTTTTGCGAGAGTATGTTCCTCAGAATCTCAGTGATGCATGGTGCACGGAGTTTGAGCATTTTCACCGGGGTACTAGGACTATTTCTGAGTGTGATATCCGTCACACCAATTTGGCTAGGCATGCACCAGCCTGGTTGCCACTGTTTGCAAGAGTGTTTACCGATTTATTGAGGGGCTTATTCCTAGCATCAGATCTAGCATGGGTCTTGAGCTGGAGACAGATGTTTCTTATCAGCAGGTAGTGAGCATTGCTAGGAGGATTCAGAGTATGCATGATAGGGAGAGAGGGAGGAGAGAGAGGTCAAGAGGTCTCGAGTGTCGGACCACTATTTTGGTGCTTGTACATGTCGTTATGGTAGGGGCTATATGGGTCGCCCCGTTTATTCAGCTTTTCCAGCAGCTAGCAGTGCTCCAGCTCCAGCTCCACCTAGGTCTCAGGAGCCTTATTATGCACCTCCATATTCTAGCGCGCCCATGCGCAGGGTGCTTCCAGAGGTCAGTCCGGCAGACCTGGCCCTATCGAGTCGCAGCCACCACGTCCTCCAGAGCTTGTTTTGCGTGTGGTGACACACGCCACCTGGTTAGGAATTTCCCCAGACTTGGGGGGGTGCATCTTCACATACTTCTCAGCCACAACGTGCCCCGGAGAGTTCCCAGGCTATGGTTATAGCTCCAGCCGCCGCCCCACCCGCTCACCCAGCTAGAAGCTGAGGCCGAGGAAGAAGACGTCTCCCTCAAGGGGGAGACAAGGCCAGATACTATGCCTTTCCCCCTTCATGCCAAGGATGTTGCCTCATGTTCTGTCATCACAGGTATTATATTTATTTGCCACATAGATGCATCGCTCCTGTTCGATCTAGGCTCTACTTACTCTTATGTGTCTTCTTATTTTGCTCTGCATTTAGGTGTATCTCAGGATTCTTTGAGTTCCCCCGTTTATGTCTCTACTCTTTTGGGGGATTCACTTGTTGCGGATCGCATTTATCGGTCATGTTTGGTTACTATTTGTGATTTTTAGACCAGCAAAGACTTATTGCTACTCAGCATGGTTGATTTTGATATTATCTTGTCCATGGACTGGTTGTCGCCCCATTATGCTATTCTTTATTCTCACACCAAAATTGTGACGCTAGTTATGCTAGGTGTACCGCATGTTGAGTGGAGTGGCACTTTAGATCACACTCCCAGCAGAGTTATCTCTTTTCTTAAAGCTCACTGTATGGTTGAGAAGGGGTGTGCCGCATATTTAGCTTATGCGAGAGATGTCAATGTTGATACCTCTTTTGTTGATTCAGTCCTAGTGGTGCGGGATTATCCCGATGTATTTCCAGCCAATTTTCCGGGCATGCCACCTGATAGAAACATTGATTTTGGCGTTGATTTGTTGTCGGGCACTCAGCCCATTTCTATCCCTCCATATCGTATGGCTCCTCCTAAGTTGAAGGAGTTGAAGGATCAGTTACAAGAATTGCTTAATAAGGGCTTTATTCGGCCTAGTGCTTCAGATTGGGATGTTCCTGTCTTATTTGTGAAGAAAAAGGATTTTTCTATGTGTATATGTATTGATTATCGCCAGTTGAACAAGGTCACATTGAAGAAAAGTTATCCTTTGCCTCGTATTGATGATCTGTCCGACCAGCTTTAGGGTGCACGGGTGTTTTCTAAGAGTCATTTTTGCTCCGGCTACCATCAGTTGAAGATTCGTGAGCTAGATATCCCAAAGACGACTTTCAGGACTCGTTACAGTCATTAAGAGTTTCTTACTATGTCATTTGGGCTGGCCCGTGCCCCAGCAGCCTTTGTGCATTTGATGCACAATGTATTTTGGCCGTATATCGATTCTTTTGCCATTGTCTTTATTGATGACATTCTGGTGTATTCCCAAAGTCGGGAAGATCATGAGCATCATCTGAGGATAGTGCTCTAGACTCTGAGAGAGAAGTTATATGCAAAGTTCTCAATATCTGAGTTTTGTTTTGATTCAGTGGAATTATTAGGCCACGTACTATCAAGTGAGGGCATTCAGGTGGATCCAAAGAAGGTACAGTATGTGCAGAGTTGGCCCAAGCCGTCCTCAGCTACAGAGATTTGTAGTTTCCTTAGCTTGGCGGGCTACTATCGTCGTTTCGTGGAGGGGTTTCCATCTATTGCGGCCCCTATGACTAGATTGACCCAGAAGGGTGCTCCATTTCATTGGACAGAAGAGTGTGAGGTGAGCTTTCAAAATCTCAAGACAACTTTGACTACGGCCTCAGTTTTGGTTTTTCCTACAAGGCTAGGGTCTTATACCATCTATTGTGATGCCTCGAGAATTTACCTTGGATCAATATTGATGCAGAATGGTAGGGTGATTACCTACGTGTCCAGAAAGTTGAAGATACACGAGAAGAATTATCGTTTCCATGATCTTGAGTTAGTTGCCATTGTTCATGCCCTAAATATTTTGCGCCATTATCTATACGGTGTGTCTTGTGAGATTTATACTGATCATAGGAGTTTGCAGCATTTGTTCAAGTAGAAGGATCTAAATTTTCGCTGTAGGAGGTGGTTAGGGTTGTTGAAGGATTATGACATCGCTATTTTGTATCACTCGGGCAAGGCCAATGTAATTGTTTATGCCTTCAGTCGCCGGGCAGAGAGTATAGGGAGTTTGGCATACCTACCAGTATCGGAGAGGCCTATGGCTATGTATGTTTAGGCCTTAGCTATCCAATTTGTGAGATTGGATCTTTCAGAGCCCAATTGGATTCTAGCTTGCATGGGTTTTCGGTCTTCATTGTTTGATCGTATCAGTGAGCGACAGTATGATGACCCTCATTTTCTTGTCCAGGATAGGGTTCAACGTGGTGATGCTAGAGATGTGACTATTGGCGAGGACGAAGTATTTAGGATGCAGGGTCGGGTTTGTGTACCCAATGTCGATGGGCTACGGGAGCTGATACTAGAGCAGGCCCACAGTTCGCGGTACTCCATCCATCCGGGTGCCGCGAAGATGTATCAGGATTCGAGGCAGCACTACTGGTGGAGGAGAATGAAGAAGGATATAGTTGGATATGTAGCTAGATGCCTCACCTGCCAGCAAGTGGAGTACGAGCACCAGAGACTGGGTGGGTTGCTGTAGCAGATAGAGATTCTAGAGTGGAAGTGGGAACGGATCACCATGGAATTTGTAGTTGGACTCCCACGGACCTTGAAGAAGTTTGATGCTCTTTAGGTTATTCTGGATTGGCTGACCAAGTTCGCTCATTTCATTCCTGTGTGTACCACTTATTCTTCAGAGCGGTTGGCGGAGATTTATATCAGGGAGATTGTCCGCCTGCATGATATTCCAACTTCTATTATTTCAGACAGAGGTACTTAGTTCACATCACAGTTCTGGAGGGCCGTTCAACAAAAGTTGGGATAGAGTTGAGCATAGCATTTCACCCGCAGGTTGACGGACAGTCAGAGCGCACTATTCAGATTCTTGAGGATATGCTTTGCGCATGCGTGATTGACTTTGGAGAATCTTGGGATCAGTTCTTGCCATTGGTGGAGTTTGCTTACAACAACAACTATCAGTCTAACATTCAGATGGAACCGTATAATGCCTTGTATGGTAGGCGGTGTAGATCTCCAGTGGGTTGGTTCGAGCCGGGCGAGGCCATACTATTGGGCACAGATTTGGTTCAGGGTGCTTTGGAGAAGGTTAAGGTAATTCAGGATAGACTCCATTTAGCCCAGTTTAGAAAGAACAGCTATACGGACCGGAAGGTTCGTGATATTTCCTTTATGGTTGGAGAGCGGGTTTTGCTCTGAGTTTCGCCAAAGAAGGGCAACATGAGATTTGGGAAGAAAGGGAAGTTGAGTCTGAGGTTCATTGGCTTTTTTGAGATATTGAGGCGTGTTGGGAAGGTTGCTTATGATCTTACCTTACCTCCCATCCTGGCAGGGGTTCTTCATCCGGTATTTCATGTTTCGATCCTCCGGAGATATCACGGTGATCCTTCGCACGTGTTGGATTTCAGTTCAATTCAGCTGGACAAGAACCTATCTTATATTGGGGAGCAAGTTAATATATTGGACAGGCAGATCATGAAGTTGAGGTTAAAGAACATTGCTTCAGTAAAGGTTTAGTGGCGGGGTCAGCCGACCGAGGAGGCAACCTGGGATACTGGGCAGGATATCGCAGTCATTGCCCTCATCTTTTCACTACTTTAGGTATGTCTTTATGCTCGTTTGAGGATGAATAAATGTTTAAGTATAGGAGGATGTGACGACCTGGCCGGTCGTCTTAATAATTAACGCCCCGATCCCCTATTAACTGTTTTTCCCAAGTTTAATTCGTGATTTGCCGGGATGTTCTGTCTTGAGTTTCGGAGAGTTTTGGGACACTTAGTCCCTAAATGAGAGCTCAAGTGTTAGAAAGTTGTCCATTGTTGGACAGTGTGAATACGACCTCGGAATAGAAAACTGATGGTTCTATTAGCTTTTTTAGGTGATTTCGGAGTTAAGAGCGTGTTCAGAATGTGTTTTGGAAGTCTGTAACTAATTTAGACTTAATGCCAAAGTTGGAATTTCTAAAGTTTCCGGTTGATAGGTGAGATTTTGATCCGAGGGTCGGACTGGAATTTCAAAAGTTGTTGTATCTTGATTATATGATTTGGGATGTATGTGCAAAATTTCAGGTCATGGGAGGTGGTTTGGTCGAGGTTTTGATCAAAAAAGTGTTTCAAAAGTTTTTAGAAAACTTGGGCTTAAATTCAATGTGAATTGGTGGATTTGGTGTTGTTTGAGGTATTTTGATGATCAGAACAAGTTTGAATGAGGTTTTATGATGTGTTGGTGCTTTTGGTTAAGGTCCCAGGGGCCTCGGGTGAGTTTCAGATGGTCAAACAGACCATTTGCTAAGTTTCAAAGTTGCAGGGTTTCAGTTCTTATGTTGCAGAGTTTTTGGCCTTCGCGATCACGTGGGAAGTGTCGCGATCATGTAGAAGAAAAAAATTGGAGGGAAGGTAATTTGTTCATCGTATTCGCATTTGGGGGACCACGTTCGCGGAATGTTAGATGGTATAGCTTTGCATTCGCATAAGACCCTTCGCATTCGCATAGAAAGATTTGAGGGTCAAGGTCATTGCCCTTCACGTTCGCGGCTGGAGGCTCGCGTTCGCGCAGTTTGAAGAAGCGAAGAATCACGTTCACAGCAGTGGAGTCGCATTCGCATAGAATATTTTTGAAGCCTTAAAATTTTGCTATTTGCAATCACAAGGCTTGGATCGTGATCGCGATGAAGGAATTACAGTAACTGGGCAGAAAGTTTATTACATTTCATCCGCGAGTTTTAGCCATTTTGCCACCATAGTTGAGTATTTTGAAAGCTCTTTGAAGGAAATTGAATAGGGATTCAAGGAGAATCGATTGGAGGTAAGTTTTATTAACCAAAACGTGAATCTATTGTGAAATTAACCTGGAAATTCATGGAATTTAACTGAAAATGGAAGAACTAGGGCTTGGGATTTTTAAATTTTAATCTGGAATTTGAAGGGCATTTGAACTCTGATTTTTGTGTTCTTGTTATCTATAGACTTGTGAAAGTATCAGGTTTCCGAAAATATAAGTTTCAGACGGTTCCGAGATGCTGGCTTGAGGGGCATTTTGGTTATTTTACCTAATTTCGCAACTTAGTTTTGAATTTAATCGTAGAATCACTTGTTTGAGATGTTATTTATGAAATGTAATTGAATTGAATAGATTTGGGCTATTTGAAATCAGATACTCGTGGCAAAGGCATGATTTCTAGTTGACAATTGAGCCGATTCAAGGTACGTAGCTTGTCTAACCTTGTGTGGGGGATCTTCCCCTTAGGATATAATATTTGGTAATAAGATGCCTTGTACGTGAGTTGACGAGCTCATACTTGAGCTAATTGTTGAAAATTCGATTTTACTTCAAATATTTAGCCCGAGTTTCTTTCTTAATTGCCTTATTCTACTTGCAATTACAGTATGTGTTAGTTTAGAAAAACATGTTTAGTTGACCTAATTTGCTTATTTGCTTAAGTTACTTTGATTGTGCTATTTGTTGCTTCGATTGCTTACTTGTTGCACCTTATTCGTGAATATCTTCTTATTGTGACTGTGTATTTACATTGGGACTATGGATGTGGGACTCCGGTAGCTCCCCACTCCACCCTTCACCCCATCTTGTTTGTATACTTTGGGACTACGGGTTAGATTCCCAGTAGATCCCCCTCCATATTTACTTTAGGACGACGGGTTAGATTCCCGGTAAATCCCCCTGCACATTTACTTTGGGACTATGGATCGGATTCTAATAGATCCCCGAGCATTGATAGTTGGACTACGGGACGGTATCTCGGGAATCCTTCAGATATACACATATGATGGACTACGAGACGGTATCCCGGGAGATCCTTGGACAGTTGATGAAATGGACTACAGGACGGCATCCTGGGAGATCCTCGTTGTTGGTACAGGTATTAAGCTATATACTCTGTGTTACCTTATTTTTTTGTGTTATTTATTTCCTTGTATAACCTGTCTTACTTCCTAGTCGTACTCATTATTCCTGTTTATTTCATATTGTTGCAAGATTTATTATTATGTTTATTATCGGTAAGGCCCTAACCTTCCTTGTCACTACCAGACTGAGGTTAGGCCTAGCACTTGTTGGAAACACGTTCTCAAGGCTTTATACTAAAACGTGTGTTCTTATGTGTAGGTTTTGATGAATGACAAACAAGCGCAAATTGATATATGACGAAGTTCAAGTACAAGCGCACAATTGGTGGATTACGAGATTCAAGCACAATACAAAGTTTTATAGTTTAAATGAGTCGTTCTTAATTGTGATCTTGATCCGACAACTTGATTCATGACATGGCTTCTCTCGTAAAATTATTTTTACAAAATCATGCATATTTAATTTAATGCTAAATGATTTTAAATCATGCATATTTACTTCAGTCAAAATGATTTTTAAACATGCCTTTAAAATCTAGACTAAGATAATCGATTATGTACTTATGATAATCGATTATGTTAAGCCAAGACTGCATGACAATCGATTGTGAACTAAATGACAATTGATTGTGTTAAGGCAGTGAGCATCAGGTTTTTCAAACCTGCATGACAATCGATTGTGAACCTTATGACAATCGATTGTGATGAGGCAGTGTACATCAAAATTTTTCAAAACTCAGAATAATCGATTGTGAAGCTAATGACAATCGATTGTGAAGAGACAGTGTCCATCAGACTTTTCAAAGTCACAAAATAATCGATTGTGAACATATTGTTAGAAACTACGCTCTACGCTAGAGGGGGGGGTGAATAGCGTATTAATAGAATTTAGCGTTTTCTTGCGAAATTTAAACTTTGCAGGAAGTAAAATAAATGCAGAAAATAAACTTACACAAAGATGTATACTGGTTGGCCACCAACGTGGTTAGTCCAGTCCCCGAGAGACACTCTCGAGATTTTTCACTATCTTGTTAAGCTTACGGGTGCTCAACAAACCGTTACACACTTGAGGACACAAGCCTCAAACAGTTGCTCGGAGATCGCAATCTCAAAGACTTCACCCAAGGAAACGCAAGTTCCTTGAAACAAGAGAATCGCAATTCTCTTACAAGTATATCAAATACTTGGACACTCACTTAACTAAAGTACTCCTTATTGAGTAGATATGAGTAAAAGAATATGTTCAAGATCACAACAACTTTAAGCAATAATATGGCTCTCAAAAGCTTTATGAAATGAGTAGAAAATGAAGAACAATTGAATGAAAGCTTATAGCAATGTAATGATCAGTTTGTGTGTTTTGTTGTTGTTAAAACACTGAAATGAAGCTGTATTTATAGTTGAAAAACTTGGCATTACCGTTGCCTAATTGCCAATTAAGAGTTGCTGAAATTACTCAGTGATAATCGATTATTAAGACCAAACAATCGATTATCTGCCGGTCAGTTTAAAAATTAATCCCAGATTTAACGCTTCACAATCGATTATATACAATCTATAATCGATTACTGGCAATATTCAAAATCAGATAATCGATTACACTAAGTTCATAATCGATTACTTTAGCAACGTTCTAAAAATCATTTCCGGATTTTAAGCAAAACATCGATTATATAAAATCTATAATCGATTACCTTATGGTTTAAGAAAATCATTTGACAACGGTCAGCTTCAACAATCGATTGTCCTTTGCAACAATCGATTACTTGTTATTTTCTGAAAATCATAAGACTTACTGTCTCAGTGATAATCGATTATCTAAAGACATAATCGATTACTTGTTATTTCTGAAAATCATAAAACTTACTGTCTCAGTGATAATCGATTATCTAACGACATAATCGATTACTTAATTAAATTTAAAATCACTGGAAGACATCAACTCAACACAATCGATCACCATTAGTTCATAATCGATTATTTTGAGTATTGAAAAACTTTACCTCAACAACAATCGATTGTCATTTGTTCACAATCGATTATCATGCAGATTTGGAAAAACCTGATGTTCACTGTCTTACTCACAATCGATTACCATTAATTCATAATCGATTGTCATGCAGTCTTGGCTCAGAAACAATCGATTATCATAAGTACATAATCGATTATTTTAGCCCAGATTTTTGAGGCATGTTTAGAAAACATTTTGTCTAATGTAAATATGCATGATTTAAAATCTTTTTGACACAGAATTAAATATGCATGATTTTGGAAAATAGTTTTATGAGAGAGGACATACTATGAGTCAAGTTATAGGATCGAGATTACAATTTAGAACAACTCAATAACAATTAAAAGCTATATCTTGAACTTCAATCTTATTCGCAACCATTGTGCGCTTGTACTTGAATTCCGTCATATATCAATTTTTGCTTCATTTGTCATTCATCAAAACCTACAAAAGAGTACACGTTTAGTATATTGCATTGAGAACGTGTTTCTAACACACATGACAATCGATTGTGTTGAGGCAGTGTCTTCTAGACTTTTTCAAAGTTATTAAATAATCGATTGTGAGTATATAACAATTGATTGTCACGAGGCAATGTCTAAAATGATTTTCAAAGTCTGATAAATAATCGATTGTTAACATTGCACAATCGATTGTGAAGCTGACCGTTGTCGTAAAGTTTTCAAATACCGTCAGGTAATCGATTGTTGATTTTGTACAATCGATTGTTGAAATTAAAATCTGGAAAAGATTTTTTGAACGTTGCTGAATAATCGATTGTCGATTTTGTACAATCGATTGTTGAAATTAAAATCTGGAAAGGATTTTTTGAACGTTGCTGAATAATCGATTATTTATTTTGTATAATCGATTGTTTTGCGTAAAATCTGAAAATGAATTTTTGAACGTTACCAATAATCGATTGTTGATCTTGGACAATCGATTGTTAAGCGTAAAATCTGGGCTTGATTTCTGGAACGATTGGCAAACAATCGATTGTGACTTCTTGACAATCGATTGTCACACAGTAAAATCAGCAACTCTTAATTGGCAATTAGGCAACGGTAATGCCAAGTTTTTCAACTATAAATACAGCTTCATTTCAGTGTTTTAAACACAATAACACACAACAACTGATCATTTTATTGCTATAAGCTTGCATACTATTGTTTATCATTTTATATTCATTTCATAAAGCTTTTGAGAGCCAAAGTCTTGTCCATAGTTGTTGTGATCTTGAGCTTACTTCTTTTACTCATATCTACTCATTAAGGAGTGTATTGTTTGAGTATTTAGTGTTTTGTACACTTGTAAGAGAATTGTGATTCTCTTGTTGTAAGGAACTTGTGTTTCCTTGGTTGAAGTCTTGGAGTGTTGTATCTCCGAGCAAAAGTGTTAAGGCGTGTGTCCTTAAGTTGTAAAGGTTTGTTGAGCACCCGTAAGCTTGACAAGTTAGTGGAAAATCTCGAGAGAGTCTCTCGGGCACTGGACTAGCCACGTGTTGTGGTGAACCAGAATACATCGGTGCGTACTTTATTATTTATCGCACTTATTTACTTCCTGCAATTTTTAAATTCCGCAAGTTTACGCTAATTTCTATTATAACGCTATTCACCCCCCCCCCTCTAGCGTTAAGCGTATTATCTAACAACTGGTATCAGAGCCCAACTCTCTGAAGGCTTAACAGTTTGAGAGAACCATCCATGGCTTCTACTCGTTACTCTTTTGCAGGAATTGATGAAGGACAATGCTCCACACGACCACCTCTATTCAACGGCACAAATTATACGTACTGGAATGAGAGGATGAAAATCTTCGTTCAAGCAAACAATTTTCTTCTTTGGAAGGTGATAACGAAGGGAAATCAAATTCCAACCAAAAAGGTTGAAACCGAATGGGTTCCCAAGTCCGAAGAAGAATATGACGCGGATGATATCCGAAAGGTGCAAAATAATGCTAAAGCAATTAATTATTTTATTGTGTTGTAAATGCTGACGATTACAGGAAAATATCGTGTTGCACAACGGTGAAGGAAATGTGGGACAAGCTGGAAGTTACGTACGAAGGTACGGACCAGGTAAGGGAAGCCAAAATTGATTTCCTAACCCATGCTTATGAATTATTTCACATGAAGGAAGGTGAAAAGGTGGATGAAATGTTTGAACGATTTTCAATAATCGTAAATGATCTACATGCTCTCAAGAAGACATTCACGGAAAGAGAACTTGTTCGAAAAATTCTTAGAAGTCTCACTCCGGCATGGCGATCAAAGGCCGACGCAATCCAAGAATCCATTGGCGTCTCAAATGTCACCATCGACGCATTAAGAGGTAACCTTAAGACTTATGAGTCTACTATACTTATCCCTCTTGTTGATGATCAAAGGAGGCAAAGAATAGCGCTTAAGGCAAGCACAAGCCAACCTCAAGTTGATGAGGACGGAGACAACGAGTTTGGACTCATTATCAAAAGATTTCAAAAGTTCATGCGAAAGGAGTATGAACGAAAGGGCAAAAAGCAAGGCGAACAAATAAAGTGCTAAGAATGCGGTGAAACCTGGCACATCAAATCAAATTGCCCAAACATCAAAAAGGAGAAGAAACCTTTTAAGAAGCAACGTGCATACATTTCTTGGGGAGGAGACTCCGGAGATGAGTCAAGCGAAGAAGAAGAAGACGAAGCCGCAAACCTTTGTCTTATGGCGCAAGAAGACAAGCAAGATGAGGTATGTCAAATCTCTTCTAAAAACTTCTTTACTCTTGAAGAAATGCGAACTGCTTTTGATGAGCTATATACAGAATTTATTAAGGCTTCAAAAACTGTCAAGAGCATAAAAGAAAATGCTTCTCTAAAAGAAAAAAGATTTTCAAAAACAGCTTTCTTTGAAAGAAAAGGATTTAGAAAAACTGGTTTTAGAAAATGAGAAGCTGAAAGAGGAAAACAAGTTTTTCGGAAAAAGAAGCGCCGACAAGCCCGAAAGTTCTATTAAAAATTGTTCTTCTTGCATGCATCTCGAAAATGAGGTAGATAGACTTAAAGGTACCTTAGATAAGTTTAATTATTCCCACAAAAATTTGAATAAGGTCCTTGTTAATTTGAAATCAACCAAGCATGGCATAGGCTTTAAGAATGAGCCTAAAGAAAAGGTTGAAGCCAAACCCAACCACCTAAGGCTCAACCTAGGATTAATAAAATAAATTCTTATCCTAGAAATAGCAATCCTAGAACAAATATGCATGCTAGACCAAATGTTGAACATTTTAGAAGACCTAGAAATAACTTACCACATAGAAATGACTACCCTAGAAATGATGCATATTCTAGGCCAAACACTAGAAGGAGTTTTGAGTCTTTTAGAACATCTAGACATAACCATTACTCTAGAAATGCTGCTCATTTTAGAACTAATAGTAGGAGAAATGGTTCTCATGAAATGCGCAATAGTCATAATGAAAATAGAGTAGATCATTTTCGTCCATCAAGTTACTATGAACCTAGAAGGATGCATAACCCCAACGTGACTTGTCATTATTGTAGACGCATTGGTCATATTGCTCCTGCATGTTTTACACGACATAGACATATCACTCAATCGCATCATTATAATATGCCTAACCCTCAAGGACCCAAAATGGCATGGGTACCAAAGACGCATTAATTTGTTTTGTAGATATGTTTGAAGGGATCATGCGTACTATGGCACCTTGATAGTGGATGCTCCAAACATATGACGGGAGACGAATCCAAATTCCTTCAACTAGAACACAAAGAAGGAGGAAGTGTGATTTTTGGGGATAACAATAAAGGAAAGATTATTGGCATCGGATCGGTCGGTAAGGATGAAATTCCTCTATTAAGCATATATTACTTGTGAAAGGTTTAATGCATAATCTCTTGAGCATAAGTCAATTATGTGACAAGGGAAATCTTGCCCTATTTGATTCGGATGAATGCTTAGTGTTTAGACGTAGTGATTTTAAAATTATCCTTCGTGGTTTTAGAGTGGATAATATTTATATGGTTGATCTTGCTAATTCCTCACCCGAATATGTTGATTGTCTTATGAGTAAAGAGGATGATACTTGGTTATGGCATCGTAGAGTAGCACATATCAACATGCATCTTTTGAACAAATTGATTTCTCAAAACTTAGTTATTGGTCTTCCCAATTTAAAATTTGAAAATGACTCTATTCGTGATTCATGTCAAAAAGGGAAGCAAACAAAAGCATCTTTCAAATCCAAAAATATTGTTTTAACTTCTAGACCATTGCAATTGCTTCACATGGATTTATTTGGACCATCTCGCATTGAAAGTCTAGGAAGAAATCGTTATGCTTTTGTGATTGTTGATGATTACTCTAGATTTACTTGGACTTTATTTCTTGCCAATAAAAGTGATGCTTTTCAAAATTTTAAATATTTTCTTAAGCGTATTCAAAACGAAAAGGAAACAACCGTCACTTCAATTAGAAGTGATCATGGGGGAGAGTTTGATCACAATCTCTTTGCGGACTTTTGTGACGAACTCAGTATCGAGCATACCTTTTCCGCTCCATGTACACCACAACAAAATGGGGTGGTGGAAAGGAAAAATAGGTGTCTCGAAGAGATGGCTAGAACCATGCTCGAAGAGGCCAAGATTCCCAAACATTTTTGGGCGGATGCCGTGAGTACCGCATGCTACGTCTTAAATAGAGTAGTCATAAGGCCTATACTCATGAAAACTCCCTATGAACTCTATAAGGGAAGGAAACCAAATGTCTCCCATTTTAGAGTATTCGATTGTAAATGCTTTATTCATAACAATGGCAAAGATCAATTGGGAAAATTTGATGCTAAGTCCGATGAGGGAATTTTCATTGGTTATTCTTCACGTAGCAAAGCATATAGGGTTTTTAATAAAAGAACCGAAACTGTGGAGGAATCCCCTCATGTTGTATTTTCCAAAAATAATGCTCGCTTGGCGAGAAAGGATTCCGGTTTTGATCTTGCAGGTATTTTAGATAGCTTGAAAGACAAAATACAAGAGGAAACGCCTAAGGAAAATCAAGACGAAATTTTGAAACAACCAACGGAGGAAGCGCCACCATTGGAGAATGAAACGAAAATGCCTAACGAGTGGAGGACAATCAAAGATCACCCTCTCGAACAGGTAATTGGCGACGTCGGAAAAAAGGTAAGTACCCGGAACTCCCTTAAGAACACCTTAGGACATACTGCTTTTGTGTCTCAAAATGAACCAACAACCATCTCCGAAGCAATTGGGGATGAATTTTGGACCTTGGCAATGCAAGAGGAGCTTAACCAATTCAAACGGAATGACGTTTGGGATTTGGTGCCAAGACCCGAAAATCATACCATAATTGGTACGAAATGGGTTTTTCGAAACAAACTAGATGAAAATGGTGTAATCACTAGAAACAAAGCTAGGCTTGTAGCAAAAGGCTATAATCAAGAAGAGGTTATTGACTATGAAGAAACATATGCTCCCGTAGCTAGATTAGAAGCTATTCGTCTATTGCTCGCTTTTGCCTCTTCTATGAATTTCAATTTATATCAAATGGATGTGAAAAGTGCTTTTCTAAATGGTGTTATTCAAGAAGAAGTTTATGTTGAACAACCCCCCGGTTTTGAAGATCTTAAATCTCCCGATCATGTTTTCAAACTCAAAAAGGCTCTCTATGGTTTAAAACAAGCTCCCCGAGCTTGGTATGAAAGATTGAGTAAATTTCTATTGGAAAATGATTTCATTAGGGGGAAAGTTGACACCACCCTTTTTGTTAAGCATAAAAACAATGATATTTTATTAGTTCAAATATATGTGGATGATATCATATTTGGTGCTACTAACAATGTCTTATGCAAGGAATTTTCCGATTTAATGACAAGCGAATTTGAGATGTCTATGATGGGTGAGTTAACATTCTTTTTGGGATTACAAGTAAAGCAAATGAAAGAATGTACGTTCATTTGCCAAGCCAAATATTGCAAAGAATTGCTGAAACGATTTGAAATGAACAATGCAAAAGCAATGGCGACTCCTATGAGCACATCCGATCATCTAGACAAAGATGAGAAAGGTAAGGAAGTCGACACTAAGAAGTATCGAGGTATGATTGGCTCTCTTCTCTATCTTGCTGCTAGTCGTCCGGACATCATGTTTAGCGTGTGCTTATGCGCCCGTTATCAATCGTGTACGAAGGAGTCTCACCTTACTGCGGTAAAACGGATTTTGAAGTACCTTGTTGGTACTACAAATGTGGGTCTATGGTACCCCAAAGTTTCTTCATGCCAACTCGTTGGCTATTCCGACTCTGATTTTGCTGGATGCAAATTGGACCGCAAGAGCACTAGTGGCACTTGCCATTTGCTCGGTAGCTCTCTCGTTTCTTGGTTTAGCAAGAAACAAGTAAGTGTTGCATTGTCCACAACCGAGGCTGAATATGTAGCCGCGGGGAGTTGTTGCGCTCAAATCCTCTGGATGAAACAACAACTCTTGGACTATGGCCTAAGTCTTGATCATATCCCTCTTAGATGTGATAATACTAGTGCCATATGCTTGACGAAGAATCCAGTTCTTCATTCGCGAACAAAACACATTGAAATTAGACATCATTTCATATGAGATCACGTTCTCAAGGGCGATGTCGCAATCGAATTTGTTGAAACCAAAGATCAATTGGCCGACATCTTTACAAAGCCCTTAGAGAAAGAGTCCTTCTTCCGAATTCGTAGTGAACTCGGGATTCTTGACTCCACGTTGATCTAAGTCATGCATTGTATCTTTTTATTTTACATGATTTCTAACTTGAGCGTCGGAGACGTCTAACGAATTTTTGTAGGTATCGCCCTAAAGGTAGGGGGAATTATAGAGCATGACGCGCAATAATCGAGTCTTCTTCAGAAAAATCGGTTTCTGTCGTCTAATAATCGATTATCTCGTATCAATAATCGATTGTTCTGCTATTACTTGAGTTATTGTACTCTCTTTAAGTAATCACGTTTTCTTTCCAATAAATAAACAAGTTTTATTTACATCTTTGGCATCTTCTTATATTATTTTTGCTAATGGCAAAAGGGGGAAGATAACGGGTATGCACATATTGAGGGGGAACTAATCGCATACTTATTGCATATCTTTACTTGTCTTGAATCGTCATTATAAATTGTTTAAGTTGCATATCCCGCTTAAAGGTTGCCATTATCAAAAAGGGGGAAATTGTTGGAAACACGTTCTCAAGGCTTTATACTAAAACGTGTGTTCTTATGTGTAGGTTTTGATGAATGACAAACAAGCGCAAATTGATATATGACGAAGTTCAAGTACAAGCGCACAATTGGTGGATTACGAGATTCAAGCACAATACAAAGTTTTATAGTTTAAATGAGTCGTTCTTAATTGTGATCTTGATCCGACAACTTGACTCATGACATGGCTTCTCTCGTAAAATTATTTTTACAAAATCATGCATATTTAATTTAATGCTAAATGATTTTAAATCATGCATATTTACTTCAGTCAAAATGATTTTTAAACATGCCTCTAAAATCTGGACTAAGATAATCGATTATGTACTTATGATAATCGATTATGTTAAGCCAAGACTGCATGACAATCGATTGTGAACTAAATGACAATCGATTGTGTTAAGGCAGTGAGCATCAGGTTTTTCAAACCTGAATGACAATCGATTGTGAACCTTATGACAATCGATTGTGATGAGGCAGTGTACATCAAAGTTTTTCAAAACTCAGAATAATCGATTGTGAAGCTAATGACAATCGATTGTGAAGAGACAGTGTCCATCAGACTTTTCAAAGTCACAAAATAATCGATTGTGAACATATGACAATCGATTGTGTTGAGGCAGTGTCTTCCAGACTTTTTCAAAGTTATTAAATAATCTATTGTGAGTATATAACAATTGATTGTCACGAGGCAGTGTCCAAAATGATTTTCAAAGTTTGATAAATAATCGATTGTTAACATTGCACAATCGATTGTGAAGCTGACCGTTGCCGTAAAGTTTCAAATACCGTCAGGTAATCGATTGTTGATTTTGTACAATCGATTGTTGAAATTAAAATCTGGAAAAGATTTTTTGAACGTTGCTGAATAATCGATTGTCGATTTTGTACAATCGATTGTTGAAATTAAAATCTGGAAAGGATTTTTTGAACGTTGCTGAATAATCGATTATTGATTTTGTATAATCTATTGTTTTGCGTAAAATCTGAAAATGATTTTTTGAACGTTACCAATAATCGATTGTTGATCTTGGACAATCGATTGTTAAGCGTAAAATCTGGGATTGATTTCTGGAACGATTGGCAAATAATCGATTGTGACTTCTTGACAATCGATTGTCACACAGTAAAATCAGCAACTCTTAATTGGCAATTAGGCAACGGTAATGCCAAGTTTTTCAACTATAAATACAGCTTCATTTCAGTGTTTTAAACACAATAACATACAACAACTGATCATTCTATTGCTATAAGCTTGCATACTATTGTTTATCATTTTATATTCATTTCATAAAGCTTTTGAGAGCCAAAGTCTTGTCCATAGTTGTTGTGATCTTGAGCTTACTTCTTTTACTCATATCTACTCATTAAGGAGTGTATTGTTTGAGTGTTTAGTGTTTTGTACACTTGTAAGAGAATTGTGATTCTCTTGTTGTATGGAACTTGTGTTTCCTTGGTTGAAGTCTTGGAGTGTTGTATCTCCGAGCAAAAGTGTTAAGGCGTGTGTCCTTAAGTTGTAAAGGTTTGTTGAGCACCCGTAAGCTTGACAAGTTAGTGGAAAATCTCGAGAGAGTCTCTCGGGGACTGGACTAGCCACGTGTTGTGGTGAACCAGAATACATCGGTGTGTACTTTATTATTTATCGCACTTATTTACTTCCTACAATTTTTAAATTCCGCAAGTTTACGCTAATTTCTGTTATAACGCTATTCACCCCCCTCCCCTCTAGCGTTAAGCGTATTATCTAACAGCACTTACTGAGTACCGCTGTGGTCTACTCATGCCCCTTCTGCGCATATTTTTCATGTGCAAATCCAGGTACCTCCACCCACGCGTATTATCCTCGAGGTAGAGAGATCTAGCAGAGATTTAGAGGTGCATCTGCCGCACCCATAGACCAGGAGTCTCTATCTTATTCTAGCTTTAACAGTTAGCTTTCCTTTAGACGGTTATTTCAGACATTCTGGAGTTAGAGCAGTGTATTACATTTTGTTACCTTGAGTTCCTGTGAGTTTTTGGGTTTTGGGATAATATTGTAGTAGTTGAGGTATTGTGCCGTATGTGCCGAGTGGGCTTGGGATTTGTAAATTTTATTCTGGGATTTGAGGGGTCATTTGAACTCCGATATTTTTGTTCTTCTTATGTATAGACTCGTGAGAATATGAGGTTTCCAAAAATATAATTTCCATCCGAATATGATACGCTGGCTAAGGGGAGTTTTTGTCATTTTACCCAATTTAGCATTTTAGCTTTGAATTTAATCATAGAATCAGTTGTTTAAGATGTTATGTATGATATGTAATTAAATTGAATAGATTTGGGCCATTTGGAGTCAGATACTCATGACAAAGGCTTGATTTCTAGTTGACTTTTAGCCGATTCGAGGTAAGTGGCTTGTATAACCTTGTGTGGGGGACCTTCCCCTTATGATATGATATTTGGTAATTGAATACCTTGTATGTGAGGTGACGATCACGTACTTGTGCTAATTGTTGAAACCTAGTCTTACTTTAAATATGTAGCCCGAGTTTCTTTCTTACATGTCTTATTCTACTTGCAATTACAGCCTATGTTAGATTAGAAAAGTATGCTTAGTTGACCTAAATTTCTATTTGCTAAAGTTGCTTTGATTGTACTACTTGTTGCTTCGATTGCTTACTTGTTGCACCCAATTCCTGAATATCTTGTTGTTGTGACTGCATATTTACATTGGGACTACGGAAGTGGGTTTCCAGTAGCTCCATCTCTCCCCCCTGTTTGTTTACTTTGGACTACGAGTAAGATTTTTGGTAGATACCCCTGCACATTTACTTTGGGACTACGGATCGAATTCCAATAAATCCTCGCGCATTGATAGTTGGACTACGGGATGATATCCCGTGAGATCCTTCAGATATACACATATGATGGACTACGGGACTGGTATCCTATGAGTTCCTTGGATAGTTGATAAAATGGACTGCAGGAAGGTATCCTGGGAGATCCTCGTTGTTGGTACTGGTATTGAGCTGTTTACTCCGTGCTACCTTATTTTTTGTATGTTATTTGTTTGTCTTGTATAATTTGTCTTACTTCGTAGTTGTACTCATTATTCATGTTTATTTCATACTGTTACAAGATTTATTATTATGTTTATTCTCAGTAGGGCCCTGACATTCCTCGTCACTACCCGACCGAGGTTAGGCTTGGCACTTACTGAGTATCAGTGTGGTGTACTCATGCCCTTTCTGCACATGTTTTTCATGTGCTAATCCAGGTACCTCCACCCAGGCGTATTATTCTCGTGGCGGAGAGATCTAGTAGAGACTTCGAGGTACATCTGCCGTGTCCCAAGACCAAGAATCTCTACCTTATTCTAGCTTTAGCTGTTAGCTTTCCTTTCATACTATTGTTTTAGACATTCTGGAGTTAGAGCTGTGTATTACATTCTGTTAGCTTGTGTTCCCGTAAATTTCTGGGTTTTGGGATAGTATTATAGTAGTTATTGTGTTGTATGTGCCGGGTGGCACTCTACATTCCGCTTTTTATTTTTATAAACCTTGGTTAGAGTTAAAATTTTCGCAAGTTATTTGTTTTCCGTATTTGTTAGGCTTACCTAGTCGTAGGGACTAGGTGACGTCACAACATATTCACGGAGGGCGAACTGGGGTCGTGACAGCCATGTTCTGGTAGCGTATATTCGGGTGATTAAGGATTTGTACAAGGGACTTAAGACTCAGGTGAAGACTGCATGTGGTGATTTTCTAGTGAAGATGGGTCTACACCAGGGACCGACTCTTAGCCGTTTTCTTGCCTTGGTGTTAGATGTTCTGACGTGATGCATTTAGGGAGAGGTTCCAAGGTGTATGCATTTTACTGATAACATATTACTAATTGACGAGATGCGATAGGCGGTTAACATTAGGTTAGCAGTTTGGAGACAAACACTTGAGTCTAAAGGTTTCAAGTTGACCATGTCAAAAGCAGAGTACTTAGAGTGAAAGCTTATAGGATGCCTAAAGCAGAAGTGGAAGTGAAGATTGATACACAAGTCATCCCCTAAAAGGATAGCTTCAAATATCTTGGGTCTGTAATCCAAGGCAACAGGGAGATTGATGATGACGTTACTCATCAAATTAGAATGGCATGGATGAAATGGAGGCTCGCTTCTGGAGTTCTGTGATAAGAATGTGCCAACAAGACTTAAGGGAAAGGTACGTGTTCCATCGTTGGAGGACAAATTACAGGAATCGAGGCTGAGATTGTTCGCACATGTGCAGAGGAGGAACATATATGCCCCAGTCAGGAGGTGTGAGAGATTGATTATGACAGATTTGAGAAAGGATAGGGGCATGCCTAAGAAGTAATGAGGTAGGATGATTAGGCAGAACATACTATTGCTCCAGCTTAGCAAGGACATGACCCTCGATAGGAAAGGATGAAAATTAAGGATGATGGTCAAAGGATGGCAGGCAGTCACTAGTGTCTTTTAGTCTTACTAGTACTAGTACTATTTTTGTTTTCTCTTGTTTCTGGTTCATTATTGTTATATCTTGTGCTGTTTGCTTTTATTGTATTGTTATTGCTATTGTTTATTAATTTTTTTTATTTCTTGAATCGAGAATCTATCAAAAATAACTTTTCTGTCTTCACAACATATGAATAAAATTTATGTAAATGTTATCCTCTCATACATCACTTATGAAAGTATATTAGTTTTGATGTTGTTGTTGTAAAGAGAAAGTGCTGGCGTTTTCCCTAGTTCTCTAGTGTGGGTTTATTTCCAACTCGAGAAAAGCAGGAAACTTGCGCGCACTTACAAGGAATGTCATATTGTTTCTCATCAATCAAGAACGAACGCAATGCCAATTATGTGGGAGGGCAGGATAGAACTACATGGTCCAAAGAAAACTAGTGTGAATTTTTTATGTAATTATATTAAGGAAAAGTTTGTATATATAGAAATTGTTAATCCACCTAACACGAGAATTTTTTTAGTGTAGTGGTAAAAGTAGCTCAAAGAATCTAGATTCAATTCCTAGTTGTGACGATTCTTGCATTTTAGTAATAAAGCATTATGTTATAAAATATTCTATTTAAGGTGAATGTCCATATTTAGAGAGATCCTAGGGTTTACTATTTGGTGGCTAAGTCATCACCTCCCTATAAATAAAGGAGTTCTCTCCCATTGTAAATCATCCCAAAGTATCAATACTGTTAGATAATACGCTTAACGCTAGAGGGGGGGTGAATAGCGTTATAATAAAAATTAGCGTAAACTTTGCGGAATTAAAAAATTACAGGAAGTAAATAAGTGCGATAAATAATAAAGTACGCACCGATGTATTCTGGTTCACCACAACACGTGGCTAGTCCAGTCCCCGAGAGACTCTCTCGAGATTTTTCACTAACTTGTCAAGCTTACGGGTGCTCAACAAACCTTTACAACTTAAGGACACAAGCCTTAACACCTTTGCTCGGAGATACAACACTCCAAGACTTCACTGTTAAGCTTACGGGTGCCTAACCAACCTTTACAATCTAAGGACACAAGCCTCAACAATCTTGCTCGGAGATACAACACTCCAAGACTTCAACCAAGGAAACACAAGTTCCTTACAACAAGAGAATCACAATTCTCTTACAAGTGTACAAGACACTAAACACTCAAACAATACACTCCTCAATGAGTAGATATGAGTAAAAGAAGTAAGCTCAAGATCACAACAACTTTGGACAAGAATATGGCTCTCAAAATTTATGTAATGAATATAAAATGATAAGCAATAGAGTATGCAAGCTTATAGCAATTGTATGATCAGTTGTTGTGTGTTATTGTGTTTAAAACACTGAAATGAAGCTGTATTTATAGTTGAAAAACTTGGCATTACCGTTGTCTAATTGCCAATTAAGAGTTGCTGATTTTACTGAGTGACAATCGATTGTCAAGAAGCCACAATCGATTGTTTGCCAATCGTTCCAGAAATCAATCCCAGATTTTACGCTTAACAATCGATTATCCAAGATCAACAATCGATTATTGGCAACGTTCAAAAAATCATTTCCAGATTTTACGTAAAACAATCGATTATACAGAATCAATAATCGATTATTCAGCAACGTTCAAAAAATCTTTTCCAGATTTTAATTTCAACAATCGATTGTATAAAATCAACAATCGATTACTCAGCAACGTTCAAAAAATATTTTCCAGATTTTAATTTCAACAATCGATTGTACAAAATCAACAATCGATTACCTGACGGTATTTGAAAATATTACGACAACGGTCAGCTTAACAATCGATTATTTATCAGACTTTGAAAATCATTTTAGACACTGCCTCGTGACAATCGATTGTTATATACTCACAATCGATTATTTAATAACTTTGAAAAAGTCTGGAAGACACTGCCTCAACACAATCGATTGTCATAAGTTCACAATCGATTATTTTGTGACTTTGAAAAATCTGAAGGACACTGTCTCTTCACAATCGATTGTCATTAACTTCACAATCGATTGTTCTGAGTTTTGAAAAACTTTGATGTACACTGCCTCATCACAATCGATTGTCATAAGGTTCACAATCGATTGTCATGCAGATTTGAAAAAACCTGATGCTCACTGCCTTAACACAATCGATTGTCATTTAGTTCACAATCGATTGTCATGCAGTCTTGGCTTAACATAATCGATTATCATAAGTTCATAATCGATTATCTTAGTCCAGATTTTAGAGGCATATTTAAAAATTATTTGACTGAAGTAAATATGCATGATTTAAAATCATTTAGCATTAAATTAAATATGCATGATTTTGTAAAAATAGTTTTACGAGAGAAGCCATGTCATGAGTCAAGTTGTCGGATCAAGATCACAATTAAGAACGACTCATTTAAACTATAAAACTTTGTCTTGTGCTTGAATCTCGTTATCCACCAATTGTGCGCTTGTACTTGAACTTCGTCATATATCAATTTGCGCTTGTTTGTCATTCATCAAAACCTACACATAAGAACACACGTTTTAGTATAAAGCCTTGAGAACGTGTTTCCAACAATTTCCCCCTTTTTGATAATGGCAAACTTTAAGAGGGATATGCAACTTAAACAATTTATAATGACGATTCAAGACAAGTAAAGATATGCAATAAGTATGCGATTAGTTCCCCCTCAATATATGAATTCCCCCTCAATTTAAGCTTATAAATATTGAGAGTGCATACCCGTTATCTTCCCCCTTTTGCCATTAGCAAAAATAATATAAGAGGATGCCAAAGATGTAAATAAAACTTGTTTATTTATTGGAAAGAAAAAACAATTACATAAGGAGGGGACAATAAAACATATCACAATAAAAAAAATCATTCATCATCATTTCCCGCCTCATCGTCCGGCACTGCTTCAAAGGGAACAAGACCGGCATATGGATAATGAACATGGTCAAAATATCCATGGATCTCATGAGTCAATTGAGCAACAGAGGTGGTCAAGGAAGCAATTTGGTCGGAAATGGATTGGAGAGTGGGCTCTTGAGGCGGACGAGTTCGACGGGTTGAAGGAGGAGCAGGCGCTGCATGATCACCGTCATGATGAAAGGAGGATTATGAAATTTCCCACTTTTTGGTACTCTTTTTGAGAGGACCGTTGGAAGTGATGAATCCGGAGGCTTCAAGAAAATTCATGATGAGGAGAGCATAAGGAAGAGGCCTATCATCTCCGATAGCGTCACGCATGTGAATCTTGACGAACCGACACCAATTGATGTTAGCTCCGGTTATTATGGCATGCATGAGCTTGGTGTCCTCTTGGGAAATGGTAGTATGGTTATGCTTACGAGGCTTGAGGACTCGGGTGATGAAATAGAAAATCAACCGATAATTGGGATCCATTCCCGTAATTGTAGAACGACGGGAAGAAAGATTTGGATCATAAGAAGTAAGTCCGGTTTGATGTAGGAGGGCTGTTTCATCAAAAAGGGCTCCGGCCTCTTCGATGTACCGAGAAATGTCTTCACCATTATGAGGAAGACGGGCAATGGTATGAAAGTTTTCATCGGAAAGAAGAATTTGAACACCATTTATATTTGTCACAAGCTCACCGTCATCATCCTCATGAAGGTTGGAGTAAAATGCTTGAATCAATGTAGTATTGATGTAAGGATGGGTAAGAAGTAAGAAGTCAAGAAGTTGACAATTTTTGAGCATATTTGCAGCAGGGCCATAAGATTCAAGATACTTGTTGGTTGAAAAGCGAGGAGGAAGAATGTCGCGCTTTTCAAATTTTGTTAAAAATCTAGTAAGCTCGATGTCAGAATTAAAATAAAGAACAGAACCATCTTGGTAAGGATAGTTTGGAGCAGCAGAGGAGGATGCACCATGCCTAGCAGAACGGGAACGTTTGGAGTGACGGCCCGACATTTTCACTGAGTATTGCTGGAATTTGCAAGAGACTTGAAAGAATTTTGATAGTTTGAGAGCTAAAGTTGATGCTTGAGTGAATAAAAATGAACATATATGGAGCCTATTTATAGAGGGGAGAAAGGCATTTCATTAATGGAAGATATCTGCAGAAAATTGAAAGCTGAAACAGTTAGAAACGGTAAAAATAAATCTTACTGACCGTTAGATAATTGATTGTTGGGATGAGATAATCGATTGTCATTAAGATTTGAATGAATCTCGGAACTGACACAAATCGATTGCAGAGCCAAACGATAACAATTTTGAATTACTGACATGAAATAATCGATTGTCAAAATATGGTAATCGATTGTTATGTTACAGTGAGCACAATGATTTTCTGACTCGGAAAATAATCAATTATATATATGGGACAATCGATTGTTGTAGAAAAGCAGTACTGAATGGCTGAGACGGTAATCGATTAAACAGCTAAAAAATCGATTGTTAAACAAAACTTCATAATAAGCATAAACTATAAATGATCGATTAGTGATACTTGCTAATCGATTTTCTGCACAGTAAAATAATCGATTATTTGCTGTAACAATCGATTGTTTTATGTCATTTCTTTATAGTTCCCCCTACATTAAGGGCGATACCTACAAAATAGAATTAGACGTCTCCGACGCTCAAGTCAGTAATTTGTAAAGAAATAGTAACTTAAACTAGTGTGGCCGAGTGAGAGCGTAATCTCTTAAGAAGTGTGTCCTAGGGTGTTCTTAAGAGTGTTTCGGGTACTTACCTTTTCTTCGACGTCGCCAATTACCTGTTCGAGAGGGTGATCTTTGATTGTCCTCCACTCGTTAGGCGTTTTCGTTTCATTCTCCAATTGTGGCGCTTCCTCCGTTGGTTGTTCCAAGATTTCATCTTTATTTTCCTTAGGCGTTTCCTCTTGTATTTTGTCTTTCAAGCTATCTAAAATACCTGCAAGATCAAAACCGGAATCCTTTCTCGCCAAGCGAGCATTATTTTTGGAAAATACAACATGAGGGGATTCCTCCACAGTTTCGGTTCTTTTATTAAAAACCCTATATGCTTTGCTACGTGAGGAATAACCAATGAAAATTCCCTCATCGGACTTAGCATCAAATTTTCCCAATTGATCTTTGCCATTGTTATGAATAAAACATTTATAACTGAATACTCTAAAATGGGAGATATTTGGTTTCCTTCCCTTATAGAGTTCATAGGGAGTTTTCATGAGTATAGGCCTTATGACTACTCTATTTAAGACGTAGCATGCGATACTCACGGCATCCGCCCAAAAATGTTTGGGAATCTTGGCCTCTTCGAGCATGGTTCTAGCCATCTCTTCGAGACACCTATTTTTCCTTTCCACCACCCCATTTTGTTGTGGTGTACGTGGAGCGGAAAAGGTATGCTCGATACTGAATTCGTCACAAAAGTCCGCAAAGAGATTGTGACCAAACTCTCCCCATGATCACTTCTAATTGAAGTGACGATTGTTTCCTTTTCGTTTTGAACACGCTTAAGAAAGTATTTAAAATTCTGAAAAGTATCACTTTTATTGGCAAGAAATAAAGTCCAAGTAAATCTAGAATAATCATCAACAATCACAAAAGCATAACGATTTCTTCCTAGACTTTCAATGCGAGATGGTCCAAATAAATCCATGTGAAGCAATTGCAATGGTCTAGAAGTTGAAACAATATTTTTGGATTTGAAAGATGCTTTTGTTTGCTTCCCTTTTTGACATGAATCACAAATAGAATCATCTTCAAATTTTAAATTGGGAAGGCCAATAACTAAGTTTTGAGAAATCAATTTGTTCAAAAGATGCATGTTGATATGTGCTACTCTACGATGCCATAACCAAGTATCATCCTCTTTACTCATAAGACAATCAACATATTCGGGTGAGGAATTAGCAAGATCAACCATATAAATATTATCCACTCTAAAACCACGAAGGATAATTTTATAATCACTACGTCTAAACACTAAGCATTCATCCGAATCAAATAGGGCAAGATTTCCCTTGTCACATAATTGACTTATGCTCAAGAGATTATGCTTTAAACCTTTCACAAGTAATATATGCTTAATAGAGGAATTTTCATCCACCTTTTCACCTTCCTTCATCTGAAATAATTCATAAGCATGGGTTAGGAAATCAATTTTAGCTTCCCTTACCTGGTCTGTACCTTCGTACGTAATTTCCAGCTTGTCCCACATTTCCTTTGCCGTTGTGCAACACGATATTTTCCTGTAATCGTCAGCATTTACACCATAATATAATAAGATAATTGCATTAGCATTATTTTAAACCTTTCGGATATCATCCGCGTCATATTCTTCTTCGGACTTGGGAACCCATTCGTTTCCAACCTTTTTGGTTGGAATTTGATTTCCCTTTGTTATCACCTTCCAGAGATGAAAATTGTTTGCTTGAACGAAGATTTTCATCCTCTCCTTCCAGTACGTATAGTTGGTACCTTTGAATAGTGGTGGTCGGGTGGAACATTGTCCTTCCTCTATTCCTGCAAAAGAATCACGAGTAGAAGCCATGGAAGTTTCTCTCAAACTGTTAAGTTTTCAGAGAGTTGGGCTCTGATACCAATTGTTAGATAATACGCTTAACGCTAGAGGGGGGTGAATAGCGTTATAATAAAAATTAGCGTAAACTTTGCGGAATTAAAAAATTGCAGGAAGTAAATAAGTGCGATAAATAATAAAGTACGCACCGATGTATTCTGGTTCACCACAACACGTGGCTAGTCCAGTCCCCGAGAGACTCTCTCGAGATTTTCCACTAACTTGTCAAGCTTACGGGTACTCAACAAACCTTTACAACTTAAGGACACAAGCTTTAACACCTTTTCTCGGAGATACAACACTCCAAGACTTCACTATTAAGCTTACGGGTGCCTAACCAACCTTTACAATCTAAGGACACAAGCCTCAACAATCTTGCTCGGAGATACAACACTCTAAGACTTCAACCAAGGAAACACAAGTTCCTTACAACAAGAGAATCACAATTCTCTTACAAGTGTACAAAACACTAAACACTCAAACAATACACTCCTTAATGAGTAGATATGAGTAAAAGAAGTAAGCTCAAGATCACAACAACTTTGGACAAGAATATGGCTCTCAAAATTTATGTAATGAATATAAAATGATAAGCAATAGAGTATGCAAGCTTATAGCAATTGTATGATCAGTTGTTGTGTGTTATTGTGTTTAAAACACTGAAATGAAGCTGTATTTATAGTTGAAAAACTTGGCATTACCGTTGTCTAATTGCCAATTAAGAGTTGCTGATTTTACTGAGTGACAATCGATTGTCAAGAAGCCACAATCGATTGTTTGCCAATCGTTCCAGAAATCAATCCCAGATTTTACGCTTAACAATCGATCATCCAAGATCAACAATCGATTATTGGAAACGTTCAAAAAATCATTTCCAGATTTTACGTAAAACAATCGATTATACAGAATCAATAATCGATTATTCAGCAACGTTCAAAAAATCTTTTCCAGATTTTAATTTCAACAATCGATTGTATAAAATCAACAATCGATTACTCAGCAACGTTCAAAAAATCTTTTCCAGATTTTAATTTCAACAATCGATTACCTGACGGTATTTGAAAATATTACGACAACGGTCAGCTTCACAATCGATTGTGCAATGTTAACAATCGATTATTTATCAGACTTTGAAAATCATTTTAGACACTGCCTCGTGACAATCGATTGTTATATACTCACAATCGATTATTTAATAACTTTGAAAAAGTCTGGAAGACACTGCCTCAACACAATCGATTGTCATAAGTTCACAATCGATTATTTTGTGACTTTGAAAAATCTGAAGGACACTGTCTCTTCACAATCAATTGTCATTAACTTCACAATCGATTATTCTGAGTTTTGAAAAACTTTGATGTACACTGCCTCATCACAATCGATTGTCATAAGGTTCACAATCGATTGTCATGCAGATTTGAAAAAACCTGATGCTCACTGCCTTAACACAATCGATTGTCATTTAGTTCACAATCGATTGTCATGCAGTCTTGGCTTAACATAATCGATTATCATAAGTTCATAATCGATTATCTTAGTCCAGATTTTAGAGGCATGTTTAAAAATCATTTTGACTGAAGTAAATATGCATGATTTAATATCATTTAGCATTAAATTAAATATGCATGATTTTGTAAAAATAGTTTTACGAGAGAAGCCATGTCATGAGTCAAGTTGTCGGATCAAGATCACAATTAAGAACGACTCATTTAAACTATAAAACTTTGTCTTGTGCTTGAATCTCGTTATCCACGAATTGTGCGCTTGTACTTGAACTTCGTCATATATCAATTTGCGCTTGTTTGTCATTCATCAAAACCTACACATAAGAACACACGTTTTAGTATAAAGCCTTGAGAACGTGTTACCAACAAATACGAATACTCCTCTCTCTACTTTTCTCTATATTGTTCTTGTTCTTGTATTATTGTTCTTGTTCTTATATTATTTCATAACAAGTTATCAGCACGAGTCTCTAACCAATTGAATTTGATTTCTTCCTTCTTCCAGAATTTCTATACGGAAAAATAGAAGAGATGGTATCATCATAAAGTAATGCAACGGGATGGAAACTCAAGAGGTATATTTGATATCACAACATTTATTGGTATACCTTAAAGGTAAGTAATTTACTTTTCCCTTTCAAATTCTTGAAATTCTACGATTTGATTTCATATACAAACATAGACAACAAAGTTTGATTATAACTCTAATGGAGTTTGTAAGAAATTATAACCACGTGAAGTGGTAAAAGTTCTATGTCTTGCCATGATTAAATTCATGTATGATTGTGGGGAAAGAATTGAAAATCCATCCCATTGAATTTGCTTCATTCTCATTCCCTTTAGAGAATGTGATAGCAGTATGTGATAAGTCTGAAAGAAGACAAAATTATTACCGTGAAGGTATCAATGGATGTGGACGTGGCAATAGACGGAATTATAATCGTCATCATTGTGATAATGAAAATAATAAAGATTCTCAAAATAATCTTTCACTTTATGAAAGTAATATTTGACATAAGATTGTATATAGCACATACAGATGATTATGATCCATTCCCTGAAGTGAATGTGATAATTGTAATAAAGCCCGTAAGTATGGACACGCTCTTGATGTAATTTTGTTTTATGTCTGACATTATGAAAAGAAAGTTCGTTGCCCTTGAAATTTCGGGCAAGAACTATATCACATGGGTGTTGGATGCTGAAATCCATTTAGATGCAATGGGTCTTGGAGACGCCATTAAAGACAGAAATAATGCATCCACCCAAGACTATGCTAAGGCCTTGATTTTCTTGCGCCATCACCTTGATGAAGGTTTGAAACTGTGCTAAGGCCTTGATTTTCTTGCGTCATTACCTTGATGAAGGTTTGAAAATTGAATATATCACAGTCAAAGATCCACCTATCTTGTGGAATGGCTTAAAGGAGAGATATGACAACCTGAAGTTGGTCACTCTGCCACAAGCACGATGCGATGAGAATCCAAAAGCAAATAGTTCATAAACTATATATTATCGTTGCGGTGGAAAAGGGCACTGGGCGAAAATTTGCCGTGTACCAAGACATTTGGTTGAGCTTTATCAAGCATCTCTAAAAGGTAAATGCCCTGAAACCAATTCTGTCTCTGACGACAATTTTGACATCACCCACTTGGATGTGGTAGACTTCTTTGAGCACCCTGAGGGGAAAATAGACCACTTAATTGGTGATGGATCTGTATGAAGGAAGATGGAATTGTTTGATTTTATTTTACTTATTTGTATTAGTTAGTGAATAAACTAATAGTCATTAGTATCAGCTCGTATTAGTTAGCTTATGATATAATGTTAGTATTAGTTCTTTAGAATGTTTCAATATGCTTAAATTTCAAAGATATTTTTATTTTCCAGTAGAGTTAATCGACTAACCTAACAGTTAGTCGATTATCTAATATTTCGCATTAAAACTGAATTTTTCCGTAAGCTAAGTTAGTCGACTATCTGATTTAGATAGTCGACTAACCTGATGACTGTTTACTAAGTTAGTCGACTATCAACTTAGTTAGTCGACTAACTAATATTTCGCATTAAAACTGGACTTTTCCGCAAGGCAAGATAGTCGACTATCTGATTTAGTTAGTCGACTAACCTAATGACTGCTTCCCAAGTTAGTCGACTATTAACTAAGTTAATCGACTAACCTCAGCAGATTTTGAAAATATTGTTTAATTATGAAGTAACGGATTAAATTTGTTTATTCTCATGTTCGTATATCTCTTTTGATTAATTGATTCATGTACCACACGTACGATATTCAAAGAGAAGAAATATTACTCTCATTTAAGTATGTGTAAGGCAGATGCTACTACAATTTCTGGTAGTAGTAAATTGATTAAAGGCTCCGGAAGAGCAACTATAACTCTGCCTAAAAGAACAACATTTTAGAGAATGCAATGTTCTCCTCCAAGTCTAAAAGGAACTTGTTGAGTTTTAAAGATATCATTCAAAATGGATATCATATTGAGACAATAGATGAGAATAATCTTGAATTCCTCATTTACTCATGAAAACGAGGCTGCCCACTTCGGTTTGGGGTCACGCCATTTTGCATGCAGCAATGCTAGTTCATCTCAGAACGACGAATTATCATAAATATTCCCCGTTGCAATGAGTTTTGGGTCATGAACCTAATATATCCCACTTAAGAATTTTTGGATGCGCAGTATATGTGCCTATAGCACCGCCATATGGCACCAAAATGGGTCTGCAAAGAAGGTTAGAAATATATGTTGAGTTTGAATCACCCTCCATTATTCGCAACCTCGAAACATTGACAGGAAATTTGTTCACTGCACGATTGCAAACTGTCAATTCGATGAGACACTTTTCCCAAAATTAGGGGGAGAAGTTGGTGAAACCAAACGGGAAATTTTGTGGAAAAATGCATCATTATCTCATCTTGATCCACATACCTCTATTTGTGAAAAAAAGGTGCAAAATATTATCCATTTGCAAAGAATAGCAAATCGAATGCCAGACGCATTTACAGATTTGAAAAGGATAACAAAATCACATATCCCCGCAGTGAATGTGACAACATCTGATTCACGAATACATATTCATTATTGGAAGAATAGGAACATGAAATTGGTATTGAATATACCACACTCACCCCTAGAAGGAGGTTTGAGATGATATATGAAAATAATGTCATTGTTATGGCATGAATAGTCATTGGTCACGTACCTATTGTACGCCAAAATAATTTGTCAATGTGATTATCAATGGACAATAATAATGCAAGAAACATATCTTGCATATAATTTTGACATGACCATAATGGTATAACTTTTTCTTTAAAAGAGATATTCACCAAATGGATGTTGATGAATTTGTGGTAGTACAAAATTAATTGAGAGCCCTAGAAGAGACAATTATTACTATGTTGGAGAAACACAATTGATTACCAATAAGGTATTGTGTTGTAGTAAGTCTCAAAGAAACTTATTCAGTTTCTAAAGTATATGCGAAAGCGATTGATTATATTGAGACTATAAATAAAGGAATGTTATGAAATGATATAAAGACAAGAACAATAATACAAGAACAAGAGCAATAGAGAGAATAGAGAGAGAGAAGTATTCTTATTGATACTTAGAGATTGTTAGGGATGTATTACAATGGTAGAAGACCCCTTTATTTATAGGGAGTGGGATGATTTAGCTACCAATAATAGGACTCTAGAATCTCTCTAATTAAATACATTCACCTTAAATAGAAGTGTAAAATCTCTCTATTTATAACACTCCCCCTTGAATGTCTATTCAATAATGTGCCTCGTTAAAACCTTAAAACCAAAACCCAATGGGAAAAATTAAAGAAAGGAAAAAGAGTACACATGTTTGAATATGAGCCTATTGGTTGCCTCGTTAAAAACCTCGCAAGGAAAACCCAATTGGGACAAAACCTTGTAAGGGAAAAAGAGTGCAACGCGCATTAACTCCCTCTAATGAGTACATCAATTTATATCCTTGAGCATTTGCATTCCAATCTTGTGCATCATCTTTAAAACGATCTTTGGTAGACGTTTGACAAATCAACCATATTGACTTGAATAAATATTCCGCACCTTGAAATCATCATTCTTGATAGATATGAACATCTTCATATAATGTCGTGGAATAACTCTTCAATATCTCCATAGATGCATTCTCAATGCCATCATGCTTATAGTTATAGCAAGATACATACGTACAAAAATTGTACTAAGGATGTGGTACTTCAGGACCAAGAATTGCATATGCTTCAAGCAACTTAAATCTTTCAAGTTAAGTCATATAAGCCATATAATAGACTTTAGATGCATATCAAGTTTTCCATGTCATGCTAGACAAATAAGATATCGAAAACTGATTATACATACCTTTGACTTTATACTTTCAAGCATTTGAACTATAGGTTCAAAACTACATGTCTTTCATATGGAATCAATTCTTCTTGAATTGTATCTCTTCCATTTAGTTACTTTCTTTGGGTCAGCAAATGCGTATAGCATGCTTTGCAATATGTTGCAATTGAATTATCCTTTTTATGAACTTCAGGTTCATATCATGATATTCGGGGATATACATATACAAATGATAATTCATCCCATGTAACCTTTTCTCAAGTGTTTATCATGTCTCCCGCTCATGTTAGAAAAGCTAACTTGTTTCCTCAACTTTGAGAGTTCATCTTTGTGCATTATGGTGTTAATGAAAATATACACCGCACATCAATAATAATAAGATGAAATTATTTGGTTCCTGACCTTGAACCACTTGTGAGGGGAGAATATAATATACTCTCGTATACAACGTATATCAAACTGATATATATAACTTTGTTCTCATAAGAAACAATTTAGCTATTAAGTGGAAGCACTCAATAATTATCTTGCTAAACCAACTTTGATATAAACCAACTTATCAAGATGAACTATCTTGAGTAGAAAATCTGGAAATTATGCTCGAAGTTAGATTACTGAGCAATTTACCTCGCAAGCACCGGCCAGGCTGCGGGTTAATAACAATTGCGCGTGTAACCATATCATAGATGCATCATATGTGTATACATGGCAGGTGAATGGGCCCATATTCACCTTTGATATTTCCAGAATTTATGGGCTTCAACCCGAACTCTTTAGTTGGTCAGTTCATTAATGAGAACAAGTGATACAAGAGAATTCGTAAAGAACTTTCTAGTTTTTTGATATTCACCTGTGTGAATTTGCACATCATACTTAAAATGAGATGGCTAATACGAATGCTAACTGAACAAATTATCAATATTGGTAAACTTCAAATTTACACCATGACATGTGCACTTATCAATAAACTTCAGGTTTATTATGACATGGGTTTTTATACCAATAGATATCCACTTTATTGTGGCATTCTTTCTTTTGTGTAGTACAAACTGGAGAACAAAGCGGGTAGCTTTTCATATGCAAATTACCCCGCTACAAGTTGTAGTAATAGGAGATATCAAAGCCTTCCTTTATTTATAGTCTCAATATAATCAATCGATTTCGCGTGTACTTTGGAAACTGAATAAGTTTCTTTGAGACTTACTACAGCACAATACTCAATTGTGTTTCTCCAACATAGTAATAATTGGCTCTTCTAGAGCTCTCAATTAATTTTGTACTACCACAGATTCATCAACATCCATGTGGTGAATATCTTTCTTAAAGAGAAAGTTATACCATTATGGTCATGTCAAACTTATATGCAAGATATGTTTCTTGCATTATCGTTGTCCTTTAATAGTCATATTTCCAAAATACTTTGGCGTACAATAGGTACGTGACCAACGATCATTCATGCCATATATCATCTCAAACCTCCTTCTAGGGGTGAGTGTGGTATATTTAATACCAATTTCATGTTCATATTCTTCCAATAATGAATATGTATTCGTGAATCAGATGTTGTCACATTCACTTCGGGGATATGTGATTTTGTTATCCTTTTCAAATCTATAAATGCGTCAGGCATTTGATTTGCTATTCTTTGCAAATGGATAATCTTTTGTGCCTCTTTCACAAATAGAGGTATGTGGATCAAGATGAGATAATGATGCATTTTTCCACAAAATTTCCCGTTTGGTTTCACCAACTTCTCCCCCTAATTTTGGGAAAAGTGTCTCATCAAATTGACAGTCTGCAAATCGTGCAGTGAACAAATCTCCTGTCAATGTTTCGAGGTAGCGAATAATGGAGGGCGATTCAACCTCAACATATATTCCTAACCTTCTTTGCAGACCCATTTTGGTGCGGGATGGCGGTGCTACAGGCACATATACTGCGCATCCAAAGATTCTTAAATGGGATATATTGGGTCCATGACCCAAAACCAATTGCAACGGGGAATATTTGTGTCAATTCGTCAGTTAGAGACGAACTAGCATTGCTGTATGCAAAATGGCGTGTCCCCAAACCGAAGTGGGCAGCCGACGAACTAGTATTGCTGCATGCAAAATGGCGTGACCCCAAACCAAAGTGGGCAGCCGACGAACTAGCATTGCTGCATGCAAAATGGCGTGACCCCAAACTGAAGTGGGCAGCCGACGAACTAGTATTGCTGCATGCAAAATGGCGTGAACCCAAACCGAAATGGGCAGCCTCGTTTTCATGAAGAATTCAAGATTATTCTCATCTATTGTCTCAATATGATATCCATTTTGAATGATATCTTTAAAACTCAACAAGTTCCTTTTAGACTTGGAGGAGAACATTGCGATTGATATCATTAAAACTCAACAAGTTCTTCTTAGACTTGGAGGAGAATATTGCATTCTCTAAGATAAACGTCGTGCCTTTGGGCAGAGTTACAGTTGCTCTTCCGGAGCCTTCAATCAATTTACTTCCCATGGTTTGACATATAAAAGAAAATATACGAACATGAGAATAAACAACTTCAATCCGTTTGTGTCACATAATATTTTCAAAATCTGCTGCTAACAGTTGACTAACAAAATCATATATGTTATCCATAATCGATTACTATGCAGCTTGAAAATTTTCAGTTTAAGCATTTTTCACACACAATCGATTGTTTAACATTGACAATCGATTGTTGATTAATTTTGAAAAATTCCGGATCACACTGTCTAACGACAGTCGATTGTTAGACATAGACAATCGATTGTGGATGATTTTTGAAAAGTTCCAGATTACACTGCCTAACGACAATCGATTGTTAGACATAGACAATCGATTGTGGATGATTTTTGAAAAATTCCAGATTACACTATCTAACGACAATTGATTGTTAGACATAGACAATCGATTGTGGATGATTTTTGAAAAATTCCAGATTACACTGTCTAACGACAATCGATTGTTAGACATAGACAATCGATTGTGGATGATTTTTGAAAAATTCCAGATTACACTGTCTAACGACAATCGATTGTTAGATATAGACAATCGATTGTCGATCAATTGTTTTTCAGCTTTAATGCGAAAATATTAGATAATCGACTAGTTTTTCAGGCTAGTCGATTACCCCTACTGGAAAATAAAAATATTATTGATATTTGAGCATATTGAAGACATTCTAAAGAACTACTGCTAACATTGCATCATGAACTAATTAATACGAGCTAATACTAATGACTATTAGTTTATTCACTAACTAATACAAATAAGTAAAATAAAATCAAATAACTCCATCTTCTTTCATCACGGATCCATCACCGATTAGGTGGTCTATCTTCCCCTCGGGTTGCTCAAAGAAGTCTGCCACATCCAGGTGGGTGATGTCCAAGTTGTCGTCATAGACAAAATTTGTTTCAGGGCCTTTACTCTTTCGAGATGCTTGATAAAGGTCAACCAAGTGTCTTGGTATACGGCAAGTCTTTGACCAGTGCCCTTTCCCACCGCAACGATAACATATAGTTTCTGAACCATTTGCCTTAGGATCTTCATGATCCCGTTTCTTCTTTCGGCGGTTATCTCTCCTTGGGGGTTGACGGACTTCATTGGAATTTCTTCCTTGTCTACGTCCCTGGCTATGACCCCGTTTACGACCATGACCATGGCCCTTTTCATGTTTGGCATAATGAGAGTGCACCTTATCTGCTTCAGGTAATTATTTCGCTCAGCCACTAGTAGAAGAGAAATCAGTTCAGAGTACTTTGTAAAGCCTTTCTCTCTGTACTGTTGTTGCAGTACCATATTGGAGGCATGAAACGTTGTAAACGTTTTCTCAAGCATATCATAATCGGAGATTTTATCCCCGCATAGCTTCAATTTAGAAGTAATTCTGAACATTGCAGAATTATATTCAGAAACGGACTTAAAGTCCTGGAGCCTCAGATGAGCCCAATCATATCGTGCTTGTGGCAGAGTGACCAACTTTAGGTTGTCATATCTCTCCTTTAAGCCGTTCCACAAGATGAGTGGATCCTTGACGGTGAGATATTCAATCTTCAAACCTTCATCAAGGTGATGACGCAAGAAAATCAAGGTCTTCGCACAGTCTTGGGTGGATGCTTTTTCTCTATCTTTAATGGTGTCTCCGAGACCCATAGCATCTAAGTGGATTTCAGCATCCAACACCCATGTCATATAGTTCTTGCCCGAAATTTCAAAGGCAACGAACTTTCTTTTCGTAATGTCAGACATAATCGAAAATTAAATTAGGAAGAGGGAAATACCTTAGATTTTTCGAGAATGGTTCTTGAGACGATAGAGTCTCGTGCTGATAACGTATTATGAAATAATATAAAGACAAGAACAATAATACAAGAACAAGAGCAATAGAGAGAATAGAGAGAGAGAAGTATTCTTATTGATACTTAGAGATTGTTAGGGATGTATTACAATGGTAGAAGACCCCTTTATTTATAGGGAGTGGGATGATTTAGCTACCAATAATAGGACTCTAGAATCTCTCTAATTAAGACATTCACCTTAAATAGAAGTGTAAAATCTCTCTATTTATAACAAGGAAAGATTTGATATCTTCTATTACTACAACTTGTAGCGGGATAATCTGTATGTGAAAAACTACCCGCTTTATTCTCCAGTTTGTACTACACAAGAATACCACAATAAAGTTGACGTTTATTGATATAAAAACCCATATCATAATAAACTTGAAGTTTATTGATAATTGCACATGTCATGGTGTAAATTTGAAGTTTATCAATATTAATAATTTATTCAGTTGGCATTCGGGTTAGCCATATCATTTTAAGTATGATGTTCAGTAATAGAGAATTCACATGGGTAAATATTAAAGAACTAGAAAGTTCTTTACGAATTCTCTTGTATTACTTGTTCTCATTAATTAATTAACCAACTAAAGAGCTCGGGTTGAATCCCATAAATTCTGGAAATATCAAAGGTGAATATGGGCCCATTCACCTGCCATGTATACCACATATGATGCATCTATGATATGGTTACATGTGCGATTGTTATTAACCCGCAGCCTGGCCGGTGCTTGCGAGGTAAATTGCTCAGTAATATAACTTCGAGCATAATTTCCAGATTTTCTATTCAAGATAGTTCATCTTGATAAGTTGGTTTATCTCATAGTTGGTTTAGCAAGATAATTATTGAGTGCCTCCACTTAATAGCTAAACTGTTTCTTATGAGAACAAAGTTATATATATTAGCTTGATATACGTTGTATACGAGAGTATATTATATTCTCCCCTCACAAGTGGTTCAGGGTCAGGAACCAAATAATTTCATCTTATTATTATTGATGTGCGGTGTATATTTTCATTAACACCATAACGCACAAAGATGGACTCTCAAAATTGAGGAAACAAGTTAGCTTTTCTAACATGAGGGGGAGACATGATAAACACTTGAGAAAAGGTTACATAGGATGAATTATCATTTGTATATATAGATCCTCGAATATCATAATATGAACCTGAAGTTCATAAAAGGATAATTTAATTTGAACATATTGCAAAGCATGCTATACGCATTTGCTGACCCAAAGAAAGTAAATATATTCTCACTGCAAATGCTCATATTAAGTCCCAGAATGACAAAGTCTTTGATACGCTTAAAGCGTATAGACAAATCGGTTTCAAAATAACTTCTTAATAAAGAAGATGAGCAAATGATCAAAGTGATCATAATGGGGAGGCAAGTGATCTAGAAGATCACATGACATAACACTTCATAAAATCTCATGAGAGATTCAGGTACCTGAATATATGAATAAAGAGATTTCCATGTTATGTCTTTATGAAAATTTACTGGAACCGATATAAAATGTTCGTCGACGACATCTATGATAGCGCTAAATATCGATGAGGATCTTATGTTTGTCGAATACAAACAAAAATATTGGCTAAATGGAAGAGATACAATTCAAGCAGAATTGATTCCATATGAAAGACATGTAGTTTTGGACATGTAGTTCAAATACTTGAAAGTATAAAGTCAATGGTATGTGTAATCAGTTTTCGATATCTTATTTGTTTAGCATGACATGAAAACTTGATATGCATCTAAAGTCTATTATATGATTTATATGACTTAACTTATATGTCAATCCATGAAAGATTGAAGTTGCTTGAAGCATATACAATTCTTGGTCCTGAAGTACCACATCCTAAGTGCAACTTGTGTACATATGTATCTTGCTATAACTATAAGCATGATAGCATCGAGAATACCTCTATGGAGATATTGAAGAGTCATTCCACGACATTATATGAAGATGTTCATATCTATCAAGAATAATAATTTCAAGGTGCGGAATATTTATTCAAATCAATATGGCTGACTTATTTATCAAATCTCTACAAAAGATCGTTTGAAGATGGTGCACAAGATTGGAATGCAAATGCTCAAGGATGTGAATTGATGCTCTTTTCAGGGGGAGTTAATGCGCGTTGCACTCTTTTTCCCTTACAAGGTTTTGTCCCACTGGGTTTTCCTTGCAAGGTTTTTAACGAGGCAACCAATAGGCGCATATTCAAACATGTGTACTCTTTTTCCTTTTCTATAATTTTTTCCCATTGGGTTTTGTTTTAGTTAAGGTTTTAACGAGGTACATTATTGAATAGACATTCAAGGGGGAGTGTTATAAAATATTCTATTTAAGGTGAATGTCCATATTTAGAGAGATCCTAGGGTTTACTACTTGGTGGCTAAGTCACCACCTCCCTATAAATAAAGGGGTTCTCTCCCATTGTAAATCATCCCAAAGTATCAATAAGAATACTCCTCTATCTACTTTTCTCTATATTATTCTTGTTCTTGTATTATTGTTCTTATTCTTATATTATTTCATAACACATTACTCCAAATTAAATCAAGATACTTCCTCTGTTCTAACGAAATTTAGTGGAACTTCCAAACATGAATGAGAAAAGGTTGGCAATGATGTCCTCAATAAAACATGACTTGCAATTGTAAAATGTTGTGCCTTAAGGTGTATAGTACTGAGTGGTGACCAGAAAGGCTCTTTTGCGTCTATACTCGATTTAGGGACTCACGCTTTGAACCTATACTTGCTTTAACAAAATTTTGTAAGCCTATCCATTTTATATTATCTTCAGACTTATCGGTATGAAATAATTAAAATTGCATTTGAAATACTTAAGATCAAATAGGTGTAAAATACAATCAATGTTTTAATACACTTAAGATTAATAAATGTAAAGCGAAAATTATATTTCATATGCACTTAAAGCCAAAAAGCCTAAAGTGTAATAAATGTTTTCCTACATTTAAAGCCAATAAATATGTAGTGAAAATTACATTTCAGAAACACTTAAGGGCAAATAGGTCTAAAGTGCAACTAATGATTTCATGCACTTAAGCCAATAGTCTGAAGTAAAAATTGCACTTGAGATGCACTTACGATCAAAAGATCTGAAATGCAACAAACATTTTCCTACACTTAAGGTCGATAAATCTGAAGTACAACAAATATTTTCCTACACTTAAACCAATAAGTCTGAAGTGAGAAATTGTACTTCAGATGCACTTAAAGGCCAAAAGATCTAAAGTGCAACCAACATTTTCATGCACTCAAAGCCAAATAGGCCCAAAGTGAAAATTGCCCAGAAACAAAAAATTATTCTTCGAATTTTAGCAATTCATTATATAATTTATAACTAAATCTACTCCAAGCGAGCTCAAATTTGACACATCACCTCCAACTATCATCAAAAACAAACATCAATCATCAATTTATCAAAACAACAATAAATCTAATAAACCAATTTTGCAATTAAGAAGAAAAAATCTCTAAGCAATAGTAAAAAATAATGCATCTCAATAGTTCACCAAGTTAAAATTTTTTCAAAAATGGGTACAAGTTAAATGGGGGCGATCAAATAGGCGTCCTGTACAATTTTTACGACTAGAGCTGAAAATTTTGAAGTTGAAACACCTAAATAAATTCGGCCCACTTAGATGAAGCAAGGCCCATTTCAGATGGATCCAAGCCCCACCCAATTTCGCGGTTCTTGATATTAAGCTCGTAGGTACTGTAAATTGTGAAGAATGAGGCGTAGATGAAGTTCAATGGAGCCAATTTTTTTTTTTTTCGCGAAGAAGTCTATTATTAAAAACATAGTGTGTTACAAGGGTTGAAACTGAACGAAAAGTTACAGTTACAGTTACATGAATAGCTAAAAGTGGTAAAGACAAAATAAGGTAAATTTTTTAAAAAAATAACATTGGTAGGGTAGAGATTCTTGATTGTCTTCTCATGTTTAGCTAATAAATCTGCCACAGTATTACTTTCCCTAAATGTATGTCGGATCTGGATCACCTGGAGAACCTGGAGCATCGACCTACATGCAAAAATGATATGTGAGTGTTTTAGTGGAATACTGGATAGGATGTGTAGGAGTACCTGAAAGTCTGTTTCTACTTGTATAGGGCTGAAATTGTGAGCAAGGACGGTCGTAGCCCGTGGTATAAGGCTAGCAGTTTAGCTTGGAGAATATCGATGTGTTTCAGTGGTTTGATAAAACCATACACCCAAGCACCAGAGGCATTAAGAAAAACTCTAGCCCCCCCCCCCCCCCACTCACCCACCCATGTGGTTATGCTTATCAAAAGCCCCGTCAATATTTAATTTGTAGAAACCTGATGGGAATAGTAGTATTTAGCATTGGTTTTAGAGTCACTGCATTAGCTATGTAATAATATTGAGCTGTCTGGTTGTAAGGTTGGTGTGTAGTCCAATGCTGGTATTGATGATGAAGGTGTATATTCCACTAATGGATGTTGAGGAGTTGTGTTTGAAACCCAGAGTTGAAATCTCCTGTTGTTGTAGAATTTGCATGGTAGCTTTGTAATTCGTGGGGCGTGAAGATGCCCTACTGAATGATATTGATAAGCATTTCTGTGTGGTCCATAAGGATCACTACTTGTTGTTGCATCAAGGGGATGTTTGAAAGTAGTGGAGGGATAGTTATGTGTGGTGGAGGAATAATTCTAGGTTGTGCATAAAGGTAGTTGTAGGGTGGTTGAAAGGCGTTTGGTAGGGGATGCATGGGTACAGTTGGTAGTGGAACAAGTGATGGGAGAAGAAGCGGAGGTGGCAAGGTATATCGAGCTATGTGCATGTGGTGGTGCTAGAGTCATCGTTGCCTGTGAGAACGGAGACGAGGATGTGGATGTTGGCGAGGATACATTGTTGGTTATTGGTATATCAACCTTTGAGATAGGAGAGTTTAATATTAGTAGGGGATGAAATGTATTTGAGGAGGAAAGTTGGGTAAAAATATTGCGAGGGTAATCAACATTTGTTTGAGGCGGTGATTGTAGTGGTATTATGATTGAAATGACTTGTGTATTCTGGTTGTAATTTTTTGAAATATCGTCTATGGGGTTCGTAGGGTTATCATGGTGTTGGTGAAGTGTAAGGGGTATGTTTGAAGATTCATCAACTGAATCGAGAGGTAGCTTGTTGGAAAATGGATTGTTGGTTAAAGTTGTTTATCGCAGTGGGAAAGAAGTGTGATTATTGCTCTGGCCATCCACATTGTATTGTAGGGGTAGAGCTGAAGGAGTAGGTGCAGTAGAAGGTAGTATGGGTTGATGATGTATCCTTAGGTTTTGGGTACTGTGAGTGTGTGTAGTGTTGTTTACGTGTAGTGAAGGAAGAAAGGTGGCACTGAAAATGGTAGTTTACAAGTTGAAATGTGGTTTACTAGTGTTGAAGGTGGCATGTGGCAGTGTGGTGTGTTGTTGTTGCTTGCATTTGATTTGCATATGTAGGGAGTGTGGGGTGGTAGTATAGGTTCTGCGGGGTCGTGTAATGATGGTTCAGTCAAAGTGGTGATAGGGTAACGAAAAGCATCATAGTTATTAGTTGAATTACGTGAATGTTTGGTATAGGTGACTGTTTTCCATTGATCTTGTGGAGGTGATTGTGTTATAGGTTGAGAAGGCTTTCATAATGTATTAGTAGTAGTAGTTGATGTGATAGGTGTGGTAGTGGGTAATGGAAATTAGTATGTCCTAAACATCCACCATTAGTGCAAATGGAAGTAGTAACTTCATAGTAAATTTGTTGTAGGTATGATTCTAATAATAATTTTTTAGGGAGTGGTTTATCTAGTGGTGCTAGAATACAAAGACGTGCATAACGACCTCTAATGGTATGAACCGTGCATATATCTATTTTTAAAAGGGAACCAATGGGATTTTCTATTTTTATGAGAATGTCCAAGTCATAATATTTAGCGAATAATTCCTATAGACGAATCCATATAGTAGATAGGTTATATTAGCAGTAGCCGGATTAAACTTAGATTCTCATTGTCTAACAGTGAAGTATTGATATCCAATAAACCAGATATATACATATATATATATATATATATATATATATATATATATATATATATATATATCACAGCATATGTACGAGGGGTAGATATAAGATATGAGTTTGTCTTCCTTTTTCTGAATTTCCCTCGCTTCTTCATGTCTACCAATTTTCTTACCATTTAATTCCATCTGTAGTATTATTCTTAGATCAACGTTGGTACTGAGATGGTCCTCCCCAACGGTTTAGGTGGCACATCTACTCTCTTATGATCTTCTAGAAACTGGATAACAAACAAAAGATACTTGAGTGTTTTTGTGGAAATGACATTCCAAACTGAAATAACAAATTGGTAAATAAACGGATAATCAATTATTATTAAATTATACCATAACCATTTTCTTCAAGAAATCATTCTTCTTGAGAAGCTCCGCATGTAGAGACACCAAATGTGCTTCACGAGCCTTGTAAACATCAAATAGGTTTTAAAGAAAATGTCAAATAAGCATCAATTTTTAGTGAGATTTTTTGGGATAGATTGTTATAAACAAGGACGGATGCAGCTTGAAAGTATCGAATTTATCTGAACCCAATTTTTTCAACATGGTATTTTAATAGTATGAATTCATAACTTTAAAGTTATTACATGTTCAATAACCCAAATAGCCGTTCTCCAACCTCTTAAACTAAAAACAGCTAGGGGAGGTATAATATAATATCTGCACAATTTATGTATATATATGTATAATCAACGTATAATCTATGTATATGGCTAAATAAAGTAAATAATGAATATGATTGGTTATTTGTATAAAGTTAGAACCCGTAAAACTTAAATCTTGGCTCTCGTTAAAAAGTCATAATCATTAAAAGACAATTGAATAAAAGAAAAGATTGTACTAGCTTACCATTCTCATCTCATGTGCTTTAGCTGCAACTTCCCTATTCTTAATTTTTTGTTGAGCCAATTTGAGTAGCCTTTGTTCTTCACTCATAACAACTCCTCTATATTTTCTTTTCTGTCTCTTTCTACCACTGGTTTTAGCCTTAGGCACATTCTTAGTTTGGCCACAAAAGAAATACCTTACCACAGGCCCTGAGGAATTGTATTGCGCTGTTCCTGAAGCCATCTCCTCAATCATATTTTCAATCTCATTTACTTCTTCTCCTAATTGATCAATATTGTTATAGTACTCTATTGCTATTTCTCTTAATCCAACTGTACTTTCAAATGCTTCAAAATCCTTGGATATTTGAATAATATTGGACTGTGCATCATTATGAAAATAATCATAATTTGAGGAGTCACTTGCCATGTCACCAACCAATGGGTCGATATTGTTATTGAACTCTATTGGTGTTATTGTTATTGGAGCCAACTCTGTTCTTTCAAATGTTTCAAAATCTTTGGAAATTTGCATAATAGTGGATTGTGCATTACTATGAAGATAATCATAATTTGTAGCATTAATGTTATTATTTTCGAATAAGTAGTTGTCAATGAAATCTCCAGGATCTACATAATCCAAAGGCCTCTCTTTCTTATAATCATTAAAAGATTGATAAAGTTTGTTAAGTTGCTCATCCATTATTAACCCATTCAAGTCTTCCTCTTCTTGAATATTTAAGTCCATAGCTGCTGCTAATGTGGTTTTGATCTGCTTAATTATTATTATTTTTACCTCTTTTTCTGAGAATATTGAAAGAAAATGAGCCTTATGGCTTTATGCCAAACACGGTGTGTGTGGGGAAGAAATTCTAGCAAATTAATGATAAGTATTATAGTACTGTACTTTTTAACAAACTGTTTATGACATTTCAAAAAGATTTTAAAGTTCCAAAACGTTATACTTATTTCTGAATAATTGGTGAAACTTGATTTTGATACATAAAACACTTTGGTAGCCATCTGACAGTTAAACTAAGTTAGCATTTGAATATTGATTTGATTAAAATTTGAAAAAAGAGTTTTTGAAATCGCGTTGAAAAATAATTTTTGAAAGTGTGTTTGGACATATATTGTACTTAAATGTTTTCTGAAAATTTATGAGTGGAAGAAAATATTTCACCTAAAAAGTACCTCACACCAATTTTTGGGAACTTAATTTTTTCTTCATTTGTTTTTTACTCAAAAATCCAATTGGGCTCTTTGTCTTTCTTCTTTGGTTAGACAAACAGCGTGACTCTCTTTTAACGTATGCTTCTGTTTTGAGACCTCAAAAGCATTTAAAACAATCACCCCAATAATATTAATTTGTACCATTTTCATTAGACAAATCAAATTGCAATTGAAAGTTAACTTTTTCTCTCTCAAACTATTCCATTATTAAATAATGTCTACCACTATAATATAATAACACAAGTCAAAATAACTTTTGAATTTCGTAATCAATCAAATATCATCCCATAAAATAAGATGGAGAGATAATTCAAAATTGGTTTTGCATATTTAAATGTCTAATCATCATTCTATCAGGTATTATTCATCTGAAGCTCTTTCATTTTCAAGTCGAGTGGTCAAGATTTTGCACTGTCTTCAATCAAACATGACTTGCAATTGTACGGTATTGGGCCCCTAAGGTCTACTTAGCCGTGACTAGCCCAAAAAAATAAGAGCAAAATACATATATAGCAGTCGGGCTAAATTTATAATACTTGCTAGTCCAAAGTTACATTATACATATAGCCTAAAAGTTATTTTAATGACTAGTCACCGAATTCACAACCACCAGATTGGCCGAAGACAACACTAATAGCTTTATTGCACTTTTCTCATTTAGTTTTGCTTGGATTCTTTCTATATATCTTCTGGTCCCAAATCTTATAATATTATAGTTTTTTCTTCCTCGCATGACCTTTTTTGGGCAAATTTCTAAAGATGCTCTTTGTCGGCCAAAATTAATAGCTCAAAGAATTACATTATTTTTCATTTGCAAGAATTTTGGCTTTTACAATACTCCCACCGAAAACACTGGAAGTATGAATTAAGGAGAATTACATCAATCATCAATGTTGCCAATTGACAAATTTTGAGAGGGACATACAACTGTTTAAATTATTTTCTTGACAAGCTATACTCTTCTTTGGCTCATATGGTATCATCAACTAGAAAGAAAAGGAAACTTATGAAAAGAAGAGCACAATTCTGGTTATAACTTTTAAAATCTGATATGCAATTGGTCATTTGATTTTCTAGTGATGTCTTGATAAGTGGTAGGGTACAACTGTTCAAGGAGGGAAGGTGGTGGAAGATACATAGAAAATAGGTTGTCATTATTCGAAAAATATACAAAATAGACTCTTACTGTACAATTTATATATAATAGACTGTCACTATACAAAAGATATACAAAATAGATTATCACTATGCAAAAAATAGACTAAATAGACTGTCACGATATAAAATATATACAAAATAGACTGTCACTATACAAAAAATATACTAAATAGTCTGTCACTATACAAAATATATACAATAGACTGTCACTATATAAGATATATATGAAATAGACTGTCACTATACAAAATATATCCAAAATATATCCAAAATAGACTGTCACTATACAAAATATATCCAAAATAGACTGTCACTATACAAAATATATAAAGCAGATTGTTACTATACAAAAATATACAAAATAGATACTTCGGGCTACTAGATGCAATAAATTTGGGCCGAATGGCCATTTTGTATTAGTGAAAAAAAACATGGGCTATTAAAATTTTGAGGGGCTATATAGGGTATTTTTTCTCGTGGAAATTCGGCCCACTTAGATGATACAAGGCCCAATTCAAATGGATATAAAGACCCATTCGTTGAGCATAGAACTACGACTCTCTGGAAAATGTAACAACCCCCGACCGGTCATTTCTAAAGTGACAACCCGTTTCCCTATTTTTCTACTTTATTTGTATTCTTCAACTGTATTATGTCTTACTAGACTAGTTGGTTGGGGTCCAGAGTGATTTTGGAGTAAATAGAGATACTTTGTCTCTTTTGTGAAGGCTTAAGTTTGGAAAGTTGACCGGATATTGACCTATATGTAAATGATCTCTGATGTGAATTTTGATGGTTCTGTTAGCTCTATTAGGTAAATTTGGACTTAGGAGAGATCTGGAATATAATTTGGAGGCACATGGTAGAAGTAGGCGTGAATTGGCGAAAGTTAGAATTTCGATGATGTTGGTCGGCATTAGAAATTTTGATATCGAGGTCGGAATAGAATTTCAGAAGTTGGAGTAGGATCGTGGTATCATGTTTGACTTGGGTGTAAATTTTGAGGTTACTCGGACGTGATTTGATTGATTTCGATGTCATTTGTGAAATTTAACAGTTTAGAAGTTCTTAGGCTTGAATCTGAGCGTAATTTGGCGTTTTTATGTTACTTTGAGTTTAGAGTTGGAAAAATGCAGCTGAAGCTGCTATTGCTGGTGTTTCCGCACCTACGGAGTGGAAACCGTTGGTGCGAGGTTCGTAGAATCGGATTTGAGGCGCAAGTGCGACTTGGTCCCAGCAGCTACGATGACTGCAAATACGGTCATCTAATCGCAAAACTGCTTGTTCATGAAATTCCGCAGAAGCGGATCCCTCTATATAGATGTGGTTTCGCAGATGTGGAAATGGGATATCATGTGCGGTTTTGCTGGGCAAAAAATCCCAACTCGTGGTTTTATTCTTCATTTTTGATTTTGTGTTTGAAGAACTCGGGAGATAGGTGATTTTTTGAAGGATTTCAAGGAACAACATTGGGGTAAGTGATTCTAACCTATAATGGTATAATTTTCATGAATCAATGGCTTTATTCATCATCTAATTGGGAATTTGAGATAGAAATTTGGAATTTAGGGCTTAAAAAATTGAAGAGTGAATTTTGAGGATTTGATTGACCAGATGATGTCAGATTGTGATCAAATTGGTATGGGTAGAATCATGAGTGAATGACCTTTCTAGTTTTGTGACTTTTGTCAGTTTTCAAGACGTGGGCCTGGTGACGGTTTGAGTCGATTTCAAAATTTGAGCGCAATTTAGTAGTTTGCTTTATGGACTTGGTTCATTGGCATATATTGATTGTGTTGTGTTACTTTTGGCTAGATTCGGGATATTTGGAAGCAGGTTCGAGAGGCAAATGCATTGCGAAGTAGGATTTTGCTCGGATTGAAGTAAGTAACAGTTATAAATCTAGTCCTAAAGGTATAAAACCCCGAAGAGGTGATTCATATGTTGGGTGACAGACATATGGGGTGCATCATAGGGATTGTGACTGTGTTCGTCCTGTAAGATTGTGGAATCAATTAGCCTAATGTTTAATACATGTTCCCTCTATTTTTAGGGAAATTGACTGCATTTCATGATAGAAATCCTGTTTAGGCTTTATGTGATCACTATTGAGACCTGCGAGGTCGTGTACTTGCTGAATTAGTTGCTAATTGTTGTTTTGTACTTAGTCATAGTTTTTCTTGCTTATTATTCCTCCGTATCTAATTGTTCATTGTTGATACAAGATATTATTTCTGTTCGGGCTGTTTATATGATTTCTAAGAGTCTGAGAGACTGGAGAGAAGAATGACTGCGTGAGGTTAATGGTCTAATTGTGAGGTTATTGATACTATAACACGTTGGTTATCCGTGCAACTCGTGAGTTGTTCGTGCAGATTCTGATATTGATACTATTGAGTTGTGATTATTGAGGGCTGATAGCCAAGTGATTGAGCTGCTGAGATGAGCTGAGTGACTGTTCTCTTGAGAGACTGTACTTGCTTTCCATTATTGTTGTACTTAGCTGTTATCTGTCCTTGTTATGCAACTATCTGAAAGACTTGATATCTGATACTAAGCATCAACTCATTTGACTTTAACTGCTAAATTCAAAAGCATGGTTACTTCTTACTGAAGTTTATTGAAATGAACTGTATTTGCATAGCTCGTCACAACTTCTTAGTCCTTATTTATTCAGTTACTTACTGATTTGGAAGTACTCATGTTACTCGTTGTACCTTGTGTGCAGATCCAGGCGAGACTGTCGCGGAGGTCATTGAGTTCGTGCGCAGTGACTGCTCAGAGATCTACGAGGTAGCTGCCAGCGTCTGCAACCCTTTTCTCACCTCCCATTGTTGTCTTTTCCTTCTATTTAGTATTGATGGACTATTGCAAACTCTGTACTTTGGGATTTGGTTTTAGATCTCATGACTTAGTGACACCTCGATGTCATGCTATTTTTTTTTGCATTTTTATTATGAGTTTAACTCTTCTTATGAAATATCTGTTATGGAAAGGTTTATGAACTATCTCCTTATAAATTATCAATGTATTTTGAAAATGTCGGTTTGCCTAGTACCACGATAGGCACCATCACGACGGGTTAGTATTTGGGTCGTGATAGAAAAATACCAGCTATATCCGCCCATAATCAATTTAAAACAAAAATTGATATAAAATATTACTAATATTAGTCAAGTGCTGCCAATACTAGCCAATTAGCTATTTGTAGTGTGTTGCTTTCTTTTAAGTAGGTGTTATTGGAATAGATTGTGTATATTTGACGGAGTTTTAATTTCAGTTTTGGGATGATTTGGTAGAGTTTTGAGGTGTTTGAATTGAAAATTTGAAATAGAGGATGAACATGAGAAAAGATGATATCTGTGTTATACTGTGTGTATCACATATGTATCATATGCATATCAAATATGTATCACATGTATATTCATATATACCTGTGTGTGAAATACATATGTGATACATGATTGATACATGTGTCGTAGAAGAATTTTCTTAAACTCGATTTTAACTATAAATTTTGATACCAAACCAGCCTAAATCACCTCCAATATTTTTCAAATTTGTATATTGCCCCATCTATATGATTTCAATGAATTCCAACCATACCCATCGAAAAAATCTTTTTTTTTCTAAATTTTTTAATTTTGTAAATCATTAGTAATGAATTTTGAATCCAAACTAGTCTAATTCACCTTCAAACTTCGTCAAATTTTGTATATTGCCTCATTTGTGTTTTCAATGAATTGCAACTATTTTCGTTGGAAAAAAAATCTTTTTTTTGAATGTTGTATATCATTAGTAAATATTTTGGCTATTTTTGGTAACATGACTAAAATGGCTAGTTGTTGAATTAATATTGTCTTTTTTGATACCTTTTTGTAAGATTCCCATTTTTAACAATTAATTAAAGACATATAGTAATGTGAGGGCTAGTTATCTTGTACATTTATCCGATATTCTTTAATAAATACTCGTTGTAGTATTTTACCTGTCATGTTATTCTAATATCTTTATAAGTAAACTACAATAGAACATTTAACCAGTATCACCAACTTTTATCCTTTGCAACTTCCTTCATAAATATAACCAAATTCTAAAAATATAACGTACACTAAAAGTGATGTAGAAGTAGTGCTCCTATCATAGTACAATTATCTTGTGACGTTCTCCAAAACATTATGGCCGGTGAAATTAACTCAAGTCAATTAAGACGAATAAGTAAAAATTATATGGGTGTCCTATTTGGTCGTCTCCATTTAATTTATATTTATTTTTTTAAAAACTTTTTAACTTGTACATACATTTTAAATAAATTCAGCTCATTTTCTCATCCTTCTTCTCCTCCTTCCGTTTTCTTCTTCTTCTTCTTCTTCTTCTTTCTTCTGCTGCTATTGGCACTATTATGGAATTTTAGTTTATAGGATTATTGCCACAAATATATTTATCAGATTATTTGAAAATAAATTATAAATAATTACGTAAGTTAGTAGACGATAACTTATGAATATTTCCATGTATGTAAGTTAGTAAGTATTAGACTAATAATCGTGGGGAGAAACGCAGTGGAAGAATTATTGAACTCACCACCGAAACGATTGCCTTAAATCGAACTTTGAATCACTATGAAACAAAGTTAACTTCCACCAATTAGATGCCTTTACTTGTGTGTGCTTTTCATTTGGAGAAGAAGAGAGTCAGAAGATTCTTACGGTAGAGAAAAAACTTACGACCCTTTTGTTCTATGTTATATCCTTCATATAAATAGGGAGAGTAATAGTGGTTAAGGAAGATAACGCCCCACTTACCCACGTTCAGGAGGTTAAGGAAGATAAACCTCCACTCACCCATGTTCAGGCGGTTAAGGAAGATAACCTTCCACTCACTCACGTTCAGACGGTTAAGGAAGATAACCCCTCACTCACCCACGTTCAGGCGGTTAAGAAAGATAACCCCCCCCCCCCACTCTCCCATGTTCAGGCGGTTAAGGAAGATAACCCCCCACTCACCCACGTTCAGGCTAGTGGAGAGGTTGTAGTCTAGTGGTAGCTTCCCTTAACCTCTCTCCCTTATCTCTCCTAACTTGATCGGGTCAGCCTACATGGGGCGACCCATGACCCATAATCCAACAGTAAGCAATGATAATTCTTTTCTTTCACTTTTATTGTTTCCAAAATTTATGATTTAAATACTGTTGGCGATCTTATTATTTATCTAGTATGTTAGAAAACTTTTTCAAAAACTTCAACTTATATAGTGCTGAAGTTTTTACAAATAAACTAAATAACTTCTTCTCTAAAACTGAAGTTCGCTAGTTACGAAACAAAAACTTCAGCTCTAGAACTGAAGTTCGCCAGTTACAAAGCAAAACCTTCAGCTCTGGATCTGAAATTCGCTAGTTATAAAATAAAAACTTCAGCTCTAGAACTGAAGTTTACCAGTTACAAAAACAAAAACTTTAGCAATTACAAACAAAAACTTCAGCAAATAGAGAACAAAACTTCAGCTACTATGCTTAAGTTCAGAAATTACAAACAAAAACTTAAGCACACTTGCTACTTCAGACCCGTCTATAAGAATGCTGAAATTTTGCGCGATTGGTTTTGCTACTTCAGCCACGTATGCTGAAATTATGCGAAAAACAAGTATTCTTGTAATTTTTTTTTGCAAAACAGACACAAGTTAAAGCATAGCAAAAAAGCAAAAATAGATACAAATGCCCTAACAAATCATATTGGCTTTTGTGAACATCCCCCATGACAAAAAGGAACAGTTAGTTCGCACCATTGTAATTCGTGTCAAAGTAGTATTCTTAATTGTGTCTAATTAGTTTAATCGGACATTTTTTAGTTTTTTTAATTAAGATAAGTGTCCTATTTCTGGGAATTTTAATAATCTTGGCGTACTCAATGGTCTCCTAAAGGAAAAGGAGAAAAACATCTGAGCAGATAAGGTGGGCATCTAATTTCAATCAACTCAACAGTGCAAATTACTTGAGCACTTTTAATCTGGTGAGTTGCCTCATAGTTTTTATTCTAGTGCATCTTCTACGTTATTAAAATTTAAAAACGAAGATGAATATACTTTGCTAAACACCTGTTGTTCTTTTGCTGATGATGTGCATAAATTTCCATTCAGATTAATATCGAAATATCACCGTGGTCTTTACTTTTGTACGATATATTATTAATCGAGAAGTGAAACATTTTTTACTATATTTTCTACAAAATTATACTCTCATTTTCAATTTATATGAACTTATTTAACTGGAACAAATTTTTTTTAAAAAGACTTTAGAAAATTGTGGTCATAAACATGCTATAATATTTATAGATTAAAAATCTTTTAAACTTGTGGTGCAAAATATTTCATGTCATTTGTATCGTTGTGAAAGCTTCTCATTAAATAATAATATTAGAATCCGAAAATTAAGAGTTTGCTTATTAGTGTATGGGCAAAAGCTTTATTTTATGTGTTTGACCAGGTCAACGGCAATATAGCCTTTGAAGGCTGTCACGTGTAACCTAACTCCAAAAGGTCGAGGTCAGGTGTGGAGGATAAATCGTTATCGAAGGTCAAAATGGTTTAACAGAAGACGAGGATGAGGATGAGCATCCGTCTTCGATACGAAGTGACAACCAATTTTAGGATTTAGATTCCATAGAGAATATTGTAATGGATATTCCTTTCTGTTGTCTAGGGTTTTGAGGCACATGTTCTCTTATAATAGGAAGGGATGCAGATCAAAAAAGATATTGGACTTTTTGTAGAGAATTTCATGAACATTTTATGTACGAGATTCTCATTTTATTGAATAGAAACAGAGCTTGACTTTGTACTTCATTTCTTTTATCCCTCTCACCCGATCAACATTCTATGTACGGGGTTCTCACTTTATTGAATAACAACAAAGCTTCAAATACTTCATTTCTTTTATCCCTCTCACCCGATCAGAGAAGGATTGGAATAAAGAGTTGCTCATCATCATTCATTATTGTCAGAAAAACATACGAAAAGCTCATCTTTGTCGAATTGACTTTATCCCCAAATAGATAGCCGGGCACAAGTTGAACATCGACCCCTACTACCCCTAGTCAGGTAGGTCAAAGTCTAACCCCGCCATCAACGAGCCCGTCCATGAGCAGGAGGAGAAACTGGTGGAAAATGACTCTATCTAGGAATCAAAATACCCCAAATAGATCGCTAACATAGAATGGTAAAAAAGAATAACAAAAAGTGGAGTATGTGCATGGACTTCACCGATCTGAACAAAGCATGTCCGAAGTACTCGTTCCCGTTGTCGTATATTGACCGGCTCATTGATGCAATAAAAGGACACAAGTTGCTGCGTTTTCTGGAGGCATACTCAGGATACAACTAAATACTCATAGAGGAGGACGATTGGGAGAAAATTACATCCATCACTCATAGGGATACGTATTGCTATAGGGTAATTCCATTGGGGTTAAACAACAACACGTCCATGTACCAAAGGTTGGTCATAAAGATGTTCAAAATCAACTCAACAAGACCATGGAAATATACATCGATGACATAGTAGTAAAATATTTGAGAGCCGAGGATCACATAGACCACCTGAAGGAAGTATTCGAAATCTTGAGGAAGTACAAGATAAAATTGAACCTTGAGAAATACGTGTTTGGCGTGACCTGATCGACTCCAACCCTATACCATTATAGAATGGAAAGAGTATCCGATGCAGCTTTTACCCAAAAGGCCGGGATTTAAAATACAGAGAGCTAATATTGGTTCTGAATTGAGTATCTATCTAATCTAGTTATGTGCGATATTCTTAATTGTACTTCCAATCATACTATATTTGGTCACTATTCTACTTTTAACATTAATGAAGAATGAAAATAAACTGAGTATAATATTTTTCTAAGGTATTCTCAATTAGCAAAAAGGCACTAAGGAAGTGACTTACACCTAGGTAGGTATCTAACGGGATATAAAACTTAGGGCAAATTTGTTATAATTGGGATGATCATATAGCCATTGCAAATAACTACTCACTCTATATCTCTCTGTAGTTTGAGTGACTTTTCCCTAATTGGCTTTGTCAAGCCCAATTGGGTGTTCAAATAATGCAAGCAAAATTAGATCAAGTCGGGTATTACTATCTCTAGGTTTAACTCTTTAATTGGGGCTATCAATCTCTTGAATGCATCCTAATTCCTTATTAGCCTAAATTTTCTAGACTTAGTCTCTCTTTCTCAAAGTTGAGGCATTTGAGCTGTAGTCAAAGTTGTCTTGAGCTTTTGAAAGCTCGCTTCACACTCCTTTGTCCACTAAAATGGAGCACCCTTTTAGGTAAATCTAGTCATAGGGGTTGCAATCGATGAAAACCCCTCCACTAAATGACGGTAGTAGCCCGCCAATCCAAGAAAACTACGAATCTCTGTAGCTGAGGATGACCTTAACTCTCCACAGTCTTTAACTTCTTCAGATCCGCTCAAATGCCCTCACTCGATACCATGTGGCCTAAGAATGCCACTAAATCCAACCAAAACTCACATTTTGAGAACTTTTCATATAACTCCTTCTCTCTCAGAGTCTGAAGCACTATCCTCAGATGCTGCTTATGATCTTCCAGACTCCGAGAACACACCAGAATGTCATCAATAAAGACAATGACAAAAGAGTCGATATATGGCCAAAATACACTGTGCATCAAGTGCATGAAGGCTGCTGGGGCATTGGTCAGCCCAAATGACATAACAAGAAACTCATAATGATCGTACCGATTCTTGAAAGAAATCTTCGGGATATGTGTCTCCTGAATCATCAACTAATGGTAACCTGAGCGCAAATCAATCTTAGAAAATACCCGTGCGGCCTGAAGCTGGTCAAACAGATCATCAAACGAGGTAAAAGATAACGATTCTTCACTTTGACCTTGTTCAAATAGCGATAATCAATACACATATGCATAGAACCATACTTTTTCTTCACAAACAATACAAGAACACCCCAAGGGGAAATAATGGGCTGGATAAAACCCTTATCAAGCAATTCCTGTAACTGATCCTTCACCTCCTTCAACTCAGGAGGAGCCATACAATATAGAGGAATAAAAATGGGTTGAGTGACCAGCAATAAATCAATGCCAAAATCAATGTCTCTATTAGGTGGCATGCTCGAAAGATCAGCTCGAAATACATCGGGATAATCCCGTATCACTGGTACTGAATCAACAGAAGGGGTATCACTACTGCCATCTTTCACATAAGCTAAATATGTGGCACACCCATTCTTAGCCACACGCTGAGCTTTAAGAAAAGAGATAACTCTGTTGCGAGTGTGATCTAAAGTACCACTCCACTCAACATGCAGTACACCTAGAATAGCTAACGTCACGGTTTTGGCGTGACAATAAAGAATAGCATAATGGGGAGACAACCGTTCCATGCCCAAAATAATATCAAAATCAACCATGCAAAGTAGCAATAAGTCTGCTCTAGTCTCGAAACCATGAATAGTAACTAAACAAGACCGATAAACACGATCTACAACAAGTGAATCCCCTACAGAAGTAGAAACATAAATAGGAGAACTCAAAGAATCTCGAGATACACCCAAATGTGGAGCAAAATAAGCGGTTACATAAGAGTAAGTAAAGCATGGATATAATAGAACCGATGCATCTCTATGGTAAACCAATATAATACTTGTGATGACAGAATCAGAGGCAACAGCCTCGGCATGAGCGGGAAGGGCATAGTATCTGGCCTGGCCTCCCCCTTGAGGGTGACCTCTTCCTCCCCAGCCTCCACCTCCAGCTGGCTGAGCGGGTGGGGCGGCGACTGGAGCTGTAACCATAGCCTTGGAACTCTGCAGGGCACGTTGTGGCTGAGAAGTTTGCGAAGATGCACCTTCCCAAGTTTTGGGCAGTCCCTAACCATGTGGCATGTGTCACCACACTCAAAAAAATCTTTGGGAGGACGTGGTGGCTGCAACTAGCTAGGGCCTGGTCTGCTGGACTGACCATTGGAAGTACCCCACGTAGGAGGTACACTAGAAACTGGAGGTGCATAATAAGGCTCCTAAAGCCTAAGAGGAGCTGGAGCTTGAGCACTTCTAGCTTCTAGAAGAGTTGAATGAACGAGGCGACTCATATAACCCCTACCATGACGATCTGCACCTGGGGTACGGGCATTAGAATAGTGGTCTGGCTCTCGAGGCCTCTTGGCCTCTCTCTCCTCCCTCTCCCTAGAATGCGTAGCCTCAATCGTCCTAGCTATGCTCACCACCTGCTGATAAGAAACATCTGTCTCCAACTCACGAGTCATGCTACATATGATGTTAGGAATAAGCCCCTCAATAATCCGGCGAACCCTCTCGCGAATAGTAGCAACCAAGGCTAGTGCATGTCTAGCCTAACTGGTGAAACAGATAGCATACTCTGAAACAGTCATAGTACCATGGCAAAAATGCTCAAACTCTACGCGCTATGCATCTCTGAGGCTCTAAGGAACATAGTCTCGCAAAAACAGACCTGAAAACTGAGTCCAAGTCAGTGAAGCAACCTCATATGGACTATCTGACTCATAGGTACGCCACCACTCAAAGGCGACCCTTGAAGCTGGAAGGTGGTGAAATAAACCCCGATGGATCCAAAAATACCTATGTATGGAGAATTCGATAACACTCATCAAGAAAACCTAAAGCATCCTCCTATGCTAGACCGCGAAATACATGAGGGTTGTACTTCTTGAACCTCTCAAGCCTCGGTTGCTTATCCTCGGAAGCCGCTGCCCTATCCCAGGGCTGATCTAGAACTGCAGGCAGCGTAGGTATAACCTCTAGGAATGCTCAACATGCACTCGCTGCCCAGGAGTGCGGGTGGCGGGAGTCTCTCCTCCTCCCCTAGCTTGGGATGTGGCTGCAGCAAGGGGAAGAAACCTTGCCTGAGCCAAGGTGATGTACATGCTCATGACCCATGTCAGAGTCTCTTGGAGAGCTGGAGTAGTGGTAGTAGTAGTAGTAGTAGTAGTAGGCGTGTCAGGTACCTGGACTTCGGTTAGACCTCCTGGCGGTACCTCGGCGGCATATCGCACAGGTGCTCTTGCTACACCACGTGCGCGTCCTCGGCCTCTACCCTGGCCCTAGCCTCTGATGGATGCAGTAGGGGACACAGGTGCCTGATTATCTCAAGTAGTATGTGTCCTCACCATTTGGGAGAGAATAGAAGAAAACAATTTAGGATTGTGATGTCAAAATCTCGCACGATAGGGAAGTCAAATGAAGTGAAATTTTCCTAACAGTTGCATAGCCTCTCGTAGATAAGTACAGACTTCTCTGTACCGATCAGTGAGACTCTAATAAACTGGCATGTGTTCTGTGACTCCTATGAACCTATAGCTCTGATACCAACTTGTCACGATACCAGTTCGCCCTCAGTGAACATGTTGTGACGGCACCTAGTCCCTACGACTAGGTAAGCCTAATAATGCGAAAACAAATAACATGAGGAAATTATAACTCAAATCAAGATTTACCAATATGGAGGACGAAATGTAAAATACCACTCAGCACATACAACACAACATCTCAACTACGACAATATTGTCCTAAAACCCGGAAATCTACGGGAACACAAGCTAGAAGAAAAATACAGTAAAACGCTTTAATCTCCACAGTATATAAATCAACAGTACGAGAGAAGGGCTAACACTACAAGACAGAATAAAGATGGAGACTTTTAGGTCTGCGGACACGGCAGAAGAACCTCGAAGTCTCCAAATGCTCTCCCGCCTCAAGGGTGATATGTATGAGTAGCGGTACCTAGATCTACACATGAAAAACATGTGCAGGAAGGGCATGAGTACACCATAACGGTACTCAGTAAGTGCCAAGCCTAACCCCGGTCGGGTAGTGACGAGGAACGTCAGGGCCCTACTGAGATTAAACATAATAATAAGCTTCAACAATATGAAATAAACGATATAATTGAGAACGACAATGAAATAAGACAGGCTATACCAGGCAACAACAATTATACCAGTAACAGAGTAAAAACCGAAAAGCAAAGTAGCTCAGTACCAGTAGTAATACGAGAATCTCCCAGGATACCGTCCTGTATTCCCCTTTCATCAGCTGTCCAGTGGATCTCCCAGGATACCGTCCCGTAGTCCATCATGTGTATATATCCGAAGGATCTCCTGGGATACCGTCCCTTAGTCAAACTATCAATGCGCGGGGATCTACCAGAACCCCGGTCCATAGTCCAGAATGTAAATATGTATGGGGGATCTATCGGGAATCGAGCCCGTAGTCCTAAAGTAAATGTGCAAGGGGATCTATCGGGAATCTAACCTGCAGTCCCAAAGTAAAGATGCAAGGGGATCTATCAGGAATCGAACCCACAGTACCAATGTAAATGTGCAGGGGAATCTATAAGGAATCTAACCCGCAGTCCCAAAGTAAATGTGCAAAGGAGGATATATCGAGAATCTAATATGCAATTCCAGATTAAATATAAAGGGGGAGCTACCGGAATCCTACATCTATAGTCCCAATGTAAACACACAACAATAGCAAGGAGATGTTCAGAAATGAAATCTCATACCAAGGCAACAAGTAATTCTAGCCTAACATGCTTCACGTTATGCAACCCAGGAAACTTAGTAAATAGGCAATTTTAAATCAACTAGACATGGTTATCTAACTAACAATAGACTAAAATTTGCAAGTATAATAAAGCAGGTAAGAAGGAACTGAGTTTTAAATACTAAAAGAAAAATCGGATTTTTAACAATTAGCTCAAGTATGCGCTCTTCACCTCACGTACAAGGCATTCAATTATGAATTATCATATCCTAAGGGGAAGGTTCCACACACAAGGTTAGACAAGCCACTTACCTCGAACCGGCTCAAATCAACTATAAATCATGCCTTTGCCACAAGTATACGACTCCAAATGGCCAAAATCTATTTAATTCAATTACATATCATAATAACATCTCAAGAAACTGATTCTATGATTCAATTCAAAGCTAAGACGCAAAATTAGATAAAATGACCAAAATATCCCTCAAGCCAACATCTCGGAATCGGGTGAAATTAACAATTTCAGAAACCTCGTACTCTCACGAGCCTACGTATAACAAGAACCCAAAAATCGTAGTCCTAATGGCCCCTCAAATCCTCACTTTAAGGCCTCATAAACTCAAGTCTTAATTACCCTTTTTTTCCCAAATTTCTCACCATTAATTAGGTATTTAATCACATAAAAACAAGTTATAAAGTAAAAAATATTATCTTCAAGTGATTCATCTTTGGTTCCCTCAAAAATAGTTTTCAAAAGCTCCAATCTCGTTCAAAAATCGTGGAAAAATGAAGAAGGGTCGCGGATTGAACTTTAAAATACTGACCATCGACTTAATAAAATCCTTTTTCGCGATCACGGTCCCATACACGTGGTTGCATAGAGATGGCTCTCATCCCCATATGCGATCGCGTACACCCAACCGTGTTCGCTTAGAGTAAACACTCGACTCCGTGCCATACGTGTCCGCACTATGCGTTCGCGTGCATCCTCATGCGACCGCTACTTTGGTCTTTCACACTTCGCGATTGCGTACCGCTCCTTGCGATCGCATAGAACGATTTTTGCCTCATCTAACAACCTTATGCGATCGCAACCCCACTATTGCGATAGAATATAAGGATAACAGATACCAGACTTCTGCAATTTTACAAGTTCCGAGAATGACCCGTTGAGCATACGAAACACACCCGAGCCCCCGGGACCTGCAATTTTACAAGTTTCATTGAATTCAACCTTAAGAACTTAAAACTTCAAAAATACATTTTCGGTCAAAAGTCTATCAAACCTCGTCCGAATGACATGAAAGTTTACATACACATCCAAATGACATGATAGGACTACTAAAACTTTGGGAATTTTATTTTGACCATCAGATCAATATATCACTATCGGACCAGAAACTTCAAAAATTCAAACTTCGGCATTTTAAGCCTAAATTAGCTACAGACCTCCAAAACACATTCTGAACACGCTCCCAACCCCAAAATCACCTAATGAAGCTAACTGAACCAACGAATTTTCATTCCGAGGCCGTCTTCACACTTTTTCGACCGCGGACAAGCTTTCTAACACTGAAGCTTTTATTTAGGGACTAAGTGTCCCAAAACTCTCCGAAACTCAAAACCGAACATCCCCACAAATAAAATTAGCAGAAATAGACTTGGGGAAAGCAGTTAATAGGGGATCGGGCATTAATTCTTAAGACGACTGGCCGGGTAGTCACATGTTGAATATGTTCATTTCGTATATGTGGGTGGGAATATATTTACCCACTTTTCACATACGTATCTTCTTCTCGCTAGCACGCAACATCCAATGACATGGCCAAAACCACCTGCGATAAATAACATTGTATACAACCGGACTTGACTCCTATCTCGTCATCTCACGACACTCTTTTATGTTGTGTATTTTACAAGTCCTGCTTATGCGCGATTTATAAGGAAAAAGCATGCCCTTTGCCAGCACCATTCTTCTAGACTTATCCCACATTGTTGTCCGAATTTCATCAAAATCCCTTGTGAGAGCTTCCACATCATGCATGCTTGGCAAGTTATCAAGGTAAGGAATCTCCTTTGAATGAAACGATACTTGGGACTCGTACACTCTTCGTCTCGAGGGGTGGAGCATACTCTCTCGCCAAATCAGGTCCTTCCTCCTCATCCTCCTCATCACCATCCTCATGAGGAAAGGGTGTCTCGTCTTCAGTTTCATCAGTATTTTTGTCGTAATCACCGTTCTCTTCCTCACTCTGTGTATCTGCCAGGTCCCGATTTAATATGTCATCATCGGGAAATTGAGTGAGTACATATGGTTCAACTTGCTCGTTTTCACTGCACAATCAACAAAATAATAAGCTACTGAATTTAATAAATACTTTCGCATAAGTGGTAATTTAACATGATCTCGTAGAGATAAACTATACCTCACAGAGTTATTCTCCATCGCAACCTCCCCCCTTCCTTTCCCCAAATATAATGAAACTCTTATTCTACGCTCTTCAGATATTACGAAAAAATGCTTGAGAATTTAACAAGAAGAAAAGATTAAATGAGAGTTAGAATTTTTTGTGAATGGATTTTCCTAAAATTTTAACCACTTTATATAGAAAATGGCTAGCCCAGGGGTGTTGAAATTTTAATGTATAGCGTTATTTGAATATACGTTATATATATTTGAATTATTATTATGCCAGTCAACTTATTGATGGGTTCATAATTAGAGGTATAGCGTGGTGTATTTTTATGCTATAGTTGTCAGTCAAATCGGCAGTATATAGCGTGTAAATACACCACATTATACCTTAATGACAAAAGCTACCGTTAAGGTATAACATATTACATTTAAATGCTACATATAGAAAGATATTTTTTTGTTTTACACTTATTAAGATACTTCAAATCCAAAAAAATTACAATTGAAATCCTGCTTCGATATATTTAGACATTTCCCGCTGTAATATTTGGGGAGATGAGCAGGAAGTAGAGCGAGTGGCTATGAAGTCAGCTCCACTAATCTAAGTCGCACGAAAACTACCTCATATATGTAGGGAATAGAGGTGCGTGGGTTGTAAGAAGCTGAAGAATGAGAAAGAAAGAGGTAAGAGTGGGGAGCAATGACAGGTACAAGGGTACAATAAAGTCATAATTTCTCTGTTCTCATATGGCTCCTCAGTCACCAGTCACCATTCACCTGTACGGTAAAGTTTCCCCACTTCCACACACATCTGACTACTCTTTTTTAGTACTACTCCTGCTCCTATTATTTTTACTTTAGTAACAAAGTCTTTGATTTTTCAACAAGTTTTTGAGAAATAATTTTGGGAGAAAATTATGTTCGTATAAAACTATGAGCCCGTTTGGCCACGTGATTTTCTTTTACTTCTCTTTAATCTCTATTAGGCTATAAAATGTTCAATTTTAATGAATTTTGAAAATTTTAAAAAATTTGGAAAACTCCAAAAAGTTATTTTTCAAAATTTTCACACATATCCCTTAATAAAATTCAAAAACTACCTAAAATTATATTCATGTCCAAACACAACATTAATTTTTAAATACCTTCACTTGAAAAAGAATTTTACTTTTTCCGAAATTTTACAATTCTTATGTCCAAACGCCACTAAATCCCAAATGTTTATTATAATTTCACTAATAATATTATTTGATATCAGTTTCATAACTTTTTAAGAAATTAAAATTTCATTTAACTAATTAAAATTTAAGTTTATGATATTTTTCTGTTAAAATAGTTTTTCACTTATTCCATTAATTTGTGTTCTATTAAAACAAACATGCCGAAGAATCTCTTTTCATCAAGTTACCAAAAAAAGAAAGGAACGAAGTGAATTTCAGGAAATGATATATGATTACCGTATTACTAATAGAGGAAAGTGAAAGAAAATTAGTAGCAACTTTGTTTGGCCATATATAGAATTTTGAAGGGTTTTTGGCTATTAAAGGAATATGATAGGAAACTCATTTCACCCATAAGGGCAAGCAAAAAGGAAAAAACCTAAGAAGAAAAGTAAAGAATAGAAAAGTCCTCAAACTGTTAAGGATTTCAGGCCTATTGCTTGCTGCACCACCTTATACAAGATTGTTTCTAAAGTTCTCACTAGAAGAATTAAAGCTGTAATTGATCACATTATTGGAAAGGGACAGTCAGCATTCATAGAAGGTAGAAGTATTCTTGATAATATACTACTCAGTCATGAATTGTTTAAAGGGTATGGAAGGAAAGGTATATCACCTAGGTGTGTGCTTAAGGTTGACTTGAGGAAGGCATATGATACAATTGAATGGAGATTTCTCAGGCAGATGCTGGTGGATCTTGGATTTCCTGCAAAGTTTGTGGACTAGATTATGGCTTGTGTTTCATCAGTCACTTATTCCTTAGTGATTAATGGAGGTCTCACTAAGCCATTCTTAGCTAAAAGAGGTATTAGGCAAGGAGATCCTATGTCTCCTTACCTATTTGTTATTGCTATGGAATATCTCAACAGGAACCTCAACCTACTTCATAAAAATGGTGACTTTAATTTTCACCCTAGATGCAGAAAACTCAACTGTTCTCACATCTGTTTTGCAGATGATTTATTATTATTTTGTAGGGCTGATCCTACTTCTATTCAGCTTCTTCAAGCTGCTTTCTCCTCCTTTTCTGTGGCTTCTGGACTCTCATCTAACAAAGCTAAGAGTGCCATATATTTTGCTGGTATATCTCTTGCTGAGAAGGCAGATATTCTTGAAGACTTGGGATTCAATAAAGGGCATCTCCCTTTCAAATATCTGGGCATTCCATTACACTCAAAGAAGCTGAACATACATCAATACTTACCTTTGATTGAGAAAATCACTGAAAAAATTACCTGTTGGTCTGCAAAATTTTTATCCTATGCTGGTAGATGTCAACTTATAAAGTCAGTACTATTTGGAGTTCAAACATATTGGTCTCAGATCTTTATATTGCCAAAGAAGGTGGTGAAATCAATTGAAGCTATTTGCAGGTCCTTTTTATGGACAGGCAATGGAATAGTGTCCAAGAGATCACTGATAGCTTGGGACAAAGTGTGTCGACCTGTTACTGCTGGAGGGCTAAACATCATTGACATCCAGACCTGGAATAAAGCAGCTGTATCTAAATTGCTTTGGGACCTTGCTAGGAAGAAGGATTGTCTTTGGATTAAATGGATTCATTTTTATTACATAAAAAATGATGACATTGAAACAATGGCAAGTCCAAAGAATGCTTCTTGGATTTCTAGGAAGATCATTGACTGTAGAACTCAAATTATGAACACTCACAGTCTACAAGGTGATCTCATATCTAGGTTGCAACAGGTATGTAAGGCTGGAAAATTCCAAATCCATATTCTCTACCTTTCTCTGTTGCCAGATTTTCCTAAGATGGACTGGAGGAACTTGATGGCTACCCCAAATGTTTTGCCTCGACACTTATTTACTATATGGATGGCTGCACATGGTAGATTACCAACTGTTGATAGACTCCTCCAATTTGGGATTCAGGTGGATGCAGCATGTGTGTTTTGTAACCATCACATTGAAGATTTTGAACATTTGTTTTTTGATTGCTCAGTCACAAACAGAATTTGGAGCAAGATTTGTCATTGGCTGGGATATCATAGAAGGCCTGTTTGCTGGAAATCTGAATTAACATGGATATGTAGCAATGCAAGGAGCAAACAGTTCAAAAAAGCTGTAATTGCTACTGCATTTGCTACTACTGTTTCATTGATTTGGAGAGGGAGAAATGCAATACGATTTCAGAAACAACCTTTTGATGACAACAAATTGTGCAGAGAAATTGCAATCCTTATTCATGCAAGAGGTAGAAGATGCAAGACTTGGTTAAAAGGACTGCGACAACTAAATTATTATCCTTAGTGTGGTTAGTTTTATAGATGATATGTAATAATATAGCTTGATAGCAGTGAATGATTGTATAGCAAGGTCAAAGGATTAGGATGTGGTAGTTAGTCTATACTACCACAAAAGAACACTCCATTGTATATTTGTTGATATTAATAGAAGTAATATTCATAAAAAAAAAAAGAAAAAAGAAAAAAGAAAAAGAGATGAGCTCTCTATTTTAGTCTCTTTCTCATTTGTCATCTTCATTATTCTCTCTCCATATATCATTGGTCTAAACTGTTCCTGTGCGGTGTGTATTTTTAGAAGAGCTGCACTCTAACCAAAACCTTAATTATACAATCCTAGTAAAGGTAATAACTTCAAGATCTCCTCTCCATTTCCTTCTTCCTCTCTCTTCTTTTTTTTTTTACTTTTCTGTAGGACAGCTTTTTAGTTTCTAAATCTCTATCATCTTTTTCTTTTCATTTCTTGTTTAAGTTAATTCACTTCTTTTTTATTTTGTAGTAGATCATCTTTTAAGTTCTGGATCTCCTCTATTTTCATTTTTTGAGCTCTCTTCTTGGAATTTCAGGTTCTTTCCCTTATCTATCTTGCTGTTTAATTCTAGGGTTAATGGATTCTCTTTAGTTGTACTATGCTCTATTTTTTCTCTATAAATGGTGGTTCACTAGTTCTTTTTCAACTCCGATCCTTGCCCATAATAAGAGGTAAACATCCTGAAAATTAATTTTCTCTATATTTTAATATATATATATAAAAATATAGAGAAAATTCTTTTGTGTCGACTGTAGTCAATTTTGGAGAATGACTGGCTAGGTTTTCTTATTTATAAGATTCTTTTCTCGACTTCACACTTAGATTTCAACATCTTATTTATATATTAATTAGACCTACTATACTTCAATCTTTGACTTTGTGAAATGCTAATTATATATAGAGGTGAAAATGGTGAGACAAAAGATTCAGATCAAGAAGATTGACAACTTGACGGCAAGGCAAGTGACTTTCTCAAAGAGAAGAAGAGGGCTTTTCAAGAAAGCTCAGGAGCTGTCAACACTTTGTGATGCTGATATTGGCCTAATCGTTTTCTCTGCTACTGGAAAACTTTTTGAATATTCAAGCTCCAGGTATATATTTCTCTTTATTTAATTCTCAGTTTTTTTTTCAATTATAGATTTTTTTGGTTCCAAGGATGAGTACGTAATTCATCCAATTAGAATATATAAAAGAATTAAGAATGAACTATACTTCAATTAAATGGTACTTACCAATGAACTACCTTGCCCCAGTACTTGGTTCGTTCACTAATTGATGAAAAGATGTTAGTATTTTTTGGAGTTTAAAAAAGCCCATGACTTGCGTGTCAGATATCCATCTTGTCCAAGAAAATCTCTTACTTTTCTTGTCCATCAGATTTATGTATGGAGAGTTCCACAACTTGGGGAAAACCGTAAAAGTTAGTAGTATTAAGATTGATAATTCTATATTTGATGTTAACTTATTTGGCTTTAACTCGGCTGAATTATCACTGCTTCTTTTTGTAATTAATAAGCAGTACTACAACTTGTGACTGGAAATATTTCCAGGTTATTAAAGTTTCTCATTACATTTGACTGTCCTACACTCGTTATCATTACTACAAAAGAGATTTTATCTTTAACGAAATTTTATGGAATAATTATAGTGTAATACTAACAAATTGGTTATAACTGTTTAACAAAATGCCTGGGGTTAGATATCCTTTTCTTTTTTCATTTTTACCGTACGGTATCTTTCAGAGATTTGTACTTGAATCGTCATTTTAAAATATGACATAAAATGAAGATCCACAAAATATCCTTCAAAATAATGCAAGAGGGGTCCTCTAATTTGTGAACTGAGAGAGAAAACTAGTACGTACTTCTTTAAGAGCACATATGTTAATACTCATGACTATGGTAGGACAACTAAGAATGCTTAAGTTTTATACGTCTGTATAAAATTAAAACCTATGATCATTTGTAGGATTTTCATTCTTTAGTAAGATGTACTATGTGAGTACAGCATACGTAGTTTTGCAACTAATTATCCCAACGCAGGTAGTATTCCCTAAATTATTTTTTGAATTTTCTTGGATGGAAACATTATAGATGAAAGAAGGAGAAACCTCCTTGACTATAAATTAATCCTTTTTTGCTTTTAGAATTCTTCTTTATGTTTTTTTAGGGGTTGCATCTATACCTTTTGTGCAAAAGTAGCATTGTTGTCGATAATGCATCATATTATTTAAGATTCTTCTGTAGGTTAATATGTGTGTGCACAGTGATAGTACTCTTTAACATTGGATTGTCATGGTATGTACATATAATGATAATTTGATGTGATATCATAAGTCCAACTTAAAGCTATTAAGATTCAATGAGAAATTTAAAAACAAAGATGAATCCTCAGGGGTTGGTCTGGAGGCAATTGATTTTTTTTAAGCAATCCATTAGGTAGCTGCCTAGGACTAGTTTTATTAATATTAAAAAGAAAAAAAATCACATAGGAAGAGTATAAATAAGGGAAACAATAGCACTAGTAGTGTTACCTTTATGCCTTGGCTATATAATCACTCCTCTGCGCCTCACATTGTCCTTATGGCAGCCTCATATAGAAGAAATGGTGTAGCTGCCAGCAAAGTCTCACGAGGGCATATAATCTCATAGCCATTTGGATATCTTTCCAAAGGCAATTGACTTGAGCCTTGGGATTTTCTCCTTTTCAAGGTCTCAAGTTCGAAGGGTGCAAATAATTTTTAAGGGCCATCGGATTGGGTAAAATCTAAATTAACCATGATGTACTTGCGGGAAACTCCTTCCCGAAGGCCTGTGCATTCCCAGGATTAGTAGGGACTCTTAGAGACTCGGACACCTGATGCAAATTAAAAAAAATTAAAAAACAAAGAACTGTTAGGAAGGGGTGGTGGGTTGACAAAGACTTGGCTTATATACGTTCAGAATTGGCAAAGGTGGCACTTGGTGCTAACTATATAGTCACAACTCTCTAGCAAGAAAGTTAAGACCGGGGCTATTATCCCTTACAAAGTTGAGTGATAGATGGAAAATCCAAACAATTTTATTTGGAATTTGTATTGCTTGGATTCTCAAAAAAGATATTGTTGAATATGTATTGGATCTTCCAGAGCCCAAGTGTCAAGCCACTAATGCAAAGGCTTTAGACCTCTAAATTTTAAGGGCCCCAAATTCTTTTTGTTTTTACTATTATTTGTGTTGAGACCCCGACTAATCTAGATTCATACCACATAAGACCTAGTAAAAGAAAAAATATATTTTATCAGGATTTATTTTAATCACATGACTCAAACTCAATATATCTAATTAAGGTAAGTTGGATCATATATATCTCACAACAATCTTTAGAGGTAGGGTTTAAATATATTGGATATGTTAAAATAAAAGTAAAAAAATCTTTTATAAAAGTAAATATAACTTTAATTTAGTATTGATGTAACCATTTGCAAAAATTTGAGAAAGAGAATCACTTTTCCTAAACCTTTATCGCGAATATAAAACTTTTCATTATTTATATTTTACGATTGACATCATTAGTGAGGTACCTATATTATTATTCTCATTTTACATTTATCACTAAAAACGTATAATAAACTTTTAGAATCCGTTTTTTGGTATCTTCAATAGTTCAAGTCTTATTTTTTATCTTTCTCATCAAAAAATGGGTAGTACATTCTTATATTCTCTTCTTGGTTTCTACAAAAAGCTCAAGTTCTCGATAAGTTATAATGTTCTCTATACAAAGAAAAGAATTTTATTTTTTCTATAAAAACAAGAGTTAAAGAGTACCCTTGAATAAAATTATATTGTGCATTCTTTTTTTTCTTTTTTCCTTCCTCAGGTTTCAATCGTTTTAACAAGTATATTAAAATATCAAAAATTATTTCGATATCAAATTATAAACTTCTTGAATCTAGTTTGATTATCTAAAGTCAACATAGGAGAATCAAATCATTTATAAAAGAAACTATTAACAACTTACATCTTAAAAATCTAAAAGATAAACTTCAATTAAAAATTTAGATGAATTTTTTTTCCTTTTTAAAAGGCTCTAGATTAAAAGTTGACTTTAGACCATCAATTTTTTTGCCCGCCCATGATGCAATCGTACATTTGTATATACGATCACAAGTACGTGGAAGACTAGTCTTTCGCCCTCTCGGTTAAGACAAGAATAAACGAATTATGATCATTTAAGCACAATGAAAAGAAGAAAAAAAAAGGAATTCAGTAAAGCTCTTGTGATTAGAAGCTTGATATTTCTCTTAAAAAGATTAATCAAATCAGCAATAGATTAAACTGCAACCTAATTAGATGTTATCAACGTTATAAAGGGTAAGTAGAAACTCAATTAATTTCCAAGATCATAAAAATTACTATAAAAACAGCTAAAACGTTCATCTTAAGATTCTCATTTTGTTATAACAATAACGTAAATTATATGATATAACAATAACGACATACTCCTCCCGTTTTAAAAAGAATGACCTATTACTACTTGGGGAATCAAATAAGGTTTTTAATCATATTTTTTACAAATAATTTTTAAATATTTTGAATTGTCAGCTAAAATTTTATTTAAAAAACCTTAATCTACTTCTGAATTCAAAAATTGGTCAATTTACCCCATATAATTCGAAAAGGTTAAAACAAATTGAAATTGGGAGGGAGTATAAAATAGGATATTGTTAATGACTTTGTCTTTTATACACAAAAGGTACTAAATGATTTACATAATTATGTCACTCATACGATTGCTTCCCCTTTAATAGGCTTATACTATGCAAATCCGAATTAGTTGATTCAGTGAGTTTCGAATATTGGATATTGTTATAACCAAATTAGAAAACTTGAATATGATGTTTTTAGCTATTGTACTTTTTGTTAGTTTTTTCTCTTTCATTTTTCAAGCATTCGTAGGTACTAGATGCTTAAATGTCTATTTTCTTTTGTGGTATATGTAGTCATCACACTCTCCTTCGTTACTAATCTAAGCATCCGCATAAACACTTCAATTCCCAGGTTTATGTGAGATATTCTCTACTTTTAGAAGTTGAATATTGTCTATATTATTGTCATATATCCTTGCACAGTATGATGCAACTGATTGAAAAGCATAAGGTGCACTCAGAAAGGGATATGGATAGTCCAGACCAACTGCAATCTTTTAACTTTCAGGTAATACTATTTCGTCTATATCATTTACTGACAATAATCTTTTGCTAGGCTTAAGTAAGCCGTCTTGACATGAGTCATGACCTGAGCTTGGCTTAGATCCTTGCTTTGTGAAGAAATTATTCGTACCTCCCACTACTACCGGGGACTTTTCTAGGAACACTATTCCCTTTAGAGTTTGTCCATAAACTTAGAGATACAAAAGGGGGAGGTGAATCCAGATACAAAATGTGACCAATTACTAGAAGTTGTAGTCCCAATCTAAGCCTTTCTCATATGAAGAGTTTAGTTTCCTTTTTTTTTTAATTAATTGAGCTTAATTTCGATTGACAAGAGGAGTTGCTCTGATGGTAAGCAACCGCCACTTCCAACCGAGAGGTTGTGAGTTCGAGTCTTCTCAAGAGCAAGGTGGGAAGTTGTTGGAGAGAAGGATGCCGGGGGTCTATTTGGAAACAGCCTCTCTATCCCAGGGTAGGGGTAAGGTCTGCGTACATATTACCCTCCCAGACCTACTAAGTGGGATTATACTGGATTGTTGTTGTTATTGTTGTTGAGCTTAATTTCGATCTAGCTTTACTAAAAAGAAGCAAATTTTGCATTTTCCAGAGCGCAAAGAAAAACTATGGAATGCTTAGTTGGGAATTTGCGGAGAAGAACCGGGAGTTGAGGTAATTGTTAGTTTTATTCCGAGTAATTCAAAATTTAATGTGCTTATTATTGAAAAAGTGCAATATTTTCTGAAAAGGTTATCTAATTAGTGTTGGACACACTGTTTGTTAATGAAGAGATGTATTCGGACTTTATAGAAGGTTGGTTTTGTATGTTTCCCTCTCTATGAATATATCCTATCTTATCACCTAGAAAATATATAACCTACAAAATCCTGAAAGTTGTCTTCTTTTAGCATGCACTTCATCTTTTCACTCGATACCTTCTAGAGCCCCTTTTCTTCCCTCGCTCTAATTTTCTACAAAACAATTGAAGATTTAAGAGTTCTTTTTATTTCTATTTAAGTTCACACTAGAAGATTCCTAATTAATTTGTTGTATCTTGGGAGTAGGACGTCATCTTGCTCTTGAACTATAGTACTGGCGGAAACTAATATGAACAGAACGAACACCTTTCTGAAAGTACAAGAGGGGAGGGGTAAATTGTACTTCTATTAAAAATTAAATTGTACTTCTATTAAAAATTTGGTAGACTATAATTAGACTTAGTCGGCTGATGCGGAGACTACCTGCATAAAATTGTTAGTCCGTTCGATTTAAATAAGTGTAAATCACAAAAAACAATAAAGGAACAGAATATAATATGAAAGTGATAAGTAAATGACATCAGAAATTTTTATGCTGGTTCGCAACCAATGTAATATCCTAATACAGTTGCAAGAGTGTTAATTTTTATGATTTTTGTAAATTGAATTGAGTACAATCTTTGTGGTTTCTACCAACATTGACAAGTTTGATTTTCACTCGCTCACCAACAACGAACAAGGATAGGTTTTGACACGCTCACCAAGAATGTATAATAATAGTGATTTCACTCGCTCGCCAATGATACTTTAATTTTTTATTCGCTCACCAAAAAAACGAATAATGACGCAACCTCTTAATACTTTTCTCTTTCTCTCTATTTTCTATGACACTTGTAAACTTAAAATAATGCTTGACTAAGGTGTAAAAAGAGTAGGAAAGTTACCTGCGAAGTTGCTACTTTCTCCATTGTCAAAAACCTCCTTTATAGAGTTCTGGATTTATGCCCATCGCTTCGTATGGTACTTCTCTGAGATATATGTCTCCTTGAAATCTGGTCACTCTCTTCCTTGACTTCTTTGTAGTACCTGCCATATTTTCACAGGAAGATTATTTCCATACCTTGTGTCGAAAATAGCTTTTTCTTCTTTGAGGATTTTTGAGAAATCTTCTTTCATATATTCATTCCACAAATCGTGTGAGTCGAACATATTATCTTCTAAGGTAGAGCCACTTTCCATTTTGGTTGTCTTCTTATAATTCTTGTACATAACAGAATATTTTTGCATGACCTAAATCAATCAGTAATCCCCCTTTTCCTTATGTGTAGTATTTCAAGATTCTTTCCACCATATTGTCTTCTTCTGCATAATAACTCTTTCCATAGTAGATAAATACTTAATTATTTTCTTGTAGAAGAGTTCCCTTTGGACAACTTTGTTACCTTATAGAATTTCTAAGACTTCTTTATATAGAGTAATGGACAATATCATCAATTTTCAACCAATGAATGTTTCTCTTTTGAATAATGCTCTTCTAATTCTCAAACTTCACTGTTTTGTCCATCACGTTCTTGAGCAAGTCGTGGATATCATCTTCCCTTGTGAAGAATTATTTCCAGCTTCCTTTTGTATAAAAGAACTTGGGAAATTATTTATTTCCATAATAACTCTTGTAGTAACTCAATAAATCTTTGTTCCAGAATAACTAATATTCTTTCCATCTTCTTCTGGCTTGTATAAATAAAATATGAGCTCTTATTTAGATAACCCAAGAGAATTTCAAGATCCTCTTCCTTTACCTTGGATCTTGTCTTTTATCTCCAATATGAAGATCTCAATGACCATTTATTATTTCCGTAACTATGGAAGTAATTTCCTTTTGAATAGATATCTTCGTCTCCTTTCTTGAGTAAAATATAGCATTGGACTTCTTCAATATTTTCCTTGATTGTTGTAAGTAAGAATCTTGCTTTTATAAAATCTTCTTCCTCCGGTGCCTAAGTTTTCTTCTTTGGCATGATGCAAATCCTTTTTTGCCCTTAATTCTTGCCTCTTGATTTATGTACGTACTTGAATTAATAATCCAATCAAATCCTTCTCCATTTAACCTAGTAAAAATAAATTTATACAAGTAATATTCTTTGATTAAAATTTATGTCGTTTTGGTATCATCAAAATCAATATGTGAACCTTTGGGGTAACACTTCCGTAGTGTGCCTTGAACATACTTTTTACATCCAAAACTCCATCTTATTTTTTTGAATTTTTAGTTTTTTTTGGTAAATTGTTCGTCTTATAATTTGTTAAGAGTTCTACTAATACGTACTTCAATCTCAAATATATTCCAATATTAAGAACCATCGCCATTAGATATCTGCCAAAGTTTACCTGATTGTAGTGATATCAAAATGCAAATGACTTATTTGAGTTATTATGCTAGGCAACTTAATGGAGAAGAGCTGCAAGGACTTGGCTTGGAGGAATTAATGAAATTGGAGAAAATAGTCGAGGGAGGAATAAGTCGTGTCATGAAAATTAAGGTCCTATAGCTACTTCCCCTCTTCAGATTGGTCCTACAACATACGTTGATTCCATTAACTTTGGGATTTTTGTGGCTTTCAGGGTGAAAAGTTTATGACAGAGATCAGCTCCCTCAAGAAAAAGGCAAGAGTATTTCTCAACTAATTTGTCATTAGATTCTGTCAATTTCTTAATTAGGATATTTTCTTTACAAGGTAGGTGTCTAAGCCAAACTCAAGTCACAAGGCTGCTTACTTAAAGAAGAAGAAGGATATTTTCTTATTTTATCATGGACTATACTTGAATGAAGTTTAAATTTGGTCTTTGAAAAAAGCAGGTTTTGGGAAAACAATTATAAGGAAAACCTAATTTTTGAGATTATGAGGAAAAAACTTAGAACATTTATAATGGTTGTTCTGATAACCTACCTTGGATTATATTGTCTTTGGTTTCTGGGAGGCATTTTTTGCTTTGAATTTCCGTAACAAAGTCTTTTTTTGAAAACAAAACGGCTTTTTAAGTCATTGAAAAGTTCTTTCTTTTTCTTTTTTAAATCATTTTTCTGGCCTTCTAAAGTTTCCTTGATGAGAAAATCTATAAGACAAACAGTGAAATCCAATCTCAGGAATTCTATTTTTCTTGAGATTTACTTACTAGCTTAAGCTTTATCACCTTATATGTACGTAGCTTTTGATATGCAGGAAGCTCAACTGCAAGAAGAGAATTCACAGTTGAAACAGCAATCACAAGTAAGATCTGCATTATTATCTTTTTTTTTTTTTTTGGTTGACCAGTTCCCTATTCTATGATGGCTAAGAGCCCGTCCGCATGGGCTTATTTTAAGTAACTTTTAGGAAACTTACACAAATGTCCCAAATAAACTTTAACTTACCAACCTCTAGCCATTAGTCATAGACTTACCAAAACTAGCCAATAAAGATTGAAAAACTAAATAATAGGATTCTTTCTATCAAAGAATCACATGTAAAAATTACCTTCCATATTTTTAAGCGAGATTAGCAACATTAGATACAAGATGGAAAGGAAATTTCATAGACGAGGTAGCAAATAAAGTGATGAAATATAAAAATCTATACAATATTCCAAAAATCTAAACAAAAGGGAATATTTTTCAATCGATATAGATGAAATTCATTGAAAATACATAGATAAGTCAATATACAAAATTTGAGGAAGATTGGAGGTGATTTGGACTGGTTTTGTATCAAAATTTGTAATTAAATCGAGTTCGGAAAAGTTCTCTGCGACACATATATCAAACATGTATCAGGCATGTATCTCACACACAAGTATACATGGATATACATGTGATACACATTTGATACATGTGTGATACACAAATGAGACACAGTGTGATACACATATAATTTTTTTTTATGTTCAGCTTTTACTTCGAATTATCAATTCAAACCACCTTAATATTTTACCAAATCATCCCAAAATTGATAAAACTCCTTAAGTTGTACTCAATCTATTCTAATAACATCCACTCAAAATAAAGCAAAAATTTAATTTTTTTAAAATACAAATAACTAATTGGCTAATTTAACTAAACCACTAAATTTCTGGCATGCAGCAGGCAAGATTGAATGAAGTTGAGGGCCATAATGCAATTGAGGGGGGAAACTCGGCAGACTCTATCACGACCAATCGCAGCTTAGTCAATGGTCATCACGATTACATTGACTCAGATACTAGCCTCAAGTTAGGGTATGTAAAAGTACTGTTCCCTCCGTTTCAATTCATTTGGAAATAATTTAACTCAATACAAAAATTTGAAAGAAATTTTTTTTTTAAAATTTATGGTCTTAGATACATTATAATATTTTTGCGTAGCTAAAAAGCTTTTTCGACTTGTAGTCTAAAATATATCACGATATTTATGTGACCATATAAACTTCTCTTTAAGAAAATACTCATATAAATGCATTATTTCTTTTTGGAACGGACTATAAGAAAATAATGTCAAGTAAAGTGGAAAGGAAGGAGTATACATATATATATATATATATCTTACCGAATTCCAAACCCCAACAAAACACTTTTCATGTGTCATACGTTATACTCATTTATAATTTGCTGAATGTTTGCAGCTTGCCTTTTCCTTACTGAGGTTGATTTGAGAACTGAAGATATATAGTTACTGAAAGAAGAAAGGGTAACTCTATTGATGCAATAGCTAATGAAATATATAAATTGATTAGGCCAGTTGACGAGACCTCGAAAAACTTTGAGATTAATCTAGGTCATGTGATTAATCTACATATAGGTACTATCGTCTCTCGGTTGATATTCTATGCAATCATACGTACAATATCGTCTTAATTTGCAAGGTCATGTGATGCCTTGAATTGGCTAGTTCGTGTATATATATTTGCATTTAGGAGTTAACCATCTCTTATGGAAGCACTTTGTAATTCGATATTATTGAACTGGGCAGAAAGGTAAACGCCCCCATCCTCCTCCCCCCACCCCACCCATAGGGACGGATGTACCTTTAATGAAGCGGTGTTACCCGACACCGCTTTATTGGAAATTTTTACCAAGTATATGTATTACTACTGTCAGAAAATAGATAAATAGAAAAAAAAATTATTAATTGACAAAAATTGTCTCTTAGTGTCTTGATTATGTGTTTGACTGTGCTCGAAGAGGTCAAATAAGTAGAATTGAACTCAGTACCTTTTCTAGCTTAAAACTCAATAAAACTATCAGATTAAGGCTATTTTTTGGTTAAAAATATAATAACTAAAGTTATTATTTACGTTCTTTTATAAATCTTGCTACCGCTTATAAAAATTGCTATGTATGCCCTTGCACCCCCAAATAAAAGGCAAGAGTGAAGCTAAATATATTTATGAATTTGTCGAATGTTTGATTGCAGCTAATTATAATTCATATTGATCAAATTGTAGAATAAAGATATCTGTTTCATAAGTGTTTGGCTAGATAACATAATAATTGCACATTGAAGATTTGTTTAAAATCACTTGTAGAAAGTATAAAAACTAAAGGAAATTTTACGTCCTATAGAAAACATTAGTACCCTATTTATATTAAATAAATATCATTTTAAAATATTATATCATATAAATACCTTTTATTCTTTATAGCAAAAATTATAATTATAGTTATATCCTACTTTTAAGGCACTATATATGTAATTTAATATTTTTCTCTCCTTTATACTATTTTCTCTCGCCAAATACACGTTCTCTCTCTTTCTCTCTCTCTCTCTCTCTCTCTTGATACAGGTTTCTCTCTTCTCCCACATAACCACGTTCTTTAACTATTTTCTCACCCAATTTCATTGAAATCACTACGGAATTACTGGAATTGCGCCCAAACGATATACGCGAATTGAGTCCATACGACTGGTAACATTTGTTCTTCGATTTTGATACCATTTTTGTGTGCTTCGATTTTGACACCATCTTTTGTTCTTCGATTTTCATACCGATTTTTTCATTAATTTTGCGCCCAAACGATATACGCGAATTGAGCCCATGCGACTGGTAACATTTGTTCTTCGATTTTGATACTATTTTTGTGTTCTTCGATTTTGACACCATCTTTTTGTTCTTCAATTTTCGTACCGATTTTTTCATAAATTTCTGAAACAATAATCATTGTTATTGTTTGCTCACCAGGAATCTTTGAGTTTTCTCTCAAATGGCGGATTCAATGCCACCCAACAGAGTAATTAGAGGTATACCCATCAAAATTCTCAATTTTAATTGACCCTCTTTCTCGTTGCAAATAACTCAAGCGGAGTCAGATTTTGCAGGTTTATCAGCATCTCCAGTTACTGAGAGAAGAATTAAATTACGCAATGATAAATTGAAAGAAGTCCAAGTTGAGAAATCTTCAAAAGAAACAAAAATTTCAGTTGAAGCCAAAATTCCAGTTGCTTCAAAGAGGAAAAAATATATGAATGATACACGACACTAAAAGGTAATTGCTATTTGTATCAATATTCATTCAAAGAAACTTATATGTGTTCATAATTATTCAATCATTTTTACATCAGTACACTGTTGTATTCATATGTATCTGATTGTATTTTTATACCATTTTGTATACTGTATTCTGTTTTTCTTTAAGTATGTATAAGTATTCTTATGTATTTTGGTAGTTTTCAACTCTTCAAATTTAATATCAGTTTTACTTTTATTCATGTTTATTAAGCTTTAGTTTTCCAACTCTTCAAATTTAATGTTAGTTTTACTTGTATTCATATGTATTCATGTGTATTCAGATTTAGTTTTCAACTTTTCAAAATTAATATTAGTTTAACGGGTATTTATATGTATTCATATGTATTCAACTTTAGTTTTCCAACTCTTCAAATTTAATATTAGATTTACTTGTATTCATGTGTATTCAGATTTGGTTTCCAACTTTCCAAAACTAATATCAGTTTTACTGTTAATCATATGTATTCATGTGTATTCAGCTTTAGTTTTCCAACTCTTCAAATTTAATATTAGTTTTACTTGTATTCATGTGTATTCTGATTTGGTTTCCAACTTTTCAAAGCAAATATCAGTTTTACTGGTAATCATATGTATTCATGTGTATTCTGCTTTGGTAATTTTTGTTTGCAACTGTTTAATCTTCCAATAAGTTTTCAAATGTATTCATATGTATTAATCTTACTTATTTTTTATGTCATTTGTGTGGTATCTAGTTTTTTAATATGTATTTAGTCTGGTTCCCTTAATTTAGTCTTCTGTAAGTGTTTATAGTTGTATTGATATGTATTCAATAACTGATTTAATATGAAATATGCAATGTATCCAACTCTATTAACATGTATTTATTATTGTTAATTGCAGGCAATTAATTTGTTTGTGAAACACCAGCCAAACTTTGCACCCCATATTAGTGTAATACATGCTTTGGCTTGTTTCTTCAAATGAAGCTCTGTGAAGTTCAACATCATCTCTTCAGATGCTTCATGGCTCTACAGTTAGAAGGCACTCCTGACAATGTATTTGCAGTACACGTCAATGGTACTGAATTACGTTTCATGTTAAGGGAGTTTGCGCTTATGACTGGCCTCAAATGTCTTGATAATGATGAAGATTTTGAGTTTAGTGAAATGCTACCTAACCGGCTTATTGAGGCTTACTTTGGGGTGCTAATCTTGTCAAGAAGAAAGATCTGATGATATGCTTCTATGACAAGACATGGGGTCCCGACAATGATGGTGATGCCTTGAAGATATATTTGTTGTATTTCATACACACCTTTATTTTTTCATCCGAGAAGAATAGTACAACTATACCAAGGCTACATTTTGACTTAGTAGGGAGTGGGCGATATTCTGAATATCATTGGGGTTTAAAAGCATTTGAGATGTTGACAAAATCGATTAGCAAGAAGATGGATGCTGTGAAGAAGTATTACAGGATAGCTGGGATGCCCCTAGCTACGCAAATGTGGTTTTATGAGTGATGTTCTTCTGTTGATTCCAAGATTGCACTCCGAGTTGATGACGTGGTCCTCAGAATAATAAATTGGAGAACCACCGGAAATCAGCCAACCTTTTCTTATCTGATGAACGACATGTTCAACGACACCGAAAACATGATAATATACAAATTGTATCACTCATATATTGGATTTTATGAATAATTAATAGGCATATGTTTGCATATAGAAGTATGAAGTTGCATTCATATATATATTGTTGATACTCCAATACATGTTGTAGTTTTTGCATTCACTTGCAAAATACATTCATATCATATACATACAGATGGAAATACTTGTATAATTAGTTGCATGCATATATTGATGCATACAGGTGTACACTTGCAGGTTTGATTCAATATACATCTATGCAAATGCATATGGACTAATAATCACCTGCATAAACTTGTATACAAATCCATACAAGATTATGCATACAGTTGAATACATGTACTGCATACAACACTATTAATATGCATACAGCAATATAGAGTTGTTGTAGCCTTCATTATTAATTCTTCATACATATGAATATTATTTCCAAATCATCAATTTTGCCTTATCTTCAATATAAATATCATTTTATATTCAATATCTGCATGTGGAAGTTTTTATTTTGACTTTTATTATATTTCTTTTTTCAGACTGTTTCCAAGGACATTAGTCCAAGCGATATAGAGCTTGTCATTATTCAGATTCCTCCTAAAGCTGCCGATGTTGAGAACAGACCTACTCTAGCTATTTCAGACAAATTGGGAGAGGATTCGGATGACTTCTCTCCGACACCCGATCTTCCACGTAAGAAGAAACATGTGGCAATTGTTAGTCCGTCTTCATCACCGCCCCATAAAACGATCAAGGAACACGAAAGACACCATAATGAAACAGAATATCAGCCCAACATTCCTCCTGTTTGTGTTTCCTACGTAGGACATAAAGTTTTGCATGACAATCAGATGCTACAAGGCAAAATGATGAAGTATCTTCTTTGAGGAAAGATCTTAATTGATTCAAAGAATACGTGAGTATTTAACCACAGATGAAATGTTACTGTTTAATGATTATCATTTACATATTGTTGGCGCTATCCTTTAACTATTTTTGTATGCTTAAGGTTATGGGAGAGTTCAAGTCTCTACAAATATTGATCAATGATAACTTTAAGAAGCTTTCATACCATCTTCAACAAAATAAGCAAACTGAACCCACAAGGAGACGTAATGATGGCAATGACACAGCTGTCGGAGATAATATTGAGGTTTAACATTCTTAACGTATTGTGCATCTGTATTTACCTCTATTCATATACACTCTGTTAACCTTCATATGTAAATTTATTCTTAACATAGTGAGCATATGTATTTACATCTATTGAGCATATGTATTCAGTTGTATTCGTATCTTGGCTAACCATAACGTGTAAATGCAATTTACTTACGTAATTAAATGTATTTTAGCTTTATTTATATGTATTAAGTGTATTATTCAGTATTAGCTATTTGTAGTTAATTTTATTAATCAGATATTCAAATGTATTTTTCTGTATTCAGCTGCTGACCCAATTGTATTTTTCTGTATTCAATTGTATTTTTCAGTATCCAAATTCATGTTAATAGTAGTCATGTTAACTTTCATATGTAAATTCATTCTTAACATAGTGAGCACATGTATTTACCTCTATTAAGCATATGTATTCAGTTGTATTCTTATCTTGGAAAATCATAATAATTAACTTATGTAATTAAATGTATTTTAGCTTTATTTATATGTATACTTAACATATTGAGCACCTGTATTTAGCTGTATTCATATCTGTGTTAATATGTATATATAAATGTTGTATTTAAAATTATTTGACCTGTATGTAGATGTATTCTGATATGTTAATATTAACATATTGAGCATGTGTATTTACCTGTATTCATATTTATGTTAATATGTATATGTAATGCAATTAACCCATGTATTTAACTTTTTTTCAGCTATATGTAGATGTATTCTGATTTGTTAATCTTTAATATATTGAGCATATGTATTTACATGTATTCGTATTTATGTTAACCTTAATATGTAAAGGCAATTAACTTCTGTATTTAGAATTATTTCATGTGTAATGTATTCTAGATAATTATATGTATATAAAGGCATTTAACATTAACTTACTACACTAACAATTATACATACAACTACTAGAAAACCACATAAGAGGTACCGTCGAACATACCATCTACAGTTCAAGAGGGTGTATCTACCGAATTCTATGTATCTCCATTTGAACTGGACGACAAGTTTGTTCCCAGTCAAATACCAGAAACTAGAATTGTGATTCACTCCAGTGCAAAAAAAAGCTGAAGCCACACCAATTCAATCTCATAGGAATCGTCAACCAAGTAGATGGAACTCTTCGCCTTATGAGTCTAACTTTGACTCGGGATGTAAGTTATTTTTCAAACATAAGATTGAGCGTTCATTTAGGCTTTGTCATTTAAAAGTCCCTAATTACGAAATCAATGTACAACAGGTACCTCTGTAAAGTTGACCCCCATTTTTGAGAAAAGACACCCTTTTTGAGGATGATACAATAACGGGGCCACATCCTATGTTAATCATTCAAGAATATGACAAAAGGGTTCGTGATGGTCTTCTAGCTAGACATGATCAGAAGTGAGTTTTCTCATTTTATTACGTTTTTGAATTTTTAAAAATATATATAATGATTTTTATATATTACTTGCGGAAGTAATTTGGAAGACCATTACAAGAAGAACAAGTCAGTACTTCACATACCATTGGATTTTGGGAGTTGATCAAGTTAATTCCAAAAATTGGTTTTACAATCTATCAATTGACGGGAAGCTATGGGATGACAACGTAAGTTTTTCCCCAAACTGACTAAATTTTCTGTAAATAACAACATGTTGTTTCATTCAAATATATTTTGTTGTTTTACTCAGCTGTTTTCAGTTATATTGCGGTGTATTCATATGTATTCAGCTAATTTCTGTATGTATTTGTACTCAATTTTATTAAACATTTGTATTTATCTATAGTAAATACATTTTCAGTTGAATTCAACTGCTTTAGTCAGCTGAATTCAGTTGCATTTATCATAAGCTTTATTGAACTTCTAAAATCAGTAGTATGTCACCAGTTGTTGTATTCAATTGAATATTCAGTTGAATTCATCTTACTGTAGGTTATATAAAACAATACAATTGTATTTTTTCCATTCAAGTTGTATCTAAGTTTATTATTCAGATATATTCAAATGTATTTTTCTGTAATCAGCTGCCTACCCAATTGTATTTTTCTGTATTCTTAAGTATTTTTCTGTATCCAAATTCATGTTAATAGTAGTCATATGTTTCTCTGTTTTCAGTTATATTATTTTTTATTTCAACAATTAAACTCACACTATCTACTAACATTTTTTTGTATAGCAAATGGATGTAATATTCTACTATTTAAGAAAGAAGGGAAAGTACAATCATCATATGGACTTTAAGTATACAACTGTTATTTGTATATTCAAGACAAGAATCGCTGAAATATACGACAGATATGAAAATACAGATTGTGATGCTAACGTAGCCAAACAAGAGGACGCAGTATGTGAGTATATAAGGGGCTACAAATTGCATGCTAATGTACCTTGGCATACTCTGGATAATGTCTTGATACCATTCAACTTGAAGGAAAAACTACACTGGGTATTGGCCGTTGCAACATTCAAGGAGAGATGTATCAAAGTGTATGACTCGTACAGATCTGCAGGTCATGATACCTATGTAGTTTCGGAGATAGATAAACTAGCTAAGATTCTATCTCTTTATCTATCAATCAGTGGCTTTTACGGAGATAGTCAAGGCATAGATTGGTCTGCTTGTCCAGCATCCACTGACAAGTCACATAATGATCCTTTTGAAGTTTCATTTCAGATCTGCCTCAACCGAAAGCGGGCAACATGTAAGTGTGCAATCACCATTCTTGTATATTGTATATAAATCTAATTGGTGAATTATTTTTAATTGTTTCAATCAATTATTTTTAGGGATTGTGGAGTGCATGTTGCAGCATACGTAGAGTTTCTGAGCACTATTGGAGAGATTTCAAAAACAACATTTGATTCCACTCTTTTCCGTCGAAGATATGGTGCTCTTCTCTGGGACTATGCTATGCACAAGATAGAAGATGATGCCATAAGCGAAAATGAAGCACCTTTAAAGATTGCTAGTCAAATCACTGAGTCGGAGTCAAAGATACAGATAGTTTTAGAATAGCTTTATGTTATTTTACTTTTGGACTGTAGTTTGAGCAGGCAAAGGCTGCTGTTTTGAGTATTTTGGGTGTAGATGCTACTTAGTTTGAAAAATTGTCACTTATAGCAACAGTGTCCATGTTTGACAATTGCAACTTTTCAATGACAGTTTCACTATTTTGTTCATAAGTATTTCTGCTTATACAGCTGTATTTTTTTTCATTCCAGTTGTATTCATTTGTATGCATTTGTATGCATCCATTCAGATAAATCTTTCAAGATCAGAAAATACATATTAAAGAACACAACTTCAGATGTATTACGCAGGTTGCACCGTGTCATATATATTAAGATATACTCAGTTGTATTTAAGTGTATTGTTCAGTATATCTAGTTGCATCTAAACAGATTATTTATATGTATTTAGTTGTATTCAATTGTATTCAGCTACATCCGTTCAGATACATTTTTCAAGTTCAGATAATACATATTAAAGAACACAACTTTAGATGTATTAAGAAGGTTGCACTTGGTCATATATATTCTGATGTACTCAGTTATATTTAAGTGTATTATTCCAAAAATTATCTAGTTGTATTTAAGTGTATTATTATGATGTATTTAGTTGTATTTTGATGTATTCAGTTGTTGACCCAGTTGCTGTATTCAATTGAAAATTCAGTTGTATTCAATTGTATTCAGCTTACTGTAGGTTATTTAAAAAAATAAAGCTATATTTTTTTCCATTCAAGTTGTGTTCAATTATATTCATATCCATCCATTCATATACATCTTTCAAGTTCAAATAATAGGTAAAGATGTACTCAACTGTATTTAAGTGTATTATTCAGTATTAGCTATTTGTATTTAAGTTTATTATTCAGATATATTCAAATGTACTTTATTGTATTCAGTTGCTGACCCAACTGTATATTTATATGTATAAATATACTTCAACTACAAGTACTCAGAAAATATTAACGAAATTCATTTCAAAGTATTACTCGACAAAAGAGAATTTATTATAGCTGATAATGTCATCATAATTACAAACAAATCATTCAACCACAAATACATGTCAGAATACAACTATTTATTACGTGGAGCATTTCTACACGTTCGCTTGTTATGTCCTCCCTGCCCACATATGCTACATGAATGTTGATTTTTCGGCTGCAACAATTCACTTAAAGTTTTATCGCGCTTCTTCTTTGGCCTTCCAGGAGGTTTTTTCCATTTTGGTGGTAGTACAACCTCCTCTGCAACATGTTATGGTATATTCCAGTCATTTTTATCCGGTAGCGGGTACACTGGCACATCGTATGTCATTACAATTGTACTTGATTTGTAATAGTTAGAGAAATATTCTTCCGGCATTAGAAACTTGGTCTTCAATACAGCCCAAGCATGTGGGCATGGCAATTCATCAATTTGGAACCTTCAACAAATACATTTTCTGTCTAACAGGCAGACAGTGTAATTCCTCCCACCATCGTTAACCGTATGTAAGTATTCAGTTGATGGTAACACCTACGATTTAAAAATAGAAATATAATTGGAACACATATACCTTAATTACCAGATTTATAATGCATAATTAATAAATTACATAGAATAGACGCCTATTGCATATATATCGATACAAGATACATTATACTAGCAAAATATCAACTGGAAATGTGCAGAACTTATCAAATGTATGTTGTACTTTAGGCAATAGTATGATACCAAGATCATTAGAATCATACATATTCACAATACATATTAACATTAAATATCATACAGCTAGTTATATTCTGATGTATTCGAATAGATTTTCCATCATGTAACTTGGTTATATTAAGTTGTATTCATATCAGATCTATGGAAAAATATGCCTAATATGTGCTTGAATGTAGTTGTATTCATATATATTAACGGTAGTTCTACTTAAAAATGATTGTATTCAGTTGTATCATATAAGTAATTCTGAAACTAACTAAAACAATATAGACAAATGACAGTAACAATTAACTTACAATTATACGTGTACACATTGTCTCATTGAACAACATCATCTCCTGGTACTTTTTGCAAAGCGTCTTGTATGACTGTGTGGCTTCTTTGTGGTTACGACAATTCCAATGTCCAAACTTCTTCCTAATTTCTTCTAAGAAGTCGTATATTGGCAATTCCCTTGCTGAAACTAGTGCGGCATTGATTGACTCAGCAATATTTGATGTCATTATCCATCCCCTATTAACAGAGGCATACAACCTAGCCTACTTTTCGTAACCAGCTAACTCTAAGTATTCTTTCACCCGAATGTCTACCTTCTCCACCTTCTCCATCAGGCTGTCAAATTCAGCCTGTGTGTATGTTTTTGCCATCGAGAAGTATATTTCGCTGAACTTGGCATCGCTCTTTATGAATTTCTTATATACGTTGTTCTATAGATGTCATATATAAGCCAAATGTGGTACATCCGGATACACTCTCGATACAGATTTAATGATGCTCTCATTTCTATCTGAAACGATTCACATGTTTTTCCTTACGCCGTATGCTATCTTGAATTGCTCAAAGAACCACGTCCAAGCAGCATCCTTCTCGGAATCAATAACGCCATATGCTAGTGGCAATATGTGACCTGTAAATAAAATTGAATATAATTATTTTTAAATATGGTGATTTTAACTGCTGATACAGCCTCTCTACCCTAGGGTAGGGGTAAGGTCTGCGTACACACTACCCTCCCCAGACCCACTAAATGGGATTATACTGGGTTGTTGTTGTTGTTGTTGTTGATTTTAACTGCTGAACTAGGAAATAATAAATTTCCAATATACAGAGGAATACATGTCTACTATAGATTAATACAGATGTTTAGAAATACTTCTGAATATACAAGTTGGATAAAGCTTATGATAAATGCAATAGAATTTAGTTAACTAAAGTAGTTGAATTCAACTGAAAATGTATATATTATAGATAAACACAAATCTTTAATAAAGCTGAATATATTTGCATATAGAAATTAGCTGAACACACATGCATACAGGTGTTTAATAAGTCATTATATAGATGCCCTTGATTACAAAAGAATTAAGGGGATTAAGACAATTGAATTTAATAAAAAATACCTGAATACAAATGAATACATTATCTTGAATAATACTGAATATAGCAATTGAATACAACTGACGCTAAGTGGTTAATAAAGTTCAATGCAACTGACCATAGATGAATACAGTTGAATACACCACAATACAACTGAATACATAAAATGTTAGCAGATTGTATTATTATTCAGATACTAACCTGCACCATCCAACGTGCTTGCCGAAACGAATGTCCCTGTGTAATAAGATTTTAGGTGACTTCCATCCACGACAACAATTGGTATACAATGATCAAACCCCTTTATAAAGGTATACAATGATATATACACGTACATGAATTCATTCTTTGGCGATTTTACCATTCTTATATGGGAACCTGGATATGTCGTATCCATTGTATATAAGTATCCTGGTAAGTTTTTGTATGAATCAGCCGGTTCACATCTAAAAAAATTCATTGCCTTTTCTTTAGCCCTCATCGCCAACATGTAGCTAACATTTACACCTAAATCTGATTTTGCATCATCAATAATGTCCCTCGGAGTGTATTCCTCTTATGGTTTGTAAACTTTGTCCTTATAATACCACCTATAAGGCTGCTACTAGCTTGCCGCTGCTCGTACACCTTGTCCCTTAGCGGACATATATGGTTATCATTGAATTCTCTCACCTTGAATATTTATGATTTGTTAATGCTTGAAGCTTTAAACCTCCATTCACAATTTTCTGAAATACATAATAATGCATAGCTGCAAAGATCATTTTATATTTGTTTAGCATACTTGTTTACAAAAAATACAGCTCACACATCAGACAAATAGAATCTGATATATATACATCATGAATACGTATTAAAAAATTTACAAGTGTATAATTCATTTTCTATACTACTGCATTCCAATATAGTTAGATACGTTAAAACACAATAAATACAACTGAATACATTTGTATGAATATGCAAACACTTAATACCACAGTAGACAAAATAAGAAAATAATTAAAGCCACTGTTGTGGTTTTACACCAGTAAAATACATTTGAAAACATGTATTTAAGCACCCTAAACATACATATGTTTTCAAATTTGTTCATCAAGACGAAACACACAAATACGCATGAATACAACATAGTTAAACAAAGAGCAAACCTGACAGCATTAGAACGATCAATCCGGAATTGAAACCTTTGAGCTATAGCATAATTCTCCATCACCTCTTTCAATGTAGCCTGATCCTTATAAACTTGTCCAGCCATAACCTCCTTTTGATTAGTTTTTGAAATTATTAAATTCTTGTGGAGTTCGAACTCTCCAATCCCTTCTTCTGAATTGACAAATTCTATAGCTAGTGTATCATCTGTATCGCAATCGTACCTTTCAACTGCTTCGTTTATTTGCACAATGTCGCCTTGATTTACACTACCTCTGGAATCAAGCTCTTTTTCGATAGTTGTTATGCACAAAGGATACACCCCAAATTCTCTGTTCTCTTTTTTTCAATTCTACATACACTCTGTAACTCATGTCATTGTGTATTTCCATTGGCAAGCGATTTTTTTCAACATTGTATTGTATTTTAATGGTCTTTGAGCTCAAATCAATACCAAGTTGATTAGAAATTTAAGCAACTAGATCATTGAAGGAGGCATACTCTTTAATCAGTATTCCCTCAATTGAAAAATCAATATTGCCCTCATCGTTCCACTTGCCAGAATGACGCAATAAAACTATTAAACTTGTCATATGTTTAGATGAACTATACCTTATTTTGTGCAAAATTTGTATCAATCGAGAAACAGTAGAAGAGAATGGAAGAAGTTCGATCAGATGTTGCTCTGGTTTTTCACTGTATTCACGTTCCTCAGTTGTTTATGTTGCTCTAGTTTTTCCCTGTATTCACGTTTCTCAGTTGTTTTGTTTGATCAAATACATATTAATGTGTACTAATTTTAGTTCGTTGAGTTAAATTAGGAGACTATCAGTGATTTGATATCCTTCAATTTAAAACAACTTTACGTTTCCAGAAATTGCGCAAAACGTTATTGTATTCAACTGAAATTTCGCTTGAATACAGCTAAATACAGATAATATTTAGCTGCATTTCCCGTTTTATCGCCTATTTTTTTTCTTATATTAATGAATACAACATCTTAAATATATGAAATACATTGTATAAAAACATAAAAGGTATCTATAAAATGTAATATAATAAAAAGTATCTATAAATAGCTAATTAGGACTAAAAGATGGTGCTTTATGAAAGATTCCCAAAACTAAATGCACTATTATAAGTAGCCATTTTTGAAGTGTAATGGTGCATACAGTTGAAGTGAAATTAGACGAGATACTGAACCATAATTCATAATTAAACGGATCAAAGCGCATCCAACTATATTAATACAGTTTTTAGCATATTAAAAGAAACTATTCAGTTGTGAGAACATGTCCCATAAGAACCTGCTCAATAAAATCAACAACAACAAAAACAATCGCGTCCAGCTTTCTCACGAAAGCTAGTTTTGACATGTGATAACTCTTTTAAATGGGTTAAAAGGTAAGAATCGCCACCTAATAATTTAAGGGTGCGTTAGGACACTTATTTGCAAATAACTTTATTTAACTAATCTACGTCACCAAAGATCGGGTAAGAACTCAAATTATCTCGAAGAAAAAATGTTAGACACTCCTCGAGATCGACGACTATAATTCCCGGCCTAAATTCACGCTATGTAGAATTATTGGATTATAACTATCCTACGTTATCATGTAATGAAGGAAGAGAGGGAATTTAAAGGTTCAACTCTGATGTAATACAAGTGTAAAGAATAATTGCACATGTGAAGAAATTAACTACATATAAATGGTCAGTAGAAGTCCTAAGAGGTTATAAGATATAGCCTAATTGTTCTAAGTTCAAAGAACCAAAGGCACGGAAAATAAATATATAAAGGAAGTCCTAAGTTTTTTGGCCTAAAAGATCGACGACTATAATTTCCGGCCTAAATTCACGCTATGTAGAATTATTGGATTATAACTATCCTACGTTATCATGTAATGAAGGAAGAGAGGGAATTTAAAGGTTCAACTCTGATGTAATACAAGTGTAAAGAATAATTGCACATGTGAAGAAATTAACTACATATAAATGGTCAGTAGAAGTCCTAAGAGGTTATAAGATATAGCCTAATTGTTCTAAGTTCAAAGAACCAAAGGCACGGAAAATAAATATATAAAGGAAGTCCTAAGTTTTTTGGCCTAAAAGATCACCTCGTGCAACTTAAATAATATTTTGTAACTCCCTTAGGATATGTGTTGCTCATATTATTCAGTGAGCATAGACTATCATCTACTGCTATCTAATTACTATGTCAAAGTTGTTTACCTAAAGAGCTCTAGTTCAATTCTAAATCGTATCCTATACGTACACTACCGATCATATGCCTATGATCCAGGAAGCTTTGGACCTACTATTTAGGTGGCTCTAGACTTTACTTAGGGCGCTCAAAAGATAAAATTAGATGCACATTCAAAACATGTAGGACTACACACAAAAATAATAAATGGCTCAAGTTAGCCTCCACACATAAGCACCAAAAGCACGTGAGCAGATTTCATATTAGGTAGTAGGCAGTTTCAGAATCAAGGCATATTAAAGTCGTTAAGTCCTATAGACATGGCTTCTATGTGATCTAGTTTAAAACGTCCTACAACCGTTTCAGATTACCAAATTTACATATTACAAGTATTATAAAACCTGTAGACATGATCTAAATGATTTCTGCAATAGGGTAATAAAACTATTTGAGAACTCAGAATTACTGATGTTTGATCTTATTGGCATGCTTTCTAAGTGAATAACAGTGTGTTATTGGCAGGTTCTTTAGCAGTTGGTATCTAAATACAATTTTATTGTTCTTATTCATATAATCATGCTATCTAGGCGAGCAGCTTAATAAGAACGACAGAAACAATCGATCTGTTAATCAATTAAGCCCCCGCAGGCATGGTAATATTAGCTTATGACTCTATAGGCATGCTATCATATTGTAATCACACATGTTGACATCCTATTCCTATAAGCATGCTATCTATAGTTCATAATAGTAGACATGTGAACAAGTAGAGCACTTAAACTCTTACAAACATGCTTCTGATGATGTACGGGTATTAGACAAGTTAAGCAGGTGAAGTGTTTAAGTTCATAGCCATGATATCTATTCATGTATAAAAATAAAGCATGTCGAATCAAAGTAGTAAACAAAGCAGGTAGACCCTATAGGCATGCTCTCTACCCTTTCATACAAAAATTAAAGGATACTTGTTCCTCATTCCAATTAATTCCCCAACTGTTTTGTTTACAAATTATTACATGCCCAAAATAATAAATATAAAAATTGATATTACATACTGAAACACTGCAGGCCTAAGAGCAGGCCCAAATGAAAATAACTCCTTACTGCATGGTCCTTCAACAAGCTCATTTTTACACGAATAGAAAAATCCAGATCCAAATGCATCTCAAGCAAGAGAGTGTGTCCATTTGCATAGCCCATGGCCACACATGAACTCATACCAAGCCCAACAATTACAGATTAACCAGTTAACCATATAAGTTAACGAGCCACACATGGATGTTAATTAAACAGCTCTAAAGAATTACCTCATAAAGACATGATTCATATAAACTATATTAACACTTGCATTTTAGAAGCTGGAGTGACAGGATTGGTCGAACAAGGGCTTGAACATGAAACAAGGAGAAGCATTAGAACTCAGTTTCAACATGGTGAGTTTGACATGAAAAAAACTAATAGCATAGGTTCAAAACAAGTGAAAGAGTATAACATGTAGAACACTAGAAGAGTTGGGGAGGTATGCCATTTAGGTTAACAGGATAAGGACACATACGTGCTTAATTTTCTAGAACCGCAAGTTTAGATTAAAACATGAACTAGAATTAGCCTAAAATGAATTTTAAAAACTAGGAATCTAAGTCATGAAGGTCTTATAGAGTTATAGTCAGGGAATTGCAATTACACATTGTAAACAAATAAGTAGGCATGGTTTATAATAGTTAATAAGAATCCTAATCTTACTGAGTATAACACAAAGATTCCCAAGTCTAAAGATGTCATGGTAGAAAGACTTGTCAATCTTAAGATCAAATAAAACAGAGAGACTTCAGAGATTAAGCCAGTCAACTAAGCATAATAGCAAAAACTAAGTGTATTGGGATTCAATTAGAAGCGTAGGCAATAGTCAAGAGTATAGGGTTGACCAAACACCACATCAGAGAGCAACATTTTTGGCTAAAACACTAGACATTAACTACCACATAAGGCTCATGTAAGCATAAAGCAAGGAAAATAGTAGAACATACAAGATGGGCTATCAGAAAAGGAATTCACTCAAACCAGTTCTGGGCATGAGATAACCCCTTTAAGAATACAATCATCCAAGATAAGGCATAAGAAAGGGCTCATGAAAAGCAACAAGTGATCAGAATAACAAATCATACTGAAGGTAATAAAAAATAATTCAAATTGCACAAACATATAGTAGGCATGCATCGAAGCTCAGAACTCAAGTAGGTTTAGATACTAGAAAAGCACAGGGTACATGATAATGCTAAGGCAAACATGAATGAACAGAAGAAAACAATAGCATATTGATTCATAAAGACCTAAATGACATGAATACAAGCAAATTAGAATAGAATCACGAGAGTCTCATTACTCACCAGTTTGCAAAATTAACGAACTAACAAGTTAGAAATTTAGTGCCAGCAGCTTGCTTATCAGTAACAAGGGGATAACAACAGATACCTCAAAATTCTTAGTGCATCAGAGTTCCCAAGGGTCTCTGATGAAACCAGGGCAGTGATCTCACTAAGAGAGGTCTAATAGTTGGATTTCAGTGGCCTTGAATTTTAGTCGACCATGAGTATAATCTTAGAATAGTTTAGAGCGAGTAAGTTTGAGAAAACAACAGTAGTAATAGTAGTTCAGTCTTAGAGGGGAAACGGGAAAGGGAGTTTATATAATAGTAAAAATCAACACACAAACAAGAAAATACAGTCAATCAAATATAAACAAAGAAAGAAGAACATACATAAAATCAATTTAAAATCGAATTAGAAGAAAAAACTAGGTCCTAGTCTGACAAGGACCAGAAATTGGCCATAGATTCGGTGAATCGGACCCTCATACGCTTGTTATGAATGTATATAGACGAAATATCATTCAAATCTTGGAGAGTAAAGACAATTTCCCTTGATTCGGAGACTGGTACTTTCCAAAAATGGACAAGTACTAAGTAACATCATATTTGCACCGGTAACAGTAGTATAATCCATGAAAGGTAAGTAAATCATGGTAAGAATCCATGGATGGGTTGGACTCGGAGAAGAATTAGGGCGCGACTAGGGTTTGTGAGGAGATGGAAAGGTTTAAGAGAGTATATAGGTGACTGACCGGGTAAAATGAGGCTCGGGTTTAGGGTGAGGTTTCTTAGAAGCGGGAAGATGGATTGTGGGTCGTCGATCTTTCAGATCAACAGCCGAGATAAAAATAAAGAGTGGGGCGGGTCAGCAGGAGTGAGTCGCAACTGGGTTTAATAAAGGGGTATTTAGTTTGGGCTATTGAAAGGTGGGATGATGTGGGTGATCCACGTCCAATCCTTACTCAATAATGAGTGAAAATGGTCATTTCAAGAATAGTATCCAACAAGAGGCGGGCCGATTTTTACAAGGAGCTATTAGGGGTGTTAGGAGTATACACTTGATAAAAGTGAATGGGATAACTAAATTGCACTTCCACAAAAGTTTTTTGATTTCTAATTCTAATTTTACTCCAGTAATTATTAGCTAATAAAAGAAACTAGAAGCGGATGATTATTTATGGTATTTTTTTGAATAGTTAAAAAGCCTAGGGATGTGACAATAACATATGTGCTTGTCAAATGAGTTAAATACGTTAATACTTGCTTTGTTGATTATGGTAAATTATAACTCTCAACCCTATTTTACCCACTCAATACCTCTCGGTCAAAGACTGATTTTGTCCAATTTGACTTTCTCAAGTCCAAATGGGCATCGAACAAAATAGTTGATATGAGATCAAATCGGATTCTCACTATCTCTAGCTTGAACCCTTTAATTAGTCTAATCAAACCCTCAATTAACCCAATTCCTTGTTAGCCAACTTATCCTTGACTAGGTCTCTCTTTCTCAAGTAAAGACTAAATAAAAAGACATATATAAATTTTTGCAATCATTAATTCTAAAACTGAAGCATATACTAAGCTAAATAATCAATACCTAATCATAAAAAAACATTAAGTTAATTACTCATAAGGTTTACACATTAGGGTTAGGTCACAACTCTAGTAAGAATCTAGCTACTCATAGTGAGAATTAAAGAAATACTAGTTAAGCTCATAATCTAAGATTAAAATGATAAAATATGATGTTTACACACTAAAATAGTCACAAACTTCCCAAATTAGCAAAATGTAACGGCTAAAGCAGCTCAAATTTATAAGCTTGACCTAATAAATATGAAACTTGTCTATTTATAGTGGCCCAAAATTTACTGACAAAAATTCCCCTAGGGAGATTCTGCAGTCGCACAATTCCACGTGCGGTCCGCAAATTTCTTTAGTTGGTAGGAGCTTGAATTCTACAGCCGCACTTTTCTAGATTGTGGTTGCAAAGAACCTCCTATGGTTGCATAATTCTTGTGCGTTCTGCACTTCAACAAGGCTTCAGGTCTTGGTCTTTTTCATACTCTCTGAACTTTGAATCATTTGTCAGTGTAACCCTTGTTTTGCGGTCACACATTGGCCAAAGTCTTGCCGTGTTCTTTCCCTTGGTCTGCAACAACAGATAGAATTATGCGGTCCAAACTTTCTTCTGTGACGGCAGAAATCCTTCTGCATACAACACTTCTTTGATTCTGCGCCCTTTATTGCCTTGTGATTCATAACACTCCTTTTTTGAGTCGAATTTCATCATGGGAGACGAAACTTCCAACATTCCTACAATTTGCACACTTCTATTATTTTTGGAAACACAAATCAATACTTTTAGTCTAAAATAAAAGCAAAAAGGTACTAATAAGTAGTCAAAATCCCCACTTATCAACTCCCCCAAACTTAATCTTTTGCTTATCCTCAAGCAAATAAATTAATTCCCACATCCTAGAGTTAAGGGTCATTTCAGCGAGTCAAAGGTGATCCAGTCACATATATATTGGGATTAATAATTACACACACTGCTCATGCATTATCAACAAGGTGACAAAGTCAAATATTCATGCATATACAGTTCTAATGTGACATTTGGGATTCAAGAATTGACTTTACTCATCAAGGACTCTTGTTCTATTATGTCAGTCATGGTGGACTCCAAACTCTTACTCCTCTACTTTCCATTTACCAGGCTTACTTAATAAATAGCACTCAATTTTAAGATTCATGAAAGGTTCACTCGTCTCTCATAAGAGGATGTCACAAGTATGACTTTAAGTACCATTGGCTTGCCCCTCATGTAGATCGTCACTAATGTAAGATCACTCAGTTAGAAATCAAGTAGGACTTATTTCGGACTGTAATAAAGGATTTTGGAGTGGTTACACCTTCTTAAGCACTCCACACTTCCATTTCTCGGCTCACATTGCCAATTCTTAGAGGCATTTTCTTTTTATTGGGGATTAGAAAGACTTAACATCACTCTTTCTTGTTCATTCTTTTTCTCCCTTTTTGATCATGCTCCTCTTTATTGAATCCATCATCCCTTCAACTTATTCATGTTTTTCATTTTTTTTTCGTTTCTTTTCTTTCTTTATTTTTTCTTTTTGCGCCTTGATACCTTTTTCAAATTCCTCATTTCTCCCCCAAACCTAAGTTTTAAGCCACTTGTGTTCACAAGAGTATTAAGAAAAGTCCGGGTGCCAAGAGAGGGTCACGACAAAAATGGGTAAAGGCTTATAACATGGTTATCAAATAAGAAAGGCTAGAGGCTCAAAAGGGTTGACTAGAGATAACGACATTGATTGGAAATAGAAAGCTCAAGCAAGCCAAGGAAAGCCTACAATCACTTCTCAAACCAAGCAAAACTTAGGATTTTGCATTGAAACACATTCGGTGCAAACTCTATTCCATTCGTAGGGGTACTTGGACTTACAACAATTCATCGCACCCCTCAAGCAACTATATTGCAAAAAAGGATAGAGTCGAGAGCCTAGAATGACCACATTTAAGTTTAAAGATCACTATGGTCCAATTAAACCACTCGATGATTACAAAGTCAACTCAAGAGTCACAAAGTCACTAACTGGAGCTATATTTTTGAAATCTTGTTTCTAACCATAAGCATGTAGTTAAGTGTGTTGGTACCGATTGAAGCATGATTAACTCTTCGAGCATACTTGATTAGGTCTTTTTATTCATTAATACTACTATTATTATCTAAACATAAACACATACTCATTCCCTTTAGAAAGTTGTCATGCCATCCATCATCCAAACGAGTAAAGAACCGTGGAATTAAGAAAACCAAAGGTTTGTTATCTGTTATTGCGAAAAATGAAAACAAAACAAGGTTTAATGAGAAAAAAAATAAAGAAGTTAATAAATACTAACTGCTGAATAGAGATAAATATACTTAAGAGAAGAGAGAAGAAATAGATAAATACAACTAAGAAAAGAAAGAGTATCATAAAATTATTATAGACCAAATGTATCAAAGTGCACCGATGTGTCAAATATGTTGGAAATAACGCTTTACGCTAGAGGGGGGGTGAATAGCGTTTTAAAAATATTAAGCGTTTTAGTGCGGAATTTAAAAACTTTGCAGAAATTAAGACAAGTGCAGTAAAATAAACTTACACAAAGATGTATCCTGGTTGGCCACAAACGTGGTTAGTCCAGTCCCCGAGAGACTCTCTCGAGATTTCCACTAAACTTGTCAAGCTTACGGGTGCTTAACAAACCGTTACAGCTGAGGACACAAGCCTCACCTAGGTGCTCGGGGATCACAATCCCAAAGACTTCAATTGCTCGGGGATAACAATCCCAAAGACTTCAATTGCTCGGGGATACCAATCCCAAAGACTTCAATTGCTCGGGGATAACAATCCCAAAGACTTCAATTGCTCGGGGATAACAATCCCAAAGACTTCAATTGCTCGGGGATAACAATCCCAAAGACTTCAATTGCTCGGGGATAACAATCCCAAAGACTTCAATTGCTCGGGGATAACAATCCCAAAGACTTCAACCGAGGAAACACAAGTTCCTCAACAAACGAGAATCGCAATTCTCTTACAAACACAAAGACACACTCACTTTACAAAGTACTCCTCAATGAGTAGATATGAGTAGAAATAGTACGCTCAAGATCACAACAACTTAGCTCAATAGAATGGCTCTTCAAAAAGCTTTATAGATGAATGAAAATGATGATCAATGTAAGAAAGCTTTTAGCAATGAAAATACTTAAATTGTATGTGTTGTTGTTGTGAAAACACTGAGTTAAACCTGTATTTATAGGTGAAAAACTCAGTCTTACCGTTGTCTAATTGCCAATTAAGGATTGCTGAAATTACTCAGTGACAATCGATTGTCAGGACTAAACAATCGATTGTTTGCCTATCAGATCAAAAAATCAATCCCAGATTTTACGTTAACAATCGATTACTTCAAATCAATAATCGATTAATTTTAACGTTAAAAAATCCTTTCCAATTTTTGGCATAAAACATCGATTATCAGGAAATCAATAATCGATTATTTTAACAACGTTCAGAAAATCTTTTCCAGATTTTACGCTAAAACATCGATTGTTAAATATCACAATCGATTACCTGAAGGTAATTTGAAAAGAGTATGACAACGGTCAGCTTCAACAATCGATTATCAAATAGAACAATCGATTATTAATTAATTTCAAAACTTACTGTCTCATATATAATCGATTATCAAAAGCCACAATCGATTATTAATTAATTTCAAAACTTACTGTCTCATACATAATCGATTATCAACAGCCACAATCGATTATTAATTAATTTCAAAACTTACTGTCTCATATATAATCGATTATCAAAAGCCACAATCGATTATCATTTTACTTAAAATCACTGGGAGACATTTTTCTCATTCCAATCGATTACCATTAGTTCATAATCGATTTTTATGAGTTTTGAAAACTTTGCCTCAGTTAACAATCGATTATCGAAAGTACACAATCGATTGTTCTGCAGTTTGCAAAAACCTGATGTTAACTGGCTTACTCACAATCGATTATCATTAATTCACAATCGATTGTCATGCAGTCTTGGCTTAGAGATACTCGATTATCATAAGTACATAATCGATTATCTTAGCCCAGATTTTTGAGGCATGTTTGGAAAACATTTTAACAAATGTAAATATGCATAGTTTAAAATCATTTGACACTTACTTTAAATATGCATGATTTTGGAAAAAATAAATTTAGTAGAGAAGCCATGTTATGAGCCAAGATTGAGGAATCAAGATCACAATTAATATTGACTCAATTATAACATTTCTAAACTTTGTCTTGAGCTTCTTGTAATGCATCCATTTTGTGCTTGTCCTTGAGCACTGCTATATATCGCTTTTTGCTTTGTTTGACATTCATCAAAACCTACAAAAGAACACACGTTTAGTATATTGCATTTGAAACGTGTTTCCAACAATTTCCCCCTTTTTGATAATGGCAAACATAGGCGGGATATATGCAATAATTATTTTGATAAACCAAGACAAGTGTCATGTTCCCCCTCAATTCATGTTCCCCCTCACTTTAAGCATGAATGAAGTTGAGAGCATATAGCATAATATAGCATACTTCTTGATATCCCGTTTCTTCCCCCTTTTGCCATTAGCAAAAAAATGTACACAAGGGAAGAATAACAAATATGAAATAAACACAAGTTTATTTATTGGAAAAAAAAAATTATAACAGTACAAGGGTGGAACAAAACATGACTAACCAACAAAAACAATAAACCAATAACAATTTCACATTCATCATTCAACAATTTCACATAGATAAAATAGCAATTTCATCATTCATCACCCCCATCCCCTTCATCATCATTTGGAGGCGCTTGATATGGCACCATCTGAGCATAGGCATAATTCACGTGATCAAAGTAACCATGGACCTCACGTGTTAATTGAGTAATTTGGTCAGAAATGGTCCGGAGGGTAGGCTCCTGAGGAGGATGAGCACGACGGGCTTGTCGATTTTGAGGAGGAGCGGGAGCATGATCACCATCATGATGAAAGGAAGACTCCGAAATTTCCCAGATTTTGGTGCTCTTTTTGAGAGGACCATTAGCAGTATTGACCCCGGAAGCTTCAAGAAATTTCATTATCAAGAGGGCATAGGGGAGAGGTATGTCATCTCTGGTGGCATTGAACATATGGGATAGAATAAGCTTGCACCAATTTATGTTAACCCCGGTGACAATGGCGTAAAGAAATTTGGCATCCTCTTGGGAAATGGTGGTGTGATTGAGTTTACGGGGTTTGAGAACACGAGTGATGAAATAAAGAATGAAACGATAATTCGGGTCCATACCCTTTATGGTGGGACGACGGGAAGAAGACTCATCATAGGCGACTCCGACTTGGCGGAAGAGGTTTGTTTCATCAAGCATGTGCCCGGCATCATTTATGTATTGGTAGATGTCTTCACCATCATGTGGAATGCCGGCAATGAGGTGGAGGTTATCTTCAGAAATTAGAATGGGAATGCCGTTAACATAGGTAACAAGTTCACCCTCATCATTTTTGTGAAGGTTGGAGTAAAAAGCTTCAACCAAAGAAATGTTGTAGTAGGGGTGAGTAAGGAGTAGGAAGTTGAAAAGATGGCACTCTCTTAGCATATTCGCGGCTGGAATGAATGGTGCAATAAGAGCGTTTGTTGAAAAGCGAGGAGGGAGAATAAGGCGTTTCTCAAATTTGGTTACGAACCGGGTGAGCTCTTCATTGGATTCAAAAAATAGAACCGATCCATCTTGATATGGATGGCGAGAAGAAGAGGCACCTTGTTTGGAACGAGCACGTTTGGAGTTGCGGCTTGACATTTTTTTTTTTTTTTGAAAAGAATGTGCTAGGATTTTTCAAAGAAAACAAGAGGATTGATGCTTGGAAGCTTGAGTGAGTATACAAGAGCATATGTGCAGCCTATATATAGAGAAGGAATGAGTCTTACATTTATTGGAAAAGATTTGAAGAGATGTGAAGTCTGAAACGGTAAAAATAAATTCACTGACCGTTCGACAATCGATTGTTTGAATGAAATAATCGATTGTCATTAATGAAGATGATCTGACACATCGATTACACGCCAGAACGGTAAAAATTTGAAAGAGATAGTCGATTGTCACACTTGGTAATCGATTGTTTGTCATATTTATGACCTGACAGGAATCGATTATAGAGCCAAAACGGTAACATAAGTTTAAAACAGATAATCGATTGTCAGTATATAGTAATCGATTGTTTACTCACAGAGAGTTTGAATTTTGGCAAATAATCGATTGGCATAACAAATAATCGATTGTTTGGAAGGGGGATGCTAAAATGATGAAACTTAATTCTATCAGGCAATGTAAACAGTCAACAAGATTTCATGGCAGAAAATTGAATCAACAAATAATCGATTATTGATACTGATAATCGATTGTAAGCATAAATAATCGATTATGATCGATTTTTCTTGTATCAAGATAATTCATACTTTCCTCTTACCCCTTTTTTTTTGGGGGGATGCCTGCAAAATAGAATTAAACATCTCCGACGCTCAAGTCAATAATCTATAAATGAAATGATAACTTTGAAACTTGTGTAGTCGGGTGAAGAACGTGAACTCTTAAGAATTTTGTCCTAGGATGTTCTTAAGAGGGTTTAGGGTACTTACCTTCCCTTCGACTTTGCCAATTACCTGATTTTGAGCATCCTCCGTTCATTTTGGTCCTTTGGCTCATTCTTCAATTTGAGAAGCTTCTTTCACAATTTTGCCTTTGTCTTCCTTGTATTTTGTCTTTTTAAAAAAATTCGAAAATACTTCCGATTTAAAGAAGTCTCTAAACCGACTTTTCGTCTCTTCCTCCTTCTTTGTGCTTTAATTGAAGGAATTTTGAATTCGTCTCCCGTCAAGTGTTTGGAGCATCCACTACACTTGATTCCTTCATGCACACCTGCAAAACAAATCAATGCTCTTTTGGTACCCATGCCATTTTGGGTCCTTGAGGGTTATGCATACTATAATGATATGTTTGAGTAGCATGTCTATGTCTAGTAAAGCATGCGGGAGCAATATGACCAATTCGTCTACAATAATGACATGTCACATTTGGATTATGCATGCGTCTAGGCTCATAGTAGCTGGAATAATGCACATTGTTTTCTCTATTTTCATTTCTCCTAATTTGAGCACCATAATCATTTCTAGGTTGAACATTTCGGGATCTTCTAGCATGATCACTGTTGTGCCTAAAATATGCATCATGTCTATGGTGACGATTGCTAGGTGGAAGGTCATGTCTAGGTCTCCTAATATTTTGTCTAGCATGCATGTTAGTTTTAGGAAAGACATTTTTGTTATTAATCCTAGGTTGAGCTCTAGGTGGTTGGGTTTTTGCATCAACCTCTTCTTCATTTATGAAGCCTATTCCATGCTTGGTTGATTTCAAGTTATCAAGCACCACATTCAAGTTTTTATGAGAGGAGTTGAATTTGTCTAGTGTGCCTTTTAATCTACCTACTTCATTCTTAAGGACTACACAAGAAGCACAATTTTTTGTAGAACTCTCGGGCTTGTCAGAACTTCTTTTCCCATAAAACTTGTTTTGTTCTAGTAGCTTCTCATTTTCCAAAACCAATTTTTCTAATTCTTTTTCTTTTAATGAAAACTGTTTTTGAAAATCTTGTTCTTTTAGAGAAGCACTTTCTCTTAAACTAGTGACGGTTTTTGTAACTTTGAGAAATTCAGCATACAATTCATCAAAGGCATTTCTCATGTCATCAAGAGTATAAAAATTTTGAGAAGAGATTTGACTTACCTCACTTTGATTTTCTTCCTGTGCCATGAGGCAGAGATTTGCCGCTTCTTCATTTTCTTCTTCACTGGATTCGTCTCCGGAATCTCCTCCCCAAGATATGTATGCTCGTTGCTTCTTGAAGGGTTTCTTCTCCTTTTTAAGATTTGGGCAGTTTGTTTTGATATGCCCTGTTTCACCACATTCATAACATTTAACTTGCTCACCTTGCTTTTTCCCTTTGCGGTCATATTCTTTTCGCATGAATTTTTGGAACTTTTTGATGATGAGTCCAAATTCGCTATCTCCATCCTCTTCAATCGGTGATTGACTTGTGCTCGCCTTTAGAGCAATCTTTTGCCTTCTTTGTTCATCAATAACAGGGTTAAGAATAGTGGATTCATAAGTCTTAAGATTACCTCTAAGAGCGTCTATGGTGACGTTTGTGATTCCAATTGACTCTTGAATCGCATCAGCCTTTGATCGTCATGCCGGTGTTAGGCTCCTAAGGATTTTTCGAACTAGTTCTTTGTCTGTGAACGTCTTCTTGAGCGCGTGGAGATCATTCACTATTGATGAGAACCGCTCAAACATCTCGTCTACCTTTTCGCCTTCATTCATATGGAACAATTCGTAAGCATGAGTTAAAAAGTCAATTTTAGCTTCTCTTACCTGGTCAGTCCCTTCGTAAGTGACCTCAAGCTTGTCCCACATTTCTTTCGCTGTTTTGCAGCAGGAGATTTTCCTGTAATCATTAGCATTAACAGCACAAAGTAATAAGTTAATAGCTTTAAAATTATTTTGGACTATTCGATTATCCTCGGCGTTGAATTCCTCTTCTGATTTTGGCACCCATACTCCTTCCACCTGTTTGACAGGAACCTCATTTCCTTTGGTGTATACCTTCCACAAGTAAGGGCTGTTTGATCTGACGAATATCTGCATCCTTTCTTTCCAATATGAATAATTTGTCCCGTTGAACAAAGGAGGTCTTGTGGGGCACTGTCCTTCATCAATACCTGCAAAAGAGTCTAGAGTAGAAGCCATGGAAAGATTCTCTCAAACGGTTAAGTCTTTCAGAGAGTATGGCTCTGATACCAATTGTTGGAAATAACGCTTTACGCTAGAGGGGGGGTGAATAGCGTTTTAAAAATATTAAGCGTTTTAGTGCGGAATTTAAAAACTTTGCAGAAATTAAGACAAGTGCAGTAAAATAAACTTACACAAAGATGTATCCTGGTTGGCCACAAACGTGGTTAGTCCAGTCCCCGAGAGACTCTCTCGAGATTTCCACTAAACTTGTCAAGCTTACGGGTGCTTAACAAACCGTTACAGCTGAGGACACAAGCCTCACCTAGGTGCTCGGGGATCACAATCCCAAAGACTTCAATTGCTCGGGGATAACAATCCCAAAGACTTCAATTGCTCGGGGATACCAATCCCAAAGACTTCAATTGCTCGGGGATAACAATCCCAAAGACTTCAATTGCTCGGGGATAACAATCCCAAAGACTTCAATTGCTCGGGGATAACAATCCCAAAGACTTCAATTGCTCGGGGATAACAATCCCAAAGACTTCAATTGCTCGGGGATAACAATCCCAAAGACTTCAACCGAGGAAACACAAGTTCCTCAACAAACGAGAATCGCAATTCTCTTACAAACACAAAGACACACTCACTTTACAAAGTACTCCTCAATGAGTAGATATGAGTAGAAATAGTACGCTCAAGATCACAACAACTTAGCTCAATAGAATGGCTCTTCAAAAAGCTTTATAGATGAATGAAAATGATGATCAATGTAAGAAAGCTTTTAGCAATGAAAATACTTAAATTGTATGTGTTGTTGTTGTAAAAACACTGAGTTAAACCTGTATTTATAGGTGAAAAACTCAGTCTTACCGTTGTCTAATTGCCAATTAAGGATTGCTGAAATTACTCAGTGACAATCGATTGTCAGGACTAAACAATCGATTGTTTGCCTATCAGATCAAAAAATCAATCCCAGATTTTACGTTAACAATCGATTACTTCAAATCAATAATCGATTAATTTTAACGTTAAAAAATCCTTTCCAATTTTTGGCATAAAACATCGATTATCAGGAAATCAATAATCGATTATTTTAACAACGTTCAGAAAATCTTTTCCAGATTTTACGCTAAAACATCGATTGTTAAATATCACAATCGATTACCTGAAGGTAATTTGAAAAGAGTATGACAACGGTCAGCTTCAACAATCGATTATCAAATAGAACAATCGATTATTAATTAATTTCAAAACTTACTGTCTCATATATAATCGATTATCAAAAGCCACAATCGATTATTAATTAATTTCAAAACTTACTGTCTCATATATAATCGATTATCAACAGCCACAATCGATTATTAATTAATTTCAAAACTTACTGTCTCATATATAATCGATTATCAAAAGCCACAATCGATTATCATTTTACTTAAAATCACTGGGAGACATTTTTCTCATTCCAATCGATTACCATTAGTTCATAATCGATTTTTATGAGTTTTGAAAACTTTGCCTCAGTTAACAATCGATTATCGAAAGTACACAATCGATTGTTCTGCAGTTTGCAAAAACCTGATGTTAACTGGCTTACTCACAATCGATTATCATTAATTCACAATCGATTGTCATGCAGTCTTGGCTTAGAGATACTCGATTATCATAAGTACATAATCGATTATCTTAGCCCAGATTTTTGAGGCATGTTTGGAAAACATTTTAACAAATGTAAATATGCATAGTTTAAAATCATTTGACACTTACTTTAAATATGCATGATTTTGGAAAAAATAAATTTAGTAGAGAAGCCATGTTATGAGCCAAGATTGAGGAATCAAGATCACAATTAATATTGACTCAATTATAACATTTCTAAACTTTGTCTTGAGCTTCTTGTAATGCATCCATTTTGTGCTTGTCCTTGAGCACTGCTATATATCGCTTTTTGCTTTGTTTGACATTCATCAAAACCTACAAAAGAACACACGTTTAGTATATTGCATTTGAAACGTGTTTCCAACAAAATAAACTCCACCACATCCCCCCCCCCCCTCCCAAAATAAAAATAAGCATTATCCCTAATTTTTAGGAAAATAAGAGTAAAAGAGGAGAGGGTGAAGAAAACTTCCTAAGGATCTTTGGATATTGTAGTGTTCCCAGCAATGTCATCTCCCTCAGGATACGCTAATTGAATCTTCTCATCCTCAAATATATGCATAGCTGGGTTGGCGAACATCTTATGCACTGCCTCAGCAGTGTCGGCAGTAAGGTCTGGCTCATCAAACTGTCAGCTGATGCTACCGATGCAGATGGTGGTGAAGGATCTGGGACAGACTTGTGCGAGTCAAGCAGCATATCAAAGGGAAGGTCTCTAGCTATGGTGAATCTGGTCACCTCCTTCGGAGCTTGTCCACTGATCTGTTACTGACCTAGGACTTCCTTATCTTCTTCGCTTCCTTTTCCAGCTCTTCAATAATTGACCCATGTTGTACCAAGGTGTCCATGATAGTCTTTTAGTTCTCTAGAATCTTCTTAAGTGTCTCCTCAATGTCAGAAAAAGCATGTGATTCTTGTGAAGTGGACTGCACTTCAATAGTACTAGACAAGTCAGATAGCTTTGCAGTAGTTGTTTGCATCCTGTTATTTGAGACTCGACACTTACTCGCAACATAGATAGTGGAACTATAGGCACGAGCATTGGCATTAGAGAAAATCTAGGGGCTGTGGTTGGAGTTGAATATGACGGTGGAGGCATAGCAGTGGCACTGGCAGAAGGCTCAGCATCAATGGATGGAATATCAACGACCTTAGAAGATACCGCTATTAGTTCATCGGACTGGCCTGTGGTGGTAGAAGGTTTTTCTTTCTTCTTTGGATTTCTCGCACACATAAGTGAATACCAATTAATGGTCTTCTTCACCTTCACCTTGGTGTCGAATTCCCTCGGCTCTACCTTGGCATCAAGATATTCTTTAATAGTGTTGGGATAAGGGTAGGCCGAGCTATCACGCCGTTCTATCAATGAGATATTAGCCGACATCATAGCACCCACATTGATTAGGTACCCGGCCATAATGGAAGCCACAAGAATTACTTGAGGAATAGGAAGGTGAGTCTTATTCTAGCATAGATCCAACCTGCTACAAACAAAGGTTTACCACCCTTTTGCCTCAAAGCTCAAAATGTTTCACCGAATGGGAACCCCAACGACAATCCATGGTGGTGGTGCTAGAATATCACCTAGCCAAGGATGAACTTTCTCCTTCAGTGTGCTCTTCTCCAAATAATCTTTCATCTCTACATCCTTGAAGCCGAAGTACGCTTTTAGTGTATGCTGATTAAACCTCACCTTGAGGTTCCTTACTTTGGTCATCTTCGTCCCTTTTCTATATGAGCCACATTGACGTAGAATTCACGGACAAGGTGTTCTTTGGTATCGTTTACACTCTGGGTGAATCACATCTACCTATTTTGTGCCCTAATTTGTCTCAATATAGCAGGGTTGTACTTCTCCAAATCCTTCAAATAAATTATCGCTTAGAGCTAGCGAATTCACTGGCTATCACTTACGGAAGCTGGTGAAGGCGGCCAGGTGATCATTCCAAACCTCTTTCTTCTTTTATCTTTCAAGCCCTATAGCGGTAGCATCTTCTGGTGTAGCCAATGTCTCAGAAGCCTGACTAGCACTCTCCGATCCCTCAGAGGTGCTGTGAGATGAAGACGGCTCGTCCCTGAGATGATATCTCCCCTGCTGCCTCGACTATGTGGTCAGCTGCTCCTCCTAAATGAAGGTCGGGTTGCCCTCTGACACTTCGCTAGATGGGACATCGGAGCTAGACTCTAAGAGGCCTACACCTCTCCCCCTACTGACAATTACTTTCTTTCTTATCGTCTGGAGTTGGCCAAGGGTCAAGGCACTTTTGCCTCGAACCCGAGAAGATTCACCTATCCCTTTTGAAGTTTTGCCTTGTCCTCTTGATCTAACCATTATTTGTATCAAGTAGAGGAGATTGTTAGTTGTAGTTCATTGTTCAAACACATACATGAGACATGTAGGTAAGGGAGAAATCATAATACACAGCGGGGTTGTACAATTGAGTCATTTCTACAGGATAAGGGATCGGCGATCCGCACAATTTGACTTATGTCCAAAGATGGGCATTCGCGGTCCGTAGATTTATATTGTGTGGCAGGAGAAGGGAATTGTGGTCCGCAACAATTGTGATTGCAGTCGCACTTCTGAGGCCAAAATTTGTGAACTCTCTAATGATAGAGAAATGCCTAATCTAGCGCCGCAAGAGGATTTCTGTAGTCTGTACAATTTGACATAGCACCGCACCTTGGAGTCTCAAGAGTGAAGGCTCTCCGACGATAGAAAAAATCCTAATTTGAGGCCACAAGAGGAAGTTTGCGGTCCACATAATTTGACGTACAGACTCAGATTCCAACCTCACATAAATGTCTACAAAATGCATCTTTGTGGACCGCACAATTCAATGCGGTCGCAAAATTCAAACCATTTCGAATAGACAACTTTTCTAGTCTAGCATTTCTCAATTTCTTGCACAAATAGGCATGTCAACATTGTAAAATCATGAAATTACACTAACCTAGTCCCCGTAGAGCATGTATCAAGTTAACCCAGTTCAAATCTACCTCACATGGGCACACAAAGACACTCCAATAACAGATGGCCTAAAAAGAACTCAAAAAAATTCAACAAATTAAACTAACATAAAAATTAATATGAAATTGAAGCATACCAGACTCTGTGTGTGGACAATTAAAATCATTCAAGAAATCTTAGCAGAGCATCCGTGTTTCTAGTGGGAAAAGAGTAAAATGAGCCTTACTGTTCTATTTATACCCTTCAAAATGAAAAGGAATCAGAGAGAAGTGTGACCGTACATTTTCACGTGTGGTCCGCACTCTTTAAAATGGGAGATCACTTTTGGAAATCAATTTACGGCCCGCATATTTTTGGGTGTGTCCGTAGATTTATCACAGATCAACCTCCGCACTTACAAGCTTAAACTTCAGAGTTGGTGTTTTTGGCATTTCACTTCTGCGATCTAAAAGATAAATGTACGGCCGCATTGCTCATCTGCTATGGCACCTAATAATGTACGGTCTGCATAAATAAAGTGGGGTTTGCACTCTCTTGGGCACTTAGCCATATTTTCATCCACAATTCTCTTAAGTTACACTTACCCCTATAGCATACTTCGAATTATGTTAGAACAAAAATAACACCTAACTACAAAAGAAAAAGGGAAGAAAACATGGGTTGCCTCCCAAGAAGCGCCTGATTTAACGTCGCGGCACGACGTAAAATACCCTCAACTGAAATAAATGACGACCACAACGTGGCTATCTCCAACCTTTTCCTAGTAGTGCTTTACCCTGTGACCATTGACACGGAATACTTTATTGTTTTTTCTTTAAGTCTAATGAACTAAAAGGTTTCACACCAACAATTCTAAAAGGACCACTCCACTTGGATTTGGGCTTCCCGGGAAACATCCTCAACCTTGAATTAAATAGCAACACAAGATAGCCCACCTTGAACTCTTTGTTCCAAATATATTTTTCATGAAGATATTTCATGTTTCTTTGTACAAGGATGAACTCGCATAAGCATGGTACCAGAACTCATCCAATTCATTCAAATGTGCAACCCTCAAGTTAGCCTCTACATCCCAATCAAGATTCAACTTCATTAGAGCCAAAATTGCCTTGTGCTCTAGTTTCACCGAAAGATGACAAGCTTTCCCAATCACTAACCGGTATGGTGACACTCCGATAGGTGTTTTGTGAGACATCCGATAAGCCTATAATGCATCATCAAGCTTCTTGGACCAGTCCGTCCAATTAGCATTCACCGTCTTGATGTTAAACTTAGCATTCTTCTCAAGAAGCTTGCACAATGGATTTACCACCTTAGAGAAATCTTTGGTGAAGCGCCAGTAAAACCCCATGTGGCTTAAGAAACTCTGAATACCCTTCACCGAAGGTGGGGGTTGAAGCTTAAAAGTCACCTCAATATTTTCCTTGTCAACTTCAATTTTGTTCCTTGAGATTTTGTGGCCAAGACAATGCCTTCCTCGACCATAAAATGGTATTTCTCCCAATTGAGCACCAAATTGGTTTCTTCACATCTAGCCAACACTTTGTCCAAATTTGCAAGACAATCATCAATAGAATCTCCAACCACTGAGAAGTCATCCATGAAAACTTCATGGTAGTCATCCACCATGTACATGAAAATAGCCATCATACATCTTTGAAAAATTGACAGTGCATTGCACAAACCATTAGTATCCGTTTGAAAGAAAAAGTACCATGGGGACATGTAAAGGTTATTTTCTCATGATCTTCCGGAGCAATGAGAATTTGGTTGTCGCTTGAGTACCCATCAAGAAAGCAATAAAAAGCACGGCCAGCCAATTTATCGAGCATTTGATCTAAGAAAGGAAGTGGAAAGTGATACTTTCTTATGACTTTGTTGAGCTTGTGATAGTCCATACAAACCCTCCAATCATTCACTGTTATTGAAGGAAACAATTCATTCTTGTCATTGGTGAGCACCAGCATGCACCTTCTTTGGGACACATTGAACCGGAGAATTCCACGAACTATCGGAGATGGGGTTGAAAACCCCGAAATCCAACCATTTGATAATCTCCTTCTTGACAAGTTCTTGCACAGCCTCATTGAGTCTCTTTTGATGTTCAATTGATGGTATGGTGCCATCATCCAACTTGATCTTATGAATGCAAAAGGCGGGTCTTATCCCCTGAATATCTGCCAAGGTCCACAAATAGACTTCTTCATCTTTTGTAGCATCATCAATGTGGAATCCACCTGCACTTTAGTCACAAGAGGAAAGAATAATCGGTAAAGTAGAACAAGGACCAAGAATTTCCAAACCGAAGATGTGGAGACAATGGCTTCAATTTCAAGGTAGGAGGCTTTTCAATAGAAGGCTTTGTAGGAGGAGTTGTCCTGTTTTCAAGATCCATGGGCAATTTCTGGAGAGCATAGTTGTATGACCCTATTCTTTGTAAAGAGTTCACACATTCCATGAATCCATCCATCTCATCAGCATCAAAGTTGAGCAAGATGGCCTCCAACAATCACTAACATTGATTTTAGCTCTTGTTTCATCAACAATCGGTCACCAAGTCCACAAAAGAACACATTTCATTGTTATTTGGTTGCCGCATAGACTTACACACATGGAATATCACTTTTTCATCATCAACTCGGAAGGTAAGTTCTCCGACTTCAACATCACAAAGTGCCTTACCCATAGTAGGGAAAGGTCTCTAAAGGATAATCGGCACTTAATAATCAATTTCACAATATAGAATGATAAAATCCGTTGGGAGAATGAATTTATCAACATGAACCAAAACATCTTCAATTACACACAAAGGCCTCTTCATAGTACGATCGACATTTGCAATATATAGAGGTGGGTCATGGTTTCCCAAATCCTAAAGTCTTGAAAATCGAATAATGCATCAAATTAATACTTGCCCCAAGATTACAAAGAGCTTTAGCAAACTCGGCACTTCCAATTGTACAAGGATCATGAAAGCACCAGGATCATCCAACTTAGGAGCCATTAAATTCACAATTGCACTCACTTGATGAGTGAATTTGACGGTCTCGAAATTCATTTGCCGCTTCTTTGTCACATTATCCTTAATAAACTTTGCATAATCGGGCATTTGTTCTGAAGCTTTGGGTAATGGCACATTGATTAAGAGAATCTTCATCATTTAAATGAACTTCTTGAATTGATTCTCACTAGCAAGTCTTTAAGGGTATGGAGATTGAGGTTAAGGCAATGGTGCATTAGCCTTTTGCACTACCGGCTCCGATAAGTCAATTATGTGTTCCTTAGATGGGTTCACCTCCTCTTGAGTCTCTTCCACACTATGATTAATGTATATCATAACTGTATCATTAGGTTGCACCACATTCTTTGGAATCCCTTATTCCAGCATCACTAGATCATCATCAACAAATTGGCTTCCACTTGAGGTGGGTGCATTAGCGCCTCTTCTACTTCTTTTAATAACAATGGCACATCTGTGTTGTTACCACCCTTTGGGTTTACCACCGTGTCACTTGGTAGTGGCCCCTGAGGGCGAGAGTTAAGAGTTTGAGAGATTTTCCCAATTTGAACTTCTAGGTTGCAGATTGATGTGTTGTGTAAGGCGGCTTGGGTATCCGAGTTTGGCATTTCTTTCCCTATCATTTGCTTGAACATATTTTTAATATGCCTCATCTCATTGTTTGAATAACCCAAATCATGGGACAGATAAGGAGGTGGGTTGTTTGGTTGTTGGTACATTAGGGGCCTTTGAAAACCCGACCTTTGATTGCATTGATTGTTGTTCCATCCGCCTTAGTTGTTATATCCCCAAATTCTTTGGTTGTTTCCACTATAATTGTCTTGATTGTTGTTGTTATGCCAATTTTCTTGATTGTCGTTTCCACTCCAATTTTCTTAATTATTAGAACTCCAATTGCCTTGATTATTTTGAGGTTGCCATCGTTGTGGGCTTGGGCCTTGGAAGTTGTTTCTTTGCCCTTGAAACTTATTCTCATATTTCACTTCATCTTCTTGTTCATTATAGGACTCATCTTGCTCAAATCCACTATCTTTTTGCACATAGTTCTCCACTCAATTTTGCTCTTGTGGGCCCTTGGTCCTCCTCTTGTTCACCATCAAGCTCACTCTTTATCATTAACTTGCTTCAGAGCTTGCACCTTGATTTTGTTGGGCCTTTGATAGTTGAGTCATGGAAGTTGTCAATTAGGAGTTGCTCGTGGTCTTGCAATTTTGTGAAGATGAATCATATTCGGGTTACCTTGTGGAACATTGAGCTAGGATTTCCAAGCCGATGACATTTTCGATATCTCATCCAAAATCTCACATGCCTCCACATAAGGCGTAGTCATAAATTTCCCACCATCTAGTTGATTCACTATACATTGATTGGTTATGTTAATTTTCACGACCCAACTGATGGGTTGTGACGAGTCCCCGAGTCCTACCTGTCGATCACATTTAAGCATGCGACTAATATATGAACATGGATAACATCTACTGATTTATGTGAATAACATGCATGAGGAAAATCAATCGATAAGACATATATACATATGCATGCGAAATACGTAGGGCGAGCCCACAAGGCTGCTATAGACAACTATGTATCCAAAACCAGAAGCTAGCAAAGTCATATACTATCCAACTATACATACTGTCTACAGACCTTTAATAAAAGATACAGATGTACAAGGATGGGACCGGTCCCCATCATACCCATATATGTATACAAATATATCGTACCAAAATCCAAAGCAGCCAGGGATCAAATGGAGCATGCCAACTCTCGCTGATCAAGGATCCTAAGAAGGGAGACCGTCAGCTTGTCTCCCTCACCTGCGGGCATGAAACATAGTCCTCGGGAAATAGGACATCAGTAATAACAGTGTACTGAGTATATAAGACATAAAAATCAGTACATAATACATATAGATGAAACATGGAATAAGGAATTCCTCCTGTAAGTATAATTCACTTTATGAATCCTGAAACATTTATAATGTCATGAACGTACATATAAATATTGTGTCATACATGGGTATAGGTCTACATAACATCATCAAGCATGTGAGGACATCCCATCATATCATCTCGACCAGTGTGGGCAAAACCATGAACATGTACCAACTGATCAGGTGGTGGTACGTATATAACGCCGTAATATTTTTCCATATATTATATACATACATACATATACACACATGTATATGAGGCCATTTGGTCATGGGTTCATTTACATGTATAAATGAATAAAATGCATAAAAATATGTTAATAAGATCAATATATTTTTCGGATAAACTTTATCAACTACGTATTTTTCTGAGACCCATGAACAAAAGATATGTAATAAGATACATGGGAATTCAAGAACATATATATCTCTAATATTTCTATGAATAGAGTCATTTATGAAAGTTGTGCATTTGCTCGTTTCGTTTGCATCGTGTGGATCATGTCAAAAGAAAAAAGGGAATAAACTTAACATACCTGAACCGATTCTCTTAGAATTTGCAATTTACGATTTACAGAATCAATGTTATCTATATTTTGTATGGAATTGTTTTGCTCTTTGAAGAACTCACGACCATCCCTCTCTCTATAAGAGATTCAATTGGATTTTAAGGCGCACATGAATTCATAATTGAAGAAACATGAAGCAAACTAATTGAAATAAGAGGGAAACTCACGATCAGCCCACTCTTCTAAGAGATTCAATTCAATTCGTGATCTTTAATCCTTTATTACTACGGAAAAAGCATCTCACTAGTTGTAGGAGACCTTTAGTGGATGTGGCCCACATAGTGGATGACTAAGCCACTTTAAATCTTCCAAAATGTGACATCTATGCAAGCCTTAAGGGTGCTGCCATATTTGGGGGAGGTTAATCTTATCCCATAATTTCTTAGTTAATTAGGTAATATCTTATTACCAAATAATTGACCAATTAATTATATAATTAAAAATTATCTCAAACTATTTAAAATATTTCTCACTTTTAATACACTTTATGTACCCTACTTATCATGGTTAGGGACTACCTTATGTAGCACTAGTCCATAAATATCGGGTATTATAGCTCGGACTATATTCTATCCCATCTTGATAAACTTTAAAGAAACTGACTTTTTTTGATTCGTTTACCCTTTAACCTTCATGCACTTACTTATCGCTTGTTAGGAATAACATAAATGCTTATTCTCCGAGTCTACATCGATTAACTGAACACGAAACTTTAACGTACGTAATCACGATATGTAATATTAATCCCACGATAGAAGATTTATTGAATCATATTTTCCCTTATATCTTTATTGGAACATTCTTTAACCATTATTCTATAACACTCGTATAGCTTGTGTACTATTCATTTGACTCTTGCTTGAATACCAAGATCTCATTTCGAAGTGTGGCCATGTGTTTGAGAGAGAAAAATCTAGCAATGAAATTTTCTGCCAACTCATCCCAAGTGTGAATTGAATGGTTCCACAATAGTTCCAACCAATTTAAAGCTTTTCCCTGTACAAAGAAGGGAAAAAGCCTTAGCCTCAATGCATCATCAGAGACATTTGTTTGCTTTCTCCCTACAATAATTTACCACAAGCCCCTTCAAATGTTTATAAGTATTTTGGGTTGGAGCACAGGTGAAGAATCCATGGTGCTCAAGAAAAGTGAGCATCATATTGATTATTTGGAAGTTGCCCACCATAATACGGGGAGGGACTATTGCACTAGCACAATCTATATTGGGCAATATCCGGTGCGGAGCTGCTTGTGGTAGAGGTGGGGGTAGAGCGGGCACATTGTCATGTGCTATCCCGATTCTTCGATTGTCTTGTGGTTCAAGAAATGCCTTTTGAACTTGCTCATCCTTGCCATTCACATCCCCCAAAGACACATTTTCGAGATCATTGTTCGCTACCATGGTTGTACCTAAAATATCTCACACAAGTTAGTTATACTGAAGGAAAAGAAGATATTCCAAAAATAAACCCAAATATATACCTAAAACCATTTTAACTCCACGATAACAGTGCCGAAAATTGATCCACGTCCAATCCGCACACAATAATTAGTTAAAACGATCGTTTGAAGAACTGTACCCAACAAGAGTCGGGGTCGATTTCTGTAGGTAGTTACTAGGGGTGTTAGGAGTAAACATTTGATGAAAGTGAATGGAATAACTAAATTTCACTTCCACAAAAGGTTTTTGATTTCTAATTTTAATTTTACTCTAGCAATTATTGGCTAAGAAAAGAAATTAGAAGCGAATAATTGTTTTTGATATTTGTTTAAATAGTTAAAAAGCCTAAGGATGTGACTATAACCTATGTGTTTGCCTACTAGGTTAAACACATTAATTCTTATTTTATTGATTGGGGTGTATTATAACTCTCAACTCTCTATTACCCACTCAATACCTCTCAGTCAAAGAGTGATTTTGCCCAATTTGCCTTTTCAAGTCCAAATAGGTATAAAAAAATAGTTGATATGATCTCAAGTCGAGTTCTAACTAACTCTAGTTTGAACCCTTTAGTTAGGCTAATCAAACCCTCATTTAACCTAATTATTTGTTAGCCAAGTTTTTCTAGACTAGATCCCTCTTTCTCAAATAGAGACCAAGTCAACAAGGTATGAATCATTATTTCGTTAATTCTAAAATTAAAGCATAAACTAAGCTAAATAACCAACATTCTATCATAAACAAGCATTAAATTAGGTACTCATAAGGTTTACACACTAGGGTTAGGTCACAACTCTAGTAAGAATCTAGCTACTCAGAGTGAGAATTGAATAAAATAAAGAAGAAATTCTAATTAAACTTATAATCTAAGATTAAAATGATAAAATATGATGTTTATATACTAAAAATTGTCATAAACTTTCTAAAACGGCAAAATGTAACAACTACATCAACTCAGATGTTGAAACTTGATCTAAAAATATGGAACTCGTGTATTTATAGAGGCACAAAATTTGCTGACAAAAGTACCCCTCGGGAGGTTCTGCTGCCGCACAATTCCATGTGCACTCCACTGATTTCTTTAGTTGGCAGGACCTTGGATTCTGTAGTTGTACATTTCTGGATTGCGGTTGTGAAGCACCTTCTGCGGCCGCGTAATTCTAGCGTGGTCCGCACTTCAACAATGCTTCAGGTCTTAGTCTTTGTCACACTTTGTAAACTTTGAATCATTTGTCAATGCAAACCTTGTTCCGTGGCCGCACATTGGCCAAAGTCCTATTGGGTTCTTTAACTTAGTGTACCACCGCAGATGGAATTCTGCAGTCCGTAGTTTCTTGTGCGGCCGCAAAAATCCTTCTACGGGCCGCACTTCTTTGATTCTATATCTTTTATTGCCTTGTGAATCTAAAAATTCCCTTTTTAGTCGGATTTCATCTTGAGAGACTAAACTTCCAACATTCTTGCAATTTACACACTTTTATTAGTTTTGGGAACATAAATCAATACTTTTGGACTAAAACAAACGTAAAAAGATACTAATAAGTAGTCAAAATCCCGACTTATTAGTGGGCTTATTGATTTGGGCTAGCTTTAGTCCGAAATTTGTTCCAAATTGGTTTATAATTTAAATACATGAAATTAATTAAAAATAATTTGTAAATAATGCTTTAATAATCATTAAATTATTTTATGCATTAAAATTCTTGACAATGATATCTTAATATTATAAAAATTATATTGTAGCATAAATAGTGCAATAAATGTAATTATGTAGAGGATAGAGGCTACTATTGTAAGTAATATAATTTTAAAAAAAATTATGTAAAAGAGATAAAATTATAAAATGGACAAGGGTATAGAATGATAAATTGGGTGATTAAGTTACCTTAAAAATAATTTGAAGGGATAAATATCTGAATAATTTAAATGCAAGAAAACTCAATGTTGAAGCTTTAAAATTATAGAAATACATATGTAACCTCTGTAAATTGGGTAATTGCGCAAAGTGATATTCTGGAAGTATTTGGAATACTTTATAAATATAAGGGAAAAATTGGGTATCAACAACAATAACAATTACCTCGTGTAATGTCACAAATGGGGACTGGGGAAGGTAGAATGTACGCAATGATACTCCTACTTTGAAAGAGTAGAGAGATTATTTCCAACAGACCATCGGGCCTCGGATAAAAAAGATGGAAGAAGTCCTAATAACAAATAATAACAAGATAATATATTTTAAAAACTAAATCAAAGATAGCAATAGAGAATATGAAAGAAGTACGGGTAACAAGTAATAGCAAGACAATATATTTAGAAAATTAAATCAAAGATAGCAATAAAAATTTTGAAAGAAGCACTGCTAGCGAACTACGAAAACAGTGATGACGTGTAATAATAAAACAAGAAATGTGATAATAGCAACTAAAAAACGAGAATATTAAAAAAATAAAAAACCCATGAGATTGAGGCAAGTGTTTGAATAAATAAAACAAGAATGAAAGGCACAAGGCCAAAATAAATTATGTATCTTTTATTCGAACAAAAACAATATCTTTATTGTTAAAATTAAACAAGTCAACAAAACCTTTAATGCTATTGTGACTATCCATTTATTACAAGAATTTTTACATTCTTATACAATATATGAAATTATGTTACCCTCCCTACTCAAGTTTTACTATAATTATATTTTATATACTTAATTATCATTTATGTACATTTTATGGGAACTAATGATAATAATTAGTGTCATAAAATTACTCTAACATATCTTCTACTCCCTCATGTTTCTCTTTCTAAATCCCACCCCCCTCTCCATGTATCTTGCACAAGAGAGCAGCAATTCCACCATTGACAACCATTAAAAAGTTTAAAAGCATTGAAATTGAATTAGAATTTTCGAAAAACATGGTTTGCTTGAACTGAATATTGTTGAAAAAGATTGTAAATTCTCTCTCCCAAATGTGACGATCCAACCCATCGTTTCATGAGTTACCACTCAGTTTTTCCTATTTTTCTGCTTCTTTATGCTTCATTATATGTTCCTTATGTGATCGAGTTGGTTTGGAGTGGTTTTAATAAGAAATGAGACACTTAGTCTCTTTTAAGAAGGCTTAAGTTGGAAAAGTCAACCGGATATCGACTTATGTGTTATAGGGATCGGATGTGAATTCTAATGATTCGGTTACCTTCAGGTGATGATGTGTGACTTAGGAGTGTGATCGGAAGTGGTTTTGGATGTCCGAAGTAGAATTAGGCTTGAATTGGCGAAGTTAGTATTTTGGCAATTTCCGGTTGATATGTGAGATTTTGATCTGAGGGTTGGAATGGAATTCCGAGAAGTGTTGTAGCTTCTTTATGTGATTTTGGTTGTGCGTGTAAAATTTAAGATCATTCGGAGGTGATTTGGTTGGGTTTTTGATCAAATGCGTTTTTTGGAAGTTTTAGAATAACTTAGGCTTGAATTCGATGTGAATTGATGGATTTGGTGATGTTTGAGGTGTTTTGATGATTAGAACAAGTTTGGATGATATTTTAGAATGTGTTGGTGCTTTTGTTTGAGGTCCTGGGGGCTTCGGGGGATTTCGGATGGCTATTGGGAAGTTTTGAATTTGGAGGAAATTGCAGAAATGCAGCAGCAGGTGCAGGCCTAATTTTGGCCTTCGCGTCACGAGCCTAGGGCCGCGTTCGCATAGCAGGACTTTGGCATGCCAGGCTTTTGCTCTTCGCATTCGCGTTAGGTTGTTCGCATTCGCGGAGGGTGAGCTCTTCGTGCTTCACATTTGCAGGGAGCGGTTCGCGTTCGCATAGGAGAATTAGAGGATATGTATATTTGTTCTTCGCGTTCGCGGCATGGGGCTCGCGTTCACATAGTTGAAGGAGTATAAGCTTCGTGTTCACGGGTAGGATATCGCGTTCACGAAGGGTTATTTTGGTTAACACCAAATATTTTTGCGTCGCGAACGCGGGGAGTTTGACCGTGTTCGCGTAGAAGGGATTCCAAAAGCTGGGCAAAAGGGTTTTAAACACTTCATCCGCGAGCTGAACTTATTTTTCCTCCATTGTGGAACAGTTTGACAGCTCTTTGGGAGAAATTGAAGAGGGGTTCGAAGAGAATTGATTGGAGGTAACTTTTATGAACCAAAAACGTGATATTAATGTGAAATTAACCTAGAAATTCATGGAAATTTAACAAAAAATGGAAGAGCTAGGGCTTGGATTTTGAGATTTTAAATTGGGATTTGAAGGGCCATTTGAGGTCGAATTTGAGAGATTTGATATGTATAGACTCGTGGCAAGATAAGGAACCCGTTGATGCAAAAGTGTCTGAGTTTCGAGAAGTGGTCCTGGGGCTCGAGCTTTGCTAATTTCGGAATTTTTTATATTTTTCAATTATTTTCGCTTGGGATTTATTCCCTTAGCATATTGTGACGTATTCGTTCTGATTTTGGTCAGATTTGACGCACGAGGAGGTCGATTTGAGAGGCAAGAGCATAGCGAGCTAGATTGTTTGTAGGTTTGAGATGAGTAATGAATCTAAATGATGTCTTGAGGGTTTGAAACCCCGGATTTGCAAATCGTAGTTCTATATTGAAGTGAGACTTGCACTCGATGATAAGCGTGGGGTCCTATACTATTGGGAATTGTGACTTGGTTCGCCCCGAGTGATACGTTTACCGCGTATTCGATCGAAGCTTATTTGTTATCATTATTGTTTAGACTGATGTCATATTAGGCTTAGTGCCAACTATTTGAACCCTTCCGGGAGTTTTTATCACTACATCCTCACTGTATGGATTTACTACTTGAACTCAGTCGTACTACTTTCTGCTATTTTTACAACTCAGCCATCTTTACTCGGGTTTTGAAACTTAAAGATATATTAAATGATGTTTTTGGGTGAGAACCACTATTTTATTATTGCCTGAGGGACTTGGTGATTCCTGAACTGACGATGGGATCGGGCTGTGCGCCGCAACGGTATTATATTAATATTGATATGAGGCCGAGGGCCTAGTTGATGCCACGAGATGACTTGATATTGCACTTGGTCCGTAAGGGGCACCTCCCGGAATCTGCACACCCCCAGTGAGCACCCTTGAGTATAAATAAATAGATCGGGCTGCATGCTGCAGGGGTACTATAGGGTACCGTTCTATGTGTTGCATTCCTTTATTTGGCTGTCATTTATGTGCTTAGCTGTTGTAGTATTTCCATATTTCGATTTCATTAGTTTTTCGTTTTCATATTACTTGTTTAAAACTGCCGATGTATAGATTACTCTATGTTTTTCTATGATTTCTTATTCTCATCCATTGTTTATGTTTGTTACTTACTAGGTCAGAGTACTCACATTACTCCCTGCACCTTGTGTGCAGATCCAAGTGCATCTGAGGCTGAGTGAGGATTTTCTATTGAGCAACGCATATCCGGGAGCATCGAGGTAGCTGCATGGTTTCCGCAGTCCCAATTCCTCCGTTCTATCCTTTGTTTTATTTTGGTATTCCCTAGATTGACATGTATTAGGTTGATAAACCTGTATTAAAGGCTCAGCCTTGTGACACTGGATCTTTATGGGCTATGTAGTAGTATTGTTATCTGAAATTTTTTATATTTAACTCTTATTTCAGACTTCTGATATATGATTTGGCAATTCAATGATGTTAGCTAATAATGAACTGCATAATGAAACGGGTTAATGTTGTTAAATTGGTCGGGCTAGCCTAGTAGTGTGTTGGGCGCCATCACGACCGGGGTTGGCGTCATGACAAGTTGGTATCAGAGCCTAGATTACTTGGTCCTGCAAGTCATGAGCCAGTTTAGTAGAGTCTCGCGGATCGGTACAGAGACGTGTATATTTATCCTCGAGAGGTTGCAGAACCTTTAGGTAAAACTTCATATTCTTGAGATTCTTTTCGTGCGACTTTGTTGATCCGAGAACTAAATTTATGTTATTCTATTCTCTCACAGATGGAAATGACTCGCACTACCGGATGAGGTGGACGACCACCAGTGCCACCCACTAAAGTCGCCGAAGGTAGTGGATGCGATCGTAACCGTGGCAGAGGTAGAGTAGCGAGGGTAGCACCTGCTAATCCACAAGCTTCCCCAGCTCCAGATCGGGCTCCAGCAGCACCAGTTGAGGCACCAGCTATGCCCATCGTGATCCCGGGTCTTCAGGAGGCCTTAGCATAGATCTTATCAGTTTACACTGGCCTGGCTCAGTCAGGTTTATCCACTACCGCAGTAGCTACTTTACAGGACAGAGGAGGCAATCAAACCCCCGATGCTCGCACAACTGAGCAGGTTGTGCAGGGATTGCAGACACCGGGAGCACCTCTAGCTTGGCTGGTTGCACCAGTTTAGGACTTTGTAGTTCCAGCTATGCCAGACGATGAGCAACATCGTCTTGAGAGGTTTCCAGCCTCCATCATTCAGTAGTGCTGAGGGCGAGGATGCCTAGGGTGTTCATGACAAGTGTCAGCGGATGCTCTGTACATCAAGGATTCTTAAGTGGAGTGGTGTGGCAATTACCACCTTTCAGTTCAGGGGGTTGATTTTACTTGGTGGAAGGATTTTTAGAGGCGTAGTCTTGTCGGTACAACACCCCTTACTTGACAGCAGTTCTCCGCTCTCTTCTTGGAGAAGTATGTACCACAGTCCTGCAGAGAGGAGCTGCGTATACATTTTGAGTGGTTGACACAGGGGGATATGACTGTGACCCAATATGTGATGAGGTTTTCGCAGTTGGCCTGTCATGCCATTTGGATGATTCTGACGGATCAGGAGAGGATGAGGAGATTTGTGGATGGCCTTAACTACCATCTTTGTATTCTGATGACTAGAGAGAGAGTATTGGGTGTTACGTTTGAGTAGGTGGTCGATATCGCTCTTGAGATTGAGACAGTTTGCCGTAGGGAGAGAGAGGAGAGGGAGGCTAAGAGGCCTCAAGGATCGGGCAGTTTCAGTGGTACTCCATCTAGGGGCCAGTTCCAGCGTGGTAGAGGCCGTTCTTTCAGGCATGTTCAATCGACCCGTCCAAAGTATAGAGGGTATCTTCAAGCCATGGTCATCATGGGTTCCAGCAGGGCCAGTCTTCACTTAGCGCCCTCCCAGCTCAGAGTTCATCTCATGCCCCATCAGCTCAGGGTTCTTCTACGCCAAGTGCATCTGCTTGTCACCCCGGTGCGAGGGGCCCTCTTCAGCCCCCATCTCCAGCACCGGGTAGTTGTTATGAGTGCGGAGAGTTTGGGCCTATGACGAGGTAGTGTCCTCGACTTCGTGGTGGTCAGTTTCAGCAGAGGGATCAGCCCTCGACTTCTGCTCCAGCTATTTCACCACCCGCCCAGCCAGCTAGGTGATAAGTTCGTATTTTACCAATATATGTTGTCTTTAAACCTATACTTTTACTATGTTTGAGTGAGAAAATCATGTATTTAATGTCATTTACTTCTATTTTACAGGTTTTATGTGATTTAGATGTAATGGTGAAGAAACCAGGCAAAACCAAGTCAAAAGGGAGCCAAAATGGATAAAATGAAGCCTACCAGTGATTTACTCTTCGCGAACGTGAAGGCAACACGCGAACGCGAAGGAGAAGGAAAGATAAACCTACGCGAACGCATAGAAAACAATGCGAGCATGATGTAGCAGGACATAAACATTCACGAGTGCAAAAGTATATCACGCGAACGCGTTGAAGTAGAACATGAAGCTTCGCGAACACGAAGGTGTAAACACGGAAACCTTCGCGAACGCGAAGGCTTGAGCGCGAACGCGATGAAGAAACTAGGCGTGAAAACTGGGCAGTTCTGAAATTTCACATTTTTTTAGTACCCAAATCAGCTCATTTGTAAGATATCTTTGGCATGTCTTTTTCCTTATTTTCAGTTACATAGACAATAGAGAACAAGTTTGAAGCTAGGGTTTTGCACAACACACTTTGGTCTTGAAGATTTGAAGCTTGTTGTTAAGATTTTCTTACCCATTTATATTGCTTTCTTCATTTCCTTACTTTGTATTGTATATCTACATGTGTAGTATTTTATTCAACACATGAATCTTGTTTATGGAAATATTCATGTTTAAAGTGTGGATTATATACCTTGTTGTGCTTATGTATTGAATGATTTTTATGCTTTTATGAAGAGAGTTATTGTTTCTTTAATTATTCTTGTTCTTTAATGTCTCCAAAGGGATTAGCTGATCCTGGGACTCACCATTAACTTCGAATTAATTTTAGAAAAGATAATTTGGAGTTGGAAAAGATTATTTAACAAGAACTTGAGGCGTTAACCCTCATTTTATAGACTCTACCTAGGGAAGGATAGAACTACTTATAGCCATATCAGGTGAGCTTAATCTCTTAACTGTTTTAGGGATAATTCAATTAGGAAGTCTTGTTAGTCTTCGGAAAAAGCTAACTAAGAATTATTATCCGTGGCTAATTAACATAAACTCATTCGTATGTGTAAAATCATGAAATACATTAGATCGTTACTTGAGTGTAATTCCCGATGCATTCATACTTGTAGCCATTGATCATTTTACTTACTTTCTAGGTTAGTTTACATTTTCACTTTTAGATATAAACCTTTTCAAAATCAAATTCTTAGTGTTTGGCATTACACGATAAGCGATAATTTTCTTACGTTCCTAATCGCCTACACATTATTTCCTGTGGATTCGACCCCAACTCATAGTTGGGTAAATTATATTGCATGGGACCATATCCATTTATTTTTTCATAGTGGATTTGGACGTCATATAAAATTGGCACCATTTTCGGGGAACAATTTAGCGTAATTTAGATTGTTTGAGAAATAAACATAAGTGCTTTGGTCCAAACTTGTAAATATTTTTGTAATTAATTTTCTTACCTTGGTCTATTTTTCTTGTTTGTTTCTTGTTTATTTTCTTATTTTTTTAAAATGACATCTTTTAATAAAAATTGGTCGAATGGTAGTTGTTCATACTTTGATGACCCTCGTCCTTATTGTGGAGGACCACACTCGTGACAAAAGTATTTAAATTCTCCCGGGGGTGGATTTTGTGCACAATCTCAACCCTATAAGTGGAGTATTTATGATAAGTGTGGTTTTCAAAATGGTCATTGGAATGATTGTGCTTATTTGTCCTTCCTTTCTCCAAGCCTATGCTATGATGATTCTACTTTTTGGGATGAAAGTTATAGGGCTATGGAAGTGGATGAAGTTGAGCATGGCCAAAGTGGAGAGTTCAAGCTTGTATTGGAGTGTTTACATGAAGAAGGAAACAAGGAGAAAATTTCCTTGGAGGAGCTTTCGGAGAATATTCTCCAAAAAGACTTGGCACTTGAAAGTTTGCACTCACAAATGGATGAAATGATCGAAGCCTTAAGGGTTCAAAAAGCCTCGGAAGTGAATGATATCCAAGAACCTTCCATGGAGATTGAAGTTGAAAATCCTTCCTTGGCACTTGATCAAAACCAAGAAGAACTCTCAAATGCTCAAAATGAGAAAATGATGCTCATGTTATAGACCATTCTTGTAAATGAGGAGAAGCATAACTTTGCACTCAAGAACTTTGAGACAAGGCTTGGCTTGCAATGATGAAAACATCCTCACTTTGGAGGGTCAAATTCAAATATTGATTGAGGCTCATTATGCCCACCAACTTGAGAGTGTGGAAAAAAGCTAAGAAGAGTCCAATTCCGAGGAAGAAAGTGAGCTTTACTTTGAGGATTCAAGGATTGAACATCCGCCTACCAACTTATGAGTGTTAATGATGCCGAGAAAAATATAGAATTAGAGTCAACCGGTGTGAATGCAAATTTGGTTGAGATTGACTTATTCCGGGGGAAGAAGAGGATGTCAAAATACGAGAAAAATTACAAAGTGAAGGTTTGAAGTCTCATTCCAAGCATTTTTCAACATTGGAATTGTGTGTTGATATGGGAATTGAACTACACGAGTCAATGAGGGATCGCGAGGAGGAAAGGCAACAATAATACGTTTTATAGTTTGAGGCAACAAGAAAACAAAATGACATTCATCACATGAAAGCCTCGAAGTGCAAAATGAAGAATTTGAGGTTTGGCTTGATCAGCAACTTACCACCCCCCATTGCTCATGGTCACAAGCTTGATCCCAATTCATATCATCCAAGAGAAAACATAAAAGGCTACTGGAAATGTAAAAATCACCCTTATGCTCAAAATGACAGTTCCCTCTACTGCTTAAGCCCCAAAAAATGAAATCATCTAAAGCCTCAAAGTTTCTTGCAAATTTTTCAATCTCCACTCTCAAGGTATGTAAATTCCTCTCTTCTATCTAAAATCTTTCTTGTCCTTCTTGGTGTAAATTGTGAAACAATAGAAGAGCACTCATTGTTGTTTGGTCCTTAAGGTTCAAATATTAAGTGTTAAGTTGCAAATTGATGCTTGAAATTGGTTATTGCTTGCTGGGTGAGATTGGCTGAGTATGAATGGTTGTTTTTAAGAAACCTTTGGGTAAGCCCTGGGCATAAATTCTTTGTAAATGAACAAAGAAAAGTGGGCACCTAACTGTTTGAAGAAAATCGTGAAAGAAAAGATGTTCTGGGCGAGGAAGATGACCTTCATGAATACGAGGTCTCCCCGCTAACGCGAAGGCAAAACAGTAGGCGCAGAAAAATTAAACCTTCACGTACGCGATATATAGCTCGCAAACGCTAAAGTCTGAGTCTGGGCAAATTTTTTTTAACTGTTCACGGACGCGGTGGTCTTCCTGGGAACACGAAAAGCAATACCTGGCAGTCCCAAAAGTGACAAAAACAAATAGTAGCTTCGCACAACTCTGCCCGGGACCTTTTTCGCCCATTTCTTTGGCCTATATACTTCCTAATACATTTGTTAAGTGTTTGTACGAGCTTTTAACATAGTTGGTTATTTTGTAGGTTCTTTGGTCTAAAAATGGAACCGGAACATAATGAAATTGCACAAGAACATGTCTTTGGGCCTGGACAAGAGGAAGCCTTTCATCGTGAGTGGTTTCTATCTACAGCATGTGAACGGAGATACGATGAACTCTTGTCCAAGACCATCATCCGTGAAAGAGGAATAAACTTGGAAAAGTCGAAGCTAAAATGGTGGGCTTCAATGTGTGCTTGATGGAGAGCAGGTGGATTTGCTTTGCTGAACAACCAAATAATGCCAACAAAATTTCTGGAATTCTATGCAAATGCCTTGATGAGCGACTTCCAGGTGCCTTTGTTACTACTGTGGAGGGCGTGCAAGTCCACTTCAGCCCTAAAATAATCAATGGTGTTTATGGACTCCCTAATACAAACAACGAGGTCTACAGAGACAGAGCCAGAGCAGGAGGAAACCAGTGGTTGGTAGACAAGCTACATGATGGGGTTAACCCAAAGTGACTGACAGTTAGAGAAGTTGATTCGCATGATTTTACAGCTGAGGCAAAGACATGGCTCTCCATTATCTGTTCAAGAGTTTCGCCCTCTACTAATGACACTGATGTGACAACAGACACGGCACTGATAGTTGCTGCTATTATGGATGGACTCCCTGTGAATGTGGGGGATTACATTGTCCAAGAAATTGAGGAAGCCACACAAGGGAGGTCCAAGAGCATGTTCTTTCCATCCTTGATCACTAGACTTTTCTATGATATTGGGATGCCTACACGCCCCAATGATATTGAGAAAGGTCCAGGAAAGCCGTTGATCCATCCCTTGCTGAAAAGGGGACCTAGTGACAAACAGAAAAAGAGAAGAATTGATGTTGTTTCCTTTTCATTTGGGCAGTTTTCTGAGGCCATCACTGATCTTTCCGTATCCTTTCCACCTTCATCGGGGTCCTTTGACCCCATGGGACCACTCCAGTCTGGTCCTCACACTATGCGCCACTTGTCCATCCAGATATATGGAGTAGATGTGCATGTTAGGCAGCTTATAGCTGGCCTTCCCACTTGCCCACCTGGGGCTGGAACATCTACTGGAGCTGCTGTCCCACCATCTATGGAGGATTTTGCCAAAGAGCAAAAAGAAATCACGAACAAGATGGAGGCCATTAACACCAGGTTGGAGAACATGAGTCACCAACAAGAAAAGATTGAAAAGAGGCAGAGAAAGTTCAAGGAGTATGAAAAGAAGAAAAGAAAGTTGTTGTCTAAGATGATGCAAAAGCTGAGCACATTTTGTGGTTCACATGACTCGAAGGATGATGATGATGATGCAGACTTGGAGCACATGGAGCTAAAATTTGCCACCACTTCTAGTTCTGATTGATGTATTAGTCAGGGAGCAGTCTCTACCATTTTGCTTTATCATGTTTAGTTGCATTAGGGACATTACAACATCTTTAGTTGGGGATGGCTTCTTGTATAACTGTGGGTATGGCAGATTGGTGCGGTGTTTGTTTTCATTTTATCGTTAATGTATTTTTATGTGTTATATTAGTATGTTTATTAGCTTCTTAATTTTTTATTATCTTCTTAATTTCTTTTATATAGTATGTTTTATGTTAGTGTAGCTTCTTAAATTAATTTTTATTAGATTCTTAATTTTTTTATATATAGTATGTTTTCTTTATACTACAGTTCTTTTTCACAGGATGCCAATTTTCTTCTTGAACCAGGTAATTGTAGAACATTTTGTCAACTTTTCTCGATGTTGGATAGATAGACAACTTTCTTGAGGGAATTAGTCTTGTAGTTAGATATAGTTTATATTAATTTAGGAAAAATAAATGGCTTGAGTTGGGTTTTGTGCCCATTGACTAGTTGTGGCTTTCTTGGTACCAATATGATTTAAACCTTGGATATGAATTTTTGATGTTTAGACAGAAAAATAATTGAAGTAGAAATGTCATGACTTTTAGACTCAAATTTTGGTTCTTTGATTCACTAAATAGCTTACTATGCTTATGCAACCTCTTTGAGTCAATGGTTTCAATTGAATTTTGGATTTGTATTCTACTTGAATGTTCATGTGCCATGTGTGGTGAGATTATTCGTGAGTTCTTTTGCATTACTTGTAGTCTGGAACTTGCCTGGAATGTTATAGACTAACATGGTTTGAAAAATAATATTAGGCCTTCCTTGGACCGCCATTGTGCCATAAGTTTCCTACCCTTGAATATTTTTCCCAGTCAACCCATTTTGAGCCTTTAACCTTGTTCTTTGGCAACCATGTTACAAACTTTATTCCTTTGTTCTTTATTGATCTAGCTTTTGGAACCCTACCTCCCTATGTACGTTGAAAGTGTAAATATAGGCTAAAATTCTAAGTTTTGGAGTTGAAGGTTGGAAAAGTTGTGATATGGATTGTTTAAAAAAGGTGGAAGGTAGAAAAAAATTGAATGAAGCCTTCCTTGATTGTGGAAAAAAAAATATAGAATAAAGTGATAAGAAATTGTGAATAAAGGGAAGACTAGGTGTGGAATGAAAAGTGAAGAAAGGATGAAAAATGTTTTTGAAGGAAGTGGACTTTAACTGAAAATTTTGTAGTGCTTGGGAGGTTTTGTGTCACTTTAACCAAAATTATACCCTACCTTACCCAAAAGCCTAAACTACAACCCTTTAATTCCTAATTGATTTTGAACCAAGTTGTCTACATTAACAGGGGAATACATGAAGGGCAAGCCTATGGTACTACTTGTATGCATTTGAACATCTTTTTGAGAGAGAGTTAATTCTTTCCATTTTATATTCCATTTTTGTTTTGAACTAAGATTTATGAGTGTGTGATCCTCTCTTAAATTTGAGGGTACATGAGATTGGAGTTGTTAATTTTATCCCATTTTTAATTGGAAGGAATGACTAAAGAAAGTTGATTGATCGAGAGGCAAATTTTAAAGCTTTAATATCATGACTTGATAGCTACTTTGATTTGTATTAGTGTTTGAGAAGTTAAAGTATAATGAAGTTCATGAGAAGTGCTTAATAATTCATATGATTTGGAGTAATATTTTGTACCAATAAAAGTCATGTTTTTGTGCTTATAGTAGACCTATTTGGCTTGGCATGATATGGATGCACTGTTTAGTTAACTACTTGGGAGGAGATTGTATCGCTTTCATTGCTTGAGGACAAGCAATAGTTTTAGTTTAGGGTCTTGATAAGTTGGTATTTTACCAACTTATCTTGTCTTTAAACTTATACTTTTGCTATGTTTGAATGATAAAATCGCGTATTTGATGTCATTTACTTCTATTTTACAGGTTGTATGTGATTTAGAGGTAATGGTGAAGAAACCAAGCAAAAACAAGTCAAAAAGGAGCCAAAATGGACAAAATGAAGCCTACCAATGATTTTCTCTTCGCGAACGCGAAAGAAACACACAAAGACGAAGGAGAAAGAAAGCTAAACCTAAGCGAACATGTAGAAAACAATGCAAATGCGATGCAGCAGGACATAAACCTTCGCGAACGCGAAGTATATCACGCGAACGCGTTGAAGTAGAGCATGAAGCGTTGCGAACGCGAAGGTGTAAATACGGACGCATTGACTGGGGAAAGTAAGCCTTCGAGAACGTGAAGGCTTGAGCGTGAACGCGATGAAGAAACTGGGCGTGAAAACTGGGCAGTTCTGGAATTTCATATTTTTGACCCCAAACACTTTAATACCCAAGTCAACTCATTTGTAAGATATCTTTGGCATATATTTTGGCTTATTTTCAGTTGCATAGACTAGAGAGGACAAGTTTGAAGTAAGGGTTTTGCACAACACACTTTGGTCATGAAGATTTGAAGCTTGTGGTTAAGATTTTCTTACCCATTTATGTTGTTTTCTTCATTTCTGTGCTTTATATTGTATATCTAAGTGTGTAGTATTTTATTCAACACTTGAATCTTACTTATGGAAATATTCACGTTTAAAGTGTGGATTAAATACCTTGTTATGATTATTTATTGAATGATTTTTATGCTTTTATGAAGCGAGTTATTGTTTCTTTAATTATTCTTGTTCTTTAATGTTTCTAAAGGGATTAGCTAACCCTAGGAGTCGCCCATTAACTTCAAATTAATTTTGGAAAAGATAATTTGGGGTTGGAAAAGATTAATTAATAAGAACTTGAGGCGTTAACCCTCATTTTATAGATTCTACCTAGGGATAGGATATAACTACTAGTAGCCATATCGGGTGAGCTTAATGTCTTCATTGTTTTAGGGATAATTCAATTAGAAGGTCTTGTTAGTATTCATAAGAAGATAATTAAGAATTATTATTCATGGATAATTAACAAAAACACGCTCATATTTTTAAAATCATGAAATACATTGGATTGTTACTTGAGTGTAATTCTCGATGCATTCATACATGTAGCCATTGGTCATTTTACTTGCTTTCTAGGTTAGTTTACATTTCCGCTTTTAGATATAAACCTTTTCAAAACCAAACTTTCAGTGTTTGGCAATGCCGATAAGCGATAATTTTCTTACATTCCTAATCCCCTACACATTGTTCCCTATGGGATTCGACCCGACTCATAGTTGGGTAAATTATATTGCATGCGACCTTGTACATTTATTTTTTAGTAGTGGATTTGGACATCATCACTAGGGGTGGGGGTCAGGTAGCTAGGGATCGCCCAAGGGGCGAGGCCGATCAGGCGGTGGCTAGGCTCTATTTTATGCTATGCTAGGCAGGTCAGATGTCATTGATTCATATGCTGTCATTACAGGTATTGTCTCAGTCTACCACAGAGATGCCTCCGTATTATTTGATCCCGGTTCCACCTCTTCTTATGTGCCCTCATATTTTTCTCGCTATTTGGGTACGATCCTAGAGTTTCTTACTTTTCCTGTTTATGTATCTACCGGGTGGGCGACACCATTATTGTAGACTGTGTGTACCGGTCATGTATTGTGACTATTAGGGGTCTAGATACTCGAGTTGATCTATTTCTATTGAGCATAGTGGACTTTGATGTAATTTTGGGGATGGATTAGTTATCTCTGTGTCGTGCTATTCTAGACGATCATGCTAAGACAGTCACTTTGGCTATGACGGGTGTACCGCGGATCGAGTGGCGTCGCGTGGCTAGAAAAGTGATATCCTTCTTGAAGGCCCAAAGTATGGTTGGGAAGGGTTGTCTTTCATATATAGCTTTTGTGCGGGACGTTGGAGATAAGACTCCTTGTATTGATTTTGTCCCAGTTGTGAGGGATTTTCTCGACGTTTTTCCTGCAGACCTGTCGGGCATGCCACCGGACAGAGATATCGGTTTTGGTATTGACCTGGTGCCGGGAACTCAGCCCATTTCTATTATGCCATATCGTATGGCACCAGCAGAGTTGAAAGAATTAATGGAGCAGCTTCAAGAACTCCTAGACAAGGGGTTCATTCGGCCTAGTGTGTCACTGTGGTGTGCGTCAGTTCTGTTTGTGAAGAAGAAGGATGACACAATGAGAATGTGCATTGATTACAAACAATTGAACAAAGTAACCATAAAAAACAAGTATCCCATGCCTCACATAGATGATTTATTTGGCCAGCTTCAGGGAGCGAGGGTGTTTTCCAAGATTGATCTCCATTCGGTCTACTACCAGTTGAAAATCAGGGATTCAGATAATTCTAAGACTACTTTCAGGACTAGATATGGTCACTATGAGTTCTTTTTCATGTCTTTCGGGTTGACCAATGCCCCAGCAATGTTCATGCATTTGATGAACATTGTATTTCGTCCTTATTTGGATTCATTCATTATTGTATTCATTGATGATATTTTGGTGCTACTCACGTAGTCAGGAGGATCACATGGAGCATCTACGGGTTGTATTTCAGAGATTGAGGGAGGAGAAGCTTTATGCAAAGTTCTCTAAGTGTGAGTTTTGGCTCAGTTCAGTGGCTTTCTTGGGCCACGTGGTGTTCAGTGAGGATATCTAGGTTGATCCAAAGAAAATAGGGGCGGTTCAGGGCTGGCCTAGACCGTCCATAGCCACAGAGATTCGTTGTTTCCTTGGTTTGGCAGGTTATTATTGCCGGTTTGTTCAAGGGTTCTCTTCTATTGCATCGCCCTTGACCAGGTTGGCTCAGAAGGGCATTTCATTTGTGTGGTCGGACGAGTGTGGGGAGAGCTTTCAGAAGCTCAAGACAGCTTTGACCATAGCTCCAGTATTGGTTTTGCCATCAGCTGTAGGTTCATATACTGTATATTGTGATGCTTCAAGAGTTGGTATTGGCTGTGTATTGATGCATTAGGGTAAAGTTATTGCCTATGCCTCTCGTTAGTTGAAGCCTCATGAGAAGAACTACCATGTTCATGATTTGGAGTTGGTTGCTATAGTTCATACGTTGAAGATTTGGAGGCACTACTTGTATGGCATATCTTGTGAGGTATTCACTGATCACCGCAGTCTTCAGCATTTGTTTAAGCAAAAGGATCTTAATTTGAGGCAGTGGAGGTGGCTAGAGATGCTCAAGGATTATGATATCACTATTCTGTATCATCCACAAAAGGCCAATGTAGTGGCCGATGCTTTAAGCTGGAAGGCAGTGAGTACGGGGAGTTTGGCGTACATTCCAGTTAGGGAAAGACACTTTGCAGTTGATGTTCAAGCCTTGGAAAATTGGCTTGTGAGATTAGATATTTCGGAGCCAAGTCGGGTGTTTGCTTGTGTGGTTTCTTGGTCTTCCTTATATGATTGCATCAGAGAGCGCCAATGAGATGATCCACATTTGCTTGTCCTTAAGTACAGGGTTCAGCATGGTGATTCCAGAGATGTGACCATTGGTGATGATGGTGTGCTAAGGATGTAGGGCCGGATCTATGTGCCTTATGTGGATGGGCTTAGGGAGTTGATTCTGGAATAGGCCCATAGCTCGCAGTATTCCATTTATCCGGGTGTCGCAAAGATGTATCAAGATTTGAGGCAGCACTATTGGTGGAGAAGAAGGAAGAAAGATATTGTGGGATTTGTAGCTCGATGTCTCAACTGTCAGCAGGTGAAATATGAGCATCAGAGACCGGGTAGCTTGCTTCAGCAGATGGATATTCTCGAGTGGAAGTGGGAAAAGGGTTACTATGGACTTTGTTGTTGGACTTCCTCGGACCTTGAAGAAATTTGATGCTATTTGGGTTATTTTTTATCCTTGACCAAGTCTGGGTACTTCATTCCTGTGTGTACTACCTATTCTTCAGAGCGTCTGGAAGGGATTTATATCCGGGAGATTATTCGGTTACATGGTGTTCCGGTTTCCATCATCTTAGATAGAGTTACCCATTTTACCTTGCAGTTTTAGAGAGCCGCGTAGAGAGAGAGTTGGGTACATGGGTAGAGTTGAGCACATCATTTCATCCTCAGATAGACGGATAGTACGATCTTACCTTTCAAATATTGGAGGACATGTTGCGTGCTTATGTCATTGATTTTGGAGGTTCACGGGATGAGTTTTTGCCGCTTGTGGAGTTTACCTACAACAATAGCTATCAGTCTAGCATTCAGATGGCACCGTATAAGGCCTTGTACGGGAGGCGGTGTAGATCTCCAGTTGGTTGGTTCGAGCCCGGTGAGGCTAGGCTATTGGAGACAGATTTGGTTCAGGCTACCCTAGAGAAGGTAAAGGAGATCCAGGAGAGACTTCGTACAGCGCAGTCACGTCAAAAGAGTTATGTAGATCGGAAGGTTCGAGATGTATCCTGCGTGGTTGGCGAGAAGGTCTTGCTGAAGGTCTCGCCCATGAAGGGTGTTATGAGATTTGAAAGAAAGGAAAGCTGAGTCTGCGGTTCATTAGACCTTTTGAGGTACTTATGAGGATTGGAGAGGTGGATTATATGACTTTCTTTGGCACCCAACTTGTCGAGTGTGCATCCGGTGTTTCATGTTTCTATGCTCCGGAAGAATGGTGGGGACTCGTCTCATGTTTTAGACTTTAGCATGGTTTAGTTGGATGATGATTTGACCTATGATGTGGAGCCAATGGCTATTTTGGGTCGTCAGATTCAAAAGTTTAGATCAAAAGATATAGCTTCAGTAAAGGTATAGTGGAGAGGTCGGCCCTTAGAGGAGGCTACCATGGAGACCGAGCGGGAGATACAGAGCAAATATCTTCACCTATTTGAGGCTTTAGGTATGTTTCTTGACTCGCTCGAGGATGAGCGTTTGTTTAAGTTGGGGAGGATGTGATGACCCAACCCGTCGTCTCATGAGTTACTGCTTCGTTTTCCCCATTTTTCTGCTTTTTTATGCTTCATTATCCGTGTCTTATGTGATCGAGTTGTTTTGGAGTGGTTTTGATAAAAAAATGAGACAGTTAGTCATCTTGTAAGAAGGCTTAAGTTGGAAAAGTCAACTGGATGTTGAATTACCAGTTAGAGGGCTCGTATGTGAATTTCGATGATTTGGTTAGCTTTGGGAGTTGATTTGTGACTTAGGAGTGTGATCGGAAATGGTCTTGGAGGTTCGGAGTAGAATTGGGCTTGAATTGGCGAAGTTAGTATTTTGGCGATTTTCGGTTGCTATGTGAGATTTTTATTCGAGGATCGGAATGGAATTCCAAGAGTTGATGTAGCTTCGTTATGTGATTTGGGATGTGTATGTAAAATTTCATATCATTCAGAAGTGTTTTGGTTGGGTTTTGATCAAATGCGTGTTTCGGAAGTTTTAGAAGAACATAGGCTTGAATTCAATGTGAATTGATGGTTTTGGTGTTGTTTGAGGTGTTTTGATGATTGGAACAAGTTTGGATGAAGTTTTAGGATGTGTTGGGTGCTTTTAAATGAGGTCCCGTGGGCCTCGGGGGGATTTCAGTAAGTTTGGAACTTGGAGGAAATTGCATAAATACAGCAGCAAGTGCAGCTGTAATTTGGCCTTCGCATTCGTGAGCCTTGGGCCGCATTCGCGTAGCAAGACTTTGGAAGGCTAGGATTTTTCTCTTCTTGTTTGCGTTAGGGTTTTCGCGTTCGCGGAGGGTGAGCTCTTCTTGCTTCGAGTTCGCGGGGAGCGGTTCACGTCCACATAGGAGAATTTTGAGGATCCGTGTATTTGTTTTTCGCGTTTGCGCCATGGAGCTCGCGTTCGCGTAGTTGAGGTAGTATAAGCTTTGCGTTCAAGGGTAGGGTACCGCATTCGCGAGGAGAATTTTGGTCATGGAAATATTTGTGCATCACAAATGGGGGGGGTGGTTTGACCGGGTTTGTGTAGAAGGGATTCCAGAAGCTGGGCAGAAGGGTTTTAAACACTTCATCCGCGAGCTTAAGTTATTTTTCCTCCATTGTGGAACATTTTGAGAGCTCTTTGGGAGAAATTGAAGAGGGATTCGAACAGGATTGATTGGAGGTAATTTTTATGAATCAAAAACGTGATTTTAATGTGAAATTAACCTAGAAATTCATGGAAATTTAACGAAAAAAGAAAAAGCTAGGGCTTCGATTTTGAGATTTTAAATTGGTAATTGAAGGATTATTTGTGATCGGATTTGAGAGATTTTGATATGTATAGAATCATAGCGAGATAAGGAACCCGTTGATGTGAATATTTCTGAGTTTCAGGAAGTGGGCCTGGGGCTCGGGCTTTGCTAATTTCAGGATTTTTGATATTTTTTGATTGTTTTCACTTGGGTTTTGTTCCTTTAGCATATTGTGACGTATTCATTCTGATTTTGGTCAAATTTTACGCGTGAGGAGGCCGATGTGAGAGGCAAGGTCATAGCGAGCTAGAGTTTTGGCCGGTTTGAGGTGAATAATGAATGTAAATGATGTCATGAGGGTTTGAAACCTCGGATTTGCACATCGTAGTGCTATATTGAGGTGAGACACACACTCGAGGATGAGCGTGGGGTCGTATACTATTGGGGATTGTGGCTTGGTTTACCCCGAGTGATGCTTTTACTGCGTATTCGATTGAAGCTTATTTGTTATCATCATTGTTTAGACTAATATCTTATTTGGGCTTCGTGCCAACTATTTGAACCCTTCGGGGAGTTTTTATCACTATATCTTCGCTGTAGATGGATTTACTATTTGAACTCAATCGTACTGCTTTCTGCTATTTTTACAACTCAGCCATCTGTACTCAATTTTTGAAACTAAAAGATATATTAAATGATATTTTTGGCTGAGAACCACTATTTTATTATTGCCTGAGGGACTTATATGATTCCTGACTTGAGTATGGGATCGGGCTGCACGCCGCAGCGGTATTATATTGGTATTGATATGAGGCCGACGGCCTAGTTGATGCCACAAAATGGCTTGATATTGCTTGGGCCGTAAGGGGCCCCTCCCGAAGCCTGCACACCCACAATGACCGTCATGATAAATAAATGGATCGGGCTGCACGCCGTAACGGATACTATAGGGTACCGTTCTATGTGTTGCAGTTTTATTTGGTTGTCATTTATCTACTTATCTGTTGTAGTATTTCCATATTTCGATTTTATTGGTTTATCGCTTTCATATTACTAGTTTAAAACTGTTGATGTATAGATTACTCTGTGTTTTTCTATGATTTCTTATTCTTAGCCATTATTTATGTTTGTTACTCACTGGGTCGGAGTACTCACATTACTCCCTGCATCTTGTGTGTAGATCCAGGTGCATCTGGGGCTGAGTGAGGATTTTCTGTTGAGCAGCGCATATCCGGGAGCATCGAGGTAGCTGAATGGTGTTCGCAACCCTGATTCCTCCCTTCTATCCTTTGTTTTTATTTTATTTTCCCTATATTGACATATATTAGGTTGATAAACCTATATTAGAGGCTCAAACTTGTGACACCGGATCTTTATGGGCTATGTAGTAGTATTGTTATCTAAAATTCCGCATATTTAACTCTTATTTCAGACTTCTGATATGATGATTTGGCAATTCGATGGTGTTAGCTAATAATGAACTGCATAATGAAATGGGTTAAGGCTGCTAAATTGGTCGGGCTTTCCTAGCAGTGTGTTGGGTGCCATCACGACCGGGGTTGGGGTCGTGACACCAAATTTCAGTAATGTAAAGCAAAGGAAAAGAGAGCAACAATTTCACCAGTGACATCCATTAAAATATTTTGAAGCTTTGAATTTGAATTTGGGTTTTTAAAAATTATTACTTATTTGGATTAGGTGTTGTTAAAAATAATTGGGAATATGATTTGGAGTTTATATCTCAATTTTGAGGGGTTTTGGTGAAGATTAGACTTGGTTTTGGCTGAATTTTAGATTGAATCGAAAAAGAAGAAGAAGACATGACATACATCAATATAAGGTGATAACCAATCCATCCCCAATATAATATCGAAATCAACCATGTCTAAAAGCAAAAAATATACACGAGTCTCAAGACCCCCAATCACCACAACACATGAACGATGGACTCAATCGACCACAATAGAGTCACCCACTGGTGTAGACACATAAACAGGAATACCCAATGCATCACTAGGCATGACCAAGTATGGGGTAAAATAAGATGACATATACGAATACGTAGACTCTGGATCAGACAACATTGAAGCATCCCGATCACAAACTAGAACCGTACCTGTAATAACCGCATCTGAAGCCTCTACCTCGGGCCTTGCCTGAAGACCATAACATCGAGGTTGGGCCCCACCACTCTGGTTTACCTCTCTGGGATGGTCTGCTGCTGGCTGGCCTCCACCTCTGGCGGTCTGAGATCCACCTCTATGACCTCTACCTCCACCTCTGACACCTCTACCCCCATCTCTAGCTGGTTGGGCGGGCTGTGGAACACCTGGTGCCTGAACCATGGCACGAGAACCCTGGTGCTGAGAACTGCTCGGTGCTCGAGGGCAAAAGCTGGCAATATGACCCGTGTCACCACAAGTGTAACAAGCCCTCGGCTGTTGAGTCTGCTGGCCCTGTCGACCTGAATTACCACCACAAAAACTCTAAAGTTTGATAAGAGTTGGCGGTACACTGAAGGGTTGCTGATCAGAATAGTGCACATGAGAAACACGACCACCTGAGGCACCGTGAGAAACCTGGAGGGCTTACTGGAAAGGCCCAGAATAATGACCCCTATCATACGAATTTTTGCCTCCAGACGAGGCAATACTAAATCTTACAGGCCACATTGGTTGTCTCTTGGAAAGATATCTCACTCCCAGCCTCTCTGGCCATCTGGAGATGAATCGACTAGATGAATCCATCAATAAACTGTCTCACTCTTTCCCTCTTTGTGGGAAGTATAATAAGAGCATGGCGAGCCAAATAAATAAACCTGGTCTGGCACTGGGTAACTGCCATGGATACCTGCTAGAGACGCTCGAATAGGCCTCTCGTTATGTAATAAGGAGAAACTTCTCTAGAAATAGCTGTGTGAACTGCTCCCAAGTCAAGGCTGGCGATCTTGCTGGTCTAGCTAAACAATAATCCCTCCACCAAGTCTTGGTCGATCCAGACAAGCGAAATGTAGCGAAATCAACCTCATTGGTCTCAATAATGCCCATGTTCTAAAGAACCTCATGGCCGTTGTCCAAATAATCATGAGTGTCCTCGGTAGATGCACTGCTGAAGGTAGTAGTGAAAAGATTGGTGAACCTATCCAATCTACATAATGCATCGGCAAACATAGCTACCTCGTCACCGGCCTAGGCTACCATACCCAGCTGAGCTGCTCCAACTGGCTGAACTGCGGGAGTCTGAATCTAGGGAGCTACCTGCTCTGAAGTGCGAGTAGCAGGAGTCTGGTCTTCTCCTCCAGCCTGAGAGATGACTGGTGCTACAGGAAGCAAACCTGCTCGGGTGACACTCTCCATAAGACCCACAAATCAGACCAGAGCGTCCTGAAGAATTGGGGTGGCAATAAACCCCTCTAGGACTTGAGTTGGGCCCACCGGAATTGCTGGAGCTCTGGATGGAACCTCCTCGTCAAAGTCAACCTAAGGATTTTCCATTGGTACTGCTGCTCGGGGCTGAGCTCTTCCCCTACCTCGGCATCTAGCACGGCCTCAGCCTCGCCCTCTTCCCCTAGTGGGAGTTGCCTGGGGCTCGGACTGCTAATTAGTAGATGAGGAAGTGCATGTCCTCGCCATCTGTGAAAGAACATAGTAAAAAAGCTAAGGTTAGACCAAACCCTTACCTTAACTTTCACGGTCAATTCAATCCCCAATAACCACCTTGCCTCTCGAATTCGGCTCAAATCAATTGTATCTATACAATAATGACTTCAATACCAATAAATGCTAACTAATGTGAACCCAATGCTTAATTATAGCTTTTCTATCATTTTTTCCAAAAACTCAAAAATCGACCCCGGGCCCGCTTGGTCAAAACATGAGGTTCAGACCAAAATCAAATGACGCATTCACCCACGAGCCCGAATATATCATTTGTTTTCAAATTCAACCTCAAAACGAGGTCTAAATCAAGAAAAATAAAAAAGCCCCAACTCTACCCAAATACCCAATTTTCTACCTTGAATCACATGTTTTAGGCGTAGAAGTTCATTTGATGTTGATGAAAATGGAAGAAAATGAGTTGGAGATTACTTACCCAAGAAGTTATGGAGAGAAAATTCTTCACAAATCGAGCTTTGGAGAAGAATGAACTTTGGAAATTTTGTAAAAATCCCGTTTGCATTCTATTTTTGGAACTTAAAATAACAGCACAAATTTGTTCTACGCGATCGCGGGCAAAAGATTGCGATCGCATAGGGTAAAGTTTGCTGTGCACTGCGATTGCGGACATAAGGTTGCGATTGCATAGAGTTTAGTTTCTGAGCACTGTGATCGCGGACAATAACACGCGATTGCATAAAAGAAGAAAATGAAAGTTGGCTTTTATACAACGCAATCGTGGAGAGGAGAATGCGATCGCATAGAAGGATTTCTGAACACCTGATGTTTTCTCTATGCGATCGCATCGCAATCGCATAGAGGAAATCACTGGACAACTGACATCAACTATTTTTGCAACATTTCTAGGCTAAAACAACCCCAAAACTCATCTGAATCACACCCGAGACCTCGAGGCTCCTAGAAAAACAGATAAACTAACTCAACAACACCATACGATCTTATCCGTGCGATCAAATCGCCAAAATAACATCAAAAATAATGAATCAAACCTCAAAATTAAGAGTTTTCCCTCAAACTTCGTTAAGTATCAAATTTAGGATTTAAATTCCAAAACACGTCAAACGATGTCCAATTTGAACCAAACTTTACAAAAATATCTTAAATCATATATATGACATTGTACCGGGCACCGAAACCAAAATACGGGCCCGATACTAGCACATTCTAATCAAATTTTATTTAAATTTTCCTTAAAAATTTCAGAAAAACAATTTCAACAACAACAACAACCCAGTACAATCCCACTTAGTGGGGTCTGGGGAGGGTAGTGTGTACGGAGACCTTACCCCTACCCTGGAGTAGAGAGGCTGTTTCCAAATAAACCCCCGCCATCCTTCCCTCCAAGAACTTCCCACCTTGCTCTTGGGGAGGCTCGAACTCACAACCTCTCGGTTGGAAGTGGGGGTTGCTTACCTCAGAGCAACCCCTCTTGTCCTTTAAAAAATAATTTCCTTTAAAAATTTATTTCTCGGGCTCGGTACCTCGGAATTTGATTCCGAGCATACGCCCGAGTCCCATATTTTCTTACGGACCCTCCGGGACCGTCAAATTACAAGTCTAGGTCCGTTTACCTAAAAAGTTGACCAAAGTCAAATTTATTCATTTTAATATCAAAACTTGGCATTTGTTTTACAGAATTTCATATTTAAGCTTTCCGGCTACGCGCCCGGACTGTGCACACAAATTGAGGCGACCCTAAATGAGGTTTTCAACGCCTCAGAAGCACAGAATTAATTAAAACAGGTGATGACCCTTTGGGTTGTCACACAAAAACGACTTAAACCTCTACGAATCTTCTGCAAAAATAAGTCTACAATTTAGTATAAATGTAGTAATTATGTAGATACCCTTACAAATAATACTACTTTATACATACTTAAACTGATGTGCTGTACATTTGTAAAACTTTTGTAGAAAATATACTGAAAGATATGTTCTTTCAGTATATATCTAGCATATTAGCTGTTGCTAATTGATTCTGTTTTCATCTTATCTCTAACTGAAATGGTTCTGATGGATGTTTGAATTGGAAAATGTTAAGGTAAGATTTCCAATTAATATTACCGAACATTCCCAAGAAATGCAGTATTTATTCACCAAAAGTTGCTAACTGATTTTCCATCATAACTAATAGCATCATCTGAAATATATGGAAGAACCAAAAGCAATATTTTGGATTAGGCTTCAACGAGAAACTTATAGATGGTACCTTGCATCGAAGAATGAATATTGGAGGAATCTGCATCCAAGAATGCCTGGATTATGCACTTCAAATTTTGTTCTCATATAAACAACGGAAAAGGCCTAAAAATGCCACTCAATTTTCAGAAATGGCTTATCCATACCATCCGTTAAAAAAATGCTCATTTCATGCCACCGCCGTTACACATTTGGCCAATCCATACCATTATTGACTAACGACTCAATTTTTGTTTGGCCCATCCATGCCACTGTCGTTAGTCAATAATAGCATAGATTGGCCAAATGTGTAACGGCGGTGGCATGAAATGAGCATTTTCTAACGGATGGCAATGGATAAATTATTTTTAAAAGTTGAGTGTCATTTTTAGGCATTTTTCATATAAACAAAGAAGAATCTTCAGATTCCTTTAGTTAAGGAGTAAAAAACATGCAATTAATTATACCCATAATTAATTATGATATAAAATTAGTATTTGGTATACTAAGTGTAATTAAGTCAAACCTTAAACATTGATGGTAATAAGGATTCCTATGTGGCATAGGAATGTAAAAATTCTTATTTGAAAAAACGACTTACTTGATTTGATTTCTTTTTAGGGAAAACCAACCAAAACCGAACCATGAACACCCCTAATGACATGTATCAAAGTAGAGAGAGAAAGAAAATAGTGTAGCTGAATAATGTATTTAGTGACTTAGAGATATAATGTAACCAAAACTAAATCTTTTGCTATAAACATTAAAAGGTATCTATAGATATAATTTTTTTTAAAATGGTATCTATTTGAAATAAATAAAATATTAACGAGGTAAAAATTCCTAAAATCAATCTCTTTATTACACCACCCACTCACCAGTTGGCCCAACGAAAACATTGTAAATATATTATTACAACTAAACATAAAGCAAAAATAAAATTATAATAAGAACTTAGTGGTTTAGTGGTGGTACCAAGCATGCTGCACAATATATGATCATCTGCAGTGCAAAATTATAGCAATTGCCCAGAATAAAAGGAAATAATTAACCGAAATAACTTTGGGGAAAAAAGAAGTTAAATTTCAGTTATGAGAGAGGCTGGTTGTGGTTAAAGTTGCGCTAAAGACCCGTTCTAACAAATGACACCCGAAACCGCCACATGCTCTCCCTCCTTAACTCTCCCGCCCTCTTTGCTTTTACTTCCATTAATCTCATTCTCATTCTCATTTAATCATTCTTAGATCGATTGATCTCTCATTCTTATTTCTAACAATTCAGTTTGATTCATATATAGCTCGTAGTAATCAAAGTTCAGAAGGCATTAAGCAAAGATTATCATCAATTATGGATGAAGAATACGACGTGATTGTTCTGGGTACCGGCCTCAAAGAATGCATCCTCAGCGGCCTTCTCTCTGTTGACGGCCTCAAAGTACTACCATATTCTTTCCCATCTTCTTTAGTTTCAATCATTTCGTTTCAAGTCCTCCTTAATTAGCACTAATACAACAACAACAACTACTACCAGTATAGTCCGGGAGGATAATATGTAGACGAGCCTTACCCCTACCCGAAAGGGAAGAGAGGCTGTTTCTAATCGACCCTCGGCTCAATGAATGAAAGGAAAAACAAAAACAACAACAAAAACAAAAATCATCTCTAATACTGTTTTAAAATCTAAAGAATTTTCTTATAAATGTCTTATACGCGAGTAGTGATTTATTTAAAACGTGAATCTACTGTCTTTATTATTAATATTGATTACTTATGAATACTCAGGCATTGTTAATTACAAAAACTGACAACTCCGTTTACTGGATTTGATTGACAATTTATGGTGTCTACCAATCTTTAGATCATCAAGCTCATTATTTATATATATTCTAGTTCAGATATTTACACATCTTCTTTCGCTTTCTAAAATTGAACAATAACTTTAAGTCTAACCTCTGATTGTCTCCAGGTGCTACACATGGATAATAATGACTATTATGGAGGAGAGTCAAGCTCACTTAATCTAATCCAGGTAACACTTTACTAATATCATGGGACTTAAATTCGCAAAAACAATTTTGTAAAGCTCATTAGTACTCTTCTGAAAATGAGGTGTAAATGGAAGTCTGACATAAGTTAGTGCTAGTATCATCTTTAGACTCACAGCTAATCTCAGCATAACATATCATGCTGTTTTGTGTAGCTTTGGAAACGATTTAGGGGAAATGACAAGCCACCAGAAGAGTTAGGTACGAGTAAGGAATACAATGTTGACATGATTCCCAAGGTAAGATAGTTCACAGTTTCTTACTAATTTGGATTATTAATCTTTCCGTTATCTGTATTATATTTTCCATTTTGCCATTCACTCAATTTCTTGACTTCTGATTCCTGCTTCTTTCCTTTTATGGATAAAGTTATCTTTATGTTGGTATAGAAACAAATAATATTCACATAATTGTAGGTTCTGATTGATAATCATTGTGTGCGCAACCAGCTTAAGCTAATATGCCTGCAAGTAAAGAAGTCTTATATCTATCCATAGAAGATCACGAGCTTATAGCCAGTTCAAAGAAAATTTCGGCTTTAAGATGAGGCAAAAGAAATTAATGAAACAAATACTCAAAACCTGAGACAGCAACCATTTCATTTTTTATATAGACTCATGCCGACTGATCATACAAGTTGGCAAGAGCATTCAGATGTGTATGTGATCTAATTTACCACATTTTGAAGATTGCTAATATTGCAGTAGTTATGATATGTAAGAAATTATCTACAGATAATTAAAGGTATAACTCAACACTTCTCTAGAATATTTTTGATTAATAATGACATCAAACAGACAAGTAGATTCAACAGCATGCTCCTTATTGTAAAGGAAATTGAAACCTTTACTTTAGAGAGTAGGCTCTTCTTTAGGTAAGTTCATAAAAAATCTTAACTTCCTATTGATGACAGATTATGTTCATGAAAGGGCCAGGAAATTATAGAAATACAGATATTGGGCTTGAAAGGGTTCTTTTATTATCATGACAACTTCCAAACTGTATGTGGTTTAGTTTGATTATTGGCCTAGATTTATATGAAATGCTTTACAAGTATGGAATTAGAGCTCTTCCTTATGTCCTGTAGTTTGCAATGGCAAATGGAACTTTGGTCCGTGTGCTCATCCACACTGATGTTACCAAGTATTTGAACTTCAAGGCTGTAGATGGTAGTTTTGTGTACAACAAAGGGAAGGTAGGTTTGTTAAAGCACTATGAGGTGTAATTTCCATTCCAATTTTTGTTGGTAGAAAACTTCTTATTCTCACATAACTTTCTCGTGAAACTGCTATCTTTAGATCTACAAAGTTCCAGCAACTGATGTTGAAGCCCTGAAATCCCCATTGATGGGGCTCTTCGAAAAGCGCCGAGCTCGGAAGTTTTTTCTTTATGTGCAAGATTTTGAAGAAACTGATCCTAAAACTCATGAAGGGATGGATTTGAACAAAATCACTGCAAAAGAATTCATTGCGTAAATTTTCTTTTCTCATGTGTTTTTAATTGCCCTGCTTAAACATATTGGTGAAGGCTGCATACCTAGTAATATATAGTTAAAAACAGTTTCTTCCACTCTTTGGTAAGTTGTTCTTGCCAAATATTGTTAATGCAGGAAATATGAACTTGAAGCTGATACCATTGACTTTATTGGACATGCCTTGGCACTCTATACCGATGATAATTATTTGGACCAGCCAGCTATGGATTTCGTAAAGAGAGTAAAGGTGTCAAATTAAGTTTGACTTGTTCAGCTTAGTAAAATTGTTTTGATGAAGATATTTTCACTAGCTTATTTTGCTTCTGACACCATTTAAAACTTCACATTGACATGAGTGTAAATGTCTGGTTTGTGATTACTGATGAGCTTGGTGTGACTTATTCTAGTTATTAGATCTGATTGAAAGCATGGTATATGTATGCTTTATTCCTTGACCACGAGAGAAAAAAGAAGAAATTAAGGAAGTTATTTACCATGTTTTATACATATGAAGTGTAAAGCCTCATATGTGATGAGAGAAAACCTGCATAGTTAAATTATTTGTATATCACTGTATTCTAAGATCCACCACCAACTCTCTTGCCATGGATTGAAGACCTTTGCAAAGTAAAATAGAGTATTGATATAATCCTACCATCTAAGATGTGTCCTACACTATGATTACTTTATGAGTTGTCAACTGATAGTCTTATGGTAGGTCTCCCAAAAAATGCTCTAATGAATACATTATCACAATCAATATATAATTGAAATGCCAAATGCTAGAAATACGATGTGATGATAATTCCACTTCCTTTCATATGAATAGAACTATTTTTGTAACTCATACAAAAACCAAATAGCTTGATTACATAAGCTAAGATATGCCTTTTTCTTTTTGAGATAAAATAAGCTTGACAATTAGATGAACAATGCTTGAACAAGGATTACTTTTTCCTTTTTCCTCTTTCCTCTTTCTTTTGATTATGACAGGATTATTTGTTACTATCTAAATTCTGTGTTTAAAGAATTACTTAATGACTACTTTGTCTCTTGGTTTTTAAAGTTATACGCAGAGTCTTTAGCACGCTTTCAAGCAGGATCCCCCTATATTTATCCAATGTATGGATTGGGAGAATTACCACAGGTTTCTCTCCTTTGATATCTTTCGTCAGTCATATTTGAGCAAATCTAAGTTCTTTTCTGTATATGATTGGTGCTCATGTTTTCAGGCATTTGCACGTCTGAGTGCAGTTTATGGCGGAACTTACATGCTTAACAAACCACAGTGTAAGGTAATCATTGAAAATTCGAAATCATCTGTAGCTCATTTGGATGCTTAACTATCACCATATAAGGTAAGTTTCACAAATGTTTTAGCATCCAGAATGTGATCTAACATCTTCGCCTCTTCTCTCCTGATGGGAAAAAAACAATTCTAAAACGGGATCAGGATCACATATCCTCATATTGTAATTTTAAGTATGGCATATTATTTATAAGGAAAGTTGAGATGATCATGAACTTAGCTGGCTATTCTACGTCAAATGCCGAAGAATTCTACATGGCTCACATTCTCATTGAATTAAGTTTGAAGTTTATGGGAATACTCAGGTTCTAAATTGCAGGTAGAGTTTGATGAAAATGGAAAAGTTGTTGGTGTGACTTCTGAAGGAGAAACTGCTAAATGCAAGAAAGTTGTTTGTGATCCCTCCTATTTACCTGATAAGGTACAATTAACAAATTCGGATAAACTAATATGTCCAGGCTTTCTGCACTGTCGATTCATGTCTTGAAAATTTGCTTAATCATCTGCTGAGCAGAAAAAGGATCATATTGGTTATTTCTATTGACAATTTATTTAAACCAATACGTAATGCAGGTCCAGAAGGTTGGAAAAGTTGCTCGTGCAATTTGTATAATGAGCCATCCAATCCCTGACACTAATGATTCTCATTCAGCCCAGGTCATTCTACCACAGAAGCAACTTGGTCGCAAATCAGACATGTATGTTTTCTAGGCTTCCAGATAGTCTACTGGATTATCATTTCCTATTTTGTGGTGTACTATTGCGGGAAGTCTCTGGCAATGCAAGCTTTCTGCTTCTTAAGATAAAGAATACAAAGCGTCCTAACTTTCACCTTACTTATATAAGCCATTGACTAGTAATTAAGTCCTCTTTTTTCTAAACAATTGTTGAGAAGTGAGTGCCAGTGTTTATTAAGACATAGACTTCGTTACATGTTCACTAAACCTGTTCTGCTGTTTGGAGAACTTGAAGGATAATTCAGAGCTACTTATTCAACATGCCGGTTACAGGTACCTGTTCTGCTGTTCCTACTCCCACAACGTCGCTCCAAAAGGGAAGTATATTGCCTTTGTTTCCACAGAAGCTGAAACTGATGACCCCGAGACAGAGCTGAAGCCTGGGGTAGGCATACTTGGGCCTGTAGATGAGATATTTTACGAAACTTATGACAGATTCGCACCTTCACATGACTCTGCTGCTGATAATTGTTTCATATCTAAAGTAAGTTCCAATGTTAATTTCTAGTATTTATTCTATTTCTACAACTATTTCTTCTGAAATATATACAGAGATATGACTGTTATAACTGTTGAATCCCACATCAACAATGAAGGGGATAGGTGGTCTCCTTACATGGACTTGGGCAATCCTTAGCTCAAGCCACCTCTTGAGCTAGCTTTTTGAGTTGAGTTAGGCCCGAGGTCCATTTATCAATAATTTGTTAGTACAATGAGCTTTTATTTCTCCTGAGGATTTATAGATGTATAAATAGAAGCATCACTGAAAGCAGAAGGGGTGCTATGATTTTCTTTCCGACTTACTGAACCTTGCCCAGCATTATGTGAAATTACTGCCACTCAAGGGAATTGTTCTTCATAATCTAGTAATTCAACTTAGGCGGAAAATTAATTATAATAGTAATGTCTTGCCAGCTTAGGCATGCCTTCTCTTGCATATAGAGTTAAAATATGTGTAGTCCTTTCATCTAAAATCACACTTCCTAAACTCTAAAACGTCTATGGTAGACTTCTTTCCTGCCACCCCTATGTCTCTATTTACTTTATTCTGCAGTCTATAGTTGAACTTTGTTTTACGATCTAATTACTATGTATTATCCTTTCTTGCAGAGCTATGATTCAACAACACACTTTGAGTCCACGGTAATGGATGTGCTAGACATGTACAGCAAGATAACGGGAAAGGTAAGACTCTAGTCTAAATTTGGTTAACTAATGACTTTTCAATCGACGATGTGCGGCAGTTACGCACATATATCAAGACTCAAGTGCATGCATGTTGACTGACATAAGGTTGACAATGATGCCTTCAACTAAAGAAATGTTGGAGGCATTAATTGGTCATAGAATATAGCTAGTATTATTTATAGGGAACACGCCAACTCACACAGGTGTATATCCATGCATCATCAAAATATGCTGTTAAACTCGAGTCTTCATCTATCAACAACAAAACACCCTTTTGTTCGAATAACTTATCAAAAGTTTCTGGTGAAAAGGGTTCTAGTTAAACTTATTATCTTCTACTGTTTGACAAATATCTTCTTTCTTTTGACATTGCGTGAATTGTTCTATGTGTAATGAACTTATTGACATTTCTATGCCATATTAGTTGTTTAATAGTGCATTTTTCTTTTGTTAAGGTTGTTGACTTGTCAGTGGACCTGAGTGCTGCAAGTGCTACTGCTGAAGAATAAGCTTATTGTATCCACATCATTATGCTGCAAGTATAAGTCAGTAGATGTCAATTCTTACATTCAGTAGAACTCCCTAGTTGATTCCTAAAACAGACTATTGGAGGGAAGCACTTACTGTATATGTGTTAGGTGATCTTGCGGTAATTGCTTTCTCAACTTTCGGAAAGGTTTAGAATAGTTTCTACAAATCCTTTCCATTATTAGTTTACGCTTACTGTTGTACTGATTCATTTTAAGGATTTAATAATTTTCCTTTGGTCAAGGATGATGGCGCAATTTTGAATTTCTATGTTGATTCTCGGAAATTCGATCCTCATCACAAAACAACAATAACAACAACAACTACCCAGTATACTAGGATGTTTCCAATCGACCCCCGACTCATAGGATAAAAGTAAAAACAGCAGTAAAACAAATAAAATTAAAGGATCTAATGGATGTCAATGTGCACAATATGGCCAACACCTCCAAAGGTGTTTAGTGAACATACGTACTTTAGAAGCCACAATTCACTTTAAAAATATATTTTAAAGTATTTTCTTAATGGTATTCAAATTAGCTTGCACACTGCTCATAATATATAAATGATTATCTCATCTCTGTGCAATTCATAGCATAGTAATGCCCGCACCCATTAAAAATCTAAGCATTGGCTTTATCTCATCTCCAACTTAAATAGAATTTTGGGTTATGCAACGAATTTTGAAGATCCATTGTTGATCTCGGTAATTGAAAATAGGAAAAATATGGGTTATCTTTTGTATTTTCCTTTCACTTTATGCAACTGTATTTAATAGAATTAAGTTACAAACTACTAATTGGAATCTTTTGCAACTTTTTCATATGTAAAATTATAAGTTTCATTTAAATTGGGACAAAAGAGAGGCAAAATCTTTGGCATGGAAAGTGGGCAAAGGCACCGTTGAGGCAGCGCAAAAGTTACGATCATCCACAATGAGAAAGAGGAATAGCCGAAAGAAGAAGACGAATAGCAGCAACAGCCAAAGCCCTAGCAATCACAAATTCTCCATTTTCGAGTTTAACCCTGACGATGAGCGCGTTGAGAAACACTCCAAAAAGTTATTGCAAGCATTTAAACTTCAAAAACCTAAGAAATCCCATTCCCCGATCGATAAGTACACATTTCTCAGTTTCTGTACGTTTCTGCAAAACCCTAATTTTCTATCCAGCGTACAATCTTTGATTGAACATAGCGCAATCACTTTTTTGCTGCTCTTTTATTGTACTAGTACAAAACATTGTTTATCACTTTATCATTCTACAGCCGGATGTAAAATTGCAACTTCTGAGTTGAGTTTAATTAAGTTAAGAAAAGGGGGAACTTATGAAAGTTGAAACATAACAAGACGATTGTAAAGAAAAGGAATAAAAGCGATGAACATAGGAATGAAGCTAATGGATGGAGACGAAGAATGTACTCAGGTTGAGAATGTAGCATGCACTAATACATGGGGATGACAGACATATTGACCGGAAGTATCAACAACAAGAATAAGTTGATGCATATATCTAGGAATTGAGAAACAGAAGTTTTGTGGTGTAACTTATTCTTGCAGCTTCTTCTGATCAGATTTTGCTCAAAGTATACAATAATAGTGTTTATGGATTCAATTAAATTGATACATTCCATGAAACATATATAATGCTTTTGCATTCATCCTACTTGGTTTACCTAACGGAAGCCATCTTCTTAAAAATTGTACATGCTCTTGGTTTTGAATTTATTGAAGGTGAATGACATTTCTATAAGATCTGTGAAAATATTTGGCTTAAACTAGTTGACATCTATTTTCTGTTTGCAGATTCCTTTCGGTATTTTTTCATTGCTAACTTTTGCCCTGTTTTTGTCCAGCAGGCTTTTAGTTTATCTTGTTTTTTTTTTAACTATACAAGTTCTGATATTCTATTTTACAAATTTTCTTAGTTGAAGGAAGAACAAGGAGTTCAGAAAATGATTCAGTGAATGAAATCCTACACATTGATGATAGTGATGGTATTGCAGAAACGAAGATATTGGAGTCAGGTGCCACTGTGGCATCTAGCTCTTCATGTTCGGAGCCTTCAACGGATTATTCTCTTGGTCATCTTGAGTCAAAATGTGACACTTCCGGGGCAAAATCCCGTTTAACAAGAGCGAAAATACCTGGATGCTGTGACACTGATGGCAAAAGTTTTAGGGGAAGACTTTTTGCTGATGTACCCATCTTTCTCAATTTCTCATGTTTCAAACTTTACATACTTCTAATGAATGCTTTATGACTATCCCATCCAAAACTTCTGCAGAATGAGTCAGTTATTCTAGATTCAGATGATGCTACTGAAATCGAATCATCCAAGCCAGCCTGTTATCTGCCAGAAAATAAGGGTTTGCTTAAAATATATCATTTCATATTTTCAACGGTTGCTCATATAAAGCCACTTCTTTGCTTATGAAGATGTTCTGTTTTAATCATTTTAGGTTCTGGAAACCAGCAAGAATTGGTGCAAAGTCCTAATCTATGTGATAAAGTGAGCATGCCTCTTGTAGTCTTTGCTGTAACTAAATAACTTTGTTTTTTAGAAGTAAATGATATTAATTCTTGTATCTGATAGAGCAAACTTGAAGACAAGAGGGATTGCTCTGATGGTAAGCAACCCCCACTTCCAACCGAGAGGTTTTGAGTTCGAGTCTCCCCAAGAGCAAGGTGAGAAGTTCTTGGAGGGAAGGATGCCGGGGGTCTATTTGGAAACAACCTCTCTACCCAAGGGTAGGGTAAGGTCTGTGTACACACTACCCTTCCCAGACCCCACTAAGTGGGATTATACTGGGTTGTTGTTGTTGTTGTTGTTGATAGAGCAAACCTCTGTGCTTTGTTTGCTCCATCATAACTTTGAGCATCGAAAAGTAATTTCTCTAAAAGATGGTTCGTTGACTATAAATCCTTTCCAGCTGATGTGTAGTTCACAATTTCTCTGGTGTAGCTGCTTAACTTTAGGTTAACTGTACTATTGTAATAACTGCCCTTGGAAATGCAGTTACTAATATTATTATTATTACTAATAATAATAATAATAGTAGTAGTAGTAACTGCCCTTGGTAATGCAAAAGCATTTAAAGGAACAACTTTTTCCAATACAAACTTAACTTGTTTCTCCAGACCAGCTTTGCTTAGTTAGCGGTGTAGAGGCAGAAAGCCTAACCTTTTTAAGTTCTGTTTCGTCTTAGCCTGTTTAGTTTAGGTTCCAAAATCAAGCTACCTTATAGTGCTTGATCCCACATAAGCTGCACAGTTGAGATAAAATGCTGGCTTCTTCTGTAACTCTTATGCAATACGGTTTCATGAACTATTAGTGGTGATAACATACTGGCAGCTTACTCAACTTGCTAGTCCAAGATGCAGCTTCTCTGCGTTTCTTCTTTCATTCAGCAATATTTCATGGCTGAACTTCCATATTGACTGCAAAGCGGCATGCATAAGGGATTTGTGCACGTCATTAATCTTAAAATATATAAGAAAGCTAATAGGTTTTGTTAGACAACTATGGATAAATCAAAAGTAAAAAAATTTTCATATGAAAACAGTATATATGTAGGACGTATGTTCCACGGAAATGAGGGTGGTTATCTGATATGAGTGAGGATCTAGATGTCGGATTTGTTGTGACCTAAATCTTTGGATTCGGGGATACAGATAGGATTGCAGGTATAGGTGCTGGATGCTGCCAATAAATATATACCAAGTACGTATCAATAAATTCAACATTTTGTTCCATAAGTATATCTCCTATGATATTGAAGTTTCTGATACCTTGCGTGTCTGCAAGTGCGCGCGCTCGTATAGATCCAAAAATTTGAAATGTGCTTCTCTACCATAGTTGTAGTTAACACACCCTAACAGATCGTTCTGCTGATGGTTTAGCATTAATAATCTCCGCACGAAGTCCTGCTTAAATTAATGGAATGCTTGGCTGTTGCATAAGAATAAAATATCCCTGCATAAATAATGCATCGTTTGGTCGGTGATTATTAATAATACGCGCATTAAGTTATGCGGGATAAACTTCGGAATAAGAATACTTGTATTAGCAATGCAGGCATTAAATATCTAAAAACAAAAATGCCCTTTAGTGTAAGTAGTTCATGCATAAAAATCTCTTCATTATTAATCACCACATAAACAATCCCCGCATAACTAATATGTGAACCAAATGACCCCCAAATGTATTGTGATGATGAAAGTTACAATTGGAGTTTTCTTCAAAGCTTGCAGAAAACTAATGTTTATACTTCACTTTTCTTTTTGCTATCCTTTGCAGAAAATTTCGGTGATTGTTAAACCTGATCGCTTCAAGTATGGAGATATGTGTTCTACAAGCTCCATTTTGACTTTTTCATGCAGTTCCATAAAGCTTGAGGGCTCCTCCAAGTGGATGAACTTACCATTTACATATGAATGGACACACTCTGATATTCTCACTATTAACTCCATGTGGTACAAAATTGTGAGTTATAGTACGTCCTTTATTTTTGTTTTCTGCCCCCCCCCCCCCCCCCCCCCCCCCAAACCAAAATTAGGGGGGGGGGGGTATAAGTGAAGCTTGCTAACATGCGAGTATAAGTGAAGCTTGCTAACATGCGAGTTTACTTTGTTGCTAATGTTAGGTTAAAACTGCCCTTGTGGAATTGCATCTCAAATCCAACGACAATTCAGGTTTGTGCATTTCAATAGAATACTTTCCCACGTAATGTTTGATATTGTTAGATAATTTCCTTCTTTTAAATTACAATTCCCAACATTTGAGATTAATTTCATGGTCTCAAGCTGCAACTGAAAAAAGCTAAGTCATGCTCTCCTGCTGGGTTGCTCTAAAGAACCTCCTTCATGCTCTAAAGGAAACACCTTCTTTGTCATTAGGGTAGATTAATTGTTAGAACAAGGTTGGAGAAGAGAATGCTAGATTTTTCAAATTCAAAATTTATTATCTGTTGGTCATATATGTACTGGAGATTCTGTTGCATGTAACTGTCTGATGGGTCAAGTTTTTGGCTTTTGGAGCGATATAAAACTTGGAGTTGGAAACTGAAAAATGTAGATTTTTCTGTGTAATTTATTAGGGGAGAATATAGGTAGTTTTTAAAGCTGTGATTCTACAAGTGATTGATCTTTGTTTACATGAATACCTCTGAATTTACAGGCGCTGTTGTGTTAAAGTTTGCTTTATTCCACCCTGATTGGTCTGAAACACAAGAAGCAATTAAGATGCTGGATGTGAGATACAAAGATAAATGGAATGACATTACATCGTAAGATTCTTCATTGAACAATGTATTTGATGGTTCATCTCTTATTTTTAGATGTCCTTTAGGATCTTGCTTTCGTTTTTGGCAGTGGAAAATGAAGTTTACCTTTTGTTCCTTTATCTGTATTTATTGTCAACAGCCTCTCCTCCACCCAGGCACATCTTTTAGATCTTTGTTTCATTGTTTTCTGGATTTGGCTGGCTAAGCTCAATGTGAGACTAGTGTTTCTGTGTGTAATGATTATGCTTCCTTTTATGAAGAAAGTAGGTTTTCTTCTTTGATGGACTGTGGGAGCAGAAGAGTTTTTTCCCCAATAGAATCTGTGAGATAATTTGTTTGAAAAAGTTCTCTAGATTTATTCTCTTGGCCTTGTAGGACACGCTGTACCAGTTGACTGTCTCAGTTGCCGGAGATGTGAGTGAACTACTAAAATGACGATTTTAATACCACCAATGGATGATGAAGATCAATTTGTTATTGATTTTACCTTCAGTAGCTTTTAGAACAAAGGGCAGCCCGGTGGATTAAGCTCCCGCTATGCGCGAGCTGGGGAAGGGCTGGACCACAAGGGTCTATTGTACGCAGTCTTATCCTGCATTTCTACAAGAGATTGTTTCCACGGGTTGAATCCGTGATCTCCTGGTCACATGGCAACAACTTTACCAGTTACGCCAAAGTAACTTTACCTTGAGTAGCTTTTAGAATCTAACTGTTAATTCCCTTTCCTCACTTTGATGGAACTTTTAATATCATCATTAGTTCATTACAATGCCTCCTTTGTCAGACTTGATTGCACGAGGAGCTACAGTCCATTTTTTGGGCAGAAAAGCAATTCAATTTCAAAGCATTATCATCCCAAGTAAGAGATACTTATCCTTGTCGCCTTTCAATGTACATCTGATTTGCCGAGTTGACTAAGGTCTAATTTTGGTCGGGCCCAAAAGAATGTACAGCTTTTGTTTCAATTTGCTAGTGGTGATTTAAATGGTTACTGATGTCTGACAGTATGCACACTTATTAACAACAACAACCCAGTATAATCCCATTTAATGAGGTCTGGGGAGGGTAGTGTGTACGCAGACTTTACCCCTACCCTTAGGTAGAGAGGCTGTTTCCAAATAGACCCCCGGCATCCTTCCCTCCAAGAATTTCCCACTTTGCTCTTGGGGAGACTCGAACTCACAACCTCTCGGTTGGAAGTGAGGGTTGCTTACCATCAGAGCAAACCCTCTTGTCTAGTATGCACACTTATATTTCTATATATTTAATGGGTCCCGGGAACCAGAGGAGTTCCTTATGTCTTTCTCTTTGACTTATGAATCATTCTAAAAGGTTTTTTTTTTGTGGCGACATTTCTCTTTTGTTGTCAAAATATTGACGCTGTTATGAGGTGTAGAGCCAGGAAGAATGACTAGTAATTAGCTAATTTGGCATATAAAGAGTTCATGTGGTTTGAAAGTTCTTGTTTAAGATATATATTCCTCAGTCTTTTCTTTCTGCCATGTGTTTCTAGCATTCTAAAGGTAAAAACTCAATCTTTACAGTGATCTTATTTAAAGAGAAAGAAAGATAGTTGAATGTTGACCTTTGGATTGGGTAAATGTCACCGATTAATGCCTTAAGATTTGTCGTACGCATGCCTCCAACTTCTGTGTATCTGAAGTAACTTCACATTGTTTTATTCTTGTATCTTATTTCATTATCTACTGTTCCAGAGATAAATTTGAAGAAGTTATTTATCCAGAAGGGGATCCAGATGCAGTTTCCATAAGTGAGAGAGATGTTGATCTATTACAGCCTAATAATTTCATCAATGATACCATCATCGACTTTTACATTATGTGAGTTTATGTGTACCTGTTTCAATTGGTACTGCCCAGCTAATTTGGTTTGGAATTAAATTTTTTTGGTTCCTTTTTCTTTCTTTCTGGATCTGGTTATTCATTTGTGTGAATTTAGTTATTCCTGTAAGTATAAATATTGGCACGCGGTTCGTTATCAACATCTGGAAGTAGGATCTACTTTTGTTAACCAAAAATAAAAGTAAACATTTAGTGGCTGTGTGACTCTTAGGTCACAAATGTTTCTTCATTTTGTTTCAGCTTTTTAATCAGGACAAGTCAAAGTTTACTGCATGATGGACTCCTAATGATTTCATTGAATAGTAGTTGCATCTGAACCAGATTTGGTTATTGCTGTCACAATCCCTTCCTCCCTCCCGATTATAAATATTTGTTATTTCTTACAGGCAACATGAATCAACTACCTTCATTTGCAGTATATAGGCTCCATGGTAATTGAATATCAGGTCCTCTGTGTAATCCCAGTTCATGCTGTTCACAGCATACAGGAGTTTCTTGAGGCTCAATACACAGATAAAGTTCAATCCTTAAAAGTTTGATAGCTAGCTTGTTTTAACACCTAAGCATGTTGTAGAGTACCAGGGCTTGAGAACAAATTAATCCTGACAATACTAGGGTAGTTATTTATGGAGGATACTGTATGTTATTTTTATAATTTTATTACCTTATATGTGTCTCGATCCTTACCTAAGGGTATAGTATCTCAAACTCCTAGATTGGTTGTTTTAACACCTAAGCATGTTGTAGAGTACCAGGGCTTGAGAACAAATTAATCCTGACAATACTAGGGTAGTTATTTATGGAGGATACTGTATGTTATTTTTATAATTTTATTACCTTATATGTGTCTCGATCCTTATCTAAGGGTATAGTATCTCAAACTCCTAGATTGGTTTCCTTATTATACCATCTCCAGATGTTGCTCAAGTGTTGTGTAAACTAAATAATATATATATATATATATATGTGTGTGTGTGTGTGTGTGTGTGTGTGTGGATATAGGCAGTTTATTCGAATGTTTCACATTTGAAAGTAAGCTGGAGATCTACCCAGAATATTTTCTTCTGGTTTATGACTATACTGTTTTGCATTATTGCTCGAAAGTGACATACAAAAATCCATCTAACAATGACATTCAAAAGCGTAAAACCACAAATTTCAACATTTCAATCTGATGAAACAGATGTTTCATTCATTTATTCTGAAGTTCAGTACTTGTTGTCTCCTGCTTGAGACTGCGAAAGAAGGAAAACTCGATTGATGAAATGAATTGCAGGTATCTTAGGAACAAAATCAATCCTGAGGAGAAAGATAGGTTCCATTTTTTCAATAGCTTTTTCTTCAGAAAGCTTGCTGATCTGGACAAAGATCCTACTAGAGCTTGTGAAGGTAAAGCTGCTTTCCAGCGAGTTCGTAGATGGACTACAAAGGTTAATCTATTTGGAAAGGATTTCATTTTTATTCCGGTCAACTTCAGGTTAGAAGCTGCTATGGAGCCATCTAATATGTTTAAAACTTTTAGGGTACAGCTCTCCACTATGAGTTTTTTCTTGTGACAGTCTCCACTGGAGTTTGATAGTCCTCTGTCACCCTGGCGAGGTTGTTACCTTTAAAGGTATATCAGATGACTTATATGCTTCTGTTTCTAGTTATTATGACTCTTCATAACTGGAGGAAGTTTTTAGGAGAGGAAGAAATGGAGAAATCATCTAGCGTACCATGTATCTTGCACATGGACTCAATTAGAGGGAGCCACAAAGGCCTGAAGAATCTTTTACAAAGGTATAATCCGTTTGAGTTGCATTGACTCACAAGGTTGAGTAGTTATTGATTGAGTCGCAATCATATAAAATAAACTAGTGTTAGAACCCCCGCGATGCGGATAATTTGAAATATGTTAATCTTATATGATCTATGTGTCATATTATAATTATTAATTGTTGTTTTATTATATAATATAATGTGCAAATATATAACAAATCTATATAAAATCAAAGGATACACATCATATAGTATTCAAACAAATTGTTTGTTCCTTATTTATTATATATTAAATTAGCAAGTCCTTAGTACTATACATTTATTAATGTGACTTTTTATTAACTTGTCAATTGGCTTAATATTTTTGAATTAATTAAAAATATAAATATCATATAATTATCTTTCCCCTCTTTTATACATTCTTTTCTACTGTAATATTTGATTAATTTTTTTTCTTTTGTAGTTTACCGAAAATTTAAATAATGTAATTTTTTTTACTAAATTATAATTTTGAATTCATCAAAAGTGTAAAGTGATCTCTTTCGCTTTTAGAATTCTTCCTTTTAATTGTTTCTTTATAATTATTTTACTTATGTGTGTATGTACGACTTTTCTCATCATAATTTTGATTATAAGTCTTATATTTTTGTATTTTCCCAAAAAGTTATATTTTATTTCTTTTTGTTGTTCTTGCTTGTCTAATTTTATTATCCATTATTTAGTATTATTAAATTGTCATATGATTTTCTTATAAATTGCCAGTTTAATATAATACAATGAATATAATCTATCTATATATTAAAAGGAGAGGACAAAACCCTCTCCTTAAGCCAAGTGGCAGGCTAAAAAAAGCCAAGTGGCATATTAGTTACTAATTAGTTATTTAGTTAATAATTAGTTATTATTTTTGAATTAAAATATCTATAAAAAAGGAAAAAGATAAAAAGTAAAAAACTACCATCTATATCTTTATAGTTTGAAGTTGGAGTTTTAAAATTATTTTAAATTAAAAAATAAAAAAAATTAGCTATAATAAAAAAACAAAAACAAAAAAAGAAGAAGAAAAATTATCCATTCAAACCGGGAAGTAATTTTAAGTTGAAATTTTGAAATAATTTTAAAACAAAAAACAAAATAAAAAAAAGAAGAAAATTACCATTTCAAATTGGGGAATAGTTTTGAGTTCGAGTTTTAAAAATTTTTAAAATAAAAAAATAAAAAAAAAGAAAAAAAAAGCCACATGGCACAATTAGTTAATAACAAAAAGCTATTTATTAAAAATTAACAAATAAATTAACTACCTAAATTAACTACTCAAACATGGGTGAGGGTTGGTTTAAGTTAGTTAATTTCTTTATTTCATTTTTTAAATATTTTTAATTTTTTTTGAAATAAAAAGTGTATTTATTAACTAAAATTCAAACAATATTATGAGAAAAATATAATAAAATTTTAAGTAGAAATATAAGAGTAATAAAATATATATCTTCTATTATATTAAAAAATTAGCGGACAAAAATATTAAACAAGTAATATGCTAATAATTTCTATTAACAATATAATTATACTAAATATTTGACTATATAGTAAACAGAAATACATAACAAAAAAGTTATTTGATGATATATAAATCCCTTTAATTTAATAGAGATTTTATTCATTAAAATTCAGACAGTATCTATTCTATTTATATAGAATAGCAGAAGCAAATTATTGTGATAATTTGAAATGTAACATAGAAAAATTAACAAAGTGACAAATTTTAGAACAAAGCTCCAACAAATTTGGAGATTCAAAAATTATTTACAAAACAAATGATAAAAAAAAACACAACAAAATTAACTACTCAAACATGAGTGATATAATAAAGATAAATATATTTAAAAAAAGTTATTTGATGACTACGTAAGTCCTTTAATTTAATCGAGAATTTTTTCATTAAAATTCAGACAATATTATTGAGAACAATAGAATAAAATTTAAAATAAAATTATTTCAAGAGTAATAAAATATATATACAAAATAAAGTGCAGAGAAAAATATTAAATAAATTAATATGCTTATAAAAATTTCCATTAACAATGCAATAATACTAAATATTAGATGATATAATAAAGAAAAATACAAATGAAAAGAGTTATTCGCTGCCTGTATAAGTCTCTTTAGTTTAATAGAGATTTTATTCATTATAATTTAGAAAATATTATTAAGAACAACAAAATAAAATTCAAAATTAAAAAATATTTCAATAATTATAAATTATATATCTTCTCTTATATTACAAAAAGAAAGCGAACAGACAAAAATAGTAAACAAAGTTATATACTAATAAAAATTTCTATTAACAACGTAATAATATTAAACAAAGGATAAAGTAATAAAGAAAAATATAGAACAAATAAGTCATTCACTGACTAAATAAATATCTTTAATTTAATAGAGATTTTATTATTGAGTATATCGTATTGACAAATAAGATGAAAACTTAAATTTATCAAAGCAATACGGTCTAATAGGATCAAACAAGCCCGATCATAATTTAATTTAACTAATATTTTTTTAACGCGGGTATGACTACTAGTTTGTTATTACACTTAAAATTTAACATTGACTTTATCCTCTATGTATTTCTTACTCGATTATTATTTATTTATTTATTTTTATCAAATATTTTAAAGGAGGTAAGGTATAGTAAGTTACTTCTTCGTCTTTTGCTTGTCATTGGATTGGAAGCCGCATGCATTGCCTTTTTGCTTGTGTAGTTGGCCTTGCCTGCTTAAAATTGTGGATAGAATCACATTATATTTATTCTCCTCTTTATACTTTAGTTTTGTTGTAAACTATTTTGATTTTTATTCATTTAGTGTTTATCTCTAGTACGAATATTATTATATTATTTTTCTAAATTGATGGTGTTGAATTTGTTCAAAGGTTAAGCAGAGATTTTTTTTAAAAAATATATGTCATAAACCTACTAATAATTATAATAATTTGTATCATTTTCGTAAAAAATTATATAATATTCTTGTCCCCGTTTGTACTTAATATGAACTTAAATTTTTATTAAGATTACTACATAAGAAGTTTAATTATATTTTTATATATTTTATTTATTTCTTGAAATTATTGTCTATGTTTTATCCTTAGTTTTATCATATCCATATGGCATATAGCTTGACCATATGAATTATTATTTAAATTTTTCTTATTTTATTTATTTCTACACTAAAGTTATATATTTGTATATTTTTTCCTTTTTTATAATAGTTTCCTTGTAAATTTATAGATATATTTTTTAAATTAAAATCAAAAAGAGCAACTAATTATTAGTTAATCTAACTAATTTTGGCCTAAAATTGGACACTTGGCCTCATCTCATTGATTTGCCTCTCCTATTTTCAATATATCAATACAGATTTTTGCCTTTTTTCTTCGTAGATAAATTGTAAAAAATGCTGATCGCAATAACGGGAGGATTTTTTTTATTTGTTGCCAAGTTTTATATAAAATAAAGCAACTGAACGAATCTTGGCCTAAAATTGGACACTTGGCATCATCTCTTTGATTTGCTTCTCCTATTTTAGATACGTAGATATAGATATTTTGCCTTTTTCTTCGTAAATAAATTGTAAAAATTATTGATTACAATAACGAGAGGATTTTCTTTCTTTTTGTAATTGCCAAGTTTTATATAAAATAAAGTAACTGAATGAATATATTTCTACCGTTACCAAAAATGTGGGAGATTTTTAAACATGGGAGATTTTGGGGTTGATGTAAACTAATGTTTTTTAAGGAAACCCCAAAGAGGCTATTAAGCTTATTTCCGTGTCTTCTTTTCTACGATAAGATGCAGTATCTAAAATACATAATAATTTTAAAAAAATTTTCACTATATACTCGCAACATCCCAAAAAGTAAATTCTGAAAAGTTAGCATTGGGGTAATTTTTTTTTTGAATATTCATGTTTAATAAATAATTTTCAAAAATACAGTGTCAAATATGTATGATAATTTTTTAACACTATTTCACTACATTCCTGCAACGTCTGAGAAAGTAAATTGAATAATTTAGACTTAGAATAGATCTTTTTTGAATTTAGGTTTAATAAATTCATATGTTCGTCCTCGAACGTGTCCAGAGTTGTCCAAAAGCCAACAAATTGCCATGCATCCTCAATATGCACATTTCCGGGGGTGATCCCACGTCACCCTATCCTATATCCGTCTGATGGTACAACATAACTGAAATTTGGCAATCCATCCTAGCACATAAACCTTAGAACCAAATTTCCACTTCCGAAATCATCCATAAGTACACTGCAGATGTCCGAACAAGCTATATCAAACCATATCCATTGCCTAAGATGTAATGACATGATATACCACATGACTGAAATACTCGTACTGATAACTTCTAATCGCAGTAGCTGCTCAAACAACCCAATCCGGTAATAAACCTCTTACCAAACCAAAGTCTCATTCCAACTTTTTCGTATACTGCCAATGATGAAAGAAACACGTAGAAATCACAATCATTCCTCAGTTCAACCAGTCATGGAGCTCCCTCTCATTTCGCAAGGACTAGCAAATCTTTAAGCCGAATTTCCATATTATCCCTCTCATCTCCCCTCACCGCTTCTGTGGCATCGCAGATACAGTTTACTAAGTCGCACCTGTGGTCCCCAAATCCGCAGGAGCGGATATGACCGAAGCAGACATGCCAGCTGCAATTTCTCAAGTTCAAGCTTTTCGACAACTATCCGAAATCATCCCGATGCCCCCGGGACCTCAACCAATCTTATTCATAAATACTAAATGAATCAACCCTAATTCATGAAAATGAGTTTTCCAAAGTTTTACCCAAAAAGTTCAAAAATTCCCCCGGGCCCACGTGGTCGAAACTCGAGTGTCGGACCAAAAACGCGATTACCCATTCCCCCACGAATCCAAATATATGATTTGTTCTGAAATCGGACCTCAATTCCCCAATATTTAAAAAACTAGGTTCTACCCAAAATACCCAATTTCCCCATGAAAAGTTTTAATTTGAAGTTGAAATTATGTTAAAGGATGTTAAGAACTGAAGACCCTACTAAGTGGGATTATACTGGGTTGTTGTTGTCGTTGTTGTTGTTGATGTTAAGAACTGAAGAAAATGAGTTAGAAATCACTTACTAATCATTTTTGAAGAAGAAAGTTGTTTGAAAAATCGCCTCTTATGTTTTTGGCTTTTGAAAAGTGAAAAATAACCGAAATTTTCGTGTATATATACCTCTCTGAAACTCCCTGTGCGGACTGCACAGGTCTTCCTGAAGACTTGCAGATCATAGCCTTGTGCGGACCGCACGAAGCCGACCACGGTCGCACAGCATCCACTGCGGACTGCTCAAAGGCGACCGCGGCCGCGTTGGCCCCTCCGCGGCCGCACACAATTGCTCGCGACCGCGCAAGAGGGTTCAGAGACCTGCAATATTTCCTGAACATGCAACATCTGATCTTTTTATGTCTAAGGTATCCCGGAACCTGCTCGAAACTCACCCGAGCCCTCAAAACTCTAATCCAAGTATACACACAACCTCAAAAACATCTTACGAACATATTCGTGTAATCAAATCACCAAAATAACATCATGAATATCGAATTAAACCTCAAGATGAATGAAATTTCCAAAATCTCCTTTAAGCATCAAATTCCCGCTTAGGGTCCGGATTACGTCAAACGACATCCGTTTTTAACCAAATTTCTGAGGAATGACTCAAATCACATGTAAGATCTGTACCGGGCGCCGTAACCAAAATACGGGCCCGATACCATTACTTTCAAATCAGATTTCATTTCAATTTTCCTGAGACATTTTCAAAAAATAATTTCACTTAAAAATTCATATATCGGGCTGCAGACCTTGGAATTCGGTTCCGGGCATACGTCCAAGTCCTATATATTCCTACGTATCCCTGTGGGATCGTCAAATCACGGGTCTGAGTCCGTTTACCCAAAACGTTGACCAAAATCAAATTTATTTATTTTAATATCTAAATTTAGCATTTTTCACAGAATTTCACATTTATGCCTTCCGGTTACGCGCTCGACCTGCGCACGCAAATCGAGGCGACTCTAAATGATGTTTTCAAGGCTTCGGAAGTATAGAATTGATTAGAAACAGACGATGACCCTTTGGGTCGTCAGAATTTATTCTCCTCTTTATACTTTAGTTTTGTTCTAAGCTATTTTACTTTTTTTCATTTAGTGTTTATCTCTATTACGAATATTATTATATTTTTTTTCTAAATCGATGGCGTTGAATTAGTTCAAAGGTTAAATAGAGAATTCTTTTTAATATATGTCATAAATCTACTAATAATTATAATTATTATTATTTTTGTATCATTTTCAATAAGAAATTAAATAAAATTCTTGTTTTTGTTTGTATTTAATATGAACTTAATTTTTTTTATTGAGATTACTACATAAGAAGTTAAATTATATTTTTATATATTTTATTTATTTCTTGAAATTATTGTCTATGTTTTTGTCCTTAGGTTTATCATATCCATATGGCATGTAGCATGACCTTATGAATTGTTAGTTAAAATTTTTCTTATTTTATATATTTCTACACTAAAGTTATATATTTATATATTTTTTCCTTTCTTATAATAGTTTCCTTATAAATATTTATATATTTTTATTTTAAATTCAAATTCAAATGGAGTAACTAATTATTAACCGATCTAACTAATTTTAGCATAAAATTGGACACTTGGCATCATCTCATTGATTTGCTTCTCCTATTTTAGATACATAGATATTGATTTTTTGCCTTTTTCTTCGTAAATAAATTGTAAAAATTGTTGATTCCTATAACCGGAGGAATTTTTTTTTTTTTTTTGTAATTCCAAGTTTATATAAAATAAAGTAACTGAATGAATAAATTTCTCATGTTGCCAACAAACGTGGGAGATTTATAAACATGGGGGATTTTGGGGTGATGTGAAATAATATTTTTTAAGGAAACCCCAAATAAGCTATTAAGCTTATTTCCGTGTCTTCTTTCCTACAATAAGATACGGTATCAAAAATATATAATAATTTTTTATAAATATTTCACTATATTCTCGCAACGTCTCAAAAAGTAAATTCTATAAAGTTGGACTTGGGGTAATTTTTTTTTGAATTTTCATGTTAAAAAATACAGTATCATATATCCATGATAATTTTTTAAAACTATTTCGCGATATTTCTGCAACGTCTGAGAAAGTAAATTCAATAATTTAGACTTAGAGTAATTTTTTTTGAAGTTTAGTTTCTTTTTGAATCCAACGTGGGAGTCCATGTTCTAGTTAAGTGGAAAGGTTTAAAACAATTTAAGTTAATTTCTGTTTTAAATTATTTTGAATCTCCAAATTTATTGGATGATTATCTTAAAATTTAACACTTGTTGAATTTGGTTGTGCCACTTGGCATTCTAATATTGCTTTGCCTTTCCTATTATATATAGATGGGTAACTCTGTTTCTATATTATATGAGGTACATCTGTAACCATAGTGTAGTGATAGTATTTGGTCATTCACCATGCAAGTGAGCATATTGCAAACAACGATGTATATGAGATCTCTTTACATTGTGGTGTGTCTGTATTTGTCAAATTCATTTAGGATTTATTTATGAAAGACTATGATTGTTTCTTGATTATAATGGAAAGAGAGAATGTCTCATGTCTTGTAAGTGCAGTTACTTATTGGAAGAGTGGAAAGAGAGGCACAAGGAAGTAGCAAAGGATGTTGCAAGGAAGTTCTCGAATCTGCCCTTTGTCAGTCTCAAGGTATCACTCCATTCCCATCTCTATCATGCATTGAAAATGCTTTTTCCTTCAATAAGCTGTATTCCTTTAATCGACAAAAGGAGAAGTTTCGGTTATTGTCAACAAAATGTTATCTTTTCTAAAATCTACTAGTTGCAGTAAGCCCGTTCTAAGCGCAGGCCCAAATTCAAGGTCAAAACGTAATACATATGATTAAAAAGAATAATTTGTATTATGTTTTTACGTTTTCACCAAATATCGTATTTCTCCCGATAAGAAATAATTGAGTATACTCAAATTATAATCAAGATAAATTTTAAATACACCAGCCCATTTTCAGTCTGGTATTCCTTGTGAATCCCGAATTGATATTCCATGTATCATATTCAAGAAATTTTCTTAGAACTCGTATCAACAGTCAAAGAAACTGGGAATAACATTACTTAAGTTCCTACAATCTTCTTTACCAATAATCAAATATATATATAGCCAAAAGAGTTTAAAAATGTTAGGCTTAATATGTTTTACTCATCTTGTTAGTATTTGATCCTTTTCACTTTTAAAGGATGCGTTTTTGCTAATGTAGCGATAAAATTATGAAGACCGATAAATAGAAGTTTGGATGCTTATATGTTATTCTTTAATTTGTAAAGCTAAAAGGTACATAAAGCTATAGTACTTCAACGATTCGAATTACAGAACCAATACATTTGAAGGTTAGTGTAGGGTGAGAAGTAATTTTAGAAAGATACTATGTAGTATCACCTGTAAGAAACCATAGAATTACAAAATAGACTTAAAAGTGATATTGTTAACTCAACACCCACAAAACCGATAGAGTAAAAAATAGCTTAAGGGCAATGGTTTTTAAAACTTGAATGTGAGGACGGGAAAAAAAATTCTATTGCCCGTTATTATAAATAAAATATTAAGCCAAAAACTATTTACTTGCTTCTAAACATTATTAAATCAAGAGAAAAAAATATGTAACAAATTTTAAAATTACATAATTAGTATAATGTTTAATAAGAGTAGCTATTTAAGGGAGAATTGGATGTTAGATGATAATAATCAATAATAGTAGCTATTTAAATGGGGTCACATAATCATTCTAATAGAAATATGGGAATTACAAATTTATGTGGGGTCCATTCATCACAATTGTCTTTAACCTTGGTTAACGTGTAAATTATAAATTCAATAGGGCCTACTGTTGTAACAAACTCACACGTGTTACTGAGACATTAAATGATATGGCAAACTGTAAACCATAAAACAAAAAGTAAATTTAACATTAAAAATAAGATCAGGACATAAAAGTAATTAAATGAAAAGTTCATATTTTTTTTGGAAATGTATGTGAGGACTACAAAAGTCCTTTGATTCTACCTTATTATATATAGTAATTTATTGCACATAGAGAATGAACACTAATTATATGTTAATAATTACAGCTATATTTCATCTTCAACCTCTAATGATGCACTTTTTATCTCATAATTTTAATTTAGTTAGATTCTGTTAAATTTATTTAACTCTCTAATAAATCAGCCTCTCTGCCCTTTCAGGTAGGGGTAAGGCTCGTCTACATATTACCCTCCCCGGACCCCACTTTGTGGGACTATACTGGGTAGTAGTTGTTCTCTAATAAATCACTGTTTTGGGAAAGTAAAAATTTATTAGTTGCAACCTTCTTATTAGTTATGAAACTCCTTCACTTATTAACATCAAGAATATTTAATCATTCATGAGTCCATTTTCTGTAGGACTCCTTTTTTTTGAAAATGTTAACAGTTGTATATATAGCAATACCAAGAGAGTGCTGCAAGCCGTATTTACGATGCCAAAAGGCAAAAAAAAATAATTATGCCTTCTTACTTCTTACTAGGATTTTTTGTCGAACTTGTTATAGAAGTAATATAAATATATGTTATATTATTGGGAGTTCAACTCTTCAATAGAATAGAAAATATGTTATAATTTTTTTTTCTGATAATTAATAATCTGTAGAAGTTTTCTTAAAAAAAGAACTATTCATTGTGATGTATTAAGTAGATACGGGTAGAAGATAAATAAGTTGTTTTTTTCTCTTGGAGTAGCTAACTGTGATAGCTAAGCTTGATTTGTAATTTCATTACTTGGTGATTAATATAATATTTAGCTACCCAAAAGAAGTAGATTGGCTGTAACTATAAACATAGAGTGAACTTGGTCTCATAAAAATTCATTGTGTTGTGATGTGACAATATGATAAATGGAGATAGAGAAGCTAGTTTTAATCATATTGGTGGCTTTATATGAGCGAATAGGTACTATTTGAAAATATTGGTTTCTATGAATATTTAGATCAACAACAACCCAGTAAAATCCCACTAATGGGGTCTTGGGAGGGTAGTGTCTGCACAGACCTTGCCCCTACCCCGAAGGGGTATAGAGGCTGTTTCCGAAAGACCCTCGGCTCAAGAGGACAAAAAGAAGACAAAAAGATAAAATGAGACAATATTAGTATCACCGCAGTTTCTAGGAATTGTTAATGTTCTAAATACTAATTTCAAAATTATCTAGAGTTTTGATATGCTAAAGGAATGTCAAACATTTCTGTAAGTCTTAAAATGAAATAGCATAAATTGAGACAAAGGAAACTTCTAAGTGCCGAGCTCAGTAATGTGGGCTTGTAACTCAAATGGGGGCATTATTGTGGTGGAATGTTGGGCCGCTCCAGATGGTAGGACTCTACTCCCGCTCGGTGCAGTGGAAGGATAATGGGTCGGTGTTCTCCAAGTCCAACAAATGCCTGATGGGCTTCTCCAATTAAACTACCACTTTAAGGAAAAAAGTCATATGATGATTAGAAGCATAGTTCAAATGAAATCTTTTGTGATTTTAAAACTTCTTTGTAGTCTAAAAAAATCCTTTATAAAAAAAAAACTGTTACGATTTTCCTAAAGGTTTATTACATAAACTTGCCTTTGAGGTTGTCATTGTTATACTCTCCCCTCACCTGTGGTCTTAGAAACCACTATTGTTTTATGTTTTGCATAATGAAACTCATTGTTTTTGTATGATTTTGCTAACATGTGTAACTCTATTGCTTGGAAATAATGCATCTTTATTTTATCATAAATAAGCTTTTGAAAGCTTTTTTTGAAAACAAAAAAGAAAAACAAAAAATAGTTCATGGAAATCTTGAGCAGTTAAAGGATGCCTATATTCAAAAATAACCTTTTCATGGTACCTTTCTATTTTTATGTTAAAGTGGTTATCAAAGACTCTGTTTATTAGATGTTTTTGATTACTTTAAATTATTTCCTTTGAATGTAGTGCAAAGTCATCAATTCATGTAGAAATTCTTATTTTGGTTACTCCGAACTCAGAATATACCTGGATTTTTATTGAATCATGTGAACTTAGCTGAAACCAGAACATAGTGAAACAAAAGGGTCTATACAGATGATACCAGCTAGTTGGATTAAAGGTTAGTTGTTGATAAGCTTGCATTCGATTCAGTTGGGGATAAGTGTGAGATCTAGACCATCTTCTCATAGAACCTCCAATTTACCTTGTTAGATTGTACTCCATTGGTTGAGGGAATGGATTGTTTTCTCCTAGTCTTGTTCAAACCACATATGATGAACTAGCTTTAAGGGTTGAATTAGACCCAAATCCCAATATTCATTTTCTTAACATGGTAGTAGAGCAAACCTAATCTTGTTCTCGGTTCACTTAGTGTTGGTTTCCCCTATGTTATATTGACTACAGTACACTCCAGATGTCCAGTCCTGAGCGTGTCAAGGTTGTTAGAGTGTCCCATGTTTGCTGAGGGAGTAGGTTGTTGTCTTCTTATATTGTCTTGACAATCCTCACCTCATGGGCTAGCTTTTAGGGTTAAACCTAATGTCCATTTTCTTAACGATTTCAAACAATAAATTATGTACTAATATTGCGAAAACATAAGTCTGAATGCATCATAGGGATCCTTATTTTAAAAATAAGGACAGCATAGAGATACAAAGGATTCATATTGTCGCGACCCAAAACCAACCTGGTGTGATGGCGCCTAGCGTGGTACTAGGCAAGCCGACACATTTTCAAAACCAATCAATATTTTCATTCTTAAGGTAAAATTCACAACTATTTAACAATAAACCTTCATAAAGTGTGTAAACCAAAACAACAATGCGGAAAGAAAGCCTGACATCGAGGTGTCACTAGTCATGGACATCTACTACAACCTTCTAACAACTACAAGACTAACATAGCCTAGAAATAACCGATTACAACTAAGAGAGGATAAGAAGGGAGAAAAGCATCGCTGCAAATGCCAGACAACTACCTTGCTAATTCAGATGGACCTGCAACTGAGTAATCAGCACCCTCTACCGGGTTCAGAAATATTCAGATCTGCACACAAGGTTCAGGGAGTAATGTGAGTATGCCAACTCAGTAAGTAATAAAGTAAATAGAGACTGAGCAGTAGGAAACAAATAAGATCCACATCATGATAAACTCAAGAAGCACAACATGGTTTCTGTTAGAATAATAGTGTAAATTGGAGTGAATCACCCTAATCATATATGTATTAGGAGTAGGATATGTTATGTGTATATATATAGGGCTCATTGTAGCATTGTAAATAATATATCAATAATATTTTTCTCCCGTGCATTCTCACATGGTATCAGAGCAACCATGAGAAATTCATCGTTGTGCGTCATACCAATGACATCCGGGAAGGAATAACTAAGTCATCGTGCAATTTTCGGGTGACCTAAGTGACTAATCGCGTCAACAACAACAACAACAACCCAGTATAATCCTATTTAGTGGGGTCTGGGAGGGTAGTGTGTACGCAGACCTTACCCCTACCCTTGGGTAGAGAGGCTGTTTCCAAATAGACCCCCGACATCCTTCCCTCCAAGAACTTCCCACCTTGCTCTTGGGAAGACTCGAACTCACAACCTCTCGTTGGAAGTGGGGGTTGCTCACAAGTGACTAATCGCGTCAAAGTCACTAATTATTAGTAATGTGCAAAATCCAAGACCATCACAAGGTCCGGAAGAGAAATCCGACCAACCCCAGAAAAAAATCACCAGAAAATAACCCCCCTCGTGCCGCCTCGCAACTGCCGGAGTTCTGCCGCCAGCAGCGCATCTGTCCCACGCGCCGGCGCGTGAGCCACCTTCCGACCAGAATTTTGAAGAATTTCTTCAGGACAGTTGGATCGTCCTCAAATTCCGAGCCTACCCATAATTTTATTTTTCAATTCCGACAACTTTGAATTTTCTCCGGTAGCTACAGTAATTTTGCGGCAGCTACAGTAATTTTCCAGCAGCTACAGTGTTTCCTTCATCTGTTTCAACGAGTTTTCAGTTGATTCTTTCTAATTATTTGGTGATAATCCAACGATGTCTTTGGGACTCGATGCTTTCGGGTCTAGAAACCCGGGTTCTGGCAGTTCCGGTGTCATGATTACCTCAGAACCTTTAATGGGAGGTTCAAACTACCTAGCTTGGGCTTCGTCTGTCGAGTTATGGTGTAAAGGTCAATGGGTTCACAATTATTTAACAAAAAGGGCTATCGAAGGTGATGAAAAGGCCAAAACACAGTGGGAAAAGGTCGATGCTCAGTTATGTAGTATCTTGTGGCGATCTGTTGATTCCAAGTTGATGCCCTTGTTCCGTCCATTTCAGACATGTTATTTAGTTTGGGAAAAGGCTCGTAATTTATACACTAATGACATATCTCGTTTCTGTGATGTAATATCGCGAATGACAAGCTTGAAGAAACAGGAATTGGATATGTCTACTTACTGGGACAAGTACATGCAGTCATGGAAGAATTTGAGACGCTGATGCCAGTTTCTGCTAGTATTGAAAAGCAACAAGAGCAACGACAAAAGATGTTTCTAGTTCTTACACTAGCTGGACTCCCTAATGACCTTGATTCAGTATGTGACCAGATTTTCCTTAGTCCGGCTGTCCCCACAGTTGATGAACTATTCTCTCGATTACCTCTCCTTGTTGCAGCACCAAGTCACCTAGTGAGCTCATCACAGACACTTGACTCATCTATCCTTGTATCCCAGTCAGTGGATAATCGGGCATCTCTTACTATGGAGAGTAAACGCGGAGGAGGTCGTTTTGGAAGATCTAGACCCAAGTGCTCTTATTGTCATAAACTTGGACACACTCGTGACGTGTGCTATCCTTTACATGGACGACCACCAAAAATGCTTTTGTTGCTCAGACAGAGACTACATGTAACCAAGGTTTTTCTTTATCTGAAGGGGAGTATAATGAGTTCCTTCAGTATCGGGCAAGTAAGCAGAAATCTCCACAAGTAGCTTCTGTTGCTCAGACTGATACTTCTGTTGCTGGTAATTCTTTTGCTTGTGTTTCCCAGTCTAGTACTCTTGGACAATGGGCTGTGGACTTAGCCGCTTCTGATCATATCTTTGGTAATAAATCACTTTTATCAAATATTGCGTATTCACAGTCCTTTCCTACTGTTACTTTAGCCAATGGGTCTCAAACCAAAGCAAAAGGAGTTGGACAAGCGACTCCCCTACCCTCTGTCACTTTAGATTCCGTTCTCTATGTCCCTGGCTGTCCTTTTAATCTTGCATCTGTTAGTCCTTTGACTCGTGCCCTCCATTGTGGTATATATTTTATTGATGATTCCTTTATTATGCAGGACCGCAGTACGGGGCAGACGATTGGAACAGGACTTGAATCAGAGGGCCTTTACTACCTTAACTCGCTAAAATCCCCCAAGGCATGTCTCGTTACGGATCCTCCGGACCTAATTCACAGACGTTTAGGACATCCATGCTTATCCAAGCTTCAAAAGATGGTACCTAGTTTGTCTAGTTTATTCACATTAGAGTGTGAGTCATGTCAGTTCGGGAAACATACCCGAGCCTCCTTTCCTCGTAGTATTGAGAGTCATGCAGAGTCTGTTTTTTCTTTAGTTCAATCTGATATATGGGTCCTTGTAGAGTCAGTTCAACCTTGTTTTTCGTTATTTTTTTAGTTTCATTGATGATCATTCCAGATGTACTTGGATTTTCTTAATGAATGATCGTTCTGAGTTGTTTTCTATATTCCAGAATGTTTTGTGCTGAAACTAAAAATCAATTTGGTGTTTCTATTTGCACTTTTCACAGTGATAATGCCTTAGAATATTTATCCTGTCAATTTCAGCAATTTACGACTTCTCATGAAATTATTCATCAGATTTCTTGTCCTTATACCCCTCAACAAAATGGGGTTGCAGAGAGAAATAATAGGCACATCATTGAGATTGCTCTTACACTTCTCATTGAATCTCATGTTCCGTTGCATTTTTGGAGCAATGCAGTTCTCACAACTTGTTGTTTATTTAATCAGCTGCCTTCCTCTCCCATCCAAGATCAGACTAAAGCAATAGGAGTTGGACAAGCGAATCCCTCTACCCTCTGTCACTCAAGATTCCGTTCTTTATGTCCCTGGCTGTCTTTTAATCATGCGTCTGTTAGTCGTTTGACTCGTGCTCTCCATTGCGTTATATATTTTATTGATGATTCTTTTATTATGCAGGACTGCAGTACAGGACAGACGATTGGAACAGGACTTGAATCAGAAAGACTCTACTACCTTAACTCACTAACATCCTCCAAGGCCTGTCTAGTTGCAGATCCTCCAGACCTACTTCACAGTCCTTTAGGACATCCTAGCTTGTCCAAGCTTCAGAAGATGGTGCCTAGTTTGTCTAGTTTATCCACATTTGAGTGTGAGTCATGTCAGCTCGGGAAACATACCCGTGCCTCCTTTCCTCGTAGTATTGAGAGTCGTGCAGAGTCTGTTTTTTCTTTAGTTCATTCGGATATATGGGGTCCTAGTAGAGTCAGTTCAACCTTGGGATTTCGTTATTTGGTTAGTTTCATTGATGATCATTCAAGATGTACTTGGATTTTCTTAATGAAAGGTCGTTCTGAGTTGTTTTCTATATTCCAGAATTTTTGTGCTGAAATTAAAAATCAATTCGGTGTTTCTATTTGTACTTTTCGCAGTGAAAATGCCTTAGAATATTTATCCTCTTCATTTCAGCAGTTTATCAGACCTCTTGTCCTTATACCCCTTAGCAAAATGGGGTTGCCGAGAGAAAGAATAGGCACATCATTGAGATTGCTCGCACACTTCTCATTGAGTCTCATGCTCCGCTGCGTTTTTGGGGCGATGCAGTTCTCACAGCTTATTATTTAGTTAATCGGATGCCTTCATCTCCCATACAGAATCAGATACCGTATGCCATATTGTTTCCCAATCACCCTTATACTCTGTTCCCCCTCGTGTTTTTGGGAGCACTTGTTTTGTTCATAACTTAGCCCCTGGGAAAGATAAGTTAGGCCCTCGTGCTCTCAAATGTATCTTCCTTGGTTATTCTCGTGTTCAAAAGAAATATCGTTGTTACTCGCCTGATCTTCGTAGGTACTTTATGTCCTCTGACGTCACATTTTTTGAGTCTAAACCTTTCTTTACCCCTTCTGACCATTCTGACCTCCCTGATATATCTGCGATCTTACCTATGCCGACCTTTACGGAGCCTACTATAGATTCTCCTTTACATTCCACTACTGAAGTCTTACCCATTCCCTTAGTTGAGGAGTCTAGTCTGGCTCCTCCTAGACTCCCTGTCACAGGAACACCGCTTTTGACATATCATCATTATCCACACCCAGCATCAGGCTCAGCTGATTCACGTCCTGCACCTGACCCTGCTCCTACTGCGGACTTGTCTCTTCCTAGTCCACCGATTGCACTTCAGAAAGGTAAACGGACCACCCTTAATCCTAATCCCCATTATGTCGGTCTGAGTTATCATCGTTTGTCATCACCTTATTATGATTTTCTATCTTCTTTGTCCTCTGTTTCCATTCCTAAGTCTACAGGTAATGCATTGTCTCATCTAGGATGGCGACAGGCTATGATTGACGAGATGTCTGCTTTACACACGAGTGGTACTTGGGAGCTTGTCTCTCTTCCTTCAGGTAAATCTACTGTTGGTTGTCGTTGGATATATGCAGTCAAGGCTGGTCCGGATAGTAAGGTTGATCGTCTTAAGGCTCGCCTTGTTGCCAAGTGATATACTCAGATATTTGGGCTCGATTACAGTGATACCTTCTCTCCCGTGGCTAAGATAGTTTCAGTCCGCCTTTTTCTCTCCATGGCTGTTGCGCCATTGGCCCCTCTATCAGCTGGACATTAAGAATGTTTTTTTACACGGTGACCTTACGGATGAAGTTTATATGGAGCAACCACCTGGGTTTGTTGCTCAGGGGGAGTCTCGTGGTCTTGTATGTCGCTTGCGCCGGTCACTTTATGGTCTAAAACAGTCTCCTCGAGCCTGGTTTGGTAAGTTCAACACAGTTATCCAGGAATTTGGCATGATTCGGAGTGAAGCTGATTACTCTGTGTTCTATCGGCATTCTGCTTCGAGTCTCTGTATTTATCTGGTGGCTTATGTTGATGACATTATTCTTACCGGCAACGACCAGGATGGTATTGCTAAATTGAAGCAACATCTCTTTCAACATTTTTAGACTAAGGATCTGGGCAAACTAAAATATTTTCTGGGTATTGAGGTCGCTCAGTCTAGCTCAGGTATTGTGGTCTCACAACGAAAGTATGCCTTATATATTCTTGAGGAGACAGGAATGACATGTTGTAGATCTGTTGACACTCCGATGGATCCGAATTCTAAATTTCTGCCAGGACAGGGGGAGCTGCTTAGCGATCCTGCAAGATATAGACGGTTGGTTGGTAAATTAAATTATCTTACAGTGACAAGACCTGACATTTCCTTTCCTGTGAGTATTGTGAGTCAGTTTATGGGTTCTCCGTGTGATAGTCTTTGGGATGCAATTGTTCGCATTCTTCGGTACATAAAATCAGCTCCAGGTAAAGGGTTATTGTTTGAGGATCGCGGCCATAAGCAAATCGTTGGATACTTAGATACTGATTGGGCAGGATCACCGTCTGATAGACGTTCTACGTCCGGATATTGTGTCTTAGTAGGAGGAAATTTGGTGCTCTGGAAGAGCAAGAAATAGAATGTAGTTGCTCGGTCTAGTGCAGAAGCAGAATATCGAGCGATGGCTATGGTAACATGTGAGTTAATTTGTATCAAACAGTTGCTCAAGGAGTTGAAATTTGGTGAGATTAGTCAGATGAGACTTGTGTGTGATAATCAAGCTGCTCTTCATATTGCATCAAATCCAGTGTTCCATGAGAGAACTAAACATATTGAGATTGACTGTCACTTTGTTAGAGAAAAGATACTCTCGGGAGATATATCTACAAAGTTTGTGAAGTCAAATGATCAACTTGCAGATATTTTCACCAAGTCCCTCACCAGTCCTCGTATTAACTACATATGTAACAAGCTCGGTACATATGATTTGTATGCACCAACTTGAGGGGGAGTATTCGAATAATAGTGTAAATAGGAGTGAATCACCCTAATCCTATATGTATTAGGAGTAGGATATGTTATGTGTGTATATATAGGGCTCATTATAGCATTGTAAGTAATATATCAATAATATTTTTCTCCCGTGCATTCTCACACTTTCAAATCAGAATATGAGTCACAAATTCTCTCATTTAAAATCTAGTTTTTGTAAAGTTTAAAGATGTTTTCCAACAGTTTCAATAGAGGTTCAATGCTTTTTACAGTAAAAGTGATGAAGTTTATAATTAGCCCCTCGAGCAAAGCATAGTCGTATATAGCCCCTCGGCAAAGCTTTCGGTCACTCATATACATCTCAAAACATAAAAATCTCAGTGGAAATAACAAAACCAAATCCGTAATTAAACTCCGAACTAATCGTAAAAACTCTAGTTTTAATGAAAGTTGTTTAAGACATTTTTGTTCAACATTTTCAATAGAGGCTCAATATAAAAAGGAGTGAAAATAGTAATTTCATAAAACAAGCGCCCTCGGGCAAAGCATCACTCATATATATATAGCCCTTAGGGTTAGCCTCTCAATTACTCATGACTCAACTCTCATCAATCAGCACTCACGCTCAACACTCACGCTCAACACTCACGCTCACGCTCAATAGGTACCTTATAATAACTGCTGCGGTGTGCAGCCCGATCCATAAATATATACTCGACTGCGTTCGTTGGGGGTGTGCAGACTCCGAAGGGGCTCCTACAACCCAAGCCCTATATCGCTACGACGTGCAACCCGATCAATATATATATACATATATACATATATATACACACACGGTGCGACGTGCAACCTAATCCATAAATGTTTAATCCTCAAAATCAGGCCCTCGGCCTCTCTCAGTCATCATTCTCACAAGCCACTCAGGCATCTCAGTGAAAAATCAGGGGAATTCAGCCCAAACAACTTTCATATCTTTAAAAATAGAGTAATGCAACTGAATCAAACAATGAACATGTAAAATCATGACTGAGGATATGCTTTCAAATCAAAACAGTGTGAGGATAGTAACAAAATACCCTTAAGGGTCCAAACATTATAGGCACAAGGCTCCAAACATGACATTCGACCCAGGTTATAAGAATTAAAACATATAGCTATAATAGGGATTAAATCAAAATATGTAATTCTATAGTCACTGCGGGACGGACCAAGTCAGAATCCCTAACAGTGCACGCCAACACGCTCGTCACCTAGCATCTGCGTCACCTTGGAATAGTGAAACGATGTGAAATCCGGGGCTTCGTACCCTCAGGACAAGATTTACTATCATTACTTACCTCAATCCAGACGAGAATCTACTCCGCAATGCCCTTGCCTCTCGACTTGGCTTCAAATCGTCCAGAATCTATCCAAAATCAGAATCATATCATCAATTCACGCCAAAGGGACAAAACCCACCCGAAAATTATCAAATTAAATTCAGAATTCCGAAATTGCCCAAACCTGGCTCCTGGGCCCACGTCTCAGAATCCGATAAAAATCACAACATTAGAATCCTTATCCTATCACGATTCTATACATAACTAAATTATCAAAATCGGATCTCAAATGGCCCCTCAAATCTCCATTTTAAACTCTCCAATTTCAAGCGCTAATTTTTCCAATTTCTTTTCTAATTCTCCTAGTAAATTCATGATTAAACAATGAAATAATCACCATAAACACAAGATACAAAGCCCAAGTAGCTTACCTCTCTAAAAACACTTGATTCCCTCTAGAAATCAGAACTTGGAGCTCGAAAATCGACCAAAAATGGTGGAAGAATGACTAAATTTCGCGAAATGATGCTTATATAGTTTCTGGCCAGGGATTCCGCACCTGTGATCCCATAAACGCATTTGAGCTTCCGCTTCTGCGGAAAATATCCGCTTATGTGGATTTCACTTAACATCACCAGGTCTCGCATCTGCGTTCGCTTCACCGCTTCTGCGACATCGCAGATGCAGTTTACCAAGCCGCACCTACGGTCCTCTACGCACTTGCGCCTCTCTTCCGCTCTTGCGGAGCTCGCATCTTCGGTCCCCAAATCCGTAGGTGCGGATATGACAGAAGCAGCAATACTAGCTGCACTTTCTCAAGTTCAAGCTTTTCGAAAACTATCCGAAATCATCCCGAGGCTCCCAGGACCTTAGCCTAAGGTACTAACAAGTCATATACCACTATTCAAACTTATCCCAACCTTAGAAACATTCAAAACAATGTCGAAACACCAAATCACCCTCGGATTCAAGCCTAAGAATTTCCAAACTTTTGAATTACGCAATTGATCCAAAAACCTATCAAACCTCATCCGAATGACCTGAAATTTCGCGCACACGTCACAAATGACACTACAAACCTACTTCAATTCCGACTCCAATATCAAATTTTCACTGCTGCCGGGGAATCATCAAATTTCTAATTTGGCCAATTCAAGCCTAGTCTTACCACAAACCTCCAAATCACATTCCGGACGTTCTCACAAGTCCAAAATCACCCACCGGAGCTAACCAACTCATAAAAGTTCAAATTCGAGATTGAATACTAAAAGGTCAAAACTTGGTCAAACCTTTCAAATTTAAAGCTTCAAGCTGAGAATCTTTCTCTCAAATCAAATTTCGAATAACCTGAAAACCAAAAATGACGATTCACATAAGTCATATTACATCATACATGGCTAGTCAAGCGCAAGAACTGGCGAGCGAAGTGCAAATACTCAAAACGACCGGTCGAGTCGTTACATCCTCCCTACTTAAACATATGTTCGTCCTCGAACGTGTCCAGAGTTGTCCAAAAGCCAACAAATTGCCATGCATCCTCACTATGCACATTTCCGGGGGTGATCCCACGTCACCCTATCCTATATCCGTCTGATGGTACAACATAACTGAAATTTGGCAATCCATCCTAGCACATAAACCTTAGAACCAAATTTCCACTTCCGAAATCATCCATAAGTACACTGCAGATGTCCGAACAAGCTATATCAAACCATATCCATTGCCTAAGATGTAATGACATGATATACCACATGACTGAAATACTCGTACTGATAACTTCTAATCGCAGTAGCTGCTCAAACAACCCAATCCGGTAATAAACCTCTTACCAAACCAAAGTCTCATTCCAACTTTTTCGTATACTGCCAATGATGAAAGAAACACGTAGAAATCACAATCATTCCTCAGTTCAACCAGTCATGGAGCTCCCTCTCATTTCGCAAGGACTAGCAAATCTTTAAGCCGAATTTCCATATTATCCCTCTCATCTCCCCTCACCGCTTCTGTGGCATCGCAGATACAGTTTACTAAGTCGCACCTGTGGTCCCCAAATCCGCAGGAGCGGATATGACCGAAGCAGACATGCCAGCTGCAATTTCTCAAGTTCAAGCTTTTCGACAACTATCCGAAATCATCCCGATGCCCCCGGGACCTCAACCAAAGGTACCACAAAGTCATATACCATTGTTCAAACTTATTCCAACCTTCAGAACACTCAATACAACATCGAAATTCCAAACCATCCTCGGATTCAAGTTTAAGGATTTCCAAACTTCCGAATTCCGCAATTGATACAAAAACCTATCAAACTTCATCCGAATGACCTGAAATTTTGCAGACACGTCACAAATGACACTACGAACCTACTCCAACTCTCAACATTCCTTTCCGACTCCGATATCAAATTTTTCACTGCCCAGGAATCATCAAATTTTCAATTTGGCCAATTCAAGCCTAATCCTACCGCAGACCTCCAAATCACATTCCGTATGCTCTCAAAAGTCCATAATCACCCAACAGAGCTAACCAACTCAGAAAAATTCAAATTCGAGATCAAATACTAAAAGGTCGAAACTTGGTCAAACCTCTCAAATTTAAAACTTCAAGCTGAGAATCTTTCTCCCAAATCAAATTACGGATAACCTGAAAACTAAAGCTGACGATTAACATAAGTCATAGTACATCATACGGGGCTAGTCATGCCCGAGAACTGGCGAGCGAAGTGCAAATACTCAAGAAGGCCGATCGGGTTGTTACACATATAGAGGACTAAGTCGGAATTAAGGCATATTTGTTACTCTAATTTCATATTTTGAATATGGGAAGGTTTTTGTAATGGTCAAAACTACAGCTTAAAAGTGAGATGGAAAGAACTTTTAATTCTTGACTGGACATGTAAATTTATTTTGGGACATGGGAAGAAGTGATTTCCCTAAAACTCTTGAGATTATGAGAGACTATCTACTTGTAAGATGCTAATTGCGACAAAAAGTACCCTGATTTGCTTTTGTGCCCTTCTATTCAAGCCTTGGTGGATGGGATTACCTTGGCTAACTGTTCTTGTGGTGGGGTGGACAGACTATCCCCTGGATCAGTTGAGGTGTGTGCAAGCTAGCCCGGCCAAGTATAACACACTTCCCCTCCAAAAAAAAGAAAAAAGAAAAGAAAAAGAAAGACCAATTTCCTTAAGTGGAATAATTCTTTTGTATTCAGTATAAATATCTTTTTTTCAGTACAATGTACCTGATTACTTTATCCTTGATTTAACTACTCTTTATAAGTCACCTACTTAGTCGTATAATTATTTTTTGAATCATATTCATGGGTGAGGGTTGGTTTAAGTTAACTAATTCATGGGTGAGGGTTAATTTTGAACAAATAAATTAACTACCTAAATTAACTACTCAAACATGGGTGAGGGTTGGTTTAAGTTAGTTAATTTCTTTATTTCATTTTTTAAATATTTTTAATTTTTTTTGAAATAAAAAGTGTATTTATTAACTAAAATTCAAACAATATTATGAGAAAAATATAATAAAATTTTAAGTAGAAATATAAGAGTAATAAAATATATATCTTCTATTATATTAAAAAATTAGCGGACAAAAATATTAAACAAGTAATATGCTAATAATTTCTATTAACAATATAATTATACTAAATATTTGACTATATAGTAAACAGAAATACATAACAAAAAAGTTATTTGATGATATATAAATCCCTTTTATTTAATAGAGATTTTATTCATTAAAATTCAGACAGTATCTATTCTATTTATATAGAATAGCAGAAGCAAATTATTGTGATAATTTGAAATGTAACATAAAAAAATTAACAAAGTGACAAATTTTAGAACAAAGCTCCAACAAATTTGGAGATTCAAAAATTATTTACAAAACAAATGATAAAAAAAAACACAACAAAATTAACTACTCAAACATGAGTGATATAATAAAGATAAATATATTTAAAAAAAGTTATTTGATGACTACGTAAGTCCTTTAATTTAATCGAGAATTTTTTCATTAAAATTCAGACAATATTATTGAGAACAATAGAATAAAATTTAAAATAAAATTATTTCAAGAGTAATAAAATATATATACAAAATAAAGTGCAGAGAAAAATATTAAATAAATTAATATGCTTATAAAAATTTCCATTAACAATGCAATAATACTAAATATTAGATGATATAATAAAGAAAAATACAAATGAAAAGAGTTATTCGCTGCCTGTATAAGTCTCTTTAGTTTAATAGAGATTTTATTCATTATAATTTAGAAAATATTATTAAGAACAACAAAATAAAATTCAAAATTAAAAAATATTTCAATAATTATAAATTATATATCTTCTCTTATATTACAAAAAGAAAGCGAACAGACAAAAATAGTAAACAAAGTTATATACTAATAAAAATTTCTATTAACAACGTAATAATATTAAACAAAGGATAAAGTAATAAAGAAAAATATAGAACAAATAAGTCATTCACTGACTAAATAAATATCTTTAATTTAATAGAGATTTTATTATTGAGTATATCGTATTGACAAATAAGATGAAAACTTAAATTTATCAAAGCAATACGGTCTAATAGGATCAAACAAGCCCGATCATAATTTAACTTAATTAATATTTTTTTAACGCGGGTATGACTACTAGTTTGTTATTACACTTAAAATTTAACTTTGACTTTATCCTCTATGTATTTCTTACTCGATTGTTATTTATTTATTTATTTTTATCAAATATTTTAAAGGAGGTAAGGTATAGTAAGTTACTTCTTCGTCTTTTGCTTGTCATTGGATTGGAAGCCGCATGCATTGCCTTTTTGCTTGTGTAGTTGGCCTTGCCTGCTTAAAATTGTGGATAGAATCACATTATATTTATTCTCCTCTTTATACTTTAGTTTTGTTGTAAACTATTTTGATTTTTATTCATTTAGTGTTTATCTCTAGTACGAATATTATTATATTATTTTTCTAAATTGATGGTGTTGAATTTGTTCAAAGGTTAAGCAGAGATTTTTTTTAAAAAATATATGTCATAAACCTACTAATAATTATAATAATTTGTATCATTTTCGTAAAAAATTATATAATATTCTTGTCCCCGTTTGTACTTAATATGAACTTAAATTTTTATTAAGATTACTACATAAGAAGTTTAATTATATTTTTATATATTTTATTTATTTCTTGAAATTATTGTCTATGTTTTATCCTTAGTTTTATCATATCCATATGCATATAGCTTGACCATATGAATTATTATTTAAATTTTTCTTATTTTATTTATTTCTATACTAAAGTTATATATTTGTATATTTTTTCCTTTTTTATAATAGTTTCCTTGTAAATTTATAGATATATTTTTTAAATTAAAATCAAAAAGAGCAACTAATTATTAGTTAATCTAACTAATTTTGGCCTAAAATTGGACACTTGGCCTCATCTCATTGATTTGCCTCTCCTATTTTCAATATATCAATACAGATTTTTGCCTTTTTTCTTCGTAGATAAATTGTAAAAAATGCTGATCGCAATAACGGGAGGATTTTTTTTATTTGTTGCCAAGTTTTATATAAAATAAAGCAACTGAACGAATCTTGGCCTAAAATTGGACACTTGGCATCATCTCTTTGATTTGCTTCTCCTATTTTAGATACGTAGATATAGATATTTTGCCTTTTTCTTCGTAAATAAATTGTAAAAATTATTGATTACAATAACGAGAGGATTTTCTTTCTTTTTGTAATTGCCAAGTTTTATATAAAATAAAGTAACTGAATGAATATATTTCTACCGTTACCAAAAATGTGGGAGATTTTTAAACATGGGAGATTTTGGGGTTGATGTAAACTAATGTTTTTTAAGGAAACCCCAAAGAGGCTATTAAGCTTATTTCCGTGTCTTCTTTTCTACGATAAGATGCAGTATCTAAAATACATAATAATTTTAAAAAAATTTTCACTATATACTCGCAACATCCCAAAAAGTAAATTCTGAAAAGTTAGCATTGGGGTAATTTTTTTTTTGAATATTCATGTTTAATAAATAATTTTCAAAAATACAGTGTCAAATATGTATGATAATTTTTTAACACTATTTCACTACATTCCTGCAACGTCTGAGAAAGTAAATTGAATAATTTAGACTTAGAATAGATCTTTTTTGAATTTAGGTTTAATAAATTCATATGTTCGTCCTCGAACGTGTCCAGAGTTGTCCAAAAGCCAACAAATTGCCATGCATCCTCAATATGCACATTTCCGGGGGTGATCCCACGTCACCCTATCCTATATCCGTCTGATGGTACAACATAACTGAAATTTGGCAATCCATCCTAGCACATAAACCTTAGAACCAAATTTCCACTTCCGAAATCATCCATAAGTACACTGCAGATGTCCGAACAAGCTATATCAAACCATATCCATTGCCTAAGATGTAATGACATGATATACCACATGACTGAAATACTCGTACTGATAACTTCTAATCGCAGTAGCTGCTCAAACAACCCAATCCGGTAATAAACCTCTTACCAAACCAAAGTCTCATTCCAACTTTTTCGTATACTGCCAATGATGAAAGAAACACGTAGAAATCACAATCATTCCTCAGTTCAACCAGTCATGGAGCTCCCTCTCATTTCGCAAGGACTAGCAAATCTTTAAGCCGAATTTCCATATTATCCCTCTCATCTCCCCTCACCGCTTCTGTGGCATCGTAGATACAGTTTACTAAGTCGCACCTGTGGTCCCCAAATCCGCAGGAGCGGATATGACCGAAGCAGACATGCCAGCTGCAATTTCTCAAGTTCAAGCTTTTCGACAACTATCCGAAATCATCCCGATGCCCCCGGGACCTCAACCAAAGGTACCACAAAGTCATATACCATTGTTCAAACTTATTCCAACCTTCGGAACACTCAATACAACATCGAAATTCCAAACCATCCTCGGATTCAAGTTTAAGGATTTCCAAACTTCCGAATTCCGCAATTGATACAAAAACCTATCAAACTTCATCCGAATGACCTGAAATTTTGCAGACACGTCACAAATGACACTACGAACCTACTCCAACTCTCAACATTCCTTTCCGACTCCGATATCAAATTTTTCACTGCCCAGGAATCATCAAATTTTCAATTTGGCCAATTCAAGCCTAATCCTACCGCAGACCTCCAAATCACATTCCGTATGCTCTCAAAAGTCCATAATCACCCAACAGAGCTAACCAACTCAGAAAAATTCAAATTCGAGATCAAATACTAAAAGGTCGAAACTTGGTCAAACCTCTCAAATTTAAAACTTCAAGCTGAGAATCTTTCTCACAAATCAAATTACGGATAACCTGAAAACTAAAGGTGACGATTAACATAAGTCATAGTACATCATACGGGGCTAGTCATGCCCGAGAACTGGCGAGCGAAGTGCAAATACTCAAGAAGGCCGATCGGGTCGTTATACATATAGAGGACTAGGTCGGAATTAAGGCATATTTGTTACTCTAATTTCATATTTAGAATATGGGAAGGTTTTTGTAATGGTCAAAACTACAGCTTAAAAGTGAGATGGAAAGAACTTTTAATTCTTGACTGGACATGTAAATTTATTTTGGGACATGGGAAGAAGTGATTTCCCTAAAACTCTTGAGATTATGAGAGACTATCAACTTGTAAGATGCTAATTGCGACAAAAAGTACCCTGATTTGCTGTTGTGCCCTTCTATTCAAGCCTTGGTGGATGGGATTACCTTGGCTAACTGTTCTTGTGGTGGGGTGGACAGACTATCCCCTGGATCAGTTGAGGTGTGTGCAAGCTAGCCCGGCCAAGTATAACACACTTCCCCTCCAAAAAAAAGAAAAAAGAAAAGAAAAAGAAAGACCAATTTCCTTAAGTGGAATAATTCTTTTGTATTCAGTATAAATATCTTTTTTTCAGTACAATGTACCTGATTACTTTATCCTTGATTTAACTACTCTTTATAAGTCACCTACTTAGTCGTATAATTATTTTTTGAATCATATTCAACAACTCCAACGTAATCATCTGCTTGCACTATTTCCTTTAATCTTCACTGCAAGCACTTGGGCCTTATAAAGTGCAGCTGATGGAGGAAAATACAAGTGGTGTTTTGAATCTTCATCTGTTACATTTAAGAATTGTGATTTTTCAAATTTCAAATCTCATGCCTGCTGAACGCTACAGTTTTACAGATTGATTTTGTCTTTATGTACTATTTGAGAAAAATAAACTCAACCTTTGGTCTATGTGATGTAGGCTTATACCATTGGATAAGCAATCATCTCTTTCTTCTACTACGATATGCCCCATTGCATTTCCACTGCTTTTTGGATTAAACTGCAGAACTGAAATGAGCCTTTTATATCCTTAGTTCATCCAGCAAAGTTTGTTAGTTGAGAACTTGGCATACTCCTGACATATTTTTATTTACTAATTTAGCATTTTTTTGCTTTTTTCAATTGCATGCTAGAGCACCAAGCTCTTGCACTACTATAAGCTATACCATATAAAGTTAAGCATTTATTACTAGAATACTTGTAAATTTGGGGTTTGTGTGGTATCTTACTTATTGACCCTTTGGTTAGAACTGGAATCTGCTCCGCTCTACTTCTCCAACTGACCTCCTCAAATTATACAAAAAGGGGAAAAGGAAAAAGAAAGAGACTAAGGATTTGTTTGGTATGAAGGAAAACATTTTCCGTAAAATGTTTTTCAATTTTTCCATGTTTGGTTAGCTTGAATGTTTTGGAAGACATTTTCTTCCAATTGAAGGACAATGTTTTCCCTATCTAGAGAAGGGAAAATAATTTTCAAAACTCTTTTTCAACATTCCCCACCCTATTCCCCATTTCCACCAACCCACCCCCACACTCCTACCTACCTACCCCACCGCTACCCCACCCCACCTACGGCCCCCACCCTAAATAAAAATATTATTAATAGTACTTTCTTTCATGTTATAGATAGAATTTGTTTTATTTCAACAATTTTTTTTCATGATATAAAAAAGTAATTTTTTTATTTTAACAAAAAAAGTACTTTCTTTTCATGTTGTAGAAAAAAGATTTTTTTTAAAGAAAATGACGTAGTAAAAGGTATTTTCTTTCATTTCAACGAAAAATCTTTTCATAATGTAGAAAAAGTATTTTCTTTCATTTCAACAAAGTGAATATTTTCTTTTCATGATGTAGAAAAAGTATTTTCTTTTATTTTAATAAAATGAGTACTTTAGTTCATGCTCTAGAAAGAGTACTTTCTTTTTCAACCAAAAAATGAGTATTTTTTTTAATATTATGGAACAGGCATTTCAACATTTTTTTGTGTAAAAAGATAAAGCCGCACATTAGTTCATTTGGGTTTGTGTGCATTTTTAGAAGAACAATTAAATTCTTGAAGGAAAAACATGGAGACTTGGGGAAGGAGAGTGAGGAGAGTAGCATAAAAAAATATTTTTTACTCTCTAACCAAACATAGAAAATATTTTCGGGAAAAGGTTTTCCACTCACCAACCAACCAAACAAGGGAAAACAAGTGATACAACCACTAATTTTTCATGAAAACATTTTCCTTCGTACCAAATACACCCTATGGAAAACATACACTTAAATAAACCAAAGGGAGAAGAAAGAATCCCACTACTTTTAGAGGACAATTCAATTGAGTTCAGTGAGTCGGCACCTGTGAAAAATGATGTACTACAGGAAGAGTTACAACTTTTAATGTTACTCAGTGACCACATTCTTTTGCAAATGGGTTTTTATCAAATGTCTACTGTAAAGTTTTCTGCAGTATCGATTCTTTTTCCTATTTGGTCTCTTTCATAGCTTGGGGTCAATTTTGGTGATTAAGCATGCATGCATACTGCTTGAAACATACTTTTGGAAACTAAAAACTGCAGTAAACAATCATAACAAATATCTTGTTACTGTCTTTTATAGTAAAACATCATCTTACACCCCACACCTTTATTTTTTGCTTCCAGCTTCCGCAGCAGGAGAACTCATTTGATTGTGGCCTTTTTCTGCTACATTATGTGGAACTTTTTCTGGAGCAGGCTCCGGTCAACTTCAACCTCTCCAAAATAACTGCATCGCCCAATTTTGTAAGCTGTTTCGTCCTTGTTATATCCTTTTGAAACCGAACCGGGGGTTATCATTTTTTATATGTTGGGGGGGGGGGGTCGTTAGGTGATGGATATCTTGGACTTTAGAGAAGCTTTTGCACTTCATCCATCGCCATCTCTCATTAAGTCGACAAGGTCATTTTGTTTATGAGTGCTTGCTTTTCTGGGTTTTCCGCTATTATTCCTCATGCATTGAATTCTTTTCTCAAATACTTCTCAAAATTTTCTATTGTGACTAATTCATTTATTTTTTGTTCCTAGAGCTGCTCCAGGGTTTTGATTAATTGGTACTATCAGTCTTAATAGATTGAGAATATCTTTCTCTTTTCTGGTATGCATGCTGATTAAAGGGGAATGTATACAATCTTCTAGTAGCTTAGCTAGTATAAGGGGCAGAATGAGAGGAAGAGCTTGAAGATATAGGAATTTGGAATTTAAAAAATAGTGCATCTTAGTAGTACATGATAAGGTAAAATTTTAAAAAGTAGTCTCCCACATTTACCTACATGCTCTTCTGGATGTACTTTACACATTCACTATTTATGATCCATTTACAGTGAGGGGAAAAAAAACTTTTTTGGGACTTTTAACGATGGTGACGGAGAGAAGGAGGAGTGAAACCTAGCTTTGAGGTGGTTGAGATTCGAGGGGAAAAAGACGAAATGGTAATATTCTACGGAGGACTCAGGACGTGGAGAAGTTGGCACCAGACTAGCAAACAAGGCTTCACATTGAGCTTCGAAAGTGATGCAATGTGGATAAAATTTGGTGCTTTGCAATTTTACTTGATACTGCTGAACCGCATCATGCAGCTTTAATTCTACGAACTTACATATCTGCACTTTGGCATGTTTCTATAGGATAAAAATTGGGTTTGGATTAATAAAGCTCCATAAAAAAACTTAGGGTAATCTTAATATACCTGTCCTGTAGTTTAGTAACAACAACTGCAACAACAACTACCCAGTATAGTCCCACAAAGTGGGGTCTAGGGAGGGTAATATGTAGACGAGCCTTACCCCTACCCAAAAGGGCAGAGAGGCTGTTTCCAATCATTGTCCTGTCCTGTAGTTTAGTGACATTACATAAAGGGGAGCCTACAATTTATGATGATCCAGTGCTTGTCTTTCTCCCCATTATCTAGAACTTTTTTTATTCTTCTATTTATTGTTGTGTCATTTGCTTTACTTCTGGCTAATGCTACAGACATGCAGGGTGTTGCATTATGTGGCTACAAGATGCCTCTTTTCTCGAGTTATCATCTGTTAACATGCCTCTCGCATTTCTGTGAATCATTATTTCATTAGGTTTCATGTTCATAGTTAAAGTTGAATACATATTAATCCGGGAAGATTCTACTGTAGTGGCAAAGGGGTTCAAAAATTGTTTACCTATAAAATAAGCTGAAGACATTAATCATGGCTCTGTTGTAAATCACATCTTTCATTGATTTTTAGATTTTGACTGTACTGCGGAGCTGAGCGACTTAAATTCAGAGTCATTGGTAAACTTGTCTGACTGGACTAGAAATGAGTATCCTAAGTTGAACTATTTCTTAACAAACTTATATTTTAAAAGATGCAATGTTTGAGAACATATAATGAGCATCTGTTCAGTGTAACTTGCATTTTGCTATATGTAATCACGTTGTTATGATATCGGTGAATTATTGCATGATTTACTGAACTCTGTGGGGATTTAACATTCTTAGCTTGATGCAAAGACTACAATAGTATTATTGGGATAATGGGAAACCATTTTGACAGTTACATATGTGATTGACTGCTGCTGGGTTTATGCTATTGTTTCTTGTGTTGAATAGTTATTCATGTCCTACTGGCACTTTTGGTAATATTCCATTTTTTAGCTTGCTGGGGATTGGTTCTCAACTGAAGATGTTGATTGCAAACGTGAACATATTAAACGTTTGATATGTGAAATTACAAAAAATAGAGCTCAGAAGGTTTCTTCAGCTGATTCTGATGACAACTATTCTTTACATTGCTTAGAAGAGGAAAATACTTGTAAGAATGTTCCTCAGGAAACTTGCAATGCCAGAGAAGCATGTCCTGGTGGTGACTTGAGCTCACATGAGGCTGAACTTCTTAATATGTCTCCTGTAGCCAACCTTATTAGGGGTTTGAAGAGTGCTGCAGTATCAGAAGTGGTTTCTAGAGATTTGTTGCAAGCACCAGATTTTGCAAAGCCACTTACTTATGACAATGATGGGCAAAAGGCACTACTGGATCCATTTAGGAATGTCATGTCACCAATAGAGGTAATCGATCTTTATCATTCTGGTGCTTAAGTTTGCTTGACTTTTGAGAACAACCAATATTCTGGACGGAAGTCCTTCACAAAATAGTTGCATGGATAGTCGTCAGCTCCCCCTTCGTGGGACTGCTTGTTTTCGGGGGGAAATATCTCTGAAAAGGGTGTGAACGACAAAACTAAGAAAGTGGCAAGGGCATTAATTTATAGAATCTCATTGTTTGAAGATGTTGGTTATCTTACCATTCTTTTTGGATGTTGAGTGATGAAGGTTGGTGTGGTGCAGGAAAAGGGGCCTTTGCAACTACTACTTTGACAAAGCAATCAATTTTTTGTTTCATCTTGCCCCCCGACTAAAGTGGTGCATTTGTATTTGTCCAAATATTTCCTGTTTAAGCCAGAGGCAGATACAGGATTTCAAGAGGATGGGTGCGCTGTTGTGAAGAAGTTTATCTAGAATTACATTTGACGGGTTTAACTTTGGTCTCTTACATGAACCCACTATAGTTTTGAAATTATCGGTTCAAAATTATATTCTTTTTGAAATTTTCGTAATTATCACATATATATCTATATTCCGTGCCGAAATCAATACCGTTCAGAGTGAGATTTGAACTGTCACTTTTTTTTTTTTTTTTTTTTTTCGAGTTAAAGCTTGATATTCATATATAGCAAAAGATGTACAACTGTTCCTACTAGTAGCTGGTTGGACAGTCAGCTACTAATTCTATTTACATTTCAAGTCTATGTAACTACCAAAAGAAGCGCAAAAATCATATGTATTTGAATTCCAGTGAGTAACGACAGAAAAACAGTTATGGAAAGCAGTTGAGTTATCGTAAACCGATCTGCCAGCTTCTACTATGTCTCCCACGAATGTGAAGAAGTAATGCAATCTCTCTAGTAGTTCTATCTTCATCGTATGCCACGTTCTGAAATCGTATTTTGTTCCTCGACTTCCAGATTAAAGCTACGGCATGTACAAAAGCAGCAGCAATGATAGCATTTCTCCATGCACGACTACGAGTTTTACTGCATATCCATTCCAGTTCACTGTCCCAGTCAAGGATCTGTCTCGAACTGCCCAGCCAACAACAAATTCTAGACCATAAACTCTTAGTAACGCAACATTTGAAATATAGGTGCTGGAAGGTTTCCACCTGTTGATTGCAAAACACACACAGCGAAGGAATTTGAATACCATAGTTGGCTAATCTATCCACAGTAGGTAACCTTCTTTGGGCAGCCAGCCAAGCAATAAATTTATGTCGAGGCAGGACATTTGTAACTAAAAGTAAATTCCTCCAGTTGACTCTATCAAACCTAGGGAGCATACCAATATACATTTTCTGGATTTGAAATTTGTCGAGGCAACATACAGCCTTGAACCTGTCAGCAAGTGAACCTTGCAGCTGCTGGTTTGCCATAAGATCATCTCTGCATTGTATGATTTTCCTGATGACCCAGGCAGCTTGCTTGGGTGCATTTACTGTGCCAATATCAGCTTTTTTGATGTAGTAGCAGTGAACCCACCGGACCCATAGGCAGTCCTTCTTCCTAGCAAGGTCCCAAAGTAGTTTAGTTATTGCTGCTTTATTCCAGATGGTCAAGTTCAATATATTTAGGTCTCCAGCATTTAGGGGTCTGCATACTCTATCCCAAGCCACTAAGGCTCTCTTTGATACACTAGCAGATCCTGTCCAGAGGAAAGTCTTACAGATTGTGTCAATGGCTTTTAATACTCTCTTTGGTAAGATGAAGACCTGTGACCAATATGCTTGTATGCCAAAGATGACAGCCTTAATTAACTGACACCTACCAGCATATGATAATAACTTTGCAGACCAGCAGGTGATCCTGGCTGTGATTCTCTCAATGAGAGGCAAGTATTGATGTATAGAGAGTTTCTTAGAATCCAGGGGAATGCCCAGGTATCTAAAAGGAAGTTTGCCTTCACTGAAACCCAAGGTTTCCATCAATTCTGTCCTAACCTCCTGTGGTACCCCTGCTAGGTAGATGGCACTCTTGCTTGCATTTGCTTCCAGACCAGAAGCCTTAGAAAACTTGAGAAAAGCTTGGTGTAAGATCTGAATGGAAATGGTGTCTGCCCGACAGAACATAAGTAGGTCATCAGCAAAACAGACATGAGTACAATTTAGCTTTCTGCACTTTGGATGGAAATTGAAGTTACCATTTCTGTGGAGTTGTCCCAAGCTCCTGTTCAAGTACTCCATAGCCAGTACAAATAGATATGGAGACATTGGATCACCCTGTCTTATCCCTCTCTTGGCATTGAATGGTTTAGTGAACCCTCCATTCATTACTAAGGAAAAGGATACAGTAGTGGTACAAGCCATAATCCAGTCTATGAACTTGGCAGGGAAGCCATAAGCTATCAGAATCTGCTGCAGGAAGGGCCATTCCAGTGTCATAAGCTTTCCTCAAGTCAACTTTCAGTACACATCTAGGAGAGACACCCTTTCTAGAGTATCCTTTGAATATCTCATGACTGAGGAGGATATTATCAGCAATACTTCTTCCTTCTATGAATGCAGACTGGGCTAAGCCAACTAGATCAGTGATAACACCTTTTAATCTTCTGGTAATGATCTTGGATATAAGCTTGTACAAGGTAGTGCAGCAGGCAATGGGTCTGTAGTCCTTGACTGTAGTAGGAGAGCTGATCTTGGGGACCAGTGCAATGGCTGTAGTGTTAATCATATATGGCATAGAGCAGGAAGTGAAAAAATCCCTTGTAGCAGCTAAAATATCATGCTTGATTATCTCCCAGTTCTTAGTAAAGAACTCCACAGGATAACCATCCACTCCAGGAGCTTTGTCTTTTGGCATGTCATGAAGAGCACCAGTGACCTCCTCCATTGTGATATCCCTTATTAACATCCTCTGTTGAGCTAAAGACAAGCATTTACCTGTTTTAATAGTAGCAATATCCACACAAGACAATTCCTCAGCACATACTCCCATCAGGCCTTGGAAAACTGCAAAAAACTCATGTTCCACAGCTGTTGGATCAGAGAGTTTTACTCCTGTAGCAGTGTAGACTGAGTTGATGGAATTTTGACAATTCCTGATCTTCCATTGAGCATGGAAATATCTAGTATTTGCATCTCCACAATCAATCCACGTAGCCTTTGACTTCTGCCTCATCACTTGTTCTTCCACACTGCTCCATTTTTCTAGTTCTGCCAGTGCTGACCTTTCCTCAAGAAGTAAGTCCTGTGAAAGTGGTGTGATCTGCATTTGAGATTGAATAACATCAAGGGACTCTCTGGCCTGGATAATTTTCTGTTTGTAGGATGCCATATGGCTGCTTACCTCCTTTAACTGCTGCTTCAAGAGTTTCAGTTTAGTCCATACCTGTTGCATAACATTGCCTCTACATTCCTGGTTCCATACAAGCTTAACTATATCTTGAAACTGTGGGAGATCCATGATACCAATATATAGCCTGAAAGGCTTTGGATGCAAAAGCTTCTGGCCACCCAACTTGATAAGAACTGGTGTATGGTCTGAGACTGAAGGGTTTAAAAACTCAGCTTCAATATGCCCATACTGTTGCACCCACTGGAAATTACCCAGAGCCCAATCTATTTTGCTATAAACTCTAGTTGAAGTGTTTTGCTTATTTGTCCAAGTGTAGTTCCATCCTATCCTTCTAAGGGGAGTAAGGTGCAAATCATAAATGAACTGCTTAAATCCTCTAACTTCAGCCTCAGTAACAGTAGAGCCAATCCTGTCTTCAGCAGATAAGACAGTGTTGAAGTCTCCACTAAGTAACCAAGTGTCTTGGTTAGGAATAGAGATCCCTTTAAGGTCGCTCCACAATCTTTCTCGTAGGCAGGCAGTATTTTGGGCATACACAATAGTAAGGTGAGTTTTGATATGGCTAAAGGGATCCTCTATATAACACTGCACAAATTGATCAGAAGCATAGGATATAGTAGCCTGGATGTGTGATTTCCAGAGCAACCAAATCCTCCCATTCACTGCCTCTGAGTAATTGCAAAATACTTTTCATCCCTTTGCAACCTTCCCTTGGATCTTCTGGGCTTTATGCTCCTTGACTCTAGTTTCAAGACTCCCCAATACATCTACTTTATTAACATTCAGAAAGGTTCTGTACTCTTTCTGTTTATGGGCTAGGTTCAGCCCTCTTATATTCCATGTAACAATGATCATAGGTGCGAGGGGCCAGGGTCAGTCTGCTGGCCTTTCCTACCAGCATGTAAAACCTCAATGATAGCCTTTCCTTTATTACAATTATCAGCCAATGCTACACTGTGAATATTGCTTATGCTGGCAGCCAATGTATTACCTAGCTGATCTCTAGGTGTTGACTGTTGTTGTGCTTGCTGAGGAGTAACCGGCACTACAGCAGCTTCCTGGTCTGCCACAAGTTGTTTAGGTTCTTTAGCATTCACCACAGCTGCTGTTTGGTTTGCTACAGTGTCTTGAGGTGCTTTAACAGCAGGGGCCTTTTTAACGGTCCATCTCTGCCTAATGATTTTTGCAGGCTTCCTCTGCCTCCTAAGTCCCTCCAGTGGTTCCAAGTTGGTGTCACCATCATTCTTGACATTATACCAGCAGTCTATGGAGTCATGTCCAAATTTTAGACAATGGTTACAGAACCTGGGCTTCCAGTCATATTCAATCATTTGGAGCTTAGGACCATAGGGAGTATCGGTATCAATCTGATCAGGTAGTGGTTGAGATGCATCAACCTCCACTAGTACACGAGCAAAGGAGATCTTCTCAAAGTGGGCTGTGACTTTGTCGGTGTATAATGGTTTCCCAACAGCACTTGCAAGCTTACTTAACACCTCTGCTGACCAGTAGCTTACTGGCAAACCAGGAAAACGAACCCACACAGGAATGGTGCTCAAAATGTCACTCTGAAAAGAAAAATCCACTTCCCAAGGCTTCAATACCATGGGCTTGTTTCTGTAGGTATATGGTCCAGATTGTAGAACCAGATCCATATCCCTTCTGTTCAAGAACCGAAAAATCCAGTAACCTTCAGAATGGACTAGGATTTGTGGTTTTGAGACAAAATTCCATACATGCATAACATAGCTCTCCATAGCCTTTTGAGTAGGGTTATCACAATAATGTAGCCAATTAAAGAGTTCTTCCAGTACTCTACCTGTGGTTTTAGATCCTCCTCACTAATGGTAACAACCTTCCGACCCTCCCTGCTGACCGGAGGAACAAATGACAGGGAGCTTCCATTTGAGCATTCCGATTCCCTCGAACAACATCAGCAGCTGTTGGAGGTAAAAGTACAGATTCCCCAATGTCTGAAAACTGCAATCTCCTCACAAGGTCACCATCTTGGCTGTCCAGATGTTGCATTCCAGTACCAGCATCCTTTGCATGTTGTGGATCTGTCGGTTGCAATGTAGGTGGGAGAAAGTTACCCAGGGTTAGTGGTTCGAGCTCTCTAGTTACCCCTGGAGCTGGAGTAACGATGTGCGAGTTAGTGACTGGTGGTCGGCGACGGCGGCGAGCCATTTTCCAGCGGAAATAGCACCTTGCTAACGTGCCAGAAATGTACTGTTCTATTGATAACGTGCGCCCATAGCACCTTTCGCAAAACCTCTTCTTTTCTGCTTAATTTTATGCAAACTTCAAACTGGAACTGCCACTTTCACTTGCATAGGTGCACCTAATAATAGTTACACCACAGGAGTCTTTGAACACGGGTTCACATGCGCATATTTAAGTAATTTTGAAGAAATATAGCATTGTTATACCTTGATTTAAGTAGAGGAGTATGGGTTCACGTGAACCCATAACCATCAACCTGGATACGCCTCTGGGTTTAGCTCTGACGTTCAGTTTTTTTTTCTTTTCTTTTTAGCCTGAAGTTATCACATTCTTGACAATGTTCTTGTCTCTTATCCAGTTTATATTTGCATCCGAGCACATCTCCAGTGGTTAACTTAGTTGTCTTGTTTCTTATTATTTTTTAAAAGGAAGAAGAGGCAATTGGGGAACAGATGTCTATCTCACCAGCCATCAAAGCAGGGAGCCAGCCCATTGAACTTTTTGCAGCACCACATGCTTCCAGCATTTCTAAAGCAGAGATCCTGTTTCCTGGAAGAGCTAGTCCTCTTAGCAAAAGGATAACTTCAGGTTGTCAAAGTTATGGATGTCGATCTCCGAATTCACTAGATGATGAAGAGCTTAAGGCTGAAGTAGAGGAGGTTTCCGCTCCTGATGCAGCAAAATTTGACTCACTAATTTCCGCAGAGGAACATGCTGGCTATATTGTTTTGGACTCTCAGGAGGAAGATGAAAACCATGATCCGAATGGTCTGGAAAATAACCTACTCACTACAGCCACTATTTCTGCTTCGTGCCACAAGGAGGTTAATTCCACTGATATCTATGATTATAAAGTAAATGAAAAGATATTGTCTTCACAGTTAGTAGAGCAGGCTGCAAAGAAGCCAAGGCCCGTGCCTGAAGTTTTGGAGGTGTCCAGTTCTGGAACAGGGAAAGATGAAACTGCGCCTTCTTCAACATCATGTGAGGAAGTTGCGAGCTTATATATCCAGGATTCAGAGGTGGTCAACTCCGTGAATTGTAGTGAAGTAGATATTTAAGACCATCCAGGATCAAGCATGTTGCAGGGCAGATGGGGTATTTGTTTCGCCGTCGACTAAGAGGCGGATAAACTTGCCAGGAGACTTAAATATACGTAATTGTCTTGCATGGACAGCGTTTTTGGTTGATATGGATTTCGAAGGAAGTACGTACAACTGTAAATATACCTACTGTCTCAACAATGAATCTTGCCACCTTTCCCCTTTGGCCACCTTTTTTCCAGAACTATCTATGCGGAGGAAATACGTGTATGTGCATAGACATTTTATGGTTGAATATTGGGTGTTTCTGTGTTCTTTTTCTTTCAAAAGTGCCGTTTATACATTAACAATGCAGTGCCTGAATATGAAACTATGTTGACTCCTTGTTTTCCTGATCTTGCACATTACATACAATAGTTTTTGAAAGTCAAACTCGAACTCCCTTCAGTAGTTCAAATAAATTGAAGTTTTTACATATTAGTAAAGTCTTATTTTACCAGTTTTATAAATATTTTAAGCTTTACCCGGTAATTGTTTAGCTCCTTAAAATCTAGAAGACCCAAAAATTGATGATGAAATTTCTTGCCAATTGTCGTAGTTGTGTGTAAATTTATTCCTAAATCCTAAGCTCTTTGTGGGCGAGTGAGGTCACTGGTAAAAATAGCATAGTATAGTCAGTTTTCGGATTGGTCATTCAAAAATAGACAACGGTTACCAAGTTAATGAAAAATAGTTACTATTTTGCTGCAATAGAAACCGGTCCAGCATAATATCCGGAGTTCGGTGCACCTGTGTATGGACTCCATCATATTATGCTGGACCGATATACTTTGCTGGCTCCAGTATAGTATACTGGTGACTGGAGCATCAGTGGTCCAAACTTCAGTATATTATGCTGGACCAGTATACTTGCTGGAACTCCAGTATATTATGTTGGCGTTTCAGTGTACTTATGCTGGAATTCCATCATATTATGCTGGAGTTCCAGCATACTTAGCCTAGAACTCTAGTATAATATGTTGGAGTTCAAGTACACTTATGCTGGAACTCCAGTATAATATACTGGAGTATTTTTCAGGTTTTGAACAGTATTTCTGCTCAGATTTATCTTTACATAAAGAGTGGTTAAATTTCGATTATTTTTAAAATTGGGCTATTTTTGAACCACGAGTTATAAATCTGGCTATTTTTGAATTTCTCCCAATTTTACAACTCGTCGTTCAAATATAGCCCAATTTCAAAAATAATCGAAATTTAACCACTTTTTATGTAAAGATAAATCTGAGCGAAAATACTGTTCAAAACCTGAAAAATATTCCAGTATATTATACTGGAGTTCCAGCATAAATATACTTGAACTCCAGCATATTATACTAGAGTTCTAGGCTAAGTATGCTGGAACTCCAGCATAATATGATGGAGTTCCAGCATAAGTACACTAAAACGCCAACACAATATACTGGAGTTCCAGCAAGTATACTGGTCCAGCATAATATACTGGAGTTTGGAGCACCGATGCTCTAGTATATGGTATGTTATACTGGATCCAGCAAAGTATGTCGGTCCAGCATAATATGTTGGAGCAAACACAACTGCACCAAACTCTAGTATATTATACTAGACCGTTCTCTGTTGTAACAAAACAGTGGCTATTTTTCATTGACTTTGTGATGACCCAAAAGGTCATCACTTTATTTTAAATTGAATTATGTGTTCCTGGCTTTAAAAACCGCTTTTAGTATTTCCTCGATTTGCGTGCACAGTCCGGGCGAGTAGCCGAAAAGCTTATATGCGAAAATATGTGAAAAATGATAAGTTTAGCTATAAAATATACTAATTTGAGTTTGGTCAACGTTTTAGGTAAATGCACCCAGACCCGTAATTTGACGGTCTTGGTGGCTATGTAGGAAAATATGGGACTTTGGTATATGCCCAGAATCGAATTCTGAGGTCCCAAGCCCGAGAAATAAATTTTTGAAGAAAAATTATTTTCTGAATTTGTTTATGAGGTTTGGAAATGAATTTTGATTAAAATTCGATGGTATCAGGCCCGTATTTTTGCTCCAGTGCTCGGTACAAGTCTTATTCCTGATTTACGATAATTTCGTGATGTTTGGGAAGAAATGGATTACATTTGACGTGTTTCATACCTTAAATGAAAAATTTGGTGTTTTAAGAAGTTTTGAAATATTTCATTGATTTTGATGTTTCATTCGATGTTTATGATGTTATTTTGGCGATTTGATCGCACAGATAAGTTCATATGGTATTTTTCATTTAGTGTATGTTTGATTCGGAGCCCCGGGGGCTCGAGTATGTTTCAGAAGGTTTTTGGATCTCAAAAATTTGCAGGGTTGTGCTCAGTGCTAAGGGATTTTTCTCTTTGTGTTCGCGTGGGCAAACTCACGAACGAGTAAAGCGAATCTCCAAGGTGCCAAAATTCTTCTTCACGAATGGAAAGCTGAAGACGCGAACGCGAGGCTAAGGGGGATACCCTCCGCGAACACGACCCAGCACACGCGAACGCGATGGCTTATGAGCCTGGGCAGGGGGAGGGGTATTATACTTACGCGAACGCGACCAACTGGAAGCAAATGCGAAGGCTCGAGGAGTTATTTCTCCACAAACGCGAGCCCATTATCGCGAACGCAAAGATATATCAGGACTAAGTCATCGCGAACGTGATGAGCCTGTCGCGAACGCGAGGACTAAATTCGCCTATTATTTTATGTTCCAAAAACATAATACACTACGGGAATTCCACCATTTTTCACAAAACTTCATTTTCTCCATACCTCTTGAGCGATTTTTGAAGAGGAACTTCACCACAGCTTCATAGGTATGTAATCCTAAGCTCGTTTTCTTCCATTTTTGTCAACACCCACTAGATTTCTAGGCCTAAAACATGAGTAAGGGTAGAAAATGAGGAATTTGGGTAGAGTTAGGGCTTTTTGATTATTTGGGAATTTAACCTCATTTTGGGATCGGATTTCAAAACAAATTATATATTCAGGCTTGTGGGTGAATGGGTGATGGGGTTTTTGTCTGAACCTCGTATTTTGACCAAGCGGGCTCAAGGTTGATTTTTGACTTTTTGGGGAAGAATGATTAGAAAGCTATAATTAAGCATTAGAATTGGATTGTTTAGCAGTTATTGATGTTATTAAGTCGATTATCTCTTGATACAATTGATTTGGAGCAAAATTCAAAAGGAAAAGCGGTGTTTGAGGCTTGAGTTGGCCGTGGAAGTTCGAGGTAAGTGTTTGTTCTAACCTTAACTTGAGGGATTAAGAGTCGAGTCCCATTTGCTATGGGGTAATTGATGCGTACAACGTATAGGCATGGTGACGAGTATCTATACGTTGGTGTCTAGCATGCCTGTGAGTCTTATATTCATACCTTGGTGAAGATTTCTATTTATTATACAAAGCTTGTGGAAGTAATTGTAACACTTGAACTTTGAGGAGCACTAGCTCGAGTTATATAATGAGAAGTGAAGGTATACGTGATAACTGAACCTTTAGAGCATTGACTCGAGTTGTGAAGTAAATTGTGAAGTAAAAGCGAGAAAGAGAAAGAGATCATCATGTTTGTCGCGCCCCCTTTTTCCCTCTTTGCATCGGGAGATCGGGTTTATGACATTTTCTAGGCATAGAACAACTCGTTCCTTTTGGTATCTGGGTTTTGCATTTGAAGAGTCGCCACCTAATAATTTATGGTGCATTAGGACGCCTACAAGGTACACTTCTAAGTTTGCTTGATAACATGATATAGGGCAAGGGCTTGGAATTGTCTTAAGGAGACCCGACCAGACTGTTCTTTGTGAATTGGGTGCAACTAATGTGTAAATAGATAAAGCTTAAATAAGAGGGGATTTTAATACGCGAATGTTTGAAAGTAAAACAGAGTTTGAAATAGCAAACATTAAAAGGCTGATTTTGAAAAGAAGTTACGATTATGTATACATTTAAAGGAAAAGAAAAAGGAGGGGGATGTCCTAGGTTTATTTGTAATTTGGATCATATTAATTCAATACCCGGTAATTACTCCTCAAAAGAGGGGCTATATGTGGTATTAACACACGGTCATCATATCCATATCTACCCTTCCCACCCTATTAAGGTACTAAAGCACGGATTGGTCTCGACCACTATTGTATGCTATTACCCGTCCCATTCCTATCAGTCCCAGAGGCCCTTAGGACTACTAGTCCTAACGGGGAGGGATATTAGGCCGACTTTGGTTTTCAAAGGTGAAAAAGCTAAAAGTGACATACAAAACACATAAGACTGCACATTAAGAGGGGAAGCATGTAAACACTGAAGGCTCTGGCATACCTCCTTAAACAAGGAACATGAATTGCCTTAGTCAAACAATAATCAATGTCTGAATCTAAAATATACTAAGACGAGAGGGGAGGGGGGGGGTTAAGTTGTTGAAGCAAACCAATTTAATAGGTAACTCAGATAAAAAGTCCAAAGGCCTGCCTGCTGGTTGTAGCAATTACTAGCCAACAGAAGCGGGCTCATTTTTATTTGTCGTTATCACCTAAAGTTTGCCTAAGTGTTTGGGTGAGATCTTATAAACATGGTATCTATTACTGGCACAGAGTGTGAAAAAATAGTAACAACTTAAAAACAAACGGTTTGAGATCCTATATGCATGCTTGCTAATCGTGTCAATGAGAGGAGATTAGGTTGTTACAAAACTAGTTCAGAACAATATGAATTTGGCTTATTTGAAGCTAAACTGGTTTCAGATTCTACAGACGATGATAACTAGTATTGCTGATTTTAATCCCTATGGACATGATATCTAGTTGCTGATTTAATCCGTATACACATGATATCTAGTTGTTGATTTAATCCCTATATACATGATTTTTATACATTATGAACATGATATATGCTTATAGACGTTTAGATCCTAAAAGCATGGTGTCTAAGTATGGTAACAAACATGCAGAATTTTAGACAAGTCCTATAGGCAGGCTATCTAAATCTGGAGTCGAACATGCAGAATTTATTAGAGGACGGATCCTATTGGCATGGTGTCTAAATGTAAAGTTGAACATGCAAAATTTAAAATGAGTCCTATAGACATTTTTTCTAAATGCAGAGTTGATCATGCAGAATTTAAAACTAGTCCTATATGCATCTTTTCTACCTTTTATGCATAATTAACCATTCCTTTTTTCACCAGTCAGCTCCGAGTGCTTATTACAAATTATTACCAACCAAAAATAATAAATTATATCAAAATATAAAATAAAAGAAGTTACAACTAGAGAAAGCCTGATTCTTGACTTCCTGTCTGATTTACATAATCAATCAGTAGAATTGCTACTAGTTTCAAGCCTTTCTCAGACCTGGGTGTGTTAGAGTTCTCTAAGGTATCAAAGGACCCTAAGTAGTGCTTACATCCAAGTCAGCATAACCAGATAGAGATGAGTGCAGTGTGGAAGAGGCAACCTTTATGTGTCCAGGATTAGAGGGAACTCATGGGTCCCAAGGCAAGGCTCACACAAGAGTGGCAGAACATAAGTTTAAGAATATGGTGGAAGTGCAGGAATAGATATTTAAAACTGAGTGGAGAATAGAGATGTTTAGGGTGATGAGAAAGTAGTAGTAGTATTTTAATAACACATTGCAAAGCGCATATATTCTTAGGCAATGATCGGGTTTGGGCATGCACAATAATAGAGGGTGCTCACATGTTTATAAACCAGCCAAAACACACAACGTATAGAGGGGATATGGAGGTTATGACCCTAGGAGGCGATCGGGTTTGGGTCATGCACAACAATGCCCAATGCTGTCATGCCCCAAACCAACCAAAGACCAAACAAATAGGGGATATGCGGGTTTATGACTCATAAGTCTTAATAAGTGACTGACAGAATTCATATATAAGAAAATATTAATTCAGAATAGAAAGGGCTGATTACAACATGCTTAATGTTACGTGGCACCTTCCTGAGATTCCTTGGAAGGAAACGTAAAGCTAAGCTATCGATGTCAGTGCGGTTGCTATTCACCAATGAGGTCCTCGCCGCACGCTAGACTAGATTATCAGTGCCGTGAGGGAAAACCAATCTCACGAGCAATTGGGGAAGCTGAGAGAGAATTGGGTTTTGAGTGAGGATGATGATATTATTGATGACTGAAAGCTGATTACAAAAGATGTGGTGTCGAGGGGGAGAGACACCAGTACAGAAAATGCTTGCTTGAAAATGTTTGATTGTTTGGTTCCCCTTAATAATACAAAAAAAATAAAAACCAAAATTACATGACTAGCCCTAAAACAGCTTTAAAATCACACTGAATGAAAATGAAGTAATACTAGCCTAGAATTACAACGAAAAAGACTTAGTTATTATTCTGATTGCAACAACTTTGTCTTGCGGGTCAGGGTCTACATGCGTGGTGCTGTGAGCACGCGCAACACTTGTTGTATTTGCCTGAGGCTGGGTGGTGGAGCTTGGCATTAGTATCTGTGCATGAGGTGCTGCTGGAATGGGCCTGCCGCAAGGCGCTAGCAAAGCATTAGGATCTGCGCATGCAACATTGCCAGTGCGCGTGGTGTTGTTGTCATTGGCTAGTCGGTGGACGCTAGAAAGATGCATCGGTGAGGCGATAGAGGTGCATACGTGCTTGTCACTTGGTGCAGCCAAGACCACAGGGCCGACCATAGCACTAGGCATTGTGAGGCTTGATAGGCCGCCATAGGGAACGACCAAGGGGTCATGGGGAGTGTATGGAAAGCAGCCCATGACATTCTCCCCTACCTGAGTTGGTGCAGTCCCTGGAGCCTTATGATAAGGATGATGATGATGATGATGATGATGATGATGATGATGAGTCTGGTGGTTCATGGATGGGACTTTTGTGCCCCTCTATTCTTTGAACTTGCTGCTTAGCGATGTATGATTTCGTGCAGCTGACATGGAAGAGTGGATGGATCTTCCACCAGGATGGATTTTTCACCTGATATATAGACTTCCCAATGCGTTTTTCTATGGGCAGGGGCCCGATGTATTTTTGTTGCAGGCGAGGGTCAAGGGTCCTTTCTGGAAGCAAGTATCGCTTTGGGATACATAGCACTACTTCGTCCCCTGCTTGATGTTGGGCAAAGCAAAGATTTTGTTCGGTGAACCTTTTTTCTCGCTCTTGGTCTTTAACAAGATAGCTCTGCACTATCCCCATGTTGTGCTCCCATTCGCTCGAGAAGTTGGCAGCTCAAGGATATTTCGTCACGGTTGATGCATTCACTTTTTGCGGGAGAAGTGGTTGCTGTCCAGCAACAATTTCAAAAGAGATTTTGTTTGTATGATGGATCTTTTGAGAATTGAAACGCAGTTGAGTAGCATCCAAGAGTTCCACCCAATGCTTCTGTGATCCAGTTGCAAAGTTGGGGAGATATTTCTCCAGCATGTCATTGAACCGGTCTGTCTGGCCGTCCGATGGTGGATGGATGTCTGAGTTGTGACTCAATGTTGACCCAAAGCACTTAATGAGATAGGTCCAAAAGTTTCCTGTGAAGCGTGAATCACGCCTACTAACAATATTTTTGGGTAGACTCCAATGTTTGACAATGTGTGCGCAGAAGAGTAGAGCTGTATCTTCTGCTAAGATGTTTTGTGGGGCTGGTATGAAAGTTGCATAGTTTGAAAATTGATCTATGACAACCAAGATCAATGCAAGATTACCGAATTGGGGCAATCTCGTGATGAATCTGAGGGAAAAACTTTCCCAGGGTCTCTGTGTAACGGCTGCAATGGTCCCATCTGTGATGAGTGCTCCAGCTTGTCCTCGTGGCATGGCTGACAAGTGTTCAGCCGCTGAGGAGCGTTAACTGTCTGTTGAGGCTGATGACATGAGGGCTAATTGTTGTTACAAAGGGTAGCCGGAACCAGGGGTTCATGTCTGTTGGATACCTTCTCCAATAACAAGGCCGATATGTTTCCAGTGGTCATCTTTATGGGGCGGCATGGTATGGTGCAGGGCTTGGCCCCATTTTCTCCATTCATTAGGATCATGTTAGCATGTCATACTGGTATGGTGTTGGTCTACCTCATGAACTCCAAACCCATTATTATGTCGAAGTCATCTATGATTGCGATGCGCAGGTTGATGCTTCCTTTGTATGGGCCAAGTTTCACTGAGATATCTGTAGCTGTTCCACCCAATGTCTGGGGCAGCGAGTTGATAGCCTTGACGCAGACTTCACTTTTTTGCACAATTAGACCTAGGTTCTCTACTGAGTTGAAGCCAAGTAGTTTTGGGTAGCACCCGTGTCTATCAGTGTGTGAAGGGGCTTGGGCGTTCACTTTCAATTTGACAAACATTAGGATCCTTGCTTTTTTAGGAGGCCCTTCATCCATCTTTTCCTTCCCTTTCTTGGTGATTGGCTTGAACTTTTCTTAGGAGGACATGCACTGGTCCTCGCTAAGGCATGTGGGATAGAGCCAACGATTGCATTGGAGGTGCCTACCTGGTCTTTTTCTGATGTGTCTAATGCATCTGACTCATCCTTGACAGTTTGATGAACATTGGTCTTGATGGTTGGGCATTCATTATTCCAATGCTCCCCGCCGCAATGAAGGAATTCTGAGGGAGGCTTTCTCCCCTGATTGTTGTTGATGGGTGCAGAGCTGTTGCTTTTTGAAGGATGAGTCTTAGTTTTGGATGCACTCCGATCTCCCCCACGTTTGCTTGGGCCACCTTTTCTGGGATGGTTCCCATTTAATCTCCCTTGTATAGGCGGCTGGGTCCTATCGTTTTGAGTTCCTAAATGATAATCGCAACGGCATTCTGAAGCTTTAATGGCGTTAGGTAGGGTGTCTACCCGTTGTCTCTGTTGTTCCATACGGGCATGAGGTTTCAAACCTTCTATGAATGCAAAGAGTTTGTATGTGTCCCCCATGTCGCATATGTTAAGCATGAGCACGGAGAATTCGTGCACGTACTTCCTCACTTACTTGGTGTGACGAAGCTCCCGTAGCTTTTTCCTTGCATTGTATTCCATATTTTTGGGGGAAAAACTACAGGCGTATGGCTGCCTTCAATTCATCCCATGTCTGGAGAGTATCTTCACCGGCCTTGATGGCTTCATATTTGACCCGCCACCAATGTTTGGCATCTCCTTATAGATACAAGGCAGCAGTTTCTACCTTCTTAGATTCTTCCAACTGGCCCACAACATCGAAGTATTGTTCTTTGTCGAAGATGATATTTTCCACTTCTTTAGCATCCCATGATCCGTAGTATGGCTTTAACTCCGGTATATTAAGTTTTTGTGGAATGATGATGGGGTTTGTAGTACCCCTGATGTGGTTGTTGCCTCATCAAAGTAGGCTCTGGAGGGCAGCATTGACAATATTGAGCTGGCCTGTCAAGTCATATATAGTGTGGTGCATGGCAGTTAGTCTATATACCTCCTGTTCCCGATGGGCTAAGTCGTCGGCATGCTCCTATTGGAGGTCCTTAAACCTGCCATGAATATTAGCAGTTTCAATGGCTGCCGTTTGCCGGTCATCCTCAGAGTCGCGACTGATGTTTGCGATGTCATTTTCGGCCTGCCGTATATGGCGGTCCAGGTCGTCCAGCCTTTGCACTAGGTTGGTGTTTAGATCAGGCACCGTATCCATGATGGGTCGTAATCGGTCAATCGTCTCCTCAAGGGATGCTAGACGCTCCCCATGATTCACCACGGTTAGAAATGGTGATGATGGCAAATGTGTTCCCTTGTCCGATGTTGAGCCTAAGCTCTGATACCAACTGTTACGCGGTGCCTTCTTGAGATTCCTTGGAAGGGAAAATTAAGGCTAAGCAACCAATGTCAGTGTGGTTGCTATCCGCCAATGAGGTCCCCGCCGCATGCTAGACTAGATTGTCAGTACCATGCGGGAAAACCAATGTCACGAGCAATTGCGGAAGCTCAAAGAGAATTGGGTTTTGAATGATGATGATGATTTAATTGATGACTGAAAGCTGACAACAAAAGATGCAGTGTCGAGGGGGAGAGACACCAGTATAGAAAATGCTTGCTTGAAAATGTTTGATTGCTTGGTCCTCCCTAATAATACTAAAAAAATAAAAACTAAAATTACATGACTGGCCCTAAGATAGCTGTAAAAGCACACTGAATGAAAATGAAGTAAAACTAGCCTAGAATTACAATGAAAAGGACTTAGTTTATTATAATGTAGAAACAAGTCTGATGGCAGCAACTTTGTATTGTGGGTCATGGTCTTCGTGCGCGGTGCTGTGGGCGTAAGTGACACTTGTTGTGTTTGCCTGAGGCTGTGTGCTGGAGCTTGGCATCAGTGTCTATGCGCGAGGCGCTGCTGGAATGGGCCTGCCGCTGGGTGCCGATAAGTCATCAGGATCTGCGTGCACAACATTGCTAGTACGCGTGGCGCTGTTGTCATTGGCCAGTCGCTGGGCACTGGCGAGATGCATCGGTGAGGCGACAGAGGCACATGTGCGCTTGTCACTTGGCGCAACCAAGACAATGGGGCCGATCATGGCACTAGGCATTGTGAGGCTTGCTAGGCCACCATAGGGCGCGACCAAGGGGTCATGGGGCGTGTAGGGAAGGCAACCCATGACATTAATATTGGAACTTGATTAAACACAAATAGGAAACAAGCAAGGGTGAAGGAAATAGTAAACATATTGTTGGTGATGTTGAAAATTAGTTAGAACATACCAGTAAAGATACAAATGCAGATAGAAAAATAGGCAAGCTTCCCACAGCCTAGCTTTAGCTTTCACCAAGCTTGGTAAGGCAGTAACACAACTAGCAACAAAGAAAAAAGAGAGTTTTAGTGGAGTGTGTGTTCTGAACTCAAGTATTTTATTCCTTGTGTTCGTGTCTTTGGAAGAAGAGGGGTATAGGGTTTTTATAGCCTTTTGGAAAACATGTGAGAAATAAGGTAATAAGTAATGTTTCAATGCAAATATGGAAATAATCAAAATTCAGAATCAATTAACCAAGTGATTCCACTTTAATTGAGAAATCACTTGTTTAACGGGGGTAACAGATTCAAAATAAATAAAGAAAACCAGTTTATAGGTAGACAAATAATTGCCATAAAAGAAGTAGTAAAAACATTAAGTAAGTAATCGAAACCAAGTACAAAAATATACTTATTTTTGGAAAAAGATTCAGCAAGGCAAAATAGGGACATGAATCAATTAGCTTTAACAGTTGAGTAAAATTAGAGTTCACAAAAAAAAAGTTTTGAAATCAGTCCCAAGATTGAAGATCAATCAAAGAAGGAACCTCAACATATAAATAGAGTGAACAAACACTAGACATGTGAGGACAAACCTATTGGCAAAAGAAACAACATGCAATAGTAGCACAAAGTTTAGTAGATAGCAAACATTCAAAGCATAATAATCAAGTAGGTCAAGTCACATTGAATCAAGTGTGAAGAAAAATAGAGTATGAGAAGCATGCAAATGGTCTCACAGTAACATACGAGAAAACCCTTATGAAAAGTTAGAGTTTCAAGCATAGACGAGTTTTAATGATAGTAAACACCCAGAATAAGAGAACTCGCATAAATAAAAAAGGTACTGAAACAAGGAACTTTCAAATCGAGTTAGGTATTCAAAAGAAGAGTTTCGAACCCAAAGATATAGGATTTTTTTTCAACAATAGTCAAGCTTAATAGATGATAAACAAATAAATCGAACAAATACTTAACTAAACAAGCACTTATCTAACAAGAAACTTTAGAACTGGAATGAGACCAAAAATAAATTAGGGTTTTAACAACAATCGAGTTTAAAGATGATAAACAAATAAATCAAACAATTACTAGCAAACAGTTTTAGAAACTCGAATGAACCCCAAATAGTAAAATCAGAAACACGTTGCAATCAGAAAAGAGGTTTCAAATAATTTTAAAGAAGAACCCTAATCGAAAAAAAATAAAGAGTCATTTCGAAAGCAAAATTAAAGAATCTTCGAGAAGATGGTTAAAAACTCATGGAAAACATGAATCTAAGGTAGATCTAAAAGAATTCGAAAAGGTCTCAGAGATTAGGGTTTCAGAAGAACCCAAAAGAAACGAGAAAGGACATAAAATTACCGATCTAACCAGGAGAGTCAACGGTTTGACTCGAATGGCCATGGTTGGCCAAAGAAAGGTCAGGGATGATCGGAGAAAGGCCATCGAGCAAGGACTGGATCAAGTCCCTTCAACGTCTGGTCATGAGACTATAGAACCAAACACATAGAAGCCATGAAAGGCTGGTATAGGTCTCAGATGACCTCGGAAGGCCATGGATTAGGGTGGATTAGGGGGGTAGTGCCTAGGTTTTGGGGGTGTTGCAAAGAATTTTTGAGAGGGAAGGTATTCTAAGGTAGTGGATTGTGAGAAATGATTGGGTTTAGGGGGTTGTTTGGAATTAATTAAGGCAAGGGTGATTACTGACCGTTGATTTGAATGATCAACGACCTGGATTAAAACGGGCATGTGGGCGTGGTTATGAAATTGGGTTTGGGTCGGTCTAATGTGAGGTTAAATTGGGTTCAATTGGGGTTATAATTGAAACGAAATAGGCCACTATTTAAATAGCCAATTTTCTCTATTTAATTTATAAAAAATAATAAATTAATTTCTAGAAATAAATTAAACGTACTAAAATAATTAATAACATATAATTAGAAATTTAAAAATATAGGACTTAATTTTATGGATATAGAACACAATTGAATCTTAAAAGGGGCTACTATTGCAATTATATGCAATTTAGCTTAAAAATACAAAATAAATTTGTAAGAATATGTAAAAATTATTTTAGATATATTTTAGCATAAATATAAAACTCCAATAAATGATTACCCAAATAATACTTTTGGAAATATTTATTGAGGCTTTATGGGTAAAAGAGGGAAATAAAGTGGTTTTAAAACCTTTAATAATTAGGAAAAAAAACATTTGGACATATATATATATATATATATATATATATATATATATATATATATATATATATATATATATATATATCTATATATATGCTTATTTGAAGTTATTTTGCACATTGAAAAATATATAGGAAAAATTGGTGTCAGCAATGTTGCCTTACTTGCCGGGGTATTATTGTATTATTTTTTATCTCCCTTGCCAGGATGTTGATATTATTGATGATGTTCCCTTGCTAGGACTTAATTGTTGAATTGTTATTTCCTTGCCAGAAGTTTTATTATAATCTCATTTATTCCCTTGCCTTATTGTTTGTGATTGTTGTTTGGGCGAGGAAGAGAGTTCAAGCATGAAGGGTGATGCCGTGCATTGTTTTGTTAGAAAAGAGTGTAAAACACGAAGGGTGATGCCATGTATGATTGTGAGGAAAGAGTGTAAATCACTAAGGGTGATTCCGTTCCGCACGATGTACCATTCCATGATGATTATATTGATTATATGGTGAGGAAAGAGAGTAAAAGAACGAAGGGTGATGCCGTGACATTTTTATTATATGATTACTTTGGTGAGGACGAGAGTAAAAGCACGAACGATGATGTCGTGAACTCATTGATTTCTGATTCTTTGTTCATATCCGATTTATATTATTTCTCTCGTTTACTTGTTGTCCTAATATTCAAAATCGATATCTCCCATGCAGCATGCTCCCCCTCCCAGACTTGACTGTTTATTTCTGTACTTCTTTTCCTCTATATATATATTTGCATTGCACATGTTTATTTGGTAGTTTGATCCTAGCCTCATCACTACTTCCCCGAGGTTAGTTTAGACAATTACTAGCACATGTGGTCGGTTCTGGTGATACTACACTCTACACTATGTGCAGATCTAGGAGCAGTTCTTGGACCGTACATTGGAGGTAGACCTGCAGGCGTTCGCACGCCCTAGCGTCTCCCTCTATCCTTAATTCCTATTTCATTTTCCTAATATTCAGAAACAGTGAATTGATATTTTATTCAGACTTTGTATGTAGTGAATCCTAGACCGTTTGTGACATTGTGACACCAGGTTTTGGGGGTGATTAATGCTTAAGATGTTGTGATAGGTGCATATTTTAGATATATTATGGCTTTCTTCCGATTAATTTAAATTTTCAGCTGTTTATACGTTATCACTTTATACCTATTAAAAAAAACTGGATAATGAAGTTATTAGTTTGAGGGATTGGCTTGCTTAACTCACATTAGTAGGCGCCATCACGACTCTTGAGGGTGGAAAATCCAGGTCGTGACAAGTTGGTATCAGAGACCTAGGTTACATAAGTCTCACAGTTCATGGACAAGCTTAGTATAGTCTAAGGGATTGGTAAGGAGATGTCTGTATTTTCCCCAGAAGCTACAGAGTTAGGAAACACTTCATATTTATTCTTTCTTGACGTGCGGTTTGGTTTCTCAATGATGATTGAATTTCTATTCTGTTCTCTCACAGATGCCGAGAACACGTGCTTCCTCATTTATTGACCAGCAGCCTGAGCCCCCAGCAGCGACTCTCACGAGGGGTAGATGGTAAGGCCGAGGCAGTGGTAGTGGTCGAGGTAGGGGCAGAGCTCAGCCTAGGGCAGTAGCACCCAGAGTGGAGCATGAGGTTGATTTTGATGATGAGGTTCCAACCCCAATAGTTCTAGTGGTCCTAGCTCAGGTCCAGAGGGGTTTATTGCTATCTCAATTCTCCAGGAAGCTCTAGTTTTTCCATTGGGCCTTATAGTTAGTGTCACCGGGGAAAATTTGCTTCCTGTTGCTCCAGCCGTCTCTCAAGCTAGAGGAGGAGCCCAGACTCCCGCTACTCGCACTCCGGAGCAGGCAGCTCCCCAGTTTTAGTTTCCAGCCACTCCATAGCAAGCAACTCCCTAGTTTCAAACTCCAGCGGGTTCAGACAGTGTCGCGCCCCCTTTTTCTCAAGAAATTAGGTTTATGAAATTTGGGAGGACAACTCATTCCCTTTCAGGAATTGGGTTTGAATCAAAGAGTCTCCACCTAATGATTTAAGTGCATTAGAACACTAGGAAGGGTTTGATTTGAGTAACCAGAGATTGGGTAAGGGCTTGAAATAAGCCCAAGGGGAAGGTGTTAGGCGCCCCTCAGGATCCACTAGTGTGGTTTCCGGCCAAACTATTGTTGTGACTTAAGTGCAAATATCACATAAACAAATAAAGCTCAAAGAGGGGATTTCGACACATAATGGTTTGAAAGTAAATATAGTTTGGAAGAACAATTAGAAAAGCCAATGTTTAAATAAGGAGTTAAAATGCTGAAAGAAAAAAAATGAAGAATAATGGCAGCATGTCTTAGGTTTATTAAAAATATGGATCACGTCAATGCAATACCCAGTAATCACTCCTCAAAGACGGGATACATGTTGTATTAACGCACGTGTCATCATATCCATATCTACCCTTCCCACCCCGTTAAGGTATTAAAGCACGAAATGGTCTCGCTTACTTATTGATTGCTATTACCTATCCCAATCCTATCAGACCCGGGGGTACCTGGGACTATTAATCCAAAAGGGCGGAGATACTGGGCTTATTTGTGGTTTCAAAAGGTAAAATACTATGGCTACATGCAAAACATGTATGGCAAATTGGGGTAAGCACATAACAAACAAAAAGGCTCAAACAAACCTCTTTCAAAGAAAAGAAAGCACATAATTTATCATGACTTGCATATACTGTTTAGGGTATGATTAAAACTTAAAGGGTTGAGGCAGACTGATTTATCACATAATTCAGATAAAAAATCTGAATCAGGAATGCCTGCTAGTTGTAGTTAATAACAACAGATTCAGTCTATAAACGATTACCCTATGGCTTTCCTAAATGTAGGACGAAGACCCTATAGGCATGATATCTACTGATTTCAGAAATAATGAAGTAAATTGAATACACTGGTTTAAGAAAAGCTATCAGTTATTAAAGAAAGGCAGGTTTTGGCAAACGACTATAAGTTTTGCAATTACTGATGCATAGTTGTTACTGGTTTTAGATCTATAAGTGGGTGGAACGATTTAGACTTGATTAATAGCTCCGATTGGCACGCTTTCTATACGTTGTTGATTTTAAACACTTGTAAAGATGCTGGAACCCTATGAAAATGATATCTAGGTAATGGATTTTGTTTCAAAGGCCTATGAACTTGATGTCTGATGAGGTTGATTGTTAAGACATATAAACATGATTGCCTAATGAAGACTGGATATGCAAGATTCAGAAAGACTTATAGGCATATTTTTTATATGCATGTGCAGAATTTGGATTTTTAGGTAGCTATAGACGTGGTATCTGTGTGAGAAGTGCAGAATTGAGGAACTTCCTATAGGCATGGTATTTATGTGACAATGCAGAAATCCTACAGACATGGTATCTATATAAAAGAATGCAGAAATTCAGAAACTTCCTATAGGGAGGATATCTATATGCAAGTGCATCAATTCAGAAACTTCCTATAGGCAGGATATCTACCCTTTGCATACATAGTTATCCCTTCCTTTTTCACTAGCCACCCCAAGAGTTCATTACGAAATTATTACTACCCAAAATGAAGATAAAAAGAAAATACATCAGAAACTAAAAGTACAACCAAGGCGAGCCTGATTGAGACTTCCTGACTGAAGTATGAAGTAAACCAACTCCAAAGAGATCATGATCTAAAGCCTTTCTCCCATTTGGATGTGACAGAGTTCCCTAAGAGTCTTATATGAACTCTGGGCATTATCACACCCAAAAGTGTCACAAGATTAAGACACAATGCAGCGTGGATGGGCCAACCCTCAGGTGTCCAAGTTTAGAGGGAACTCAAGGTCCCAAGACAAGGCTCACAAGAGGGGGCAGAGCGTAGAAATAAGAGAGAGAGTGCAAGTACAGAAAAAGAATGTTGAAAGGGGAAAGGGAGAAAGGGAACAACTTATACCAGTACACATAGGGGGCATAGAGGAATGGGCAAGTTGCAAAGAGGCAAAAACAGGCTGGTTGGCATGCCTAACAATGGGAGATGTTAACAATCCTATTAGCCTGTTGGAACACATTGTGGAGCGGTTAGATCCTAAAGGATCAAACTTAACTCATGGACAACAACTTACATTGCCGTGCCTTAAGTCATAAATCAAAACACATATAGGGGTACGGGTTTGGGGTTCAAAATAAAACAAACGGATAGAAATCAACATCCCAATTTAAGTGCTGAAATATACAGGAATAGTAAGTAGTCATGGACACAAAAATAGTAAATACACATTTTGTGATGCTGGAGCTTAAATTAGGACATACCAGTTTCAAAGAAACAAATAAAGTAAAGCATTAGATCTTGCAAAATAGGTCATAAGCAGACATGAAGAAAATATTATTGTGTAACTGAGAGTCAGAAAGATTGGCAATTCATGTGTGAGTTTGTAAAAGAGTTGTGCATTTATAGTGTGAAAATCATAAGGAAATAAGGTAAGATAACAGTTAAGGAACTGAATATCAATTAAGAATCAATTACGTAAGACTTCCTTTAATTAAGGAATTTAGATTCAAATGGTAAGAATTATTTAAGGAAAGAAATTGGCTAAACACTTGGTGCAGAGCATGCAATTAGGGGAAAATATAAGAGAGTTATTTCAGGACATAATTTCAAAGTACACGATTGTACAAATAAGGTAAGAAAATCATTGAGTAGCCAATAAATCAAAAGGGTCTGAGATCTTGCATGAACGAACCAAGTCAGAAAAGATGAAGACGGTTTTTAACTTGAGTCAAATCATAGGAAAATCAGTAATTAATGGAAAGAATCAATCAGCCCTATTTAGAAGGAAGTATGAACTAATCACAAATTCGAAAACCCCTTTATAGGGAAATTCATCAGATATAAAGGGCATATAAACATATGAGGGAAGAGGCCGTGTCATTGTAAAATCAGTGGAAAAATCCAGTGTAGAAGAGTTTAGCAAAAAGGTCAGAATCATATGAAAACAAAGATGTCCAAACCAGTTTCATAGACTCGAAGTGAGTTAGGAGTTTCGAAATAAAGCCCTAGTTCAAGCTAACCAAACTTGGAAGAACCCCCAAATTATAGGGTTTCCCCATTAATCAAGTACAGAGATGAGCAGGCAAGTGATCGAAACGACTCAGAGGTCTTTGATTCGAAATAAAAACTCTTGCATGTTTCTTTCAAAAGTAGAAACTCATTAGAAAACAATGATAGCAAGTAACACGCAAAACATAGTAGGAGAATTCAAAGAAAATAGAGTAGAAGAAGCTAATATGAAACATAATAAAAAAACCAATAAGAACAGTAGAAGAAGCATGCTAAGAAGTTTTAGAAGAAACTTAAATAGAGCTCAGTAGTTAGAACTTAATAAGAAACACTTAAGAACATAATAATATAAAAATTCAGTATAAGAACACACAAGAATACCGTAGAAGAAGCAAACAGTAGAAGAAAATACAAGAACACAGTAGAGGAAAATATGCACAAAAGAAAATGGAAGTCGGAGAATCATTTATATATTTTCAGAAAATCCTAGATCGGAAAAGAAAGATTTTGAAAGTAGTTTTTTGGAAGAAAAGTAAGGAAAATTGTTTAAAAGCTTAGGGAAAGCATAGATATACAACGAGTAAAAAAACCTCGAAAGTTGGAGAAGTCAAAATCAGGATCGAGCAGCCATGGTAAGCCGGAGCAAGACCGTAGATGGTCAAGGAACTCAAAATGATCGAAGCCCGGACCTAACTTCGTCGTGGTCAGGCCTCGAATCTTCAAAAACTAGGCATGCAGAAGCAATAGAAGGCCGGTGTAGGGTTCCGATGGCCTTGGAAGCCATAGATTCCGTTGGCTTTCAGGGTGGAAGTGGTGGAAGAGGGCTAGGTTTCGAGAGAGTTTGAGAGGATGGGAGGGTTCAAAGGTAGCTGGCAGGTGAAAATGATTTAGGGTTGGTGGGGTTGGTAAATTAAAAAAGGAAAGGAGGAAATGTGGCCGTTGATCATTTCGATCAATGACCTGGATTAAATGGGGAGCCGAGCGGGTCATTCAAATGGGATGTGGGTTGGGTAATTTTACGAATTGGGCTAGGTTCAATTGGGTTTAGCTGGGGTAGAATTTAGGCTACAATTGAAATGAGATCTAGCTAGATTTTAAATAGCCATTTTCCCATTTATTCTATAAAAATAGAAAATTAAATTTTCCAAATAAATTGAAAGTACTAATATTATTTTTAATATATAATTATTAATTTAAAAACACTAGACTTCATTTTTTATAAATATAATTGCAATCAAATCGTAAAAGAGTCAATATTATAATTATATGCAATTTAACTTTAAACATACTAAATAAATTTATAAAAATATGTAAAATTATTTGAGCTACAATTTAGCATAAATATGAGAACTCAACATGTTTATTACCAAAATGATAATTTTGGGAACACTTATTGGGGTTTTCTTAATAAAAAAGGGTAATACAATTGATTTTAAAATCTGGAAATAATTGAGAAAAATACTAGGACCTTGGGGAATACTTATATATGCACATATATGCTATTTTGAAAGGTATTTTGCATATATAAAATACAGAGAAAAATTAGATATCAACAGTTGTCCCTTTTTACCCGAAAAGAATGAAAGAGTTGCCGTGTAAAGATATGACGGCCAATTTTGACCAAATGAAATGGTTTGAAGTGGTTGACCATGCTTTGGTTCTTAAGCTACCTAAATATCCCTAGTCTTACAGGAATCAGGCCATATGTAGTTCAGGATCCATCATCGGAGTATGCCGATGGAAGTTTTTCAAGAACGGACGCAATGAGATGAACGTTTAAGGTCTAATAGGGTTGCGAGAACTGGGGCGGGATTGCTCCTGCTGAGACGGCCATTGCATACTGGTTTACCTGCAAATAAGCCATATTGTGCGGAAATTTAAACATGATGCAAGTTCCCGTCGAACCATGAATGTTGTCTTTGGACAGTTAGGATGACGTACTCGGACCATGATGTCATGGTCCATGAAGCATGTAATAAAGGATTCGTAGGCCATGAAATGATACTTTCGGCTATGAGAGTGATGACCCCAAACTATGATGCCTTTGAATAATAATATTCAAGAGATAAAAAGGGTCCTCAGACCATGGCATGGCGTTCTTGGGCTATGAAAATGGTGGCTCCGAACAATGACGCCTTCAAACAATTTTGTCGATCTTTCAGCCCATGAAATGCAGTGTTTGGTGATCTTTTAGCCCATGCAATGTAGAAGGTGGCGATATTTCAATCATGCAAGTGTAAAAGAAGTGATGGTATTTCAGCCGATGCAAATGAAAAAATAAAGCGACGATCTTTCAGCCATGCAAGCATAGATAAAGTTGTGATATTTCGGCTGATGCAAGTGTAAAAATAAAGAGGTGATATTTCAGCCATGCAAGCATAAATAAAGTGGCGGTATTTCTACCGACGAAATGCAGATAGGGTGACGATCTTTCAGCCATACAATATGTAGAATGAAGTTGCGATATTTCAGCTATGCAAATGAAAAATAAAGTGGCGATATTTCAGTTGATGCAAGTGTAAAAATAAAGCGGCGATTCTTCAGCCATGCAAGTGTAAAATATAGTGGCAATATTTCAGCCAATAAAATGCAATAGATGAAGTGGTGATCTTTCAGCCATGCAGAAAATGCAGGTGGAGACAGAGCTTATTCTCAGAAGGCAGAATGGTAGCCTTATGCAATGGAGAAAATGCAGGTGGAGATAGAGCTTAGTCACGGAAGGCGAAATGGTAGCCTTATGCAATGCACAAAATGTAGGTAGATGTAGAGCTTAACCTCGAAAGGCAGAATTCTAGCTTTATGCAATGCAAAAGTGCAGGTAGATGTAGAGCTTAACCTCGGAAGGTAGAATGGTAGCCTTCTACAACACAAAAAATGCTAGTAGAGGTAGAGCTTAACCTCGAAAGGTAGAATGGTAGACTTATACAATGCAAAAAGTCCTGGTAGAGGTAGAGCTTAACCTCGGAAGGCAGAATGGTAGCCTTATGCAAGAAGTAAAAGGGCAGATGATAATTGAATTTTCTTAGCTGATAGCGGATTGTGATATTACCACTACTGAGGATATTGTGTCTGCTGGGGACTCTGCATGCGGATAGTAGACGTGAGTAAGTACAACGGTTCTGAGATTTGTATTTTTGAGCAATGTTAATCTCGTGAGTGTATAGTATATTTGATGAGTTTTCAATTCGAGTGCCTGCATCCAAAGAAAAATCATGAAAAATTTGTACATGGGAGAGGTTAGTTCGTGTTCCTGCTAGCTTTGCTTCACTGGCTCGGTTCTGATCTAGTGATACTATTCATATGTTAGGGTAGCGTTGCTAAAAAAGTGATTTAAAAAATAGACATGCATGATTTAGCAAAAATATAACATAAATGCATAATTAAGAATATCTTTGTTTAGATGTGCCCATGACTGCGACGTGGTTCAAGACATCTTAACCTTTCTTGCTATGGAATTTAATGGGTCCTCCTCAAAATTCTACCTTAATTTGATGGGTTGATACTTCTGACGTCTGCTTGCAATGACTGGCGGAAATTACTTCGGAATTTTAAGGGTCCTCCTCAAAATTCTGCCCCAGTTTCAAATTGCGGGGGGGAGGGGGGGGATGAAAATTTTATTAAATTATCACCGAACCCATATGGCTGCCTACACATCCCCTCTTAAACAGGAATCATGTCAGACGTTGTTCAAATTACATCATATAGGAAAGCATAAGAATACACATAGTAGCGATTAACTACATCTGAATTGATTGGTTTTTGCCAAGCTTCTCTGTCCATTTCTGTGATATAAGGGCTCCTCCTGTTAGAACCCGGTGAACCATGTATGGACCCTGCCAGTTGGGAGAGAACTTCCCTTTGGCTTCATCTTGATGTGGAAAGATTTTCTTTAATACCAGTTGTCCCGGTGTGAACTATCTCGGCTTAACTCTTTTGTTGAAGGCTCTGGACATTCTGTTATGATAAAGCTGGCCGTGGCAAACTACATTCATTCTCTTTCCGTCTATATGAGCCAGCTGCTTCTAACAACGCTTCACCCATTCTTCATCATCAAGCTCCACTTCCTGTATGATCCTCAAGGAAGGGATTTCTACTTCGACGGAAATGGCCGCTTCTGTACCATATACCGGCATGTAGGGGGTTGCCCCACTTGATGTGCAGATTGTGGTGTGGTACCCCAATAAAGCAAATGATAATTTCTCGTGCCACTATTTATGCTTTTCTATCATTTTCCTTAATATCTTCTTGATATTTTTGTTGGTGGCTTCTACGGCTCCATTCATCTGAGGCATGTACGCTATATAATTCTTGTGTTTGATCTTGAAGTATTCACAAATAGATTTCATTAAGTCACTATTGAGGTTGGAGATATTATCAGTGATGATTGACTTAGGAATCCCGAATCGACAAACAATGCGGTTGCAGATAAAGTCTGCCACGACTTTCTTAGTCAGTGCTTTGTAAGATGCTGCTTCGACCCATTTGGTGAAATAGACGATTGCTACTGGGATGAACCTATGCCCGTTTGATGTGGCATGTTTAATCGGTCCGATAAAGTTCATTCCCCAGTCGCGAAACGCCAATGGTGAGCTTTTTGCATTAAGCTCGTTTGGAGGTACCTTTATGATGTCTGCATGTGTTTGACAGCGGTGCCATTTTCGAACATACTAGATGCATTATGTTTCCATGGTCATCCAAAAATAACCAGCCCAGAGTATTTTCTTTGCTAAGACAAAACCATTCATATCTGGACCATAGATCCCAAAATGGATTTCTTCTAGCAGTTTAGATGCTTCCTTTGCGTTGACATACCATAGTAATCCCAAATCTGGAGTCCTCCAATACATGATTCCTCTTTTGTGAAAGAAATTGTTAGACAACCTCCGAAGGTTTCATTTCTGAATAGGATTTGCAAGTTCTGGGCATTTTCCTTTTGCCAAGTACTCTTTGATATCATGAAACCAAGGGCTTTCCATCTGCTTCTTCTTCGACATGAGCATAGTAAGCTGGCTAATCATGGATCTTTATTGGAATGGGATCAATGAATCTTTTGTCCGGATGTTGTATTCGTGGATGAAAGGGTAGCTAATGCATCAGTGAACTCATTCTGTATTCTTGGAACATGTTGGAATTTCGTCTTTGTGAACCTTTCTTTAGTTCTTGCACGTGGTGCAGATACGTGAGTATCTTGGAGTTCTTGGCTACCCTTTCTCCTCATACCTGATGTATAACTAGCAACTCTTGGATGTTCATGTAAATGGCCATCTTGAGCCCTAAGATGCAGGCTTCATATTCGGCCATGTTGTTGGTGCACGGGAACCTGAGTTTGGCAGACACAAGATAATGCTGATTGGTTTCTGATACCAGGACTCTTCTATGCCAACTTCTTTGAAATTTGCTGCTCTGTCGAAAAATATTCTCCAACCATCATAGGATTCCACATTATCTTCTCCTATGAATGATACCTCTTCGTCAGGAAAATATGTTTTCAGTGGTTCATATTCTCTATCTACAGGATTTTCAGCAAGGTGTTCTGTTAGTGCCTGTCCCTTGACTTCTTTTTGAGTCACGTAAACAATGTCAAACACACTCAACAAGATTTGCCACTTGGCTAACTTGCCAGTGGGCATGGGCTTCTGAAAGATGTACTTTATGGGATCCATCGTCAATATGAGATATGTAGTATAGGATTAGAAATTAGATTCTGGGCTATCCAAGTAAAAGCACAACAGGTGAGCTCTAAAAAGAATACCGGGTCTTGTACGGGGTGAACTCCTTGCTGAGATAATAGATGGCCTACTCCTTCCTCCCCGTTTCATCATGGTGCCCCAGAACACGACCGAGTGCTCCATCCAATACTGCGAGGTAGAGTAATTAAGGTCTACCTGGCTCGGGTAGGAAAACAATAGGCGGTGCTTATAGGTACTCCTTGATTCAATCAAAGGCCTTTTGGCACTCATCGGTCCATTTGGTAGCGGCACCCTTCTTCAACATCTTGAAGATTGACTCACAGATAACTGTAGATTGTTCTATGAACCGGATGATATAGTTGAGTCTCCCCAAGAAACTCATCACATCCTTCTTGTTCTTTGGTGGTGGAAATTCTTGAATGGATTTGACCTTTGATGGATCCGACTCTATTCCTTGGCGACTCATAATGAACCCAAGCAGTTTTCCAGTAGGAACCTCAAATACACATTTCATGGGATTTAGTTTCAGGTTGTTCCTTCGCAGTCTATTGAAGAGTTTCGTCAAATCTTCCATGTGAGCAGTGGCCTTATTTTACTTAATGATAAAGTTTTCTACATACACCTCGATCTCCTTGTGTATGATATCATGAGAAATAGTAGTCATGGCCCTCGTGTAGGTGTCCCTTGCGTTCATAAGGCCAAACGACATCATCTTATAGTAGTACATTCCCCACGACATAATGAAAGCCGTTTTCTCAGCATTTTCTTTATCCATCTAAATTTGATGGTAACCAGCAAAACAATCCACGAATGATTTCAATTCATCTTGGCGCAATTGTCGATCATGATGTGTATGATTGGCAAGGGGAAATCGTCTTTCTGACTGGCCTAGTTGAGATCTCGGTATTCGACACAAACTCTAACCTTTACGTCCTTCTTTTGCACTAGTACAATGTTGGCTAACCATGCTGGATATTCAACTACCCTGAGAACTTTTGCTTTGAATTTCTTGGTAAATTCTTCCTTTATCTTCAAACTCATATCAGGTTCGAACTTTCTGATCTTCTCTTTTACCGGTGGACAAGTCGGATTAGTTGGCAATTTATATGCCACAATAGATGTATTCAGACCAGTCATGTCATCGTATGACCAAGAGAATATGTCCTCACATTCTCTTAGAAATTCTGTGTACTCTTCCCTTTCTAACGGTGAAAGGTGAACGCTGATTCGTGTTTCTTTGACATTTTTTGCATCTCCTAGGTTAACAATCTCAGTCTCGTCCAGGTTGGACTTAGGTGTATTTTTAAAATTCTCAACTTTCTTAATGACCTCTTCCGGTATGTCATCATCCTCTGAATCTGTATCCGTTTGTTGCGTTGTCTCATTGTATGTCACAGTCATTGGTTCATCAAGACAAGTAATATTAATGCTGTATAAGTAAAGTAATGAGAGAATATAATAAGAGTATTCATTTATTTGAAAAAATTGAAATGCTTTGATAAATTCCATAACTATTTTGAACTTTGGAGAACTTTCTTGCGAAATTTAAAATGCGAAAGGAAAGTCAACTAGTAAAATAAAAATAATGCATGATGATTTGTTCAGCCTTGCTACCCCGAGGCTCATCGGGCTCTGATGGTTATGATGGTCCAGTTATTGAGGCATGCTCCTCTTCTTACAGCCTGTATGGAAGGGCCTTATTTCCCATCCTCCTCAAAAATGATACAACAATCCATGTCATCGTCTTCCAAGAACAACTCCTCACTGCTGCCAGTGCTTCCTCTTCTTTGGACCTATAAATAATTTCGGTTGGTTGGAAAGTCTGCTCCAAGCGTGGTATTGGCTGCTATAATGGATAGTAGGGACCGTGCCAAAGTGGCGACCAATGGTTGAATTCCTCCCAAATATAGTCATACCCCAATTCGAAAGTGGTGCCATGTTTCTTGAGCTTGATGGGCTTAGCAATTCCTTGGATATTCTTGCCAAGTACCTTTCCAGGTTCATATGCGCTCCAGATCAATATGCTTTCAATTTTGTTGCCCCACTATTTTCATTATCAATGTTGTTGACTAGCTCGATGTGGTAATAGGTCTCCCCGCTTATCGTTCTTCTTCCTCCTATTGCTGGGATGGTCTGGCGACTATATATGGGGTTGCTACCGTCACCGTGAATGATCACCACTTGGTGGTTCCACTCAAAATTTACCGCCTGATGTAGTGTTGATGCCACAACCCCGACGACATGAATCCACGGTCTTCCCAACAACAAATTGTATGACGCCAGCACGTCTATCACTTGGAAATCAACATCGAACCAAGTAGGCTCCATTTGCAAGAATAAGCTAATTTCCCCAATAGTAGACCTTTGGGAACCATCAAATGCTTTGACGTTGATGTCCCTGTCCTTGATCTTGTGCATCCCTTTTTCCAGTATTTTGAGTTTTACCAACAGACAAATGTTGAGGCTGGACCATCCATCAATTAGGACTCTGGTGATAAAATAATCTTCGTATTGCACGGTGATGTGCAACGCCTTGTTGTGACTCAGCCCCTCTGGTGGCATCTCATTTTCATGAAAAGTGATCTTGCGACTTTCCAATACCTGCCCTACCATGTTTGCCATCTCTCTTATGGTGATGTTTCTTGTACATACGCGTCACTCAGAACCCTTAGCAGGCCATTCTTGTGTGCACTGGAATTCTGTAGCAAAGCAATGATAGAAATTTGCGCCGGTATTTTGTTCAACTGATCAATGATCGAGTATTCTTCGGCTTGTATCTTTCTCCATCGATCATCGGGCCCAGTTTCAGTGATGGTTCGTTGACTAATGGCTTGCTTTCTTGACTCAACCAAATGTTCCGGGGTATAAACCCTATCGGTTCTTGTCATACCATATAGGGCAACAGTTTTCTCGAACCTACCCTTGCCTTTCTCATTGCCTCGGCTGTATAGTTCCAAGGTATGGCATTTGTGTGGAATGGTGTTACTACCGACATTTCCACCAGAATTGGCGTGGCTATCTTTACTCCGAACCAAACAAGCCCCTTAGGTGGTAAAACTGCTACTTCAAAGGGTGTAGGTGCATTTTCACGTGACACAAAACCAACCTCAATCGGCGTAGGTATCTTTGCTAGGGATGGTGCTTCAAACTCGAGTGGCATGGACATGTTTACCTCGACATCCCAAGAAGGCTGAATCTAGCGGGCTTCTTTGGATCGTCTCCTTATGTGATTAGACTGATTGATCCCTTGGGGTCTCAGTTATCCTCTATCTCGATCATGTGAACACCTCCGCCCTTGTGGTCTAGAAAAGGGTTATTGTGGACATTCGGAGCATTCTCCTTTGCTTCAATGATCTTGTTATTAATCAAAGTCTGGATTTTATCTTTCAGAGAGTGACATTCATCAATGGTATGTCCTTTCATGCCGGAATGGTATGACCAAGATTTATTTGGATTGACCCACTGAGAAGGGGTTTTAAGGGTTATAGCAGGGATACGTGTGACATAACCAGCAACTTTCAACCTTTCATATAGCTGGTCAATTGGTTCATCAGTAGAGGTGTACTGTTTGGGAGGCCTGCGGTCAAAATTTGGTCGAGGTCTAGAGAAGTTTTGACGTGGGGGAGGTGATTGATAGTGGGATGGTAAGGTGTTGTAGGCTTGGTAAATATGTGCTGGTTGGGAGTATTTGGGTGAAATGGGATTATAGACAAGAGGTGATTGATTACTGAGTGGACAAGTTTGGTAAGAGGGTGAGGATGCTAGGTAGTTTGGGGTAGGCTGATATGTGATTGGAGGTATCAAATAGGTTTGGTTCTTGAGTGGGGATTTGGCCCTCTGTGCAACCATTACAACACCTACGTCCCTTTTCTTGGACGTGCCACCAGACTGTAAAGCCTTATTGGTAGCTTGCAAGGCTTCAAAGTTCGTAACCATATCACTCTTGATTCCTTCCTCGATCCTTTCTCCTAGTTTGATAATGTTAGAAAATTTATGGATCATCAGTCTCTCATAAAACTGTGGGTCTTTGGCTCAAATGAACAATTTGTTCATTTGCTCTTCTTCCAGAGCCGGCCTAACCTACGCAGCATCAGACCTCCATCGGTAGCATACTCACGAAAGGTCTTGTGCTTCTTTTTCAGATTTTGAATATAAAACATATCTGGCGCGTTCTCTGTATTGAACCTGAATATATCCATAAAATCAGATGATATGGTTACCTAATTCGACCACTTCTTCGAATCCTAGCTAATGTACCAAGATAAGGTGCTTCCCTTCAAGCTCCTCATGAAAAGCTTCATGCAGATCTTCTCATCTTTTCCTACTCCAACCAATTTGTCAGAGTATGTTCTCAAATAGACCCTAGGATCCCGCGTACCATCAATCATCTCGAACTTAGGAGGTTTATACCCCTCGGTTAGTTCGACATCAGGCTATATGCAAAGATCTTCATAGTTTAGCCCCTTGATTCCCTTACTACCTTCGACGAATTGAATTCTACTATTCAACCTTATAAGCTCTTAGGCCAGATTTCTGATGAGCAAGTCCTTATCCTCGGACTTAGGTATGGAGGAGTAGGGAACAGTCTCCACATAGATGGGGGTATTATGTTGGTTGTGGAAGTGGTAATTTGTGGAGTTCTGGGATGAGCGGTGGGGCGTCATTTGAGGTATGGCAAGGATTGCAATGGTGGTGAGGAGTGGGATGGTTTTGTTGCTTTGGGATGTTTTACGGAGGTGCATGATTCTCACTATTTGGGAAATTAACTGTCACACCTCCTTTCTTACACACGACCGGGAGGGTGGTATATACGGGAGTTTTTCCAATTTATGTGATATTATTCTAAATGGGATTATTTATTCAATTCAGAGTTTCCACTTGGATAGGTTTATTTCTGGTGTTCCAAGTTACCGGTTTATTTATAAATCCCAAATCGAGGAAAATTCAACTTTTCTTTTGAAGTCCGCGAACCAGAAATTCTAGATAAGGAATTTTGTTTACCCGCGGGAAGGTGTTTGGCGCCCCCGGATTCTTTGGTTCTAGCACGGTCTCTTAGACCATTAAAATTGGCCTATTATATGATTTTAATACATGTTTAAACCAATAGTGCAATTTTAGAAGTATTTATCGCTTTTAATTAATTATAAGGAAGATTGATCGTCCTTTAAAACATGTCTTTATATCGCGTCACATGAAATGCACCTGCAATCCGAAACACATTTTTATTCAATATTTTAGGATTTGGATAGGGTCACATGAAATGCACACCGGAGTTTAAGAGGGTAAAATGATTAAATAACGCGCCTAAAGCCACTAACGCATTGTTAACCTTGCGGAAGGCTATGTAAATTCGCTAAATGGAACGTATCGAGTTTTAATAACTTTTAAGGAAAATAATTAAAGAGGGCCATGCATTTGTGATTTTATTTGGCATGACGCACCTCGATTCAATTTTTTAAAGGATATTTAAATTAAGGTTTGGAGGACCGTAACTATTTTGTATTATCTAATACGGCCACCTCTAACCTAATTAATAGGCTTCATTTGCTAAACACTAAATGCACTCAAAATTTTCACCCAGACTACCTAGAAGCTCAAATGAGAAAGAGTTAATTATTTGAAGCAAAGGGGTTTGACCCTAACACAAGCGAACTAGTGGCCCAATAAGAAGGAAATGACCCGAGTCCCTTTAGAAAAGTACTGTCATGCCTGGGCCCTAGAGTGAGCCCAAACTCATAAACTTGCTGGTTCTAGGTGACAGACTCAACGATGAGTCTCCACAATGCACAAATGAGTGCCTGAATTGGCAAATATTTGGACGCAAATTCAGAAAGCCAAACATAGAGACTAGTACGTGTCAATTGAACTTTGGGGTCATTTTTTTATTCCTTGAGGGCAATTATATGACATTTCAACAATGATTTGATTTGCAATCAATTAACAATCTAATTTATCAACTAACAGCAAGCAAACTTAACTATGCAAAATACAACCAATATGCTTCAAGCTACGCAAACTATGAGGAAACATAATTATTATTAGCCATGACTAAAGTTAAAAAACAAACGAATATTCTTCGTGCTGCTTTTATTCCATCATTCTTTTGATTACCATATTCCACAAGGGAATTAACAAGTAGATAACAATACAAAATGTATGAGAATCACTTTGACCCCTCAATACTCATATAGTCAGAACACAAGAGATCTGATCTCCAAATAAGGTCCATGTCCCTTTTCATACAGAATATCCATAATAACATACTACTCAAAACCTTAAAAGCATCATGAGGAATTAAACAACATAAATGAAAGCACAATATTTATACATAGTGCAACCAAATCAAACACACAAATTAACTAGCTTGAAAGGTATAAGTTCATTGTTTAAATCACTGCTCAACTTCAAATCCCAACTTTAATAAACCAACTTCAAGTTCACCCATTCTCATACATTAGGAGGTGAAGTGCATACGCGGAGATTGAACAAAGAAAAGCAAAGAGCATCAGCAGAGTAAAACATCAGTCAACCCCAGCAGCAACACAACTCAACCAAATTGAGTGCCAAATAACCGAAGGTAGTCTCACTCGAACAATACCCACAAAAAAACAGTTTTTTTTTAAAAAAGAAAACCAAAACAGTGCTCAACCAGCCTACCAAAAATAATTTCACTCGAATGCAAACCCAAAACTTCAGAATCTGACCTTAGAGCAAAATTCAGTCCATTTTCTAAGCCTTATTTGAACCAGAAAATGCTTCAGAATTAGAGAAACTTAAAGAAATCATAGCAGAAGCTATGGAACAGTATTTTTTTTTAGAAATTTTAGCCGCCTAGAGTTTTTTTATGGTTTTTAGTACTTGGGATCTCCCTTCAGCCTCAAGTAACAACGACTTTATAGGCAAGTTACTAGGGCAACTTTAGATTTTTGTTTTTTCCCTTGTAGACCTTTTTTTTCAGTTTTATTTTTTCTAGTTAGTCCTTTATTTTATGCCTTGCTACCCAAGTTATACTTCCCAAAATTTTGAAACTGAAATTGGCACCCCACACTAGAAGCTTCTAGGGGCTTCCTAATCTGTTACGACAAGATTCACTATGTGTGTCGCCTATACTACCCATGGCTGACCCTGTATTTACCCTCTAGATATCCGGGTCAATTGATTAAATTAAAATGAGTTACAGACCTAAGTGGGCTCAAAGTTCTAATGGGCATGGCCCAATGACACCAATGAGCCCATGCGAATGACTCCAAAACCCAAACAAGAACGAAAATAAGACTGATCCAATCAACCCACCTCAGAGGATAATATTTAATAGTTTAGACCTAAAGTAATTGAAATATCTTTAAACAAGCCAAACCATGAACTGACCACATTATCCAAACTAAATAACTAAGGGAGGAATAAGAATTGTAACTAGGTTAATGACCAAATTTTTAAGAACATTAGGGATCAATTTTAACATTGAAAAGAAAGTCATTTACAACTTAATCAGGCTGGTTAAAATTGATCGAAAAGAAAACAAGACAAATAGAAGAAAAAGAAGAACAATAATAGAAAGGAAGAATGAAGATAAGGGACTTACCACCAAAGCCTGAGAGTTCGAAAGACGGACAAGTCAACGAACTAGTGTCGACCATTTGTTCTTTGTAAAGAACAAGTGAGTAACATTAACTCTTTGACTCGAAAACTTCATAATTTTCCAAGGAATAGAAATCCCAAACTATGCATGTTGTTAGACTCCCTAAATGTCAATTTTGGACTTTAGGGATTCGATCTCAGATGCAATATTTGGAGAATTCTGGGCATATTCGAGGGTTTGGAGTGTGCGATTGGGGAAGAGGAGGCCATGGGATGCTGGGGTGTTAATTTGGGTGGTGGCGTCGCCGGTCCTGGCAGACAGTCAGAGTTTCTGAGTGATATTCAAGGAGTTTGGGCGGGAATCAAGGGATGGGGTTTAGTGATTTGGAAAGAGGGGAAGTAAAGGAATATTGGGTTTAGAGATCCGCCGTTGTCGCGGGCGATTTCTGGCTGGCGGCGGATGGTGGTGGACGGCTAAATTAGAGTTGGTCTCTAGGGTTTGGTTGTAAGAGAGGATATGAGAGGGGTAGAGGGTTATGAGGGGGGTAAGGTACTTTTGGACATTTATATAGTTAGGGATACTTAGTTCCTATCCGTTAGATCACTCAACCTAGACGTTTGAGATTAGTTGAGAGCATTAGATGTCATTTGGCTGTGTTACTGAGAAATCGTGTCGGATCATGGGTTTTGGGCTGGTTCAGGGGTAATTGGGACGGGTTTGAGGTGTTTTTTGGGCCAATCCAGAATGGGCATCTTGTTTAATGAACCAATTTCTTTTAAAGTTTTTCTTTTTATTTTTAAATTAAAACAAGACTGAAACTAACCTACCTAGTTATATTATGCTATAATTAGTAATTCAAACTATCACTAAAATACAAATTTAAAGAAACTAATCAAATTCAAAGCTAAAATTTAAAATGCAATTTTGTTATGTTTGTATTTTTGTAAAATTCTATTTACCAATTAATTTAAAATATGTAAATCAAATCCTAAATGCAAATGCAATATTTTTGTGTTTTTCTATGAATTATCTAAATTAAAAATGCACACAAAAATGCAAACAAATATGAAAATTATGTAATTAAATCCTAAAAATCTAATAATTAAAAGGAAAAATCCTAAATCTAAGAATTTTGTAGGAGTAATTCACGCGGGGAAAAAATCACATGCTCACAGCTGCCCCTCTTTGCTCCAGGACACGAAGAGTTTTCGGGAAAAGATAACTGAGCAATTATGAGGGATTTTGCCCGCTTGGCACTCCATGAGAAGCAGTTTTGAAAAATGTCTGACCAAACCTTGCTTTAGAGGTTTCCTACATATCCTTGGCTGTAAAGGAATCATGTCGGTGTAGTTCTGAAAGTTTTGGTAGTTGGGACTACGAGCAGTTGTGGTTTCACTTCTGATGCTGCTGCTGCTGCTACTACTTGCTGACCTTGTTATTAAGGCAAAAGTAAAATCAAAAGCTAAGCTAGCTATGCCTATCAACTATGAGTTACACGATTCCTATCTATAAATTTCTTGAAGCTTGATCTTGAGTCTTAGCTGATTTTGCTGTGGACTCTGATCTGAATCTTGATGCTCGCAAGCTGTAGGTGCTGGTTCTTTCTTCAGCATTGGATTGGAGCGGGGCATGCAAAACTTGTGACTTTGATTAACTTTGAGCAGTCCGCTTCCTTTTCTTTTTCAAACGCTCTGAGTTTGCTTCTTTTTGTTCTTTTCTTCTTTTCCTATATTCTGGATTGAGATTCACTCTTTCGGTCATCTCGAATCCTTTGCCTTGACACAATTCCTGTTCGGACACCAAAACAAACAAACGAACAAAATTTTTCTGCCCCAATTTCTATTAGGAAAATTTCGTGAGTTATTTGCAACACAAAATCTAAACTACTCTTCATTGAGAACAATAAAAATCAGGATTTGTATCCTTGGGAGTGAAGCTTTAAATCCACAGGTTATGCCAAGACGGGAAAACAGATCCTTGAGTTATGCCAAGGAGATCCACGGGTTATACTGGAATAAAAGAAAAAGGGTTCCTGCTGAGGATAAAAGGGAAGTCCACTGGTTATGCCGGGATAAAAAGAAAAAAAAGAGTCCTTGGGTTATGCCAAGGATGTCTACGATTTATGCCGGGAAAAAAGAAAAAGGGTCCTTGGGTTATGCTAGGGAGGATCCACGGGTTATGCTGGGATAAAAGAAAAAGGGTCCTTTGGTTATGCCTGGGAGGATCCACGGGTTATGCCGGGATAGAATAAAAAAGATCCTTAGACTATGACAGGGAGGTCCACGGGTTATGCGGAGATAAAAGAAAAAAGGTCCTTGGGTTATATCAGGGAGGATCCATGGGTTATGCCGGGATAAAGGAAAAGGGTCCTTGGGTTATTCCAGTGAGGATCCACGAGTTATGCTGGGATAAAAGAAAAAGGGTCCTTGGGTTACGCCAGGGAGGATCAACGGGTTATGATAGGATAGAAGAAGAAAGGTCCTTGGGTTATGCCAGGGAGGTCCACGGATTATGCCGGGATAAAAGAAAAAGGGTCCTTGGGTTATGCCAGGGAGGATCCACAGGTTATGCCAAAATAAAAGAACAAATGTCCTTGGGTTATGCTAGTCCACGGGTTATGCTGGGTTAAAAGAAAAAGGTTCTTGGATTATGCCAGGGAGGATCCACGGGTTATGTCTGGATAAAAGAAAAAGGTCCTTGGGTTATGCTAGGGAGGATCCACGGGTTATGCCGGGATAAAAGGAAAAGGGTCCATGGATTATGCCAGGGTGGATCCACGGGTTATGCCGCGATAAAATTTAAATGGTCCTTGGGTTATGCCAGGGAGGTCCACGGGTTATGCCGGGATAAAATAAAAGAACCTCAAGTTATGCTGGGGAAAAAAGGAAAATGATCCTCTGGTTATGTCGGGGAGAAAAGGAAAAGGATCCTCAGGTTATGCTGGGGGCAAAAGGGAAATGATCCTCGGGTTATTCCGGGGAAAGGGAAGATCCTCAGGTTATGCTGGGGAGAAAAGGGAAAATGATTCTTGGCTTATGCCGGGGAGAACCAAAAAATGATCCTCAGGTTATTTCTGAGGACAAAAGGGAAATGATCCTCGGGTTATGCCGGGGAAAGAAAAGAATCCTCAGGTGAAGCTGTGGATAAGAAGAAAAATGTTCCTCGGGTTATGCCGAGTAGATCCACGGGTTATGCTGGGGAGAAAAGGAAAATGATCCTCGAGTTATGCCATGGAAAGAAAAGATCCTCAGGTTATGCTGGGGACCAAAAGGAAAATGATCCTCGGGGTATGCCAGGGAGAAGAAGAAAATGATCCTCAGGTTATGCTGGGGACAAAAGGGAAATGATCCTCGGGTTAATCCAAGGAAAGAAAAGTATCCTCAGGTTATGCTGGGGATAAGAAGAAAAATGTTCCTTGGGTTATACCTGGGAGATCCACAGGTTATACCAGGAAAAAAGGAAAATGATCCTCGGGTTATGCCGTGGAAAGAAAAGATCCTCAGGTTATGCTGGGGATTAAAAGTAAAATGATCCTCGGGTTTATACGGGGGAATGAAAAGAATCCTCAGGTTATACTGGGATAAGAAGAAAAATGTTCCTTGGGTTATGCCAGGAAGATCTACGGGTTATGCCGGGGACAACTAGGGAATGTGGTCCTAGGTTAAAAATTATGCAGCTAGAGATTGGAGGCCCTATGCTACCATGATTTTGGGGTTTTTCTTTTCTTTACAAAATGCAGTAACGAATTTGGAGGAGACTTCCCTTTTGGGTTGATTATTGTTGCAAAGCTGTTCCTAACTCCTACGCATTTCCCTTTTTGGTTCACCTGCTCCTTGCATGGTTGCTTTGGATTACACCTGTTTTAAATTTTCAAACAGAAGCCATTGTTAGTTCGGAATGGTGGTTGGTTTTGGGGCTTTGGTTGTTTGATCACCGGGTATTGGCCCAACTTCTGGTGAGAATCTCCGCTATTTTCTGGCTATTTTGGAGGTTGATCTTTCTCCTAAAACCGAGAAACTCAGCTTTTCTGAATTTCTCATGAAGGCTTCCTGCGTAGGGCTTTGACCCTTTTCAATTTTTTCTACCTTTAGGACCATTGTCCTTGGATTTATTTTCATTCTCAACAACTTTGATTTCAGAACGTCGTGATCCCTTGGTTTTTCAGATCCTTGCCAAGACAGTTAGCCGCGTGGGACTCAATACTTTTTAACATCATTTTTGACTTTACGGACTTTTGACTTTGACTTCCTTTCCTTTCAGGAATATTTCAATTTCAAAACATCAGTTATCATGGCCAAACGAGATCGGCTAGATGCACTCGCTGAGGCTGGGTACCTTTCTTTAGCTTTTGTCAGGCCCAAAACCTGTAAAGCAAGTCTTGCCACCTTTTCTTAGTTTCAGGAAGAGAGTTAGGCCAAAAGGGACTCAAAGAAAAAGTAATCAAAAGGAAAGGGAATGAGTTTAAATAGAAGTATCCCTTTCTGGAAGAAAAGAAGAACTTATCTGGGGTACATGGAGGCTTTGTGTAACATGACATGCTTCTTGGACTGGGTATCCGACCCGCACAAACCTCTTCATCTTCTCATAACTCATTTACCCGTGTTCCAAACCCGTGAATCTTGCTGGGACTCTATCAATGGTGGGAAATGCATCCTTTTCGACCGATTGCGCCCTTTGCGGGTTTTTGTCAATGACCTCTCTCATTTCTCTTCTAACCGTCACCCGATAATGCCATTTATGGGTTTTCATTGAACAGATTCTCTCATTTTTCTGTTTCTCTACTCACTGTTGCGGTGTCTGTAGGTTTTTACTAATAAGAATCTCTTATTTTATTTCTCTCGATTTGATTGCATCAATTCTAACAATGGTGGTTTTCTGATTCTAATGCCTTTGCCAATTGATCAGAAGGACTTGGACGAGGTTTAGGTAAGAGAATCTGGAAGGGATTGCAACTTTGGAACTATCTTGGTGGGATCCTTGCCGAGCCATTATATCATCTGCCCCAGTTTGATTTTCTTGGGGGACTTGGGATTTTTGGTGTGACTGAACCCCAGAGAGAGGTTGCCTGCGTATCCTTTCGGAATCGATTCAGACGTAGCTCACGCAGTTTTGTTTTTGGTTTTCTTTTGTTGTTTTGTTTTTTCTTTTTTTTTTCTCTTTCTTTTTCTTTGTTTTTATGTTTTTTTTATTTTTTGTTGTTTTTCTTTTGTTTTTCCTTTTCTTTTTTCTTTTTGTTCATTTCATTTTTCAATAACACTTTCAGATTTCAAAGAGGGTAAATAAAGAAAGGGTAACCGGCTCAAATGAGTTTTCAAAGGGTTGATAGTGTTTTAATAGTAAGAATGAAAGCCTTCGTCATCTCAATTGAACAAAGTCATTGCTGTAGAAAGCCTAGACATAGTACATTTTTATAGCATCTGCATTCACCGCTGTTTTGGGATCATTCCCCTCGATATCGCTCAGAAACAATGCTCCTCTCGGCAATATCTTTCTAATAATGTACGGGCCTTTCCAATTAGGAGCAAATTTTCCTTTCTCTTCTTGGTGATGAGGAAAAATGCGCCATAGCAAAAGTTTCCCCACTTCAAAAAGTTTTGGGCCGTACTTTCTTGTTATAAGCACGGGCCATTCTTTGTTGATACAATTGCCCGTGGCAGACCACAACCATTCATTTTTTATCGATTATGGTTAGCTGTTCCAAAGGAGTCTTGACCCATTCCATGTCATTATCTCAACTTCACTAATGATCCAGAGAGAAGGGATTTCCACCTCCGCGGGTATCACAGCCTCAGTTCCATAGACTAAGAGGTACGGGGTCGCTCCTACTGATGTACACACTATGTTGCGGTATCCCAGTAATGCGAAAGGTAACTTTTAATGCCATTTCCTGGAGTCTGAATCATCTTTCTCAAAATATCTTGGATATTTTTATTTTCTGCTTCAACAATTCCATTAGCCTTGGGTCGGTAATGAGTTGAGTTCTTATGCGTTATCTTGAATTGTTTGCATATCTCCTCCATCAAATGACTATTCAGGTTTGCCGAATTATTTGTGATGATGGTTGCGGGAATACCAAATCTACAGATAAGGTTGGCATGCACAATATCTTTCATTGCTTTCTTGGTAACTGATTTAAGAGTGATGGCTTCAACCCACTTTGTGAAGTAATCTGTGGCAACTAGTATGAACCTGCGCTCATTTGAAGATTTAGGCTCGATTGGCCCAATTACGTCCATGCCCCAAACGGCAAATGGCCAGGGTGCTGACATAGGATAGGAAGTTCCGTGGGCGGTGCATGAATCAGATCAGCGTGCACCTGACACTGATGGCACTTTCGGACAAAGCTGAAACAAATTTTTTTCATGGTTATCAAGTAATAGCCTGCTCGAAGAATTTTCTATGCCAAAACATACCCGTTCATGTGGGGTCTGCACACCACTTCATGTACTTCATGCATGATCCTTCTAGCTTTTTCAGCATCAACATATCTTAACAAATTGAGGTATGGGGTCCTTTTGTACAAGATATCACCACTTAAAAAGAAACCACTCGCGTGCCGTCTAATGGTTCTCGTTTGATATCCAGTGGATTGCTCGGGGTACTCTTGTGTTTTCAAGAATCGTTTGATGTCATGGTACCATGACTGAATACTTGGTTCTACCTCAGTTGTATTACAGTAACCATGCCTTTTCCTGAACTCTATTGACGTGAACTGCTTGCTGAGATCTTTCACATGTTGCCAATAGGGAATAAGCTTAACATCTCGAGTTTCAGTTCTCCCTGGGCTTTCCGAATAATCAGATCTTAGTCTACCATAATCAATAACTCTTCGACATCTTGGTCGATTGCCATGTTCATTCCCATGATGCAAGCTTCATACTCGACTATGTTGTTTGTGCAGAAAAATCGAAGCCTGGCTGTGGTCGGGTAGTGCTGACCAGTGAGTGAGATCAAGATTGCCCCAATTCCCACAACTTTTGCATTCACTGCTCCATGAAAGAACATTTTCCAAGTGGTCGTATCCTCGGATATTGCCTCAACCGAGTTTAACTCCTTATCTGGGAAATAAGTGTTTAGAGGTTGGTATTCATCATCAACTAGGTTTTCAGCCAAATGATCTGCTAATGTCTGGGCTTTCATTGCCGTGCGCGTGACATAGACTATGTCAAATTCAATGAGCAAGATCTGCCATTTTGCTAATCTTCCCGTGGGCATCGATTTCAGGAATATATATTTCAATGGATCTAACCCTGTTATGGGGTAGGTGGTGTAGGCTTGCAGATTATGTCTCAGTTTCTGAACGACCCAAGTTAAAGCACATCAATTTCGTTCCAAAAGAGTATACTTGGCATCGTAGCTGGTGAATTTCTTGTTCAAGTAGTATATTGCCTGATCTTTCTTTCCGGTAATATCGTGTTTCCCTAGGACACAACCAAAGGAATTTTCCAAGACTTTTAGGTACAAGAACAGAGGCCTCCCTAATTCGGGTGGGACAAAGACTGGTGGGTTGGATAGATACTCTTTGATCTTATCGAAATCTTCCTGACATTCATTCGTCCATTTGACTGCTACATCTTTTTTCAGTAATTTGAATATGGGTTCACACGTAGAGGTCAACTGAGCAATGAACTGGCTGATATAACTCAATCTTCCCAACAAGCTCATCACATATTTCTTGGTTTTTGGAGGAGGTAATTCCCAAATAGATTTTATCTTTGTCGTATCTAACTCGATACCTCTCGGACTGACTATAAATCTCAAAAGTATGCTCGACGGGACCCCAAATGCACATTTGTCTAGGTTTAGCTTCAAATCATATCTGTGAAACCGTTCGAAGAACTTCCTCAGATCTCGCACATGGTCACCCTGAGTTTTGGATTTGATGATTACATCGTACACATACACCTCTATTTCTTGGTGCATCATATCATGAAAAATGGTGGTCATGGTCTCATGTAGGTTGCTCCGGCATTCTTCAGACAAAAGGCATGACCCTGTAGCAATAGGTTCCCTAGGGTGTGGTAAAAGCTGTATTTTCTGCGTCTTCTTTATCCATCAACACTTGGTGATATCCTGCGTAACAGTCCACGAAGGACAGTATCTCATGTTTGGTGCAGTTATCAACAAGGATGCGGATGCTTGGCAAATGGAAGTTATCCTTGGGTATTTCCCTATTCAGATCTCTATAATCAACACAAACTCGGGTTTTCCCATCTTTCCTTGGCACCGAAACTACATTGGCAAACCATGTGGTGTACCGGACTACTCGGATCACCCCTGCTTCCAACTGTTTTGTGATCTCTTCTTTGATTTTATCAGTAACATCAATTTTAAATTTCCTCTGCTTTTGCTGGATTGGGGGGAAATCAGCTTAAGTTGGAATTTTATGCACCACCAAATCAACACTCAGTCCCGGCATGTCATCATATAACCACGCAAACACATCTTTGAACTCAAACATGAGTTGGATTAATGCATCCCAGGTATTCTCATTTGCGTGGATGCTTATTTTGGTTTTATTGATTTCTCTGGAACTACCCATGTTAAGCGGCTCAGTGTCATTTAGGTTTGGCTTATGTTTATTTTCGAAATGTTCTAGTTCTCGATTTATTTCTCTAAAAGCCTCTTCTTCCTCATATTCCGATTCTTGGTTCATTATTTCACAATTAGACGTCACGTTTGGATCTCGGCACGAAGTCTGCAAGCATGTCATATTATTTAAAGCCTCTTGTTATAACTGAAAGAAGAAATAAAAAAGAAAATAGCAAAAATCAGAAAGAATAAAGGAAATGAATGATGAAATATTTATTTCATTTCATGGAATTTATAGATAACAGGGTTTACATTCAGAAATTAAAAGACAAGAAACTAAGGAAAACATCCGAGTTATACCCTGAGATAACTCGGGATGCAGAAAAAGTGGCAGGACCAGTCCAACGGGGCTCCGCCTAATGGGGAATAGCGTAGCCTTCCAATTATCTAATTTGGCCTCAGGTCCCATGTACAGCACCTCAGCGATGCTTGAGCCCTCTAGTGGCTGAACCATGTGGGTTTCATATAGTACCTTTCTCATTACACCACATATTTCCTCAATCTCTTCGGCCTTAAAGGCATCATCCTCTTCTTATTCATTGTATTTTTGCTTGACAAATGTTTCGTACAGATGTGCAGTGGTTGAGGCAGGACCCATCCATCATGTTTTCTGTCTTTTGCCCATTTTATATCATTTGGATTAGGTCAGAAACCTACCCCGAAGAACTTTTCAGTGGCTGGCAGAGTAACTGGTTCAGCTATTCCTTGCAGGGATTTCCCAAGTCCCTTCCCTGGTTTGAAGCCATGTCATATCATTTCTTTTGCCACTATAATTGATGCATTAGAAAGGAAGGGCTAGGGGCAAGGGTTTCCCTCTTCGTACTGGTCTACCACCACAACTTCAAAGGCTTGATAAATTATGTGCTTTCTGCCTTCTCTCGCTTCAAGGCATGGGACTGAGGGACCTCGATAAATTGATTGTTCATCCTCCCCTTGGACCACAATTTCTTGATCCTCATGCTCAAAATTTACCACTTGATCAAGAGTGGAAGGCACAACCCCTACTGCGTGGATCCACGGTCTCCCCAAAAGAACTTTATAGGACATGTCCATGTCTAGAACTTGGAAAGTCACCTCAAAGTCAACTGGACGGATGGTCAGAATTAGATCGATCTCTCCAATCGTGTCCCTTTTGATACTATCGAAAGCTTGTAAGCAGACATTGTTGGGATGAATCCTTTCAGTCCCAATTTTCATGCGCTGTAGTATTGAGAGCGGACAAATATCCACCCCAAAACCTCATCAGATTGGACAGTTAAGTGTAGGGCTTTGTTATGTGTAGCCTTTTCCGGCGGCAAGTCATTTTTTCTATGAAATCTGGTTGACAGCGAAAAGTATTTCTGCCATTCTTTCTAATTGCTCCATAGAGGTCTCAGCACGTATGCATCATTGAGGGTATTGATTAGTACCTTCTAGTGTTTGTGGGATTTCTTCAACAAAGATAGCAAGGAGACTTGTTCAGGAAACTTTCGGAGCTGGTCAACCACTTCATAATCCGCCATTTTCATTTTTTTGAAAGAAAGCTTCCGCCTCTTCGACACTCACTGGATTTTTAGTTGGGAAGCACTTCCTGGTAGCATTGTTCACTTCTTCCAAATTGGAGTACTTTTCCAAAGGGTAGTTTTCTTCTCCTGAGATTTATTTCCCTTTATACCTCACCACTGTTTTTTGGTAGTTCCAGGTCTACGGAAGGATTCGTCATGGGCCTCTGTGGCGCGCGACCAATAACCACGGGCTCACTCAGCGTTGGTGGATTAGTCAGCCCCCGCACTACATAATCTCCCTTAGACAGATACATCTGGGGTGGTCTTGTTCAGTTCGAATCTCTTGGGAGGACTCAATGTCGACTACTTTTCCTTGCGGCTTTGTGGGACATAGAGAATAACGTGTTTGGAGGGCATTGCCCAGTTTCTGCCTCAATTTTCTATTCTGATTTGGGGTGTGTGGATTTGTTCTTTTTCTCCCCTTCATCTTTCTTGGGGGAAGTTTTTGGCTTTCCCTCCGCATCAGTAATGGCAATTACGGCATTTAGTGCTAGGTTGAATTCCTTGTCTTCACAGATCATTTCGATTACCAGGCTGTTGTTGTGGTCCGGCAGTGGGTTGTTGGTCACGTTGGGGATGTCCTCGTCCCTTAACATGATCTTCCTTTGTTATATTAGATCCTCCACAGCTCGTTTCAAGGTCTAACAGTTTTCTATATCATGTCCCTTTGCTCTTGAGTTATAGGCGCATCGGGTGCCACGCTGGTAGGCGGGTGATTCTGGGGTTTGCCTGTTTGGAGGTATGGGCTGCAACAATCCCATTTGGACAAGCTTTGAAGACAAACTGGAGCAGGTTTCCCTAATTGGTGTAAAATGTTTCTTTCTGGGCGGTTCACGAGGGCAGAAGTTATTTTGCGGAGGGATGGAGTTATAGTGGTTTTGGTGAGAAGGCTGGTTTCTTGGGAATGGAGCTTTGTTCCTGTTAGTTTGTTGCTGAGGCCGGACAAAAGGTTGAGCATTCATGACCGCATATGGCTGAGGAGCATAGGGCATGTCCCGGTGAGGGTAATAATGCTGAGGGGTTCTTTCTGGGAACATGGATTTGGGAGCAAGGTTTCTTCTCACACCTGATGCTTCCATGGATGTTTCTTCTTTTTTCTTGCCCTTTTCTACACCTCCAAACCAGTCCAGAATGGCTTGGGAGGTTGCTCTGATAACGGATTGGCTTAGAATTTTTCCTGTTTTTAATCCATTTTCCACCATTTCCCCGATTTTGATAGCTTCCGCGCCTGGTTTACCCATAGCTGACATCATATTCTGGAAGTAGTTGGCTTCTTGTGCTTGAAGGAAAGATGAGACCATTTCGACCTCATCCATCGGAGGTTTTACTTTAGATGCTTGTTCACGCCATTTGATTGTGTATTCCCTAAAGCTTTCTGAGGACTTCTTTTTCAAGTTTTCCAGTGAGTTTCTGTCTTGAGCAATGTCTATATTGTACTGGAATTGTCTAACAAAGTCTCTAGTGAGACCGTCCCAAATATGCCAACTAGACATGTCCTTATCTATGTACCACTCGGAGGCTATACCAATCAGACTTTTCTCCAAAATAGGCCATGGGTAATTCTTCCCTTCGTCTGGCCCCTAGCAACTGATTGCAGTACTTCTTGAGATGAGCGATAGGATCACCATTCCCATTGTACTTCTCAAATTTTGGAGTCTTGAATCCTAAGGGCAAGTGCACATGGGGGAACATGCATAAATCAACATACGACATACTTTTCTGCCCGCTCAAACCTTGCATGTTCTTGAGGCTTTGCTCTATACTTCTTTCCTTTCTTGCGATATCTTCCTTCTCAGGAGTTTTGGGAGTCTTTTCTTGTCCCGGAGTGAACTCAAATTGAGGCGGCTGAGGGTAGGTATAGGTGGGGAATTGAGGACGCCACATTTGGAGGATAGGTGTTTGGAATGTAAAGGCCGAAGGATCAAAAGTGGGTTTAGGCAGTGCAGGCTGTGTTGTGGCCGAGCATGGGGGAGAAGTAAAGATGTTTGGGGCCGCACTGGACATGAGCACCTGGGGGCGTACCTTAGAAGATGTTCCAACAAAATAGGCCGAGATAGTTGGGTATCCAAGTAGGGTATTGGGGTGACTGATTGGGACAGTGGAGGTTCCACCCATTCTAGGGAAAAGATCGGGAAATCTGGGAATTACACTAGGCAGCTCTCTTCCGTTTGGCCAGGCTTCCCATATTTCCATTTTATGGAGATGCAATAACCTATTTTCCATGGCAGTTGCTGATTTTGAAGTCGGGACGCCCGAGATTGGGCTCTCGTCCATGATAGGAATTGTTGTTAGAGTGATTTCTGAAGATATTTCAATGCTACCCTTTGATCTCGTGAAGTATGGATACGGCGTCAGACTACTACAAAAACCAACCACTATTCTATTAAACCCTGGACTACATATAGGACAGCCACAAACAGTTAGTTTGTGACAAATAACATATAGGCAATCGCACGTTGGGTGTGATGCACCTATGCAGTTAAATGGGTTTCTATATGTTTTGCAACGGTTGCATGCTTCGTCCCGACTTTTCTTTATTCTTCCCCATTTTATCTCTTTTTGATTTCACTCTCTTTTTCTTGTTTTTCTTTTCCTCTATATTTTTCTCTTTTTCTTTTCCTCATTGGAGTTATTTACAAGATTATGACCGGATCCGACGAGGATTACCTACGTATCACGACTCCGCGTGAATTAGTTACGTAGTCCAAAAAGGTAAATACAAAAAGTAGAGAAACAATTTATGGGAATTTTCATTTTCATTAATAAAACTTCTATTACAAAATATGTTTAGTACTTTTTTTTTGGAAATAAAACTACAGACTCAAAATAAAGCAAAATATAGACTCAACGATTGAAAACTCAAGAATACATTAATGCTTCAACTACTGGTGTCCACGGGGCATCGTTAGGCCACGTCGCGGGCTTATGTGTGAGACTCCCTTGTAATTGCTCCATCACTCATAACTTGACGAATAAAAGTCATCAGCGCGGCAGAGAAGGTGGTACGAGTCACGTCCTCGCATGCTTTGCATTTCATGGTAATGTAGTTTGCGATGGTTTTGATCCTTTCTCTAATTTTGCCTTTTTCCTAAAGAAACCACCCTATTTGCTGGCTCCAAGCCTCTAACACTTGGGAGTCATGAAAGTGTTGATCTTGCATTTGTTGTAATTCTTCCTCTATTTTGGCCATCAGATTATAAAAATTCTCCCTATCTACCTTGAAATCCTTAGCTTGTTCGGTTGCCTTGTCTTCAAGAGTGGTTACCTTTATTCTTAGGCTGGTAATTGTAACTTCATAGTTTCTCTTCATTTGCTGCACAAATCGTGCCCATTCTTCTACATTCTTTGTTCATTGTGCCCAGATTCTTGCTAGACTCTCTTCAGACTTTTCCAGGTTTTCTTGACATTCAAGGACTTTCTTTTTTTGTCCACTTATAAGTCTCTCATCAGCCCGACTTCTTCCCGGATTATTGCTAGTTGTTTTCATATTTCGGATCTGAGCTTTAAGGGCCTCAATTTATTGGGTTAGTTTCTTCTTTTCTCCCTCGTCGTCTGTTCTTTGAACACCATTTTCAAATCGAAGCTTCATGACTTTACTTTCCAATTTGCTTATTTTGGCCTTGTATTCATTCTCTTTGGTCAACCAGTACTATTGCAGTTGTGCCTCAACTGTAAATTATTGGTATGTGGTCTCTTTGCTGGCCTTTCAGGAATTTGAAATTTCTTGCCGAACTACTAAATGTACTTAGGGTCCACTTCACCTCTAGCTCAGTCTCGCACTACGGTCTTGGGTTCAAGAAACCTACTCTTATTCCACACTTGGCGAATTTTCCCTTCTGGGAATACAACTTCTTGACCCAATTCAATGACATGTTTACTCAAATCTTCATCATTCTGGACAGCTTGAAATCTTTCCAATTGGCGCACCACTCTGTAGGAGCATAAGGTTGGATGCTCTGAATGCCCATCAAGAGGATATATGATACTTCAGCCAACATGTGCACTGCTTTGGTGACGGGAAGCCATCCAAATGTCCACTCAATTTTGTCGGCAGTCAAGGATCTCAAACGTATAAGCCAAGCTTCAGTACCCGTTGGGAATTTATTACCTGCTACCCGGCTCTCAAACTCTTCAATGCAGCTCAGACCGGTCAAATAATAATTCATGTACCCAACTGGGTGATAAAGGTGTTCTAGGATCCATAATTGAAGTAGCAAATTGCAACCCTGGAATAACTTCCCTCCTTCCCCACAAATAGTCAAGGCTTGGTTGAAAACAGACACGATTAGAGGAACCACAGTGCTATTGGGTTTCTTGATTGCAACATCAATCATTCCCACAAGACCTATTTCTATATTTCCATATTTCTGGGACAGACCATACCACCTTTAAAGGCTACTATCGAAGCTAAACCCCGCCTTGCCTCCCACTTGTCTTTATTTCCGGCATAGTTAGCCCAGTGTTTGGCTATTTGAACCCTCGGGGTTGCCATATCGATGATATAAAAACTGGAGTATGTGATACCCTTTGGATAGATTTCTGTCCTGAACATCCCAACCAATGCTTAGCAAATCCAGGAATCTGTGGGGGGATACCAGTATTGGTGACAACGGATATTGACTTTTATGGTTTCCATTTAGGCCCGCATAACCCCCAACTTCCTCCAATGTAGGTGTGAGCTCAAAGTCAAAGAAATGGAACATGTTGAAAATTGGGTTCCAAAAGGGTATTAAAGCTTCAATTACATCCGACCTCGGCTTGATGTTTAATAGTTCGACAAGGCCTCCTAGAACTTTCACCAATGTTTTTTTACTGCCCTTTGCTAGATCATTCCACCACATGTGAAGCTTCAGAGGGATCTCATTAAGGAGTGTGAAGGGTTCAATTTCACTCGTGCTCATTGTGCACATTTATTAAGGTGATTTAATAACTTATTTTAATGAGAAATAACAATATATATGTTTTTTCAAAATTTTCATTTTTCTTTTTTTCTCGAAAACAAAACCCTGGCTTTGCCGATACAGCCTTTTAGTACTTCGAGGAAGAAGATTTAAAGGCTGTACCTTCTAGCCGTTGGAAATGATCTAAGGTGGTTGTTCTTGCAAAAACAACCTTCCGGTGCCCTTTTGGGGACATTCAGCTTATTTTATACAAGGGTGACATCACCCGACTTATTTGTGACTAAGATTAAAAAACATTTGCTGTATTTGGCTATTTTGCAAAAAAAAAGAAAAAGAAAATTGGACCGATGGGGGTTGCCTACGTATCCAACCTCTAGTGAGAATCAAACTGGCGTAGTTCGGGCAGATTTGACAAAACCTACTATTTTTGAAAACCTTTCTATTTCTTTGATTTTCTCAAATATCTGGCAGAGTTTCAGTACGATTTGACTATTGGTTTTTCAAAACAAATGATTACCCTTATTTACCCTAACATTGCTATTTTCTTTTCAGCTTTCTCCCATTATTTACAAGCTAATCAACATGCAAATCCGAAGCGAATAAATGCATAAGTAGCTAGCAGGATGCTCATGATGGTCTTTTCAATTTGGGTACACCTGTCCTAGACGGACCCACGGTATTGAGTCCCCCGAGTCAAATGCACGTGATGCAAACAAATGTTCCTACTATGGATCTAGCATGAGGCTTTGTTATACTAGGTTTAAAATCTGGGTTTATTGTTCTAGACGTGGCTTACCAGAGAAGACAACTCGAGCTGAGAGGGTGGGGGGGGCAGCATACTGGGAATACAGAAGCTTCGCTGGCGTAGAAACTTGTCCGAACCTTGTTCTAAAATGGGATAAGACTCTAACAGAAGAGAAGTCACATGAAGTGCACCCTTCTCCATGATGTATAAGACATATAGAGTGGAAGCATCATTTAGTAGTTTATATATACAATTCACCAAAATATCAAACGGTAAAAGCATTTAGCACATTAGGCTCAAACATGTAGGAAAATCACATAACAGATAAAGCCAAATATAATAGCTATTCTAAGCTCAAATTATTGAACCCTGAACCGAAGTTCTGGGTTCGTTTATCCCCAGCAGAGTTGTTCGAGCTATCACGCCTCCTTTTTTACGCACCTCCGGGAGGGTGGTATATAAGGGAATTTTTCAAATTTAAGTGACATTATTCGAAATGGGATTATTTATTCAATTTAGAGTCGCCACTTGGGATATGTTTATTTCTGGTGTCCCAAGTCACTGGTTTGTTTAAAATCCCATATCGAGGAAAATTTGACTTCCCTTTTGATGTTTCCGAATTAACGATTCTAAATAAGGAATTCTGTTTACTCGGGGGAAGGTGTTAGGCCCCCAGATTCTGTGGTTCTAGCATGGTCTCTTAAACCATTATAATTGGCCTATTATCTGATTTTAATACATGTATAAACCATTACAATTGGCCTATAGTGCAATTTTAGAATTATTTATCGCTTTTAATTAATTTTGAAGGAAGATTGATCGTCGTTTAAAATATGTCTTTGGATCGTGTCACGTGAAATGAATCCATGATCCGAAACATGTTTTTATTCAACATTTTAGGATTTGAATTTGGGTCACATAAAATGTACACCCGAGATTAATAAGCTAAAATGATTAAATAACGCGCCTAAAGCCACTAAAGGCGTTGTTAACTTTGTGGGAGGCCATGGAAATTTGCTAAATGTCATGTCCCACGTTTTAAGGACTTTTAAAGAAAATAATTTAAGCGGGCCACACATTTGTGATTTTATTTGGCACGGCGCGCCTCGATTTTATTTTTTAAAGAATATTTAAACTAAGATTCGAAGGACCGTAAATATTTTGTATTATCTAATACAGCCCACCTCTAATATAATTAATAGGCTAAATTTGCTAAATAGAATGCCCTCAAAAGTTTCACCCAAACTACCTAGAAGCTCACATGAGAAAGAGTTGATTATTGTAAGCAAAGGGGTCTGACCCCAACACAAGCGAACCAGTGGCCCAATAAGAAGGAAATGACCCGAGTCCCTTTAGAAAAGGACTGTCACGCCTGGGCCCTAGAGTGAGCCCAAACTCACAAACTTGCTGGTTCTGAGTGATAGACTCAACAACTCCACAATGCACAAATGAGCGTCTGAATTGGCAATTATTTGGTCGGAAATTCAGAAAGCCAAACATAGAGACTAATACATGTACAATTAAACTTTTGGGCCATTTGTTTATTCATTGATGAGAATATGACATTTCAACAATGATTTGGTTTGCAATCAATTAACAATCTAATTTTATCAACTAACAGCAAACAAACTTAACTATGAAACATACAACCAATATGTATCAAGATACGCAAACTATAAGGAAACAGAGTTATCATAAGCCATGGCTAATGTAAAAAAACTAACAAATATGCTTCATGCTGCTTTTAGCCCATCATTATTTTGACTACCATATTCCACAAGGGAATTAAAAAGGAGATAACTATACAATATGTATAAGAATCACTCTAACCCTTCAATACTAATGTCCAAATAAGGTCCATGTCCTTTTTATTACAGAATATCCATACTAACATACTACTCAAAACCTTAAAAGCATCATGAGGAATTAAACAACAAAAATGATAGCACGCTATTTATATATATTGCAACCAAATCAAACACACATATTAACTAGCTTGAAAGGTATAAATTCATTGTTTAAATCACTGCTCAAATTCAAATCCCAACTTTAATAAGCCAACTTCAAGTTCACCCATTCTCATACATTAGGAGGTGAAGTGAATACCTGGAGATTGAAACAAGGAAAACAATGAGGATCAGCAGAGTAAAATAACAGTCAACCCCAGCAGCAACAGAACTCAACCAAATCAAGTGCCAAAATAACAGAAGGCAGTCTCACTGTCACACCTTCTTTTTACCGCTTACACGTGGTTACCCTGAAAAGCGACACTTGTATAGGAGTTTTTCCAATTAAAGTGACTTTATTCGAAATGGGACTAATTGTTTATTTCAAGAGTGGCCTCTTGGGATAGGCTTGGCTTTTGGTGTCCCAAGTCACCGATTTATTTAAAATTCCAAATCGAGGAAGTTTTGTCTACCCAATTGGAGTATGCGAACCAGAAATACGTGAGTAAGGAATTTTGTTGACTCTAGGGAAGGTGTTAGGCACCCTCAGATCCCGTGGTTCAAGAACGGTCGCTTAAACTTGTTATAAGTGGCTAAAACAAGATTTGCTATACCTGTTAACTTGTAATTTTGGATTATTAACCGCTTTTAAATTTTTTTAGAGAGATTTGCAATATCATTAAAACACGTCACGAATCACGTCACATAAATGCACCCGCAATTTCAAACATATTTTAATTCCATTAAGAATAGGATTTGGGTCACATAAATACACACCCGAATTTTAGGAAGGTATTTTTTTAACGCGCGCCTATAGCAACTACATCTTTGACATTTATGGGAAGGCCGTGAAATTTTCTAAGCGATGCCTCCAATTCTTTCTATGTACTCTAATGAATTAAGGAGCCTACACATGGTATTTGTTTGAATTAACACGGCTTGTTTTATTTTTATAAAGGTATTCTAACATATGCTAAATTTTGTTAAAGCTGTGTTTAAATCCATTAATTATTTCATGTATGAACTAGGTGCTTGGGAAAATTATATGTGCCTTGGCCTCGTTCGTGACAAATTGACACATAAATAAATTGAATTTGGACAGCCCTGGAGCACATAGTGCTCAGGCTGCAGTTAATAACCATTTTGAATTGTTGGGCTGTTAACCACTTAAACCAGCAAAACGTATTAGATTTCAGCGTTATGGTGCTTACTGGTCCTTCCTAACGAGAGTGTTGGTTTGGACAAAGAGTCCAGTTCTTAGCAGCTATTTCGATTTATAATTAAATATACAGATTGAATCACTACACATTCACGAAGGAAATACTCACAACCATTTTTATGTCAATTTCTACATTAGTTTTGAATCGGACGATTCATATACTCACCAGCCGGAGTACATGAACCTAACTCTCAAAATTTTGATCACGACTTATATTTACAGCCTAGAGATCAGGAGAACAGTGCTAATATGTTGACACTTAAATTAGCCAACACAATACATGATACTGTGGTTTTACGCAATTACTAAGCTATCATTTTCAGAATCCTCATTTTAATCAAAATAGGACATATATGTTTGAGTGAGAAGCATTACCTAGTTGATTAGACAATCAGTTACTCATGTGAACCAACAATACTAAGATTGAAACTAGCTATTGATTATACACATGAAAAGGGAAAACTCAATCAAGCGTTCAAATTATTACATATTGAAACAGTCCCAAATGTCTATTTAGTACAGGTGTGGATCAGTCTAAAATTGAACTCTAACATGATTATTATCCTATCACACAGCTATATCAGAACTAAATAGGGGAAAATGGGAAAGGGTTTAGAATTATACAATGGAACTCCAAATCTTCATATTCATGAATTTTCATGCTTGCACTTCAATATATCAGATGAATAGGGGAATGTACCTGTAATTTAAGTGAAACAAGAGTCAATGAGTGAAGACAAAAGACCAGCTAAGCAAATCAACAGCCAATGCACTATATGCCCAGAGTTTCAACAGAATTGTGAGAGATTTAAGCTCTAACAGGATCAAATTCAACCACTGATCATATTTTAGATATGAGTATTGTTGCTCTAGTATTGAAGAGAAGAATTCCGGATCCATATCTAATGCCCCCAAATGGTTCATTTTATAGTAGAATTGTTAGGGCATCAGATTTTACTTTGTTTCTTCTTAGTCCTCATCTCAACTTGTATTTTTGACTAAGGAGTCCTTCAATCTCTGACTTGTGCCTCAAGTTTGAGGCTGGAATTATGTGATAGTCCCTGCTAGAAAGTTCTAAACGGATTCTTATCAGATTTTTTATAAGTTTAAGTCTCTTTTATGCCCTTACTAGCTTTCCTAAATTACCAACCCCTTGATTTTGAACCCCAGCCAGTTCTTTTAACCCTAGTTCATTTATAAATGACCTTGGTTAGACAAATTCAGGTCACCATTTAAACTAACAAGCTTATGACTATCAGAACTAACCAAAATTGACAAGGCTTAGCACAAAGGACTTAATACAGACTTCCACACACACTATACAAGATTAACAATCAAAATGATCAGAAAATAAATACATCTATCAGCATTGAGGATCAAAACTATCATGAACTAATGACCATTAAACCCTAGTATTAGGAGAACTTTGTGGACGACCAGATAAACATCTAAATCAAAAGAAATTCACACTTTAAAACATGTATGAACCTAATAAGTTATTCCAGGCTAGTGACAAACAAACAAACATATGAACATTAAACCATAATTTTCAGAAGAACTTATCGATAATCAAGACAACTATCAAAAGAAAAGCACATGCAATTCACAATAAGTCATTAAAAGAAATCCAACATTCAAAGCCTAAAAATGAAAATAAGTAGGAAAATTTAGCTCTCATTTTTTGTTCTCATTTAGACCATCCCTGTTGGACCATGATTCTCTCACAGGGGTCTTGAAACCTCTAAGGTGGTGTACCATAAATTTTAAGGACTCAGGGGAGTTTCCAAGATTCTAAGACCTCAAATAGGTCTCAGATTTAAATTTTTTAATGGTTGAGGGTGTTTGGGGGTCAAGGGTGGCATGTTTAGTGTCAATATAGGTCAGCGACTACCTAGGAGAGGTTTGGACCATTTCCGGCATGTCTGGAATTTTAGTGTTGGCTTTCAGATTAATATTCGAGGGGTTTCATAGTGATTTGAGAGTGGTGATATGCATGGTTGGAACGGGAAGGGGGAGGTGCCTTAGTGGTGCAGTTTTTGACGGCTTTGGAATGAGGTCGCTGGAGGTGGGGTTTCCGGCGACCATTCAGGGGATATTCGAGATGTAGGGGCTATATTCGAGGGTAACTGGATATGGGACGGGGCATAGGAGGTCGTGCTGGTTAAGGGGTGTAATTTTGGGGCTGTTTGGTTTCCGGTCACTTCCATGAAGCAATTTCTGGCTGCGGCAGTAGAGTGGTCAGCCGGTGGTCAACGGTGGCGATGGGGTGGTCATTGGAGGTGTTATCGCCGGAGGTTGAGATGTGGTGGTCATTGGAGGGTGAGTTTTGGTCGTGTATGTATTGAATGTGTTGTGACAAATAAGTATGGTTTAGGGCGGGGTTTATTAACTGTTGGATTGGGGCGAGATCAACAGTTGTAATGGGAGGGGTCCTAAACGGTATCGTTTTGGTTATGATGTTGTGTGGACTAGGTCAGGCTAGTTATTGGACTGGGTTGCGTATTGATTTAGAGGAGGAAACAAATTGGGCCACTCAGGTCCGGTCCAATTGTGGCAAGCCTGAGTGGCTGGCTATATATATATGTATTGTATTATTTTGATTATATTTTTATCTTTTCTTTTAATTAAAATTAATTACTAAATTTATTTAAAAACCACAAATCACAAATAAAATTAAAACAAATCAAAATTGAACAAACATAGTTTCAAGTGCTGGCACACACACACACACAGATATATATATATATATATATATATATATATATATATATATATATATATATATATATATATATATATACATACATGCACATGCAATTAAATCCAAAAATTAAAATCATAATATTTTAAAAGAAAAAATCCTAAACTTTAAGAGTCCTGTAGGAGTTTGTTTCGACCGGTCAAAATCATATGCTCACAGCTGCCCCTCTTTGCGCGGGAACACGAAGGGTTTTCATGCAAAGACAAGTGAGCCAATATGAGTGATTTCCGTCCGATTGAATACTCCATGCGAAGCATTTTGAAAAGTTTTTGACCGAACGTTGCTTCAAAAGTTGCCTCCATATCGTTGATATTAGAGGAATTAGGTCAGTGTAGTTCTAGAAGTGTTGGTAGCTGGGACTACCGAGAGACTATGATTTGCTGTTGTTGCTGCTGTTTATTCTCACTAAGCTCCTTATTACACCGAAAGAAAATCAAAACTAAGCTAGCTAAACCTATGAACTACAACTTCCAAGATTCCTATCTATGATTCTCTTGAAGCTTGATCTTGAGTCTCGGCTATCTTTCGCGGCAGACTCAGATTTGAATCTTGATGCTCGTTAATTGCAGCTGCTAACTCAATATTTAATCTTGAAACAAAATAGGATATGCTGAGCTTGTGAATTCCATTAATTTTGAGCAATCCTCGTCTTTGTCCGCCTTATTATTTTGAGTTCACCTTTGTCTCTTTTCTTTTCTTCTGTTATGAATTGATACTCATGCTTTCAATCATGTCAGATCTTGTGCCTTTAGGTGATACCTGCTTAGACACCAAAACAAACAAACGAACGAAATTTTCTGCCCCAGTTTTCACTGGAAAATTTAATAAGTCATTTATAACACATATCTATGCTGCTCATTTTTTTAGAACAAAAGGAACGGAATTGTGTATCCCGTGGAAAGATCACAAGATTATGCTGGAGAGGAGAAATGGTTCCTGCTGGGGAATAAGATAAGAATCCTTGGGTTATGCCGGGATGAGAATGAAAAAGTCTCTGTGGGAAAGGAAAGAAAATATCCGAGGGTTATGCCGGGATCAAAATAAGGAGTCCCTGCTGGGGATGAAAGAAAATCTTGAGTTATGTCAGTGTGATCCATGGTTTATGCCAGGATGAATGAAAAATCCTAGGTTGTGCTAGGGGAATCCACGAGTTATGCCAGGAAGAATAAAAAATCCTAGGTTATACTAGGGGATCCGCGAGTTATGCCGGGATGAAAATGAGGAGTCCCTGCTGGGGATGAAAGGAAATCATGAGTAATGTCGGGGGAATCCACGGGTTATGCCAGGATGGATGAAAATCCTAGGTTATGCAAAGGTAATCCGCGGGTTATGCCGGGGTGAAAGGAGGTCCTGAGTTATGTCAGGGGAATCCACGGGTTATGCTGGGATGGAGGAAAATCCTAGGTTATACTAGGGGAATCCGCGAGTTATGCCGAGGTGAAAGGAGGTCCTAAGTTATGCTATGGGAAATCCATGGGTTATGCCGGTATGAATAAAAAATCCTAGGTTGTGCTAGGCGAATCCACGGGTTATGCCGGTGCGAAAGGAGGTCCTGAGTTATGTCAGGGGAAATCCACGGGTTATGCCGGTATGAATCAAAAATCCTAGGTTATGCTAGAGGAATCCGCTGGTTATGCCGGGGTGAAAGGAGGTCCTGAGTTATGTCAGGGTAAATCCACTGGATATTTTGATGAATGAAAAATACTAGGTTATGCTACGGGAATCCGCGAGTTATGCCAGTGTGAAATGAGGTCCTAAGTTATGTCAAGGGAAATCCAAAGGTTATGCCGGGATGAATGAAAAATCGTAGGTTATGTTAGGGGAATCAGCGGGATATGCCGGGGTGAAAGGAGGTCCTGAGTTATGTCAGGGGAAATCCACGGGTTATGTCGGGATGGAGATGAAGAGTCCTTCCTGGGGATGAAAGGGAACATCCATGGGTTATGCTGGGAGATATGCAGGGAAGTGGAGGACCTCGAAGGTCCTTTTGACTGTGCTGGGGATAGAGGAGGAAAGGAATAACTCTTAGGTTATGCTAAAGGTGGGGGAATGTTAGCTCCTAATCCATGCTCGGGAGTGGGAAGTGTAGGGAGAGAATCCTCATGTTATGCTGGGGATGTGGAGGGAAATCTCCTTGATTTATGCTGGAGGGAATGGATTGCGATCCTTAGGTAATGCCTAGGAAGTCCACAAGCTATACAGGGGGAACTAGAGATTGGTATCTCATGCTCTCATGCTCATTTATGAGTTTGCAGAAAAATGGAAAGAAAACTTCCCTTTGGTCATTGCCGCATCAACACCTTCGGCCCTTGTGCCTATTATTTGGTTGTTTTTGCCTCCATGTTCCTTTTGTTTTTCTAAGTTTCACCTGCATCTATTTTAGTTCCAAAACAAAACAGACTGTTAGTTTGAATAGTGATTGGTTTTGCGACCTTGTGACACTTGATTTCGGCTTCATTTGTATTCAAAAACGAACCATCGGCTTTGCGTCCTTTCTTAGTTGGCCTGGGGGTCCTTATTTCATATGGGGTTTTACTTCTCGGGCGTTCGGTTATGAGTTTTGTCCCGCTTTTGCTTTTGCTTTTGGGACTTTTGATATGAAAAGACACCCCGTTTGGCATAAAACCTCTCGATTTTGATTCCATTTCATGCCTTTTGACTTTGATCTTCCTTTCCTTTATTTCTTCATTTTTGGAAATTAACTGTCATGATCAACCGGGATTGGCCAAACGTACTTGACGATGTCGGTCATTTTCCTAATTCTTGCAAGGAGAAACTGCGAAGCCGGCCCTGCTATCTTTCCTTAAGGAATGCTGAGGAAGTTAAAGTGAAGATGAGTGAAATATGAATTTAAAGAGGTATGCACTTTGAAGGAAAAGAGGGATCTTATCTGAAAGTACGAGCCGACTTTAAGTGGCGACAACATGCTTCTTGGACTGGATACCTGGCCCAAATCTATTTCTGCTTTCTGACTTCAACTTTCGAAAATCAAAGAAACTTGCTAAGATCAGGGCAGCAGTATTTCCTCTTATCGGCCAACGGTGACCTTTGCGGGTTTTCCCCAAGCGAACTCTCTCATTTCTCCTCTCCCGTCGCCCCATAGCGCTCTTTGCGAGTTTTCGCTAAACGGTCTCTCTCCTTTTTATTTTTCTCTGCTCACCGTCACCTTATAGTGCCCGTAGGTTTTCACCAATAAGACTCTCATTTTATTTCTCTCACGAATTTGATTCGTGCTGAACCCCGACGAATGGTATTCTCTTCCCGAGGGGCTTATAACCTTGTAATCATTTGGATGGAAACGAACCGATACATTTTTGCCGCAGTTTTAATTTTCTTGGGTAAATGGGGTTTTTATTTTGATGTGACTGAACCTCAGGGAGAGGATGCCTACGTATCCTTTTGGAATCAAGTCAGACATAGTTTAGGAAGTGTTTCCTAAACTAATTTTGTTTTGTATTCTTCTTTGTTATTTTTTTGAATTTTTTTTTCTCTTCTTTTTTCTCTTTTTTTTGAATTTTCTTTATCTTTTTTTTTCTCTTTTTTTGAATTTTCTTTTTCTTTTCTTTCTGGGTTACAAAGGGGATAGGGATAATGGGAGAATAAAGCCTTTGTCCTTTCGATCCACCGAGGTAATTGCTGCAGAGGATTTAGACATAATACCTTTTCACTGCGTCGTCGTTTATCGCTGCCTCGGGCTCATCTCCTTCAACGTCACCCAAGTAAAATGCTTCTCTAGGCAATATCTTCCTGATGATGTATGGGACTTTCCAATTGTGAGCGAATTTTCCTTTGCCCTCTTGATGGTGCGGAAGTATCCGTCTCAACACTAGCTGCCCTACATCAAAATTCCTAGGGCGCACTTTCTTGTTGTAGGTGCGGGACATTCTTTGTTGGTATAAATGCTCATGGCACACTGCGAAAATTCTTTTTTCTTCAATTAATGCCTATTGCTCCAACCGGTATTTGACCCATTCACTATCTTCGATTTCTGCTTCGATAATCACTTGGAGCGAGGGGATTTCCACCTCGGAAAGGTATAACAACCTCAGTTCCGTAGACCAGCAAGTAGGGAGTGGCTCTTACAGATGTACCTACTGTAGTACGATGTCCCATTAGTGCGAAAGGCAGCTTTTCTTGCCATTGCCTCGAGCTTTGGATCATTTTCCTCAAGCTTTTCTTAATATTATTGTTGGCCGCTTCGACCGCACCATTAGCTTTAGGTCGGTAGGGAGTGGAGTTTCAATCTGTTATTTTGAATTGTTCACATATCTCTCCCATCAGGTGGCTGTTTAGATTAGCTGCATCGTCATTAATGATGGTGACCAGGATCCCAAAATGTTGGAATGCACGAAATCCACTACCGCTTTCTTGGTAACAGACTTGAGGGTGATGGCCTCGACCCATTTTGTGAAATAATCGCGACCAATATAAATCTGTGCCCATTTGAGGCCTTTGGCTCGATCGGCCCAATGGCGTCCATTCCCCAGGCGGCAAATGGCCAGGGTGCTGACATAGGATGCAACTCATTCGGTGGTGCATGAATCAGATCACCGTGCACCTAGCATTTATGGCATTTCTACATGAAGCTGAAGCACTCCTTTTCCATAGTCATCCAATAATAACTAGCTCGGAGTATCTTTTTTGCCAATACATAGCCATTCATGTGGGGCCCACATGTGCCTGCATGTGCTTTGTGCATGATCCTCCAAGCTTCATCGGCATCCACATATCTCAACCAATTAAGATTTGGAGTCCTTTTATAAAAAAGTGTAACCACTTATGAAGAAATTGCTCGCATGCCGTCGGATGGTCTTCTTTTGTTCTCATGTGGCCTGCTCAGGGTACTCATGTATTTTTAGGAACCTCAAGATGTCGTAATACTAAGGCTATGGGCTGGGCTCTGCTTTGGTTGCATTACAATATCCATGTCTTTCTTTGATTTGGATTTGTAAAGGATCCACATAGGCATTCCCGGGGTATGGCAACATTGAGGCCAAACTGGAAAGTGCATCTGCTAACTCATTGTGGCTACAAGGAAAGTACCAGAACTGTACCGACCTGAACCGCTTGCTGAGGTCTTTGACATGCTGTCTGTAAGGGAGGAGCTTAATGTTCCTTGTCTACCATTCTCCCTAAGTTTGTCGGATATTAAAAATCAGAGTCCCCCATGATTAGCAACTCTTTGACGTCCTGGATGATAGCCATGTTCATGCCTATAATGCAAGCTTCATATTCAACTTTATTGTTAGTGCAAAGGAATTGCAGCCTGGCTGTAGCTGGATAATGCTGTCCTATGGGTGAGATTAAGATTGCTCCGATCCCTACGCTCTGGGCGTTTGGCGCTCCGTCGAAGAACATTTTCCAGACGGCAGTGTCTTCAGCTTCTATTTCCAACGAGTTCACTTCTTCCTTAGGGAAATAAGTGTTTGAAGGCTGATACTCGTCATAACCAGGGTTTTCCGCTAGATGATATGCCAGTGCCTGAGCTTTCATCGCCAGACGAGTGACATAGACGATATCGAACTCGATTAGCAGTATCTGCCATTTGGCCAGGCGCCCCGAGGGCATTGGTTTTTGAAATATGTACCTTAGTGGATCTAGCCTAGTTATGAGGTACGTCGTATGAGCTTGCAGATAATGCCTCAGCTTTTGAGCCACCCATGTTAAGGCGCAACATGTTCTCTCCAACAAAGTGTATTTGGCCTCGTAGCCAGTGAACTTTTTGCTTATATAATAGATGGCCTGCTCTTTCTTTCCCGTGGCGTCATGCTGCCCGAGAATACAACCGAAAGAGCCTTCCAAGACCGTCAGATAGAGAAATAGTGGCCTTTCTTGTTCTGGCAGAACTAAAACCGGTGGATTGGACAAGTATTGTTTGATTTTATCAAAAGCTTCCTGACATTCGACCGTCCATTTAATTTCCGCATCCTTCTTCAGCAGTTTGAATATAGGCTCACATGTTGAGGTCAGTTGGGTGATGAACCGGCTGATGTAGTTTAATATTCCCAATAGACTCATCAAATCCTTTTTGGTCCTTGATGGGGGCAGCTCCCGAATGGATTTGATCTTGGTTGGATCTAACTCAATGCCTCTCCGACTGACGATAAACCCCAAATGTTTGCACGAAGGACTGCAAATGCACATTTTGCTGGATTCAATTTCAAATTATATTTTCCGAGCTTTTCGAAGAATTTCCTCAAATCCTTTACATGCTCGCCCAAAGTTTTGGATTTGATAATCACGTCATCCACGTACACCTCTATTTCTGTATGCATCATGTCATGGAAGATGGTGGTCATAGCCCGCATTTACGTTGCCCAGGAGGTTTTCAATCCAAAAGGCATAACTCTATAGCAATATGTCCCCTAGAGTGTAGTGAAGGCAGTTTTCTCAGCTTCATCTTCATCCATCAGCACTTGGTGATACCCTGCGTAGCAATCTTCAAATGATTGAATGTCATGCTTAGCACAATTATTAACCAGGATGTGGATGTTGGGCAGAGGGAAATTATCCTTGGGACTCACCTTGTTTAGATCTCTATAATCCACACACACTCGGGTTTTCCCGTCCTTTTTTGGTAGCGGGACCAAATTAGCCAGCCATGTGGTGTACCGCACTACCCAGTTTACCGCTGCTTCAAGCTGTTTTGTTATTTCCTCTTTGATTTTATCACTGACATCAGGCTTGAATTTTCTTTGCTTTTGTTGTGCAGGAGGGTAATCAGGGTATGTTGGCAACATATGAACCACCAAATCCATACTCAGAGCAGGCATATCATCAAAGGCAAGAAAATACATCTTTGTATTCCAATAGAGTTGAACCAATGAATCCCGTCTTTATATTTGCGGATGCTTATTTTAGTTTCTTTGATTTCATCAAGATCCGCCAGGTTAATTGGTTCAGTATCATTGAAGTTAGGCTTATGTTTGTTCTCAAAGTGTTCCAATTGTCGAGTGATTTCCCTAAAAGCCTCTTCTTCATTGTATTCTGATTCCTGGTTCATTATTTCACATACTGGCAACGGATTTGGGTCGTGGCAAGAAGTCCACGAGCATGTCATTTTATTTAAAGCCGCATTATTGGAACTGAAAGAAAAGATGACAAATAAAGAAAGAAAAAATCAGAGAAAAAGTGGAGAAATGGAAAATATTGATTTTATTTCTTTGAACTTGAAAGATAAGCAGGGTTTACAATTTTGAGATTTCATGTGCTAAAAAGGAAAACAAACAACGAGCTACACCCTGAAATAGCTCGTGAAGTGGGGAGAGGTAGCAAGGCGAGACTACCGGGTCTCCCGCCTGACCAGAAAGGGTGTGTCCTTCCAATTTTGAAGTTTGGCATCTGGCCCCATATACAGCACTTCTGCGGCGCTTGACCCTTCCCCTGGTTGGACCATGTTTACATCATAGAGCAGCTCTATCATAGCCCCACATATTTCATCAATTTCTTCATGCGTGAAAGTTTCTTCTTCCTCTTCTTCACTGTACTTTGGTTTTATAAAGGTTTTGTACAATTGAGGCAGGGGTCATGGTAAGGTCCATCCTTGGCACTTTCTGCGATTAGCCCAGGTGATATCTTCTGAGGTTGGATGAAATCCCAGTCCAAAGAACTTTTATGTGGCAGGCAAGACGACTGGCTAGGTTATGCCTTGTAGGGAGATTCCGAGTCCCTTGCCTGGCTTGAAGCCTCGACGCGTCATTTGCTTTGCTACCATGATTGAAGCATTTGACAGAAAAGGCTGAGGAAGTTGCTTGCCTTCTTCATGCTGGTCGGCTACTACAAGAAAGCTTGATAAACTATGTGTTCACTACCTTCCTTGGCTTCTAGACGGGGGACAGAGGGGTCCCAGTAAATTTATTGCTCATCATACCGATGAACTACAATCTCCTGATTTTCACACTCAAATTTCAGCATCTGGTGTAGGGTCGAAGGCACTGCCCTTGCTGTATGAATCCACGGCCGTCCCATGAGGTATTTGTAGGAGGTTTCCATGTCCAACACCTGGAAGGTTACTTCGAAGTCGACTGGACCAATAGTGAGCACCAAATCGATTTCACATATGGTATCCCTTTTTATTCCATCGAAGGCTCGGACACAGACGTTGTTGGGATGGATCCTCCCTATCCCGATCTCCATTCTCTGCAAAGTAGATAGTGGACATATGTCTACTTTGGAACACCCATCAACCATCACTTTCTTAACATAATATCCCTCACATTTGACAGTGAGATGCAAAGCCTTGTTATAAGTAGCTCCCTCTGGAGGTAGGCCATTCTTACTGAATGATATTTGATTAACGGCGAAGAATCTCTCTGCCATTTTCTCCAACTGTTCTACCAAGGTCTCAGCTGGCACATAAGCTTCGTTATATGTTTTGGCTAACACTTGTAAGAATCTCTCTGCCATTTTCTCCAACTGTTCTACCGAGGTCTCAGCTGGCACATAAGCTTCGTTATATGTTTTGGCTAACACTTGTTGATGCTCAGGAGAGTTCATTAAGAGTGACAGTAGAGACATCTATTCAAGGGATTTTCGGAGTTGATCTACCACTTCATACTCTGGCATCTTCATTTTTAGGAAAAGGCTTCTGCTTCCTCAGCGTTCACTGGCTTCTTTGGTGGGAATCACAGATTGGTAACGGCATTTACTTCTTCCACATTCAAGTATTTCTTTGTGGGACATCTCTTTGGGGCCTCTCCAAGGACTTCTTTTCCCTTGTGCGTAAAAATGGTTTCCTGATAATTCCAGGGAACAGCTGAAGGATTGGTCATGGGATTTTGTGCCACGCGACCTATAACCACAGGCACATTTAGCATCGGTGGCTAAATTGATCCCCATACCACATAGGCCTTCTTTGGTATGTTCAGGGCTCTGTTCAGCTCAAATCTCTTGGTAGGGCTTAAAGTGGGCCTCTTTTCTTTGTTTCCCCGGGGAATATAGAGTATTGTTTCTTTGGGGCGAATGGTTTCAACTTTGACCTCAGCCTTCTTCTCTATTTCAGGGCTTTTGGCTTCATTTGTTTTCTTTTCATACACCTTCTTTGGGGTGACCTTTGGCTTCCTATCGGCCTCGACGATGGCTATGACGGCCTTGAGAGCGGGATTAAACTCTTAATCCTCGCAGATAATCCTGATGACCAGCCCGTTGTTGTGAGCCAGTAGTAGGTTGTTAGTTACATTCGGGACTTCGTCGTCTCTGAGAACTACTTTCTTTTGATTAATCAAGTATTCCACCGCTCGTTTTAAAGTCCAACAATTTTCAGTATCGTGGCCTTCTGCCCCTAAGAGGTAGGCATATCGTACAACCCTTTGGTAAGATGGTGATTCAGGATTTTGTCTATTTGGGGCTACAGGCTGGAGGAGACCCAAATGGACTAGCTTTGGAAACAAGCTTGCGTATGATTCTCCAATTGGGATGATGTTTTTCTCCGGGGTAGCTCCCGGGGACGATAGTTGTTTTGCTGATGGCGGGGATTGCAATGATTAGGCGGTACTTGATTCCTCGGAGCTTGATTTCTGTTATTCTGCTGTTGAGGGAAGGGGAATGGTTGAGCATTCATAACTGCATAGGCTTGAGGGGCATAATTCATGTATCTGTGAGGATAGTAGTGTTGAGGTGCTCTCTTAGAGAATGCATGTCTGTGGGCATGTTATTTCCTCGCCCCAGAGGCTGCCATGGATGCCTCTTCCGTTTTCATGCTCTGATGGCAGATTGGCTTAGAATCCTCCCTATTTTGAGGTTAGTTTCCACCATTTCTCCAATCTTTATTTCTTCGGCGAATGGTTTTCCCATTGCGGACATCATGTTATGAAAATAGTCTGCCTCCTGTGCCTGGAGAAAGACGATGACCATTTCCTTTTCATCCATAGGAGGCTTCACCCTTGATGCTTGCTCCCGCCATTTTATAGCGTATTGCCTAAAGCTTTCAGCAGGTTTCTTCTTCAGGTTGGTTAGGGAATTCCTATCTGGGGCGATGTCGACATTATACTGGAATTGTTTCACAATGTCCTGGGCAAGGTCATCCCATATGTGCCACCGGATGATGTGTTGGTCTATATACCATTCGGAAGCAATCCCTACTAAGCTTTACCCAATGTATGCCATCAAGAGCTCTTCTTTTCCACCTGCTCCACATAACTGATTACAATATTTCTTAAGATGGGATATAGGGTCGCCATGGCCATCGTATTCCTCAAATTTGGGCACTTTAAACCCCAAAGGAAGATGGATATGGGGGAACATGCACAGGTCTGAATAGGCTACACTTTTTTGTCCGCTCAGTCCTTGCATATTCTTCAGGCTTTGCTAAAGACTCCTCATTCTTCTTGTGATCTCATCCTGCTCGGGTGCTTTGGAAGTTTTGTCCGGCACAGGGGTAAGTTCGAACGTTGGCTTAAGGTACCTATATGTAGGGTACGGGGGAGGCTCATTTTGGTACTTTGGAGTTCGAAAGGTAAAGGCTGCAGGGTCAAATACAGGCCTCGGTACTACAGGCTGTGTAGTAGGTGCGCACGGAGGGGCTGTAAATATATTGGGAATTGTCCCAGATGCAAACATCGTGGGGTGGGCTTTAGAGGGCGCCCCAACAAAATTGGTAGAAATAGTGGGCTGCCCCAGGTGAATGCTCGGATGAATGATAGTAATGGTAGAGGTATCCCTGACCGCGAAAATAGCTCAGGAAATCCAGGGATGGCACTGGGAGGTTCCTTTCCATTGGTCCATGCGTCCTACATTTCCATGACTCGGAGCTATAGGTCCGATTTTGTTCGACCGCTGCAGATTTAGAAGTCGGTACCCCTGTGAGTGGGCTGTGTTCTGAAATAGGGAGGGTGACTTGAGTCATCTCAGTTGACATTTCTGTATTTCCCTTTGAACGAGTGAAGTATCGGTGTGACGCCAGTTTAGCAAAACCAACCACTGTTCTAAACACCTGAACTCTAATACTAGAAAACGTAGTTAGTTTCGGGATAGATGACAAACAGGAAATCACACGTTGAGCATAATGCACCTATGCAGATAATGGGGTTTCTATATGCTTGCCCCAGTCACATGTGTCATCCCAGCCTTTATTTCACTTTCCTTTTGCTTCCCCTTTTTTCCCTCTTTCTCTTTTTGTTGTTTTTATTTTATCTTAAAGAATACGGTCGAATCCTATAGAGATTTCCTACATATCATGACTTTGCATGAATCAGACCGAGCGTAGTTTATGGAAATAACAGGCTCAGTACAGAGCAAAATATTTTCGGAATTTTCAATTTGATAAAGATGCATACGTTGATTACAATGGCTAAAAGCAACTACCAGACTGAGACTTACTACCCTTACAGACTTGAAAAGACAACAATTAGACTTTTATCTAAAAACAAACACAATCTAGGAGTACATCAATTCTTCTAATGCCTTTGGAGCTTGCGGGGCATCATTCTGCCTTGTTGCGGGTTTGCATGCTAGACTTTCTTGGAGAGAGTGGAGATCTTCCATTACTTGTCGGACGAAGGTCATAGCAGCGGAGAAAAACATGGATTTTTTCATGTCTTCGCAGTGACTGCATTTAGTGGTAATGCAGTCTGCAATTGCCTGTACCTTCTTCCTAATTATCCTTTTCTCTTGTAGCAGGCGCTCTATTTGTTCTGCCCGTGCTTCAAAAGTCCGCTCAGCTGTCTGATTTAGCTTTGGAAATTGCTTCAAGTCTCTTTCAGACCCTGCTATTACCGCGTAGCAATGTTCCCTCTCAGCCTTGAAGTCCTTGGCCTGCTTGGTCATTTTGCTTTCAGCTATGATAACTCTCTGTTTTAGACCAATGCTTTTATTGCTGCTCCCTTCTTTTAACTGCTCTAATGTGTGGGCCCTTTTTTTCAGCACTCTTAGCTAATTGTCTCCGAGCTCTAGTCAATTCACCGTCTTCCTTATTCAGGTCAAAATCGTATTCAGTTACTTTTCGCCGCAGGTTTTCTATAAGTCTTTCATCCTTTATATTCCTCGTAGGGTTTTCTGCGGATGTTTTCATTTTATGAATCTAAGCTCGCAGAGCTTCATTTTCTTCAACCAATACCTTGTTTTCTCCCTCGCTAGCAGCAACTTGTAGGCTTTACAAAGTGTAAGGGCTCGAAAGATATCGGACAGGATCATCAGAGCAATAATGCTCTTTTCCTGATTCATCAATGTACTAACAACCCCGGCAATCTGTATGTCGATGTTTCCGTCCTTTCGGGGGAATACTAAAAGACCCAAAAAGGATACCATAAACGCCAAGCATCGGTGCTCCTCCCATTTTATCTGATCACCTTTGCTATAGATGAGGTTTGCAGGGTTGTTGAATCCTCCGATGTGGCCATATCTTTGGTATATAAACTGGAGAGTGCAAAATCCAGCCGACAGGTCAGGGTTATGAATTTTTCTGTTGATTTTAAAAACATCCAAAAACTTTTGCACAGCGAGGGACCTGTGTGCTATCAAGTATTGATGTCTCAGTGGGACTGTGTGGGTCCCGACATATACGATCATTTCCTCCAGAGTCGGGGTATGCTCAAAATTTGAGAAGTGGAAGACGTTGTCGGCAAGGTCCCAGAAGGTGATTAGGGCCTTTGTGATATCTCTCTTAGGGTTGATTTTCAGCAAACTAGTGAGCCCCCCCAGATGCGCGTTGACCTATTTCTGTCCGGCTTCTCCGAGGTCATCCCACCACAGCCGCATCTCCAAAGGAATTTTGTTCATTATTATGCTCATTATTCACGTTTATTAGGGCGGGATAGTATTCTCAAAATATAAAAACTCACATTTAGGAAATTTATTTTGAAAACAGGGATCAATTTTTCAAATACGTCCTCTCAACACTTTGAAGGGTTTTCAGGTTGTGCTTGCTTACCAGCCCGAATGAAATCCAGAGGCAGCCATTTGCGCAAGATCAGCCCTCTGGCATCCCCTATAGCTTCGTTCAGCTATTATCGCAATCATGGAACCATCCGACTCATTTTGAGGTAGGCAAAATAAACCCGGATATTTCTTGATATTTTTTGCAAAAGGGGTTGGACCCGGCCAAAATTATTTATCAAAACCCGCGGACATTATTGACAAATTCTAGAATTTGGTGCCTTTTATAGTGGTTTTTCTGGTTTTTGTTCTTTGTTTTCCATTTGTTTTTTTTTGTTTTAAAAATCCGGTAGTATTTCGGCGCTATTTGAGCATTGGTTTAAAAAAGCGACTACCCTAGCACTGCTTATTTTCTCTCAACTGTTTCCTTTGTTTACAGAAATGTCAACATGCGAGTCTAAGGCATGTAAATGAGCAAGTAGCACGTAAAATGCATCAGGATGGTCTTTTATTTCAGGGCACCTGTCCTAGACGGACCCAACCCCTGTGTTGAGTCCCCTAAGTCAAAATGCATGATGCAGATAAACGTTCCTACAAGGGATCCGAAATGAGGTTTTGTTATACTAAGTTGAGAACCTCGGTATAAGGTCTAGACTGTGTACCCAAGCGGACAACTCGAGTCGATGAGGGGCTTACGTATCGGGGACCCGCAATATTGTCCGGCTTTGTAAGTTGTCCGTCCTCTTTCTTAATTCAGGGTATGACACTAACGGAATAGGGAGTCTCAACTACTGAGCAAATCCCCTTAGGTGAGAAGTGAAGGGTTTTTGTAGCAGTTTATATGTACAGTTCAGATAATATCCAAAGCGGTAAAACATGCGGCATTTAGAACAGACCATCTAAGCAAATCAGAAGAAGCCAAATATATTAGTTATTGAAAGATCGAATTCTTGAACCCTGAACTATAGATTCTGGGTCCTAATCCCCAGCAGAGTCGCCAGAGCTGTCACACCTCTTTTTTACCGCTTACACGTTGTTACCCTAAAAGGCGACACGTGTATAGGAATTTTTCATATTAAAGTGACATTATTCAAAATGGAATTAATTGTTTATTTCAAGAGTCGCCACTTGGGATAGGCTTGGCATTTGGTGTCCCAAGTCACCGGTTTATTTAAAATCCCAAATCGAGGAAATTTTGACTACCCAATTGAAGTCTGTGAACTAGAAATTCATGAGTAAGGAATTCTGTTGACCCGAGGGAAGGTGTTAGGCACCCTCGGATCCCGTGGTTCTAGCACGGACGGTTAAAGTTGTTATATCTAGATAAAACATGATTTGCTATGCCTGTTAACTTTTAATTTTGGATTATTAACTGCTTTTAACATTTTTTAGGGAAATTGGCAATGTCATTAAAACACGTCACGAATTACGTCACATAAATGCACCTGCTATTTTAGACATATTGTAATTCCATTGAGAATAGGATTTGGGTCACATAAATGCTCACCCGAGTTTTAAGAAGGTATTTTATTAATGCGCGCCTATAGCAACTACGTCTTTGACATTTATGGGAAGGCCGTGATATTTGCTAAACGGCGACTCCTATTCTTTCTATGTGCTCTAATGAATTAAGGAGACGATGCATGGTATTTGTTTGAATTAACACGGTTCATTTTATTTTTATAAAGGTATTCTAACATATGCTAAATTTTGTTAAAGTTGTGTTTAAATCCATTAATTATTTCATGTATGAACTAGGTGCTTTGGAAAATTATATGTGCCTTGGCCTCATTCGTGACCAAATGACACAAAAATAAATTGAGTTTTGGACAGCCCTGGAGCACATAGTGCTCAGGCTGCAATTAATAACCATTTTGAATGGTTTGGGCTGTTAACCACTTAGCCCAGCAAAACGTATTAGATTTCATCAGTCTGGTTCTTACTGGGCCTTACTAATGAGCCCAGTGTTGGTTTGGACAAAGAGTCTTGTTCTTAGCAGCTATTTCGATTTAGAATTATATATACAGATCTAATCACTACACATTCACGAAGGAAATACTCACAACCATTTTTATATCAAATTTCTACATTAGTTTTGAATCAGACGATTCATAAACTCATCAGCCAGAATATACGAACCTAACTCTCAAAAATTTGAGCACGACTTATATTAACAGCCTAGAGATAAGGAGAATAATGCTAATATGCTAACACTTAAATTAGCCAACACAATACATGATATTGGGGATTTTAAGCAATTACTAAGCTATCATTTTCAGAATTATCATTTTAAACAAAACAGGACATATACGTTTGAGTGAGCAGCATTACCTAGTTGATTACGCAATCAGTTACTTATGTGAACCAACCATACTAAGATTGAAACTAGCTATTGATTATACACATAAAAATGGAAAATTCAATCAAAAGTTCAATTTATTACCTATTGAAACAGTCCCAAATGTCCATTTAGTACAGGTGTGGATCATTCTAAAATTTAACTCTAACATGATTATTATCATATCATACACTTATATCAGAACTAAATAGGGGAAAATGGGAAATTGATTAGAATTATACAATGGAACTCCAAATCTGCATATTCATGAATTTTAATGCTTGCACTTCAATGTATCAGATGAACAGGAGAATGTACCTGTAATTTAAGTGAAACAGGCGCCTATGAGTGAAGACAAAAGACCAGTTAAGCAAATCAACAGCCAATGCACAGTATGCCCAGAGTTTCAACAGAATTGTGAAAGAATTAAGCTCTAATAGGATCAAATTCAACCACTGATAGTATTTTAGATATGAGTATTTTAGCTCTAATATTGAAGAAAACAATTGCAGATCCCTATCTAATGCCCCAAATGGTTCATTTTATAGTAGAATATTTCGGGCATCAAATTTTACTTTGTTTCTTTTTAGTCCTCAACACAATTTGTATTTTGGCCTAAGGAGTTCTTCAATTTCTGACTTGTGCCTCAAGTTTGAGTCTGGAATTATGTATTAGTCCATGCTAGAAAGTTCTAAAAGGATTCTTATGAGATTTTTTATAAGTTCAAATCCCTTTTATACCCTTACTAGCTTTCCTAAATTACCCAACCCTGAATTTTGAACCCAAGTCAGTTCTTTTAACCATAGTTCATTTATAAATGACCCCGGTTACTCAAATTCAGGTCGCCTTTTAAACTAACAAGCATATGACTATCAGAACTAACCAAAATTGATAAGGCTTAACACAAAGGCCTTAATACAAACTTCCACACACACTATACAAGATTAACAATCAAAATGATAAGAAAATGAATACATCTATCAGCATTGAGGATCAAAATTATCATGAACTAATGATCAGGCATTCAACAACACAATCAGACAGTCAAACCAATCATAAAATCAGTAAATCAATAAAATTCATCCAATTATGAGAATCACACCACTTAAAAGCTAATTATAACAGGATGTTGAACTTAGTGACAAACAAACAAACATATGAACATTAAAACCTAATCTTAGGAGATCTTTGTGGACGACCAGATACACAGCCAAATCAAAAGAAATTCTGACTTTAAAACATGTATGAACCTAATCAGTTATTCCAGGCTTGTGACAAGCAAACAAACATATGAAGATTGAACCTTAATTTTCAGAAGAACTTGTGTATAATCAAGACAACAATCAAAAGACAATCACATGCAATTAACAATCAGCCATTAAAAGAAATCCGACATTCAAAGCTAAAAAATGAAAATTAACAGGAAAACTTAGCTCTCATTTTTGTTCTCATTTAGACCATCCCAGCTGGACCTTGATTCTCTCACAGGGGTCTTGAAACCTCTAAGGTGATGTACCATCAATTTTAAGGGCTCAAGGGAGTTTCAAAGATTCTCAGACCTCAAATAGGTCTCATATTTGAATTTGTTTAATTGTTGAGGGTGTTAGGGGGGTCAAGGGTGGCATGGTTAGTGTTAATAGGGGTCAGTGACTACCTAGGAGAGGTTTGGACCATTTACGGCATGTTTGCAATTTTAGGGTTGGCCTTCGGATAATATTCTAGGGGTTTTATGGTGATTTGAGAGTGGTGTTATGCATGGTTGGAACGGGAAGGGGGAGGTGCCTTAGTGGTTTAGTTTTGGACGGCTTTGGAATGAGGTCGCCAGAGGTGGGGTTTCCGGCGATTTTTCAGGGGCTATTCGAGATGGCGGGCTATATTCGAGGTTAAGTAGTTATAGGATGGGGTAGAGGAGGTCGTTCTGGTTAAAGGGTGTAATATTAGGGCCGTTTGGTTGCCTGCCGCCGCCGTGAGGCGATTTTCGGCGGCAGCAGTAGGGTGGTCGGCCGATGGTCAACGGTGGCGATGGGGTGGTCATTGGAGGTGTTATAACTGAGGTGGAGATATGAGGAGGGTAAGTTTTGGTCGTGTATGTATTGAAGGTGTTTCGACATATATATATGATTTAGGGTGGGGTTTAGTAACCGTTGGGTTGGGGCGAGATCAACGGTTGTGATGGGAGGGGTCCTAAACGATATAGTTTAGTTTTGATGTTGTGTGGACTGGGTCAGGCTGGTTATTGGGCTGGGTTACGTATGAATTTAGAGGAGGAAACAAATTGGGCCACTCAGGTCTAACCCAATTGTGGCCAGCCTGAGTGGCTGACTATATATATATATATATATATATATATATGTATTTTATTATTATTATATTTTTGTCTTTTCTTTTAATAAAAATTAATTACTAAACTCATTTAAAAACCACAAATCACAAATAAAATTAAAAGAAATCTAAATTGAACAAATATAATTTCAAGTGTTGGCATATATATATATATATATATATATATATATATATATATATATATATATATATTGTATTTTAATTTATTAAAAAAGTTTATTTAACAATTAAATCCTAATTAATCTTAAACACTCAGTAATGAACATGCACGTGCAACTAAATCCAAATATTAAAATCCTAATATTTTAAAAGAAAAAAATCCTAAACTTTAAGAGTCTTGTAGGAGTTTGTTTCGACCCGTCAAAAATCATATGCTCACACACTCGAACAATACCCACATCAATCCAGTTTTAAAGAAAAAGAAAACAAAAACAGTGTTCAACCAGCCTACCAAAAATGATTTCACTCGAATGCAAACCCCAAACTTCAAAATCTTACCTTAGAGCTAAATTCAATCCATTTTCTAAGACTTAAATGAACCATAAAATGCTTCAGAATTAGAGAGGCTTTCAGAGCAAAAGCAATGAAATAGTATTTTCTTTTTAGAAAATTTTGCAGCCTAGAGCTTTTTATGGCTTTCAGTACTTGGGATCTCCCTTCAGCCTCTAGCAAGAATGCCTTTATAGGAAAGTTACTAGGGCAACTTCAGATTTTTGTGTTTTCCCTTTTAGACCTTTCTTCAGTTTTCTTTTTGCTAGTTAGTCCTTTATTTTATACCTTCCTACCCAAGTTATATTACCCAAAATTCTGAAATTAAAATTAGCACCCCACACTAGAAGCTTCTAGGGGCTTCTTAATTGGTTACTGCAAGATTCCCTATGTGTGTTACCTATATTACCCCTTACTGACCCTATATTTACCCTTTTGACATCCGTGTCAATTGATTAAACTAAAACGAGTTACAGACCTAAGTGGGCTCAATGTTCTAATGGGCATGGCCCAATGACACTAATGAGCCCCCTGGGAATGACTCCAAAACCCAAACAAGAACGAAAACGAGACTGATCTAATCAACCCACATCAGAGGACAATATTTAATAGATTAGACCTACACTAATTGAAATATCTTTAAACAAAGCAAACAATGAACTGACCACAGTATCCAAATTAAACAACTAAGGGAGGAATCAGAATTGTAACTAGGTTAATGACCAAATTTATAAGAACATTCGGGATCAATTTTTAATATTGAAACGAAAGTCATTTACAAATTAATCAAGCTGGCTAAAATTGATCGAAAAGAAAATAAGACAAATAGCAGAACAAGAAGAAAAATAATGGAAAGGAAAAATGAAGATAAGGGACTTACCACAAAAGCCTGAGAGTTCGAAAGATGGACGAGTCAACGAACCAGTGTCGACCATTTGTTCTTTGTAAAGAACAAGTGAGCAACATCAACCCGCTGACTCCAAAACTTCATAATTTTCGAAGGAATAGAAATCCCAAACCATGCATGTCGTTAGACTCCCTGAAAGTCAATTTTGGACATTAGGGCTTCGAACTCAAATGCAATATTTGGAGAATTATGGGCATATTCGAGGGTTTGGAGTGTGAGATTGGGGAAGAGGAATCCATGAGAATGCTGGGGTGTTAATTTGGGTGGTGTTTGGGTGGTGGCGCCGCCGGTCACGACAGAGAGTCGGAGTTTCTTATTGATATTTGAGGAGTTGGGGCAGGATTCGAGGGATGAGGTTTGGGGATCTGAAAAAAGGGGAAGGAGAGGAATATAGGGTGTTAATTTGGTGGTCATCGAAGATTCGCCACCATTGCGGGCGATTTCTGACCGGCGACGGACGGCGGTGGACGGTGAAATTAGAGGTGGTCTCTAGGGTTTGGTTGTGAGAAAGGAGATGAGAGGGGTAGGGGTTTTTGAGTAGGGTAGCTGTTTTGACATTTGTATAGTTAGGGATGCTTAGTTCCTATCCGTTAGATCACTCAACCTAGAGGGTTGAGATTAATTGAGAGCATACGATGTCGTTTGGCTGTTTTACTGAAAGACCGGGTTAGGGCATGGGTTTTGGGCCGGTTCAGGGGTAATTGGGATAGGTTTGGGGTCTTTTTTAGGCCAACCCATATTGGGTATCTTGTTAAACGACCCAAGTTTCTTTTAATTCTTTTCTTTTCATTATTAAATTAAAACAAAAACTGAAATTAAACCTAAAAAATTAAATTAACCTACCTAATTATATTAAGCTATAATTAGTAATTAAAGCTATTACTAAAATACCAATTTAAAGAAAACTAATCAAATTCAAAGCTAACATTTAAAATTACCAAAAAAAATCAATTTTGTAATTTTTATATTTTTGTAAAATCCTAATTACCAATTAATTTAAAATATGTAAAATCAAACCCTATATGCAAATGCAATATTTTTTTGTTTTTTATGAATTATCTAGACACAAAATGCAAAAAAAACATGTAAATTATGCAATTAAATCCTAAAAATGATATAATTAAAAGGAAAAATCCTAAATCTAAGAATTTTGTAGAAGTAATTCGCGGGGGAAATATCACATGCTCACAGTAACCATTGGAGTGGTGAGAAAAAATGATGGATTTTGCAGATTCCAGACTTGCTCAAGTTCTTCCTGAAACTTCAACAGCTTTTGTTCTAGTTGGGTTGCATTTTGCTTGGGAACCACAGTACTATGAGTAACCTCTACCCGTTTATTTGAGTTGTTCAAGTCTTCCATTTTTCCTTTGTTTTTTGTGTTTGACAGGACTGGGAGGAGGAGTAGGTGGAGGGCCCTTGGATCTCGTAAAATAGGATGATGTTGCCAGAGTTTACGTACTAAAATTTGGGTAGGGGAATAAACAAAAGTAAAAACAAAAGGTAACAAGTCAGTGAGGATCATTAGAATAATGTTGCAATATTGAAATACGTAGTGCTGAAATATAAAGTGTGTCCTAATTTTGGGGGCCTCATCGTGCCATAGGTAGGCCTAGCGACAAATTGATTTGGAGAACTTAGAATGCTCAATGCCTTATTTCATTGATAAAAAGTAGATGAATCCCAAAGCGACATTAATAATAAAAATCACTAATGGCCATTGGACTTATTACATTTTATAAAGCAACAGGAATAAAATTACTATCTATTTGGTCCCAAATGACCTTCCCCAGACTCGGCATCTTTGGCTCCATCGAGCAACTTCACCAACTCGCTAAGTCCCAACAACAGGTAGGCTCTAGCTAGGTGTCCTCCTTTATTTCCTTGAGCATTCTGGAAATCAGTGGGTTTCGGCATCGGTTGAATTTGAAGTTCCAAGTTCATTAAGTTTGGATTGGAGGGTGATTTATGTTTTTAGCATTGTTTGATGTGATTTGAGGTCTCGACTAAGCTCGTATGATTTTCTAAGATTGATTGGTGTTTTTGGTTGAGGTCTCAGGGGACCTCGAGTATGTTTCAGATGCTCAACGGATTGAAATTTGGAATTAAACCATTGCTGAAGTTTCAAACATTTGATGTTCTTGCACCTGCAGTGGGGAGACTGAAGGTGCGGGCTCGCAAATATGGAGAAACAAGCGTAGCAGCATATTTGGGCATCCCAGGTTGGTATTGCAGGTGAGAGGTTAATTTCGCATCAACGATGCATGCAAATGCGAGAGAGTATTGTAGAAGTGGTGAAAGATCGTAGAAGCGGACCAGTTTCCGCTACTGCGCATGTGCATGTCAGGTGTGAAAGAATTTTCGCAGGTGCCTGGGCAGAAAAGGAGCAATTTCGTGGGTTTGAATTCATTCTTCATTTTTGAACTTGAGAGCTTAGAAATGGGAGATTCTTCGAATGATTTTCAAAGAGTGTTTAGGGTAACCACTCCTAACTCATTTATTGTTGTATTCCATTAATTTATAGTTGTTTTTTTCATTAAATCTAGGAATTTGGGTGAAAAGTTAGGAACATGGGGGAAACGTCCCCTTAGATTTGGTACTATTTTTATATATGAGCGCCATATACATGAGGTGACGAGTGCGTACACGGGTCATTTGTTGCAAAATACATTTTCATTAAGTAAAATATGTGTTTTCCTTTAACTGAGCTACACTAGCATATGTAATATTCATGTTTAGTTTAGAACAACATGTCTACGTGTCTCAATTGCTTATCTGAAGTCTATGCAGCATGCTTGTAAAATTTCCTGCTTCTTCATTGACTTATACTTAGTCTAAATTGTAGGATTCCATGTTGTGGTTGCAATTCTATTATTGGAGCTGCATATTTACTTTGGGACTACGGAACGGTATTTCCCCTATACTGCATATTTACTTTGGGACTACGGAATGACAGTTGGGTGATCACCCTACACTGTATATTACCTTTGGGACTAAAGAACGATATTTTGAGAGATCGCCCTACACAGTTACATTTGGAACTACGGGACGATAACCTTGCTTTCAAAATTTAATTCTATATTTCGAGACCTTAAACCCTCTTTTAGCTCGCCTTGATTTGCGTCTGCAGTCCGAGCGCGTAGCCAGAAAGCTTAAATGAGAAAATTTGTGAAAATGATAAATTTTGACTATAAAATGAATTAATTTGACTTCGATCAACGTTTTGGGTGAATGGATCCGGACTCATGATTTGAAGGTCTCGAAGGGTTTGTAGGAAAATATGGGACTTAGGCGTATGTACGGAATCGAAAATTGAGGTCCCAAGCACGAGAAGTGAATTTTTAAAGAAAATTGTTTTCTGAAATGGTTTAAAGGAATTTAAAATGAAATTTGATTAGAACATGATGTTATCGGGCTCGTATTTTGGTTCTTGTGACTGGTACATGTCTTATATATGATTAAAGATGATTATGTGAAACTTGGTGAAGAACATATGTCATTTGACGTGATTCGTGCATAAATTGCAAAAATTGATGTTTTTAGAAGTTTGAGGAAATTCTTTGAATTGGAGGTTCGTTGTTAATGATGTTAATTTTGCAATTTGATCGCACAAACAAGTTTATATGGTGTTATTGAGTTAGTACGTATGTTTGGTTAGGATCCCTGAGTGTTGGGGTGTGTTTCGGAAGGCTTTTGGACCTCTAAAAGTTGCCGGTTTTTGATGTTTAGTGCCCAGGGATTTCGCCCTTTCCCGTTTGCATGGTCCCTATCGTGAACGCGTAGGGAAAATATCCTTGGCGCTGGATTTCTCCTTCGCAAACGCGAAGCTTTAGACACAAACACGAAGCCAAGGGGGGAGACCTTCGGTAACGCGTCCCTGCACTAATAAATGTGTAATGTACTGGGGAGGGGTCACCATTTTTGTTCATCGCAGATGCGGCCACTGGCCCGCTAACTCGTATGCTTGAGGAGCAAAAGCTCCGTGGACGCGAGCCGTATTATGCAAACGTGAAGGCTTAATAGGCCCGACTCATTGCAAACGTGATGGGCCTGTCGCGAACACGATGAGTAAATTCGCCCAGTTATTTTAAAGACCCAAAACAGTAGTTATTGCGGGATTACACCAAAAATTCAGAACTTCTTCATTTATACTTCAATTTGGGAGACTTTTGAAATGAGGATTCACCAACAATTCATAGGTATGTAATCATAGATCATTTTATTCAATTTCCATTAACACCTATTAGATTTCTAGGCTTAAATCATGTCATTAAGGGTAACAAATTAGAGATTTGGGTAGAGTTTAAGGCTTTTTGATTAACTGTGATTTAGACCTTATTTTGGGGTAAAAGTTTGGAATAAATTATATATTCAGGCTCGTGGGTGAATGGGTGATCGGGTTTTGGTCCGAACCTCTTGTTACGACAAAGCGGGCCCGGGTTTATTTTTGACTTTTTGGAAAGAATGATTAGAAAGCTATAACTAAGTATCTAAATGGTATTGTTGAGAACTTATTGATGTTATTAAGTTGATTATGTATAGATACAATTGATTTGGAGCCTAATTCAAAAGAAAAGTCTATTTTTGAGGTTTGAGTTAGCCGTGGAAGTTCGAGGTAAGTGTTTGGTCTAACCTTAGCTTGAGGGATTAGGAGTTGAGTCCTATTTGTTATGTGATAATTGTTGCATACGACGTATATGCATGGTGACGAGTATCTATACGTCGGAGTCAAGCATTCCTGTGAGTCTTGTATTGTGATTTTCATGACTTCGTTGTATTATCTATGTTTTATAGGTGATTTTTATTTGTTGTGAAAAGTTTGTGGAAGAAATTGTGACCTTTGAAAATCGAGGAGCATTCGCTCAAGCTAAATTATAAATTGTGAAAGCAAAGGAGTTGATTGAACCCTTTAGAGCATTGGCTCAAGTGGTAAAGTGAGTTGTGAAGTAAAAATGGAAAAGAGAGAATCATGAAATTGTTCCCTCGCTGTGACATTGTTGCCTTATTGGTTATCTCTCTTGCTGGGATCTAATTGCTTCATCATTGTTCCATTGCCAGGATTCCTATTATAATCTTGTTTAATCCCTCGCCCCATTGTTTGTGATTATTGTTTGGGTGCGGAAGAGTGTTAAGGCACGAAGGGTGATGCCGTTAATTGTTTGTTTTGTGAGGAAAGAGTGTAAAGCACGAAGGGTAATGCCATGTATGATTGTGAGGAAAGAGTGTAAATCACGAAGGGTGAAGCCATGCCGCACGATGTACCAATCCACGCCGATTATATTGATTATGTGGTGAGAAAAGAGAGTAAAACCATGAAGGGTGGTGTCGTGCACATTTTTATTATATAATTGCTTTGGTGAGGACGAGAGTAAAAGCACGAAGCGTGATGCCGTGGGTTCATTGATTTCTGCTTCTTTATTGATATCAGAGTTATGTTGTTTCCTTCATTACTTGATGTCTTTCTGTTCGGAATTGTTATCTACCCACCAGCATACTCCCCATTTCGTATTTTACTAGTTATCTCTATATTAATTTTCCGCTATATATATATATACACGCACATGTTGGAAACACGTTCTCAAGGCATTATACTAAATGTGTGTTCATATTTGTAGGTTTTGATGAATGACAAACTATGCGCAAAATTAACATATGACGAGGTCCAAGCACAAGCGCAAAATTGATATATAACGAGATTCAAGCACAAGAAAAAGATCGAGATTAAGTTTTATATGAGTCGGTATTTAATTATGATCTTGATCCGACAACTTGAACTCAAGACTTGGCTTCTCTCGTAAAAATATTTTTAATAAATCATGCATATTTAATTTAGAGCAAAATGATTTTAAATAATGCATATTTACTTTAGTCAAAATAATTTTTAAACATGCCTCTAAAATATGGACTAAGATAATCGATTATGTACTTATGATAATCGATTATGTTTAAGTCAGCTGCTTGACAATCGATTGTGAACTTATGACAATCGATTGTGTTAAGGCAGTGAGCATCAGATTTTTCAAATCTGCATGACAATAGATTGTGAACCTTATGACAATCGATTGTGATGAGGCAGTGTCCATCAAAGTTTTTCAAAGCTCAAAATAATCGATTGTGAAGCTAATGACAATCGATTGTGAAGAGACAGTGTCCATCAGATTTTTCAAAGTCACAAAATAATCGATTGTGAACTTATGACAATCGATTGTGTTGAGGCAGTGTCTTCCAGACTTTTTCAAAGTTATTAAATAATCGATTGTGAACCTATAACAATCGATTGTCAAGAGGCAGTGTCTATGTTGATTTTTCAAGACTGATATATAATCGATTGTTAACTTAATATAATCGATTGTATAACTGACCGTTGCCAAAATATTTTCAAATACCGTCAGGTAATCGATTATTGATTTCCTATAATCGATTGTTTTAATTAAAATCTGGAAAGGATTTTTTGAACGTTGCTGAGTAATCGATTATTGATTTCCTATAATCGATTTTTTTAATTAAAATTTGGAAAGGATTTTTTGAACGTTGCTGAGTAATCGATTGTAGATTTCTGACAATCGATTGTTTTAAGTAAAATCTGGAAATGATTTTTTGAACGTTGCCAGTAATCGATTATTGATCTTAGATAATCGATTGTTATGCGTAAAATCTGGGATTGATTTTTGGAAGAACTGGCAAACAATCGATTGTGGTAATTTGACAATCGATTGTCACAGAGTAAAATCAGCAACTCTTAATTGGCAATTAGGCAACGGTAATACAAAGTTTTTCAACTATAAATACAGCTTCAATTCAGTCTTCTAAACACAACAACTGATCATACAATTGCTAAAGCTTGCATACTTTATTGCTTATGATTTTATATTCATTACATAAGCTTTTGAGAGCCAAATTCTTGTCGAAAGTTGTTGCGATCTTGAGCGTATTCTTTTTACTCATATATACTCTTAAAGGAGTGTCTTGTTTGAGTGCTAAGTGATTTTGTACACTTGAAGGGAAGTGTTAGTCCCTTGTGCTGTAAGAAGGAACTTGTGTTTCCTTGGTTGAAGTCTTGGAGTGTTGTATCTCCGAGCAAAGGTTGTTGAGGCTTGTGTCCTCAAGTTGTAACGGTTTGTTGAGCACCCGTAAGCTTAACAAGTTAGTGGAAATCTCGAGAGAGTCTCTCGGGGACTGGACTAGCCACGGGTTGTGGTGAACCAGGATACATCGGTGCGTTTGTTCTAATTTATTTACTTATCGCACTTATTTATTTCCTGCAATTTTTAAATTCCGCAAGTTTACGCTAATTTTTATTATAACGCTATTAACCCCCCCCCTCTAGGGTTAAGCGTATTATCTAACAATTGGTATCAGAGCCCAACTCTCTGAAGACTTAATCGTTTGAGAGAAACATCCATGGCTTATACTCGTGATTCTTTTGCAGGAATAGGTGAAGGACAATGCTCTACCCGACCACCGCTATTCGATGGTACAAATTATACATACTAGAAGGAGAGGATGAGAATATTTGTACAGTCAAATAGTTTTCATCTTTGGAAGGTCATAATGAATGGAGAACAAATTCCAACCAAGAAGGTTGAAAATGAATGGGTCCCAAAGTCCGAAGATGAATACGATGCAGATGATATCCGAAAGGTGCAAAATAATGCTAAAGATATTAATTTATTATATTGTGCTGTAAATGCTGATGATTACAGGAAGATATCTTGTTGCACAACGGCGAAGCAAATGTGGGACAAGCTGGAAATTACGAACGAAGGTACGGACCAGGTAAGGGAAGCCAAAATTGATTTCCTAACCCATGCATATGAATTGTTTCACATGAAGGAAGGCGAAAAGGTCGATGAGATGTTTGAACGATTTTCAAAAATCGTAAATGATTTACATGCTCTTAAGAAGACCTTCACGGATAAGGAACTTGTCCGAAAAATTCTCCGAAGTCTCACTCCGGAATGGCGATCCAAGGCCGACGCGATTCAAGAATCCATTGGCATTTCAAATGTCACCATCGACGCATTAAGAGGTAATCTTAAAACTTATGAATCTACTATACTTAACCCTCTTGTTGATGATCAAAGGAAGCAAAGAATCGCTCTCAAGGCAAGCACAAGCCAACCTCAAAATGATGAGGACGGAGACAACGAGTTCGGACTCGTTATCAAGAGATTTCAAAAGTTCATGCGAAAAGAGTATGAACGATAGGGAAAAAAGCAAGGAGATCAAATAAAGTGCTATGAGTGCGGAGAAACCGGGCACATTAAATCAAATTGCCCAAATGCTAAAAAGGAGAAGAAACCCTTCAAGAAGCAACGAGCATACATATCTTGGGGAGGCGACTCCGGTGACGAGTATGGTGAGGAAGAAGAAGACGAAGCCGCAAATCTTTGTCTTATGGCACAAGAAGACAACAAAGAAGAGGTATGTCAAATTTCTTCCAAAAATTTCTTTTCCCTTGAAGAAATGCAAAATGCTTTTGATGAGTTGTATAGCGAATTTATTAAAGCTTCAAAAACTGTTAAGAGTATAAAAGAAAATGCTTCTTTAAAAGAAAAAGATTTTCAAAAACAACTCTCTTTTAAAGAAAAGGAATTGGAAAAACTAATTTTAGAAAATGAGAAGTTGAAAGAGGAAAACAATTTTTTTGGCAAGAGAAGCACCGACAAGCCCGAGAGTTCTAGAAATTGTACTTCTTGCATGCATCTCAAAAATGAAGTAGAAAGGCTTAAGGGCACCTTAGATAAGTTTAATTCTTCTCATAAAAATTTGAATGAAGTGCTTGTTAATTTGAAGTCGACCATGCATGGCATAGGTTTTAGAAACGAGCCTAAAGAGAAAGTTGAAGCCAACCCCCAACCACCTAAGGCTCAACCTAGGATAAATAAAACAAATGTTCATCCTAGATAAAACAAACCTAGAAATGGTTTTCATCAATCGCAACCTAGAAATAATCATGCTAGAAATAATGCACATTCTAGGCCAAACACTAGAAGGAATTTTGAACCTTTTAGAACACCTAGAAATGACTTCCAACCTAGAAACAACTATTCTAGAAATGATGCATATCCTAGAACAAATGGTAGGAGAAATGACTTTCATGATTTGCGCAATAGTTATATTGTCAAGAATAGAGTAAATGATTTTCGTCCGTCCAACTACTATCAACCTAGAAGGATGCATAATCCTAACGTGACTTGACATTATTGTAGACGAATTGGACATATTGCTCCTGCTTGTTTTACACGACATAGACATAACACTCAATCAGATCACTATGATTTGCCTAACCCCCAAGGACCCAAAATGGCATGGGTACCTAAAACTCATTAATCTGTTTTGTAGGTATGTTTGAAGGGATCAAGTGTACTGTGGTACCTTGATAGTGGATGCTCCAAGCACATGACGGGAGACGAATCCAAATTCCTTCAACTAGAACACAAGGAAGGGGGAAGTGTTATTTTTGGTGATAACAACAAAGGAAAGATTATCGGCATCGGATCTGTCGGTAAGGATGAAATTTCTTCCATTAAGCATACATTACTTGTGAAAGGTTTAAAACATAATCTCTTGAGCATAAGTCAATTATGTGACAAGGGAAATCTTGTTTTATTTGATTCGGATGAATGCTTAGTTTTTAGACGTAGCGACTTTAAAATTATCCTTCGTGGTTTTAGAATGGATAACATTTATATGGTTGATCTTGCAAATTCTTCACCCGAATATGTGAATTGTTTAATGAGCAAAGAGGATGATTCTTGGTTATGGCATCGTAGAGTAGCTCACATCAACATGCATCTTTTGAACAAATTGGTTTCACAAAATTTAGTTGTTGGTCTTCCAAATTTGAAATTTGAAAATGACTCTATTTGTGATTCTTGTCAAAAAGGGAAGCAAACAAAAGCATCTTTTAAATCGAAAAATATTGTTTCAACTACTAGACCATTGCAATTGCTTCACATGGATTTATTTGGACCATCTCGCATTGAAAGTCTAGGTAGAAATCGTTATGCTTTTGTTATTGTTGATGATTATTCCAGATTTACTTGGACTTTATTTCTTGCCCATAAAAGTGATGCTTTTCAGAATTTTAAATATTTTCTTAAACGTGTTCAAAACGAAAAGGAAACAACCGTCACTTCAATTTGAAGTGATCATGGGGGAGAGTTTGATCACAATCTCTTTGCGGACTTTTGTGACGAACTCGGTATCGAGCATACCTTTTCCGCTCCATGAACACCACAACAAAAATGGGGTGGTGGAAAGGAAAAATAGGTGTCTCGAAGAGATGGCTAGAACCATGCTCGAAGAGGCTAAGATTCCCAAACATTTTTGGGCGGATGCCGTGAGTACCGCATGCTACGTTTTAAATAGAGTAGTCATAAGACCAATACTCATGAAAACCCCTTATGAACTCTACAAGGGAAGGAAACCAAATATCTCCCATTTTAGAGTATTCGGTTGTAAATGTTTTATTCATAACAATGGAAAAGATCAATTGGGAAAATTTGATGCCAAATCCGATGAGGGAATTTTTATTGGGTATTCTTCACGTAGCAAAGCATATAGGGTATTTAATAATAGAACCCAAACTGTGGAGGAATCCCCTCATATTGTGTTTTCCGAAAATAATGCTCGCTTGGCGAGAAAGGATTCTTGTTCTGATCTTGCAGGTATTTTGAACTCATTAAGTCCTCAAAACAAAGTACAAGAGGAAACTCCTAAGGAAATTCAAGATGAAATCTTGGAACAATCAACGGAGGAAGCGCCACAATTGGAGAAAGAAACGAAAAATGCCTAACGAGTGGAGGACAATCAAAGATCACCCTCTCGAACAGGTAATTGGCGACGTCGGAGAAAAGGTAAGTACCCAAAACTCTCTTAAGAACACCTTAGGACACACTTCTTAAGAGATCACGTTCTCATTGCATTATTTCGTTACAAATTACTAACTTGAGCGTCGGAGACGTCTAATTCTCTTTTGCAGGTATCGCCCTAAAGGCAGGGGGAATTATAAAGAAATGGCATAGAACAATCGATTGTTATAGCAAATAATCGATTATTTTACTGTGCGGACAATCGATTAGCAAGTATCACTAATCGATTATTTATGTTTGATGCTTATTATGCATTTGTGGTTAATAATCATTTTTTTACTGTATAATCGATTACCGTCTCAGCCATTCAGTACTGCTTCTCTAAAACAATCGATTGTTTCATAAACATAATCGATTATTTTCCGAGTCAGAAAATCACCGTGCTCACTGTATCACACCAATCGATTATTTTTTGTCAGTAATTCAAATATTTGTTACCGTTTGGGTCCTGCAATCGATTTTGTGTCAGTTCCGAGTTCAAGTCAAAATCTGCTCAACAATCGATTATTTCGTTTCAACAATCGATTGTCTAACGGTCAGTGCAATTTATTTTTACCGTTTCTGACTGTTTTGGCTCATAAATTTCTGCAGATTCTCATCATAAATGAAATACCATTCTTCCCATTATAAATAGGCATCACAAGTCTTCAATTTTATTCACTCAAGCATCAATCTTTGCTCCCAAACCTTCAAAAATCTTCCAAGTTTCTTACAAAGTTCATTACTACTCTTTGAAAATGTCGGGCAGACACTCTAAACGTTCCCGTTCAGGTAGACAAGGTGCATCTTCTTCTGCTCCTCCACCTCAAAATTTCCCTTATCAAGATGGGTCTATTTTACAATTCAATACTGAAACCGAGCTTACTAGATTTTTGACAAAATTCGAAAAGCGCGACATTCTTCCTCCTCGCTTTTCAACAAGCAAGTATCTTGAATCATATGCCCCCGCTGCAAACATTCTTAAGGAATGTCAACTTCTTGACTTTTTATATCTTACCTATCCTTATATTAATCCTCCATTGATTCAAGCGTTTTACTCAAACCTTCATGAGGATGATGATGGTGAACTTGTGTCAAATATTAATGGTGTTCAAATTCTTTTGATGAGAAAATTCTCCTAAACCAAATAGGTCTTACATCTTATGATCCTAATCTATCTTCTCGGCGCCCTACTATCACGGGAATGCTCCCCGAGTATCGTTTGATTTTCTATTTCATCACCCGAGTGCTAAAGCCTCGGAAGCACAATCATACCACTCTTTCCCAAGAGGACGCTAAGCTCATGCATGCCATTATAACCGGATCTCACATCAATTGGTGTAAGTTCGTCAAGATTCACATGCTTGATGCCATCGGAGATGATAGACCTCTTCCCTATGCCCTCCTTATTATGAATTTTCTTGAAGCTTCCGGGTTCAACACTTCCATCGGTCCTCTCAAAAAGAGCACCAAGAAGTGGGAAATTTCAGAATCCTCCTTTCCCCATGACGGTGATCATGCAGCTCCTGCTCCTCCTCCAACCCGTCAATCGCGTCAGCCTCAAGAACCTACTCTTCAATCCATTTCCGACCAAATTGCTTCATTGACCACCTCTGTCGGTCAATTGACACATGAGATCCATGGATATTTTGACCATGTTCATTATCCATATGCCGGTCTTGTTCCCTATGAAGCAATGCCGGATGATGAGGCGGGAAATGATGATGAAAAATTTCTTTATTTGTTTTTCTATTTTATTGTTCCATGCTTTTATTGTTCCCGTTATGTATCCATTTTTTATTAATAAATAAACAAGTTTTTTAATTATTCTATATTTTTTTGCTAATGGCAAAAGGGGGAAGATAACGGGTATGCACTCTCAATACTTATCGGCATAAATTGAGGGGTAATTCATATATTGAGGGGGAACTAATTGCATATCTATATACTTGTTGCATATCTTTACTTGTCTTGAATCGTCATTATGAATTGCTTAATATGCATATCCCGCTTAAAGTTTGCCATTATCTTTACTTGTCTTGAATCGTCATTATGAATTGCCTAATATGCATATCCCGCTTAAAGTTTGCCATTATCAAAAAGGGGGAACTTGTTGGAAACACGTTCTCAAGGCATTATACTAAACGTGTGTTCATATTTGTAGGTTTTGATGAATGACAAACTATGCGCAAATTGACATATGACGAGGTCCAAGCACAAGCGCAAAATTGATATATAACGAGATTCAAGCACAAGACAAAGATCGAGATTAAGTTTTATATTAGTCGGTATTTAATTGTGATCTTGATCCGACAACTTGAACTCAAGACTTGGCTTCTCTCGTAAAAATATTTTTAATAAATCATGCATATTTAATTTAGAGCAAAATGATTTTAAATAATGCATATTTACTTTAGTCAAAATGATTTTTAAACATGCCTCTAAAATCTGGACTAAGATAATCGATTATGTACTTATGATAATCGATTATGTTTAAGTCAGCTGCTTGACAATCGATTGTGAACTTATGACAATCGATTATGTTAAGGCAGTGAGCATCAGATTTTTCAAATCTGCATGACAATCGATTGTGAACCTTATGACAATCAATTGTGATGAGGCAGTGTCCATCAAAGTTTTTCAAAGCTCAAAATAATCGATTGTGAAGCTAATGACAATCGATTGTGAAGAGACAGTGTCCATCAGATTTTTCAAAGTCACAAAATAATCGATTGTGAACTTATGACAATCGATTGTGTTGAGGCAGTGTCTTCCAGACTTTTTCAAAGTTATTAAATAATCGATTGTGAACCTATAACAATCGTTTGTCAAGAGGCAGTGTCTATATTGATTTTTCAAGACTGATATATAATCGATTGTTAACTTAATATAATCGATTGTATAACTGACCGTTGCCAAAATATTTTCAAATACCGTCAGGTAATCGATTATTGATTTCCTATAATCGATTATTTTAATTAAAATCTGGAAAGGATTTTTTGAACGTTGCTGAGTAATCAATTATTGATTTCCTATAATCGATTGTTTTAATTAAAATCTTGAAAGGATTTTTTGAACGTTGCTGAGTAATCGATTGTAGATTCTGACAATCGATTGTTTTAAGTAAAATCTGGAAATGATTTTTTGAACGTTGCCAGTAATCGATTATTGATCTTAGATAATCGATTGTTATGCGTAAAATCTGGGATTGATTTTTGGAAGAACTGGCAAACAATCGATTGTGGTAATTTGACAATCGATTGTCACAGAGTAAAATCAGCAACTCTTAATTGGCAATTAGGCAACGGTGATACAAAGTTTTTCAACTATAAATACAGCTTCAATTCAGTCTTCTAAACACAACAACTGATCATACAATTGCTAAAGCTTGCATACTTTATTGCTTATGATTTTATATTCATTACATAAGCTTTTGAGAGCCAAATTCTTGTCGAAAGTTGTTGCGATCTTGAGCGTATTCTTTTTACTCATATCTACTCTTAAAGGAGTGTCTTGTTTGAGTGCTAAGTGTTTTTGTACACTTGAAGGGAAGTGTTAGTCCCTTGTGCTGTAAGAAGGAAATTGTGTTTCCTTGGTTGAAGTCTTGGAGTGTTGTATCTCCGAGCAAAGGTTGTTGAGGCTTGTGTCCTCAAGTTGTAACGGTTTGTTGAGCACCCGTAAGCTTAACAAGTTAGTGGAAATCTCGAGAGAGTCTCTCGGGGACTGGACTAGCCACGGGTTGTGGTGAACCAGGATACATCGGTGCGTTTGTTCTAATTTATTTACTTATCGCACTTATTTATTTCCTGCAATTTTTAAATTCCGCAAGTTTACGCTAATTTTTATTATAACACTATTCAGCCCCCCATCTAGCGTTAAGCGTATTATCTAACAATATTATCTAACAATATATATATATATATATATATATATATATATATATATATATATATTTGAACTGCATAGGTTTATTTGGTATGTATGGTCCTAACCTCGTCACTACTTTGCCGAGGTTAGGCTACGCACTTACCAGCACATAGGGTCAGTTGTGCTGATACTACACTCTACACTATGTGCAGATCCCGGAGCAACTGTTGGACAATAGTTAGAGTGCTTCCTTCAGTCCACTGGAGACCCAAGGTAGATTTGCAAGAGTTCGCAGGCCCTGGCATCTCCCTCTATCCCTATTTCCTTTTTCATTTTCCTTTTAATCAGAAACAACAGACTGTTATTTCTTTAGACTTTGTATGTAGCAATCTTAGATAGTTTGTGACATTGTGACACCATGTTTTAAGTGTTTGAGGTTTAAGAGTTGTAGTAGATGTAGATTTCAGATATTTAGTTGTCTGCTTCCGCTTAATTAATTAAAGCTCCGCTATTTTCATGATTATCGCTTCATATTTGCTAAAAAGAAGTAATTGGATAATTAAGTAAGTAGTTAAGGATTGGCTTGCCTAGATCTCATTAGTAGGCGCCATCACGAATCCTGAGGGTGGAAAATCTAAGTCGTGACAGTATCCTGACATATCCCTTATTATTATCTTTGTGTTCTGAGCTGTTTCCCTTCTATGACTACATTCTAGTTAAATTACAGTATTTATTTTTACTGCGATATTTTATTCTGTCTTCTTTTATTAGATACACACGAGTAGGACCCTGACCTGATCTCGTCACTACTTTACCGAGGTTAGGCTTGGTACTTACTAGGTACCTTTGTGGTGTACTCATGCCCTTTCCTGCACATGTTTTTTATGTGTAGATCCCAGTACTGCTTATCAGCCACATTATTAGTGAGGCAAGCCAACTATAGAGACTTTAAGGTATATCTTTTATGTCTGTAGACCTTGCAGTCTTTATCCACTATTCCTTATATCAAACATTCCTTGTATTTCCTTTTGTTATACTCTGGGGTATAGAAATACAGTTTTCTTTCTGTAGTTTGTGACTTAGGATATTTCAGATTTTGGATGAGCTTATGTACATTCCGAGAGTGGTTATTGTACATGCCGAGCGGCTTCTTAAATTCCTTATTAAAATTTACATATTAATGGTTAGTTTTTATGTTTTCCTTTTATTATTCCGCAAATATTAGGCTTACCTAGTCATGGAGATTAGGTGCCATCACGACAGTTCACGGAGGGAGAACTTGGGTTGTGACAAGTTGGTATTAGAGCTCTAGGTTCATAAGAGTCGTGAGTCACAAACCAATTTATTAGAGTCACATGGATCAATACAGAGACGTTCATACTTATCTTCAGGAGGCTATGGAACTGTTAGGAAAATTCTACCTCATTTGATTCCTTGTCGTGCAAGATTATTGACTTCGAAATTCTAAACATCTATCTTCTATTCTCTCACAGATGGTGAGGACACGTGGAGCCGAAGATGACAAGGCTCCCGTACCAATGCTAGAGCCGCCAGAGGCTCGAGCCAAGGTAGAGGCTGAGGATTCCCACGTGGTGCATCCAAAGCACCTATGCGAGCTGCTACAGAGGATCCACCAGTAGCTCCAGTCGGAGAACAAGTACCTAATACGCCTACTACTACTACACAAGCTCTCCAGGAAACCCCTGCTTAGTTCCTGAACATGTTTGGTACTCTAGCTCAGGCAGGGTTTACTCTCCTTGCTCCAGCCACATCTCAGGTAGGGAAGGAGCACAAACTCCCACCACCCACAGCCTAGAGCAAGGGTTTAGGTTGATTAGATTCCAAAGGTTATACTAGTACCACCTCTATCCCTAGTTTAGCCCGAGGGTAGGGCTACAGTTTAAGAGGAGGAGCAGAAGAGAATCGAGAGGTACTAGGAGTACAAGGCTACTACATTCAATGGTCTAGCGTTAGAGGATGCTCAGGGATTTCTGGAGGAATGCCACCATATTGTCCATACTATGGGCATAGTAGAGTAGAGTGGAGTTTCTTTCACTACTTTTCAGCTTCGAAGAGCAGCCTATTAGTGGTGGTGTACTTATGAGTTAGACAGTCCAGCTGAGGTAGCTTCTCTTACATAGACTCAGTTCTCTAACATGTTTTTGAGAGAGTATATCCCTCAGAGTTTGAGAAAGGCATGACACGTGAAGTTTGAGAAGTGCGCCACGGTGCTCTACCTGTTTCAGAGTATGTAGTCTGTTCCAGTGACATGGCTAGACATGTACCGGCCTTGGTTTCTACAGTTCTAGAGAGGGTCCGTCAGTTTATTGAGGGATTCATTCCCAGCATCAGAACTAGCATGGCCTGGAAGTTAAAAATGGATGTCTCATATCAGTACGTGGTGAGTATCACTAGGAGATTGGAGGAGATGCCGCAAGTGCGGTGAAGATGCCACATGAGTGAATTTCCCGGGCAAAGAAGGAGAAATTTTGAGGGTTTGAATTCATTATGTATTTTTGGGTTTGAGAGCTCGAAATTGGCGATTCTTCGAGAGGTTTTCAGATAGAGCTTTGGGTAACGATTCTTAACTCGCTTTTGGTTGTGTTCCATTAGTCCATATATGTTTTCTTCATCAAATTTAGGAAATTAGGTGAAAAGTTGGAAAAATGGGGGAAAATTCTTCAACCAAATTTCTGAGTTTTAATTAGGATTTAGACATCGGACTTGGATAATATTTGTATGATTGAACTCGTGAGTGAATGTATGTTCATATTTTGTGACTTTTAGGGGATTCCGAGACATGGGCCCGGGGAGGCTTTTTTGGGCGATTTTCCAATTTCTTGCGGTAGCCTTGATTTTCTTAGCTAGGTTAGTTTCTTGTAGTCATATTTATATTATGTAATTCATTTTAGCTAGATTTGGGCCACTCAAAGCCGAATATTCGTGGGAAAGGCATTATGAGGGATTGATCTGGGCTTGGTTAAAGGTTAGTGCCTCGCCTAACCTTGTGTGGGGGAACTCCCATTAGGAATTGGTACTGTTTTGATATGTGATCGTCATGTACGTGAGGTGACAAGTGCGCACACTGCTATTTGTTGCAAACTCCATTTTCATAAGGAAAAATATTTGTTTTCCTTTAACTGAGCTATACTAGCATATGTAATTATTGGGTTTAGTTTAGAACAATATGTTTACGTGTCTTAATTGCTTATTTGAACTTTTTGCAGCATGCTTAGTAAAATTTCTAGCTTCTTCATTGACTTTTACTTATTCTAAATTGTAGGATTTTGTGTTGTGGTTGCATTTCTATTGTTTGAGCTATATATTTACTTTAAGATTACAAAATAGTATTCCTTTGGAGATGCCAATGTACTGCATATTTACTTTGGTAGTATGGAACGGTATTACGGGAGATCCCTCTACACTATATATTTACATTGGGACTACAAAATGGTATTTCGAGATATCCCCCTACACATTTACGTTTCAGACTACGAGACAGTATCCTAAGAGATCCCTTGTTGTTATCCTTGTGTTCAGAGTTGTTCCCCTTCTATGACTACATTCTAGTTAAATTATAGTATTTATTTTTAGTACAATTTTCATTCTGTTTTCTTTTATTAGATACACACCAGTAGGATCCTGACCTTATATCATCACTACTCGATCGATGTTAGGCTTGGCAGTTACTGGTATCGTTGTGATGTACTCGTGCCCTTTCCTGCACATATTTTTTAAGTGCAGATGTAGGTACCACTTATTGTCACACCTCCCTTTTGTTACATGGATACTTGAAGGATAAAACGTATAATGGAGTTTTTCAAATTAAAGTGACATTATTCGAAAAGGGATTAATTATTTTTCAAGAGTCGCCACTTGGGATAGGTTTGGCTTTTGGTGTCCCAAGTCACCGATTTATTTTTAATCCCAAATCGAGGAAATTTTTGACTACCCAATTAGAGTCTGCGAATCACGTCACATAAATGCGCACGCAACTTTAGACATATTTCAACTCCATTGAGATTTGGATTTGGATCACATAAATGCGCACTCGAGTTAGGAAGGTATTTTTATTAATAAATTTGTGCCTATAGCAACTACGTCTTTAGAAATTCGTGAGACACCGTGAAATTTGCTAAATAGCACTTCTACTTCTCTATGTATTTTATAAAGTTAAAAAGCCTCGCATGGTGTTTGGTTAGATTAACGTGGCTCACTTTATTTTATAAGGACATCCTAAATCATACTATGTTTTCTATCATGCTTGTGTCTAAAATGTCCTAATCATTTATACATGGGTAATACATTTTGAGAAATTCAGTTCTTGCAGTTTTAGCCTCATTCGTGGCTGATTTGGGCAACATTTTTAGCCAGCCCAGGAATGTGTATTGTTATACCATGACTGACAGCTATTGGGCTTCCCAATTGGGCATAAAAGCGTTGGACCAATGAATCCATTATAAGAGAATAACAGTCAGTCGTTCTTTCAATTATACCATAGTCATCAAAACTATATACATAATTATTATAAAATATACCAAAAGTATTTTATTAAGGAAGATGCGGAGAAGGATTTCATATTAGATTTCAGTCTTAATATTTGAAGAATATAATTTGGGATACTCATCATTCAGAGTATACATATTCAGTTGTCAAAACTGTACCATAACTTCAAGTTACAAACACTAAATAAATCTGATCAGACTATATTATAATGTATTAGAATTGAAACGAATTAAAAGCACAGTCCAAATATCAGTCCATAATTAATACATGTTCGTGTTCATTACAATCACCAACAATTCTAAGAAATAAATATAGTTATTACAGGGAATTGAAACGAAAGTATTATCTTCCTCATTATCAGCCACAATCTTGAATATACATAAGCATTATTTCTCAGCTATTTAGTGAAGATAGATACCTCGAATTCAGTAAAATAGAGCCTGTGAGTAAGGTAAAGAGAGTAGCAAGCCAAAAACAACAGCCAATCAGCTAATAAAATCCCAGAAAATAACTCAGGAAGATTGAGAGGGCAAATAATAACACTAAATCTCTAAAGCATCTCAATATAAATCGAAAGAGAACAGCACCATTGGATTACTGAAGAATGTATAAGAGGCTAATATGTATTTTATATTCTAATACACTAAGAACTTTTAAGGGAAAAATCTCCTTGAAAAATCTCAAAGTCCAGCCCCTTAAATGTTTAGATTGCTTTCTTTTATAATTGAAGCCTTAGGGCAACACCAATTTCTTTTTTTCCTTTTAGTCCCTTACCCAATTTTCAGTTTTACCTAAATGGTCCTTAGTTTTCTGACTTGTGCCTCAAGTTTGAGGCAGAAATTATGCTTAATACCCCTTACTAGAATGTTCTAGGAGTTTGTTACACGATTCTTTATATTCAAATACCCTTTATACCCCTGTTCCTTTTTCTAATTACTGACCTAAGGGTTTTAACCTTGGTTTTCATTTGTTTGGTCAAATCTGACCCTAGTTAGTTGCATTCAGGTTATGGGCCAAATTGAAGGTTTGAACTACAAACTCAATTGTAAGAAGTAAACACCCAAAGAATTTAAGAATTGATCAATGCACCTCATGAATTCAAGCAAGCATCTTCAATGTGAATTCTACACTATTCACTAACAAGATGTAAAACCAAATTATCACAGCTTTCGGGATTATATGAACATTCATGAAAACTAGACATCTGAGAGGTGGGCATGCAGGTTTTTTTAATATGTCAAAATGAACCAAAACAATCAGAAAAATAACCCCAATCGACTATGCAGGACTTATAAAAATTACCAAATTATAACACTCAGAAAAAACTTAGAAGTAAGAAATGAGTAACAGAGATTAAATATATAGGATATGCATGAATAAAAACCACGAAATTAAAATAAGGCTGATACAATTAGTTAAAATATTTAGAAAATCAAATTAGCCTAACACGTGCAAATACTGAAGATCAAAATTACTATAAGAACTATGACGGGTATGAAACTCTTTAAAAGAAAACACCTACTCAGAATCATGATGTATGTCAAATAGGATCAATAAACCATTCAGAGTTTTAGAGGTGAAACAAGTGAAGAGTCAAGAGACAAGGATCAACAAACCATTCAGATATTCAGAGGTGAAACAACTGGAGAGTCAAGAGACAAAGAAGAGCATGATATCAGACTACTTAGAAGATCATAGAAGACAAATGAATTCAAGCCAGTACACCAACGGTAACCGAAACAATATAGCAGGCAAGGATGACTACTCAAACACTTTGAGATGAGAATGTAGAAAACAAGTAAAATTTAAAGAAAACAGCAATTAAACAAGAAATATATACAAGCATTAATAGTAACTAGGGCATAGAAAACTTAGCTTTTTGTTCATGCAGTTCTTGGCTTGGAACTCTTCCAGTTCCTTGATTCCCTGGCCATTTTTTGAGAGGTCTTTAACTTTTAAGGCAATTTTCCTTGAGTATCGAAGATGAAAAAAGGGTTCGGGGGGTTTTGTTGATTCTGAGACAAGGAGAGGTCTTAGAGTTGGTTTTCCATTATACTAGTTATGTTTGAGGGTTGTGGGTAATGGGGTTAGGGATAGGGATAGGAGAGGGTTATCTGGGACCGATTTGACCGGGTTCCGGTGAGTTTCAGGATTTAGGGTTAACTTTGATTCAATATTCAAGCCGATTCGTTAGGATTTGAAAGATATGGTTTGGACAATTGGAAAGAGGGGAGGGAGGTGGTTCAAGGGTGTTGTTTTGGGTTGGTTTGGGGTTGGGTCGCCGGAGGCGAAGGTTTTGGCGAGCCTTCTTTCGAATTTTTAAGGAGATGGGTACTTGTTCGAAGGAAGATGACCACCGGAAGAGAAAGAAGGGGTTGAGGTGGTCCGGTGGTGTAAATCTGAGGATGTTGGGTGACCGGTCGCCACCGTGGGGCGATTTCCGCCAGCGAAGTTAGGGTGGTTGATGGGTGGTCAATGGTAGTTGTTTGGCGGAGATGGGGGAGATGGTATAGATACAAGGAACACGACTAGTTTGTTCTCTGAGTGTATAGAGGGATTTGGACATATATATGTGAAATTGGGCCTGGCTTCAAGGCAGTTAGATGGCCTCTTGATCAACGGTTCAGATGAGTTGCCCCAAAACGATGTTATTTTGGGGCACCCCTGATGAGTTGGGTCGGAGACCATCTTATTGGAATGGGCATCTAGCATTTTTACCGGATTAAAGAGACTTGGCCCACCCAGGTCTGGCCCAATTGTGGCCAGCCTGGGTGGTTCATTAGAAAGATCTATTTTTATTATTATTATATTTTTTGTTTTCTTATTTATCTTAATTCCTAATTGCATTTTAAAACTCCTAATTAACTTAATTCAACCTAATAACTACCTATTATGTAAAACAAATAACAATGCAACAAATGAATATTGAACAAAACAATTAAAATGCCGGAAATACTACCTATTGTGAATTTTGTATTTGAAAAAAATAAACCTAATTACCAATTAATATTGCAAAATATGAAATTAATTCCTAAATGCTTATGCAATTTTGTATATTTTATGATTTTAAGCATGCACTAATGAAAACGCACTGACACGCATAATTAAATCTTAAAAATAAACATGTAAAAGGAAAAATCCTAAACTTGAGAGTCCTGTTGGAGTCGTCTTAACAAGGTAAAAATCACATGCTCACAACTTTCCCTCGTTGTGCGGAAATATGAAGAGTTTTCGTGCAAATACAAGTGAGCAATCATGAGCGATTTTCATCCGACTGAATACTCCGTGTGAAGGATTTTAAAAAATTTCTGACCAAACCTTGCTTCAAAGGTTGCCTACATATACTCGGCGATAAAGGAATCAGCTCAGTGTAATTCTGGAATTTTTTTGTAGCTGGGACTACGATAGGCTATGATTTCACTACTGTTACTGCTGTTACCGCTTACCGACTCTTTATTACACAAAAAAAACAAAAGCAAAGCTGGCTAGGCATGTCAACTACGGGTCAAAAAATTCCTATGTATAAAGCTCTAGGAGCTTGATCTTGAATCTTAGCTGGTTTTTCTGTAGACCTCGATCTGAACTTGAGGCTCGCAAATTAGCATTGGACTAGAACGGGACATATGAGTCTTGTGACTTCAATCAAACTTTGAGTTGTCCATATCCTTGCATGTTTCAGCATTCACTCCTTTTGTTCTTTTCTTATTTTTATTTAATCTGGGTTAAGACTCACACTCCCGGTCGCCTTGAATCCTGTGCCTTGAGGTAAAACCTGCTCGGACACCAAAACCAACAAACTAACAGAATTTTCTGCCTAGTTTTCACTGGGAAAATTTCGTGAATTACTTGCATCACATATCTAAACTATTTCTTTATTGAAAGCAACAAAAGTCATGATTGCGTATCTTTGGACTAAGTGACAAGTTATGCTGGGAAAGAAAAAATGGTGCTTGCGAGGGATACAAGGAGGATCCACGGGTTATGCCTGAATAGAAATAAAAAGTTCCCTGCTAATTGTATGAAAAGATCACGGGTTATGTCGGGATAGGAAGAAAAAGTCCCTACCGGGGATGGAAGGAGAGCCATGGGTTATGAATAAATTTGTGGGTTATGCCAGGGGATCCACGGGTTATACTGAGGTTGAAGGCAAATTCCTAGGTTATGCTAGGAGATCCACGGGTTATGTCGGGATTGAAAGAGAATTCCTAGGTTATGCTAGGAAGATCCACGGGTTATGCCGGGATTGAAAGAGAATTCCTAGGTTATGCAAGGGAGATTCACGGGTGAGCTGGGATTGAAAGAGAACTCCTAGGTTATGCTAGGGAGATCCACGGATTATGCCGGGATTGAAAGAAAATTCATGGGTTATGCTAGGGAGATCTGTGGGTTATGCCGGGATGAAAAAGATTCCTAGATTATGCTAGGGGAATCCACGGGTTATGCCGAGATCGAACGAAGATTCCTAGGTTATGCTAGGGAGATCCACGAGTTATGCCGGGATTGAAAGAGAATTCCTATGTTATGCTACGGAGATCCACGGGTTATGCCGGGATTGAGAAAGAATTCCTAGGTTATGCTAGGTAGATCCACGGGTTATGCCGGGATTGAAAGAGAATTCCTAGTTCATGCTAGGGGCTACTAGGAAGTGAAGGACCATAGCGATACTTTTGACTATGCCAGGGATAGAGAAAAGAAGGAAAAACCCTTAGGTTATGCTAAGGATAGAGGAGCGTTAACTATTAGACTATGCTGGGGAGTAAAAAGTGGAAGGAAAAGGGGTCCTTAAGTTATGCTGGGGATGTAAAGAGGAACTTCCCGGGTTATGAGGGGAACGAAGGAAGGAGATTTCTTGGTCTATGCTGGTGGGGGTAGAGTGCAATCCCTGGGTCATGCCGAGGAAATCCAAAAGCTTCGCAAGGGGAAATTAGGTATTGGAGTCCCATGCCATCATGCTTATTTAAGAGTTTGCAGGAAAAGAATGAAAGAAAAACTTCCCTTTATTATTGATGCGACACCATTCCTGGTCCTGGCGCCCTTCCTTTGGTTGTATTTACCCCGTGTTCCTTTTGTTTTTCTAGATTACACCTGCGTCTATGTCAGTATAAAAACAAAACAAACTGTTAGTTTGAACAGTGATTGGGTTTGCGGCCTTGTTATGCTTGATTTCAGCTCCATTTCTGTTAGAGGAAAACCCTTGACTTCCGATCCTTGCCTCGTAGGTTGGCCGGGGGTCCTCATTTTCTGGTTGGTTTTTTTTTCAGACCTTTGGTTATAAGTTTTGTCCTGATTTTGATTTCAGGGCTTGCCTTTGGGACCTTTGGTAAGGACCATTGTCCTGCTTGGCTTAAAAGCTTCCGATTTTGCTTCACCTTCATGGACTTTTTAATTTTGTACTTCCTTTCTTTTATTTCCTTTCTTTGAGGCATTAGCTGTCATGATCAGCCGGGATTGCCCAAGCACGCTTGATGATGCCGGGCATTCCTTTAGTTCTTGCTAGGAGAAACTCGTGAGACCAGCCCTGCTACCTTTCTTAAGGAATGGTCAAGACATCAAAGTTAGAGTGGAAAGGAATGAAACATGGATTCTAAAGAGGTATGTTCCTTTTGGAGGGAAAAGGGGGGACTTATCCAGAAATATAAACCGGCTTTAAATGGCAACGACATGCTTGTTGGACTGAATACCCGGCCCAGATCCATTTCTGCTTTTTGATTTCAACTCTTTGAAATCAAAGATACTTGTTCAGACATGAGCTGCGATATTTCCTCTTTTCGGCTGAAGGCGCCCTTTTCGGGTTTTCGCCAATCGGCCTCTCTCATTTCTCTTCTCCTGTTGCCCGATAGAGCTCTTTGCGACTTTTGTCTAAGCGGACTCTCTCATTTTGTTTTTCTCTACTCGCCATCGACTTATGGTGCTTGGAGATTTCCACAAATAAGACTCTCTCATTTTATTTCTCTAAAAAATTTGAGTTATGCCGAATCCCAACAAAGGTGCTTTTCATGTCCCTATTTTGGTGAACTGATCGGACGAACTTGGAGTAGGCTTTTTGAAAAAAGGAAGTTGGACGTAATCTACAACTTTGGAACCATTCAAATAGATTTGTGACCGAACCAATACATTTCTGTCCCAGTTTTTATTTTCTTGGGTAAATGGGGTTTTATTTTTATATGACTGAACCTCAGGGAGAGGCTGCCTACGTATCCTTTCGGAATCAAGTCAGACGTAGTTCAGGAAATATTTCTAAACTAATTTGTTTGTGTTCTCTTCTCTTTTTTTTTCTCTCTTCTTTCCTTCTTTCTTGTTTTTTTCTTCTTTTTTCATTTTCCTTTTTTTTTTTTGAATAGCATTTCCGGCTTCCCAAAAGGGTGATCAAAGAAACGTAACCATCTCAAAGAGTTTGCAGGGGATCGATAGTGTTTGTGGAAGCGCGAAAGAAAAAGCCTTCGTCAATTCAATCAACCGGGGTCATTGCTGCAGGGAGTTTAAATGTAATGCCTTTTTACTGCATCTGCATTTACTGCTGCCTCAGGCTCATCTTATTCAACGTCACCCAGGTACAATGCTCCTTTAGGCAGTATATTTCTGATAATGTAAGGACCTTTCCAATTTGGAGCGAATTTTCCTTTAGTTTCCTGATGGTGAGGAAGTATCCGCCTCAATACCAGTTGCCCGACTTCAAAATTCCTAGGGTGCACTTTCTTGTTGTAAGCGTGGGCCATTCGTTGTTGGTACAACTACCCGTGGCACACTGCAGCCATTCGTTTTTCATCAATTAATGCCAGCCGCTCCAACGAGTTTTAATCCATTCACTATCATCAATTTCTGCTTCGACAATTACTCGGAGCGAGAGGATTTCTACCTCTGCTGGTATGACAGCTTAAGTCCCATAGACCACCAAATAGGGGGTTACTCCTCCCGATCTGCGTACTGTGGTATGATATCCCATCAATGCAAAAGGAAACTTTTCATGATGTTGCCTCGAGCTTTGAATCATTTTCCTCACGATCTTTTTGATGTTCTTGTTAGCTGCTTCGACGGCACCATTAGCTTTGGGCCGATAATGAGTGGAGTTTCTATGTGTTATCTTGAATTGTTCACATATTTCTCCCATCAGCTGACTGTTTTGATTAGCTGCGTTGTCTGTAATGATAATAGCGGGAATCCCCAAATGACAAATGATGTTGGAATGCACAAAATCCACCACCGCCTTCTTGGTAACAAACTTAAGAGTGACGGCCTCAACCCATTTTGTGAAGTAATCAATAGCGACCAATATGAATCTGTGTCCATTGAGGCTTTTGCCTCAATCGGCCTAATGACATCCATGCCCCAGGCGGCAAATAGCCAGGATGCTGACATAGGGTGGAATTCATTTGGTGGTGCATGAATCAAATAACCGTACACCTGGCATTGATAACATTTTCGAACGAAGTTGAAGCAATCTTTCTCCATTGTCATCCAGTAATAGCCAACACGAAGTATCTTCTTTGCCAGTACATAGCCGTTCATATGGGGCCCACACACTCCCGCATGTACTTTGTGCATAATTCTCCCGGCTTCCTCGGTGTTCACACATCTCATCAAATTAAGATTTGGAGTCCTTTTATACAAAGTATCACTGCTCAAAAAGAAATTTCTTGCATGCCGTCGGATGGTTTTCTTTTGTTCCCCGGTGGCTTGCTCGGGATACTCCAGTGTTTTCAGGAATCTCTTGATGTCATAATACCAGGGTTATGTGTTGGATTCTGTTTCGGTCATATTACAATACCCATGCCTTTCTTTGATTTGGATTTGTAAAGGATAAACATAGGCGTTTCCAAGGTACGGTAACATGGAGGCCAAGTTTGCGAGTGCGTCTGCTAACTCATTGTGGAAACGGGCAATGTACCTGAATAGTATCGACTTGAACTGTTTGCTGAGGTCTTCCACATGCTGTCTGTATGGAATAAGCTTAACGTCTCTTGTATCCCACTTTCCTTGAGCCTGTCGGGTGATCAGATCGGAATCTCCCATGATTAATATTTCCTCAACATCTTGGTTAATGGCCATGTTCATGCCCATGATGCAAGACTTATATTCGGTTGTATTATTGGTGCAGAACAAAAGGGAGCCTGGTGGTAGCTGGATAATGCGGCCCTATGGGTGAGATTAAAATTTCCGCAACCCACGCCTTTTGCGTTTACTGATATGTCGAAGAACATTTTCCAGACAGGGATGTCTTCAGCTATTACTTCCACCGAATTGACTTCTTCATCAGGTAAATAGGTTCTTAGAAGCTGATATTCATCATCAACAGGATTCTCGGCCAGATGATCTGCCATTTCTTGAGCCTTCATTACAGTACGAATGACATAAACTATGCCGAACTCGGTGAGTAAGATTTGGCTAGTCGCCCTGTGGGCATTGGCTTTTGGAATATTTACCTTAGTGGATCCAACCTTGTTATGAGGTAAGTGGTATGAGCTTGCATATAATGCCTTAACTTCTGAGCCACCCACGTTAAGACGCAACAAGTTCTTTCTAGTAATGTGTACTTGGGCTCATAACTGGTAAACTTTTTTCTCAGATAATAAATGGCTTGCTGTTTCTTTCCCGTGGCGTCATGCTGCCCAAGAATACAACCAAACGAGCCTTCCAAGACTGTTAGATAGGGAAATAGTGGCCTTCCTGGTTCTGGCGAAACCATAACTGGTGGATTGGACAAGTATTGTTTGACTCTGTCAAAAGCTTCTTGACACTCAACAGTCCATTTAACTGCCGCATCCTTTTTAAATAGCTTGAATATGGGCTTGCATGTGGAAGTCAACTGGGCGATCAATCAGCTGATGTAATTCAATCTTCCCAATAGACTCATTACGTCCTTTTTGGTCTTTGGTGGAGGCAGCTCTTGAATGGATTTTATCTTGGTCGGATCCAACTGGATACCTCTTCGGCTGACAATGAACCCAAAAGTTTGCCTGACGGGACTCCAAATGCACACTTGGCAGTATTCAATTTCAAATCATATTTGCAAAGCCTTTCGAAGAACTTCCTCAAGTCCTTTACATTATTGCCCTGAGTTTTGGACTTGATAATCATATCATCCACATATACTTCTATTTCTTGATGCATCATGTCGTGGATGATGGTGGTCATGTCCCTCATGTATGTTGCCCCAGCGTTTTTCAATCCGAAAGGCATAACTCTGTAGCAATAAGTTTCCCAAGGTGTGGTGAAGGCAGTTTTCTTAGCATCTTCCTCATCAACCAACACTTGGTGATATCCTGCGTAGCAGTCTACAAATGACTGAATTTCGTGCTTGGCACAATTATCGACGAGGATGTGGATGTTGGGTAGACGGAAGTTGTCCTTGGGACTTGCCTTTTTAAATCTCTGTAATCCACACACACTCGAGTTTTTCCGTCTTTCTTCGGTACCGGGACCACATTGTCCAGCCATGTGGTGTACCGAACCACTTGGATAACCCCTTCCTCTAGCTATTTTATGATCTATTCTTTGATTTTATCGCTGACATCATGCCTGAACTTTCTCAGTTGCACCGGAGGGCATTCAGGGTATGTGGGCAACTTATGAACCACCAGATCCATACTCAAACCAGGAATATCATCATAAGACCATGCAAATAAATCTTTGAATTCCAAAAGGCTTTTAACCAATAGATCATGTATTTCCTTATTCAAATGGATGCTTATTTTAGTTTCTTTGATTTCATCGAGATTGCCCAAGTTAACCAGTTCAGTATCGTTTAAATTTGGCTTAGGTTTGTTTTCAAAATGTTCCAACTCTCGGTTGATTTCCCTAAAAGCCTCTTCTTCATTGTATTCAAGTTCTTGGTTCGTTATATCACAAATAGCCAGCATGTTTGGGTCGTGGCATGAAGTCCGCGAGCATGTCGTTTTATTTAAATCCGCATTATTGGAACTGAAAGAAAGATAAAAATCAGAGAAAGACAAAGAAGTGAATATGATGAAATATTGATTTCATTTCTTTGAACTTGTAAGGTAACAGGGTTTACAACTTAAATTTAAAGGACAATGTGCTAAAGAAAAAAAAACAACCGAGCTACACCCTGAAATAGCTCGTGATGCCAGAAAAGGTAGCAAGGGGGGACTACCGAGCCTCCTACCTGACTGGGAAATGAGTGGCCTTCCAGTTTTGCAATTTGGCATCTGGTCCCTTATAGAGCACTTCAGCAGTGCTTGAGCCTTCTCCCAGCTGGACCATTTTGGCCTCGTACAATAACTCCCTCATGGCTCTACATATCTCATCAATCTCATTTGCAGTGAAGGTCTCTTCTTCCTTTTCCTCACTGTACTTTTTTTTACAAATGTTTTGTACAAATGGGGTAGGGGTTGTGGAAAAGATGATGCTTTTTGTGATTTGCCCACGTGATATCTTCTAATGTTAAATGAAATCCTAGCCCAAAGAAATTTTCTGTGGCAGGCAAAGCGACCGGCTCAGTTATGCCTTGTAGGGAGCTTCCAAGTCCCTTACCTGGCTTAAAACCTTAGCGCGTCATCTCCCTTGCCACCATGATTGAAGCATTTGAGAGGAAAGGCTGGGGGAGTGGCTTTCCTTCTTCGTGTTGATCGGCTACCACAATTTCAAAAGGTTGGTAGACTATGTGCTCACTTCCGTCCTTGGCTTCGAGGCAGGGAACAGAGAGGTCCCTGTAAATTGATTGTTCATCTTCTCCATGAACTACAATCTCCTGGTTTTCATGTTCGAACTTTAGCATTTTGTGCAGAGTAGAAGGAACTGCTCCTGCTGCGTGAATCCACGGTCTTCCTAAGAGGTAGTTATAGGATGTGTCCATGTCCAATACTTGAAATGTCACTTCAAAGTCGACTGGACCAATGGTTAGCACTAAGTCAATTTCCCCTATGGTGTCTCTCTTGATTTCATCAAAGGCTCGGAGACATACGTTGTTGGGACGGATCCTCTTTGTCCTAATCTCCATTCTTTTCAATATAGACAGTGGGCATATATCTACTCCAGAACCTCCGTCTATCATCACTCTTTTGACATAATAGCCCTCGTATTTGACAGTGAGGTTCAAGAATTTGTTGTGGGCGGCTCCCTATGGAGGTAAGTCATTCTTGCTGAACGTAACCTGATTAATGGCAAAGAATCTCTCTACCATCTACTCTAGTTGCTCTATAGAGGTCCCAACCGGTACGTAAGCTTCGTTCAGAGTTTTGGCCAACACCTGCTGGTGCTCGGGAGATTTCATGAAGAGTGACAATAAAGAGACCTGCTCAGGAGACTTTCGGAGCTGGTCCACCACCTTGTATTATGGAATTTTCATTTTTTGAAAGAAGGCTTTTGCCTCTTCATCATTCACTGGCCTGTTAGGTAGAAATCGTTGTGGTAGTTGCATTCACCTCTTCCATATCTGAGTATTTCTTTTTGGGATAGCCTTTTTGGGTTTCCCTGATAATTTCTTTGCCCTTGAATGTGGCTATGGTTTCTCTTTAATTCCAAGGGACTGCCGAAGGGTTAGTCATGGGCCTCTGAGGTGCGCGACCGATTACCATGGGCTCATTCAACACAGGTGGTTTAATCGATCCCCGTACCACATAGGCTTTCTTGGGTACATACATGGTTTTGTTCAGCTCGAACCTTCTTGGGGTACTCAAAGTGGGCTGCTTTTCTTGATGCCCTAGTGGGATGTAAACTATTGTTTCCTTGGTAGGGGTCGTCTCAGTTTTGATTTCAGACTTCTTCTCTGCTTCTAGGCACTTGGCTTCATTCATTTTCTTTTCTTCAATCCTATTGGGGGTAACTGTTGGTTTTCTGTCAACCTCAGCGATGGCTATTATGGCTTTCAAGGCATGATGAAATTCTTTGTCCTCACAGATCATTCAGATGATCGGCCCATTGTTGTGAGCCGGCAACGGGTTATTGGTTACGTTTGGGACCTATTCATCTCTCTGTCCTATCTTCTTTTGGTCTATAAAATCCTCCACCTCTTGTTTTAGAGTTGAGCAGTTTTCGATGTCATGTCCTTCTGCCCCGGAGTGGGAAGCACAACGCACGTCCCTTTGATAGGAAGGTGACTCGGGGTTATATCTGTTCGGGGGCACGGGCTGCAGGAGACCCATGTGGACAAACTTTGGGAATAGGCTGGCACAGATTCCCCTATTGGAGTGATGTTATGTCTCCTGGGTGGTTCCCTGGGACGGTAATTATTTTGTGGGGGGCGGGGATTATAGTGATTCTAAGGAGGCTGATTTCTTGGGGCTTGGTTTCTGTTGTTCTGCTGTTTTGGTCGAGCAAAGAGCTGGGCATTCATGATTGCATAAGGTTGAGAAGCATAGTGCATTTCTTGGTGGGGATAGTAATGTTGAGATGCCCTTTCTGAGAATACAGGTCTTTGAGCATGATGTTTTCTCATCCCGGAGGCTGCCATGGACACTTCCTCTTTCTTCTCTTTTCTTGGTATCCCTCCTGCCCCGCCTTGTATGGCCTGGGAGGTTGATCTTATGGCCGATTGACTCAGAATTCTCCCTGTCATGAGACCATTCTCTACCATCTCAACTATATTAATTGCTTCTGCAAAGGGTTTTCCCATTGCTAACATCATATTTTGAATATAATCTGCCTCTTGCGTTTGTAGGAAGAAGGTGACCATCTCTGTCTCGTCCACGGGTGGCTTTACTCTCGACGCTTGCTCGCTCCACTTAATAGCATATTCTCCAAGGGTTTCTTTTTCAAGTTGGCTAAGGATTTCCTGTCCGGGCAGTATCAATGTTATACTGGAATTGCCTTACAAAATCCCGGGCGAGGTCATCCAAGATTTTCTGTCGGGTAATACCCTGGTCTATGTACCATTTAGAAGCAATGCCCACTAAGCTCTCCCCAAAATACGCCATCAAGAGTTCTTCCTTCCCTCCTGCTCCACGCAGTTGAATGCAGTACTTTTTCAAGTGAGCTATGGGGTCGCCGTGGCTATCGTATTTTTCAAACTTCGGCGTTTTGAACCCCAGAAGAAGATGTACGTGTGGGAAGATGCATAGGTCTGAGTAAGATACACTCTTCTGTGCACTTAATCCTTGCATGTTTTTCAGACTTTGTTCGAGACTCTTCATTCTCCTTGTTATTTCATCTTGTTCAGTTATTTTAGGGGTTTTGTCTTGAACAGGTGTGAGTTCGTATGCTGGCTGAGGGTAATTGTATGTAGGGTATGGGGAGGCTCGGTTTGGTAGTTTGGAGTTTGGAATGTAAAAGCTCTAGGGTGAAACATGGGCCTCGGTATGTGTGGTGGTTGCGCACACAGGGGCCGTAAAAAAGTTGGGAATTGGACCAAATGTAAACACTGGAGGGCGGGTTTCAGAGGGCGCTCCGACAAAGTTGGTCGATATGGTGGGATGCCCTAGGAGGATATTTGGGTGACAGGTATGGATGGTGTAGGTACCCCCTAACCTTGGAAAAAGCTCGGGAAATCCGGGGATAGCACTTGGAGGTTCTTTCCCATTTGTCCAGGCATCCCACATCTCCATAACTCGGAGCCAAAGATCCTGTTCTCTTCAGCCGCTGTAGACTCAGAGGCTAGGATTCCTGTAATTGGGTTGTCCTCTAGGATAGGGACTGCTGGTAGAGTCATTTCGGTCGATATCTTTGTGCTTCCTTTTAACCTAGTAAAGTATCTGTGTGAAGCCAGCTTACTGCAAACCAATCATTGTTCTTAAAACACCTGGACTAGATACTGGAATTCAAACGGTTAGGTTGGGACAGATAACAAACAAGAAATCACACGTTGGATATGATGCACCTATGCAGTTAATGGGTTCCTATATACTTGCAATGGTCGCATGTGTCATCCCGGCATTTTTTCCAAATTTCCTTTTGTTTCCTACTTATTATTCCTTGTTAGATTTCCCTTTTTAATAATACGGTCTAATCCTATAGAGATTGCCTACGTATCATGACATTGCATGAATCAGACCGAGCGTAGTTCGTGGAAAAATGTTATGTACAGAACAGAATATTTTTGGGATTTTCAATTTTTATAAAGACATAAACTTTGATTACAAAGAAAACAGAATAAAAAGCAGCTACCAAACTGGGACTCAATAATCTTCAAACTCAAAAGATGAGTGAAAGAACATACACATAAATTCTTCTAAGGAAAATACAAATTTACGAGTACAATAAAACTTCAAGTGTTTTTGGAGCTTGCGAGACATCGTCCGGCATTGCCGCAGGTTTGGGCGCTAAAATTCCCTTGAGGTAGTGGAGATCTTCTATCACTTGACGGAAAAATGTCATGGCAGCAGCAAACAACATAGATTTTGTCATGTCTTCATAGTGGTTGTGCTTTGTGGTAATATATTCTGCGATTGCCCGCACCTTTCCCTGATAACCTCTTTTTCTTGTAATAGACGCCCAATTTGTTCGGCCCTTGCTTCTAATGTTTGTTCGGCTACTTGATTCATCTTTTGGAATTGCCGCAAGTCCCTTTCTAGTCCTGCTAGTACCGCTTGGCAATGCTTTCTTTCGGCTTTGGAATCCCTGGCTTGTTTGGCCATTTTATTTTTAGCTATGACAACCTTCTTTTTTAAACCGACAATCTCATTGTCACTTCATTCTTTTAATTTCTCCAATATGCAGGCCCATTCCTCTGGACTTTTAATTAATCGTTTCCAAGACCTAGATAGTTCACTCTCTACCTTATCCAGGTTGAACCCGTATTCAGTTACTTTCTGCCGCAAATTTTCTATGAGCTCTTCATATTTTGTACTCCTCGGAGGATTTTATGCGGCTGCCTTCATTTTGGGATTTGGGCTCGTAGGGCTTCATTTTCTTTAATCAATTGGCTGCAGCTTGCAAACTATTTTCAAATTGCAATTCTTGAATTTTCTTTTCCATCCTTCCTATAGTAGCTCGGTACTCACTTTCTTTTGCTAACCAATCCCACTGCTCTTGTGATGTCTCAGCAAATTCTTGGAGATGGGGTCTCTTTGCTGACCTCCTGGGCTCTATATCTCTCTTGTACCAAGCAACATACCCCGGCACAACCTCACCTTTAGATACGTCGCGAACTCGAGTATCGGCTGCCAAGTTGACATTCTCTCCATATTTGGCGTACAACAGCTTCGCAGAATTGACCATTTCGGCTTATCTCAACTACATGGCGGCTGATATCCTTGTCTCTGGTGATCATTTGGCATCTACCCAATTGTCTGAGTACTCTATATGGCGTATAGGGCTGGATGCTTCGGATGCCCATCAAAAGGAAATGAGGTCCAATGGCAGGCATATACACAATTTCGTCCACAGAGAGCCAACCAAATGTCCATTCTATTTGATTTGCAATGATAACCCGGAGATGCGACGCCCATTTTGCGACACCCTCTGTTAATTTAAACCCATCAACCCTGCTGCAAATTTCTTCTATGCAGCCTTTTGTTGGCAACCCGTAATTAATGAATCGAGGTTGGTGACACATATGCTCAATCATCCATATTAGTAGCAGCAAGTTACAACCCTAGAAAAAATCTCCTCCCGGTTTACAGGTTGTGAGACCACGGAAAATGTCGGACAATATCATTGGAGAGAGAGTACTTTTAACTTGGGTCATTAAAGTGCTAACGACTCCCGCTATCCATATGTCGATGTTCCCGTCCTTTTGCAAGAAAACTAAAAGACCCAAGAAAGATACTATGGACGCGAAACATCAATGCTTCTCCCGCTTGGGCCGATCACCCTTGCTACAAATAAGATTTTCAGGGTTGTAGAATCCTCCAATGTGGCCATACCTCTGATATATAAATTTCAGGGTGCAAAAGCCAGACAATAAGTCGGGATTGTGAACTTTTTTGCTGATTTTCAAGGAATCCAGGAATTTGTGCACAGTGAGAGCTCTAGGTGCGATCAAGTATTGATGTCTCAAAGAGATTTTATGGGTCTCGATATATCCGGTCATTTCCTCTAAAGTCAGGGTGAGCTCAAAGTCCACGAAGTGGAAGACATTCTGGGCCCGGTCCCAGAAAGTGACTAAGGCCTTTATGATGTCTCCCCTGGGGTTAATTTTCAATAAACCAGAGTGGCCTCCCAGATGTGAATTGACCCTTTTCTGCCCTGCTTCCCCAAGATCATTCCACCATTGTCGCAACTCCAAGGGAATTTTGTTCATTATCGTGCTCATTCTACACATTTATTAAGGCGAATTAGTATTCACAAAAGATTAAAACCGACATTTTAAGGAAATTCATTTTAAAACAAGGATCGACTTTGCGAATACGGCCTTTCAACACTTCGGAGAGAAGGTTTTTTAGGATGTGCTTGCTTACCAGTCATAACAAAATTCAGAGGTGGCCATTTGCGCAAGATCAGCCTTCTGGCGTCCCTTGTGGTAACATTCGGCTATTACCGGCAATAATGGCACCACCCGACTTATTTCAAAACAAGTGAATAAACTTGGACATTTGATTTTCTTGTTTTGGCATTTTTTTGCAAAGGGGGTTGGACTTTGGCAAAATAATTTATCAAAACTCGAAAATATTATTGAAAAACTCCCAAATTCCTTTTTTTTTGTTCTTTTTGTTTGAAACATCCGGAAGCATTTCAGCGCTATTTTAAGCATTGGTTTTACAAGTTATCACCCTAGCACTGCTATTTTTCTATTTATACTTCTTGTTTACTAGGCGGTCAACATGCGAATCCAAGGCAAATAAATGCACAAGTAGCACGTAAAATGCATCAGGATGGTCTTTTATTTCAGGGCAGCTGACCAAGATGGACCCAACCCCTGTGTTGAGTCCCCTAAGCCAAATGCATGATGCAAATAAACGTCCTTACTAGGGATCCTGCATGAGGTTTCGTTACTCTAAGTTTAGAACCTCGGCAAAGGGTCTAGACTGTGTACCCGAGCGGACAACTCGAGTCGAGGAGGGGGCTACGTACCGGGAACCAAAAGGCCATCCGGCTTTGTAATTTTTCCGGCCTCTTTCTTATTTCAGGGTAAGACGCTAACAGAATAGGGAGTCTCAACCAGTAAGCACATCCCCGGAGGTAAGAAGTGAAGGGTTTCGTAGCAGTTCATATAAATAGTTCAGATAATATCAAAGCGGTAAAACATGTGGCATTTAGCATATAACATGTAAGCAAATCAGAAGAAGCCAAATATAACAGTTATTGTAAGCTCGAATTCTTGAACCCTGAACCAGAGATTTTGGGTCCTTTCTCCCCAGTAGAGTCGCCAGAGCTGTCGCACCTCCCTTTTGTTACACGGATACCTCGAAGGATAAAACATATAATGGAATTTTTCCAATCAAAGTGACATTATTCGAAATGGGATTAGTTATTTATTCAAGAGTCACCACTGGGATAGGTTTGTCTTTTGGTGTCCCAAGTCACCGATTTATTTAGAATCCCTAACAGAGGAAATTTTCAACTGCCCAATTGGAGTCTGTGAACCAAAAATTCTTGAGTAAGGAATTTTGTTGACTCGAGGGAAGGTGTTAGCCACCCCCGAATCCCATGGTTCTAGCACGGTCTTTTAAACTATTATAAGTGGCTAAATACCTCATTTGTTATACATGTTCAAACCTATAATGCAATTTTAAATTAATAACTACTTTTAATATATATTTTTTAGGAAATTTGCAATGTCATTAAAACACAACGCGAATCATGTCACATAAATGCGCACGTAATTTTAGACATATTTCAACTCCATTGAGATTTGAATTTTGGTCACATAAATGCGCAACCGAGTTTGGAAGGTATTTTTATTAATAAATTCGCGCCTATAGCAACTACGTCTTTAGAAATTCGTGAAAGGCCATGAAATTTGCTAAACAACACTTTCAATTCTCTATGTATTTTATTATGTTAAAAAGCCTCGCATGGTGTTTGATTAGATTAACGTGGCTCACTTTATTAAGTTAATGTGTATTGGTATACCATGACTGACAGCTATTGGGCTTCCCAATTGGGCACAGAAGCGTTGGACCAATGAATCCATTATAAGAGAATAACAGTCAGTCGTTCTTTCAATTATACCATAGTCATCAAAACTATATACATGATTATTATTAAATATACAAAAAGTATTTGAATAAGGAAGATGCGTAAAAGTATTTCATATCAGATTTAAGTCTCAATATTTGAAGAAAACAATTTGGGATACTCATCATTCAAAGTATACATTGTCAAAACTCTACCATAACTTCAAGTTACAAACACTAAAGAAATCTGACCAGACTATCTTTAAATGTATTACAATTTAAAAAAATCAAAAGCACATTCCTAATACCAGTGCATAATTAATACATGTTTGTGTTCATTACAATCACCAACAATTCTAACAAATAAATACAGTAATAACTGGGAATTGAAACGAAAGTAATATCTTCCTCATTATCAGCCACAATCTCGAATATACATAAGCATTACTTCTCAGCTTTTGAGTGAAGATGGATACCTGGAATTCCGTAAAATAGAGCCTATGAGTAAGGTTAAGAGAGTAGCAAGCCAAAAACAGCAACCAATCAGCCAATAAAATACCAGAAAATAACTCAGGAAGTTTGAGAGGGAAAATAATAACACTAAGTCTCTAAAGCAGCTCAATATCAATCGGAAGAAAACAGAACCAAAGTATTTCTGAAGAATGTCTAAGAGGCTAATATGTATTTTATATAACACGAGACGAGGGTCGGTGTTATTGAGAGGTTCGAGGTATGGAGACAGACTCTCGAGTCTAAGGGTTTCAAAATTAACAGATCTAAGACAAAATACCTGGAGTGCAAGCTTAGCGCCGAGCCGAGCGAAGTAGGAAGGGACGTGATGATTGGATCTCAGTTCATTGCCAAGAGGGACAGTGTCAGATATCTTGGGTCGGTGATTTAGGGGGACGGAGAGATTGACGGGGACGTCACTCATCGTATAGGAGCGGGGTAGTCGAAGTGGAGGCTTTCATCAGGAGTCCTATGTGACAAGAAAGTTCCACAGAAACTCAAGGGGAAATTTAATACAGCTGTGGTTAGACCTTCCATGTTGTATGGGGCGGAGTGCTGGCCAGTGAAGAACTCTCATGTTAAGAGTATGAAGGTTGCGGAGATGAGGATGCTCAGGTGGATGTGCGGGCTCGCCAGGTTAGATAAGATTAAGAATGAAGTTATTAGAGAGTAGGTGGGGGTGGCCCCGGTGGAGGAGAAGATGCGAGAAGCGAGGCTGAGGTGGTTCGGGCATGTACGGAGGAGAAGTCCTGATGCCTCGGTGATGAGTTGTGAGCAGCTGGCGATGGTCGGCATACATCGAGGCAGAGGGAGGCCTAAGAGGTATAAGGGAGAGGTGGTGAGGCATGACATGGCTAGAATGCGGGTCTCTAAGGACATGGCCCCTGATAGGAAAGTCTGGAGGTCTAGTATCAGGGTTGTAGGATAGGAGCTCCTAGAGTTTTTCGTACTCCTCACCCGGGGTTGGGTGAGGCTTGGTAGGGCTATCCATAGATGATTTGTATATTGGATTGTGTCTCCCTTATGGTAGTTACTGTATGATATTATTGCATGCTATTTTATTTATGGTTCTTATATTTATATAGTTATTTATGCTTTTTCTGCTGGAGTTACTAATGCTCTTTTGTTTTTTTTTTCTTTCCTTCACTGAGCCGAGTGTCGATAGGAAACAACCTCTCTGCCCTTTCGGGTAGGGGTAAGGCCCGTCTACATATTACCCTCCCCAGACCCCACTTTATGGGACTATACTGGGTAGTTATTGTTGTTGTTATATATTTGAAGCCTTAGGGCAACACAAATTTCTTTGTTTTCCTTTTACTCCCTTACCCAACTTTCAGTTTTACCTAAATAGTCCTTAGTTTTCTGACTTGTGCCTCAAGTCTGAGGCAACAATTATGCTTAAAACCCCTCACTAGAATGTTCTAGGAGTTTGTTACAAGATTCTTTATATTGAAATACCCTTTATACCCATGTTCCTTTTTCTAATTACTGACCTAAGGGTTTTAACCTTGGTTTCCTTTGTTTGGTCAAATCTGACCCCAGTTAGTTGCAAACAGGTTATGGGCCAAATTCAAGGTTTGAACTACAAACTCAATTATGTAGAAGTAAACACCCAATGAATTTAAGAATTGATCAATACACCTCATGGATTCAAGCAAGCATCTTCAATGTGAATTCTACACTATTCACTAACAAGGGATAAAACCAAATTATCACAGCTTTCAGGATTATATGAATATTCATGAAAACTAGACATCTGAGAGGTGGGCATGCCGGTTTTCTTTAATATGCCAAAATGAACCAAAACAATCAGAAAAGGAACCCCAATCGACTATGCAGGACTTATGAAAATGACTAAATTACAACACTCAGTAAAAACTTAGAAGCAAGAAATGAGTAACAAAGATTAAATACTCATGATATCCATGAATAAAAACCACAAAATTAAAACAAGGCTAATACCAGTAGTTAAAATATTCAGAAAAGCAAATTAGCCTAACACGTGCAAATACTAAAGATCAAAATTACTAGAAGAACTATGACGGGTATGAAACTCTTAAAAAGAAAATACCTACTCAGAATCATGATGTAAGTCAAATAGGATTAACAAACCATTCAGAATTTCAAAGGCGAAACAAGTGAAAAGTCAAGAGACAAGGATCAACAAACCATTCAGAATTTCATAGGTGAAACAACTGGAGAGTCAAGAGACAAAGATGAGCAAGATATCAGACTACTCAGAAGATCGTAGAAAACAAATGAATTCAAGCCAGTACACCAAAGGGAACCAAAAGAATATAGCAGCAAAGGATGACTACTTAAACACTTTGAGATGAGAATGAAGAAAAACAAGTAAAATTTAAAGAAAACAGCAATTAAACAAGAAATATATACAAGCATTGACAGTAACTAGGGCATGGAACACTTAGGTTTTTTATTTCATGCAGTTCTTGGCTTGGAACTTTTCCAATTCCTTGATTCTTTAACCCCTTTTTGAGAGGTATTTAACTTCTAAGGCACTTTACCTTGAGTACCGAAGAGGGGAAAAGGGGTTCGGGGAGGTTTTGTTGATTTTGAGACAAGGAGTGGTCTCATATTTGATTTTCCATTATATCTAGTTGTGTTTGAGGGTTGTGGGTGGTGGTGTTAGGGATAGGGACAGGATAGGGTTATCTTGGACCGATTTGACCGGGTTCCGGTAAGTTTCAGGATTTAGGGTTAACTTTGATTCAGTATTCGAGCCGATTCATTAGGATTTGAACGATATGGTAGGACGGTTGGAAAGAGGGAAGGAAGGTGGTTCAGGGGTGTTGTTTTGGGTTAGTTTGGGGTTGGGTCACCAGAGGCGGTGGTGCTGGCGAGCCATCTTTCAAATATTCGAGGATATGGGTACTTGTTCGAAGGAAGCTGACCAAGGGAAGGGAAAGAGGGGGTCGAGGTGGTCCGGTGTTGTAAAGCTGAGGCTGTTTGGCGACCGGCAGCCGTCGTGGGGCGATTTGCGGCGGTAACTTAGGGTGGTTGATGGGTGGTCAATGGTGGTCTTATGGCAGAGACGGGGGAGGTGATATAGATACGAGGAAGACGACTAGTTTGGTCTCTAAGTGTATAGATGGATTTGGACATATATATGTGAGATTGGGCATGGCTTCAGGGCCGTTGGATGGCCTCTTGATCAACGGTTGAGATGAGTTGCCCCCAAAACGGTGTCGTTTTAGGCGACCTCCAAAGAGCTGGGTCGGAGACCATCTTATTAGGCTGGGCATCTAGCATTTTTACCAGATTAAAGAGACTCGGGCCACCCAGATCTGGGCCAATTGTGGCTAGCCTGGGTGGTTCATTAGAAAGATCTATTTTTATTATTATTATATTTTTTTATTTTCTTATTTATTCTTAATTCCTAATTGCATTTTAAAACTCCTAATTAACTTAAATCAACCTAATAACTACCTATTATGCAAAAAAAATAACAATGAAACAAATGAAAATTAAACAAAACAATTAAAATGCCGGAAATACTACTTATTTTGTGAATTTTGTATTTGCAAAAATAAACCTAATTACCAATTAACCTAGAAAAATATGAAATTAAATCATAAATGCTTATGCAATTTTTATATTTTATGATTTTAAGCATGCACTAATGAAAACACACTAACACGCACAATTAAATCCTAAAAATAAATATTTAAAAGGAAAAATCCTAAACTTGAGTGTCCTACGAGTCGTCTTAACAGGGTTATAATCACATGCTCACACTTATCAATCGCATTATTAGTGGGGCAAGCCAGATTTAGAGACTTTAAGGTATATGTACCGTGTCCAAGACCTCGTAGTCCCTATCTACTCATCCTCATGTCAAACATTCCTTTTATTGAACTCTGGAGTATAGCAATACTACTTTCTTTGTGTAGTTTGTGACTTACGATATTCCACATTTTTGGAGAGCTTATGTACATTTCGGTAGTGGTTATTGTATATGTGGAGCGGCTTGAAAAATTCCTTATTATAATTTAGATGTTAATTGTTAGTTTTATGTTTTCGTTTTATTTTTCCGTAAATATTAGAATTACCTAGTCGTAGAGAATAGGTGCCATCACGATGGTTCACAGAGGGAGAACTTGGATCGTGACAAGTTGATGTCAAAACTCTTGGATCGTGACACACTGGCTCAGCAGAAGCAGCAAAAGACTGCAACTTTTAGAGCTATTTTTTTTACCCGTATAAGTGGCCCTTTTAAATTGCCTGAGAAGTTGCCTTTATTTACCAAATTTTTTTATGGCATTCAACATGATAATATAGAAAAATAGTTGCAGAAATACAATAGCCTAAGCAGGCATGTTGGTGACACAGACTACTGATGGAGCTCAAGTGCCACTTCTATAAGAAGATCTAAGAAGTTGCCTTTATTTACCAAATTTTCTTATGGAATTCAAAGTATTAATATAGAAAAATAGTGGAAAAATATAAAGCCTAAGCAGACATATTGATGACGCTGACTCCTGATGGAGCTCAACTACCGCTTCTATAATAAGATAATATCTGAAAAACATTGTTGCTTAGCAGAAAAATAGAAAATGGAACTTTGAACAATTTTCTCTTCTTTCCCACAATCAAACAGTAGAATATAATTCAATCTAGGATTTCACGCACAACGCGCGTAATCTATATTATATTAAAAATACAAGGGCCGTTAGCGAAACGTTGTTCGTCTTTTTACCCTTTAAAAATATATGTCCTACTAGATAAGACAGTTATTTAATATCAACTTTTTTTAAAAAAAAATTCTTATTTAAACTACATAGAAGGTCCTAATATTTAGTACTTCAAATTCAATTAAGTAAAGTCCATCATGGAACGTCACGGTGGTCCATCTAGGAGTCATCACCAACAAGAAAATGTCCATCATGGAAAGTCAACACAGTACGACTTGTAAGTAAAGTGATAGAGCTATATGTAAAGTATTTATCTGGTTGAGTAGCTTATCATTTTGTTCTTTTTGTACTGTGAAAACAAGCAACTTGATGTTCCTGACCTCACACGGTTGCCCATAGGCGACGTATTGACTCGTGATTTGGCAGATGCACAAAGTAAGGAAGATGATAGTGATTATGACAACAATGTCAAAGACTTTGGAGATGATACACGCTTCCCTAATGATGGTGATGATAAGGAGGAAGTGAATGTCAAACCTGAGCTGACGAGGGAGCATGCTTCTCCATCTTCCGTTAGACCAAGAGTGTACGAGTGCCATGTGTCATTTTATGAACGGAATATTCTCTACCTTGATAATTTGCCAAGTATACCGGATGTGGATGTCCTCACAGGGGATGCTGATGAATTTCGGTCAGCAATATGGGATGAGTCTAGCCCAGCTGTGCTGGCAAAGTACATGTATTTCCCCGATAATAATCTACAGCATAAGAGAGTGTCGTGAGATGACGGTAAGAGAGTCAACTATGAAGGTATCAAGGTTGGATGTCATAGAGACTTTATGGGTTGTCGCTGGATGTTGCATGCTAGCAAGAAGAAATCAGGGTTGTGGAAAGTGGGTAAATATATTAGCACACACAAATGTGAAATGGACACGTTCAATGAGAATCACTTCAACCTGGATGTAGACTTGATTTTTCTTGTTTTGATTCCATACTTGGAAGTGTCCATTAGGTTCAAGATTAAAGAGTGTATTTCAGATGTCCACCAGGAGTATGGGTGCATTATAACAAAAAGAAAGGCATATCTCGGGCATAAATATGCATTTGAAATTATTTATGGTAACTATGATAAGTCTTTTTCATCTTTGCCCAGGTACATGACCGCACTACAATACTTTGACCTCGAGACTGTTGTCGAATGGAGGTCTGAGCAGAGTCTGAATAGACCCATATATATCTCAACTATGTGTTCTGGTCATTTAAACTAGCAACTGATGGTTTTGTGCATTGTCGTTCTGTAATTTCCATAGATGGTACCCATGTCTATGGAAAGTATGATATTACGATTTTGACAATAGTTGTAGTAGAGACCAACATGCAAATATTTCCACTAGCTTTTTCCATTTATGCCAACGAATGGGAAGAGACGTTGATGCTTTTTTTGAACCACTTGAATCAGCAAGTTGTCAAAAAACATTCAGGTATTAGTCTAACATTTGATCAACATGGTGGTATTTTATGTTCTGTACGGCATTTTCTTGAATGGCACGAACCCTATGCATATCATTGTAACTGTGTGAGTCATATGAAGGCCAATTTCTAAAAGAAATATCACAACAACGCCTTGCATGATTTAATATGGATGGTTGCAACTGATAACTAACAATGCAAATTGACAAGGTGCATGGAAGCGATCTCGCAATTAGATCCACGAGCCTATACTTGGCTAATTAAATATTAGCTTCATATGTGGACATTGCATGCTGATGGTGGCAGAGGATGGGGAGCCTTGACTATAAATGTGTCGAAATCATTCAATGGCTAGCTGAAGTCTGCACGTAGATTGCCTGTCATTACCATGGTTCGGATGACATTCAAAAAGATTGCAGAGAGGTTTGTTAAAAGGCATAGAGCTACATCGGTATCGATGGACATGGGTGTTCAATTTATGCCAATACTGTTGCAAATATTTGAGAAGTACAGGAGGCGAGCACAGTGGAATTAATTTTTACAGTACAATCACGACCGTGATGTTTTTAAGGTTCGCACCGCTATCCGCGGACACCGGGGGAATAATCTACAGACTTTGAATGAAGCCACCAAGCTGTGTTCATGTGGAAAATTAACCATCTACCACATGTCGTGCACACATGCCTTGAAGTGCTTTTAACAAGTTAGTTTAGGGGAAACCAACTATATCAATAGGAAATACAGTATTGTTGCATACGTAGACACATAAAGTGAGCAGTTGCATCCATTGGATGTTGAGCATTATTTTCAGTCCTAACCTTTTAAAATAGTGTGTAACAAAGACTATTTGCACAAGCTGCAAGTGCAAAATAGAACGTGTATACGGAACCAAATGGATGTTGTTGACACCTTTTATGCACATAAATGTGGCATATACTCGCAAGGAGGACACTGCCGTTTTAAATGTCCTTTAGCCGGTATGCGTTGTGGTGGTAATCAAGATCCTAGTGCAAGTTCGTTGAATGTACCCAAGTATCAAGGATACACCTAGTCTTTTGTTTTCGTATTGTTTTTTGTAATACGTGTCTGTACTTGTGTACGTTGCAATATCTATCAAATAAAATTGTGTTCCATAATCTTCTTACATCTTATTTTCAAACATGACTTTTTGAATAGGGATGCTGATATGGTACTTCAAATATTCAACTTATTGGTGTTAGTAAAGAAGACCAATCTTAAAATTAAAAAAACTATAAAATCAAGACATCTTTTATTGTCCTTCTAGAAATTTGCTTCTTAAAATGGCCGGTGTCTTAAAAAGAGAATGAAAGAAAATAACTAAAGCAACGTACAAGAAAATAAAGGAAAATAAGCAATAGTAAAAATTTAATTTGTATAGCATGGTACAATAATACGTTTTGTGTGTTGTATTGTCGGTCTAAAAAAGCTAAACCGACTATGCAAAAGTTGTTTCGTCTCAGAAAATTTAATATGTATAGCATGGTACAGTACTATATTTTGTATGTTGTCTTGTTGGTCTTGGAAAAGCTGAACCGACTGTGCAAAAGTTGTTTTGTCTTAGAAAGATTTAATATGTAAAGCATGGTACAATACTACGTTTTGTGCCTTGTCTTGTTGGTATAAAAAAGCTAAATCGACTGCGCAAAAACTGTTTCATCTCATTAAAATGTAATATGTACAGCATGGTACTATACTACGTTTTCCATGTTGTCTTGTCGGTCTAAAAAAGCATGAGTCGGCTGTGCAAAAGCTGTTTCATTTCAGAAAAATTTAATATGTATACCGCGGTATTATATTACGTTTTGTGTGAAATCTTGCATATAAATAACGGGTGCATTCTAGTTTTTTCCTGCTCTTAACAATAACCAATAGCAAATATTTCCATTAAACCAAGGTTTCTCTTTATGCTTTAACAAATGTCTCAACAACCCCTTTATGTCCCAATGTGTGAGTACGGCAAAAGATGCATGATGCACGACTGTTGGGAAGAAGCTAGACGCCGCTATTGAGCGTGTATGAATAAGTTTTATAGGCAACCTGATGAACCTACATGCAATTTTAAGGTATGGATTGATGAAACTTGTCAGCAGGAATACTAAAAAGAGAAGCTCCAAGATCTTCATAATTTGTGTTTGAAGCAGTGGGAGAGAGAGCGACAATCCAAACAAGAAGCTGCTGGAAGGCTCGTCTAGCTGAGGGAATTAACCCGGCTGATCATCTCCAAGATCCTCATCGGGTGCTTCAACAGGTGGGTCAGCGGGTTCCTCAATGCCCCCTTATTGGGTACCACCGCCTCACAGTCTGCCACGATTCCGTGGGTCACCCCTGGATCATGCACGACCCCTTCCTCATGTGATAGGCCTACCCTGATGGTGCTACTCTTGTGCCACATACTCAGCCGCGTGATCTCACCTCTCGTCTTCTCTGGCTCGTTACAGTGTCCGGAGAGCCAGCTCTACCACCCGCCGGGCATACTCAACGATTGTACAATTCTCGGCATGGTGTTGGATATCGTGTCCCAAGTGGTAGACCAAATAATGACCTATATCCTATACGCCATTTAAAATATTAATTATAGCTATATCGCAGTTATAAGTATGGGTTCCAATATAAATATACCTGCAGCATGTGCCTTCCGGCGTATCGTATGAACCGACCACCAACTTGATGAACGGGGTTCCCGATCATAAGTCATGTGTGATGGCAGTAACATGACATATACATCTCAATAGTTGCCACCTAGATCTGTAAAGGTGATGCCAGAATCAGGTCCTCTCGCTGCTCCCAAGTTTGGACCTGCGCCTCTAGCAATGCTACAAATTCGTTAAACACCCTCAAACAATCATCCCCTTGATAATGTCTAGCCACATATGCAGGCTCCATCAGTGTAGTCTGTGGACAGTCAAACTGGAGAAGCCCCCCCCCCCCCCTCTGCGGCATGATGCTCCACAATACTAGAGCACATCAGCAGGACTGAAGTGCTCCAAAGCTTTCGGTCGACCGAACTGTAATCTGGTAGCCCAACTATCAACTCGTCGTTGTATGGCATCCAGATGAACTATCAAACAAGAACATAAAAGTGAGTATGCACAACACAAGTGAATTTATAACAAGTAAGTTTAGGTGCATATTTATCTGTGCAACCTCAAGCATATCCAACATATCCCCGACAAGGGGGAGATTATGATGAGCATCAATGCCTCATTAGTTCCCATGCCGGAGAACCCACCTCCTAGCTAGAGGGAGAAACGGAGGTGCTACACCCAGAGGTAATGGTGGTAGAGGTGATTGCAATGGCAGTAACTGCTCCTAAGCCCAAATCTAACATACAAGGTTGACGTAAAATTTAAGAATCATTTTGACTATATATAATTGGAAGTAATGAACAGAGTATTCGAATATGTTATCATATGTAGAAGCGACAGAAAACCACATATGTCATTCTGGGTGCCCATGCTAGCCCGGCACATACTCCTGTATAGGTAAGCGAGAACAACAGCTCCCCAGTTGTACTGGGGTCACTCATCTAACTACTGAAGATGATGTAGAAATTGCAGAATCACTAGATTTCCCCATGTGTTCGGGAACAAGACATTCCCAAAAAGAAAGAACAACGCCAACCTCGTGTATCGATGAAAATGGAGATCATCTGTCTCGCTGGTGATGTCAGGGTGCAATACCTCCAAATGTTGTCTGATTGTTGTCATAGAAATATAAATGGCCCCTCTAGCTACAGCCTCACCCTGTGGTCTGAATTTAGTATACTGCTGCAGCAAATCCAAATACTGGGCTTGCCTCATAGCTTTCATATACTGAACTAGTGCAACGGCCAGTCCATCAGCACGCATCCCATATAAAACCTAAACATCCTGAAGTGTGATGGTGGCGTCGCCAGTGGGCAGGTGAAAAGTGTGCGTCTCTAGTCGCCACCGCTCCTATCAACACCGTGATGAGAGACCAATCGAGACAACCGCCCAATCTCAAAAATCCTAAGGAAGCCTATAGCACGCAGGCAATAGATTATGAGGGGATGGAAATCTCTCTCCCTCAAAAAGTCCCAAAAGTCGTCCGATCTCCTAGTGCGGAGAGTCGGATCCACTAGATGCCCCTTCCATACGTAGTCCCGCCTACTAACACTAATATCTGATCTGAGGCTGGTCCAGGATGTACATGCGGAAAGTCCATATCGTATACTGTAAATTAAACAATATTAATTGTGTCTTTGTGCTAGAATAATTCATATATAATTATTTAACTGGACACATTTTATATCTATGGGTTCCAAGCTCGATATTTGAGGCACATGTCATGACCCGCAATTCCCACCCACGAGAGTCGTGATGGCGCCTACTCGTAAAAGCTAGGCAAGCCACACATTTAGAATCCATAAATACTTTTATTTTAAATCCATTTTTACTAATTTAATTAAAAGGAAATAAATAATTAAACAACAACGGAATTCGTAATTTAGGGGACGACTTAAGCAAAATAAACCAAAATAATAAGAAAAAATCACATATGCCTCTACAGATCACAAATAAAGACAGAAGAGATGTCGGGCCTGTGGACGCTTGCAGGACTACCTAGGGATCTTGTGGACTAAAGGTTGGCTCCCGAACTACTGCTGCAAACTCTATGTTTCTCCGGTACCTAGATTGGTGCACAAGAGCACAGAGTGTAGTATCAGCACAACCGACCCCATGTGCTGGTAAGTGTCTGACCTAACCCGGCGAGGTAGTAACGAGGCTAGGACTAGACTCCAGATAAACGTGTGCAGTTATATAATATAAGGCAGAAGTAAGCAAGTAAAAAACAGTTAAAAGGGAGGGGGTACATGCTTCGGGGGAACAATGTAACTTAGCAAAAAACAATAAATATGACGGATCAGTACAGTATCTAAAACAACATAATCATACTACTATTGCGGCGCGCAACCCGATCCATATATATATATAAAACTATTGCGACGTGCAACCCCATCCAATAAATATAATTTATCTGTTGCGACGTGCAATACGATCCAATAAATATAATATATCTGTTGTGGCGTGCAACCCGATCCAATAAATATAATATATCTTTTGATGCATGCAACCCGATCTAACAAATATAACATATCTGTTGCGGCGTCCAACCCTATCCAATAAATATAATATATCTGTTGCGGCTTGCAACCCGATCTAATATAATATTTATTGCGGCGTGCAACCTGATCCAATGTAATATCTGTTGCGGCGTACAACCCGATCCAATATAATAAAACATATCTGTAATGGCGTGCAACCCTATCCAATATAATATTTGTTGCGCCGTGCAACCCGATCCAATATAATATAACATATCTGTTATGGCGTGCAACCCGATCACAACAATAGTCCCGGCAAGGGATTAACTACAAATTTCACTATTCCGGCAAGGAAAATCAACAACCCGAGTATATGTATCCCGGCAAGGGAGAATTAGCTATAACCAATATCAATTCAACTTCTAACATCTCTATTATCATCACTTCTAACTCATAGTTAACCTTCACAAAACTAAACTAAGCCTTTTCTCAATACCACGGACATTCTCATTATTTCAACCATAGCATTATTAAATAATTCAACAAGTATCAAATTAAGACTCCTCATGCTCAACAGAAACGTATAGATACTCATCACCATGCCTATACATCGTACTCAACAAGAAACAAGTAGAAAATGACTCAACTCTTAATCCCTCAATCTAAGGTTAGACCGAACACTTACCTCAAACTTTCACGGCCAATTCAATCCATAATAACCGCATTTCCATTCGAATTTTGCTCCAAATCAATTGTATCTATACAAAAATGACTTCATAACATCAAATAATGCTTGACAATTCGAATCCAATGCCTAATTATAGTTTTTCCATCATTCTTCCCAAAACCTCAAAAAGTGACCCTGGGCTCGCTTGGTCAAAACACGATGTTCGGACAAAAATCAAATCACCCATTCACCCATGATTCCGAATATACAATTTTATTTTAAATTCGACCCCAAGATGAGGTCTAAATCAAGAAAAATCAAAAAGTCCTAACTCTACCCAAACCCCTAATTTTCTACCCTTAATCACATGTTTTAGCTCTAGAAATTCAGTAGATGGTGATAAAAATGGAAGGGAACAAGTTAAAAATTACTTACCCAAGAGGTTTTGGTGAAAAAGCGTTTCATGGATCGCCTAGAAGCTTTGGATAAGAAGAAGTCTTGTAAAATTTTGAGAAATCCCGTAAGTGTTCTGTTTTGGGTTTTTAAAAATTACTGGGCATTTTAACTCTACGCATTCACGGTCAACCACTCACGTTTGCGATGGGTCAGACTGTTAAGCCTTCGCTTTCCCATTAAGACGCTCGTGTTCACAAAGCTTTAACTTCTCGAGCCTCGTGTTCGCATGCCAAGTAATGTGTTCGCGATGAACAAATTTGGTGACCCTCCCCTGATCCCTATGCATTTGTGTATGCTGTGTCGCATTCGAGAATGGTATTCCCCCCTTTGCCTCGCATTCGTGACTCCAGCATCGCGTTCGTGTAGAAGAAATTTGGCACCTGGGAAGTTTTCCTTATGCGCTCGCGAGAGGGCCCATGCGAACACGAAGAACAAAATCACTGGGCACTAATAGTAGAAACTGCAACACTTCTTAAGCCAAAAACCATTCCGGAACACTCTCGAGCCCTCGGGGATCCTAACCAAACACATGCACTGACTCAACAACATCATACGAACTTATCCATTTGTACAATCAAATCGCCTAAATAACCTCAAAAATAATGAATCAAACCTCAAAATCAAGAATTTTTCCAAAACTTCATCAAGTTTCAAATTTAGGATTTGAAGTCCGAAACACATCAAACGACATCCGTTTTGAACCAAATTTTACATGAATGACTTAAATCATATATAAGACTTGTACCAGGCACCACAACCAAAATACGGGCCCGATAACCTAGATTTCAAATCAAATTTTATTTCCAATTTTCTTAAACATTTTAGAAAAACAATTTCCTTTAAAAATTCATTTCTCGAGTCGGGACCTCGAAATTCTATTCTGGACATACGCCCAAGTCCCATATTTTCCTACAGACCCTCCAGGATCGTCAAATCACGAGTGCGAGTCTATTTGCCCACATTTTGACCAAAGTCAAATTTATTCATTTTAACATCAAAACGTAGCATTTTTCACAGAATTTCATATTAAAGCTTTCTGGCTATGCGCCCAGACTGCACACGTGTACCTAGGCAATTCTAAATGAAGTTTTCAAGGACTCAGAAGCAGAGAATTGATTAAAAATAGGTGATGACCCTCTGAGTTGTCACATTCTCCACCTCTAAAACAACCGTTCGTCCTCGAACGGATAGAAGAAGGAAGTACCTGACTAGGGGAAAAGATGAGGATAACGTATTTGCATATCGGACTCAGACTCATAGGTCGATGCCTCAAGAGGCTGACCTCTCCACTAAAAACGAACAGAATGGAAACTTTTCGACCTCAACTGACGAATCTTCCGGTCTAGAATAGCTATTGGCTCCTCCTTATAAGACAAGTCACTGTCCAACTGGACAGTGCTGAAATCTAACACATGGACTGGGTCACCGTGATACCTCCGAAGCATGGACATGTGTAACATTGGATGCCTGGCTGATACACTCGATGGCAAAGAAAGTCTATAAGCCACCTCTCCGACTCGATCAAGGATCTCAAACGGACAAATAATCCTAGGGCTAAGCTTGCCCTTCTTCCCAAATCTCATTATGCCCTTCATAGGCAACTCTCAGAGCAATGCCGACTCACCAACCATAAAAGCCACATCTTAAACCTTGCGGTCTGCATAGCTCTTTTTCCTAGACTGAGCTTAATGAAGCCTATTCTGAATGATCCTGACCTTGTCTAAGGCCTCCTGAACCAGATCCGTACGCTACAACTGAGCCTCTCCTGGCTCAAACTATCCAACCAGAGACCGACACCGCCTACCATATAAAGCCTTATAAGGATCCATCTGGATGCTTGACTGGTATTTGTAATTGTAGGTAAACTCTGCAAAAGGAAAAAACTAATCCCAAGAAACTCCAAAGTTAATAGCACAAGCTCGGAGCATATCCTCCAAAATCTGAATAGTCTGCTTGGACTGTACGTCTGTCTAGGAAAGAAATGTTGTTCTCAACTCAACCAATGTTCCCAACTCTTGCTGAACTGCTCTCCAGAAGCGCGAGGTAAAATGTGTACCCATGTTCGAGATGATAGATACGGGGACACCATGAAGGCGAACAATCTCCCAAATATAGATCTCAGTTAACCTCTCAGAAGAATAGGAGACTGCCACATGAATGAAATGCACTAGCTTGGTCAGCCTATAAATAATGACCCATACTGCGTCGAACTTTTTCCGAGTCGACGGAAGTCCAGTAACAAAGTCCACAGTGATCCGCTCCCACTTCCACTCCGTAAGCTCAATCCTCTAAAATAAACCACCAGGTCTCTGATGCTCGTACTTAACCTGCTGGCAATTCAAACAAAGAGCCACATATGCTACGATATCCTTCTTCATTCCATGCCACCAGTAATGCTGCCACAAATCCTAATACGTCTTCGTGGTGCCCAAGTGAATAGAGCATCAGGAGCTTTAGGCATCCTCCAAAATAAACTATCGGAGCCCATCCATATTAGGCACACATACTCCACCCTACAATCTCAAAACTCCATCATCATCTAAGGTAACATGCCTGACACCTCCAGCTGCACTATATCTCTAAGGACACACAAATGGGGATCATTATACTGCGGATCATGGAGACACTCCAATAATGACGAACAAGCGATTGTGCAAGCTAACAGACGACTGGGCTCAAAAACATCCAGTCTCACGAACTGATTGGCTAAATCCTGAACATCTAAAGCAAGCAGCCTCTCACCGACCGGAATATAAGCAAGACTGCCCATACTAGCTGACTTCCTACTCAAAGCATCGACCACCACATTGGCCTTTTCCGTATGAAATAAAATGGTGATATCATAATCCCGAAACAATTCCAACCACCTCCTCTACCTCAAATTCAACTCCTTTTGCTTGAACAAGTACTGAAGAATCTTGTGATCCATGAACAACTCACATGCCACGGCATACAAATAATACCTCCAAATTATAGATGCGTGCACTATGGCTGCCAACTCCAAATCATGAACAGGATAATTCTTCTCATGAATCTTCAACTACCTCGAAGCATAGGCAATGACTTTGCTATCCTGCATCAACATTATACCAAGACCAACACGGGAAGCATCACAATAGACTATATAAGGTCCTGAACCTATGGGCAAAACCAACACCAGTGTCGTAGTCGGAGCTGTCTTGGGCTTCTGAAATCTCGCCTCGCACTCATCCCACCATCTGAACTGGGCACCCTTCTGGGTCAATCTGGTCATCGGGGCTGTAATACATGAAAACCCCTCCTCAAACCATCGATAGTAGCCTGCCAACCCCAAGAAACTCTGAACCTCTGTAGTTGATGTTGGTCTAGGACAGTTCTTGACTGCCTCAATCTTCTTTGGATCCACCTGAATACCCTCTGTTGATACAACATGACCCAAAAATGCAACTAAACCCAACCAAAATTCACACTTCGAGAACTTAGCATATAACTGGCTATCCCTTAGGGTCTGAAGAACGACTCTAAGGTGTTGCTAGTTCTCCTCCTGACTCCGGGAATATATCAATATATTATGAATGAAGACTATCATGAACGAGTCCAAATAAGGCATGAACACTCGGTTCATCAAGTCCATGAAAGTTGCTGGAGCATTTGTCATCCCGAATGACATAACCAAGAACTCATAATGCTCGTACCAAGTGCGAAAAGCTATATTAGGGACATCGGATGCCCTAATCCTCAACTGATGGTAGCCAGATCGCAAGTCAATCTTGGATAATACCTTGGCACCCTAAATCATCAATCCTTGGTAGTGGATAGTTATTCTTGATTGTTACTTTGTTCAACTGCTGGTAATCAATGCACATACTCATCGAACCATCTTTTTTCTTAATGAACAACACTCGCGCACCCCAAGGGGATACACTGGGTCTAATGAAACCATTCTCAATCAAGTCTTGCAAACGTTCCTTTAACTCTTTCAACTCAGGCGGTGGCATACGATATGGTGGGGTAGAAATGGGCTAGGTGCCCGGAAACACATCAATCCAAAAGTCAATATCCCTGTCGGGCACCATACCCGGTAGGTCTGAAGGAAAAACATCAGGGAACTCATGAACAACGGGCACAGAATCAATAGAGAAGACCTTAGCACTAGAATCACGAACATATGCCAAATAGGCCAAAACACCCCTTGTCGACCATACGCTGAGCCTTCACATACGAGATAACACGGTGGGTAGAATGACTAGGAGCCCCTCTCAACTCTAAACGAGGCATACCCGGTAAAGCTAAGGTCACAGTCTTGGTATGACAGTCCAAGATAGTGTGGTAAGGTGATAACAAGTCCATCCTCAATATAATATCGAAGTCAACCATGTCTAAAAGCAACAAATCTACACAAGTCTCAAGACCCCCAATCACCACAATATAAGAACGATGCACTCGATCGACTATAATAGAATCACCTACCGGTGTGGACACATAAACAAGAACACCCAATGCATCACTAGGCAAGACCAAGTATGGGGCAAAATATGATGACACATACAAATATGTAGACCTCGGATCAAACAACACCGAAGCATCTCTATCACAAACTAGAACATACCTGTAATATTTGCATCTGAAGCCTCAGCCTCGGTCTTGGCCTGAAAAGCATAACATTGGGGCTGAGCCCCACCTCTCTGATCTACCTCTTTGGGATAGCCTGCATCTGGTTGGATTCCACCTTTAGCCCGAGCTCCACCTCTAAATCCTCTACCTCCCCCTCTAGCAACTCTACCCCCGCCTCTAGCTGACTGGGCGGCCTGTGGAACATCTAGTGCCTGAATCCAAGCGCGAGGACCCTACTGCTATGACTGAGTACCCACCCCCGAATATGACCAAAATCACCACACTCATAACATCCACCTGAATATTGCGGCTGAGGAAAATGAGACTGACCCTGGCGGCCTGAATAACCACCCCGAAAGCTCTAGAGCGGCGATGCACTAATAGGAGTTGGTGGTGCACTATAACACTGCTGATCAGAATACTGCCTGCCAGAACCACAGCTACCTGAAGCACCGTGAGAAACCTGGAGTGCTGACTGGAAAGGCCTAGGAGGATGAACCCTATCATAAAGATCTCTACCTCGAAACGAGGCACCACTTAATCTACCTGACTGACAGGGTCTCTTGTCGGCCCTATGACCAACCCGCTGTGATCTCAACTCTCTGGGCCACATTGACCGCCTACTGGAAAGATATCTCAATCCTAGCCTCTCTATCCATCTAGAGACGAATCAGCTGAATGAGCCCATCAATAAACTATCGCACTCTCTCTCTCTCTCTTAGTGGGAAGTATAATAAGAGCATAGCAAGCTAAGTCAATGAACCTGGGTCATACTGGGTGACCGTCATGGATCCCTCCTGAAGAAGCTCGAACTTCCTCTAATAGGCATCTCACTGTGTAATAGGGAAAACTTCTCTAGAAATAGTTGTATGAACTGCTCCCAGGTCAAAGATGGTGACCCTGCTAGTCTAGCTAAGCAATAATCCCTCCACAAAGTCTTGGCAGATCCAAACAAGCGAAATGTAGCAAAGTCAACCCATTGGTCTCAACAATACCCATGTTTCAAAGAACCTTGTGACAACTATCAAGATAATCTTGAGGGTCCTCAGTAGATGCACCTCTAAATGTAGAAGAAGAACTTGGTGAACCTATCCAAGATCCACAAAGCATTGGTAGACATGGCTGCTCCATTGCCGGTCTGAGCTACTACCCACAGCTGAACTGCGTCGACTGGTTAAACGGCTAGAGTTTGAATCTGGGGAGCTATCTGCTCCGGAGTGCGGGTAGTAGGAGTTTGAGCCCCTGCTCTAGCCTGAGAAATGGCTGGTGCTACAGGAAGCAAACCTGCTCGGGTGACACTCTCCATTAGGCCCGCCAATCGGTCCAGAGCGTCCTAAAGAATAGCAATAAATTCCTCTGGGACCTGAGCTAGGCCCATCGAAATTGCTGGGGCCGGAATCTCCTCCTCAAAATCAACCTGAGGATCTGCCACGGGTACTACTGCTCAAGGCTGAGCTCTACCCCTACCTCGGCCTCTAGCACGGCCTTGGCCTTGCCCTCTGTCCCTAGTACAAGTTGTTGCCGAGGGCTCGGGCTTCTGCGCGGTAGATGAGGAAGCGCGTGTTCTCGCCATCTGTGAAAAAATAAAGTAGAAATTCAATTAACATCTATGAAACAAAACCGCACGACAAGAAAGAACAAATGTGAAGTTTTCCTAACCATGTAGCCTCTATGGGTTAAACACGGATGTTTCCGTATCGATTCCTCAGATTCTACTGAGCTTGTCCGTAAGTAGTGCGACCTATGTAACCTAGAGCTCTGATACCAACTTGTCACGACCCGAAATTCCCATCCTCGAGAGTCGTCATGGTGCCTACTCATAGAAGCTAGGCAAGCCACACATTTAGAAACCATAAATACTTTTATTTTAAATCCATTTTACCAATTTAATTAATAGGAAATAAAAAATTGAACAACAGCAAAATTCGTAATTTAGCGGAAGACTAAAACGAAATAAACTAAAATAATAAGGAAGATCCACAAATGTCTCCACCCAGAACTGGTATCACAATATTCACGGACTACTAAGATTTACTACATATAACCATTTGAAAGAAAGTAACACTGTCTGTTTCGAATACAAGAGATAACGGATCATAAATAAAGACAGAAGAGATGATAGGCATGCGTTCGCCTGCAGGACTACCTCGGGATCTTGTAGATTAAGGCTGGCTACCGAACTACGGTTGCGCATGGTATGCTGCTCCCGTACCTGGATAGGAGAAAAAGAGCACAGAGTATAGTATCAGCATAACTGACCCCATGTGTTGGTAAGTGTCTGGCCTAACCACGGCGAGGTAGCGACGAGGCTAGGACCAGACTCCAGATAAACTTATGAAGTTATATAATATATGGTGGAAGTAAATAAGTAAAAAGCAGTAAAAAGGGAGGTGGTACATGCTTTAGGGGAACAATTTAACTTAGCAAAAAATAATAAATATGAAGGATCAGTACAGTCTCTAAAACAACGTAATCATACTACTATTGCGGCGCACAACCCGATCCATATGTATATATATAACTGTTGCAGCGTGCAACCCAATCCGATAAATATAATATATCTGTTGTGATCCCAATCCAATAAAAATAATACATTGCGGCGTGCAACCCGATCCTATATAATATCTATGTGGTGTGCAACCCGATTCAATATAATATCTATTGCGACGTACAACCCGATCCAATATAATATAACATATCAGTTGCGGCAACCCGATCCAATATAATATCTGTTACGGCGTGCAACACGATCCAAAATAATATAACATATATGTTGCGGCGTGCAACCCGATCCATATACATATATATTCATTAAAAAAAATATTGCGGCGCGCAACCTGTTCCAAATGTACAAATAACAGTACTCACAACATCAGTCCGGGCAAGGGATTATCTACAAATTTCACTATCCTGGCAAGGGAACTCAACAGCTCGAGTATATATATTCCGGCAAGAGTGAATCAGCTATAACCAATCTTAATTCAACTTCTAACATCTCTATTATCATCACTTCTAACTCATAATTAACTTTCACGAAACTAAACCAAGCCTTTGCTCAATACCATAGATTTACTCATTATTTCAACCATAGCATTATTAAAGAATTCAACAAGTATCAAATTAAGACTCACGATCATGTTCGACATAAACGTATAGATACTCATCACCATGCCTATACGTCATACTCAACAAGAAACATGTAGAAAATGACTCAACTCCTAGTCCCTCAATATAAAATTAGACCGAATACTTACCTCAAACTTTCACGGTCAATTCAATCCTCAATAACCGCCTTTCCATTTGAATTTGGCTCCAAATCAATTGTATCTATACATAAATGACTTCATAACATCAAATAATTCTTGACAATTCGAATCCAATACCTAATTATAGTTTTTCCATTATTCTTCCCAAAACCTCAAAAATTGACCATGGGCCCGCTTGGTCAAAGCACGATGTTCTGGCCAAAATCAAATCACCCATTCACCCATGATTCTGAATATATAATTTTTTTTCAAATTTGACCCCAAAAAGAGGTTTAATCAAGAAAAATCAAAAGTCCTAACTCCACCCAAATCCCTAAATTTCTACCCTTAATCGCATATTTTAGGCCTAGAAATTCAATAGATGTTGATGAAAACGGAAGAAAACTAGTTAAAAACTACTTGCCCAAGAGGTTTTGTTAAAAAGTGCTTCAAGGATCGCCTAAGAGCTTTGGAGAAGAAGAAGCCCTGTAAAATTTTGAGAAATCACGTAAGTGTTCTGTTTTGGGTTTTTAAAAATCACTGGGCGTTTTAACTCTACGTGTTCGTGGTTGACCTCTCGCGTTCGTTATGGGTCATTCTGACAAGATTTCGTATTCTTGTTAAGCAGCTCATGTTCGCGAAGATTTAGCTTCCCGAGCCTTGCGTTCGCGTGCCAAGCAATGTATCCGCGATGAACAAATATGGTGACCCTCGTTTGATCCCTACGCGTTCGTGTATGATGTGTCGCGTTCGCGAAGGGTATTCCCCTCTTTGCTCGCGTTGGTGACTCCAACATCATGTTCATGAAGAAGAATTTTGGCTCCTCGGAAGTTTTCCTAATGTGTTTGCGAGAGGGCCCACGTGAACGCGAACAACAAAATCCTTGGGCACTAACAACAGAAATCTGCAAAACTTCATAAGCTAAAAATCATTCTGAAACACCTTCGAAACACTCCCCGAACGCTTGGGGCTCCCAACCAAACACATGCACTGACTCAACAACATCATCGAACTTATCATTGCGATTAGATCGCCTAATTAAGCTCAAAAACGATGAATGAAACCTCAAAATCAAAAAATTCTCCAAAACTTCATCAAGTTTTAAATTTAGGATTTCAAGTCCGAAATACGTCAAACGATGTCCGTTTCTAACCAAATTTTACACAAAGGACATAAAACACATATAAGCCTGTATCGTGCAGCGGAACCAAAATATGGGCCAGATACCCTCGCTTTCTAATAAAATTTTATTTCCAATTTTCTTAAACATTTCAGAAAAAAATTCCTTTAAAAAATTAATTTTATGGCTCGGGACCTTGGAATTCGATTCTGGGCATACGCCTAAGTCCCATATTTTCCTTCAGACCCTACGGGGCCGTAAAATGGTGGGCCCGGGTCCGTTTGCTCAAAATATTAACCAAAGTAAATTTATTCATTTTAACATCAAAACTTAATATTTTTCACAGAATTTCATATTTTATGCTGTCCAGCTACGCGCCCGAACTGCACATGCAAATCAAGACAATTCTAAATGAGATTTTCAAGGCCTTGGAAGTACAGAATTAATTTAAAACATGTGCTGACCTTTGGGTCGTCACAGCCCAATAGCACCAAGCTATCATTAATTCTTATGTGTGTCAATTTCAGTATTTTTAGAATATATAGTATATACAATATATACTACCTAAATACAATATATACTACTTATATACAAAATATACACTACTTATACACAATATATACTAATTATCAAACACAATATACACTACTTATATACAATATATACTACTTAAATACAATATATACTACTTATATACAAAATATACACTACTTATGCACAATATATACCAATTACCAAACACAATATACACTACTTATATACAATATATACTACTTAAATACAATATATACTACTTATATACAAAATATACACTACTTATACACTATATATACTAATTACCAAACACAATATATACTATAATTAATAACATAGTACACAATATAAAAATATATTCTACAATATACTAATCACTACTATAAAAGATATTGATTTAAAAAAAAAAAAAAAAACTCGGAACCGCCAGGAACCGCCTGGAACCACCAGAACCGCGGTTCCGGAACCGTATGGTAGCGGTGTCGGCTCCGGAACCGCCAGAACCGGAACCGCCAGAACCGCAGAATCGGAACCGCCAGAACCGCCAGAACCGCAAAACCGGAACCGCCAGAACCGGAACCGCAGACCCAAATAGACCCAGAACCGGAACCGGATACAGCCTCATGTTTCCAAGATTACTAAAATTCGATTGCAACTAATTAAAATTAAAAATAAAGTTATTTATCCATGTCAGAAAATGCATGAGAAATTGAGAAAGTGGATCGAACTATACATAAACTTATTCCACAATTTTTATGTATGTATAATTTTATATGCAGAATATATTATTATAACAAAGAAAAAATCTACAAACAATTAAATTTTCTTCTCTGTGATTCTGAAAAATAGGCAAAAAGGATTGTGAGATAGAGATTTTGATTAAAGTAATAGAAGATACATCTAGGGTTATGGAGTATTAGGAGCGGCAATTTAAGCTCAAACTCATTTAACTCGCCCAACTAATTTAGAAATTAATGAATTGGGCTACAAATATTTTAGTTCATGGGTTAATTTTGGTTGAATCTAAATTAATCAATTATTTTTTATAGCTCATTCTGACCCAATTAACAATCCAAATACAACATATGAAATTCACTCAAAACAAAGAATCTTAACCTATCTTATCAAAAAATTTACGTAGTTGCCCCAAATTTTTTTTTTTAAATTTCTTGTTCTTTTATTTTTCTACATCACCCATCTGACCTACCTTACTCCTACCCCCTCCACCTCATCTCCCACCCCCACCCCACCCCCTGCGTAAAAAACCCCCACAAAAAATTTATTTTTTTTAATAATCACATTTCTATTTTTTTAATTTTTTCTGCATCACTTCCCCTCCCCCCCCCCCCCCCCAAACCCCAAAAAATTATTTTTTATATTTTTAATTTGTTATTATTTTATTTTTCTGCATCACCTCCCCTCCCCTTTAAAACACCTAAAAAATTGTTTTACTTTTTTTTTGTATTTAAATTTTTTTTTATTTTTCTGCAGCCCCACCCACCCATGCAAAACCCCTCCTTTTTTTTGTTTTTTACTTTTTCTATAATTTAAATTTTTCGTTTTTATGTACCATCCACCCATCCCCATCCTAATCTCATAAAAAATTTGTCAACTTACATATTTTAAGATAAAAGGTTTTTCTATGCAAGATAAGTATGATTCTAAAATATGTGTTAAATTGGCCAGGTTGGGTTATGACCATTATTTAACCCATTTTAACTCAAATACACTTTGAGTTGCGTTGGACAATAACTTATTTATTGACCTATCCCATCTTGACCCGCGCAAATCCAGCTCAATCAACCCACTTGCCACCCCTATGCCGTATGGAGGGTGGTTTTGAAGGGAGGAATAGCATACACGAAGGGAGACAAGAATAGGGCAAGGTGGGTGATTTATTTTTGATATTTTGGACCCACACTCCACTATTGCATATGTGAACAGACCACTCCATTTTGTACTGTTCCAAATATACAAATTAAAGTACTCACAACAACAGTTCAGACAAGGGATTATCTACAAATTTCACTATCCTGGCAAGGGAACTCCACAGCTCGAGTATATATGTCCCGGCAAAGGTGAATCAGCTATAACCAATCTTAATTCAGCTTCTAACATCTCTATTATCATCACTTCTAATTCATAATTAACTTTCACGAAACTCAACCAAGTATTTGCTCAATATCGTAGATTTTCTCATTATTTCAACCATAGCATTATTAAAGAATTCAACCAGTATCAAATTAAGACTCACGGTCATGCTCGAAAGAAACGTATAGATACTCATCACCATGCCTATACGTCGTACTCAACAAGAAACAAGTAGAAAATGACTCAACTCCTAATCCCTCAATCTAAGGTTAAACCGAACACTTACCTCAAACTTTCACGGCCAATTCAATACTCAATAACCGCCTTTCCATTCGAATTTGGCTCCAAATCAATTGTATCTATACATAAATGACTTCATAACATCAAATAATTCTTGACAATTCGAATCCAATGCCTAATTATAGTTTTTCCATCATTCTTCCCAAAACCTCAAAAATTGACCATGGGCCCGCTTGGTCAAAACACGATGTTTAGACCAAAATCAAATCACCCATTCACCCATGATTTTGAATATATAATTGTTTTTTAAATTCGACCCCAAAACGAGGTCTAAATCAAGAAAAATCAAAAAGCCCTAACTCTACCCAAATCCCTAAATTTCTACCCTAAACCGCATGTTTTAGGCCTAGAAATTCAATAAACGTTGATGAAAACGGAAGAAAACGAGTTAAAAATTACTTGCCCAAGAGGTTTTGGTAAAAAGTGCTTCAAGGATAGCCTAGGGGCTTTGGAGAAGAAGAAGTCATGTAAAATTTTGAGAAATCACGTAAGTGTTCTGTTTTGGGTTTTTAAAAATCACTGGGCGTTTTAACTCCACGTGTTCACGGTTGACCTCACGCGTGCGTGATGGGTCATGCTGTTAAGACTTCGTATTCCTGTTAAGCAGCTCATGTTCGCGAAGCTTTAGCTTCCCGAGCCTCGCGTTCGCGTGCCAAGCAATGTATTCGCGATGAACAAATATGGTGACCCTCCCCTGATCCGTACGTGTTCGTGTATGATGTGTCGCGTTCGCGAAGAGTATTCCCCTCTTTGCTCGCGTTGGTGACTCCAGCATCATGTTCGCGAAGAAGAATTTTGGCTCCTCGGAAGTTTTCCTAATGTGTTCGCGAGAGGGCCCACGTGAACGCGAATAACAAAATCCCTGGGCACTAACAACAGAAATCTACAACACTTCTTAAGCTAAAAACCATTCTGAAACACCTCTGAAACACTCCCGAGCCCTTGGGGCTCCCAACCAAACACATGCACTGACTCAACAACATCATACAAACTTATCATTGCGATCAGATCGCCTAAATAACCTCAAAAACGATGAATCAAACCTCAAAATCAAAAATATTTCCAAAACTTCATCAAGTTTCAAATTTAGGATTTCAAGTCCGAAATACGTCAAACGATGTCCGTTTTTAAACAATTTTTACAGAAAGGACTTAAAACACATATAAGCATGTATCGTGCAGCGGAACCAAAATATGGGCCAAATATCCTCCCTTTCTAATCAAATTTTATTTCCAATTTTCTTAAACATTTCAGAAAAATTCCTTTAAAAAATAATTTTATGGCTCGGGACCTTGGAATTCGATTCTGGGCATACGCCTAAGTCCCATATTTTCCTTCGGACCCTACGGGACCGTTAAATCATGGGTCCGGGTCCGTTTGCTCAAAATATTGACCAAAGTAAATTTATTTATTTTAACATCAAAACTTAATATTTTTCACGGAATTTCATATTTAAGCTTTTTAGCTACGCGCCCGAACTGCACATGCAACTTGAGGCAATTCTAAATGAGATTTTCAAGGCCTCAGAAGTACATAATTAATTTAATAATGTGCTGACCTTTGGGTCGTCACAGCCCAGTAGCACCAAGCTATCATGAATTCTTTTGTGTGTCAATTTCAATATTTTTAGAACTTTTTTTGTGTTATGATAATTAATATTTAATTATTAATTGGACATAGTAAATATCTATGAGTTCCAGGCTAGATATTTGAGGCACAGTAGCACTAAGCTATCCCGAATTCTTATGTGTGTCAATTTCAATATTTTAAAATTTTGTTTGTGTTATAATAATTAATATTTAATTATTTAATTGGAAAAAGTATATATCTATGGGTTCCATACTCGATATTTGAGGCTCAGTAGCACCAAGTTATCCTGAATGTATGTCAATTTTAATATTTTTAGAATTTTGTTTTTTTATAATAATTAATATTTAATTACTTAATTGGACAGATTAAATATCCATGAGTTCCGAGCTCAATATTTAATTTGACAGCATATACTAATTTTCTAGTTGTATGTGTTTGTTTTTATAAATTAAATAATTAATTTTTGTAAAGTGCAATTGGATAGAGTTTGTAATTAGTAGATATTCAAACTACAGAGACTCTACGCTAAAAGGTTCTATATTTTATTATGCTAAAGGCTGTATATTTTACTACGACATAAAGCTCTATATTTTACTACGCTAAAAGGTAACTATTCTTTCAAAAATAAATAATATAAACTAAATAAAAACAACAAACATATAAACATAACATTCATGAAATTACATATAAAACGTTAGAAGAAATTTATGAACATTTTTATGAACAATAAAAACTATCTCTCAACTTTTAATTATTTTCTTCAAACACTAATAATTTAATCCGGGTAAAAATAACATACAAATTTAATCTCAAACAAAACACAAATCAACGTGGAAACACATTCAATAAAAAAGATATACATAATTATACGAGTTTCGATATAAACTAAATCGGAATACCTCGATTTATATTTTTAGAAATATCGAAAATTTGAAATTTGAGACAGATGTTAGAAAATACGCTTAACGCTAGAGGGGGGTGAATAGCGTTATAATAAAAATTAGCGTAAACTTGCGGAATTTAAAAATTGCAGGAATTAAATAAGTGCGATAAGTAAATAAATAGGAACGAACGCACCGATGTATCCTGGTTCACCATAACCCGTGGCTAGTCCAGTCCCCGAGAGACTCTCTCGAGATTTCCACTATCTTCGTCAAGCTTACGGGTGCTTAACAAACTGTTGCAGTTGCTCAAGGATACCACACCTTAAGACTTCACTTGCTTGAGGATACCTCACCCCACGACTTCAACCACTAAGACTTTAGGTACTTAGCAAACCCGACAAATGAGAAGATATGTTCTTCTCAAACAACTTTCTTTTACAACAAATACTCTCTCAATAGAGTGGATAAAGAGATACACAATAAGCTCTATGAACAACACAAAGTTGTCTATCAAATGGCTCAACAAAAGCTCTAAAATGATGCTTCAAAATGATCAATATGTATATCAATATATGCAGGAGTTGTGTGTTTAAAAAACAACTCAAAAGACCTCTTTTTATAGGTGAAAAGATGGTGCTGACCGTTGCTTAATTGACAAATAAAATCCCTGATTCTGTGCTCAGACAATCGATTGTTTGGAGTAGACAATCGATTGTTTGACCAACGTTCAAAAAACAGATTCCTGATTTTAGGCTAAACAATAGATTGTTAACCCTGAATAATCGATTGTTCTTCAATGTTCAAAAATCAATTTAGGATTCTGTGGGAACGGTCAAAATATAATCGATTGTATGAAGAGACAATCGATTGTGTATAATCGATTGTGGGACAAAGACAATCGATTGTTTTGATATTAAAAACTTCAGTTCCACACTGTCTCAAAATAATCGATTGCTAAAAGTAGACAATCGATTGTTTGCTATTTTGAAAAACTTCAGATCACACTGTCTTAGTACAATCGATTGCTAAAACTGTATAATCGATTGTTAGCTATTTTGAAAAACACAATCGATTGTAAGGAGCATATCGATTGTTTGGGTCCAGATTTAAAAGACATGTTTAAAAACCATTTTGACTAAAATACAAATCATTTTGGTTTAACACAAAGATGCATGTTTATGATAAATATAATTTAATAAAATATTTTATGCATGTTTATGATGACCTAATGTTGAGCCAAAGGATAAGATAGCTTAAACGTTGTCCTTACATTGGTTCTACCAAACGACCTACGTCTTGGGTCTTCGGTCTTGAACTCTTTGGCTCGTTCATGCAATTCCTTCATCAGTGTGCTTCTCGCCATTTAATTGATTGTCATATTATATCGTTGTTTGACACTTGACTTCATTGTATGTCATTCATCAAAACCTATACCTGAAAATCATGCTCATACAACCAAAGTGCACATATCATAGATATACATGATTTCCAACAATTTCCCCCTTTTTGATAATGACAAACAACGGAAGATATGCATATTGAATTCCCCCTAAATTCATGCTATATCTCAACATACAATTTATGCAAACAATTCATAGAAACAATTCATAGAAATCAATATAATTCCCCCTCAATTAAGGCATGCATATCGCCCATATTCTTCCCCCTTTTGGCATTAGCAAAAACACTATACCAAAAAAATTTAAACCATTGACGATACCAAAACGTTATAAACAAGATTATATCAAATGTTAGTAAATGACATACTAATGATAACGGTCAATTTTCTCAACAATGCCAATTGTTATTTTAAACTAAGAATGTTCATCAAAACATGAATCAATCATTTATTATACCCAAATTGATACTAATTGTTATTTAAAAAGAACTTATTAAGGCATGCATCGAAAAAAATATTGATTATTAGCACATATCAACTATTTGCTTTTTTATTAAAAATATGATAACTAACCGATGTTCCCCCTCAATGCATTAAGGTTTCGTGCTTGGTGCATCCACTACAATATTGTAGTCTTCAAGCACACCTGCAAAAAGAAACCTAAAAATAGGTGTTTGGTACCCAATTTCTTTTGGGTCTTTGGGGGTTAGAATAATAACAATTATAATCAACACATAAATCTCTATGTTTAGCAAAACAAAAGGGTGCAATGTGTCCTACCCGATTACAATAGTGACATATAACATTAGGATTATGCATATGTCTAGGTTGAGCCAAATGCGTTCTAGGTGATCTAAAGTTGTTCCCCCTAGAAGCGTTGAATTTCCTAGAGTCATGTCTAGGTGGTCTAAAATTATTCATTCTAGACTCATTTATAAAAGTCCTAGAGTTGTTTCTAGGTTGTCTAAAAAATTAATCTCAGACTCATTTGTGAGGTTCCTAGAATTCTTTCTAGATGGACCAACCTTATTACTTATATCCTTTTTATTCTCTTCAATTTTAGGACTATCAACACTACGTTTTTCTAGTGCGTTCCTAAGTTCTATGTTCTCTAATTTTAAAGAACTACAAGAGGAACAATAGAACATTTATCAATAGAAGAGGCTTCATTCAATTCCTTGATTTTATTTTTGAAATCAACAATGTCATTTTCCAGAAAATTATTTTCTTTTTCTAAAACTTCAATTTTATTTTTAAGAACACCATTTTCATTAGTCAATTTTTCAAAATCTATTTCTTTCAAAGAAGAGGATTTTTCAAAATCTTTTTCTTGTAAAGAAAGTGTTTTCTGAAAATCTGTTTCTTGCAAAGAAAGTGTTTTCTGCAAAGAAAGTGTTTCTTCAAATCTTTTATCATTTTGAAAGCATTAACAAATTCACCATACAATTCATCATAGGCATTTTGTAATTCTTCAAACGAGTGAGAGTAGATGTACTTACCTCTTCTTCGTTTGCCACGAGACACAATGCGGCGGTTCGATCGCCTGAGCTGTCCGAATTCCGTGATACGCGCCTATGGTGTTTCTTCTTTTTCTTGTCCTTCTTCATAGACTTACAAGACTTTTCAATTATATCATTTGAAATATTATCATCATCCCTTTCCGAATCACTTACCTCTTTTCGTTTAGAGGATGAGGCTTTGAAGGCAAAATTTGAATTGCTTCTAAGATAAGGATTAAGTATTGTGCTATCATAAGTTTCGAGGTTACCTCTTAGTCCATCAATTGTGATATCCTTGAATTCCATCGACTCTTGGATGGCATTGGCTTTGGAGCGCCATTCGGGAGTGAGACTCCGTAGGAGTTTTCGAACAAGATCTTTGTTCGTGTAAACTTTCCCGAGAGCATGGAGATCGTTGACGATTCTTAAAAATCGTTCAAACATGACACCAATAGGTTCCTTCTCCATTTTAAAGATTTCATATTTATGTGTTAGAAAATCAATTTCGGCTTCTCGGACTTGAGGCGTACCTTCATAAATGATCTCGAGCTTATCCCACATCTCATTGGCGGTTGTACAGCAAGAGATTTTTCGATAATCATCTGGATTCACCACACAATATAATACATGGATGGCCCTTGCATTATTTTCAACTTTCTTGATGTCCTCGGCATCATATTCATCTTCCTTCTTTGGAACTGTGGTCTCTCCAACTTTCTTTGTTGGCATTGGTTCACCGTTTTTGATGATTTGCCACAAACGAAAACTGTTTGCTTTGAGGAAGATGCTCATCCGCTCTTTCCAATATGTATAGTTTGTTCCGTCAAATAGTGGAGGGCAAGTGGTGGACTGTCCTTCATCAATCGTTCCTGCGTTCAATATTCTCAACAGAAAAATATATATTTCTCTCAACCGGTTAAGGCTTTCAGAGAGTTAGGCTCTGATACCAATTGTTAGAAAATACGCTTAACGCTAGAGGGGGGGTGGGTGAATAGCGTCATAATAAAAATTAGCGTAAACTTGCGGAATTTAAAAATTGCAGGAATTAAATAAGTGCGATAAGTAAATAAATAGGAACGAACGCACCGATGTATCCTGGTTCACCACAACCCGTGGCTAGTCCAGTCCCCGAGAGACTCTCTCGAGATTTCCACTATCTTCGTCAAGCTTACGGGTGCTTAACAAACTGTTGCAGTTGCTCAAGGATACCACACCTTAAGACTTCACTTGCTTGAGGATACCTCACCCCACGACTTCAACCACTAAGACTTTGGGTACTTAGCAAACCCGACAAATGAGAAGATATGTTCTTCTCAAACAACTTTCTTTTACAACAAATACTCTCTCAATAGAGTGGATAAAGAGATACACAATAAGCTCTATGAACAACACAAAGTTGTCTATCAAATGGCTCAACAAAAGCTCTAAAATGATGCTTCAAAATGATCAATATGTATATCAATATATGCAGGAGTTGTGTGTTTAAAAAACAACTCAAAAAGACCTCTTTTTATAGGTGAAAAGATGGTGTTGACCGTTGCTTAATTGACAAATAAAATCCCTGATTCTGTGCTCAGACAATCGATTGTTTGGAGTAGACAATCGATTGTTTGACCAACGTTCAAAAAACAGATTCCTGATTTTAGGCTAAACAATAGATTGTTAACCCTGAATAATCGATTGTTCTTCAATGTTCAAAAATCAATTTAGGATTCTGTGGGAACGGTCAAAATATAATCGATTGTATGAAGAGACAATCGATTGTGTATAATCGATTGTGGGACAAAGACAATCGATTGTTTTGATATTAAAAACTTCAGTTGCACACTGTCTCAAAATAATCGATTGCTAAAAGTAGACAATCGATTGTTTGCTATTTTGAAAAACTTCAGATCACACTGTCTTAGTACAATCGATTGCTAAAACTGTATAATCGATTGTTAGCTATTTTGAAAAACACAATCGATTGTAAGGAGCATATCGATTGTTTGGGTCCAGATTTAAAAGACATGTTTAAAAACCATTTTGACTAAAATACAAATCATTTTGGTTTAACACAAAGATGCATGTTTATGATAAATATAATTTAATAAAATATTTTATGCATGTTTATGATGACCTAATGTTGAGCCAAAGGATAAGATAGCTTAAACGTTGTCCTTACATTGGTTCTACCAAACGACCTACGTCTTGGGTCTTCGGTCTTGAACTCTTTGGCTCGTTCATGCAATTCCTTCATCAGTGTACTTCTCGCCATTTAATTGATTGTCATATTATATCGTTGTTTGACACTTGACTTCATTGTATGTCATTCATCAAAACCTATACCTGAAAATCATGCTCATACAACCAAAGCGCACATATCATAGATATACATGATTTCCAACAATTTCCCCCTTTTTGATAATGACAAACAACGGAAGATATGCATATTGAATTCCCCCTAAATTCATGCTATATCTCAACATACAATTTATGCAAACAATTCATAGAAACAATTCATAGAAATCAATATAATTCCCCCTCAATTAAGGCATGCATATCGCCCATATTCTTCCCCCTTTTGGCATTAGCAAAAACACTATACCAAAAAAATTTAAACCATTGACGATACCAAAACGTTATAAACAAGATTATATCAAATATTAGTAAATGACATACTAATGATAACGGTCAATTTTCTCAACAATGCCAATTGTTATTTTAAACTAAGAATGTTCATCAAAACATGAATCAATCATTTATTATACCCAAATTGATACTAATTGTTATTTAAAAAGAACTTATTAAGGCATGCATCGAAAAAAATATTGATTATTAGCACATATCAACTATTTGCATTTTTATTCAAAATATGATAACTAACCGATGTTCCCCCTCAATGCATTAAGGTTTCGTGCTTGGTGCATCCACTACAATATTGTAGTCTTCAAGCACACCTGCAAAAAGAAACCTAAAAATAGGTTTTTGGTACCCAATTTCTTTTGGGTCCTTGGGGGTTAGAATAATAACAATTATAATCAACACATAAATCTCTATGTTTAGCAAAACAAAAGGGTGCAATGTGTCCTACCCGATTACAATAGTGACATATAACATTAGGATTATGCATATGTCTAGGTTGAGCCAAATGCGTTCTAGGTGATCTAAAGTTGTTCCCCCTAGAAGCGTTGAATTTCCTAGAGTCATGTCTAGGTGGTCTAAAATTATTCATTCTAGACTCATTTATAAAAGTCCTAGAGTTGTTTCTAGGTTGTCTATAAAATTAATCTCAGACTCATTTGTGAGGTTCCTAGAATTCTTTCTAGATGGACCAACCTTATTACTTATATCCTTTTTATTCTCTTCAATTTTAGGACTATCAACACTAAGTTTTTCTAGTGTGTTCCTAAGTTCTATGTTCTCTAATTTTAAAGAACTACAAGAGGAACAATTAGAAAATTTATCAATAGAAGAGGCTTCATTCAATTCCTTGATTTTATTTTTGAAATCAACAATGTCATTTTCCAGAAAATTATTTTCTTTTTCTAAAACTTCAATTTTATTTTTAAGAACACCATTTTCATTAGTCAATTTTTCAAAATCTATTTCTTTCAAAGAAGAGGATTTTTCAAAATCTTTTTCTTGTAAAGAAAGTGTTTTCTGAAAATCTGTTTCTTGCAAAGAAAGTGTTTTCTGCAAAGAAAGTGTTTCTTCAAATCTTTTATCATTTTGAAAGCATTAACAAATTCACCATACAATTCATCATAGGCATTTTGTAATTCTTCAAACGAGTGAGAGTTAGATGTACTTACCTCTTCTTCGTTTGCCACGAGACACAATGCGGCGGTTCGATCGCCTGAGCTGTCCGAATTCCGTGATACGCGCCTATGGTGTTTCTTCTTTTTCTTGTCCTTCTTCATAGACTTACAAGACTTTTCAATTATATCATTTGAAATATTATCATCATCCCTTTCCGAATCACTTACCTCTTTTCGTTTAGAGGATGAGGCTTTGAAGGCAAAATTTGAATTGCTTCTAAGATAAGGATTAAGTATTGTGCTATCATAAGTTTCGAGGTTACCTCTTAGTCCATCAATTGTGATATCCTTGAATTCCATCGACTCTTGGATGGCATTGGCTTTGGAGCGCCATTCGGGAGTGAGACTCCGTAGGAGTTTTCGAACAAGATCTTTGTTCGTGTAAACTTTCCCGAGAGCATGGAGATCGTTGACGATTCTTAAAAATCGTTCAAACATGACACCAATAGGTTCCTTCTCCATTTTAAAGATTTCATATTTATGTGTTAGAAAATCAATTTCGGCTTCTCGGACTTGAGGCGTACCTTCATAAATGATCTCGAGCTTATCCCACATCTCATTGGCGGTTGTACAGCAAGAGATTTTTCGATAATCATCTGGATTCACCACACAATATAATACATGGATGGCCCTTGCATTATTTTCAACTTTCTTGATGTCCTCGGCATCATATTCATCTTCCTTCTTTGGAACTGTGGTCTCTCCAACTTTCTTTGTTGGCATTGGTTCACCGTTTTTGATGATTTGCCACAAACGAAAACTGTTTGCTTTGAGGAAGATGCTCATCCGCTCTTTCCAATATGTATAGTTTGTTCCGTCAAATAGTGGAGGGCAAGTGGTGGACTGTCCTTCATCAATCGTTCCTGCGTTCAATATTCTCAACAGAAAAATATATATTTCTCTCAACCGGTTAAGGCTTTCAGAGAGTTAGGCTCTGATACCAATTGTTAGAAAATACGCTTAACGCTAGAGGGGGGGGGGGTGAATAGCGTCATAATAAAAATTAGCGTAAACTTGCGGAATTTAAAAATTGCAGGAATTAAATAAGTGCGATAAGTAAATAAATAGGAACGAACGCACCGATGTATCCTGGTTCACCACAACCCGTGGCTAGTCCAGTCCCCGAGAGACTCTCTCGAGATTTCCACTATCTTCGTCAAGCTTACGGATGCTTAACAAACCGTTACAGTTGCTCAAGGATACCACACCTTAAGACTTCACTTGCTTGAGGATACCTCACCCCAAGACTTCAATCACTAAGACTTTGGGTACTTAGCAAACCCGACAAATGAGAAGATATGTTCTTCTCAAACAACTCTCTTTTACAACAAATACTCTCTCAATAGAGTGGATAAAGAGATACACAATAAGCTCTATGAACAACACAAAGTTGTCTATCAAATGGCTCAACAAAAGCTCTAAAATGATGCTTCAAAATGATCAATATGTATATCAATATATGCAGGAGTTGTGTGTTTAAAAAACAGCTCAAAAGACCTCTTTTTATAGGTGAAAAGGTGGTGCTGACCGTTGCTTAATTGACAAATAAAATTCCTGATTCTGTGCTTAGACAATCGATTGTTTGGAGTAGACAATCGATTGTTTGACCAACGTTCAAAAAACAGATTCCTGAGTTTAGGCTAAACAATCGATTGTTAACCCTGAATAATCGATTGTTCTTCAACGTTCAAAAATCAATTTAGGATTATGTGGGAACGGTCAAAATATAATCGATTGTATGAAGAGACAATCGATTGTGTATAATCGATTGTGGGACAAAGACAATCGATTGTTTGCTATTTTGAAAAACTTCAGATCACACTGTCTTAATACAATTGATTGTTAAAACTGTATAACCGATTGTTAGCTATTTTGAAAAACACAATCGATTGTAAGGAGCATATAATCGATTGTTTGGGTCCAGATTTAAAGGCATGTCTAAAAACCATTTTGACTAAAATACAAATCATTTTGGTTTAACACAAAGATGCATGTTTATGATAAATATAATTTAATAAAATATTTTATGCATTTTTATGATGACCTAATGTTGAGCCAAAGGATAAGATAGCTTAAACGTTGTCCTTACATTGGTTCTACCAAACGACCTACGTCTTGGGTCTTCGGTCTTGAACTCTTTGGCTCGTTCATGCAATTCCGTCATCAGTGTGCTTCTCGCCATTTGGTTGATTGTCATATTATATCGTTGTTTGACACTTGACTTCATTGTTTGTCATTCATCAAAACCTATACCTGAAAATCATGCTCATACAACCAAAGCGCACATATCATAGATATACATGATTTCCAACAACAGAAACAAGAAATCCACAACAATCGAAGGCTTGATTATATACAAGACCTACACTCTTCACTTTTTATGTGACGGGGAGCTCAATCGATTTTTTTAAAAAACATCAAGGGGGGAGGGGGGGACCGCTGGAAGGGGTGGGTGGGGTATTTGTTTAAAGAAACCTTTTGGTTTTTGTCGGTGGGGAGAAGAAGTCTTTATACTTTAATAGTAAAATGCATTATAATACAATATTTTAGTAAAATATAGTATTATATATATTGCATTTTACATTAAAACGAATTACTAATTAAAACATAGTATTATACTATATTTTTCTTTAAAAGTTAACTTTTCGTTAAATATATTTTATTAAAAAATATAATTTTTGAACTGTATAAAAATAATTCAAAATATTATTATTTAGGTTTCGGACTCTACTAACCCCTCAATAGTTATCCCTTACATATAGTGCTCCAACTCACGATTCATCTGAGTAGTTCAAAAAGAATGTAGGTCTAGGACTAATTTATGAAAAGATCTCCAAAATCTATAATGCGCGAGTAAATCCAAAACTACCCCTATATCTCTTCATCACAAAACTCCAAAAAAATTGCAGCGTGCTTCCAAGATTACTAAAATTCGATTGCAACTAATTAAAATTAAAAATAAAGTTATTTATCCATGTCAGAAAAGGCATGAGAAATTGAGAAAGTGGATCGAACTATACATACAGTTATTCCACAATTTTTATGTATGTATAATTTTATATGCAGAATATATTATTATAACAAAGAAAAAATCTACAAACAATTAAATTTTCTTCTCTGTGATTCTGAAAAATAGGCAAAAAGGATTGTGAGATAGAGATTTTGATTAAAGTAATAGGAGATACATCTAGGGTTATGCAGTATTAGGAGTGGCAATTTGACCTCAAACTCATCTAACTCGCCCTACTAATTCAGAAATTAATAAATTAGGCTACAAATATTTTAACTCATGGATTTTTTTTTTGAATAAACAGCTTTCTATTTCATTTCGTCAAAAAAGTATACTTACAAAGCATAGATGCTGACCATCTATTCTCATATGCTATACATTTTAGCTCATGAGTTAATTTGGGTTGAATCTAAATTAATCAATTATTTTTATAGCTTATTCTGACCCATTTAACAATCCAAATACAACCTATGAAACTCACTCAAAACAAAGGATCTTAACCTAACTTATCAAAAAATTTACTTAGTTGCCCCTATTTTTTTGTATTTTTAATTTCTTGTTCTTTTATTTTTCTACATCACCCACCCCACCTACCCTACCCCCTCCACCTCATCCCCCTCTCCATCCCCCGCGTACAAAACCCCCAAAAAAAATTTACTTTTTTTTAATTAACAAATTTCTATTTTTTTTATTTTTTCTGCATCACCTCCCCCCAAACCCCTAAAATATCATTTTTTTTACATTTTTAATTGTTATTATTTTATTTTTCTGCATCACCCCCCCCCCCCTAAAACCCCTAAAAATTGTTTTACTTTTTATTTTGTATTTTAAATTTTTAAATTTTTTTTATTTTTCTGCACTCCCACCCACTCACCCGCGCACGCACGCAAAACCCCTTTTTTTGTTTTTTATTTTTAAAAATTTTAATTTTTTCGTTTTTATGTACCATCCACCCATCTCCACCTAATCTCATAAAATATTTGTCAACTTACATATATTAAGATAAAAGGTTTTTTTTATGCAAGATAAGTATGATTCTAAAATATGTGTTGAATTGGCCGGATTGTATTATGATCATTATATAACCCATTTTAACTTAAATACACTTTAAGTTGCATTGAACAATAGCTTATCTATTGACCTAACCAATTTTGACCCGCTCAAATCCAGCTCAATCAACCCACTTGCCACCCCTATGCCGTATGGAGGGTTTGAAGGGAGGAATATCCGTGCACGAAGGGAGACAAGAATAGGGCAAGGTGGGTGATTTGTGTTTAATATTTTGGACCCACACTCCACTATTGCATATGTGAACAGACCACTCCATTTTGTTACTGTATTGGTATAGTGAATGGAACCCAACATAGAAACACTCATCTCCTACTGCATTCTTCAAAATGCATGTTCTTCTTAATTAGTCAATCATGTACTTCACTGTGGAGTGGCACGTATGTATTATGTCTGCCTTTGGTTGTCCAGGAACAGTCGAAGACGAAACTGTGCCTTCTTCACATAAGTTTGAATTGAATATTCATGAAAGATCAAATTATGTTTAATAAGATATGTTTTAAATGGTCTGTGTTTGGACAAGAAGATAAGAGTAAATGGCAAAAACAAAGTGGTGTCCAATCACAATAAATCTAGACCCATGGCCCAACCAGTATATGCAGATACTGGAATACTCAAAAGTCATGAAATCCATTTAGGCAAATCCAATTGGACTACTGAATTGTATTCTAACATCTGCCAATTTAAAAGCACATAGCGCTATTACATGCGTTATATATGGTGAATTGGCGCGGGCTAGCTAGTCTTCGAACTTGTCATTCAAAAATAACTAGTATTTATAAAATTATTAAGAAATAACCATTATTTTATTGTAACAGGATCCAGTCCAGCATAATATACTGGAGATCGGTGCACATATGCATGAACTTAATTAACATGTTATGTTGGAACTCCAACATGCAGAAAGTTCTAGCATCTTCCATCATATTATACTAGACCGGTATATTATACTAGAACTTCATTATAATATACTAGAGTTCAAATATACTTATGCTAGAACTCCATTATAATATACTGGAGTTTCACTATACTTATGCTGGAATTTCAGTAAATTATGCTGGAGTATTTTCCAGATTTTAAACAGTGTTTTTATTTGGATTTATCATACATAAAGATGGCTAAATTTCGATTAATGTTGAAACTATGACTATTTTTTAATGGCCACTTATAAATCTGGCTAATTTTGAACTTCTCCCGTTATTTACATTATATATATCTCACCACACATTGACAAGTCGAATATGGCAACATTTACCAAAGTAGGACTGCTGCTCATGGCCATCTCGAAAAGACCTCCGGCTAACTATTTTTCCTCTTTCAGCCGAGGAAAGCCATCACTTGTATCAAAGGCCTGCCTCTCAACGGCCGCTGCAGGTGGCATGAAACCACTTAATCGGTATTCTACTATCTCATCTTCAGATCAAAATGTCACTAGACGTTCAGGGAATTACGGACCTACATTGTGGGATTTTGAATATCTTCGGTTCATGATAAGAATGGACCTTGGGCCTAACTCAACCCCAAAAGCTAGCTTATGAGGTGAGGATTGCCCAACCCATATAAGGAGACCAAGGACCTCAAATCCCTCCGATGTGGGACAACTCAACACCCCCCATCACGCCCAGATCCCTGGAGCGTGGACAACATAAATGGGGGCTCAACATCGGTAACAATAATTGGGATGGGTCTGGCTCTGATACCATGATAAGAATGGACCTTGGGCCTAACTCAACCCCAAAAGCTAGCTTATGAGGTGAGGATTGCCTAACCCATATAAGGAGACCAAGGACCTCAAATCCCTCCGATGTGGGACAACTCAACAGTCCATGCACAATGATTATGTGGTAAGTTACATTTGTTTAACACTCATTCTTTTACCGTTATTCTTGTTATAATACATAATATTGCATAGAGTTTATGCGAATATTCGAGCTGATCATTAGCAATTGTGCTACGTAGGGAGAGAAGTATATCAAACAGTTTAACAAACTGAACAAGGATATGAAGGAGAAGATGAAGATAATGATTAATGAGGGATCAGAAGAATTAGATAAGTTGGAGTTAATTGATAACATACAAAGGCTTGGAGTAAGTTACCACTTCAACGATGAAATCATGCAAATTTTGAGGAGCATACCCCTAAATGCATCCTCAGCAGATTCTTTATATGTCACAGCCCTGAAATTTAGACTCTTGAGACAACATGGTTTTCATATCTCTCAAGGTACTGCTTTTGCCGAACTAATTTCCTTCTTCTTTCATGTTTAGGGACAAAGCCAGTGTTACCGTTACAGGTTTGATCAAACCAGTAATTTTGATCTACATATTATATTTGTCCTAAAAATTTATTAAATCTGTATTAATATTAACTTGGAATATAATAACTTAAAATGATTAGATCTCGGACATATAAACTTCATGTATTTGATGAACTCTATTCATGTTAACTTTTATATTTGGTGATTTAACACAAAACTTGGGACCAATTACCATTACTACAATATAGTTTCATTACACTTTGGAAACCACCTCCAAAATTAAGAAAACATTAATAAGGCTCCGTTTGTTTTCTGAATGTATAAATCTTAATTATTCATGTCACGGTTCTATTAAGTATACTAGTATTCGTACCCGTGCATAGCATGAAGAATATTAATACTATAATTTTTTTATAAAAAATATATCTTCAAAATACGGTAGATACAAAGGAGCATGGAAATGTTGTTATTTTTGGAACATGTAAATGTAATTGAGATTCCTACAATGAATCATAAGGAAATACAATATTGTCACGACTTAAAAACCAAACCTGTCATGATGGCGCATATCGTGGTACTAGGCAAGTCGACACATTATCAAACAAATTGATATTTTCATTTCAAAGATAAATCCAAAGTTATTTAATATAAGACTTTCATAAAGGAGTTCAAATCAAAGCAAAAGTGCGGAAAAAAGAAAGGCCGACATTGGGGTGTCACTAGTCATGAACATCTACTACAATTTGTCTGACAATATCAAGACTAACATAGTTTGGAAAATAACTAAATACAACTAAAGGAAGATAAGAGGGAGAATATCAGGGCTGCGATCGCCTAGCAGCTACTTTGCTATCACGAGAAAATCTGCAACTGGAATAGTCAAAAGCCGCTACCGTGTCCAGATATGCCTAGATCTGTACACAAGGTGCATGGAGTAACATGAATACGCTAATTCAGTAAGTAAAAACAGTAAATAAAGTTTGAGAAGTAGTGATGAGAAATAATTCATGTAAAGTTCATATCACAAAAACTCAGTAATAAATATGCACGCCTTTAAAACCATAATATAAATCAAATCAGCTCATTTAAATCTAATTTTAGTAAAATAAATTTGAAAATATCTTTCAACAATTTTTGAACAAAGAGCCAATGCATAAATGAGTAAAATAATAAAATCATAAACAACCCTTTCGGGCAAACATCTCTCGTATACAGCCCTCGGGCAAAACTTACCATCACTCATATACAGCCCATTGGGCAAACCTCACCATCGCTCATAGCTCCCAGTCACTCAATACTTGGCATTCGGTACTCGCACTCAATAGGTACCTGCGCTCCCTAGGGGTGTGCAGAATCTATAGGGGCTCCTTCAACCCAAGCGCTATAACAACCCAATCATGGCATAAATCAATCAGTTCATTGGCTTTACTCAGTCATGAATCAGTAAAACATACTACGCCGTGTAGCCCGATCCCATAAATATCCTCACAAATCAGGCCATCGGCCTCACTTAGTCATAACCTTTCCGGCATCTCGGGCTCTAAGATGACAAGGTATTCAGCCCAAACAAGATTTATACGATGCATCAAAATGGAGTAATAAAGATTGAGTTTTGCAGTAACTAAGTATAAACATGACTGAGTATAGATTTTCAATCGATAACAATGAGAGGATAGTAATGAAAGACCTCTAAGGGTCCAAATAACATTGCCATAAGGCCTAAACATGGAATCCAGCCTGATTTACATAAATTCTTTCTAAAACATGTAAGAATCATATGGTTTTAAAAAAACTTAATAGTTAATACGGGACAGACCAAGTAACAATCTCTAATAGTGCCCGCCTACACGCAAATTACCTAGCATGTATGCCACCTCAAAATAGTTATATGACACAAAATCCTGTGTTTCATAACCTCAGAACTAGATTTACAATTATTACTTACCTCAAGCGAATCAAATATCTACTCTTCGATGCTCTTGCCTCTCGACTTGGCCTCTAAATTCTCTGAATCTATTCAAAACAAGTACAATACCATCAATATATGCTAATGGAATGAATTTCATAAGAAAAAATATCAAATTAGACCAAGAATCCAAAATTGGTTCAAACCCGGTCCCCGAACCGACATCTCAAAATTCGACAAAAGTTACAAAACTAGAAAGTCAATTCACTCACGAGTCCATACATACAGAATTTATTAAAATCCGATTTCATTTGATCCCTCAAATCCTCAATTCAAACTCTCCAAAATTTCAAGCACCAACCCCTCATTTTCACCCCTAATTTCCACAAATGAATTGATAAAACACAGGAAAATACCATGGGCAAGAGTACTAGAACTCAAGCAACTTACCTCACTGAAAACCCCTTGAATCTCCCTTCAAAACCCCTCTACAAGCTCAAAACAGTGACTTGAAAATGGTGGAAATGAACTAAAAGTTGCGAAGTGTGCTATTTATACTTACTGGCAGTAATACCGCATTTGCGGTCTAGTTGTCGCTTCTGCGATGCCGCACTTGCAGAAAGACCATCACAGGTACGGAACTTCACTTAAAATCCGGACCTCGCTCTTGCAGCCTCAAAATCACATATGCGCTCACGCAGGTGGGTAAATCCTCACCCTTCCGCGGTTTAGCCTTGCACCTCCGCTCTCTATTCTGCGACCATCGCATATGAGGCTAAACCCTCGCACTTGCGGAATCTTACAACTCTTCTTCCTATCCCTCATGCGATTAAAATCCCGCTTCTGCGACTCGCACTATGCAGGTGTAGTTATGACAGCTAAGTTCCAAACTTCAGCCATTCTCCAAACATCAAACTTGATCGGCTAACCACCTAGAACTCACTCGAGGTCCTCAGAATCTCAACCAAACATACAAACATTTCCCATAGCATCATTCAAATTTATTCGAGCCTTCGAATCACTCGAAACAATATCAAGACACCATATTACCTTTGGATTCAAGCCAATTAACGTTTAAACTTTATATTTTCACAAACGATGCATAAACCTATCAAATCACGTCCAAATGGCCTCAAAATTTTCACACACATCACAAATGACACTATAAAGCTACTACCGCTTTCGTAATTCCATTCTGACCCTGATACCAAATTTTTTTACTGCCGCCCAAAATTGCCAAATTTCTGTTTTTTCCAATTGAAGCTTAATTCTACCGCGGACTACCAAATCACATTCCGGACGCGCTCCTAAGTCCAAAATTTCCTAACAGGCTAACGGAACCATCAAAATTCAAATATGAGGTCGTTTACACAGAATCTAATATCCGGTCAACTTTCCCAACTTAAGCCTTCGCAAAAGAGATTAAGTGTCTCAATTTACTCCAAAGCAACTCCGTACCCCAACCAACTAACCTGGTAAGTCAATATACAGCTGAAGAACACAAAAGAAGCAGGAAATGGGGGAACAGGGCTGTAACTCTCAAAAATGATCGGCGGAGTCGTTACATCCTCCCTATCTTAAACAAATGTTCATCCTCGAACAGGTTTGGAAACATACCTGGAGACTCAAATAGGTGTATATATCTGCTCCTACCTCCTGCTCGGTTTCCCAAGTAGCCTCCTCCACGTGCCGGCCTCTACAATGCACTTTCACTTAAGCTATATCCTTTGATCTCAACTTTCAGACTTACCACTCCAAAATAGCCACCGGCTCCACATCATAAGTCAAATCACCATCTAATTGAGCCATGCTGAAATCCAAGACATGAGACGGATCGTCTCCCATATAAAGCATTATATGAAGCCATCTGAATACTCGATCGATAACTATTTTTGTAGGAAAACTTCACGAGCTGTAGAAACTGGTCGCATGAACCCCTAAAATCAATGACACAAGCGCGCAACATATCCTCTAATATCTGAATAGTCTGCTTGGACTGCCCATCTGTCTGAGGATGGAATGTTGTACTCAACTCAACCTGGGTGCCCAACTCTCACTGCATGGCTATCCAAAACTGCAATATAAACTGAGTGCCTCTATCTGAAATGATGCATACTGGGACACCATGCAGGCAAACAATCTCTCGGATATAAATCTCAGCCAATCGCTCTGAAGAATAGGTAGTACACATGGGAATGAAGCGCACGGACTTGGTCAATGGATCCACAATCACCCAAAAAGCATCGAACTTTCTCAAAGTCCATGGGAGCCCAACTTTGAAATCCATGGTAATCCGCTCCCACGTGCACTCTGGAATCTCTATCTGTTGAAGCAAGCCACCCAATTTTCTGATACTTATATTTCACCTGGTGACAATTAAGACACCGAGCTACAAAATCCACTATATATTTTTTTCATTCTCATCCACCAGTAGTGTTGTCTCAAAGCTCAAGTAGCAGACATATGAAGTAACTTCACTAACAATCCGAACCACAGTTAACATATGTATGTTAAATAAACTGAAAAACATAATCTAAAATAATAAACAGGCGGTTAAAAATCCAAATCAGGTTAAAAGGATATATTTAATTTACGCCAAAAAAGAAAGATAGAGGACAATTGCTATGGATGACAGAGACTTCATAACAATCAAATTTATCTCTTCTCAAAAGTCATGATCGATTTTAATTATTTGTAACTTTAAGAACAATAGTATAGGATTTTATAGTGCCAATCTGTATACAGTAATAAAAGTTCATATCATGTTTACTCCAAGAATATTTAGCATGTTTCTGCTTTTATATGCATATTCAATTTTTTCTAGTGAATGTCTTATGTTCTTCTATGTCAAATTACGTAAACATTGAATTTGACTTGAGAAGTTGTAGAGCCATTTGAAGAAGAGATATTAGTCCGCGATATAGGGCATATAGTGCGCCTCTATTTTGCTCTAAATGGGATTTTTTGTATTTTAAAGTCATTTTAATTAAATACTAATATTTATTGTAATATTATTCTTCATAGAATTTTTTGTATCTGTTTTGTTAATATGCAAATTTTTTTGGTTATTTTTTGCCATTCTTTTTTCTTTATGTTGGCTTTCCTTATTCAGTTTTAACAAATATTTTACAAAGTAACTTCCCAAAAACGTGGGATTTCATGAGTTAACTGAAATCAAGATTTAATAAATTTTAAGTTTTTTTTTTTTCAAATAACTTTTGAATCTTCAAATTTGTTGAAGGTTTGTCCTAAATTTTGACACATGTTGAATTTTTATTTTGATACTTGGCACAATTATATGCAAGTTGAATTTTTATTTTGACACTTGGAACAATTATATGAATTTGCTTCTCCTATTCTATATAGACTATTAGTCGTACCCGCACGATGCGCAGTCAATATTAAAAAATATCAATTAAATTAAACTATGATCAGGCTTATTTAATCCTATTAGATGATATTGCTTTAATAAAATCCAATTGTCGTCTTGCTTGTCAATACGATATACCCAATAATGAAATCTCTATTAAACCAAAGGTACTTATATAATTAGTAAATAACTGTTTTGTTCTATATTTTTTTATTATATTAACCAATATTTAATATTCACTTTCTTTTTGTCATATATGAGAAGATTTATAATTTACCATTTTTGATATACTTTTTTCGTTTAAATTTTATTCTATCGTTCTTAATAATATTATCCAAATTTTAATGAACAAAATCTCTGTTAAACTAACAGAAATTATTCATGGAGCGTACTGAATAACTTTTTTGTTATGTCGTTTTTTTATTATATCATCTAATATTTAATATTATTATGTTATTAATAGAATGTTTTATTAGCATATTACTTTATTAAATATTTTTCTCTGAAATTTTCATGTCTTTATTTTTGTTTTACTTATTTTAAAATAATTTTTAACCTTCAATTTGAATCTAATCCCCAATTTGAATTGGTAATTTATTATTATACATTTATTTATTTTAAAATTATTTTAAAACTCCAATTTGATACTACATTCCAATTTGAATGTGTAGCTTTTCTTCTGTTTCTTTCATCTTTTTAGCTAATTCTTTTTGGCTTTTCTATTTTAAGATAATTTATAAACTTCAACTTGAAACTACTACAACCCAATTTGAATGGGTAGTTATTATTTTAAATTTGTTTTGCTTTTAAATTATATTTAATGATAAGATATATATTTATTAATTCAAATAAAGTAACCAATTAATGCACACATACACACACACACACACACACACACACACACATATATATATATATATATATATATATATATATATATATATATATATATATATATATATATATATATATATATATAGATATGTTAGTTGTTTAATATTTTCATTTTTATATATATTTAAATTTAATTATAATAATCCATAACTTTTGTTCTATATTTTTCTTTATTATATTAGCCATTGTTTAGTATTCGCTTTCTTTTTATAATAAATGAGAAGATATATAATTTGTTATTGATGAAATATTTTTTGTTTTAAATTTTATTCTGTTGTTGTTAATAATATTATCTAAATTTTAATGAATAAAATATATGTTAAAGTGTCGGAATTTATAGAGGGAGCGCATTGAATAAATGTTTTGTTATGTATTTTTTATTTATTATATCATCTAATATTTAATATTATTAAATTTTTAATAGAAATATTTATTAGCATATTATTTTATTTAATATGTTTCTCTGAAATTTTTTTAATTTCTATATTTTCGTTTTTTTAGTTTAAAATAATTTTTAAAACTCCAATTTGAAACTACTTTCAAATTTGAATTGGTAACTCATTATTTTTTTTATTTTAAAATAATTATAAAACTCCAATTTGAAACTACTCCCGATTTTAAATTGGTAGTTCATTATCTTGTTAATTTTATTTTTTATTTTGAAACTCTAACTTGAATCTACTTCCCAATTCAGGTAGTTTTTCTTCTCTTTTTTCATTTTTAAAATTATTTTTTTGCCTTTATTTTAAAATAATTTAAAATTTCAACTTGAAACTACTCCCACTAATTTGAATGAGTAATTATTTTTTATATATATTTATTTTTTGTTTTTCCTTTATTTAATTATAGGATATCTATATTTACTAATCCAAATAAATTAACCAATTAATACACACATACAGACACATACACACACACACATATATATACACACACTTACATAGATATATGGTAGTTTTTTATTTTAATTTTTTTTTTTTTTATATATATTTAAATTTAAAAAAATAATATTAATTAATTATAAACTAAATAACTAATTATGCCATATAATATTTTGTAGGTTACCACTTGGCTTAAGGAAAAAGCTTTTTCCTCTTCTTATAATAATAAATATAAAATATAATTTGCTTCTTTTATTCTATATAGGTTCTTATTTTAATGTGTAGTCGCTTAATTGTTCATAATAGTTCTAGATCATTTAGATTAGTAAATACTATTAATATTACTTAGATGTTATCGACTTAAAGATTTCTGTGAATGTGACTTTACCACTTCCCTACCTATCACAACTACTTCCGCCAGTCCTCCGACGCACAACCATACTGTCAATTATTATCAGTGACCTCTACTGTCGTTCTCTATCTTACAACGACCATCGCTAACCACCTTCATTAGTCATAGTCATAGATCTCCACCACCATCTCCACCGCCCAACTACTGCAGCTGCCAGCCACACTACCAGCCACCACCGCCACTAAAGCAGCCACTTCCACTGTCGGTTACCACCCCTTTAATTTCTATTCAACTTTAACGTCAGCCTCCACTACCAACCACATCTACCATCAGCCTCCCGCTGCCACACACCAATAATAATCATCTCCATATGGAAGTCATCACCTCCACCAACACAAACAACCCCTAGCCACCACCTTATAATTGTCACCATCACTAGACGACCACTATTGTCGGTTGTTACCACCACTAGTTTTTGTATCTTGATCAAACAAATAGTTTTACAACACAATGTAGATTAAGCTTTTCTATAATATTTTAATTAATATTGTTTTCTAAGTTTTATACTTATTAGCGTTCAAATAATTAAGATAGTACATTTAGATGATGAGAAAATGATCGTTCTTAATTATTCGTTGTTCGTATTTAAGTACAACACCTTGACAATCAAATATGTAGTTAGATTCACATCACACACCAATAAAAACAAATGGGCTTAATTAAGATTTATACGACCGAGTTGTCTTTAATCTGGATTTAAATTGAAGTTGTTTTATAAATGTTGTTTCGGTATTAGTATAGAGTTAAATAGTTAAATGGGTGTACCTATTTGCTAGTATGTTGCCATATATAGATAAAAGAATAAAGAAATCAGTTGTTTTTAGATTTGACCAATTTCTACTCTTGTTTAGATAAATTCAATGATTTCAAGGATGAACAAGGTAACCTCAAGCAAAGTCTTTGTAAAGATATAAAAGGATTGTTACAATTATATGAAGCTTCATTTCTCTCTGTCGAAACTGAAAGCACTTTGGAGTCAGCCAATAGTTTCGCAACATCACATCTAAAGAATTATCTAAACAATCAAAATGATGACGGAAATGATCTGACAGTTTCATTAGTACGCCATGCCCTGGAACTTCCTTTGCATTGGATGATGTTGAGAATTCAGACAAGTTGGTATCTTAACATATATGAGAGAATGCCAAATGCTAATTCTCTTTTGCTCGAGCTTGCCAAGTTGGACTTTAACATTGTTCAAGCAACACACCAAGAAGATTTGAAAAATGTGTCAAGGTGAGATAGTCGAGCTTAACTTCTATACACTAACTATTAGGTCATTTAAAATATAATTATAAGTAACTGTTCATAATAAGTGATAATATAAGTAACCTGAAAAAATTAAAAAAATTCCTTTTACAAAAGGTTAAATTATATTGGTAGTGTAAAAGTTTTTATCATACTGGTAAAGACATTTCAATTTGTAAGCTATCAAATAGAAAAAATCTTTTGGATAATTTCTCGGCTGCATTGATTTTTATGCAAAGGTGGTGGAAGAGTACATGCCTAGCAGAAAAGTTGCCATTTTCAAGGGATAGAATTGTTGAGGCTTTCATTTGGACAGTGGGGACGATATTTGAACCTCAATACAGTTACTGCCGAAGAATGCTTACAAAGATCAATGCTGTTGCTGTAGCCATAGATGATATTTATGATGTCTATGGCTCTCTTGATGAGTTGGAACTCTTCACTAATGCTGTTGAAAGGTAAGTTATAACTTCAAGGAAGCAATTACATCTCTAACTTTTTTGCCTGTAGAATTATCATTGTGTTTTCACAATCATTTACATCCGCTCTAGTATAATACAACTAAGGATAGTAGATTAATTTTCTCTGAGGCAAAGCTAGAAGTTTAAGTCAAAGAACACAAAGTATCACCCCACTACTACGTACTTTGTGACAATGAACGTGCACACGCCTTAGTATAAAGGTACAATCTTATAACTTTAGATTGTCAATCTCAAAAAAAGGTGGCAAGTGGATCGGGCCGGGCCTCAAACATGCCAAATGGGCTGGTCTTGCTGGTTCGGTCCTGGTCCCTAAATTAACGGACTAAACGGTCCTGGGCTAAATGTTTTTTTTGTAGAAATCAGCTCGGCACTCGGCCCATTAACTCTTGGTCCCGGGCTAAATGGACCGAGCCCGCGGTCCAAATTAGCTAAATGGGCCAACACATATGCAGTAATTTTTTTAAAATTAAATAGAATTTAGAGGCAAAAAGATGTTCAAAAACATCTAAGGAAGTGCCTTGTAACTTTTTTATATAACCGTGATCTACTTTTTAATTTCAAATTTAAAGACAAAAATATTATAAAAATATTTAAAGCAGTCCCTTGTAATTCTGTTATAGCAATAAATAAAATAGGGCAACATCTTTCTTAGTTTCCCTCTTCCTTATGGAATGAGCACAACAAGAAGTTAATAACACCATTGAGAAGAAAAATGAACTAATCAAAAAGTGTCAGAATACAAGTTACATATTAACTTTTGTTCATACAAGTTATATGCTATCTCTTACAAACTTCATAAATCATTCAATGTTCGGAAGAAGTTCCGTTAATGATAGGTCGACATCATGAGCAGGATTAGTAGATGTATCATCGTACATTTGAGTTTCATCAAGATCAATTTCCTCATCATCATTTTTATTAATAGTATTATAATTATTACGATAGAGAGCATTCATTAATTCATGGTTCAAAAATTCCCTGGTGCAATATATTGCAAAATTCAGTGTCTCTAAATTGTAATAAGCTATTATTGACATCAAAAGTAGTATGTGTAGGACGACTACGGGGTTTGGTTTGCTGAGACGGGGGCAGGGGATAAGGAACAAGTGTAGCACTAGATTCACCAGTCTTAGATTTTTTATTATTCTTAGTTTTACCAAAAAATATTTTTTAAGGAAGGCATCTTAATTAATCAAGTAATAGCAACTAAATAAGTAAGCACAACTATAATATTAAGACTTGAGAGTTGGAACGATTTTACTGAATTGACGAATAACTTGTTGAAAATTAATTATCGTTGAAGACTTGAAGAATCCAGTTCACCAATTTCACAATTATTTTATAAATTGTAACAACCTTAATATTTTTTGACTGCCTTTTGGAGTAAATAAGCAATAGTAGCAGCTTCATAATCTTTTCACTATTTTTTTGATATAGTAAACAATTGTAGCAAGTATAAGAAAATTAAAGAGAGACTTTGATATATTGATTTTGATTTTATAAGAAAAATGAAAGAATGTGAAGGTGTTTATAGTAAAAAATAGGGGAAAGGTATAATAATAAAAAATTTGAAGTTAAAAATAATTAGTGTGTTAAATGATTACTTTTTTGAAATACCCAACGACTATTTTTCACAAAAGCCAAATGGCTCTTTTATTAAAAATATATCCACTTGGGCGGTTTGGCCCACTCATGCACCGGACTTAACAATTCCAAAACTAAAAATTGGCCCATGAGACCGGCACGAGTCCACCTATTACGGGCTAAATGGCCCCAATCTGTTTACCCGTTAGGCCCATTTAGCCCGCGATTCCAGACCAGCCCGATCCCGATCCGGCTTAGTTGCCAGCCTAATTAGTCTTAAAAAATGAATAAATGATGAGTATATTACCTTCAAATTTTCAAGAAATGATTATTTGGCTTTTCTGCTTTGAGTTCATCGATCACATACATATCTTCAATTTGGTAGGATATAAATTTATTTAATATGATGTGTACTTCCCCTTTATTACTTCTGTATATCGCCGTTCTAGCTCGTCATCAAATTAATTGTCAAGTTAATATGTCTTCTTCCAGAATGGAGCTAAAAGCGATTGACTATCTTCCAGACTATATGAAAGTATGTTACCTTGTACTCTTCAACACTGTCACTGACATTGCATATGAAGTTCTCAAAGAGCAAGGGATCAACGTCATACCCTACCTTCAAAAATCAGTAATTAAGCTTAACTTGGAATTTCTAATTTAATTTATTCATTCTTCTGTTCTCTTCCTCCCCATCACCATTAATATGTTTATTTGGAACAACGTTATTAGTGGGCAGATTATTGCAAAGCTTCCTTTCAAGAAGCAAAGTGGCACTTGAATGATATAATCCCGACACTGAAAGAATACATGGATATTGCATGGATTTCAATTGGAGCTCCTATGTATTTAGTCCATGCATTCATCTTTGTCACCAACCCAATTACGAAAGAGACATTGGAATCCTTAAGCAAATATCCTGACATAATTCGTCACTGTTCTATAATTATTCGTCTTGCCGATGATTTAGGAACATCAACAGTATGTTTCTCAATCTTATCTTTGATTAATTCTGAACGTACGTGATTTAAGTTTTTAATCCAATGTTTTACTTTCAGTCACCATTTTTTATTTATTTATGTTTGCAATAGAAAGTTGTAATTGAGTTCATAGTATAAAAGATTATTATAGTTTTGAATTAATGATTTCTTTCCCTCTTACTTCAGGAAGAAATGAATAGAGGTGATGTTCCCAAGTCAATCCAGTGTTACATGAACGAACATGATGCTTCCGAAGAAGAGGCGAGAGAACACATTAATCTTTTGATAAAGGAGACATGGAAAATGATAAACGCTGCTCTACATGAAAACTCGTTAGTTTCTGAAACATTGATTGGATGTGCAGTAAATGTTACACGAACTGCACAGTGCATATACCAACATGGAGATGGACATGGAGCCCTCCAAAATCTCAATTCCATGAAGGCCTTCAACCTTAGGATTTTGGTGCTTATAAGTTCTTCTTATTATAATGTTTGGATTTTACATATATATGCTTTAATGTATTTAACATGATATAATAATGTGACACGTCCTCTCTAGAGAAATTTCAATTTGTTAAGAATATTTAAGCATTAACATGCCTTTAATCTTAACCTCACTTTAATAATTAGGCTGAGTAGATATGGCGTTACTTGAACTTGTTCGAGTTTTCATCTAGACACTTGTACTTATTGAGCACATGAACTTAAGCCTAAGTATATTTATTAGACACATGCTGGTGATATGGCAAAGTGTGTGCGCTGCACTAATTATAAGCAAGTGAGAGTCACTTTTTTTTTTCAACAAAAAATAGGAATAAGATTGCCACTTTAAATCGAAACCTTGCCGGAAAGAATCGCGTGGCCTTCTTCTTCTTGGCTTTTTTAACCAAAGAAAAGTTTATTCTCATTCAAACTTCCATTAGACTTCTATTTGAGATTTGGTGATCACCAAAAAACTACATCAGTCACATGTGATATAATGTGTGTACAAATAGGGAAGACAATTGCATGTGATTGAGAAAGAAGTTGGAACAGAGAGAACAAAACGAGAGAGGAAGAAGAAGCTTTCATTATTTGTCTAACTGCTCAATTAATACAGAGTGAGTTAGTTATATACAACTAAGTTCACACGAGTCATATGTGTAGAGTAGGTAAAAGGAATAAAATACCCTTGACTAACTAACATAACCATCACAGCTTTTGCTGAGCTCTTACTTAGAGTTTGTCATTTTTTTATGACGACCCAAAGGGCCATCACCCGTTTTTCATCAAATTCTATACTTCTGAGGCCTTAAAAACTCATTTAAAATTTCTTCGATTTGCGTGCACAGTCTGCACGTGTATGTCACGCCCCAAACATGGGGAGGCACGACTGCCCCTCGATACTGTATTTGATCGAGTTAGCCACTAAAAATACTAGCTAATGAAACTAGGGGCCCAACAGATCGGGTAGTACAACATCTGAAATACTAAGCCTGGACCATTAAGGTCATGACCTGAATAACAATAAGCCATATAACCAAAAGTAGACAAGCCTAAATAATAAAGTACTAGCTGGCCGACGAGACCGCGATTGGAGGCACATATATATACATGCCAAGCCTATGGGTTGGAGACTGGAAGCTGCAAAAAGAACCCCAGAATACTATGTCCACAATAGCCTCTAAGAGTGTCATAAGCACTATCGAGACAAGGCCCCGACTATATCCAAACTGTACAACAAAAGTAACCATCCTATAACAGCTGCAGGATGAGGTGGACCTTACCAACTCACATCTGAACCTCAAAATCCTAGCGGAGGGGTCGACCAGAGTCCCTATCTGGACCTGCACGCAAGAAACAAAAATGCAGTGTCCCCAGGCAACGGGACATCAGTACGAATAAAAATGTACTGGTATGTGAGGCAGAAAGTAGAATCATACATAGCTGATGAAAAAAATAATAGAGATACAACCTCACACTGAAACTCTAATAGCCTCCATAGACGACATCCGACCGCATAGTAATCAAATATGCATGGTATGCTCGTGTAATCATATGTCGTGAAGACATATATATTGATGCAAATGCATGACATACCCAACCAAATGCTAGCAGTGGTGATCCCTTCCAGTAGCTAACCAGTATCATATTGCCAACCTGTGGCCATCTGTACAATATATAGTTTTTCGGGCAAATAGGCCCCTTACCTCCGATTATATCTCGAAGTCCATGCATAAGATGCCATGTATGATATGAACTTTGAATGCACATAATAGGTCTTAACAAGAACTTAGCCAATCTTGGCTCATAGGTACTGTTATTCTCATGATCTCATAATTACCTTCGTATTGCATATTATTGTCTCGTGGAACATCATATGTTTTCTTTTCTTTTGAATAATCTTGAAAACTTAACTCGGCTTTTAGAAAGATAACTTAACTATGAATATTTCCATAAAACACTTAAGGTGCTTCACTTAGTCCTTATATTTGGTTTCTTGATATTTAATAAAAGGAAGTATTTCAAAAATCAAGTATTTTAGTAGTTTAAATAAAAATTTATATTTGAGATTATTGGAAATAGACGTGTCACTTCAGAGATTTTTAAGATACACTTTAACAACGAAGGAGGACTGATCTCAAATACTAAATGCATTTCTTTTTTTTAGTCACACAATTCAAAGATGAATAAGAATTCATATATACAGACATATAGTTAAGGAAGCTGACAAAATAACATATATAGATGTCGAATACCCTATTTAACCGAATGAGTGGAACATCAACCTAATAACAACAACTACCCAGTATAATCCCACAAAGTGGGGTCTGGGGAAAATACTTCAGCTATGATCCCAATGCCTTTCACAGAAGGTCTTTCTAGCAATAGAATAGTAAAATATCACATTTGACGTCTTAAAATTTTCCCAAAATTTGCGCTAAAAGGAAGGACAAAGCTTAGCCTTAACATACCTTTCCAACGAACGTCCGAATGCCTTTAGTTCCTTCTCAAAAGTTGTTTCTTACGTCCTAAGCTTCACAAATTCATAATTGTATGTATATGCAGCTTATACGCACCTATAAACAATTCATAATTGAGTTTAAATCAATAGATCTGCCATATGACCCTAACTTGACGAAACGTCTGTAGAACTTTGTAAAAACGATCATAAAAGAGTCTCCAGATGATTACCTTGGCAAACCAAGTATAAAGCTTGAAGAACCAACAAGAACAACAGATTCCTATCTTCCAAGAATAGCTCCAAACACAGCTAATAGAAGGGGGAAACGATTGCAAAGTGTAGAGATTGTATTTCTAGGCACGGGTGCAAATGTTAATGGTAGAAGTTGTTAAAACCGCACCTTAATCACTCAAGAATACCATGGAACCCTCTCGCGTTCGTGAAGAAAAAAATGAAGGCTGCCTAGATGTGCTTCGCAAACGCGGAAGCACGCACACGAACGCGAAGAAGGAAAATATTATGGCCCAGAGATTTCTCTCCGCAAACGCGTGAAATAGTACATGAACGCGAAGAGTGGAACTGCATAGCTATGCGAACGCGGTATGGTGACGCGATTACGATGAGTAATAAAGCAGAGATTCGCGAACGCGAGGAGTGTTACGTGAACGCGAAAAAGAATTTCCAAGTGGTTAGCAACAAAGCTTCGTAAATGCGAAAGCCTTACACGAACACAAAAGAGAATACCAAAAGCAGAAACAGCAGTTCAAAATAGAAGAAAAATGACTCGTAGTCCATCCGAAATACGCCTGCGGCTCCTGGAACCCTGTCTAATCACAAAAAAGTCATATAACCTAACACAGACTCATACCATGAACCTAGAGCTTTGATACCAACTTGTCATGACCCAAAAATCCCTCCGAAGGAGTCGTGATAACAACTAGTCTCTAAGCTAGGTAAGCCTAACATAAACTGAAATAACATTGATGGCTTCTAACTTTAAATTAACCAACTCTGAATAATTCTAAAATTTCCCAAAATCGGTGGTACAAATTTCAAACCCATCTAAGAGTAATTACATAAAATAGAACATATCTTCCCCAAAATAAAGAGCAAACGGAAATAATTACAAATGAAGGTGACTCCAAGACCTGCAGACGCAACAACAGGTTATCGTGAGTCTCTACTGTGACGACCCGCACAACTACTATCGATCGATACGTGGATCCGTACACAAAAAAGTACAGAAGTGTAGTATGAGCACACCATGGTGGTTCGCAGTAAGTATCAAGACTAACTTCGGTGGGGTAGTGACGAGGAACAGTCAGGACACTTATTGGTCAAGTAAAATTAATAGGATATGATAATAAACATCAAGATAAAGATAACAAGGTAATATCAACTGCGGAGAGAAAATCCAAATACAAATAACATAATCAATAAAGGAAGAACACAAATAGTAACGAACTAAGATCACGTAATTCAGATAACCCAAACAATTCAACACTGATATAATACACACAAAGACAAGTAAGAATGTATCCAACTAAAGAAAACAATGTCAACTCAATCAATCCCATTATGTTTGATACGCCATCTCGGCCATTTCAATCCTCGATTTCTCATATCATAATCTCAACTTTCAAACTTTCAGCGTATATGGCACCTCCTGCCCACCTATTTTCCATCTCTTTCCTAACAACAAAATTCCCATATATACAATACCGAGTGTCCATACGAATGCACTTTAAGATGTTCAAGAAGTCCTATTTACATAATAAAACTAAATCTAAATTTCTAAATAAGCTTGGAAAATTGGCGAGAAAAGATGAAGTTATTTTTAGAAATCATTCGAGCAAGAAAATACCCCTCTAAATTTAAAATACAACATCGGAAGAATTGTTACCTTTAATTGGGTAGTTGATAACTTAAAACTTAGTAGAATTTCCTTTTTAAGTTAGGTACAACCTCAGGTGGTTTAAGGGGATATAATATTGAGAAATTAATTGATTAAGGATGTACCAATTATTGAAGTTATATATATATATATATATATATAAGCATTGTAGGTTCTAACACAAAAGATCACAAAAATAGAGGTACTAAACAGTTTAAACCTTTGAATTGATAACACAACTAAACTTAGCAAACTCGAAGGTGCACGACATAAAAAATCCAATCATTACAAGGATAAGAAAACCAAACACATAATTTCACTTTCATTTTATTTATCTCATGGCACGCATGCCACCCGCTCCCATTTCACTTATCTTGTAGTAGACGTACTACCTCCTCCCATTTCATGTATCTTGTGGTAGGCGTACCATCTCTCCCATTTTATTATATCTTGTGGTAGGAGTACCATTCGCTCCCATTTTATTATATCTTTTGGTAGGCCTACCACCCGCTTCCATTTCATTATATCTTGTGAGAGGCATACCACCCACTACCATTTCATTATATCTTATGGTAGACGTACCACTCGCTCCCATTTCATTATATTTGTGGTAGGCATACCACCCGCTCCCATTTTATTATATCTTGTGGTAGATATACCATCCGCTCCCATTTTATTATATCTTGTGGTAGGCGTACCACCCGCTCCCATTTCATTATATCTTGACAGCAATTATAAAAGAATCCTGACAAGGGAATAATAAAAAACAATAATATTCCGACAAGAAAATAATTAGGAAATAACAATATCCCGGCAAGGGAGTAAACCACAAGAATTAAATATGTCCCGGCAAGGGAATCAGTTATAACCAAACTTGTACCAATAATTAACTTCACAATGAAATCTCAACTACAACAAAATGTAATAAGCACGAGATAACTACGCCAGTAGCCACAACAATTGGACATGTGACCTATTTGCATGAAGTAATAGAGGAACCCATAACCAAGAAGTATCAAATCAATAAGGAAGGCAATCACATTAATTAAGGCAATTTAGGGTCAATGTATCACGTAACAATTAGAAGAAATCCAAAAACGTCATATGGAGCATATAGAGGCAATTTAAGCAACTAGGAAACTCAATCATAGCAGGATACTTTTCACATAAGGACCTAAAAACCTTAGAGGAAAATTTTCCACAAATAAGTTCGAGCACACACTCGCCACCTCGCATGCACGGACTACAATTATCATGGGAGACTCAATTCCTAAAGGAAAGTTCCCCAAATATTTACTGTTTAAATTTCTAAAACTAGGTTCCTTCTCTTAATTAAATTCTGATTCATCCGGAAACCGAATCCAACCATGCACACAAGTCGATATACCAAATGTGAAGCTACTTGAGCCGCAAACTATCGAATCAGACGTAATTACTCAAAGCGAACCAGTCAAACCATTACAATAAGGTGTTTGAATGAAGGACGGAATATCTTTCTCGACTTGTCTAATATTTATAAGTAGCATTCATGTGCATGTACTTCTATTCTTGAATCTAGGATTTTACATCTGATAAATGTCTCTTAATAAATATATTCTTTAATTTATACTTTGCTTAAGATTTCCAAAGAAAACCCAACCCATGCTGCTCAACTCAAAAAATTAATCTGCCATCTTCCTATATTCACATGTTTGTGTCCAGAACGACTATCTATTCGTAGATAATAGTACATGTATATATGGACTGGTAACTCCTTAAATTTCTACGAGCCCCACAAAAGGGTGATGAAATTTGTTGTCAACTTCATTAAATGAACTATTTAAGAGGTCAATCCAACTAATTTCCTGGGCGTCTCAACAGGGTATGATGTTAGATTTAAGTGGTCTACTGTAGTATGAATTTGAGATTATTTTTTTTTTCAATTAAAGGAGATAATTTACGGCCAAATTTAGATGATGTGTTCTTGAAGACATTGACATTTTAATTATTGTTTTTCTTTTAACCAAGAAAGCTGGTTTTAAACGTTCCAGAGATAGCTTTTGCAAGAGATTTGTCTCATTTTCATTGAATGTTGTCGGCATCGAACAAGATTTGCTCTTATCTTGCCATGGTTACCCATTAAAAACACATTTTTACCAGATAAAATAAATAAAATATACTTTGATGATTTACGTTAGATTTGTCGTGGAGAAACAGAAACGCAAACGCAAAAAAAGAGAAACATGTGATATTAATATTATGCGAGGTGTCTATAATAATGCAAAAGAGTCTTCTTGTGCTTTCTTTAAGTGCTTTATCAGGTCAATCAATGAAAGCTTACAGTTAGGGATGGAGCCAGAATGTCGGAAACGGGTTCGGCCGAACTCAATAGTTTTGATTCGAATATTATATTTGTTTTAAAAAACTTATTATATAAATAAATTATTAATTTAAAATTCAGTAACTTAAAAAGATTAGAATTTGAATTTATAAACTTAAAATCCTGGTTTCACTACTGCTTACCGCCTACTGTCTACTGATATCAATGCTCTCTTTTACCCGATCCGTTAATGTAATAACCTATCTTATTTTTATCTTTCCGAAAGGAAAAAAAAATCTCCTTATTGTACTTTAATATGAGACCAATAGAGTACTAGTACAAACTAATCAGCATTTTCCTAATGATGTTCCATTTTCACCAAGTACTCAGAATTCAAAATGGATTTTAAGACTTAATTGTGAAGTCAGTTATATATCATGAATTATTTGTTCATATAATTCACATGAAACATTATTACTATGATAATGAATTAATTTAGAGCAAAGATACAAATAGGTCTTTTTCCTTGAGATATGCTCACTTTTCTTAGTTGATCGTATAAACATCAAATCAATACTGTTCATCCCTTTCCCCTAAAAAGATTTACATTTGGTAGTTAGCCACGTAAGATTTAGCAAATCTTAGTTATTGGAGTATTTGAGTCATCGATATGTTTTGATAATTAGACTTTAATTTCAGACGCAAACTAAATCATAATTGTTCTTCTGGAGTGGTCCCCACTAATACCTGGAAAAAAAAATGAACATAACACGTCCATATATAAATAAGATATTTTAGATTCATTTGAATTGAGTATATCAAATTATCAATGGAGGCAATGTTATTCAGCAACGTAGGGATACTACTTCCCATGGCCACCTCCAGAAGACCTCCACCACCTAATACCTGTTTTTCCTCTTTTACCCCTGGAAAATCATCAAAAATATCCTGTCTTTCTAAAGCTGAACCACCAGTACTTGATCACTCTACTATTTCCACTAATCTTTCATCATCTTCAGATCATAATCCCGTTCGGCGTTCAGGGAATTACGAACCTACCACGTGGGATTTTGAATACATTCAGTCCATACACAATGATTATGTGGTAATATAATTACATTTGTTTAGCATGTCTTTTTTTTCTTGTTATTTAAAAATCAGCACATATGATTATATTCGTAAATAATTCAGAGTTCATCGTTCGTAAATTAATGTGACTTGTAACCTTTGCGTAGGGAGAGAAGTATATCAAACGGTTTAACAAACTGAAGAAGGAAATGAAGGAGAAGATGATGATAATGATTAATGAGGGATCAGAAGAATTAGATAAGTTGGAGCTAATTGATAATTTACAAAGGCTTGGAGTAAGTTACCACTTCATCGATGAAATCATGCAAATTTTGAGGAGCATACACCTAAATGCATCCTCAGGAGATTCATTACATGCCACAGCTCTGAAATTTAGACTATTGAGACAACATGGTTTTCATATCTCTCAAGGTAGTTTTTGCCAAACTAATTTCCTTAATTCTTTTCTTATATTCTAATCTTTGGTCATTTTTATGCATGTTTTGACCACTATTTAATTTCTTCTCGTATTTTAGATATACTGAACGATTTTAAGGATGAGCAGGGTAACCTCAAACAAAGTCTTTATAAAGATATAGAAGGGTTGTTACAATTATACGAAGCTTCATTTCTCTCCACAGAAAATGAAAGCACTTTTCTAGAGTGCGCCAATATATTAGCAATGTCACAACTACAGAATTATCTGAACAATCAAAATGGTGTAGACAACGTAACAGTCACATTAGTGCGCCATGCCCTGGAACTTCCTTTGCATTGGATGATGTTGAGAGTTCAGACAAGGTGGTACATAAACATTTATGAAACAATTCCAAATGCTAATCCTCTTCTGCTCGAGCTTGCTAAGTTGGACTTCAACGTTGTTCAAGCAACACACCAAGAAGATTTAAGAAATCTATCAAGGTAAGAGATCGATCAAGTATTAATAATGTAAAAGTTTTTTTACATGACTATCACGTTATTTGATGAGTAATTAATTACCCATAAATAAAATAATATGTAAAATTACTAACTTAACGAACAAGACAAAATTACAGTGATAGTTTAAATTTTTTAGTATACAGTTTTGTGGATATAAGTTAAATTTGAGAGAAAAAAATATATATCCGGGTATCTGACGCATTAATTTTCATGTAAATTAAGGTGGTGGAAGAACTCATCCCTTGCAGAAAGATTGCCATTTACGAGGGATAGAATTGTTGAAGCATTCTTATGGATAGCGGGAATGTTGTTTGAACCTCAAAAGAACCAGAACTGCCGAACACTGTTGACAAGGGTCACTGCTATGGCTACAGTTATAGATGATATTTATGATGTCTATGGTACTCTTGATGAGTTGGAACTCTTCACTCGTGCTGTTGAAAGGTCAGAAATTAGTTACTATGTCTGTAATTTTTGTGCATGTAGATGTATCAATTTTATTTTTCAAAATTTTAAATTTATGGTGGAAATAACTTCCTTCTTTATGGGAAGAATTTTTTTATTTAACGAAGATAAGTGTGTGCATATATATGGGGGGGGGGGGGTTAACTTTATGTTATAACCAGTAGAAACATGATGAAGAATTAATCTTCGTAATCTTCAATAGTCTTGTTAGATATTTTGAACCTTTCATGAACACTTATTAAGCACTACTAAATTTATATTACATGTCCCAAAATAATAATTAAATAACGAATATTTGCCTTTTAATTTCATGAACGGACTATTTACAGTTTTTCTGGTTTGAATTCACGTATGTTCATTAACTCTCTAAATATATTTTCACTCATTACTTAATACTCTTAAGATATATACGTCTTCTCTTAGTTGTTATACACCTTCATTTGTTTTTTCATTAATGGCCTTCCTCTTTGATTTTTTTTTTACATTCAGAATGGACCTAAAAGAGATTGACCATCTTCCAGACTATATGAAAGTATGCTACCTTTCACTCCTCAACACTGTCACTGAAACTGCATATGAAGTTCTCAAAGAGCAAGGGATCAACATCATACCCTACCTTAGAAAAACAGTAAATACTTAGTGCTACTTTGAATCTTTTTATCATGTATTAATTTCTTTATTCATTCTTTTGCCCCCCCCCCCCCCCTAAAAAAAAAAAACATTAATCTGCTTCTTTTTATTAATTAGTGGGGAGATTTGTGCAAAGCTTACTTACAAGAAGCAAGATGGTACTACAAAGGGTATATACCAACTCTGGAAGAATACATGGAAAATGCATGGATTACAGTAGGAAGTCTTGTTATAGTATTCAATGCATTCTTCTTTGTCACCAATCCAATTACCAAAGAGGCGCTGGAATATTTAAGCAAGTACCCTGACATTATTCGCTGGTCTGCTACAATTATTCGCCTTGCCGATGATTTAGCGACAACATCGGTGCGATTTTTTAACCCTTATATTTCTCGTATGCCTAAAATTTATGTGCTCTTCATTCAACGGTAGATACACCTCATATATTTTAAAATCATGCACTTGAACCTCTTGTATAACCAAAATTGAATACATGTCCAAAATGCGAAGATAGTTAATTTAGAAAATCCTGAATATGCAATTTATATATAATTTTTCAATATAAGGGTTGGTTATACAACTGGGTCATATTTCTCTTTGAAATTTTTTGAATTACAAAATTTTGTGATTGCAAATGACAAGTTTTGTAGTACTGTTGTCAAAATTCAAAATAAGGATCTATTTGAATTGAGAGTTAAGTTTGTATTCCAAATTCACGGTTTCTTGGGTGTATAGTACAACAAGTGCAATTAATTTACGTCTATATAAATTTAAAATAGACAGGGTCAAGTTACTCCTTCGAAATAAAACTTAAATTTCTTTATTTATATAGGCCAGTGTAATTTTACTTGTTATACGTAGTACTATATATTAGGGGTGTACATAGACCGGGTTGGTTCAGATTTTATAATTACCAAACCAAACCAATTGTGTCGGGTTATTAAATGTAAAGACTAAACCAAACCAATAAATTCGGGTTTTTCAATATTGGTTTTTCTCGGATTTTTTCGGGTTATTCGGGTTTTTTCGAATTTTTTTTCCGGTAAAATCTTCGTAGAACAAAATATATAATGTATGCTCAAAATATTTTAGTCCTATTAAGATACAATTATATAAAGTATTTTTTAAGAAAATAATACAAAATATGAGATATGTCATGACTCATGACATTATCCTAAAATATTCAACAATAAAAAATAATAAAATTATGTACTATAAATATTGCTAATTAAAAAGTCATAATAAAAATAAACATATTCTAAAAGCACTAATTCATGCTAAACTAGATAGACTAACGAGGGAGTATTAATTATATGCCTAAAAGCTAAAGAAAAATAAAAATAGGTTATGTATTTTTGTCTAAATTATTGCAAAATAAAAAATAGACATTTAATACATTCCGTTCGTAATATGAATTGAATGTCTTTTGTTAGCATTAGTATTGATTCCTAGTATTATTTAATTTACTAATATTAATGGCGATAAAAGTTATTCGAGCATTCAAAGGTTCTAAATCAAACCTTGAAATAATACCTTAAAAGATAAAATTATGAAATTTTTTAAGAAATATTTATAAATGACATTACAATAAGTATATTTATATATTAAATATATCTAAAATTGCTATATATCTCTCGGGTTGGTTTGGTTTCGGTTTGACTTTCTTTAGTTAAAACCAAACCAAACCAAATATGGTCGGTTTTTTTTTCCAACACCAAACCAACTCAAACCAAACCATAGTCGGGTTTTTTTTCTCGGTTTGACTCGGATTATCGGGTTGGTGCGGTTTATCGGTTTTCTTTGTACACCCCTACTATATATATATATTTCTATATATTTTCCTCTTACTTCAGGATGAAATGAAAAGAGGAGATGTTGCCAAGTCAATTCAATGTTACATGAATGAGAAGGGTGTTTCTGAAGAAGATGCAAGAAAACACATCCGTACTTTGATAAAAAAAACATGGAAACTTATCAACACGGCTCAAAGGGAAAATGCAATATTTTCTGAAGCATTCATTAGATGTGGGGTAAATATTGCAAGAACGGGACAGACCATTTACCAGTATGGAGATGGGCATGGAATTCAAAATTCTATGATTAAAAATCGCAATTTCGAATTATTTTTTGAGCCCACCAAGATTTCAATTCCATAAATGCCTCCGATCATTAGTACTTCAATGCCTAAAGTGCTTCTAGTAATGTTTGGTTTTTACATGTATGCTTGACGAGACTTAATACTAAACGCTTTAGATTTTACACGTTTCATTTCAAGAAAAGATTGTTAAAAACTTTAGTATTTCTTAAATGCGACTATATACTATAATTTCAGACAACCTGGACCTACAAAAAGTTACAATCCGAGTAACAGTATCACGAATATGAATAAGAGATAGAATTATATATGCAAAAATTTATTTTTCTTTGTGATGTTTTAACTTCATTACCACACATGAGGGATTTGAGTGGTGTGTAATTTTTCTGTTAAACTGTTTATAGAAGGATCTGCTTCTCCTAAGTGTTCCTTAACCTACTATTGCAGAAATAGTAAATGCGAAAAGTAAAGAACACAAGTATCTTACGTGGAAACACCTGGCTCAAAAGGTGAAAAAACCACGATCTACTTCCCAGTAAGATTTTTCCAAACTCTCCACTAAATCACTGAGCCAAAAGTTACATTTACAAAATACTTTTGTAGACCTAGGATTAACTCTAATCCCAATTATGGCAAACATCCTCTAACAGTTGCGACAACATCAAGTTAACTCTAACTTGAACACTCTAAGTGCCTATTACAATTGCATCTAGATAAAACTGAAAGGTGCAATATGAAAATACCTATTACAACTGAACTAGAGTAAAAGACAGATACTTGGAACTAGTTCTTCTATTTGGTTCATGTAGCTTCAGGTTTGCACACTTGAATCACACACGAACAACTTGTAAAAAGCCTTGCTATTTTACTCTCAGTTCACGTTTAACTTCTATGTTTGTGCATTACCTACAATGAGACCATCCTATAATATATAGAGTTAGTAGATGAAGAAATAACTAGAGTTGTAATGCTACTCTTACTTGGTGGAATATTTCTAGTTGATCTCAACTTTTAATTCCTTCCCTATCTTGGACAATCTTCTCTTTGACTAAGATCTCCTTCTCTTAATCGGTTATGAAATCTTTTCGATCAGGAGATATTAAATATACCAAGTTAAGCTTATCTCCTTCACGTGCATCGGATCTGCCCGTATATATGCACCACAAGGGATGCACTTGGTTCATGACTGAGCTTCCTTTGTCAATATTCAAAACTAACCTTCACTTAGGCCAATAAATTTTCCATTTTTTGATGATGACAAACTCTGTGCTTTTCATAAGTTTACGCCCTATTTAACCTTAGCTCAACATCAACACAATGTTAGAAACAATTTTCCTTTTTGTCACTTATCATCAAGGACTACGTTCATTAGGTTATAAACATCATTGTTCAAAGCTAAACATAACTTGTTTAAAGCACAACCTTTTTACCCCTTTTGGTATTATCAAAAAGTTGCATAAAAATGTACAATACCCGGATTTTAAAACATACTCATGGCCATTGTGGCTATCCCAAATACAATCATCATTAATCAAACAAAGAACCACCAAAGAAATATAAACAAACTGTTAAAGAAAAAAGCAATAGATTTCATTGATAGTTGATATGATTCTTCCACAAAGTATAAATGAAATAAAAATATTAAAATATGAGCAAACAGAAAAATATCCCAAACTGGGTCACTGAAGGAACTACAGTAGGCTAGGAGGTTAAGGCTTAGAAGAACTAGGTGCTGGGCTATTGGCTTGGAGAAGTTTCAACATGTCTTGAAGAATTCCATCATTCTTCTCCTTTTTCCTTGCAAGTTCAGTTTTTAGGGCATCTCTCTCAGGTTCTACATCAGCGAACCTTGTCTTCAACCTTGCTATCCCAACCTCCTTTGCCTCACTCTCCTGCACCAAAGCTCTGACCTTGCTATTGGTTGGTGCCTTTATGGATGAACCAGGTTCATTAAGAGTGGCAAGAACCTCATAGTCAGAAGCAATCAGAGTTTTTGCCCCAATGTGATCTTTGCTTGTAGACACCTCCCACTTTTTCAAAGGCACCTTAAAATGTGCAAGCACAACTATGAGAATGAAACCATAAAGAATGGCATGAGACTTAGTCCTACAGATAACCTATCAAAAAGCTGGATTATAAATCCAGACCAATTAATCTACCTCCCATTGTCTAAACACTTCATGAGGACCAAATTTTATAAAGCTTGCAAGGTAACTCCTTTCTTGCCTTGGCAGAACACATTTGATAATGAATTCGAATAGCACCTTGTGGCTTCACCGCACTCTTATACACAACCTTGGGCTAACTTTGCTGCTCATGATCAGTGAACTTTTGGTGATGGCAAAGGTAGTGGGAAGATTCTCTGGACTTGGCTACTTAAGCTTTTTGTAGTAATTGTACCCCTCAGCAGGTAAACCTAGAATTTCACCCAACTCATTCATATCAAAAGAGATTTGCATCCCTTTCACGAATCTAGTAACCCTTCCATCCTGTACTGCAGCATTTTCCATAAACTCAACTATTTCATCCCTTGCCAACCTGCCATCCATCTAAAGGACCATGTCCTTCCAGCCTCACACTTCTAGTTTTTCCAACAAGAGCACTATCCCTTCCTCCTCCAAATCCTTGAAGAGTCTACCCTATAGAATAGTTCTTTTGCCAAACTTGGCCATCTTATCCTTTTCATTGTCTAGTCCTTTTTGCCCCGGTGGATGGTTCAACAGACTTTTGACATAGGGCTAGAGTTATTAGTGGAAGTCTTGGATTTCTTTGACACAGGGATAGACTTATTAGTGGAAGTCTTGGATTTCTTGGGCTTGGGAGTCTGAACCTCCACTTCAGCATTTTCATCTTCATCTAGATGGACCAGTTCCACCTCATCCACAATCAGTAGCCTCAGCTGGCTTTCCCACTTTCTTCTTCCATTTGTCTATCCGTTTCTTTTTGCTTTCATCTAATGCTTTTGGTATCTCTTTCTCATTCTGCTTCAGTTGACTTGTTATGGATCTTCCTCATGCGGGAGGAATTTCAATAGTGTTAGAAGGAGAAACCTTCTTTTTATATTAGATATAGAAGTATCAGGGTCTTAGCCAAGGAAATTCTCTTTTTCGAGGGGTTGTAGCTGTCGCCTACTTTCCTCAATAGGTCCGCTATGGTTTCTTAGCTGATAAACCAAGTTCATCTACTTTTTGCCCAAGGTTAATCAGCCCTTCAGCGCCTTCACCGTAACCAATTTATCCCTATTTTTTTGACACTCCCCTCTACTGTACTATCCCAAACAACCATTACGCATGTGTTATTTGGTTAAACTCACAGGGTGGGTGAAGAATCAACCATTTCTTTACTTTTTCCCATCATATCACTCCAAGCTCCCTCACTCTCTTTTTCTTTTTCTTTTTCTTTTTAATTTTTACCACTAATTTCTCCAGATTCTGTAGTATCTGTACAAATTTATTCTCCAAATTTGCAGTAAATTAAAAAATCATCTTAGGAGTAACTTTAGGATCATAAGATACCTGTTAAGATTTTGAAAGCCCCCTTTCTCTCCCTATTTAGCGAACTTAAATGAATCTTCAAATTCTTGGGATTCCTCGTCCCTACTTGCCTTCAATTGTTCTTTAATTTTTTTTAATCTGCTCGAAACCGGTAATTATCTTGCGAGCCATCTGTTTTACTCTTTTCTTAGAGGTTGGGTATTTGAAAGAAGTGATAGTGGGTGAGGAAGTGGTGTTATATGTTAAGACCACATTTTCAATGTCATCCCATTGTTGTGGTAACTGCATATCCTTTACGTAGTATTTTTTATAAGCATGAATGTCAGGAAGGTTGTCCAAATGCCATAGAACTGAGTGAATATGAAATCACATATCTACCTAGAACAGCAATAAAGTCCCAGATATTAGCTGATTTCGTGGATGATGTTAGCCAAGGAATGCAATTAGAAGCAGAAAAAGAAGTACAGATATTTAATGGGGCTAATCCAAGAACATGAACCTTATTCGGTGATGGATCAACAAATGTAAAAGGCACAGGATTAGGAATTATATTAGTATTACCTACGGGTTAAATAATTAGGCAAACTATTAAGTATCGTTCCATGACTAACAATAAAGCGGAGTATGAAGCTGTGATTGTAGGTCTAGAGTTGGCACGAGAAATCGGTATAAATCAAGTAGTGATCAAAAGAGAATTGCAACTCGTAATTAATCAAATACTGGGGACTTACACGGCTAGGGAAGCATGGATGCAACACTACTTTGAAAAGGTACGGGAATTGATAAGGCAGTTCCAAACTTGGAAGGCCATATAAATATTGAGGGACGAATATGGAGAAGCAGATGCTTTAGATAATCTCGCATCCCCAGTTGATGTAGCAAATGATACAGACTCCTCAGTTATATACTTGTGTCTTTCAGTTCTCGAACCAGATTGGGATAAGGTAAATTTTACTAATTTAACTTGGGATTGGAGGAATGAAATTATTGCTTTTTTTACAGTACGGTACCATTCCTAATGACAAGAAACAACCACATACACTTCGCAAAAAGGCTGCTAGTTACTATTTAAAACAGGGGAACCTTTACCGTAAAATGTTTGGTGGTCCCTTAGCAAGATGCCTTAGACCTTCTCAAATGGAGTATGTGATGAGGGAAATACATGAGGGGCATTGCGGGAATCACACAGGAGGTAGATCGCTGGTGAGAACCTTGATTACAACAGGGTACTACTGGCCTAAAATAGAAGAAAAAGCGGCAAGTTTCGGGGCTAAGTACGACAAATTCCAGAAGTATGATAACAATAGGCACAGGCCAACAGAATTATTACATCCAGTCATTGCACTATGGTTGTTTATGAAATGGGGAATGGATATAGTGGGACGTTACATCAAGCAAAAGGACAAGTATAGTTTCTTCACATACTTACTGATTATTTCACTAAATTGGTGGAGGCATGAGCATTTAAACAGGTGCGAGAAAAGGAAGTTAAAGATTTTATTTGGAGAAATATCATCTGCCAATTTGGTGTACCAAAGGAAATCATATGCGACAATGGCCCTCAATTTATTGGTGCTCAAGTCACAGAATTTCTTGAGTTGGAAAATCAAAAGGATAACATCTACACCCTATCATCCAATGGGTAATGGATAAGTAGAATCAACGAACAAAGTTATAATCAATAATTTAAAGAAATGATTAGAGGAGTCAAAGGGTAATTGCCTTAAGTTTACCCAGGGTTTTATGGGCATCGCACAACAACAAAAACAAGCTTAGGTGAAACACCTTTCTCTTTTGTTTGTGGATCTAAAGCACTAGTCCTGGTTGAAATAGAAGAACCAAGCACAAGATTCTCACAAGTAGCCCAAGAGTCGAATGATGAAGAGATGCAGATCAATTTGGACTTATTGGAAGGTAGAAGAGAAGCTGCATTAATAAGAATGGCAGCACAAAAACAAGGGGTCGACCGATATTACAACAGGAAAGCTCGTCTAAGATACTTCAAAGGACTTCGTGCTTAAAAGGGTTTTTCAATCGACAAAGGAAGTGAACGCAGGTAAACTAAGTCTAACATGGGAAGGACCCTACAGGGTTCGTGATGTTGCAGGAAAAGGATCATATGAATTGGAAACAATGGGCGGGAAGATACTTCCTTCATATTGGAAGGCTGTTCATTTGAAGTGATACTACTACGAAGGAAAAACCTGCGGTCAGGTATCACCATGTTAAAATTTATTTTTTGATTTGTTAAAATTTTACTAACGATTTTAGATAATAGGAATAATGCTCACCCGTACTAAATGATGAGTCATGGCCTGTACGGCAAAATAGAATAAACTAAATTTCCTGGACCAGGGTTACAATTAATATGATAGACATATAAACGGGTTACGAATTCTTCATCTCTAATCGCACCCCTGAGTCCCGTATGTATTTCCTTTTCAGGAAAAGAACCAGGTGAAAGAAACTTTAAAGTGCTCGAACTTCAAACTTTAGCACTTCAAAACTTGGGGGACTACATAGAATATACAGCCACGTGTATATAAAAGACAAAAAGATTCAGTAAAAATCAAGCCTATGAAGTGTCAAGTACAGAGTGGAAGCTAAAGAGCCATGGCATTCATCATAGTGTTCTTTCCCATGAAAACAATGGAGTCACCTCTCAAACTCTTTCTAATGTTTTAAAGTTAAGGGGACCCAAGGTACCTCAAAATAGTTAGGGTAAAGACTATGTACTAAACCGGGTTAAAAGGAAAAACCTTGTATCTATTGTTCTTCTTTTGTATAAACCTATTACAAGAAAATCAGTTACGAGAAAGTTATAGATGTAATTCAAATACATGTAAAAAATTATTCAAAACTTGTCAAGATTCAGAAATAAAAACTTGTCCAAGTTATTGCAAAGAAACATGTGCGTTCCTATTTCTTTTATCGTATAATAAACACCATTATAAAGTTGAGACGTCTTCTTCATTAAGTGCCAAAACATAAAAGGGCCCTCTTTTATAAAACTCATGATATTTAGTCATGAGTTTAATAGAAGCATTATTAAAGAATAAAAATGCAGACTATTCTTTAAGTCCTTGAAAATAAAAGGCACGAATAGAACAGATAGAAGTTTAATGATAACTTCTTAATATTTTAAAAAAGAACTAAAGCCTAAGTACAAACATTAGTCATCGAATTGTTCATACAAAAATGCCCCATAACAAGACTTGAGGACTTGTACTTCTGAAGTCAAACCTTAATTGATAACCAAGGGTCTGACTTAAAAAGGGAAAATATCGCAAGAAGCCAAAAACCTTAAACATAGTTTTCCAGATAGTTACCTACAAAAAGGAAATTTGAAACAAATGTGAAATTCTTTCATTAAGAATAAGGAAGGGAAGAAGGATCATCAGCAAGCTCAATTGGAACAACATTGTCCACAGTTGAAGGTTGATCTTCAATTACAGCAGTAAGAGCATCAATGGGCAAAGTCTCAGCTTGACTGGCAGCAAGAGGCACGGATGGACTTGAGGAAGGTGTCACACTCTTGGAAATTTCAACAGTCATAGGAACTTCAACCTCGAGAGATGAAAAATCTTGTGGTTGTTGTGCTCGTTCAATAGCCTCATTCACCTTGGCTAATTCTGATTCTAAACTAAAATTTTCTTGGCCCATTTCCACCAAGGTGTCACGACAAGATTTTAAGAAGGTCCAGCTTCCCTCAACATTGGTTGACTCTTCGAGAAGTTCATAATCTCTCTCCCAGTCAGCAACTTCATTCTTAAGTTCTTCGTTTTTAGCCAAGACATAATTATAAGATGATTCAAGGGAGGTATGAGAACTCTCTATGGCATGTACCTTGCCTATAGAAACTCTTAGTTCTTGTTGTGCCCGTGAAAGGTTTCGCACTAGCTCCCCAGTATGTATCTCTTTCTGGGCCAGCAAAGTCTTTAGATCCCTATTTTCCTCGTTGGCGTTTGACAGTTGTTCTAAAAAGGAAGATTCAAGGCATTTTTTTTCCTTCTCAGTTTGGCTTGAGGTAACTATAATCATCGCTAGCTCAGAGGTTAACGTTTGAACTTGCCGCTCTAAGGTATTTTTCCTCTCCTCTAAGTTCTCCATGTCAATTTGTGCACTTTCAAATGGGTTCTTCCAGTTGTTTGCCTCTAATTGAGAATCACGGGCAGCCTCTTCTGCATCATAAGTAGTCTTCTCCAAGTCATGAGCCACCTTCTCCAAAAAGGAGACCTGGGTCATTAGTTCAGTACCAATGATGTTAGCCTACATAAATAAAAAAATGAGGTAGTGTAAGGATTTGAAAATCAAAACGTTTTAATAAGATAAAGGGTAAGAAAATACCTTTAGAGTGGAATGTACTATATCGTTAATGAGGGTCGGATTACTACAGCTTGCAAGTTTAGCCTTCTCAATAGGACCAATCAAAGGTTCGATCCAAGTATCAGCTTGCCTAGACTTTCTTAAAACACTGTTGTTGGCAGGAACCTCAATGGTTACGCTCCTCATAGCGGAACCCCTACTCGAAGAACCCACCTCCGTATGGTAGACAATGGGGGGAAGAGTTACTGAAGGAGCGGCGGAAGGAGTAAAAATAATGGGGTTAGGGATAGAAGTAGTAGCTCATGAAGGTAAAGAAGCAATCACAGGTACGGAAGAAGTAAAAGAAGACAAAGGAGGTTCGCTTAGAAAAGGTCCTAAAGTTCCACTACCAAATCCACTGATAAAGAGTTGATTTATTGACTCATTAGTATCATAAGGATAAACATCATCATCAGGGATTATCACCGGAGTAATAACAGGCTCGAAAAGAGATAGGAGTGGGGAGACATCAACCTCGTCTTCAGAGATGATACGTCTCCTGGCTCGTGGTCTTGACATCAAAGAACTTTCGTCTTCTTCCTCTAAATTATCTTCTTCAGTAGATTTTGTCTTTACATATATCTTGGGCTGAATAAGTGCAAGTAATCAAGGAGCACATGATGCCAAGACAACCTCTGGAGTAACTCCTCGAATGGAAAATCTTGATAAAAAGAAGGATAAAGTTAGAACAAAAAAATGTTTGAATATAGAAAAGGTGGGAATGGAATTCCTTACCATGAGTCTTTACTTTCCAACCATAATGGTTGGAAAGGGTTTTCCATGATCTACCCTCCAATGGGGTAGTTTCAGCAACTTTTCTACCCAACCACGAAAGTTGGGCACAGACTCCACAATGCCCATGGTTGATGAAAAGAAAAAGAAGTAAAATTAAAAATAAGCGAGCCTAGAAATAAAAAGGCACGAGAATGGTTTAACACTTACGTGCAAAGTTCCACTTCTCCGGGAATAGAACGTTATTTTCACCCACTAAACTAGCAGTGGGAGCAGCAACAAATCGGGCATACCAGCCACAGTTTTTATCATCCTTGGGACTCATTAAAACCATCTTACTCCTGGCTGCTAAACCAAATACGCCATTTCGAAAAAGCTTAGGGGAGTAAAGGTGAATTAAGTGGGGAAAACTGAAATCAATATCCGCCATGTTAGCAAGATGCCTCAAGCATGCGACAACCTTCCAAACAATCGGAGCGATTTGACGCAAACACAGGTCAAAGAAATGACAGAAGTCTAGAATGACCAGGTCAATGGCCGGTTTAAACCATAGAGTAAACGGGTATGTGTAAACAGAAGAGAATCCTATTACAAAAGGATCAACACGGTCTAAAGAAGCAACTTAGGTCCTAAGAGACTCTCTATCATGATGAAAGGAAATTTCAGGAGGGATTATTTCCTCAACCAGAGGCTCACGAAATGGCTCAGAAGATTCATCGTTCCCGGAGGAACTCCTCTGAGAATGTGAACCTTTAGTCCCAGAAGAAGGACCAGATCTAGAAGAAGGAGTTGACGTACTACTGCCACGAGCAGATCTAAGTTTATAGAGTCTACCCTGTCTTTTAGGTCTAATCGGAGCATTAAGGAAGATATCCTTAATGGGAGTTCTCTTAGGGTTAGGATTTGGTTAAGCCATGGCAAAGAAAGTTGAAGTGAAGCAAAAAAAAGTAAAGAAGTCTCGAAGGATTAGAGTGTATGATACGCTTTATGCGAAACAAGACACGAAAAGAAGTTATATTTATACTAATGGATAACCGGCAAAAATAAAAAGTACGGTAATGGAAGAACCATAATAATGATACTGACACTTCGTGAACAGTGAAGCCGAAAAGAAAGCCTAAGAAAATGCTGCGAAATTATGCAACCAGTAACGAACGTGTCTAAAGCATTAAAAGGAAGTGACAATTGAAGCGTCAACTCTGTCAGAGCATTAATGACGACAAAAATTCTCCTTTAATAAATTTCACTTCCCAAATATTCAAACTGATGAATAAATGGAAAGTGGGGGGGACTATCTGTATTGGAAAAAATTGTATTATAATATATATGACGATGTATCAAGACACGTGGGATGATCAATAAATTATACTTAGCTATGGTTCGAGAATTACAAATCAGGTATGAGTAACGAGAAAGGAAGAGGTACGGGGCGAGAGTATCGGCAACTGTCCCTATTTGAGCTTATTCACATCCGAGCAATGGAAAGAATGAATCTGGTTAAAGAAAATGGTGCAAATACAACATTAAAAAGTATTAAATGCTGAATTTGTTAAGGAATATATGCATTCAACATAATGATCATATAATAACGTGACATTTAATGTCATTAATTACTCATAGTAGTTTCATTATGACTTAGGCATAACGTATATTCCTAAAGGGGCCTATAAAAGGAGAGATATGTAATCGATTGAGACACAAGATACCATTGGAATATACTTTAATTTACTTGCTTTATGCTAATATCATTCTCAAGTTTCCTTCTTTATATACCTTTTCAATTATCAGTAACCCGACTCTTTTAAATTCTAGCTTTGACCAAAAATCTATTTTTCGGTTAAACAGTAAGCTCAACACATGCATTATATAAAGATGGGATAAAGAGATACTTAATATTCAGTAATATTCATAAAGTAACAATTTAGGAACTGGCAGTCTGAACTTTGAGAACTTACTATTCCCTAAACCATAAATTGGGCGTGGTATTAATATTAAAAATACACAACAGCCACATTTTTCTTGCGTCTATCTATTTTATAGTTTATTCTAATAATAATATTATATCACAAAGTCTTCCATATTGACTTGTGGAGTAACTGATAAAGCAGCACATTGTTTAGCATTAAGCTAGACTTTAAAATTGACAAGTGATCGATAAGATTTTCCGGGCTGCCAACCAGCCGGAATGACGCCATTGGCCACCACAGTCTGGCCGGATTCTCCGGTGAGTTTGAGAGAAAAGGGTGCCACAAGGGAGGAGCCAGAATTGAGCTTCCACACCGCACCCCACGACTGTTGCATGGGCTGCCATGTATCAGAATCCGAGGCCTGTTTCAGGTCAACTCCATTTAGATCTCCGTCTCCGTCTTCGTACTCGATTAGAGCTGCAAAATAGTTGGGATTTGAACCCGAGTCTACGTGAAATACCAGTGACACTCCGGGATAGTTGCACTCCACTCTGTTGCATGTACCGTTAATTATAATTAATTAACAAGACTCATTGTTTCTGATAACAAATGATAGGAATTGAGTATGTTCGAAAAAGAATTATCATTCTTAAATTTGAAAATAATTTAGCTTAAACTTCTAATTCTACTGTCAATGAAAAACTTTTATGACCACACAAATACTCTGATCTCATTTGACTTGTTTAGAACCATAAATTCCAAAAATCTTTATTTTTACTTAAATAATTATGCGTCTAGTCAAATATGTTCACATAAATTGGAACCGAGTGAATAGTACTTACTAACTATGATTGAGGCATATTACTAGGAATATTTAAGAACAACGCAAGGCTATTTAATTTATAGTGTCCACTATTCTGCATTTTAAAATAGCAAATAACCTAACACTAATTGAAAAGCGAGTACTAATGTTCTATTAAATAGATTGTGTATCCTTCTTCCACCTTCAAACTCTTCTTCGTATTCACGGCAAATCTATGATCAAGGATAGAACAGGGGCTTTTTCTTTCTAATTATATACTCCATAAATGTGTGTGTATATATATAAGTATTTCCTCGGGCAGAAGAAGCAAGGTCCTTGAATTATTTCCAAACTAGCTGTTATCTTTTCTGTCCATATATTTTTACACAATGGGAAGGTTAAATTAACAAAATAGTGTGTACGAAAGCTCACCTTTTATACTGAATCTGCAGAACTCCAGCGTTACGTAAATGATCAGCTTGTCCTGAAAGAGCCATGGCTCCAAAAGCAGTGCCACTCAAATCAAAATGAGCTGATTCTGCTACACATGCTCCTCCTGGACACTCATCTGTTATTACCACCCTCACTGCCTTTCCCGAGCATGCTGCATTTCCCTTGCACTTTACCTGCATTTTTTAGTTACATACACAACCCAAAAATTATTAATTAATCACCCCCTCTCTATTTTGCCTTCACATGCATGTGTACCTGGTGAATAATATACTTTTTATGTTTTTATTTGTGAAGAAAAGGGAATTGAAAAATGTAAGTAATTGTTAGCACCTGATAGCATGTAATTTAACTAACTTGCTATAAATTTATTGATATTGTCAGCGCATATAGCTTAAATTCTTAGTAGTACTAAATTTGTCGCGCACCTGAAAGCAAGCTCCACAGCCCTTGCCTGATTTGAAAAGGGAAGGGCCGCCAGCTGCTGTTAGGGAGGAGAAAGGTGGTTGATCTACTGCGTTAGTATACCCACAAGCTCCACCTTTGCACAACACAAAATATATCCAAAAAAAAATTATTATTAAAAGTAACATATATAATTATGTGCCATTTAATGCGCCAATATTCTCTTTTCTTTTTCCTACAAATTTTAGAGGCTAACAAGAATATTTAGTGCGTGTAGCTTACCATTACTTCCTGCGCCATTAGGGTTTCCATACCAAGTAGCTCCAGCAGGTGACCAGTCCGAATTTGAGTTAACTTTTGATACATTGAGACGTTTAGGATTGAAGCAAGAGCAAGAAATAGTCAGAAGAGAGAAAATGGTAAAATATGTTAAAATAGTAAAATGGTTAAGAGCCATAAAAGTCATTATCAAGGATTGAAACAAAATCTTCTCAATTAGACACTGCGTAGTATTATTCTTGCGATGTTTAGCTCTACTGCTTGTATTGGGATGAGTTGAATGCGCTAAAAGCGTCTATTTATAGACAAAGTTAAGTCTTAAGAAATATGAACAGTCCAATCGTAGAGTCTTAAATATAACTGTAGATTAATTTGAATTCCCAACCTTGTAAGTAAAATGCCATGTGGCAGTATTATTTAATATCCTCCTCAATTAGCTCTCAGCAGAATGTTAAAGAAGATTATGTTGTAGTTGCCTGAAAAAGGTCTAAGAGTCGGGTGGCATATTAGAGAAATTTTCTCGTTATGTAATTTGGCCAGAAAATATGAATGACCCTTAATGATTGGGTTCTTTCCAATTATTTGACTAACTATTTACCGTCATGCGATTTCAAAATCTCTTTGCAAAATTATTACTTCGGTAAACTTTCGAGAAAGATATGCTAAAAGTCTAAAACCTCTAGTTTTGTAACCGGAAAAAATTACACACACTATATATATGCACCAGACTAATAAATGAATAACATGCATTGCAATTCATTTTTATAAGCTTTTATCATTAATCTAGGAAAATGGCATTGAAAAATAACAATAATAACGCTGCTTTAATATTATTTGTTAGAGGATACACGGATTAACTTGAGTCGTGCTTGTTTTGTCAAAAAATAAAATTTCGGTCAAAGCTTTATTTTTAGAAGAATTCGGGTTATTGACAATCTAAAATAAATAACTGAAATTGGTTTCGCTAATAAAATGAATAAAAAGCGAAGTAAATCTGTAGATTTCGATAGTGTTTCCTCTCCTTACAAATGATCATTCTCCTTCTTTTTATAGCTATCTCTAAGATATATATTTTGTCTTTGTCATAATTGGGTCATTATAGATAATTAAAGGCATTAAATATTATGTTAACAATCATTGTAATTTAATACAGGTTCTTTAACGTTTTCAGTATTTAATATTCGTTAAATACTGTATACCCTCTTGTGTTGTCAGGTTCATTCTCCTTGATTTTTGGGATTTGAATAGGTGCGAACGTCGAATCTTTTGAACATATGCTCGTGCCTCTGCTCGTATCTATCGCTACTCGTGTCTCTTTGCTAATCATCTTCCTTTGACCAGCCTTCGTGTCATGACATGTCATACTTCAATCAAATTAATATATACAAATTCAATTTTTTCCAATACAGATAGTCCCCCCACTTACAATTTATTCATCATTTGGATATTTGGGAAGTGGAATTTTGAAGCGGAAATTTTTGCCTCTATTAATGATATTGTAGAATTAATACTTTAATTGTGATTTACATTTAATGCTTGTTACACGTGGCATCTTTCTATTGGTTCTGCGATTTTGCAACGCTTTTTAAGGCTCTTTTACAGCTTCATCAATTAAGAAGCGGCAGTTCTCATTATGACATTTCCATCATTGCGCCTTTTCCTTTGACGGTTGCTTCCTAGTGTAAACATAGTTTTTATCTTTGTCTTTCTCACATAATTTTAAAGTTTTTAGAATATTCAATTTTTGTTCTCATCTTCCTCATAAAACTTTCAGAGTATTCAATTCTCGTTTTTTCATCTTCCTCATATTGTCATGTCTGTATCAAACCCTTACCCTATGAGGGTTCCCATAGTTGATAGTCTTCCTCTTTCCCCTAGTAGGAGCAGAAGATGAGGTAGACTATGAAGTTTAGGATCTTCAGCCGTACGTGGTTCTTCTCTTCCTTCATATAGTTCCAGCCCCTCTTCTAGAACTAGAGGTTCCCTTTCACAAAGATTTTCTTCTAGGGGCAAGGAATCTTCTGAACCTCTTCGTGAACCTTTTGTAGAAGAAATAGTTCCTGCGGAATTATCTTGTTATAATGACAGAGAATCTCTTATAAATCAAGTGTCCTCTTTAGATCGTGCTGATATCTACCCAACTCAGATCACTGAAGGTCTTATTACTTTAGTTTATAAAGACTGTCATTGGAGTCATGACTTCCCTATTATAATTCCTAATCTAAATCAAAGAATCACCTCCTATTTAATTGGGTTTTCCTTTATTTATACATACCCTTTCATATTAGGATTCAAACCTACTATTGATTCCGTCATCCTAGAATTCTGTCATTTTTTCGACGTCTGTTTAGGTCAAATTGGCCCTATAGTGTGGAGGGTTATTGCCTGTTTGAGGCACTTGACATACATGGTCGGTGTGCCTTTTACTTTCTTCCATCTAATTCACCTTTACTCTCCTAGACTCTTTCGCCAATGTGTCTTCACATAGTAGCAATGAGAGTTCTGGTAAGTCCAGAAGATGATAGAGACCATGGCTGGTATGCTAGGTTCTTTGGTGCCCCCACTATTGGTTTGGTGGGTGATGGAAATGTTCCCTTTCCCGAGAAGTGAAATTTTGCACGTTAGTTTTTTTTAACATTCTCGTGCCATTTTGATGATTATTTTTCTAATTTTCCTTTTCTTTTTCAGCAACCATGGGAATCATTGATGAAATTCCCAATTTCCGTGGTTGGGTAGGAAAGGTGTTGAATACTGCCCTAATGGAGGGTAGATCTTGGAAAAATCTTTCCCAGAGGTTTGGCTGGAATGTGAAAACTCATGGTAAGAGTTTTTTTTATTGTTTTCTTTATATCTTATTTTAATCCTTCTTTTTATCAGGATTTGTTGTTCGAGGGATTAGTGCCGAGGCGGTCATAGCTTCACGTATTTCCTTGGAAAGAGCCCAAGAAATAATTTTGGGGTCTTTATCTAAAAGAAAAGCTACTAATGACCAAGACTATGAAGAAGGGGAAGATGGGGGTTCCTTGGTAACAAGGCCACGATCTCGTAAACGTATTATTTCTGATAATGAAGCATCTCCCCCTCATTTTATTCCTCTTGCCGAGTATGTTGAAACCCTGATGGATTCCCGATAATGATATTAATGATGCTCTCCTTGCTGCTCATGATTCGGTTGAGCAGCTTTTTAACTGTAGGTTTGGTAGTGAAAGTTTAGGTCCGGTTTCTAATGAAGCACCCCTTGCTTCTTTTTATGCTCCAATACATGTGATTCATTCTTTGCTGATCGTGGCTATCAACGTTCCTCCTCAGGCTTTTTTAACTGCTTCTACCATTCCTCCCTCAACTTCTCCTCCTTTATCTGTTCCATACCCCGAAGTTGGGTCCTCGAGTAGAGCTAAAGCTATGAGGAAAGTTACTATTGAAGTCCCTGTAAGATAACATTTTGAGGAAATCAGGTTAGGCCGATGTGTGAATGAAGCCTTTCATTGATCCAACTGAGAGAGCCAAGCTAGATGGCCATAGTTCTTTGACCTTGATGAACAATACCGTGCATGTTTTTTTAAAGGTATTTCTTTTTTCAAACATTACTTTAGCCTATCTTTTATTTTCAGGATTCTCATTTTCCGCCCTTTTAAGGTCAGTCTCATCGGCACGGAGATGATGAAGAGGGTTACCCTTTTAGAGCAATTAGTGCGTGACTACTGAATGGAAGTGGATAATTAGAAAAGTCTTCAAATCGACAAGGAAGAAATGGAAGAAAGTAAAAGTACCTTAGAGCAGTAGGTAAGGGCTTTGACTTCGGAGTTGGCGGTTGAGAAAGCTTTCTCAAGTCAAGCAAGTAAAGAAAAAGGTTTGTCTTGAAACTTCATTTTCTGAACGACTATCCAAGGCAAGTGAAGAGATTAGACAGTTGAAAGCTCTCTTAGATAAAAAAAAAAGGAAGCATATGCGGGTGAATTCCTGCAAAATTTGACTCAAATTCAAGAAGACCTCCGGGTATCTTCTGATAAGGTTTGTTTTTCAGAAAGTTCCCAGGATTCTCTTCAAGCTTCTTATGAATCTTCGTTGGCTGAAAATGAAATTGTTGACTGGGAAAGAGAGTATAAGATCCTTGAAGATAAAAATGTCATTGAAGTGAGTTGGGTATTTTTAAATTCTCGCCATGATACCCTTATTGAAGTTAGCCAGGAGAATTTTAACTTGGAATCTAAGTTAGCCAAGATCAAAGAGATTATTGAGAAGACTCAGCAAAACCAAGATTTTTATTCTCTCGTGGCTGAAGCTTCTGAAAATGTTGAAGATGATATGGGTATCCCCACTCCTTCAAGTCAAGTTGATCCTGCTGTTGTTGATGCCCCTACTTCAGTTCCTTTAACTTCTTAATGAAAAGTTTATGTTGTTTAAATTTCTTTATTGTTTTTTTTCTTTTTGGTGGTATGTGGTTGTAACTCTTGGTCTTTTTAAGGGTTTGTTAAATACGTTAAGTCCCTAGACCTTTTATGGGGCCCTTTGTATAAGCAACATTTGGTTTATGACTAAGTTTGTACTTAGTCTAAACGTTTTTATACTAAGATGTTTCTGTTATTGTTTGAACTTCTGTTTTATTTATTCTTGCCCTTATTTTTAAGGACTTACTGAATAACTTGAATTTTTATTTTTCAAAAATGCTTGTTTTTTTTAATTGATGAATACTTAATTTAATCAGGAATTTTATAAAGGAGGGCCCTTTTATATTCGACGCTTAATGAAGAAGATGTCTCAACTTCATAATGGTGTTAATATACGATAAAAAGAAATAAGAATACACACGTTCTTTTTTGGAATAACTTTGGCAAGTTTTTATTTGAACTTTGTCCAGTTTTATATAACACTTTACATGTATTTATATTACTTCTATAACTTTCTCGTAACTATTTTTTTTATAACAGATTTAAAAAAAAAATGCACAAGAGATTTTTATTAATAAGCTGTTTCAGTACATTCCAAAAAATAAAATGAACACAAGGTTTTATTTATAACTTGTTTTAATATATTGCCTTTACCATAACTATGATAAGGTTTTTCTTTGACCTTGGCTCGTGACTTTTCTTTGCACTTGACTCATTCAATGAGTGAACTTTTCAGGCATAAACTGTGATTACTCTCCAATCTCCTTTTCCTTATTCATACAATGTCTACGTATATTATACAGTCCCCCAAGTGCTTGAGCTCTGAAGTATGCAGTCTCGAGCATTTGATTTATTCCTCTCATTTGGTCATTTCCATGAAAAGGAAAAACATATGGGACTTGGAGGTGAGATTATAAATGAAGATTGCTTAATCCGTTTTAATTTCTATTAGAATAATTGTAACCCTAGAATCGGGAATTTTAATTAATTCCACGTGCCTTGGAGGTCGTGACTCATCATTTAGTATGGATTAGCTTTTAGCCTATAATCTAAAATCATTAGTAAAAAAATTTTAAAATTCAAAAATAAATTTTAAAGTATAGATACCTGACCATGGGTATTCCTTAGAAATAGTATTTCTTCAGATAAATGTCACTCCAATGTAAAGGTGGTATTTTGTCATCCATCGTTTCTAGCATGTATGCTTCTTTCTACGATACCATAAATCATGTAGGGTCCTTCCTATGTTGGACTCAATTTTCCCATATTAGCTGCCTTCGTAGATTGAAAAACTTTTTTGAGCACGAAGTCCTCAATCTTGAAGTATCTTAGGCACACTTTTCGATTGTAGTAACATTTCATGACATGCTTTTGTATTGCCATTCTTATTAATGCAGCTTCCCCTTTTCCTTCAAGTAGATCAAGGTTTATGCTCATCTCTTCGTCATTGGATTCTATTAATGCTTGTGTAAACCTTGTGCTTAGCTCTCATATCTCAACTGGAACTAAGGCTTCAGCTCCATAAATTAATGAGAATGGTATTTCTCCCGTGCTTGTTTTTGTTGTAGTGCGGTATGCCCATAAAATACTAGGTAGCAATTCTAGCCAATTACCTTTGTATTCCTTTAGAAGCTTATTTAAATTGTTGATAATGACTTTGTTTGTTGACTCAGCCTGGCCATTACCCACTGGATGATAAGGTATGGATGTAATCCTTTTTATCTTCCAACTTTGAAGAAACTCTTTGATTTGTGCCCTTATAAATTGAGGGTGATTATCACACACAATTTCCATGGGCACACTGAATCGATGTATGATATTTCGCCAAATCAAAACTCTAACTTCTTTTTTCCGCACCTGTTTAAATACTCCTGCTTCCACCCATTTAGTAAAATAGTCAGTAAATACAAGCAAGAATTTTACCTGTCCTTTTGCTTGTGGTAGTGGACCCATGACCATCCCCCATTTCATAAAAGTGCATGGTGTAATGACCGGATTAGTAATTCTGTGTTCTATACGTGTTTTTACCATATCTTTGGCACTTATCACATTTAGTCACAAACTTTTCGGCTTCTTCCTCCATTTAAGGCTAATAGTAGTCTGCTCTAATCATGGTTCTTACTAGTAATCTGCCTCCTGCATGATTTTCATAGCGCCCCTCGTGTATTTCTCTCATTACATATTCTGTTAGAGAAGGTCCGAGACATCTAGCTAAGGGGCCACCAAATATTTTTCGATAAAAATTATCTTGTTTTAAGCTATATTGAGCATCATTTTTTTGAAGCGCGTGAGCTTTTTCTTGTCTTCAGGGATGGTACCATACTGCAAAAAAGCAACAATCTCATTTCTCCAATCCCTAGTTATGTTATTGAAATTTACCTCATTCTTGTCTGGATCAAGTGCCGAATGAAACAAATAAATTACAGAAGCATTTTATTGCTCGCCACGTTTGCCGCAGATGAGAGATTATCTAGGGCATCTTCTTCCACATGTTCATCTCTTGGTATCTGCGTGACTTTCCAAGTTTGAAATTGACTAATCAAATCCTTAACTTATCTAAGTATTGTTGTATCTGTGCTTCCCCGGCTGTATAAGTCCCCAGCATTTAGTTAACTACAATCTGCGAATTGCTTTTGATTACAATCTAATTAATGACGAGTTCCTGTGCCAGTTCTAAACCTAAAATTATAGCTTCATACTCTACTTCATTGTTAGTTACAAAATGACTTTTAATATCTTGTCGAATGGTCTCACCCGTAGGTGATACCAAAACAATTCCTAAGCTTGCACCCTTCACATTAGATGAACCATCAGTAAATAAGGTCCAAATTCCCGGATTAAACCTGTTGAACACCTGTAATTCTTTCTCTACTTCTAATTGCATTACTTGGCTAAAATCAGCTACAAATTGTACTAATACCTGAGATCTTATCGCTGTTCTAGGATGGTATGTGATATCATATTCACTTAGCTCGATAGCCCATTTAGCTAACCTACCTGACAACTCATGCTTGTGTAATATATTGCGTAATGGATAAGCATTTACTATGACAATAGGATGACATTGAAAATAAGGCATTTGCTTCTAGATGCCATGATTAGTGAAAGTGAAAGCTTTTCTAATTGAGGATATCGCATCTTTGCATCTATTAAAGATTTGCTGACATAATAAATCGGATATTGTTTACCTTGACCTTCATGAACTAACACAGCACTTACCGCTACCTCGGAGACAGCAAGGTAAATGAACAATCTTTCCCCAACTTTTGGTTTCGCGAGCAATGGCGGATTTGATAAGTATGTATTTAAATTTTTGAGTGCTTGTTGACATTCTTGAGTCTATTCAAATTGATCTTGCTTTTTGAGAATCGAAAGAATTTAAAACACTTTTCTGATGATTTGTAAATAAATCTCCCCAAGGCTGCAATTATTCCTGTCAACCTCTGCACTTCTTTTTTGATTATAAGCATGTTAGGGATTTCTTCAATGGCCTTCGTTTGTGCTGGATTCACTTCAATACCACGGTTAGAAACAAGAAAACCCAAAAACTTACCTGATGCAACACCGAATGAACATTTCTCAGGATTTAAGTTCATATAGAATTTTCACAAGATTTGAAACGTATCAGACAAATGTGATATATTGTCCCCTGAATGTTGAGTTTTAACGAGCATATCATCTATATAGACCTCCATAGTTTTTCTCAAATGTTTTTGAAAAATTTTGGTCACTAGTCTTTGATATGTTGTATCAGCATTTTTAAGACCAAAGGACATTACTTTATAACAGTAAGTCCCCCTATCTGTTATAAATGAAGTTTTTTCTTCATCTATTAGGTCCATCTTGATTTGGTTGTATCCTTAATACACATCCAAAAAACTTAAGAACCCATGACCTACAGAAGTATCAATTAGTTGATCTATATGTGGTAATAAAAAGAATCTTTAGGACAAGCTTTGTTAAGGTCTGTGTAATATACATAAACTCGCCATTTACCATTCTTCTTTGGTACCACAATAATATTGGCTAACCAATTGGGATACTTTGACTCGCGTATAAACCTAATTTTTAGTAATTTTTGAACCTCATCTTGAATCATCTGATTTTTAAAAGTTTCTTGATTTCTCTTCATTTGTTTGATAGGTGGATATGATGGGACTTCATTTAATTTGTTAGTCATTACCTCTGGTGATATTCCAGCCATATCAGAATGGACCAAGCAAAACAATTCACATTAGTTTTCAAAAATTCAATTAACTTACCTCTCATATGCTGGGTTAGATTGGCCCCTACGTAAACTTTCCTTTCTAGCCATTGTGTATATAAAACTACAACCTCAAGCTCTTCAATTGTTGTTTTGATATTTTTGTTTTCATCAACATCTATTCGCACTTGTTCAGTTGAGGTTTGCGTTGTGATATCCTCAATTGGACTCTGTAATTGCTATTTTTCTTCATTTTTCGTACTTAAATATGCTACGTAATTAATGCTCCTAGATGTTTTTTGATCCCCTTGGATCTGACATATCCCCCATGGAGATGGGAATTTAATAACTTAATGTAAGGTCGACGGAATAGCATCCATCTCGTGGATTCATGGTCTCCCAAGAATCATATTGTATGTCATCTCCATATCTACCTCTTGAAACTTGGAATCCTTGATTACTCCTTCAGCAAATGTAGTAAGTATTACCTCCCCTTTTGTCACGATGCTGGAATTGTCAAATCCGGACATATTATGCGCCTTTGGTACTAATTTATCTCCGGCTTGCATCTCGTGTATTACTCTTAGTAGAATAATGTTCATGGAACTACTTGGATCAATCAAAACACATTTCACATTAATATCATGTATAAGTAGAGATATAACCAGTGCATCATAATGTGGAGTTAATATGCCATCCGTATCTACATTATCAAATGTAATATTTTCTTCCTCCAATACATGTTGCACCCGCTTCCCGTGGGTAATCGTGACTTTGGAGACTTTATTGGCTTATGTGTATGTCACACCATTGATTTCTTCACATCCACTTATAACACTAATGGTCCTTTTTGGAGAAGGCGGTTTAGAGGGCTCCATCCTTTCTTCATATATGCTTGCTTATCTTTCTCAGTGAATAATTATGTGAGATACCCTTTCTTCAATATACGATAAACTTCACCTTGTAGTAACCTATAATCTGCCATTTTATGACCATGATCCTTGTGAAATTTGCACCAGTGGTCAGGATGGGTCTGTTTGGATTTGAACTTATACCTTTTGGCCACTGTATCTTATCACACATGCTTCGTAAAATATCTACGAGCTCAGAAGTGCTTACATTAAAATGATAACCTCCAAATCTTGCCTTCAAGCTTCTATCATCATCCTACATCTCTTGTGTGTTTCGATCGTTCCCAAATCTTGATGATGAACCCGACTATCTATTCCTTGATCTATGATCATACCTTGAATTGTCATGTTTTGATCGTGAATCCTTTCCCACTGGCCCATATATAGTACGTACCTATTTTTATCGGACCTTTTTTCCATTTTTGCCTGTCTCGAACTTACTTTTCCTTCTTTTTGAGATCGTGAGATAATATCTTCTTCTATCCTTAGCTTCGTGCTATACATTTTGTAAACATCATTCCATAATTGTCACTGAGAATTCACGAAGACTTTCCTTAAGTCGCCTCGTGGCTTCTGAGCTTTTTCATTAAGATACAAGTGAAGGCTATGGCTACCCAATTGTCTGGTACGCATGGTAACGTCATTCTTTCACACTGAAACATGTCCACGAACTCTCTAAGCAACGCTGAGTCCCCTTGTTTGATTTTGAAGATATCTTCCATTCTTTTTTCAACTTTTTGAGCTCTCAAGTTTGATTTTATAAACAAATCTGCAAGCTCGGCAAAAGAATTTATGGAATTTTTGGATAAAAGAGAATATCATGTTAATTCTCCCTTCGTAAGTGTTTCACTAATATTGTTGACCAATACCGATTCAATTTCTTGTTTGGTCAAGTCATTGCCTTTCAAGCCAGTCGTGAATGCAATCACGTGGTCTCGTGGATCAGTTGTTTCATCGTATTTTGGAATATAGAGCATTTTTAACTTCTTTGGAACTGGGAGAGGGGCAGCACTTGGCTTCCACGGTTGTGAATATTTGTCCATAGCTATCCCTTTGATCACAAGCGATACTCCAGGTATTTCCTCTATGTGGTCACTTTGCTCCTTGAGCTGTTTCTGCAATGTTAGTACTAAATTTGTCCATCTCGTGATTCACTAGGGACTCCACCACTGTCTGAATTAGCAAGCCGAAAACGAGGATTCTTCAAAGTGTTGTTATTTAGAGTTGGTGTTAGTGGTGCAACAAGTAACTGGCTAGCGAAGGACTCAATAGCTTTATTGACTTGTCGAGCAATTAACTTTTGCAAAGCTTCGTTAATAGTTCCTTCATTTTAAAATTGAGCATTTGCATTTGAATGAGATCCATTAGAAGTGCCTTCTCGAGATTGCCGAGGGGAGCTCTGTAGAGAAAGAATTGGGGTTGTGGTCATCTTGTGAATTCCCCTAGGGTTGAGGGTTTCCTTGGTTGTTGTCATTCACATTTGACATGGTTTTTGATGCAACAAAAAAGGTTAGGTTAAAAAAGAATAGATTATTAGATTCCCCGTAACGAAACCTATTTCTTTAACCAAAAAATAGAATTTCGGTCAAAGCTTTATTTTTAGAAGAATTCGGGTTACTGATAATCTAAAATAAATAACATAAATTGATTATGCTAATATAATAAATAGAAAGCAAAGTAAATCTGTAAATTTCAATAGTGTTTCCTCTCTTACAAATGACCATTCTCCTTCTTGTTATAGCTATCTCTAAGATATACGTTTTTCCTTTGTCATAACTGGACCACTATAGATAATTAAGGTATTAAATATTACGTTACATAATCATTGTAATTTAATGCAAATTATCTAACGTTTTTAGTATTTAATATTCGTTAAATATTGTATCTGTACTATCTTGTGCTGTATGTTTCATTCTCCTTAACTTTTGGGATTTGAATAGGTGCGGGCGTCGAGTATGTTGAATATCTGCTCGTGTCTCTACTCGTAGCTGTCGCTACTTGTGCCTCTTTGCTAATCATTGTCCTTTGACCAGCCTTCGTATCATGGCATATCATCTTTCAATCACTTTAATATATACAAAAACCATGTTTTCCAATACAATGCTGGGCACTATCCTAAGAAACTATTTCAGCAATGTGAAATATTTTTCCAGGATTAAATACGCCCGCCTCTAATTTTATATAGAGGATACAGAAATTGGTAAAATATTTATATTACAATAATCTAACAAGATTGAAAAGAGAATAGGACAAAAAATAGAAATAGGAGAAGCTAAGAAAGAAAGAGAAGAAGGCTAATTAGAAAAACACTTCTGATTGGATGATTATTGTGCAGTCAAATGATGGCTACTTATACTTGTAATTGCATGTAAAGTTATAGTGCATGGCAAGTAAGTGGCTAATCAAGTTTTTCACTTGGAATACCCTTGTAGAAGGCTAAGACACTTATCTTTAAAATATTGTCACAGTCCCCCACTATTTTAAAGACCCAAAAATACACTTGTTGGATTTGTATGGTCTAAATATAATATGTTTGGTGTCTTGTGGACTATGAACCAAACTTAGATTAATAAAATTTAACTCATAGAATTACTGGTAAAATATAATATTTCTATGAACAAATAATTCATATTGTAAGTCATGAATTTTATCGATCACATTTTGACCCCCGGTAATTTTGTTGTTCAACACAATTTTGCGCCCAATATGCGATGCGTGTGCCTGGTTATTCATGAGAGCTCTAGAGACTAGGCCAACATCTCATAGGAGCGGCCCACTACACTCTCATATAGGTGAATTCATCAAGTGTATGCTGCTTTTAAATACACCATCCATAAGGACTATGAATTACATAAAGATTTATAACTCAGCCTCTCAATCAGTACCAGCCATGCATTCACTTTTAGTACTTCAATGCCAATATCGACTTGTTATTACCCATATGAACCTACTTCATGGGATCTCAAATCACACTAGGTTGGGTTACCATCTATATTGACAACATGTCGGTCTTAACCCCATTACTTTTGAGGTTTGAAGAATTAATTTTCTTCCTACAGGTTTAGTCAGAGGATCGACCAAATTAACTTTTGACTTCACATAATCAATGGAAATTATTTCATCTCTCAGCAACTGATTTATGATATCATGTCTTAATCTCATGTGTCTTCTTTTACAATTATAAGATTTATTCTTTGCTATAGCTATTGCCGATTAGCAATCACAATATATAGACACGTGAGGCAATACGTCCTTTATTAAAAGGATATTAGCTAAGAAGTTTCTTAGAACCAGCTAATTCCAGAGCTACAAACTCTGATTCCATAGTCGATCTAGCAATGATAGTATGTTTAGTTGATTTCCAAGACATTGTACCACCACCAAGGGTGAATACATAACCACTAGTGAATTTTGTCTCATCTGAATTAGATATCGAGTTTGCATCATGGTACCCTTCTAAAGTAGAAGAAAATCCACTATATAAGATACAATAATTCATGGTTCCTCTCAATTATTTTATTAGTCTCTCTAACGCAAACCAATGCTATCTTTTGGGATTATGAGTATAGTTGCACAGTTTACACACTGCATAGGCTATATCAGGCCTTGTAAAATTCATTAAATGCATCAGACTCTCAATAATTTGAGCATATTTAGACTGAGCAACTGGGTCACCATTATTCTTTTTCAACTTAGAATTAGCATCAAAAGGAGTGCTCACAGATGTAACATTAAAATATTCAAACTTCTTAAGAAGTCGCTCAACATAATGTTCTTGTGACAACATTATCCATCTTCCCTCCTTATAAATTTAACTCCTAATATCATATTTACTTCACTCGGAACTTTCATATCAAAATTAGCAGACAGAAACAATTCAGTACTTTGTGCAATATTTAAACTTGTACCAAATATAAGCATGCCATTAACATACAGATATATTATTACATACTCATTGTCTATCACTTTAGTATAAACACGTTTATCCACCTCAACTGAAGAAAAATCGTCTCTCAGTAAGACTTGCTCAAATTTTCATACCACTGCTTAGGAGCTTATTTAAGGCCGTAAAGAGATTTAATTAATTTACGAACTTTATTTTCTTGTCCATGAATAACAAAGCATTCAGGTTGAACCATATAAATCTTTTCTTCTAAATCACCATTTAAAAAAAGCAGTTTTCACATTCAAATAGAAGAAATTCTAGTCACTCGTGCAAATGTATCAAAATAATCTATGTTTTATCTTTTAGAAAATTCTTGTGCTACTAATCGAGCTTTATATTTATCTAAGGATCCAACAGGATTAAATTTTCATTTGAAAATCCATTTACAACCAATAGGCTTTGCATCAGGACGTAAATCAGTTACAATCCATGTATTATTTTTCTTAATAGAATCAATTTCAATTTTTATTGTCTCTTTCCAATATTTAGTATCTGAAGAAGATATAGCTTCAAAATTATTTGATTGTTAATTATCGGCAAAAAATTCTATTTCCGTAAGAAAAATATTCTTTCCTATGCCCTTTATTCCTTCTCAGCTCTTCACTAGAGGTAATTTCTCTATTTGTTTAAATAGGTGTATGAGAAATTTTATCAGACTATGGATAAATATGTTCAAAGAACCCAACATTCTTTGTTTCAATTATATTATTGCAATCAAGCATATCACTTTTCAAAATAAGGAATCTATATGCAGGACTATGTTCAGCATACCCAATGAGAATGCACTCAACAATTTTAGAACTTATTTTTTGCTTTTTAGGTTCAGGCAATATAACTTTTGCAAGGCACCCCCACACTTTTAAATATTTTATATTAGGTTTATAACCATTCCATAATTCATAAGGAGTTTTTCTTGTTCTTCTCTGTGATATTCTATTTTATAAGTGACATGCAGATAAAATAGCTTCACCCCACAAATTATCGGTATCATTAGAACTAACATATAGTTCATCATCTCTTTCAATGTTCTATTTTTTCTTTCAGCTACTCCATTTAACTCAGGTGAATAAGGCGGAGTTACTTCATGAATAATTCTATTATTTTTACAAAATTCATTTAAAGATAAATATTCTCCACCTCTATCTGATTTAGTTCTCTTAATTTTCTATTAAATTGATTTTCAACCTCGTTTTTATAAGAAAAAAAAGTATTAAATATATCATCTTTATTTCTAAGCAAATACAACTTAATATATCTAGAAAAACCATTAATAAAAGTCAAATAATATCTTTTACCACCTCTAGTCATAGTCTGCTTCAAGTCGCCTAAATCAGTGTGCATTAAAGATAACAATTCAATTTCTCTATTGACGGAAAAATATGTCTTTCTAGTACTTTTAGCTTCAGCATATATTTCATACTTATTAATATTATTTGAGTCTAAACCAGATATTAAAGTAGTGAGTACATTTTCTTTATATACGCGATATTAACATGTCTTAGTCTAGCATGCCACAAAGAAATAGACTCAACCATATAAGTAGAAGAAGATGTATTTTCCTTGCTAGTATCAGAAATATTTAGCAAATTTAATTTTGACTTAACGAGATTATCAATTATCCTAACTCTTCTCTTGTATTGAGGTGCATTTTTTTTGAAGATTTTAATTTTAACATTGGATATGTAACCATATCTATTTACATATCGGTGTTTTGACAATAGTGTCTGCCAAAGTTGTGGATACAATAACGTATTTGTAACACCGTGGATATCTTACGGGATAGTTGGAACAGTATCAGCTGAGACAACACCAAAATTGGTAACACCATCAAAAATTTCTGCTACAATATTACTTGTCATAGTTTCTTAGATTGTAGGACGATGACACCGAAAAATGATAATAATAATAATAATAATATAATGTTAATAATAATAATAATAATAATAATAATAATAATAATAATACTTTAATATTATTTGTAAGAGGATATACGGATTGACTTGAGTCATGCTGGACACTGCACTAAGAAACTATTTCAGCAATGTGAAATGTTTTCACATGATTAAAATAAGTTCATCTCTACTTTTATTTAGAGGATACAGAAATCAACAAAACATGTGTATTACAATAATCCAACAAGACTGAAAAGAGAATAGGATAAAGAAAATGGAAATAAAAGATGCTAAGAGAGAAAGAGAAGAAGACTAAGTAGAAAAGCACTTGTGATGGGATGATTATTGTGCAGCCAAAATGATGGCTATTTATACTTGTAATTGCATGTAAATTTGTAATGCATGACAAGAAAGTGGCTAATCAAGTTTGCCACTTGGCATAACCTTATAGAAGGCTAAGACACTTGTCTTTAAAATATTTCCACAATTAATAGGTCAAATATGTATCGAATTAAGCTTCAAATATTTTGAATAATTTTTCGGAAACAGCCTTTACTCCTTTGATGTAAAAGTAAAGTCTGCATACAAAATACTCTCCCAAAACTCTACTAATAAAATTTTATTTGGTCGTTATTGTTATTGTTGTTATTGTATATTTTGAATAAAATTAACACTTTAAGCTTGTTAACAATTATTTGTATAAATAAATAATAATGAAGTAACAATAAATGAATTGTCCACCATTAATTTGTATTCAAACTCTTAGAATTTTAACGTCATAGATACTTTTAAATTATTTAAAACTTAATGATTGTGGAACATACATGTGCAGTTTCATAGTAGTTCTCATCGGTTGAAATTTAGATAATTCACGCACTACTTTTATGAATTTATCCTTTTAGTTTACTTACAATTTCCCCCTTAATATATTCATTTTCTTAACAATCATAGAACAATAACGGACTAAGTAGGAAAAATATAATTTGATTACGTAACTGAACTTTGACAAATTCACCTTTTGACCACTCTTAAAATAGTATGTGTGTTATCTTGTTGGACCAGAAAGGACAAATTTTCAGTGCATAAGACATTACACTTTTGGTTTAAGGGAAATTAAAATTAATTACTACTATTAGATAGAAAGGATTGACATATGCTGTACTATATCGTAAACTTCCTTTTGTGTAATAAAGGTATCATTTCACTTCTTGTCCATTTGAGGAAGAAATTCAATATCATTTTGGCCTCTTCAATTGCTCCAAATATATATGTCATACTCACACTTAAAATTCTTTAGACAAACCAAGCTGCTGCTTGCCTAGCTAAAACATTTAGCACGATAATGACTGTTTTGTGCAATCAAAGCTCTCTAACCCCTAATTAGATATTCTTTGTCATTACAATTTTATTTATCGCAATTCACATATCTCATAGGATTCGAACTAAATGCAACAGCATTGTTTAAGCTTATATTACCAGCATGCCCGCCAATCTGAGTGGGTCTTTATTTATTTATTTACCTTAGAAGATGAAGTTCTCTATATTGCATTAAAGTCCAAATCCACATGAAGTTTGGCACAAGTATTGTTCGTCCAAAAATTAGTAGCACATGATCCCTATAAAAGAAAGTCATACCTACATATGTTACGTCTTATCCACTTTATAATTACTTTCCCTGTCAAAATATTCTATGACCTAGCTTAATCTATAGCACGGCCAGCACGCAATTTCTGAAAAAAATTTCAAAAGGATGGAAGTAATGAACGATTTTGAATATGACCAGATTTATCCACACTACATTTATGTCACATTAATAAATGTACTACATGTGTTTTTATATTTTTTTTAGCAAATAATGCTAATTAATTACGTATATATTCTTTTATCTTAATTTATTAAATTAAATTGTCATAAATTCGTGTTATTTGATGAGGACGTCAGGTGTGACGAATGGTCTTAATTAACTAGCTTAACATGCATGCTAGACAAATAAGTGCATTGAGTAAATGAATGTAAGATATGTATTTTGTATATATGCTTGTATTACTTAACCATAATTAAGTGATATGATTTTTATTTTTAATTATGACTTTTATAAACACTATGTGGATAGTAAGTTTTCTCTATGATGATCTCACGTTCAACGGGTTCAATTGAGGCATTGATAGTATCACCTATGTTACTTGGACATATTCTTCAAAAATATTATCATACTCGTGTTACAATTTTTTAAAATAAACTATCATACATACAACTAAAAAAATTTTAAAAAAGTATGAAGAATATAAAAGAGACTATAACGTACCATATATCAAGGAAATGTGCGTAATTTAGTTCGAAGTTTTTCAAAGAGGAACTGAGAATTAGGGAAGGCGGATAGCGATAAAAGAAAGAAAGAGGGCGTTAACTGAGCCGTTAATGGTGGTTATAGGCCGTTAAGTAGTTGATTCTGACAGTTACGCTTTTGGAATTATTCGTCAAACTTCCCACGTGACTGTCGCACTCAATTACCGGAATACGTGGCGAAGATTTGGAGCTATTCATTTTTTGCCCCATATTTCGCCAAGACTTCAAATTTCCTCCATATTCATGTTCCACGTTGCTGCAATCTGATGGTTTCCCTTCAGTATTTTAAAATTCAGTCTACGTATTTTAGGCACTTTGATAGTGAATTTGTCTACACATGTTAATGTTTAAAACTGAAATTATCATGATACTACTTATATATGAGTATAGGTTTATTTCGTATTCTATAGCCTTTGCTACTATGTACTTGTATGGGTCAAAAAATATTTTTGATATGACCGGGCTATATTAGCACATTAATAGCCTTCGTTGGCTGTCATGTGCTATCAGCAACGTCTCCCCGAAAGACTTACCTCGGGTCGAAGTAGCCTCGAAGGAATGAAGGGTGCGACCGAAGAGTCATGAAAGATCACGATCATGAAGTCATCGTAGTTCAGGGTTAAGGTTGATCACCTCAGACAGAGTTATAACGGCTAGTTTTATGATAGGACATAAAAGAGAACAGTCCAGCAGATACACTCTACACTTGTACTCTTAGGAATTCTAGGAACATGTTGCCCATAAATAGCAAGAGACATAATGATAAGGGACATAGGATATTCATTTGTAAAAAGCACATTGACTTAATAGAGAGAATCTTGTCTTATTGCAAGCATAAAAAAACAACCTTTTTATTAAGATTCTTCTCTAGCAGTTCTATCGGATCTAGAACAACTAAGTTTTCAAATGCTTATCAATTATTCATCATTACCAGAAGGAATATCCACCAATCTCTCATCCTTTTTTGGGTTACTCATACATTTTATTTACTTAAATTCCATTTATTATTATTTATTACTATTTAATGTCATATTTCATCTTTTTGGGTCATAGAATATTAAATATTTTATTGCTTACATTCATTGCCATCCGAACAAATACACTAGTTATTTTATTACAACACTGATATATTTATCTTTCAGATATTATTTTTAACTAAGATTAACTATTGTTTATTTTAATCTAAGTGGTTGAACGAAGATCTATATTTCTGGTCAAATAGTTTGGTCGTCGGTAGGGACTTCTTAGTTATTTTTAGTTTCCTTTAGATCTTCAGCTAACGTGAGTAACTAACCTCACAAACCCCAAGATATTTCTCTTTCTTTGCACGTACAAAAACTTACATGACGGGTAACCAAGGAGAGAGGACGAAAGTAACGGGTGATTTCTTTTGCAACCTCATGAACGTTATTAACGAGAGCTGTGAAACATTAGGCGAGGACGTCTAAGACGCGAGAGGTCGCCTCCCTATTTTGTAACATAACAAAACCAAATGGAAAAGGGGCTTCCACGTCCACAGATGAAGGGACATCATCGGCCATAAAAAGAATCTCCTCGAAGCATGGCTAACTGATACGTTAGTAAGCATGCTCAACAACCTCACTCCATGCCTAACAACAGAGACCGCAAGAACCTACGCAGTGCAACGGGAAGACGAACAGGATAACCAACCGACCCTCAAACACCAGTTATAACTCATAATGTTATTGACAATGCATCTGACAACGCCCCCGCCGTTATTTTAAATAGGATGGAAGAAATGGAGAAGTAAAATAAAGTATCATAGATCAAATGAAAGAACACTAGGAACAAGTTGATATAATACCGGGCGGCCCTAAGCTATTTACAAATAGAGATAATGGCAGGTTTGTAGAGCAACCATACAGCAAAGAAGTAATCCTGCATGCCATTGATCCACGTCCAATATGTACTCAATAGTGAGTGAAAACGGTCATTGGAAGAGTAGTACCTTGTACCCAACAAGAGGCGGGATCGGTTGCCACATAGAGTTACAATGGTTATTAGGAATATACACTTGACGAAAGTGAATGGATTTACTTAATTTGCACTTCCACAAAAGGTTCTGATTTCTACTTCTACTTTTACTCTAACAATTGTAAGCTACGAAAAGAAACTAAAAACGAATAATTATTTTTGGTATTTTTTCAATTAGTTAAAAAGCCTAGGGATGTGACCTTGACCTAGGTGTTCCTTAATGGGTTAAACACTTTAATATTTGTTTTGTCGAATTGGGTGTATTATAGCTTTAACATCTATATTACCCACTCAATACTTCCCATTCAAAGAGTGATTTTGCCCAATCTTACTTTCTAAAGTTCATATAGGTATCAAACAAAATAATTGATATAAGCTCAAGTTAGGCTCTCACTATCTCTAGTTTGAACCCTTTAATTAGTCTAATCAATATCTCAATTAACCAAGTTACTTGTTAGCCAAGTTATCCTAGACTAGGTATGCCTTTCTCAAGTATAGACTAAGTCAAAAAGGCATGGATCAATTGTAACTACCTGACTTTCCGTTTTGCCTATTAGAACCCTGTTCCCTTAAATAAAACTTCCTCTACTTGTTTTACCCAACTTATGATTTGCAGGGATGGTTGGTTCGGGAGTTGGAAGAGTGTTGAGTGAAATATGTCCGTTTGTTTCTATAAGATTCTCTTAAAAGGCCAAGTTTGACTTCGGTCAACTTTTTGGAAAACAGACCCGGATTCATGATTTGACGGTCCCAGAGGGTCCGTGAAAAAATATGGGACCTGGGCGTATGCCCAAAATCAAATTCCGAAGTCCCTAGCCTCAGTAATGAATTTTTACTGAAAATTGTTAAATTGAAATCCTAAGAGTTTAATAAAGAAGAAAAGTTCTTGGTTATATTGGTATCGGGCCTGTATGTTGGTTCTGGAGCCCAGTACAGGTTCGATATAATATTTTAGTCTTTTCTGTGAAATTTGGTGAGAAACGGGACTGATTTGACCTAATTCGGACATCCCGTTGAAAAGATAGGAATTCGAATGTTCTTAAGAATTTCGTGCGTTTGGGTGTTAAATCCTTGGTTTAGGTGTTACATTGGTGATTTGATTGCTTGAGAAAGTTTGCACAATGTTGTAAAACTTGCATGAGTGTTCGGAGTGGAGCCCCGAGGGCTCGGGTGAGATTCGGGCATGGTTGGAGGTAGAAAAACACACCAGTTTTTCTAGTATATTTTTTACTGCAGCTGATCTCGCAATTATCGCAATTGCAAACTCGTAATTGCGAGGTTGGCATCGCATTTGCGAATTAGGCTCGTTGGGGTAGTGGTCGCATTTCCGACTTTTTGCTTCGCATTTGTGAGCCCAGCAGGGTCCCGCAGTTGCGACCCCTCCATCGCATTTGCAACCAAGGCAGAAAAAGGCCCAGTATATTGTTGCATTTTCCACTTTGCATTTGCGAACCTGGCGACACAAATGCGACATCATAGGCCTGGGCATAGCTTTTAAAAATGGGACTTAGGGCATTTATTCCATTTTAACTCTACACTTGGGCGATTTTAGAGCTTTCAAAGTGGGGAATTCAACATAGAATCGTGAGGTAAGTGAATTATACTTAATGTGAGTTTAACTCTTGGGTTTTAGGTAGACTAACACACTAAAATTAGTGAAAATCAAAGGGTTTGAGAAAGACCTACGGTTTTAACAGAACATAGATTTAACAACGAAACTGTTATGAAATGAACTAGAAATCATATGTTGTTGATCCTTAGATTGTAGAGACCAAATTCCTTCAAAAAATCTCGGAATCCGGACACGTAGGCTCAGGGTCGGAATTTAGGAAACTTGTGAAAAAGGTTGGGAAGTTGCTTTAATAGTTAGAGTTCGATCTTTAAGCCTATATTGACTAGTTCTTAATTCCTTTAACTAGCTTGTGATCGTTCGGCTCCGAATTGAGGGCTTGGGCTTGTACTTGATAATTGAAAGAGCGCTTTGGAGCGAGGTGAGTCTTATTTCTAACCTTGTAAGAGGGGATTGTCCCATAGGTATAATAATTGAGAATTTGCTACAAAATTCGAGGCTACGTATATACTTGATGACGAGATCATGTGCATAGCTACGATGATATTAATGGCTTGGGTAGTTTAGGACCCACAATATGCCGAATTTGTAATTATCTTTATATTAACTAGCTAATATGACCATTTAAGATATGCTAGAGACTCAGGAGAAATAAAAGTGAGCATGTAAACTTGTTAAACCATTGTAACAATTTACTTGTACATAAATGCGCCTTCGTGTGTATTCTTGATTTTTTCTTGATATTTATGAACCGATCACCTCGGTGTAAATAGATGCATCTATGTTTCGCGCTGTTTGATCCTCGGCGGTGCAAAATTTATTTTCTGTTGGAGCGGGCCGACGACCTCAGCATGATTGTGCATGATATCTTTGATAGAGCTCATACATGACATGCTTTCTTGCAAATTATTTGAAAGGGGTAAATGGTTAACTGAAACATGGCCAAGAACATGATTATTGCTTTTCGTTATAAACTGTTGATTATTGTTGATTCTCATGCTTAGCGTAGCACTTCATTATATTATTTTGACCTTAGTAAGTATCAAGTCGACCTCTCCCCTCTACTTCTTCGAGATTCGACGGGTTACTTAATGGGTACATATTGTTTATGTACTCATACTACACTTCTGTACTTAATTGTTAGGATCTGAGGCATGTACATCTGATTACCAGTCTGGTGCGCGCCCCTAGGGACAGAGACGTTTACGATGAGCTTCTTTCTTCCTATGCCATTTAGAAGCCATATGGAGTCTTTCTTTACTTTTGCTGTCTTTTCTACCTCAGACAATAGGATAGAGATATTCTTTTGTATAGTCTACTAGATGCCCATACTTGTGACACCAGCTCTTGGCACACACTCATTGGTAGACTTACATTTTGGGTTGTATAATTATGTTTCTTACATTATCTATAACTTTTGGTTTTTAATCCAAATTGGAGTATTTATTTTACTTAAATTCTGATAAAATTAACATAAGAAGTTAGTAATGTTTCCGTGTTGGCTTGGCCGGCAACGGCGTCGGGTGCCTTCATGACCTATCATGGAAATGGGTCGTGACATCAATATTTGCAACAACTAATTCTTAAATTAAAGCATAAAATAAACTAAATAACCAACACTTAAATTATAAACAAGCAATAAATAAGTACCCATAACGCTTACACACAAGGGTTAGATCACAACCCTAATAAAAATCTAGCTACTCATATTGGACTTTGAAGAAAACAAAGAAGAAATGCTAATTAAACTCATAATCATAGATTGAAATATTAAAAGATAATTTTTAAGCACTAAAATAGTCACCAAATTCCTAAAATGGAAAAATGTAACGGCTACAACAACTCAAACTTTGAAACTTGACCTAAAAATGTGAAACTAGTCTATTTATAATGGGACAAAGTAAACCGACAAAAATGCCCCTCGAGAAGTTTTGCGGCCATACAATTCCATGTGCGGTCTACAGATTTCTTCAGTTTTTAGGTTCTTGGTTTATGTAGCCGCACATTTCTTGGTTGCAGTTGCAAAGCATCTTCTGTGGCCGTACAATTCTTGTGCAGTCTGAATCATTGCAAGGCTCCAGGACATGGTCTTGTGCACACTGCTGAACTTTGAATCATTTGTCAGTGGAGACCCTGTTGTACGGCCGCACAATTCATATGCGCTTCACGCATTCAAAAAAAATCCTGTTGGGCTCTTTCACTTTGTTTGCGGCCGTAGATGGAATTCTATGATGCGCCCTTTATTTTCTTGTGTTTTAGATCACTCCTTTTTTAGTTGGATTTCATCATGGGAGACCAAACTTCCAAGATTCTTATAACTTGCACACTTTCATTAGTTTTGGGAACATCAATCAATACTTTCGAACTAAGACAAAATTAAAAAGGTGCTCATAAGTAGCCAAAATCCCCACTTATCAACTTCCCCAAACTTATATCTTTGCTTCTCCTCAAGAAAATAAATTAGTTTACACCTTCTAGAATTAAGGGTCATTTCGATGAGTCAAAGGTGAACCATTCACACATCAGTTGGGACCAATAATTACCCACACTACTCATGAATTATCAGCAAGGTGACAAGTCAAATGTTTATGCACATATAGCTCTAATGTGACCATTGAGCTTCAAGGATTGACTTTACTCATCACAGGCACTTGTTCTATCATGTAGGTCATGGTGAAATCCAAACTCTTCCTCCTCTACTTTCCATTTTCCCAGCTCACTTACGAAATTAACACTCAATCTTAGGATTCATGAAAGGTTCACTCGTCTCTCACAAGAGAATATCACATGTAGGCTTCAAGTACCATAGGTTTTCCCTTCATATAGATCGCCACTAATGTAAGCTCACTCAGTCTAATATCAAGTAAGACTTCTTTCAGGGTGTAATTAAAGCTTTTGGATTAGGGTAGGATACTATACCGGTAAGTGGTTTCCTTAAGCACTCCACACTTTCATTTCTCAGCTCACAATTGCCAATTCTTAGAGGCCCTTTCTTTTCATTGGGGACTAGAGACACTTAATATCATTCCTCCTTGTTCATTTTATGCTTTTTCTATCTTTTTAGTTTCTCAATGATTGGGATCATTACCTCTTTTTGAATCCATCAACCCTTAAATTTATTCACGCTTTTCATTTTATTGTTTTTGTTCTTTTCTTTTCCTGGATTTTCTTTCATGGAGATAATTTCTTTTATGTTTTTACGCCTTGATACCTTTGTCAAATTTCTCATCTCTCCCTCAAACTTATGTTTTAAGCCATTTGATTCACAAGAGTATTAAGCAAAGTGTGTGTGCTAAGAGAGGGTCACGATAAAATGGTAAAGGCTTATAGCATAGTTATCAAATGAGAAAGGCTAGAGGCTCAAAGTGGTTGACTAGGGATCATGACATTGGTGGAAAGAGAACGCTCAAACTGGCTAAGGAAAGCCTACAATAACTTCTCAAACCAAGCAAAACTTAGGATTTCTTATTGAAACACATAAGGGGCAAGTTCTAGACCCTTCGCACAGATACTTCGACTAGCAACAATCCAACTCACCCCTCCCACAACTAGATTTTAGAAAAGGATAGAGTCGAGAGCCTACAAGGACCACATTAAAGGTTAAGATCACTTTTTTCCAATTAAACCACTCGATGATTACCTAAGTCAACTCAAGAATCACAAAGCCACTAAGTAGAGATATTTCTTTCAAAAATCTTGTCACTAACCATAAGCACGTACTTAAGTGTGTTAGTTCCAATTGAAGCATGGTTGACTCTTCGAGCATGACTTAATTAGGCCTTTTTATTCATTAGTACTACTATTATTACCTTAACACAAAAAGCTGACTCATTCTCTTCGGAAGGATATGAAATCATTCATCATTAGGATGAATCACCCAGTTTACCTGACCAATATCTTTGTAAAGAACCGTAGCGTTAAGAAAGCCAAAGGCGTATTATCTACTATAGCATAAAAGGAAGCTACTTAATAAAACAAGAGCCAATATGAAAAAAAAAATAATAAGCAAAAAGAAGCACTAAGGTGTACCAAATGTGTCAAATAACTCCACCCTCCCCCCAATCACCCAATAAAAAGAAGCATTATCCTCGATGTTTATCAAATTAAGAGTAAAAGAGGAGAGGGTGAAGAAAACTCCCCAAGGTTCCTTAGACATCTCAATGTCCCCAGCAATGTCATCTCCATCAATATCAGCCAACTAAATATCATCATCCTCAAATCTTGGCATGGACAGGTTGGCAAAATTCTCACACACTACCTCCGATGTGTCGGCATCAAGGCTTGGCTTATCATGCTGGATAGTTGGTGCTGCCGTTGCATATGGTGGTGAAGGATCTGGGGCATAATGGTGCGGGTCAAGAAGCATATCAAAGGGAAGGTCTCTAACTGTAGCCAATCTGATCACCTCCTTTCGGAGCGTATCCATTGATTTCTTGCTGACCTGGGACTTCCTCATCTTCATTACTTCCTTTCCCAGCTTTTCAAACACAGACTCGCGTTGTACCAAGGTACTCATGATTGTCTTATAGTTCTCCAAAATCTTCTTTAGTGTATCACAAATGGTAGAAGGGGCCTGAGGTGCCTGAGAAGTGGACTAGGCTACAATACTATTGGACAAGTCATCTAGTTTTGCAGTTTCTATTTACATCCAGTAGTTGAGGCTCGCCAATGTCTAAGATATTCGCAGCACAGATAGTAGGCTAGTTGCCATGGGAACTGGCCTTAGAGCCATGGAATTAGTTCTTGATGATAGGTGGGGCATAGCTGCAATGCTAGAGGAAGGCTCAGCCAACGTGGATAGAATTGTTAGAAAATACGCTTAACACTAGAGGGGGGGGGGGTGAATAGCGTTATAATAAAATTTAGCGTAAACTTGCGGAAATTAAAATTTGCAGGAAGTAAATAAGTGCGATGAATAATAACTTACACACAGATATATCCTGGTTTACCACAACGTGTGGCTAGTCCAGTCCCCGAGAGACTCTCTCGAGATTTTCCACTAACTTGTCAAGCTTCCGGGTGCTTATCAAACCTTTACAACTTGAGGACGCAAGCCTCAACACCTTTGCTCGGAGTTACAACACTCCAAGACCTCAACCAAGGAAACACAAGTTCCTTACAACAAGAGAATCACAATTCTCTTCCAAGTGTACAAACACTAAAACACTCAAACAATATACTCCTTTATGAGTAGGTATGAGTAAAAAGAAATAAGCTCTAGATCACAACAACTTTGGACAAGAATATGGCTCTCAAAAGCTTTATGGAGTTGAATATAAAATGATAAACAAAAGTATGCAAGCTTATAGCAATGTAATGATCAGTTGTAGTATGTTGTTGTGTTTAAAACACTGAAATGAAGCTGTATTTATAGTTGGAAAACTTGGCATTACCGTTGCCTAATTGCCAATTAAGAGTTGCTGATTTTACTCACTGACAATCGATTGTCAAACCCCAACAATCGATTGTCTGCCAGTCAGACCAAAATTCAATCCCAGATTTTACGCTTGATAATCGATTACTTACAATCCATAATCGATTACTGCCAACGTTCAAAAAATCCGTTCCAGATTTTACCACAAACAATCGATTGTCCAGAATCAACAATCGATTACTCAGCAACGTTCAAAAAATCTTTTCCGGATTTTAGTCAAAACAATCGATTATACAAAATCAATAATCGATTATCCAATAACGTTCAAAAAATCTTTTCCGGATTTTAATCAAAACAATCGATTATAGAGAATCAATAATCGATTACCTGACGGTATTTGAAAACTTTACGACAACGGTCAGCTTCACAATCGATTGCACAAAGTCAACAATCGATTACTTATCAGTTTTTGAAAAACATTTTAGACACTGTCTCTTTGACAATCGATTGTCCAATGTAACAATCGATTATTTAATAAATTTGAAAATCACTGGAAGACACTGTCTCAACATAATCGATTACCATTAGTTCATAATCGATTATTCTGAGTTTTGAAAAACTTTGATGGACACTGCCTCAGTCACAATCGATTGTCATTAGTTCACAATCGATTGTCATGTAGGTTTGAAAAACCTGATGCTCACTGCCTTACTCACAATCGATTGTCATTAGTTCACAATCGATTGTTATGCAGTCTTGGCTTAAAACAATCGATTATCATAAGTACATAATCGATTATCTTAGTCCAGATTTTTAAGGCATGTCTAAAAATTATTTTGACTACTGTAAATATGCATGATTTAAAATCATTTGACATTACATTAAATATGCATGATTTTGGAAAATAGTTTTATGAGAGAAGCCATGTTACGAGTCAAGTTGTAGGATCAAGATCACAATTAAGAATGACTCAATTAAACTATAAAACTTTGTCTTGAGCTTGAATCTCGTTGTATATCAATTGTGCGCTTGTTTCTTGAACTTCGTCATATATCAATTTTCGCTTCGTTTGTCATTCATCAAAACCTATACAAAAGAACACACGTTTTAGTATATTGCATTGAGAACGTGTTTCCAACAATTTCCCCATTTTTGATAATGTCAAACATTAAGCGGGTTATGCAAATTAACAATTTATAATGACGATTCAAGACAAGTATATACACGCAACAAGTATGCAATTTGTTCCCCCTCAATTTGAGAATTCCCCCTCAATTTAAGCTTATAATTTGAGAATGCATCATACCCTTAATCTTCCCCCTTTTGCCATTAGCAAAAATAATAATAAGATGCCAAAGATAAAATAAACCTTGTTTATTTATTTAAAAAAAATTACAGCAACATCAACCCGAATAATAGAAACATAATCAATTATTGATATGAAATAATCGATTTTTAGACGACGGAAACCGATTGTTGCACGTCAAGCTTTATAATTCCCCTTTCCTTTGGGGCGATACCTGCAAGAATCGTTAGACGTCTCCGACGCTCAAGTTAGAAATCATGTAGCAAAAAAATGCAATGCATGACTTAGATCAACGTGGAGTCAAGGATCCCGAGTTCACTGCGAATTCGGAAGAAGGACTCCTTCTCTAAAGGCTTTGTAAAGATGTCTGCCAATTGGTTTTTGGTTTCAACAAATTCAATTTCGACATCGCTTTTGAGAACGTGATCTCTAATAAAATGATGTCTAATTTCAATGTGTTTCGTTCGCGAATGAAGAACGGGGTTCTTCGTCAAGCATATGGCACTAGTATTATCACATCTAAGAGGGATATGATCAAGACTTAGGCCATAGTCCAAGAGTTATTGTTTCATCCATAGGATTTGAGGGCAACAACTCCCTGCGGCTACATATTCAGCTTCGGTTGTGGACAACGCAACACTTACTTGTTTCTTGCTAAACCAAGAAACGAGAGAGCTACCGAGCAAATGGCAAGTGCCACTAGTGCTCTTGCGGTCCAATTTGTATCCAGCAAAATCGGAATCGGAGTAGCCAACAAGTTGGCATGAAGAGCCTTTGGGGTACCATAGACCCACATTCGTAGTACCAACAAGATACCTTAAAATCCGTTTTACCGCAGTAAGGTGAGACTCCTTCGGACACGATTGATAACGAGCGCATAAGCACACGCTAAACATGATGTCCGGACGACTAGCAGTAAGATAAAGAAGAGAGCCAATCATACCTCGATACTTTTTGGTGTCGACTTCCTTACCTTTCTCATCTTTGTCTAGATGATCGGATGTGCTCATGGGAGTTGCCATTTCTTTTGCATTGTTCATCTCAAATCGTTTCAGCAATTCTTTGCAATATTTGGTTTGACAAATGAATGTACCTTCTTTCATTTGCTTTACTTGTAATCCCAAGAGGAATGTTAACTCACCCATCATAGACATCTCAAATTCGCTTGTCATTAAATCGGAAAGTTCCTTGCATAAAACATTGTTAGTAGCACCAAATATAATATCATCTACATATATTTGAACTAACAAAATATCATTGTTTTTATGCTTAACAAAGAGAGTTGTGTCAACTTTCCCCCTAATGAAATCATTTTCCAAAAGAAACTTACTCAATCTTTCATACCAAGCTCGGGGAGCTTGTTTTAAACCATAAAGAGCCTTTTTGAGTTTGAAAACATGATCGGGAGATTTAAAATCTTCAAAACCGGGGGGTTGTTCAACATATACTTCTTCTTGAACAACACCATTTAGAAAAGCACTTTTCACATCCATTTGATATAAATTGAAATTCATAGAAGAGGCAAATGCAAGCAATAAGCGAATAGCTTCTAATCTAGCTACGGGAGCATATGTTTCCTCATAGTCAATACCTTCTTCTTGATTATAGCCTTTTGCTACAAGCCTAGCTTTGTTTCTAGTGATTATACCATTTTCATCTAGTTTATTGCGAAAAACCCATTTCGTACCAATTATAGTATGACCTTCGGGTCTTGGCACCAAATCCCAAATGTCATTGTGTTCGAATTGGTTAAGCTCCTCTTGCATTGCCAAGGTCCAAAACTCATCCCCAATTGCTTCTGAGATGGTTTTGGGTTCAATTTGAGAAACAAAAGCAGTATGTTCTAAAGTATTTTTGAGAGAGTTTCGGGTACTTACCTTGTCTCCAACGTTGCCAATTACCTGTTCGAGAGGGTGATCTTTGATTGTCCTCCACTCGTAGGCATATTCATTTCTTTTTCCAATTGTGGCGCTTCTTCCGTTGGTTGTTCCTCAGTTTCATCTTTATTTTCCTTGGGTGGTTTCTTTTGTATTTTGTCTTTCAAGCTATCTAAGATACCTGCAAGATCAAAACCGGAATCCTTTCTCGCCAAGCAAGCACTATTTTCGGAAAATACAACATGAGGGGATTCCTCCACAATTTGGGTTCGTTTATTAAAGACCCTATATGCTTTACTACGTGAGGAATATCCAATGAAAATACCTTCATCCGACTTAGCATCAAATTTACCCAATTGGTCTTTGCCATTGTTATGAACAAAACATTTGCAACCAAAAACTCTAAAATAGGAAATATTTGGTTTTCTACCCTTATGAAGTTCATAGGGGGTTTTCATGAGTATCGGCCGAATTACTACTCTATTTAGAACATAGCAAGCGGTACTCACGGCGTCCGCCCAAAAATGTTTGGGTATCTTAGCTTCGTCGAGCATGGTTCTAGCCATCTCTTCGAGACACCTATTTTTCCTTTCCACCACCCCATTTTGTTGTGTGTACGTGGAGCGGAAAAGGTATGCTCGATTCCGAGTTCGTCACAAAAGTCCGCAAAGAGATTGTGATCAAACTCTCCCCCATGATCACTTCTAATTGAAGTGACGGTTGTTTCTTTCTCATTTTGAACACGCTTAAGAAAAAATTTAAAATTTTGAAAAGCATCACTTTTATTGGCAAGAAATAAAGTCCATGTAAATCTAGAGTAATCATCAACAATCACAAAAGCATATCTATTTCTTCCTAGACTTTCAATGCGAGAAGGACCAAATAAATCCATATGAAGCAATTGCAATGGTCTAGAAGTTGAAATAATGTTTTTAGATTTGAAAGATGCTTTTGTTTGCTTCCCCTTTTGACACGAGTCACAAATAGAGTCATTTTCAAATTTTAAATTGGGAAGACCAACAACTAAGTTTTGAGAAATCAATTTGTTCAAAAGATGCATATTGATATGTGCTACTCTACGATGCCATAGCCAAGTATCATCCTCTTTACTCATTAGACAATCAACATAATCGGGTGAGGATTTAGCAAGATCAACCATATAAATATTATCCACTCTAAAACCACGGAGGATAATTTTGAAATCACTACGTCTGAACACTAAGCATTCATCCGAATCAAATAAAGCAAGATTTCCCTTGTCACACAATTGGCTTATGCTCAAGAGATTATGCTTTAATCCTTTAACAAGTAATATATGCTTAATAGAGGATTTTTCATCCTTACTGACCGAGCCGATGCCGATGATCTTTCCTTTATTGTTATCACCGAAGATAACACTTCCTCCTTCTTTGTGCTCTAATTGATGGAATTTGGATTCATCTCCCGTCATATGCTTGGAGCATCCACTATCAAGGTACCATAGTACACTTGATCCCTTCAAGCACACCTACAAAACAAATTAATATTCTTTAGGTACCCATGCCATCTTGGGTCCTTGGGGGTTAGGCATATTATAATGATGCGATTGAGTAATATGTCTATGACGTGTAAAGCATGCCGGAGCAATATGACCAATACGTCTACAATAATGACAAGTCACATTTGGGTTATGCATCCTTCTAGGTTCATAGTAACTAGACGGATGAAAATTTCTTACTCTATTTTGAACACTATGACTATTTCGCATTTCATGAGAGTTATTTCTCCTACTATGAGCTCTAGGATGGGCAGCCTTTCTAGAGTGATTGTTTCTCGGTTGAGGGCCATTGCTAGGTCTTCTAAGGGGTTCAAAATTTGGCCTAAAGTATGCGTCATTTCTAGGGTGACTATTTCTAGGTGGTAAGTCATTCCTAGGTCTTCTAAAATGTTCAGCATTTTGTCTAGCGTGCATATTGGCTCTAGAGTTGTTGTTTCTAGGGTAAGCACTTCTATTGTTAATCCTAGGTTGAGCTTTAGGTTGTTGGGGTTTAGCTTCAACCTTTTCTTCGTTTTTAAAGCCTATTCCATGCTTGGTTGATTTCAAGTTAACAAGAACATCATTCAAGTTTTTGTGCGAAGAATTAAACTTATCTAATGTGCCTTTAAGCCTACTTACTTCATTCTTAAAATGCAAACAAGAAGTACAATTTCTAGTAGAGCTTTCGGGCTTATCGGAACTTCTTTTTCCAAAAAACTTGTTTTCCTCTTTCAGCTTCTCATTTTCTAAAACCAGTTTTTCTAAATCCTTTTCTTTTAAAGAAAGCTGTTTTTGAAAATATTTTTCTTTTAGAGAAGCATTTTCTTTTACGCTTTTGACTGTTTTTGAAGCTTTAATAAATTCAGTATATAATTCATCAAAAGCAGTTCGCATTTCATCAAGAGTAAAGAAGTTTTGAGACGAAATTTGACATACCTCGTCTTTGTTATCTTCTTGTGCCATGAGGCAAAGATTTGCTGCTTCGTCTTCTTCTCCTTCGCTTGACTCATCTCCGGAGTCACCTCCCCAAGAAATATATGCGCGTTGCTTTTTAAAAGGTTTCTTTTCCTTTTTGAGGTTTGGGCAATTTGACTTGATGTGCCCGGTTTCTCCGCATTCGTAGCATTTTATTTCTCCTTGCTTTTTCCCTTTGCGTTCATACTCCTTGCGCATGAACTTTTGAAATCTTTTGATAACGAGTCCAAACTCGTTGTCTCCTTCCTCATCAATTTGCGGTTGACTTGTGCTCGCCTTTAGAGCTATTCTTTGCCTCCTTTGATCATCAACAAGAGGGTTAAGAATAGTAGATTCATAGGTCTTGAGATTACCTCTTAATGCGTCAATTGTGACATTTGAGACGCCGATGGATTCTTGGATTGCGTCGGCCTTTGATCGCCATGCCGGAGTGAGACTTCTAAGGATCTTCCGTACAAGTTCTCTATCCGTGAATGTCTTTTTGAGGGCATGTAGATCATTTACGATTATTGAAAATCGTTCAAACATTTCGTCCACCTTTTCTCCTTCCTTCATGTGAAATAATTCATAAGCATGGGTTAGAAAATCAATTTTTGCTTCCCTTACCTGATTCGTTCCTTCGTATGTAACTTCTAGCTTGTCCCACATCTCCTTTGCTGTTGTGCAACACGATATTCTCCTGTAATCGTCAGCATTAATAGCACAATATAATAAGTTTATTGCATTAGCATTATTTTGGACCTTTCGGATGTCATCCGCGTCATACTCATCCTCGGACTTGGGAACCCATTCATTTTCTAGCTTCTTGGTTGGAATTTGATTTCCCTTTGTAAACACCTTCCAAAGGTGAAAACTGTTGGATTGAACGAAGATCATCATCCTCTCCTTCCAGTACGTGTAATTTGTACCATTGAATAGAGGTGGTCGTGTGGAGCACTGTCCTTCATCAATTCCTGCAAAAGAGTCACGAGTAGAAGCCATGGATGGTTCTCTCAAACTGTTAAGTCTTCAGAGAGTATGGCTCTGATACCAATTGTTAGAAAATACGCTTAACGCTAGAGGGGGGTGAATAGCGTTATAATAAAATTTAGCGTAAACTTGCGGAAATTAAAATTTGCAGGAAGTAAATAAGTGCGATGAATAATAACTTACACACAGATATATCCTGGTTTACCACAACGTGTGGCTACTCCAGTCCCCGAGAGACTCTCTCGAGATTTTCCACTAACTTGTCAAGCTTCCGGGTGCTAAACAAACCTTTACAACTTGAGGACGCAAGCCTCAACACCTTTGCTCGGAGTTACAACACTCCAAGACATCAACCAAGGAAACACAAGTTCCTTACAACAAGAGAATCACAATTCTCTTCCAAGTGTACAAACACTAAAACACTCAAACAATATACTCCTTTATGAGTAGGTATGAGTAAAAAGAAATAAGCTCTAGATCACAACAACTTTGGACAAGAATATGCCTCTCAAAAGCTTTATGAAGTTGAATATAAAATGATAAACAAAAGTATGCAAGCTTATAGCAATGTAATGATCAGTTGTAGTATGTTGTTGTGTTTAAAACACTGAAATGAAGTTGTATTTATAGTTGGAAAACTTGGCATTACCGTTGCCTAATTGCCAATTAAGAGTTGCTGATTTTACTCACTGACAATCGATTGTCAAACCCCAACAATCGATTGTCTGCCAGTCAGACCAAAATTCAATCCCAGATTTTACGCTTGATAATCGATTACTTACAATCCATAATCAATTACTGGCAACGTTCAAAAAATCCTTTCCAGATTTTACCACAAACGATCGATTGTCCAGAATCAACAATCGATTACTCAGCAACGTTCAAAAAATCTTTTCCGGATTTTAATCAAAACAATCGATTATACAAAATCAATAATCGATTACCCAATAACGTTCAAAAAATCTTTTCCGGATTTTAATCAAAACAATCGATTATACAGAATCAATAATCGATTACCTGACGGTATTTGAAAACTTTACGACAACGGTCAGCTTCACAATCGATTGCACAAAGTCAACAATCGATTACTTATCAGTTTTTGAAAAACATTTTCGACACTGTCTCTTTGACAATCGATTGTCCAATGTAACAATCGATTATTTAATAAATTTGAAAATCACTGAAAGACACTGTCTCAACATAATCGATTACCATTAGTTCATAATCGATTATTCTGAGTTTTGAAAAACTTTGATGGACACTGCCTCAGTCACAATCGATTGTCATTAGTTCACAATCGATTGTCATGCAGGTTTGAAAAACCTGATGCTCACTGCCTTACTCACAATCGATTGTCATTAGTTCACAATCGATTGTTATGCAGTCTTGGCTTAAAACAATCGATTATCATAAGTACATAATCGATTATCTTAGTCCAGATTTTTAAGGCATGTCTAAAAATTATTTTGACTACTGTAAATATGCATGATTTAAAATCATTTGACATTAAATTAAATATGCATGCTTTTGGAAAATAGTTTTATGAGAGAAGCCATGTTACGAGTCAAGTTGTAGGATCAAGATCACAATTAAGAATGACTCAATTAAAATATAAAACTTTGTCTTGAGCTTGAATCTCGTTGTATATAAATTGTGCGCTTGTTTCTTGAACTTCGTCATATATCAATTTTCGCTTCGTTTGTCATTCATCAAAACCTATACAAAAGAACACACGTTTTAGTATATTGCATTGAGAACGTGTTTCCAACAAGAATTGTCTCAGAAACTACCCCTAATAACTCATCAGAATGGCATGTAATGGTAGGAGGCTAAACTTTCTTCTTTGGATTGCTCGCGTCCATCAGTGGGTACCAATCAAAAGGTTTCTTTGGCTTCACCTTTGTATCAAAATTACTTGGCTCTATATTTGTGTCAGTGAGGTACTCGGTAATAATGTTAGGATAAGGGTAGACCGAGCTATCCTATATTGCTATCAATGAGATATTGGCCTACATCATGGCACCCACATTGATCGGGTACCATGACATGATGGAAGCCACAATAAATCCTCGAGGAATAGGCAGGTAAGTCTCATTCTAGCTCGGGTCCGGTCTACTACAAACAAAGGTTTGCCACCCCTTCGTCTCAAAACTTAGAGTGCTCTAATAGTTAGGAACCCTAGTGGCAATCCGTGGTGGTGGTGACCCTGGTGGTGCTAGAATCTCTTAGCCAAGGACGGACATCCTCCTAAAATTCAAACTTCTCTAAGTACTCATTTGGCTCCACATTCTCGAAGCCAAGTTCGCATTTAGCGTATGATGATCAAACCGCACCTTAAGGTTGCATACTTTGATCTCTGTCGCCCCTTTCAGTATATGAGCCGCATTAGCATAAAAGTCGCTGACAGGGTATTCTTTGGAATCCTCTACCCTCTGGGTGAACCACATCTACCCCTTTTGTGCTCTGAACTGTCTCAATATGGCTGGGTTATACTTCTCGAAATCCTTCAACAAAAAACTATTGCTCAAGAGTTAGCAACCTCACTGGCCACCATATACGAAAACTGGTGAAGGTGACTTGGCTAAAAATGATTCTCCCAAATCTTTTTCTTCTTTGACCTCTCCAAACCTATAGTTGTTGCATCCCTCCCTATTCCATTATCAGGGATATCATGAACTGGTGTATGAATCTATGCCTCAGGAACTGACGTAGCCGATTACTCCGAAGCCTGACTAGCACTCTTCGATCCCTCAAAGGTGCTGTGAGATGAAGACGGCTCGTCCCTGATCTGGTATCTACCCTGCGACCTTATCTGTGTGGCCGATTTCTCCTGAACAGAGGCAGAATTTCCCTCTAACTCTTCCCTAGACGGGATATAAAATCTAGAATCGGAGAGGTCTATGCCTAACCCTTTATTGGTTGTTGCTTTCTTTCTTATTATTTTTGGTTAGTCAAGCGGCAGGGCACTTTTTTCTCGACCCCGAGAAGATTCACCTCTCGCTTTTGAAGTGTCGCCTTGTCCTCTTGATTGAACCATTATTTGTATCAAGAAAAGGTGATTGTTAGTTGCAATTTGATGGTAAAACACGTACATAAGACATATGAGTACATGAGAAGTCATAAGAAACTGTGGGTAGTATATTAATTCATGCTTGCAGGTAGAAGGATATATGGTCCATACAATTGAACATGTGACCGCACATGGGGACTCGCAGACCGCATATTATTGTTGTGCGGCCGAAGAAATGAAGTGTGATCCGCACATTTGTAATTGCAGTCACACTTCTCAAGGTAAAAAATATTAACTCTTGATGACAAAAGAATTTTCTATTCTATGGTCGTAAGAGGATTTTTGTGGTCTTCACAATTAGACTCGCGGACCCATTGAAGTCTCAAAATGAATACTCTCTGATGATAGAAAATGTGTTCATCTCTGGCCGCAAAGGGAAATCTGTGGCCCGCATAATTTGAATTGCGGCCGCAGATTACTTCATTTCTGATTATTCCAAATATTGAGTCTGCGGACCTGCACAAATTCATGTGCGGCCGTAGATTTCAAATGATTAAAAGCAGATAATATTTTTAACTTTTATCCTTCAATTTCTTACACAAATAGACATGGCAACATTACAAAACATGGAATTTCACGAACCCAGTCAGATCTACCCTACATATACATACAACTGAACTCTAATAACAGATGGCCTAAAAGGAATAAAAAAATCTACAAATTTAACTAACTAAAAATTTATTATGAAATTGAAGCATATTAGATAGAGGGAGTGCAATGAGTGACTAATAGAGGTTCTTTGTGAGTGATAGCGAAAATCTTCAAGAAAACTTAGCAGGTCACAATGTTTGTTCAAAGCAGTAAAAATGTAAAGCGAAGCCTATAGTTATATTTATACAAACTATTTGATATGGGAAAGAAGGACGAGTGTGGTCCACACTCTTTCACCTAGGGGCTCATCTAATAACTTCATCTGCGGTCGCATATTTAAGGTGCGACCGCAGATTTCATGTGAGTTTGCAGATCAACCTCTGCATTGACAAGCTTAAACTTCAGAGATGGTATTTTTAACATTTAAAAGGTGCGGCCACAAGAGAAATGTGTAACCTCAATGCTCTTCATCTAAGGCACATAGAAATCTATGGTTCGCGCAATTTTTGAAAACTTAGCCATATATTTTTAACCATAATTCCTTTATGTCACAGTTATCCCTATAGCATACTTCAAATCAGTTTAGAACAAAAATAACAGCTAACTACAAAAAAAGAAAAAGAAACATGGGTTGCCTCCCAAGAAGCGCTTGATTTAACATCACGGCACGATGCACAATGCCCTCAAGTTAAATGAACGACCTCCACCACGTGGCTATCTCAAATATTTCCCAACTAGTGCTTTAATCGGTGACCGTTGACCCGGAATACTTTATTGTTTTTGTTCTTCAAGTCTAATGCACAAAAAGGTGTCACACCTACAATTTCAAATGGACCACCCCATCTGGATTTTAGCTTCCCGAAAAATATCCTCAACCTTGAGTTAAACAACAATACAATATCTCCCACCTTGAATTCTTTGTTCCAAATGTATTCGTCATAAAGATGATTCATCTTTTCTTATACAAGGACGAACTTGCATAAGCATGGTACTGGAATTTATCCAATTCATTTAAGTGTGAAACCCTCAAGTTAGTGACTATATCCCAATCAAGAATCAACTTATTTAGCGCCCACATGGCCTTGTGCTCTAGTTCCACTAGAAAACAAACAAGCTTTTCCAAACACCAACTGGTATGGTGACATTCCGATAGATGTTGTGTAAGCCGTCTGATAAGCCCATAATATATCATCAAGATTCTTGGACCAATCCGTCCGATTAGCATTCATCATTTTGGACAAGATATTTTTTATCTCTCTGTTGGAGACTTCTACTTGCCCACTAGCTTGTGGGTAATAGGGAGTTGTGACTTCATGTATAACACCATACTTGCTAAGTGAAGTGTAGAAAGCCTTGTTGCAAAAAGTGACCCCTCATTGCTTATAATTTCACGTGGAGTGTCAAACCTTGTGAAAATATTCTTCATCAAGAAAGAGACCACACTTCTCGCCTCATTTTTTGAGTAAAGCAACAACCTCAACCCATTTGGACAGATAATCACAGCGACCAAGATGTACTTTTTTCCGTGAGAACTCACAAAAGGGATCAGGAAGTTAATACCCCATACATAAAAAATATCAATCTCCAAAATGGTAGAGAGAGGCATTTCATTTTTCTTTTGAGGTTCCATTGACCCAATGACATTCATAATATACATTCACTAATTCACTTGCCTCTAAATGCGCCTCCATATGTATTCTTGATGTTTTCTTTATATTTATGGATCAGACCGATCGCCTCGGTGTAAATAGATGCATCTATGGTTCGCGTTGTTTGATCCTTGGCAGTGCACAATTTATTTTCTATTGGAGCAGGCTTTCGACCTCAGCTTGATTGCTCATGATATCTTTGATGGAGCTCATATATGACATGTTTTCTTGCTAACTATTTGAAAGGGGTAAATGGTTAACTGAAACATGGCCAAGAACATAATTATTGCTTTTTGTTATAAACTGTTGATTATTGTTGATTCTCATGCTTAGCGTAGCACTTTATTATATTATTTTGACCTTAGTAAGTATCAACTTGATCTCCAGTCTCTACTTCTTCAAGGTTAGATGGGATACGTAATGGGTACATATTGTTTATGTACTCATACTACACTTCTGTACTTAACTGCATAGGATCTGAGGCAGGTACATCTGATTACCAGTCAGGTCTGCGCCCTTGAGCTAGGGACTAAGACTTCCACGATGAGTTGCTTTCTTCCTATGCCGTTTAGCAGCCGGATGGAGTCTTTCTTTACTTTGTTGTCTTTTATACCTCAGACAGTAGGATAGAGATATTTTTTGTATATTTTACTAGATGCCCATACTTGTAACCCCGGGTCTTGGCAGACACTCATTGGTAGACTTACATTTTGGGTTATATAATTACATTTCTTATATTATCTATAAATTTTGGTTTTGAATCCAAATTGGAATATTTATTTCACTTAAATTATCATAAAATTAACATAAGAAGTTAGTAATGTTTCCGTGTTGGCTGGGCGGCAACGGCGTCGGGCGGCTTCATGACCTATTATGGAAATGGGTCGTCACATCAATATTTGCAACCACAAGCGTAAACTAAACTAATTAATCAACACTCAATCCATAAACAAGCATTAAATTAAGTACCTATAATGCTTACACTAGGGTTAGGTCACAACTCTAGTAAAAATCTAGCTACTCATATTGGACATTGAAGAAAACACAGAAGAAATTCTAATTAAACTCATAATCAAAGATTAAAATGTTAAAAGATAATTTTTAAGCACTAAAATAGTCACTAAATTCCTAAAATGGAAAAATGTAACGGCTACAACAACTCAAACTTCGAAACTTGACCTAAAAATATGAAACTTGTCTCTTTATAATGGGCCAAAATAAACCGACAAAAATGCCCCTCGAGAGGTTTTGCGGCCATACAATTCCATGTGCGGTCTGCAAATTTCTTCAGTTTTCAGGTGCTTGGTTAATGTAGCCGCACATTTCTTGGTTGCAGTTGCGAAGCATCTTCTGTGGCTGTATAATTCTTGTGGAGTCTGCACATTTAGCAAGGCTCTAGGACTTGGTCTTGTGAACACTACTGAAATTTGAATCATTTGTCAATAGAGACCCTGTTGTACAGCCGCACAATTCATATGCGGTTCACACGTTGGCAAAAACTCCTGCTGGGTTCTCTCACTTTGTTTGCGACCGTAGATGGAATTCAACATTGCGCCCAGTATTGCCTTGTGTTTTAGATCACTAATTTTTGAGTTGGATTTTATCATGGGAGACCGAACTTCCAATGTTCGTATAACTTGCACACTTTCATTAGTTTTGGTAACATCAATCAATACTTTCGAACTAAGACAAAATTAAAAAGGTGCTCATAAGTAGTCAAAATCCCCACTTATCAACTTCCCCAAACTTATGTCTTTGCTAGTCCTCAAGAAAATAAATTAGTTCACACCTCCTAGAATTAAGGGTCATTTCGGTGTGTCAAAGGTGAACCATTCAAACATCTGTTGGGACCAACAATTACGCACACTACGCATGAATTGTCAACAAGGTGACAAGTCAAATGTTTATGCACATATAGCTCTAATATGACCATTGAGCTTCAAGGATTGGCTTTTCTCATCACGGACACTTGTTCTATCATGTAGGTCATGGTGAAATCCAAACTCTTCCTCCTCTACTTTCCATTTTCCCAGGCCACATAATAAATTAGCACTCAATCATAGGATTCATGAATGGTTCACTCGTCTCTCACAAGAGAATATCACAAGTAAGCTTCAAGTACCATAGGTTTTCCCTTCATATAGATCGCCACTAACGTAAGCTCACTCAGTCCAAAATCAAGTAAGACTTCTTTCAGGATGTAATTAAAGATTTTGGATTTGGGTAGGATACTTTACCGGTAAGTGGTACACTTTTCCTTAAGCACTCCACACTTTCATTTCTCGGCTCACAATTGCCAATTCTTAGAGGCTCTTTCTTTTCATTGGGAACTAGAGAGACCTAATATCACTCTTCCTTGTTCATTTTATTCTTTTTCTATCTTTTTAGTTTCTCAATGTTGGGATCATTACCTCTTTTTGAATCCATCAACCCTTCCATTTATTCATGTTTTTCATTTTATTCTTTTTGTTCTTTTCTTTTCCTGGATTTTCTTTCATGTAGATAATGTCTTTTATGTTTTACGCCTTGATATCTTTTTCAAATTTCTCATCTCTTGCTCGGACTTATATTTTAAGCCATTTGTTTCACAAGAGTATTAAGCAAAGTCTGTGTGCTATGAGAGGGTCACGATAAAATGGTAAGGCTTATAGCATAGTTATCAAATGAGAAAGGCTAGAGGCTCAAAGTGGTTGACTAGGGATCACGACATTGGTTGGAAAGAGAACGCTCAAACGGGCTAAGGAAAGCCTACATTAACTTCTCAAACCAAGCAAAACTTAGGATTTCTCATTGAAATACATTCGAGGCAAGTTCTAGACCCTTAGCACGGATACTTTGACTAGCAACAATTCATCTCACCCCTCCCGCAACTAGATTTTAGAAAGGATAGAGTCGAGAGCCTACCAGGACCACTTTTAAGATTAAATATCACTTTGTTCCAATTAAACCACTCGGTGACTACCTAAGTCAACTCAAGAGTCACAAAGCCACTAATTTGAGCAATTTCTTTCAAAAATCTTGTCACTAACCATAAGCACGTACATAAGTGTGTTAGTTCCAATTGAAGCATGGTTGAATTTTCGAGCATGACTTAATTAGGCCTTTTTATTCATCGTTCGGACGAATCAATCAGTTTACCTGACAGCTATCTTTGGAAAGAACCATAGCGTTAAGAAAACCAAAGGCTTATTATCTACTAAAGCATAAATAGAAGTTACTTAATAAAACAACAGCTAATATGGAAAATAAAAAGAAGCTAATAAGCAAAAAGAAACATCAAAGTGTACCAGATGTGTCAAATAACTCCACACCCCCCCCCCCCAATCATCCAATAAAAAGAAGCTTTATCCTCAATGTTTATAAAATTAAGAGTAAAAGATGAGGGGGTTAAGAAAACACCCCAAGGGTCCTTAGACATATCAGTGTCCCCAGCAATGTCATCTCCATCAAGATCAGCCAACTAAATATCATCATCCTCAAATCTCGGCACAGGTTGGCAAAAATCTCACGCACTACTTATGAAGTGTCGGCATCAAGGCTTGGCTTGTCATACTAGATAGTTGGTGCTGCCGTTGCAGAGGGTGGTGAAGGATCTGGTGCGGACTGGTGGGGGTCAAGAAGCATATCAAAGGGAAGGTCTCTCACTGTAGCCAATCTGGTCACCTCTTTCCAGGGCTTATCCATTGATTTCTTGCTGACCTAGGACTTCCTCATCTTCATTACTTCCTTTCCCAGCTTTTCAATCACCGACTCGTAAAGGTACTCATGATTATCTTATTGTTCTCCAAAATCTTCTTCAGTGTCTCATCAATGTTTGAAGGGGCCTGAGGTGCCAGAGAAGTGGACTGCACTACCATAGTATTGGACAAGTCAGCTGGTTTTGCAGTTGCTATCTACATCTAGTTGTTGAGGTTCACCAATGTCTAATAGACTCGTAGCACAGATAGTAGGGTAGCTGCCATGGGAACTGGCCTCAGAGCTATGGAATGAGTTGTTGATTATAGGTGGGGCATAGCTGCAATGCTGGAGGAAGGCTCAGTCGAGGTGGATAGAATTGTCTTAGAAACTACCACTAATGGCTTATCAGACTGGCATGTAGTGGTAGGAGGCTGAACTTTCTTCTTTGGATTGCTCGCGTCCATCAGTGGGTACCAATCAAATGGCTTCTTTGGCTTCACCTTTGTATCAAAATTACTTGGCTCTATATTTGTGTCAGTGAGGTACTCAGTAATAATGTTAGGATAAGGGTAGACTCAGCTATGGTGTTGTGCTATCAATGAGATGTTGGCCTACATCATGGCACCCACATTGATCGGGTACCATGCCATGATGGAAGCCACAATAAATCCCCGAGGAATAGGTAGGTAAGTCTCATTCTAGCTCGGATCTAGTCTACTACAAACAAAGGTTTGCCACCCATTCGTATTAAAACTTAAAGTGCTCTAATAGTTGGGAACCCTAGTGGCAATCCGTGGTGGTGGTTGCCCTGATGGTGCTAGAATCTCTTCTAGCCAAGGACGGACTTCCTCATACAGTGCACACTTCTCCAAATACTCATTTAGCTCAACATCCTCAAAGCCCATGTTCTTGTTTAGCGTATGCTGATCAAACCTCACCTTGTGGTTGCATACTTTGATCAATGTCGTCCCTTTCATTATATGAGTCGCATTAGCATATAAGCCGCTGACAAGGTATTCTTTGGAGTCCTCTACCCTCTGGGTGAACTGCATCTACCCCTTTCGTGCTCTGAACTATCTCTATGTGGATGGTTTATACTTCTCCAGATCAGTCAACAAAAGCTATCGCTCAAGAGTTAGCAATCTCACTGGCCACCATATACGGAAACTGGTGAAGGAGACCTGGCAAAAAACGATTCTTCCAAATCTTCTTCTTCTTTGATCTCTCCAAACCAATAGTGGTTGCATCCCTCCTTATGCCATCATCAAGGATGTCATGAAAAGGTGCAGGAATCTGTGCCTCAGAAACTGACGTAGTCGATTACTTCGAAGCCTGACTAGCACCCTCCGATCCCTCAGAGGTGCTGTGAGATAGAGACGGCTCATCCCTTATCTGGTATCTCCCCCGCGGCCTTAACTCTGTGGCTGATTCCACCTGAACAGAGGCAGAATTTCTCTCTAGCTCTTCCCTAGACGGGATATAAAATCTACAATCGGAGAGGTCTGTGCCTAACCCTTTATTGGCTATTATGCTTTCTTTCTTATTATTTTTAGCTATTCAAGGGGAAGTTGTTTTTTTCTCCACCCCAAGACGATTCACCTCTCGCTTTTGAAGTGTCGTCGTGACCTCTTGATTGAGCCATTATTTGTACGAAGAAAAGGTGATTGTTAGTTGCAATTTTATGTTAAAACACGTACATGAGACATATGAGTAAATGAGAAATCATAAGAAACTATGGGGTAGCATATTAAGTCATGCTTGCAGGTAGAAGGATCTACGGTCCACACAATTTAATATGTGACCGCACATGGGGAATCACAGAGTGCATATTATTATTGTGCGGCCGCAGAAGTGAAGTGTGATACGCACATTTGTGATTGCAGTCGCACTTCTGAGGCTCAAAAATGTTAACTCTCAATGACAAAGAGTTTGCTATTCTATGGTCGTAAGAGGATTTTTGTGGTCCACACAATTAGACTTGCGGCCGCACATTGAAGTCTCAAAATGAGTACTCTCTGATGATAGAATATGTGTTTGATCTGCAGCCGCAAGGGGAAATCTGTGGCCCGCACAATTTGAATTGCAGCCACAAATTACATCATCTATGATTCTTCCTAATTTCGAGTCTACGGACCGCACAAATTCATGTGCGGCCGCATATTTATAATGATTAAGAGCAGACAATATTTTTAACTTGGATCTTTCAATTTCTTGCACAAATAAACATGGAAAATTTATTAAAACATGGGATTTCACAAACCCAATCAGATCTACCTATATATACACACAACTGAACTCTAGTGACAGATGGTCTAAAAGGAATAAAAAAATCTACAAATTAAACTAACTAAAAAATTTATTATGAAATTGAAGCATACCAGATAGAGGGAGTGCAATGAGTGACTAATAGAGGCGGCTTTGTGTGTGATAGTGAAAATCTTCAAGAAAACTTAGCAGAGCACAATTTTTGTTCAAAGCGGTAAAAATGTAAAGTGAAGCCTACAGTTCTATTTATACCAACTATTTGATAAATGGAAGAAGGACGAGTGTGGACCATAATTTTTCACCTGGGGGCTCATCTAATAACTTCATCTATGGTCCGAATATTTAAGGTGCTACCACAGATTTCATGTGAGTTCGCAGATTAACCTTTGCACTAACAAGCTTAAACTTCAGAGAGATGGTATTATTAGCATTTAAAAGGTGCGGCCCACAAGAGAAATGTGCAACCTCAATGCTCTTCTGCTAAGGCACATAGAAATATAAGGTCCGCACAATTTTTGAAAACTTAGCCACATATTTTTTACCATTATTCCTTTAAGTCACAGTCATCCCTATAGCACACTTCAAATCAATTGAGAACAAAAATAACACCTAACTAAAAAAAAAAGAAAATAAGCATGCGTTGTCTCCCAATAAGTGCTTGATTTAACATCGCGGCATGATGCAGAATACCCTCAAGTTAAATGAATAACCTCCACCACGTGCCTATCTCCGATATTTGGCAACTAGTGCTTTAATCTGTGACCATTGACTCGGAATACTTTATTGTTTTTGAACTTCAAGTCTAATGCACAAAAAAGTGTCACACCAACAATTTCAAATGGACCACCCCATTTGGATTTTAGCTTCCCGAATAACATCATCAACCTTGAGTTAAACAACAATACAACATCTCCTACCTTGAATTCTTTGTTACAAATGTATTCGTCATGAAGATAATTCATCTTTTCTTTATACAAGGACGAACTTGCATAAGCATGGTACTGGAATTTATCCAATTCATTCAAGTGTGAAACCCTCAAGTTAGTGGCTATATCCCAATCAAGATTCAACTTATTTAGCGCCCACATGCCCTTTCGCTCTAGTTCGACTAGAAAATGAACAAGATTTTCCAAACAACTGTTATGGTGACATTCTGATAGATGTTTTGTAAGCCGTCTGATAATCCCATAATGTATCATCAAGATTCTTTGACCAATCCATCTTAGCATTCATCATTTTGGACAAGATATTTTTTATCTCTCTGTTTGAGACTTCTACTTGCCCACTAGCTTGTGGGTGATAGGGAGTTGTGACTTCATGTGTAATACCATACTTGCTTAGTAAAGTGTAGAAAGTCTTGTTGCAAAAAGTGACCCCCCCATTACTTATAATTGTACGTGGATTGTTAAACCTTGTGAAAATATTCTTTTTCAAGAGAGCAACCACCCTTCTCGCCTCATTTTTGGGTAAAGCAACATCCTCAACCCATTTGGACACATAATCACAGCGACCAAGATGTACATTTTTCCATGAGAACTCACAAAAGGGATCAGGAAGTCAATACCACACATATCAAAAATATCAACCTCCAAAATGGTAGTGAGAGTCATTTTATTTTTCTTTAAGGTTCGACCGACCCAATGACATTCATCACATACTTTCACCAATTTACTTGCATCCTTATAAAGTGTGGGGTAATAGAAACCACAACTAAGCACTTTGGTTGCTGCTTTATCGCCACCACGATGACCAGCATATAGCAAAGAATGGCAAGCCCCAAGAATTTCACCTTGCTCTTCTCCTGATACACATTTTCTAATCACCCCATTCATACAAATTTGGAAAAGGTATGGTTCATCCCAATAATAATCTTGACAATCTTGTTTGATCTTCTTCATTTGTCTTGAAGAGAACTCAGTCGGTGTGATTCTACACATAAGGAAATTTTTTAAATCTGTGAATCATGGAACCTCTTTCATCGAAATAGCCAATAGTTTCTCATTGGGAAAGGAGTCATTGATTTCCAGGCCATCGTGCGGCCTCCCCTCCTCCTCCAAATGAGATAAGTGGTCTGCTACTTGGTTTTTACTACATTTTCTACCCTTGATGTCACTATCAAATTCTTGCAAAAATGATTCTCATCTCATGAACCGAGATTTGGAGTCCTTTTTTCTTATAGTATAACGAAGCACCGCATGATCAGAGTTGAGAATTACTTTTGCACCCATCAAGTACGGGCGAAACTTCTCAATTGCAAACAAAATGGAAAGGAACTCTTTCTCCATAATGGTATAGTTGACTTGGGCACTATTCATGGTCTTACTAGCATAGTAGACCGAATGAAAATTCATGTTGATTTGTTGCCCCAAAACAGCCTTAACCGCAACGTCACCTGCATCACTCATGAGTTCAAACGGGACACTCCAATTTGGAGCAGTGATGATGGGAGTATTTTTCAACTTGAGCTTAAATAATTAAAAAGCTCTCATGCAATCATCATTGAAGTTAAAACTTTGTATCCTTCTAGAGAAGCTTGCACAACGAGTTCACCACCTTAGAGAAATCTTCGATGAAACGCCAGTAAAAACCCGTGTGGCCCAAGAAACTCCGTACCCCCTCTACCAAAGTTCAAGATGGAATTTTGGAAATCACCTCAATATTTGCCTTGTCAACACTCCATTCCCTAAGATTTTGTTTCCAAAGACAGTGCCTTCCTCGACCATGCAATGTCATTTTTCCCAATTAAGCATCAAATTGGTTTCTTCACATCTAGCCAACACTTTGTCAAAGTTTGCAAGACAATTGTTAAAAGAATCTCCAATCACTAAGATATCATCCATGGAATCTTCAGGGTATTCCTCCACCATGTCTGTGAAAATAGCCATCATACACTTCTGAGGAATCGTAGCCCGTGCATTGTACAAACAAAATAGCATCTACTTGAACGTGAAACTACCATAGGGACATGTAAAGGTTGTTTTCTCTTAATCTTATGGAGCAATGAGAATTTGATTGTATCCCAAGTACCCATCAAGAAAGAAATAGAATGTACGGTCGGCCAAATTATCGAGCATTTGATCTAAGAAAGGAAGTAGAAAGTGATCCTTCCCTGTGAATTTCTTGAGCTTGCAATAGTCTATACACACCCTCCAACCGGTCACTGTTCTTATATGAATCAAATCATTTTCTTTATTTGCGACCACCATCATGCCCCCTTTTTTGGGACATATTGAACCGAAGAGGTCCACGAACTATCGGAGATGGGGTAGAAAACCCCTGCATCCAACCACTTGATCATCGCCTTTAAGAAAACATCTTGCTTACACTCATTAAGTCACTTTTAATGTTCAATGAATGGTTTAGAGCCATCCCCTAACTTGATCTTATGTATGCAAAAGGCAGGGCTTATCCCCTAAATATCTGCCAAGGTGCACCCAAAAGCTTTATTCCTCTTTAGTAGCACCGCCAGTGAGGAATCTATTTGCACTGGTCAAAGAAGAGGAAAGAATAATTGGTAAATTAGAACAAAGATCGAGAAATTCATACTAAAGATGTGGCTTATACTGCACTGTAGGAGGCTCTTCAATAAAAGGCTAGGAGAATAAGTCCTATTTTTAAGATCTAAGGATAATTTTTGGGGTGTATAGTTGTATGACCCCATACCATGCAAAGAGTTCACATATTCCATAAAGCTTTTCATTTTGTAATCATCAAAGTTAAGCAAAACAGCTTCCAACTTATCACCAATATTAATTGTAGCACTTGTATTATCAACAATGACATCAGTCACCAAATCCACAAAAGAACACACATCAATGAAATTTTGTTGCTGCATGGATTTACACATGGAATAGCACTTTTTCATCACCAACCTGGAAGGTAAGTCCTCTGGCCTCAACATTGCAATGAGCCTTTCCCGTAGCAATGAAAGGTCAAGAATAATCGGCACTTCATAACCAACCTCATAATATAGAATGACAAAATCGACCGGGGGAATGAATTTATCCAACATGAACCAATATATTTTCATTCAATCCAAATGGCCTCTTCATAGTACAATCATCTATTTGCAATATCATTGAGGTGGGTCTTGGTTGCCCGATTCCCAAAGTTTTGAAAATCGAATAGGGCATCAAATATACTTGCCCCAAGATCACCAAGAGCTTTAGCAAACTTGGCACTTCCAATTTTATAAGGAATCATGAAAGCATCAGGATCCTCCAACTTAGGAGACATTGAATGCACAATTGCACTCACTTGATATGTGACTTTGATGGTTTCAAAATTCATTGACCGTTTATTTTTTACATGATCTTTATAAACTTTGCAAAATGGGGTATTTTTTCCAAAGCTTCAACTAATGGAACATTGATTGAGAGATTCTTCATCATTTAAATGAACTTTTTGAATTGATTATCAGCATTTTACTTGTCAAGTCTTTGAGGGTATGGAGGTGGAGGCTTAGGCAATGGTGCCTTAGCCTTTTGCATTACCGACTCTAGTATGTTAATAATGTGTTCCCTAGATGGGCTAACCTCCTTTAGAGTCTATTCTACACTACTATCAATATAAATCTAAACTTTGTCATTAGATTGCACTACATTTTTCGAGATCTTCTCTTCTTGTATCAGTTGATTATCATCAACAAGTTGCCTTTGAATTGAGGTGGGTGCATTCCCTCCTCTTCCACTTCTTGTGGTAACGTCCATGGAATGCTCTGTGTTATTTCCACCCTTTGGTTTTACTACCGTGTCACTTGGTAATGACCCCTTAGGACGAGAATTTAGTGCTTGAGAGATTTTCCTGTTTGTACTTGTAAGTTGCAGATTGATTGGTATTGTGAAGCAAGTTGGACATCCAAATTAGTATTCTTTTTTATCATTTTCTTGAACATATTTTCAATATGTCCCATCTCATTATTTGAAGAACTTGGACCATGGGAAGGGTAAGGAGGCGAGTTGCTCAATTGTTGGTACATCGGGGGCCCTTGAAAATTTGACCCTTGGTTGACTTGATTGTTGTTCCATCCGCGTTGATTGTTACCTCCCCCCCCACCCCAAATTTCCTTTGTTATTTCCACTAAATTCCTTTTATTATTGTTGTTATGCCAATTCCCTTCATTGTTGTCCCTGCTCCAATTTCCTTATTTGTTAGAATTCAAATTGCCTTGATTGTTTTGAGGTCTCCATTGTTGTTGGTTTGGACCTTGGAAGTTATTTCTTTGCCGTTGAAAATTGTTTAAATATTGTGCTTTCTCTTCTTGTTCATTATAAGAATCATCTTGCTTAAAGCCACTATCTTCTTGCACATAGTTCTTCACTCGAGTTTGCACCTGTGGACTGTTGGCCCTCCTTTTGTTCACCATCATGTTCACTCATTCCATTGCATTGACTTGCTTGGGTGCATGAACTTGACTAAATTGAGCCTTTTCTAGTTGAATCATGGTAGTAGTCAATTCAGCAAGGCTTTCCCATGGTCATGCAATTCTTTATGAAGGTGGATCATATTTAGAGCACCTTGTGGAACATTACTCGGGATTGCTAAGCCGACGATGTTTCCGCAATCTCATCAAAAATCTCACACGCCTCCTTATAAGTCATAGTCATGAAGTTCCCACAGTCTAATTGATTCTCTAAATTTTGTTGGTTGTGTTAATCTCATGATAGAAAATTTGTTGAATCATATTTTTCATCATATCATTGTTGGGATATTCATTCACCAATGTTCTATAGCTCTCTCACATCTCGTGTAATGATTCATTCGTCTCTTGCTTGAATGCCAAAATCTCATCTCGAAGTGTAGCCATGTGCTCGAGAATCATTCCAACCAATTTTATCTTTCCCCCTTGGAGAGAATGGAAAAAGCCTTAGGCTCAGTGCATCATCAGAGACATTCATTTGTTTTCTCTCTCAACAAGTATCCACAAACACCTTTAAATGTTTATATGTATTTTGAGTTGGAGCACCGTTGAAGAAACCTCATTGCTCAAGAAAAGTAAGAATCACATTGGTGATATAAAAGTTGTCAGCCGAAATATAGGGAGGGACTATTGCACTCGCATATCCTTCATTGGGTAATACTCTGCGTGGAGCCGCTTGTAACAACCCGGCTGATATTTTTGAGAGTTGTAGCCCCGTTCCCACATTCGCTACTTATTTTATGCTTTACAATTTTTATATACCGGGTTAGTCCGTTTGGGTGTGGAGAAATTTCAGAATAAATTGAGATACTTAGTCTCAAGGTTGGAAGCTTAAGTTGAAAAGATTGAGCGAATGTTGACTTATGTGTAAACGACTCTGTAATGGAGTTCTGATGGTTCCGTTAGCTCCGTTGGGTGATTTTGTACTTAGGAGCGTGTTCGAATGGTAATTTTGAGGTTGAAATTGAATTAGGCTTGAAATGGCAAAAGTAGAAATTTGGAACGTTTGACTGGGAGTGCAATTTCTGATATTACAGTCGGATTAAGATTTCAGAGTAGGTCTGTGGTGTCACTTGTGACTTGTGTAAACAATTTGCAGTCAATAGGATTTGATTCGATAGGTTTTGGCACCGCTTGTTAAAATAAAAGTTCAAAGTTCATAGGGCTTGAATCTATGTCTGATTCGTGTTTTTTATGTTCTTGGAGGTTACTTGACGGCTCAACTAAGTCCATATGATATTTTGGTACTGATGGTATATTTGGTTGAGGTTCCGGGGGCTTCGGGTGAGTTACGAAGGGTCATCGGATCAACTTTGGACTTGGAATTTAAGATGAAGACTGTTGGTTTCTATTACTGGTTTCCTTGTAAGCAATCGCATGATAAATTCCACGATCGCGTAGGTTGGAGAAGACTAAGGTACGCATTCGCGTTGTCGTTTCAGCATTCACATAAAGCAAGTTTGAGAGGCAATCTTGTTTGTTCTATATGAACATGTGAGAATGGCCACGTTCGCAATGAAAGCATAACTGGGCAGATTATAAGTTTCAAAAATAAGGGTTTGAGTTCATAACAGAAAAATTGATTTTGGAGCTTGGTAAAAGGCAATTCGGGAGAGATTTGCACACGGGTGTATGGGGTAAATGATTCCTACCTAGTTTTGGTTAATTTCCATAATTATACATTTAATTTTATCCTTAAATTTATTTTTGGGGTGGAAAATTGGGGAAAATAAAGAAAGGTTATAGGCTAGTTTCGAGGTTTTGATTGGAATTTTGGCTTCGGATTTGAGTAATTTTTGTATGGGTGAACTCGTAGCTAAATGAAGCTTTGGATTTTGTGAGTTTTACCTAATTCCAAGACATAGGCCCAGGGGGCGACTTTTGAATCGACTTTTGACTTAAAAATTAGTATTTTCTTATTAAATTGATTCATTTAGCTCATGTTGATTGTAAGAAATTGTATGTTGCTAGATTCGAGGCATCCGGAGGCTGTTTTGCAAGGCAAAGGTGTGTTGGAGTAGAGATTTCCTTGACTTGAGGTAAGTAACAGTTTTATATCTGGTTCTGAGGGTATGAAACCCCGTATCATGTATCTTGTGATTGGTTTAGATTTGATGCACACACTAGGTGATAGGTATATGGGCATCAAGTGTAGGAATTGTGGTTGTCCATTGTGTGGAATTGTGAAGTTGAATAACCTGTTGTTACTTGTTTGCTCTCCATGTGTTATACAAATTTGATTGGAAATCATGCTAGAATTTTTGTTTAGGCTATGTGTTGGTGTTGTAGGGACCCAAAGAGCTCGTGTACATGTTGAATTAATTGCTAATTGATGTCTTGTACTCAGTAATAGTTTTACTTGTGTGTCATATCTCATCTCCTTTGTTCCTTGTTGATACATTATATATGGATCGGGTTGCACGTCGCAACGAGCCTTATGGCTATATATATATATATGGGATCGGGTTGCACGTCACAACATGTTTCATTAATTTATGACAATTGTCTTGATATAGCACTTGGGATGAATAAGCCCCTCCAAAGTCTAGACACAAACCTAGTGAGCGTAGGTACCTACTAAGTGCGAGTGACGACTGATGAGTGCTAAGCTATTGAGAATGACTGAGTGAATGTTGCTCTGTGACAATGCTTTTTATTGTTGCAAGTAGCTAACATATATCACTTTCTTGAAATTTCTGAAAGATATTATATAATTGTTTTACTTTAACATGACATGAGATAACTGATTTTACCTAAAATTTTCGAACTCGAAAGCATGCCTACTTTCCTATGTTGAAATTACCAATATTGAACTATAATCGCAAAATTCGTCACTACTTTCAGTTCATTATTTAGTCTTTTTACTTAATGGGTTGGTTGTGCTCACGCTACACCATGCACTTCTTGTGCAGATCTATGTGTTCCCTAACACGGTGAGTGTTGATTCCATCGCACAATTGATCTTCTGGGAGATTCCAAGGTAGCTGCCCGACACTTCGCAGACCTTGTTTCTCCTTCCCTATATTTTCCGCTTATTGTATTTGATTTTGAACTATGTAGACAATACTTTCAAACTTGTGATATTTAGATGCTTACGTACTAGGTGACACCTCGATGTTGAGAGGTTCTTTATTGTATTTTTGATTTTCTATCCTGTTTATGAGAAAATTCTACTATTTAAACTGCTTTAAATCCATTTTGTTAAAAGTGTTGGAGTAAATTCATAAATTCCGGCTTGTCTAGTACCACATTAGGCTCCATCATGAATGATGAGTTTTGGGTCGTGACAAGTTGGCATCTGAGCCTAGGTTGCGTAGGTCTCATGAGTCATGAGCAGGTTTAGTAGAGTTTTGCCGATCAGTACGGAGACGTCTGTACTTATCTTTGAGAGGCTGCCGAACCCTTAGGAAACTTCACATTCTTTTATTCCTGTTGTACGGAATTGTTGATTCTAGTAACTAAACTTCTGTTATTCTCTTCTCTTACATATGGAGGGGACAAGTGTTATAAGACAAAATGGACAGCCACCAGTACCACCTGCTAGGTCCATGAGAGGTCAGGGTCGCGATATGGGCATAGGCACAGCTCGTACAGTAGCTAGAGCAGCACCTACAAACCTACCAGTTTCCCCAGTTCAAGCCCAAGTTCCAGTTATGGATGAGCCAATGGGGCCAGCTCGGGCTCCAGCTGTGCCCATCATGATTATATGCCTTTAAGAGGCCTTGGCTCAAATTATGACTGTGTGCACTAGTCTTGCTCAGGCGGTCTCAGTTTTGGCTGCAGAAGCCACTTCTCAGGTCGGGGGAGGTACCTAAACTCCCACCAACCGTACACAAAAGCAGGTGATTCAGGGACTTCAGACACCAAGGGCATTACGAACCTAGACGACTCCAGCAGCTTAGTCCTAGGTGGTTCCTGCTATAACTAATGATGAGAAAAAAGGGTTCGAGAGAATTGGGAGGCTTCAATCACCATCATTTAGTGGGGCTGAGTCGGAGGATGTTGAGGGCTTCATGGACAAGTACCAGCGGATTCTTTGTACAACAGTTTTTCTGGAGACTAGTGGGTCTCGTTCACTACTTTTTAATTTTCTCAAGCTGCCTTAAGATGGTGCTAGGCTTATAAGAAACGTAGGCTGCTCAGTGCAGCACCACTTATATGGTGGGAGTTCTCTGTTCTCTTCTTGGAGAAGTTCATGATGTAGTCCCGCGGGGAAGATCTACACAAATAGTTTGAGCAGTTACGTCATAAGGGCATGACTATGACACAGTATGAGATGAGGTTTCTGAGTTGGATTATCATGCAGTTTGGTTGGTTCCCACTAATAGGGATAGGATCAGGAGGTTCGTCAATGGCCTCACGTATCAGTTGCGGTGTCTTATGACTAGGGATAGGGTATCTGGGGCTACTTTTGAAGAGGTGATCAACATTTCTCAGATGGGGGTTGATACGAATTTGGGAAGATTGGTCGCATCAAGAGGTAGTGTCCCTATTTCTTGGGAGGTCCAGCTCAGAAGAAGAGTCATACTACGACTTCGGCACCAGTTACTTCACCACCCATCCAGCCAGCTTTGTGTGGGGCCTACGCTATTAGGGGTCTCCCTAGAGGGGAAGACTGATTAGGTTGCTGTCAGACTCGATTCTATGCTCTTCCTACCATATCATAAGACATTTCTTCAGACACAATTATCATAGTTATTTTCTTAGTATGCCACGGGGATGCTTATGAATTACTTGACCTTGGTTCAACTTATTCGTATGTCTCATCGTATTTTGCTCATTATCTTGATATGCCCTGTGAGTACTTGGATTCATCAGTTCATGTATCTATGCCAATGGGAAAAACTGTTATTAAGGACTGTGTATATTATTTATGTGTAGTGACTATTGGGCGATTGGAGACTAGAGTTGATCTCTTGTTGCTTAGTTTGGTTGATTTTGACTCTAGACAATGTTCGTAGTAGAGTGATTTCATACTTGAACTCCTCGTGGATGGCTGGGAAAGGTTGTTTATCTTAATTGGCCTTTGTGAGGGATGTTAGTGTTGATACTCCCACTATTGATTCTATTCTAGTGGCGTGAGATTTTTCGGAAATTTTTCCTGGAGACCTATCAGGCATGCCGCCCAACGGGAATATTGATTTTAGTATTGACTTGGTGTCGGACAATCAGCTTATTTCTATTCCATCATACTGTATGGCACCAGATGAGTTGAAGGAATCGACTGGGCAGCTTCAGGAACTCCTTGATAAGGCTTTATTAGACCTAGTGTGCCATCTTGGGGTGCACCGGTTCTGTTTGTGAAGAAGAAAAATGGTTCTATGAGAATGTGCATTGATTATAGGTAGTTGAACAAATTTACAATCAAGAACAAGTATCCCTTTGGCCCGTATTGATGATTTATTTGACCAGCTTCAGGGATCGAGAGTGTTTTCTAAGATTAATTTGAGGTCCGGGTATCAACAATTGAAGATTCAGGACTCGAATATTCTAAAGACAACATTCAAGAAATGTTATGGCCAATATGAGTTCCTTGCGATGTCTTTTGGACTGATCAAAGCCCTAACAGCATTCATACATTTGATAAATAGAGTATTTCAGCTTTATCTTGACTCGTTTGTCGTAGTATTCACTGATGATGTCGTGGAATACCCTCGTAGCTAGGAAGAGCATACCTAGAATTTGAGGATTGTGTTGCAGCAATTGACGGAGGAGAAATTTTATGCCAAGTTCTCCAAGTGTGAGTTTTGGCCTATCTCACTGGCGTTCTTGGGGCACGTGGCATCCAGTGAGGAGATTCGGGTAGATCCGAAGAAGATAGAGGCGGTTCAGAGTTTGCCTAGACCGTCCTCAGCCATAGAGATTTGGAGCTTTCTTGGCATGGCCGGTTATTATCTTTGCTCCGTGTAGGGTTTCTCGTCTATTGCATCGCCCTTGACCAAATTGACCTAAAAGCATTCTCCTTTCGAGTGGCCAGATGAGTATGAGGAGAAATTTTAGAAGCTCAAGACTGTTTTGACCACAGCTCCACTTCTACTTTTTCCTTCAACTTCCGGCTCTTATACAATGTATTGTGATGCTTCTCATATCAGTATTAGGTGTATCTTAATGTATGAGGGTAGAGCCATAGTATATACTTCATTTCAGTTGAAGCCTCATGAGAAGAACCACTATGTTCATGATTTGGAAATTGTTGCCATCGTTCATTCATTGAATATTTGGAAACATTATCTCTATTGTGTGCCTTGTGAAGTGTTTATGGATCATCGGAGCCTCCCGTACTTGTTCAAATAGAAGGATCTAAATTAGAGGTAGCGAAGATGGTAGGAGTTGCTAAAGGACTATGTATTACTATTCTATATCATCCAGGAAAGGCGAATGTGGTAGTTGATTCCTTGAGTAGAAAGGGAATGGGTATGGGTAGTTTTGCATTCTTTCCTATAGGTCAGATACCTCTTCAGGTTGATGTTCAGGCCTTGGCCAACCAGTTCGTGATATTAGATGTTTCGGATACCAGTTGGGTTTTAGGTTGTCTTGATCGCATTAGGGAGTGCCAGTATGATGATCCTCATTTGCTTGTCCTCATGGACAAGGTTCAGCACGGTGATACTAGAGATGTGACTATCGGGGATGATGGGGTATTAAGGATGTCGGCTTAGAATTGTGCCCCTAATGTGGATGGACTACCTGAGTTGATTCTTGAGGAGGCTCATAGTTCGTAGTATTCCATTCATCCGGGTGATGCGAAGATGTACCATAACTTGTAGCAACACTATTGGTAGATGAAGATAAAGAAATATAAAATGGGTTTGTAGCTCGGTGTCTTAATTGCCAGCAGGTAAAGTATGAGCATCAGAGACGAGGTGGATTGCTTCAGAGGATAGAAATTCCAGAGTAGAAATTGGAGAGGATCACCATGGATTTCGTAGTTGGGATGCCATGTACTTCGAGGAAGTTGAATGTTATTTAGGTGATTATGGATGACTGACCAAGTCCGTGTCCACTGACCAAGTCCGTGCACTTCATTTCAGTTGGGACTACTTATTCTTTATAGAGGTTGGCTGAGATTTACATATGAGATATTGTTCGCCTTCACGGTGCGCTAATGTCCATCATTTCACATCGGGGCATAAACTTTACATCGCGGTTTTGGAAAGCCATGTAGCGAGAGTTGGGCACCCAGGTAGAGTTGAGTATAGCATTTCACCCTCAGATGGACAGACATTCGCGCTCTATTCAAATATTTTAGGACATGTTACGCGCTAGTGTCATTGATTTTGGGGGTTCATAGGAGTAGTTTCTACCGCTCGCAAAGTTTGCCTACAACAATAGTTATCTGTTGAACATTCAGATGGCTCTGTATGAGGCTTTTAATGGGAGACAGTTTCAATCTCCATTGGGTTAGTATGAACCGAGTGAGGCTCGGTAATTGTGTACCGACTTTGTTCAGGATGCATTGGACACGGTTATATTGATTCAGGGTCGGCTTCGCACGATGTAGTCTAGACAGAATAGCTATGCCCACAGGAAGGTATGTGATGTTTCTTGCATGGTTGGGGAGTAGGTTCTGCTTAAGGTTTCACCCAAGGTTTCACCCATGAAGGGTTTTGTGAGGTTCGGAAAGAAGGGCAAGTTGAGCTATCAGTATATTGGGTTGTTTGAGGTACTTCAGAGGATTGGAGAGGTGGCTTACATTCTTGCCTTGTCACTTATCTTGTCAAGTATGCATCCAGAACTTCATGTTTCTATGCTTCGAAAGTATGTCGACAATCCTTCTCGTGTATTGGATTTCAGCACGATTCAGTGGGATGGTGATATGACTTATGATGTGGAGTTGGTGGCCATTTTGTATCGGCATGTTTGAAAGTTGATGTAATAATTCGACCGGTCATTTTAAGCTTTAGCATGTCGATTAGCACTTTGGAACCATGAGCATCTTCACTTCAGGTATTCTGACTTGTACGCGTGGTCAGAATTCAATTTCAAGAAGTTCTAAGTTGATTTGGAAAGAGAATTATCATTTCGGAAGCTTTAAGTTGAAAGAATTAACTAGGATTGGATTTTTGAGTAAACAACCTCAGAATCGGGATTCAAAGTTCCAGCAGGTTTGTATGATGATTTCAAACTTGGGCATGCCCGGATTGGGTTTTGGATTAACCGGGAGCCTTTTGGCGCCTATTATGGAAGTTAGCATTTTAGAAGAAATTTCATGAGTTTGGTTGAAAGGCATTTTAGTTTTGTCAATGTTCGTTTGAATTCTGAGTCTAGGAGTAGCTCCATATGATAATTCTAGTCTTGGGGGCGCTATCGGAAGTGAATTTAGAGGTGCGTGGGTCATTTTGAGTCATTTGGCTAAAGATAGAAATTTGAAGGTTTTTGAGAAGTTTGACTGCAAGTGGACTTTTTGATATCGGGATAGAAATCCAATTTCAAAAGTTGGAGTAGGTCCATAATGTCGAATATAAATTGTATGCAAAATTTGAGGTCAATCATACGTGATTTGATATGTTTTAGCATCGAATGAAGAAGCTTGAAATTCTAATGTTCATTAAGCTTACATTAGAGGTCGATTTGAGATCTTAACATTGTTTGAAATGATTTCATGCCTCAAGTAAGTCCATAATGTGTTTTGGGACTGGTTGGTCTGATTGGTTGGGGTCTCGGGGGCCTCGGGGGCCTCGGGTTGATTTCGGGTGGTTAACGACTCAAAAATGAAATTTGAGGAAAAGCTGAAGTTGTTGGTTGCTGGTGTAACAGCACCTGGGAGACTAGGGCCGTAGAAGCGTCCTTTCTATCGCAGAAGTGGAAATGGACAGACTAGGTTAGGACCGCGGATAAGGTCACTTTCCCGCAGATGCGGGACCGCACTTGCAGAACGAGAAGCGCAGATGCGGAAGCTGAGGGCTTGGAGAAAGACCACATAAGTGGCAATTTGTCCGCACCTATAGGACTGCAAAAGCAATCGAGAGACCGCAGGTGCGAAAGGGCTGGAGGCAATGAGTTCTCTTTAAAAATCGAGTTTTGGCTCATCTCCACCCATTTTCACTTCGTCTTGGACAATTTTGGAGCTTTTGGAAGAGAGATTTTCTTCATCTATGGCAATGTAAGTTGTTCCCACTCATTAGACGTTAAATATATGGTTTTATTTCGGATTTGAGCATGAAAATTGGTAGAAACTTTGGGTTTGTGGAAAAACCTAAAAAATTGATATTCTTGGAATTTGACCATGATTTTTGGTATGAAATTTAGAGTAAATTATATATTTGAGTTTGTACGGTGGTGGGTAAACTTATTCATCGAAAATTTTTGGAATCTAGGCACGTGGGCCCAAGAGAGTTCTTGTCAACTCTTGGATCGGGGTTTGGAATTGTTATCAACTGGATTGTAATGAGTAATTGAACATATATTAATGGATTTGCATAATTATTGGCTAGCTTTGGAACATTTAGCATCGATTCAACTCTTCGGAAGGGCGTGGTATGCCGGTTATGGATCTTTGGAGAGAGGTGAGTCTCCTTTCTAACCTTGTAAGCGGGAATTGTCCCCATAGGTGAGGTGATTGGATATGTGCTCCTATTTGTGGGTAGACGAGGTGACGAGAGTCCGAGCGTAGCTACTATTATGCTTAGTCCGAGTAGTTTAGGGCCCAAAAAAATACTTACTTGTAATACTTGCGACCTTGTTGACAAACTTAAATACTTAAAACATATCAAACTTGTAAACGAATTTCTAAAAAGGCTAGATATCATTTATTGACTTTTAAAATAGAAACTTTCCTTTTCCTGAATATTTGCACCTAGATGAATTAGTGATTTGATTGTTTGAATGTCCTTATCTATTGTGGAACGGGCCGAACGCCTTGGTATTAAATAGATGCATTTATGATTCTCGCCATTCGACCCTCTGACAGTGTACAGTTTAAATATTGTTGGATCGGACCGTATGCCCTATGCATGATATATGTATACTTGTATTGCTTGCCTTGAAACTTATTGAAGTTGTCACTGCCACTTCACGGCTTGAGAATATATATATAAATGATGAAAGGGAATTTGGAAATTTTCTTACAAAAGAAATAATGGTTTACTTGCTTCATTCTATTAAATTACAATCATGTTTATAAAAATCCATGATTTACTATATTATTAATATAACATTATTGGACCACTAGTAAGTGTCGAGTTCGACCTATCGTATCTACGTATTTGAGATTAGATGGGATACTTATTGGGTACATGTTGCTTTCGTACTCATACTACACTTGACGTGCATTTTTGTTGCACCGGCACGTGTATCAATTGTGGCCTGGTGGAAGTAGCAGCATGGTTGATGGGAAGATTAGGTGAGCTACACTTGTCGATACGACCCGCAGCTAACAGAGTCTCCTCCAAATTATGATATTTATCTTCTGTCCAATTTGTATTCCGGACAGTTGTTGTATTGTATTGCTTCATGCACTTGTGCCACCAGGTTCTGGGATGGTTTTGGGGTATTTTGTATTGAATACTTAAGATATATATTTAATTAGAACTGAGTATCTTTTTCTAGTAAAAATTGAAGAAAAGTCAGAGTTTTCACAATGGTTTAAATGAGAATTTAATAAAGTATTAATGGTAGGCTTGCCTAACAGCGGTGTCTGGCGCAATCATGACCCTTAGTGAATTTTGGGTCATGAAAACATGGTATCAGAGAACTAGTTTCCCTTAGGTCTCACGAGTCATGAGCAAATCTATAGAGTCTTACGGATCGGTACGGAGACGTCTGTATTTATCTTTGTGAAGCTACAGGACTGTTAGGAGTACTTCCCTTCTTGATTCTTCATCATGTGATTTGATTCCTTGAGGCTTATGCCCTTGTTTCTTTCCTACTCATTCTAATAGGACGCAAGCCGCTATTTATAAATCAAGAATTGAAGGATTGTAATGGCACTACAGAGGTGGTGCAGGATGCTTCTCCCTGCGTAGTTGATTTGACTATTGTCGTTGCCTTGTGGAAGGATTATTCTGTTGTTTCAGCTCAGTAGTTGTACTTCCGAGATATTTGAGTCTAGGAACAAGTTTTCATGATGCTTATTAATGATTGTTGCACGATATTGATCTGATGGTAGGATGCTTGCCTACGTGTTGGGGTAGTGAATGACTTGAATGGAGGTTTACTCAGTGTATAATTTAGAGATTTGGTATTTTATTCCTGGAAGGGGAAAGGCAATTGAGCCAAGAATGTTCAGATTTGAGTTGATGGAGTAACGAGGCTTGGTATTTGCAAGCATGGTGGAATTTTTATCTATGTTGAGGTGACGTTATACCTGTTGAATGTGCTAAGTTCACCAGTGTTATGGTCTTCTATAATTCACGTTTGGGGTAAGATATTGTGAAATAATATTGGAGCGACTGTTAGATATCGTGATGTGGGGTGCATTAGGATTGAATTTGTGTTTCTAATGTTGGCGGCTCAAGAACGATGATCTTCGGAAAGGTTTAAAGTTAGTAGTGATCGGTGGGTTCAAGTGTTATGAAGATAAATTTTATTTAAGGCAAAAACTGAGCAACAAAAGATGAGGAGGGACATGTGGGGAGTGTCAAGCGGTGGTTAAAATTTCTAGTAGGCCAGGTATAAAAAGCAAAGGTCAAGTAGTCGACTAAAGGGGTAAGTTTCGCCAAAGTGGGAGAGTGGCGGAATTGCATATGGGCTTTGTGGTAGGAAGACCATGCACCTTAAGGAGAGTTTGGAGTGATTTGGGGATTTTAGTGATTGGTTATTAGGGACTACGGATTAATTAGAAGTATGGACTATTATGCGGTAGGAGATCTGATATAACAGAAAGGAGCTGCTTGAAATGAAGAAGGATACGACCTAACATTGAATTGGAAGGTTGTTGCTACACATTTAATTAATGTCCACGAGGGATGAATGGACTTGTGCAGCTAGAGAGTGAGCTCGGACTCAGGATGGGTCATTGATGTCGTAGTGATTGTACCACGTGCAATAGCATTGGAAGACGTCGCCACGTAAATTCCACAGGTGGTTTATCTCTAATGAGCAGATCGACGGTCGCATGGTTGGCGAAGCTTCTACAAAGAATTCTATTTATCATATAGCAAAAAAATCACTCGTGCGGAAGTGGTTGATGATTCATAGTATTAAAGGGGTTTTACAGAAAGACTCCAAGAATTTTGGCGGTTGATTAAGTAAGGTTATGTCAATAAGTGATAAACAATCTTGGTGAATTCCAGAGTTGTGAAATAGTGGTTTCATGTTAAGTGGGAGAGTCCAACCGCCTATGGTTGGGTTGCATGGTTAACTACTTGTGAGGTTTCTAGTTTTTAGCATATTGATGGGATATTTCAGCAACAAGAAAAGAACATAAGTAATAATTTGAGCAAAGGAATTGTTAAAGGTGGGCTATGTTTGGTCTTATTGGATCATGCTCAGACTCGGGGAAGGATTCGGGATTTATGCATTGTATAAGTGTGGGTTTTAGGGGAAGTGATTTTGTCGCGTGCTTCATCGAGGGGTATGCATGTTCTAGATTGAATCGTTGATTTTATTATATTCGGGGCCAAGTCAGAGCGGGTGGCTCTCAACAACGGTCCTAATGAATTCAAAAGGGTAATGTGTAGTGCCTAATGATTTCGAGCCTATATGTACAGTTAAGAATCAAGCTTTTGTAGCAGCTTATGAGAAGAGACCCAAAATGTTCTATATATTTTGACTTGCAGTGTATCATTTAGGAGGAAAAATGAGAAAAAGCTTCGGATTTGTAGAGGGATTGTCAGAATGGGTATACCAATTGAGGATGCGAATGTGCACACAAGGGAGGTATAAAATGGTTCGTGGAATATGAGACAACATGGTCTCATGATTCAAGGCCACTCAGGATGAGTGTGGATGGATTATGTTATGTGTTGAATAGAATTATTATTATTTCAAAGGACACCAAGGATAAATTGGAAGAAGATAGATTGTTTAGCCATAGTTGAATTGGCATATTGGTTGTAAGGATGAATTCCTTCGACGTGATCAAGTTATGCAAGTAATTTTTGACGATACGTGTGAGGCTTGTCGGCCGCCATAATTGATGTTATTTAGAAGTATTCTACTGTTATGTCTTGTTATGTGTAGGCGGATCCTGGAAGGGTTATAGTGGTTTAGACCACTACTTGGAGATTTGCATATTCTACGGCTATGAGAATTCTCCTGTTTATTGCTATGGTTCCCCTTAAATGAGTTAAGTGAAAAGTTTTTATTATCTAGTGTTAATCTACTATTGGTTCCAGAGTTATGATGAAAATCGTGTTCTATCGTGTATTGGCATGATGTTTGCAATGAGTGATATGGAATTTGAAGTGAGGATAAGGTTTCAGTTTGGTGTTGACAAGGATGTCAAGAGCTAGGATGAGCAGGAAAGGAGTTTCAATGTTTAAAATAAGTGGGTATTGCCTTCAACGTCACTTGAGATCGGTGTTTTGTGAAAAGGGCTTTCATCCAAGTTAAGGATTATTTATCACTTTTAGCATTTGCGCGGCCGGAGGCTTAGATGTACAGACCTGTTATCTATCACGGAAGGTTGTGGGGGTGTGTCCTACGCGAAGTTTGTATAAGTGTGGCATGTGGTCACTTGATTGGTTGAAGGGTTAAACCAAGTATGAAGATTGTGGTGATATCGTTGATTTGGGAACTGATGCCTGGAGGGCACTTGATTTATTGGGTTGTGGACTGTGGATTATTACTCTAGCTATGATGGTTTTTCTTATGTGTTATGAGAAAAAGAGTATTTATTATGGACCTTTGAAAGGTTATTAGCCTAGTTCAGTGCCATCAGAATTAGCTTAAGGTCTGTGGATGGATTCAAATGTGAATATGGGCTCTATATCAGGCATATGTGTTCATTTCAGTAATGCGCTCCTTATGGAAGAGTAATCAGGTTGTTATTTCGTCGTCAGTTATTTCATGTGATGATATATTGCAGCGTGTGAGTTGTGAGACGACTTGGTGAATTGCTTATGTGTTGAGGTTCCATGTAGAGATGATGTTATATGAGAAAAATGGCTCTTGAGATTCAGGTTGTGTATCCCACCTCAGTTGTGTTTGAGTTTTGTAGCTTATAGTGTTATATGTCCCCTCAGGGATGGGAGCATGCACTTAGCGTGCTTGTGACCTACATTCGATATTTTGTTGTAATGAGAAATTTAGCTAGATGTGCATCTCCTTAGGTGAATTTTATGTGTGGATTAGTCTGTTGTTTGGATCGGGTTGCACGCCGCAACACTGTGATGTTGAATACAGTTTTCATACTTCATCTTATGTGTTTTTTGTTTCCTATTTTTCTGAGGAAAGATCATATTAGATGCACGAGTTGAGTAGTTCCTTCTAGAGTTTGTTTTCCTTTTGTATCGTGTTCGAATTGGTAGCCTATTTGCACATTGTGGCATTATATGAGACTTATGATCATGCTAGGGGTGGCTTATTTCCTGAGAAGTTCGTACCGGGTGAGACGAGATCATTGGATTTAGGATCAGTGCAATCTGATTATATGAAGTATATTAAGGTGCACAGACCATTATTTGGTTGAAAATAAGGCGAGGGTTCTGTCAGGAGTATAGACCCAATGATTTGTTGATTCGGCAATCGGTTATGAATTTCCACATATCTCTTCCGTCGTGGCAGTATTGTAATAGTTAGAGCAAGACCCATGTAGGTCATGAGGTGCAATAGGAGCATCAAATTCATGGAATTTCTATTTATTTGATCGGAGAATGTCATTGTGGTCATGTGGGTAAATTGGTGCCAGTTATAAATTCAGCTAAGGTACACAGTGCTACGTGTAGTTATTGATACGGTGAGCATATGTCGGAACAGGCCTAGTAGAGAATTTTGGATGTTGGAATTGGGCTCTAAGGTTTATTTGCTTAAGTGAAAAAGGATATCTTCAAATTGATCGAGCTAGGGTGCCCAGCTGAGTTTTGGTAGCACGAGTAGGTGCTACCAAAATTGATATTCTTTGAATTTGACCACGGTTTTGGGTATGAAATTGAGAGTAAATTATATATTTGAGAAGTTGTGGGTAAACTTATTCTTCAAAAAATTTATGAATCCGGGCACGTGAGCCTTAGGGCATTTTTATCTGCTCTTCGATCGGGGTTAGGAATTGTTATGAATTGGATTGTAATGAGTAATTCAACATATATTAATGGATTTGATTAATTATTAACTAGCTTGGGAGCATTTAGCATCTATTCGAGTCTTTGTAAGGGCATGGAATTCCGGTTATGGATTTTGGAAGCAAGGTGAGTCTCCTTTCTAACATTGTAAGAAGGAATTGTCCCCATAGGTGAGGTAATTGGTTATGTGCTCCTATTTGCGGGGGCTACGTACGCAAGAGGTGACGAGAGTCCGTGCGTAGCTATTATTATGCTTAAGTCCGGGTAGTTTAGGGTCCAAAATCATGCTTACATCTAGTACTAGCAACCTTATTGACAAACTTATTATGCTTAAGACATATCGAACGTGTAAACGAATATTTAAAAAGGCTAGATATCATTTTTTTACTTTTAAAAGGGAAACTTGCCTTTTCCTGAATATTTGCTCCTTGATGAATTATTGATTTGATTGTTTGAATGTGCTTATCTATTATGGAACCGGTCGAACTCCTTGGTAGATTAGATAGATGCATCTATGGTTCGGCTATTTGACCCTCTGGCAGTGCACAATTTAAATATTGTTGGATCTGACCGTAAGACCTCGGCATGATTTATGCATGCTTGTATTGCTTGCCTTGAAACTTATTGAAGTTGTTATTGCCTCTTTGTGGCTTGAGAATATATGTATAAATGATGAAAAGGAATTTGGATATTTTCTATAAAAGAAAGAATGGTTTACTTGCTTCTTTCTACTGAATTACAATCATGTTTATTAAAATCCACGTTTACCATATTATTAATATAACATTATTGGACCACTATTTAGGGTCGAGGTCGACCTCTCGTCTCTTCTTCTTTGAGATTAGACGGTACACTCTTTGGGTACACGTTGTTTTTGTACTCATACTACACTTGTTGTGCATTTTTGTTGCAATGGCACATGTTTCACTTGTGGCCTGGTGGGCATAGCAGCATGGTTGATGTGGAGACTTAGGTGAGCTACACTTCTCGAGACGACAAGTAACCAGTAGATTCTTCTCCAGATTGTGGTATTTATCCTCTATCCAGTTTGTATTCCGGACAATTGTTGTATTGTATTGCTTCCTTGAAATAGCTCATGCACTTGTGACACCGGGTTCTAGGATGGTTATGGGGTGTTTTGTATTGAGTTCTTGACATATATATTTAATTAGAACTGAGTATCGTTTACTAGTAAAATATGAAAAAAAATCACAGTTTTCACAATGGTTTAAATGCGAATTTAATTGAGTTTTTATGGTGGGCTTGCCTGACAGCGGTGTCTGACGCAATCACGACCCTTAGTGGATTTTGTGTAATGACAGTTCAGGTCAAAGGGCATAGCTTCAGTGAAGGTGTAGTAGAGAGTTCATCCAATTGAGTAGGCTACTTTGGAGACCGAGCAGGAGAGGCGGAGCAAATATCCACACATATTCGAGAATCTAAGTACGTTTCTAGACTCGTTCGAGGATGAACGTTTAAGAGGGGGAGGATGTTACGACTGGGCTGGTCATTTTGAGAGTTATTCCCCCAATTGCTTCTGATTTTGTGCTTTACAGTTGTAATATTACTTACCAGGTTAGTCGGTTCGGGTCTAGAGGAATTTCATAATTAGTTGAGGCACTTAGTCTCAAGGTTGGAAGATTAAGTTGAAAAGGTTGACTTGATGTTGACTTATGTGAAAACGACTCCGGAATGGAGTTTTGATGGTTCTGTTAGATCTACTGGATGTTTTGAGACATAGGAGTGTGTCTGGATTGTAATTTGGAGGTCCATTTAGGCTTGAAATGACGAAAGTGAAAACTTATAAAGTTTGATTGGGAGTGGACTTTTTGATATCGGGATCGTATTGGGATTCTGGGAGTCACAGTAGGATTGTTGTGTTATTTTTGACTTGTGTGCAAAATTTGGGGTCAATTGGACGGGATTTGATAGGTTTCGGCATCAATTGAAGAAATTGGAAGTTCAAAGTTTATTAGGCTTGAATCTATGTGTGATTCGTGTTTTTTATGTTGTTTTGAGGTGACTTGAGGGCTCGACTAAGTTCGTACAATGATTTGGGACTTTATGGTATGTTTGGTTAAGCTCTTTTGGGCCTCGTGTGAGTTTCGGATGGTTATCGAATGAATTTGGACTTGGCATTTCAGCTTATGACTGTTGGTTTCTTTTACTAAATTCCTTGTACGCGATCGCATGAGAAGTTCCTTGATCGTGTAGGCTTGAATTGAGCAGTGATGATTTCTACTTGTGCATTTGTGAGTGAGGTTCTGCAATCGCATGGGTTTGCTAGACTGTGAATCACGAACACGTGGGCAATGTCGCTATTGCAAAGAGGTGAGGAGGCATTGGGTGTCACACGTTTGTGCTTCACAACCGCGTGAGGTTGGATGTGATCACGTAAGTTGGAGAAGGCTAAGGTACGCATTCACATGGATGTTTTTGCGCTCGTGTAAGGCAACTTTGAGTGGCAGTCTGGTTTGTTCTATGTGAACACGTGAGAACGGTCGTGTTCACGATGAAGGCTTAACGGGGCAGATCATAAATTTAAAAACCGAGGGTTTAAGTTCATAACGCAAATATTGATTTGGGAGATCGATAAAAAGCAAGTTTTGGATATATTACACGTGGTTGTTTGGGGTAAGTGATTCCTACCTAGTTTTGGTTAATTTTCATGATTATACCTTTGATTTCATCATTAAAATTGTGATTTGGGGTTGAAAATTGGAGAAAATGAAGAAATGTTATTATGCTAGATTTTTGAGGTTTTGATTGGTATATTGGTATCAGATTTGAGTAATTTTGGCATTGGGTGTGAACTCGTGGTTGAATGGGTATTTAGATTTTTTGACTTTTACCTGATTATGAGACATGGGCCCAAGGGCCGGCTTTTGAGTTAACTTGTTATTTTTGATTTAAAGGTGATTATTTTCTTATGGAATTAATTTCTTTTGCTCGTTTTGATTGTATCGAATTATTTGTGGCTAGATTCTAGGAATTTGGAGGCCATGTCGCGAGGCAAAGGTGTGTTGGAGTATAGATTTTCTCGGCTTATGGTAAGTAACAGTTTTGAATTTGGTATTGAGGGTATGAAACCCCGTATCATGTGTCTTCTGACTGGTTTGGAGGTGACGCACATGCTAGGTGACTGGCGTGCACCATAGAATTGTGACTTGGTCCATTCCGTGGAACTATGAAGTTGAATAACTTGTTGTTACCTGTACTCCATATGTTGTAGAAATTTTGACTGCAAATCATGTTAGAAATCGTGTTTAGGCTATTTTTTGGTACTGTAGAGACCCACATAGGTCGTATGCTTGTTAAATGAATTGCTAATTCATGTCTTGTACTTGGCCACAGTTTTACTTGTCCATCATATCTCAAAGTCTTTTATTCCTTGTTGAAACATTACATCATTTTTTGGGCTTATTTTTATGATTTTTGAGAGCCCGAGAGACTGGAGAGGTTAGTGACTAAGTTAGGGCCTGAGAGCCGATCTATGAACGATATATGTATATATGTGGATTGAGTTGCACACCGCAACGAGCCTTAGGGATGTATATATGTGGATCGGTTGCATGGCGCAATGATATATATATATATATATATATATATATATATATATATATATATATATATATATATATATGGGATTGAGTGGCATGTCGCAGCATGTCATCTATTTATGCCATGATTGGCTTGATATAGCGTTTGGGCTGAAAGAGTCCTTCCGGAGTCTGTACACACCCCCAATAAGTGCAGATACCTACTAAGTGCGAGTGTTGAGTGCTGAGTTATTGAGAAAGCTGAGTGAGTGTTGCTCTGAGGTGATGCTTTTTGATTCCATTATTGTAGCACTTAGTTGCCATATATCACTGTTTTGAAATTTCTGAAAGATATTATATTCTACTTTATTTGAACATGACATGAGGTAACTGATTTGACCTAAAAATTTTGAACTTGAAAGCATGCCTACTTTCCTATGTTGAAATTACTGAAATAAAGCTATATTTGCAAAGCTCGTCATTACTTTGATTTCTTTATTTAGTCTTGTTGCTTACTGAGTTGGTTGTGCTCACGCTACACCCTACACTTCGTGTGCAAATCCAGGTGTTCTCGGACGCGGTTGGTGATGATTCCATCGCACAATTAATCTTCTAGGAGATTCCAAGGTAGTTGTCTGATGCTTCGCAGACCTTATAACTCGTTCCTTATCTTTTCCGCTTATTGTATTTATTTTCAGACTTTGTAGATAGTATCTTCCCCACTTGTGATATTTAGATACTCATGTACTCAATGACATCCCGATGTTGGTAGCTTTTGCATTATGTTTTGGATTTTTCTATCATGTTTATGAGTAAATTCTACTATTTAAACAGCTTTGAATACATTTTTGTTAAAACTGGTAGAGTAAATTCACAAATATCGGCTTGTCTAATGCCACGTTATGCGCCATCACAGATGTTTAGTTTTGGGTTGTGATTCTTCTCGTGGTAGGGGCTGGGGTGGCATGGGGACATTGTCATGAGGCACCCGGCCTCTTCTATTGGCTTGAGATTCAACAGGTAGCTCCTTTGCTCATCCTTATTGTCCATATCCCCCAAAGGTATATTTCCAAGATAATTGTTTGCCGCCATGGTTGTACCTAAAATTTCTCACAAAGTATAAACCCAAATATATAACTTACACTGTTGTAACTCCCCAGCAATTGCGCCAGAAATTGATCACATCCAATTAGCACTCAATAGCGAGTGGAAAAGTTTGTTGGAAGGATAATACCTAAAAAGAGTCGAGATCGATTTTCACAAGGAGTTACAATTGGTGTTAGGAGTATACACTTGACGAAAGCGGATGGATTAACAAAATTTGCACTTCCACAAAAGATTTTGATTTCTACTACTACTTTTACTCTAACATTTGTAATCTAGGAAAAGAAACTAGAAACAAATGATTGTTCTAGATGTTTTTCCAATTAGTTAAAAATCCTAAGGATGTGACCATGACCTAGGTATTTGCCTAATGGGTTAAATGAGGTAATACTAGTTTTGTTTATTGGGGTGTATTATAACTCTCAGCTCTTCATTACACGCTCAATACCTCTTCGTCAAAGAGTGATTTTGCCCAATACAAATTTCTTATGTTCAAATGGGTATCAAATAAAATAGTTGATATAAGCTCAAGTCGGGTTCTCACTATATCTAGTTTGAACCCTTAATAGGCTAATCAAACTCTAAATTAACCCAATTCCTTGTTAGCTAAGTTATCCTAGACCACGTCCCTCTTTCTCAAGTAGAGACTAAGTCAATAAGGCATGAATCAATGTTTGTAACCATAAATTCTAAAATTGAAGCATAAAGTAAGCCAAATAATCAATACCCAATCATAAACAAACACGTTAAGTACACATAAGGTTTACACACCAGGGTTGGGTCACAACCCTAGTAGAAGAAAATACAGAAGAAATGCTAATTAAATTCATAATCTAAGATTAAAATGATAAAAGATAATTTTTAAACACTAAAATAGTCACAAACTTCCTGAAATGGCGAAATGTAATAGCTACAGCATCTCAAACTTCGAAACTTGACCTAAGATTCTATTTATAGTTGGCCAACATTCCCTGAAAAAAATACTCCCGGAAGGTTCTTCATCCGTACAATTCCATATGTGGTCCACAAATTTCTCCAGTTGACAGGAGCTCGGATTCTGCAGCCACTCATTTTTGGGTTGCGGCTATGAAGCATCTTCTGCGGCCGTAAAATTGTTGTGTGGTCCACACTTAAGCAGGGCTTCAGGACTTTGTTTTGTGCACACTCTCTGAACTTTGAATCATTTGTCAGTGCAAACCATGTTATGCAGCCGCATAATTCATGTGCGGTCCGCACATTAGACAAAAGTCCTATTGGGCTCTTTCACTTGGTCTTCGGTCGTAGAAGGATTTCTGCAGTCCGCACTTTTCTTCTACGGACTGCACTTCTTTGATTATGCGCCCTTTATTGCCTTGTGATTTAGTTCGCTCCTTTTTGGGTGGGATTTCATCATAGGAAACAAAACTTCAAAGATTCTTGCAATCTGCACACTTTTATTAGTTTCAAAAACATCAATCAATACTTTAATACTAAAACAAAAGCAAAAAGGTGCTAATAAGAAATCAAATCCCCACTTATCAGCCATACCAAAGACCTTAAAATGTCATTGTATCTCAAGATATTCGTCAGAACGACAGATCCCGAATATCACATGACTCATTATGTCACCGCCGTAAAAGGCAACGATCTCACCAAGAAACAAATATCTTCTATTCTGCTGAAGAAATTTTGAAAAACACTAACTGGAAGGGCGTTAACATGGAACACAAACTACAAGCCTGCTCCATAGAAACCTTTGAGGAAATGGTCAATAAATTCGTAACAGTGTATGCTGAAACCAGGAAAGCAGACACAAGAGTAAACGACATATTTGCCATCAAGCATTCCTTAGGATAGGGACTAAAGGACTTCCTCACCCGATTCAACATGGTAAGGATGATCCCACCAAATGTGTCCAAAGGGATGGCGTTCGTAGCCTTACAGAACGGGTTGAGCAGAGATGGTTCGAGAGTGACTAGAAAATTGATGAGCCAATTGATGAAATACCTTCCAAACACTTGGGTCGAGATCCAAAATGCTTACTATGCCGAAATCTGAGAGGATGAGGATGATCTCAACGGACCAAACCATTGGCACATCTTGGTACAAGCCGAGTCCAAGAAAGAAAACAGAGACAACATTATGAGAGATCACCTAATATCACAACCTAACAGGGAATGACACCAATCTTACATTAGGGTCCCCACCCCAACCTTCTCTCCACTATGAGAAAAGACCATCCAGGCCGAGAATGGGGACCCAATGAAATGAGAGAGGTATGCACTCATTATTGTCTGCTCACAATATTTGTGTATCACCTACAGAAATAGTCTATGCGTTGGAGAAACTCAGAATGAAAGTAAAGTGGCCTACAAATATGAGTTCGGATCTGAGCACCAAAAAATATAACACCCTGTGTGAGTTCCACTAGGATCGCGGACAAAAAATAGAAGATTTGCGTTGCTCTCAGTCAGGAAGTTGTAAAAATGTTGCGGCATGGAAATCTCAAAGAGGTGGTAAATGACAAGGGAGGAACAAGTTCGCTAGAGGACGTGAATACCAAGGCCCACCGAAGCCACTATCACTAGCTCGTACTATTAATATGATCATCACTGGAAGCGATAATGCCTCCATTAACGGTGTTAAATTCACCTCCACTCACAAATTCAAATGATCTATCACCGAAAGTTTGATATTACCCCATAATGATGCCCACGTCATTACTTTCTGCATTTTAGACATAGATGTCAAATGTATCATGGTAGACGATAAAGTGGAGCGTGCATTATCCATCCCCGAGTCCTCGCCCAGATGAGACTCGATGACAAGATAGTGCCACACTGCATCACACTAACAGATTTTAATAATGTAGGTGAACGAATATCAGGAGTAAATATACTCTGCGCCTTAGTCAGCGACGTAACGCTAGAGACAAAATTCCTTATCATAGACCAGGCCACCACATACAATGTCATAATAGAACAACTATTAATACATCCCATGAGAGCCACCCCCTCCAGCGTATACCAAATAGTCAAATTACCAATACCGTGGGAGATTTTCAGCATACAGAGAGAACCGTGCACGTCCTAGGAGTGCTACCACATCGTACTAGACTATAAAATCGTCATGCCTTAAAATCCAAGGAGCGTGACCGACACTCAACCGAGTGAACGGGAATGAGCAAACCTAACAGTTTTCATATATACTACCCAATCTTTGAATAAAGAGGAAATATACATCATTAATCAAATTCTATAAACAAGTCTTTAACAATATCCATTTCAATTCCATTAGCAACTTCGTTCATAATTTTGAAGATATACAAGTATTATACATCTTTTCCAAAAATCATTATTTCTATTAAATTCCAATACCTGACACTACCCATAACCTGTCTACGGAGCCTCTAAACACAATTGAAGAGTAATGTAATATGGAAATACCGATAACAAGGCCCCGACTATCCCTCAAATACAAAGTACATGATAAACAAATGAAATAGGACCCTGAAATAAAGTGGGGCTCACCAAGTCAGCTGAAAGGATGATGCGGGACTAGTTGCGGCCAACACTGTCTGCTATAGAAACACCTACATCCATTTAAAAACGTAGCGCCCCTGGCAAAAGGGACATTAGTGCCATCTAATAGCACTAGTATGTATAACTAAACACCATCTCAATAGAAAGAACTATAATAAAAGAACAAAGAAATCTTAAACCACATTTTACTAGAATGAACTATCAAGCAAGAACAAGAAAATCACAAGAGTAAATCAAAAGTTTTAGACGGACACCTCATCATAAAATAAACAAACCATATAATCTTTCACATAATTTCCATGACTTAATTTGGGGAATTTCTTTCATATGTTCATCACTGTCTTCAATACCACCGCTATCTTGAGCACAGTCCGATCACGACCCGGTCGGCTAGGTCATTTGAGGCATATATCTCAATCACCATTTCATTTATCATTTTTCTTGAATTCAATGTTAGCACATTACCACCATGTGTGTGGCATGGTGTCTGATCACGGCCCGATCGGCTAGGCCACCTTACCTACGCGTTGTTCCTTTCTCATTAATCATCTCATTTAAGTCTTTGTTTCACATAGCTCATATCAATCCAGTGGCATATAAGGCCACAATTATCATATCATACTTGGCACTAGGCCATATTTCACAACTCACATTCCACATCACTTTAACTTTCAACAACAAACTCATAATTTAAGGTAATAGGCATACAAAATACAAATTCAAGTTACAAGCATAGAGAGGAATTTTCATGATTCGTCACAATAATCACAATTTAAACTTGACTTGAAATCTAGGCGATTTAACATATACTTCACTTTCTTCAATCCCAATTTATTGTCTAAGCATTTCAATACATGATTCATATTCCTCGCACCTTATCAAGTTATCAAGAATAGCATATTGATCATACTGAGACAAATCTTTCATACATAAAAGGTTGAAACACCAATTCATGTGGAATAACAATTAATACAAGAACCCAAACTTTAATCTTACTTCATTTACACAAGCACCAACGGAGCTCAATTTCTAAAAAGACGGGGTTTTTGCCATACATACCGTATTTAAGCTTAGCTTATGTTACTACGACGTTTCAAAAATTATAGAAATCTCAATCTACTTTGAAGAAAAACAAAATTGAACATAAATTAGGAAGGTATTCATGGCTTTAGGTCATTTGAGCATTTTATCAAATACTAGTTGAGCATCTTGATTTCAAATCTCTTTCACAAGGTTTCTTCATTCCCCATCCCAATCCTTACTTATTTATGTTCAACAATATTTCCACAAACCTAATTTGTACATGCATTTGTAGATAATAGTATTACACCCAAGAATCATACATCAATACCTCATCTTATACCCCAAACTCGAAATTAAAGCTTAATGTATAGAATCATACCTCTTAGATGAAGAACTTGTGATTGGGTTCGTTAATTCTTGAATATGATGCAATATTGGATGATTGAATTTTGGGTTCCTACTTCTCTCTCTAAAATGCTCTTAACTCTCTCTAAAATCAGTAGAAAAATGACCCTAAATGATATCCCAAAGAGTATATATTGAAACGGGGTCGGGTTATAAAAATAGGAAGATTAACCCTCTGAATGCGGGTCTGCGATCGCATAATGGACCGCAGAATGGGTATGCTGGCCGCAAACGCGTCCCAAAACTCAAAGCCTAGAACTGGGCTACACTATCTCTGTTTGCGACCAGATTTTTGACCGCAAATCAAGTATACGGACTGCATAATATTTTTCGCGATCGCATATCTGACACAGGATCGTATTTTTTCAGCCTTTGGTAATTTGATCATAACTTTGTGTAGGAATGTCTAAATGATAAATGGTTTAAAGCGTTGGAAATTAGACTCAAAGATATTTCATATGATAGGTTACTCATCACGTAAAACCTCATAAATATTTAGGTATGCTCGTTCAAAGTATAGACTAGTGCAAGTTCTTTGGAATCTTAGCCTATTATGAAACCTTTCCCATTTGGCTTACACTTAGGCCTCTCCTTGGACCCTACATTACATAATATATAACTCATACACTTGTTTACCAAATCCAATTTATGCCCACCATGTTAATAGCATATAAAATATTATAATTAGTCTACGTGGCACCACGAAATCATAAATTACTTGGCAAAATTTTTCGAGGCCTTACATTCTCCCCCCTTTAGGATCATTCGTCCTCGAATGAGGAGTAGAGTCTTCCCCAAGCACTTTATGATCACATATATCTTTTCTAACCTACCTCAAGTCCCTAAATTTTGACTAAGTCCCAAATTTCTTAGAAATTTTCGGTAGAGTCTCCTTTGTAACTAGGACTATCCTCCTGTCAAGGAACCACCAAAACTATCCTAAAAACTCATCAACAACTCGACAAAGAACCTGTATATATCAATAACACAAACCTTACCATTACAAGCTCCTCATTATCATATTGATACCAGAACATGGACTACACATTTTAAGTCATAACACCTACAAGGTACCTTTCAAACTAAGACTCACTTCTATACAATCAAGAGAAAATACCTTATTTCCACAATGCTCTCGACCTTCAATGTGGCCTCTTATATTTATAGGATTTTCCATAACACATTTACAGGAACAACCCTAACCTACAAACTTATCTAACAAGGATGACAGCTAGGTACCTCGCATAAGCTAATTATCCATTAACATTCATCTTCAATAATTTACACCAAGGTGATACACAAATGATCTCTACCTACATTCTTAGACATGCACATATGAAAACACAAATTCATGAGGAACAACTATGGGGAAACATCACACCCCTAGTGTGATCTAATGGGAAATGCGCTTACGTACCCTTCATCATCAACTCACGTAACAACTACAGGGGAAAATTTTGAGAATAACCGGTTCACCCTCCTGAATTCTAAATCTCTATGCAATCACCCAAACTAAACTCATGGTGACCTTCGCGATTACTCTAAGATGTGGCATCACAAACTAGCTATAAAACTACATATCGAATGTATGTGATCACACGGGGATGATCCCTATTTGACATGTTTGGACCTTTAGTACCAAATAAATTTAATGCAATGAGGAACACAAGGTTCAAGATTGGGCTGGAGTTATCCAGGAATTCAGTAATGCACTAAACAGAGTACCTTCTGAGGTTATATGCTAAGAGACATGAAAATTACCACTAATAATGCTAACATGGTTAATCACTGTGACGACATATTAGACAAATTAGGCATAGAGGTAAGTAGTACATTGGCAATAGGAACCATTATGGAGGAATGTTCAAGTACATGACCTAGTCATCTCTTGAAGTGTAGGGAAAATCCGATTATCAAGAATGAGAATGCTCTGGCACCTTGAATGCGATATGGGTTTCAAAATACATGAAGTTGAATTACACACTTAATGTTAACTAACACAAGGAATCTATACCACGCGCCCATGAGGATGAAAAGAGGTTGAATACATACGGGATTATCACGTTTCAAATAGCTTAACCCTTCATGATAATTGACCCTATATGAGAGAACTAAAGATACGACAATTGGCCTTCCAAATCAATATGCTTATGATATGTGAAAAAATCTGAAGGCATCTAATCTCAACTTTTCACAAGTAAAACCACATAGCTAGGACATATAAATGTTGGGATGAAATCATGTATTGGTTAGAGGCATTCTAATGGTAAACATGGTGCTCCAGGGAGAAAGAAAAATGATAGTAAAACTCCCCTCACATGACAATGATATAGTCAATTATCTTAGAAGTTGAGTGAGCAAAAGGCCATGTAACCCATCCAATTCGACCCATTTAAGACTTTGAAAAGGGTACACACTTTGGTTTGAAATCATGGAAATTTAATCTTGAACTTAAAGGGAAATCATTACTTTTTGAAACCCAAGAGACAATCCCTCGTAGTCCTAGAAAATCGTCAACAATTGAAAGTGTTAGAAAATACGCTTAACGCTAGAGGGGGGGTGAATAGCGTTATAATAAAAATAGTGTAAACTTGCGGAATAAAAAAAAATTGCAGGAATGAAATAAGTGCGGTAAGTAAATAATAAGGAACGAACGCACCGATGTTATCCTGGTTCACCACAACCTGTGGCTAGTCCAGTCCCCGAGAGACTCTCTCGAGATTCCACTAACTTCGTTAAGCTTACGGGTGCTTAACAAACCGTTACACTTGCTCAAGGATACCGCACCGTAAGACTTCACTTGCTCGAGGATACCTCACCCCAAAACTTCTCTGTTAAGCTTACGGGTGCCTAACAAACCGTTACAACTTGAGAACTTGAGTCACACAAGTCCCAAACAACCTTGCTCGAAGATACAACACTCCAAGACTTCACACGAAGGAATAAAATATTCCTTCTTACAACAAGGGATTATAAACTTCCCTTCAAGTGTATAAAAACACTTAACACTCACTTAAACAAGACTCTCTTAATAGAGTAGATATGAGTAAACAAGTACGCTCAAGAACACAACAATAAATTCAAAGAATTGGCTCTCAAAATGTGATAAAAATGATCAAAATGATATTGAGAGTATTTGAAAGCTTATGAATGTTTAGCTCAGAAGTTGTGTGTTTAATGAGTGATTTTGGGGTGTATTTATAGCTCCAAAATCACTCCTAGCCGTTGCTAAAATCATAAAGACAGATTCTGAAAATCTGTAGGTTAGTCGACTAACTTATGGTTATTCGACTACCTACTAGCCGTTGGGCTGGCAACGGTCATCAGGATAGTCGACTATCTGATATGGATATTCGACTATCTTTGCAACGGTCATCAGGATAGTCGACTATCCAATATCAGATATTCGACTATCTGACCTTGCGGAAATGGTCCGTTTTTAAAACAACTAACTTATTGAAAATAAGTTATAAAATGTTTTTCAAAGCTTTGTTTGAAGATATTAAATATTATAAATATCTTAAATATGAAAAACAATTGTAATGACCATTCCGGATCAATAAAAACATTTAAAATCATTTCGTTTTAAATGTATTGAAAATATTTATTATATAACATTTAAAACCAATTTTTTTAAATGTAATAAAAATATTTATGATATGCATATATTGTAAAATCATTTATGATATGCATATATTGTAAAACCATTTATGATATGCATATATTGTAAAATCCATTTTATGAGAGACGCCAAGACTCAAACTTAAAGTCGGATCAAGATCACAATAGAGACAATATAAATAAGACTCAACAAAAGGTCTTCATTTATTTTCATTTCTTCATATCTTTTCTTGATCTTGTCTTGAACTTCTTGGACTCCAATTCTTGTCCGCTCAAATAATGCGCATATTAAATTCGCATATCAAATCCTATCTTCCCCCTTGTATGCTTTTGCATATCCACAAAATAAATACACTTTAGTTAAAATATAAATCAAAGTGTATTCAATAATAACTCACATTTATTTGGCATATATTATTTTCCATCTAAATCGGTTTGTCAATTATCAAAACATATAAATATGAACATACATATATGTTCCAACAGAAAGAAAGTACTTAAAACCATTATGAGTTGGTATAAAACAAGGCCTCAAAGTGCCCCCATGGATAAGTTTGAAAGGATGAGACGTCTTGATACATATCGGGCAAAAGTGACCTAGGTTATTTGGTCACATGGACAAGTAGAGCAGGTAAGTGATTTATTAGGAGAACATCTCATAAGGAGTGCGAGCAATATCTTTTTATCCTAAAAAAAGGAACATACCCCGACCCTTGACGCCATAAATCATAAAATTAGACTCACGAGGAGAGTTACCAAATGAAAATAGATAGTAAGGCAACACAACTAAAAGAATCAATTGGAGTCGACAAGCTTAAATAGAGTTGAAGACATTAGAAATCTATAGAAAAGGGGAAATTTGCCTACTCTCAGAGCGTTTCTAGAGTACATAAAAGTGAGGTTAATTATATCATATCACATGGTTGGATAACTAGTCGAGACATTGAGATAATATTGCATTGAAGATTACGGGTAAACGACACATGATACAAGACAATAAAAAGAAAGTGAGAAAGCCTTATGGAAGTAACCTTACATTGTAACCACTAGGAATTGTGGTAATATAAAGCGATTACGAGAAGCTACATTTTTGAAAGAAGACCTCTATATGTAGTCACGTGATGAATGGATCCAGAATTCAAAATACAATTATTTTTAGCAACTCAACTTCCTAATGAAGCACGACAACACACTTCTACACATCCACCTATTACAAGCCATATTGGGAGATGTTATAGACTTGAATGGGAGAAAGGCTTTGACATATGAATATGTCACTAGATGTATTGCTCCTTGGTCAACTCAAAACCAAAAGGCGAGAGTTAGACTAATAAGCAGATCGTTAGACTAGCACATGTGTAGATAATCCATTATCGAAAGGAGATCATTCAATCTCAGCAATTGTGGCGTGCTATCAACCCTTAATGAACTTGAAGTGAGGAGGGAACCTAATGAGATAGTATAAAATAATTATGGAAAGAAGGTTTGTAAATATTCATAATGAGTTCTCCATGGATTTGACTTTAGAATTACCCAGATGCTAAGGAAAGACAGAAAACAGGAGAAATAGGCGTTGTACTATGATAACCCCCAAAGGTTCACTTACTCTTGACAGAGAGCCTAATAAGGGTCCTCACAAGAAAGAACGTGTTACAATGACACACAGAAGCATATGTTCTCTCATGGTTTTCGAAAAAGTGTGGGGAAACTAGCATAATGAATTCACTAACTAAGGAACACAATCATCACATGTTGTAGGGGTGTAAAGAGAAAATAAATATTTGACATAAGTTGAACATGCTTCTATTATACAAACTACTAGACTGCAATGTACAACCACATCACAGGCAATCACTATACTAGGAACAAAGTGATCTTCTTACTAAGCAATGATCTTAGTGGACATGAAAGTCAAACTGGGATGGGAAAACAAAAGATCTTCCTTTGACAAACTCGTAAAAATCTCAAATTTCTCAAAAATTCTATACAGACAAGCGACCCCTTCATTTGACATGTACACATCTGATAAGAGGTGGGATATGCTCTCATGTTACTAGAAAGTGAAAAGGTTTCATGATGATACTCGAAAGAGAGTAGAGTTACTCTTAAAATCATAGAAGCCATGTATACTAGTAAGAAAAAGAGTGACTCGAAAAGGATCGCAACACTGGGATGCTTTACATGGAACTTGACACCATATAGGTAAACTTTGCGATGGTGCATGTATAGGCACAAGCGAGTAGATTTTGACCATTTAAATAAACCGTTTCTATAAGGAATTCATCCGGAATAGTCCCTTGTTGAGAATTTAGGAAAAGCAAGTGGGAAGTATCAGTTGTAGAGTTATAACCCAATTCAAGGACATAATTATATAACTTAATTCCATAAAAAGGGCGTAAAATAAGAAAATTTTTGATAGAGTGAATTTACGAATAATACGTATCTTTCAAAGAGTAGGTGCATACAATGTTTTGTTATTCAACACCTTTTTAAGACCATGTTTATGAAAATTCTTCAATATGGATGTACATATTCAACGAGTAGGAATTTTGATTTGACTCACTTAATAACTTTAGGTTGGTAGGGAAATAGCTTAATTGATACTCCTCGACTCCACGTCCCTAACGTACGTAGGTAATAGACTGGTATACTACATGATCAGGTGCTGCAGAGACATTAATAGGAATAAGGATACTCCCCTTAGCAACAAGTTCTAGCAATCCCTCCATGGATAGATACATTATCCTAACAAACGCTTGGGGGACAGGTGGTGCAGAGACATTAATAGGAATAAGGGTACTCCCCTTAGCAACAAGTCCTACCAATCCCTTCATGGCTCGATACATTATCCTAACAAACGCTTGGGCAATCTCCCTAATATTCAATGGTGAGGGAATTCCCTCCTTTCTGCTTCCAAAATCATGAATTACTCATCTTGAGATTAAGATATAGAATGGAAATTAGCTTCATATCTTAAGCTCTGCTGCACGATCTGGAGTATCAAAGAAGGGTGAGATTCCTAAATGTCCGAATAGCCTCCGACTTATAGATGTGGTCGACTACACACTGATAAGAAGGACTCTACTAGACATGGCTCCAAGACATCCTAGGACACATTAAAACCTTAGGCTCTGATACCAAGTTTATCACGCGCAAAAATTCGGGGAGCGCGACCGGCGCTCAACCGAGTAAACCCGACTAAGCCTGACAGGTTTCATACATACTACCCAATCTTTTAATAAAGAGCAAATACACATCATTAATCAAATTCTATAAACAAGTCTTTAACGATTTCCCTTTCAATTCCATTAGCAAATTCGTTCATAATTTTGAAGATGTACAAGTTTAAACATCTTTTTCGAACATCATTATTTCTATTCAATTCCAATACCTAACACTACCCATAACCTATCTATGAAGCCTCTAAAAACAGCTGAAGAGTATAGTAATATAGAAATGCTGGTAATAAGGCTCCGGCTATACCTTAAATACAAAGTACATAAATAGATGGAATAGGACCCCGAAATGAAGTGGGGCTCACCAAGTCAGCTGAAAGGATGATGCAGCACTAGCTGCGACCAACACTGCCTGCTATAGAAATACCTACATCAACTTAAAGACGTAACTCCCCCGGCAAAAGGGACGTTAGGGCCATCAAATAGCACTAGTATGTATAACTAAACACCATATCAATAGAAAGAACTATCATAAAAGAACAAAGAAATCTTAAACACCATTTTACTAGAAAGAACTATCAAGCAAGAACAAGGAAATCACAAGAGTAAATCAAAGGTTTTAACCAGACACCTCATCATCAAATAAACGAACCACATAATCTTTCACATAATTTCCATGACTTAGTTTTGGGGAATTTCTTTCATATGTTCATCACTATCTTCAATAGCACCACTATCTTGAGCAGAGTCCGATCACGATCCGATCAGCTGGGCTGCCTCATTTGAGGCACATATCTCAGTCACCATTTCATTTCCCCTATATTTTGAAATTCAATGTTAGCACATTACCACCATGTCTGTGGCATGGTGTCCGATCACGGCCCGATCGGCTAGGCCACCTTACCTACACGTTATTCCTTTCTCATTAATCATCTCATTTAAGTCTTTGTTTCACAGAGCTCATATCAATCCATTGGCACATAGGGCCACAATTATAATATCATACTTGGAACTAGGTCATATTTCACAACTCACATTCCACATCACTTTCACTTTCAACAACAAACTCACAATTTAAGTTAATAGGCATACACAAGAGAAATTCAAGTTACAAGCATAGAGAGTAATTTTCATGATTCATCACAATAATCACAATTTAAACTTGACTTGAAATCTAGGCGATTTAACGTATACTTCACATTCTTCAATCTCAATTTATTGGCTAAGTATTTCAATGCATGATTCACATTCCTCGCACTTTTTCAAATTATCAAGAATAGCATATTGATTATATTAAGACACATCTTTCATGCATATAAGGTCACAACACCAATTCATGTGGAATAACAATCAATACAAGAACCCAAACTTTAATCTAACGGCATTTACACAAGCACCAACAGAGCTCAATTTCTAAAAAGACGAGGTTTTAGCTATACATACCTTGTTTAAGCTTTCCTTAAGTTACCACGATGTTATGAAAATTCTAGAAACACCAATTTACTTTGAGTAAAAACAAAGTTGAATGCGGGTCTTCGGTCGCATAATGGACCGCATAATGGGTATGTTGGCCGCAAACGCGTCAAAAAACTCAATGCCTAGAACTAGGCTACAGTGGTCCAGTTTGCGACCAGATTTTCGACCGCAAATCAATTATGCGGACCGCGTAACATTTTTTGCGATCGCATATTTGACACAGGATCGTATTTTTTCAACCATTGGTAATATGATCATAACTTTGTGTGGGAATGTCCAAATGATAAACGTTTTGATGCGTTGGATACTATACTTAAAGATCTTTCATATGATAGGTTATTTATCACATAAAACCTTATAAATATTTAGTTATGCGCGTTCAAAGTATAGACTAGTGCAAGTACCTTTGGAATCTTAGCCTATTATGAAACTTTTCCTATTTGGATTACACTTAGGCCTATCCTTAGGTCCCACCTTACATAATATATGACTTACACTTGTTCCAAATCCATTGATGCTTACCATGTGAATAGCTCATCAAATATTATAATTAGCCTATGTGGCACCACAAAATCCTAGATTACATAGCTAAAATTTTCGGGGCCTTACAAAGACAATCCACGACAGATATCACATTTTTTTGGCATACTCAAAAAGAATAACTGCCTTGAGTAGACACCCGAGTGCTTACAATCTTATAACAACTAAAGACTTATCTTTCATCACCGCCTCTTCTCTCAAAGCCCAAACCCTGGGAACATCTCCACGTCTACCTAACTATCTCCGAAATAGCAGTAAGTGCAGTCCTAATTCGGGAAACCAAAGGTACGCAATCTCCTATTTATTACATTGGCAAAATTCTTGCCGACGCTAGATGAGGTACCCGCACCTCGAGAAACTGACTTTGGCACTAGTCATGGCTTCACGAAAGCTCAGACCTTATTTCCAATGCCACCCTATCTCGGTTGTTACCACATTTCCCCTAAAAGGCATTTTACATAGACTCGAGCAATAGGGAAGGCTGGCTAAGTGGGATATCGAGCTAAGCGAGCACAATATCATGTATCAATAGCAAAAACTGGTAAAGTTTCAAGTGCTCGTCGACTTCATCGCGACTTCAGTGCAAAAATAATGTTTGAAGTCGAGAAGGAAGCTGTCTAAGCTTCTCCCCAAACACAAGACCTTTGTGTCTTGAACACTGACAGCTCCTCCAATGCCTCCGAATCCAGACTGGGACTCGTACTCGAGGTCCTTACGGAAGTAATTAGCTATTCTGTTTGGTTCCCAGATATGACTAACAACTAGGCTGATTATGAGGCCGTAATTGCAGAATTGAGGGTAGCACTCAAGTAGGGGGAAAAATGGTTGAAACTTCGTTATGATTCCCAACTTGTAGTCAACCACGTCAATGGGACTTTTCAAATCAAATAACAAAGATTGAAAAAATATCAGATCAAGATCTGCAAGCTGCTACCTGAGTTTTACGAATCCCAACTCGACCAGATCCTCCGTGCTCAGAATGTTGAAGCAGATGGCCTCGCCAATTTGTCCGCGACTACAAAAACATCACGACCGAGGATAAAAGCGTAGTCCGGCTCCTCAACACATTGGTAGACCAAATCTAGGTAAGATCTATTATCTTAACTTAGGAGTGGTGCACCTGTATTATTGCTTATTTGCAGGGCGACACATCCTTAAACGACAAAAAAGAAGCCAAAAAGCTAAGAATGCAAGCAGCTCGATACAATCTCCTTCATAACGACCTATATAAGAAAACGTACGCAGCCTCTAGCGAAATGTCTGGGCCCAAACCAAACCTAGAACATCCTCGAAGAAGTCCATCAAGGCCATAGCGGTGCTCACTCCGACAATCGAGCACTCGTTAGGTGCCTCATATGGGAAGGATACTATTGGCCCACCATGAAAAAGGTTGTCTCAGATTTTGAGAAGAAATGCGAACAATGTTAAAAATACGCCCCAATAATTCACCAAGTAGGAAAACACCTCCACTCAATCACCTCTCTACGGTCGTTCATCTAGTGAGGAATGGATATCGTGGGCCCCCTCCCATAAGGGCGAGGTAATATACGATTCCTTTTGGTTTTAACTGACTATTTCTCTAGACGGGTGGAAGTAGGAGCATCCGTCCAAATACCCGAACAAGAGGTAATCACCTTTATATGGAGAAACAGCATCTGTCGATTCGGCCTACACAAAGAAATCAGCTATAAGAATGGATCCTATTTACTGGGAAAGAAATCTGCCTAATTCTTGAAGAAATGGCATATTAAGAGGTTACTTTCAACCCTATATTACCTGGCGGGTAATGGATAGGTGGAATTCTCTAACAAGTCAATATTAAACATTATGAAGAAAAAGCTTGAAGACGCCAAGGGAATGTGGTCAGAAATACTTCCAAAAGTATTATGGACGTATAGAACTACCCCGAAGACGAGCATAGGAGAGACACCGCATTCGCTGGCCTATAGGATTGAGGCAGTCATACCAGTCGATGTTAGAGAACTCAACCTAAGGTACTCCAAGAAAGCAGTACTAGTAATGAGGTGATTATAGGGAAAGAACATGATGAAATTGGAAAACAAAGATATAAAGCATACATAAGGATTGTCATCCAAAACTAGCAAGAAGAACTTTATTACAACGAGAAAGGAAAGTTCTGGGTGCTCAAATTCGGGGACTACATACTTAAAGCCAAAAATCAAGCCAGAAAAGACCCATGGGAATTCAAGCTGGACAAAAATTGGAACGGCCCATACAAAATCATAGTCAAACCAAATAAAGGTTCATTCCAATTAGAGACGATGAAAGGAAGACAATTATCGAAAAATTGGAACATCAGCAACCTTAAATACTTCAACTTCTTAAGGAAGAGGCGTCTTCAAGTCGTACTCTTTTTACCTCACTTGAGTTTTGTCCCATTAAGTTTTTCTCAAGGAGGTTTTCAACGAGGTAACAAAAGGGACACTTCAGTCGAAGTACGCGAGGGAGGGGCTTTTCTTCTCCTTCATTGCCCGACTCCTTAATATTCTCCAAGTCGAACAATGAAGGGACTAGATAAATTAGGATTGGGATTGGAACTGGAACACCATCCAATGCCCAATATCTGTAACTTTCTCCAATCATGTAACATGGGAAGCAACGTCAAAGTAATAAGAAACTCACATTTACGATAAAGAATTTTATGTAAATGTTAGGTTCGACCCAGCTCAAACAACATCGATCGGCCCTTGGCTGCAATTTAATAAAAGGATAAGCTCAACCCAGCTCGAACAACACCTATCGGCCCTTGGCCACGATTTAATAAAAGGTTAAGTTTGACCCAGCTCGAACAACACCTATCGGCCCTTGGCCGCAATTTATTAAAAGTGTAAGTTCGACCAAACTCGGACAACACCTTTCCGCCCTCGGCCGCATTTTAGTAAAAGTTTAAGATCGCCCAGTTTGAACAACAACTTTCAACCCTCAGCCATATTTTAATAGACGTTAAGTTCGTCCGAGCTCGAAAAACACCTATCATCCCTTGGCCGCGATTTGATAAAAGGTTAAGTTTGACCCAGCTCGAACAACACATATCGGCCCTTGGATGCATTTTAAAAAAAAAGGCTAAGTTCGACCTAGCTTGACCAACACTTTTCAGCCCTCGGCTGCATTTTAGTAAAAGATTAAGTTCGGCTAAGCTCAAACAACACCGATCATCCCTTGGCCACAATTTAACAAAATGTCAAGTTCGACACAGCTCGAACAGCATTTATCATCCCCTTGCCACATTTTAATAAAAGGTTAGTTTTTACTAAGTTCAAAATTCGGCCCTCAGCCACGAATTAATGAAAGGTTAAACTCGATCGCATTCTTATAACACCTACCGTCCCTAGGTCACAATTCGGTGAACGATCAAACACCTATTAGCCAAAATAAAGAGGCACACCCGACCTATACAAACAAAGGGATGATATGGCCCATAAATATTCGTCAACAATGCGACGACCAACTAGAAGATAACAACAAGAGAGAAAATGGAAAACAAAGAACATAAATTTGAAAACAAGAACAGGTCTGGATGAAGGCGCAGGAAACAACTTAAGCATTCATACATGAATAAAGAGTTCATTACAAAGGCTCTTAAAGACGTCAGCAAAAATACATAAAAAGAATGAGATAAAAGCTACTAGCCCTTACCATCTCTTCCCTTTGCGACCTTACTACTTCGACCCCCGGTATCCTCACCACCTTCGCCTCTTAAAGCCAGTCTATACCTTCTTCCCCATCCTCCTCATAAGGTTGAGGCGTAGCAGGATCATATCTACAAGCAACTCGAGTTTCACTATCCTTAAATCGAGCATATTCAAAGGTAGTCATAGGAATAATGCATGCTGCATGCAAGTCCCGAAACATATCTAACCGACCCTCGGCATGGATACACTTGTGTACACCTCCCAAGACACATTGGGAAAATCATAAGTGTTGGAATAGGATAGTCATGCTTGAAACTGAGCCTTCTAGGCCTCTAGGGCAGTCACTCGATCATGAAGGAATGAGTTGTTTTTCTCCATCTCCTCGATCCTCTCTTCGAGCAAGTATTCCTTAGCCTCGCTGTTGATTAAACATTTTCTTGATCGAATCAAAGAGTCCTATTCACTAACTCAAACATCTCTGCCTTTCTTCGAGTGTCCAAACAAGAAGACTCTGCCTTCCTAAGATTGTCGTATTTCTCGTCAACTTTTTCGCTAAGGGCCTCTATCTGAAATCGGTACTCTACAATTTACGCTTGCAATTCAACCACTTGAGCTTGAAGATCACTACATTGGGCCTCCACGCCCATACTAACCTCGAGCTCATCGTCCCTACTTTTTAACGTCCCCTCGAGTATGTTTCACTTCTCTATGGCCTATACCAGCTCGTCATCCCTCTTCTTCATGTCTTCCCTTAAAGCCTGCATATCGCCGCCCTCGCAAAACCAAATTCAGAGATCTCGATATTTGTCACGATACTCGAGGTATTTGTCTTTTAGTTTCAAGAAGATCTCTTTATGTTGTTTCTCCCTCCTGTCGCTCTCAATTTCTAAAATCACCATCTACAAAGAAATAAAGGCCAAAACTTTAAATGCTCTAAAAAATAGGAAAAGGTTTGTATGAAAAACACTCACCCTAAGAGCGAGGCCAGCATTACTCCTCAACAAGACACCATCATTTATTTCATTAAGGGTTTTACCTTCAACTTTGGAACAAATAAGACCGCATGCAGGCACTACATCCTCAGTGCCCACCAACAAGTCACGATCAATAGAGATCAGAATCTGACTCGTCGCCTCCTCAGCAACACTTTTTCCCTTATCGTCGGCAGGCAAAGAAGCATTTGTGGCTGTTCGAGAGGTCGAAGCCTCCTCTCGCCACGAAAGGTTAAGGACATTAGCAGTCACCCCTTCGGTCTCCATCCCCTTAGAATGAACAGATATGACTATATCAACTTCTACGGGCTCGAAGCCTCGAGAATCGGTTCAACATCACCACTCACAAAAATTGTCTCTACCTCATGCAATGAAAAGTCCCCTTATATCGCATCAACGGCCAGGGTGACTTTGCCACCCACTTCCGCAGACCTCCTTATTCGAGGTTGAAGATCCATCACTGGACAAGTGCTCATCATTCTCTTCAATGAGAAAATATAAAGGAGGAGCAGAAGTTTCAACGGCCGGAGTAGAAATAGAGGTGGAAGTGGCAGCGGACGGAATTGGAACAAAGGCAGGAGCAGCCATAGCTGAAGTAGGGGCGGAGACTGAAGGTGTAGTGGCTCTGTTCTTACTAAATGATGGTGTGGCAGCTCTTGACCTCCTCGTAGTCCCCCTGACCAAAGCTAAAGAAAAATGAGAAATAAAGAAGCCAATGCAGGTAACAAATATAGGAGAAGAAATCACGGTGTCGACGGTAGTGAATAGGTTACATGCCGAGGGAAGAGATGGCCTAAAACTCTAAGGAAAAACTCGAACAATCAGGTATACTCGTCGTATGAAGAAGAATCTGTCTAACCTAATCGGAAATGTTGGTAACCATCTGTAGAGGTCGAGCATATGCATAAATTGAAGAGACAAATAACTAACCCATAACAAGGAAAACATCAAAAACGAAAAATATTATAGATACGAGCTCTTACGAGTATGGTTCCAAGACTTAGGAAAGCCTGCAGCAACAGAAACTACTGCCTCGGTCCTGATGAAGAAATAATTAAGACAGAAATGTCACCATCCTCACCAATAAACATTTCCCCATGCGGTAGTGAAAGTTCAGCAATGTCCCTTAATAGAAATGAGGGGCGAAGAGATGGATCAGGTGGCGTATTGTTATCTCAATGTCGGCCAATTCAGCATATTTTGTTAACATCATTACCACCTTACGGATATAAGAGGCGAGATGTGTCGGGCATATGTTGCAGTGGTGGAAAAACTTTTCTATCGACAACGGAGAGGGAACAAATATCCAATTAGGAATGGATTACATAAAGAGTAGAAGTCGGGACGATGAACCCGTACCTCGTCATCGCCCGTAAGGACCAAGCCACATGATCAAGTAAGACAAGTCTAGCCTTAAATTCAGTTAACCGATCGACCATCATTATAGATTTAAACCTCTCTATAACCATTTCCGATGCCTTTTGGAAGTCGGTTTTAGCATCGGATTATTGAGGTACGATCTCCTCTACAGCAAGTAAGTTTTCCTTCTCAACAGTAGTTCTGTCATCCTCCCCTTGGTCAGGATAAACTACATCTAGAGGGATGGGTAATCTTCCATGTGGATATCTTATGGGAGACCCGAGATTGTTGTGGAAAGAGATATAGAGAAACAAAAAAAACAACAGAGAGGTAAAAGGGTTGTGCGAAGAAGAAAAAGAAACTTTTCTTATGAAGTAGAATGAGTGTCGAAAAGTTTCAAAATCAACTAATCACCCCTATTTATAAGACTTGGGGCACCAGAATCGAAACGGCAGGGAATGATTAGCACGGAGATCGAACTGATAGAATCAATCAAAGGGCCATGATGTCACTCCTTCTCTAGGACTGGATGGCTCCAACAAACTTCCCGAGAAATTCAGTGAATTCAAAAATGTGCGGCCCTCATAGAGCCACATTGCCTAATTGTTACAGCGACCACAGCTTGTATAGCAAGCTCGGTAAGCTTGACCATAAGAAGCACTATCCACTCATCTACCTCGCCTGCAAGGACGACCTCGATAAGTGTAGGGACTAAGGGTCAAAAAATATCTTTGATATACCCAGACAACGTTAGCACCCTAATAGACTTTATTGGCTGCCAAGTCCTATCAGTGACGTCTCCACGAAGACTTATCTCGGGTCAAAATATTCTCGAAGTGATGAAGTGTGTGGTCGGAGAGTTGGCAAAGATCACGGTTGCGAAGTCATCGTAGTTCAGGTCGAGGTTGAGCACCTCAGACAGAGTTAGAACGGCTAGTTATAAGATAGGACATAAAAGAGAATATTCTAGTGAATATCCTCTGCACTTGTACTCTTCGGGTTTCTAGGAACATATTCTCTATAAATAGAAAGAGGCTCAATGAAAGGGGATATGAGATATTCATTTATAAAAAAATACATTGACTTTATACAGAGAATCTGGTCTTGTGCAAATATACAGAAATAACCTTTTTACTAAGATTCTTATCTAATATTTCCACCGAATCCAAAAATATCTAAGTATTCAAAGGCTTATTATTCATTTATTATTGGCAGAAGGAATATACATTGCTCTTATTGCTTATACTTGTTGCCATCCAAACAGATTTAGTAGTTATTTATTACAGCACCAATATCTTCATCTTTAGGGTATTAGTTTTAACTAAGATTAACTCTTTTTGATCTTAATCTAAGTGGTTGAATCAAGATGTAATCTTTGGGTCAAATTTTGAAATTTTGAGAATTTTAATGACGAGAAAGACAAAAGGACGGTCATATTAATGTTGAGAAAAGATATACAAAAAAAAAAAATTCACCTAACGTTTTAGATTATGTCTGACTAACTATTTACGAAAGTCAGAAAGTCAAATAGTAAAATTTTGCAATATGAGCACAAAAAATGACGGTTGAAAGTACCTAATACTAAGAAATAATTGAAAAAACCCAGACAATGTTTTTTTTTTATGGCTACGGGGAAATGCGTTCTTCTGAAATGTCAAATATTATGACAAAATGTTGCTAGTTCTCATTTTGACCTTTTTGAATACCTAAACGGTGTTAGTCATGATATTGAAAGTAGTGGCTAAGCTAGAAATGCTTTTAAGAAAATTCGGATTTGAAAAAAATAAAAAAAAATTGACAAATGATATTTAATATATTTAAAATTAATATTTTACTTATATACACAATATAATTTTTCGTAATATTTCGACATAAAAGGTGTCTTCACCCATGATTGAAAATGCAGTTTAAATTTATATATCAATGGTATAAAAATATTTATATAGTCTAAATAATAATGTCAGGTATATCTATTTGTTAAGCATTTGGTGGTGAGCCAAATAAATGATAAGCTATTTGGTATAACAAATTAAATTATACTAATGCTATAAATATACTTCACTACGAATATAATTAAATCCTTGAAAGTGTTATTAACTCGAATGATGTTAAAGAGTGCTAAGTTGAAGGGTCAAATGATTTTGTGGCCCATTACAAAGTTATTTTTAATTTTATGACCTCGTCTTTTTTTTGAGAAATTTTTGTTCCTATACTATATAAGAAATTATATTACCAAATATATTTATAGTTTGTATATTATTCTTTATATTAATAATATTTTTACAAAATATAGATAATGCATTAAATAAGAAATCATTGTAGCTATAGGATTCCTTATTTAGGCGCGCTAAAATTAGGGAATTAAATATTCTTCATGATATTCCACAACGCAGATCACACACATTCCATAATTATCGTCGACTTTATTCTGATCTTCCACGATGCAGATCAAGATTTTTGATACTTTGTCTTTGCGATATACGTTGTTTCCAGAATTTCTCTACATCTCTCTTTTTTCTCTCAATCCCAAATTTCAGTATTACAAAACAAAGAAAAAAAAGTAGCACTTCCGTAATTGACAGTCATTAAAAAGCTTGAAAGCTTTAATTCAAATTTAGGTTTTTAAAAATCATTATTTGTTTGGATTGGGTGCTGTTGAAAATAATTAGGAATATAGTTTGGAGTTTATATCTCAATTTTGATGGGTTTTGGTGAAGATTAGACTTAGCTTTAATCGAATTCCAGATTGAAAGAAGAAGAAGAAGACGTATATTGCATAAATTATAGAAAAATAGATAAATTATAGAATAATTATAGACTATTTGTTTATTTATTTTTCTTTTAATTATTTACCTATTGTATGAAAGTTGAACAATATTGTATAAAAATTGTATTTAAGTGAATGAATTAGTACTATTTTTGACAAAAATATGTATCAAAAATATGAAACATACAATTCAGGGGAAGGATGTCGAGTCCAAATATGTACTCATTTTGTAGATATTTGTAGATAAACTATAGATTATTTTTATTCTGATTGTAGATGCTTTATTTTCTGTTTTCACAAATAAAAAACGGTAAAACTTCTACAAATCTTCTGCAAAAAATGCAATTCTGTCGAAAATCTCAATTATTCGACAATTGAATGGGAATTGGGATATTAAAATTCAATGTACCAATTTGTAGATATTTTATCGATAAATTATAGATTATTTGTATTCTGATTGTAGATGCTTTGTTTTCTGTTTTCACAAATAAAAAGCGACTAAAACTTCTGTAAATCTTCTGCAAAGAACGTAATTATGTCGAAAATTCCGATTAAGCTACAGTTTTGTGATTCTCTTATATGCTCTTGTTACTCCTTACGAAACTGCTATGCAAAATATGACATCCAAAAAAATGATGAAAGGATACATCTTCCTAAGAAATTTTGTAGCTAATTTGTAGAAACATTGAAATTCTATATTTTCATATTAATTTTTCAAATGATATGTAGTTTTGTTATAGACTAAATGTAGAAAACAAGCCATTGTGAGTCTTATTTGACTCATTCCTCACATTCAAACTATTCTACAAATTCACGTCTCTTTAAATGCAATACAACCATACTTTCTTGAATTTAAAGGTATAGCAATATATATAACTTAAAAAACATACGCTTCTCTGCACAAGTCAGCTCCAAAGCAGACGAGGTGGAATAACAAACTCTCATCAGAACTTTTCTACAATTTATCTATAATTATTTTATAATTTATCTATAATTGCTGCAATATAATGTATTTCGTGTCTTCTTCTTCTTCGACGAGTTTTAATCAGAAATTCAGCCAAAACCAAGTCTAATTTCACCAAACCCCTTCAAAATTGAGATATAAACTCCAAACTATAGTTCTAATTATTCACAACAACACCCAATCCAAACAAATAATGATTTTTAAAAACCCAAATTTGAATTCAAAGCTTTTTAATGGCTGTAAACGGTGGAATTACTACTCTCTTATCTCTTTGAAGGGTTGTTCTTCTTCATTGAGAAAATTTGAAGCTGAAGGTAAATGTGTGTATGAACTTTGAAGATTTGATTTCAATTTTGACTGCTTGTAGAAGAAAAAGCTTGAAATTGAAAGTTAATGGAAGGGTGTTACATATGTTTCTCTGATTTTAGCAGAGGGAATAATGAGTTTGAAATGTGAGTATGAAGAAATACGCGGGTGAGAGTGTGGGTTTGGAAGAGAAACGTGAGAGGTGTGGAGAATTTGGAGGAATATATGGTAGCGTTAATTAAGAAGTGATATACGGTATATTAATTGTATAGTTAAAACACATTATGGTATAAAATTGATAATTAAGTATATTAAATATAATTAAATCAAACGTTAAACATTGAGGGTAATATAGTTTCTTGTATGGCATAAGAATCTAAAAATTTCTTTTTTTTTACACATTGAAAATTTCCACACATAAGATCTAGAAAAAATACTTTCATAATTTTAACATTGTAAAAAGCCATGAAGGCCTAATTAAGTTGAATTACTCTTGGACAGATGGTAACAATGCGAAGAATTAATGTCAAGTTACTGCCTTTTATTTGGGTTTACAAAATGCAAATCTGCTTACGGGAGTTAATTAGCTAACTCCTATCTAATTGTTTTTCATCCAAGTAACAAGATTTCCATGGGAATATATCCTTCCTACGGCCTACCCTAACATGGATGACCTACCTATGATCGAATAATGAAGTAAGCTTATTAATCTTTTGGTGGAAAAAAAGGCTCGCGAATATGTTAAACTTAATTATACGTAATTTAAGAAAGAAGTGATTAAAGTCTAACTAATTACGATTAAGAAGGGCGACAAAGCACATGGTCGTCAGTTTCAGACGTCAGTCTATCATTTGATAATACAACGTTCAAGTGAGACACAAAGAAAGATTGTGCGCATTAAATTGAGGATCTGAATTCAAAAGAATTATGTTGACTAGGTTAAATAGGATTAAGGCTGCAAAATTCACGGTTCCGAATCGGAATCGGACCGGAACCGCAGTTGTGGCGGTTCTACCGGTTCCGGCGGCTCGGTTCTGACGGTTCCGGTTCTGGCAGTTCCCCGAAATCGTGACGGGACGGTTCTATCCGTTAGAACCGCGGAACCGGAACCGCCAGAACCGGAACCGGAACCGGACCGGTTCTGGCGGTTCCAAACGGTTCCATCCGGTTCTGTAACGGGCAGATTTTTAAAAAGAAAAAAAAATTTAATAATTTCCAAGCGGCTCTTTTTTAAAATTAGCCGTTGGAATTTTAAAAAATAGTCATATGGCCCCCAAACTTTATATAATTACACAATTTTCCATTTCTCAACTATAAATACCCCCTCATTCTTTCATTTTTATTCACCAATTCATCAATATCTCTCAATCTCTCTCAAGCTCTCTTTCAATCTTTCTAGTGCAAGTGCTTAATTTATTGTTGCAAATTCGTGAAACATTGTGAAGTTGTTGAATTGAAGTTTTCAAGTGTTCAATTTCAACGATTTTCAATTTTTAAGAAGTTGTTCGTCAATACGGTAAACTCGTTTCAACTCTTACGTGCTAAGAATATTTTTGTGTGTTGTTATTTTGCTTAATTATAATTATTATGGCATTTTCGTTGAAAAATATGTTCGGTAAAGGAAAATCTAAAACCGGTGAAAGTAGTCGCCAAAATACTACCCCTCCCCCGGCTCCCCGGCCTAGAAAAGATAAGCAAGTTCAAAGTAGTAGCCAACCTATAAATCCAAATGAACCCTTCGGAATCCTTGATAGTGATCACCCTTGTTTTCAATTTAGCGATATTGATTTTCTACGTGATGTAGCAGTTGGTGATAGAATAGACGATGATATTATGAATGCTCCTTATGCTAATGCACCTATCTTAGAGGGAAATGAGGATGATGATGATGATGAAACCCAAGCTCCAGTAGATAATGATACACCTACTAGTCCTGCTCATAACTTAGGTGATGAAACGGCATACCCACCCGTACAAACTCCCACTTTTAGTAGACAACCTCCTAAACGTACAGAAACATCATTAGTTTGGCAATTTTTTATTCAACTAAGAGAACAAAATAAGGCTAAGTGCAAATCTTGTGGGAAATTACTTGTTCATAGGTATACTGGAGATCGTAGCGGCACGGGTAGTTTAGTTAAGCATATAAGATTATACCCTAGCGATAAGGCTAGATTTTTGCAATTGAAAGCGCAACAAGAGGGGAGGACAAGTCCTGATACTTCAGTTAACCCAAGTACTGGTTCAAATCTAGTTCAACCAGGAATAAATACAGTCACCGGAGGTATATTATATTACGATCCAAATAAGGATCGTGAAGAATTAGCTAAAATGATTACTGTTATGTGTTTGCCTTATTCTTTTGCTTCTAATCCTTCATGGATTCATTATATTAGAAGAGTATTTAATCCTACGTATAAAGGTTGGCCTCGCGCCACAGTTAAGGCCGATATTTATAAATACAAGCATGAATATGAATAATACTTGCGTTATTTATTTACGCATATAACTAATCGTATGTCTATTACAACTGATATTGGTAGAAGTAATAATGATTGTGATTATCTAACCGTAACCAGTCATTGGATAGACGAAGACTCGACTATGCAAAAACGCATTATTGCATATAGGATAATTAATTCACGGCACACGAGTAGGTTTATTGCTAACATTGTTTTAGATGTATACAGATATTTTTGTTTTAGTGATAAAATAATGTCAATTTCCATGGATAAGGCTTCTAGCAACACTAGTGCAATAGGTATGCTAACTAAAACACTTAATCCTGCTTTTACTAATATTTTTCATATTAGATGTATTTGTCACATTTATCATTTAATTGTTGGTGATGGTATGAGAATATTAAACATAGAAATTGAAAAGGTTAAAATGGCTCTTAATTGGCTTTTTTATTCAAACCGTAGAAGTAGACTTAGAGAATATTTTAAAAGGTGTGACGAATATGGTCTTAGAGAAAGAAAGGTTCCTAAACCTTGCCCGACTAGGTGGAACTACATGTACGAAAGTTTAGTAGTAGCGTACGGATATAGGAACCAGATTAACGCTACGTATAATTCTCGGGATTGTGGGGAGGAAGATAATGACATGCTAACTACAGTAGATTGGACTAACGTTAAAATTCTTTTAGATTTTTTAGAACATTTTCATGTGGCTACAATGCTTTATCTGGCCAATATTATCCAACTATTTCTAACTGTTTAGTTTATATTGCCGCACTTGCTAATTTGTTTGTTGATTTTAACGAGGGAAGGGAAATTTATGTAATTGTAATAACTGAAATGAAAAAGAAGTTTAAAAAATATTTTTTTCCAATCCCTCCTATATTTGGTGTGTCTGCTATGCTAAATCCTACTATGAAATTAGGAGGTCCTCACTTTTGGTATTCTACTATTTATCAAGCTTTAGATCTTTCAGAAGAAGAAATGGCTACACTATCTGATGCGAAAGCATCAACTAAAGTGAATGCTCAAACTGTTTATAATGCTTATAAACAGGCATTAGAGCATGCTAGGCCTAATATTCCAACCCCTACTTCGTCTACATCACAGTCGTCTAAAAGAGCTGCTGGCTTAACAGCTCTTAAATCGTGAACGGAGTTAAAGGGTACTCAAGGGGAAAATTTAGATGAAATTTCCCATCTAAATGAGCTTCAAGTTTATTTATCGCGGGGACTAGAGAATGAGAATCCAGACGGCTCTTTCGACCTTTTGGATTGGTGGAAGACAAGGGAAAAGCATTTTCCCTTTCTTGCAAGGATGGCTCGGGATGTTCTGTCGATTCAAACATCAACTGTTGCATCGGAGAGCGCTTTTAGTCAAGCAAGACTACAAATTGGTGATCACAGAGCGTCGATGCGGGACAGCTTGAAAAAATCAGTGCTTTTTCGAGATTGGATCCGCGCAGAAAGAAGGAACTTTGGGCTAGCTGAATCACAACCAGAAATAGATGAGTGCTATGAAGAAATGTGTGTGTGTGTGTGTGTTTGTGTGTGTGTGTGTGACAGAATAATAGAAATACTGAACAAAATTAAACAGGAAACTGAAATTGATAACCACAACCTCAGAATAAATCAGTACCGTCCGGAATCACCAATGTTTAATAGTTCAAACAAATACTGGAAGCCAACACACTCAAGAAAAGGAAACAAACAGGTTGTTGCAGTGCGCACCTCGATCCCACCAGACAACACATAATCCTCCCTTATTCCACCGCACTAGTATCAACAATAGAGATAATGTATATAAATATGTTACAACACGCAACCCAATCTCACCATTTGTAAAAATCAATATCACAGTTCATCTATATCCCCATATCAATCCACCCTTATTTCACCTGTTGTGACGTACAACCTGACCCCACCGTATAAAATATATTTACTTTTATTCTACCATATCAATCCATCCTTATTACACATGCTGCAGCGTGCTGCCCGATCCCACCATATTACTACCAAAATACTAAAATCACAACTAAATCTATGTTCAACCACGAAGCTTTTATAATCAATAAATACTAAACTGAACCAAAAGGGACTTGTATAATAAAGAATTCTATACAAGTAATACTACACAGTGAAACCAATACAATTAGAAGGTGCGGGTGAATAAATTTAAGAAATAACAGGGAATAATGAAACTATGGAACAACTATCACCGTCAACAGGGGAAGATATTGAATAACAAGTAGAAATTAAGCATGGAAAGCATATAAAACATACAAGAGTTAAGAAAGAAAAGGAAATAATTAAGAAAAAATGGTAAATCAGGAAAAATAGATAATTCAGCTAGGTATAAGTATTCGTCACCTTGCATATACATCGCTCACATGAGAATCACATAGCACATAGTTTGAGGTTCCTAATTCCCTCAAGTCAAGGTTAGACATAATACTTACCTCACTCTGCATTCAATTTAAAGCTCTGCCGGGGCCCTTCCCCTAGAATTCGCCTCCAAAGCACTCTTATCTAGCCACAGTTAACTCAATAACATAAAAATTGCTAAAGGAATCAACTACAATGCATAAAATTAGATTCCCAAACTTTTTTCCAAAAATTTTAAAAATTGACCTCGAGCCTGCTTGGTCTAAACTAGAAGTTCAGACCAAAATCCAGTTACACATTCACCCCCGGGCCCGATTATATAATTTATTTCAAAATCTAACCTCAATTCAAGGTCTAAATTCTAATTTACAAAAATTTCTAACTCTACCCAAACCTCAATTTCTACCATGAAAATTTTAGATTTTATGTTAAATATATGTGAAAGGTAATGAAAGATTTTAAAAAATGGGTTAGAAACACCTACCAATGTTTTGGAGAAGAAATGGTCTTTGAAAAATCTCCAATAGGATATCTCGTTTTGAAAATTTGAAGAATTAGTGAAAATCCTATTTTTTCTTTCTTTTATCCAACTGTAGTTATCGCAATTGCGATCAATTCCTCGCAAATGCAAAGAATCTCTGAGCCTGTTATCATTGCAAAAGTGACACAAATGTCGCAAATTCGAGCCGAGTTCCTTCGCAAAAGCGAACTTCCGACTTGCAAATGCGAGTTTGCCTTGATCAGATGATAGTCGTAAATGCGGCAATTTGCCCGCAAATGCAAGCTCGACTTCGCATTTGCGAGTCTCGCATTTACGATTAAATCTTCATAAATACGAGATCTGCAGATCTGATGTACCTGCTATGTTTTAATTTCTAAGTTCAATTACTCCGCAGACTATCCGAAACTCACCTGAGCTTGTGGGGATCTAAACCAAACATGCACATAAGTCCTAAAACATCATAAAAATTGCTCGCATGATTAAATCGCGAAAGTAACACCTAGAAGTACGAATTAACACAAAATCACATGAAATTTTCAAGAACACTTTAAAACGTTTATTTTCACAATCGAACATCTGAATCACATCAAACAAACTCCGTTTCTCACCAAATCTGACAAACAAGTCTTAATATTTATAATAGACCTTTATCGGGCTCTGAAACCAAAATACAGATCCGATATCAACAAGACCAAATATCATTAAATCCTTAAAAACCATTAATTTTTCAGACGTTCAATTTCTAACAAAAATTCATATCTCGATCTAGGGACCTCAGAATTTGATTCCGGGCCTATACCAGCCCAATATGATACCGACCTACCGGGACAGTCGAAATATGGATCCGGATCCGTTTACTTAAAACAGTGACCGAAGTCAACTCAATTTAATTTTAAAGGCAAAACTTCTTATTTTTATCAGTATTTAACATATAAGTCTTCAGGAAAAATATCCGGACCGGATATGCAAATTGAAAAAGGCAAAAATAAGATTTTTAAAAATTCAAAATACGGAATTTAATTTCAAGACATGAAATGACCTATCAGGTCATCACATAATTAATTTAATAATAAAGAAAATTAAGAATACAGTATTAAATCCTCCACTGAAGTTTTCACTCGGATTTTTAGGAAGAGAAGGAGGAGAGGCTGGTGCAGGCCATTAAAGACTAGCATTAAGCTTTTCAAAAGTACATTTGCAATTGATTTGAAATTCTCCAAATGTTAATATCATTAATTCCGCTTAAAGTTTCTGCTTAACAGTCTATTTGTATGATTATTACGTATCATTTTATAATATAGTGTATTGTATCGTTTGATAAATATAATATATAGATAGATTGTATTGTTTTACCACACATCAATAATATTAAGAATAAACTTGTAATATTATAAAGAAAAATTATGATACAAGGTTAAATTACTATATAAAAAGGCAGGGTAAATGATACAATAAAATTATTTAATAATAATAATGGATGAGATAGTGAGAAAAAGATAATGTAACGATGCAACCACACCAAATCAGTTGTTACATAAAGTAATACATTTCGTCGTTATGTAACGATAGATTTTATGATACGATAATAAAATTCAAATAACAACCAAAACAAACAATGTATTTAAAGTAACAATATGATATAATATAAAGGATAACAACAATCCAAACAAACTGTACAGATAAACAGATTTAAACTGATCAGGCATAGTAGATAAGTAAAGTGACCAATCGTAACCCTAACCTCTTCAAATATATTGGATATACAGAGATAAACTTCTCCTGTTTGATGCTTCTACTTTCGAGTAATCGAACTCATTTTACCTGTAGTAATTAATTTACTAAGAAACCCATTTCAATAAGCAATAGTTCACAAATCAAATAATATAAAATTTACTGATAAAATTTTATATTGGTACTTAAAAGATCCTTACAATTTTAAGAAATTATTTTCATAAATGTTCCAGTAGGTACTCTAGTTAGTGAAAGTGCACTTTACTGAAACGTTAATCATTATTAAGTGCAATTTTATTAGTTATTAGGTTGTGACATAAGAGGAAGTTTAGTAATATGTATAACCAAAGGAAATTAGCAAGAAGGAATTAAACACTCTTGTAGATTTCCTAACAGGGGGAAGGGCTCATCTCTATGCTCGTGTTCTTCTAAAGCCCAAACAGTTGGCCAAATCTTCAAAGAGAGCGAAGCACAAACCCAAAGCGTCCAGTTGATATCCAAAGGTGCGATTGATGGCAGTACGTAAAATCAATAACAACATACTCACTAGAGGGTAGAATATACGCAAATCTTACCCTATTCCGAAGGATAAAAAGGCTGTTTCCAGGAAACCCTCAGCTCAACAGAAGGGACAATAATATCATAAAAGAAACGAAGGGAGAGATATGTAACAACAAAAGAAGCAAGAGAAGTAATAATAATATCTTATGATACACCAAATAAGTGGAAGGGAGTGCAATAATACGATCCTATGCAAACAACAAAATAGTGTGAACACAACACAGACCACTAACAGACATAGGCAAAACTCTATTAGACTACCCGGTAAAAAGAGGGAAAAACTATGAACTACCCCCTACCTACAACCCTAATGCTTGACCTTCACACATTCCTATCAAGAGCCATGTCCTCGTGAATTTGAAGTTGCACCATGTCTTGTCTGATCACCTCGCCCCAATTCTTCTTAGGCCGCCCTCTACCTTTTCTAGTACCTGCCAAAGCTAACCGATCGCACCTCCTAATTGGAAAATCTATTGTTCTCCTACCCACCTGCCCAAACCACCTAAGCCTCGCTTCCCGCATCTTGTCGTCCACGGAAGCAACGCCCACCTTCTTCCGAATATCTTCATTCCTTATCTTATCCAGTTTAGTATGCTCGCACATCTATCTCAAGATCCTCATCTCGACTACTCTCATCTTCTGATATGTGAATTCTCAACTGCCCAATACTTAAGCCTATATAACATATCCGACCTAACCACCGCTCTGTAGAACTTATCTTTGAGTATCAGTGGAACCCTCTTGTCACACAGGACTCCAGATACTAACAACCATTTCATCCACCCACCTCAATGCGGTGCGTGACGTCCCCGTCAATCTCCCCATCTCCCTAGATAATAGACCCTTGGTACTTGGAAATTTATCTCTTGGAAATGACTTGTGAGTCGAGCCTCAGTACCCCGCTCGTTTCCCCCGTCATGCCGATGAACTTACACTCCAGATATTCTATCTTGGTCCTACTCAACTTGAAACATTTGGACTCTAGAGCCTGCCTCCACACCTCCAATCTCTCATTATCACTACTATGCGACTCATCCATCAGAACTATATCATCAACGAGCAACATATACTATGGCACCTCCTCTTGAATATGGTGTATCAAGGCATCTATCGCCAAAGAAAATAAGAATAGGCTAAGTGCAGATCCTTGGTGTAACCCTATAATCTAGGGGTGTTCAAAACCGACCCAAAACCGAAAATCGAACCGAACCGAAGCTTAATGGCTTAGTGGTAATGGCTTAACGGCTTAACGGACGGAGAACAGATTGAATTTTTTTTATTAACGGCTTATCAGTTTGGGGGCGGATTATTCAATTTTCTTAACGGATAATCCGTTAATCCGTTAACCCGATAAGAATATAAATACATACATATATATATATACATACATATATATATATATATACATATATATATATATTTATTTTTATTTATATAATTATATATATTAAATATAAAAAAACTAAAAACCTCAAAAATGAATAAGTATAAGTGTATAACAAAAGTATAAGTATTTAACTCTTTCTTTTCCAGTTTGACGACTACACTCTATGCAAATCAAGATTATTCAACTTTTGCCCAATAACCCAATTCACATTTTCTCATTTTGTATCTCTCATACTAATGACGTTTCTTGCACGATCTCAGCTGCTATGTTAATATTTATATATATATATATATAAAAGGAGTCAGTAGAGAAAAGGTGGGATTTCTCTATCTTTGTTTACATCTTTTTTCTTTTCTTGAGACACTGTGAAGAAACAGAATATGGGTTTGCTAAGAATATTGGTTGCCTTTGATATGCGTTGTGTGTATGAAATAATTTTTCCCTAAACTTCCAAATACCAAGTTTAGCAGTCTGCCAAATACCACAGATTCAAAATTTGAGGTTATCATCTCCTTACCAACATATTCGTCTCCTTAGTGAATATGTATGTTAGGCTGATAAACTGTCCAATAACCGCCCGATAAGAGCTAAACCGATATCAATCCGCCCGATATCTTATCGGGTGGCTAACGAATTAATATATTTAAAAGCCGATAACCGTTAAGCCAAACCGTTAAGAGTAAAAAGCCGCCCAACCCGCTCGATAAGCAGCCCTACTATAATCACCGGAAAAAGCTCTGAGTCACCTCCCGCAGTCCTCACCCAAGTCTTAGCTCATCATACATATCGTTTATTTATTTAATGTATCTTACCGGCATCCTTTTCACTTCCAAGCATCTCTAAAGAACGTCCTTAGGGACCTTATCATACGCCTTTTCTAGGACAATAAACACCATGTGCAAGTCCCTCTTTCTATCCATGTGATGTTCCACCAACCTCCTTATAAGGTGGACAGCTTCTATTGTAGAACGTCTCGGCATGAACCCAAACTAATTTTCAGAAATAGATACCGTCCTCCTCACCCTCCCTTCCACCACCCTCTCCCAAACTTTCATGGTATGACTTAAAAACTTGATGCCCCTATAATTATTATAATTCTGGATATCACCTTTGTTCTTAAACAGTGAAATCATCATGCTACATCTCTACTCATCTAGCATCCTCTTCATCCTGAAAATAACATTAAACGGCCCACTTAGCCATTCTAAGCCTGCTCTATCCACATACCTCCAAAACTGTACTAGAATCTCGTCTGGTCCGGTTGTTTTGCCCTGACTCATCTTACCCATAGCTCTCACTACCTCCTCAAGCTAGATACGTCTATAGTACCCAAAGTCTCGATGACTCTCAGGAGTGTTCCAACTCCCCTAGCACGATGTTATCACTCCCCTTTTCGTTCAGAAGTTTATGAAAGTACGTCTGACATCTATGCTTAATTTGGGAGTCTTCCGTTAATACTCTACCTTCCTCGTCCTTGATGCACCTCACTTGATCCAAGTCACAAGCCTTCCTCTCTCTCGCTTTGTCCAGCCAAAATAGCTTCTTGTCCCAACATTTACCCCCTAGTTCCTCATAAAACCAATCAAACGCAGCAGTCTTAGCCTCTGTGACAGCTAATTTCTCCTCCTTCCTAGCTTCCTTATTCTTTACTCTGTTTGCTCTCCTCTACTCCTCGTCGGTACTCTCCACTAACGTAAGGTATGCTATTTTCTTTACTTCTACTTTACCTTGGACCACATCATTCCACCACTAGTCACCTCGGTGCCTGCCGTAGTAGCCCTTCAAGATCCTTAACACCTCTCTCGCCACCTCCCTTATACAATTTGTCATCGTCGTTGCCATCCACATAGCGCTAGCATCCCCACCACTCTACGAGGAACCCATAATCATCAGCCTCCCTTGCAACTCATGCGCATTATACTTAGCCAAATCACCCTACCTGATCCACGGTTGATCCCGTACAAACCTCTTCTTCCTCTTTATCACGATACCGACGTCCATCACCAGGAGCCTATGTTGAGTGACGATGTTCTCACTCAGGATCACCTTACAATCCTTGCACAACCCCTTATCACACCTCCTGGGGAGGATATAATCAATCTGAGTCGTAGCCTCCATACTCCAAAAAGTAACCAAATACTTCTACCTTTTCAGAAAACTAAAGTTTTCGATCACCAACTCAAAAGCCAGAACGAAATCCAATAGAGAAGTACTGCCTCCGTTCCTATCCTCAAAGCCGAAGCCACTGTGCACCTCACCATAACCCCCAGCTGATGAAGCAATATAAAAATTGAAATTCCCTCCTATAAATAACTTCTCCATTGACAGAATACCCCACACCACCTCATCTAACCCCTCCTAGAAGCGCCTCTTAACCTCCTTGTCCAAGTCCACTTGCGGAGCTTACGCGCTAACGACATTGAGAGTGCTCTCTCCAACTACGTACTAACTTAATCGCCATCAATCTATTATTCACCCACCTAACATCAACCACTGACTCCCTGAGCTCCCTATCTACCAAAATACTTGCTCCGTTCTTGCATTCATGCATCCAGAGTACTACACTTTAAACCCGTCCATTTTCCCTACCTTCGCCCCTCACCACCTAATCTCCTAAACACAAGCTATATTGACCTTCTTCTTCTGGAGAATCTTCGCCAGCTCTATAGACTTATCCATCAACGTCCCTATATTCCACGCTCCAATCCTCAACCTATAGGATCCCTTATTGCCTTTACCCCATCTAGCCCGTCCCACCCCCTTACCAGTGTCCTAACCCTTACCCCACCACCCGTCCACCCCGAGGACATGACCCTACTCTTCCATTGCAAATCATAAACGCAATATCTACGGGGGTCTAGACAAAAGTGCAACTACAAACAAGCAAAGGTATAAACTAGAAGGTAACAAATAACAAGAACTACTATAGAAACAAGTTAACAAACACAAATAAGTGACGGGAGGTATCAAGTCTCGCAGATAGAACCTAGACTTTCGACTTGCTATACTCCCGGTGCTGTAGAACCCGACGTCCAGCCCTTGGGACAACTAATCAGCCTGCTCTGTTGCGTTTGCTCGTACACTTTCCACCCGACCCAAAACAACCACCAACAAAGTGCAACCTGGAAAACATACAAACACACAACGGAACCGGAAAATAAATACGAGTGCACGACTGTCTCCGTCACCACCACTGACACACAGATCTACCGCTGGCCCGACTCACCGAAAAATAATGACGAACCTTGTAACAGTGGAGCGACGCCAAAAAAGAAGAAGAGAGACGAAAAACTATAACGGAGAAAGGGAAGCATAGAGGATGGGGTTGGGGTTGAAGCCGGAAAAAGAAGAAGAGAGACGGAGCAGTGCTGGGGAGCATCAACCGCCAACCTCTCCTACGGTAAAGAAGGGGGAAGAAAGAGAGAAAAGCGGAGGGAGAGATAAAGAGATAGAGAGAGATGGGGCAGAGAGAGGTGTACTTACCTGGTTTACCCGTCCAAGCTTGTGCCGGTGCTGGAGAAGTTCATCGGAGAGTCGTTTTGGCTTAATTCCATCGCCTACTTGGAGATTCGTCTTGAGAGTTCAGGCTTATGAAGAATGTTCCATAACAGGAATGAAAGTGGACCTAATCTATTGAATCATGACTATATTCACTATTTTGATATTAAAATTTAATAGAAACAAATTTGGAGCAATTGATTTTTTCTTTTTTAATTTTATTTTTTTAACTTTTGACTAAGGAGATTTTATGATATTGAAAATATGCGTCCAGAACCAAAATGTGATTCTTTTAGACTCAAAATACTAAATAGGTAAAAAATAAAAAGAAGACATTTTTATGTATAGTGCCACAATACCCGGCGCTATAATTAACGGTAATTGTATCGTTAATATATAGCGCTAAGTATTGTGACATTACACTGAAAAAACTGACACGTTCAAGTATAGCGCCAAAATAATTGGCGCAATGTACTTTTTCCTACCCCCACGTGCTTTCCTCAGTACTCTTTATTCTATTCTTTATCTTCTGCTTCTTTCTCTCCCTCCCTTTCTTCATATCAATATATATGATTTTATTTATTTTAATTATGTGAATCTACTTTTTATTAATTTATTTAGTGAATAGTTTTTTTATAAATTTAAGAATAATGTAATTTATAGTTTTTAATTTTACCATAAGTGAGTTGTTTTATAGCAGTATAATATTTATGATTCATTTTTATTAGAAGTATAAAAAAATTCATTTTTTTAAAATTGTATATTCAAATTAAACAAGTTTACGTAAATTGAACTAGAGAGTTTCGTAGGAACTTAACTAAAAAAGATTTCAAGCTGGATATAGATCTTTTGATATAAAATGTTGAGTTTAACATTAATTCTTATATTTTATAGCATTAAATTATTGTAAAAGCATGACACAAAAAGATAAATGTGAATGTAAATGTGATTTTATAATTTAAATGTAAATCTCCCTTGTCTAAATCACATTTACATTCACATTTTATCTTTCTGTGTCATATTTCAAATAAAAAACGCATTGTAAGATGACCGAAATAAGTTCAAAAGAGACTGAACCGAATCGAATACATATTTCTAACAAGTTCTATATTAGTTATTACAACGTGTATATATTAAAGAATATTTTGGCTCTTGTCCTAACTATGTATTCATCTTAAACAATTACTTAATAAGTATAAATTATTACTTTATTCGGTCCACGATAAATGACCATTTTATCTTTTTAATTTGATCTAAAATAAGTGTTCATTTATATAATCAAGAAGAAATTAATTTAATTTTTTTAAAATTTGACCTTATTTACATATATCAATGTGTCAAGGTAATTTTAAGAGTTTGTATTTCGTTGGCGAGTTTGACAAAGATACAATGGTCACTTATTGTGGACCGAGGAGGGGGGGGGGGGGGTAATTTAGAACTCAATAACTTTAAAAAAATAGAATCACAAACTCATAAGTTTCAATTCTTATTCCACCTCTATCCATCACCCTCAAATCCTAAATCTGCCTCTTATTCTCCATTATCTAAAAATTCGACACTAATTTTTCCTTCTCATTTTATGAGACTATTTATGAAATCAAAAGAACTTTTATTTGGTTGTAATTTTCTCCTATGTCTTGAATTATGAATTAAAATACTAAATATGATTTTATAATTTATATGTAAATCTCCCTTGTCTAAATCATTTTACATTCACATTTTATCTTTTTGGGTCATGCTTTTACAATAATTTAATATTATAAAATATAAGAATTAACGTTAAACTCAATATTTTATATTAAAAGATCTATATTTCACTTGAAATCTTTTCTAGTCAAATACCTACAAAACTCTCTCACAACTTTCTCCAGTTCAATTTACGTGAACTTGTTTGATTGAATATAAAATTAAAAAAGAATATGAAAAACTTTTGATACTTCTAATAAAAAATGAGTCATAAATATTATACTTCTATTAATCAACTCAATCACGGTAAAATTAAAAACTATAAATTACATTATTCCTAAATTTATAAAAAAAATTATTCTCTACACAAATTAATAAAAAAAATAGATTCACACAATTAAAATAAATAAAATCATTTATATTGATATAAATGGAGAGAGAGAAAGAAGTAGAAGAAAGAATACTGGGGAAGCATTATAGATCCTCCTAATTTGGGAGGGTTTAAAAGAAAGTACTGGGAAAAGCACGTGGGGGCAGGAAAAAGTACGTATCGCCGGTTATTTTGGCGGTATAATTGGATGTGTTCGTTTTTTCAGTGTAGTGTCATAATATTTAGCGATATATATTAACGATACAATTAATATTAATGTATAGCGCCAAATATTATGATATTATATATAAAAATATCTTCTTTTTACTTATTTATTTATTTATATATTTTAAATCCAAAAAAAACTACATTTTGATTCTGGACCCTTGAAAATATGGCTTGAATTTTGGGACGGCTACTATTGGACAGTTGTTTACAAATATTTTAGAAAATTTTACTGAAAACCCAACGTGTTTGGGCCAAAAGGAGGGATATGACACCAGAAGCTTCTGACAGCAGCCATCATTGCTCGATAATTGTATTTTGGGCCGATTGTATTAAACACTTAGGATAAAGGGATTTTTATATATACATCCCATATAACAACCTTATTACCACTCATGTTTAAGGTTAGTATTTATTACATTTTAGCATATCATATTTCAATATATGTACCAAAATTGACTTTTAAGGTTTAATTACCAATTAATTATTAGGGGCTTTATTTGTGGAACAAAATAATATTTCCATATTTTCTTTCTCCATTTTTTTCTCTTTCTTCCACCAGATTTTTAACCTTATTAATCATCCTATTAATTAACCCCACATTTTTTTTTAATTTTTATATTTCTTCCATAAACCGCTAACATTTCCCAATAAAAACTACACCCCACCCCCCGTGTACTTTCATATACCTTTACCTTTTCTCTGCTTTTCACTGCTTATCTCCATTGTTTTCTTCTCCATTTGCAGCATTCTCTCGCCAAAAATCTTCAAAGTTCTTCAAAGAAAACACATTTTCAGTGAAAAAAAACTTATCCATATTCAAAATGGTGAAAAAACAGAATACTCCCAAACGTCAAAAAATAGGCAAAATTCCATCATTTGATTTGGGTGTTTTAACACCTAAATCTCCAGTAAAAAGACAACAATCGGTCCATGCAAGTGGAAAAGAAAGTGTTCCTGCATCGCTGAGACAAATACGAGTTGAAACTCGAACAAAGCACTTGCAGGAGGTTGATGCAACCGGTGTAGAAATTGAAGCCGACAAACAACGCAAGCGAAAGGGGAAAAGCTTGATGGTGGATGACGATGATTTTGTGGACGATTCACCCAAAGTTCAAAAAACAAAAATACAGAAGGTGTCTCATTCACCCTCAAAGCAAAAAAAGTTGAAACCCTCTAAAAAAATCACAAAATTGGTTCAACAACAAGTTTCGGTTAAGGTAAACAACTTTTTTTTTATCGACAATGTTTTGTAGTTTAATATTTTTTTGCAAAAAAATTAGAATTGAATTTTTTTTTTGTCTAAGTGTTTTTTTGTAAAAATTTAATGTATTATTGCATGTTAGGGTTGCTTATACAAATTGTAGTTAATTGTTATTATTCGGAGTTAATGTGTAATTGTTTGGCAGAATATAGTGTTGAAACAAATTTGTAGTCAATTGTTGGTTTTTGTAGTTTAATGTAGTGTTATGTAATGTTTTATTTCACAATGTAACAGCTGAATCAAAATTGTATTTTTTTGTCGTTTTAGTAGTTTAATGTAGTTTAATGCAATGATTATTTGGAACTGTTTTACTTGACCTAAATTTCATTGATTTAGTATACTGTGGAATCAAATATGTAGCTATTAACTGTAGTTTTTTGTAGTTGAATGTAGTTTCATGTGTATCTTGTAGCTGTTATACACAGGCAAACTGTTATACACAGACTTCCTGTTTTCTTTCCTCTTGTATGCTCTGTTAATTGTTGATATTGAACAACTGGTATCCAAAATGTTATTCTATCTAAACATCTTTAAGTATGTCTTTATTATATCCAAATGTAGTTCTTACTGACTACAATTGATTACAGATTGAAGTAACTACAATTGTATTAACTACAGATTGCATTAACAAAATTTAAAAACAACTGACTACATTCAACTACAATTGAATAAAATCTGTATGTAGGTGAACACTACAGATTGCATTTAAACTACACAATGCATTAGTGTACAGAAACCTATAACTACATTACATTTAACTACATTTGGATATAGGTAAATTGAAATACACAGAATTGAAATACATATTGTGTAGCTGTTATTTGTTTTTTGTAGCTGGCTCACTGTTTCAATATACAGAAAAATATAGGAAAAATGTAGTTTTTATGTTAAAAATGTATTTTGTGTGTTTAAAATGTAGTTATATGATATGTTACATTATATATTGTAATGCTGAAATCTAGCTTCATTCTAACGACCATTAATGTACTTTTTTTGCAGAATGGACCTTACTATGCTCAACATAATGTTGATTATGGTGTGATACGGTTCCATAGCTTGTGCGATGCAACGATACCATCCTAGATAAAGTCTTTATTATCCCCAACCCAATTATGTGCTTTCAAGAACACTTGTTTTGGTTATTTACTAGATATGCCCCATCTGCATGCAGAACCAATCAATTCATCTTCTAATGAAGTATGAATTATCAAAGTCTACTGGCGACTATTTTTCTATTCTTTTAAATGGGCAAAAATTGATTTTTACTTTGAGGTATTTTTGTTTGATAACTGGGTTTAACTGTGTTGATAGTTTATCGGACCATGGTTACAATTCTAGTTATGTTAGCCATTTAATGACTAAATACTTCCCTAACAAATCTCGGGTAGAGAAATCGCTTTTGAGAAATGTAGTGACATCCATCCTGGACAAATGATTTGGATGCTGTACAGTTGTGTGTCTTGTATTTGTTGGAATTCTTTGTTTGTCCTTCTGATAAGGACAATGTTTGTTTGATAGACAAATTTACGTTTTTTCTTATAGACAGTGGTCATTTTGATTCGTACCCATGGGGTACAAAATCTTTTAAGCAAGTTCTTGAGTCTGTCAGACATCGTCTCAGTCCCAACGTCCATTCTTATCTTATACGGGGATGCTCGTTAGCCTTACAAGTGTGACTGTACGATTGCTGTTCTTCTGTCAGCACCGAGCTTGCTATACGGTGCTCTGACTCCATTCCCCGTATTTTAAGATGGTCGGCTATAAAAAGACAGATTTGATTAAATGTTTTTGAAGAAAAAATCATCAAGCCTGAGTGGCTCAAGGTATTCTTGTTAACCTTTGTGTAATTCTTCAATAACTACTATAGTAACTACATGACATCTACAATTTCTATCAAATTTACTTAACTGTCTTCATCCATCTTTCAGTTCTCAAACTTGGTTGCATCCGGGGAAGAGATTGGAGCGCTCAACCTCCCAGGAAACCTTAATTATGAAGATGAAGAGGTTACTCAACCTTCAAAAGTCCCATCTGCTGCTTCTCCGACAGTTCAACATGAAGAGGCTAAATACCCAAATGATATGGAATCTGTAAGAAGCCAGATGAGGAAGTTGGAACAGAAGATTGAGCAGGTACTGTTAGAATTTACAGTTGTGTAGTCATTGTTTAGTACCAATTGAAATCATTCCTTCGACATTGTAGTTTCTTTTTATTTTAGTGTAACAAATCGAATATTCTTACCAACTCACATACATATTTAATTTTTAGGTGGCTGGAAAGTTAGATCAGCTGAGGAATGATGTTTTTGATGAACTCTCAAAACTTCGAGAGTTCATAGATCAATCTTTGAAAAGATTAGTGAATGCTGTCAACAATAGAAATGAATTGGATGAGTCCAAGGTAAGAATTTACATATATTTATTCTAACACTAATAATAGTTATGATAATCTATGCTAACACTAAAACATTACTATCAAAATGTAGTTTGCTGTTATATAAATTGTAGTTCCTGAACACTACATTTCAATACAATTGAATACACTAAAACTACTGTTTGCATTAATATACAGTTTTGAACTACAATTTTGTAGCTGTTATTTGTAGTTTTGTATATGTAATTTGTATTTTGTAGCTGGCTCAATGTTTTAATATACAGACTTGAACTACATATGACTTACCTGGCTCACTGTTATTTGTAAGTAACACTATATGTAGTTCAAGTCTGTGTATTTCAATTTTGTTATAACCAAATCTAGTTATATGTATTCTAGTTATAAGTCATCACATTTGGTATAAGTCTGTATTTTAAATGTAGTTATTTGTAGTTAAATGTAGTGTTCAATAACTGGTTATTTAACAGGGGTTAATTGTAGTCATTTGTAGGCATTTGTATTTGGATTGTTTCCCGTTTTCTTTCCTCTTCTATGCTCTCTTAAATGTTTATATTGAACAAGTGGTATCCAAAAGCTTCTATTATCTAAACATCTTTAAGTATGTCTTATTATATCCAAATGTAGTCCTTACTGGCTACAATTGACTACAGATTTCATTAACTACAATTGCAGTAACTACAGATTGCATTAACAAAATTTAAAAAGAAGTGACTACAATTGAACAAAATCTGTATGTATGTGAGCACTACAGATTGCATTTACACTACACATTGCATTAGCGTACAGAAACCTATAACTACATTACATATTACTATATTTGGATATAGGTAAATTGAAATATACAGAATTGAAATAAATATTGTGTATCTGTTATTTGTATTTTGTAGCTGGCTCACTGTTTCACTATACATACTTGAACTTCATATGAGTTAGCTGGCTCACTGTTATTTGTAACTAACACTATATAATATTTATGATAATGTATTCTAATACTAAAACATTCATCTCACAATGTAGTTTGCTGCTAATTCAAAAAGATATAACGAACATAATGAAGCAGAGAAAAACAAAGAATTTCAGTTCAATTTTGGTCCTCAACTCCGTGCAGGCCCCAGTACAACAGGTATCTAGATAATTCATACATACATATATACTTCCATCTTGAATTGCTAATAAAAAATAAATTTACTTGTTCAGCTCCTTCTTCTCCTCAACAACTTGAACAACAAGAAAATGTTCCACAGTCACCAATTCATGGTGTAACTGTGACTGAAACTGTCGAAGAATGCATTGAAAAAGAAGAGGAGATTGGAGTGATGTGTGGAGGAACTGAAAATAAAGGTGTGACACTGGACGATTTTGAAATTCCAGAAAACCTATCACAAATGGTCATGTATGGTGACCCAATTCAAGTTGATTCAACCCCTCTTCAGCAAGGAAGAACAAGGTTACGTGGAAAACATGCACGATCACCATTCACTCCACTCTACAGTACTGAAGGCAGCACGTCTTTTGGGCCAAAATTTTTTTACATAAAGCACCCATTCACAAGTCCCATTGGTGAAGATGTTGATCCTCAACTAATACATAGTTTTACTACCTGGTTATACCATCGAAGTGACAAATCATCTAGGAGGTATGGTGCTTAAATGTCTTATGTTGTATGTATTTGTTTTATTTTTCTTTCTATCGAATTTAGACTTTAAAGTTGTCAATGTTTTTGTTTTTTGTAGTTGTTGTTTAATTATATTATTATTACAGGAGGAAGTACTTCTATTCCATGAAGGATAACCATCTCAATCTTTTGTTGGATTTGGGTTGCGAAAAAATAGATAAGAAGGACTGGTTCTACGCCTTTGCTCACCCCGGACAGCTAATAAATTGTACAGTAAGTATATGGATTATCATTGCAGTTTTGTCTTTATCGGGTAGCTGGCTCGCTGTTATGTAGTTATTGAACACTACAGTTAACTACCAACGACTACATTAAAAATACTGATTGCCTTGATGTGTACAGACTTATAACTAGATTACACATAACTAGAATGGGTTATAAGTAAACTGAAATACACAGACATGAACTACATATTTTTTAGCTCTTATTTGTATCTTGTAGCTGTTATTTTCACTTTTGTAGCTGTCAAACTGTTATACACAGCCATTATTTATTTTCTTTCATCTTGTATGCTCTGTTAATTGTTGATATTGAACAACTGGTATCCAATAGCTTATACTATCTAAACATCTTTAAGTATGTCTTGTTATATGCAAATGTAGTTCTTATTGACTATAGTTGACTACAATTGAATTCATTTGCATTAACTACATATTGCATTAAATACAGATTGCTTTAACTACATTTAAAATCAGTTCACTACATTTAACTACAATTCACTACAACATGTATTTTATTGAACACTGCAGCTTGCATTTAAAGTACTGATTGCCTTAATGTACAGACTTGAACTACATATTATTAATGAAACTTTTACTTTTTTCAGCACATCGATGTTATAATGTACTATTTGAGAAAGAAGGGAAAATATGGCCCCAACAACAACTGTAGATTTACAACAACAGATTGTTTGTTCAAGACAAAAGTTGAAAGTATCTATGATAAGTTCTCTGCTGCTCCAATGAATAAAAAGAATTCTGTTGTAAAAGCCGATGACGATATTGGAGAATACATTATGGGTTATCGAATTCTTGCTAATGTAGCATGTGATCTTGTGGATTATGTGGTAATGCCTGTTAACCTTGTAGAGAACTTCCATTGGTTGTTGTTAGTGTTTGACATAAAGGACCGGCAACTGTATGTTTATGATTCATTGGTGAGGGCAAAGCGTAACAAAGTTGTTCAAACTTTGGCTGAAAAATTTTCAACAATTATTCCTCTTTATTTGTCATGCACTGGTTTCTACGGTAAACGCAAGGATATTGACTTCAAGACTACAAAGTCATACGTAGAGAAGCCAGTTACGGACCCTCTTGACATACAATGGATGGTTGCCGAGATTCCACAACAAAAGGAAGGCTCACTGTAAAAAACTAAACTCCCTTTCTATATGTTTAATTAAAAATTTATTTGTTTTTTGGTATTTAATGAACTTACTCATAATCTGCAGGGATTGCGGTGTATTTGTGGCTGCATTTGCGGAATATATTAGCAATGGTAATTTGTCTATACCAAAGGAGGATCTTAATGATATTGACAAACACCGTAGACGCTATGGAGCTCTGTTGTGGGACTACGCCACAAAGAAGCTAAATGATGGTTCAATCAGTGAGAGCGAGGTTACAGGCAGGCTTGCAAGGAGGAAGGGTCCACCGCCAAAAAATGAGAGAACTAAAGTGGAACGAAAGAGGAAATAGTGTGTACTGTTGTAATGAACGTTGATTGTAACCCACTATGTTTCATGGATACTGAACAATTTTGTAGTTAGTGGAGAATTATGTCAGTTTGATTATACTGAACAATTGCTTTGGAAAAATAACCTTAAGTTTGCATTTATGTTTGCCATTTTCCTGAGATTCATCTGTGCATTTAGTTGCACTGTATGTTCACTTTTGTTGTCAAATTGTTTTTATTCTGATTACAACTCTGATCTCCCATTTCAGTTTAGAACATATTTGTTTCAGAAATGAAAACTAAATGCACAATTGCTTCATGAATACATTAGACATTATCATGCCAGTGCTTGCATTATCCAACTTCTTGGATTGGAATCCAAGGTGTTCTTACAGGTCTGAACTAAAAACTATCAAATAAAATTTGAAGCCAGTTCAATCTATTCGACGATATAGAATTGCCTCAATGCAGATGTTAACTCTATTGATAATGATAACATTATTGAAGGAAACTACAATTATCTACAATTCAATATCATGCTCCTTCTTCTCCTCACGGCAATCTGTATTTTAAATGTAGTCATTTGGTTGTAATGAACAGTAGCTTCATGAATACATTAGACATTATTAATGTAGTGACTACAATTACATACAATTACATATAACTACACATCTATACTGTATATAACTACAATTACATAACTACAAATTGTTGGAAGTCCAACGCTACATGTACTGTTGCAGTACATTTGCACAATATATGTTTTCGGATAAACATGATGATGTTTCTTACTTAGATTTCATGAAAATGAACTACAATGTTTTTCTTTATTTACAACATTCTGTCTTTATCTATTATGTCGATAACACATTTAGAAATCACTTAAAGTACATTATAACAACAATCTGCAAACAGTTTACATTACTCAAGTATATTAGTAAACTTCTTTATTATCGTCAAAAACGTATTACAGTTACACATTAAATTCCGATAATCTGGGATAACTACCATTTATTTTGAATAACTATTGTAGCTACATTATATTCATGCCTTTTTCGGCGCATTCTTGCAACTTCTTTTGTTATGCCCTTCACCTCCACAATTGCCACATGACACCTTGTACTTCTTTGAGTTTATTTCATCAATTTTTTTATATCTTTCCGTGTGAGGTCTTCCTGCTGCCTTGTATCTCCAGCCGGTGGCTTTATTACATCATCCAAAATATGTTGTGGAACATCCCATTTTGCTTCATCAGGAAGAGGATTAACTGGCAATTCATATGTAAATAGTAGGCTCTTAGTTGTGTAATACGGTGAGCAATAGTTGTCCGGCCTTTCATTCCTATGCCTTAATGATGCCAAAGCATGTGCACATGAAAGTTCATCAAGTTGGAATTGTCCACAGCTACATTTCTTATTTTCTAATCATACAATGTACCGCTTCACGCCATCTAACACAGTGTGTATATGATCGGTTGAAGCTCTCACCTACAATTCAAGATCAAAAAGAAAATAATAAGGTGTCAATAATTTAACTATGTTAGCAACAATCAGTTAACTACAAATCAGCTACAAATAAACGGCATAAAACATTAACTACATTTAACTACAATTATCTACATTTTTAAAAATCTCTGGAAATAATTCATAAAACATTAACTACATTTAACTACAATCGTCTACATTTTTAAAACTCTCTGGAAATAATTCATAAAACATTAACTACATTTAACTACAATCGTCTACATTTTTAAAACTCTCTGGAAACAACTTCAACATCTACTACTTTTTTTGTTCTTTTTTTCCTACACCAAAAAAAAATATATTACCTTTAGTTTCTGGGATAATGTATTGTTATCTTCCAATTCTTTGTTGAATTTGTGCCCAAGTAATGTGAAAGTACCCTTTGCCTTCAATAACTTGTCTTTTGTCCAACGTTCTATAATAGTCCTCATATACTCCAATAAATCAAATATTGGCAGCTCTCTTGCCTCTTTTGTAACAGCGTTCAACGACTCTGCAATGTTTGATGTCATAGTAAAAGTTCTATTTGCCGTTGCATGTACTCTTGACCATCTATGATAGCCAATATCATGTAGGTAAGACGAAACACGTGGATCTACCTCCTGAATCTTCATCATTCTTTCATTGAAATCATCCAGAGTATATGACCGTGCTGTAGCAAAGTACAATTCATGTAATTGTAGATGTGCCTTCTTGAATTTTGACCTTATATTTGTCCATATATGCCACATGCAAAAGTAGTGTGCCATTCCAGGATAGACAACTGATGTTGCCTTCGATATACTCTCATGCCTGTCTGAGACAACACACATAGAAGGTCTTTCACCATATGACTCCTTGAATTGTTCAAAGAACCACCTCCAAGACGCGTCGTTCTCAGAATCAACAACAGCATATGCCAAGGGCAAAATAGAACCTACAATTTGTAGACATAACTTGAGATTAACTATTAAATACAAATATATATGGATAATTTAGGCAATTTAAAATACATTGATTTATACAAAGTAACTACATTGTAACTACAACATTATTACATCTGTTACCTGCTGCATCCATGGTGCTTGCTGTCAGCATAATACCCCTGTATGCTGATTATAAGAATGTCCCATCAACCACTGCTACCGGCCTACAATGTTGCCAACCATTTATTGATGTAGAAAGAGCAACAAATGCATACAAGAAGCAACCATCTGCTGCCTTCTTCAATTTAACAACAGAACCGGGATAATTCTTCTCAAGAATATAAAAATATTTTGGTAATCTGTTGTACGAGTCACACGGATTCCCTCGCAGAAACCGTAATGCTTTTTCCTTTGCTCTCCATGCTTGCATGTAGCTTAGGTTGACTCCATGTTCGGATAACATGTCAGTTTGTATGTCCTTTGGCGTGTAAACAGTCTTAGGATCACAAAACTTTGGAACGACAATGCTACCAACTACTGTTGCAGTACACTTGCGCTTTATGAATGTTTCATCCATTCGGCAACATGTGTGTTGTCGGCTAAAACTTCTTATCTTGAACAATGATGAATCATGAATAGATGTTGCCTTGAAGTGCCATTTGCAGTTCTCCGCAACACATACAAGCCAGTAGCTACAAAAAAATCCTATTTTCAAACATTTTATATTAAATACAACAATTAAGCACAATGTGTTTCCAATGAACTACAATTGATTACATTAAACTACAACTAACTACAAATACCGACAAATTGGTTTTCCGTAATTACATTTGACTACAAACAACTACAATTGACTACAATGAACTACAATTGACTACATTTAACTACAATTGACTACATTTAACTACAATTAAATACAACTGCTTAAATAAAAATAATACTTTAATTTTGAAAATGAACAACTAACTACAAACCTTCTACAACTTGATCTTTTAACTCTGAACTGGAACTTCTGCATAACTGCATAATTCTTCATTGCAGCAACAATCGTCTTCTTGTCCTGGTACACTTGACCTTCTTCAATATATGTTTGAGAAGATTCAATTATTATTTCACTTTGATATTCCTCAATAGCTGGTGAAGATGGAATTTCTAATAATCTTAATGATCCCGAAGAACCTGCAGACAGTACATTCACATTGTATATTCATTATAGATAATTGGCGTCAAATTGTAGTTGATTAGAGAACACAAAAATCTCCGAATTCGGTTTCGACACAAACTCACCTATACTGATGGGGCATTCATTGGTGATTGCCAATTCCATATTGAAATCTCTTATGCTAATACATAACGGATACGAACCTAAGTTTTTATTCTCTTTTTTCGTTTCCATATATACACGAACGCCCATATCGTTTCTAATCTGCAACGGAGGACAATTATCATTCACAATGTATTTTATTTCTACAACTTTATCAGATGTATCAATCGATAATTGTTCTGCAATTGTAGACTGGAGAATTCCGTAGCTTGCAGTTTCATCAACTAAAATGGCGTCAACTTCAAAATCTCTGAAACTGCCATAGTTATCCCAATAACCATTACATTTAAGCATTATCAGAATTTTTGACATTGTAGAATCTCCTTACTGCCAGTCACGGAAGAACTACAAAATATGAAAAAATAAGAGAGAATCTGGAGGAATTAGGCTATCACTGAATAACAAGAAAATCTGATTTTGAATGGAGGAATGAGAATAGTCAATTTCGAAACAGTTTTGTCGAATTTTAAATGGAGGAATGAGAGTAGTCAATTTCGAAACAGTTTTGTCGAATTTCTGTTTGGAGGAATGACAGTAGTCAATTTCGAAACAGTTTTGTCGAAAAAAATCCAATGGTTCTTCCGTTTAGAGGACATAATCGGTTTAGTTTATAGGAGATATTTGGAGCATTTAATATGTTACCTTACATGATTTGGCATTTATTTGGTAGAAAATCAAACATTAATTATCACCCATACTGATAGGCGTTACTGTAGGTGTCAATTTATTAAGATTCCATTTTAGCCTTAATTGTCTATTGTTAATTTAGGATGGAAAATCAGCAAATATCTTGTTTGGTACATATTATGTAACAAAAACATGAGATATGAGGATAATAAACAATCAATGCACAATAATGGTTGTAAGGTTTGTTATATGGGATGTATAGGTAAAAATCCCAATTATAATTACTTGTGCAATATGTGGGTTCTGATAAAATGTTTGCATTACTATAATACGATTTTACATTATTAATACTATATGTAGCTTCAAATATAAAATTTTGCATACTTAATATCTGCATAATTGTTGTGAAATTTATTTATTATACAGAAGATACAATATTGAATAAGAATACGTATATTAGCAATACAATATATATTTTTATTAATCCTTTATTTTTGGCATCACAATATGCGTATACGATGTATCCTTTATTTTTGAAGTAAGCAATCTCTGAATCCAATAAACTATGCGAAGATGTCTATAAAAGAACAACTTAGAATTAAAACCTAGTCCAAGTCCATAAATAAATTTCTCAGAAAAAAGAAGACAAAGACAAACCAAAAGAAGATTTTATAGGAATTTCATGAGATAATCCAATGTATGGAATATATATGATTAATAATAAATTATGCCAATTCCAGTACATCAAAAGACAGATGATTATTAATGTTTTCTGTCTTCTTTCCACAAGGATAACGACAAATGGAGAAAACATACGTGGACTTCGAAATCTCCTTAATAAACTCTCTTAACACTCTAGAATTAAAGAGCATATTTTACATGCTAACTACCAAAAGAGAAGAGTATTTATAGCAATTAGGTGAGAGAAGGGTGACAAGATGAGTTGGTTTTTGGAATAAAGTAGAAAGTTGAAACTGTTTCAAGTGTACATAAGACAAGAGCAAAGTGGTCGGGAGGTGGATACAATATTGTATTTTGTATCAAACAACAATCGCTTTTAGTATATTTAATAACTCTTTTAAAATTAGTATATTCCCATAATATCATCTCATTTGTAACACTTATCCATATATTGGTAGTTCTTAAAATCTGCTGATTATTAGGTCACTGATCCAGCTACATCTATAAGCAACGTCAAGTTACGTTAGGTGGTTGTTTCTAGTACTTATCCATTCTTACGTATATATGATAAACCGGCTTATATCATGGATATATATATAAACTCATTCTTAAACAACTAATAACTCTATTTACTTAAATTTTTAATAATTTTAATGTTTAGCCAAGCGGGTTAATAAGGCACTTTAGGCCTATCCACTCTCATTGTTGAAAGATTTCAATTATGCAATCCCAGTGAACTGTCTAATCCACAGATTATGTTAGCTTATTGGTTATTTGGTTGTTCCAAAGAGATAAAGTTAAATGATATGACTTCTCCCATTAAAAAAAATTATTTTAATATATGAGAATATAGTGATAGCGTATAATTTTTATACTTTTCATTTCTATAAATTGAATCTTATTAAATTACTCCAATTTAGTGGAAACGATTCTACCGTTTCTTCCTAGCTTCCATCCTACTTGTCCGTGAATTTGTTATACTAGTCGTTAAGGTGAATGTAAGTTGAATAGGATAGGACTTTGTCAGATGTTGCCTTTCAACAACCGAACGAATAGATATTCCCTCCGGTTCCGTCCAATTTATTTTTTTATTTTGGTTTAAAATTAGTATTTATTAATATAATTAAAAAAGAATTCAATTTGTTTTTACAAAATAACTTTTATATACATATTCCTAAAATATTTTCTTACTTCTCATATTAAATATTTAAGTAGGGATAACTTAGTCATCGTAGATATTTTTATATGAAATTTAATATTTTCTTAATGAACGTACTCAAAGCAAATTAAACGTATTTATTGTGAACAGAAAGGAACAAGCCACGCAAAACTTAAAGTTAAAATAAGGGAAAAGGAAGATATGCATAAAAAAGAAATCCTACAAGGATCTTGTTGATGCAAAGAAATGTCTTGTCTATTCATAGCTTTTTTGAATGACTATGACAAATGAGAGTATATTAACATGGTGATATTTTCGTAGACGCCTAATGTAAAGAAGAAAGCTTCTTCACTTTTGGACAACACTTTTCAAGACATATTTTTCGTCACCATAACACATATGATCCTGTGACAACTACTTTAAATAGGCTATTAGAAGAAAAAATAGCAGAATTTAAAACGGTGTGACCAAAATGGATGGTCTTGGCGAAATGTTGCTATTTTTCTACGGTCATAATTTTTAATTTTTAAAGCTTGAAATTCTTGTTTGCTAATAGAAAATAAAAGTTAATAATCGTTTATTCTTAAAATCATTTGAATTTTGAAAATTTGTGCTTATTTTTTCGTTCAATCATAGATTTTGATGATTTACTGCAAACAAAACTGCATTTATTGAACATTAGAAAGTATTAAAGAAGATAAAACTGTTGGGATTATGATTCCTACTAAAGACAACAACCTTCATATCGAATAATTCGGATATACAAACTACATGAGCGGAAGCTAACCTGAATCCATATGTGGAATTTGATGAACCTCCTTTGAAGATTGTCCTTATGTTCTTGTGAATTCCTTGATCCTTCCTTCAAGTTTCTTGAAGTTGTATATCACCACAAATGCCTCACAAGACTTAAAACAATATATGTGAATTGTTCACAATAGTAACGGTTATGACAATAATCAAATTTGGTATATGGTTTTCCACCCTATTTGCAAGACAATGGACAATATGGTTCTTGATTCAATGGGAAGAAGAAGAACTTGTCTTGCACTAGAATGGGAACCATAACCCCACTTTATAACTCTAGGAGTTACATAACCCAAGAGACAAGAGTTACAAGACAAAAGTTATGTCTTGAGTTATGTCTTGCAAGAGTTACATAACTCAAGAGTCACAAGCAAGTAACCATAGTTACTTATGTAACCTTAGTTAGCCCATCATAAACTAAGGTTACCCTTTTGGGTATCTACACATTAGTCCTACACTTTAGTATGACAATACATTGGCCCCCTTAACATAATGTCCATAAGACCACATAATTATGCCAAACCAAAAGATAGCACATAATGCACAATTATCCATATATTGTTCATATGTGTGTAGATATAAGTCCATATATCTAGATATAAATCCATATATCTTACAATCTCCCACTTGGACGAGATATACATACATATGTACAAACCTTAATATTATATGTTACAAACCTTATGTGCACAAAATTGCTATCACAATAATATTGTCATGAACAATCCGGTCCATCAATCATACCAACATAGGACCTAAGAGCTCGTCGTTACTCATTCGTAACTAGAACCAATCATAGATCACGTATATCAATATAACCAACGACATGGATCAAGTGTAGGTATGTAGCATGGAAATAACATAAAGTGTGGTCAATAGAATGTCTATTTCCAACTGGTTCTCCTTATTGAGATCATACTTAAACTGTAAGAGTACAAAAACTTTAAAACTGAATATCTGCGCAGATATAACTGAATTACTGAATTACTGAATTTCTGAATATAATGGACAATACGTAAATGTGCAATACAAACTCCCACTAAAATACATAATCCTTATCCGATTTGACACCCATACAAGCAATATGCTCATGAAATACTTTTGGTGTCAATTCCTTAGTGAGCGGATCCGCAAGCATGGAGTTTGTACTTATGTACTTAATGCACAATTGTCCATTTTGTACTCTTTCTTTAACAACCCGAAATTTGACGTCCTTATGTTTTGCTTTCGTCAAACTACTGTTGTTATTAACATATGCAACCATGGTTACATATGTTATTAGCATAAATGGCAAAATTGGAGTCGGTATACCTGATGATCTCAAACTGGTCCGAACTCCGATATGTAAGCATGTAATCCTTTGTTCTATGTATGTTCCTCATGACCCTTTTGGCTGCCTACCAATGGTCCATACCCGGATTGCTTAGATATCTGCCTAACATCCCAACAATGTATGCTATATCAGGTCGTGTACATACCTGAGCATACATCAGACTACCTACCGCCGAAGCATAAGGCGTCTTCTGCATTTCCGAAATTTCATATGTATTATTTGGGCACTGTTTGAGACAAAACTTGTCTCCCTTAGTAACAGGGGTGTTGCCTGGTTTACAATCCTGCATGCCAAATCTTTTCAGAACCTTATCGATATAGCCCTTTTGTTACAGACCGAGAACACCTTTAGAGCGATCTCGTTGTATCTGAATTCCTAATACAATAGAAGCTTCACCAAGATCTTTCAATTCAAATTTCTTTGAAAGAAATTTCTTAGTTTCAAGTAATAATGCTATATCGTTACAGGCAAGCAGTATGTCATTGACATATAAAACCAGAAAAATATACTTACTCCCACTGAACTCATGGTATATACAGTCATCAGCAATATTCGATTCAAAACCAAAAGATGTAATGACTGCATGAAACTTATAATACCATTGACGAGAAGCTTGCTTGAGCCCATAGATGTATTCCTTTAATTTGCAAACCTTTTCCTCTGATTCATCCGAAACAAAGTTTTCAGGTTGCACCGTATAAATTGTTTCCTCAATGTCACCATTAAGAAAAACAGTCTTAACATCCATTTGATGAAGCTCAAGATCAAAATGTGCTACTAATGCCATTATAGTCCTGAAAGAGTCTTTCGATGAAACTGGAGAGAAAGTCTCTTTATAATCAATGCCTTCTTTCTGAGTGTAGCCTTTTGCGACAAGACGAGCTTTGTACTTAATAACATTGCCCCCTGAATCCCTTTTGGTTTTAAAAATCCATTTACAACCAATAGGTTTCGTACCTTCGGGCAACGTAACAAGCTCCCAAACGTCATTATCGCTCATAGACTTCAACTCATCATTCATGGCATCAATCCACTTTTGAGAGTTAGAACACTTAATGACTTGACGGAAGTTGATTGGATCATCTTCCTCAAGTCCAATATCACTTTCTTGTTCTTGGAGAAATACATAATAATCATCCGAAATTGCATTTCTCCTCTCTCTAGTGGATCTCCTTAATGGCATTTCAGTTATTTGAGGTTGTTGAGTTTGATTTTCATTAGTTATATCAGGTTCCTAATGGGGGAGATTTTCGAGATTGTCTTGAACCAGAGTTGCATCAACAACTTGAGGGAAAGACACATGTTCTTCCTCAAAGACAAAATCTCTAACAACTTTATCTCCCCACCCCCCCAAACTCAATATCCTCAAAAAACCTAGCATTACCCGTCTCAAAAATAGTTCGTGATGTGGGATCATAAAACTTAAAACCCCTGGATTTTCAGAGTATCCAACAAAATAGCTAATAACCGTCTTAGCGTCCAGTTTCTTTTCATTCGGCCTATAAGGCCTTGCCTCAGCTGGACAACCCCAAATGTGAAAACGCTGAATACCGGGTTTATGCCCAGTCCAAAGTTCATATGGGGTTTTTATTGTAGCTGCAGTTGGAACTCTATTAAGAATATAAGCTACGGTTTTTAATATGGATTGGGACTTTTCATGAATAAGATATAGGTACCCATAACGAGAGTAATCGTCTATGAATGTGATAAAGTATTGTTGACCATTCTGACAAGGAGTAGGAAATGGCCCACAAATATCCGTATGTATCAATTCTAAGACGTCTGAATCTCTCTTAGCACCTAATCTAGTTCTTGTTTGTTTGTTTTCCCTTGATACACTCAATACAAAATTTCCGAATTTGAGGAATCAAGAGGATCAAGAATTCCTTCTGACACGAGTTTCTGAATTCTTTGAATGGATATATGACCCAAACGTTTATGCCAGAGTGAAATAGAATTCTCCTTAGTTAACTTTTGGTACCATCAAACTTGTATGCAAAGTTTCTTTATTTGAAGTTATTGTATCAACCAAATATAAGCTATCAAATATTGATAAACACCAGTACCAATAAGATTTGAATTCCGAAAGAGACTAACTTTATTGTCCCCAAATGTACATTTATAACCGGATATGTGCAATTGGGGAACTGAAATTAAATTCCGTCTAAAAGACGGTACAACAAAAGTCTCATTCAAATCTAAATGAAAACCGGTCTTAAACAACAGCCTAAATTTGCCAATAGCTTCAACTGGCACCTTCTTGCCGTCACCCTCATAGATGTATCTTTCACCATCTTTGGGTTTTCGGCAGTTCAGGCAACCCTGCATAGATATCCTTATGTGAGCAGCATAACCTACCCACCAATTATCCTTAGGTACCGAAATTATATTAACTTCAGAACAAACAAGAGACAGAAACGTACCTTTTTTTTTTCGCACGCCAGGCATGGTACTTGGTACAATCTCTCTTTACATGATCAGTCCCATTACAGAGAAAGCAACCTAATCCAGTAATTTCAACCTTAGGTTCCTTATATTGCTTAATCTTGGGCCTTACAACCGCAACTTCCTTATTTTTCCTCTTTTTAGAATCCCTTGAAGAGGATGCCTTAGAAGAAGATGCCAAATGAGCACTTTCTGCCTTATCTTGCTTAATCCTTTCCTCTTCTTGCACACAATGTGAAATGAGCTCATTAAGAGTCCATTTCTCCTTCAGGCAGTTATAACTGACCTTAAACTGATTAAAGTGTGCCGGAAGAGATATCAAAACAAAGTACACAAGCAGTTCCTCAGGTAATACTAGCTTGAGTAACTTAAGTTTCGAAGCAAGATGAGACATTTCCAAATGTACTCCCTAATGTTTTCCTTGCCCTTATACCTCATAGAAACAAGTTTACTCAATAGTGCACTTGTTTCCGCCTTTTCGTTTTGAATAAAACGCTGTTCGAGGTTTTCAAGAAAAACTTTGGCATTAGGTTCATCAATCATAGTGCCCCTGAATGATTCTGGAATTGCACGCTTCATGATCATTAGACTCATGCGATTCGAGCGTTCCCACTTCTCCATCGCTCTCTTTTCATTAGGAGAGGATGTATCCTCAAGAGGAGTAGGTTACTCAGTCCGAAGGGCTAAGTCAAGATCCATGCAACCGAGAACGATCATTACATTCTCTTTCCATTCCTTAAAATTAGTGCCGTTAAGCACAGGGATGCTATTGATATTGGCAGAGATCGTAGAAGCAGAAGAGTTTACTGAAAATTGAACAAAGGATTACTAAATACATGCTTACAAAACTTGAACTTTAACTTTATAGATTCAAAATTAGGCATTTCCCATTACAAGATACCTAGCACAACATTGTTTTTAGCCTTTGGACAGAAAAACAACTTGTAAGTGGTACTCTTGGTGTAGTGACCAAACATAGACAATAAACTCCTGTCAAATATTAAACCTTCCTTTGGGCCGATTTAATATTCACATGGAAAATCAAATAATCGTCTCATATTTACCACCACAAGAATGTTCGAATTCCTGCCAAATAACACCTTCCTTTGGGCCGATGTTAAACGCATGGAAGACTAACATTCCCAGTCATCTTATATTTTAAAATTAATCAATCTACACAATAGAGGTTGCTTTGGCAACATAATGCTTCAATTGAATAACTAAAATATTAGATGCTATAAACTTTAGTTCCTTAAGCCATTTTATGAATCTCAACTTAATGTGTTACATATTTTGATATGTAACACTTGAATATTAATCGTTGTTTACTGAATTGGACAATTCTATAATATATTATAAGAATTGATAGACTTTAAAACAATTAATATTCACTGAAACTTAAGAGAGTTGAAACGTTTTTCTTAAACTTTACTGGACCAGACAATCGATTGTCAATACAGACAATCGATTGTTTGGTTTTTTCTGAAAAAATTTTATGTCACTGGATGTGACAAGGAAAAATTTTTCTAAGTTACTGGACCAGAAAATCGATTGTCAAAACAGACAATCGATTGTTTGGTTTTTTCTGAAAAAATTTTAAGTCACTGGATGTGACAAGGAAAAATTTTTCAAAGTTACTGGACCAGACAATCGATTGTCAAAACAGACAATCGATTGTTTGGTTTTTTCTGAAAATTTTAAGTCACTGGATGTGACAAGGAAAAATTTTTCTAAGTTACTGGACCAGACAATCGATTGTCAAATCCAGACAATCGATTGTCAGGTATAATTTAAAAACATTTCATCTCACTGGAGTGTATACAATCGATTGTACAGTGTATACTTTTTCTGAATTATAACATGATTTTTAACATGAATCTTTAAACATGAAAACATGTTATTTACCAACTAAATCATGCTATATACAACGTTTTAACATGATATAAAAACATCAAACTGAATCAAATCATAACATTCATAAGATCATGCTATCATGCTATTTCATGGTAGAATTTCATAAACAAAATTCTAATTATACTTTAACATGAATCCTAATATAACATGAACCTTATGAACATCCAAATTATCCAAAATTGAAGGGTGGCTCTGATACCAATTGTTGGGATTATGATTCCTACTAAAGACAACAACCTTCATATCGAATAATTCGGATATACAAACTACATGAGCGGAAGCTAACCTGAATCCATATGTGGAATTTGATGAACCTCCTTTGAAGATTGTCCTTATGTTCTTGTGAATTCCTTGATCCTTCCTTCAAGTTTCTTGAAGTTGTATATCACCACAAATGCCTCACAAGACTTAAAACAATATATGTGAATTGTTCACAATAGTAAAGGTTATGACAATAATCAAATTTGGTATATGGTTTTCCACCCTATTTGCAAGACAATGGACAATATGGTTCTTGATTCAATGGGAAGAAGAAGAACTTGTCTTGCACTAGAATGGGAACCATAACCCCACTTTATAACTCTAGGAGTTACATAACCCAAGAGACAAGAGTTACAAGACAAAAGTTATGTCTTGAGTTATGTCTTGCAAGAGTTACATAACTCAAGAGTCACAAGCAAGTAACCATAGTTACTTATGTAACCTTAGTTAGCCCATCATAAACTAAGGTTACCCTTTTGGGTATCTACACATTAGTCCTACACTTTAGTATGACAATACATTGGCCCCCTTAACATAATGTCCATAAGACCACATAATTATGCCAAACCAAAAGATAGCACATAACATATAATTATCCATATATTATTCATATGTGTGTAGATATAAGTCCATATATCTAGATATAAATCCATATATCTTACAAAAATGAGTCTTTTTGATTTGGTGGTATTCGACTAAATTGGTGATAAAGGATTATTAGTAATTGTGTTTGAAAGCTTTGTTTCAAATTTGAGATAATTTGGAATATATTTAGGGTGATTTGATCAAAATTGAAGTTACAAACACACTTTATCAAAATAACCCGAGAAAGTATGTTAATCCGGTAAACTACTATGAACAATTTATTCAACAGCAAAACCCCCCGAAAATTGTGTGTGTGCGAGTCCGAAGTCGTTATTTTAAGGGAAAAGGGTCAGAACTGCCCCTAACGTATTGACTCCAGTTTAAAAATGCCATCCGTTAACCTATTTTGAAAAAAATGCCCCTACCGTTAAAAATTTGGCATATTTGTGCCCCTAAGTCTAACAACTGACTGTACTTATATTTAAAACGGTAGGGGCATTTTTTTCAAAATGGGTTAACGGTAGGGGCATTTTTAAACTGGAGTCAATACGTTAGGGGCACAAATATGCCAGAATTTTAATGGTAGGGGCATTTTTTCAAAATAGGTTAACGAAGGGCATTTTTAAACTGGAGTCAATACGTTAGGGGTAGTTCTGACCCTTTTCCGTTATTTTAATACCACTAATTTTAAAAACAGTCCTCTAAGACCAATCCAAAAAGTTCCTTTTGTGTCAGTTACCCCAAAATAGGTGAGGAAATTTATTTCATCTTTTTTGTTAAAAAAAGAATTTTTCAAAATAAAAATTCGTAGAATCCGAGATCTAATATTCAGATTCATACACATGCAAATGATGAATTGAAGAATCAAGTAATGTTGTAAAGAGAGAAACCAGAGAGAAGGAAGAGAAGAAATGAAACTTTGTATTAACCAACTGAGACATACATTGTTTAACTAATATAATCACTTTTACAGTGGTTAGTAGAGACACCGTGTGAAATGGCAAAAATATCCATTCTCAATATTCTATACTATACACTAAACTACCCTTTTCTACCTTTTTTCTTAATACTCCCCCTCAAGCTGGTAGGTGAAAGGCATCAAACACACCAAAGTTGGATAAGAGAAGGTGGTGTTGAGCTGTAGATAATCCTTTGGTGAGAAAGTCAGCAAGTTGTTAAGTAGAGGAAATATGGTGAGGAAGTGTGAGCCCAAACTTGATCTTGTCGCGTACAAAATGACAACCTAACTCAATATGTTTAGTGCGTTCATGTAATATAGGATTATTAGCAATTTGGATCGTTGCCTTATTATCACATAACAAGGACACATATTGAGTAATGGTAAGTCCCAACTCTTGCAACTGACCAATAATTCAAGTTATTTTAGCAACACACCCAATCCAGGGTACCCTTTGAGATATCTAACCACTCTAAGAGCTACCTCTAAATGTGATTGTCTAGGCTTTCGCATGAACTAACTCAAGCTCTAAACTGCAAAGCTAATATCTGGCCTAGTGATAGTAAAATAAATCAAATCAACTATTGATAGGCAATGGCATCTTCAAGTTCTGGATCATTTGTATTTCCTACATGAGTATCATGCTCAATAGTGATCAACTTTTGATTTAGCTCCAAAGGTGTTCTAGAAGGTTTACATCCACTTAACCCTACTTGATAAATAAACTCGAAAGCATATTTTCTTTGATTAAGAAATGTTCCCTTCTTTGATCTCATAACCTCAACTCTAAGAAAGTTTCTCAACTCCCCTAGGTCCTTTACTTTGAATTGATTGTGTAAGGTTATTTTTGCATTTTCTATAAATGTAGAATGACTACCAGTAATGAGTAAATCATCCACATATATGAGAATCACTACTAAAACCATTTCCTTGTTTCTTGATAAACAACGAATGATCAAATCCACTTTGTTTGTATCTTTTCTCTATTAAAGCTTCAGTAAGCTTACTGTTCCATTGCCTAGAAGCTTGTTTGAGGCCATATAAAGATTTGAGAAATCTCCATACCTTGGTCTCCCCCTGATTAGTGAACCCTTGACGCATACTCATGTAGACTTCCTTATATAAATCTCCCTGTAAGAAAGCATTATTAACATTCATTTGGTAAAGAGGCCACCCTTTTGAAGTGGCTATACTAATAACAAGTCTCACTGTCACCATTTTTGCAACTGGTGAGAATGTGTCATGATAGTCAAGTCCTTCCTTTTATCACGACGTATTTTCTTAACAAGATGGGACCGGCACTCGATCACTAAACATGACCGAGCTAACCATCTCCGCTTATCAAATCTATTAATTCTTCAAAATTTATACGCAACAAGGCAATACTCTAACCAAATATTTTTGACTAACTTAAATATTTAAATAAATTAACTCCAAAACTTATTCGTAGTAACTACTGAATTACTGCTACGTTATTATCAAAAACATCTGATTCTTAGTCTAACGACTATGTTTATGAAGCCTCTACAAATAAATTGACGCACTGTTCAGGGCATGAGATTTTCTGGCCAGTTCTCTAAGTAAAAAAAGAAATAACTAAATAAACGTGACTCAAAAGAATACTCCATGAACAAAAACGGAGCTCACCAAAAACAGTGGAAGAGAAGAAAGTCCTAACCCGTAGCATGTTCACCAGCAAAACTGGTTCCTACATTGTACCGCAGCCTAATGTAGGTTCCCAAAAAAGAACGTCAGTCCATCTATTGTACTCCGTGAGTCTCAACAACAGGGAGCGAAACATTAATAACATATACGTTAAGAGCAAATGTTCTAAATGCATGTAAATATAAAGCTTATAAGGATAATTCTAAAATAATTACACAATAGCAGTTTACGAATATTCTAAAAGAAATTATTTTCTTTTTCTCTCTTATAAAAAAATACTTCATTTTGTACTTTGTGTTAGATAATACGCTTAACGCTAGAAGGGGGGGTGAATAGCGTTATATTAAAAATTAGTGTAAACTTGCGGAATTTAATAATTGCAGGAAATAAATAAGTGCGGTAAGTAAATAAATTAGAACAAACGCATGTATCCTGGTTCACCACAACCCGTGGCTAGTCCAGTCCCCGAGAGACTCTCTCGAGATTTCCACTAACTTGTTAAGCTTACGGGTGCTCAACAAACCGTTACAACTTGAGGACACAAGCCTCAACAACCTTTGCTCGGAGATAGAACACTCCAAGACTTCAATCCAGGAAACACAAGTTCCTTCTTACAACACAAGGGACTAACACTTCCCTTCAAGTGTACAAAATCACTTAGCACTCAAACAAGACACTCCATTAAGAGTAGATATGAGTAAAAAGAATACGCTCAAGATCGCAACAACTTTCGACAAGAATTTGGCTCTCAAAAGCTTATGTAATGAATATAAAATGATAAGCAATAAAGTATGCAAGCTTTAGCAATTGTATGATCAGTTGTTGTGTTTATAAGACTGAATTGAAGCTGTATTTATAGTTGAAAAACCTTGTATTACCGTTGCCTCATTGCCAATTAAAAATTGCTGATTTTACTCTGTGACAATCGATTGTCAAATTATCACAATCGATTGTTTTCCAGTTCTTCCAAAAATCAATCCCAGATTTTACGCATAACAATCGATTATCTAAGATCAATAATCGATTACTGGCAACGTTCAAAAAATCATTTCCAGATTTTACTTAAAACAATAGATTGTCAGAAATCTACAATCGATTACTCAGCAACGTTCGAAAAATCCTTTCCAGATTTTAATTAAAACAATCGATTATAAGAAATCAATAATCGATTACCTGACGGTATTTGAAACATTTTGGCAAGGTCAGTTATACAATCGATTATACTAAGTTAACAATCGATTATATATCAGTCTTGAAAAATAAATTAGACACTGCCTCTTGACAATCGATTGTTATAGGTTCACAATTGATTATTTAATAACTTTGAAAAAGTCTGGAAGACACTGCCTCAACACAATCGATTGTCATAAGTTCACAATCGATTATTTTGTAACTTTGAAAAATCTGATGGACATTGTCTCTTCACAAAAGATTGTCATTAGCTTCACAATCGATTATTTTGAGATTTGAAAAACTTTGATGGACACTGCCTCATCACAATCGATTGTCATAAGGTTCACAATCGATTGTCATGCAGATTTGAAAAATCTGATGCTCACTGCCTTAACGCAATCGATTGTCATAAGTTCACAATCGATTGTCAAGCAACTGACTTAAACATAATCGATTATCATAAGTACATAATCGATTATCTTAGTCCAGATTTTAGAGGCATGTTTAAAAATCATTTTGACTAAAGTAAATATGCATTATTTAAAATCATTATGCTTTAAATTAAATATGCATGATTTGTTAAAAATATTTTTGCGAGAGAAGCCAAGTCTTGAGTTTAAGTTGTCGGATCAAGATCACAATTAAATACCGACTCATATAAAACTTAATCTCGATCTTTGTCTTGTGCTTGAATCTCGTTATATATCAATTTTGCGCTTGTGCTTGGACCTCGTCATGTGTCAATTTGCGCATAGTTTGTCATTCATCAAAAACTACAAATATGAACACACGTTTAGTATAATGCCTTGAGAACGTGTTTCCAACAATTTCCCCCTTTTTGATAATGGCAAACTTTAAGCGGGATATGCATATTAGGCAATTCATAATGACGATTCAAGACAAGTAACGATATGCAACACGTATATAGATATGCAATTTGTTCCCCCTCAATATATGAATTCCCCCTCAATTTATGCCGATAAGTATTGAGAGTGCATACCCGTTATCTTCCCCCTTTTGCCATTAGCAAAAAAAAATAGAATAATAAAAAAACTTGTTTATTTATTAAATCTGCAATTTCAGACATAATAACGCAAATAATGTCAAGACAATCTATTATTGATACTGGATAATCGATTATATAAAAGAGAAATCGATTGTTCTGTGCGTCAAGCTTTATAATTCCCCCTTCCTTTAGGGCGATCCCTGCAAAAATACGTTAGACGTCTCCGACGCTCAAGTTAGAAAACATGTGAAAGAGAAAATGCAATACATGACTTAGATCAACGTGGAGTCAAGGATCCCGAGTTCACTACGAATTCGGAAGAAGGACTCTTTCTCTAAGGGCTTTGTAAAGATGTCGGCCAATTGATCTTTGGTTTCAACAAATTCAATTTCGACATCGCCCTTGAGAACGTGATCTCTTATAAAATGATGTCTAATTTCAATGTGTTTTGTTCGCGAATGAAGAACGGGGTTCTTCGTCAAGCATATGGCACTAGTATTATCACATCTAAGAGGGATATGATCAAGACTTAGGCCATAGTCCAAGAGTTGTTGTTTCATCCAAAGGATTTGAGCGCAACAACTCCCCGCGGCTACATATTCAGCCTCGATTGTGGACAACGCAACACTTACTTGTTGCTTGCTAAACCAAGAAACGAGAGAGCTACCGAGCAAATGGCAAGTGCCACTAGTGCTCTTGCGGTCCAATTTGCATCCAGCAAAATCGGAATCGGAATAGCCAACAAGTTGGCATGAAGAACCTTTGGGGTACCATAGACCCTCATTTACAGTACCAATAAGATACTTCAATATCCGTTTCACCGCAGTTAGGTGAGACTCCTTCGGACACGATTGATAACGAGCGCATAAGCACACGCTAAACATGATGTCTGGACGACTAGCAGTAAGATAAAGGAGAGAGCCAATCATACCTTGATACTTTTTGATGTCGACTTTACCTTCCTCATCTTTGTCTAGATGATCAGATGTGCTCATGGGGGTTGCCATTGCTTTTGCATTGGTCATTTCAAATCGTTTCAGCAATTCTTTGCAATATTTCGCTTGGCAAATGAACGTACCTTCTTTCATTTGCTTTACTTGTAATCCCAAAAAGAATGTTAACTCACCCATCATAGACATCTCAAATTCGCTTGTCATTAAATCGGAAAATTCCTTGCACAAAACATTGTTAGTAGCACCAAATATAATATCATCCACATAGATTTGAACTAATAAAATATTATTGTTTTTATGCTTAACAAAAAGAGTGGTGTCAACTTTCCCCCTAATGAAATAATTTTCCAATAGAAATTTACTCAATCTTTCATACCAAGCTCGGGGAGCTTGTTTTAAACCATAAAGAGCCTTTTTGAGTTTGAAAACATGATCGGGAGATTTAAAATCTTCAAAACCGGGGGGTTGTTCAACATAAACTTCTTCTTGAATAACACCATTTATAAAAGCACTTTTCACATCCATTTGATATAAATTGAAATTCATAGAAGAGGTACAATAAAGCAATAAACGAATAGCTTCTAATCTAGCTACGGGAGCATATGTTTCTTCATAGTCAATACCCTCTTCTTGATTATAGCCTTTTGCTACAAGCCTAGCTTTGTTTCTAGTGATTACACCATTTTCATCTAGTTTTTTTCGAAAAACCCATTTCGTACCAATTATGGTATGATTTTCGGGTCTTGGCACCAAATCCCAAACGTCATTCCGTTTGAATTGGTTAAGCTCCTCTTGCATTGCCAAGGTCCAAAATTCATCCCCAATTGCTTCGGAGATGGTTGTTGGTTCAATTTGAGAAACAAAAGCAGTATGTCCTAAGGTGTTCTTAAGGGAGTTTCGGGTACTTACCTTTTCTCCGACGTCGCCAATTACCTGTTCGAGAGGGTGATCTTTGATTGTCCTCCACTCGTTAGGCATTTTCGTTTCTTTCTCCAATTGTGGCGTTTCCTCCGTTGATTGTTCCAAGATTTCATCTTGAATTTCCTTAGGAGTTTGCTCTTGTACTTTGTTTTGAGGACTTAATGAGTTCAAAATACCTGCAAGATCAGAACAAGAATCCTTTCTCGCCAAGCGAGCATTATTTTCGGAAAACACAATATGAGGGGATTCCTCCACAGTTTGGGTTCTATTATTAAATACTCTATATGCTTTGCTACGTGAAGAATACCCAATAAAAATTCCTTCATCGGATTTGGCATCAAATTATCCCAATTGATCTTTTCCATTGTTACGAATAAAAACTTTACAACCGAATACTCTAAAATGGGATATATGTGGTTTCCTTCCCTTGTAGAGTTCATAAGGGGTTTTCATGAGTATTGGCCTTATGACTACTCTATTTAAAACGTAGCTTGCGGTACTCACGGCATCCGCCCAAAAATGTTTGGGAATCTTAGCCTCTTCGAGCATGGTTCTAGCCATCTCTTCGAGACACCTATTTTTCCTTTCCACCACCCCATTTTGTTGTGGTCTTCGTGGAGCGGAAAAGGTATGCTCGATACCGAGTTCGTCACAAAAGTCCGCAAAGAGATTGTGATCAAACTCTCCCCAATGATCACTTCTAATTGAAGTGACGGTTGTTTCCTTTTCGTTTTGAACACGTTTAAGAAAATATTTAAAATTCTGAAAAGCATCACTTTTATGGGCAAGAAATAAAGTCCAAGTAAATCTGGAATAATCATCAAGAATAACAAAAGCATAACGATTTCTACCAAGACTTTCAATGCGAGATGGTCCAAACAAATCCATGTGAAGCAATTGCAATGGTCTAGTAGTTGAAACAATATTTTTTGATTTAAAGGATGCTTTTGTTTGCTTCCCTTTTTGACAAGAATCACAAATAGAGTCATTTTCAAATTTCAAATTTGGAAGACCAACAACTAAATTTTGTGAAACCAATTTGTTCAAAAGATGCATGTTGATGTGAGCTACTCTACGATGCCATAACCAAGAATCATCCTCTTTGCTCATTAAACAATTCACATATTCGGGTGAAGAATTTGCTAGATCAACCATATAAATGTTATCCATTCTAAAACCACGAAGGATAATTTTAAAATCGCTACGTCTAAAAACTAAGCATTCATCCGAATCAAATAAAACAAGATTTCCCTTGTCACATAATTGACTTATGCTCAAGAGATTATGTTTTAAACCTTTCACAAGTAATATATGCTTAAGGGAAGAAATTTCATCCTTACCGACCGATCCGATGCCGATAATCTTTCCTTTGTTGTTATCACCAAAAATAACACTTCCTCCTTCCTTGTGTTCTAGTTGAAGGAATTTGGATTCGTCTCCCGTCATGTGCTTAGAGCATCCACTATCAAGGTACCATAGTACACTTGATCCCTTCAAACATACCTACAAAACAGATTAATGAGTTTTAGGTACCCATGCCATTTTGGGTCCTTGGGGGTTAGGCAAATCATAGTGATGTGATTGAGTGTTATGTCTATGTCGTGTAAAACAAGCAGGAGCAATATGTCCAATTTGTCTACAATAATGACAAGTCACGTTAGGATTATGCATCCTTCTAGGTTGATAGTAATTGGACGGACGAAATTCATTTACTCTATTCTTGACAATATGACTGTTGCGCAAATCATGAAAATCATTTCTCCTACCATTTGTTCTAGGATATGCATCATTTCTAGAATAATTGTTTCTAGGTTGGAAGTCATTTCTAGGTGTTCTAAAAGGTTCAAAATTCCTTCTAGTGTTTGGCCTAGAATGTGCATTATTTCTAGGTTGCGATTGATGAAAACCATTTCTAGGTTTGTTGTATCAAGGATGAACATTTGTTTTATTTATCCTAGGTTGAGCCTTAGGTGGTTGGGGGTTGGCTTCAACTTTCTCTTTAGGCTCGTTTCTAAAACCTATGCCATGCTTGGTTGACTTCAAATTAACAAGCACTTCATTCAAATTTTTATGAGAGGAATTAAACTTATCTAAGGTGCCCTTAAGCCTTTCTACTTCATTTTTGAGATGCATGCAAGAAGTACAATTTCTAGAACTCTCGGGCTTGTCGGCGCTTCTCTTGCCAAAAAATTTGTTTTCCTCTTTCAACTTCTCATTTTCTAAAATCAGTTTTTCCAATTCCTTTTCTTTAAAAGAGAGTTGTTTTTGAAAATCTTTTTCTTTTAAAGAAGCATTTTCTTTTATACTCTTAACAGTTTTTGAAGCTTTAATAAATTCGCTATACAACTCATCAAAAGCATATTGCATTTCTTCAAGGGAAAAGAAATTTTTGGAAGAAATTTGACATACCTCTTCTTTGTTGTCTTTGTGCCATAAGACAAAGATTTGCGGCTTCGTCTTCTTCTTCCTCACTTGACTCGTCACCGGAGTCGCCTCCCCAAGATATGTATGCTCGTTGTTTCTTGAAGGGTTTTTTCTCCTTTTTGGCATTTGGGCAATTTGATTTAATGTGCCCGGTTTCTCCACACTCATAGCACTTTATTTGATCTCCTTGCTTTTTGCCCTTTCGTTCATACTCTTTTCGCATGAACTTTTGAAATCTCTTAATAACGAGTCCGAACTCGTTGCCTCCGTCCTCATCATTTTGAGGTTGGCTTGTGCTTGTCTTGAGAGCGATCTTTTGTTTCCTTTGATCATCAACAAGAGGGTTAAGTATAGTAGATTCATAAGTTTTAAGATTACCTCTTAATCCGTCGATGGTGACATTTGAAATGCCAATGGATTCTTGAATCGCGTCGGCCTTGGATCGCCATTCCGGAGTGAGACTTCGGAGAATTTTTTGGACAAGTTCCTTATCCGTGAAGGTCTTCTTAAGAGCATGTAAATCATTTACGATTTTTGAAAATCGTTCAAACATCTCATCGACCTTTTCGCCTTCCTTCATGTGAAACAATTCATATGCATGGGTTAGGAAATCAATTTTGGCTTCCCTTAGCTGGTCCGTACCTTCGTACGTAATTTCCAGCTTGTCCCACATTTGCTTCGCCGTTGTGCAACAAGATATCTTCCTGTAATCATCAGCATTTACAACACAATATAATAAATTAATAGCTTTAGCATTATTTTGCACCTTTCGGATATCATCCGCATCGTATTCATCTTCGGACTTTGGGACCCATTCATTTTCAACCTTCTTGGTTGGAATTTGTTCTCCATTCATTATGACCTTCCAAAGATGAAAACTATTTGATTGTACAAATATTCTCATCCTCTCCTTACAGTATGTATAATTTGTACCATCGAATAGCGGTGGTCGGGTGGAGCATTGTCCTTCACCTATTCCTGCAAAAGAATCACGAGTAGAAGCCATGGATGTTTCTCTCAAACGGTTAAGTCTTCAGAGAGTTGGGCTCTGATACCAATTGTTAGATAATACGCTTAACGCTAGGGGGGGGGGGTGAATAGCGTTATAATAAAAATTAGCGTAAACTTGCGGAATTTAAAAATTGCAGGAAATAAATAAATGCGATAAGTAAATAAATTAGAACAAACGCACTGATGTATCCTGGTTCACCACAACCCGTGGATAGTCCAGTCCCCGAGAGACTCTCTCGAGATTTCCACTAACTTGTTAAGCTTACGGGTGCTCAACAAACCGTTACAACTTGAGGACACAAGCCTCAACAACCTTTGCTCGGAGATGCAACACTCCACGACTTCAACCAAGGAAATACAAGTTCCTTCTTACAATACAAGGGACTAACACTTCCCTTCAAGTGTACAAAAACACTTAGCACTCAAACAAGACACTCCTTTAAGAGTAGATATGAGTAAAAAGAATACGCTCAAGATCGCAACAACTTTCGACAAGAATTTGGCTCTCAAAAGCTTATGTAATGAATATAAAATAATAAGCAATAAAGTATGCAAGCTTTAGCAATTGTATGATCAGTTGTTGTGTTTAGAAGACTGAATTGAAGCTGTATTTATAGTTGAAAAACCTTGTATTACCATTGCCTAATTGCCAATTAAGAATTGCTGATTTTACTCTGTGACAATCGATTGTCAAATTACCACAATCGATTGTTTGCCAGTTCTTCCCAAAATCAATCCCAGATTTTACGCATAACAATCGATTATCTAAGATCAATAATCGATTACTGGCAACGTTCAAAAAATCATTTCCAGATTTTACTTAAAACAATCGATTGTCAGAAATCTACAATCAATTACTCAGCAACGTTCAAAAAATCCTTTCCAGATTTTAATTAAAACAATCGATTATAAGAAATCAATAATCGATTACCTGACGGTATTTGAAAACATTTTGGCAACGGTCAGTTATACAATCGATTATACTAAGTGAACAATCGATTATATATCAGTCTTGAAAAATCAATTTAGACAGTGCCTCTTTACAATCGATTGTTATAGGTTCACAATCGATTATTTAATAACTTTGAAAAAGTCTGGAAGACACTGCCTCAACACAATCGATTGTCATAAGTTCACAATCGATTATTTTGTGACTTTGAAAAATCTGATGGACACTGTCTCTTCACAATCGATTGTCATTAGCTTCACAAATGATTATTTTGAGCTTTGAAAAACTTTGATGGACACTATCTATCACAATCGATTGTCATAAGGTTCACAATCGATTGTCATGCAGATTTGAAAAATCTGATGCTCACTGCCTTAACACAATCGATTGTCATAAGTTCACAATCGATTGTCAAGCAGCTGACTTAAACATAATCGATTATCATAAGTACATAATCGATTATCTTAGTCCAGATTTTAGAGGCATGTTTAAAAATCATTTTGACTAAAGTAAATATGCATTATTTAAAATCATTTTGCTCTAAATTAAATATGCATGATTTGTTAAAAATATTTTTGCTAGAGAAGCCAAGTCTTGAGTTTAAGTTGTCGGATCAAGATCACAATTAAATACCGACTCATATAAAACTTAATCTCGATCTTTGTCTTGTTCTTGAATCTCGTTATATATCAATTTTGCGCTTGTGCTTGGACCTCGTCATGTGTCAATTTGCGCATAGTTTGTCATTCATCAAAACCTACAAATATGAACACACGTTTAGTATAATGCCTTGAGAACGTGTTTCCAACACTTTGGGAGTTCCAACTATCCTGACTTAATTTTGTCTCAGTCACCGTGTGATTGGTACTGGTTCGATCCCAACCTGATCGAATAGGCCCAATCCACGAAATGCCACTCGTTTCTTAGTTCTCAGCTCTCATGTCTCATACCTTAGCATGGCTAAGTAAATTCTCAGCAACGAGACCCTCAGCTCGTGTGCCCCTACTTTGGCACAAGTAGTTTCAGAAAATGAACGCCTTGGTCAGGACCCTAGGCCTGAACGATGACCCCTTCTCAGAATAAAGGATACTCCCAAAAATCTTTTCTTTCTAAAACTTCTTTTTGTGACTTCTTAAGTCTAAATCTTTTATCCATACTCATACTGGTATTCTTAAATATAAGGCACGGCATAAGAATGAAATAAACATTCAAAAGTATTTATAAAGATTCTTGATCCTTCATGAATTTTCAACATGAAAATGGCATATAAGAATAACATAAAAATATGAAATTTATGCACATGTATCAAATTAATCATCTAAAATTTAGCTAGAAAATAATTTTAAGCTAATAAGTACTTACTACTCCAATTAAGTTTATATTAACTCTTTTATGCAATTCATTAAATACCTTGTGTGCATGCATTTGTGAGTTAAGCCAATTTAATAAAGGGCTATATTAACTCCCCTCAAAACTTCTCGAGCCAGTACAATAATCAGTGCATTTTAATCAATTTTAAAATTTCACACCTAAACATGAAATTTACTGTTGATAGAGGAAGAAGGGAATTAATTATTCAGTTCTTACCTATTACTACTTTAGAATAATTGACAATAATGAATTTTATATATCTGAGTTTAAGAATAAGTGAATTATAAAAAATCCTAAAAATTTTCGAGCGTGAGCAATTTTTGGTTGCCTCTGTTCATAAAGCTCTTAACGTTTTCTATGCCTCTGCTGGCGTGAATAAAAAAAACATTAGTTCTGTATTGCTTTAAGGCTTTAAGCCTTTGCTTTTTGAATGAAACACGTTTCTTATCCTTTCCCAGGCTTTAAGCCTTTATTTTTTCAATTTCCATGTTTTATTATTTTTGTCTTTTTGTTTTGTTTTGCTTTAACAAATAAATAGTAATAATACCAACTTTGAAATATTATTGATATTAAAATTATTAATATTTCCCCAATTATATATATGCAATTCTTTATAAATAAAAAAATAACTCAAAAATAAATTACAAGGGTTTAAATATGTAATAGAATAAATTAAGATTAAAAAGATATTGAATTCTATAATTAGCGAGTCTTGAAGTTTTTTATAAATTTGAGGAGTGTTTCAATATTTGCTCCTTATAAAAAGCCATCCGTCCTCGAATGTTGCTAGGGCCTTATTTTTAGGCTAATAATAATTCCTTTAGTCATTGAACTTCTTAAGTTTTCTTAGCACTACTCACTTTCCCAAGGGACTCAAAATTTTGGCTAACTCCCTAAATTTTCAAAAAAATTGGCAGAATTTCCCTTTTAAATTGGACTATCCAAAAAAATATCTCTGCCACAAATACCAGAACTACACCAACAACAACCAAATACACCATAACAGGCTATTCATTGGTATCATACGCATCTTATAAATTAATTACTCACACTCCGGCAAGGAGGTGCCACAATAACTAGCAAGAATCTAAAGAACAACACTTTAGCAAAAGTAAATTACTTTAATGCGTTAAATGTACTGTGGCATAGCACTAGATTATTAAATAACTAAATATACTCTGACAAAAACTAATTTGTTTCAACAACTAAGTATAATCTAGCAAAGACATAAACATATGCTAACTTATATTTTATAACTTAAATATAAATGTCAAACCAATTCTAGGTTCACATACCTTTTTCCTCAAATAAATATGGATGGTTCTTCCTCATATCTTCCCAGACCTCCCATGTAGCCTCTTTTGAATCATGATTACTCCACAAAACTTTTATCGATGCTATATCTTTTGTTCTCAACTTTCTTACTTGCCTATCGAGAATTTCTATAGGTACATATTCATAAGTCAAGCATTCTTGAATTTTTATGGTATCGGCAGGTATTATATGTGAATCATCATGAATATACTTTCTAAGTATAGGTACATGAAAGACAGGATGAACAAAGGATAATTCAACGGGCAACACTAGCTCATAAGCCACGTTTCCCTTCTTTTCTATAATCTCATAAGGTCCAATAAATACCAAACCTCATTAACTCCTTTCATTGGTGAAACTTTTAAAAAAACATTGTCACCAGCCATGAACTCTAACTCACGATATCTCTTGTCAGAATAAGAATTTTGATCACTCTGGGTCACTTTTAGTCTTTTCCTGATTAGCTGAACTTTCTCTAAGCCCTCACAAACAAACTATGGACCAATCAACGATATCTCTGCTAGTCCAAACCAACCCACAGAAGACCTACATCTTCGCCCATACAATGCTTCATAAGTAGCCATACTGATGCTAGCCTGATAGCTATTATTGTAAGTAAATTTTATAAGTGGGAAGTGATTATCCCAATTACCTCTAAAATCTATAACACATGCCCGCAGTATATCTTCGAGTTTTTGTATGGTCTTTTCTGCCTGCCATCGGTCTTTGGATGGAATGCAGTGCTCAAATTGACCTTGGTACCTAATTTTTTTTCTGAAATTCCTGCCAAAAATGCACCGTGAACTGAGGACCTCTGTCAAATATGATTGAAACTAAAGTACCATGCAATCAGACTATTTCTTTGATGCACAACTGCACATATAACTCTGTAAAATCTGTCATCTTTACTGGCAAGAAATGCGCAGACTTTGTCATTCAGTCGATAATAACCAAATTGAATTATATTTATGGTACCTGCGAGGTAGACCTACTACAAAATCCATATTAATCATTTCTCACTTCCACTGTGGTATTTCTATATCCTGAGCTAGGCCACCAGGTCTTTGATTTTCGGTTTTGACTTGCTGGCAATTTAAACATTAGCCACATAATCTGTTACTTGTTTCTTCATACCTTTCCACCAATATAACTTTTCAAATCTAGATACATTTTAGTAGCACCAGGGTGAATAGAGTAACTCGAACTGTGAGCTTCCTCCATTATGAACTATCTATATCAGGCGCACATAACCGATCATTCAACTTCAAAACTCTGTCACTTCCTAGAGTGAAAGCAGTGATATCTTTGTTTTGTGACTCCTTCTTTTAACTTTACTAAGTATGAATCTTTGTCTTGCTTAGCCTTAACATGTGCAACTAAAGAGGATTGCGCTAAGGCATAAAAAGTTATACCTCCTTCTTCGGTCTCATCCAGTATAATGCCATCATTTACCAGTTTTTGAATTTCTCGACCCAAAGTTTGCCTTTGCACTGCAAGATGGGATGAGACACCCATTGACTTCCTACTAATTGTATCTACTACCACATTAGCTCTGCCCTGGTGATAAAGGATGTTGCTGTCATAATTTTCAATAGTTCAAGGCACCTTCTCTTTCTCAAATTTAATTCTTTTTGCTTAATAATGTAGTGGAGGCTTTTGTGATATGTAAACACTTCATAATGCTCGCCATAAAGGTAGTGTCACCATATTTCTAATGCAAACACCACTACTGCAAGCTCCAAGTCGTGTGTGGGGTAGTTCTTTTCATGATTCTTTAATCGCCTGGAAGCATAAGCATTTTTTTTCATTTTGGAAGGTCCACTCTGGAGGCATCTTTGAACCCACCCAAACCTATTGGCAAGGTTAACACAAGTGCAGTGGTCAACCTCTTCTTTAACTCTTGAAAACTCTGCTCACAAGCGTCTGACCGTTGGAACTTAACTGCTTTCCTAGTCAACTTAGTTAATGGAGTTTCAAGTGAGGAACCCCTCTACAAACCTTCTACAGTAGCCAGCTAACCCCAAGAAACTCCTGATTTCGGTTGGCGTTGTCGGCCTAGTCCGGTTCTTGACTACTTCTGTCTGCTGAGGGTCTACTTTTATTCCTTCACTAGATACCACGTGGCCTAATAATGCCATTTATTGCCACCAGAAATAACATTTTGAAAATTTGGCATAAAGCTCATTCTCTTTCAAGGTCTGCAAGGTTATTCTGAGATGTTCTACATAATCTTCCTAGCTCTTTGAGTATACCAAAATATCGTCTATAAACACGATAATAAAAGTATCAAGGAATGGCTTGAAAACTCTGTTCATGAGGTCCATGAATGCAGCTGAAGCATTTGTCAACCCGAAGGACATTACTAGAAATACATAGTGCCCATAACGAGTTCTAAAGGTTGTTTTAGATATATCTTCTTCTATGACTCCCAACTGATGGTACCCCGACCTCAAGTCTCTTTTTGAAAAGTACTTTGCACCCTGAAGTTAATCAAATGAACTATCAATTCTTGGCATTCGGTACTTGTTCTTAATGATAAATTTATTCAACTCACGATAGTCGATACACATTCTAAGAGACCCATCTTTCTTCTTGAAAAACAGGACCGGGCACCCCTCGGTGAAACATCCGGCCTGATGAAGCCCTTGTCAAGAAGGTCTTTCAACTGTTCTCTCAACTCATTATGTTCTGCTGGAGCCATCCTATAAGGAGGTATATATATGGGCTGAGTGCCTGGCTTGAGATCAATGCCAAAGTCTATGACTCTTTCAGGAGGAAGTCCGGGAAGGGCATCTGGGAAAACTTCTAGAAATTCTCTGACAATTAGCACTGACTGAAGAGCTGGTGGTTCCAATTCTGGGTTAATGATGTGATCCAAATAGGTGACACACCCTTTACCAATCATTCGTCATGCCTTAAGGTAAGAAATAAACATACCTACAAGCGATGATTAACTACCCTTTCACTCTAAGACTTCTTCATTTGGAAATTGGAACATGACTATCTTTGCATGACAATCTAATGTGGCATAGCAGAAGACAACCAATCCATACCCATGATCACATCGAAATCTACCATTTCTAGTTCTATGAAATTGGCATTGGTGTTGCGGCCTTGGACTGAAACTATATAACCTCTATAGACTCTTGTGACTTTCACTAACTCGCCAATTAGAGTAGATACTAGGAATGTGTCACGCCCCAACCTCGGGAGGCACAACCGGCGCTCAATCGAGTGAATCCGACTGAGCAAGCCTTATCAAACACTTCCCACCCAACTCAATTTGAATAAGGAAACCATGCTTTCCTTTACTTAGACAAAGAAGAAAATAGTACATTCAATATTATTAGCTTATTTTAAATCACAACATATAAACCGTAGATAAGTTCCAAGATTTCATACTATTAAATTTTAGAGAAATGTGAGTTAGAATTACAACACAGTTCGTAGACCCATCCAACCCCCGTACATAACCCACACATATGTCTACGGAGCCTCTAATGATACAAGAGATGAGTATGATAATGCCGACAATAAGTCCTTGGATATACCTCAAAAGTGAAAGTCCAAAATAAAAGATGTGCAATATAGCCCCTTGAAGGAGGAAAGGGGCTCACCACGATCTTGGGAAGAAGGATGCACTATTGCACACAATCGGCACTATCTACTTTGGAGCCACCTACATTCATTAAAAAAGGATGTGCTCCCGGCAAAAGGAATGTTACTACCATGGAATAGTACTAGTATGTATCACTAAACACCATCTAATTAGAAAGAACAATCAAACAAGAATAAAGAGGAATTCATATATACAATCAAAGTTTCAAATAAGCATCATGTCCACAATATAAGGAGGTTCACAAGATTTTCACATAGTTTCTGGAATTTTAGATTATAGCATACCCCACTGTTGCATCATTATCCATTTTGCCACTATTTCTTTGAGCAGAGTCCAATCACGGCCCAATCGGTTAGGCCGTCTTTCGAAGACATTGCCATTACTTTATTCATACTTTCTAGTTTCACTCATCAATACATTGCCACCACGTATATATATATATATATATATATATATATATATATATATATATATATATATATATATATATATCATGGCGTTCGATCACGGCTAGGTTGCCTTACCTAGGCGTTTCCATTTCCCATCACTCATCTCATATCAACCTTTGTTTCCCATAAATCATTTCATAGGCACTTGGGGCCGCAACTATCACATCATATGTTTGAAACTAGGCCATATCTCACATCATTCCCAATTTCAATGTTAGATTATAATTTAGGATAATATGTGCACACAAGAGCAAATAAAATTATAAGCATAGATGAGACTTCACATAGAGGACATTTCATATGCAGCTTCAATCTCAATTTAAAGTCTTAGCATTTCAATACCTGATTCATATTCTTTGCACTTCTTTCAAGTTATCAAGAATATCACATTTATCGTATTGAGACACATCTATCACGCATATAAGGTTGCCATCCCAAATTCATTTGAAGAAACAATCAGTACCACAATTCAAATTTAATCTTACCATATTTACACAAACACCGACGGAGCTCAATTTCTAAAAGGTAGGGTTTTAGCCATACATACCTCAAAATAGATTTTCTTAATCCTTATAAAATTTCGGAACTCTTAGAACTTTGATCTATTGTGTAAGAATTAGAATTAAATCAAGAATTAGAGACGAGATTGAGATTCTAGCTTGTTTTGAGCATACTATCAAACACTAAAGGTACATTTTTGAGAGAAATTTCTATCATTTTATCCCCAATTTCTTTCTTTATAGTTCACTACCTCCCACTACTCTATGGTTTTATATGCATGCAAGAAACCCATTCTTTATAGTTCACTACCTCCCAATACTCTATGGTTTGATATGAATTTGAAACAGGAGATTAGGGGGCAAGTTTCTTACCTCTTGCTGTGAAGATTTAGGTGCCTCACTTGATTGTCTTCAATGATTTAGCAAAGTTTCATGGAGTAATTTTCATGGGAAGCATTTTTCCTTTCTTATACCCCCCCTCCCTCTCTATCTATCTCTCTCTCTCTCTCTAAAAGCATCAGGAAATATGCTCAAAATGAGCTATTATACCGGATATAACGATAGGGGGTCGAGTTTAAAATTTAGAAAATTAGAGCCCCGAGTCGGATCTGCGATCGCAAAGCTAACATGCGGTCCGCAAAATGGACCGCAAAATACTCCCACAAAAACCTGAAGACACTGTTTGGGTATCTGACGGAAATGCGGTCTGCATACCTATTCTGCGGTCGCATAATGCACTGCAAAATTGCTCCTTACAAAATCCCAAGGGGATTATGCGATGAATATGTGGTCCGCATATCTATTATGTGGTCGCATAGTTGACCTCAAATTTGACCATTACACTGTTTCACATTGCGGCAACTATGCGGTCCGCATACCTGATATGCGACCATATTCTCGACCGCAGAATCGCATCTTTCTGGAAAACATATTTCTTGGCTTTTTAGTGCACAAATAATTCTAAAGGGTAGCACCATGAGATTCGAGTTTTTGAGTAGAAATTTTCATGGGGCCTCGCAGAGTGGCTCACTAAGTTGTTCAGGTTCTAGCCCGAGGTTAATTGCAAAGTATGGAATCACATATGAAAACATTAAACCTGGATCCATTATGGCATAAGAATTATGTGAGAAGACTAAAAATATACCTGTAATAACTTCTACATATGTCTCTACACTCTGACGATCAAGAGTAACTAACAAACAGGATTGTCCTCCTCCCTAAGTAACTCAATTTGCACCTCTACCTTCCCCATGCCCGGTCTGATTATGAGAACCACGATCCTGAGGTGGTGTAACTGCAGTAGCTGAGGAACTAGAAGGACGAGTTGATCCACCACTAAAATTATGTAGCAACTTAGGGCAGTTGGCTTTTATATGACCAATGTCTCCACAATGATAGCTGTTAGAAAATACGCTTAACGCTAGAGGGGGGGGGTGAATAGCGTTATAATAAAAATTAGCGTAAACTTGCGGAAATTAAAAATTGCAGGAAAGAAATAAGTGCGATAAGTAAATAAATAAGAACGAACGCACCGATGTATCCTGGTTCACCACAACCCGTGGCTAGTCCAGTCCCCGAGAGACTCTCTCGAGATTTCCACTAACACTGTTAAGCTTACGGGTGCTCAACAAACCTTTACAAACTAAGGACACAAGCCTCAACAACCTTTGCTCGAAGATACAACACTCCAAGACTTCAACCAAAGGAAACACAAGTTCCTTCTTACAATACAAGGGACTAACACCTCCCTTCAAGTGTATAAAACACTTAGCACTCACTTAAACAAGACTCTCTTAATAGAGTAGATATGAGTAAACAGATACGCTCAAGAACGCAACAACTTTCGTCAAGAATTTTGGCTCTCAATACTTATGTGATGAATAGAAAGTGATGAACAATAGAGTATGCAAGCCATAGAAATAATATGATTAGTTGTTGTGTTTAGAAGACTGATTTGAAGCTGTATTTATAGTTACAAAACCATGCATTACCGTTGCCAAATTGCCAATTAAGAATTGCTGATTTTACTCAGTGACAATCGATTGTCAAAATGCCACAATCGATTGTTTGCCAATCGTTCCAAAAATCATTCCCAGATTTTACGCTTAACAATCGATTATCTAAGATCAATAATCGATTACTGGCAACATTCAAAAAATCATTTCCAGATTTTACTTAAAACAATCGATTGTCAGAAATCTACAATCGATTACTTGGCAACGTTCAAAAAATCATTTCCAGATTTTACTTAAAACAATCGATTGTCAGAAATCTACAATCGATTACTTGGCAACGTTCAAAAAATCTTTTTCAGATTTTATTTAAAACAATCGATTATTAGAAATCTATAATGAATTACCTGACGGTTTTTGAAAATATTTGGCAACGGTCAATTACACAATCGATTATGCTATGAGAACAATCGATTATATATCAGTCTTTGAAAAATCAATTAGACACTGCCTTAATGCACTCGATTGTCAAAGGTACACAATCGATTATTTTATGACTTTGAAAATGTCTGATAGACACTGCCTCAACACAATAGATTGTCATAAGTTCACAATCGATTATTTTGTAGCTTTGAAAAACTTTGATGTACACTACCTCAACACAATCGATTGTCATAAGGTTCACATTCGATTGTCATGCAGATTTGAAAAATCTAATGCACACTGCCATAAAACAATCGATTGTCATAAGTTCCTAATCGATTGTCATGCAGTTGACTTAACATAATCGATTATCATAAGTACATAATCGATTATCTTAGTCTAGATTTTAGAGGCATGTTTAAAAATCATTTTGACTAAAGTAAATATGCATGATTTAATATCATTTTGCTTTAAATTAAATATACATGATTTGATAAAAATGTTTTTACGAGAGAAGTCTTGAGTCAAATTATCGGATCAAGATCACAATTAAAGAACGACTCATGTATAACTTTATATCTTTGCTTGATGTTGGTCTTGTGCTTGAATCTCGTTATATATCAATCGCGCGCTTGTGCTTGGACCTCGTCATATGTCAATTGCGCATATTTTGTCATTCATCAAAACCTACAAATATGAACACACGTTTAGTATAGTGCCTTGAGAACGTGTTTCAACAATTTCCCCCTTTTTGATAATGGCAATCTTTAATCGGGATATGCATATTAGAGATTCATAATGACGATTCAAGACAAGTAAAGATATGCAACAAGTATGCAATTAGTTCAATTAGTTCCCCCTCAACATATGAATTCCCCCTCAACATATGAATTCCCCCTCAATTTATGCCAATGATTATTAGTGCATAGCCCCTTATTCTTCCCCCTTTTGCCATTAGCAAAAAAAATAGAATGAATAAGTAAATAACTTGTTTATTTATTAAACAAAAATATGAGTACAACAAAAGAAGACAATAAAACATAGAACAATAAGCTAAAGAAATTATTCATTATCATCATTTCCCGCCTCGTCATCCGGCACTTCTTCATAAGGGACAAGTCCAGCACATGGATAATGAACATGGTCAAAATATCCATGGACCTCATATGTCAATTGATTGACAGAGGTGGTCAAAAAGAAGCAATTTGGTCGGAAATAGATTGAAGAGTAGGTTCTTGAGGCTGACGCGATCGACGAGTTGGAGGAGGAGCAGGAGCTACATGATCGCCGTCATGGGGAAAGGAGGATTCGGAAATTTCCCATTTCTTGGTGCTCTTTTTAAGCGGACCGATAGAGGTGTTGAACCCGGAGGCTTCAAGAAAATTCATAATAAGGAGGGCATAGGGAAGTGGTCTATCGTCCCCGATGGCATCAAGCATGTGAATTTTGACGAACTTACACCAATTGATGTGAGCTCCGGTTATAATGGCATGCATGAGCTTTGCGTCCTCTTGGGAGAGAGTGGTATGGTTATGTTTGCGAGGCTTGAGGACTCGGGTTATGAAATAGAAAATCAAACGATATTCGGGGAGCATTCCCGTAATGGTAGGACGTCGAGTAGATAGATTAGGATCATAAGCTCCAAGTCCTATTTGGTTTAGGAGAATTTTCTCATCAAATAAGGCGCCGGCTTCTCTAATGTAACGAGAAATGTTTAAATGTTTTCCCCACTTCGAGGAAGATGAGCAATAGAATGCAAGTATTCATTGGATAAAAGAATTTGAACGCCATTAATGTTTGACACAAGCTCACCATCGTCGTCCTCATGAAGATTTGAGTAGAACGCTTGAATCAATGGAGGATTAATATAAGGATAGGTAAGATATAAGAAGTCAAGAAGTTGACATTCCTTAAGTATGTTTGCAGCGGGGGCGCATGATTCAAGATATTTACTTGTGGAAAAGCGAGGAGGAAGGATGTCACGCTTTTCGAATTTTGTTAAGAATCTAGTTAACTCGGTTTCAGAATTGAATTGTAAAATAGACCCATCTTGATAAGGGAAATTTGGAGGAGGAGGAGGAGCAGCTGAAGAAGATGCACCATGTCTACCTGAACGGGAACGTTTAGTGTGTCTGCCCGACATTTTGAATAAGTAGAAATGGCCTTTGTAAGAAGCTTGAAAGATTTCTGAACTTTTGGGAGCTAAGATTGATGCTTGAGTGAAGAAATTGAAGGCATATGGTACCTATCTATAATGAGAAAGATGGCATTTCATTTATGGTGAAAATCTGCAGAAATTTATGAGCTAAAACGGTCAGAAACGGTAAGAAAAATTTTTACTGACCGTTACACAATCGATTGTGGAATTGAAACAATCGATTGTTATGGAGTTTTGACTTGAACTCGGAACTGACAAAAATCGATTGTGGGAATCTGGCAGGACCCAAACGGTAACAAATATTTGAATTACTGACAAAAAATAATCGATTGTTGAATTATGGTAATCGATTGTTGTGACACAGTGTGCACAGTGATTTTCTGACTCGGAAAATAATCGATTATATTTTTGAAACAATCGATTGTTTTAGGAAAGCAGTACTGAATGGCCTAGACGGTAATCGATTATACAGAAAAAAATCGATTATATAAAAAAAACTGCATATTAAGCATAAAATGTAAATAGTCGATTAGTGATACTTGCTAATCGATTGTCCGCACAGTAAACATGAGACATAAGAAAAAATAATCGATTATTTGCTGTAACACTCGATTGTTCTATGCCATTGCTTCATAATTCCCCTTACCTTTAGGGCGATACCTGCAAAAGAAAATTAGACGTCTCCGACGCTCAAGTTACTAATTTGTAAAGAAATAATGACTTAGATCAATGTGGCCAAGTGAGAATGTGATCTCTTAAGAAGTGTGTCCTAAGGTGTTCTTAAGAGTGTTTCGGGTACTTACCTTTTCTCCAACGTCGCCAATTACCTGTTTGAGAGGGTGATCTTTGATTGTCCGCCATTCGTTAAGCATTTTCGTTTCTTTCTCTAATTGTGGCGCTTCCTCCGATAATTGTTCCAAGATTTCATCTTGAATTTCCTTAGAAGTTTCCTCTTGTACTTTGTCTTGAGGACTTATTGAGTTTAAGATACCTGCAGGATAAAAACCAGAATCCTTTCTCGCCAAGCGAGCATTATTTTCAGAAAACACAATATGAGGGGATTCCTCCACAGTTCCGGTTCTATTATTGAAAACCCTATATGCTTTGCTACGTGAGGAATAACCAATAAAAATTCCTTCATCGGATTTGGCATCAAATTTTCCCAATTGATCTTTTCCGTTGTTATGAATAAAGCATTTACACCGAATACTCTAAAATGGGAGATATTTGGTTTCCTTCCCTTGTAGAGTTCATAAGGGGTTTTCTTGAGTATTGGCCTTATGACTACTCTATTCAAAACGTAGCATGCGGTACTCACGGCATCCGCCCAAAAATGTTTGGGAATCTTAGCCTCATCGAGCATGGTTCTAGCCATCTCTTCGAGACACCTATTTTTCCTTTCCACCACCCCATTTTGTTGTGGTGTTCGTGGAGCGGAGAAGGTGTGCTCGATACCGAGTTCGTCACAAAAGTCCGCAAAGAGATTGTGATCAAACTCTCCCCCATGATCACTTCTTATTGAAGTGACAGTTGTGTCCTTTTCGTTTTGAACACGTTTAAGAAAATATTTGAAATTATGAAAAGCTTCACTTTTATGAGCAAGAAATAGAGTCCATGTAAATCTAGAATAATCATCAACAATAACAAAAGCATAACGGTTTCTACCAAGACTTTCAATGCGAGATGGTCCAAATAAGTCCATGTGAAGTAATTGCAAAGGTCTTCTAGTTGAAACAATATTTTTCGATTTAAAAGATGCTTTTGTTTGCTTCCCTTTTTGACAAGAATCACAAATAGAGTCTTTTTCAAATTTCAAGTTTGGAAGACCAATAACTAAATTTTGTGAAACTAATTTGTCCAAAAGATGCATGTTGATGTGAGCTACTCTACGGTGCCATAACCACGTATCATCTTCTTTGCTCATAAGACAATCTACATATTCAGATGAAGAATTTTCGAGATCAACCATATAGATATTATCCATTCTAAATCCATGAAGAATAATTTTAAAATCGCTACGGCGAAAAACTAAGCATTCATTTGAATCAAATAAAATAAGATTTCCCTTGTCACATAATTGACTTATGCTCAAGAGATTATGTTTTAGACCCTTAACTAGCAATATATGCTTAATGGAAGAGGAGTCATCCAAAACCGACCGATACAATGCCGATAATTTTTCCTTTGTTGTTATCACCAAAATTAACGCTTCCTCCTTCCTTGTGTTCTAGTTGAAGGAACTTGGATTCGTCTCCAGTCATGTGCTTGGAGCATCCACTATCAAGGTACCAAAGTACACTTGGCCCCCTTCAAACACACTTACAAAACAGATTAATGAGTTTTAGGTACCCATGCCATTTTGGGTCCTTGGGGGTTAGGCAAATCATAGTGATGTGATTGAGTGTTATGTCTATGTCGTGTAAAACAAGCAGGAGCAATATGTCCAATTCGTCTACAATAATGACAAACAACATTAGGATTATGCATTCGTCTAGGTTGATAGTAATTGGATGGACGAATTTCATTTACTCTATTCTTGACAATATGACTATTGCGCAATTCATGAAAATCATAGGTTGAGCCTTAGGTTGTTGGGGGTTGGCTTCAACCTTTTCTTTAGGCTCATTCTCAAAGCCTATGCCATGCTTGGTCGACTTCAAATTAACAAGAACTTCATTCAAATTTATATGAGAAGAATTAAACTTATCTAGGGTGCCCATAAGTCTTTCTACCTCATTTTTGAGATGTATGCAAGAAGTACAATTTTTAGTAGAGCTCTCGGGTTTGTCGGCGCTTCTCTTGCCGAAGAATTTGTTTTCTTCTTTCAACTTCTCATTTTCCAAAATCAGTTTTTCCAAATCCTTTTCTTTCAAAGAGAGTTGTTTTTCAAAATCTTTTTCTTTTAAAGAAGCATTTTCTTTTATGCTTTTAACAGTTTTGGAAGCTTTAATAAATTCACTATACAACTCATCAAAAGCATTTTGCATTTCCTCAAGAGAATAGAAATTTTTGGAAGAAATTTGACATACCTCTTCTTGATTGTTTTCGTGAGCCATGAGACAAAGATTTGTGGCTTCGTCTTCTTCTTCCTCACTCGACTCGTTACCGGAGTCGCCTCCCCAAGATATGTATGCTCGTTGTTTCTTGAAGGGTTTTTTCTCCTTTTTGGCATTTGGGCAATTTGATTTAATGTGCCCGGTTTCTCCACACTCATAGCACTTTATTTGATCTCCTTGCTTTTTGCCCTTTCGTTCATACTCTTTTCGCATGAACTTTTGAAATCTCTTAATAACGAGTCCGAACTCGTTGTCTCCGTCCTCATCATTTTGAGGTTGGCTTGTGCTTGCCTTGAGAGCGATCTTTTGTTTCCTTTGATCATCAACAAGAGGGTTAAGTATAGTAGATTCATAAGTTTTAAGATTACCTCTTAATCCGTCGATGGTGACATTTGAAACGCCAATAGATTCTTGAATCGCGTCGGCCTTGGATCGCCATGCCGGAGTGAGACTTTGGAGAATTTTTCGGACAAGTTCCTTATCCGTGAAGGTCTTCTTAAGAGCATGTAAATCATTAACGATTTTTGAAAATCGTTCGAACATCTCATCGGCCTTTTCGCCTTCCTTCATGTGAAATAATTCATATGCATGGGTTAGGAAATCAATTTTATCTTCCCTTACCTGGTACGTACCTTCGTACGTAATTTCCAGCTTGAACCACATTTGCTTCGCCGTTGTGCAACATGATATTTTCCTATTCTGCAGTCGCATAATGCACTGCAAAATTGCTCCTTACAAAATCCCAAGGGGATTATGCGATGAATATGTGGTCCGCATATCTATTATGTGGTCGCATAGTTGACCTCAAATTTGACCATTACACTGTTTCACATTGCGGCAACTATGCGGTCCGCATACCTGATATGCGACCATATTCTCGATCGCAGAATCGCATCTTTCTGGAAAACATATTTCTTGGCTTTTTAGTGCACAAATAATTCTAAAGGGTAGCACCATGAGATTCGAGTTTTTGAGTAGAAATTTTCATGGGGCCTCGCAGAGTGGCTCACTAAGTTGTTCAGGTTCTAGCCCGAGGTTAATTGCAAAGTATGGAATCACATATGAAAACGTTAAACCTGGATCCATTATGGCATAAGCATTATGTGAGAAGACTAAAAATATACCTGTAATAACTTCTACATATGTCTCTACACTCTAACGATCAAGAGTAACTAACAAACAGGATTGTCCTCCTCCCTAAGTAACTCAATTTGCACCTCTACCTTCCCCATGCCCGGTCTGATTATGAGAACCACGATCCTGAGGTGGTGTAACTGCAGTAGCTGAGGAACTAGAAGGACGAGTTGATCCACCACTAAAATTATGTAGCAACTTAGGGCAGTTGGCTTTTATATGACCAATGTCTCCACAATGATAGCTGTTAGAAAATACGCTTAACGCTAGAGGGAAGGGGTGAATAGCGTTATAATAAAAATTAGCGTAAACTTGCTGAATTTATAAATTGCAGGAAAGAAATAAGTGCGATAAGTAAATAAATAAGAACGAACGCACCGATGTATCCTGGTTCACCACAACCCGTGGCTAGTCCAGTCCCCGAGAGACTCTCTCGAGATTTCCACTAACACTGTTAAGCTTACGGGTGCTCAACAAACCTTAACAAACTAAGGACACAAGCCTCAACAACCTTTGCTCGAAGATACAACACTCCAAGACTTCAACCAAAGGAAACACAAGTTCCTTCTTACAATACAAGGGACTAAAACTTCCCTTCAAGTGTATAAAACACTTAGCACTCACTTAAACAAGACTCTCTTAACAGAGTAGATATGAGTAAACAGATACGCTCAAGAACGCAACAACTTTCGTCAAGAATTTTGGCTCTCAAAACTTATGTAATGAATAGAAAGTGGTGAATAATAGAGTATGCAAGCTATAGCAATAATATGATTAGTTGTTGTGTTTAGAAGACTGATTTGAAGTTGTAATTATAGTTGCAAAACCATGCATTACCGTTGCCTAATTGCCAATTAAGAATTGCTTATTTTACTCAGTGACAATCGATTGTCAAAATGCCACAATCGATTGTTTGCCAATCGCTCCAAAAATCATTCCCAGATTTTACGCTTAACAATAGATTATCTAAGATCAATAATCGATTACTGGCAACGTTCAAAAAATCATTTCCAGATTTTACTTAAAACAATCGATTGTCAGAAATCTACAATCGATTACTTGGCAACGTTCAAAAAATCATTTCCAGATTTTACTTAAAACAATCGATTGTCGGAAATCTACAATCGATTACTTGGCAACGTTCAAAAAATCTTTTTCAGATTTTATTTAAAACAATCGATTATTAGAAATCTATAATCGATTACCTGACGGTTTTTGAAAATATTTTGGCAACGGCCAATTACACAATCGATTATGCTATGAGAACAATCGATTATATATCAGTCTTTGAAAAATCAATTAGACACTGCCTTAATGCACTCGATTGTCAAAGGTACACAATCGATTATTTTATGACTTTGAAAATGTCTGATAGACACTGCCTCAACACAATCGATTGTCATAAGTTCACAATCGATTATTTTGTAGCTTTGAAAAACTTTGATGTACACTGCCTCAACACAATCGATTGTCATAAGGTTCACAATCGATTGTACTGCAGATTTGAAAAATCTTATGCACACTGCCATACAAAATCGATTGTCATAAGTTCACAATCGATTGTCATGCAGTTAACTTAACATAATCGATTATCATAAGTACATAATCGATTATCTTAGTCCAGATTTTAGAGGCATGTTTAAAAATCATTTTGACTAAAGTAAATATGCATGATTTAAAATCATTTTGCTTTTAATTAAATATGCATGATTTGATCAAAATGTTTTTACGAGAGAAGCCAAGTCTTGAGTCAAGTTATCGGATCAAGATCACAATTAAAAAATGACTCATCTATAACTTTATATCTTTGCTGGATCTTGGTCTTGTGCTTGAATCTCGTTATATATCAATTGCGCGCTTGTGCTTGGACCTCGTCATATGTCAATTGCGCATAGTTTGTCATTCATCAAAACCTACAAATATGAACACACGTTTATTATAGTGCCTTGAGAACGTGTTTTAACAATAGCAACCATGAAACCTTAGCATACACCGACCTAAATGTTGCCGCTTATATGTTCCACAAAGACCTTATTGGTGTGAATGGTGCTTAGCCTGACTCTGGCTATGTGAGGATGATGTCCTAAAATTCTGATTCTGATGAGATTGATTTCCACAACTCTGAGTACGTCTGAAGGAAAACCCACCACCTGACTGATGACTAGACTGAGCTGGTGCTAATGACTCCTTATTAGAGGAATCCCTTCCACCTCCACTGGATGTATCATTAAACCTACCCCCTGTCCGGGGTTTCTTTTTATGCTATTTTTCTTCTCTCTTTTGATGTCTATCTTTTTCTAAGTACTTGGCAAATCCCACAACAAAGGATAAGTCTGTCATCCCTACTACTGCAGCTAATGTTGTATTCTTAATGTGGTAAGCTAAACCGCTAACAAACCTGCGAATCTTTGCTTTTTCTGTCTTAACAATGTGAGGAGCATGCTTAGCTAACCATATGAATCCTATGTAGTACTCTTGCACACTTTTATTCCCTTGCTTGAGCTTTTCAAACATTGTAGCCTTAACTTCCCTATCCTCTTCTGGGATGAAGTTAGCCATGAATGTCCCTCCAAATTCTTCCCAAGTAGGCGAACCATCATCTTCATCTCTTTCATTTTCCCACATCTCAAACCAAGAACCAACCACATCTTTAAGCTAGTAAGCAACCAGCTCCATAGCTTCATCATCAAATGATTTCATCACTTGAAGGGCTTTCTTGACGCCCTCCAGCCACAACATCAGATCTTCATCAACTATAGAACCATGGAACACCGGAGGACTCAACTTCAACAATTCATTCACTCTTGAGGACTCAGAATAGTTCTGTCTATTTGATTGAGCTGGAATCTCATCTCTTCTCTCATTTTGGTTGGCCATAAAGTCTTTAAACATCTCCATAGCACTGTTTACGGCATTAACAATCTGATCCACTTCGAGATACATAGTTGCCTAAGTCGGAGCTGTTGTTAGTGGCGGTACAGGATCCTGAGGTACTATATCATTATGCTCAACCCTTCTTCATGTTCAATCCGGGGTACTTGAACCCCCTTTGTGGATTTACCCTTCATTTTCTAAGTTGATACCTTTTTAGTCCTGCCTTGAGCCACAATAGTAGCAATAGTTTCTTCAGCAGCATCCTGAGCATCGGTGTCAGAGTTGCGAGTACGACCATTTCTGCGAGTTTTAAAGAAACAAATACATCAGATAGTTTCTTAGAGGTAAAATCTACTGCACGATCTAAAGTATGAAAAAATGAGACTTTTCCTAAATGTTGGTAGCCTCTTGTTTATAAGTATGGCGCATTTCATACCCATAAACAAGACTCTACTAACACGACTTCGTAGACCCCTAGGACTCCATAAACCTGAGGCTCTGATACCAAGTTTTTCACGACCCATTTTCTGAACAAGCTAGGACTGGCACTCGATCACAAAACATGATCGAGCGAACCATCTCTGCTTATCAAATCTATTATAACTCCAAACTTTATATTCAATAAGGCACTACTCTAACCAAATATTTTTGATTAACTTAAATATTTATATAAATCAACTCCAAAACGTATTCATAGTAACTACTGAATTGCTGCTAAGTTATTTCAAAAACATCTGAATCTTAGTCCAACGACTATGTTTATGAAGCTTCTACTGATAAACCGACACACTGTTCAGGACATGAGATTTCCTGGCCGGTTCTCTAAGTAAACAAAGAAATAACTAAATAAAGGTGACTCAAAGGAATACTCCACGAACAAAAGCGGAGCTCACCAAAAAAACTGGAAAAGAAGGAAGTCCTAATATATAGCATGCTCGCCTGCAAAACCGGTTCCTACATTGTACCACAGACCAATTAAGGTTCCCAAAAGAGAATGTAAGTACCATCCATTGTACTCAGTGAGTCTCAACTACAGGGGACGAGACCTTAAAAATAGATACATTACGAGCAAATGCTCTAAATATATGTAAAACATAAAGCTTATAAGAATAATTCTAATATAATTGCATAATAGCAGTTTATGAATATTCTAAAAGAAATTCTTTTCTTTTTCTTTCTTGTCAAAAACATACTTCACTTTATACTTTGGAAGTTTCAACTATCCTAACTTAATTTTCTCTCGGTCACTGTGTGATCGGCACGGGTTCGATTCCAACTTGATCGAATAGGCCCAATCCACGAGGTACCACTCGCTTCATAGTTCTCAGCGGTCATGTCTAATACCTTAACATGACTAAGTAAATTCTCAGAAATGAGACCCTCGGCTCGTGTGCTCCATACTTTGGCACAAGTAGTTTCAGAAAGTCAACGCCTTGGTAAGGACCCTAGGCCTGGACGATGACCCTTTCTCAGAATAAAGGATACTCCCAAAAATCTTTTCTTTCTAAAACTTCTTCTTGTGACTTCTTAAGTCTAAATCTTTTATAAATACTCATATTGGTATCCTTAAATGTAAGGCATGTCATAAGAATAAAATAAACATTCAAAAGCATTTATAAAGATTCTTGATCCTTCATGAATTTTCAACATGAAAATGGCATATAAGAATAACATAAAAATCTAAAATTTCTGCACATATATCAAATTAATCATCTAAGCTTTAGTTAGAAAATAATTCTAAGCTAATAGCTACTTACTACTCCAATTAAGTTTGTATTAATTCTTTTATGCAATTCATCAAACACCTTGTGTGCGTACTTTATTAGTACACACCTATTTTCCCTAGGACTGACTTTATCTCCTCTTGGAAGGTTGCTAGCATAACAGAGGCAACCAAATACCCTAAGATGATTTATGTCAGGTGGATTGTTGTATAGAAGCTCATGTTGTGATCTTCCTTTTAAAATAGAAGTAGGCCATTTGTTAAGTAGGTACACAGTAGTCTTAACACACTCTCCCCGATATCTATTAGGAATTGAACTTTGGAACTTTAGAGCTCTAGTTACTTCTATAATGTGTCTTTGTTTTCTCTCTACCATCCCATTCCTTTGAGGTGTGTAGTGAAAAGTACTATGATGAACAATTCCTAATGAAGAAAATAGTTCATTTCAATTAGAGTTGAAGAATCCAGTGCCATTGTCAGATCTCAGTGTCTTAACAGTTACTCCAAACTGATTTTTGATCATTAAAAAGAAATTCTTCATGACAACCTTACTTTATTCTTTGATTGCAACAAACATATCCAATTAAATCTACTGTAATCATCTACCACTACAACAAAGTAGTGCTTCCTGTCATGAGTAGGTATCCTATGAGGTCCCCATACATCTACAAAAAAACAAGCTGGAAACTACTAACAGCATGATTACTACTGAATGAAAATTGTAGCCTGCTTTTCTTATCCAAGGGGCATATATCATGGTTGTGCTCTACTCTGATGTCAATTGAGTTCTTTAACTGTTGAATATGATGCATTGCATTTATTGAAGGATGTTCTAGTCTCATTTACCAAAGAACTGAATTATTTGCATTGTTGGTAACTATTGTTGTTGTAGGCATTGATCTCTTTGCAAAAGGTATAATCCACATGATTCCTTACCAATCCTCATTACCTTCCCATTGTAAAGATCGTACAGCATACAGAATTCAGGGAAGAACATTATAATACAACATAGTTCCTTGGTCAATTTTGAATCTGACAATAAGTTGAACTTAAAGTCAGGAACATGTAAAACATCCATCAAAACTTCGTTGTCAAATACAGAAACACTTCCTATATGAGTTATTTGACACTAATTCCCTATTGGTTCTTGAATTCCCCTATCATTGTGTGCGTTACAATCCTTAACATCATGTATAATCTCCTTATGAAAGGTAATATGATGTGAGGCTCTTGAATCTAATATCCATTCACAGTCAAAAACATTTGATAATAATGCATTTTCTGTTGTGTCTTATTTGTTCATAAGGTTCAACACTTGCTTACATCGATCCTTTGTGAAGAAATTCCCTTGTGTGGACTATGTACTTGATGCATTACTCTTTTCTGCTGCAGCAGCATTAGCATAAAGCTTGACTCCGTGTATTGTGCTTTGTTCTTACTCTTGAAATTCGGAGGATATCTTATAATTTTGAAATAATTCTTCTTCAAGTGACCTTTATACCCACAGAATTCACAAATCAATCCTGGTCTTTTTGCCTTAAATCCCTAATTGAATGTTCGATTCTTTCCGGCTAGCATAGTCAAAGCATCATTATTAGACTCCCATATTCCAAGAGTTCTAAAACTTTCTTCTTGTATGACCAAGGTGTATGCCTGATTAACTGTCAAAGGAGGTAATTTTGAGTAACACCTGACTTCTCACATGACTATAGCTTTCATTTAGACCAACAAAAAACTGTAAAAGTCCTAGATTTCTGAACTGTTCAATAAAAGGCATCGTCTCGTCACAATCATATCCAGGTCCTGCAAATAACAAATTCCTTTCATACCATAGATCTTTCATATTTGAGTAATAAACAATGACTAAATCAGTACTTTGAGTTTACGACCCTATAATTTTCCACAATCAATAAGTCCGAATTAGATTCGATTTATCAAATCATTCCTTAAATTTGCTCCAAACTTCAGATGCAGTTGATGCATAAATGATGCTAGGTTGGAATTCCACCGCCACTATTTTTCTAATCTATGATAGCTCTACAACATTACATCTCTCCTATTGATTTGCCTATTCACTTTTGAGTGAGCTTTTTACAGAGATTCCTTCTATGAAATCTAATTTATTTTTCACTAATAGTGTCGTTCGCATAGCTCGACTCCACAAACCATAATTCTCTGGACCTGTAAGTTTTATGTCGATTACTGCTATATCAGGCGTGTCCGATTCTCTCAAGTACAAAGGGTGATTGTGATAAATTCGAGAAATTTCAATCTTTGGCTCTCCCATGGGAGCAGCTTCAACAATGACTTCCTACTGGAATTTTGAAGAATTATGTCAGAAATTTGGATCGATCCCTCTTGTACCATGGTAGAATCCGAGATCTAATATCATGTACTCGGATTCATATACATGCAAATGAAGAATTGAAGGATCAAATAATGTTGTAGAGAGATAAAGTAGAGAGAAGAAATGAATCTCTGTATTAACCAACTGAGATATACGGTGTTTAACTAATATAACCATTTTCGCGATGGTTTGTGGAGACAGCATGTGAATTAATAAAAATATCCCTTCTCAATATTCTATACTATACACTAAACTACCCTTCTCTTAATAAAATCCGGAAAAAAAATCCTATAATAATAAATATACAAAGTCAATAGTCATACTTTGATACAGGAGTGGGAGAATCTTTAATTCTCTATAGCATATAGGAGAGAAGTTTTATTTTGTGTCTCATACGACTGACATTAGTTGTATGAAATTTCTTTTTATCTCATAAATTTGTAGACCTCAATCTTATATTTCTGGGTCCATAAAAATCTGAGTACATATAACTGTGAGATGAAAAGATTGCCTCATACAACTAATATGAATTGTATGAGACACAAAATAAAATTTTGCCATATAGGAGAAGTTTGAATTTTTACACAAAGTGGAAGGAGCAGAATGACTATCACCCATTTTTCTTCCCTTTGCCTGTACATAATATGATGAATACGAGTACTCTCTAAAGCACGAAGTAAAACGACAATACAACTAAAAAAACATCACTGTTGAGTCTAAGGCTACGGCTAATCATACAAGAAAGAGAAAACCTTGAAAGAAGCAAGAAACATTGTATCTTGATTAGGAAATTAAACAAATCAATTTCTGAAATATATTGTTCTTGATTAGCTGAACCTTTACTAAAACCAGAGCTTTTCTTTACTTAAAAATAAATATATGAAGCAATAATTGCATTGTCCTAATTCTATCTCTTCTCCTCCATTGACTCTCAAATTTTGTTTTCTGTTGGCATGACACTATGATATAAATCAGATCACCCATGATTAGATGCTGCTCTACTTTGGGTCTTTTAGTAGTTTATTATGTTCTAAAATGTTTCCCAATTACTTAAATTATATTTGTTCGTACACACCATTATGGGATTTGATTAAAGAAAATTTATTGCAAATAGAAGGCAAAGGAATTGCAATCATGAGCTATTATTAGTACTAATTAGGTGACGGACTTTAACCTAAGCTTTTTGGTAAACTACAGCTGTCTAGAACTAATCCTTCTTAAATCACTGTTTTAGACTTCTATCCTGTTTATTTCACTTAATTTACAATTTTCACCAAGCTTTTTCAAGTTCAAAAGCACTTTTTAAAATATTTTTTCAAAAGTATTTTTCTACCAAAGCTAAAGTGTTTTGCAAAGCTTTTTGAAGGAAAAATAGTGGTTTTTTTAGTAAAAGCATAAGAGATTTTGGAAAAGTAAAAAAAAAAAGTGTAAATTTTTTGCAGAAGTATTTTTTTGAAAAGCATTTTTTAGAAAATATACTTAGTAGTAATTTTTAAAAGTCTGGTCAAATAAAAATTAGTGTTTAGAAGTATTTTTTAAATTAATTACTCAAACACAAATTATTTCTAATTAAAGTACTTTTGAAAAAAGTATTTTTGAAAAAAAAAACACTATTCAAAATAAGCTAATTTTTCCATTTTGGTCAAACATGATAAATCTCCAACATAATTCTGTATATACTAAACTAATAGCTTATTTGGCCAAGCTTCAAGCGAAAAAACACTATTTTTTTCAAAGTTAAAGTTTTTGGCCAAAAGGCCGATCACCGGTAGCATAAGATCCTTCTCTGCTTGTCTAACTCAAGCCAGATAGCAGCATTTTAGAAGAAAATGGTATTTTTGAGGAGAAACATAAATAGAAAAAAGTAACTTCTCTTTAAAAATAATTTTTAAAGTGTTTTTGATAAAAATACATTTACAAATAATTTTTAAAAATCTGACCAAACACTAATTATTGTTTAATATTTTTCAAATAAATCAATCAAATAGAAATTACTTCTCCAAAAGTACTTCTGAAAAAGAAAAAAAATAAATAAGCAAATTTTTGCACGTCCACCAAACAGGCTAAAGAAATAAAAGGCTTGTGTGCTTCTTCAAACTTCCTCTGCTTCCTCATCATCTTTAAGGACCGACCTATATTTACGAACTAAGTCCCATAACAGAACATATAAAGTTTTAACTTGAGCAATTTATCCAATCTATAATTACGTGATTGCACATTTCTAAGGAAGAACTTACTTCTGTCCCCATTTAGAGTTATATCAATGATTCCTTCTGAGTTACCGATAAATACAGATTCAGAATTTTAATTTTAAGGGTTTTAGTAATCCCTTACAATTTATTATATCTACATATTCAGTGAATTTCTCTAATATATATATATATATATATATATATATATATATATATATATATATATATATATATATATATATATATATATAGGGTTTGGGTGATTTGGGTTAAAGTTACTTAGTATGCCTAACTCTTAACTTAAAATGTGCTTCCGCCTCTGGTTATCAATTAATATTTGATTGGACAATTTATTATATTACAGAGACGGGGACAAAATCTTACCAAGTCGTTAAGTTTGTAGATTTGAAGGAAAGACTTGGCATAATTAACCACTAAAGTTGATGTGTGTCACGTATTCCAAAGAAAACAATTTTTTATAGAATACAAAGTAAAGCAACGTACAATAAATTCTTTTGGTCCGACAGTTACTCAGACCCAACACATAACGAGAGTTCCTTGCGCATAAGAAGAGCTTAGTGCCTTGAGTTTGTAAATTCGACAGATACTGTAGAGACGGCTTATGGAATGGTTTGTTTTGTTGTGTTCTTGTGTGTCATTACTTTTGTCTTCTGTTCTAACTTACTGTCTATAATTTTCCGGCTGTTTTTGGCATTTCCATCAATCTCGAACAAATTTGTTGAACTCTTTTTAGTAAATGTGTATTGGTTTAAACCAAGCAGAGACTTATAATAATCCACTTTAAAGTGATTTCAAATTCAAATATTTTCATTGCAGAAAGCCTAAGCAAAATTTTTAAAAACTCATTTACATGGTATTTACAATTTATATTTGAAAAACTCCCATTATGAAATTGAATTACAGCAAAACTCTAGTAATTTGGCTACATCTTCTTTCTTCTCTTTGTTTTGATTTGATTTCTTCTGCACACCTTATAGTCCTTTCAATTTCATATCCTCCTCCTATGCTCACTTCCCTTTCCAAATGGCAACAATAACTCTCAAAAACACTTACATTCACATGAAACTTGAACCCCATCATAAATAAAAACTCCATCTCCAATTTGTTCATTTCATTTGTTGTCAATCCTCCCACTCTTGCAAAATATGAATTCCTATAATTCCTGCACAAAATAATTCAAAATATATACAGTAAGATCTTTCTATAACATTATCCCCATAATAATCATTTACTATAAAAGTCAAATATTTCTTAGAACCAATTTTTATATTATGTTATAATATATACTTTTTATAACAACACTTCACTATAACACAGTAAAAAAATTTCAAAACAAACAAGGATACAAAGAAGTTTGACTGTATGTGCTTCTCTTTAAGACTTTCTTTTGTCATTATGCAAAGCAGGGGAATTTAAGAAAGAAATAAATAAATAAAACTGTATTAATTCTGTGGGTTTCAAAAGCAAGCAACAATTATGAAGAAAATGGAAAATAAAGTAAAAAGTACTCCATAGAATTTGATGATCTTTGTCAAATATTTTTGAGGAAAAAAAGCAAAAGTCAGCAACAAAAGTTATTTACTTCAGTTTGCAGCCTTGACTAGTCCATTCTTTCATGGTCATTTATAATAAGTCTTCAAATTGAAGCAAAAGCTAAAAAGTGAAGCGAAGTTGGATGACAAATAAAATAAAGAAAAAGGAATGAAAAGAAACTTACATGTCTTCAACATATTTGGAAGCAACCATAATAGTAGTAATAAGTAGCCTATGTACATTTCTTGGACTAATTCTGAACTCAGGATAGAGTTGACAAAACCTATCAATATATACATAAGCAACCACATAAACTGATGGTCCAGCTCTTGTATATCTAAAAATTCTCTCCAAATATGATTGTATTGTCATATCTGGTGTTTCATGGCAATCAAATACTCTTGTTCTTACATTCTTGGACAATGCCCATGTACAGTTTTTTGCTATTCTTTCATTCCTAGCCAAATTTCTCTCAATTAAAGAAGCAAGAACTGAGATCACTAATGGGATATTAGAGTCTTGTTGATATGAGTAAAAATAAAGATCATCCCTTAGCTTTCTTGGAGATATATTTGAGTTTGTTACAGCCAAAGCCATTTCTTGATTATGAGTTTATTCAAAGGAAAAAAAGAGCTATAGCTGAGGAATTTGAAAGGGGAGGTTTAGTTTTCTATTCTTTTTTTTTCTTGGGAAATGAATGAATGGTTTTGGGAAGGGAAATGAGTTTATTTATATAAGGGTGGGAAATTAAAGAGTTTGGTGCTGAGTAAGAGAGGGGGAATTTGGCTGTGTTATAGTAGTAAGGAGAATTTTATAAAGTGAAACTTTTGGGGGCACTTAAGCAGAAGGTGAGTAGGAAAGGAGGGAGAATATCAAATTACAAGATATTTGCCTCCTTATTGTAAAGGCAAAGTCCAGACACACCAGCTAGTTTTCTGCTTTAAATTATTGTTGGATCACATATTATATTGTCATATGCATATTATTTTTTATATTATATGCTCCCTTTTATTTTGCCGTCTAGCACTATCACTGCAAGCTGTTCTTGAATCTCACAATGCTGGTAGTCAACTGTTAGTCTACACCCTAATGTATACCTTTTACTGTGACTGCACAAGGTTATTGACCTTATGAGTTGTCAATCCATATTTAGGATCAATGAACTTATGATAAAAGGTGAATACTCATCATTATATTCATATAATCACAATACAACTCTAATATATTTTCCTTTTCTCGCATGATTTATCCAATTTATAACCTTTTCATAGAGTATTTATCGCCTAGCGATCAATAAAGTAGGTAAAAATTATGTGAGACCAAATTTAAAATCCTAATAATAGACAAAGAACGTTTGATGATTTTTTCCTTATTTGTCTAAGACAATTATAACTATCCCATAGAAATATTAATATCATCTAGGGGTTTGTATGTTAGTTCAAACATTATTAAGGGCAGCTTGGTGCATAAGATATTTTATTTTCATATAGGGACTTAGAAAGAGCCACATTCAAAAGGTGTGACGTAAACAAATTAATTTAATATAAATATTAATGACTGCTTCTATAACTAACACGCATAATTTATAAGTCACGCCACAATAATTTTACCGATCCCTACTATATTAAGAAAAACATAAACATAGTAGCACAAAAATAAGTAAATGTAGCCAGAGTAGATTTACCATATGAATAATTCCAAAAGAGGGTGAAGATGAAGGGAGTCACCGACAGTAGGAGGAAGGGGGTAGGAGAGGGGAAGTATTCAAATGTGTTAGGTCTTCTAAAGGTCAGCATTTAAAGAAGGGGTCTTTGTTTCTTTGAGATTTGTGTCCCCAGCTATACCAATCAAATTAAAAATAGTACATACTATTCTCAGAGTTTGTGACTATGACTTGTACAAGTCACACGTGCAATAGCTACAACAAATTTTATTTTGTGTCTCGTATAATTTGATACTAATTGTAAGAAGAGATTGTTTTTATCTTATAAAATTATAGATCCCAATTTTATACTTTTGAGTATATAAAATTTTAAGTTTATAAAATTATAAAACAAAAAAAATATTTTATATAACTAATATAAATTGTAAGAGACAAAAAATAAAATTTTTCATAGCTTGAGACATTAACTTCGTAATCTTTTTGGTTTTGCAACTTGCCACTACTTAAAAGAATACGTACAAAAGATTTGTTGGAAGCTTTCGTGTGAGCTTCTTAATTCTTCATCTCTCGAGTATTAGGGCTATACTATATTAATACAGTCTGAATTTAAGATTTGAACTTTATGAATTTAAATTTATTTAAGTAAATAGATTCGAAATCTATGATTTATATATCTTTAAAGAGTTTTCTAATAGATATACAGGATCATGAGCTGAAACTATGGGTTAAGATAAACCCAAAACTTCTATTCTAGCCGCAACATAGTGTCTCTGTTCTTATTGTTAGCATATATTCGAGATTCAAAATTCTAGTGAAAGAAGCGGAATTTTAAAACAACGATAAAATTATATTTGTGTGATCTATATGTTATAGATTCGAACCAAGAAAGCAGCTTCTAATGCTTGCAGTAGAATACGCTGTTTATATCACATCCTTTAGAGTGTCCTTTCCTCTGATCTTGCATAACACAAGATACCTTGCATCGGGGTGGCCTTCAAAATCCTAATGAATATAACATAAGAGATTTATGAATTGCAAAAGGTAAAATATTGTCTAGAGTTAAACAATTCCAAAAATTAGATCCTTGTTAATCTATTAAAGTTGCATTATTTGTATTGTGCTTTGCACCCAAATGTGCAAGGTTCAAATTTCACGAAGGACCTTCGTCATCTGTTTTTGTTACTTAATTTATGTGTGAATACAAGCTATTTTATGTACAGGACTGTCTTTCATTTTTTTACACTCATCTATTTCAGTGTTAGCTACAAAATGCTCCTAACGAACACGTATAGAAAGCATGAATTGACAGATCATTCTCTACCTCGGGGTTTTTCTCTCCTTAATCAAACCTGCACAGTGAAATTGCTGGGGTACATATTTTAATCGTTTATATTTTGTACACGGCGAAATTGGAGGATTCAAATTCCTGTCGCTACGACACCTCGTAAACACGTCTCGAAGGCTCAAGACTATGGCTGAGTTTTCACCCTCGAGGGTCATCAACACTCAACCTCGGGACAATACAGACCAACAATTATGGTAAAAGTGTGAAGTTCTCAAGGCGTGTTCATATAGATGGTAAAGCCCACCGGGCTAGTCAAGAAAACGAATCAAGACATTAAATGGTTGCACCAATCTCATATCTTTGTAATTAATACATTTGTACTATGTTAGGATTCTCCCTTCTATATAAAGAGGATCCTTGTCATTTAGTAAAGATCTCTTGCTCCATAATAAATACACAAAACTTTCTCCCCACTCTCTAACATATTCTTTTGATCTCACTACTTCCATTTATTGCTTGTATTCATTATTTTCATTGCGTTCTATTTATTGTTCATCATGTATTGCTTATTATTGGCCATAAAGAGCCATCATTGATATTATCGTAATTGTTAGTCACATTTTGTCTACCCTCGGTGAGACATCAGACTAGACCCCGAGGCCCTGAATAGGTAGGCTCGAGGCCCCGATCTCCAACTGTTTGGTTTGATTATCATATTGTCTCCAAATTGTAATCTTGATTTTTAACCTTTCACTTAGCATTTGTTGCCTAAATAACTAACATAAAAATAAAATCACGTATTTTTAGAACCTCATAATCAAATTTAATTATTATTATCATTTTATGGTAAATATTTTGGCGCCACCATGGGGCTAAAAATAATAATGGTTATTTTCTTGTTGGTTTTACCACATAACGTGTGTTATCTTTCACACTTTTTTTGTCCAAGATCTTCGATTTCATATCGAAATGCCTGACTCAGTAAAGAACAACCTTGAGAACCATGGAGAGAATAATATGGATGTTCCAGGTGTTGGTGTACCACCGTCGAACCCTGAGAATGCGCCAGAAGAATTCTCGTGGACGCGGTCTCACACGAAGCCCAACACGTTGATATAAGCTCCCACACCGACAAGAGCGTACATCAATGAGAGGTTAGCCTTCACATTATTTTTTAAATGTTACAGGCACAATAACTGGCTATTGCTCAGCTACAATGTCACCAAAAAACTCCCAGTGTGGTAGCACTGAGGATGGTCCCCCCAGCTAAGTAGGCACCAGAAAGATCAAGCAACAAATGGTCAGCAGTCAACCCCGGTATTATAAAGATGCTTGATGACCTCACAAAGAGGATCGAGTCAGGTGGGAAAAGGATAGAAGTCAACGACAAGAAGGTAGAGACCTACAATTCCAGGGTCGATCAACTTTCAGGCGCCCCCATCCCCCCGTTCTGAAAGGTGTAAATCTGAAGAAGTTTGTGCAAAAGTCATTCCCGCATGAAGCGTCCCCAAAAAGCCCATTCCGAAGAAGTTCAGAACGCCTGAGCTTCCGAAGTACAGCGGAACCTCGGACCCTAATGAGCATGTCACTGCCTATACTTGTGCAATGAAAGGCAACAACCTATGGGTGACGAGATCGAGTCTGTCCTGCTAAAGAAGTTCGGGGAAACACTCTCGAAAGGGTCCATGATGTGGTATCACAACCTAGCTCCTAATTCTATAGACTCATTTGCCATGCTGGAAGATTCTTTCAAAAAGGCACATGTCGGGGCCATCAAGGTGGCCACAAGTAAATCCTACGTCTTCAAAATCAAGCAAAGGGAGAGCGAGATGCTGCGAGAGTTAGTGTCTGGCTTTCAAATAAAATGAATGGAACTACTACCAGTCTCCGCCAACTGGACAGTACAAGCCTTCACTTAAGGTTTGAATGAACAAACCCTGGTGCCTTCGAAGCAGCTGAAACAGAATTTGTTGAATTCCCGCCATGACTGGGTCGGACGTCCACAACCGATTCCAATAAAAGATCAAGGTCGAGGATGACCAACTTGGAGCCTTTTGGGCTTGGTGTACCCAAGCAGGCTTATGGCGAAGGAAACAAATCCAAACAAAGAAAGGTACCAGCCATAAACCGAAGATAGGGGAAATGCCCCGATGCGCAACTTACCATGAAATTATCGAAGGATGGACCTAGGCCAGAATCCTCGAGGACTTGTCAGTAAAGCTAGCTTCGATAGGCACACAGGGCCAACAGACGCACCCCAATTTTCAGAATACAACTTCAACATTGATGTTTCATACATCGTATTCACCATTAGTAAAATAAGAGACATCAGGTGGCCAAGGCATGTGCAATCAGATCCTTCACAAATAAATCGTAACTTAGTGTGTGAATTTCACAACGCCCACGACCACAGGACTGAGGATTGCCATCAGCTCCAAGAAGAAGTAGCTCAGCTACTTAGCAAGGGTCACCTTCGAGAATTCCTCAGTGAATCAGTTCCGGGAAAGAGAGGAGACCAAGAAAAATGACAAAAATAAGTTGTAACATGTCATCCATATGATTTTGGAGGTATTTACGCTACGCATGAGCCCATGATCAGAAGAACAAATGTCTATCACTAGAGAAAAGCGAACTCGAGGTTACATAACCGAGGATGCTCTAACATTCAACGACGAGGACATCGAGGCCTTGTCTCAGCCTCACAATGACGCACTGATAATCTCTTTCCTTTTAAATACATTTCAAATTAAACGTGTACTAGTGGATCCAGGTAGCTCGGCCAATATTATTAGGTCAAGGGTGGTAGAGCAGCTCGGACTGCTTGACCGAATCATGCTTTCCTCTCGAGTCCTCAATGGATTCAACGTGGCGAGCGAAACAACGAAAGGGAAAATCACCCTCTTAGTCAACGTGGCCGGCACAATCCAAGATGCCAAATTCCATGTCATCGAATGAGACATGAGTTATAACGTCTTTCTCGGAAGGCCGTGGATACATTGCATGAGAGCAATACCATCCACACTCTATCAAATAATGAAATTCTCCACAAATAATAGGATAAAAATCGTCTGCGGCGAGCAGCATGCAACAAAGGAAATGTTCGTGGTGCATGATGTGACGCCGACGCCAGTACCTCCACCATCGAAGGAGCCGAAGGATATGGGAATAGTAAAAAGTGCCAACAAGCTACTCTCTTTACTAAGCACGACCGAGCAAAGCAGAGGACTGTACCATACCCACACAACAAACGATTGAAACATACCAGGGGTCGAAGCGCCGTCAACACTAAGGTACGGTCATCTCCCTTTTTTCAATTATATCTTATACTAATCTGAGTGTAGGTATTCGATCGAAATGGATGAACCGTTTTCTAACTCGAAGGACTTAGGTTTCATAATCATGCGTTGCACTATTTTCCTTCGATTAATTTTTTATCCCAATAAGGGTTTTACCGGCAAGATATTTAATGAGGCAACACATATAGGTTATCTAAGAAAGACTCAACAAGTATTCAAGGTTTTCTTTTCAATCAACCTCAAATACTGGAGGGGCATCCCCCCGGGAAGATGCTGAAAGGGGTCTCGATTGGAAGGTAATATAAACAATCGAACGAATCGTATCCGTATATTATAACCAAGCCCCTAAAAGCGAAACATGTATACTTGTGCCAAGTAATCAAAGAATAATTTTCAAAAGTAATTCACATTTGAAATAAGCTCGGTATTTTTTGCAAAAATTACTCTAGAGCCAAAAATGTCCTGAACACTCGGGGACTGGCGTCAACAACTCAAAATAATACTACCCCTTTGGAGCTTCAACTCGCAACTCCTCAACGAGGCAACAATAAGATCACAAAATAGCTCCAGAGCCAAAAACGTCCTGAACACTTGGGGACTGGCATCGAAAACCCAAGGCCACATGACCTTCAGGTTGGAAACTCCAAAATCGTAAGCCCTAAAAGAGGCAATACCATGTTTACAAGTAATGGATTTCGAGCCAAGAAATCCTCGATGACTCGGGGACTGCCGTCAATCGCCATCTCCATCGACTTATCAAAAATCCGAGTCCGTAATACCCCAAATGTGAAAACTCAGTTTCATATGACTTGTATAAGTCAATTACAATATCTGTAAGACTTCAAGCAAGGCATGTACTTGTACCAAGTAGCCAAAACTATAAGACGTCAAAGGCATGTGAAGCTTGTAAGACCTTATTAAAGGCATAATCTTGATCTTAAAGTTAAGGCTACATATCGAACATATAAGACCCCTAAAAAGGCATACCCTCGATATAGACGCCGAAACTACTTCACTCGGGGACTGAAAGGCTCCGGCAAAAACACAAATGACTACGGTTATAAGGCTGTACCAACCAAGCAAACGCAACTCAAGGACGCCCAACTATCGCTATAACATCACAGGCCTTCAATTACTTCAAATAAACTTCGAAAAGAACCAGTTAAACATGCAACCCTCGACACAGGAAAAAGAGCTTCAAGCATTTCAGCTCCTAACTACAGGCTTCGAGATACTAAACCATCGAGCCAAACCTCCCGAGATGCTCGATAATCGCTATATAACGGCTCACAATTGAGGTTTTATCAAACCGTCGAAGAGCCGGGCAAACACAACTTTACAAGTCCTTAACGAGGGAAAAATAAAGCGTATATTAGAGGTTGCATTGAGCCAATGCGTAAGAGCCACTATCGCCAGCCCAAATAAAAGGCCATACCAACCTAAAAATGTTAGAGCCACTGACGCCAGCTTATATTAAAAAGGTGTACCAACCCAATGTGTATGAGCCACTATCGCCAACCCATATAAAAGGTCGTACCGACCCAACGCGTAAGAGCCTAAGGTCCAACTTTAAATGCAAAAACTTGAGGGTCAAATGAGCTCGAGTCGAAACCCGACTCGGATATTGAACCCAGAGCAGTTAACTAAATGTGTCTAAGGGCGACAACTTAAGAGCCTAAAAAGCCAGCTTATATTAAATGGTCATACCGACCAAAGCGATTAAGAGCCTATGGGCCAGCCGAATAAACCCCAGGGTCATACTATAAATCTAAGGATTCCTATTAACTTGAAGACCAGTTTTTCTTGATGGCTAACAAACATCGAAAGGTACATGAAAAATAAAGTCGAAAGATTTCTTTTTGTACATGTATGTAAAAGAATACAAGCTCCATTTAAAATGTAGGTACTATATACAGAATCAACAAAGGAAATCAGCGTCCCCCTTGGGACGATGGCCCGACGGCCCCATCCTCGCTATTCTCAGCATTAGGCATAAGTGACTTAACGCCATATTCGTCCGCCTTCACCCGCTTCACCTCTTCTGAAAGGTCAAAACCACTAGCATAGATCTCCTCAAGGGTTTACCCTCGAGATTTGCATCGAAAATATTCATTGCCCCTGCTCTCGCAATCAAGAGCCCTTCTTATCTTAGCTCGAGCATCGGTAATGTCCTTCAAATAGACTGTCACTTTCTTGTCAACCTTGGTTCGGCTCATTACGGCTTCGGCTCGGGCATCCACAACCTCGGCCTTTATCTTCAAAAGATCATACTCAATCTTTGTAGTCATATCTGTTTGAACCAAGCCATTATCACGATCTAAGTGAAGTTAAACCTCAAAGGCAGAAGCTTTAGCCAGAGCAGCCTTCTCCGCTGAAGCCTGAACGTCCGCCCGAGCCTTCATCTCGTCATACTCACACTTGGCTCGGCCAACATCGCTCCAAAGGCGTTCTAGGTCCTCCGTCTTTTTCTTCAACTGAAATAAACAAAACGCTAGTCTCAAGAGCTAGAAGATGGAATATGCACTCCCTTGGAATAGAAACTACCTGCTCCTTAAGGTAACTCTCATAATTCAATCTCGCACTCACCTCATACCGTAAGCATGCCAACTCGACTTCCCTTTCATCATAAAGAAGCCTAAGGACTTTCTCTCTATCCAAATCTTTCTGCAAATTAGCCTCACGAAGAAGCAAATAAGACTTGAGCTTGTCAAAGGCCTGCGAAAAGGGAGCTCAATAAGAAAGGAAAGGCACGAAACTCAAAGGCATGTGCCAAAACTCAATGCAGAGTAGAGCCGCTGAGCCTCCTTAAAGGTCGAGTGCATATCTACTAGTCCGGCTCCCTCAGCCCCAGAAGAATCGATCCTGGTTGGGACATGATTACTTGGTGCATACGGTCCCGGACATCGATCATCCATCGAAGTACCTTCAATGGAAGAAAGAATCGGCGGCATAGAATCCCCATTCCTCGAAGTACCTTCAATGGGAAAATAAGACAACAGCATGGGAGAAATCGTACTTCTAATACCAGAGATCATGGGTGTAGTAGGCTCAGCCGATACATCCACTTCGAGCCTTGGTCTGGGTTTGTCTTTCTTTGAGCATCATCGCCCTACGAAGGCTTTTCTTGCCTATTATTATAAATCTTTACCCCAGAAGCCGGTGATCCTTCTCCCTCTCTGAAAGGGTATTGTCTTGCCTCAAAGGACTCCTGACACCCACGATAGTGGAGTTAGTACGCACGAAAAGAAAACGCCGTTCAAAATGGAGAAAATTCATAGTGTGGTTTGCCTCCCATCTACCCCTAGCCAAAGCTCGCCACTTATGCTCATCATAAGTCGAGTGGTTCGCCAACTTCGAGCCTAATCCGGCAGATCAAGGACCTCGCACGACATCCATAAAACTGCTACAAAAGCAAAAAGGAAGGTACATTTACAAAGTCTGCCTTCTCCATAATTAAAAAACTACTGAGGCAAGAGCATACCACTTACGTGTAAAATTTCATTCCTCGGGAAATGGTATAAACTTCACAGGGATAATGTCAATGGTCCGTACTCGGATGATATGGCTCATCGACTCTCGGTCTCTTCCTTCCTTGTCATCATCAACGAAAGTCATAGTAGCAGCAGCGGAGGGCTATCAGTCCGTGATGGTGAAAAGGCTGGTACAACCTAATAAGATGACTGAGCGTGAATTCAAGCCCTGCCTTCTCCGCGAAGAACCTCATCATCAATATTATCAGCCAAAATTATGGATGAATCTGCACCAAGGTAACCTTATGTTTTGGAAAGAAGTCGAGCACAACCCTATAAAGGGGGGCCCACGTGAAAGGATACATGTGCACATTCAGAAACCCCTCGGCATGGTCTGTGATGTTCTCCTTCAGGTAGGGTATCTGCAGTACTACCTTCTCCCCTTATCCACAATTTTTCCTAAACAACTTCAAGGTATGCTCCCGTTGACCCGGAGTATCGGGAGACTTTTGTGACAAGAAGTCCCCCTTCAAAGCAAAGTTCCTCGAGGATGGCTCGCCGAAACAACGACGCTGTGCCAACCAGGAAAGAACCGGAGTGGAACTTTCTCCTCCCTACCAAATGGACCTTGAGATAGCAGTCATGACTGTGGAAGCTAGAGAATTGGAGCAGGAATTAGGGCAAGAGCGTCAATACTAAAATGATGGATGACCTAACGCAGAAAAAGGAAAACTACACAAAAGAGGATAACTACTCAGAATGGCAGAATCTTCAAAACGGCAAAGACAACTCTATATATGGAAAAAGAAACGACTATCCGCCTGCCTCAATTGATAATTAAAAATACTGGCGGAAGCTTTTATCGCTTTGAGAAGATATGCCAGCAGGATCACCTCAGTCATTTCACGACCATGTCATACACTCAACGCTGTCTACGATGTTTTGGGATTAGAGATCCCTGCATCAACCAAGTCCCAAGATGGTATCCGATCTCGAGGACCTCCACCAAGAAAAAGATAGGCTCTGGAAAGCTAATGACATCATTACAATCCCGAGATGGTACCCGATCTCTAGGACCCCCACCAAGAAGAGGATAGGCTCCAGAAAGCCGATGATATCATTACAAGTCCCCAGATGGTACCCGATCTAGAGGACCTCCACCAAGAATAAGATAGGCTCCGGAAAGCTAATGATATCATTACAAGTCCCGAGATGGTACCCAATATTGAGGACCTCCACCAAGAAGAAGATAGGATCCAGAAAGCCAATGGCATTATTACAAGTCCCGAGATGATACCCGATCTTGAGGACCTCCACCAAGAAGAAGATACGCTCCAGAAAGCCAATGACATCATTACAAGCCCCGAGATGGTACCCGATCTCGAGGAGCTCCACTAAGAAGAAGATAGGTTCGAAGAAGCCAATGACATCACTATACGACCCGAGATGGTACCCGATCTCGAAGATCTCCACCTAGAAGGAGATATGCTCCAAAGAGCCATTGACTAAGTCTCGAGATGGTACCCGATCTCGAGGACCTCACTCAAAAGAAAATAAGATCTAAAAACCTACTCATATGGGCTTGGCCTCGAGGTACTATATAAACCTGGGTAAACGCCCATCTGAGATCTATCTACTACGCCTTTAGACTATCTACACTGAGTTCAAAGCAAACTTCCAAGTGGCCCGAGTTTGAGCCGGACCCCCGCTTGGGGAGTGTTCCCGAAAGCTTAAAGGATACATTTATTCTAAAACTTCCGAGAAAATCCCCCAGCCAAAATCTATCTCGGGGTCTGAAGGGCTAAGTCTCGTACTGAAAGGTCAAATCCTCACTCTCATTCGACTCGAAGTCAGGGATCCCAACGACCCGAGTTTATTAATCCGATCCAAGCTGATTCTAAGGAATGACATAATATTTAATGGGGAATTATGTTAATTAGTCGAGAGCCAGAGAAATACTTACGCTCGGGCTCGGTATTTGTACCGGCCAGTAGAATCACGCATTCAGATTCTTCACAAGTGCAGAAAAAGGGAAATAAAGCATTAATCAGAGACAAATTGAAGAAACATATTTTTCATTAATGAACATGATTACAAATCCTACGAGGGGTCCTTACACAGAAACAAAGAAGCAATATAAAATACATACAATGAAAATCAAGAGTCTAACCTATCCTCTGGGGTGTATCCTCGTAGACTATATGTTCGAGCATCGTCTCCTCAGGAATTATATCTCTGGGAGCCTGATCTCGGCTCCCCCGTCAACAACGTCTCAAAGGATGAGGAAAAAGCAGATGATAAAGAAAAAGTCAAATCTCGCCAAAGGGAAAAAACTCCTACCAGGCCGAGAAAATTACAGCCTAGTGAAAGATTTGGCGGGCGTAGGCCTTGCCAGCATGGTACTTTGAGTCCACTTCTTGGAATATTGTGTCGTGCAGGTTAATAACTGATAATGCCGCTTCACCCTACGGAAAGCAAAATGGATGAAGTGCCACACCAGGCCGGAGTAGGTGAGCAGCGGAGTAAAGTCCAAACGCCCTCCTGAGCTGCGATGTAGATTCCAAAGATCTTCCCGAGTGGTAAGAAATCGGTATCCTTATTTCATTATCTTGAGCCAGCGATGGCAGCAGTAATAACAACAACAACAACGATGATGACAAGTCAGTGCAATCTTTCTCGGTAAGGAAAAGCCCTAGGAAAAGGCAATAGCATGACTGATGAGAATGTCGCCATGTGAATTTAAGGTCGCGGGCCTCAAACATGGAAGATAACAATGGGTGAGGATGGTGAGAAGAAAAGGATGAGAGGCTATTAGAGAGCACTTGAATGAAAAATAATTCGAGAAAGCTCCCATTTATAGAAAAATGAGAGCATAACCTACAAGTACAACCAATACTCTTTGGAAAACGTAACCGATGACGCCATTAATGTCTTTGAAAGACGTATCGACAGACGCAATCAATACGTTTATGAGAACAGGACTGAAGATAATATTATTGCTTTGAAGAATAAAGGCCGCCAGTGTAGCGAATAATTTTGAAAAAGTGGACCGACAGGACGTCTCAGTTATCACAAAGGCTTACGTTTTAAGTATGGCATCATCAAATATGACATCATCGCGGAAAGTTCGAAGAGATGTATATCAAAGTCGTTTCTTATCATTCCACTCTAAGAAACGCGAGGACTTTACAGCAAAATCGGAGGGTCCAATTTTTCGTCGCTACGATATCTCGTAAGCACGTCTCAAAGGTTCAAGACTGCGGCCGAGTTTCCTACCTCGAGGGTCATCCAACCTCGGGGCAGTACAGACCAACGATTATGGTGAAAGTATAAAGTTCCCAAGGCACATACATATAGTTGGTAGTGGACTAGTCCAGAAAATGAATCAAGGCATTAATTGGCTGTACCAATCTCATATCTGTGTTATGAATGCATTTGTACTATGTTGGGATTCCCCTCCTATATAAAGGGGATCCTTGTCATTTTGTAAGGATTTGTTACTCCATACTAAATACACAAAACTTTCTCCCTACTTTCTAATATATTCTCTTGATCTCACTACTACCATTTATTACTTGTATTCATTATTTTCATTGCGTTTTATTTAATATTAATCATTTATTGCTTATTATTGGTCATAAAGAGCCATCATTTATATTATCGTAACTGTTTGTCACCCATCGACTACCCTCGGCGAGACATTACACTAGACCCCGAGGCCCCGAATAGGCATGGCTTGAGGCCCCGATCTCCAACTGTTTGGTTCGATTATCATACTGTCTTCAAGTTGTAATCTTGATTTCTAACTTTATTTTTTAGCATCTGTTGCCTAAACAACTAACATAAAAATAAATTACGTATTTTTAAAATTTCATAATCAAATTTAATTGCTATTATTGTTTTTACGGTACTTACATTTGTCGGTAAAAGATTTTTCTTTTCGTTTTTGTTCGATGTTTCAATAACAATTAGTAGTGGGCATAGACATTAGTTAGATCTTTCACTATACTAATGTGTTCTTCGGAACTCATTTACCACATTAAATAAAAATGACGACATGAGAGTAACAGTGACATGAAAAGTAGAAACCAAAGGAGATCCACTTGATTGAACATGAGCACAAAAAAATATAGAATAAGATTTTCTGATCAAATCAAAAAGATTGAAAAGTACGATTTTGTACAATATCATGAGTACCAAAACGTTGAATCTTTAAGGACTTTGGGCCCACTACATTACCCCATGATTTTTGCCCATACAGGCTGTGTATGGCCTATACTATAATTAATTTAGTTTGGGCCTAACCCAAAGTTCCAACTATGATGACCTTTCAAAAAGTTTTAAAAATTGATACTATATAGTTACGGTAAAAATAATAATAATAAAAAATATAATTTGTATATATATTTTATATATCATATATAAAAATTAAATAAATTATATATATATTTTTAATTACCAAATATAATAGTTTTTAGCGCGAACTAAAAATGATATTACCCCTTCTAACTTACATCCCCTATTCAGTCAAAAGGTTACTTAAATGAAATTATGAAATCATGTTACCAAATGGCCAACTTTACAACATGTCAATTATTGGTCAAATAGTCATGAATGAAAATTTGTACGGTTTCTTTAATGTTTTACTATTAATTTCCATGTTACTATTTGATCAGAAACATAGAATTCTGTGTACGGGCAACTTGCATCTCTTGTTGTTTTCGTATGGCAGTTTAAATGTTTTTTCAATTAGTAAAAGGAGAAACAGAAAATTCCAACGTGTTGATAAAAAACATAAGATCAGTATTTGCATTTCTGATATTATGATTAGGAATGACATTTCAACCATTGTTTGTCCCTGTGTGGATGGAGTAATTTAAAAGTCTGCGTAGAAAATTTACACCCCTTTTTTTGTTTAAGCATTTTAATAATATAGAATTTCTAAAATATCCTCGGGGAGCGGGGGTGGGTTGGGAGGTAGGGCAAGGGTTAGAGGTGAGTTAGGAGGCAAGGGAGATAAAGGGAACAAGGGTGTCCATCGGTTGGGAATTGGGTCATGGAACATAGGTACATTGACAGACAAGTCTATACAGTCGGCGAAGATCCTCCAGAAGAGGAGGGTCAATATAGCGTGTGTCTAGGAGACAAGATGGGTAGGTCGAGTGCGAGGGACGCGGACGGATATAAACTTTGGAACACAGAAACTCAGAAGGGTAAGAATGGAGTGGGTATTTTGGTGGATAGGGATCTTAGAGAGTCTGTGGTTGAGGTTAGACGAGTGAATGATAGATTGATGATTATTAAGTTGGTGGTGGATCAGTGCATCATAAACGTCGTATGGGCCTAGATGAGGAGGTTAAACGACGGTTTTGGGGAGGGGTTAGATGAGATTATGCATCAGGTACCACCTGCTGAGAAGTTATTCATATGAGGGAATTTCAATGGTCATATTGGGTCGACTGCAGGTAGGTATGACGAAGTGCATGGATGCTTGTGTTTTGGGAAGAGAAATGGAAAAGGTACCTCATTACTGGACTTCGCTAAGGCTTTTGGGTTGGTGATTACAAACTCCAGCTTTTCGAAGAAGGAGGAGCATTTTGTTACTTTTCAAAATGCAGTGGCGAAGACTCAGATTGACTATCTTCTCCTCAAGAGGCGTGACAGAGGGTTGTGCAAGGATTCTAAGGTGATTCCAGGTGAGATACTCATGACGTGACATAGGTATTATGGTGAAGAAGAGGAAAATGTCTGCTCGAGGAAGACCGAGAATCAGGCGAGGAGCCATAACTAAGGATAAAGCCCAAGAGTTACAGGGGTGGTTTTCGGTAATGGGAGCTTGGATGAGCAGTGGTGACATGAGCACTATGTGGTCAATGACATCAGACTGTTTAAGGGAGGCTGCGAGAGAGGTGTTAGGGGCCTCGAGTGTCTCCGGAAGGCATAACAGACACTTATGGTAGAATAAAATGGTACAAGATAAATTGGAAGCGAAGAATGAGACGTACTAGAGATAAGTGGGGAGCATAGGTGAGGAGGAGAAGCGATCGTGCAAGGAGAGGTATAAGGTAGTTAGGAAGCAAGCGAAGCCGGCGGTCACGAAGGCTAAGACTACGGCTTATGGTCGTATGTATGAGTAACTAGGGGAAAAAGAGGTAAGAACAATTTATTTAGGTTGGTCAAGTTGAGAGAGAGAAAAGCTTGAGATTTAGACCAACTGAGATGCATCAAGGACGACGATTGAGTATTGATGGAAGATTCCTAGATTAAGAGGAGATGACAGACTTACTTTTAAAAACTTCTTAATGAAGTAGGGGATCGGGATATTGTGTTCGGTGAATTGGAGCATTCCGGGAGTCACAAGGACTCTTGGTACTGCAGGCGTATCAAGGCTGAGGAGGTCCTGTGAGACATAAGTAAGATGAGTAGGGGCAGAGCGATCGGTCCTGACGAGATCCCGGTAGAATTTTAGAAGTGCGTGGAGAAAGCAGGTTTGGAATGGTTGACTAGGTTGTTGAATGTTATTTTGAAGGCGAATAGGATGTAGGATGAGTGGAGGTGGAGTACGCTGGTTCCACTGTATAAGAACAAGGGTGATATCCAGAGTTGTAAGAATTATAGGGGTATCAAATTACCGAGTCATACTATGAAAGTGTTGGAGAGGATGGTTGAAGCGAGGTTGAGGATGACGGTGTCAGTTTCCGACAACCAGTTTGGTTTCATGCCGGATTGTTCTACTACAGAAGCTATACACCTTGTTAGGAGATTAGTTGAATAGTATAGGGATAGGAAGAAAGACCTGCATATGGTGTTTATTGACCTAGAGAAAGAGTATGACTATGTTTCAGAGAAATTCTCTGGAGAAGCTTGGAGGCAAAAGGCTTGTCGGTTTCCTACATTATGGAAATTAAGGACATGTATGATAGGGAAAAGACTCGAGTTAGGACAGTAGGAGGCAACTCTGAGGATTTTTCTATTTTTATGGGGTTACACCAAGGTTCAGCGCTCAATCCGTTCCTATTCGCCCTGGTGATGGACCCGTTAATACACCATATTCAAGGGGATGTGTCATGGTGCATACTATTCGCCGATGACATAGTTCTCATTGATGAGTCACGGGCCGATGTTAACGAGAGGTTTGAGGTTTGGAGACAGGCTCTTGAATCAAAGGGTTTCAAGATTAGCAGGACGAAGACAAAATGCCTAGAGTGTAAGTTCAGCATTGAATAGGGGGAAGTGGGTGCTGATGTGAGGCTTGAGTCACAGATCATCCCGAATAGAGGCAGCTTTAAGTACCTTGGGTCGGTTATCCAGTGGGGAGGGCGAGGATGTCACTCACTGTATTAAGGTAGGATGGATGAAGTGGAGGTTAGCATATGAAGTATTGTGTGACGAGAGAGTGCCACTGATACTCAAAGGTAAGTTCTATAAAGCGGGACGGCCATGATGCAGGGCTGTGTGTTGGCCGGTTAAGAATTCACATATCCAGAAAATGAATGTAGCAGAAATAAGGATGTTGATGTAGATGTGTCGGCATACTAGGATGGATAAGATTAGGAATGATGATAGCTCGAGAAGGTGTGTGGGGCTCCTATTGATGAAAATATGCGGAAAGTGAGGCTCGGATGGTTCGAGCATGTTCAGAGGAGAAGCACGGATGCTCCGGTAAGGAGGTGCGAATGACTGGTTGTGAAAGGCACGAGAAGCGGTAGATGACGGCTTAAGAAGTATTGGGGGAGGTGATTAGGTAGGATATGGCGAGACTTCAGATTTACGAGGACATGTCACTTGATAGGAACATGTGGAGGTCGAGTATTAGGATTGTTGGTTAGGATGTAGTTGAGTCTTGCCTTATGCCATAACTTTGAGACTAGTTTGGTAGGGATACTACTTCGCTTTTGCTTTATATCCTTCTTCTTGAGTTCGTGTTGTTCCTATTTTTCATATTATATATATGGTGTTACTGATATTGTCTTCTTTTATTTTTTTTGTCTTCTTGAGCCGAGAGTATTTCGAAAATAGCCTCTCTACTCCTTTTGAACAGAGGTAAGGTCTGTATACACACTGCCCTTCCCAAACCTCACTAATAAGATTTCATTGAGGTGTTGTTGTTGTTGCTCTTCTGTTTCTAAAACTATTTAATCTTATTGCCTTTTGTTGTATTTTTACTGACATGACTTATTTGGGCCACTTGGTATAAAAGTTTACCTTTTTACTGGGGGTAGTAGAAAGAAGAAGGATATGTAGAACTCTCTCCATCTATTGTTTAATCTAGTTGATAATAAGAGCAATTTTGATAGACTACATATATTAATCTATGTGTAAAAGCCTTCAATATTACTATTTTATTTGCTTTTTAACTTCTTATCCAATCAAACACCATAGTGAGAGTGAATAACATAGGGATGATTTTGATTTTTATGTGCATATATTTTGGAAGTTTTAGTACAACAGATTTATCGACCTTATTAGGGCTGAAGCTCTCTAAGGTCTCATTTGTTTGCACTTAATGAAGATTTGAATCTTAATCATTCAAATATAAAATATTAAATGTATTTGTTGTTAAAGTTTGAATCTTAATCATTTAGATCCTAATCATTAAGTGTGTGTTTGGTATGAAGGAAATTATTTTCCATGAAAAATGAATGGTTTTATCAATTATTTTTCCTTATTTGGTTGATGTGGGGAAAAGTTTTTTCAAAATATATTTTCTAGTGTTTGGTTAGAGAGTAGTAATACTCTTTTTGAAAAAATATTTTTTTGTGCTACTCTCCTCACATTCCCTCCCCCAAGTCCCTATGTTTCCATGCTCTCCCCTCCCTTCCCCAAATAGCCCACGTTTTTATGACTCTATTTTCTTCGAGAATTTAATTATTCTTCTAAAACTTCATACAAACCCAAAAGAACTAATGTGCTGTTTTACCTTTATACGCAAAAATAAAGTTAAAATTTGTGTTCCATAACTAAAAAACAAATAATTTTTTTGGGTAGAAAAAGAATGTACCCTTTCAACAATATGAAAATAAAGTAGTCATTTTATTAATACTTTTTTCTATAGCATAAAAAGAAAATACTCATTTTGTTGAAATGAATTTTTTTTTTTACATCATGAAAAGAAAATATTTTTTCTATACGAAAAGAGAGTATTTTTTTTGTTAAAAAGAAAAAAATACTTTTTATATATCATAATAAAAAGACTCATTTGTTGAAATGAAAAAAAAGTTTTATCTATAACATGAAAAGAAAGTACTTTTAATACTATTTTTATTTAGAGTGGTGGTAAGGTGGAGGGGTGGGCGAGGGTGGGTGTGGGGGTGGGTTGGTGGGGATGAGGAATAGAGTGGGAAAAGATTAGAAGGAGTTTTGAATTTTTTTTTCCAATTGGGAAAATATTTTCCTCCAATTAGAGGAAAATGAGTTAATTAGGAAAATATTATGCAAAACATTTAAGCCAACGAAACATGGAAAATTCATTCATAGCAAACACACCCTAAGTGTTTCTTTTTTTAATTTGACAACCACTTCATGTGTCTGCATATGTCTGTATGATTAAGATCTATAACAAAGATTTAATTTCATTAAGATGATATCATCCACATTCGTTGCTAACTACCGCCACCGCTACCATCCTCAAGCACCGTCGCCACCACTATCACTATTATCATCCTTAATCATAACCACACACTCATCCACCTCAACTATCACTATCAGCCACCCCATCACCATCAATAAACATAGCGCATCGTCAATCATTATAAACTACCACAACCCACAATCAGCTTCCTCAATCACAACCACAACCACCACTAACCACTACCATCCTCAACCATAATCACTATCGCTACCAATCACCACTAGCTACTATCCAGAACTACCACCATCAACCAAAATCACCATCAACCACTGCCTCTAGTCAACATTCACAATCACCTCCATTAGCCATCACCACTATCAATAAATTATTTAGTATTATTTGAATTTATGTTTATCAATTTTTAAATAAAGATAAATTATATATATTCAGATATTTTAAAAACAAACAATCTTAATCATTTAATATTCAGATCTTAAAACACATCTTAATATTTAGATGCGTATTCAGATTCAGATGTCTTAATCTTAATACACTAGGGGTGGGCATCGGTCGGTTCGGTCCGGTTATGAATATTATCGTTTAGCATATCGGTTATCGGTTTACAAATTTGATAAACTAATAATCCAACTGATAAGATATCGGTTATCGGGTATTAGTTAATCGGTTATCGGTCATTATTGGTTTGGTTATCAGTTTACCCGATAAGATAACTCAATCTATAGTTAAGCAAAAAATAAAAGACAATTAACTGGAGTTAAGTAAAAAGGAGAAGAATTCACATATAATATACTAAAGACTTACGCTAGGAGTAACTAGTAAGGTCTATGAAGAATGAAGATTCAGCAACTGAAAAGTGAGGTTGAGAAAGAATACGAGAGAATGAACTGAAGCCCTAGCATTTGTATATACTTAAGTTAAAGTCATAACTTTATTAATTTTTATTGGGTTATTGGTTAACCCATTAACAAAATTGGCAAACCGAGGCCCGAACCAATAATTCAATGATAAAAAATTCTAAACCATTGCTGAACCGTTAACTCAATAACCCGATACCTATAACCCAATAGACAATTAACAATTCATATTATTGGTTTTACCCGATATATGTCCAGCCCTATAAAATATATTTTAATATTTAGATATGTATTTAGATTCATAGTGTCTTAATCATAAAAAAAAAACAAATGAGGTGTAAGCCATGGTTGATCATGTAAGTTATTGTAAGTAATTGAATTACTTATCTAGAGAGAAAAAAAAAGTACAACCCAGTATAATTTCACTTAGTGGGGTCTGGGGAGGATAGTGTGTACGCAGACCTTACCCCTATCCTGGGGTAGAGAGGCTGTTTCCAAATAGACCCCCAGCATCCTTCCCTCCAAGAACTACCCACCTTTGCTCTTGGGAAGACTCGAACTCACAATCTCTCGGTTGGAAGTGAAGGTTGCTTACCATTAGAGCAATCCCCTCTTGTCTGGAGAAACTTTCACAATTAGTTGCGTTGATAATCGTTCATCATACACAAGAAATAATTTATTGAGTACGTTATCTATTCTGATATATTTGCTAACAGAATTACTAAATAAGAAGTATTTCCTTTCATAAGAAAACAAAAGGCAAATTAGATGGATGAATCAAAGTTTTATTTTTTTGAAACATAGTATTTCAAAGGTCTTTCTAACAGTATGTGTTGGAATGTAATGAACTGCGCCAATTGAAGGCGCAAATGATGTATTTAAAAGGGTTAAAAACAAAAAGTATGTTGAAGTATGTAAAAAATGCCCTTTGTAAATAAAAACTTCCATATTTTCAATTTTTCACGTGTGAATTTCTTTATTTTGTTCAATAATCTTGAACACATGGACAATATGATTTAAGAAAGTTTGTCACATGTACTAATGTTTTATTATGTAAAGAATCACTTGCAAAATAATCGAATAAATCCACCACAATCCCTTTCTTCAGCACACTTAGGGAGACATAATCAGGTCGTGTAGTGTTATTGTCATATTACTTAACATGCATAAGATTATGTCCGAACAATATAATGGGCCAACCATAATATTACTAGTATTTCTTCTATTATTTTAGGACAATAACAACAGCAATTCAGTATAATCCTATTTAGTGGGGTCTGGGGATGGTAGTGTGTACGCAGACCTTATCCATACCCTTGGGTAGAGAGGCTGTTTCCAAATAGACCCCCAGCATCCTTCCCTCCAAGAACTTCTCACCTTATTCTTGGGGAGACTCGAACTCACAACCTCTCGATTGAAGTGGGGGTTGCTTACCATCAGAGCAACCCCTCTTGTCAATTTTAGGAATAATGCTTTTAAGAAATATTATTCGATTTGATCTGGCCATCTGTGTGTGCTGAGTGATCTTTGTCACAGATCCTGATAATTTAGTAGATTGGGATCTTAGAGTAAATTAATACTAATTATTACTTGATTTATAATTAAAGGCTGAGGAGGCGCGGTACATAGTATATACGAAGCCAAGTGTGTTGAAGGGGGTTTCAATCGAATATTCGAATCTCATTTGGAAGAAAATTACAGTGAACAATTATGATTTTCTTTTGTATATGTATGTATAAATTGTTGAAGCTACGTGGCTTGGTTGGATTATGATTTATATCGGTATACGTTATATTAGGATAAGTTATGCTGGAATTAGCTTAATTGAAATTGTTGTTTATTCATTATTTTGTATGCTGTATTAAGAATGACAATTGCATAATTTCTAAGAAGGTATATACCGGTGCTAATTACCCTACTTTCTAAAAGGCATAAGTTATCCCAGTATTAAAATTAACACCGGGATAGCTAATACCTGATTTTCTAAACAAATAGAATATTAAGGTGATATTAAATTTTTATACCACTCTTATACCTTCTTATACCTCATACAAAAAAACCACTAAGTGTGTTCATCCATGTGCAACTTTGCATTTTTTTGAATCTCCTTATTAGGATTTGTGGCTCTGCGCTAGCGGCAAAGCCACATGGTTACAAGGGTAGTTAGTTGACTACAATTCGTCGAAAAATTATGCTATGTATATAAATAAAATATTACGTTTTAAAAATATATAACACATATTAAATATTTTTGTCGAATTTTTTTTCACTTCCTTCAATTTGAATACATTTTAACTTTTGAGTTTCGTCACTGTGTATCACTATGTACATATTAAGAAACCAGAAGGTCAGAATAAGGAATGACCCATAAATTGCAAGACAGAACAAGAATATAGTACTCCATACTTAAAAATTCCTCCGCCCATCCCGAGAGAATAATATTGGAGAGTTGACATGTTAGTGGTAAGACCTCAACCTAATCTTTTTGATATGTCTCACTAACAAGTCGTAGATATGAATAAAGCACACAATCCATAATAGTTTGTTCATTTCTGATTATAAGAAACATAAATTTCTTAAAGAGTATACAGTAAAAAGTAAATCCAAAATTTAGAGTGACAGAGCAATGGATGTCATCTCTTGTATGCATAAATACATAAATATGTGTATCTAGACATACATATATATTAATATATATGGAGAAAGCAATTAAATCGATTAATCCTTTACTGAAGAACAAGCACGCCTCTGCAATTATTTTTTTTATCTGCTTTTTGACTTTACCAATTCGTACTGTCTAACATTAGCAAATTATTCACAACATGGGGCATAGGCCATCACAAAGCTACACAAATACCACTTCTTGTACCTCCCTCAAACCTATGAATAGACAAATTCAAGCCCTAAACCGCAACATGCAGTAAGATAGACCATTATATTCTAACGAAATAAATGTAATGCTTTTATCTGCATTGTGTTAAATTCTCTTGAATGAACCCACCAATGGAGACAAGATTGTTTCCACATGAGCACTTGCTTTGAGAAAGCTATTCAGATGTCCAAGAATTGAGTGAGATCAATTACCAAAAGAAACCAAGAATTAATACTTTTTAAAAGACTCACTGAACGCACCTTACAACTTTGTTGGGGGACATAATCTGATTATATTGATGTATATGGTTCTTACTAGATATGGAAAAAACATTATTTTGTTAAAAAGTGGGATGGCACTATCATGGGAAGATTTCACAACATATAATGCATGCAATCATTTTGCCAGTAATAGCATATCCAATAATATGCAATTCTCCTGAATCCAGAAAATAATACTACGTGCACTGCAGGTGAGTATTCTTGAACAAACTTGACCTTCAGGAAAAATAAATTTATATATTTCCTCAGATCTGAAGTTTACAACTAAACTTGAAACATTTATCAAAATTGCAGATTTTGGCATCATTTTTTTTGGCAGCCATGTGAAGAAGGAAATAATAATTGTATAGTCATTGGACAGACAACAGCAGACCCCAAGTGTTGAGGACTCATGCAATTGCACATACTACATATATATGGTAGCAGCTTCTTTAGGTAATACTTTGACCTAGACACAGATAGATCATTTCCATTAATGCATTCGACTAGAATATGATCTAAGGGAAGAATCAGAGAAGCCAGGCTTCAAAACCTGTCAAGGAGAGAACATATACAACAAAAATAACAACTATGCCTCAGCAAATCGGGGTTGGCTATATTAATCCTCATTTTCATGTCCACTCCAATTAATTAAATCCCTCTCAAGGAGAGAACTTAGAGGTACAAGCTGTGACTTCCAGTTTACCTGATATCCTCGTCTTTGGTTTTAATTCAGGATGACTTCTATCAGTGCTTTCCATGGCAAGAGTCACCCTAATAAACACATAACTAAAAAGCACATTGTTATTTCTTAATTACTCTCTGTACCATTAACATTATTATTACAGCTGTAGCAACATCAGGGATTCTAAACAAGCATTTGATTTATTACAAAACGATTATCTTATTGGAGTATCATAACCCAGTGAAGAAATGGATCACTTAGCCCCTTTTGAGTAATCAAAACCAATGCCTGCCCTGTATGAAAAATGGGATGGGATATAGGCCAGAATGTTTCATAATCAAACAAACTAACACTAACTATTGTGTTAAGAAAAAAATTACCTTGAGCTTAAATCAACCATAAAAGCGAGCTCATAATGAGTGAAAAGTGTCCAATACCATAAGAAGACAATAACCCATATTTCAACCAATGTGAGACTCACACCCTCGGCAAGCTCAAGCCTCAAGGTCGTACATTTAGAGCGTTGATAACATGAGCAACAACCTAGAATAGCTAGATATGAATCTGATTCTAATACCATGTTCGAAAATTGGCCTTCGACATAACTCACAAAGAAGTTAACTCATGAGGTGAGAATTGATCAATCCATATAAGGAGATAATAGCCCATTGCCTCCACTAATGTCAAACTCTAAGAAAACGTTAAAACACTGAAAAGATACTTATATATAATATTAAAGGTGTCAACCGGGCCGGGTCGGACCGGTCCTGGACCGGGGCCGGATCGGCCCGGTTACTAAGGGGCCGGGTGGGCTGGGTTCGAGGGGGGACGGGGTTGGTCCCTTTGGGTTTTTTGGTGTTGGAATCGGACCGGACCGACCCGGTATTGATGAACAGTGCACCGAACCGGTTAGACTGGCACGGACCGCCAGGTCCAACGGTAAAATTTTTTTTTTTAATTTTCTGAATTTTTTGGGGCCCACAAGACCGTTGGCAAACGGTCAAAATCGGTCCAGATCCGTTGGCCAACGGATATTTTTGCAAAATTGGCCATTTTTTGGTTATTTGTTGTATTTATTAATTTACAATATTAACCCTTCTTAAAATCTATAAATACCCTTCCCATGTTCTTCATTTCTTCACTCAAAATTCTTATCTCAATCTCAATTCTCAAATTATCAATTTCTCACTTCCCTTCAATTTGCAAGATTTCATATTCTAATTTTATAATTTTATTTGTCTCTCTTTTCCCGAATTTAATTTATCAGAATTTGGAGCTTGAAGTTCAAAATTAAAATACTTGCTTGACGTTTGTTCGTGGTAACACCGGATTTGCGTAATCAAGTGCTCGATTTATTATCGAATTCGGTGCGCTCCCTCCAACTCTTTCTCTTATTTAATATTTTAATTGCATATTTAATTTTAGATTATACTTTAATTTTTACAATATGTTTAGTGCTGCTAAAAGATTGTGTAGAAAAGTTACTGGTAGGGGCGAAAATAAAAAAAAGAGGTAGTCCTGTAGCTTCCGGTAGTAATAGTAATGACCCAATAACACATGTTTCTGAATTTTCGCCTAATGATAATGTAGAGATAGATTATGAAAAATTACAAGAAGATTTTGGAATAGAAGATAGTGAAATTGGAATAGAAGATGAGATACTACCTACACCTACTAGTGGAAATGTTGGTAGTATTGGAGTTGGAGTTGCTAGTGCTACAAGGGGTAGTAGACCACCAGTGGCTCCGACTTCTAATCGTAAAAGAAGAAGTCCTATGGAAAATTTTTGAAATAATAGAAGGTACTAATAGAGTTAAGTGCAAACTTTGTAACGAAACTTTTAAACATTTGACCGCAGGAAATTTAGGGGGGACTGGGACACTTAAAAGACATATGAGACTGACCATCCCATAGAATGGGGCAATAATGGGGATGGAAGTCAAACAACTATTAACCATACTACTGGAGGTCTAGTAAAATATGATAAAATGAGGGGTCGTGAGGAATTAGCAAAAATGATTACTTTGGGTTGTCTACCTTTTTCTTTTGTTTCTTCATCGTATCTTATTATGTATATTCAAAGGATTTACAATCCTTTATTCAAAGGTATCCCTAAAAGTACTTGTAGAGCAGATATCTTTAGACTTCATGGACAATATCACACATACATACGTTATTTGCTTAGCCACCTTCCTTCTAGAGTATGTCTAACTTCTCATATTAGCCATGCTGTTAATGAAAATGATTATTTGACAATTACATGTCATTGGATAGATGATAATACGTGTATGCAAAAACGTATTATCGCTTTTAAATATGATGAAGATCAGAGTCATACTGCTACGTTTATAACTAGTACAATTGTTGAAGTTGTTGAATTTTATTATCTAAACCAAAAAGTTTTGTGTATGTGTTTTGATAATGCTTCAAACAATAATGCCGCAGTTTCAATTTTAAAATTGCATTTGCAACCACCTCTTGATGATATTTTTCATGTTAGGTGTACATGCCATGTTTATAATTTAATTGTTAAAAGTGGCCTTGATTAATTTTCAGTTGAGATTACTCATGTTAGAAGAGCAGTTGGTGTTATTCAGGGAAGTAATAGACAATCTAGAATAAAAGAATTTAAGACTAAGTATATCCAGTATAACCTTACACCTAGATTTATGCCAGACAAAATTGTTACTAGATGGAATTATACATATATATTTTTAAAATGTTGCTACAAATATAGATTTCCAATAACTGAAGTTGCTAATGCACATTGTACTGATCCTAGGCGTATGTTAAGAAGTGATACTTGGGAGGTCATTAATGATGTTGTTAAAGTTTTACATAAATTTTATACTGCTACTGTTGTGTTTTCTAGCGCATATTGCCCCACTGTTACTATGACTTTAGTACATATAGCTGAAATTTCTTTTCTACTATCTGAATTTAAGAAGAAAGAAAAATATAAGGATGTTGTTGAAAAAATGCAAGCAAAATTCAAAAAATATTTCTTTTCAATTCCTCTGATTTACTTAATTGGTGCAGTTTTAAATCCTTCTATTAAAATGTCTGATTGTCACCAATTAATGAATGCTTTATATACTTATATGGAGAATGGAAAAACTGAAACCCCCAAATTTATATGATTTTATGAACAAGCTAAATGAATATTTACAACAACTATATAATTATTATGCAAATAAATGTGATAATACTGCTCGTCCTTCTGGCAATGTTAATCCCTCTATGTAATGTAGCAGTTCTACTAATGTGGACGATGAAAGCCTCGATAGTTTTAATATTTTTTCTACATTTTCTAACACTCAAATCAGTAGCAGGAATATTGATGAGCTTCAATTCTACTTGCAGAAGCAAAAGGAGCCTCGCACAAAGGAATTTTTACCGTTGGGATTGTGGCATGAAAATGAAAAGCAATTTCCTGTTCTTTTCAGTATGGCTCGGAACGTGCTGAATGTGCCAATTCCTACTGTTGCATCGGAGAGTGCATTTAGCCAAGCAAGACAACAACTTGGAGACACCCGCCACTCATTCGGAAGTAATGCTTTGGAAGTTTTAGTATGTTTCAGAGATTGGATTAGATCGGAACGAAGAAATCAAAGAAAGGAAGATGTTGATAGCCCAGAAGACGAGGAACTTGGAGATATATTAACCCATAGAAACCCAACCGAATTTAACACGCCAGAAGAAGGTCAATCGGTTCATATTGATTATGATGCACTTGTTAGGGCGATGCAAAACATTTGAAATTAGTACTTTACTAGTTTACTTGTTAGAAAAAATGTAAACATTTCATTTTCTACTTTTTCAATTTGAAATTAAGAAATAAAGTAGCACTTGCAATAAGTGTATTTTTTTCCATCTTACTTGTATTCATTCAATTAATACAAAGTATTAATATAACTTAATAGTTATACTACCCATAATTCTAAAATATACTAAACCCGGCCCGGCCTGGTCCCCTCAATCCGTAATCCCTATGGTTCAATTTTAACCCGAACTAACCCAGCCCGATACGAATCCGTTACTGTACAACCCGGCCCGGCCCGGAACCCGAACGAGTCAAAAAAAAAATTGACCGGCCCGGCCCGATTGGCCCGTTAGATACGCCTATATAATATGATCAAACACTTGTGCAACTATACTCCTGTAAAACCAGTGCACCCGAAACCACACAAAAGAAAGGCCCTCTCCTAGTCAAACTCAGGGAGAGAGGAAAAACAAAAGGGGGTAACTTGAGTTAAATGGACATATGACCGAAGTACCAAACAAGACGTTCATACATTTAATGCCCAACTCTTTTTTAGCTACTATCTTTTACTGACAACAAGTTTCATACAGGCTCTAGGACAAAGAGTTCAAAAATCAGTCTTTCTTTTCCAGGGAACTTCAGAAAGGACAATAAACGATGACTAGAATGCCAAGCACACTCTTGCTTGCATCAGACATCTTAATCTACGGATACTAATTGGAGAGAACACCTAGTAACTTGTCTCTCCATGACCACGACAATCCAGAGAAACAGCTATAGCAACAACCTCACATTTTTCTCTATGTGAAAACAGGATAACAGAAGCAACAGTTTGACACTCTTCGCCACAACAATGAATGAATCCAACACAACCAAAGCAGAATATCACGAATAAACATAGGCCAATTTCTTGACTTGGTAGTACAAGAAGAATAAGCACAACCCCTTAGTTTTTCTTTTCAGTAGTCCTGGTTCTTCTAGAGGTTAATCTGTTTTACACCAGGAAACTCGCCGACTTAACATTCTTCCTCCATTAAGATCACTGAGAAATTGATTCAATGGACTTGTTTGTTGAAGAATTATATGAAACAACTCCTATATTATTACGATACTGAAATTTCAGCAGATGTCTTAAAACTTTTCCAACTGCATCTCTTTGAAACTACTCCTTCAGTAGCGCCATCCATTAGGTGAACTTTTTAAACATCTCCCGGGTGGAGGACAGAAATAACACACTAGGTTAGCTTTTTATGTCATTTAGTTAGACAATAGACTACAATGATAAAACATATATAGCTATGAGCACGAACAGTTTAACATCTTAATTGGGATACCTACAATGCATGAGCTAAATAAAATCATAGAGAAAAATTCTAAACAAATTTGTAACACTAGGTCAATATAACAAAATAATAAGACATTTTCTCCGCTAGGTTATAGGTTCTCAAAGTTCACATGTTTGATCAAGGCAAAGCAACAATAGATCAAGATCATGTTTACTACAACTTCAAGAACATCCCACAAATATCATGTCAGTAAGCAGTGGAAACTCGCTGCTGCAGCTAATTAGCTGAAAGACTTATAAGTCTGAAAGATAACCAGTTACTAAGTGTAGAGTTTAATAATTTCACCACACACTTGTGGACTCTCATTCATTGAATATATATAGGATACAAATACAAGTGATAAGACAATCTAACTAATTTATATTTATCTAGGATTCTATCATGATAATCTAACTAATTTATATTTATCTAGGATTCTATCATGATCTTCAATATTATCTCTAATATTATCTCTAATACCCCCCCTCAAGCGAACTGGTGGTGGACCAACATGAAGCTTGGTACGAAAGGATTCAAAGAGAGGACGAGGTAAGCTTTTGGTAAAAATATCAGCAAGTTGCTGCGTTGTGGGCACAAACTTGGTATGAAGACGTCCCGAGGCAATGAGCTCCCTGATAAAATGGTAGTCAATATCAATGTGCTTGGAGCGTTTGTTGGATACCGGATTTTGACTTAAGAAGAGAGCACTCTTATTATCGCAAAGTATGGTTGGGCGGCCAGAGGTAAGCACGTGAAGTTCCTTCAGTAAGTGAGTAATCCAGATTATTTCAGCAGCAGTATTAGCCAGAGCTCGGTATTCAGACTCACAGCTAGAACGTGCAACAGTTGGTTGCTTCTTAGCACTCCATGAAACCAAATTTCCGCCCAGAAAAACAGAGTACCCGTATGTGGAACGACGAGTTTCAATACATCGCGCCCAGTCAGCATCCGAATAACCAAGAAGTGATGTAGTAGGCGAATGATGAAAGGATAAGCCAAACGATAATGTACCTTTAACATATCGGAAGATACGTTTGACAGCTTGAAAGTGAATGGTGGTTGGTGCCTGAAGAAACTGACTGACCTGATTCACTGCATAGGAAAGATCAGGTCGAGTAATTGTGAGATACTGAAGCGCACCAACCATAGAGCGATACAAAGTGGGATCGTGAAAAGCATCACCATCAGCAGTGAAATGGTCCGAAGTGGCAAGCGGAGTGGCCACCGGTTTTGCATCAAGCATAGCAGCACGGGACAAAATATCATGAGCATATTTTGTTTGGCTCAAAAATAAACCAGTAGGCGTATAAGTAACCTCAAGCCCCAAAAAATAATTGAGACGACCAAGATCCTTAATCGCAAATTCTTTATGCAAACAAGAAATAAACTTGCGAATGGTAGAAGCATGATTACCAGTGAGAATGATAATCTATCTTTCATGGGGAACTGATGATCAGTCGCTCAGAGACGCCTTTGCTACCTTTGGTGATGTTGTTGATGCTAAGGTAATTGTTGACAGAGATTCTGGCAGATCAAGGGGATTTGGATTTGTGAACTTCTCAGATGATGAAAGTGCCAATGAGGCTATTAAAGCAATGGATGGTCAGGAACTCCAGGGAAGGAATATTCGTGTTAGTATTGCCCAAAAGAGAGCTCCTCGAAGCGGAGGTTTGGGCGGTTCTGGTGGACGGTTCTCCTATGGGCGTGGCCGTGGTCGTCGTGCACCACACTGTCAATTATGCCGTACCGATGGCCACTATGCAAATCAATGCCCCGATTTGTCTACTTTTGCTCATCGAGGACCGGCCATTGCTGCGAACTTAGCCCAAGCTCTCCAAGCCAAATGTCATGTTACTAATGGCTCGCCCGACTGGTATATTGATTCTGGTGCATCCGCCCACATATCCTCATCATCTTCTATCCTGGATTCCGCTGCTCCTTATTCAGGTGCTGAAAAGGTCACCATTGGTAATGGTGCGACCCTACCTATTACTCATATCGGGTCTTCTTCAATTAACAAGGACATTCAACTCCTTGATGTTCTTGTCGTTCCATATATTACTAAAAATTTGTTATCTATTAGCAAACTTACCTCTGACAATCCTGTTGATGTTTTGCTCTCTGATAAGGTCTTCACTATCCACAATCGTCAAACAAAGGAAGTTCTAGCAACAGGGAGGCGCCATGATGACCTTTATGTTTTGGAACGTGGCAATAAAGCTTTCCTTGCTGCGTTTCATTCTCATCGGACTCATGGTTCTTATGAATTGTGGCACTCACGTTTGGGACATGTTCCTTTTTCTATTATTTCAGCTCTCAATAAACAAGGTCGGTTGTCTGTTACTTCATTGTTACCGAAACCTACCATTTGTTCGTCATATCAGCTTTCTAAATGCAAACGTTTACCCTTTACTATTAATGAAAAACGTGCTTTGCATGTCTTGGACTTGATACACTGTGATTTGTGGGGCCCAGCGCCTGTTGCTTCTACACATGGATTTCGTTATTATGCAATCTTCGTAGATGATTTTTCTAGATTTACGTGGTTTTATCCACTTAAAACGAAATCTGATTTTGTTGGTGTGTTTATAGCATTTCTTCGACTTGTTCAAACTCAATTTTCTTGTAAGATGAAAGTATTTCAGAGTGATGGAGGCACTGAGTTTACTAATCACCAAGTTAGATCTCTTCTTACTGAGAATGGCACACACCACCGTATGTCATGTCCACATACGCCTCAGCAAAACGGGCGTGTTGAGAGGAAACATCGGCATCTTACTGAAACAGGATTGGCCATGTTATTTAATGCTCATGCTCCCGCATCTCTTTGGGTTGATGCGTTTAGTTCTGCTGCATACATCATCAACCGAGTTCCTTCTCCTATTCTTGGTTCCAAGTCGCCATTTGAGATGCTTTACTTATCATCACCAAATTATGATAATTTTCGGATATTTGGATGTCGTGTTTATCCTTACCTTCGGGATTATGCGCCGCATAAGCTTGCACCTCGAAGCATTCCATGCATCTTTATTGGTTTCAGCACACAATACAAAGGGTATAGATGTCTTGATCCTTCTACTGGTCGAGTCTATATTACTCGCCATGCTCAATTCGATGAAGTTAGTTTTCCTTTTGCTGGAGCTTCGTCGTCCTCTGATTTAGCAACTCTCGTCTTCTCCACCTATGACGAGCCTGCTTTACCCATGCCGCCTGCTAGTTAGATTGTCTTATCACTTGTATTTGTATCCTATATATATTCAATGAATGAGAGTCCACAAGTGTGTGGTGAAATTATTAAACTCTACATGGTATCAGAGCCAGACTCATCCCAATTATTGTTACCGATGTTGGGCCCCCATTTATGTTGTCCACGCTCCAGAGATCTGGGCGTGAAGGGGGGTGTTGAGTTGTCCCACATCGGAGGGATTTGAGGTCCTTGGTCTCCTTATATGGCTTGGACAATCCTCACCTCATAAGCTAGCTTTTGGGGTTGAGTTAGGTCCAATGTCCATTCTTATCACTAAGCTTAACCTTTCTTGTCCTCCAATGGAAAAAACTTATTTCATGAGACCAAAGTCCATTTGCATTATCAAAGTCAAAATCACTCTGAAGTGTGGCACTGTACCTTTGGCTGAAACCACTATGTTCTTTCATAAGGCAGTGATCCCTGTGGATATTTTTAACCCAAACGAGAGAAGTCTTCCCGAGAGAAGCTGATGTTGGACCAAAAATATATATATGTTCCATTGTTGCCTCATGTTTTTAGTACTTTTTAATCGTCTTTTGAGTATTAGTTATATTATTTTGTACTTAATATTATATTTTAATCGTGTAGAAATAAAACGGTGTGAAAATAAAGAAATTTGAAATAAAATTAAATGAAACACAGAAAAAAAAAAAATTAAATAAATATAATAAGGGGGACATCCTTTAGTCTTTGTCCCCCCACGTGGAGACAACACAAGTTTTTAACCCAAAACAAGGATTTGAGAATTGCACGTAAAATGCTACTGTTTTCAGCGCCAGGTCCATCGCTAGGCGCTGGCCTGGACGCTGCGTGCGTGAGTTTTTCTATTTTGTCCGGGACTATATTATTTTGATTCTATACGAAATAATTTGTATAAACGAGGTTCTAAATTTAATTTGGAGGATATTTAACATATTTCGAAGAAGAATTTACGGAAGGGGATGTCACTTTAGAGGGATCTAACATATTTTAGAGAAGAATTTACGTGGGGTTTTTTTTCTCTTCTCTTTCTTTAATTTCATAGTTTATTTGTTCTAGAGTTTTGGGTGCTACATGAACATTGTAGTTAGAATCTTAATTTGTTCTTATTATTTTATCATATTGGTTTATTTATTCAATCTTGCGCTTAATTATTTGATTGCTTGATCACCAATTGAATACTATCTACGAATCTAGGATTGAACTCGGGAGAGAAAATTTTAGATCACATATAAGATTGAGTAGACCAAGATCTTAACTCTTAGGGGTGGCGGATTTTCGGTTAGGATAGGAATATACCTAATCTTTTTACATTGTTACTGTAAAGGAATTATTAATGCGTTCTTGTTAATTCTAATTCCATAGGAATATAGGCGTTAGATTATCTTGAATAGGTGAGTTGTACTTCGGGAGAAGGCTACCAGCAATATTAACCTTAGATTGTTTTCTTTAATCTCTTAGATGGTTATGTTAGTTTAGTTTTAGCTAAATATTCATACGTTAGGATTCGCTTGAATAGATTAATTGTTTGGTTTAATTTAGTTGATAGTTAATCACAAGTCCCTATGGGTATGATATCTGGACTTACAATCCTATATTACTTGTCGACCACGTATACTTGCGTGTGCTTTTGAAAGCAACAAGTTTTTGGTGTCGTTGACGGGAACATAGAAATTAACTATTCCACTAGATTAGATTTTTACTTTTTGCCTCTTCAAGTTTTTTGTAAAAATCTTAGTTTAATATTTTATTATCTTTGTTGACATGGCATCTTGGAATGAGAATTGGTCGAATATTGGTTATTCTTATTATATTGAACCTTGTCCATATTATGGAGGATCATACTTGTGGCAAAATTGTGCATCTCAATTTAATGTGTGGAATTTTTGTAATATGTATGGTAAGTCAAGATGGCCATTGGGATGGTTGTCCTAATTCTTATTATCCTTCTCAGAGTTCTTATTATAATATTTCTAATAATGTTTATGAGTCTGATAGGAGCAAGGAAGTGGAGGATATGGAAAGAATGGCTCGTATTATGGACATGATGAGCCAAGTAGTCGAGCAACAAGATGCAAATCGAAAGTCTGCACAAAGAATTAGTGCAACAATCATGAGAATGACGGCCGAGGCAGAGGAAGTGGCTGAAGAGAGCGAGTTCTCACGAGAAGATAATTTAGAAGAAGAGATATAGTGAGCCAATCTTGGCTTGAGGAACATGCTCAACTGATAAAATCTCATGAGTTTACATGTGATAGTATTTCAAATATGATAGAACAACTGATAGAAGGAAGAACGGGAAGAGATAAACCAATTTGGCTTAGATATCTATGACCTGCATGATCAATTGAATGTAAAGGTTGAGGTGTCTGATGCCATACAACCAATTCTTGTGGATACTGGTCAGCATGTGGAGCAAAAAGAGGAACTTTAACTATTTGACCAAAATGTTATTAATAATGCCAAGGTTGACGAAGAGTTCGAAATTAAGGATGTCAAAAATAATACAATTTTGGAGTTAGAGCGTATTAGACCTCATTCTAAATACTTTTCAACATTATGTTTGGGCGCAATTCATATCTTCAAAGTGGAAGGAAAAGTGGTGAAAGTGATGGCGTCGTACCGCGACGTTAAATCAAACGCTTGTTGGGAGGCAACTCAATTTTATTTTTCTTTTTTACTTTTCTTCATTTTTTATTATGTTATTTTTTTGTAGTATTATTTTTATGTTTTGTAGGAGTAGGAGCATGAAGTTAAAGCCAATAGGAATGTGCAAAAGCGATCAGGTGGTTAAAACTAAGAGTGAGGTACCCGCATAAGGGGTCATACCTGAGAGAAGTCTGAGTATCCCGTGAGCTGCTAATTCTTCGGCCTTTGGCCTACCAAGGTGTGACGACCCCACCGGTCGTCTTAGCAATTAACGCCCTGATCCCCTATTTAACTACTTTCACCAAGTTCATTTCTGTTATTTTTAATTTGCCGGGATGTTCGATTTTGAGTTTTAGAGAGTTTTGGGACACTTAGTCCCTAAATGAGAGCTTAAGTGTTGGAAAGTTATCTATAGTCGGAACACTGTGAAGACAACCTCGGAATGGAAATATGAGGGTTCTGTTAGCTTCATTAGGTGATTTCGGGATTAGGGGCGTGATCGGAAATGGTTTTGGAGGTCCGTTGTAGAATTAGGCTTAAATTGGCGAAGTTAGTATTTTGGCGAATTCTGATTGATAGGTGAGAATTTGATCCGACGATCGGGATGGAATTCCGAGAGTTGCTGAAGCTTTGTTATGTCATTTGGGATGTGTGTGCAAAATTTCAGATCATTCAGACGTGGTTTGGTTAGGTTTTGCATCGAAAGTATATTTTGAAAGTTTTTAGAAAACTTAGACTTAAATTTGATGTGAATTTATGCATTTGGTATTATTTAAGGTGTTTCGATGATTGGAACAAGTTGGAATGAGATTTTGGGAGGTGTTGGTGATTTTGGTTGAGGTCCCGAGGGCCTCGTGTGAGTTTTGGGTGGTCAATTGGACCATTTTGTAAGTATAAAAGTTGCAGATTTTTCATTTCAGGTGTTGCAGAGAATTTGCTCTTCGTGTGCGCGTAAAGAGCCTCACGTTCGCGGGGAGGGAACTGGGGGGCAGACGATTTTATATTCGCATTCGCGTATGTGGGATCGCTTTCGCGGAAAGCCAGATGTTTGTGGTTCACGTTCGCACAAGGCTTATCGCGTTCATGTATAATTAATTGGGGTCTAGTGGAAATTACCCTCCGCGTTCACATTATGGTCTCGCGTTCGCATTGGTCTGGAAAATTATGCACCGCATTCGCATTGTTTTGGTCGCGTTTGCATAGAGTTGTTTTTGAGGTTTTTAAATTTTGTCCTTCCCGTTCCAAGGCAGTGGTCGCGAACGCGATGAAGGTAGTTCAGAACTGGGCAAAAAGTTTATATAATATTTCATATGCGATTTTTTTGCCATTTTCCCTCCATAGCTAAGTATTTTGAGAGATTTTTGAGAGAGATTCAAGGGGAAATCAAGAAGAATCGACTGGAGGTAAGATTTTGAACCTAAAACGTGATTCTATTGTGAAATTAACCTAGAAATTTATGGAAACTTGGACAAAAAATGGGAGAACTAGGGCTTGGAATTTTGAATATGTAATCTGGGATTTGAGGGGGTCAATTTTTACTTTGATTTTTGTGTTTTTGTTATGTATAGACTCACGAGAGTATGAGGTTTCTGAAAATGTTAGTTTCATCCGATTTTGAGACGTTGGCCTGACGACCATTTTGGTCATTTCACATAATTCCACGTATTAGCTTAGAATTTAATTTTGGAATCAGTTGTTTGAGATGTTATTTACGATATGTAATTGAATTGAATAGATTTAGGGTCATTTGGAGTCGGCTACTCATGGCAAAAGCGTGGGTTCTAGTTGATTTTTGAGCGGGTTTGAGGTAAGTATCTTGGCTAATCGTGTGTGGGGAATTTCCCTTAGGACTGGAGTCTTCTCTGCTGATTGTATTCCATGTACACAAGGTGATGAGTGCGTGCTCAGATTTATTGTGGGAAAATTGGCTTTTTAGGTTCTTAGGTCCTTATATTCAATGAGTAGGAATGTTGTTCTTGATATGATTTAATTTTTCTACTAGTTCTACCTCTACATGTTTTACTTGGAATTAATTGCCTTTTGGTTCATTCTTATTGCCTAATTGACCTTTATCTTACTTAACTTCCCCCTCCATGGTCGCGTTTTCTTTCATAACTGCTTGTTTTCATTGGAAATTATTGTTATCTCTCAGGTTATTATTTAGTCTTAATTGAAATTGTTGTATATCTTTCGTAGCCTTCCCAATCTTAAAAGAAGATTATACATTCTATGTGTAATTTATATTTCCTTATTTGAAATTACCTGACTCTTGTTAACTCCCCCGTTGTTGAATTAGATGCTATGGGGTTGTTGCTTCATATTATTCTCTCCTTTGTTAAGTTGTTCTTATTACGTTTAGTATTCTCTTTTGTGGTTATTCCTGGTAAGTTAGTCTTTCCGCCCCCGGTGAACGAATGATTCTTGAGTTAATTCAGTTGTTGTGCTCCTATATATATTGTATTTGTTGCTATTGTACTCAGGGTGTTGATGCACGAGGTTTCTGCCGTGCGGATATTAATATTGTGAGGCACGAAGTTTCTGCCGTGTGGTTATTGATATTGTGAGGCACGGGGTTTTGTCGTGCGGTTAATTATATTGTGAGGCACGAGGTTTCTGCCATGCTGTTGTTGATATTGTGAGGCACGAGGTTTCTGCCGTGCGATTGTTGTTGAGGGATTGCACGAGGTCTTTGTCGTGCTATTTTTGCTATTGATATATTATACACGCGGCATAATAAGGCGAGATATGTTTATATTCTTATATGTGGGTTACTCATGTGGCGAAATAAGGTAGGAACATTATGATGCATGTGTGGCAAAATAAGGCGGTACTTATTATGTTATTAATTGCACGTGGCAAAATAAGGAGGTCTATGTCAGGGATTGATTGTAAGGATTGTGACGGCCTGTGGAGGCAATTCTATTTTTGCTTAATATTTTGATTGTGGTTTGCTTTCCTTTTTGAGCTTTATGTTGTGGATGTGGTGATGGAACACTGTGCATGCTGTCCGCTCTTCTTCTTATCTTTATTGGCTGGTAAATACATTGTTAAAGCACTCGCACAAGCATACACGTAGTTGAAACACTCCTATTGGAGGTGAAGTTCCCCTGATTTTGCTAAGTAAGAGGCACATCCTTGTTTAATCATTTTATATGTGAGAGTGGCCCTAGTTAGCCATTTAGTTGCCAGTATGACCGTAAGGTTGATGGAGGCACATGATGCTAAGCGTAGATTTCGGATGTCGGGACTCGTGAGTTGTGATTTGACCGAGATTTGGAAAATTTGAGGAAATTATTAAATAAGACCTGATATGGACACTACCGCAGGAGCCGAGTTATTTTTTGTGTTTCTTTTTCGCATTGTGATCTTAGGGTTGGATTGTATTCTGCCGTGATTATGTGCCATCATTATTTATATTCTCGTGTTACTTGTTATTTATTCCCTCATTCTGATTGTAGCATTATTGGTCATTCCGTACAGTCTTCACATACATATGTACATACATACATACATACAGACATACATACATCCATACACACACACACACAAACACACACACACACACACACACATATATATCATGTTCCGTTGCCCCCATAATTATATTATTTATTTGACCAGTAGGTGTCTTGAGTGTTGCTCGTCACTACTCCACCGAGGTTAGTCTTAGTACTTACTGGGTACCGTTGTGATGTGCTCATGCTACTCTTCTGCATATTTTTGTTGTGCAGGTCCAGGTACCCCACTCAGTTCTGTCAGCCTTTGAAGGAGGCGTTTCTGTAGAGACTTCGAGGTATATTTGCTACGTCTGCAGATCGAATAGTCCCTCTCTATCTTTCTGTAATAAGTGTAACCCTTTCAGTATTTTCCCCTTAGTTAGATGTTTTCGGAGTTAGAGCTTCTTATGTATCCCTTAGCTTGTGATTTGTGAGATTCCGAGTTTTGGAATGTTATTAGTTTCAAAAAATGTTACTATATGTGCCGAGCGTCACCTTAAATACAGTTTTATTTACTAGTTCAGTTTTAATTATTTCTTCCGCAATTATGGTTTGATTTCTGCATTGTTTGGCTTACCTAGTCGTAGAGACTAGATGCCGTCACGATGGTTCATAGAGGGCGAACTGGATCGTGACAAGTTGGTATCAGAGCTCTAGGTTCATAGGAGTCACGAATCGCAAGACGGTTTATAAGAGTCTCGTGGATCGGTACGAAGATGTCTGTACTTATCTGCAAAAGGCTATGTAACCGTTAGGAAAATTTCACTTTATTTGATTTCCCTGTCGTGCGAGATTTTTGATATCACAGTCCTAAACCTCTGTCTTTTACTCTCTCACAGATGGTGAGGACATGTACTACCCGAGATGATCAGGCACCCGCGCCCCTTACTGCAACCGTCAGAGGCCAGGGCCGAGGTAGAGACCGAGGACGTGCACGTGGTGCAGCGAGAGCACCTGCGTAAGTTTCCGCTAAGGCACCACCAGTAGATCCAGCCGGAGTCCAGGCACCTGACACGCCTACTACTACTACTACTACTCTAGCCCTTCAAGAGACTTTGGCACAGTTTATGAGCATGTACACTACTTTCGCTCAAGCAGGGCTGCTTCCCCTTGCTGCAGCCACATCCCAGGATGGGGAAGGAGAACAGACTCCCGCCACCTGCACTCTTGAGCAGCGAGTGCATGTTGAGCAGGTCCCTGAGATTATTCCTACATCGCATGCACTGCAAATTCAGCCTGATTGGCATAACAACGACTTCCGATCAGGAGCAGCTGAGGCTTGAGAGGTTCAAGAAGTACAAGCCTCATGTATTTAATGTTCTAGCATCGGAGGATGCTCTGGATTTTCTTGGTGAGTGTTATCGCACTCTCCGTACTATGGGAATCTCAGGATCGAGCAGGGTTTCTTTCACTACTTTCCAGCTTCGAGGAGCTGCCTATGATTGGTGTCACACCTATGAGTTAGACAGTCCAAACGAGGCAGCTTCACTAACTTGGACTCAATTATTAGACATGTTCCTGAGAGAGTTTGTCCCTCAGAGCCTCAGGGATGCGTGGAATGCAGAGTATGAGCATTTATGCTAGGGTTCTATGACCGTCTCGGAGTAAGCTGTCCGTTACACCGGCTTGACTAGACTTGTCCCAGCCTTGGTTTCTACTGTTCGCGAGAAGGTTCCCTGGTTTATTAAGGGGCTTATTCCCAGCATCTGTTCTAGCATGGCTCGTGAGTTGGAGATAGATATTTCGTATCAGCAGGTGGTGAACATTGCTAGGAGGATAGAGGGTATGCATGCTAGGGAGAGAGAGGGCATGCAGGGTCACGAGAGAGAGAGTAAACGATATCGGGAGAGGGAGTTTGAAGAGACGAGGAGGCCCCTTAGGCTGGGGAGGTATACTAGTCCTTATTGTAGAGGTAGGGTGCGTCATGGTATTGGTTTTGCGGGTCAGCCAGTTTAGTTCATGCTTCAGGTCTTGCATGGTGACTCTGGTGTTCATGGGTCTCGGAGTACCCGTACCGCATAGTTTCCACCGTCTCATGAGTAGAGAGGGTGCTCTAAGTGTGGAGATACTAGCCACATGGTGAGAGATTGTTCGAGACTTCGAACCGATGTGTCACAATGAGGTATTCAGGCGAGTAGAGGGCGCCTAAGAGGGGGACGCCTAACCCGCTGATGTGTTTCATATAGTAGTCTTAAGGCCGTTATGCTAGGTGATGTCATTTTGGTATGCCTCAGTTTGTTATGAAGGAGCACCATCCGTAGTTCGTTACTGTCCTGCTTATCAGGATGAGTTCCCCTATTTTGTTGTTCCATTTATGGGTATGTTTCATGATTTGCACTCTATTTATGTGATTATCCTGTTGGGAGGTTCTATGAGGGATAACTGTTTCTATCGTCTGTTTCTAGCCGTTGTCAGGAGTTATGAGACTAGTAGTAAAATTTTTGTTGTCCGTCTCGGTAGGTTTGATGCGATTCTGAGTATTCTTGGTTGCGAGTTGTTGTTTTTATGCTCCACCACTGTGGTAGCCAGTCCATTTTGTGATTTTGTCGACATAATTTATCTAGTGAGAGTTTTTAGAGGGCTTGATATGTACCCTACGTGTGATTCAGAGTTGAGGGAGTGACCCTCGTGATTTCAGGTGATTTTAATCGGCCAAGTTTGTCCTACCAATCAACTTTCAATTGCCATACTTTGTTGCCTCGGAATTCTATAACCCAGTTTCTTCAACCAAACCTTGACCTCGTTCATCCTGCAATGCCTTGAAAGGTTTTCACCAACAAACCTCTCTCGTTTATTTATTCCTCGACTCACTATATCCTTAAGGTGCCCGTGAAGGTTTTCACCAATAATACTCTCTTATTTTTTCATTTCTCATAACTCCCGCCGCCTTACGGTACCCATGAGGGTATTCACCAATAAGACTCTCTGATTTTTTATTTCTCTCAACTCCAGTCACCATACAGTGCCCGTGAGGGTTTTCACCAATAAGACTCTCTCATTTTTGATTTCTTTGCTCGGACCAGAGTGTTGCCCGTGACATGAATCATCTCTACTTGCTTGACTTGGCATCTTTTGACCGCTGATCAGAAGGTCTTTCTTTGGACCGTAACGTGGGCTTTTTGATAGGGTTAGAAACAAAGGGTGTCAAAAGGCTCAAAACAATTCACATAGGTTCAAAATTATAACTTTCGGAATCAAATTCCTTACAACAACCACAACTTTAGCCCCAGTTTCTTTGCTTGGGGACTTTTGGATTTTATTTTGATGGGACCGAACCGTGAGTCTGTCTACGTATCCTTAAAAGGAATCAGGTCGAACATAGTTCATGTCATGGAAATTGCTTTTTTTGTTGTGATTTTTCTTCTTTTTTTCTTTTCTTTTTTTTCTTCCTTTTCTCTTTTGTTGTTTTGTTGTTTTTCCTTTTCCTTTTCATCTCTTTTTCTCTTTTTTTTTCTTTTTTCTTCTATTTCTTCTTTCTCTTTTCAGTCTTTTCTTTTCTCTTTCCGTTACTTATCTTTCACGCTTGCACTTCTGATTTTGCTACTAATTCCGAAAGAGGAATATGAAAGAAAATAAATGAGGCTCAAAGGGAGTAATAAAGGATTAAGTGTTTAGATAGTAGAACAAAATGCCTTCGTCATTCCAATCTTTAAAATATGCCAAATACAAACAAATACAATTTAACCAAAGAAAATCATACATAGTATCTCTTGACCGCATCGGAATTGAAGGTATTTCTACACACTTGCCTTCTACGTCTGTTAAATACAAAGTCCCATGGGACAACACTTTCGTCACGATGAACGGGCCCTGCCAATTTGGGGCGAACATGCCCTTTGCCTCTGCCTGATGAGGGAGGAAACATTTCAATACTAACTAACCCACTTCAAACCTCCGTGGGTGCACCTTCTTGTTATATTCTCTTGCCATTCTTCATTGATATAACTGGCCATGACATACCACTGCTAAGTTTTTCTCGTCAATCAAACTCAGCTGCTCTAAGCAGGTTTTGACCCACTCGTCATCATCGATTTCGGCCTTAGCAACAATCCAAAGGGATGGGATTTCAATCTCTATAGGTATCATGGCTTCTGTGCCATCTCATGCCATTGCCTGGAACCCTCTACCTTTTTCTAAGTATCTTCTTTATGTTCTTGTTTGCTGCCTCGACTATTCCATTCACCTTCGAGCGGTATGGGGTGGAATTGCGATGTGTAATCTTGAACTGCTCACATACCTCTTTCATCAAATGACTGTTGAGATTTGCACAAAATCGACCACGACTTTCTTAGTCATAGACTTGAAGGTTTTAGCTTCGACCCATTTGGTGAAATAATCAATGGCCACCAGAATGAACCTGTGCCCATTTGATGTTGTTGGCTCGATGAGCCCGATGACATCCATGCCCCAAGAAACAAAGGGCCATAGTGCCGACATTGTATGCAATTCAAATGGTGGTGAATGAATCAAATCTCCAGCACCTACCACTGTGTCATTTGTGCATGAAACTGATACAATCTCACTCCGTGGTGAGCCAATAATAACCTACTCTGAGAATCTTCTTTGCCCACACTTACCTGCTCATATGTGGCCCACAAACTCCGAATGTACCTCGGTCATGGCATGTTTAGTATCTATGCATCTCAACAACCCAAGATTTGATGTTCTTTTGTACAATATCCCTCCACTGAAGAAAAATCCACTTGATAAGCGATGAATTGTTCTCTTTTGATCATCTGTGGCTTGTACTGGATACACCCCCATCCTGATATATTCCTTGATATTGTGAAACTAAGGCTCGCCATCGATTTCGTCTTCCACCATATTACAGTAAGCATGATGATCATGGACTTGGATATGCTGTGCGGGTTAACATAAGCCCTATCTAGATGATGTAACATCGATTCTAGGGTAGCCAAAGCATCAGCAACCTCCTTGTGGATCCTTGGAATATGCCTGAACTATACTGATCGATATCATTGACAAAGATCATGCAAACATTGCCGGTATGGTATGAGCTTAAAATCTCGTGTTTCCCATTTGCCTTGAATTTGGTGCACTAGAAGGTCCGAGTCACCCAAGACCAAGACTTCCTGGACACCCATGTCTACATCTAACCTCAGTCCTAAAATGCATGCCTCACATTCTGCCATGTTTTTGGTGTAATAGAAACGAAGCTGAGCCGTAACAAGATAGTGATGCCCTTTTCAGAAATAAGTACTGCTCCTATGCCAACGCCTTTCATGTTGGCACCCCTATCAAAGAAAAGTTTCCATCCTGGTTTTTTGACCTATTCAAGCCCATCAATATGTATCACCCCTCATCTGAGAAGTATGTCTTCAAAGGTTCATATTCTTCATCCATCAGGTTCTCGACCAAATGGTTAGCCAATGCCTGTGCTTTCATCGCAGTTCGAGTCACATAGACGATGTCAAATTCTGTGAGCAGGATCTTCCACTTCGCGAGCCTCCCTGTGGGTATAGGCTTATGAAAGATATACTTCAACAGATCCAAGAGAGAAATGAGGTAAGTAGTATAAGATGAAAATAATGTTTTAACTTCTTTTCTACCCAAGTTTGGGTGCAACACGTCCTCTCGAGATGAGTATACTTGACCTCGTAAGATGTGAACTTCTTGTTGAGGTAATATATGGCCTACTCCCTTCTGCCGGTGATATTACGCTGACCCAACACACAATCAAAAGAATTTTCCAATACCGTCAAATACATAATAAAAGGTCTCCCTAGTTCTGGGGGCATCAACACAGGCGGGTTTGACAAGTACCCTTTTATCTTATCAAATGCTTCTTGACACTCATCTGTCCACTTGACCGCAACATCCTTCTTTAACAATTTGAAGATGGGCTCACAAATTGTCGTAAGCTGAGCAATAAACCTGCCGATATAGTTCAACCTCCCTAATAAACTCATTACCTCAGTCTTATTCCTCAGAGGAGGCAATTATTGGATAGCTTTAATCTTTTACGGATCAAGTTCAATACCTCGATGACTGACTATGAATCCCAACAATTTTCCAAACAGAACATTGAATGCGCATTTTCCAGGATTGAGCTTAAGATTGTATCTGCGAAGCCTTTGAAAGAATTTTCTTAGATATCTGACGTGGTCAGACTACTTCATGGACTTTACAATTACATCATCCATATAAAACTCAATCTCCTCGTGTATCATGTCGTGGAATACGGTTGTCATTGCCCTCATGTAAGTTGCCCCGGCATTTTTCAGACCGAAAGGCATGACCTTGTAGCAGTATGTTCCCCATAGCGTGATGAATGCCGTCTTTTCTGCATCTTCCTCATCCATTAAGATCTGGTGATAGCCCGCATAACAATCCATAAAAGAATCAATCTCATGTTTTGCACAATTATCTATCAATATGTGGATGTTCGGCAATGGGAAGTTGTGGGTTTGAATCCCAAACCAAAGGTGTCCATGTTTTTTGGAGAGACACCAACTGTACGATTCCTTGCAAAAACGCACCCAAACACTTCCCTGGGACAAAACCATTCCTCAACATTTCAATGACTACCATGACTGATGTAGTGGCTATCTTCGGAACTTGAACGAACTCCTCTTTTGGAATTTTCTTTACCGATACCGTGTCAGAAACCTGATACAACTAAGGCCCTTTGTTCATCCTCTGCCTCAATGAATGGTACAATGGCATCACTATGGGTATATAGATTGTCCTCGCCGTGCACAACTATTTCTTGTCGATCCCATTCAAATTTTACCATTTGATGCAGATTAGAGGGGACTACTTTAGCGGCGTGGATCCAGGGTCTACCCAACAGCAGATTGTAAGAAACAAACACATCTAACACCTAGCATTCCATGGTAAAATCAACTGGTCCGATTGTCAGCTCGAGTAATATGTCATCGACTGAATCTTTCCCTCCATCGTCGAACCCTCGTATGCAAATACTGTTCTTGTGAATTCTTTCATCATCCACTTTTAGCTTGTTCAGGGTAGAGAGAGGGCAAATGATTGCACTTGAACAATTATCGACCAACACCCGAGTAACCACAGAATCTTCGCATTTCGCCGTGGGATAAAGAGCTCTATTATGCTCAGTTCCCTCTATGGGCAATTTATCAACAGAAAAAGTGACTTTGTTTACCTCAAAAATCTTGTTGTCTATCTTTTCCAAGCGATTGATTGAGATTTATTCTTGAACGTGGGCCTCGTTTAGGATATTCATCAGTGCTCGACGGTGCTCGTCCGAATGGATTAACAATGACAACAGTGAAATTTGAGCAAGCGTCTTCCTTAATTTCTCCACAATAGAATAGTATTGCACCTTAATCTTTTTCAAAACCTCATCTGCTTCTTCTTCTGTCATATCTTTCTTCATCAGTACTGGGTTATCTTTGGAGGTTTTATGTTTTCTCAACTCCTCGTGGGAAAAGCACCTCCCCGACCGGGTCAATCCGTGGGTCTCACAGACTTCTTCTCTAACCTCTTTCCCTTTTTAAGTCACTATCACTCGCTCATAATACATAGAGACGGCCCTGCTGTTGATTATTGGTAGCTGAATTACAGGTTTGATGATGACAGGTTCTGTGCAAGCACCTTCCACAACCATAACAGGCTTCCTTGCCACCCCTGGTACCACCACCTTTGCTTTTTCTTGTTTTACCGCACCATCACTTAAGGACCCCTTCTTGATTGCAGCAAAAAGCTCACTGCTTGTTCAACTCAACTTGAGCATTGACATCTCACTTGTTAGTTTTTCAACTGATTCTCCTCACTAGCTCAGATCATCATGACATTTTGCAAAGGCTTTTTAGGCTCTCCTTCTTTATGAACTATCTTAATCATGTTCTTTTCTTGATGGGTTGACAGTGGGTTCTGATTAATATTAGGTGCTTTCGGAGCTTGGACCTCAATCCGACGCCAATCAATGAGCTACTTGATAGAAGTTTTCAAATGCCAACATTTCTTTGTGTCATACCCCGAAGCACCATAACAATATTCGCAGCTGACAGAATAATCAAGATTTCTCGGGGGAGGATTCGGCAACTTTGCTTCAATTGGCCTCAGCATATCTAACTGTCTCAACCTGTGGAATAAACTAGTATAGGATTCTCCCAATGGAGTGAAGGTTTGCTTCTTCTACAACCTCTCATTCTTAAAGGCTTGGTCGGCGCCAAAAGCTGGTCTCGGAGGGTTTTGGTAGGATCTTGGAGGTGGATAGGCATTTTTTGGAGCTGGCTAAGTATTTTGTGGGGTTGGAGCATACCATTGTGCGTTGGTAGGAGGTTGAGTATATATTTGTGCGTGATGGACAGAAAAATAGGGGTCTGGCGGTGTGTAATGGTGTTGTGATGGGCTATATGGAGTGTGGGGATAGGTTTGGTTGTGGGGTCAAGGCTGGTTATAACGTGATGAGCCCCTAGATCCGAACCAAGCTCCTGAATCAATCGTTGCTACTTCCACTTTCTTTTTCTTTCTAATTGTTCCCCTAGTGCTGCTTTGAGTGGCCTGAGTGGTTGGCTTGATTGCTGAATAGCTCATGATTTTGTTAGACTTGAGCCCTTCCTCTACCATGCTTCCCATATTCACCACTTCATTAAAATACCTGCCCACAGCCGATACTAAGTGACCAAAATAAGTACGCTCTAAGGCCTGGAAGAAGTAATCTACCATTTTACTTTCTTTCATTGGAGGGTCAACCCTCGCTGCATGATCTCTCCAACGGAAGCCATACTCCCTAAAACTCTCGTTGTGCTTTGTCTCAAGTTTCGTCAAAGACAAATGGTCCGGAATGATTTCAAGATTATACTGGAAGTGGCAGGCAAATGCCTAGGCTAGATCATCCCACATATACCATCTTTCATGGTCTTGCTGGGTATACCATTCCGATGCTGAATCGCTCAGACTTTAACTAAAATACGCCATTACCAACTTGTCTTTCCCTCCAGTTCCCCTCATTTTGCTGCACAACCCTCTCAAGTGTGCTACTGGATCACTGTTCCCGTCATATAAATAAAACTTGGGCATCTTAAACCCTACCGGCAATTGCACATGTGGAAACAGGCATAGATCTTTGTATGCTATGCTTACTTGACCTCCCCGTCCTTGCATGTCTCTCAATGACTGTTATAAGCTTTTGACTTTCCTGAATATCTCCTCTTGTTTTGGATTTTACTGGTTTCTCAGCTTTTGCAGGGAGATAAAAAAGATAAGTGTATGAATAGGGTTTCGGGGCTTTAAAAGTAGGCTTCGGGGGGTAATACTAGTTATCATGGGCTTGGAGCAAAGGTTCGCTGGAAGATCTGTAGAGTGTAGCAGGTGGGGGTGCCATCAAGATAGGAGTAACTAGTGGAGGAAGGTGTAGAACTGGCTTGGGTGGTAGAGCTGGTGGTGCTTGGAATTTGTGCCCTGGTAGTGTTGGTAGATGGGAAAGCTAGGGGACGAATCGGTGGCAGGATGATCATGTGACTGGGCTAATGGCGAGATGAAGGGAGGGTTGGCGAGATAAGCTGGTGGTGGTTTCCCTTTTGCTCATGATTGGTACATTTCAACCATTTGTTGTTTCAGTTTATAAATCTCTTCTTTCATTGCATTAACATCCAACTCTTCCACCTCTCTTGAGAGGTCGATGATACTTGCATCAGGCTCTTGGTTGTCCATGGTCAACTTATTTTTGGAGCGGGAGTTGTATGGGTGGGTTGTTAAAATTCCACAAAACTAACCACCTGCCTACAAGAGATATCAACAAATTTGTTAGCGGTCAAGGTTTAGCAGATAGGCAACCACACGTTTGGGAATGTATGCACCCTAGCAGTTATCCGTTACTCTTATGCATTTGATTGACTGTTTGCGTCATCCCAAATTTTCCCTAAAACTTCCTTTTTTCTCTCTTTTTCATTCACGGTTGTTTCTGCTTGATTTCTCTTTATTTTTTATTCTTTCTCTTATTTTGCCATTGTTTGCTTCTCATAGTTTCTTAGTTTTCCTCTCTTTTCTTTCTCTCTCTTTTTCTTATTTTTCCCTTTTCGTTTGGTTATGGTCGAATCCTATGGAGAGTGCCTACATATCATGACCCTGCATGAATCAGAACGAGCATAGTTCTAGGAGATAAGTGTAGAAAAAAATAACAAAATATTCTTTGGGATTTCAAATTTTGATAAAGTAAAACAGTTTTGATTACAGCCATCAAATTATAAAATCTAATAGACCCGAGAAGAGAAATTAACAGAATCCGACTCAAGACCAATAGACTCCGACATAAAGGTGCAAACACAGACTCGATAACCAACTAATAGACTCTTATAAAAGAAAATACAGACTTCACAAACAGACTAACATGCTCCAGAGAAAATCATGAATACATTAGTGCCTCTAATGATCCTGGGGCTCACGGGACATCATTCGTCCTTGTCACAGGGCTGCATGCTAAATCCCTTTGGAGGTGGCGAAGGTCTTCCATTACCTGGTGGACAAAGGTCATCGCAACGGCAAAGAACATAGACCTAGTCATATCTTCACAGTTACTGCACTTCATCGCGATGTAATCAGCGATCCTTCTAATTATCTCTCTTATGACGCCTTTTTCTTGTAGCAAACGCCCAATCTGTTGGGCCCTGGCTTCCAAGGTTTGTTCGTCTACTTGACTTTGTTCTTGAAATTGCTGCAATTTTTTTTCTAGTTGTGCCATTGTTGTATAACAGTGATCTCTTTCAGCCTTAAAGTCCTTCGCTTGCTTGAACATTTTGTTTTCAACGGTAATGACCCTTTTCTTTAATCCTGCAACCTCGTTGTCGTACTTTTCTTCCAACTGTTTTATCATGCATGCTCGTTCTTCCGCGTTTTTAGCCAGTTTCTTTCGAACCCTGACTAATTCACCCTCAGTTTTGTTTAGATCAAAACCATACTCACTTACTTTTTGCCTGAGTTTTTCTATCAGCTTTTCATCTTTTACACTTCGGGCGGTATTTTCAACTGCCATTTGCATTTCCTGAATCCAGGCCCAAAGGGCATCATTTTCTTTGACCAACTTCTTCTTTTCACCTTCGGCCTCTTGTGCTTGGAGGTTATTATTGAATTCCAAGTTTTGCAGCTTCTCTTTCAAGGTGTGAATCTCAGCTTGATATGTTTTTTCTATTTCTCCCCATGCCAACCTTTCTTGGATTTTGTCATCAAAAGCTTGAATATGATGTCTTTTGGAGGGCCTCTCAAGTTTGGATCTATCTCCCCCTTTGCCATGTCCGGTACCTGAGTGCCATTTTATAGATACCAAAATTTATTCCAATCCTACTGAACTAAGCCTCGGGCAATGCAGATTCCGGATGCAGCTCTATGACATGGGTGCTTAGATCTTTATCATGGGGAACAATTTGATATCTTCCTAATTTCCTCAAGACCCTCTCGGTGCATATGGATGGATACTCTTTACCCATATTATTCTTAAGTAGCCCTTAGTAGCAGTCATGTATATTGCTTCTGTCCTCGGAAGCTACCCTATAGTCCACTCGACCTGTCCTGCTTTGAGAGCTTTCAAGTGGAAGATCCATGCTTCAAACCCTTCTGGCATGTTGCAATCCTTTCCCTCTCCTCAGAGCTGGTGATGAAGTTACCCGGGCTCGAACCATAACTCATGAATCTGGGATGATGGCAAATATTCTCGATCAACCACATTTGTAAAAGGATTTTGCAACCTTCAAAGAATTGAGCCCTGACTTTACACAATGTCAATGCTCGATAAATATCCGCTAGTACCAATGGGACAAGTGTGTGATCTTCCTTTGTAGTGAGGACTTGTGCAATTCTAACCATACGAGTATCCACTGTCCCTTCCTCGTTTGGAAAGGTGGTTCCCAAGAATGCCACAATAAATGCAAACCAGCGGTGAATCTGCCAAAGGCCCTTATCTTGGTTATCACTCGAACCCTTTTCATGCGTTTCAAACCCAGCGGAACGCCCGAACCTGAAGTAGAAGAAATGGAAAGAACAACATCCTGTGCTTACGTGGGCTTTCTTCATCTATTTACTTATGTTTAAGAGTTCAAAGAACTTGTGCACTGATGGAGACCATGGAAATATGAGTGGCCGCTTCCTCAAGTTTCGACCAAACTCAATGTACCCGGCAATCTTCTCCAAGGTAGAGGTGATCTCAAAGTCCGTTAAATGAAAAATATTATGGAAAGGGTTCCAGAATGTTACCAAAGCCTTGATTACATCTTCCCGCGGTGTATTCTCAAAAATGTCTATGAGGACACCGAGTTTCTTTTTTACCCATTTTGTACCGTCTTCATCTAGATCATTCTACCACATACGCTAGTGCAATCTAGCATGCTCCCTGACCACTTCTGGCGGATCCTGGATAATATTCATTTCTCCTGTGAAAGGTTAAAGTCAGGGTTGACTCCGACGGACCTTTTGTATAAAAAATTCTAATTAAAGAACCGGTGATTCCTTCCTTTATATGTCAGTTTTAACCAAACGACCGTTTTCACAAATGTGGCTCCCTCCTATTTCCTCATGGATTTGAAGCTGGGGGGGGGGGGGGACTATTCTATGACAACTCCATAAAATTTTCCATTCTTTTTGAGAATAGCATTTGACAATAGAAAAAATTCAAAGGCCATCTCAGCAAGAACGGTTTAACATATTGCCGTAGCTGGATCGACTTGTTTTGACCAAGACTCCAAACTGCATTCACTTGACCATTGACATTCATTTTCTTGTTTATTTTTCAAAATAAGGCTGAACCTTATGTAGGTTTCCTACGTATATCACATCAAGTGAGAATCAGACCTGTGTAGTTCGGTCATCTTTGAAAAGTACACGGTGTTTGATTCTTTGAAATAACCCTTTTTAAAAAAAATGGCAAAGTTTGGGATGTTTTCAAATACCGAGGTTTTCTTTAGAGCTGGGTTCTTTCCCTTTCCCTACATCACTCTTGGTTTTTGATTTGCTTTAATTTCCTTAGCCAGTCAGCATACAAGCTGAAACAAATAAATGTTCACATAGCAGATAGAATGCATCAAGATGGTATTTTATTTTGGGGTACACCTGTCCTAGACAGACCCAACCCTTGTTTTGAGCCCCCTAAGTCAAATGAATATGATGCAAATAAGCACTCATACTAGGGATCCGGCGTGAGGCTGTGTTCTTCTAGGTTTAAATCCTGGGGTTTTGGTCTAAACTTGGGGTAGCCTAGCGGACAACTAGGGTTGAAGAGGGGGCGACGTACCGGGAGCACTGAAGTCTGCCCCGCCTTCTTGCTTTTCCAGCCTCATTCTATTTGGTATAATTTCTACAGAAAAAGTGGGCTACGCGAACGTATGCACCATTTCTTAGCAGACTCAAATGGGTGGCGTAAGAAGACATTTATATACAATTAAAACAATATTAAGGTGATAAACAGATAGCAATTAGCACAGAGGTTTACAAAATACAGTAACATTAATAATAAATAAATCCAAGCAAAATAAAGTTAAAAGCTTGAATTCTTGAACCATGAACCAGAGATTCTGGGTTCGATCCTCAGCAGACTCGCTAGAGCTGTCATACCTCCTTCTTTACTATACCCCCGGAAGGGTGTAATATAAGGGAGTTTTTCCAATTAAAGTACAATAAAAATGGAATTTATTATTAAAAGATTCAGAATCACCACTTGGGATAACTAATGGTGTCCCAAGTCACCGGTTTATATCCCGAATCGAGGAAAATATTGACTCTGTTATACATTTCGCGAACACAGAAATTCGGGTAAGGAGTTCTGTTAACTCGGGAGAAGGTGTTAGGCACTCCCGAGTTCCGTGGTTTTAGCACGGTCGCTTTGATCACACTTGGCTTATTAACTTATGTAATTACTGATTTTAGAACCTATGTGAATTTACCTTTCACTGCTTTTAATTAAAAAATTATCTTGAAACAGGTCACATGCACGTGTACCCATTTGTTTGGCGCGTCAAAATCATGTCACGCGAACATGTCCACAATTAGTAACGCCTTTTTCATTATTAATAAAGTATGGCCGAAGTTGCGCGAACACATACTCCGGTTTTATTTTTAGAGATTGCAATCATGTCACGCGAACATGTCCACAACTGCGATGGTATATTAAACGGGCCTAAAGCAAGTTCGCGCATTTGTTATTTTTATATCTATATTGATACGAGGGCCATGTAATTGTCATTTTTGTTTGGCACAGCGCATCTTAGTTCTAAATTGAACAGGAATGAACTAAATTAACTACATGAAGAGTTTCTAATTACTAATGTGCAATTTTTAGGCTTAATGATGATGATCAAGCACAACACCATACTGAATGTATTGGGAGAGCCCCAGTAAGTTATAATCTATCGTTCAATTACCATGTTGTCAACAAGCGGAGAATACAGTTGGGCTAAAACATGAGGCCCAAACTAAGCAGTCTCCACACAGGGAGCTTGGCACCATTGTGCCCATATTTTAGCTTAATTTGGTGCTTTCAATATCAATAATTTCAATAGAACCAATATTGCAATAAAAATTCAAACAATTAACACAATAGGCGGCCCATTTCATCGTTTAAATCAACTACTCGAACTTCTAAAAGAGATAGCTATCAGAAATTTTCAAACAGACTGCATTCATATGCTGGGCTTCAATCTTATGTCAACGTATTTAGACAACCACATCATCTTACTTTATTAAAAGAAAAATGTAAAAATAACACTAATTTTAAGCTTTCTCACAACCTAATCTAGGGTTGGCCTCTCATTTGAGATTCTTCATGAAAAAGTGAGGATTAAATGACAACTCATTAACTAATCTTGCAACAGTCCATCAGAAATACCACAGGCCTAACACCAACAGTTTTTACAGTACTGTATAATCAAAACAAATCAGCTTGTACTAATCCCATAACTAATTTGAAACATGGTCTTGAAAGACATTCTTTGCAAGAGAAAATAGACAACACTACCATTCTCACAATTTAAAGAACACATAAGAATGTTGAATACTAATACCTATACTAACAACTATGCCAGTCAACATGCTCAAAAGTAGTTCTTGTGAATTTTCATCTATAGTGTTCAATCAATAGTAGTCCTAACATACACAACAAACGATTACTTAAACTTTACTTTTATCACCAAACATTCATGGCATGTCTATGCTCAATCTCAGGTTTGTGCCCTTACAGAACCAAATCAAGGAGGCTAAGATGTATAATCTAATATCTACATGCATCATAATACGAAAGAAACTAGGAAAAACATGAGAAATCAGCCGAAATAGCAACTGGTATCCAAGGTAATCTCTATCTGAAGTGCAAATTCACATCTTTACATATTGTTTGTGGTATCGAATATACATGGAAATTAGAATAGGAAAGGAAAAAGTGGGGGATCATCAGAGTAATAGCTGAAACGAAGCCAGATTCAACAATTTAGAACAAGGAAATTAGCTCAGAAACCCAACATAATTGTAATTCTCAACAAGCTTGAACCAAAAACTTTCAGAAACCCAATGTCAGTTCGTTTCTTATCTTAGAAGGAGTAGCTATTGATTTCAGAAATCTAACCGAATCAAAAGTCACTGTTGAAGTTCAATATAATAGTGAATTTCAGCCGTTTGGCTTTTTCTGGAATTCTATCTCTTCAAGTTCTCTCTAAAATCAACGGAACAGTAGAACTTTTTGGATTTTTATATTTTTTTGGATTTTTTTCACTCAAAATCTGCATTCAAAGGCAAGAACGGGATGCCTTTATAGGCATGGCAATAGGGCAACACAAAAGGAGATCAGATTTGCATTATTAGTCCTTTTAAATTTTGTTTACTTAAATGTCCTTCAATTTTTGACTTGCTCGCCAAGCAAGTCTATTTGCAGCTTCTAAGAAGCTTCTTCAGGTTATTAATAAAAGATTCTTTAGTTGAACTATCCACATTACCCCTCAACCCCTGGTTATTTACCTTCCAAATTCCATACCCATAATGGGTCAAGTTGGCCCAATGGCCCAAACCATTTGGGCGGCTTACCCTCTTTTTTTCAAACAGGTCAAAAGCCCAAAACCAGACAGACTAGTCCAAACTAAAGTCTGAAATGCCAAAGCAAACAAACATTGCAACAATTAAGACCTAGACTAAATAATTTATTAACTCAAATTAATTAAATTAGTCAACTAGGTTAAATAGCAGCTAATTGCCAACCATGCAAGACTAATCCCCCATGACCAAGAACAAATGAAAAGTTTCTGGAAGACTAAAATAAAAAGAAGAAAACGAGGAGACAAAATAGATGCGAAGACCAAAAGAAAGAAAGAAAGAAAAAGAATACTTGTTGAGACTCAAATGAGTGAAGGAAGTAGTCTGAATCTTCAATTCCTTTAGACTTTCTTATTAAGAACACACGAATAACATCGAAATGGACCCAAATCTTCAAACAAAATCGAACAGGGGATCTTTTTGGAATTAGGTTTTGCTCTGAATTGAAATTGAGCAGTTCCAGTGGTATTTGAAGGAAAATAAGTGAGGATTTGGAGTGAGGAAGGGAAGAAGGTGATAGGGTGTGGTTTTGGGGTTGATTGGAGGGGCCGCTGCCACCAAAAAAACTATGTCGATGCTAGGATTTAGAAAATTTGGAGTTTTCCGGTGGGATTTGAGGGAAACAGGGCATGGTATTGGAATGAGGGAGTGGAGGCGGAGCTGTGGTTTTAATTTCAGGGCGATTGGAGACTCGCCGCTGCCGTGAGGCTATTTCTAGCGGTGGATAGTGGCGGCATTACGTGGATATAACACCCCCTTAGTTCTAAGCCGTTGGATCAAATATCCTCAACGGCTAGGATCGATTATGCACAAAATAAGGTCGTTTTGCTGGGACGGGGGCTGGACCGGGTAAAAGGCTGGTTTGGGCTTGGATTTGGGGCAACACTCATTAGGCTTAGGTGAAAGAATTAAAAGCTGGAGCAATTTCTCCTCTTCTTTTTATCTTCATTTCTTTTCAATTTTCAACAATTTCTTTTCTTTTTTTTTCTTTCAAAAATTAGATTAAAATATAAATTAATTCCTAGAACCTAATTATCCTAAACAACTAATTAAACCTAGATGAAAAATATTACAATCACTTAAAAATAAATTAAATAAAAACTACTCAAAATCAAAGTTAAAATTAAAACGCAAATTAAACTATTCTTGTGTGATTTTTTTGTAAATAACTTAATTACTTAATTAGTCCTAAAATGTTAAATTAGATTCTAAATGCAAATGCACACATTTTTTGTATTTTTCATTAATTAAACAGAAATAAAAGTGCACAGTCAAGTGCAAACAACTAACTGAAAATTCCACAAAATCCACAAAAATGCAAATAATGAAAATAAGTTTATTTTTCTTGAATTTATGAGAGTAGTTCATGTAGGGCAAAAACTACGTGCTCACACTCCACATGTGGCCCGTTCCTCCACACTCATAACAACTTCGGGGTGATGGAGAAGGGGATTAAAGGGAACCCCTCGCACCTGAGTGAGTAGTAGATGCGCTGTCACAGAAAAACCCTTAATTGACGGAGCACGGGAAGAGCTTTGCGCTGGAATGGCACTAAGTGATGACTGGCCCTACTGAGATTCATGATAACCATGAACCGAAGATGCCCCGCACTAACCTGGGTGAGCTTACTGAGCATGCTTGAATGAACGGTGTCACACCTCTTTTTTAATATCTACAACCCCGGCGAAGAGCATAGATAAGGGAGTTTTTTCAATTAAAGGACAATTGAAACGAGATTATTTATTTAAGAGATTTTCACAGTTGCCACTTCGGATAATTAATGGTGTCCCAAGTCACTGATTTAAATCCTGAATCGAGGAATGTTCGACTCTGTATACAGTCTGCGAGCCAGAAATCTAGGCAAGAAATTCTGTTAACCCGGGAGAAGGTGTTAGGTACTCCCAAATTCCATGGTTCTAGCATGGTCGTTTGACTGTTATATTTGGCTTGATTATCTGATTATAATTCATTTGTACCTATGTGTCAATTTTAACTTTTAGCTGCTTTCATTCAGTTTTTAATGAAGGTTGAACGTCGTTTAAAACTCGTCTTTGGATTGTGCCACAATGCACCTGCAATCGTAAACATATTTTATTCAACATTTTTGGATTTGATTTGATTCACATGAAATGCACACCCGAGTTTAGGAAAATAAATTTATTCAATGACGCGCCTACAACGATTAACGTGTTATAACTTTGCGGGAGGCCAGGGAAATGTGCTAAATGGAACGTCCCAAATTCTAAATATTTTAGGAGCTTAACTTAAACGAGGCCCACGCTTTTGGAATTTATATGGCGCGGCGCACCTCCATTAATTTTTTAAAGGGTACCTTAAAGAGGAACTAATATTATCTATGAAAGGTTGTCTAAAAAAACATTAAAAAAAACTTGATTTGTTAACATTGTGAATAGGCTAACACCAGTATTTTAAGGAAATTCGGGCCCCAAGCTCAAGTCCAGACTCAAACAAGGACGCGCTCCATTACTGAAGAGACCCTTAGCTCGAGTCTGCCACTTAACTTGAAAGGCCCAAGACCACCATTTAATTATTAACGGACCAGTTACTATTATAATCTTGGGTCCAAAAGGAGACCAGTCCACATGAGGTGCACGTAAGATGAAGCCACCACAAACGCAGAAGATGGCCATGCCATGCCAAAATCGACTTGGGCTCGAAACAAGCCTAACACAAACGGAGCAAATCTAGATCGAGAAAGAAGCCAAGGAATCACATTCAAGCAAATACATAGAAGAAGTATTTAATCTAAAGAAAGACATTGACAATTGACTGTACATTTGCAGATTTCGTAACTTGAGTCAAATGACCACAAAACTAAATTGTGAAAACCAAACACTAATGCATAGATCTTGAACCATTTTAAACACCTAGTACTTACAGAATATAAATATACTTATGCAAACCAACAGATTTATCCTATAATTACTTCTTATGCTCGCCCATTATTCCAAAATTAATCAAACTAACGTTTAAACATGCTAACAAACTTTGAAACACTTGAAAGGAATCAGTACCACCTTAAGCTAAATTCTAGATGAATTCCATGCCTTATGAACAACAGAAACTCAATTATTACAGCTTGACCAAACTACTAGAAGAATACCAGATCCATACACACTGGATCAACGATAAAATCTGATAATTCTTTCAGCTAACATGGATTGCAAACTAAATTATACTACTGAAATTAACAGCTACACAATTCTTCAGTGAATTCGAGCACTCAAATTTGAGGAAATGAGGGGGGGGGGGGGGGTAAACTGAAAGTCTAACATACAAATCATTTGTTGCAAACCATTTGTTGCAAACCAAGTATTAACCTAAATTAAACAAAAGGGCCACAGTAAGCAAAGAAAAACAGATCGTACAACAAACTGAAAAGATTTTCATGCTTCAACATCTTCGTATAAATTCATTTTCGCCAATTTTCATTTCATAACCAACATGGTTACAAGGGGTGTACCTGGAAGTGGAAACAAACAGAATCAAAATTATCAGCCACAAAACAGAGGTCAGCAGCAACAGTAGAACATCAGAAATCCAACCCAGGTTCAGGAGAAGGAACTATCAGAGTATGCAAACCAATGAAACAGTGATCCAATATACCAAATAACTTCCAAAATGGAACAGTGATCACGAGACCAAATAACCTCAAAAACCAACTATTACTCCCAACTTCAAACCATTTCCAACTCCAAATGAATTGCAGATAATTTCAAAAATGAGAGAAAATTTTCAGAAATTCAAGAAGGAAAGAACTCGATGAAACAGTGAACTTCAGTTGTTGTTTTTTTGATTTTTTTATTTTTTCTTCTATCTCCTTCTCTACCAAACAGTACAACTTGCAGTTTTGTATTTTTGGATTTTTCCTATGAATCTCTAGGCATCCTAATTTTTCCAGATTTTCTCCTCTAATTCTTCAGGTTTTCAGAATGTCTAAGGCTTTGTATTTTTCTGGATATTCAGCTCTCCAAAACTCTCCCTCTTTCAGTCTTGTGTCACAATGCCTTTATAGGCAAGCCATAGGGCAACCCTCAAATTTTTGTTTTGCTTCATAGTCCCTTCAACTTGTGGATCAAGCTAGACCCACAATTTACTATTGGGCCCCATCCTAGAAGCTTCCCAAGCTGTAAGAAAAAAGATTCCCCATGTCTCATTCCAAAACTACCCATCTAACCCTAGTTATTTACCCTACAAACCAAGTAGACCATGGGTCCAAATGACCCAAATGAATGAGTCTGGGCTAGACTCAGCTCAATTTTTCTTGGCTTAATGATTTTAGAACCTATACCTAACATTAAAATCCATAACTCCCAAGTGCCAGTCCAAGGAGTCTTAAAGACTCGTGGAATTTGGGCCCAAATAGAACAACAATGAAAACATACTCAAAATAAAAATCCGAGACAATTACTTAACCACATAACTCTGAAACTAACCATGCAAACATGGACTTTTGAAGAGATGAACAATAGAAAACGAAACAAATGAAAATCAGAAAAAGGAATTAACAAAAGAAGTAGAGAAATGAAAAAAATAAGATTAACAACCTAGGGCGAAGGAAAAATACCTAAAGGTCTTGGACAAGAAATAGCGATGATCCCTCAAATCAGGTCTTGGTTCACTTCTAAGGTTATGCGTGTGTTTTTTTTCATCAAAGACTCATGAATAACCTCAAAAATGAGCCCAAAACTACGACGAGCACCTCAACTGGAAAGACCCAAAAATTTAGGGTTGCACTTGACTCAAGATTCTAGAACTTCTAGGGTGATTCGAGCGAAGTAAATTGGATATTTTGAATGAGGAGAGGCAGAGGATTTAGGATGTTAATTTGGGGTGAATTTAGAGTGGCGCCGGCTGACATGGCGGAACCGTTGGTCACCGATTTGAATATTCGACACGTTTGGGGCGAATTTGAAGGAAAACAAGCATGGATCCGTAATGGGGAGATGGAGAGGAACACATGGTATTATTTTGACATAGTTTGAAACACTGCCATCGGCAGAGGCGATTTTCGACCGAAGACGTTAGGGTTTCTGAGTGTGGGTATTAGGGGGGTACTCATTCAGACATTAATATACTCAGGGGTCTTGAGTTCTGTTCCGTCAGATTAGGAAGGATCGATGGCTCAGACTAACTGGGGGGAGACGGCGTTGTTTTGGTTAAGTATGGAGGGGACCAGACCTGGTTAATGGACTTGGGTTTGGTTTGGGTGTGTGGGGTTTGGGTTGATTTGGGTGAATTTGGCCCAATTTTGGCCTCAAGTTTTCAGATTTATTACTCTCACTTCTTTATCCTAGTTTCTTTTAATTTAAAACTAAAATAAACCTAAGTTAATTCCTAAACTTAATTAACCCTTAAACAAACCTAATTAGACCTGCATGATAATTATCATAAAACAAAATTAAAAGAAATCTCAAAATAAGAAATATGCAAATAAATCTATTTTTGTGATTTTTCTCTTATGAAACAATTTAATTACTAAATAATTTTAAAATGCAAAGTTAAGTCCTAAATGCACGCGCCACATATTGTTTTCATATTCCATTAAGTAAGATAAAATAAATACGCACAAATAAAATGCAAACCATTGATAGAAAATGCAAAAAAACCAAAATTGCGTACAAACACAAGAAATTATTTTATTTTGAATTTATGGGAGTAATTCATATAGGGAAAAAATCACATGCTCACAAATGGCCTCTACCATGCTGAAACTGCCCCTCGAAGGAGAACCACTATAACTGCCCGATCCTCGAGGCCTCTTGGCCTCCCTTTCCTCTCGCTCTTATTGGTGAACCGACTCAATCTCACGAGCGATATCAACCACCTTCTCGAACGAAGCACCAGATACCCTCTCTCGGGTCATAAGAATACAGAGCTGGTAAGTAAGACCATCAACAAATCTCCTGATCCTCTCTCGATCTGTCGGAACCAACCAGATGGCACGACGAGTCAACTTAGAAAACCTCGACTCATACTGTGACATAGTCATCTCCCCCTATCGCAACCACTCAAACTGCCTACACAGCTCCTCTCTACGGGACTACGACACATACTTCTCCAGGAAGAGAACGAAGAACTGCTGCCAAGTAAGGGGTGCTACACCAACACGCCTATGCCCCTCATACGCCTCCCACCAAGTGAAGGCAGCCCCAGAAAACTGAAAGCTCGTAAATGCCACATCACTAGTCTCAAGAATCCTTACTGTACGAAGCATCCGCCGGAACTTATCCAAAAAACCCTGAGCATCCTCGCCCTCTACACCAATGAATGTTGGAGGCGGGAGTCTACCAAAACTCTCAAGTCGACGTTGCTTATCATCCGGTATAACTGGCACTACAAACTCCTGGACTAATGAAACCAGCTGGACTGAAGGTGCCCCCGACGTCTGAAGTCCCTGCACAACCTGATCAGGTGTGCGAGCAATGGGGGTCTGAATCCCTCCCCCGGTCTGTGAAGTAGCTACTGCTGTAGTAGCTGAAATTGCTTGAGCTAAACCGGTACACACTGACCAGATCTTAGCTAAAGCCTTCCGAAGTCTTGGAATCGCAATAGGCAGAGCTGGTTTCTGAACTGGTGCTGGTGGAGCATCCATAGCTAGAGCCTGATCGTGAGCTAGGGCAGTCGGTGGATCAACAGGTGTTGCCCTTGCTGCTCTGCCTCTGCCACGACCACGACCGCGTCCACAGCCTCCGGTGGCCTCAACTGGTGGCACCGGTGGTCGTCCACCTCGTCTGGTAGATCATGTCCTCACCATCTGTAAGAGAATAGAACACCAAAAGTTTAGTACTCGGACCAACAAGTTCGCACGACAAGAATTTCAAGAATATGAAGTTTTTCCTAAAGGTTCTGTAGCCTCTCGAGGATAAATACAGGCGTCTCCGTACCGATCTGTGAGACTCTACTAAACCTGCTCATGACTCCTGAGACCTATGTAACCTAGGCTCTGATACCAACTTTTCATGATCCTAACCTTGAACCCGGTCGTGATGGCGCCTCTCGTGAAGACAATGCTAGCCAAATGAACCAATTCTCAATTTTAAATAGTTAAATAGTATGATAACAATCTAAACATGATTTAATAATATGAAATAGCAGAAATATAGATAAAAAAAATGGAAAACCAACGTGGCACATTCCTAATTGGGGTGTCACAAGTTACGAGCATCTAAGAATCCTGATACAAGTCTGCTAAATCCAATAACTAGTACAAATGTTTGAAAAGCATAAGGATGATAAGATAATAGAGACATAGGGTTGCGGATGCTAACAAATACCTCGTAGTCTATGAATACCAACTGGGAATGGAAGAATCAACACTCAGGAGCGGAACCAGTGATGCTTGAATCTGCACACATGGTGCAGGGATTAATGTGGGTACTCCGACCTAGTGAGTAATAAATATAAATAATAATTGAAGATAAGAGATCACATAAAGCACAAGGCACTCTATAATGAAGCAATAAAACATATTTAAAAATAGTAAATCAGTGTAAAATCCTGTAAGATATTTTTTCAACAATGTAAAACAGTTAAATAATAAAAAGTAGCCAGATAGAACTTTGCCCCTCGTGCTCAGTATCCACAAATCCGCCACTCGGGTTCAATATGCACAATCAGATAGAGTTATGCGGTTATTAGGCATTCGAGGAGGAGAAGGGTGATAGTTCCGAGACTAATCAAGTAGTGGGCACAAGTATCATCTGTAAGTATGACTAGGTGGTGATAGCGTGCCTCCGTGGGTAGTCGATGGTGGTCACATAACCAGAGAAATATTTTATTTTTGGAGGTATTTGGAGTTTGTAAATCCATCGTGAAGGAGTGTTTAGGGACTATTGGAAATAGATGGTAGTAGAGTGATTTAGTGGTGATTGGCCCATGTTTCATGAGGGCCCAAGCAAAGAAGTCGGAAGAAGGTGTGTAGGAAGGGATATGGACATTAAGTGTACTCTATCGGATTGATGTGGGTAGTTCAAAAGAGAGGGATATGAAGTCCCAATGGTCATAGGAAAGATAGGTAAAGATAGTATTTGTATAAACGTGATATAGTAGTGGTCTAATTAAAAAGTTACGAAGTGGTGTATTGTAGTGTAGGCAGGATCTGTCGAAAAGTTAATAAGAGAGTCACTATCAATAATCCATTTTATTCCTTGTTGGCGTAGTTTCCATCCAGTAACAAGTTTCTTACATATGAAGGGGCAACCGGTGTTTAGATCCCCTCGATGGTAGAAATATTTATGTAGTAGAATGGTGGCCCATAAATAGACGGTTGTTCGAGTAGTCGCCAAGATTGACTTGCTAATAAGGTCTGGTTCTTGAGGTGAATCTATTGGATGCGCAGTCTACCATGCTGCTTCGGGGTGGTATCTTTTCTCCATTTGAGGAGATTAATTTTTTTTTCTTATTGGGAGATGTCCCTTATCAAAAATTGCGCTGATAACATTCTAGTTGGTAAACTACATATTGAGAAAGTTTAATTTATTGCATCACATGATTTAGTAATTTGTTAAGGGTGGAGTTAATAAGAGTGGTGCATCCAAGGAAATTTTTCTTCCAACCAGTGAGCTTAGTTTTAAAATTATCAAGAAGAAAGTAGAAATCATGTTTTGAATGTCGGGAGGTGAAGATGGAAAAATCGAGGTATTTTCCAAAGAATGTTCCTTCATGTATAGCTAGAAAAAGGAGAATAAAGTTTCAATCTTTAGTTGTAAAGCTTTTAGAGAAAAAGATTTTTGATTTTTGAAAATTAATCTTTTAGGCAGAAATTTGGTTGGATTTACTAAGAGTTTCCATAATTGTATGTCAACTAATGGTTGAAGTTGTGAATATAAGACTGATATCATCTTCGAAGAACATATGCAAGATTTGTGGTCCATGACGAGATAGTCTGATAGGTTGCCATAGTTGGTAGTCTACTGCCATATCAATTTTTCTAGTAAGTAATTTCATACATAATATAAATAAGTATGGGGTAGGAGATCTCCCCGACAAATCCCACGTGAGGGGGTAAAAAATGGGGTGCGATAACTATTGACAAGGATTGATCGGGAAGTAGTGGTGACACAAGACGTGATTAGTTTGATGAGATTAAAAGAAAATTGAAGTATTGTAGGGCTTGTCGAATAAACCATTTAATTCAGTCAAAAACTTTTCAAATCAAGTTCAAGAATCATTTAACTAGTCTTTCTCCATTTCCGCTTAAAGTGTGAAAGAATTTCTTATCCATCGCTCTTCGATTTTGCTGGAAACTGGATTAGGTATGACTGATAATTTTTGTCATGAGAAGTTTAATCTGCTGAATAATGATTTTCGTGATGATTTTATAAATAGTGGACTAAAGGCTAATAGGACAAAATTAGGAAATGATGCACTTTATGCAAAGGTATGTTTAGTTGATAGCAGCTGGAATTTCATAATCTGTAAATATTAGTTTACAGAAGGTGGTCACCATAAGTATCACATATGACCAAAAATGTTAATAAAAAAATGGGCGTAGACTATATGAATCAGGCGCCTTAAATGGTTTAAAGGACGTGACAGCTGATATAATTTCTAAATCAGTTACTGGTCTAAGAAGAGTAGAGTTCTCTGGGAGGAGCTTAGCGGGGTGGGGTGTTACGGGGATTGAGGAGATTTAGTGGTATAAAGCGTGTTGAAATAAGTAAGGATAGTGTCTTGTATTTGAGTATCCTCAAAGTACCAATCACCCACTTGATCCTTTAAGGCGGTAAATATGATTCCGTCTATGGCAGTTTAAAGTGGAGAGGTGGAAAAAATTTATATTTGCGTCCCCTTCTTGTAACTATGGAACACGTGATTTAAGTTTTCAAAATTCTTCTTCTAATCGAAATACATCATTGTATACTTTTAAAATATAATCTTCCAAGTCGTGCAAAAAAAGTTGGGAGAGGATTAGATGCCTTCTAATCAAGCTAGTAAGCGCCATTTTTCGATGGAAGATGTTGCCAAATGAGGTTTTATTCCAATAAATATATATTTATTAAAATTTTATAACGGGTCACATTTTGGCGATCAATGTTGGTCGCTGTTCACTTATCCTTCAATTAGCGACCAACTTTGCTCACCAATTTTAAATTATATATATTTATATTTTATAACAACAACTTAGTATAATCCCATTTAGTGAGGTCTGGGGATGGTAGTATGTACACAGACCTTACCCATACTCTGGGGTAGAGAGGTTGTTTCCAAATAGACCCCCGGCATCCTTCCCTCCAAGAACTTCCCACCTTGCCCTTGGGGAGACTCGAACTCACAACTATATTTTTATAAAATAATAATAAAAGTATTAAAAAAATTTATGTGGGTCTCGCTTTAGCGATCAAAATTAATTGCTAATTTCAGTATATCTTTGACCAAACAAGTCTGACCAGTCCAGTCAACAGTTTGATTAAATTTGTGATCAAATAGCGACTTTGGTCGCTAAAGTATTTCAAATATTTTTTTATTATTTTTGGTAATTTGGTGACCAACTTTGATCGCTTTTCGTGACAGACCAAATTTGATCGCTAATCTTTGGTCCTTTTTTTTCCGAAATTCTAGTACAACAACAACAACAACAACAACTACCCAGTATACTCCCACCAGGTGGGGTCTGGGGAGGGTAATATGTAGGCAGTCTTACCCCTACCCAAAAGGGCAGAGAGGCTGCTTCCATGCGACCCTCGGCGCATAGGACAGAATGAAAAGCTGCATTGGAAAGTGTATGATTTTGCATGTGGGGTTCAAATAAAACTATTCAAGTCGGAGCATGGTAATCTAGTAGGGAGCAAAATTGCAACAAAAGCCAGTAGAGCACCTCGACAATTTCAAAGCATAAAAATCATATCTGGATATAGGATAGTTGTACAGTTGGGTCAGGGGGAACTGGGTTCGTGTCCCTAAGAACTAGTGCAAGCTGGGTGTCCAGAGGTGGAGAGGTCACTTGCTGTAAAGTTTTGATTAACACTATGACATATTTTTCTATTTCTAGGTTTGGTGTTGGCTAAATGGTATAGGAACACTTTAGGAGATTGGACCGATATTTGAGACGTATTTTTCTACATATTTCTATTTTAATATGAAGCTACGAATGTCATCGAGAGTTGTATGGGAGGTTCTCATCTCTCTCATCTCTAATAGGGTGGTTGTTATGTCCTATTGTTAGGTTGTGGCGTCGATCGAGTTCTAGAGACAATGATTGGGGTAGAATGATCGGGCTGTAAGGTTAAAGTAGAGTGCTCAGAGGAATGTGTGGAGGCATCATTAAGTCCATATGGAAGTATAGTATTAGTTGAGTGTTCCAAGGGGTAAGGATCGGTCTCAACAAAGGGGTGGGGGGTGGGGATGGGGGAGGGCTTGGTAGAAAGGGATTTCTAGAATAGGGTATAAAGTGTGCAGTGGTAAAACATTCATCGACCACTGGAACTGACCTAAGGAATACATGCCCAGTCTCATGCCTTCCGATACAACATGTGCTAGGTAGGAGGAGTTCTGTAGAGCCATTATGATCTCTTGATAGTTGATGGTTAGGCGAAACAAGAGGGCTTGACTGATGAGACCCCGTTCCAACCATGACCATGGGGAGGAGGTTCGAGGTATTTGGAGTGCTGTACAAGGTGGGGTAAGATGGTGGAGGATAAGGTGGGTAGTGTTTGTCCATGACTAGAGGAAGGTACAAATGATATTAAGTGACTTGGAGTAATGGAAGCAGAGTATGGGTATGTTGAAGTAATTAGAGGAGGTGAAAGAGAGGAGTACGTTGCACGGGAATTATGTATTCGAGAGGATGAAGTATGATATTTGGAGAAGTGTTGTTTAGGAGGATTACTTAATTGGACCAAAGTTTCTGTTGGAGAGGGTGTTAAGGTGGGATGGTCTTTTGTGTTAGGTAGTTGAGGGGTAACGCGGGAGTTAGCTGGACAAAAAAGAGGTGGCGTTAGGGTATGAGGTGTGACATATGGAGGCAAGGACGGGAATTTGTTGGTTGGCTGGTGATTTGGAGATATTTGTTGGGCTGGCGGTGGAGGAAATGGTGGGTTGGTATCTCTTTAGGCTTGAGCGGGTTAGATCGTTCTAGGGTAGGTTCTGGAACTATTATGTGTTTGGGAGGATGAAGCATTATATTTTGAGAAGTGTTATTTAGGAGTATTATTTACTTGGAACAAAGTTTCTATTGGACAGAGAATTATGGCGGGCTGATCTTGTGTGTCAAGTGGTGGAGAGGTAACATGGGAGTTAACTGGACAAAAAGAGGTGGCGTTGGGGTATGGGGTGTGACATATGGACGTGGAGGATGAGAATTTATTGGGTGGCTGGTGTTTTGGAGATATTGCTGGGATGGCGGTGGAGGGAATGGTGGGCTGGTATCTCGTTGGGCTTGAGACGAGTTTGACAATTGTAGGGAAGGTTATAGAATAAAGGGGTTGTGGTGTGTAATTGTGGCATGGGCCAGCCCAGGAGTTGTGGATTGAGCTGGGAGTGTATGTGAGGTAGTAATGTGGGAGGACGAAATTATATTAGTTAATTTAGAGGTAGTAATGTGGGAGGACGAAATTATATTAGTTAATTTAGAGGTTGTAATGTTTGTATTAGTAAGTAAAGGGCTTAATTACAGAAGTAATCTTAGGGTTGGTAATAAATAGGTTATTTAATTGATTTGTTTTTTGGAATTTCGTCCATTGAGGTAAGTGTCTTTTGTGGTAGAAGTAGGTTCGAAGACTTACCTGGGTAGCTTGGAGTGCCTCCAAACCTGTAGAGGTTGTTCCGTCATTGAGGAGTGATGATTCCAATCGCTGATCCATAGTAATTTGTTGAAGAGGTCGTTGATGTAGAGGGCTAGTTTTACCCGTACGTACATAATGTTTGGATGAAAATTCTACTTTTTGCCATGGGGTTCAGAGGTAATGACTAGAACGTTAGGAATAGTAGAATTGGCCGTTTGGTGTGATGATAGAGATAGAGGAGCATGAAACGGACAAGCCTTGGTGTTGTGACCAAAGAACCTACAACGGATACAAAGGTTATTTAGTCCATGATACATAACTAGTTGCTTGTGATTAGCAATGTAGATATGTGTTTTATTGGCTTTTCAAGGGGGGAATTAAATACAAATACGAGTATATCGGCCTCATGTAGTGGACAAAGTGCAGGCATCAATTTTTAATAGGTGACCAGTTTATTACCTACTAGATTTAACAGTTGAAGATCGTAATATTTCGTATTTAATTTTGGTAGACAATCCCAAATGGCAAAGTAAGCTTGCTGGGCAGAGGAAGCAGCAAATTTTAGTTCCCACCTACGTACCATAAGGATATGGCCAAGGATAATCTGTGGTTATGAAGATCATGAATCATGTTATCCTTCATCTTTAAATTTAATAAGGAAGAAAGCATGCCCGAGATCAATGAGGTTTATTGTAACGACCTAATCAGTCGTTTTGAAAATTTGCTCTCGGTTCGGTGTTGCGAGGGTTTAAGAATCCTCAGATGGTATATTATGACTTGTGTGTATGGTTAGTTTCGATCATCAAGTTGTTCGGAATGGATTTGGAAGAATGATTCTTAAATAAAAAGTTTTAAGTTGGAATAGTTGACCAAGTTTGATTTTTTGTGTATTTGACCTCGGATAGGAATTTTGATGGTTCCAGTAGGTCCGGACGGTGATATTAGACTTAGGCATATGCGGGGTTTGCATTTGGAAGCTTCTAGAACGTTTGGGGTGCTATTTGGAAAATATTATTACAGGTTTGGAAGTTCATAGGTTTGACCGAGGTTTGACTTTATTGATACCGGGGTCGGATTTAGATTCAGAAAGTTACAGTATGTCCGTTATGTCATTTATGACTTGTGTTCCAAATTTGACATCAATCCGAGGAGTTTAGGCTTGCTCTCCGTTAGTTTAGAATTTTGATAGTTCATTAACTTCATTAAATCAATTTGTGGTGAGATTTTTAGTTTTGATGTTGTTAAAGTGAGATTAGAAATATCGAGTAGGTCAGCGTTATGATTTGGAACTTACCTGCAAAATTCAGGGTCTTTCGAAGTTGGATTAATATTATTCGTATGCTTCGTTTTAATTTTAGAAGTTCTTGAGTACTCCCTTCAAATTTCATGTCTATTGATGTCCGATTCATGGTTTCAGGTGTTATTTTCGTGATTTGATTAAGCTAGAAAATTCATATGAAATTTCTAGACTTGTGTGAATGTTTGGAGTGGAGCCCCAAGGGTTTGGGTGAGTTTTGGGATGGTTTCAAATTCTTTTTAGGCCATTTTCAGTTGTTGATTTTTGGCTACCACGATCATGAATATTTGGTCGCGTTTGCAAAGAGCAAACTGCAGTTTTCACTATCGCATAGGAGGAATTTTTTCTGCACATGGCTGACTTTAGATGCTTATATATTGAAATATATAAGAAATTTGGAGGTGACTGAAAAATAAATGTTATAACCCTTTAAGTCTAGTTTTCAAAAATCAAACAATCTGTCATTTGGAGTTATGTACAAAAAGTTTTGGTTGATATGCTATAGGGTATCTCGAAAGAGTTTTGAAATTGTTGTTGAAGAATTTGTTCATCGTGATCGTGAAGGGATGTCCGCTATTGCGAAGAAAGAAGCCTGGGCAATGGATTTAATGTTCAATTTCGAACCTTTGAGCCATTTATCCATATTTTGAGTTGGGGACCTCGGGATTTGGCGATATTTGAGAGGATTGGGGTATGTACTTTCTACTCTATTTTAATTATATTTTATAATGCTATCTACAGTTTTGCATTTGATTGATGAATTGAAAGAGAAATTAAGAGTTTTTGTCTAAAATTTTTGAAAGCAAATTTTCGTGTTTTGAACATCGATTTGGAGTCAGAATTGAATGAAATTGGTATGGTTAGAATCGTAATGTAATGGATTGTCGGAATTTGTCAGTTTTATTGGGTTCCGAGGTGTGGGCCCGGGTTGACCTTTTATTTTTTGTAAAGATTCGACCTTTATCAATTGGGTTTGTTCCCTTTGGCATTATTTGATGATTTTGAGTTGCTTTTGACTAGTTTCAAGCCATTTGGAAGTTGAATTGCGCGGGATACCGTTTCTAGTGTATTGATTTGGCTTGTTTAAGGTAAGTGTCTTGCCAAACTTTGCTGAGAGAATTTCTCCTATTAAATGATATTGTTTGCCACATGCGGGGGTGATATATATATATATATATATATATATATATATATATATATATATATATATATATATATGCATACCTGTATGTGCCAGGGTTAATTATGCCCGGGCATATACCATATGATCATTGGGGCGCTGTTGGAATATGTGACCGTCTTGCTTTATGTTTTACTTGACTTCTCGTTTTAATATGAATATGAATTAAAAGGTAGAAACCATGATTTGGCTATTATAACTTGATATAAATTTGATAGACTTTTGTGAAACTATTAATGTGCTAAATTCTATTGCCATACTTAATCATAAATACATCGCTACGGCCATTATTCTTGAGATATTGGATTATATACTTTGTTGAAGATTATTTTTGAGATTTTTTGAGATACTTGTACAATAAGGTTTTTGAGGTTTATTGAATTATTATTGGCTTTGAAAGCTGTGATTTATGTGTACATGGGATACGAAGGGTAATGTCGTACCATTTCATATATATATATATATATATATATATATATATATATATATATATATATATATATATATATATATATATATATATCATGTGAGGAAGATTGTAAAGCACGAAGGGTGATGTCATTCCATTCATAATCATTATTATGCACGAAGGATAATAGGATGAGAGTAAAAGTATAACGGGCGATGCCATGCCATTATTTTTATATTATCATGTGTTTATGGCACGAAGGGTTAACTGCGCAGGCGAGAACTGATGGTGGGCTATAATCATGTGCTTTAGTCTCTTATTGCACTCTAATTTACTAAACTTTACTTGTGTTGTAACTTAATTGGTAGTGTTTATGCACTTATTGTGTAGTTCATGCTTTGTAGGAGGGATTCCAAGTTATTTAGATGTTGTTGATCTAATTCGAGCTATTTGGAGCATTGAACTATGAGTAGAAGCCTAAGGGATTAAATCGGGATCGCGCTCAGGGGTCGAGGACCCGTTCCGGATGTCAAAAATTGAAGAAACAAACTCATTCTATGAAAAATGCATAGCCATGCCACAACGGGCGGTACGATAGTGCAGATTGTGCCAAGAAATGATTTCGAATATTATTATGGAATTTCCCACAAGCGCGTCACATGGCTCGGCATAAGGTACGAATGAGTAGCACAAAAATGTTAGATTTACTTTCCATTTCCGCTAAAGAGGGTAATTTCATCTGGGGTTTATTGGGGGATGGCTTAAACACACGGGAAAACACGTTTTTCAGGAATTTTGATACATTTCGACCTAAGGAGGCTAAGGAGGAGTTGGAAGAATACAAGAACAAGGATTTCATCATTCATTTCTCACTCAAGATCTGGGTTTGGATTGAATTTTTGTTTTTCTATACTTTAGTTACATTTGTGAAGAACTTCTCCGTGTCTATGGAGTAGTTTCTTTTGTGTTAAATAGATTTGGTGTATTGATGAGTGTTTGTGGATTATAACTCTATTTTTCTGTACTTGAATCGTTTTTGGAAGATTTAATTAATGCATCTATATTTACTTGTTCTTGTAATCGAAAGAGGCAAAACTTGTGATATCTTTTTATTATATCGTGGGTTGAGTTCATAGATACTTCTAAGTAACCGAAAACTAGTTGAACCGTTGATTAAACCTAATTAGGAAAGTAAACAAAATAAATTTTCCTAAAAACCAATCCAGTATGCATTCTTGCATATCTTTACAGTGCTTACATTGGTTTATCTCGTAAGATTAAGACTTAATCGAGAAAGAAGTCCTTGCTGAGTGTTTGAACTAATATTAGAGTGAATTCGAGAGACTCACTCGAACACTAGAAATGAATTATCTAGAGGTAGATCCCAAAAAATTATCTTGCACCTATCCTATCAAGACCACATCTTCTCTCACGGATAACTTTATTTGCTTATTCCTTTTCGAGATAGTCACTAGTCAATAGCTGTAGATTCTTAGATAATTTTAATTCTTAATGATATAAACCTCAATTGATGATCCTCTTGGATAGCAATCAAGCTAGAAACCACGAGAATACTGTTTAAAGTCAATTCCTGTGGATACAATATTATACTATACTATCTTTAATTAGCAAGCATAATTTAAGTATGTGTTTTGCGCTCGTCAATTTTTGGTGTCATTTCTGGGGATTGGAAATCAATAGTGGTTGAAATAGTGTGTCTACTAATTCAAGAATTTAATTTTTTTACTTTCACTTTAAATATTCTTCATGGATTTCTCCACCTGTGCAGGCAACAAGCTAAGTCTGTGGTGTATCACACGATCATCTTCTAAAGAAGTAATTCCCTACAAATTGGAATTGAAAAAACACCCGCGGAAACCAAGGAAGGAGAAAGAGTTCATCGTAAAGTTATTGGGGAAACCTTTAAACCAAGAACACGTGTCTAATAACGGTGACGAAGAGGTAGAGGCAGCTGCAAGAAAGGCAGCTGATGCATCCCGTAGAGCTGCCGAGGAAACCGTAGAAGGCAATATGGGTCAAAAATTTAATCTAAATCGACCCTTGATTGAAGACCAGGTCGAGAATGCGATACCCAAGCCTGGTAGAGCATTAGGTGATTATGCCAGATCAGTCTACAATAAAGGATTATCAAGTGTTAGACCACCTCCAATTACAGCAAACAATTTTGAGTTAAAGCAAGGGTTGCTTCAAACCATTCAGAACTGCTATCTTCAGAGGAAGATGAACAAAGATCCAAACACACAGCTAATGGACTTCGAGGAAATTATTCACACCTTTCAATACAATGGGGTGTCACAAAATGCAGTGTACTTAAGGACATTCCCCTTTTCACTTAAAGATGATGCGAAACAGTAGCTTCGAAGCTTGTCCAACGGATCAGTTAGAACATGAAGGAGATGACCAGAAAAGTCCTTGATAAACATTTCTCCTCGGCTAAGATGGGCAAGCTAACAAGAGAAATTCATATCTTCTCCCAGAATAAGACTAAAACTATATTTGAAGTGTGGGAGAGGTTTGAGGAGATAGTTAGAAAGTGTCAACATAGTATAATTGAACTCTGGATGTAACTCTAGGACTTTTGGGAAGGATTGATACTGACCTAGCGTAGAACATTGAGCAATGCAGTCGGAGGCCCATTGATTAAGAAGACCTCATATGAGATAGTTACAATTCTTAATGAGTTATCCGAAGAAGCTAATCACTTGCCCTCTTGAGAGTGCAGAAAGAAGAAAATCAACTAGTGTTCACCAAATTGATGTTACTACATATATGCAAGTACAACTTGATGCTATGGCTAAAGAAATATGGAAGCTAACTGTAGCCTCGATGCAAAATGAACCTCACACAACTTGTCATATATGTGGAAGGGGACACCCTACTGATTAATATCAAGCCTTAACTAAGGAAGTGAATGTTGTAGGAAACTATAATTTTAATGCAATGGGTCAGAGGCACCCCTGTTTTTCGTGGAGTTCACATGGGGGTGTTGCAAATGCATGGCACAAAACAAGACAAAATTTCAGGAAGACGAAGCCCCAGGTTTTCAAAATTAGCAGAGGCAGCAGTATTAGTCTCCACAACCGAATTAATCCAGCATGAAAGATTTTAAGAAGGCCTTCATTATCAAGAAAGATAAGAGGCTTGATTCCCATGGTGCAGCTATAGAATTGGGTACATCCTTTCGAAACCTGGAAAGACAGGTTGGTCACTTAACTACTCTAATGTCTGAGAGGATCCCAGGAACACTCCTGACTTATATAGAAAGAAATCCCAAAGAAAAAGTAAATGTTGTAACCTTGAGAATTGGGAAAGTGTTGAAAGATCTCACTCCAATTCAAAAAGATATGAGACATGAAAAAAAATCGGGGAGCAGCTGAAAAGTGGTGTCAAAAATAAGAAGGAAGAAAACTCAAGAAGAGAGGAACATGAGGCGATCAAGCATATGTCTGCTTTACCTTTTCCCCAAAAGCTAAGTAGAGAAAAGTTGGACAAACTACTCGAGAGATTTCTAGATGTGCTGAAACAGGTTCATGTAAACTTACTATTCAAAGAAGTGCTCTCACAGAGGCCTGCTTATGCTAAATTCTTGAAAGAGATCCTTATGAAGAAGAGGAAAATAACAGATGCCTTAGTGGTAAAGCTCACAGAGCATTGCAGCGTGATATTGCAAAATAAACTCAAACAAAAGTGTGGAAATACAGAGAGTTTCACCATACCCTGCTCTTTAGGAAGTCTTAATTTTGCTTAATCCTTATCTGATTCTGGTGCTTCAATTAATTTAATACCTCTATAGAACTGCAAGACTAGAGCAGGAGATCGGAGAGATAAGGCGTGCACCTATATCTTTGCAGTTGGCAGACCAAACGACTATAACATCCGAGGGGATAGTGGAAGATGTATTAGTTTGGGTGGATAAGTTTGTATTTCTTGTGGATTTCATAGTGGTTAATATGGAAGAGAACAAGGAGGTCTCAAGTTTAAAATTCTTTGTGATCGAGTTATTATTAAGTGTCTTGGAATAGGTGTATTACAATTTAGTGAGGGATTACAAGTTTAATTCCTAGGTTGCATAGGTTGTAATCTAAAAGTTGCTCAGTAGTGAAATTGAAATCCTTCAAGGATAAGTCGTGGTTCTTAATCCCGTTGAGCGAGGAATTTTCCATGTAATATTTCTCCGATGATTTAACCTATGTTCTCTGTGTGTGTAACTGTCGAACCTGATAGAGAACCAAGTTCTCTACAGAAGTTGGTGGACCCATATATTCTATCAATTGGTATAAGAGCAGATTCTTTCTATCAGGTTAACACCTAGAAATGATCCTCATGGTTGCTCCTCCTAACTTCGAAAAAGGCCAGTCCACGTACAAACCTTCTAGGTTCAATAGTCAATACTATGGGTGGCGGAAAACACTAGGATGCATGACTTCATCATAGATGAAGACATTGAGTTGTGGGATGTAATATGTGATGAACCTTTTGTCCCTACAAAGAACCTTTGCGATCCAGCTATAGCCATTCTCAAGACAAGGAAAGAATTCAATGACACTGACAGAAAGGCAATAAAAAAGAATTTTCGGGCAAAGAAAATTCTTGTGTGGGGTATTGTTCCTGATGAATACAATAGGATATCAGCGTGTCAATCAGCAAAAGAGATCTGAGGGGCTCTTCAAACAGCTTAGGAGGGAACAACTCAGGTTAAGCAATCCAAGATTGATATGCTCACAGTAGAATGTGAGCTCTTCGAAATGAAAGATGATGAATTCATCCAAGATATGCATACTCGATTCACTTCCATCATCAATAAGCTTCACTCTCTCGGTGAAAGTATTCCAAGAAATAATCTTGTTAGAAAAATCCTTAGGTACTTCCCAGTTGTGGGGAAAGCAACGCCATTACATAGGCTAAGGATTTGCAGACACGGACCATAGATGAACTTGTTCGAAACTTGAAACCTATGAAATAAAGAAGAAGAAAGACAATGAAAGAAGAGAGCCCAAGAGAGAGAAGAACCTGGTCCTCAAGTTAGAAAGTAATGACTCAAGTTGTAATGACGGGGACATGGCTTACTTGACAAAAAGGTTCCAGAAGATGGTTCACAGGAATGGAGGCATTCCAAAAAGAGGTAGCTCTAGCAAGCCTAGAAACTATGACCTCGGTCATAAATGTGGCAAGCCAGGACACTTCATCATGGATTGTCCCATCATAAAACAATATCAATATAATAACAACTTTGAAAAAGCAGCAAAGAGGAACCAGGCTCCTGAAAAATGCTTCAAGAGAAAGAATGATGCTGACAACGATGTAAAGCAAGCTCTTACTGCATAGGGAGACTCCTATAGTGAATCTGAAGAAGAAGAAGAAGAAGAAGAAGACCATGGTGGTAGTTCAATGATGGCAGTGGAAAATGAAATAATTGAGTATGATTCAATCTTTGCTCTAATGGCTCCATATGATGATGATGAAAATGATGACGACGATGAGGTAAACTTTCTAGATGTTCAGAGAAATTTGAAATCTTACTCTCCTAAAAAGCTTATGCCATTAGCAAATGTGCTAATTGATGCTTACCATAGTCTTATCAATGGAAAAGATGCTTTAACTATGGAACTAGGGGAAACTAAAAAAAACCAGAGATGAACTAATAGTCATTGTAGTTGATTAGAAAGAGATAAGAAAGAACCTGAAAAGAGAAAAGTGTCACAACCCAGAATTCCTCCGAAGGAGTCGTGATGGCACCTAGTCTCTAAACTAGGTAACCCTAGCTTTCATAGAAGTAATATTGATAATTACTAACTTCAAATTAGATAATCTCTAAACAATTACAATTCCCAAAACTGGTAGTACAAATCATAAATCTTTCTATGAGTAGTTATGAAAAATAATTACATCACTGTTCCAAAAACAAAGAAACCAACGGGAGTAAGTACAAATGAAAGTGACTCTGAAGCCTGCGAATGCAGCATCACATTTGCCTTGAGTTTCCACCACGACGATACACACAACTACTATGATTAAATACATGGATATGTACAAAAAAATGCACAAAAGTGTAGTATGAGCATACTATGGCGGTGCCAGTAAATATTAAGACTAACCTCGATGGGGTAGTAACGAGGAACAGTCAAGAAACCTACTGATCAAATGTATTGAACAATATATGACAATAAAATATCAAAATAAAAGTAAAAAAATAATATCAACAGCAGGGAGAAATCAAACTACAAACAATAAAGACAATAAAGGGAAACATGGATGAAAATGAAAGATAACCAAGTAGATTAATACCAACGTAGCTGGAACAAGGACAAGTAAAAATATCTTCGAATAAAGAATGTGATGTTAACTCAATCAATCACATCATTTCAAATACACAATTCTGAATCTTCAATGTCTCATATCATAACTTCAATTTCCAAACTTTTAGTACACATAGCACCTTGTGCCCACCTATTTCTATCTCACTTTGCACAACAACATCCTCGTGCTACCCAGTACATAATGTCCATAACAAATGCAATTAAGATGTCCAAGGAGCCTCATATATACAACATAAGGTAGATTATAATTTCTAAACCAATTAAGAAATCAACAAGAAAAGATGAAGTTATTTTTAGAAATCATTTGAATAAAGAAAATATCCTTTTCAAAATACAACGTCGAATGAATTATTACCTTTAATATAAGATTTAAATAAATTAAATCTTAGTAGAATTGCTTTTAATGTAAGATTCAATATCATCGGGTTAAGAAAATTAAAAATTGAGAAACTAATTGAACTAAAACATAACATTTATAGGAATTTGAAGTATTGAAAGGTGTATATATACACCGCGAGTTTAAATTTAAAAATTGTATATGGCAGCGTAATACTACTTCCTTTATTTTAAGTCACGGTTTACTAATAACTTAACATGACGGGAGGAAATGTTTCAACATAGTAAGTTTACTTTGAAAATGAATTCACTCAATGAGTCACGAAATACAAATTGTCAAATTCTTAAACAAATGAACTAGAGTCTTCTCATTATTCAGCTGTAACTAAATCTTATATGAAATATAAAACCACCAAATAACTTGTACAGTCAAAGTGGAACACACCAGCATATGTATATTGATGCAGCACCCATCCCGATCCCACCAATCCTCCCTTATTCTTCAATATCAATTAAAATAAAATAAGTAGTATATGTTTGTTGTGACATGCAACCCGATCCCACCAAGCCTACTTTATTCCTCCTTAACAATACAATAAGAGCAACATCATATATATCACCATATTAATAACAACATGATCATTCCCCCTTATTACTCCTTGTTACGGCGTGCAACCGATCCCACCAGTCCACCTTTATTACTCCTTAATATATATATCACTCTTATTCCTTCCGTTGAAACGTGCAATCCTATGCCACTTGTCCATCCTTATTACTCCTTCTTGTGGCGTGCAACCCGATCCTACCAGACAATATTGATTCTCCCTTATTCCTCCTCAACATATCAACAGCTCAGCATAGTTTACAATCAACAACAACAATTCAAATACCCAATCACAAGTATTTCTACCAATAACAGTACGAGTAAACGGAAACAAGAGAAAACACAAAAGAAAATTAAGAACCACCACAACCTTTACAAAATAGCAAGACATATAAGGCACATGATAACTACACCGGCAACCACAATAATTTGGGTACGTAGCATATATGTATGAGGTCATGGAGGAATTCACAATCAAGAGATAACAAACATAATAAGGAGGAAAACCACTTAAATTAAGGAAAATAAGGGCAAAGTAACAAGTAAGAATTAGAGGAAAGCTAACAACGTCATATGGGGCATATAGAGGTAAAACAAGCCAATTGGGAACTCCAATTATATCGGAAAAACTTCCCACTTAATGAACATGACCTAATAACTCTAAAGGCAAATCTTTCATAAATAAGTCCGAGTACACACTCGTCACCTCGCGTGCATGGACTACAATTAGAATAAAAGACAAAAATCCTAAAGGAAAGTCCCTCACACAAGGTTAGGCAAGATACTTACTTCAATCAGGCCAGTTCAATGCTCAATTAGATTTTTATTTACCAATTCATCAACGCTCGCCTCAATCTAGCCAAAACAACTTGAATACATCAAACAATGCAAGAGAAAAGAATTTTAATTAACAAAACTATGATTCTTACACAACTTATAAAAAGCCAATAAAATTCAACTCCCCGAGCCCGCACCTCAGAGCCTGATATAATTTACAAAAACTGAATACTCATTCTGATACGAGGTTAACCATATGAAAATTATCTAATTAAGACACCATTTGGTCCCTCAAATCATCATTTTATATATTTGAAATATTTCACAATTTCCCCAAAATTGTCCTTTAGATTCTCATGAATTTGATGTTAAATCTAAGATATAATAACAAAGTATAGTTGGAAATTGATTAGAGACACTAACTCAATGATTTGGTATGAAAATATTCTCTAAAAGTCACCCACTCTTGGAGTTAGGGTTCAAAGAATATGAAAACAATGAGCAAAACTCGCAATACCCAGCTTTTAGCACGCTGCAGATCTCGCATTTGAGACACTGGGTTCGCAAATGCGAACTCGCGAAGGCAAAGAAATATTCGCAAATTCGAAGCCTAAATTTACCCTCTACCATCGCAATTGCAATGAAAAGTTTAGCAAATGCGAAGGGCCTTCGCAAAAGCGGCCCAGAACTTTGCAATTGCGAACCTTCCCTGCCAAGTTTTTTTTCGCATTTGTGAGACTGTCTTCACAAATGCAAAGCCTACCAATCCCAGCCATTTTCACAAATGCAATACAATGCATGCAAATGCGACCCTTTGCTCGCAAATGCGAGATCAGACAGCAGAAAAATCAGAAGTTTTTCCAAACACTCTAAAACACTTCCAAAACTTATCCAAGCACTCGGATCTCCGAACCAAACACCAAAACAAGTCTGAACACATAACACGAACTTGCTCGCTTGATCAAAACATCAAAATAACCTCTAGAACCACATATCAGATGCCAAAACGTATGAAAATTACCATGAACTTCAAGAATTGCAACCAAGCATCTGAACCATATCAAATCAACTTTAAGCGACACAAAATTTTGTAGGCAAGTCACAAATGACATAAAAGAGCTATTCTGACTTTCAAAATCACATTCCAACCTCGATAACACAAAAGTCAACTATGGTTCAAAGCTCTCCATTTTCTATACTTTAACTTTTCCAGCTTTCGTTGAAATGCCTCTAATTATTGTACAGGCCTCCAAATCCAAATTCGAATGCATGCCTAAGTCCAAATTTTCCATACAAAGCTACTGACATCATTCAAAACTCATTCAAAGTCGTTTACTCAAAAGTACAATTCCGATCAAATTTTCTCCGCTTAAGCTTTCAAAACTAAATTCATTCTTCCAATTTGACTCTATATCGTCCGGAAATAGAATCCAACCATGCATGAAAGTCATCACACTTAATATGAAGCTGCTCATAAACTCAAACTGGTGAACCGGATGCAATTGCTCAAAGCGACCAGTCGGGTCGTTACAAAAAATGCATTAGAAGAGAAAATTGCTAGTATATAACATGAATAAGATAATTTATTGGTGGTTGTGGTGGACTTAAAAGAAACCATTGAGTGTGCAAGTAATGAAAAGGAAACCTAAAAGAGTTTCTATCATTGAGCAAGAAAGAGATGACCTAATAGTGGTGGTAGTAGATTTGAGACAAAACAATTTTGGGTTTTAAAACTGCAAATGGGCTTGAAGTGAAGCACACATTAAGCTTGAAAATGAGTTAAACCTGGTAAATGTTGGAAACACGTTCTCAAGGCATTATACTAAACGTGTGTTCATATTTGTAGGTTTTGATGAATGACAAACTATGCGCAAATTGACATATGACGAGGTCCAAGCACAAGCGCAAAATTGATATATAACAAGATTCAAGCACAAAACAAAGATCGAGATTAAGTTTTATATGAGTCGGTATTTAATTGTGATCTTGATCCGACAACTTAAACTCAAGACTTGGCTTCTCTCGTAAAAATACTTTTAACAAATCATGCATATTTAATTTAGAGCAAAATGATTTTAAATAATGCATATTTACTTTTGTCAAAATGATTTTTAAACACGCCTCTAAAATCTGGACTAAGATAATCGATTATGTACTTATGATAATCTATTATGTTTAAGTCAGCTGCCTGACAATCGATTGTGAACTAATGACAATCGATTGTGTTAAGGCAGTGAGCATCAGATTTTTCAAATCTGCATGACAATCGATTGTGAACCTTATGACAATCGATTGTGATGAGGCGTGTCCATCAAAGTTTTTCAAAGCTCAAAATAATCGATTGTGAAGCTAATGACAATCGATTGTGAAGAGACAGTGTCCATCAGATTTTTCAAAGTCACAAAATAATCGATTTTGAACTTATGACAATCAATTGTGTTGAGGCAGTGTCTTCCAGACTTTTTCAAAGTTATTAAATAATCGATTGTAAACTTATGACAATCGATTGTCAAGAGGCAATGTCTAAATTGATTTTTCAAGACTGATATATAATCGATTGTTAACTTAGTATAATCGATTGTATAACTGACCATTGCCAAAATATTTTCGAATACCGTCAGGTAATCGATTATTGATTTCCTATAATCGACTGTTTTAATTAAAATCTGGAAAGGATTTTTTGAACGTTGCTGAGTAATTGATTGTAGATTGTTGACAATCGATTGTTTTACGTAAAATCTGGAAAGGATTTTTTGAACGTTGCCAGTAATCGATTATTGATCTTATATAATCGATTGTTATGCGTAAAATCTGGGATTGATTTTTCGAAGAACTAGCAAACAATCGATTGTGGTAACTTGACAATCGATTGTCACTGAGTAATTTCAGCAACTCTTAATTGGCAATTAGGCAACGGTAATACAAGGTTTTTCAAATATAAATACAGCTTCAATTCAGTCTTTTAAGTACAACAACATACAACAACTGATCATACAATTGCTAAAGCTTGCATACTTTATTGCTTATCATTTTATTTTCATTACATAAGCTTTTGAGAGACAAATTCTTGTCAAAAGTTGTTGCGATCTTGAGCGTATTCTTTTTACTCATATCTACTCTTAAAGGAGTGTCTTGTTTGAGTGCTAAGTGTTTTTGTACACTTGAAGGGAAGTGTTAGTCCCTTGTGTTGTAAGAAGGAACTTGTGTTTCCTTGGTTGAAGTCTTGGAGTGTTGTATCTCCGAGCAAAGGTTGTTGAGGCTTGTGTCCTCAAGTTGTAACGGTTTGTTAAGCACCCGTAAGCTTAACAAGTTAGTGGAAATCTCGAGAGAGTCTCTCGGGGACTGGACTAGCCATGGGTTGTGGTGAACCAGGATATATCGGTGCATTTGTTCTAATTTATTTACTTATCGCACTTATTTATTTCCTGCAATTTTTAAATTCCGCAAGTTTACGCTAATTTTATTAAAACGCTGTTCACCCCCCCCTCTAGCGTTAAGCGTATTATCTAACAATTGGTATCAGAGCCCAACTCTCTGAAGACTTAACCGTTTGAGAGAAACATCCATGGCTTCTACTCGTGATTCTTTTGCAGGAATAGGTGAAGGACAGTGCTCCACCCGACCACCGCTATTCGATGGTACAAATTATATATACTGGAAGGAGAGGATGAGAATATTTGTACAATCAAATAGTTTTCATCTTTGTAAGGTCATAGTGAATGGAGAACAAATTCCAACCAAGAAGGTTGAAAATGAATGGGTCCCAAAGTCCGAAGATGAATACGATGCGGATGATATCCGAAAGGTGCAAAATAATGCTAAAGCTATTAATTTATTATATTGTGCTGTAAACTGATGATTACAGGAAGATATCTTGTTGCACAACGGCGAAGCAAATGTGGGACAAGCTGGAAATTACGTATGAAGGTACGGACCAGGTAAGGGAAGCTAAAATTGATTTCCTAACCCATGCATATGAATTATTTCACATGAAGGAAGGCGAAAAGGTCGATGAGATGTTTGAACGATTTTCAAAAATCATAAATGATTTACATGCTCTTAAGAAGACCTTCACGGATAAGGAACTTGTCCAAAAAATTCTCCGAAGTCTCACTCCGGAATGGCGATTCAAGGCCGACGCGATTCAACAATCCATTGGCATTTCAAATGTCACCATCGACGCATTAAGAGGTAATCTTAAAACTTATGAATCTACTATACTTAACCCTCTTGTTGATGATCAAAGGAAGCAAAGAATTGCTCTCAAGGCAAGCACAAGCCAACCTCAAAATGATGAGGACGGAGACAACGAGTTCGGACTCGTTATCAAGAGATTTCAAAAGTTCATGCGAAAAGAGTATGAACGAAAGGGCAAAAAGCAAGGAGATCAAATAAAGTGCTATGAGTGCGGAGAAATCGGGCACATTAAATCAAATTGCCCAAATGCTAAAAAGGAGAAGAAACCCTTCAAGAAGCAAAGAGCATACATATCTTGGGGAGGCGACTCCGGTGACGAGTCAAGTGAGGAAGAAGAAGACGAAGCCGCAAATCTTTGTCTTATGGCACAAGAAGACAACAAAGAAGAGGTATGTCAAATTTCTTCCAAAAATTTCTTTTCCCTTGAAGAAATGCAAAATGCTTTTGATGAGTTGTATAGCGAATTTATTAGAGCTTCAAAAACTGTTAAGAGTATAAAAGAAAATGCTTCTTTAAAAGAAAAAGATTTTCAAAAACAACTCTCTCTTAAAGAAAAGGAATTGGAAAAACTGATTTTAGAAAATGAGAAGTTGAAAGAGGAGAACAAATTTTTTGGCAAAAGAAGCGCCGACAAGCCCGAAAGTTCTAGAAATTGTACTTCTTGCATACATCTCAAAAATGAAGTAGAAAGGCTTAAGGGCACCTTAGATAAGTTTACTCTTCTCATAAAGATTTGAATGAAGTGCTTGTTAATTTGAAGTCGACCAAGCATGGCATAGGTTTTAGAAACGAGCCTAAAGAGAAAGTTGAAGCCAACCCCCAACCACCTAAGGCTCAACCTAGGATAAATAAAACAAATGCTCATCCTAGATACAACAAACCTAGAAATGGTTTTCATCAATCGCAACCTAGAAATAATCATGCTAGAAATAATGCACATTCTAGGCCAAACATTAGAAAGAGTTTTGAACCTTTTAGAACACCTAGAAATGACTTCCAACCTAGAAACAACTATTCTAGAAATGATGCATATCCTAGAACAAATGGTAGGAGAAATGTTTTTCATGATTTGCGCAATAGTTATATTGTCAAGAATAGAGCAAATGAATTTCGTCCGTCCAATTACTATCAACCTAGAAGGATGAATAATCCTAACGTGACTTGTCATTATTGTAGACGAATTGGACATATTGCTCCTGCTTGTTTTACACGACATAGACATAACACTCAATCACATCACTATGATTTGCCTAACCCCCAAGGACCCAAAATGGCATGGGTACCTAAAACTCATTAATTTATTTTGTAGGTATGTTTGAAGGGATCAAGTGTACTATGGTACCTTGATAGTGGATGCTCCAAGCACATGACGGGAGATGAATCCAAATTCCTTCAACTAGAACACAAGGAAAGGGGAAGTGTTATTTTTGGTGATAACAACAAAGGAAAGATTATCGGCATCGGATCGGTCGGTAAGGATGAAATTTCTTCCATTAAGCATATATTACTTGTGAAAGGTTTAAAACATAATCTCTTGAGCATAAGTCAATTATGTGACAAGGGAAATCTTGTTTTATTTGATTCGGATGAATGCTTAGTTTTTAGACGTAGCGATTTTAAAATTATCCTTCATGGTTTTAGAATGGATAACATTTATATGGTTGATCTTGCAAATTCTTCACCCGAATATGTAAATTGTTTAATGAGCAATGAGGATGATTCTTGGTTATGGCATCGTAGAGTAGCTCACATCAACATGCATCTTTTGAACAAATTGGTTTCACAAAATTTAGTCGTTGGTCTTCCAAATTTGAAATTTGAAAATGACTCTATTTGTGATTCTTGTCAAAAGGGGAAGCAAACAAAAGCATCTTTTAAATCGAAAAACATTGTTTCAACTACTAGACCATTGCAACTGCTTCACATGGATTTGTTTGGACCATCTCGCATTGAAAGTCTTGGTAGAAATCGTTATGCCTTTGTTATTGTTGATGATTATTCCAGATTTACTTGGACTTTATTTCTTGCCCATAAAAGTGATGCTTTTCAGAATTTTAAATATTTCCTTAAACGTATTCAAAACGAAAAGGAAACAACCGTCACTTCAATTAGAAGTGATCATGGGGGAGAGTTTGATCACAATCTCTTTGCGGACTTTTGTGACGAACTCGGTATCGAGCATACCTTTTCCGCTCCACGAACACCACAACAAAATGGGTGGTGGAAAGGAAAAATAGCTGTCTCGAAGAGATGGCTAGAACCATGCTCGAAGAGGCTAAGATTCCCAAATATTTTTGGGCGGATGCCGTGAGTACCGCATGCTACATTTTAAATAGAGTAGTCATAAGGACAATACTCATGAAAACCCCTTATGAACTCTACAAGGGAAGGAAACCAAATATCTCCCATTTTAGAGTATTCGGTTGTAAATGTTTTATTCATAACAATGGAAAAGATCAATTGGGAAAATTTGATGTCAAATCCGATGAGGGAATTTTTATTGGGTATTCTTCACATAGCAAAGCATATAGGGTATTTAATAATAGAACCCAAACTGTGGAGGAATCCCCTCATATTGTGTTTTCCGAAAGTAATGCTCGCTTGGCGAGAGAGGATTCTTGTTCTGATCTTGCAGGTATTTTAAATAGTTTAAAAGACAAAGTACAAGAAGAAACTCCTAAGGAAATTCAAGATGAAATCTTGGAACAATCAACGGAGGAAACGCCACAATTGGAGAAAGAAACGAAAATGCCTAACGAGTGGAGGACAATCAAAGATCACCCTCTCGAACAAGTAATTGGCGACGTCGGAGAAATGGTAAGTACCCGAAACTCCCTTAAGAACACCTTAGGACATACTGCTTTTGTTTCTCAAATTGAACCAACAACCATCTCCGAAGCAATTGGGGATGAATTTTGGACCTTGGCAATGCAAGAGGAGCTTAACCAATTCAAACGGAATGACGTTTGGGATTTGGTGCCAAGACCCAAAAATCATACCATAATTGGTACGAAATGGGTTTTTCGAAACAAACTAGATGAAAATGGTGTAATCACTAGAAACAAAGCTAGGCTTGTAGCAAAAGGCTATAATCAAGAAGAGGGTATTGACTATGAAGAAACATATGCTCCCGTAGCAAGATTAGAAGCTATTCGTTTATTGCTTGCCTTTGCCTCTTCTATGAATTTCAATTTATATCAAATGAATGTGAAAAGTGCTTTTCTAAATGGTGTTATTCAAGAAGAAGTTTATGTTGAACAACCCCCCGGCTTTGAAGATATTAAATCTCCCGATCATGTTTTCAAACTCAAAAAGGCTCTTTATGGTTTAAAACAAGCTCCCCGAGCTTGGTATGAAAGATTGAGTAAATTTCTATTGGAAAATGATTTCATTAGGGGGATAGTTGACACCACTCTTTTTGTTAAGCATAAAAACAATGATATTTTATTAGTTCAAATCTATGTGGATGATATTATATTTGGTGCTACTAACAATGTTTTGTGCAAGGAATTTTCCGATTTAATGACAAGCGAATTTGAGATGTCTATGATGGGTGAGTTAACATTCTTTTTGGGATTACAAGTAAAGCAAATGAAAGAAGGTACGTTCATTTGCCAAGCGAAATATTGCAAAGAATTGCTGAAACAATTTGAAATGACCAATGCAAAAGCAATGGCAACCCCCATGAGCACATCCGATCACCTAGACAAAGATGAGAAAGGTAAGGAAGTCGACATCAAAAAGTATCGAGGTATGATTGACTCTCTCCTTTATCTTTCTGCTAGTCGTCCGGACATCATGTTTAGCGTGTGCTTATGCGCTCGTTATCAATCGTGTCCGAAGGAGTCTCACCTAACTACGGTGAAACGGATATTGAAGTATCTTGTTGGTACTGTAAATGTAGGTCTATGGTACCCCAAAGGTTCTTCATGCCAACTTGTTGGCTATTCCGACTCCGATTTTGCTGGATGCAAATTGGACCGCAAGAGCACAAGTGGCACTTGCCATTTGCTCGGTAGCTCTCTCGTTTCTTGGTTTAGCAAGAAACAAGTAAGTGTTGCGTTGTCCACAACCGAGGCTGAATATGTAGCCGCGGGGAGTTGTTGCGCTCAAATCCTTTGGATGAAACAACAACTCTTGGACTATGGCCTAAGTCTTGATCATATCCCTCTTAGATGTGATAATACTAGTGCCATATGCTTGACGAAGAACCCCGTTCTTCATTCGCGAACAAAACACATTGAAATTAGACATCATTTTATATGAGATCACGTTCTCAAGGACGATGTCGAAATTGAATTTGTTGAAACCAAAGATCAATTGGCCGACATCTTTACAAAGCCCTTAGAGAAAGAGTCCTTCTTCCGAATTTGTAGTGAACTCGGGATCCTTGACTCCACGTTGATCTATGTCATGCATTGCATTTTCCCTCTCACATATTTTCTAACTTGAGCGTCGGAGACGTCTAACGTATTTTTGCAGGTATCGCCCTAAAGGCAGGGGGAATTATAAAGCTTGACGCGCAGAACAATCGATTTCTCTTTTATATAATCGATTATTCAGTATCAATAATCGATTGTCTTGACATTATTTGCGTATTATTGCCATTTTTTTAATAAATAAACAAGTTTTTTGATTATTCTATCTTTTTTTGCTAATGGCAAAAGGGGGAAGATAACGGGTATGCACTCTCACTCAATACTTATCGGCATAAATTGAGGGGGAATTCATATATTGAGGGGGAACAAATTGCATATCTATATACTTGTTGCATATCTTTACTTGTCTTGAATCGTCATTATGAATTGCCTAATATGCATATCCCGCTTAAAGTTTGCCATTATCAAAAAGGGGGAAATTGTTGGAAACACGTTCTCAAGGCATTATACTAAACGTGTGTTCATATTTGTAGGTTTTGATGAATGACAAACTATGCGCAAATTGACATATGACGAGGTCCAAGCACAAGCGCGAAATTGATATATAACAAGATTCAAGCACAAGACAAAGATCGAGATTAAGTTTTATATGAGTCGGTATTTAATTGTGATCTTGATCCGACAACTTAAACTCAAGACTTGGCTTCTCTCGTAAAAATACTTTTAACAAATCATGCATATTTAATATAGAGCAAAATGATTTTAAATGATGCATATTTACTTTTGTCAAAATGATTTTTAAACACGCCTCTAAAATCTGGACTAAGATAATCGATTATGTACTTATGATAATCGATTATGTTTAAGTCAGCTGCTTGACAATCGATTGTGAACTAATGACAATCGATTGTGTTAAGGCAGTGAGCATCAGATTTTTCAAATCTGCATGACAATCGATTGTGAACCTTATGACAATTGATTGTGATGAGGCAGTGTCCATCAAAGTTTTTCAAAGCTCAAAATAATCGATTGTGAAGCTAATGACAATCGATTGTGAAGAGACAGTGTCCATCAGATTTTTCAAAGTCACAAAATAATCGATTGTGAACTTATGACAATCGATTGTGTTGAGGCAGTGTCTTCCAGACTTTTTCAAAGTTATTAAATAATCGATTGTGAACTTATGACAATCGATTGTCAAGAGGCAGTGTCTAAATTGATTTTTCAAGACTGATATATAATCGATTGTTAACTTAGTATAATCGATTGTATAACTGACCGTTGCCAAAATATTTTCAAATACCGTCAGGTAATCGATTATTGATTTCCTATAATCGATTGTTTTAATTAAAATCTTGAAAGGATTTTTTGAACGTTGCTGAGTAATCGATTGTAGATTGTTGAGAATCGATTGTTTTACGTAAAATCTGGAAAGGATTTTTTGAACGTTGCCAGTAATCGATTATTGATCTTATATAATCGATTGTTATGCGTAAAATCTGGGATTGATTTTTCGAAGAACTAGCAAACAATCGATTGTGGTAACTTGACAATCGATTGTCACTGAGTAATTTCAGCAACTCTTAATTGGCAATTAGGCAACGGTAATACAAGGTTTTTCAACTATAAATACAGCTTCAATTCAGTCTTTTAAGTACAACAACATACAACAACTGATCATACAATTGCTAAAGCTTGCATACTTTATTGCTTATCATTTTATATTCATTACATAAGCTTTTGAGAGCCAAATTCTTGTCAAAAGTTGTTGCGATCTTGAGCGTATTCTTTTTACTCATATATACTCTTAAAGGAGTGTCTTGTTTGAGTGCTAAGTGTTTTTGTACACTTGAAGGGAAGTGTTAGTCCCTTGTGTTGTAAGAAGGAACTTGCGTTTCCTTGGTTGAAGTCTTGGAGTGTTGTATCTCCGAGCAAAGGTTGTTGAGGCTTGTGTCCTCAAGTTGTAACGGTTTGTTAAGCACCTGTAAGCTTAACAAGTTAGTGGAAATCTCGAGAGAGTCTCTCGGGGACTGGACTAGCCACGGGTTGTGGTGAACCAGGATATATCGGTGCGTTTGTTCTAATTTATTTACTTATCGCACTTATTTATTTCCTGCAATTTTTAAATTCCGCAAGTTTACGCTAATTTATTAAAACGCTATTCATCCCCCCTCTAGCGTTAAGCGTATTATCTAACAGTAAAGACTAGTCTGTGAACTTGAGAAAAACAAACAGCTTCAGGAACAACTAGGGAAAATAAAGAGTGATCCTGAGAAATCTCTTAAGTCGATCTAATCCTCATTTGCTATCACTGCCATGCACACCAACTCTGGGGGAAACAAGCTGGGGATTGGCTTTCAAAGGGAAAAGATTCCCTACAACCCTTATAGCAAGTATGTTATTGAACCCGACAATTGGCTATGTACCCACAGTGTCAAGTGTCAACAATGGACACCTTAAGGAAAATTGCATGGCCAAGGTTCAGTCTCATAAGAGAAATAAAGTCTTTGTTGAGAGAGAAACTACTGCAAGAGGACCTGGTCCATCAAATAGGAAACCATCAAATAAGGAATGTGTTTTGCCTACTTGGACTAAGAGAGCACTCATTCATCCTTTTTCTCTTAACAAGGGACCCAAACTTGTCTGGTTTCCTAAGTCTAACCCTTGATTTCCTTGTGCAGGGAGCAGTGAAGTAAAGCATACAATAATGACACATGAATAGTGGTTGCTCAAAGGAATTATTGGAAATACAATTAATCTTCCTTCACTAAAGCCCTGCAAGGAGAGAGTGTACCCTTTTTAAAAATGGCTAAAAGGGGGTACACTTTAGGAGTTGGAAAATTTGTGCCAAAGAAAATAAGGTGGAATGTTTGTCCAGGTTATTCACAATCTCAAAGCCTGTGACCTGTGAGGTGTTGTTGTAGCCAAAAAGACACAAGTGTACGTATGTTGCTGTGATTAATCCTCCGCAGAATGGAGACATGAGTTGGTTGGAATCTGTTGAAAAAAATAGTGAATCATGGGACGAAGGTCTAGAGAATGCACATTGTCTATCTCTAAACAAATTGGATATGAAGAACCTGATTCGTGGTCAGATCAAGTTGAGGAACAAGTATCATAAAGTGTGAACTGTTTGTAAGGCTGTATCCGGTTCCGGTTCTGGGTCTATTTGGGTCTGCGGTTCCGGTTCTGGTGGTTCCGGTTCTGCGGTTCTGGCGGTTCTGGCGGTTCCGGTTCTGGCGGTTCTGGAGCCGGAACCGCTACCATACGGTTCTGGAACCGCCCGGTTCCGGTTCTGGCGGTTCCGGAACCGCGGTTCTGGCGGTTCCCGGCGGTTTCGAGTTATTTTATTTTATTTTTTTTAATCAATATCTTGTATAGTAGTGATTAGTATATTGTAGAATATATTTTTATATGGTGTACTATGTTATTAATTATATTATATATTGTGTTTGGTAATTAGTATATATTGTGTATAAGTGGTGTATATATTGTATATAAGTAGTATATATCGTATTTAAGTAGTATATATTGTGTAGTAGTTAGTAATTAGTATAAATTTTATATAAGTAGTACATATTGATAAAAGATGTTGTCATTAGTATTATGTGTTGTATGTTATATATTATATGTTATATAAATATTCAAGGATTGATATAGAAGTAAAGACAAAAAAATATTGAGACAAAGATATTCAAGGATATGATAAAAAGCATATTTATTGACCAAAATGGCATATCTTTCTTAGTCTTCCTTTCCCCAATGGAATGAGCACAACATGGTACTAATACCACCATTAAAAGAAAAAAAACTAAAAGATGACATGCCAATGTACAAGTTACATAATAATTTATGCATTATTTCTAACAAATCTCATAAAACCTTCAAGGTTTGGAGGTGGTCGTGTTGGCGGTGGTGGAAATGAAGCTTGTTCATCTCCACTTCCGGGTGAAGTTGCTTCCTGAGCAAGTTCTGCTAGCATTTCTTCATAGCACTCATCTATTTCTGGTTGAGATTCAGCTAGCCCAAAGTTCCTTCTTTCAGAGCGGATCCAATCTCGGAATAGCACTGATTTTTCCAAGCTGTCCCGCATCGACGCTCTATGATCACCTATTTGTAGTCTTGCTTGACTAAAAACGCTCCCCGATGCAACAGTTGACGCTTGAATCGACAGAACATCTCGAGCCATCCTTGCAAGTACGGGAAAATGCTTTTCCCTTGTCTTCCACCAATCCAAAAGGTCGAAAGAGCCGTCTGGATTCTCATTCTCTAATCCCTGCGACAAATAAACTTGAAGCTCATTTAGATGGGAAATATCATCTATATTTTCCCCTTGAGTACCCCTGAACTCAGTGCACGATTTAAGAGCTGTTAAGCCAGCAGCTCTTTTAGACGCCTGTGATGTGGACGAAGTTGGGGTTGGAATATTTGGCCTAGCATGCTCTAACGCCTGTTTATAAGCATTATAAACAGTTTGAGCATTCACTTTAATTGATGCTTGCGCATCAGATAGTGTAGCCATTTCTTCTTCATCAAGATCTAAAGCTTGATAAATACTAGAATACCAAAAGTGAGGTCCTCCTAATTTCATAGTAGGATTTAGCATAGCAGACACACCATATATAGGAGGGATTGGAAAAAAATATTTTTAAACTTCTTTTTCATTTCTGTTATTGCATATTCATAAATTTCCCCTCCCTCGTTAAAATCAACAAATAAATTAGCAAGTGCGGCAATATATACTAAACAGTTAGAAATAGTTGGATAGTATTGGCCAGATAAAGCATTTGTAGCCACATGAAAATGTTCTAAAAAATCTAACAGAATTTTAACGTTAGTCCAATCTTGATTAGTTAACATGTCATTATCTTCCTCTCCACAATCCCGAGAATTATAAGTAGCGTTAATTGGGTTTCTATATTCGTACGCCACTACTAAACTTTCGTACATGTAGTTCCACCTAGTCGGGCAAGGTTTAGGTACCTTTCTTTCTCTAAGGCCATATTTATCACATTTTTTAAAATATTCTCTAAGTCTACTTCTACGGTTTGAATAAAAAAGCCAATTAAGAGCGAATTTAACCTTTTCAATTTCTGTGTTTAAAATTCTCATACCATCACCAACAATTAAATGATAAATTTGACATATACATCTAACATGGAAAATATTTGTAAAAGCAGGATTAAGTGTTCTAGTTAAAATACCTATTGCACTAGTGTTGCTACTAGCGTTATCCATGGAAATTGACATTATTTTATCACTAAAACAAAAATATCTACATACATCTGAAACAGTGCTAGCAATAAACTTACCCGTGTGCCGTGAATTAATTATTCTATATGCTATTATGCGTTTTTGCATTGTCCAGTCTTCGTCTATCCAATGACTGGTTACGGTTAGGTGTTCCGGTTCATTAGTAGCAGGACTAGTAGGTGTATCATCTAAATCTACCGGAGCTTGGGTTTCGTCATCATCATCATCCTCATTTCCCTCTAATATTGGTGCATTAGGATAAAGCATATTCATAATATCATCATCTATTCTATCACCGACTGCTACATCATGTAGAAAATCAACATCGCTAAATTGAAAACACGGGTGATTACTATCAAGTATTCCGAAGTTTTCATTAGTATTTCTAGGTTGGCTACTAGTTTCAACTTGTTTATCTTTTCTAGGTCGGGGAGCCGGGGGAGGGGTAGTATTTTGGCGACTACTTTCACCGGTTTTATTTTTTCCCTTTCCGAACATATTTTTCAATGAAAATGCCATATTAATTATAATTAAGCAAAATAACAACACACAAAAATATTCTAATCACGTAAGAGTTGAAACGAGTTTACCGGATTGACGAACAACTTCTTGAAAATTGAAAATCGTTGAAATCGAACACTTGAAAACTTCAATTCAACAACTTCACAATGTTTCACGAAATTGCAACAATAAATTAAGCACTTGTACTAGAAATATTGAAAGAGAGCTTGAGAGAGATTGAGAGAGATTGAGATATATTGATGAATTGGTGAATAAAAATGAAAGAATGAGGGGGTATTTATAGTTGAGAAATGGGAAATTGTGTAATTATATAAAGTTTGGGGGGTTAAATGGCTATTTTTGAAAATTCCAACCGGCTAATTTTGAAAAAGAGCTGTTTGAAATTTAAATTTTTTTTTTTAAATTCGGACCGTTGGGAACCGGTTGGAACCATTTGGAACCGCCTGAACCGGTCCGGTTCCATACGGGTCCAAACGGTTCCAAAACTGTTCCGCAACGGTCCGAATTTTAATTTTTTTTTTTAAAATTTCAAACGTTGCGGAACCGTTTTGGAACCGGTTGGAACCGCCTGAACCGGTCCGGTTCCGGTTCAGGCGGTTCCGGTTCCGCGGTTCTAGCGGGTGGAACCGCTCAATCACGGTTCCGGGGAACCGCCAGATCCGGAACCGCCGGAACCGCCAGAACTGCGGTTCCGGTCCAGTTCCGAACCGGGCCACTTCCAGCCTTAGCTGTTTGTGCAAAAGAAAAGCATATCAGATATTTATTCAAGCCAAAAGGGGGAAGACAACACTTCATAACCAAGGATGATATCTTGCAAGAAACTGTGGTTTTTGTCAAGAAGATCTAGGTACCAAGAGAAACAAAAGTGGCTTTCATTAGACTAAGTCATGGAACAGGTTTGGACAATGCCATAAGTGGGTGAATGCTATATTGAAGAGAAGAAATGACTCTTGAAAATTTGGACACGGTCAATATTGCTTGATGAAGGGTTAGCAAACATCTTGACCAAAGCTGGTGACTCAAGTGAGGATATCTGTGTATAACTGTCATGATCTCAGCAATGGAAGGGTCAGCCTTGAAAATATGATGGTAGAAGAGATGGAGGAATCCTATTGACATGCTCATCTCAAAAGAAAACAAAAATACTGATCAAGGTAAATAACTCCCATTGATTTCACCTAGGAATTAGGTGTCGCGTCTACAACAACAGAACCTGAAAAACAAGTTGTTAGAAAGAAGGCTTTTGCATAAAGACATCTCTGAATCACTCCTGTATCTCACTGCAAATAGACTATACATTGGGTTCAGAGTTGAGTTCTGTGCAAGTTCGAAGTCAAAAACAAGGTATTCTCATTTGAAGGATGGTGTAAGTATCTTGAGATATCCTAGTAGAACACAGAACCTAGTTTTCTACTGTCCTCCATGTAAATGGATAGGAAAAGCTCGCCTGAAATGGGACTGGGACGGACAGTCTCTAAGTTACTATCTTGTCTCATAAGGCTCAAGGAAGAAGAATTCAGTGGCACTCTCAACAACTGAAGCAAAATATGTTTAATCAGCATCCTACTGTGTTCAAGTACTATGGACCAAGCAGCAAAGTGTTATGGACCAAGAAAAAGATTGGAAGAGCTTGAGTCCAACTCAAGAGGGGCAAATACAGTATTTGCTAAAGATCAAGTTACAGTCATCTTCACTAAAAGCCCTAGGAATAAAACATTTTAAGAAAGATCAGTTTGCACTAGGGGATGATGAAACACAACTGAGAACCTAGTTCCTGATTATTGATTATGAAAGTCATAGTCAGGTAAAATCTAGCTAAACTATTCTGGCTAAGTCTAACTCACCTCTATATAGACACGCATGATGACTGCCACAACAGATGCTGCAGTGCATGATGAATAAGGGGATAAAACTCATTTGCCAGACCTATAAGGGAACCTAGCTATCTAATGCATGTTAGTGGTTTTTTTGTTCTTTTCTCGCAATTTAAAATGAACAAATACAATGCCGTATCATCATCAGCGTGACAGTCTCTTTAATTTTGTGTCTTTTCATCCAATACGTCACAACCCAAATGTCACTAGCTTCTCTAATCGATACATCTCCCAAGAAAATATGTTGTAATTTCAGAATGGGTCCCTCATCATCATTAAACCAACATCACAACCCTTTCTCTTTCAAAGTCAAAAATTCCTTGTTTGTTTTCTCTAGAGCACCTCGGGAAAAATCTCATCTTGTATGAAAATCAAAAAACCGTTAGTATTCCTGATGACACCGTTATTGAGTCCTCTCTAGTAAGAAATTCATAGGTAAACCTCTCTCCAAACCATAAAGAAGATTCTCCTCCCCACTCCACTTCTATTCCTACCCTCTTTAACTCCACTCCTCCTCTAAGCATGTCTTAAGATGTCTGTCCTCCTCTAGTCTCACCAGACAAACAGAGTCATCATGGTGAACAAGGAAACCTCGTTCAGGAACCTTCCACTCTATCGATAGATGAGCACTTGAATGAAGAACTGCTGATTAATAATGAAAAGTTTGAAATCTCCTAGACAAGTGATAAATCTGAAGGCATCACTCATTCATCTATTGAAGTATTTTTGGAACCACAAGAGAAGTAGGAAATAGAGAATACATTGTCCGTTATGTCGGAAGGTGTTATTACAGAGGAATTTGCGTGAGGGTCTGAGCCATAGGTGGAAGAAATAGAAGAGGGATCAATTTTGCCTTTTGAACAGCCAACACAAGACGATGCTACTGGGGCCCCAAATAATGAACCTGATCTCTCCAAGGAGAATTCAGGTCAGGAGTTATCTGACCAAGTCAGTGTTGATCCTATCCCTCTCCCCACTTTGATGATGAGCCCTTGAATATCGTGGTACCTGAGACAAATCCTGACAGTGAAGAAGACACAAATGATTTGGTATATGCTAGTTTCATCAAGGCTATGACTAAGCTAGTGGAAACTTCAGAGCTAACTCCTAATCACTACTAGGTTTTAGGAAAAGGAGGCTCTAGAGTTTTCCCTCAAGAAGAGTAAAAAAAGTAAATGAAGGAGAAGGTTTGTCAAAAGTGAAAAAGTGATACAAAATGAGAATGTTCTTGTAGTGAGTGTGGATGAAGAAACCAAAGAGTAACCAATTCCTTGTCCTGAAAGTCTTCAAGAAAGAAGCACTCTCTTCCTGAAAAGCACACCTCTAAGTGTGCTGAGAGTTCTTCCAAGAAAGATGTTGCTGGTTCCAGTAAAAAGGTGGCAAAAAGTTCTAGTGACAAGATAGTAAAGAAGCATGATGACAAGCTTGATGAGGAAGAAGTGGAGAAATCTGGTGAAACATAGACATAGCAAGTCGTAGGAGAAGGAAAAGTCTGTTGGCAAGTCAGTGAAAATAAAGAGGGATGATGATGATGATAAGGAACCTGGTTCCATTAAGAAAGGAAAGTAGTGAAACTCTAAGTTCTAAGAAAAGGAAGCTGAGGAATTCCTCATACTATTTCGTGCCATTCGATTTGATATCTTGAGTATATTCCTCATACTATGAATATTCGTGGACTAACTATTTCTTTGGTGGTTATCGTTAAAACGAAAGAATTGATTGTAATATTGATAAAATTGACAGTGATTTCTTTTAGTAATCATTACCGCTTCACATATTTATTCTTGCACTATTCTCTGTTACTTCTAATATTCTTTCTATTGTAACTCTACCGACCAGTTATTTTATTGAGTATCTTTTGACTTAAAACCTTGTTACTACTTCATCGAGGTTAGATAAGACACTTATTGAGTATATAGCATCAGTTGTACATATACTACACTTATGTACCTTGCGTGTAAATTTTGGAGCTGGAGTTGTTGTGTATGGTGGGAGCTGGCATCGAGGATGTACTTGTGTTCGAGTTATAGTTGCCACTTGTCCTTGATAGCTTTAGATTTTGCAAATCTGTTTATGTATATTTTGACCAGATTATGTATTTATTTCATTCCAACTCTTGTGAATTCTAAGTCTTAAAAACTCATGATTTGATCTACCAGTCCTTGGAAAGTTATATAAATTTTTAGTTATTTCATTTATTAACATGCATTATTTTTAGTAAAGAAAAGGACTGACTGAAAGGCAACTTCCATACAAATATTTGGGAGTACCCCTCTCAACCAGGAAACTCACCATCACACAATGCATGCCACTCGTAGACAGAATGGTTGATAGAATTAGATGATGGTCATCCAAAGTTCTATCCTATGCAGGCAGACTCCAACTCATCAAAAGTGTGCTCTTTAAAATGCAAACATACTGGGCCCAGGTATTTCTCATTCCCAAAAAAGTCATCACACTGGTGGATGCAATCTGCAGAAACTACCTATGGACTGGAAGCCATGAAACAAGCCACATGACTCCGATAGCATGGGAAACAGTGTGCAGACCACAAACAGCTGGAGGATTGAACATTATCTGTTATGAAAGATGGAATAAAGCAACTTTGTCTAAACTGCTATGGGCTTTAATGATGAAACAAGACATACTGTGGATTAAATGGATCCACTGCCATTACATTAAGAAGAAGGATATCAACACCATGGAAATACCCAACCAAGCAAGCTGGTTAGTCAGGAAGCTATTTGGAGCAAGAGAATGGTGGACAACTCACAATACATCACTGCAAACTTGCACGCAGAATGGCACCTATAGCATTAGGAAGGCATATATACAATCTACTCCGCAATACCCCAAGGTTATATGAAAAAAACTACTAAAGATACCTGGAATGCTGCCAAAACAAAAATTCATACTGTGGATGGCACTGCATAGAAGAGTGGCCACAGTTGACAGGATAGCAAAATGGGGTATCCACGCTGACCAATCATGCGTACTTTGTGAAAGAGACATTGTCGAGACATATGACCATCTATACTTTGAATGTCCCTACTCCCAGAAGCTATGGCAAGGAATACTAAATTGGCTGAACTTTACCAAAACAATAGAAAGATGGGATGTCGAAGTGCAATGGGTTACTAGCAGGGTAAACAATAGGCACCCAAGTAAAATGATATTGGGAGTGGCGTTCGCAGCAGTTGTATACAATGTTTGGATGGAAAGGAACGCCCGAAGGTTTCAATAGTCGAAGAACGAAGCATCAAACAGAGCAAGGCAGATTGTACTTCAAGTACACATCAGAGGACAAAAGAAGCCAAAATGAATAACCATATTACAGTATTTGAATAGCTATCCCCAATGTACCCCTTGAAAATCCTTGTACATTAGGAATTGGTGCTTTCAACTAGTGTTTTTTTCATTAAAATAGAAGATAACATATGAGAACTGTTCGATAGTCCAAAAAAACAACTGATGTATATTGATAACATGTTGAAATTTATACAAAATACTTTTTTGGAAAAAAAAAAATACATTGATTGTACTTGTCTTTCCTACTGGGTTGGATAAGGTACCATCACGACTAGATAAATTTTGGATCATGACATTAATTGGTTCCGGAGGTCTCCAAAGAGTTTGGATTTTTGTTTTAAGCATTTGGTTTCCAATGAATTTTCTGAAATAGTTTAATTATAATGGAGTTTTTCCAAGAGGTGAAAAAAAGAGCTTTATCATCAGATGCGAAGGAAATGTAATCCTTTTTGTCATAAGGATTATCCGCTTCATTGCTCAAGTCAATATCTAGTAGTATAGATTGAGTATTTGGCAGAAGGAGGTCACATGGTGAAGGTGTTAGAAGGGTAGTTAAGACGAAAGACTTTGGAGAGGTCGGAACTAGGGCATCTAGCTGCATTCTTGTAACTACCAGATGATTTGCTATTTACGCAAAAAAAAATTAATTAATTAATGTTACATATAGAACATAAGAAAAATATTCAAATTAAAAATTTCAAGAACATCAATATTTTACCAATTAAAGACTAAATGAAGCTAATATATTAATAACCAAATATGCAAAGATTTAATTTGTGCAATGGAAGTAAAATATACAAGCATATTTTTATAATAGTATCGAGCGAAATCTTTAACTAAGAAAGTAACACAGTATTCTTTATCATATGTGATACATTAAAATTTATTTGGTCCAAAGAGATTCTGCATGGTTGTTACAAAATGGGTGATCTTACAAAGAATGTACTGTCATAAAGATGGACGTTATTATTATAGAAAAAAAAAGTTATTATAAAGAGATAAAATATAACATAAATATTGATTTCGAAAATAAAAAAGACTTTTAGAGTGAATGATTGCTGTTTAGCAATAATATTATGGAAAGGTCTGCCAGTATTAGTTTTAATTGAGAACAGAGATTAACCTTGACGGGCACGAACCACAACACAAAATTGATGTTAGCTAGCAAAGACAGTATATTATGATTATCGTCTCCACTGGAATTGGATTTAAACAATGGCCTAGTAATTCCAGATTTAACTGTTATTCAGGATAATCAAAACTTGATTGGAATGATTACGAACTACGATTAACAACTAACATAAAGCAATTGGCGACTGACTGCAAAAAACTAGATATTAACAGATTTGGTTCAGTGTGAGAAATAAGGTTTTGACATGATAGGTGCAAAGTTATTTTTCTAGATATGATACTATTATATTTCACTCTTGAGGTTCTATCGATTCTTACAAATTCAATAAGTGATTAGCTTATACTTCCTATTGAGACTCCTCTATCGATTAAATTTGAATCTTTCAAATAAACTAACATGAAGTGCGGTGAAACTCGCAAGAATATATTGGCATGAATATTTAAGAGAAACTTCTCGCTAATATTTCTCAATCTTAATTTAAATGATAATTCAAAAAGCTCTCACGAATACTTCAAAGACTCACCAAAATAACCTACCGCATATGTTGCAATGATATTCAATAAGATATTCATCTTTTGATTAAACACTATTAAAAATATAATCCCAACCCGATTAAAGCTCCTCCAATAAATGCAAGCAATTAAACAATAATCAGATTCATAAATAAAAATCAAGTCATAAAATCATGTCAAACCCTAAGATAAACTACTCCATAATCATGAAGGAAGTTATCACAAATATAATTAAAGAGTAAGAAAGCATCAATCTAATGTTACAATCCAAACTCCCATATTGAATTGATGGAAAGATGATGAAATTCTTTGTCTCGTAGCCTCCAATGCTCTCCCCAAAGCTTCCAAGGTCCAAAGTTCTTCAAAAACGTCTTTTTGGTGTATTTAATACATGTAGAAGTGGTTCGGATAAAATTACCCTTTCCAAGCCGAAACGGAAAAATAGTCTTAGAAAATTGCACAAGTACGCTTCCCCATGCGACACGCTAGTGAGAAAGTTCAGAGAGCAATTTCTGATGGACTTCAGCAGAATACACTGTCGCGGCGCCCAATGCGCCTTCCCATGTGGCGCGTCTATGTACTTTTTCCAGAGTGTTTTGTTTTCTTCACGTTTTGACATCTAAACTTGGCTCCCACCCCCCAAACACGATCCCGGTTTAATTTTTCATACTTTTACTCAAACTTCAAAGCTCCAAATTATTTGATCTAGCTCTTAGTTATCTTCTTAATTGCCCAGTATCATTTTCTGCAAGACATAAAACGTATGATAAATACAATATACTAATATTTAAGCTGAAACATAATCAAAATGTATCAATTAAAGTGTAAAATGTAGCTACAATACGAGTTCTTAGCCTACCAACAATTCCAAGTCGGATATGAGAAATAAAAAATCTCAATTTTGTGGTACGTCATTCAATTAGGACAAATGCCTAAGGTCCTAAAATAAACAATATCTCACAAATGTATAAGACCATATATATTAGTTATGAGTTTTAATGGACCAGCGGAATGCAGAAAAGTCATAACTTAACGCTCGCAAAATATCCATATCTAATTGATGGTAGGGGCTCCTACCTTCTTTTTAAGCATTCCAACGCTTTTTATTCATATAGTCATTGAAGTACTATATATATATTGTAACAAATGATCAGTTCGATTAAAGTAGAATTACATGGGGCGGGATTTAAAAGAGCATGGCAATAAAACCTGGAGTAGAACGTGATAAGTTTGACGTAATACTATTAACTATAAAGTCCATAATACTGATGGTGAAAAGTCGTTGCCAAGAAGATAAGACATTCGATAAAGACGTCTTGAAAGGGGAATATGTGGTAATGCCACAGACCAAGCGTTTCCTACATTCTCCTATCATTTGCAATGGCCATAGTAAAGGGAGAGCTTCATCTGTGTTGGTGTCGATCAAACTCAATAATTTTAGATATGATTAAATTATTTATTTAAAACTTAATATTTAAACAAACTAAAAATTTGAATTTATAATAAATTTTAAATTTTAACTTCGTCTTTAACTATGGTAATAAAAATTGTACGAAAGCACAACAAAAATCTTGTATAATTTGTCATGTGCGCACTATCTCCCACATATACCGAGTACAAATTTTGTTAATTCGCAACAGAACATACATGTGTATTGGCAGAAATGATACTGCTGTTTTTGTACCCAAAAGAAAAAAAAATGAAGAAAAAATGATGTAGTATTTTGGTCCAAGATTATGTTGAAATATCACATCACTTCCAATTTATTCGGGAAACAAGTTCTCCGGGAAGTGCTTATTTATTGGTAACCGGGCTTTAAAAGTCATTAACCGATAATGTAAATCTTTGAGATGGTACTAACTTTATGGATTAAGTGACATTACCAATCATTAGTGTGTTTGCAATTAATTAAGCGACAGAAGTCAGGTAACCAACTAACAATTTTAATTTTAAATTCAACTGAACTTTCTTATATTAGCGATGACGCAAAATAAAAAGAATAAAATACATGCAGTTAAGAGTTTTGTTTGAACCACAACGTTGTTAACCAAAGAAACAAAATGAAGCATATAGTACAAATCATTCGAGTAAAAAGAAAAAAAAGGAAAGGAGAACATTATCATTCAAAAAGCGACGAGTCATGAAATTGCGGATCCGAATCGATCACAAAAAATGTAGTGGAACAATTATCTGTCGGTTGATGCCTTACTTTTTCTTATGATTTACTGTAACTAGTAGTTACGAGAGTTGTAGCTATGTTCTCGTATTTTCTGCTTCTTTTATATTCTATGATTATTATATGATTTATCGGGTCAGTTGATTCGGATCCAGAATGATTTACAGAATGAATTGAAACACTTAGTCTTCTAATTGAAAGCTTAAATTGAGAAAGGTTAAATGAATGTTGACTTATTTGCAAACACCTAGATTTAAATTTTGATGGTTCTGTTAGCTTCGTTAGGTGATTTGAACTTGAGAGCGTGTCCGAAATGTGATTTGGAGGTCCATGTAGAATAAGGCTTGAAATGCCAAAAGTTGGAATTTTGAAAAGTTTGACTGGGAGTGGACTTTTTGATATTAGGGTCAGATTGGATTTCTGAAAGTTGGAGTAGGTTTGTGGTGTCATTTATGACTTGTATGCAAAATTTGAGGTCAATCGGACGTGATTTGATAGGTTTTGACGTTGTTTGTAGTATTTAAAAATTTTAAGGTTTATTAGGCTTGAATCTGTGTATAATTCGTGTTTTTGACGTTGTTTTAGATGATTTGAGGGTTCAACTAAGTTCTTATTGGGGTATAAGACTTATAAGTAAGTTTGGTTGAGGTCTCGAGGGTCTCTGATCAATTTCGGGTGGTTAACGGACTTGGAATGGGAGTTTAGGAATTACTGAAGTTTGGTCTGTTGCTGGTGTAATCGCACCTGGCCTGGGACAAACGCAGGTATGAAGGAGAATGCGCATCTGCGAGCGCATATGCGTGAAGGGCTCCGCAGATGCAATGTTTGAAGGTTTGGATGTTTCCGCGAAAGCGGACAAAGGGCCGCAGAAGCAGATCTGTAGGTGCGAGACCTGGAACATAGGTGCAAGCCAACTGACTTAAGCAGTTTCTGCAGAAGCGGAGGAATAACTGCATAAGCGGTTCCACAAGTGCGGATAAGATACCTTAGGTACAAATAGCCTGGCAAAATGTTCAAAAACAAGGGTTTGCAATTTTAATCTCCTTTCAGCATTTTGGCGATTTTGAAGAGGATTTTCGATGGGATTATTGAGTTAAGTTTCTTGTACTCTTTTTTTAATCGTAAATCTTGTTTTCCTATTGTTTTTCCCACATAGATTGTGTGATGTTGAGGTTAAATTTGGGGGTTTGAGGCTAGGGATTTGGAGAGTGAGTTTTGGGAATTTGAATGGCCATTTGATATCGGATTTTGATAAATTTGATAGGGTTAGATTCGCGAGTGAATGGTCTTTCGAGTTTTGTGACTTTTGTCGAATTTCAAGACGTGAGCCCAGGGACCGGATCTGAGTCGATTTCAGATTATTTGCTATATTTAGTACTTTTCTTGTGAAATTGATCACATTAGCCTATGTTAATTGTATTTTACTACTTGTGGCTAGATTTAGGATATTTGGAGACCGATTTAAGAGGAAAAGGTATTTTGTAGTTGAGTTTTGCTTGGATTAAGGTAAGTAAAACTTTCAAACTTGATTTTGAGGGTTCAAAACCTCGAATTATGTGTTATGTGTTATTGGTATTAAGGTTATCCACATGCCAAGTGACGGTCGTGCAAGCGTGCATCGTGAGAATTATGACCTGGTTGATTTAATGGCACCGAATAGTCACTCTATCTTGTCAATATTCGTATTTTCATCATTTGATAAAGTAATTGAGTTGTCATTCATGGTAGATATCATGTTTAGGCTTTATGCCGATACTTTTGGGACCCATTGTGGTCATTCCTTGTTGTCACCTTAATGATTTCATTGATATTTCATACTCAATCATATTCATTCATTTCATATCATATCTTAATCTCAGTTGTTATTTTTTGATACATCATATTATTGTTTCAGGCTAGTTTTCATGATATTGTGAGCCCGTGAGTGAGACTGGAGAGATTGATAACTGAGTGAGGACGAGAGCCTAATTATGAGTGAAGGTTATGGGATTGGGTTGCAGGCCGCGATGATTATACTAATCTGTGATAGCACTTGGATTGTATGAGCCTTTCTTGAGTTTGTACACACCCCACAATAAGCGCGGTTGATATTATTGAGGGATGGATCTTCCCTTGAGATGGATCTTGTTCGAAGCACTTGACACCTATAGATGGATCTTCTCTACTGGATTGGCCTTCCTCTGTATTGGGTGACAAATGGTCAGTGATGTATATATTACGTGATGGATCTTCTCTGGGCTATATGCGCCATATACAGTACCGAGTGGTTGAGTATTTGAGAGTGTGAGCACATGAGGTTGACAACATGGTGCATCACATACATCATGTGCATTGGCATGTTGAAATAGAAGAGTTATATTCTTTCCATTGTTCTGATCTAATCTATTTCGCTGTTTTGAGCTGTCTATTTAATTTGAAAGCATGCCTACATTTTCTACACTGTATTTCTACTGTTAACTGTTTCGATTGAGTTCATCACTACCTTTCAGTCCAAAGGTTGGACGTGTTACTTACTGAGTTGGTTGTACTCACGTTACTTTCTGCACCTTGTGTGCAGATCCAGACGTTTCTTGCCATGGCGGTTGTTGATTGGGGAGACATATCTTAGGAATTATTGAGGTAGCTGCATGGCGTTCGCAAGTCTTGACTCTTCTTTTTTATCTCTATCTGTATTCAGTTTGTATTTTACTAGACCCTGTAGTGGATCGTATTCTAGTTTAGACGCTCATATACTCGTGTGACATCAAGGTTTTGGGATAGATTGTATTGTATTTTGGATATTTCTTTTTTTTTTTTTAATTCTTTCCTTAGATATTAAATTGCTTCCATTTTTATTTTCAAAGATCTTTACTGTGTTGAGATATTGAGTTGTGGCTTGCCTTGTTCCACAATAGACGTCATCACGACGGTTAGATTTTTAGTCGTAACAAGTTGATATCATAGCCTAGGTTACATAGGTATCATGAGTCTTGAGCATGTTCAGTAGAGTGTTGCGAATCGATACGAAGACGTTTGTAATTATCATTGAGAGGTTGTAGAACCCTTAGAAAACTTCACATTCTTGAATTCTTGTCGTGAAAATATGTTAATTCTAGTAACTAAACTTCTTTCATTCTATGCTCTCACAAATGGCGAGGACACGTACTAATGGGCAAGACGGACAACCACAAATACTATCAGTCAGGGCCGCAAGAGGTCGACGTTGCAGTAGAGGCCACGGTAGGGGGAGAGGTGTAGCTCACACAACAGCAAGGGCAACACTTGCAGATCTACTAGTCGCCCCAGTTCAGGATCAAGTCCAAGTTGTAGATATGTCAGCCTGACTAGCTCAGACACCAGCTGTGCCCATTGTGATTCCAAGCATTCAGGAGGCCTTAGCTCAAATTCTGGCCGTATTTACAGTCTTGCTCAAGCAGTCTCTATTCTGGCCTCATCAAGTACTCAGATTCCCACCGCCTGTACACCCGAGCAGGTGATGCAGGGACTCCATACATCAAGAGCACTACCAGCCCAGTCGGTGGCAGCTACTCAGGCCCATGTGGTTCCTGTTATGACTGATGATGAGCAGCAAAGACTAGAGAGGTTTGGTCGACTTCAACCTCCATCATTCAGCGGGGCAGAGACGGAGGATGCCCAAGATTTCTTGGAAAGATGTTAGAGGATCCTCCACATATCAGGTATTTTGGAGATCACTGAGACTCGTTCATTACTTTTCAGTTTACTGGAGCTACCTTCACCTGGTGGGAGGCTTATGAGAGGCGTATGGCGGTCGGTGCAGCGCCACTTACATGGAAGGAGTTTTCCGTTCTCTTCTTGGAGAAGTATGTGATGCGGTTCGAGATGAGGTTTCCTGAGTTGGTCCGTCATGTGGTTTGGTTAGTTCTCACTGATATGGACAGGATCAGAAGGTTCATTGATGGCCTCACATTTCAGTTGCAGGTGCTTATGACTAGAGAGGGGGTGTCTGGTGCTACTTTTGATGAGGTTATTGACTCAATAGATAGAGTTACTTCGCATCCAGGAGCGCGTTGAGAGGGAGGCCAAGAGGTCTCGTGGATCAGGTAGTTTTGACGATGTTACTTCTGGAGGTCAATTCTACCATGACATGGGTCGTCCCTTTAGGCATGCTCAGACGGCTCGTCCAGTTCACCGTGGTGCTTCATCTATTAATGGTTCTCAAAGTTTTCAGTAGGGTCACTCATCCCTCAGTGCCCTTTAAGTTTAGAGTTCATCTCATTAACCATCAGCTCAGGGTTCATCTATGTCGGGACGTTGTAGCAGTTATCTCGGTGCTCAAGGCTCCCTTCAGTCCACATCTCTATTTGTAGGGAGAGGTTTCTTTGAGCATGGAGATTTGGGTCATATCAAGAGGCATTGTCCCTGCATTTCAGAAGGTTCATCTCAACAGAGGAGTCAGCATACGACTTCAGCACAAGTACTTCACCACTCACCCAACCTGCTCGAGGTAGAGCTTAGTCAGCTAGGTGTCACCCTAGATGGGGAGGCCAATTAGGTGGCGGTCAGGGCCGTTTTTATGGACTCCTTACTAGACCAAATATTATTGTTTCCAACACAGTGATCACATGTATTGTCTCAGTATGTCGCCAAGATGCTTCTGTATGATTTGACCCTGGTTCCACCTATTCATATGTATCAAGGTATTTTGCTCATTATCTATATATGCCCTATGAGTCTTCAATTTCATTTTTTCATGTATCTACACTAGTTTGTGATATTATTATTGTGGACCATGTGTATCGATCATGTATAGTAACTATTAGGGGATTGGAGACTTGAGTTGATCTCTTGTTGATTAGTATTGTTGATTTCTATGCGATATAGGGTATGGATTGGTTGTCTCCATATCATACTATTTTGGACTGTCACGCTAAGATGGTGACGTTGGAACGCCGGTGTTGCCACAGATTGAGTGGAGATGTTCCTTAGACTATGTTCCAGTAGAGTGATTTCATACTTGAAGGCCCAACGGATGGTTAGGAAGGGTTGTTTATCATATTTGGCCTTTGTGAGGGATATTAGTGTTGAGACCCTTACTATTGATTCTATTCCGGTGGTGCGAGAATTTTTGGATGTGTTTTTTGTGGATCTACGGGGCATGCCACCCGATAGAGATATTGACTTAGTGCGGGGCACTCAGCCCATTTCTATCCTCCGTACCATATGGCACCGACTGAGTTGAAGGAGTTGAAGCGACATCTTCAGAAACTCCTTGAGAAGGGGTTTATTAGGCCTAGTGTGTCACCTTGGGGTGTACAGGTTTTGTTCCTGAAAAGGAAAGATTGCTCTATGAATATGTGCATTGATCATTGACCGTTGAACAAAGTCACAATCAAGAACAAATATCCTTCTCCACGTATTGATGATTTATTTGACCGGCTTCAAGAAGCGAGGGTGTTCTCCAAGATTGATTTGAGGTCAAAGTATCACCAGTTGAAGATTCGGGACTCGGATATTCAAAAGACAATTTTCAGGACCCGTTATGGTCATTATGAGTTCCTTGTGATGTCTTTTGGGCTGACCTACACCCTAGAAATGTTCATGCATCTGATGAACAATGTATTCCAGCCTTATCTCGACTTGTTTGTTATTGTAGTCATTGATGATATCCCAGTGTACTCTCATAGGTAGAGCATGCCTAACATTAGAGGATTATGTTGCAGTTATTGAGGGAGGAGAGGATTTATGCTAGGTTCTCCAAGTTTATGTTCTGACTCAGTTCAGTGGCGTTCTTGCGACACATGGTGTCTAGTGAGGGTATTTAGGTGGATCCTAAGAAGATAGAGGCGGTTCAGAATTGTCCCAGACCATCCTCAGCTATAGATATTTTGAGCTTTCTTGGTTTGGCTGGTTATTACCATCAAATCGTGTAGGATTTCTCGTCTATTACATCATTTTTTACCAAACTGACCCAAAAAGGTGCTCCATTTAGGTGGTCGGATGAGTATGAGGAGAGCTTTCAGATGTTCAAGACTGCTTTGACCACAACTCTAGTCCTAGTTCTACCATCAACTTCTAGTTCTTATATGATATATTGTGATGCTTCTCGGATCAGTATTCAGGGTATTTTGATGCATGAGGGTAGAGTGATTGCTTATACTTCGCACCAGTTGAATCCCCATGAGTAGAACTACCCTGTTCATGATTTGAAGTTGGTTGCCATTGTTGATGCGTTGAAGATTTGGAGGCATTATCTATATGGTGTATTTTGTGTGGTACTTACCGATCATCGTAGCCTCCAACACTTGTTCAAATAGAAGGATCCAATTTGAGGCAGTGGAGATGGCGATCTGCTAAAGAACTATGATATTACTATTCGGTATCATACGGGAAAGGCCAATATTGTGATCGATGCCTTGAGTAGGAAGGCACTGAGTATGGGAAGTCTTGCATTCATTTTGTTGGTGATAGACCTCTTGCACTTGATGTTCAGGCCTTGGACAACCAGTTCGTGAGATTAGATGTTTTGAAGCCCAGTCGAGTTCTAGCCAGTGTGGTATCTCAGTCTTCCTTATTTGATCGCATCAAAGAGCGCCAGTATCATCATCATCATTTACTTGTCCTCAAGAACAAAGTTCAGCACGATGATGCCAAATAGGTGACTATTGGAGATGATGGGTTGTTGAGGATGCAAGACCAGATATGTGTATCCCATGTAGATGGGCTACGGGAGTTGATTCTTGTGGAGGCCTACGGCTTGCGGTATTCCATCCATTCGAGTGCCTCGAAGATGTACCAAAACCTGAGGTATCACTATTGGTAGGTGAGAATGCAGAAGGATATAATTGGGTTTGTAGCTTGTTGTCTCAACTATCAGTTGGTAAAATATGAATATTAGAGACCGGGTGGATTTTTTCAGAAGATAGAGACTCTAGAGTGGAAGTGGGAACGGATCACCATGGATTTCGTAGTGGGGCTCCCACAGACTTCGAGGAAGTTCGATGCTGACCAAGTTCGTGCAGTTTATTCCAATGGGTACTACATATTCTTTGGATCGGTTGGTTGAAATTTACATCTGAGAGATTGATCGCCTTCACAGTGTTCCAGTTTCCATAATTTCAGACCTAGGTATGTAGTTTACATTGCAGTTTTAGAGACCCGTGCAATGAGAGTTGGGCACTTAGATTGAGTTGAGATCATCATTTCACTCTCAGACGGATGGACCGTCCGAGTTCATTATTCAGATATTGGATGACATGCTACACACTTGTGTCATTTATTTTGGTGGTTCATGGGACCAATTTTTGCCGCTTGTGGAGTTTGATTACAATAACATTTATCAGTCGAGCATTCAGATGGCTTCGTATGAGGCTTTATATCGGTGAAAATGTAGATCTTCGATAGGTTATTTTGAGCCGGGAAAGGTTAGGCTATTGGATACGATTTGGTTTAGGAGCTTTGGATAAGGTCAAATTAATTCATGAGCGGCTTCGCACGGCGCAATTGAGATAGAAGAGTTATACCGACAGGAAGGTCCGTGATGTGTCTGATATGGTCGGGGAGAAGGTTTTTCTGAAGGTTTCACCTACGAAGGGTGCTATGAGGTTCGGGAAGAAGGGCAAGTTCAGCCCTCGATTCATTGGGCCTTTTGAGGTACATTAGAGGATTGGACAGGTGGATTACAAGCTTGCCTAGTCACCTTGTTTGTTAAGTGTGCAGCCAGTATTTCATGTTTTTATGCTTCGAAAGTACATCAACAGTCTATCACATGTTTTGGATTTCAGCACAGTTTAGTTGGATGGTGATTTGACTTATGCGGAGCCGGTGGCCACTATAGAGCGGCATGTTCGAAAGTTGAGGTCGAAGAATATAGCTTTTAGAGAAAGTGAAGTGGAGAGGTCAGCCCGTGGAGGAGGCTATTTGGGAGATCGAGCGAGAGATGTAGAGCATATAGCCACACTTATTTGAGACTCCATGTATGTTTTTAGACCGGTTCGAGGACGAACATTTATTTAAGAAGGAGAGGATAAAACGACCTAGCCAGTCATTTCGAGAGTTGTAGCCCCATTCCCCCATTTTCTGCTCATTTTGTATTCTATAACTATTATATGACTTACTGGGTTAGTTGGTTCGGGTCTAGAGTGATTCTAGAATTAATTGAGACACTTAGTCTCCTAGTTGAAATCTTAAGTTGGAAAAGTTAACCGAATATTGACTTATGTGTAAACGATTTTGGATTTGAATTTTAATGGTTCCTTTAGCTCCGTTAGGAGATTTTAGACGTGGGAGCACATCCAGGTTGTGATTTTGAGGTCCATAGTAGAATTAGACTTGAAATGCTGCAAGTTGGAATTTTTAAAAGTTTGACTGAGAGTGGACTTTTTGATATCGGGGTCAAATTGGATTTTCGAAATTTGGAGTAGGTTTGTGGTGTCATTTATGACTTGTGTACAAAATTAGAGGTCAATAAGACATGATTTGATAAGTTTTGACGTCATTTGTAGAATTTCATAATTTCAAAGTTCATTAGTCTTGAATCAATGCGTAATTTGTATTCTTGACGTTGTTTGAGATGATTTAAGGGTTCAACTAAATTTTCACCGGGATATAAGACTTCAAAGTATGGTTGGTTTAGGTCCCAGGGGCCTCGGGTCGATTTTGAGTGGTTAACAGACTTGGAATGGAAGTTTAGAAATTTCTAAAGTTTGGTTTTTTTCTGGGGTAATCACACTTGCGAGGGTATTAGCCGCAGGTGCGGCAGGATTGACGTAGATGCGGAGCTGGGGCACACTTGGGGAAACGCAGGTGCGAAAGAGAATGCGCATCTGCGAGCCCGCAGAAGCGAGAAAGGCTCCGCGGATGCAAAGTTTGAAGGTTTGGCTAAATCCGCAGAAGCGGACAAAGGGCCGTAGAAGCGGCTCTGCAGGTGCGAGACATGGAGCTCAGGTGAAATCCCAGTAACTTATGTGTTTTCTACAAAAGCGGAGGAATAACCACAGAAGTGGTTCCACAGGTGCGAAAAATCTCGGCAGAATGTTTAAAAATAAGGGTTCGTGATTTTAGTCTTATTTCAACATTTTGGACTTGAACTTGGGCGAATTTCTAGAGGATTTCGAGGCAATTATTGAGGTAAGATTCTTGTACTCATTTTTAATCATAAGTCTTGTTTCCATATTGTTTTCTCCCACCTAGATAGTGTGGTGTTAAGGTGAAATTTAGGGGTTTGAGGCTAGTATTTGAGGAGTGAGTTTTGGGGATTTGAATGGCAATTTGGTACTGGAGTTTAATAAATTTTGTATGGTAAGACTCATGAGTGAATGAGATTCAGAGTTTTGTGACTTTTATCGGAGTTTGAGACGTGGGTCTGGGGGCCGGATTTGAGCAGATTTTGGATTTTTTAATATAATTTAGTACTTTTCTTGTAGAATTGATCCCTTTAGCCTATATTGATTGTATTGTACTACTTGTGGCTAGATTCCGGACGTTTGAAGATTGATTTGAGAGGTAAAAGAATTTTGGAGTAGAGTTTTGCTCGGGTTGAGGTGTAAAACACTTTCAAACTTGGTTCTGAGGGTTCGAAATCCCTAATTATGTGTTATGTGATTGGTTTTGAGGTGACACACAAGCCAAGTGACGGGTGTGCGGGTGTGCACCATGAGAATTATGACCTGGTTGATTCTATGGTACCGTATAATGACTCTATCTTGTCGATATATGTGTCCATCATGTGATAGAGTAAATGTGCTGTCAATCATGCTATATATCATGTTTAGGCTTTATGTCGGTACTGTTAGGACCCCTAGTGGCCATTCCTTGTTGTCATCTTACTGATTTTATTGATATTTTGTACTCGGTTATATTTATTTATTTCATATCACATCTCAGTCTCAGTTGTTATTTTGTTGATACATCATATTATTGTTTCGGGCTAGTTTTCAAGACATTGTGAGCCCATGCGTGAGAGTGGAGAGATTGCTGACTAAGTGAGGCCGAGAGCCTCATTATGAGTGACAATTATAGGATCGGGATGCAAGCCGCAAGGATTATACTAATTTGTGGTAGCATTTGGGTTGTAGGAGCCCCTCCGGAGTTTGTACACCCCCTCCCCTTGTGAGCGCGGTTGATATTATTGAGGGATGGATCTTCCCCTGGACATGAATCTTGTCCGAAGCACTTGATAACTAAAGATTTCTCCACAGGGTCTAGATTGGCCTTCCTCTGTACTGGGTGACCGATGGTTAGTGATCTATATATTCCGAGATGGATCTTCCCTGGGGCGTATAAGCCATATACGGTACAAAGTAGTTGAGTATTTGAGAGTGTGAGCACATGAGGCTGACAACGTGGTGCATCACATACAATACATGCACTGGCATACAGTAATAGAAGAGTTATATTCTTTCCATTTTTCAGATTTGATCTATTTCGCTGTTTTGAGCTGTCTATTTAATTTGAAAGCATACCTACAATTTCTGCATTGTATTTCTACTGTTAACTATTGAGTTCGTCACTACCTTTCAGTCCAAAGGTTAGACTTGTTACTTACTTAGTTGGTTGTACTCACGTTACTCTCTGCACCTCGTATGCAGATCTAGGCATTTCTGGTCACGGCGGTTGTTGATTGAGGAGCCAGATTATGGGAACGATCGAGGTAGCTACATGACGTTCGTAGGCCTTGACTCTCCTTATTTATCTCTATCTGTATTCAGTTTTTACTTTCCTAGACATTGTAGTGTATTGTATTCTGGTTTAGACTCTTATGTACTCTGTGTCACTCAGGTTTTGGGATGGATTATATTGTATTTTGGATATTTTTGTTTTAAAAAGGCTTTCCTTAAATATTAAATTGCTTCCTTTTTTATGTTCAAAGATTTTTACTGTGTTGAATTGTTGAGTTGTGGTTTGCCTAGTTCAACGATAGGTGCCTTCACGACGGTAAAATTTTAAATCGTGAAATTTACCATTTTATTTTACTAATAAAATTTATTTTTATTTAAATGACAACATAATTAGTTATATTTAATAGAAAAATCTGGCACATGGGGAGATGGGGACCGGGGTGAAGGGGAAATGCAAATTTTGAGAATCGCATTTTAAAATTTATACGATAGTACAAGCTAACAATTATATAAAGGGATACCACTTTTTCTTTTATTTTTATTTAATTAGGATAGGAAGAAGGAGAAAGAGACCCAGGATTTTATTAATGGGATTTGAGCTTTTTGTTTTTACTTATAATTTTATTTATTTATTTATTTTCTTTTTTTGTTGCGACTAGCTAAGATTATCGTCTACGCATATTATATATAATGATCACCTTCTCTCAACTTGTGGTGAGCCCTTAACCTAAGTTTGACATGATATATCATAAACTCCAATCATTTCTATGTGGTACTTTTAGCCAACATTGCACGTTTTATATATCTCCTGTCTTGTGATAATCTAAAAGGTTTACGTCAAATATATATTAGATATGATTGCTGAGCATTAACATAGTTAATTATTATAAACTTCTTTTTTTCTTTTAGAAAAACGAAAAAAAAAAAACACAAAGAAAAACTGATCATATACACGTTAGTGATTAAGAAGTCGTAATTTGAACTGTAGTTTTACGAGTTCCAATATTAATTTGCTCGTTATCTTGGTAATAGTTGTTTTATTAACTATGTGGGGAAAAAATTCAAATATATTTACATCTAAATTTTGGAAAAAAAAAAAAAACTTGAGACAAATCAACCCGCCCTCAAGTTCACCCACAATTTTTCAAGAAAGTTGACAAAAGATTTCAACAAACTAACTGTCTTTTCCTTTTCTCTCCTCCTCCCAACCCCCCTCTCCTCCCCCGCCCCCTTATGGTGAGTGCAGTAAGGGCCCTAAGGTAATGACCTAAATGGATTGCCTTTCATGCACTTTCTAAAAGCAGAAAAAGTAATTAGGAAGCCAGTTACAACAAAATCACTATCCATGCATGGAAATGACACATGGAAATTTGACGTGATTGGAATAATCAGGCATATTTAATTGTTTACACTCATTATCATATGTTAATTAGCCGTTCAGTATAAGTTAATGATACTTACAATTTTCCAAACGTAAATAGCGGAAAACTTTGATGGAAAACAAGAACTCAATTTAATTACATAATTCTCCAGTTTATAGAAGCAACAATTATTCAACTTTTGAACTGATATATATTTCCAAAGCTAAAGGTCCAAATGTCCCTTAAACTTTCAATATATGAGGAAAATCCTGTGGTAAGGAAAAATCAAGAGAAGGTTGAAAACTTTACAAAAATGACAACTCTATATCAATTTTTAGGACCAGAGCTTGCCGCTGACTGTTGGAATTGCTGGTATAATGCTGCCATCCTACTATACGCATCCATGGTCATTGGCTGCAAATTCAGAATACCAATTCTTTTACTATCCATTCATTAAAAGGAAAAACACTTAGTATAACAGAAATAATCTCCACTATAAGTCCCAATTATTTTTTTAAAAAAAAAATCCACGGAAACACTTTGGCAGTACGTAGATTTATTTTCTCTACTGATAGTGCATAAGTGTTTAGAAAATTAGTGACATTTGATCCGTTATAACATGCAATTTGCATTATTTTACAGATTATTAACTCTATTTATTATCGCCAACTACCTATAATAATTTTTTAAAGTGACTTGATAGTATTTTTAGTGGTTTACCTGTGATTGGCAAGCGAGTAAGGCAGCTAAAGGATCGGGGACAGCAGCAGCAGCATTGAGACGGTCAGTGGAGCCATCCCAGGAGGTCATAGGCTGCATAAAGGCGGCGGCGGCAGCAGCGGTAGGGTGGAGAAAGGGAGGAATTCCGGTTATATTGGGGCGGCTAAGGGTGTTGACATCAAAAACTCCGGCAACACCGGTCATACCCATGCCCATACCCATACCCATACCCATGCCCATGGGTGCAGCCATCATAGACATTTGAAGCTGTTGTTGCATAGCCAAGGGTAACATCATGGCCGGTGACATGTTCATTCTGCTCATCATATTCACTTGAGATTGCAGTTGCTTTAGATATTCTATCACCTCGTCTAGCATTGATGCTTTGTCAGTCTGCAATAAAATAAAAAAAGAGGAAAATACGACATTAATTCTCTTTTTTTTTTAAATTTAATTATCCTTTACCGGAATTTCATGGGTCAATTAATTAATTTCGATTATGTAGGCATACTAAGGTGTCTTTCAGTCTTTTGGTTGCTAACAAAGTTATCATGTTACTATTATCTCATAAAGATACCAATATCTCAATATAAAGTTTATATCAGTACCTCAGTATTTATTCCCAAATTTTATACCAAGATTAGTATCCTAATCCTGGTAACCACGGCCGCCAATGGAATAAAATGTTATCTGTTAATATGTTTTTTTTTAAATTTCCAATACTTAAAACCAAACCTCTTACAAGTGAAGAAATCCCAATCATCTCGTCAATTATCCTTTAAAAGATTATTAGTCAATTGATTTAGATTTGTGTCAGATAGACTCACTAACGAAATATTTTATATTTCTCTTAAAGAATGTGCAGGAATCTTACAAGTAAGATAATATCAACAAAACTATCCTTTTTAATTAAAATTTATTTAAAACAAATTTCAAGCCAAAGATGGCCATATATATTTTGGAAAGGAATAAATGTAGAAAGCTCAGCAAAACAAATGGTTGAAACAAGATAACCACAAATTAAAGAGGGTTGTTTATTTAAGGTCCCTACCTCAGATTTACTATGTGGTAGAACAAGATTGTCTTGTCAACCAACAAACATTTGTCGAGTTGTCTCCTTCAGGACAGTACATGTGTGGACTTAGATCATTAGAATTTGGATCCTTTCCCACATATTCACACTCATATTTAATGCCCAAAAAGTTTTAGGACCACTTTCCACTAAATTGTCTCCGTTTCTATTATTTTCACTCATTAACCTCCACTATTGAACTAGCTACGACTACTACCTTTTTGTATTGTTTCATAAGGCTGCTCTCTATTAGCCAATCTTCACTGACGCTTCCATTAAAACAGTTGATTTTTTTTTGGGTTGAATTGACTGCCAATGATGCTTGAATTTCCTTTTTTCCTTAAGGGGGTAATCTAACATTTCTACCTACCATTGATACTTACAAAAAAGATTTGGACACATACTATATCTGCAAATTTATAAGAATCGTGCTCACTTTAGGTACACATTGTACATAATTTTGAATTATGATTAGCTTCATTTATACCTATCAGCGTGTTTGGCCAAACTTTCTCAATTCTGTAAGCATTTTTTTAATCAGAAAAATATTTTTTTATCAAAAAATATCTTTCTTTTTACAAAGTTAAAGTGTTTAGCTAAATTTTTGAATAAAAAAATATTTTTGAGGAGAATCAGAAGAAGTTTTAGAGAAGCGAAAAAAGTAGTTTTTCTCCAAAAATACTTTTCTGAAAAAATTTTTTTTAGAAAAATACACTTAAAAATAATTTTTAAAAGCTTAACCAAACATTAATTACTGTTCAGAAGTAATTATTAAATTAATTAATTAATAATAAAATATTTCTCACCAAAAATAATTTTAATAAAAATTAATCCTAAAATAAATTAATTTTTGCAGCTTGATCAGACATGCTACTATTTCCAACAAAGTCAAGTTTGAGGGAAGCAATTCGTCAAGAATGAGCAAGTTCTTAAATTTGGAGTTCCGAACAACGGAAAAGGAATAATATGCTAATTATGTGATATAAATCGAAGTTTGAGGGAAGCAATTCGTCAAGAATGAGCAAGTTCTTAAATTTGGAGTTCCGAACAACGGGAAAAGAATAATATGCTAATTATGTGATATAAATCGTGTATTCCTCATCCCAATTTATTTATGTGAAGGTGTTTGATTAGATTTCAAAATTTTAAAAATTATTTTTTAAAAACTTATGATCTAAATCATAGATATTTTTATTATTATTATAAATCATATCATTAAAAGTTAAATACAAAGTTCAAAGTTGAGTTTTTTTTTAAAAAAAAAATCAATTTTTATTCAAATAAAAGAAAAAAAGTACATCACATATAGAAAATGTATATGTTACCGTCAATCCATATTTTAAGCGAATTATCTACTAGTATATTTTATTTCCCTCTAAAACATTGCTTAATTAGTAATCTATTACTCCATCTGTTCCAATTTATGTGAACATATTTGAGTGCACACGTAGTTTAAGAAAAAATAAAGAATTTTGAAATTTATAATCCTAAATAAGTTAAAAAAGGACCTAGAGTATTTGTTTGATTATAAAAGCTTCTCATTCACTATAATAAAAACTCGAATTTAGCTACGAACATCGTCGCTAATTTGTTGCTAAATCGCTCGTAGCTAGCAGAATTTTTTAATAATTTATCGCTAATCCGTTGCTAAATGAGATTAATGATGGATTTATTCAGTTTAGCTACAGAATTTGTCCATCGCTAAATCAGAAATTTTTAGTAGCGATTAAGGATATAATTGTAAATTTAAGCTAAATTATTACCAAATTTAGAAATAAGTCATTTTTTTTCAACAGACAAAAAAAAATAGTTCACATAACCTGGAATAGAGGAGTACTTGAAATCATATAGGCGAATTCGGAGGGGAAGAGAAAAGTAGTACTCCCTACGTTTCAATTTGTGTGAACCTGTTTGATTGGGTACAGAGTTTAAGAAAAAATAAAGACTTTTGGAATTTATGGTGCTAAACAACTCAAAAAGGGTCTCTGAGTATTTGTGTGATTATAAAATTTTCTCATATAATTGTAAGTTTAAGCTAAATTATTTCCAAATTTAAAAAGGGTTTATTTTCTTTAGAACGGACCAAAAATAAAATAAGTTCATATAAACTGAAACGAATGGAGTACTATAGATTATTTTTAGTTTTTCATACAAGCAAATATATCCAAATTCACTTAGTCAAAACAATTATATATCGGACCAACGACGGTATTAGATGAGGATGAACTTCTATCTATTAGAATTTTCATAGAAAATAACACTCGGAAAAAGATTAATAGGCTCTCAACTCCATTACCTTACTCGAATTTGGAACCATCTTCTGCAGTGTCTTCATCCTTTGATTAATCTTGTCTCTTCTTTTCTATAAAATAAAATAAAATATATCAAGTCAAAATATGTATTTTATTTCCTTTCTTTAGCCCCTCCCCTCCCCCCAACAGACCCTTGGTCGACCGGAAGAAAAAAAAAGGAAAAAAGAGGGAGAGATTCGTACTCGTTCAGACTGGTTGTGGATGGCAGCTGCCCTCTTCCTCTTTGTGGAAGATGAGGAATTTTTAGATCCTTTTTCCCCATCCTCTTCATCACCTACCTCCCTCTGTCGGTTAATAAATAATCTTAAAGATTAATTAAATATATGTATATAACTCTAGAAAAACAATCTCATCTCAACTAACAACTACCCTGTACAATTTTACAAAGTGGGATCTGGGGAGGGGAATATGTAAACAGGCCTTACCCCTACCCGAAAGGGGAGAGAGGCTGTTTCCAATCGACCATCGACTCAGTGAAGGAAAACCAAAACAAAAACAAAAACAATAACAAAAGAACATTAGTAACTCAAGCAGAAATAACGTAAATAATTATCTAAACATAAGAACTATAAATAAAATAGCATGCAATAATATTAGAAAGTAACTACCATAAATAACTACCATACGGGAGACACAATCCAATACACAAATCATCTATGGATAGCACTGCCAAGCCTCACCCAACCATGGGTAAGGAGTACGAAAAACTCTAAAAACCCCTATCCTACAACCATGATACTAGATCTCTAGACTTTTCTACAACCCTCATCTCAACTATTATCGTAATAAAATAATATAGGCTCATGTTGAATTGAATAAGAAAGATATTAAGAAGAAAAGCATGCAGAATAACACAATGAAAAAGTAATATGCATGCACATAGAGAAGCTCATATATTATGCCTTAGATCTGCTGTGACAAACGGAATCATGGTCGTCCCCTGTCCTATTGGTGCACTGCTTGTCGGAGCTGGTGTTTTCCGGTGACCCCATGGATGTAGAAGTGTACATTCCTGTACCCACTTCTCTGTCATACGTGTCAACTGTCAGTTGGCGGCTATCTCCCGCACACGTTGCACTTCCACTTACACTTATATCCGCCCGGCTGCTCCACTCGTGTGTGGGCTCCATTCTTACACGTGGCACCGCCATCCAGTCTCTGCTGTTAGTGGCGCCAGTACTGCACGACCCCACATGTGTGGAGCCGTCAAGCCCCGGTACCTGCACGGAAGATGGTGGTCGATTGTGATAGTTGGACTTTCCGGTACATGGCACTAAGGCATCCTTGGCCATAGTGAACGAGCCGGGTACTAGAGGAGTGTCAGCCACGACATGGTTGTAGTTGAACCAAGGGACAACCTCATCACAACCACGTCCGCTCCCGTCGAGAGCGGACTTCTGGGGGTGGTGAGGGATGGATCGGGTGCCTTGGTTCACTATTGATTCAAGGGTGCCTCCATAGTTGGATATGGGCTTATTATTAGGCACCCGTGGAGGACCTAATCCATGCATTGCTAGCTGCCCATTTTCCCACGTTAGCTCTGCCACTTCATAATCCAATCTGCAAATTTAATATTTTAACTCAGTATATGCAAAGTATAATTTAAGTTGATGACATGTGTTGGCATATTATTTGTTAAAACACTAACTATATGCTCATGTATAATTTAGAGTTAGAAAACAAAAGGTGTTGGTGCTCCGTTGTACAAGCTTTAATTTATAACTGAATCAAAATCTTTAACTAAAAAAATATATGTGAAAGAGTAAAAAAGAGTACGTACGAGGGGACATCAGCCGGGGCTAAGGAATTGGATTGGGTTTGAAGAGGAAGCTTTGGAGGAGTGGGAGTGTCGTCAAGTTCCCAACTAGGTACACATTGATTCATTTCGAAATTGATAAAAGGGAATGTTTTCTTGATAACAATACGTACAGTATTTTTCTTAGTGTTGAAGAGTTAGCTTCAATTCCTGTTTTGGGAAGAAGATAATAGAGGGTAGATATAAGAAAATTAAATGGGTTGACAGTTGGCTAACTTTAGGTCAGATTCAACATATGTGGGTGTGGAAGAAGAAGACTTCTCTAACATGAAAAACAAGAAGAGAACTGGTAGCATATAATTTAATGCAATATAGGCTATAGAGATAAGGACACAGTGAAGTTGAAAGAGAGAGAAATGGAGAGGTCCATGGGAAAGAAGTTTCTGATTGGAAGATATATATAGAGGGGATCTTTTAAAGTCATTTGTGGGCGGAGGAATTTTAGCTAGTTAAAAGCGAAAAGTACCACACATAAAAAAGTTACTCCGTAGTATATTGCACAATCATTAGATGCCTCAACTATATTATCAACTAAGTACCTTTTAATCGTTCATATTCTCTTGCACATTTTAAATTATTTACTTTGACATTCAAGTAATTCAGTTTAATTGTTCTATACAAAATATTACTATAATTTTCAAAGTTGTAAGTCAAGTTAGGCTAACTAGTATTATCGGATGTTAGGTATTATGTCCCCTCTTGTTGTATTAAATTTGAGATTTTAAAGAGAAGATATTAGCCAATGACAAACATCCTTCACAGCGGAAGGTGAGCCTAGATGGATGGTTTTAATTTTAAAAAAAAGTTAAACTTACTATAAATAGATATAGTAGTGTAAGACGTTTATACAATAACAATAGACACAATTTAATCTTATAAATGAAATTTGAAAAAATAGCGTTTATATAAACTTTACCTTCTGTCTGATATAATAGAGAAGATATTTTCTGATAAACCCTGACCCAAAATAAGGTAAAGGAGAGAAAGAAAGAAGAGGGGGAAGAAGGAGAGCACAAAAGGAAAGGAGAAAAAAAGGAGATGAAAAGGAATAAGTAGCCCCAAATAGTACTAACAACAAGAAAATATAATAGCTCTCACGAACTAAATAATCAGAGTGTAAATAACGCTCCAAGATTATGAAAATATAAGAGTGCTATTAATTAATACAACTGGTGGGAAAGGGTAAATTCATAACTACTTACTAATCATTTACCTTAATTTTTGATTTTTATATCTTTCTATTCAAGTCATTTCCTCAATAAATATTTATACATGTTAATATGTAAAATTCAAAATTAAAAAAGAAAAAAAGAAAAAAGAAAAAAGGAGAAAGTAGAAAAGAACATAATAATTCTGGAATATCTACTCTTCCAACTTTTACATGTAGTAATCTGTATGGAAGTCGATTGGGATTCGGTGGTACATCCTCTTTATCGGGAAGATTAATTAACGAAATTGTGATATTTTAAGAGCAAGTATCATTTCAATTGTCGTTACCTTATTTTGACTTTTGTAGGTAAAATTATCAATTTTAGCTAGAGCTGTCAATATGAGTCAGGTTATGTTATCCTGTGAGCTTTAATAATTATGATCGGTTGGATTGGATTAGCCCACTATTTTGATGAGCTTTATAATGATCAATCCACCTCAGTTTTATATGAGTAACAAATCTCCACGGGCCAGCCCATAATTATTAAAATATAATTTTATATTTTTTCTTTAAGTACTAACCTAAAAAAAATATTTAAAAGTTAAAAAATATCTTATTGAAAATTTACAAAACTTAATAACTTTTTATACTATTTCAATATATCAAAATAAACATTAAAAAGGTGAATTAAAAGGCTATATTCCATTCACTAAAAGTCAAAACTCAAACAAACTATTCAAGAAAACGTCCATGACACGACTTTAGATTTCCGAGGACATGGCGCTTGATAAGAAATTGTTAAGGTGGAGCATTAGGGTTGTAGGTTAGGGGGGTAGTCGAGCATTTTTTTTAGTTGTGCCGGTTAGTCTGATATTGTTTTGTATAGAACTGCTAACGGTTTTTGTTATATTTCACACTTTTGTATTTGCCTTTCCATTTATTTGTTGTCTTTTACGAAGTTGATACTTCTTTCTAGGTTATGTTGTTGTTATAAAACTATTGTCTCTGAGCCGAGGGTCTTCCGGAAACTGTCTCTTTATCCCTACAGGGTAAGATCTACGTACACTCTACCCTCCCCAAATACCACTAGTGAAATTCTACTGGGTTGTTGTTGTTGTTGTTGTTGTTGTTGTTGTTATTGTTGTTGTTGTCCATAACGCTTATGTGATATCCAACACATCATATTCATCAAACACATTTGAATCTGAATGTGACAAGGTTGTCTTAACATCTTCGCTTTCCTCTACATGTATAATTCATAACTGAATATTAATTAGCCAAATATTAAGAATAGTATTTGTACATAAGTGTTTGGACATTTTCATGTTGTTGTACATAAGTGTTTGGACACTTATTAAGAATAGTATTTGTACTGGGGGAAGCCTATATTGACGGATTGTATTCAAACATTCGAATAATAAAATAAAGATCTTCATGCAGGTTCTTATCCAACAATATACTCCTCTGTTCAAATTTACTTGTACACTATATTAAAAAATAAATATTTAATTTTACTTGTTCAGTTTAAAAATTAATGAATAATTTATCATTTAATACCTATTTTACCCTTCTTAGTAAGTATTGCATATTTTTAATTTATTTTTCAACATATAATAAATAGGGATGATATCACAAAATTACTATGCTATTATTATTTCTTAAGTACATGTGCCAAGTTAACAGTAAACAAGTAAACTTGGACGAAAGGATTAATTAATTAAATTTAACTTCTTTTATAATTAACATGTCCACGAATTTTGGTCATTATCAAGAGTTTCCGCAGAAAGGCAAATCATATCAACAACAACAATAACTACCCAGTATACTCCTACCAGGTGGGGTCTGGGGAGGGTAATATGTAGACAAGCCTTATCCCTACCCGAAAGGGCAGAGAGGCTATTTCCAATCGACCCCCGGCTCATAGGATAAAGGATAGGATAAACAGCAGTAAAACAAAAACAAAGACAAAAACAAAAACAAAAACAATAGAGCATTAGTAACTCCAGCAGAAATAGCGTAAATAGCGTAAATAATTATCTAAACATACGAAACATAAATACAATCGCATGCAATAATATCGTACAGTAACTACCATAACTAACAGCCACAGGGGGGACATAAGCTAAAACACAAATCATTTATGGGTAACCCTGCTGACCCACACCCAACCCCGGATGAGGCGTACGAAAAACTCTAGGAGCCCCTATCCTACAACCCTGATTCTAGACCTCCAGACTTTCCTATCAAGGGTCATGTCCTCGGAAACCTGCATTCTAGTCATGTCCTGCCTAATCACCTCTCCCCAATACTTCTTTGGCCTCCCTCTGCCTCGCCGACCGCCAACAATATCCAGCCGCTCGTAGCTCCTCACTGGGCATCGGGACTTCTCCTCCGCACATGCCCGAACCACCTCAGCCTCGCTTCTCGCATCTTCTCATCCACCGGGGCCACCCCCACCTTCTCTCGAATAACTTCATTCTTATATTATCTAGCCTAGTGTGACCGCACATCCACCTAAGCATCCTCATCTCCGCAACCTTCATTCTCTGAACATGAGAGTTCTTCACGGGCCAGCATTCCGCCCCATACAACATCGAAGGTCTAACCACGGCTCTATAGAATTTTCCCTTGAGTTTGTGTGTAATGATCCGGCCGGTCGTTCTTTGAGTTGTGACCCTGACCCCATTCACTGCTCATTTTGTGATTTATTGATGTTATGTAACTTGCTGGGTTAGTCGGTTCGGGTCTGGAAGGATTCGGGAATGAATTGAGACACTTATCTCAAGGTTGGAAGCTTAAGCAGAAATGGTCCGGATGTTGACTTATGTATAAATGACTCCGGAATGAAGTTTTGATGGCTCATTAGTTTCATTAGGTATTTTGACTTAAGAGCATGTCCGAATTGCGATTTGGAGGTTTATAGTTGAATAAGGATTGAAATGGCAAAAGTTTGAAATTTGGAAGTTGACTTAGAATGGACTTTATGGTTACCGGTCTCAGATTGGGTTACGGGAGTTGGAGTAGGTTTGGTATGTCATTTGTGCAAAATTTGAGGTCATTCCTACGTGATTTGATAGGTTTCGACATCGTTTGTAGAAGTTGAAAATTTCTTAGTTCAATAGGCTTGAATTGGGGTGCGACTCAAATTTTCAATATTGTTTTACGTGATTTGAGGGATATACTAAATTTGTATCGTATTTTAAGACTAGTTGGTATGTTTGGTTGAGGGCCTCGGGTTGATTTCAGATGTTTAACGGATAGAAAATGGGACTTAGTGCACTGCTGAAGCTGTAGTCTGCCGATTTAATCGCACCTGCAGAGCATTTGTAATGACCCGATCGGTCACTTCAAGAGTTGTAGCCCCGTTCCCCCATTTACTGCTCATTTGTACTTTATAGCTGTTTAGTGACTTCCCGAGTTAGTCGGTTTGGATTCGGAGGGATTACGGAAGGAATTAAGACACTTAATATCAAGGTTGGAAGTTTACGTTGAAATGGTTGATCGGATATTACTTAAGTGTAAACGACTCCAAAATGGAGCCTTGATGGCTTTGTTAGCTCCGTTGAGTTATTTTGGACTTAGGAGCTTGTCCAGATTGTGATTTGGAGGCCTGTAGTTCAATTATGTTTGATATGGGGAAAGTTAGAATTTTGAAAAGTTTGACCGGGAGTGAACTTTTTGATCCGGTCGGATTTGGATTTCGAAAGCTGGAGTAGGTCTGTGGGGTCATTTGTGACATGTGTTTAAAATTTGGGATCAATTGGACATGACTTGATAGGTTTCGATATCGTTTGTAGAAGTTGGAATTCCTTAGTTTCATAGGCTTGAATTGGGGTATGATTCGTATTTTTTATATTGTTTGATATGCTTTGAAGGTTAGACTAAGTTCGTATGAGGTTTTAAGATTTGTGCTATATTAGGTTGAGGTCCCGGGGGCCTGGGGTGATTCTGGATAGGTAGAAGATTAAAAACCAAGGCTTTCCGTCTGCCTCATCTCCATCCTGGGCACAATAAGCTGGCTGATCATGGTCATTTACGGGAATGGTATCAATGAAATTCTTGTTTGGATGTTGTATCATAGATGATAGGTAGCCAATGCATCGGCAAATTCATTCTGGATTCTGGGAACATGCTGAAATTTAGTCTTTGTGAACCTCTTTCTCAATTCCTGTACTTGATGCAGATACGGGAGTATATTGGAGTTCTTAGTTGCCTATTCTTCATGCACTTGGTGTATGAGTAGGTCTGAATCAACAATCACTAGCAATGCTTGCACATTCATGTCAATGGCCATCTTGAGCCCTAAGATACATGCTTCATAGTCGGCCATACTGTTGGTGTAGGGGAATCAGAGTTTAGCAAACACTGGATAGTGCTAACCGGTTTCTAATACTAAAACCCCTCCTATGCTAAGTCCTTTGAAGTTTGCTGCTCTATTGAAGAACATTCTCCAACCATCATAGGATTCTACAACATCTTCTCCTATGAATAATACCTCTCCATCGAGAAAATATATTTTCAAAGGTTCATATTCTACATCCACGGGGTTTTCATCAAGGTGGTCAGCCAAAGCTTTCCCTTTGACCGCCTTTCGAGTTATGTAAACAATGTCGAATTCAATCAGCAGGATTTGCCACTTGGCTAGCTAGCCAGTAGGCATGGGCTTCTGAAAGATGTACTTTAAAGGGTCTATCCTTGAGATGAGATATGTGGTATAGGCACAGAAATAGTCCTCAGCTTTTGAGCTGGCCAAGTCAAAGTACAACATGTGCGTTCCAAAAGAGAATACCGGGCTTTGTACGGAGTGAACTTCTTACTAAGATATTAAATGTCTTGTTTCTTTCTCCCCGTTTCATCGTGTTGCCCCAAAACGCAACCAAAGGCTCCATCCAATACTGTGATGTCAACTAATAGGTTTCTACCTGGCTCGGGCGGGGCCATGACTGGTGGTGTTGATAGGTATTCCTTAATTATGTTGAAGGCCTTTTGGCAGTCGTTGGTCCATTTGGTAGCGACATATTTCTTCAACATCTTACAGATTAGCTCACAGATAACCGTGGACTGTACTATGAACCGACTGATATAGTTAAGTATTCCCAATAAACTCATCACGTCCTTCTTGTTCTTTGGTGGTGAGAGTTCTTGAATGGCTTTGACCTTTGATGCATCCAATTCTATTCCTTGGAGCTCACGATAAACTCAAGCAACTTTCCGACAGGAACGCCAAATGCACACTTTGCGGGATTCAGTTTCAAATTATGCCTTCGCAATCTGTTGAAGGACTTCCTTATATCTTCCATGAGATAATGGACTCCTCGGACGTGACGATGACATCATCTACATAAACCTCAATTTCTTTGTGTATCATATCAACAATAGTAGTTAGGTCGGAAGTAAACTAAGTGCTTCGATCTGAAATAATGAAAACCGGAACACCATGCAACCAAAGAATCTCCCGAATATATATCTCTACTAACCGCTCTGAAGAATAAGTAGTACATATAGGAATGAAGTGCGGACTTGGTCAGCCGATCCATAATCACCCAAATAGCATTGAACTTCTTCAAAGTACGTGGAAGTCCAACAACAAAATCCATAGTGATCCTCTCCCACTTCTACTCAGGAATAACCATCTGCTGAAGCAAGCCACCCAGTCTCTGATGCTCATATTTCACCTGCTGACAATTGAAACACTGTGCTACAAATCACACATTGTCTTTCTTCATTCTACTCTACCAATAGTGCTGCCTCAAGTCCTGGTACATCTTCGCGGCACCAGGATGAATGGAATACCGCTAGCTATGGGCCTCTTCCAAAATCAACTCCCGAAGCCCATCCATATTAGGCACACAAATCCGGGCATGCATCCTCAATGCTCTATCATCACCAATGGTAACATCTCTAGCATCATCATGCTGAACTCTATCCCAAAGGACAAGCAAATGTGGATCATCATACTTGCGCTCTCTGATGTGAGCAGATAAAGAAGACCGAGATACCACACAAGCCAGTACCCGACTGGGCTCTAGAATATCCAACCTCACGAACCGATTGGCCAACGCCTGAACATCAACTGCAAGAGGTCTCTCCCAACTGGAATATATGCCAAACTCCCTATACTTACTGCCTTTCGGCTCAAAGCATCAGCCACCATAATGGCCTTTCCCAGATAGAACAATATAGTAATATCATAATCCATAAGCAACTCCAACCATCTCCACTGCCTCAAATTAAGATCCTTTTGCTTGAACAAATGCTGAAGAACGCGATGATCAATGAATACCTCACAAGACACAACATACAAGTAATGCCTCCAAATCTTCAATGCGTGAACTATGACAGCCAACTTCAAATCACGAACGAGGTAGTTCTTCTCATGGGGCTTCAACTGACGAGAAGCATAAGTAATAACTCTACTCTCGTGCATCAACATTCCTTATCTCTGCACGAGTGCATACATACCAAAAGTTCTCAAATCCGACCCCAAATGGTCCTCTAAATCCCCAATTGAAAATCGAAATTCCAAGCCCTCTTCTATTTTAGCTTAGGTTTCCATAATTTTCTAGGTGGATTTAACAATATAATCGAGTTTTAAGTTCAAAAATCTTACCTCCTATCGATTCCTCTAGAATCCCTCTTTAATCTCTGATAAGTTGGTATTTTACCAACTTATCTTGTCTTTAAACCTGTACTTTTGCTATGTTTGAGTGAGAAAATCGTGTATTTAATGTCATTTACTTCTATTTTACAGGTTGTATATGATTTAGAGGTAATGGTAAAGAAATCAAGCAAAAACAAGTCAAAAAGGTGCCAAAATGGACAAAATGAAGCCTACCAGTGATTTGCTCTTCTCGAATGCGAAGGCACCACGCGTACACGAAGGAGCAGAAAAGCTAAACCTACGCGAACGCTATGCAGCATGACATAAATCTTCGTGAACGCGAAGTATATCACGCGAATGAATTAAAGAAAAACATAAAGCTTCACGAACGCGTTGACCGGGGAAAGTAAGCCTTCGCAAATGCGATGAAGAAACTGGGCGTGAAAATTGGGCAATTCTGGAATTTCACATTTTTGACCCCAAACCTTTTAATACCCAAATTAGCTCACTTGTAACATATCTTTCGCCTATCTTGGGCTTATTTTCAGTTGCATAGACTAGATAGAACAAGTTTGAAGCTAGGGTTTTGCACAACACACTTTGGTCTTGAAGATTTGAAGCTTGTGGTAAAGATTTTCTTACCCATTTATGTTGCTTTGTTCATTTCCTTGCTTTGTATTGTATATCTAAGTGTGTAGTATTTTATTCAACACTTGAATCTTATTTATGGACATATTCATGTTTAAAGCGTAGATTGAATACCTTAGTGTGCTTAGGTATTCAATGATTTTTATGCTTTTATGAATTGAGTTATTGTTTCTTTAATTATTGTTATTCTTGTATGTTTTCAAAGAGATTAGCTAACCCTAGGACTTTCCCATTAACTCCGAATTAATTTTAGAAAAGATAATTTGGGGTTGGAAAAGTTTAATTAACAAGAACTTGAGGCGTTAACCCTCATTTTAAAAATTCTACCTAGGGATAGAATATAACTACTTGTAGCCATTCCGGGTGTTCTTAATCTCTTAATTGTTTTAGGGATAATTCAATTAGGAAGTATTGTTAGTCTTCAGAAGAAGCTAATTAAGAATTATTGTCCGTGGCTAATTAACATAAACTCGCTCATATTTGTAAAATCATGGAATACATTGGATCGTTACTTGAGTGTAATTCCCAATGCATTTATACTTGTTGCCTTTGATCATTTTACATGCTTTCTAGGTTAGTTTACATTTCCGATTTTAGATATAAACATTTCCAAAACCAAATTCTTAGTGTTTGGCATTGCTCAATAAGCGATAATTTTCTTACATTCTTAATCGCCTACACATTGTTCCCTGTGGGATTCGACCCTGACTCATAGTTGGGTAAATTATATTGCATGTGACCGTGTCCATTTACTTTTTAGTAGTGGATTTGGACGTCATCAAAATTAGTGCCGTTGCTAGGGAGCTATTTGGCATAATTTAGGTTGTTTGAGAAATAAGCGTAAGTGCTTTGGTCCAAACTTGTTAATATTTGTGTAATTATTTTTCTTATCTTGGTCTATTTTTCTTATTTTTTTCTTATTTATTTTAGTAATTTTGAAAAAATGGAATCATATAATGAAAATTGGTCGGATGGTAGTTGTTCATACTTCGATGACCCTTGTCCTTATTGTGGAGGACCACACTCGTGGCAAAATTTTTTAAATTCTCCGGGTGGTGGATTGTGCGCACAACCTCAACCCTATAAGTGGATAGTTGCGATAAATGTGGTTTTCAAAATGGTCATTAGGATATTGTGCTTATATTTCCTTCCCTTCCCCAAGCCCCAACTATGATGATTCTACTTTTTGGGATGAAAGTAATAGGGCTATGGAAGTGGAAGAAGTTGAGCATGGCCAAGCTGGAGAGTTCAAGATTAAGTAGGAGTGTTTACTTGAAGAGGGAAACAAGGAGCAAAATTCCTTGGAGGAGCTTTGGGAGAATAGTCTCCAAAATGACTTGGCACTTGAGAGGTTGCACTCACAAATGGATGAAATGATCGAAGCCTCAATGGTTCCAAAAGCCTCGGAAGTGAATGATATCCAAGACCTTGCTTGTAGATTGGAGTTGAAAATCCTTCCTTGGCACTTGATCAAAACCAAGAAGAACTCTCAAATGCTCCAAAATGAGAAAATGATGCTCATGTTGGAGACCATTCTTTAAAATGAGGAGAAACACAACTTTGCACTCGAGAACTTGAGACAATGCTTGGCTTACCATGATGTACACATCCGCACTTTGGAGGGTCAAATCCAAATATTGATTGAGGCTCACTATGCCCACCAACTTGAGAGTGTGGAAGAAAGCCAAGAAGAGTCCAATTCCGGGGAAGAAAGTGAGCTTTACTTTGAGGATTCTAGGATTGAACATCCGCCAACCGACTCCATGAGTGTTAATGCCAAGAAAAGTATGAAATTTGAGTCAACCGGTGTGAATGCAAATATGGTTGAGATTGACTCTATTCCGCGGAAATAAGAGGATGTCAAAATCCGAGAAAATTTCAAAGTGAAGGTTTGAAGTCACATTCCAAGAATTTTTCAATACTAGAATTATGTCGTGATATGAAAATTGAACTGCACGAGTCAATGAGAGGTCGCGAGGAGGAAAGGAAACAACATACATTTTGCAGCTTGAGGAAACAAGAAAACAAAATGACATTCCTTACATGAAATCCAAGAAGTGCAAAATGAAGAATTTAACTCTTGGCTTGATCATCAACTTACCACCCCCATTGCTCATGCTCGCAAGCTTGATTCCAAGCTAGGTGCCCAGTTCATATCATCCAAGTAGCAAAAAAAGTGGTAATGTCATTTTGTGTCGTGCCATGATGTTTAATGCGGCTCTTGGTGGGAGGCAACCCATCGTTTTTCAAAAATTTTAGTCATTTTTGAAATTTTATTTTTTTACTATAGCTTAATATATTATTTTTAACTAATCTACCAAGTTTTAGATTTTCTGGAGTTGATTTGAGCAGGTCGGAGTGGTCCAGAGAGCCAAAACCAGTAGCTGCCAGAACTGTTAAAATGCAGAAAAACACATCTCTTTGCGTTCGCGTGTTAGACTCGCGTTTGCATAGTTTTAGAAAATCTTAAACCTTTGCGTTCGCGTGAAAAATGCTCGCGTTCGTGGTCTTTGACAATGTTTAACCATTGCATACGCGCGTAACCCTCGCAGACGCGTAGGATTAGATGAATTAAAAACACAAAAGGATATTGGAAACGTGAAAATCACCCCTGCTCTCGAAACAACAGTTTCATCTACTGCTTAAGCCCCCCAATATCAAATCATCTAAAATCTTCAAGTTTTTTGCAAATTTTCAATCTCCACTCTCAAGGTATGTAAATTCCTCTCTTCTATCTAAAATCTTTCTTGTCTTTCTTTGTGTAAATTGTGAAACAATAGTAGAGCACTCATAGTTGTTTGGTCCATAGGGTTCAAATTTTAAGTATTAAGTTGTAAATTGATGCTTGAAATTTGTTATTGCTTGTTGGGTGATATTGATTGAGTGTGAGTGGTTGTTTATAAGAAAATTTTGGGTAAGACTTGGGCATAAATTCTCTGTAAATGAACAAAGTAAAGTGCGCACCCCAACTGTTTGAAGAAAAGCCTGAAAGAAAAGATGTTCTAGGCGAGGAAGATGACCTTCGCAAACACGAAGGAAAAATAGTGGGTGCAGAAAATTAAACCTTCGTGAACGCGATATACATATCGCGAACCCGAAGGTCTACGTCTGGGCAAATTTTTTTATCTCTTCGCGTACACGATGGTCTTCCTGTGAATGCGAAGAGCAATACCTGGTAGTCCCAAAAATAATAAAATATAGTAGCTTTGCACAGCTCTGCCCGGGACCTTTTCGCCCATTTCTTTGGCCTAATTACTTCCTTATAGATTGTTTTAAGTGTCTGTATGAGCTTTTAACATTGTTGGTCTATTTTGTAGGTTTTTTGGGCTTAAAATGGAATCGAAACATTATGAAATTGCACAAAAACATGTCTTTGGACCTGGATAAGAGGAAGCCTTTGATCGTGAGTGGTTTCTATCTACAGCATGTGAGCGGAGATATGATGAACTCTTGTCCAAGACCATCATCCGGGAAAGAGGCATAAACTTGGAAAAAGTCAAAGCTAACTTGCCGGGCTTCTATGCGCGCTTGATGGAGAGCAGGTGGATTTGCTTTTCTGAACAACCAAATAACGTCAACCACATAATAGTTCTAGAATTCTATGCAAACGCCTTGATAACCGACTTCCAAGGTGCCTTTGTTACTACTATGCGGGGCGTGCAAGTCCACTTCAGCCCTGAAATAATCAACGGTGTTTATGGCCTCCCCAATGCTGACAACAAGGTCTACAGAGACAGCGCTAGAGCAGGAGGAAACCAGTGGTGGTAGACAAGCTACATGATGGGGTTACCCCAAAGTGGCTGACAGTGCACAAGGGAGTTGATTCGCATGATTTTATAGATGAGGCAAAGACATGAGTTTCTATTATTTATTCAAGAGTGTCATCCTCTACTAATGACACTGATGTGACACCTGACAGGGCACTGATGCTTCTATTATGGATGGACTCCCTGTGATGTGAGGGAATACATTGTCCGAGAAATTGAGGAAGCCACTCAGAAGAGGTCCAAGAGCCCGTTCTTTCCGTCCTTGATCACTAGACTTTTCTATGCTGCTGGGGTGCCTACATGCCCCAATGATGTTGAGAAAGGTCCAGGAAAGCCGTTGATCCATCCCTTGCTGAAAAGGGGACCCAGTGACAAACAGAAAAAGAGGAGAATTGATGTTACTTCCTCTTCATTTGGGCAGTTTTCTCAGGCCACCACTGATCCTGCCGGATCCTTTCCACCTTCATCAGGTTCCTTTGACCCCATGGGACCACTCCTATCCGGTCCTCACACTATGCGCCACTTGTCCAGCCAGATATATAGAGTAGATGCGCATGTTAGGCAGCTTATTTCTTGCCTTCCCACTGGCCCACCTGGGGCTGCTGCTCCACCATCCGTGGCGGATTTGGAAAAAGAAAAAAGAAATCATGAACAAGATGGAGGCCGTTAACACCAGGTTGGAGAACATGAGTCGCCGTCAAGGAAAGATTGAAAAGAGGCAGAGAAAGTTCAAGGAGCATGAAAAGAATAAAAGCAAGCTGCTGTCCAAGATGATGCAAAAGCTGAGCACATTTTGTAGTTCACATGATTCGGAGGATGATGATGATGATGATGCAAACTTGGAGCACATGGAGCTAAAATTTCCCATCACCTCCAGTTCTGACCGATTCAGTATTCAGGTAGCATTCTCCACTATTTTACTCTATCATGTTTAGTTGCATTGGGGACATTGCAACATCTTTAGTTGGAGGATGGCTTCTTGTATAACTGTGGGTATGGCAGATTGGTGTTGTGTTTGTCTTCATTTTATTGTTAGTGTATTTTTATGTGTTATATTAGTATGTTTATTAGCTTCTTAAATTAATTTTTATTAGCTTCTTAATTTTTTAACATGGTAAGTTTAATGTTAGTGTAACTTCATAAATTAATTTTTATTAGCTTCTTAATTTTTTATATAGTATGTTTTATATTAGTGGCGATATTCTTGGTTTTCTTTATACCACGGTTCTTTTTTCAAGGATGCCAATTTTCTTCTTGAACCGGGTAATAGTAGAAAATTTTTGTCAAGTTTTCTTGATGATGGATAGGTAGACAAATTTATTAAGGAATTAGTCTTGTAGTTAGATACAGTTTATATTAATTTAGGAAAAATAAATGGGTTGAGTTGGTGTTTGTGCCCATTGACTAAGTGGTGGCTTGCTTGGTACAATTATTATTTAAACCTTGTATATGAATTTTTGATTGTTGAGAAAGACAAATAATTGAAGTAGAAATTTCATGACTTTTTGACTCAAATTTTGGCTCTTTGATTCACTAAATAGCTTCCTATGCTATATGCAACCTCTTTGAGTTATTGATTTCAATTGGATTTTGGATTTTTATTCCACCTGAATGTTCATGTATCATGTGGGTGAGATTTTTCGTGAGTTCTTTTGCATTACTTGTAGTCTTTAATTTGCTTGGAATGTGCTTCAAGGTGAATTTATAGACTAACTTAGTTTGAAAAATGATATTAGGCCTTCCTTGGACCGCCATTGTACCATAAGTTTCCCGCCCTTAAATATTTTCCCTAGTTAACCCATTTTGAGCCTTTAACCTTATTCTTTGGCAACCATATTACAAACTTTATTCCTTTGTTCTTTATTGATCTAGATTTTGGGTACCATACCACCCTAAGTGCGTTGAAAGTGTACGCATAGGCTAAAGGCCTAAGTTTGGGGGTAAAGGTTGGAAAAGTTGTGATATGGAAGTTGTTTGAAAAGGTTGAAGATTGAAAAAATAATGAAAATGAAACCTTCCTTGATTGAAATAAGAGAGAATAAAATGACAATAAGTTGTGAATAAAGGGGAAGACTAGGTGTGGAATGAAAAAGTGAAGAAATGATGGAAAATGTCTTTGAAGGAGGTGGACTTTAATTGTAAACTTTGTAATGCTTGAGGAGGGTTTGAGTCACTCTAACCAAATTATTCCCTATCTTAATCAAAAGACTAAGTTACAACCCTTTGAGTGCTAGTTGATTTTGAACCAAGTTGTCCACATTAGTGGAGGAATACATGAAGGGCAAGCCTATGGTACTACTTGTATGCATTTGAACATCTTTTTGATAGAGAGTTAATTCTTTCCATTTGATATCCCATTTTTGTTTTGAATTAAGATTTATGAGTGTGGGATCCTCTCTTAAATGTGATGGCGCATGAGATTTGAGTTGTGAATTTAATCCCATTTTCAATTGGAAGGAATGACCAAAGAAAGTTGATTGTGATAGAGAGGCAAATTTTGAAGCTTTAATGTCAAGACTTGATTGCTACTTTGATTTGTATTAGTGTTTGAGCACTTAAAGTATAATGAAGTTCATGAGAAGTGCTTAATAATTCATATGCTTTAGAGTAATTGTTGGTACCAATCAAAGTCATGTTTTTGTGCTTATAGTAGACCTATTTGTCTTGGCATGATATGAATGCATTGTTGAGTTAACTACTTGGGAGGAGATTTTGTCGCTTTCATTGCTTGAGGACAAGCAATAGTTTAAGTTTGGGAGTTTGATAAGTTGGTATTTTACCAACTTATCTTGTCTTTAAACCTATACTTTTTCTATGTTTGAGTGAGAAAATCGTATGTCATTTACTTTTATTTTACAGGTTATATGTGATTTAGAGGTAATGGTGAAGAAACCAAGCAAAAACAAGTCAAAAGGAGCCAAAATGGACAAAATGAAGCCTACCAGTGATTTGCTCTTCGTGAACGCGAAGGCACCACGCGAACACGAAGGAGCAGGAAAGCTAAACCTACGCGAACGTGTAGGAAGCAATGCGAACGCGATGCAACGTGACATAAACCTTCGCGAACGCGAAGTATATCACGCGAATGCATTAAAGCAGAACATAAGCTTCGCGAACACAAAAGTGTAAACGCGTACGCGTTGATTGGGGAAAGTAGACTTCGCGAACGCGAAGGCTTGAACGGGAAGGCTTGAACGCGAACGCGATGAAGAAACTGGGCAGTTCTGGAAGATTACATTTTTGACCCCACACCCTTTAATACCCAAATTAGCTCATTTGTATCATATCTTTGGCATATTTGTTTCAAATCTTGAGCTTATTTTCAGTTGCATAGACTATAGAGAACAAGTTTGAAGCTAGGGTTTTGCACAACACACTTTGGTCTTGAAGATTTTAAGCTTGTGGTTAAGATTTTCTTACCCATTTCTGTTGCTTTCTTCATTTCCTTGCTTTGTATTGTATGTCTAAGTGTGTATTATTTTATTCAACACTTGAATCTTGTTTATGGAAATATTCATGTTTAAAATTTAGATTAAATACCTAGTTATGCTTATATATTGAATGAATTTTATGATTTTATGAAGTGACTTATTGTTTTTTTAATTATTCTTATTCTTTAATTATTCTTGTTCTTTAATTTTTTTCAAAGGGATTAGCTAACCCTAGGACTCACCCATTCACTCCGAATTAATTTCGAAAATGATAATTTGTGGTTGGGAAAGATTAATTAACAAGACTTGAGGCGTTAACCCTCATTTAGTAGATTCTACTTATGGATATGATAGAACTACTTGTAGCCATTTCGGGTGTTAATCTCTTAATTATTTTAGGGATAATTCAACTAGGAAGTCTTGTTTGTCTTCGGAAGAAGCTAATTAAGAATTATTATCAATGGCTAATTAACATAAACTCGCTCATATTTGTAAAATCATGAAATACATTGGATTGCTACTTGAGTGTAATTTCCGAAGCATTCATACTTGTAGCCATTGATCATTTTACTTACTTTCTAGGTTAGTTTACATTTCCACATTTATATATAAACATTTTCAAAACCAATTTCGTAGTGTTTGGCATTGCATGATATACGATAATTTTCTTACATTCCTAATCGCCTACACATTGTTCCCTGTGGTATTCGACCCCGACTCGTAGTTGGGTAAATTATATTGTATGCGACAGTGTCTATTTACTTTTTAGTAGTGGATTTGGACGTCATCAATCTCCACCAAGAATATCTCAAAATGATCAACTATGGGTGAAAATAGACCCAAAATCACGAACAAGACGACTTTAAAAACATTCTGCCCAGGCCCTATTTCCTTCATCGTGATCGCGGCACTTCCCTCACGATCGCGAAGAACAAATTTTTAACTCCGCCAAAATACACTACGCGAACACGACAAGGACACTACGAACACGATGACTAGGTGAAATAACCTTATGCAATCACAGACATAACCCAGCATTCGCACTGCACAAATGACCTGCCATGACCTATGTCTAAATGACCCTACGCGAACGCGAGTTCCTCATGTTCGCGATGAACAATTCTTCAATGCTATGCAATCACGAGCCCATAATCAAGAGAGCTAAGAAAAACTGGATGCCTACCTTGATTCCATCTATGCGATTGGGAGACAACCCATGCGATCGCGAAGAGCAATTTCCTGCAACACTGAACCTGCAACTTTCTGCTACTTTTTGAGGCACAAAATGGTCCGATTGACCATACGAAACTCATGCAAGGCCCCGAGGACCTCAACCAAATACACCAACACATCCTATGCCTTATTCAAACTTGATCCAATTATGAAAACACCTCAAAGAATATCAAATCACTCAAAACACATCGGATTCAAGCCCAAGTTTCTAAAATCTTCTGAAATACTCTTTCGATCAAAACCCCAACCAAACCACGTTCAAATAACCTAAAATTTTACAAACACATACCAAATGACAAAACTCTCGGAATTCCATTCCTATCCCTGGATCAAAATCTCGCCTATCAACTGGAAATTGCTAAAATTTCAACTTTGCCAATCAAGCCTAATTCTACTCCGGCCTCCAAAACCCACTTCGATCACACTCCTAAGTCATAAATCACCTCGAGAAACTAACCGAACCAATGAAACTCACATCTGAGCCCTATAACATATAAGTCAGCATCCAGTTGACTTTTCCAACTCAAACATTCTTAAAAGAGATTAAGTGTCTCAAACCTTATCAAAAATTATTCTGGACTCGATCCAACCAACCCGACACCACAAAACACGGATAACAAAGCATAGAGAAGTACAAATGGGAAAAACGAAATGGTAACTTATGAGACAACTGGCTGGGTCATCACAGACCCCGACAGTTCTTACACCTAAGCATACAGAACCAGATAGAGATAAGTGTAGTGTGGAAGGGCCAGCCCTTATGTGTCCAAGTTCAGAGGGAGCTCATAGGTCCCATGGAAAGGCTCACACATGAGGGGCAGAACTTAAGTCTAAGAATATGATAAAAGTGCAGGAATAGAGATTTAAAATGGAGTGGGGAAAGGAGAAGGGGTAACGGGTGATGTAAAATAGTAGTGGTAAATCACAAATTTAATATTTTCAGAAAAAGGAGGGTTAGGGGTTTGGGAATACATTGCAAGGAGCATATATCCTTAGGCAGGGATCAAGTTTGGGCATGCACAATAATAGATAGTGCTGGCATACCCATAAACCAACTAGAGCACACAACATATATAGGGGATATGGAGGTTATGATCCCAGGGGAATCAGGTTTGTGTCATGCACAACAATGCCCAATACTGTCATGTCCCAACCAACCAAAGATACCCAGACATAGGGGATATAAGGGTTTAGGACTCATAAATCATAATAAGTGACTGACAGAATTCATATATAAGAAAGTATTGATTTAGAATTGAAAGGGGAGATTACAACATGCTCAATAAGGGAACTTGATTAAACACAAACAGGAAAAAAGCAAGGGTGAAGGAAATAGTAAATAAATATGTTGTTATCGAATCTGAAATTTAATTAGAACATATCAGCAAAGATGCAAATACAGAAAGAAAAAAGTAAACACGCTTTCCATAGCCTAGACTTGTCTTTCAGCTGGCTAAGTAAGGCATCATCATTAGTAGCAGTAGAGAAAAGAGAGATTTGTAGTGGAGTGTGTGTTCTGAATTCAAGTATTTTATTCCTTGTGTTCGTGTTCTTGAAAGAAGAGGGGAGTAGAGTATTTATCGCCTTTTGAAAACATATGAGAAATAAGGTAATAAATAAAATTCAATACAATTATGGAAGCAATCAACAGTCAGAATCAATCAACCAAGTCATTCCCCTTTAATTGATGAATCACTTGTTTAACGAGGCTAACAGATTTAAAATAAGGAAAGAAAATCGGTCTGTAGACAGACTGATTATTGCCATAAAAGAAGTAGTAAAACATTAAGCAAGCAATATAGTCTAAGTAAAGAAATATACTTATTTTTGGAAGCAGAATCGGCAAGGTAAAATAAGGAAAGTGATCAATTACTTTTTTATGCGAGTGAAATTTGAGTTCATAAAAGAAAAGTTTAGAAATATGTACCAAGATTGAAAGTCAATCAAATTAGGGAACTCAAAATATAAATAAAATGCACAAATACTAGACATGCGAGGCCAAACCTATTGTCAAAAGAAATAACATACAATGGTAGCACAAGGTTAAGTAGATAGCAGACATTTGAAGCATAATAATCAAGTAGGTCACGTCACTTTGAATCAGTAGTGAAGAAAAATAAAGTATCAAAAGCATGCAAAGGGTCTCGCAGTAACAGATGAGAAAACCCTTCTAAAAAGTTAGGGGCTTCAAGCATAGTCGAGTTTTAGGTATAGTAAAAATGCAAAATCACATAAATAAAAGAGATTCTGAAACAAGAAACTTCAAATGGAGTTTGGTATTCAAACGAACAGTTTCAAATGCAAAGATACAAGGATTTTTCGACAATAATCGAGCTTAAAAGATGATAAACAAACAAATCGGACAAATACTTAACCAATCAAGCACTCATCTAACAAACAGCTTTAGAACTCAATGAGACACAAAATAAAATAGGTGTTTAACAACAATCGAGATTTAAGATGATAAACAAATAAATCAAACAAATACTAGCAAATATTTTCAGAAACTCAAATGAACCCAAAAGAAATTAGGGTTTTCAACAATAGTCATATAAGAGAACAACATGTGCACAACATAGCAAAATCAGAAACATACTTAAACCAGAGAAGCGGTTTCAAATAACTTAGAAGAAGAACCCTAATCGGAAAAGGTGAAGAATCTTTTTTTTGAAATCAAAATGAAAGAAGCTTCGAGAAGGCGATTAAAAACTCATGGAAAGCATGAATCTAAGGTAGATTTGAAAGAAATGAAAAAGTCTTAGAGATAAGGGTTTCAGAAGAAACCAAAACAATGAGAAAGGCCTTGAAATTACCGATATAAGCAGGAAAGTCAAAGGTCTAACTCGAATGGCCATAGTTGGCCGAAGAACGGTCAGAGATGACCGGAAAAAGGTCATCGAGCAAGGACTGGACCAAATCCCTTCAGAGTCTGGTCATGAGACTACAGAACCAAACACGTAGAAGCAAAAGAAGGCTAGTATAGGTCTCCGATGACCTCGAAAGGCCATGGATTAGAGTGGCGGTGGCTAGAGTTTGAGGGTGTTGTAGAGAGGATTTGAGAGAGGGGGGATTTAGAGGCGGCGGGTTGTGAGAAGTAATAAGGTTCAGGGGCTTGTTTAGAGTTAATTAAGGAAAGGGCAGCCGATGGTCGTTGATCATTTGATTTAGAAGGTTAGGTGGGGATCCGAGTACGGGTCAGCTTAATTGGGTTTGGGGTTGGGTAGAGTAGGAATTGGGTTGGGGTAATTGGGTTTATATTGGGGTAGAATTATGCTACAATTGAAATGAAATCTGGCAAGATTTTAAACAGTCATTTACCCTTTTATTTTATAAAAAATAGTATATTAAATGAAAATACAATAATTTATAAAACATAATTATCAATTTAAAAATACTGGATTTAATTTTTATAAGTACAAATGTAAATCTTAAAAGGTGCTAATATTGCAATTATATACAATTTAGCTTTAAAAATATTAAATGAATTTGTAAAAATATGCAAAAATTATTATAGCAATATTTTTTCATAAACAAAAAAGTTCAACAAGTGAATCACCAAAATGATAACTTTAGAAATAATTATTGTATCTTTAAAATAGGGGAATAAGTTAATATAAAAATCTTTAAAATTAAGGAAAAATAAGTAAATACTTGGATATACTTATATATGCATACATATACCATTTTGAAGTTGCCTTAAATAAAAAAATATATATAAGAAAAAATTAGGTATCAATATAGTGTTCATTGATGATATCCTAGTGTAAGCATGCCCAACATTTGAGGATGGTGTTCCAGTGGTTGAGAGAGGAGGCGCTTTATTCAAAGTTCTCCAAGTGTGAGTTTTGGCTCAGTTTAGCGGCATTCTTAGGGCACGTGGTGTCCAATGAGAGGATTCAAGTGGATCCAAAGAAAATAGAGGCGGTTCAGAGTTGGCCCAGAATGTCCTCAGCCACGGAGATACGGAGCTTTCTTGACTTGGCCGGTTATTATATGGAGGGTTTCTCGTCTATTGCATTGCCTTTTACAAAATTCACCCAAAATGGAGTTTCTATTAGGTGGTCAGATGAGTGTGAGGAGAGCTTTTAGAAGCTCAAAACTACTTTAAACACATCTCCAGTTCTAGTTTTGCTTTAGCTTCAAGCTCTTATACATTGTATTGTGATGCTTCTTGGATTGGTATTTGGTATGTTTTGATGCAGGAGGATAGAGTGATTGCGTATGATAGTTGAAGCTTCATGGGAAGAACTACCCTATCCATGATTTGGAGTTGGCCTCCATTGTTCATGTATTGAAGATCTGGAGGCACTATCTCTATGGAATATCTTGTGAGGTATTTACATATCATCATAGTTTCCAACACTTTTTCAAACAAAAGGATCTAAATTTGAAATAGCAGAGATGGTTGGAGTTGCTAAAAGACTATGATATTACTATTCTGTATCTTCGAGGAAGGCCAATATGGTGGCCGAAGCCTTGAGTAAAAAGCAAGTAAATATTGGTTGCCTTGCATGCATTCCTATTAGTGAGAGACCTGCTGCAGTTGATGTTCAGGCCTTGGCTAACTAGTTTGTGAGGTTAGGTGTTTCAGAGCCCAGTCAGATTCTAGCTTGTGTGATTTCTCGGTCTTCCATCTTTGGTCGCATTAGAGAGCACTAATGTCGCCCAAGTTCACACCTCAAATTGGGGTTGTAAAGCGTTCAATGCAATTATTATTACCTAACTGAGAGTCGGGATCGATTCCTCAGGCAGCGTAGATGAGATTAGGTATATACCGGACTAAGCGTATAACGTGTCAAAAATGCGCTTAAACATACTTTGTTGATTTTGTCTATTTATAAATTAAGTTATTGTTTGTAATATAAAACTATAGAATGATATTTTGATGTTTTGTTTCAAGTTTGTAAAGGATCTAGGGATGTGACTTCCACCTAGGTGTTTGCCTGAAGGGTTGTGGGTTCTAGAGCGGGTTTCATTGGTCTAGGAATAATATAACTTTCAAGACACAATTACCCACTCAATACATCTCGGGAATAGAGTATATTTCTCAATTTGGCTTTCTCAAGTCCAAATGGGTAATTCACAAAATATTTAATAGATGCTTAAGTCGGGTTTTACTAGCTCTAAATTCAATCATTTAATTGGGACTATCAGTTTCTTGAGTTCACCCCAATTTCTTGTTAGCCAAGTTTTCCTATACTAAATCTCTCTTTCTCAAGTAGAGGGTAAGTCAAATAGGCTTGAATCAATATTTGTAACCATTAACTTTACAATGAATGCAAGAACTAGACTAAATATCATACAACCAACCATAAATATGCCCTAAATCAAACACCCATTAGGTATCCACACCCAACCCTAGCTAGAAATTTAGCTACTCCTAGATGAAAATGAAGAAATTAAAGAAGAAATGATAATTAAACTCATATTGAAAGATTAAAAGACAAAAATTTAATGTTTAATCACTAAATTAAGCTAGTGTTGCTAAAACCAGTAAAGAAAAATGGCTACCAACTTTTAGAGCTTCAAACTTAACCTAATTTCATGACAGAAATTTTCCTTTCAGAGGTTTTTTTGTTGCACAATTCCATGTGCTCTCCACACTTCTTCAGTCTTGGTATTCTGCTGCATAATTCTTGATTGCAGCCGCATGTTACATGTTCGACGGTCCGCCCAATAGTGAGTAAGACTGCATAGGCCCTTCCTGTGAACAACACAAATCTAAGTGCGGCCGCAAGGCTAAGTTCTGCGGCCGCACAATTATTGTGTGGTCTGCACTTCCCTGAGGCTTGAACTAAGACTTCTCTGAGCTTGAACTCTTTGATGTCTTCTGTGGACGTACAATTATTGTGCGATCCACATATAGTATTAGACCTTTGTTGGATTTCCTTTGTATTTTGCGGTTGCAGAAGCAATTCTGCGGTCTGCACATTTAGCCTTTTGCCTGTTTTTTGTCCTTGAGTTCATTTTTATCCTTTTTGAGTTAGAATTCATCTTTTTTCCTCATTTCCCAATGCTCCTACAATGAAGCATATTTTAGCTTTTTTCGGGAATATAATTAAGTACTTATGGACTAAGAAAGTAAAAAAGTCGCTAATATGTAGTCAAATCTTAACTTATCAACTCCCTCAAACTTAAGCTTTTGCTTGTCCTCAAGAAATTAAAATAATTCCCACCTCCACATGCTATGAGATTTTCCAACTAATCCAATGTGTCTCACACATATCAATTGGGACCAATTACTCACAAAAGTTCTAATGTGACACTTGGACATCAAGAATTGAATTTATTCATCAAGGAAGCTCGCTCTTTCAAGTAGGTCATTGTAAATCCCGAAAGCTTCCTCCTCTAATCTCTGTTAGTATATCTCACTTAAGACTGTAGCACTCAATTCAAGGATTTGTGAAAAGTTCACTCATCTCTCTCAAAAGAATGTCACAAGTACATCTCTAAGTACCATATGCTTTCTACTCATGTAAATCATCACTAATGTAAGATCACTCGGCTTGAAATCTTGTAGGCTTTTTCAAAATGTAATGAAGGCTTTTGGTCAAAGGTAGGGAATGTTTATATAGAAACGGGTTCATCTTTCATAAAGAACTCTATTTTTTCTCTTTTTGGCTCACGCTTTGCTGACACTTTGAGTCATTTTCTTTTTCCTTAGAGGAACTAGAGATACTTAACATCACTCTTTCTCAATCATGATGTTCATTTTCTCCTTCTTTGTTTTCTCCATGCTTTGCATCATTGCTTTTCTTTGAATCACTTCAACTCTTCACATTATTCACTTTCTTTTGTGCATATTTCTTTTGTTTTTTCTTTCTTTTTCTTTGCCTTTTATTTTCTTTATTTCTTCTTTTTTTTTGCCTTGATACGACTTTCAAACTCCTCGTCTCTCCCCTAAACTTATGTTTTAGCCAATTGTTTCTCAAGAGTGTAAAAGAAGCTAGGTTGCCAAAGGGTCACTACAAAATAGTAAAGGCTTGCAACATGGCTATTAAATGAGAAAGGTCTTAGGCTCAAATAGGTTGACTAAGAATAGCAGCATTGGTGGGATATGGAAAATTTCAAGTGGGCCAAGGAGAGTCTACAATTACTTCTCAAGCCAAGCAAAACTTAGAATTTCACCAACAAACACATTCGGGCCAAGTTCTAGACCATTCGCACGACCACTTGGACTTACTATAGAAATCTCACTTCTCACATAATTTAGATTGTTAAAGAGAATAGAGTCGAGGGCCCACAACAACCATATTCAAGATTGAAAATCACTAACGGTTCAACTAAACTACTCAATGATTTCTCAAGTCCACACAAGAGTCAAAAGGTCACTAACTAGAGCTATTTCTTTGCAAAAACTTGTTTCCATAGTTAAGTTTTTCGCTACCAAGTGAAGCATGCTTGACTCTTGTAATTAAACTCACTTAGGTCCTTTTATCCATTATTACTACTATTATAACTAAAACATCAAAAACGGACTCAATTCCCTAAGAAGGTTGCCACGCTATCCATCGTTGGGAAGAGTCATCCGGCTCACACAAAAACCACCTTTAGAAAGAACCGTGACATTAAGAAAATCAAAGGCTTATTGATCACTTAAATATAAGAAGAAGCTATCAAGTAAAAAAGAAGTAGTTGGATAAAACATCAACTAATAAGAAAGCAAGATAAATAAGCTATAGAATAAACTATTGAAAGCATAAATGAAATGAATATATTAGATTAGAGAGGAGAGAGAGAATATGTACATCAATAGTGAGAAAGAAGATTATGTACATAAATAAGAGGAAAATAAAAGGAGAATGTTATCAAGTTATTACTGTCCAGTTGCCATCAAATTAAAATAAGTTCCACCCCTAAATAAGAATAAGCATTGTCCCCAATGCTTAACAAAATAAAACTCAAGGAAGGGAAATAGTAGAGAAAACTCCCTATGTAGCCTCAATTTTTGTAGCATCATCACCACCCTCAGGCTCCTACAACTGTATCTCATTGTCTTCTACTCGAGGAGTAGTTGGGTTGGTGAACATCTGTAACATTGCCTCAACAGTGTCGGCAGCGAGATCTGGCTCCTCAGATGGCCAACTGGTGCCTCTGGTGCTGCTGGGTCCACTAGTGTTGACTCCATCAGCAAGTCAAGTGAAAGATCCCCAACTGCTGCTATCTTGGCCACCTACTTGGTCAACTTGTCAAGTGCTTTCTTCAAGGCCTGTGATTTCCTCATCTTCTTTACATGTTTCCCTAACTTCTCAATTACTCCCCCATGTGCCACTAGAGTGTCCAAAATAGTCTGGTAGTTTTCTAGAACCTTCTTCAAGGTCTCCTCCACTGTGGGAGACAGCGAAGGTGTTGGGGTCGAAGACTGTGCTGTAACAACTCTGGATAAGTCAGCCATCTTTGCACTAGTTATCTTCATCCAGTTGTTAATACTTGCCAGAGTTTGGCAGCGTTGTGAGTGGATTAGTGGAAGATGAAGGCAATGAAGTTGCTAGTGGCCCAGATGATGAAGGTGGAGGCACGACAGTCGTACTGCTAGAAGGCTCGAGTAAAGTTGCAGGCATGTCAACTGAAGGTATGGCTGCTGAAGCTGTAACTACCGCCGAATGATCTTAAGACTGGCTCATGATAGAAGATAACTGGCCCCTTTTTTCTTGTTCTTTGGGTTTATTGTGCCCTTGAGAGAGTACCATGAAAAGGCTGCTTCGCCTGAACCTTTGTATCAATGTTCCTTGACTCAACTCCAACAGTCGTGAGATATTCTATGTTGGTGTTGGGATACGAGTAGGAACTCTTACCATGCCGACATATCATAGACATATTGGCTGACATGATGGCCACCCACATTGATTGGGTACCTAGCCATGAATGATGCACCCAAGATTGCCTGAGGCATTGGAAGAATGTTTTCATTTCTGCTCGGGTCTATCCGGCTGCATACAAATGTTCGCCAACTTTTGGCCAAAAAGTTGAGGGTGTTGCGTAGGATGGGGACACTTGCTGTGATCCATGGCAGTGGTTTTCTTGGAGCTGCTAAGATCTCATCTAGCCAAGGGAGAATCACATCACATATTTGAAAATTTTCCAAGTATTGTAACGGCTCCACATTCTCGAGCCCCAAGTAAGTGATGAGTGATGCTTAATCAAATATCACTTACAAGTATCTCACTTTAGTCAAATTAGTCCCCTTTTTATGTGCACCACATTCGCATAGAATTCCCGAATTAAGTGCTCATTTGCGTCCACCGTGCTTTGAGTAAACTGTGCCCACCATTTTCTCTCCCGAAATTGTCTTGTCATGTTCGAGTTGTATCTATCCAACTCATTCAACTCAAATTTATGGTCAAAAGTGAGCGATATTTGGGTCTACCATTCTCGAAACCTGTTGAAAGCATTTAGGTTCACGAATCTGTCTTCTCTGACATTCTTCTTTTTTGACCTCTCTAGGACGACAACTCGGAAATCACACCCCTCACCAAATGTCATCATGTATATCATCAAGTATTGCATCATCATCATAATTAAATGGAATATGCATTGCAAGGGCATGTGAGGAAGAAGGCTCTAAATCTTGGCTATCCTCTTCCGAACCCTTAGAAGAGCTAGTTGAGGAGGAAGGATCATCTCTCAGTTGTAGTTACTCGGAAATTGTTTTGGTTGAGATTGTACATCGGGTTTCTCTTGCACAAAATTTCCCTCTGAGGCTTCCCTAGATGGGGAATATTCACTTGACTCTGTCGGCTCTAGGCCTTTGTTGGTAGTTGCCTTCTTGTTTATCATTTTTTGGATAGAGAGTGTTAGGTTGCTCTTGCCTCGGCCTTGGGAGGGTTGACCCCTCCCTTTCGATGTATTGCCTTTACCACAAGATCACACCATTGTATGCATTTCACAAAAACACGATTCAAATAAGTCCACATTACAGTGTAAAACAACTACAGATAGTGAGTGTGACCGCACAAAGGAAAGTACGGACCGCACAATTTTAAAGTGCAGCCGCAACCCTAATTCTGCAGTTCGCACAATTTCTTATGTGACCACACAATTTTGAGTATGGCCGCACAATTCCAGCATCAAAAAAGCAACTCTTTGATATATGAGAATTGGTCGATCTGTGGCTGCTTATAGTTTTGTACGACTGCCATCCGATCTCTACGGGCAGCAAATTTTTGAGTGTGATCCGCACATTAAATTCACTTTAACTTCCTTGGACGGGGGATCTGCGGACAACACAATTTCTTATGCGGCCTCACATTCAAAAAATTTGGGCAGTAACCTTTGGGATTCTAACTTCTAAGCACAAATTAGACAAGGTAATGCCAATTAAACATGATAACTAGTCTACTTATCCCCCATTTAGCAAGTATGTGTTATCCACACGAAATTAAGCTCACGTGATGTTTAATTTAACAATTAGGGCTCAACATAACCAAATTAATAATGAACGAAAATTAATAAAACTGAGAAGGAAAAAAAAATCTTAGGATGAATTAAACATACCAGTAATGTATTGATGCAAGAAAGAGATTAAGATGATGAAATGACTGTTAGAAGCTTGATGCACGTGAAAGTATTGTGCTTGTTTTTGTGAATATTCAGAGTGTGTAAAGTTTTAATAGGAGAATGAGGTCTTCTATTTGTAGGTTGACCAAATTAGGGAAAAGTATAAAGCTAAGTGTTGCTGTACAATTTTTGTGTGCGGTCCACACTCTTTACCTGGTGTCAACTCCCTTTTATGAAATTCTGCGATCTGCAAAAAAATGGGTGCGGCTGTAGATATTTGTGGGGACCGCACAATTCCAGGTGCTCCCGCAGATTGGCCATTTCTCTGACAGGAAAACTTCTGAGAGTGTGCATTTTGGTTTTCTAGTTGTTTAATCTTCACAATAATTGTGCAACCACTGGGTTCATTTTGGTGTTGCACTCAATTTTGTATGGTCAACACAATTTCTACTCTTCGCAAAAATATTTTGGTCACAGTCCTTGCAAAACACACTCATTCCCCCATACAGTTCAAAACAAGTTAGTATATAATAAAACCTATCTAAAGAAGATGAAAGAGATAAATAAATAGATACATGGGTTGCCTTTCCATAAGCGCCTGGTTTAATATTGCGACACGACGCAGATTAACAATCATTTGAAATAGAGAACCGCCACGACGTGGCCATCATCATATTTTCCATAATAGTGCTTCACCCGGTGCCTAACTTGACACACTTCATCATTCTTATTTTTCTAGTCCAAAGCACCAAATGGTGTCACACTAACAAACTCAAATTTGCCGCTCCATTTTGTCTTCAACATTCTCGAAAATATCCATAACCAAGAATTTAATAATAACACAAGATCACCTTATTTAAACATTATGTTCCTAATGTACATGTCATGGAGGTACTTTATATTTTCCTTGTATAAGGACGAACTTGTATATGCATTGTACCGGAACACATCTAGCTTATTCAATTGTGCCATTCTTAAGTTGGCCGCAACATCCCATTCAAGGTTCAACTTCTTCAAAGCCCACATGGTCTTATGCTCAAGTTTCACAGATGATGACAAGCCTTCCCGAACACCAATCGGTATGGAAATATCCCAATCGATTTTTTATAAGCCGTCCTATAAACCCATAAAGCATCATCAAGCTTTCTTGACCAATCCTTCCGATTGGCATTCACTGTCTTTGACAAAATATTCTTGATCTACAGGTTGGAGACTTCTACACGACCACTTGCTTGAGGATGATAAGGGTTTGTCACTTTATAAGTGACACCATACTTGGTGAGTAAGGTATCAAAGGATTTGTTATAAAAATATAAACCCCCATAACGTATGATAGCCCTTAGAGTACCAAATCTTGTGAAGATGTTCTTCTTCCAAAATGTTACCACAATCCTTACTTCATTGTTGGGAAAAGCAGTAGCCTCAACCCATTTAGATACATAATCAACTGCGGCTGGAATGTAAGTGTTTCCACAAGATCCCACGAACGGGCCCATGAAATAAGTACCACACATCAAAAATGTCAATCTCGAAGATGGTGGTGAGGGAAATTTCATATTTCTTTGACATTTCACCGGCCCTTTGGCATTCAGCACAATGCTTGACATGCTCACTAGCATCCTTGTAGAGAGTGGGCCAATAGAAATAGAAACTTAAGGCCCTGGTCGCCATTCTTGCTCCATATCAAGGAAGGAGTTATTGATTTCAAGGCCATCATGAGGCTTCCCCTCCTCCAAACGAGACAAGTGGTTTGCCACTTAGTTTTCACTTCCTGTACGATCTTGGATGTCAATTTCAAACTCTTGCAATAGAAGGACACATCTCATAAAATAAGCTTTAGAATCTTTCTTGCTCATAAGACAACAAAGAGCCAGATGATCCTTATGAACAATTCCTTTTGCACCCATCAAGTAGGGGCGAAACGTTTCCTTAGCAAACACAATGGGAAGATGTTCTTTCTCCATAATTGTTTAGTTGATTATGGTACGATTCATGGCATTGCTTGCATAATATACCGGATGAAAGATCTTATTAATTTGTTGTCCCAAAATGGATCCTACCGCTATTTCACTTGCATCGCACATAATCTCAAAAGGAATACTTCAATTTGGAGCGGTAATGATAGGAGTTGTAGTCAACTTGAGCTTGAGCAACTCCAAGGCTCTCATGAAATCATCATTGAAATGGAACTTGGCATATTTCTCCAAAAGCTTGCACAACGCATTTACCACTGTAGAGAAGTCCTTGATAAAATCCCGCGTGGCCAAAGGAATTCTATACGCCTTTGACCGAATTTGGAGGTGAAAGTTTAGAACTGAATTGGATCTTTGCCTTGTCGACTTTAATGCCATTCTTTGAGATCTTATGGCCAAGGATAATGTGCTCCTCAACCATGAAATAGCACTTCTCCCAATTGAGCACCAAGTTTGTTTCTTCACATCTTGCCAACGCTTTGTCCAGATTTTCCAGACAATCATAAAAAGAATCCCCGACCACAGAAAAATCATCCATGAAGACCTCAAGAAAATCCTCCACAATGTCCGTGAAGATAGCCATCATACACTTTTGAAATGTCTTCGGTGCATTGCACAACCCAAATGGAATCTGCGAGAATGCAAAGTACCATAAAGACAAGTGAAAGTAGTCTTTTCTTGATCATCTAGATCAATAAGAATTTGATTGTAGCCGAAATACCCATCAAGAAAATGAAAGCACGACCGGCCAAATTATCAAGCATTTGATCAAGAAAGGGAAGTGAGAAATAATCATTTCTTGTAACTTTGTTGAGCTTGCGATAGTCCATACACACTCTCTATCCGGTCACTATTCTTGTAGGAATCAACTCATTCTTGTCATTGGTGACCGCCGTCATGCCTTCTTTCTTTGGGATACATTACACCAGAGAAGTCCACTAACTATCATAGATAGGGTACACAACCTTGGAATCTAACCACTTGTTAACCTCCTTCTTGACGACCTCTTTAACGATTTCATTGAGTCTCATTTGATGTTCAATAGATGGTTTGGAACCTTTATCAAAATTAATATTGTGCATGCAAAATGCGGAGCTTATCCCCTAAATATCCGCCGAAGGCCATCTAGTAGCTTTCTTCCTCTTTTGTATCACCGCCAAAGTAGAATCTACCTGCACGTTTGTCAAACAAGAGGAAAGAATAACTAGTAAAGTAGAAGAAGGGCCAAGAAATTCATACCGAAGATATGGAAGTAATGGCTTTAAGTCCAAAATGGGAGGCTCCTCAATTTGAAAGTTTCCCGCCCTAAGCGGGAAGGGACTATGGAACTTGTATACCCTTCATTCAGCAACACCCCATGTGTTGCCTCTCTGGAGGAGGTGGGGCTGGAACCATAACTTTGTCTTGAGGCGGCTAGTGTCGTCTATTTGCTTGAGGTTCAAGAGGAACCTCTTCAGCTTGGTCATCATCCCCATCATCCCCTAATGGCATATTTTTTGGAGAATCATTGTTCTTGAGAGCCATTGTATCACCTACAATTGTTCAACAAAAAGACTAGTAACATGGAAGGAAATGAAGACAAATCACACACAAAACGAAATACATAGCTAAATCTGCTTTTAGTTCCCCGGCAACATCGCCAAAAATTAATGTTACCCAAGTTCACACTACAAATTAGGGATGTGAAGCAGTCGATGCAACGATAATTACCCAATTGCGAGTCGGGATTGATTCCACAAGAAGCATAGATTGGATTAGGTATATACCCGGACTAAGCGTATAACTAGTCTAAAATGAACTTCCACATACTTTGTTGCTTTTGTCTACTTATAAATTAAGCCATTGTTTGCAAATGTAAAACTAGAGAATGATACTTTTTGATGTTTTTTAAAAGTTTAGAAACGATCTAGGGCTGTAATTTCCACCTAGGGGTTTCCTAACAGGTTGTGGGCTTTGGAATGGGTTTCGTTGGTCGGGGCATAATATTGCAATCAACACAGAGTTGCCTACTTAATACCTCTAGGTAATAAGGTAGTTTTGCCCAATTGACTTTTTCAATTCCAAATGGGTACTTCCTGAAACAGTTGATAGATGCTTAAGTTGTGTTTTACTATTTCGAGATTCAACCCTTTAATTGGGACTATCAATTTCTTGAGTTCACCAACTAAGTCTCTCTTTTTCAAGTAGAGACTAAGTCAAATAGGATTGAATCATTTGCAATCATTATGCAAGAACTAGGCTAAATATCTCACTCCCAACCATAAACAAGCCCTAAATTAAAAACCCATTAGGTACCCACACAAAGGTTGGGTCACAACCCTACCTAGAAATTTAGCTACTCAAATATGAAAATGAAGAAATTATAATTAAACTCATATTAAAAAATTAAAATAAAAAAATCTAATATTTATTCACTAAAGTAAGCTAATGTTGCTAACATCGGTTCAAACGTAACCTAATTTCGTGAAAGAAATTGCACTTTCGGAGGCTCTACGATCGCACAATTCCATGTGTGATCCGCACTTCATCTTCAGTTTTGGTAGGAGCTTGGTCTTCTGCCGTATAATTTTGAATTATGGCAGCATTCAGGGTCCGCATAATAGTGAGTGTGACCGTTCATAGCCATTCTGCAAACCACACAAATCTGAGTGTGGCTGCATGACTAAGTTTTGTGACCGCACAATAGTTGTGCAGTCCACACTTCCTTGAGGCTTGAAATAAGACTTCTTTGAGCTTGAAATCTTTGATTCTTCCGCGGCCGCACAATAATCATGTGGTGTACATATTGCATTAGACCTCTATTGGATTTCTTTGTATATTGCAGCTGTAAAAGGAATTCTGCGGTCCGCACATTTTACCTTTTGCCTGCATTTTGTAGTTGAGTTTATTTTACTACTTTTTGAGTTGGATTTCATCTTCTTAGCTCATTTCCCAATGCTTCTACAATTAAGAATATTTTTTAAGTAATCAAAATCTCAATTTATCAAGCAAAGTATGATGATCCTCATTTGGTTCATCACGATGATGCCATAAATGTTACTTTTGGAGATGATGGGGTGTTGAAGATACAAGGCCGAATATGTGTGCCCAATGTAGATGGGTTACGTGATTTGATTCTGGAGAAGGACCACATTCGTGGTATTCCATCCATTTGGGTGTCGTGAGGATTTACCAGGACTTGAGGTAGCACTATTTGTGGAGGATAATGAACAAGGATATAGTGGGGTTTATAGATCGTGCCTTAATTGTCAGCAGGTAAATTATGAGTATCAGAGACCGGGTGCTTTAGAGGATAGATATTCCAGGGTGGAAATTGGAGCGTATCACCATGGATTTTTAGTTGGGTTCCCATGAACTGCGAGAAAGTTCGATGCTATTTGGATTATGGTGGATTGGCTAACCAATTCTGCATACTTCATTCTAGTTGGTACTAGTTATTATTCAGAGCGACTGGCTGAGATGTACATTCGAGAGATTGATCTCTTGTATGGTGTACCTGTGTCCATCATTTCAGATTAGGGCACGCAGTTTACATCGTAGTTTTATCGGGTCGTGCAGCCAGTATTGGGCACCCAGGTTAAGTTTAGCACAACATTTCATCTTCAGATGGACGGATAGTCCGAATGCACAATTCAGATATTGGAGGACATGCTACGCGCTTGTATCATTGATTTTGGGTGTTCTAGGGATCAATTTCTATCGCTCATGGTGTTTCCTTATTACAACAGTTATCAATCAAGCATTCATATGGCTCTGTATGAGGCATAATATGATAGGTGGTGTAGATATCTAGTAGGTTGGTTTGAGCGGGTGAGGCTAGGCTATGGGGTACTAACTTGGTTCAGGATTCTTTGGACAAGGTTAATTGATTCAAGTGAGGCATCGTATGATGCAGTCTAAACACAAGAGATATGCTGACATGAGGGTTAGTGATGTTTCTTACATGGTCGGGGAGAATGTTCTGCTCAAGGTTTTACCCATGAGGTTTGGGAAGAAGGGTATGTTGAGCCCTCGATATATTAGACTATTTAAGGTACTTTAGAAGAGTGGAGAGATGGATTACAAACTTGCCTTGCCACCTAGCTTGTAGAGAATGCATCTAGTATTTCAAATTTCTATGCTCGAGAAGTATGTCAGCAATCCGTCTAATATTTTGGATTTTAACACTGTTCAGTTGGATGGCGATGAGACTTATAATGTGGAATCGGTGGGCATTTTGGATCGGCTAGTTCGAATTTTCAGGTCAAAGGACATAACTTCAGTGAAGGTGTGGTGGAGAGGTCAGCTAGTCGAGGAGGCTACTTGGGAGACTGAGCAAGAGATGCGGAGCATATATCTAAACCTATTTGAGACATTAGGTACATTTCTAGATCCGTTCGAGTACGAATGTTTTATTAGTAAGGGAAGGATGTTACAACCTGACCGGTCACTTTGAGAGTTGTAGCCTCGTTCCCCTATTTACTGCTCATTTTTTTCTTTACAGTTGTTATATGACTTGCTAGATTAGTCGGAAGGAATTAAGACACTTAGTCTCAAGGTTGGATGCTTAAGTAGAAATGGTTGACCGGAAATTGACTTATATGTAAACGACTTTGGAATGGAGTTTTGATGGTTCCGTTAGCTCTGTTGGGTATTTTGGACTTTAAAGCATGTCTGGAATGTGATTTTTAGGTTCGTAGTTGAACTATGCTTGAAATGGCGAAAGTTTGATTTTTTAAAAGTTTGTCCAGAAGTGGACTTTTTGATATCGGGTTCAAATTGAAATTCTAAAAGTTGGAGTAGGTCTGTGGGGTCATTTGTGACTTGTGTAAAAAATTTGGGGTCAATCAGAAGAGACTTGATAAGTTAGTATCGATTGTAGAAGTTTGAATTCCTTAGTTTTCACAGGCTTGAATTACGGTGTGATTCATATTTTTGATGTTGTTTTATGCTATTTGAGGGATCAACTAAGTTCATATGAGGTTTTAAGACTCGTGGGTATGTTTTGTTGAGGTCACAGGGGCCTCGATGGTTCCGGATGGTGAGCAGATCAAAAGTTGAAGTTGAGTAATTATTGAAGGTGAACTTTGTTGGTGTAATCGCACCTACGAAGCTTTTATCGCAGGTGAGAGCTAGCAGGTGTGCAGATGCGGTGTGCAGATGCGGTGCACAGATGGGAGGAATACAGTAGAATGAGTAGAGTGATGGGCGTAGAAGAAGTGTTTGCGTAGGTGCGATAGGCAGTTCCACATCTGCGGTTGCATAGATGCGGGGGAGAGGACCACAGAAGAGGAGGCCCAACTCTAGTGATTCAGCGCAGAAGCTGAATTTTGGTCGCTTCTGTGATACCGTAGATATGATTAAGTGTTCACAGAAGTGGAAGTTTTGGATATAAATTTAAATACAAAGGTTCACAATTTTGTCTTTATTTCAAACATTTTGAGCTCGGGTTTGGCAATTTTTGAGAGGATTTTCGAGGGGATTCTTGAGGTAATTCCCTTGTGCTCATGTTTTATCAATAATCTTATTTCCCCATTGATGTTCCCACCTAGTTGGTATGTAATGAAGGTTTAAATTTGGGTTTGAGGTTAGGGATTTGGAGATTTTGGTTTGGGGATTTGGATGACATTTTCGTGTCGAATTTGATAAATTTGGTATGGTTGGACTCATAGTTGATGAGCTTTTGGATTTTGTGACTTTTGTCGCATTTCGAGATGTGGGACCGTGGGCCAACGTTGAGTTGATTATTGGATTTAAACTTTTAACTTCTTTTATGGAATTATTTTCTGTAGCCTGTGTTGATTGTATCGTATTGTTTGTGGCCAGATTTGGGACGTTTGGAGGTGTGTTGGTGTAGAGATTTGCTTTAATTGAGGTAACTACATATCTAAATTTTGTCATGAGGGTATGAAACTCTGGATTATATGTTTTGTGATTCGTTTTGAGGTAAGCCACATGCTAGGTGACGGGTGTGTAGGCGTGCACTATAGGAATTGTGACTCGGTCAACTCCATGGAACTGCATAGTTGAATAATCTATTATTATCCACGACGTATTAGAGAAATTGAACTACAAATCATGTTTAGACCATGTGTTGACACTGTAGGGACCTATAGAGGTCGTTTACTTGCTGAATCTACTAATTATTGTCTTGTACTCAGTTATAGTTTTACTTGCATATCATATCTTAGTCTCTTTTGTTCTTAGTTGATACATTACATTATTTCTGCTTAGGCTTTTCATGATTTCCACGAGCCCGAGTGACTCGAGATGTTGGTGACTTAGTTGGTGACTGAGTGCCAAGCTGTGAGAGATCATGTATATTTGTGGATTTGGTTGCACGCCGCAATGAGCCTTATAGCTGTATATATGTGGGTCAGGTTGTATGCTGCAACGAGTCTTATGTCTATATATATTTATGGGATCGGCTATATGTCGCAGTATGTTTCATTGATTTTGTACCATGATTCGGTTGATATAGCGCTTGCGCGAAAGGAGCTCATCGAAGTCTGTACACACACACAGTGAGCGCATGTACCTACTAAGTGCAAATTCCAAGTGCTGAGTGGCGAGAGGCAAGTGAATGGGAGGGATAAGTGACTGAGGCCATGAGAGGGTTACATTTTGATTTAATTATTGTTGGACTTAGCTACCATGTATCATTGTCTTGAAATTTTTGAAAGATATTACACTTTGTATCACATAAACTTGTCATGAAGAAACTGATTCGACCTAATTTATTAAACTTGAAAGCATTCCTACCTTCCTATGTTGAAATTACTATAATTGAATTATAATTGTGAAAGTTATCACTACTTTCAGTTATTTATTTGGTCATGTTACTTATTGAGTTGGTTGTACTCACGCTACATCCTGCACTTTGTGTGCAATCTAGGTGTTTTGGACACGGTAGGTGTTGATTCACCATGCAGCTGACCTAAGATTTCGAGGTAGCTGCTTTATGCATCCGCATACCTTATTTATCTTTCTCTATCTATCCACTTATTGTATTTAGTTTCGGATTATGATGGACAATATTTTTCACATACTTGTGATAGTTAGATGCTCATGTACTCTGTGTTACCCGGATGTTGGGAGTTTCTGTGTTACGTTTTAGATTTTCTATCCTGTTTATGAGAAGTTTTACTATTTCAATTGTTTTAAACCCATTATTTTGTTAAAAGTGTTAGAGTAAATTCGTAAATATCAACTTTCCTGGTACTATGTTAGGCGCCATCATAACAAGCTAGTTTTGGGTCGTGACATCATTGGTTGCAAGTGCGAACTCGCAGGTGCGAGCTGGGTTGGTAGAAGCAGAGGTTAGACTTGAAACTGTGGAGCGCAGATGCGGAAGAAATTCTGCAAGTGCGGACTTGCACCGGCACATGGAGGATCACATAAGGGGAAAAGGATTTAGAAGGTTGGTTTTCAAAAACGGACTGTTTGCACAGATACGTGCCCGCAGAAGCGGTGATTTAGACTGCAAAAGTTTTTGGTCGGCTTAGTGTCTTCCGCAGGTTCGGATGTTACACCGCAAAAGCAGTACCGCAAAAGCGGCTAAATTGGCCGCAGAAGCTAGAATGCTAGGCAAATTATTTAAAATGAGGGTTCCAAGATTTTCACCATTTTTAACATTTCAAGCTCATGATTAGGCAACCTTTAAGAGGACTTTAGAGTGATTTCTTGAGGTAAGCCACTTGTGCTCATTTTTATTCAATATTCTTGGTTCCCCATTGATTTCCCCACCTAGTTTGTGTGTACTAAAGGTGAAATTTGGGAGTTTGAGGATAGGGATTTGGAGAGTTTGATTTGGGAATTTGGATGGTGATTTGGTGTTCAATTTTGATAAATTTTGTATGGTTGGACTCGTGATTGAATGGGCTTTTGGATTTAGTGATTTTAATCGGATTTTTAGACATGGGCCTGAGGGTCGACTTTTTAGCCAATTTTTGACTTTTGATTAATAACTTAGTATTTCTTTACGGAATTGATTCCTTTAGCCGATGTTTATTGTATCGCATTGTTTATGTTAGATTCAAGGCACTCGATATCCGTTTCGTGAGGCAAAGGTATGCTAGAGTAGAGATTTGCGCGGTTTGAGGTAAGTAACACTTCTAATCTTGGACTTGAGGGTTTGAAACCTCGAATTATGTATTGTATGATTGGTGGTGAGGTGATTGACATGTTAAGAGATGGGCGTGTGAGCGTGTACTGTAATAACTGTGACCTGGTCGATTTCATGGAATTGTATGATGGATTATCTTGTCAATATCCGTGTTTTCATTATATGATAAAGCAATTAAGCTACCGATCATTCTAGAAATATGTTTAGGGAATATGCTAGTACTATTGGGACCTACAGTGGACGTTTCTTGCTATTGACTTGTTGATTATATTGAAATTTTATACTCAGTCATATTTGTTCATTGAATATCATATAGCAGTCTTTGTTTCTATTTATTGATACATCATATCACCATTTTGGGCTAGTTTTACGACATTGTGAGCCCGAGAGAGAGAGAGAGAGAGAGAGAGAGAGAGAGAGAGAGAGAGAGAGAGAGAAAGAGAGAGAGAGACTGGAGAGATTGATGACTGAGTGAGGTCTGTGGGTTGATTGTGAGTGACAGTTATGGGATTGGGCTACAAGTTGCAGCATGTGTTATTGATTTATGTCTGGATCTAGTTGATTATGGCGCTTGAGCTAAAGGAGCCCCTCCAGAACTTGTACACACCCCTAGTGACAAGTTGGTATCTGAGCCCTACGTTACATAGGTCTCACGAGTTATGAGCAGGTTTAGTAGAGTCTCGCGGATCGGCATGAAAACGTCTGTAGTTATCCTCGAGATGCTGCAGAACCTTTAGGAAAAACTTCACATTCTTTGAATTATTATTGTGCGTCATTGATTCAGCTTGAAATATAACTCTTTTGATTCCTTCCACGTGTTATTATGCACGCATGAGCACTCAGTATCAGATGTACATCGATGTCTTGTGATTCTCTGATCGAGGGGCGATATGTAATGTTTGCGTGTTGATGTTGGGCCACTCTAGAAGACTTGAGGCCAGATTTTTTACCTATTGTTTGAGCACCAAGGTGCTGATTATGTGAGCTGTGTTTTCTAACTTATATATTCAGTAGTGTCCTTAATAGTAGAAGTGATGGCTAGATGGCTATGCGGTATGTTGTGACTACGAGATGTGATCATATAATTTGGAAACAACGAGAAGGGTCTGCTGGAGGAAAGATAAACTATTAGGTATTTGATTTCCATTACGATTGGATGTATAGCCCCGAGTTATGGATGCATCAAGAATCTTTTCATGTCTCCTAGTTGGAGTAAAATTAAATTTCATGTTGAGGTATGAGTTCAGACTCAGGAAGAATAAGTGACTGTGTAATGTGTATGACAGTGGAAAGTATACATAAATGTTAGTTTGAGGCAAAGTAGGTGAGTTATCACCTACGAAGTGTTATGAAGTTGTGGGATCCTTATGTTGTCTGTTAGAAGATCTCATTTACAAGTGAAATATACGTATTGAAATTTAAATTTTAGGTCGCTCAAGAAAGTGGATTTAGCTGCTATGAGGGTGAATGTGGATTTGCAGAAGATATGAAGTACCATATGGTCTGTGTTCCATGAACTTAAGAAAGATTGAGTTAATATCACTATGGTATTATGGAAATAATAAAGTATATGCATTATTAGTTATTGTGTGTTTTTTAATCTATGGCTTCGAGCCAAGTGGGGGAGTTTGCTATTAATTAGCTGATTGCACAGTTATATGCTATGTTGGTTTCGGTTTGAGGCGTGCTGGTGAATCGGTTCTGGTTTACGGAGATTGAGCCCGAGGATGGCTCGAGTAAAGGAAATTTTTTGACTAAGGTAAGGTTATACGATTGAGTATCAGAAGTGCCAATGTGGCACTGGTTGTTCAATTCTATTGATCGGGTTAATTGTGGGTCGAGTAGGGTGGATAACTCTCGGGAATGGTTCTAATGTGCTTAAGATTTTGCATATAATAATTGGTGATTTTAGGTTGTATTTTTTACTAGAAACTGAGGTTTGCATTTGGAGGTTTGCATTTGGAGGGTGTCTAGATTTTGTGGTTTTTTTCTATATCAATTATGGTCTTCTATAAAGAAGTATCAGGAAGGTGAAGGTAATGGTTCAGAATTCGTAGAATGTCTCTTCAGGTTAAGTATTTTGAACATGGTGCTTGTGGAATATCAAAGAAATTATCTAGAAGCTTGTGAGTCTTAGAATATGTGTTATTATTCTTGGGTCTCGTGTGGTGAGTCTAGGTTGAGGAATTTTGATGTTATAGCAAGGAGGTGTATTAAGTTGAAGGTGAAATCATAGGAACTTAGATAGATGGGGTAGCTTGGTAATAGGCCGAATCGATGTGGTAAGCATATGATTAGTTCTTTGGGTGCTTACAAGGTAATGAGTTTCCACATGTGTTTCGTGGCAATGCTCTTAGGTTTTATTGGCCTGTGTCGCATGATTTAGTTAGAAGGATTCACTCATGTCAGGTTTTGTTTTGTGCAAAAGAGAGACAGAGAGTTCTAATGCGGTTAGAGATGCGTATTTTCTGCAAGTGTAAGAAGCGTGGAATGTGTAGTGGTTTTCTTCTGAATGGGATCAATGAAAAGTTCTTGGTTGGTAGAGTACATAGTTGCTTGTGGCTCGGAAGGGATATAAAGTTTTCATGTTGTCCTAGGATAGTGTGGTATATACGATATGTTGGTGAGGACTAAGATTGCGTGAGTAAGGTAACAGTTAAATTCTGAAAGGATGGTCATAAAACTCCAAGGCAGCGGGCAAATTTTAATAATTAGAGAAATGTGCTTTAGTCGATTAGAGAAATGATCTCCAAACGACTAAGGAAATGGTATTGAAAATTGGGATGATTTGACGAGGGAATATGTTTCAGGAAAAGGCAATGTGATTAAGTAGATGGTACTTCGATAGTATTGCAGCACCTTCTTGATAGGTCGACTGTGATGTTCGAGTTTGCTTAGTGGTACGGAAGAAGCATAAGAGTATCTCTCATGGGAATAATTGGGTATTAGAGGTGTGTTCTATACTCAAATGGTTGAATTGGGATCAGATATGGTGATTCGTGTGTTGTGCCAAGTTGGAGACTGGGACTTCTCATATTCAGGCTATGTTATGGTTGTGGGTCGCGTGCATCGGCACTAAGTAGTGACTATCAGTGTTTAGAGACCCGAGTGGATCTTTTGCTGCTAGGTATATTAGATTTTGAAGTAGTATTAGGTATGGAGCGATTGTCTTCATGTCGTGTTATTCTTGACTTGTGCGCTAAGGCGGTGATGCTGGTTATACCAGGAATGCCACGGCTTGAGTGGCGAGGTTCGACGGATTTGATATTCATAGTAGGGTAGTTTAATAATTCGAAAACCTAGCGGATGGCTGGGAAGGATTGTCTTTCTTATTTGGTCTTTCGTGATGGATGTCAGTGTAGAGACTCCTACCATGATTCAATTACGGGGGTGAGGGATTTTTCTGATGCGTTTCCTATAGTCGGGCACATTGCCCGACAGGGTTGTCAATTTTGGTATTGATTTGGTGCCAGTCACTGTATCATATGGCACCGATGAAGTTAAAGAAGTCAAAGGAGAAGCTTCAAAAACTCCTTGATAGGGGGTTCCCTAGTAGGCCATTATGGAGGTGTGTTCTACATCGGGTCCGCTTGGTTAACCCCGAGTTGTATTGTTGACGGATCTATCGATTCGATTGTTATTGAGCTTGTTAGTAATCTGGGGAGACCTATGAGTTATCTTTCCGTAATGCGAGGCGTTAGGATTTGTTGGTTATAGGCACATATGGTGCGGTTTTATTGGGGGCTCCCTGTGGAATTCGAGCAGGAAGAGTATTGGGTATTGCTCGGCATATGGCGTATCGGTTGTGTCCTTTCAGGTTTGTGTAGTGTTATGTCAATTACTTCACCGTGGTTATGATTATTTTCTTTGGTTCTAGACATCAAATTGTGTGCGGTTGTCAATTTTGAGCATAATGACTTGAGGTGTTTTATGTAGAATAGTGTTTGGATGGGGTCACACATTGCAACGAAGTTATATAGAGGTATGACCCTTCGAGTTAGATTCGAGAGTTCTGTTTCTACAATGTGTGATGGGTTCTCATCATTGTGTGTGGTGTTAGTAGTGATCTTACGGCGCAGCTCTCTCATTTGAGTCATTTTCACGATTTGAGTATGTTCGTGTTGTTGCTTATTGGTGCATGGGTTGCACTATTTGCGGCTTTAGATCATGTTTATGTGTCATATCACTAGAGTAGTTGTGTTGGATTAGATGAGATCGTTGGGATCTAGAATGAATACAAATAGATTCAGATTCAGTATGTTGAGAGGATAATATCGATGTCCGGCTTAGAAATTTGCTATGGTCCTTGCCGACGGATAGAGAGCTCCATGATTGGTTGATCTAAGGAATGGTTATGACTTTCTGCATGTTTTATTCATCATTGGTAGTATATAAAAGTGTTAGAATGATGCTTTATTTGATAAGAGCTATATGATCGATATTTGGTTGTTCTAAGCAATTGTTGTGATCACAAGTTATCGCTACAAGAGTTTGAGCTAAGTGGTATATCATGTAATTCCATCCGAGTTTGGAGGTATGGCTTGTTACGGCTTGTTCAGGCTTATTACATAAATGTGAGACTCTAATCTTGTAGATGATTTTGAGAAGTGGAAATCTGGTACGAAGGTTTATAGGCTAGGTTGGATTGCAATATTTCAGTTACATTGTGTTATCGAACCTATATGAGATAGGGTTACCTGGGAGCACCCCCGATTATGTGCACGGTAAGGTTACACAACGATTTGATGTTTTACGGAACAACTCCGCGAACGTTCTAGGACAAATGTATTTTTAAGTGGGGGGGGGGGGGATGTAACAACCTGACCGGTCATTTTGAGCTTTTGCATTTTGCTCGCCAGTTCTTGGGCATGACTATCCCTATCTGATGTATTATGACAATTTTAAATCATCGGTTTTGTTTTTCAGGATTATCATAATGAATTTGGAAGAACAATTTTTAAGTTGAAGCTTAAAAATTTAAAAGTTTTGACTTGTTAGCATATGATCTTGGATTGAAATTTTTATGATTTGGTTAGCTCCTTTATGTGATTTGAGACTTAGGAGCATGATTGGAATGTGTTTTGGAGGTCCGGAGTAGAACTAGGCTTGAATTGGTGAAATTCGAATTTTGGCATTTTCTGGTTGATAGGTGAGACTTTGATATATGGGTCAGAATAGAATTCTGGAAATTGGAGTAAGTCCGAAATGTCGTTTGTGACGTGTGTGCAAAATTTCAGGTCATTCGGACGAGATTTGATTGACTTTTGATCGAATTCCGAATTCGAAAGTGTTGGAATTCTTAGGCTTGAATCCGAGGGTGATTCGATGTTTTGATGTTGTTTTGAGCGTTCTGAAGGGTGGAAAAAGATTGATTGATGTTTTAGGATTGGTTGTCATGTTTGGTTGAGGTCCCGGAAGCTTCGGGTGATTTTCGGGGTAGTTCTAGACCATTTCTAAGTTTTTTTTAGCTGTTGGTCTTTGGCTACAACGGTGTTCTATGCGATCGGGGGAATTGGATGCAATCGCAATGAGTAAAATCCGAAAACAATGTTAGTGCTTCACGATCGTGGATGAAGCTTCTCGATCGCATAAGAGTAAATATTTTGCTGCACTGATCCAAATTTGGAAGCTTATATCTCACAATCTGTAAGGAATTTGAAGATGATCTAAAAATAAAAGTTGTAGATTTTTGTGTCTAATTTTCATAAATATAAACTAATTAGAATTTTAAGTTGTGTAAGAAAATTTATGGTGGTTACACTATTGGCTGTCGGGAAGGGTTTAGAAATCTCTAATGCATATGGCTGAGTTTGGAAGCTTATATCTTGCAATATATTAAGAGTCAGGAAATGAACAACATAGGAAATTATAGCCCTTGGTGTCTTGTTTTCATAACATCAAGCCATTTTTAATTTGGTAGTGTGTGCAAAACATTATGACCATTAAACTGGAGGCTGTCTGGAAGAGCTGGGAACTTGTTCTTCGCGATCACGAAGCGTTGACCACGATCGCAAATGGAAAATTTTGGGCTGAGAAAAGTTTTGCTTCACAATCGCAAAGCACTTTCCGCGATCAGGAAGAGCATATGCTTGGGTAGAATAGTTTAAAGTCCTGTTCCGCGATACACCATTTTTGAACGAGAAAAGAGCTTGGAGGCGATTTTAAATAGAGAAAATCATTATTCTTCATTGAGGTAAGGAATTTGGCCTTAAAACTTAATGATTTGTTACTAAGGAACAAAAATATCAGTACAAGTTTATGAAAATTAGTAGAAAAAAGTAGAGTTAGAGCTTGAGATTATGAGACCCTATAGGGATGATTTGAGGGGTCAAACGAACTCCGATTTTTGAGTTCTTTATATGTACGAACTCGTGAGAAAATGAAGAAAATTTTGATTTGAAGTCTATCCAGTTCTAGGACACGGACCCAGGGGTCGGGTTATGACTGATTTTCGCATTTTATGCTTAAAATAGATATTTTTCAATTGAAATGCATTCGTTTAGCCTAATTTAATGATACAAATCTGAACTTGGTATATTTTGAGTACTCGAAAGGCGTTTCGAGAGGCAAGCGTGTTGCAGAGTATATTTTCGGGCTAGTTTGAGGTGAGTTATTATTTTAATTGCTTTCTTGAGGGTATGAAACCCCATAATTTCACAGCGTACGGCTATGTTGAGGTGACTTACCCGCTAGATGACGAGCATGAGGTAGAGCACTGCTGGAGATTGTGACTTAATCCATCCGGAATGATTATTTTACTGCGTATTTGATAGTTATTCATTTGATATTATTATATTTTGGCCTGAATGCCATATGTGGGGTTCGTGCCAGGTGTTTGAACTCTTAGGAAAATTTTAAATGATATCTTCTTCACTTATTGATTTCATGCGGATGCTCAGTCATATTATATTTTTACTATTTTTCAAGAATCAGCTGTATTATTCTATTTTAAACACATTAACTGATATTTTCAAAGGTATTTGAGTTGAGCTTCATATTATACTGTGGCCAGAGGGGCTTATGAGATTCTGACTGAGTAAAGGCCGAGGGCCTGTATTGTAATGATACATTTGGATAGGGCTGCATGCCGTAGCAGTGATACATTGACTATGATAATGAAGCCTAGTACCTTAGATTTGTACGCCATGAGGTGGATTGAGATTTATATGAGGCCAAGAGCCTGTTTATGATGCCACAGAGATGGCTTGATTATGCGATTGGACTATAAGGGGCCCCTCCTGAAGTCTGTACACCCTCAGGGAGCGCGGGTACCAATTGTATTATGAGATATAGCCCGAGGGACTGGTATTGTTCTGTGACATTGGCCGAGGGGATGATTCTATTGTTACTGTGCCGAGGGGCAATTATTGTGTGTTTATCATTTTGTTGTTTTCCATGTATATTGTTTAACTGTTTAAATGATGTTTATGATATTTCACTACTTAATTATATTTGCTGATTTTGCTATGCCTCTTTTAGCTTAATGTTGTGCCTTACATGGTTTTATATTACTCAGCCTTTATTTAATTTTATTTCTCATTGAGTTTGAAGTACTCACTTCACTCCATGCACCTTGTGTGCAGATTGAGGTATTTATGAACCCGGTAGCAGGTATTGGGTACTCAAACGCAGAGTCATCGGAGTTTAGCAAGTTATACGCCGACGTTCGCAGCACTGCTTTTCTCCCTCTCAATTTCATTAGACTGTACCTAGTACATTTTGACTCTAGTTGTATTCGGACCTTAGTAGACGCTCATGACTACTGATACCCCGTTATCGGGCTGTGTTAGCTTTTAATTCCGCAAATTATACTGTTAAAAGCTGATTTTGGAATTTTATTTCTGATTAAAGACTTAGTAGTTATTATTTTAATTGCTTAATATGAATTGGAAGTGAGTCGAGGCCTAGTCTTCACAAGAGGTACCATTATGACCGGGTTGGGTTAGGGTCATGACACATAGGCTAAAGGGTCAAATTCTATAATAAAAAATATAAATAGGCCAAAAATCCAAAACTAGCCAAAACCCGACCCCCGGGACCACATCTCAAAATCAGTAAACAAGGGTAAAATAAAAACCCGCTTCCTTTATCGAGTCTAATCATATTAAATTTATCGAAATCGAACTTCGTTTGGTCCTTCAAATCACTACCTAAAACTCTACAAAACTCAAGCCCTAACTCCCTCAATTTAATTTTGCAATCATCAATCAAATCCCAAAAATAAATATGGATTCATGAAATATAATCAAAATCAAGTAGAGAACACATACCCCAATCCCATGGTAAAAATTGCCTCCATACCTGCTCAAATTCGAGCTCCCCAACACAAAATATGACCGAATGAACAACCCCTTGATTTATATATTTTTCTGCCAGCCATTGTGCCTCGTTTCTTATGACAAGCAATACCTAAACTTTCTATTTATTCCTCCTATGGATTCCTTGTGAAATTTTAGTCACGTTAGGCTTTTGAATCGCTTAATTTGACCTTATAATGAATGAGATATGTTGGTTTTAATATTTGGAAATAGTGCAGATTTTTAGATACGTTGTTGTGCCGGGGGTCTATTTGGAAACAGCCTCTCTACCCAAGGGTAGGGGTAAGATCTGCGTACACACTACCCTCCCCAGACTCCACTAAGCGGGATTATACAGTTGTAATTGTTGTTTAGATACGTTGTTACTAGTAATTTCGTAATTAATCTGAAAAATCTGACAACCTAATTCTTAGTAAAATGATCACAAAATCCTTATGCAGTGTTCCATAAGATATCATTATGCTTGAAGAAACGATGTCGAAACATAAGAAAAAAAAGTGCTACACTACCCAAACCTATCTGAAACTCACCCCAGGCCCTCAACTAATAATTCCAATAAGTCATATATAACTACCCGAACTTAGACGAACCTCCGGAACACTCAAAACAATACCAAAATATCAAATCAACCTCGGATTTAAGCCTAAGAACTTCTAAACTTCTAACTTTTGTCAATTCAAGCCTAATTCTACCACTGACCTCTAAATTACATTCTGGACACACTCCTAAGTCTTAAATCACCAACGAATCTAATCGAATCATAAAAATACGAATCCGAATTTGTTTATTCACAAGTCAACTTCCGGTAACTTTTCGAGCTTAACTTTCTAACTAAGAGACTAAGTGTCTCATTTCAGTCAAAGATTACTCCAGGGCCAAGCCTACCAACTCGATAAACTCAACATAGCTGAAAAATACATAAAGAAGCATAAATGGATAAAAAGTGGTTATGACTCTCAGAACGAAAGATCGGATAATTACGGTTAGGTATTATAAGAAACGGATAAGGGTAAAAAATACCCTTTTACTATTCGAAAACATTTATACCTTTCGTCATACAATTGGTCCACCATAGCCTCCTGCATCAGAAAATTGGTTAAAAATTACCCATCTGTTTTTAAGACTTCATTATAGTATTATCCCACATGGCATGATATATTTGTTGAGATGAATACCACATGGCTTACCACCTCATTGAACCTAACCCACTTTACCTCTTCCCTTACTTCTCCTTCCACCACAACATCCATCTTCACCCAATCATCGACAACATCACCTCCTCCTTCACCGTGTATTCTTCCACCACTATCAAAATTAATCTTAACCACCATTAAATTACCTTTTTTTCATCGTTTTTTCTACTTTTCATTCGCTGCCTCTATTAAACATCACTTTAACACAATCGATTTCCCATCCATTTTACCAACATTAGTTAAAAAAATTACCTTTCATCATTGTAATTCAACTCCTTTTTTCAGATCTCGCCAAAAATCTTCTTTATCATCGATTTTTAATCCCCAACTGTGACCCGAAATCATCAACATACGGTGTGATTTCTCTTAACTATTTATTATGCATGACGTGTGCGTATTAGGTGTGGGTGGAATCTTGTTCTCATGGTAGTAGCTTCCCCATCCCCTTTACCCTTTGACAAATTATGCCACGATCATTACACAAAAAAAAAAATTATCCACATTGGAAAAGCATAAAATTCACATATCGGAAATCTCACCTTCACCATTACTGGAGGAGGACATACTACTAATCAGATACAAAGAAATAGAAATCAATCTAATAAGAAACTTAGCCATGAAAAGTTAAGAAGTACGAGAAAGTATCGTTTTCTGTCACCCACAAACATCTGAAAACAAAAACTAAACATTAGCATCTTTATATAATTGCAGAATGACAAATAAGCTTGAAGGGACTCCAAAGTGGCAGTGATTTTGATAATTAGGTGTATTGTTGGTGCTTGGGTAAGGAGGGAGGTGGTGGTGGAAGAAGAAGTAGGGATGGGGAAAGTGGGATAGGTTCGATGATGTAGCACGCCACGTGATATCCATTTTAGCGATATGTCATGCCATATGGGATAATTTTACCATGGTGGAGGGTCTTAACGGCGAAGGAGTATTTTTGAACAAATTTTATGACGTCGGGGATGTGGTGAATCAATAGTATAACAAAGGATATAAACAAGCATTTTCGAATAGTAAAGGGGTATTTTTGACCCTTCTCTGTCGTAGGGACGGGTCCGCGGTTAAAATTTTCCGCCCCATGGGTATTTGCTAAACTTCCCCGATAATATACGTTGTAAAATTCTCTATTTCAAATTATGCCTCAATCCATCATCCAATTATGAAAAAATGATCTAACGTGATATTGACGACACAAAGCACAACACAAAATTATTGCTCGTAAGTTAAAGATAGTATAATTAATTGTCGTATCCATAGGAATTTGATTTAAATAGTGTTCAAATAATCTCTAGTTGCTTACAATCCAGGAAAATTAATACTTGATCTGATAATTATTACTACGGTTAACTACCAAAAATTAAGCAAATAACAATTGATAACAAAAGACAACATATTGAGCAATGAAGAAATATCGATGAGAGGAATAAAGGCATTTGACTAGATATTGACTTGGGATTCAATTCTTGAGTTAATTCACTCTATCGGTTGATTCTCAAGAATTTAACCAGTAATCAAATTACACTCGAAGTCAATGTTACTCATTCAGTTAAATATTAATTTTAGTAATTAATCCAATTGAAGCATGATACACAGTTGTAATAATAAAATGATGGTTAGGATCTAAAGGGTAACTTTTCACGAATATTCTCCTATTTTCTGGTTTGATTAACAATTCAAAAATCTCTTTTGATTACCTATTTTAGTCACAAATTTAAACTAGAGCATAACATGTGGAGCAATTCAATATAAAACTCCTTGTGCGACGCGCTTGTAAGGAAACCATAGAAGTGAAACTCTATCAGGTAGAAGCAATTACATAGCCGTGTCATACCTTATAGCGCTCCATGAGGAGCGGCCGTGAGATTTTCTCAAAATAAATCATTTAGTTCACTTTTTGATATCCGGACTTGGTCCTTGACCCCCGAACATGAATTCGGCTTAGTTTCTTGGGATTCTACTCAAACTTCAAAGCTCCCACTTGTTCAATTTTGCTCCAAATAACCTAATTATCTTGGAATCATTTCATTCAAGGCATAAAACACGTAATAAGTATAATTTACTATTATTTAATCTCAAACACACGTAAAATATAATAATTAAAGTGCAATACTAAGGCTAAAATATGATTTTCTAGCCTACCATCAATTTTTTCTTATGAAAATGGGACATTTATGTCCCTTTACTTTCAAATATTATATAAAAAATCATCTATTCCACTATCTTGCCTCTAGGATCTATACAGTCATACTTTCAGGCATAAATATCTCTATTTTAAGCGGCGATCCATATGTCGCCTTCTGAAAAATGTACCTACCCCAAGCAAAATAAACTCATATGTCACAAGAAACTCCCCGTTACCAGGCCCAGAACCCCTAATTAATTAGAGCCAAACATAAAACCTTTCCCTATTTCCACTTAACACCCCGTCCGAAGCCCTGTTCTCTCACCCTCTTCTCTCTCACTATAATGTCGTCATGTTAGTAATGCACGAGGCTTTTTAGGTAGAATCTTCGGCCGATTATGTCATTTTATCTTATATCTGTCGTTTATTTTAATGTTTTTTGAGTTAGTTGTATCCTTTTTAAACCACTGTCAGTTGGTGCTAGGGTTTTTGAATATTCTGTCAAACATGTCTATTTTTTTGTGTTTCGATTTGTGTATTTCTTTTATATTTTATTTTTTATTGTGACTTTTTGGTGTTTATTTTGTATGCTTGTGCTTTTAACATGTAGTCTTGAAAATAGTGGTTAGGATTTAATGCATTTGAGCGTTTGTTTATTTTTTTGGGCACTTTAATCTTAATCAATGATTTAATAAGTGGGATGATGATTTCTTTGTTCCCTTATGCATGTTGTGTTATCGATTGTTCGTGTTCAAAGCAACGAAAAACTGGAAACCAGTAAGAAGAAGAGACACAAAAAACAGAACGTATGTAACGTTTAAAAAAAAAAAAATCACAGAAATGAAGAAATCCGAGACCACAGAATTCACTGTGTGTCCTTAAGGAATTTAACCCCCTCACTGTACCCGAGGTTGTGGATTATTTCCTCCCAGGATATAACGGATATACCTGTCGTAGGAGTGGCGGTACCTCAAACGCCTACGACTTCGACGAACTCAAATTCGGGAACGAAATCACACTATGGCTCGATATGTTTCAGTTTGCAGAAAAGAATGCAGAATTTTTAATGCACGAATATTTTTTTTTTTTTTTCAGTACTCGAAAATGAGGCATTGCCTCAGTTTATATAGCCTCGAATTGTGACTGTTCGGAAAAGGCTTGGTGCCTGTTCGGGAAAGGCCATGCCTTTTTCTGAAAAATAAGAACGTTGGGAAGTTTACAGTTAACAAATTAATATTTTTCCCGCGGGAATTAAAAATAATTTCAGAAAATGAAGATTGAATTTTAAATAAATTTGGTCCAAAAAGATTATCAATCAATCAGATCATTTGACCAAATCCAAATCCAAATCCAAATCCAAAGCCGAAGCCGAGCCGAGCGACGACGACGGTGCGAGGGGAGTCCCTCTTCTTAACCCTTTAAGAGCTAGAAGAAGTGCTTTCTAATATAAGCACATAACTTTCCCTTTCTACCACCAATGTGGTACAAAGCTCCTTTTCAAAGGAACTTTGCTTTGAAACTTCATTTTCCTTCTATTGTCTTCTTCCCTCCATTTCTCATTCACACCAACTTAGCTAGCTTTAATCATTAACTAGCTTTAACAATCCCCCACATGTATGGGGAATGGCTATATGATGAAAAACATGCATGACAAAAAAAAACTGTGTGATTCGTAAGCAAGGATTAATTGCATCTGGATAAGTAGATTTCTCTTTGAACTTTCCGTAGTGAGCATATGTCGGATATACTCGGTCAATCGGTAGATTTGATATCTTTGAACCGTCGAGCTTTGGTGTATACCTAGACAACCACATGTCACACAATTAACCCTTTAACCGTTTTTGGTTCTCATTGTTTTGTTCGTTTCAGCCATGAACACTTCCTGGTTCATAAGTGCGTAGAGAGCTGGCCTTACAGAGTTCTCCTTGAAGCGGCTTACACTTCACACTTACATAGGTGATTCCTAAATGTGTCATCCCGTAGATACACTATTTGATATACCCCGTATCAAACTTAGAAACCATTAAAAAGCCTTAATGCTTTATCCTGGTACTGAACATTGTCTCATCACGAGAATGGACCAAAAAGTTATTGTGACAATGTTGAACCGTCATCAATGACTTTGTTTGATCTCTTTGAACCTAGATCTTGGGATCTCATGTCTTCTAGGTAGAGTTACCGCCACGATGACTTGTCCTCGGCCATAGTCCCATTCCCCTCGATGATCTTTCAACCACTTCTCTAGTTAGGCCTTTAGTTAGTGGATCCGACACATTATCTCTTGACTTAACATAGTCAATTGTGATAATTCCACTAGAGAGTAGTTGTCTAACGGTATTATGTCTTCGTCGTATGTGACTAGACTTTCCGTTGTACATAACGCTCCCGGCTCTTCCTATTGCCGCTTGGCTATCGCAATGTATGCATATAGGAGCCAACGGTTTGGGCCAAAATGGAATATCTTCTAAGAAATTCCGGAGCCATTCAGCTTCTTCACCGGCTTTGTCTAGAGCTATGAACTCAGATTCCATTGTAGAGCGGGCGATACATGTCTGTTTGGATGACTTCCAAGACACTGCTCCTCCACCTATAGTAAAAACGTATCCACTTGTGGATTTAGTTTCAGTTGAACCGGTGATCCAATTTGCATCACTGTATCCTTCAATAACTGCAGGATACCTGTTATAATGCAAAACAAAGTTTTGAGTATGTTTCAAATACCCCAAAACTCGTTTCATTGCCAGCCAATGATTTTGGTCGGGATTACTCGTGTAGCGACTTAGTTTACTTATAGCACACGCAATATCAGGTCGCGTACAGTTCATAATATACATCAAACTTCCCAACACTCTGGCATAATCCAATTGAGAATGACTTTCACCTTTATTCTTTGCAAGAGCAAGGTTCATATCAATTGGCGTCTTTGCAACTTTAAAGTCCAAATACTTGAACTTTTCAAGTACTTTTTCAATATAATGAGATTGAGACAATGCTAGACCTTGAGGAGTCTTATGGATTTTAATTCCCAGAATTAAATCGGCAACTCCTAAGTCTTTCATATCAAACTTACTAGCAAGCATGCGCTTAGTAGCATTTATGTTAGCAATGTTGTTACTCATTATTAACATATCATCCACGTATAAACAAACAATGACGACGTGGTTCGGAGTGTTCTTAATGTAGACACATTTATCACATTCATTTATCTTGAATCCATTTGACAGCATCGTATGGTCAAATTTTGCATGCCACTGTTTTGGTGCTTGTTTTAGTCCATAAAGAGACTTAACAAGTCTACATACCTTCTTCTCTTTCCCTGGAACTACAAACCCTTCGGGTTGTTCCATGTAAATTTCTTCCTCCAACTCTCCATTTAAGAAGGCTGTTTTCACATCCATTTGATGGATTTCAAGACCGTACACGGCGGCTAATGCTACTAACACCCGAATAGATGTAATCCTCGTTACCGGCGAGTATGTATCAAAGTAATCAAGACCTTCTCGTTGTCTAAACCCTTTAACAACTAGTCTTGCCTTATATTTTTCAATAGTGCCATCAGCTTTCATTTTCCGCTTGAAAATCCATTTGGAACCTAAAGGTTTATTCCCTGGAGGAAGATCAACCAATTCCCAAGTATGGTTGTTCAATATGGATTCTATCTCACTATTGATTGCCTCTTTCCAAAATTGAGCTTCCGATGAAGACGTAGCTTCATTGAACGTTCGAGGCTCATTTTCCAACAAAAATGTTAGAAATTCTGGTCCAAAGGAAGTAGTCGTCCTTTGACGTTTGCTACGTCTTGGATTTTCCTCATCAGGAATGTTTTCCTTTATTTCTTCCCGAGGTCGTTTAGATTCTTTGCTAGACGACGCACATTCCTTTTTATACGGATATATGGTTTCAAAGAAGTCAGCATTATCTGATTCAATTACCGTATTCACCTGAATGTCGGGATTTTCTGATTTGTGAACCAGAAATCTATATGCCTTACTATTTGTGGCATATCCTATGAAAACACAATCAACGGTTTTAGGTCCTATTTTTACCCTTTTGGGTTTAGGAACTTGCACCTTGGCCAAACACCCCCACACTTTGAAGTATTCCAAATTGGGCTTCCTTCCTTTCCACTTTTCGTATGGAATAGATTTTGTTTTGCTATGGGGCACTCGATTGAGTATTCGGCTAGCTGTTAGAATGGCTTCCCCCCACAAGTTCTGGGGTAAACCAGAACTTATTAACAGGGCATTCATCATTTCTTTCAGTGTTCTATTTTTTCTTTCCGCAATTCCGTTTGATTGTGGCGAGTAAGGAGCAGTTGTTTGATGAATAATGCCATATTCCAAACATATTTGTTCAAAAGGAGATTCATATTCACCGCCCCTATCACTCCTTATCATTTTAATCTTTTTGTTAAGTTGAGTCTCAACTTCAGTTTTGTATTGCCTGAACGCTTCAATTGCTTCATCTTTACTATTAAGTAAATAAACGTAGCAATACCGCGTACTATCTTCAGTAAAAGTTATGAAATACTTCTTTCCACCGCGAGATGGAATTGACTTCATGTCACAAATATCTGTATGGATTAAGTCTAAAGGACTTGAATTCCTTTCAACTGACTTATAAGGATGTTTAGCATACTTAGATTCAACACAGATTTGACATTTTGATTGATTGCATTCAAACTTAGGCAATACTTCCAAACTAATCATTTTTCGCAAGGTTCTATAATTGACATGTCCTAAACGTGAATGCCATAAATCATTTGACTCAAGCAAGTAAGACGAAGCAGAAACTTTATTATTATTAGCAACAACCATTACATTCAGTTTGAAAAGGCCCTCTGTGAGGTAGCCTTTTCCTATGTACATTTCGTTCTTACTTATTACAACCTTGTCAGAAACATAAACACATTTAAAACCGTTCTTCACTAGAAGTCCGGTAGATACAAGATTTTTCCTAATTTCAGGAACATGACAGACGTTGTTGAGAGTCACCACCTTGCCAGAGGTCATCTTCAGCAGTATCTTTCCATAACCTTCAATCTTGGCCATTGCAGAATTTCCCATATATATTGTTTCGTCGGGCCCGGCGGGAGCATATGAAGCAAAGGCTTCTCTAACAGCACAAATGTGGCGAGTGGCGCCAGAGTCAATCCACCACTCTTTCGGACTTCCCACTAGGTTGCGCTCGGACAACATAGCGCACAAGTCATCAACCTCCTCGTTTGTTTCAACCATATTAGCCTGACCCTTCTTCTTTTCCTTTTTCGGAGCACGACAGTCTGCAGCTTTGTGTCCGATTTTTCCACAATTATGGCAGTTTCCCTTGAATTTCTTCTTGTTGGGATAGTTCCTTGGTCCCGATGCCTTTTTCCTCTTTTTCATATTAGTTGGGGCAGTTTCAACTATATGTGTTCCCCCTATGGTTGATCTCCCATTTGCCTTTTTCTCCGCTGCCTTGTTATCTTCCTCGATTCTCAACCGGACGATGAGATCTTCCAATGTCATCTACTTTCGCTTATGTTTCAAGTAATTTTTGAAGTCCTTCCATGAAGGAGGCAACTTCTCTATCACTGCCGCAACTTGAAACGCCCCACTAATCACCAAACCTACAACAAACAACATGTAAGTGACGGGGCACTGAATACTTTTGACAAAGGCATTAATTAAATTTATACCTTCAGCGAGGAGATCATGGATGATAACCTGCAACTCTTGAACTTGAGTGACAACAGACTTGCCATCTACCATTTTGTAGTCCAAAAACTTGGCAGCGATAAACTTCTTTAAGCCAGCATCTTCTGTTTTATATTTCTTTTCCAACGCATCCCATAGTTCTTTTGATGTTCCCACATTACTATAGACGTTGTAAAGATCATCCTCCAGTCCGCTAAGAATGTAATTCTTGCACAAAAAATCTGAGTGCTTCCACGCCTCAATTACAACAAATCGTTCATTTTCTGGTGTTGATTCCGGCGGAACCGGAATATCCTCCTTAATAAACTTTTGAAGGCTTAAAGTAGTTAGATAGAAGAACATCTTTTGTTGCCATCGTTTGAAATCAATCCCGGTGAATTTTCCGGGCTTCTCTGCCGGAGCCGGTGCTGGTGCAGTACGACTGGAGGACGCAGCATTGCTCGTAGAACCAACCACGGGGGCTGGTGTGACAGTAACAGTAGCAGTAGCATTCACATTTGGAGTTTGGTCTCCCATTTCTGTCGTAGGAAATAACAGAAACTTTAATAATCGGTGAAGATTTTATTTCTTCAAACCGAATCAAATTTACACAAACAGAATTAAAACAAACTTCAAATAGAATGTAATAAACTGTATGTAGTATACTTGATGAAGTTTTTATATCTTCAAATCAAGTACCCAAATGAGTAGAAAGTTCTGAAAACTTTAATCTCAACCGGAGTAGAAAATCCGAAGATTTAGTCTCCAAACAACATACAAGTTCGTTACATGCAAACAACAAAATTACAAGTTTCTTTTATTTTCTGGACAGTCACAATTTTATGTTAGGAAAAACTGTATGTAGTCACTGTTTTATGTAAGAATTTTTTTTTCTGTACTGTTGTATCGTTTTGTAACGTTTTAATCAACAGCAGATGAACACGGAAATAATAACATAAATTCCTTAAGCTTGTTATCGATTGTCCGTGTTCAAAGCAACGAGAAACTGGAAACCAGTAAGAAGAAGAGACACAAAAAACAGAACGTATGTAACGTTAAAAAAAAAAATTACAGAAATGAAGAAATCCGAGACCACAGAATTCACTGTGTGTCCTTAAGGAATTTAACCCCCTCACTGTACCCGAGGTTGTGGATTATTTCCTCCCAGGATATAACGGATATACCTGTCGTAGGAGTGGCGGTACCTCAAACGCCTACGACTTCGACGAACTCAAATTCGGGAACGAAATCACACTATGACTCGATATGTTTCAGTTTGCAGAAAAGAATGCAGAATTTTTAATGCACGAATATTTTTTTTTTTTTTCAGTACTCGAAAATGAGGCATTGCCTCAGTTTATATAGCCTCGAATTGTGACTGTTCGGAAAGGCTTGGTGCCTGTTCGGGAAAGGCCATGCCTTTTTCTGAAAAATAAGAACGTTGGGAAGTTTACAGTTAACAAATTAATATTTTTCCCGCGGGAATTAAAAATAATTTCAGAAAATGAAGATTGAATTTTAAATAAATTTGGTCCAAAAAGATTATCAATCAATCAGATCATTTGACCAAATCCAAATCCAAATCCAAATCCAAATCCAAAGCCGAAGCCGAGCCGAGCGACGACGACGGCGCGAGGGGAGTCCCTCTTCTTAACCCTTAAAGAGCTAGAAGAAGTGCTTTCTAATATAAGCACATAACTTTCCCTTTCTACCACCAATGTGGTACAAAGCTCATTTTCAAAGGAACTTTGCTTTGAAACTTCATTTTCCTTCTATTGTCTTCTTCCCTCCATTTCTCATTCACACCAACTTAGCTAGCTTTAATCATTAACTAGCTTTAACATGTTGTTTGTCAACAAGAATTTTATTTGTTTCGGCTTTATGAGAGACTTGAGGTTCAATCATGACGGTGAGTGGATCAAGGAACCACGTCTCCTCTATAGCAAGAAAATAGTTCATTTTTGGAAAGGGTATGATCCTGATTTACTGTCATTTAAAGACTTAGTTGATTAGTTTATTTATGAGTTGCGTTTTACAGGTGTTCAACAATTGATATTAACAGGTCCTGGACTTATTATGAAATAGCAGGGGATGATAGTATTAGGAAGTTAATGTCTCTTGTATCCGATGAATATTGTATAATTAATATCTTTGATGAGGATGAATGTGAGGTAGTTGTCGATGTTCCAAATATATCCAAAAATATTGTATCTTTTTTATCTAGAACTAATGAAGCTCGAACATATTGTAGTGAGAGCGAGAGTGAATCTCAACATGTGTATGATTTTGAAGAGTATGACTTTGATGAATTAGAGTCAATTGCTGCAAAAAAGAAGAAAGAATTGTCTGAAGGTCTGAATGACTTCAAAGAGTTAGTTAAATGGATGACTTTCAAAGACATACCAGAAGAAATAAAATAAATTAGACTTTATTCATTGATTACCGAGAGGGAGTTAACTTTGTTAAAAGTGATAAAGAAAGACTGAGGTATGCATGTGCCGATGAAAGGTGCTCATTTGTATGTCATATATCTGAGGATGAGAAAAGTCTCGGGGCTAGAATTAAAACCTTTGGTCCTCATGAAAACCGTGGGCAATCATTTGACAAGAGTATGGTAGACTACACCACCATAGCTCACTATTTCAAGATAGAGTTACAAGATAATCCAAAAAAATAAAGATTAAGCAGATGAGAGCTAAATTGAAAAGGATTTTTGACTTAATACCAGTGAAGAAAAGTGTAGGAGAGATAAAAGGATGGTCCTTGAAATATTAGAAGGGAGATGTAATGATGTTTATAAAAAACTAGAAGCTTATGCCAATTAATTGAAGGAATCCAATCCAAGCTTTGATGTTGTGATTAATCTGTCTAAAGAGCCAGTTTCATAGGGTAAAAGAAAGTTTCTTAGGATGTACATCTGCTTTAATGCATTGAAGTTTGTTTTCAAGCAATGTTTAAGACCCCTTATTAGGTTAGATGGTACTTTTCTCAAAGAAAAAGCTAAGGGACAGTTGTTAGTTGTTGGTCAGGACAATATGAACCACTTTTACCTTTTAGCTTTGAAAATTGTGATAAGGAAACTAAGAGGGATTGGAACTTCTTAAGAATTAATTGGAACTCTAAAGTAGGGAAGGAATAACCTTCATGTAAGACATGCAGAAGGTATAAGATTTCTGTTGTGTATTTTCTTTTTATCCTTACTGATTTTATTATTCAATTCTTTGAAATTTCATTTGTTTGTTGATATATGTAGGGATTGATTGATACTATAAAGATTCTCCTTCCTGAAACATATCACAGGTTCTGTGTAAGACACATTGTCAAATTGGTGCAGAAGATGGAATAAAGGTGAATTGAAGAAGCTACTAAGGTGGTGTGCATGGTCAACCTATGGAGAGGAGTACAAAGACCAACTAAAGGACTTAAGGAATTTAGATGCAGCTACTATCAAGGATCTGTTGAATTATCCTCCACAGATTTGGTGTAGAGCCTACCTTGTCAAAGTATGCAAGAATCACATTTGACAACAATTTAACTGAATCTTTCAATTCTTGGATACTAGAAGCAAGGTTCAATCCCATCATTGGGATGTTAGAAACTGGTAGGGTCAGAGTAATGAATATGTTGAGATAACATGAGTAATAAGTTATGAAACGGACTGGCGAATTCAGTGCTCAATCAATTAAATTGTGTAATGAGCACTTGAAGATAGCACACATCAGTTGTAAGGTTCAGAGCAATGAAAGACATGATGTGAGATATCAGAGGCATACGCCAAACACATTATCAATTTAGTGATGAAGAGGTGTACTTGTAGGTCATGGGACCTTACTTAGATCCCATGCCCATATGTAATTAAGACCTTGCAATATAAGAAGATTGATCCATTCACTGAAATGCATTGGTATCATAGCAAAGAGGCATTCTGCTAACATACAAGTATTAGTTGCAACCTATGCAGGGGAAAATATACTCGAAAATAGACTCTTCTCAAACAATGGAACCACCAGAAATGGTCAAACTTGATGATAGGCCTAACGTGAGAGATAGATAAAAATATGACTCTATTAAAAGGCAAGGAGAATGGCCTGTCACAAGAAATGATAGAGTAATGACACATGGCAAATGTAAATGGCCAAATCATAAGATTAGGAGTTGTGACAAAGTAGTTATTTTTTATACTATATTTTTGTTTGTTCTATTTTACCATTTCTTCATCTAACTTATTCTTTTATTTGGCAGCTAAGACAAGAAAAAGTGATACCCAAGGCAAGAGGTTTAATTGATGAAGAAGTAGGGAATCCAACCGAAGAAGCTATTAATTTGTCAGTCCCACAGGAGAGACAAAACAGTTAAACCAGCAATGGTGTATTTACGTCTACCAATTTCAGACCATGAACAAGAAGAAGGCCTTATCCTAAGGCCTAAGGTTGTCTAGAAACCCTCACTAGACTTCAAAAAAAGGCAGCAACAAACAATACCATATGCAATAAGGGATCTTCTTCAGAGGAAACAATGCAGGTGTTTGTGAACCAACAAAACTTCCTTACTCACCAAACAACTTTTCTTGGAAAGAAAATCTATTATGACTGCAAATCAGTTGAAAGTGGAATGTGAAAAAAAAGAGAAGCAAGTTGAAGCCAGGGAAGGGACAATATCAGTAGTGTTTGGATGCAAAGCATCATTATTTTGGTAAAGATATTACTGCTTATGATAGTACTCATATTTTCGTGATTTGGTAATGTACAGATGTACTACTAATGACAGTAAACCTAAAGATTTGGATGCCATAATATGATTCAGGTTGTGTAAGTTTTTTTTTCCAATTCAACTATTGTCCTATATTCAATCCCCGACACTATTATTTTTACTCTCTCAAATGAGCGCTTAGGACCGGTTTCGATGATAAACATAAAAAAGATAGTAGTAGCTTCATTCCCACACATCTGTTAACGTAGCCTAGGAACTGTCAAAAATGAAAATTCATTCAAAGATTTGTTTCGAATGAAGAATAAAAAGTGCCATGCCCAAGCAAGTACCTACTCCTATCAAAAAGCGAGACTTTACTAAGCAAGCAAGAAAGGCTCTTTCTATCTTATTAGTCAAGTGCTAACGAGCAGATGTTATACTGTGACATCCAATTATCTATTTTAACTATAAGTGTTACTCAGATTAAATTTGTATTGAATCTCCAGTTGCTTTTCTGAAGTTCTATGAAGTTGTATTTGTGTTTGTGTATCTTTTGCATTTGTATTTGTATGTGCTTATTTGGTGTGTTTGTGTGTGCTGATTTTGTATTGTATTTTTTTGTGCTGATTTAGTATTGTGGTTGTGTGTGTCGTTAGAGGAACGTCAAAAATGCAGGGATGTCTCCATATTAATATGACAAATTAATGTCTATTGGCAGGGATCAATCCTGCATTTTTTATCACTATTTGGAAAGACATTAGGGATGTCATTTGATGCTGCAATTTTTATATAAATTGTTGCCAAAGAAGACTAAAAAATCATGAGCAACATTCACAGAGAGTTTAGGATAAACAACATAATGCATCATATTAATGGGAAATTGACTGCATCAGTTTTATCAAATCAAATTGAAATATAACATAAAATATAACAACACTAACATAATACATCATTTCATCAATTGTGATCAACAAAATCTAACCAACAGAGCGCGTGAAATCATAATTAACATCTTCATTTTCACCCCTTTCTCCTCTAATTCCCATGATTTGTTGAGTTGATAGGTGTACATACCTTCTGAAATATCAATTGTTTTCTCCCAATTATCTCTTTCTATCTTAACAGCATCCGATGAAGTATTCGAAGTCTAAATTTTAAATATTTCTACCTCCAATATAGCCTTTAAATTAATAATTACCACCAATTCTTTGTTCGGTAGCACATCATCATTCCACTCGTGGTAGCCACAAGAATCTTGCTGTAAAATTAAAACCAACAAAGAGTTACCCTAAGATGCCCAACTGAAATATAAAGATTAAAAGATGAAAGTTTGAAAAATAAAAAAATTAGAAATATTAAGAAATAAAACTTAATTCAGGTTTCGAACACTTGTAAAATCTCCTTATAGGATTATCAATTCTTTTAGAGGTGAAGAAGTTAGAAATTTCACCGTAATAATATGTCCTCTTTGTTGTAAAATTTTTTTCCAACATTATACAATTCCCATTGGTTAAATAAATATGAAACATAGAAGAAATTAGGTGATAATAACCCTAAGATTCAATGAATCGAGGTGGAAGAATTAAGAAGAAGACATGTTGAAGGAACCCTACAGAGGAGGAGTTCAGATGGGGTATTAGGTGAAAATGGGAAAATATTTTGTATTTGGGTCTAATTATTTGGGGGTTTTGGGTGGGGTAGCAGAGCGGTTCTTGTGATATATAGGTTTACTTTTGCAACGATCCGGCTGGTTGTTCCGAGAGTTATAGCCTTGTTTTCCCTATTTCCTGCTTCTTTTGTGTTCTTCAGTTGTTTGACTTACCGAGTTAGTTGGTTCGGGTCCAGAGTGGTTTTGGAGTAATATGAGACACTTAGTATCTTTTGGGAAGACTTAAGTAGGGAAAGTTAACCAGATGTTTAATTATATATAAACGACCTTGGATTTAAATTTTATTATGCTTCTGTCACCTTCTTTAGGTGATATTGGAATCAGAAGCGCGTCCAGAATGGGATTAGGAGGTCTATGGTAGAATTAGGCATGAATTGGTGAAAATTGGAATTTTGGCAATTTTGGCTGATAGTGAAAATTTTGATATTTGGGTCGGAGTAGAATTTTGGAAGTTGGAATGGGTTTTTGGTGTTATTTTTGACTTATGTGTAAAACTTGAGGTCATTCAGACGTCATTTGATAGATTTGGGCATCATTTATGGAATTTTAAAAGTTTAGAAGATCTTAGGCTTGGTAATTTGGTATTTTGATATTGTTTTTAGTGATTTGAAGGTTCAACTAAGTTGGAATGATGTTATGAGATTTGTTTGTATGTTTGGTTGAGGACTCGAGGGCCTCGGGTGAGTTTCAGGTGGTTAACAAATCATTGTTTGGCTTTAGAGGTTGCTAGATTTATGGTATTTTGTTGTACAGAATTCCTTCATCACATTCGCGAGAAGGCTATCGTCTTCGTAAAGGGTTATAGAGAACCGAGGGATTTTGTTCTTCGCATTTGCGAAGGGGAGACCGCAGTGCAAAGCTTTGATTTGAGTATGCATTGCGAACGCATATGAGGGGCCGCGTTCGCGAAGAAAAGTTGAGGCAACTGCGGACCGCAGGTCGTTGGTCTATGTGTTCGCGAGGTTGGTGTCGCATTCACGATGTGTTGAGCTGGTTAAGGTACGCATTTGCGAGTGGACTATTGCGTTCGCGTGGAAGGATTTCACAGGCTGAGGTAGTTGTGCTTCCCGAAGGCGAGGGCACTACTGCATTTGCAAAGAGGAGATTCCTAGGCAAAAAGTGTTATATTCAAAATCAAGGGTTTGAGCCCATTTTTCATATTTTGAGCTAGGGACCATGGATTTGGGCGATTTTCGAAAGAATTTTCAGGGAGTTGAATTGGGGTAAGTGATCGTCACTTGATTTATGTTAAATTCCATGATTTTATCTTGATTTATATCATCTAAATTATGAATTTGGGTGAAAGATTGCGGGGAAAATGGAAGAGTTCTTGAGAGAGTAATTTGGGAATTTGAGAGACCAATGAGGTCGGATTTTGATGAAATTTGTATGGTTAGACTCGTGAATGAATGGTCCTTCTAGTTTTGTGATTTTTGTCGGATTTCAAGACATGGTCCCAAGGGCCTGGTTTGAGTGAATTTCAAGATTTGTGTCCAATTAAGTAGTTTTTCTTTTGGAATTAGTTCATTGCCCTATGTTGATTGCCTTGTATTGCTTTTGGATAGATTGGGGGACATTTAGAGGCCTATTCGAGGGGCACGAGCATCACATAGTAGAGATTTGATCGATTTGAGGTAAGTATCGATTGTAAATCCAGTTTGGAGGGTATGAAACCCTGGATTTTGTGTCCTGTGACTATTTTGAGGCGATGCTCATACTAGCTGGCAGGCGTGTGAGCATGCACCATTTGGGATAGTGACTTAGTCCGTCCCGTATCAAATGTAAACTTGAATATTTTTTGAAACTACATGTTTCTTACTTGTTTTAGAAAGAATTTCTGTAAATTAGGCTGGATGTCATGTTTAGGCCTTATGCTAGTGTTGTTTAGACCCTTAGAGGTCTTTTATTGCTATCCTCTCATTGTTTTCGATTGGAAATCTACACTTAGTCATGTTTATACTTATTTACTACATAACGTAGTCTCTATTACAATGTTTTAATGCACCATATAAATGTTGTTTCGGCTGAATATCTTATTTTCAGAGAGCCCGAGCGGCTGGAGAGGTTATGACTGAGTGAGGGCCGAGGGCCTAATTTGTGAATATTTATCGGATCAGTCTACATTTCGCCGCATATTTTACTAATTCGTGACTTGGTGAGGCCAACGCCCTGATTAATTTATGCCTTGATAGGCTTGTTATAGTGGGGGTTGAAGGAACCACTCCATAGTCAGCACTAATTCATCTCTTTTTCTGGTATTCCTCAAAGAAGGTGGATAAGGTCGGCGAAAGAAGTGGCGAGGGCTGAGTGTAAGTAATTACTAAGTGCTAGTGACGACAGCTGAGTGACTAGGAGGCATGACTGATGGTGAAGGGTTGTATATGAGTGATGTTTTCTCGAGGGGTTGTTTATGATTTTATCATTTTTGTGCACCTTTTCATTTAACCTTTGTTTAAATTCCGTTGAAAGATATTTTTAAGATTTTACTGGAACTTGATTTGAACAAACTGATTTAGTTCAAACTATAGTTTTAAAAGCGTGTCGTATTTTACTGAGTTTCTGCGGTATGAACTTTACTTGCATTATCGCTCGTCACTACTTCTCGGTATTTATTTACTATTGTTACTTATTGGGTTGGCGTACTCACGTTACTCCCTGCACCTTATGTCAAAATATAGGCTTTTCTGGTCATCATAGCAGGTGTTGATTGTTCAGTTGCACATCCATCGAGTTAGCAAGGTAGCTGTCTGGTGACCGCAACCTTGCTTTCCTCCCTATTTATCTTCGCTTAGTTGTATTATGTTACTTCCACACTATGTTCCTCTTGATATTATCAAACAGCTGTAGTAGATATTCATGACTAGTGGCACCCTGATGTCGGGCTTTCTTTTCTGCACTTTTGTTTTGATTTGAACTCCTTTATGAAGTTTTATATTAAATAGCTTTGGGATTATCATTGAAATGAAAATATCAATTTTTTTGAAAATGTGTTGGCTAGCCTAGTACCACGATAAGCATCATCACGATAGGCTTAATTTTTGGATCGTGACAATTTTATTTATGTGGGGACATTGTTCAGGAGGTGATATGTGGCACACCATTCAAAATAGGGATATTTATGCCTGGAAGTATGACGACAGGGACCATAGAGGTCAGATAGTGAAACGGAGGGGCTGAATGATGCATATGCATGTTACTGTGATAGTAAAAAGAATATGGCTTATGCATGCATGCTTATAGTGTAACGGAGGGGCTGAATGATGCTAATGCATGTTACTATGAAATGGAGGGGCTAAATGAGGCCAACATAACACGATATTTCAATACTCTCTAGAGGCTATTGGATAAATTGGACTCCCTTATATTAAACTTAGGGTGCACTTATGCATGTTACTATGATAGTAAAAAGAATATGGCTAGATTCATGGAAAATCAAAGGGTTATTAAGTTTTTAATGAGCTGAATGATGCTTATGCATAAGCAATGGGAATCGCTTAGTCCCATTTCGGGCATGGATCAATCCTATTCACTGTTACCACAAGATGAGAGCCAAAAGAAGATCTATATGAGCCCATAGTACCCTACTGTTGGGGATTCTTTTATGGTAGGAACACATAACATATTTTCACAGAAAAACAACCAAGTGCAAAAATGGTGTAATTCTTAACAAAAATTAGGAAACCCACGATATAAGTCCAAGACAATGAAGTCAAAGCTTAATCATAACGTTACTTACATCTATTGATCAAAGATAGGACATGTAAAAGTTGATTACTACAGACTTATAGGATTCCCTAATGAATTCTAGTTTACCAACGCTAGAAATTTTCAAGGAGCAATAAAATCCAATGTTATAGTAGCAGATCAACAGGGTGATGGAAATTTTGATGATTGCGATGAAGGAAATGCAAATAGTCAAACCGAACTTTTCAATAATGAATAGGTTTCTGAATGGACAACATAATCAATCAAGTGCAAGTTGGAAGTACAGGAAATGCAACTTCAGAGATTAGTGATACTGTTGTTGCCGGTACTATTCTTAATATTCAGACATGTCTTGCTATTTTTAACACTAAAACATGGATAATTGAATCAGGTGCCTCAAAAAATATGTGTTTTGATTCCAATTCTTTCCTAACTCTGTCTCCTTTACATGTGCCTTTACACATAAGTTTGCCTAATTCTTTTCAGCTTTTTGTCACACATATAGTAAAGGTTTGCATTCAGCATAATACGATTCTAGAAAAAGCTTTTTATGTTCTATCTTTCAAGTATAACTTGTTGTCTATTCATAAGTTATACACCTACTTCAATTGCATCATCATTTTTACTTCTAATGAATGTCTATTGCAGGTCCCTTTAATAAGGAGTGGACAAGTTTTTGGTAAAGTAAGAGATGGATTATATCTACTCCAGCCTAGAAACCCAAAGTCTAGAATTATATTTAGTCAAAATGTAATTTCCATTCCAAAAGGAAGGGATTTCAGTCTAGTCCCTAGTAAAATTTCCCTTTTAGTACAAATTTTTGATAATGTTATTCCAGATGTAACTCAATGGCATGTCAGGTTAGGGCATATGCCCTTTTCAGCAATGAAGAAATTGAATTTTGTTCCTTTCCCTTCAAATTTTAATGATGTGTGTGAAATATTTAATAAAGCAAGGCAAACTAGGCTTCTTTTTCCCATTAGGCAAATTATAACATCTACATTTTGAGCTCATTCACATAGATACTTGGGGTCCTTTTAGGACTACTACATATAATAGTAATTACTATTTTTTACCATAGTTGATGATTTTAGTAGGGCCATTTGGAACTTTTTACTAAGTACTAAAAGGAATGTTTTTCTAGTTTTAAAGCTTCTCTTTGTATAGTTGAAGGGTGGTTTAACAGGAAAGTAAAGAGGTGAGATCACAAAATTCTTGGGAATTGGAAAGGGAATATAAGAATCTAGATTCTTTCAAGAATAGGGGACTATTCATGAAACCTCTTGTGTAGCTAGACAACAAAAATTGTATTGTTGAGAGGAAACATAGATATCTTTTGGAAATTATAAGAGAATTACTATTTCAATCCAAGTTTCCTCTTCAATATTAGAGAGAACATGTTCTAGCTGCAATATTTTTAATAAAAAGGTTCCCTTCCAAGGTGCTGAAAGGAAAGACACCATATGTAGTTTTGTTTGGGAATGTGACGATCCCGCCGGTTGTCTTAAGAATTTACGTTCCGATCCCCTATAAATTATTTTCTCCATATTTATTTCTGCTATTCTGAATTGCCGAGATGTTTGGTTTTGAGTTTTGGAGATTTTTGGGACACTTAGTCCCTAAATGAGAGCTTAAGTGTTAGAAAGTTGACTGTAGTTGGAACACTATAACGATGGCCTCGGAATGGAAATACGATAGTTCTGTTAGCTCCGTTGGGTGATATAGGGCTTAGGAGCGTGTTTGAATTGTATTTTGGAGGTTTGTAGTTAATTTAAGCCTGAAATGCCTAATAGTCAAATTTTGAAGTTTTCGGTTCGATAGTGAGATTTTGATCCGAGAATCAGAATGGAATTCTGGAAGTTGGAGTAGCTCCATAGTGTTCAATGTGACGTGTGTGCAAAATTTCAGGTTATTTGGACGATTTTTTATCAAAATCGTATTCTAGAGTTTTGGAGTTCTTAGGCTTGAATCCATCGTTGATTTGTTATTTTGACGTTGTTTTAGGTGTTTTAAGGATTGGTATAAGTTTGGATAGTGTGATTAGACTTGTTTATGCTATTTGTTGAGGTCCTGGTGGCCTCAAGATGATTTCAGATGGTTAACGGAGGGATTTTTGGAGTTTAGAGTTGCAGGTTCAGCTGGTTTTCATTCATAGCTGCACCTACGAGTGTGGGACCGCATGTGCGATGCCACAGAAGCACATCTATGGTCGTAGAAGCAAAATTGAGGAGGTCCAGCAAGAGGCACAGGTGCAAAAAGGGAATCACACCTTCGAGACCGCAGGTGCAGAGGGACCATAGGGAAGCAAAAATTTGCCTTAAGTGAATGATCATATGTGCGACCATTGGTCTGCAAATTCGGGACCATAGATGTGGTCCCTTACCGCAGATGCGGTAATAGCTGGGAAGAAATATGATATTTTGAGGATTTAGTTTCAAAAGTTGGAAATTTGATTTGGAGCTCGGGAGAGGGTGATTTTGAGAGGAAATTCAAGAGGAGGTCAGTGGGTGACAATTACTTAACCCTTTCTAGTTATATTCCATCAACCTATTGTTAGTTTCATCATATAATTTCAGATTAGAGGTGAAAATTGGGAAAAAGTTGGAAGAAAGTTCTTAGACCTAGAATTCGACTTTTGATTGGGAAATTGACCTTAGATTTGGATAATTTTGGTATGCATGAACTCGTGAGAGTATGAGAATTCTGAAAATATAAATTTTACCTAATTTCGAGATGTGGGCCCGAGGGGTATTTTGGTCATTTTATCTAGTTTCACATATTAGCTTAGAATTTCTTTATAGAATCTGTTACCTGAAGTGTTATTTACATTATGGAATTCAATTGAACAGATTTGGGCTATTTGGAGTCGAGTACACATGGCAAGAGCGTGGTTTTGGATTAATTTGAGCTGGTTTGAGGTAAGTGGCTTGCCAAACCTTGTTCCGGGGACTTCCCTTTAGGATCTGGTATAATGATATTTGAAATGCCTTGTACGTGAGGTGATGAGCGTGTACTTGTGCTAACTGCTGAAAAATTTGTTTCGATTAAGTAATTAAAATTGTGTTACCTTTTCTCTGTCATTACTACTTGAAATTTAAGCTTGTTGTTAGCTTAGGAAAGAATGTCTAAATGACTTAATTGCTTATTTGCTCAGACTGCCTTATTTTAATTATGTGCAGCATGCTATGTTAGAAATATTTGTTTCACCTTGACATAAAGTTGACAATTTATGACTATTTTTCGTATTGATGATGTGTGTTGATATGGGACTACAGATGTGGGATTCTGATAGATCCAATTTTAGTTTATTTGGGAACAGATGTGGGATTCTGGTTGATACCCCTTTTTTGTTTATTTGGGACTACGGATGTGGGATTCCGGTAGATTCCCCCGCACAGTTATATGGAACTACGAGAATGCACCCAGTAGATTCCCCCAGTATTGAGTATTCACAAATAGGACTATGGATCGGGATTTCTGTAGATCCCTGCCTATTGATAGTTGGACTATGGGAAGAGATCTCGGGAGATCCTTCGGATATATATATATATATATATATATATATATATATATGATGGACAACGGGATGGTATCTCGGTAGATCCATTGGATAGTTGTGATTGGTACTACAAGACGTGATCCTGGGAGATCCCCGGTTGTTATCTCTGCATTGAGCTGTATTTCCTTTCCGTAATCATCTTCTCTCTGTCCTAGTTGTTGTTGTACTTGTATATTGGTTACTTCTTACTGTTGCACTCAATTATACTATCTTATTCTATGTTGCTATACCTTATATTTTATTTAACCTCAGTAGGGCCCTGACCTTCATCGTCACTAATCGACCGAGGTTAGGCTTGGCACTTACTAAGTACCGCTGTGGTGTACTCATGCCCTTTTTGCGCATGTTTTTCATTGCAGATCCAGGTACTTCGACTCAGTACTATCACCCTTGAGGCGAGACGACTATTCTAGAGACCTAGAGGTATATCTGTCGCGTCCATAGACCGATGAGTCCCTCTCTATTCTCTCTTTAAATAATTTCCCTTCTATATTTTATTTTGTTAGACATTCTTGAGTTAGATAATTATAGACATCCAAAGGCTTATGGTTTTATGAGATTTCGGGTTTTGGGAAAAAGATGTTATTAGATCGAGAGTTATATTGTAAATGTAGAGCGGCATATTAAAGACTTTTTCCTTTGTTTATGTTGGTTTTAAAATCATTCCTTCTGCAAATTGTTTTTTCCGTGTTTGTTAGGCGTACCTAGTCGTAGAGACTAGGTGCCGTCATGATAGTTCACGAAGGACGAAGTGGGGTTGTGACAAGTTGGTGTCAAAGCTTTAGCTTCATAGGAGTCATGAATCACAAGCTGATCTATTAAAGTTTCTCTAATCGGTACGGAGACGTCTATTCTTATCTACAAGAGGCTATGTAACTATTAGGAAAATTCCACTTCATTTGATTTCCTTGTCGTGCGAGATTTTGATATCACAATTCTAAACTTTTGTCTCATATTCTCTCACTGATGGTGAGGAAAAGTGCTACCCGAGATAATCAGGCCCTCGCGCCCCCTACTGCAGCTATTAGAGGCCGAGACTAGGGTAGAGGCAGAGGACATGCACGCGGTGCTGCCATGGCACTCACGCGAGCTACCATTGAGGAGCCACCAGCAATTCCAGGCCTAGACACCTGATACGCCTACTGCTACTACCACGCCAGAACTTCATGACACTCTGGCACCGTTCATGAGCATGTACACCACTTTAGCTCAGGCAGACTTGCTTCCCCATGCTACAGCTACATCCTAGGTGGGAAAGGAGCACATACTCCCACCGCCCGTATTCCTGAGCAGTAACTGCATGTTGACCAAGTTCTATAGATTATTATGGTACAGCCTATAGTTCCAGATCAGCACGAGGATTGGGCAGCGGCTTTTAAGGATGAGCAGTAGAGGCTTGAGAGGATCAAGAAGTATAAGCCTCTTGTTTTAAGTGATTTAGCATCATATGATGCTCTAGGATTTCTAGATGACTGCTACTATATTCTTCATAACATGAGTATCTCAGGATTGAGCGGAGTTCCTTTCACTACCTTCTAGCTTCGAGGGGCTGCCTATGAGTTGTGGCATACCTATGAGGCAGACAGTCCGGATGAGGCAACTTCCTTGACTTGGAATAAGTTTTTTAATATGTTCCTTAGAGACTCAAGGACGTATGGCGTAAAGAATTTGAGCATTTGTGCCAGGGTACTATGACTATCTCGGCTTATGCTGTCTATTTCACCAGCTTGGCTACACATGCACCAGCTTTGGTTTCTACTGTTCGCGAGAGGGTTCACCTGTTTATTGAGGGGCTTATTCCCAGCATCAGGTCCAGAACGACTCGTCACTTGGAGATGGATATTCATTATCAGCAGGTGGTGAGCATTGCCAGGAGGATTAAGGGTATGCATGCTAAGGATATAAAGGAGAGGGAGGCCAAAAGGTCTCGAGAGTCGGTCCACTATTTTGGTGCTCGTGCCCCAGCAATAGGTCGTCATGGTAGGGATTTATTAAGCTCTTCCAGTAGGCAGTGGCATTCCTACTTCTCCTAGGCCTCAAGAGACTTATTATGCACCTCCAGTATATAGTGTTCCTCCTACGCGAGGTACTTCCAGTGGTCAATGTAGACCTGGCCCGAGCCAGTCATAATCGCCACGCCCTCCTACAGATTTTGTTGATCTTTGTGACATACGCCATATAGTGAGGGATTTCCCTAAGCTGAGGAGGGTTTCACCTCTATAGACTTCTCAGCCACAGCATGCCCCGCAGAGTTCTCAGGCTATGGTTACAGCTCCACTTGCTACTCCACCTGCCCATCCAGCTTGAGGTGGAGGTCAGGGAGGTAGAGGTCTCCTTAGAAGGGGAGGCTAGGATCGATACTATGCTCTTACTACCCATACCAAGGTTGTTGCCTCAGATTCTGCCATCACAGGTATTTTCTTGGTTTGTCACAAAGATGCATCGCTTCTATTCGATCCAGGCTCCACCTACTCTTATGTGTCTTCATACTTTTCTCCATATTTGGGTGCCTCTTGGAATTTTTTGAGTTTCCTTGTTTATGTTTCTACTATTGTGGGAGTTTCTCTTAGTGTGGACCGCGTTTATCGGTTGTATTTGGTTGTTCTTAGTAGTTTTGAGACCAGAGCTGATTTATTGTTTCTCAATATGGTTGATTTTGATAGTATCTTAGGCATGGACTGGTTTTCGCCCCATTATGTTATTCTTGATTGTCACGTCAACACTGTAATGCTAGCTATGCCAGGTGTACCCCGTATTAAATGGAGAGGAACTTTAGATCACACCACCACTAAAGTTATTTCTTTCCTTAAGGCTCATCGAATGGTAGAGAAGGAGTGTGATGCGTATCTAGCTTATGTGAGAGATGTTAGTATTTATAGCCCTTCTGTTTTTTCAGTCCTAGTAGTATGGCATTTTTCTGATGTGTTTCCAACTGACCTTCGGGGTATGCCACCCGATAGAGATATTGATTTTGGCATTGATCTGTTGCCGGGCACTCAACCCATTTCTATTTCTCCGTATCATATGGCTCCTTCTAAGATGAAGGAGTTAATGGATCAATTACAGAAATTGCTTGATAAGGGTTTTATAAGGCCTAGTGTACCATCGTGGGGTGCTCCTATCTTGTTTGTGAAGAAGAAGGATGGTTCTGTGGATATGTGCATTGATTATCGCTAGTTGAACAAAGGCACGGTGAAGAACTATTATCATGCCTCGTATTGATGATTTGTTTGACCAACTACAGGGTGCATGAGTGTTTTCTAAGATTGGCTTGCGCTTAGGGTACCATCAATTGAAGATTCGGGAGCCAGATATCCCGAAGATTGCTCTTAGGATTCGGTATAGTCATTACGAGTTCCTTGTTATGTTATTTTGGCTATGGTCATTATGAGTTCCTTATTATGTCATTTGGGTTGACCAATATCCCTGCACACTATGCATTTGGTGCATAGTGTGTTCCGGCCATCTCTTGACTTATTCATCATTGTCTTTATTGATAATATTCTGGTGTATTTGAGAAGATGAGAAGCAACTGAGGACTGTGCTTCAGACTCTGAGAGAAAACATTTATATGCTAAGTTCTCGAAATATGAGTTTTGGTTAGATTTTGAGTGAGGGGATAAAGGTGGATCCGAAGAAAGTGGAAACAGTGCAGAGTTTGCTCAGACCATCCTCAATGACAGAGATTTATAGTTTTCTTGGCTTAGCAGGTTGCTACAGTTGATTTGTTGAGGAGTTTACATCTATTGAAGCACCTATGACCAGATTGACTTTGAAGGTGCTCCGTTCCAGTGGATGGAAGAGTGTGAGGTGAGCTTTAAGAAACTCAAGAGTGCTTTGACTACAACCCCAGTTTTAATATTGGCTATAGGTTCCGAAATTTATATTGTGTATTGTTATGCCTCGAGGATCGGCCTTGGAGCGGTATTGATATAAGGCGGTAGGGTGATTTCCTAAGCATCCAGACAGTTGAAGGCATATGAGAAGAATTATCATATCCATGATCTTGAGTTAGCTGCTATTGTTCACGCCTTGAAGATCTTGCATCTTTATTTGTACGGTGTGCCTTGTGATATTTATGCTAATCATCAGAGCTTACAGTATATGTTCAAGCAGAAGTATTTTTATTTGTGTCAGAGGAGATGGTTAGAGCTGCTAAAGGACTATGATATCACTATTTTGTATCACCTAGGTAAAGCTAATATCGTGGCCGAGAAAAGAGTTTGGAGAGTTTGACTTATTTACCAGTTGTAGAGAGACCCATGGCGATGGATGTCCAGGCCTTAGCCAATCAATATGAGAAATTGGATCTTTCGAAGCTCAGTTGGGTTCTGTCTTATATGGTCTCTCTTTCATCCTTGTTTGATCGTATCCGAGAGCGGTAGTTTAATGACCCTTATTTCATTGTCCTCAAGGACAAGGTTTTGCATAGCAATGCCAGAGATGTGACTATTAGTGATGATGGGGTTTTGAGGATGCAGGGTCGAGTTTGTGTACCCAATGTTGATGGAATTCGAGAGTTGATTCTAGAGGAGGCCCACAGTTCACGGTATTCCATCCATTCGGGTGCTGCGAAGATGTACCAGGATTTGAGGTACCACTATTGGTGGAGGCGGATGAAGAAGGATATAGTTGGGATTCTAGCTTGGTGCCTCAATTGTTAGCAGGTGAAGTATGACCACCAGACAGGATTGGTTGCTTCAGCAGATATAGATTCCAGAGTGCAAGTGGGAGTAGAACACCATGGTTTTGTAGTTGGGCTCCCACAGACTTTGACAAAGTTCGATGCTATTTGGGTGATTGTAGATCAGCTGACAAGGTCTGCATATTTCATTCATGTGTGTACCACTTATTCTTCGAAGCAGTTGGCGGATATTTATATCAAGCAGTTTGTTCGTCTGCACGGTATTCTAGTTTCGATTATTTCAGATAGAGGTACTCAGTTCACATCAAGATTCTAGAGGGCTGTCCAGCATGATTTAGGTACTCGGGTGGAGCTGAGTACAACATTTCACCCTCAAATGAACAGACATTCTTAGCGCACTATTTAGATTCTTGAGGATATGCTTTGTGCGTGTGTGATTTAGTTTTAAGGGTCTTAGGATCAGTTCATGCCATTGGTGGAGTTTGCATAGAACAACAGTTATCAGTCCAACATTCAGATGGCACCGTATGAGGCTTTATATGGTCGGCGGTGTATATATCTGGTTGGTTGGTTTGAGCCGGGTAAGGCTAGATTACTGTGCACGGACTTGGTTAAGGATTCTTTGGAGAAGGTTAAGGTGATTCAGGATAGACTCCATACAGCCCAGTCCAGACAAAATAGCTATGCGTACCAGAAGGTTCCTGTTGTTTCCTATATGGTTGGAGAGTGGGTTCTACTTCTGGTTTTGCCTATGAAGGGAGTTATGAGATTTGGGAAAAAGGGAATGTTGAGCTCGAGGTTTATTTGCCCTTTAGATATATTGAGGCATGTTAGGGAGGTTGCTCATGAGCTTGCCTTACCTCTCAGGTTGACAGGAGTTCATCCGGTATTTTATATTTTGATGCTCCACAGATATAACGTTGATCTGTCATATGTGTTGGATAGGCATGTCTGAAAGCTGAGGTCAAAGGATATTGCATTGGTGAAGGTTTAGTGACGGGGTCAGCCGGTCGAGAAGGCAACCTGGAAGACCGAGCAGGATATGGGCAACTGTTACCCCCCATGTTTTCACTACTTCAAGTATGTATTTATTCTCGCTCGAGGATGAACAAATACTTTAAGGTAGGAGGATGGGACGACCTGGCAGATCGTCTTAGGAATTTATGCCCTGATTCCCTATTTATTGCTTTCCCCATGTTTATTTCTGCTATTCAGAATTGTTGGGATGTTCGGTTTTAAGATTCAAAGATTTTTGGGACACTTACTCTCTAAATGAGAGCTTAAGTGTTGGAAAGTTTTCTGTAGTCAAAAAAGTGTGAAGACGGCCTCAGTATCAAAAAATTATGTTTTTGTTAGCTCTGTTGGGTGATATAGAGCGTAGGGGCGTGTTCAGATTGTGATTTGGAGGTTTGTAGCTAATTTAGGCTTGAAATGACGAAAGGTCGAATTTTGAAGTTCCCGGTTCGATACTGAGATTTTTATCCGACGATCGTAATTGAATTTCAGAAATTGGGGTAGCTCCGTAGTGATGAATGTGATGTTTGCGCAACGTTTCAGGTCATTCGGGCGAGGTTTGATAGACTTTTTGATCGAAAGTGTATTTCTAGTTTTAGAGTTCTTAGGCTTGAATCTGTGGTTGATTTGTTGTTTTGATGTAGTTTTAGGTGTTTTAAGGACTCTTATTAGTTTGGACCCTGTTATTAGACTTGTTTGTGCTTTTAGTTGAGGTCCCGAGGGCCTTGGGATGATTTCGGATGGTTGACGGAGGGATTTTTGGAGTTTGGAGTTGTAAGTTTAGCTAGTTTTCCTTCATAACCGCACCTATGACTACGGAACCGTAGGTGCGGCACTGCCGAAGTGGCTCTGTGGTCACAAAAGCAGAATTGGGGAGGTCCAGTAGGAGATGCATGTGCAATACCTTACGAGACCGCAGGAGCGGAGGGTTTATCGCAGAAGCGAAAACCGGTCTTAAGTGAAAGGTCGCAAGTGCGACCATTGGTCCCTTGACCGCACATGTGGTTATATCTAGGCAGAAATATGAAATTTGAGGGTTTAGTTTCAAAAGTTAGAAATTCGATTTGGAGCTCGGGAGAGGGCAGTTTTGAGAGGAAATTGATGAGGGGATCAGTGGGTTACAATTGTTTAACCCTTTCTAGTTATATTCCATCAATCAATAGTTAGTTTCATCATTTATTTTCGGGTTGGAGGTGAAAATTGGGGAAAAGTTAGAAGAAAGTTCTTAGACCTAGAATTCGACTTTTGATTGGAAATTTGACCTTAGATTTGGATAATTTTGGTATGCATGAACTCGTAAGAGTATGAGAATTCTGAAAATATAAATTTTACTTGATTTGGAGATGTGGGCTCGAGGGGAATTTTGGTTATTTTGCCTAATTCCGCATATTAGCTTAGAATTTCTTAATAGAATCAATTACTCGAAGTGTTATTTACATTATGGAATTCAATTAAATAGATGACATTTGGAGTCGAGTACTCATGGCAAGAGCGTGGTTTCGGAATAATTTAAGCTGGTTTAAGCTAATTGACTTACCTAATCTCGTGGGGGGCTTCCCTTTAGGTTTTGGTATTGTGATATTTGAAATGCCTCAAACGTGAGGTGCTGAGTGTGTACTTGTGCTAATTGCTAAAAAATACATTTTCATTAAGTAGTTATAACTTTGTTGCCTTTTCCCTGTCATTACTACTTAATAACTAAGCTTGTTTTTAGCTTAGGAAAGTATGTCTAAATAACTTAATTGGTTATGTGCTCTGACTGCCTTATTTGAGTTATGTGCAGCTAAGTAAGAAATACATGTTTCGCCTTGATGTGAAGTTGACAATTTATGACTATTCTTCGTGTTGCTATTGTGTGTTTACATTGGGACTATGGATGAGGGATTCCGGTAGATCCCCTTGTCTGTTTATTTGGGACTACGGATGTGGGATTCTGGTAGACCCCCTTATTTGTTTATTTGGGACTATGGATGTGGGGTTTCGGTAGATCCCCCTGCACTATTATATAAAAATACGAGAATACACACTGTAGATTCCCCCCAGTACTAGGTATTTACATTTGGGACTACGGATCGGGATTTCAGTAGATCCCCGCTCATTAATAGTTGGACAACGGGACGAGATCCCGAGAGATCCTTCAGATATATATGATGGACTATGGACTAGGGGACAATATTTCGAGATAGTTATGATTGGGACTACAGTACGGTATCCTAGGAGATCCCCGGTTGTTATCTATGTGTTGAGTTGTATTTCCTTTCTGTGATTATCTTGTCTCTATTCTAGTTGTTTTTCTTCTTCTATTCTGGTTACTTCTTACCATTGCATTCAATTTTAATTTCTCATTCTATATTGTTATACCTTATATTTTATTTATCCTCAGTAGGGCCCTGACCTTCCTCGTCACTACTAGACCGAGATTATGCTTGGAACTTACTGAGTACCTATGTGGTGTACTCATGTCCTTTCTGCACATGTTTTTCATGTGCAGATTCAGGTAATTCGACTCAGTCTTATCACCCTTGAGGTGAGGTGTCTGTTCTAGAGACTTCGAGGTATATCTGTCGCATCCGCAGACCGAGGAGTCCCTCTCTATTCTCTCTCTAATAAATTTCCCTTCAGTATTTTCTTTCATTAGATATTCTGGAGTTAGATACTTATAGACATTCAAACGCTTGTGGTTTCATGAGATTCCGGGTTTTCGGAAAAAGATGTTATTAGATCGAGAATTGTATTATATATGCCAAATAGCATCTTAAATATTCTTTCCTTCATTTATGTTGGTTTTCAGATCATTCATTCTGCAAATTATTATTTTCGCATTTGTTAGGCTTACCTAGTTGTAGAGACTATGTACTGTCACGGTAGTTCACGGAGGGCAAACTACGATCGTGACAAGGAAAGAACCTATATATAAGGTTGTAAGAAGTTTTGGTTGCTTGTGTTATATGTCCAGTTTATCTCATAACAGAGGGAGATTTGAACCTAGATCTAAGTCTTGTGTATTCTGACAATATAAATTTTACCTAGTTTCGAGATGTGGGCCCGAGGGGTATTTTGGTCATTTTATCTAATTTCACATATTAGCTTAGAATTTCTTTATAGAATCTGTTACCTGAAGTGTTATTTACATTTTGGAATTCAATTGAACAGATTTGAGCTATTTGGAGTCGAGTACTCATGGCAAGAGCGTGGTTTTGGATTAATTTGAGGTGGTTTGAGATAAGTGGCTTGCCAAACCTTGTGCCTGGGACTTCCCTTTAGGATCTGGTATAGTGATATTTGAAATGCCTTGTACGTGAGGTGATGAGCGTGTACTTGTGCTAACTGCTGAAAATTTTGTTTTCATTAAGTAATTAAAATTGTGTTACCTTTTCTCTGTCATTACTACTTGAAATTTAAGCATGTTGTTAGCTTAGGAAAGAATGTCTAAATGACTTAATTGCTTATTTGCTCAGACTGCCTTATTTGAATTATGTGCAGCATGCTATGTTAGAAATATTGGTTTCACCTTTACATAAAGTTGACAATTTATGACTATTTTTCGTATTGATGATGTGTGTTGACATGGGACTACAGATGTGGGATTCTGATAGATCCATTTTCAGTTTATTTGGCATTACGGATGTGGGATTCTGGTTGATACCCCTTTTCTGTTTATTTGGAACTACGGATGTGGGATTCCGGTAGATTCCCCTGCATAGTTATATGGAACTACGAGAATGCACCCAATAGATTCCCCCAATATTGAGTATTTACATTTAGCACTATGGATCGGGATTTCTGTAGATCCCAAGAGATCTCGGGAGATCCTTCGGATATATATATATATATGATGGACTACGGGATGGTATCTCGGTAGATCCATTGGATAGTTGTGATTGGTACTACAAGACGGGATCCTGGGAGATCCCCAGTTATTATCTCTATATTGAGCTTTATTTCCTTTCCGTAATTATCTTCTCTCTGTCCTAGTTGTTGTTGTACTTGTATATTGGTTACTTCTTACTGTTGCACTCAATTATACTATCTAATTCTATGTTGTTATACCTTATATTTTATTTAACCTCAGTAGGGCCCTGACCTTCATCGTCGCTACCCGACCGAAGTTAGGTTTGGCACTTACTGAGTACCGATGTGGTGTACTCATGCCCTTTTTGCGCATGTTTTTCATTTGCAGATCCAAATACTTCGACTCAGTACTATCACCCTTGAGGCGAGACGACTATTCTAGAGACTTCGAGGTATATCTGTCTCGTCCATAGACCGATGAGTCCCTCTCTATTCTCTCTTCAAATATTTTCCCCTCTATATTTTATTTTGTTAGACATTATTGAGTTAGATAATTATAGACATCCAAAGGCTTATGGTTTTATAAGATTTCAAGTTTTGGGAAAAAGATGTTATTAGATCGAGAGTTATATTGTAAATGTAGAGCGGCATATTAAAGAATGTTTCCTTTGTTTATGTTGGTTATCAAATCATTCCTTCTGCAAATTATTTTTTCCGTGTTTGTTAGGCGTACCTAGTCGTAGAGACTAGGTGCCGTCATGATAGTTCACGAAGGGCGAAGTGGGGTCGTGACAAGTTGGTGTCAAAGCTTTAGCTTCATAGGAGTCATGAATCACAAGCTGATCAATTAAAGTTTCTCTAATCGGTACGGAGACGTCTATATTTATCTACAAGAGGCTATGTAACTATTAGGAAAATTCCACTTAATTTTATTTCCTTGTTGTGCGAGATTTTAAATATCACAATTCTAAACTTTTGTCTCATATTCTCTCACTATTGGTGAGGAAAAGTGCTACCCAAGATAATCAGGCACTCGCGCCCCCTACTGCAGCTATTAGAGGCCGAGACTAGGGTAGAGGAAGAGGACATGCACGTGGTGCTGCCAGGGCACTCACGCGAGCTACCAATGAGGAGCCACCAGCAGTTCCAGGCCTAGACACCTGATACGCCTACTGCTACTACCACGCCAGAGCTTCATGACACTCCCGCACAGTTCATGAGCATGTACACCACTTTGGCTCAGGCAGGCTTGCTTCCCCATGCTAATGCTACATCCTAGGCGGGAAAGGAGCACATACTCCCACAGCCTGTATTCCTGAGCAGTAAGTGCATGTTGACCAAGTTCTATAGATTATTCTGGTACAGCCTATAGTTCCAGATCAGCACGAGGATTGGGCAGCAACTTTTGAGGATGAGCAGTGGAGGCTTGAGAAGTTCAAGAAGTATAAGCCTCCTGTTTTGAGTGATTTAGCATCATATGATTCTCTAGGATTTCTAGATGAGTGCTACTATATTCTTCATACCATGAGTATCTCAGGATTGAGCGGAGTTCCTTTCACTACCTTCTAGCTTCGAGGGGCTGCCTATTAGTTGTGGCATACCTATGAGGCAGACAGTCCGGATGAGGCTACTTCCTTGACTTGGAATAAGTTTTTTAATATGTTCCTTAGAGATTCAAAGACGTATGGCGTAAAGATTTTGAGCATTTGTGCCAGGGTACTATGACTATCTCGGAGTATGCTGTCTATTTCACCAGCTTGGCTAGACATGCACCATCTTTTGTTTCTACTGTTCGCGAGAAGGTTCGCCTATTTATTGAGAGGCTTATTCCCAGCCTCAGGTCTGTAACGGCTCGTGACTTGGAGATGGATATTCATTATCAGCAGGTGGTGAGCATTGCCAGGAGGATTAAGGGTATGCATGCTAAGGATATAAAAGAGAGGGAGGCCAAATGGTCTCGAGAGTCGGGCCACTATTTTGGTGCTCGTGCCCCAGCTATTGGTCATCATGGTAGGGATATATTAAGCTCTTCCAATAGGCAGTGGCATTCCTACTCCTCCTAGGCCTCAAGAGACTTATTATGCACCTCCAGTATCTAGTGCTCCTCCTACGTGAGGTTCTTCCAGTGGTCAATCTAGTAGACCTGGCCCGAGCCAGTCATAATTGCCACGCCTTCCTAGAGATTTTGTTGATCTTGCTGACATACGCCATATAGTGAGGGATTTCCCCAAACTGAGGAGGGTTTCACCTCTACAGACTTCTCAGCCACAGCATGCCCCGCAGAGTTCTCAGGCTATGGTTACAGCTCCACTTGCTACTCCACCTGCCCATCCAGCTTGAGGTGGAGGTCAGAGAGGTAGAGGTCTCCTTAGAAGGGGAGGATAGGACCGATACTATGCTCTTACTACCCATACCAAGGTTGTTGCCTCTGATTCTGCCATCACAGGTAGTTTCTTGGTTTGTCACAAAGATCCATCGCTTCTATTCGATCCAGGCTCCACCTACTCTTATGTGTCTTCATACTTTTCTCCATATTTGGGTGCATCTTGGAATTTTTTGAGTTTCCTTGTTTATGTTTCTACTATTGTGGGAGTTTCGCTTATTGTGGACCGCGTTTATCGGTTGTATTTGGTTGTTCTTAGTAGTTTTGAGACCAAAGCTGATTTATTGTTTCTCAATATGGTTGATTTTGATAGTATCTTAGGCATGGACTGGTTGTCGCCCCATTATGTTATTCTTGATTGTCACGTCAAAACTGTAATGCTAGCTATGCCAGGTGTACCCCGTATTAAATGGAGGGGTGCTTTAGATCACGCCACCACTAAAGTTATTTCCTTCCTTATGGCTCATCGAATGGCTAAGAAGGAGTGTGATGCGTATCTAGCTTATGTGAGAGATGTTAGTATTGATAGCCCTTCTGTTTATTCTGTCCTAGTAGTATGGGATTTTTCTTATATGTTTCCAACTGACCTTCGGGGTATCCCACACGATAGAGATATTGATTTTGGCATTGATCTGTTGCCGGGCACTCAGCCCATTTCTATTTCTCTGTATCATATGGTTCCTTCTAAGTTTAAGGATTTTAAGGATCAATAATAGAAATTGCTTGATAAGGGTTTTATTAGTCCTAGTGTACCATCGTGGGGTGCTCCTATCTTGTTTGTGAAGAAGAAGGATGGTTCTGTGGATATGTGCATTGATTATCGCTAGTTGAACAAAGGCACAGTGAAGAACTATTATCCTTTGCCTCGTATTGATGATTTTTTTGACCAACTACAGGGCGCGTGAGTGTTTTCTAAGATTGTCTTGCGCTTAGTGTACCATCAGTTGAAGATTCGGGAGCCCGATATCCCGAAGATTGCTCTCAGGATTCGGTATAGTGATTACGAGTTCCTTGTTATGTCATTTTTGCTATGGTCATTATGAGTTCCTTATTATATCATTTGGGCTGACCAATATCCCTGCAACCTTTATGCATTTGGTGCATAATGTGTTCCGGCCATCTCTTGACTTATTCATCATTGTCTTTATTGATAATATTCTGGTGTATTCCTGAAGTCGAAAAGATCATGAGAAGCACCTGAAGATTGTGCTTCAGACTCTAAGAGAAAAACATTTATGTGCTAAGTTCTCGAAATATGAGTTTTGGTTAGATTTTGAGTGAGGGGATAAAGGTGGATCCGAAGAAAGTGGAAACAGTGCAGAGTTTGCTCAGACCATCCTTAATGATAGAGATTTACAGTTTTCTTGGCTTAGCAGGTTGCTATTGTTGATTTGTTGAGGAGTTTTCATCTATTGAAGCACCTATGACCAGATTGACTATGAAGGGTGCTCTGTTCCAGTGGCTGGAAGAGTGTGAGCTGAGCTTTTAGAAGCTCAAGACTGCTTTGACTACAACCCCAGTTTTAATATTGCCTATAGGTTCCGGATTTTATATTGTGTATTGTTATGCATCGAGGATCGGCCTTGGAGCGGTATTGATATAAGACGGTAGGGTGATTTCCTAAGCATCCAGACAGTTGAAGGCATATAAGAAGAATTATCAAGTCCATGATCTTGAGTTAGCTGCTATTGTTCACGCCTTGAAGAACTTGCATCATTATTTGTACGGTGTGCCTTGTGATATTTATGCTAATCATCAGAGCTTACAGTATATGTTCAAGCAGAAGTATTTTTATTTGTGTCAGAGGAGATGGTTAGAGCTGCTAAAGGACTATGATATCACTATTTTGTATCACCTAGGTAAAGCTAATATCGTGGCCGAGAAAAGAGTTTGGGGAGTTTGACTTATTTACCAGTTGCAGAGAGACACATGGCGATGGATGTCCAGGCCTTAGCCAATCAGTTTGAGAAATTGGATCTTTCGAAGCTCAGTTGGGTTCTGGCTTATATGGTATCTCTGTCATCCTTGTTTGATGTTATCTGAGAGCGGTAGTTTAATGACCCTTATTTGATTGTCCTCAAGGACAAGGTTTTACATAGCAATGCCAGAGATGTGACTATTAGTGATGATGGGGTTTTGAGGATGCAGGGTCGGGTTTGTGTACCCAATGTTGATGGACTTTGAGAGTTGATTCTAGAGGAGGCCCACAGTTCACTGTATTCCATCTATTCGGGTGCCGCGAAGATGTACCAGGATTTGAGGTACCACTATTGGTGGAGGCGGATGAAGAAGGATATAGTTGGGATTGTAGCTTGGTGCCTTAATTGTTAGCAGGTGAAGTATGAGCACCACAGACAGGATGGGTTGCTTCAGCAGATAGAGATTCCAGAGTGCAAGTGGGAGTAGATCACCATGGATTTTGTAGTTGGGCTCCCACAGACTTTGACAAAGTTCGATGCTATTTGGGTGATTGTAGATCAACTGACCAAGTCTGCATATTTCATTCATGTGTGTACCGCTTATTCTTCGAAGCAGTTGGCGGACATTTATATCAAGCAGATTGTTCGTCTGCATGGTATTCTAGTTTCGATTATTTCAAATAGAGGTACTCAGTTCACATCAAGATTATAGAGGGCCGTCCAGCATGATTTAGGTACTCGGGTGGAGCTGAGTACATCATTTCATCCTCAAATGGACGGAAATTCTTAGCGCACTATTTAGATTCTTGAGGATATGCTTTCTGCGTGTGTGATTTAGTTTTAAGGGTCTTAGGATCAGTTCTTGCCATTGGTGGAGTTTGCATAGAACAACAGTTATCAGTCCAACATTCAGATGGCACCGTACGAGGCTTTATATGGTAGGCGGTGTATATCGCTGGTTGGTTGGTTTGAGCCGAGTGAGGCTAGATTACTGTGCACGGACTTGGTTTAGGATTCTTTGGAGAAGGCTAAGGTGATTCAGGATAGACTCCATACATCCCAGTCCAGACAAAATAGCTATGCGTACCAGAAGGTTCCTGTTGTTTCCTATATGGTTGGAGAGTGGGTTCTACTTTTGGTAATGCCTATGAAGGGAGTTATGAGATTTGGAGAAAAGGGAAAGTTGAGCTCGAGGTTTATTTGCCCTTTAGATATATTGAGGCATGTTGGGGAGGTTGCTTATGAGCTTGCCCTACCTCCCAGGTTGACAGGAGTTCATCCCGTATTTTATATTTTGATGCTCCACATATATCACGTTGATCTGTCATATGTGTTAGATTTCACTTTTGTCCAATTGGACACGGATCTATCCTATGTTGAGGAGCCAGTACCAATATTGGATAGGCATGTCAAAAAGCTGAGGTCAAAGAATATTGCATGGGTGAAGGTTCAGTGACGGGGTTAGCCGGTCGAGAAGGCAACCTGGAAGACCGAGCAGGATATGGGCAACTGCTACCCCCCCATGTTTTCACTACTTCAAGTATGTATTTATTCTCGTTCAAGGATGAACAAATATTTTAAGGTAGGAGAATGGGACGACCTGGCCGATCGGCTTAAGAATTTATGCCCTAATCCCCTATTTATTGCCTTCCCCGTGTTTATTTCTGCTATTCAGAATTGTTGGGATGTTCGGTTTTGAGTTTCGAAGATTTTTGGGACACTTACTCTCTAAATGAGAGCTTAAGTGTTGAAAAGTTTTCTGTAGTCAAAAAAGTGTGAAGACGGCCTCTGAATGGAAAAATTATGTTTTTTTTAGCTCCGTTGGGTGTTTTAGAGCTTAGGGGCGTGTTCAGATTGTGATTTGGAGGTTTGTAGCTAATTTAGGCTTGAAATAACGAAAGGTTGAATTTTGAAGTTCCCGGTTCGATACTGAGATTTTTATCCGACGATCGTAATTGAATTTCAGAAATTGGAGTAGCTCCGTAGTGTTGAATGTGATGTTTGCGCAAAGTTTCAGGTCATTCGGGCGAGGTTTAATAAACTTTTTGATCGAAAGTGTATTTCAAGTTTTGGAGTTCTTTGGCTTGAATCTGTGGTTGATTTGTTGTTTTGATGTAGTTTTAGGTGTTTTAAGGACTCTTATAAGTTTGGACACTGTTATTAGACTTGTTTGTGCTTTTAGTTGAGGTCCCGGGGGCCTTGGGATGATTTCGGATGGTTGGCGGAGGGATTTTTGGAGTTTGGAGTTGTAGGTTTAGCTAGTTTTCCGTCATAACCGCACCTATGATTATGGAACCGTAGGTGCGGCACTGTAGAAGTGGCTCTGTGGTCACAAAAGCAGAATTGGGGAGGTCCAGCAGGAGCTGCATGTGCAATACCTTGCGAGATCCGCAGGTGCGGAGGGTTTATCGCAGAAGCGAAAGCCGGTCTTAAGTGAAATGTCGCAAGTAAGACCATTGGTCCCTTAACCGCACATGTGGTTATATCTAGGCAGAAATATGAAATTTGAGGGTTTAGTTTCAAAAGTTAGAAATTCAATTTGGAGCTCGGGAGAGGGCGATAGGAAATTGGAGAGGGGATCAGTGGGTTACAATTGTTTAACCCTTTCTAGTTATATTCCATCAATCGATAGTTAGTTTCATCATTTAATTTCGGATTGGAGGTGAAAATTGGGGGAAAGTTGGAAGAAAGTTCTTAGACCTAGAATTCGACTTTTGATTGGAAATTTGACCTTAGATTTGGATAATTTTGGTATGCATGAACGCGTAAGAGTATGAGAAATCTGAAAATATAAATTTTACCTTATTTGGAAATGTGGGCTCGAGGGGAATTTTTGTTATTTTGCCTAATTTCGCATATTAGCTTAGAATTTCTTAATAGAATCAATTACTTGAAGTGTTATTTACATTATGGAATTCAATTGAATAGATTTGGGACGTTTGGAGTCGAGTACTCATGGCAAGAGCGTGGTTTCGGAATAATTTAAGCTGGTTTGAGCTAATTGACTTGCCTAATCTCGTGGGGGGCTTCCCTTTAGGTTTTGATATTGTGATATTTGAAAGGCCTCAAACGTGAGGTGATGGGTGTGTACTTGTGCTAATTGCTAAAAAATACATTTTCATTAAGTAATTAAAACTTTGTTTCCTTTTCCCTGTCATTAAAGCTAAGCTTGTTTTTAGCTTAGGAAAGCATGTCTAAATAACTTAATTGGTTATTTTCTCTGACTGCCTTATTTGAGTTATGTGCAGCATGCTAAGTAAGAAATGAAAGTTTCGCCTTGATATGAAGTTTACAATTTATGACTATTCTTCGTGTTTCTATTGTGTGTTTACATTGGGACTATGGATAAGGGATTCCGGTAGATCCCCTTGTCTGTTTATTTGAGACTACGGATGTGGGATTCTGGTAGACCCCCTTATTTGTTTATTTGGGATTATAGATGTGGGGTTTCGGTAGATCCCCCTGCATTATTATATAAAAATACGAGAATACACACTGTAGATTCCCCCAGTACTAGATATTTACATTTGGGACTACGGATCCGGATTTCAGTAGATCCCCGCTCATTAATAGTTCGACAACGGGACGAGATCCCGAGAGATCCTTCTGATATATATGATGGACTATGGACTAGGGGACAATATTTCGAGATAGTTATGACCGGGACTACAGTACGGTATCCTAGGAGATCCCCGGTTGTTATCTATGTGTTGAGTTGTATTTCCTTTTGGTGATTATCTTGTCTCTATTCTAGTTGTTGTTCTTCTTCTATTTTGGTTACTTCTTACTATTGCACTCAATTTTAATGTCTTATTCTATATTGTTATACCTTATATTTTATTTAACCTCAGTAGGGCCCTGACCTTCATCGTCACTACTAGACCGAGGTTATGCTTGGAACTTACTGAGTACCTATGTGGTGTACTCATGTCCTTTCTGCGCATGTTTTTCATGTGCAGATTCAGGTAATTCGACTCAGTCTTATCACCCTTTAGGTGAGGTGTCTGTTCCAGAGACTTCGAGGTATATCTGTCGCGTCCGTAGACCAAGGAGTCCCTCTCTATTCTCTCTCTAATAAATTTCCCTTCTGTATTTTCTTTCATTAGATATTCTGGAGTTAGGTACTTATAGACATCCAAAGGCTTGTGGTTTCATGAGATTCCGGGTTTTCGAAAAAAGATGTTATTAGATCGAGAGTTGTATTATATATGCCAAATAGCATCTTAAATATTGTTTCCTTCATTTATGTTGGTTTTCAGATCATTCATTATGCAAATTATTATTTTCGCATTTGTTAGGCTTACCTAGTTGTAGAGACTATGTACTGTCATGGTAGTTCACGGAGGGCAAACTACGATCGTGACAGGGAAAGAACCTATATATGAGGTTGTAAGAAGTTTTGGTTGCTTGTGTTATATGTCCAGTTTATCTCATAACAGAGGGAGATTTGAACCTAGATCTAAGTCTTGTGTATTCTTAGGCTATGCACAAGGTCAAAAGGGATACAAAGTGATGGACATACATACAAAAAGAGCATTTGTTTCCAGGGATATCAAATTCCATGAAGAACTTTTTCCTATTGATTCACCACATTCCTCCGCCTATATTCCTTCTTTTTCTACCTTCACTTATCATACATTATCACCAAATCTACCAGCAACTGATACCTCCTCTTCAGTTCTCAATACTAAACCTCCTCCACATAACCTGCAAACTGTTTTCTCACTATTTTCACCTATTTCAAACATTCCTTTAACTCCTATAAGGTCATCTGGTTTTAGTCTTACTTCGCTCAGAGTTCCTCACTCTTCACCCCTGCCATACAGCTAACCTTACACCAATCCCCGGTGAGTCTTACACCCCTGCCTACTCACATGTTCACATATTATCCATATATTTTAATTCCTACACCTCCACCACCTATCAAGAAGTCTAATAGAGTTTCTCAAAACCTGCCTATTTGAAAGACTATGTGTGCAATGCTATTATTATCTCTGATCTCACTAGTTCTTATTTCACTCAGCCTGATACACCTAATGTTTTCTCTTTTGGATCTATTTCTGCTATCAATCAACAACTTGTTCAATCACTATCTACAATATCTAAATCTAACAGCTATGCTCAAGCTTCCATACACCCATGATGGAAAGCAGCTATGAAAGCAGAGATTGCTGAATTACAATTGAACCACACTTGGGATTTGGTAGATTTTCCCTAAGGAAAGAAAGATTTACCTTGTAAATTGGTGTACAATGTAAAACATCACTCATCTAGGGCAGTGGAATGATTAAAAATTATGTTAGTAGTTAGGGGGACATTCAAAGAGAAGGAATTTACTATTTTGAAACCTTTTCACCAGTGGTAAAAATGACTACCATAAGGTGTCTCTTGACTCTGAATGTAAAGAAAGGTTAGAGGGTGTCACAACTTGATGTGAATAATGCATTTCTCCATGGAGAATTATAGGAAGAGATCTATATGAAAGTTCATGCAGGTGTTCTTCCACCTTAACCAAATCAAGTATATCTCTTGAAGCTTTATGGGTTAAAACATGCAACCAGAAAATGGTACGCCAGACTTACAGGAGCCTTGAGTTTTAATGGTTATTCTAGTTCACTCAATGACTATTCTCTTTTCCACAAACCAAATGGAGCTCTTGTTTCAATCCTAATAGTGTATTTAGACGATATCCTACTAACAAGCGATGATGCATTAGAGATTGAACAAATTACTATTTTGCTTAATTCAGAATTTAAAGTCAAACACATAGGAGATATTCATTATTTCCTAGGCGTGGAAATCCTCAGAGAAAAATAGGGGTCCATCATCAGCCATAGAAACTTTACTCTAGAATTGCTACAGGACTTTGATTGTTCAGGAGGTCGGATTTATTCACCTCTTGACCCTTCCACTAAGCTTCAAGAAGATTTGGGGCCACAAGTGGACGACCCAAGCCTTTATCTCCATCTAGTTGGCAAACTCAACTATTTGACGAACAGCATACTTGACTCTCATTTGTTATCTTGTCTCTAAGCTAATTCATGCAAATGCCTTGTCTTTCTCATTTTTTTGTTGTTCAATGTGTGTTGAGATATCTCCGCAAAGATCCCTCAAAAGGAATTCATTTATCTTTACACCATTCCTTTGATTTGTTGGCCTTTTATTTTGCTGATTGGGTGGCCTGTCATAATTTTGGATGATCAGTGAGTGGGTTCTTCATTACTCTTGGAGGTGCACCTATTTCCTGGAAATCCAAGAAGCAGGATTCTATTTCTTTGTCCTTTGCCGAAGCTAAATATTGCTCAATATGTCGAGTAATGGCATAGATCACTTGGCTTGTTCAAACAATGCAGTTTCCAACCATATTTGAATACTGAGGCGGACCTACATGGTCAATAAAGGGGTCATCAAAACCTGTTAGCTTCGGCAAAAACCGTATGTATATATTTGTTAATACATCAAGGACTCCGTAAATAATTTTAATGTTCCCCCTCAATCATAAAAGTTGGATTGTTGGGCTGGTTCAACATGCGTCATTTGTTCCTCCCTCTCAAGATGATCGAGGTTCAAGACCCAGTGCCACCAGTAGTGCTGCTCATTTTTATTTTATTTTTTTCCTTTTTGAATTTGATGTAGTTTAGTAATTATATATGTAGTTTTCAATTTGGTTTCTCTTTTTTATTTTTTCTAAGTTCAAAATTATTTAGACTGCTACATATAGTGAACTTAGTTTAGTTTTTCCTCTTCAAATCTCTCTCTCAAAAGCCTCAACCCAAGCATCTCTCTATGATTAGTTCTTTAGAGCTTCTACACAAAATAGTTAAAGAATTTTTTGAGAAATTTTTTTCTAGACATTGAAAACAGTAATAGAGAGAGACATAAAAAGATTAAAGAAAATTGGGAGGGGAATAAAATATTCGATTATCAAGAAGCCAATTATATTCTTTAACCTGATAACTAAGTTTATAAATATCATCATTTTCTTAATTTGTATTAAAATAAGTAATTCAACAAAATTTTCTCCCAGAAAGAGTAATAGAAAAACTCCAAAATACTTCTGCCTTCGAAAAATCACTTCGGCAAAGTAGCATATCTCCGTCGCTTTAGCGATGCCGATTCATACTCTGCTTGAACTGCTTAACAAATATTTACTCTTGATTTTATTTGAGTAACTTTTTGATATTATAAAATACCTTTTTGGTCACTGACTCATAATCATTAAGTTTTCAAGGAGTTAGCACGCTAAATTTTGTCGTTGCTAGTTCATATTTCTATATTAAAGATAGTGGTGCCTCGTTGTGCTTAAATACTGGGTCCGCCTCTAGTTGAATACATGGACCTTAAAACTTGAACTTGTGTATGCTCAAAATCAACAAGTCATGACCCAAAATATTCCTCTGTAGGAGGTCGTGATTGCACCTAGTCTTAGGGACTAGGTAAGCCTAACATTTACTGAAATAATATCAATACTAAATAATGATTGACAAATTCAAATTAGAAATCTCTATACAAGACTTACAATCCCAAAACTAGTAGTATAAATCATAAGCTCTATAGAGTTTGCTAGAAACCTCTAAATAAACTGTTTTCAAATAAGGATAAACAGTGTGAAAAAAAATTAAAAGGTGACTCTAAATCCTCCGAACGCAGCAGCAGGTTTACTTTTGAATCTCCAAAGAAAAAATTCTCACAGCTAGCTAATGATCGACTGACTTCGAAATACATGGATCTGCAGAAAAATAGTACAGAATTATAGTATAAAACCTCGATGGATTAGTGACGAGGAACAGTCAAAACACCTAATGGTCTAAATATCTTGACAAGTATAGGTACAGAATTAACATAGTATTATATCTATATAAAACTATACATAATGATAACCATAACACGGTACTTGAAAAAAGGAAAGAGAAGCAACAATTAGCAGCGGAACACAAAACTTGTAATAACATAGTGGAGAAAATTAAACACATATAAATTCGGTTAACACAGATAAAGGAAAGGCAAGTAGCAACTCAACAAGAACAACCACATCACGCCAGGTTTTTCGCCAATAATCTCCATGAGATACAGAACCTCAGAACATTCACAATTCACAGGTGCCAATTCCTGAACCGTAAACACTGGGCATCATGTGCCCACATTACAAATTTATAACTGCACGGAAGACTCGCGTGCCAATAGAGCCATTCTCACATAGAAGGCAAGTAGATAAGGGTGAGTATAAATGATCAATGATCCATCTTCTTATACCGTTGGGGGTGATTACTACGTGTACGCTAGTAAGTTCTATCACGGTTCAGGCCAACTAATAAGAATAGTAACAATGAATGACACATAAGAAACGATCACTATGAAATGTACATGGTATAACTCGCACAGGGTAAGTGCGCCACTACACAAATATCAACAACAATGATGGCGCCCCCATGCCATCACAAGTAATCACAAACAATCCCCCACATAGCCTACCTTGTCTCGCTGCGTGCGCAATAATAAAGTAAATGCTCGTCGTGTCTCACCACACACGCAAAGTAATTTTCCCACCTTGTCTCATCATATGCGCAAATAAATAGATATAGACTGCCTTGTCATGCCGCATGTGCATAATTAATAGTAACAATAGCATGGCAGAAACCACGTGCAAACACCCAAACAAAATATCCTAACAACATCAAGTACCAACAACACAACAATACCATAGAATGGCCTTCACAACATGTGCCCATATTTCACAACAATTCTACTTAACAATCTCAATACAACAATCGCACATAGCCTCCCCCCCTCCCCCCAACAATTGAATACCATAAAAACAACCACAACAATACACGAGAATACGACAAGTAAATCAATTCAGAATATTTATAATGCAAAGAAACGATATAATGATCTCACAAAGAATAAACACAATAGAGAATACCAGTCATAATAAGAGTAGCTCAAAAGGGAGAATTTATATCTAACCATAATTGTTCGCGTACTTCGTAGCCACCGTTAGAGGAAGGAAGTACAACTCTACAAAAGAGGGGGGAACACATGAGTCATAAAGTCCAAATAAGGATGAGGCAACTATTATACAGGTTAACTAAATTCTTTTGGGTTTGAGAAAATTATTGAAACAATACATCAACTTAATTAAGGATAAGCAACGAAAAAGATAGCATGGCAATTGAAGAGGCAACAATTTTAGTTAAGGCACATGAAAGTCAAATAGGCAATAAGGGTGGAACACGAAGTAATTAATTTTAATTAAAAAATGTCGAGGTGAAACTAGTAAAATGGGGAACTTAACATTACAAAAAAACATTGTATCTAATGAACATAAGAATCTAAGAGCCTAGAAGGTCAACTTTCCACAAATAAGCCCGAGCACAAACTCATCACCTCGCGTACACGGACTTTACATGATACGATTAACATATAAGACTCAAATCCTAAGGAGTAGTTTTACGACCCCAGTTCACCCTCCGTGGACCATCATGACAGCACCTAGTCTCTACAAATAGATAATTCTAAATTGCGGTGGAAAACCAACTTCAGAAGTAAAACATATTAAAAATAAAAATAAAGGAATAAACAGCTTTTAGAAGTGCCGCTCAACATACATAGTGTTAACTCTCAAACCAATACATAAATCCAGGACCTGGAAACCCACGAATCACAAGCTAAGAAATACTACATAGCTCTAACTCTGGCATGTCTAACAAGAAGAGAAAATACATAAGGGCTAAGTACTAAAAGCAGAAATAGGAAGGGACTTCTCGGTCTGCGGATGCAGCAGATATACCTCGAAGTGTCTAGTGTAGATTCCTCCCTCAATAATGGTAGGCCTGAGTTGTGGTACCTGGATATGCACATGAAAAACATGCGCAGAAAGTGCATGAGTACACCACAGCGATACTCAGTAAGTGCCAAGCCTAACCTCTGTCGGGTAGTGACGAGGAAGGTCAGATCCCTACTAAGATAAGATAATAATATAAGATATGACGACATAAGATAAGCAATGCAGTTGAAAGCTAACAATAAGAATTTAATACGAGAAAGTAAGGATCGCACTAACCAAACAGAAGCTAAAATAAACACAAGGTAATAACCGGAGAACTCTTAGTATCCCGAGGATCTCTTAGTACCCTCAATCCATACTAGGGATCTCTTCGTATCCCGAGGATCTCTTGGTATCCTCAATATATGATAGGGATCTTTTGGTATCCCGAGGATCTCTTAGTATCCTCAATATATGTTCCAGGGATCTCTTGGTATCCCGAGGATCTCTTGGTATCCTCAATATATGCTAGGGATCTCTTGGTATCCCGAGAATCTCTTGGTATCCTCAATATATGTTCCAGGAAACTCTTAGTATCCCGCACCTCAGTTATTTCCATAAACACATATGGGAAATCTCCCCGGGATGTCATCCCGTAGTCCCAAAGTAAAGCAGACAACTGCAAAACCGGAATACTCAATTATGCTCAACATCATACCAAGTAAACAGTTAATTCTAGCCTAACATGCTTCACGTAATGCAATTAGGGCAGTTTAAGCGAATAGGAAATTAAGTCACTAAACATGATTTTCTAAACTAACAACATGCTCAATTTGCAAGTAGAATAAAACAGGAAAAGGGAACTCAATTGAAATACTTAAAAAAACTGGATTTCCAACAATTAACTCATGTATGCACTTGCCACCTCACGCACAAGGCATTTCAATTATTAAATATATCATATGCTAAGGGGAAGGTCCCCCACACAAGGTTAGATAAGCCATTACCTCGAACAAGCTCAAATCAACCCGAAACTACGCCTTTGCCATGAGTATCCGACTCCAAATGGCCCAAATCTATTCAATTCAATTGCATATTGTAAATAACACTTCAAGATATTGATTCTACAATTAAATTCTAAGCTAATACGTGAGATTATGTAAATGACAAAAATGCCCTCGAGTCCACATCTCGGAATCGGGTAAAATTTAAATTTTCAAATATATCATGCTCTCACGAGTTGAACCATACCAAACTTATCCAAATCTGATGCCAAATCTCCAATCAAAACTCAATTTCTTGGTCTAAGAACTTTTCCCTGATTTTCATAAAATTTTCGTAATTAAAAGATGAATTCCCGTTTAGATTAATGGGTTATAAGAAAAAAGGAGTTAAGAATAATTACCACAAAATCCCTCCAAAAATCTCTCAAAAAATCATCTCCTACTGAGCTCCCAATTCAATTTGTGGTATGAACTCAAAACCCTCGATTTTGAACTTTATGTTCTGCCGAGACGGGTCCTTAATCGCGATCACGAAAACTCCCACGCGATCGCAAAGAGAAACTTCACTGGACCTCAAAATATACCTACATCAACGTGATAAAACCCAAGAAATCGCAATGTTGCACTGCTCAGCTCTACACGATCGCGGTTGGCCTCATGCGATCGTGAAGAGATATCTTCCACTCCTCAGCTACCTCACTTCTTTCTCTTCACGAACGCGGCGTAGCCCACGCGTTCGCGATTCAACTTTTTCCAATAATACGCATTCTCACTCCTCTACCTTTGATCACCTAGAATAAAATTCCCTCTTCCTCATCTAAGCCTTCCCGATCGTGATAATGAAAAGTCTGCAACATTGCCGAAACACAGCCGAAGCCTTCGAGACCTCTACCAAAGTTTAAAAACATACCCAATTACTTCATTCAAACTTGTTCCAACCTTCAGAATGCTCAAAACAACATCAAAAAAACCTATTTTCCATCGAATTCAAGCGTAAGAACTCCAAATTCTTATAAATTACGATTTTGATCAAAAACTCGACCAAACCACATTCGAATGACTTGAAATGTTTCACACACATCCCAAATGACACAATAGAACTACTGCAACTCTCGCAATCCCATTCTGACCCTGGATCAGAATCTCGCTATCGAATCGGAAACTTCAAAAATTCAACTTTCGGCATTTGAAGCCTAAATCAGCTATGAACCTCCAAAACACTATACGAAGATTCCCCTAAGCCCAAAACACATCAGATTTCCATTTCGAGGCCTTCTACACTCTGTTCCGACCACAGTCAACTTTCAAACACTTAAAGTCTCATTTAGGGAATAAGTGCCGCAAAACTCTCTGAAACTTAAAACCGAACATCCCAGTAGATCAAAATAACAGAAGTAAACTTGGGGGAAGCAGTTAATAAGGGATTGGGGCATTAAATCTTAAGACGATTGGCCAGTTCATCACATCCTCCTACACTTAAACATTCGTTCTTCCTCGAATGAGCATAGAGACATACCTGAAGTAGTTAAAAGATTAGGGTAACGGCTGCACATATCCTGCTCGGTTTCCCAGGTCGTCTCCTCGACCGGCTGACCCCGCCACTGAACCTTCACTAATGTAATGGTCTTTGACCTCAGCTTTCTAACATATCTGTCTAATATTCCCACAGGCTTCTCAACATAACTAGATCATTGTCCAGCTGGACTAAACTGAAATCCAACACGTGCGACAGATCACCGGGATATCTCCAAAGCATCGAAACATGAAATGACGGATAAACTTCTGCCAAGTTGGGAGGTAAGAGAAGCTCATAGGCAACCTCCCCAACTCGCCTCAATATCTCAAAAGTGCCAATAAACCTCAGACACAACTTCCCTTTCTTCCTAAATCTCATGACACTCTTCATAGGCGAAACCCGAAGCAGAACCCGCTCTCCAACCATATAAGAAACATTACGAACCTTCCGGTCCGCATAGCTCTTCTGTGTGAACTGGGCTGTATGGAGTCTATCCTGAATCACGTTAACCTTCTCCAAAGCATCCAGAACTAAGTCTATGCCCAATAATCTAGTCTTAGCTGGCTCAAACCAACCCACCAGGGATGTACACTACCGACCATACAAAGCCTTGTACGGTACCATCTAAATGTTGTACTGATAACTGTTGTTGTAAGAAAAATCCACCAATGGCAATAACGGATCCCCAGACCCTCCAAACTCGATCACACGCGCGGAGCATATCCTCAAGAATCAAAATAGTGCGCTCGGATTGCACGTCAGTTTGCATGTGAAATATTGTACTCCACTCTACTCGAGTACCCAATTTATGCTGAACGGTCCTACAGAACCGTGATGTGAACTGTGTACCTCTATCTGAAATGATGGAAAATAGGATACGATGCAAATGAAAAATCTCCTAGATATAAATCTCTGCCAACTGCTCCGAAGAATAAGTAGTACACACAGGAATGAAATGAGCGAACTTGGTCAACCGATCCACAATCACCCAGACAGTGTTGAACTTTCTCAAGGTCCATGGAAGCCCGACTACAAAGTTCATGGTGATCTTGTCCCACTTCCACTCCAGAATCTCTATCTGCTGAAGCAACCCACCCGCTCTCAGGTGGTCATACTTTACCTGCTGACAGTTGAGTCACTGAGCTACAAACCCAACTATATCTTTCTTCATCTGCCTCCACCAATTGTACTACCTCAAATCCTGGTGCATCTTTATGGCACCCGGATGAATGGAATATCGAAAACTGTGGGCCTCTTTTAGAATCAGCTCCCAAAGCACATCAACATTGGGTACACAAAACCCGACCCTGTATCATCGATACTCCATCCTCGCTAATGGTCACATCTCTAACATCACAATGTTGTACCTTGTCCTTGAGGACAAGCAAATGAGGGTCATCTTACTGTCGCACCCTGATACGATCAAATATGGAAGACTCAGAAACCACGCAATCTTGAACCCAACTAGGCTCCGAAAGATCAAATCTCACAAACTGGATGGCAAAGGCATGACCATCCTGCGACTCAAAGCATTAGCCAAACTCCCTAAACTCTCCACCCTGCGACTCAAAGCATTAGCCACCATGTTGGCCTTGCCCAGGTGATACATAATAGTGATATCATAGTTCTTCAGCAACTCTAACCTCATCCTCTAATGAAAATTTAAATCCTTTTGCTTGAACAGGTGTTGCAAGATCTAATGTTCAGCATAAATCTCACAAGGCATGCCATATAGATAATGGCGCCAATCTTAAGTGCGTTAACTATGGCAGCTAAATCAAGATCGTGGACAGGATAATTCTTCTCATGTACCTTCAACTGTCTGGATGTGTAGGCAATCACCCTACCATTCTGAATCAATATCCTTCCAAGACCAGTCCTCGAGGCATCACAATAGAGAACATAAGACCCCGAACATGTAGGCAATATCAAAACTAGGGCCGTAGTCAAAGCTGTCTTGAGCTTCTGAAAGCTCGCCTCACATTCTTCTGTCCACTAGAACGGAGCACCCTTCTGGGTCAATCTAGTCATAGGGGCTGCGATCGATGAAAATCCCTCCACAAAACGATGACGGTAACTCGCCAAACCAAGGAAACTGTAAATCTCTGTAGCGGAGGATGATCTAGGCCAACTCTGCACTGCCTCTACCTTCTTCGAATCCACCCGAGTACCCCACTCTATACCACATGGCCTAAGAATGCCACAAAATCCAACAAAACTCACATTTTGAAAACATTGCATATAACTTATTTTCCCTCAAAGTCTGAAGCATTGTCCTCAGGTGTTGCTAATGATCTTCCCAACTCTAGGAATATACCAAAATGTCATCAATAAAGACAATGACAAAAGAGTCAATATATGGTCGAAATACATTATGCATCAAATGCATCAAAGAGTTGGGGCATTGGTCAGCCCAAATGACATAGCAAGAAGCTCGTAGTGACCATACCAAGTCCTGAAAGCAGTCTTCGAGATAACTGGCTCCTGAATCTTCAACGTGTTACACCCCAAAACCTAGGGACACGATCAGCGCTCGACCGGGTAGCCCCGGTCAAGTGGACCTAGGGGCCTTTCCTATCCCACGTGTTATCTCGTGATTTCAGTACTCATTATTCAAGTGAAATAGCCATTTATAATTAAACACATTCTTACGAGACATAATAAAATACATGCTAACTTTGAATGGTGTACAAGTTATACTGCCCAAATACAAAATACATAAGTACATAACCCACGTTTCCTATCTACGAAGCCTCTAGGGATACAAAAGAGTGTTACACTACTTGCTAGTAATTAGGCTCTTGCTATACCTTACACAAATACCAAAATAAGACTCCGGGAAGAAAAGCGGCACGAGCCATGCAGGGCCCCAAAAGGAAAGGGTCTCACTAATACAGCTGACGGTAAGTGGAGGGGATGCTACTGTCGGTGGACTGGAGTACCTGCTATAGAATCACCTACAATCATAACAAGAATGTAGCGCCCCCGGCAAAAGGGACGTCAGTACATTTGAATTGTACTGGTATGTATGAACAAACTTTACCCCAAGTAAAATCAATTAATACACAGATAAAAAACAGCAATAGAATCAACAATCAAATGCACACAAAAGGAACAACCAAAGCCAACAAGTTTCACAATCTCTCCTTTTCCCCTTTCAACATCATTTCATCACATCAACGATTTCACAAACTTCCAATTCAATAGTGATAATAATCATATTCCATCCTTATTATCTCGGCCACCCTTATTACCTTGTACTCCCTTATTACCTCGGCCACCCTTATCACCCCAACCCGCAATTTATCATTTTGTTTTGCGGCGGGCAACCCGATCCCACCGGACAATCACATATCACAAAACAACAACAGTTCACAGTTCAATCACATTGCTTCGGCCATCCAGAATATCAATTCATATCAACAATAACAATTCACAAAGAGCTTTCATTAACATTAGTACCATTTCCATCATATACAACGGCCCATTTACAATTCAAGTAACGGATATAATTGTCCACGACAAGCCATACATGATATTACTATAATTGTTTCAATTGCATCAATTACGACTTCTTCCAATCATTTATTTACATATCCCTTACTGCACAAACACATTCACATACACACTTGGTTTGGTGCCATTTATTTACACCATCATATCGGGATGTTAAACCAACAATGTTCAAGGCATATTAACTACAAGAATTCATGAAGTAAGCCATATTGCATTAACAACCGTGAAACAACCAAATTTCACAAATAGTCCATGTAAGAACACATACCAATTACTCGTACAACAAATAGGGTGACTTTACAAAGGCTAAAGTTAGCCATACATACCTAGAGTCGAATTTCCTTTTAAACTCCTACTTTTATTCACTTCCTAGTGCCGCAAATCTAGTTCACAAGTTAATACACATATCTTAGAATTGAAATTCACAAATGCAACCCGAACTCACTTAGACTATAAACCCCTCCTTTTTGCAGATCTTTTCTCCTACCCATTTCCCCTTACTAGAATTTAGGTATTAAAGAAAATGCATGTATGTTTCAACTTATATTTTCGAGAATCTATTCATGAGAACCTTCTTTTTATATAAATCTGAAAACAAAGAAAAAATGGTTGGGGATTTTACCTACAAGAACAAAGATAAAGATATTTAGTCGAAATTTCCAGGCCTGGGTAACTTTGAAAAATCAAATAGAGATAAGAATTTCTCTCTCAAGAATCCTCTCTTCCCTCTCTCTAATTTTGTTTAGAAAATATGTAAAAATGAAGGGTTGGGGTGCTTTATTGAAGAAAGGGTTGGGGTGCTTTTTTGAAGAAAGGGTCGGTTTGAAAAATTAGAAAATTGGAGCCAACGACACGGAATGCAGTCAGGAATGCGATCGCATTCCTGATATGCGGTCCGCAGACCGATCGTAGATTGGCCCTAAAAAATGGGATAAAATAAAAAAACAATGTGCATGTGTGCGACCATTATGCGGTCCGCATACACGTTATGGGATCGCATAGTGCGTCACATAACCTCCCTCACCAAAGTCAATGGACAAAAATGTGATAACTATGCGGTCGGGAAAAACCAGGATGCGATCGCATACTCGTTATGTGATTATGTGGTCTGCATACTCAATATGCAATTGCATAGTGCGTCGCAAAACGCCCAATTTCTAGAAACCTTTATCTTTCAAATTCTGGGGTACTTTTCTATAGTTATAATAGTGTAGGGACCTACCAGACATTATTTAAGCAAGAAATATTTTACGGGTCTTTACACAACTGATGGTAATTTGAGCGAATCCCACAATCTTTCCATAATTCATATCTGAGTGTAAGGCCGCAATAGCAGCCTCATTCACCACCAAAGGACTAAAACCCTGAACGAATCGTCAAACTCGAGCATCTATGGTCAACACTATCTGAGTAGCATACTTGGACAATCTCACAAACTCCATGTGGTATTCCCAAACACTCATAGTACCCTGTTTGAGGACCTCAAACTCAGTGGCACGTGTTGTCGTTGTCTCGGCAAGCAAGTAGCGGTCTATAAATGCATCTACAAACTCATCCCATCTAGTTGGACGACTTCCCCCCCCCCCTCCACGGGAATCCTTCCACATCTCGAACTACGAATATGCTGCTCCCCTCAACCTGTATGAAGGCAACTCAACTACCTCCGTCTCTCTAGCCTTCATCACTCAAAGGGTCTTACGCATTCATCAATGAAATCATGCAGATCAGCCTCTTGGTCTGTGCCTTTGAACTCTGGAGGGGCCAACTATAGAAACTTGTTGACTCTGGAGCTGGCAGAATCTCCCTGTTCGCTGGAGGACACAGGGGCATCATGAGATCTCTAGGCCTGAGTGGCCACTAACTAGGTCAACACATGGATGGCTTCTCTAAGGTCCCCATCAAAAACCCCAGGACCGAAAGTTGGAACTACATCAAGATCAGGAATATCGGTGGGAGGGATGGTAGCACCCTCTGCGGTAGCAGGAATAAGAACACTTTAATCTGGTATAGACAGGCCAGGTAGATTCAACACCGGGGAGTCACTCTCACCCACGGTATCAGGTACATGGTTCATAGACACATTTGGAGTGGCATTGGCCCCGAGGCTGAGTTTAGCTCTCTTCTTAGGTGCTATTACTGAATATTTTGGAACAGAGCACAAGTTAGATATAAATACTTTCACTTTTCACTTCACCGCATGATATAGAATAACAAAGAGGAGGATAATTTCCTAAATGTCCATGTAGACCCCTATTTATAAATGTGGTCGAATACACACTGATAAGTGGACACGACATGCGATCGACCGGGTAGCCCCAATCAAGTGGACCTTCATGCCTTTCCTATCCCACGTATTACCCCGTAATTTCAATACTCATTATTCATGTGAAATAGCCATTTATAATAAACACATTTTTATGAGACATAATAACATACATGCTTACTTTGGGTGGTCCACAAGTTATACTACCCAAATACAAAATACATAAGTACATGACCCACGTTTCTTATCTACGGAGCCCTAGGGATACAAAAGAGTGTTACAATACTTGTTGGTAACAAGGCTCTGGTTATACCTTACACATATACCAAAATAAGACTCTGGGAAAAAAAACGGCATGAGCGGCGCAAGTCCCCGAGAGGAATAGGGCTCACCTATACAGCTGACGGAAAGTGGTGGAGGTTCTACTATCGGTCGACAGGAGTACCTGCTATAGAACCACCTACAATCATAACAAGAATGTAGCGCCCCCGGCAAAAGGGACGTCAGTACATTTGAATTTTACTGGTATGTATAAACAAATTTTACCCCAAGTACAATCAATCAATACAAAGATAACAAACAGCAATATAATCAACAATCAAATGCACATGAAAGGAACAACCAAAGCCAACAAGTTTCACAATCTCTTCTTTTCCCCTTTCAACAACATTTCATCACATCAATGATTACACAAACTTTCATTTCAACAGTGATAATGATCACATTCCAACCTTATTACCTCGGCCACCCTTATTACCTTGTCCACCCTTATTACCTTGGTCACCCTTATCATTTCAACCCAATTTATCATTTTATGTTGCGGCGCGCAACCCGCTCCCACCGGACAATCACATTTCACACAACAAAAATATTTCACAGTTCAATCACATGGCTTCACGCCATCTGGAATATCAATTCACATCAACAATAACAATTCACAAAGAGTTTTCGTTAACATCAGTACCATTTCCATCATATACAACAGCCCGTATACAATTCAAGTCACAGAGATAATTGCCTATTACAAGCCATACATGATATTAACATAACTATTTAAATTGCATCTATTACGACTTCTTCCCATCATCTATTACACATCCCTTACCACATAAACATATTCACACACACACTTGGTTTGTTGCCATATATTTACACCATCATATTGGGACGTTTAACCAACAATGTTCAAGGCATATTAACCACAAGAATTCATGAAATAGGCCATCTTTCCTTAACAACCGTGAAACAACCAAAATTCACAAATAATCCATGTAAGTAACACATGGAAATTACTCGTACACCAAACAGGGTGACTTTACAAAGATTAAAGTTAGCCATACATACCTGGACTCGAATTTCCTTTTTAACTCCTACTTTCAATTCGTTGAACTGACTAGTACCGTCAATATAGTTCACTAGTTAATACACATATATTTGAATTGAAATTCACAAATTCAACCCGAACTCACTTAGATTATCAACCCCTCCTTTTTGCAGATCTTTTCTCCTACCCATTTCCCCTTACTAGATTTTAGGTATTAAAGAACATGCATGTACGTTTTAACTTATATTTTCAATAATCTATTCATGAGAACCCCCTTTTTGTATAAATCTGAAAACAAAGGAAAAATGGTTGGGGATTTTACCTGCAAGAACGAGGATGAAGATATTTACTCAAAATTTCCCCGCCTGGCTGACTTTGAAAAATCAAATTGATATAGATGAGCCTTTCTCTCTCAAAAATCCTTTTTTCCCTCTCTCTAATTTTGTTCAGAAAATGTGTTAAAATGAAGGGTTGGAGTGTTTTATTGAAGAAGAGGTCGGGTTGAAAAATTAAAAAAATAGGAGCCCCGACACAGAATGCCGTCGAGAATGCGATCGTATACCTGACATGAGGTCCGCAGACCGGTCGCATGTTGACCCTCAAAAATGGGCTAAAATCAAAAAACATTGTACAGGTATGTGACCGCTATGCGGTCCGCCTACACATTATCTGATTGAATAGTGCGCCACATAACCTCCCTAACCAATGTCATTGGGCAAAAATGGGATAATTATGCGGTCCGTGTAACCAGAATTCTATAGCATTCTGGGCCGCATAGTTCTCCTCCAATTGGGCAGTGGCCTGCCCAGGTATGCGACCATTATGTGGTCCGCATACTCGTTATGCGACCGCATAGTGCGTCGCATAACGCCCGATTTTTGGAAAATTTTATATTTCAAATTTCAGAGTACTTTTCTACAGTTATAACAACACAAGTGTAGGAAATCATTCTATCCATGATATGTGTGCTTTGGTTGTATTAGCATGATTTTCAGGTATAGGTTTTGATGAATGACAAACAATGAAGTCAAGTGTCAAACAACGTTATTACATGACAAAAAATCAAGATTGAATGCCGAGAAGCATATTGATGAAGGGATTGCATGGAAAAGCCAAGACGAGCTCAAAAGTTCAAGACCGAAGAACCAAGGCGTAGGTCGTTAGGTAGAACCAATGTAAGAGCAACGTTTAAGTTATCTCGTCTTTTGGCTCAACATAGGTCATCATAAATATGCATAAAATCATTTTATTAATTCATATATATCATAAACATTTTTAATATACTTCAAACAAAATGATTTTAACGTTTTCATTTTAACCAAAATGGTTTTTGAAGTAAGTTCTCGATTCTGGACAGAACAGCCAGATAATCGATTATCCTTAAGCTGATAATCGATTATGCTGAGTTTCCAGCAAAACTGGGAATTCCAGCATGGCTGCATAATCGATTATCACAATAAGGATAATCGATTATCTGCTTTTTCCAGCTTAAACTGGAAATTCCAGAGAAGGTAAATAATCGATTATCAGCTATAGAATAATCGATTATTCACTGACCGTTGCCTTCCAACGTTCAGTTTTATGAACGTTGAGAAGATAATCGATTATGTAAAGTAGATAATCGATTATCTTGGCATAAAATCAGCATTATTGATTGTCAATTAAGCAACGGACATACAACCTCTACCACCTATAAATAAAGGTCTTTTTGACTCATTTCACATGAACAATATCTCTCATTATTCTTGAACATATTGATAACATTTATACATCATATTTAGAGCTTTTGTTGAGCCATTTGAGAGACAACTTTGTGTTGTTCATAGAGCTTATATTGTATCTCTTTATCTACTCTTCTTAGAGAGTTCTTGTTGTAAAAGAGAAAGGTTCTTGAGAAGACCATACCTTCTCATTGAGCGTTGGGTTTGCTAAGTACCTTTAATCTTAGTGTGTGAAGTCTTGTGGTGCGGTATCCACGAGCAAGGTGAAGTCTTGAGGTGAGGTATCCTCGAGCAAGTTGAAGTCTTGTAGAGCGTACATCTACGAGCAAGTGTAATGGTTTGTTAGGCACCCGTAAGCTTAACGGAGTTAGTGTAAACTCGAGAGAGTCTCTCGGGAGACTGGACTAACCACACGTTGTGGTGAACCAGTATAAATTCGGTGTGTCCTCTCCTTACTCTTTTAATTACTGTACTTACTTTACTCCTGCAATTTTAGTTCCGCAAAATTTACCGACATTCTCGTGCCTCACTATTCCCCCCCCCCCTCTAGTGAAGGGCATAAATCCTAACAACAGGGACCTGCCCGATATTATTTTAAGCAAGAAAGTTTTTGCGGGTTACACAACTGATGGTAACCTGGGCGTATATCAATCTTAGAAAACACATGTGCGCATAGAAGATGGTCAAACAGATAATCAATACGAGGCAAAGGATAATGGTTCTTCACTATAACCTTGTTTAACTAGCGATAATGAATACAGATATGCATACAACCATCTTTTTTCTTCACAAGCAAGACAGGAGCAACCCAAGATGATACACTAGGTCAAATATAACCCTTATCAAGCAATTCCTACAACTGATCCTTCAACTTAGGAGGAGCCATACGATACAGAGGGATAGAAATGGGCTAAGTGCCCGACAACATATCAATGCAAAAATCAATATCTGTATCAGGCGACATGCCTTGAAGGTCAGCAAGAAACATACGGGGAAAATCCCGTACTACTGGGACTGAATCAACTAAAGGGGTATCAATACTGACATCTCTCACATAAGCTAAATATGCATCACACCCCTTCTTAACTATATGCTAAGCTTTAAGAAAAGAAATAACTCTACAGGGAATGTGATCCAAAGTACCCCTCCACTCAACACATGTTACACCTAGCATAGCTAGCATCACAGTTTTGGTGTAACAATCAAGAATAGTATAATGGGGCGACAACCAGTCCATGCGTATGATAATATCAAAATCTACCATGCTGAGTAAAAATAAATTGGCTCTGGTCACAAAACCACGAACAGTAACCAAACAGATCGATAAACGAGGTCCACAACAAGAGAGTCTCCCACAATAGTAGAAACATAAACAGGGGAACATAAAGCATCCCGAGATACACCCAAATGCGGAGCAAAATAAGAAGACACATAAGAATAAGTGGATCCTGGATCGAATAGAACCGATGAATCTTTATGACAAACCAGTATAATACCTGTGATGAAAGCATCAGAGGCAACAGCCTCCGTATCAGTAGGTAAGCTATAGTATCAGGCATGGTCTCCCCCTCTAGGGCAACCTCTACCTCCCAGACCTCCACCTCCAGCTGGCTTAGCAGGTGGTGTAGCAACTAGATCTATAACCATATCCAGAGAACTATGTGGAGTATGTTGTGGCCAAGAAGTTTGTGGAGGTGCACTCCTCCCAAGTCTAGGGCAATCCCTCACCACATAGCGTGAATCACCACACTCAAAATAAGCTCTGGTAAGACATGGCGGTTGTGACTGGCTTGAGCCAGGTCTGCTGGATTGACCTCTGAAAGCACCACGCAGAGGAGGTGCGTTAGAAACTGGAGGTACATAATAAGGCTCCTGACACCTAGGAGGAGCTGGAGCACTACTGGCTGCTAGAAGAGCTGAATGAATAGGGCGACTCATATAACCCCTACCACGAAAACCTACAGCTTGGCCACGGGTACCAGAATAATGGCCCGACTCTCGAGACCACTTGGCATCCCTCCCCTCTCTCTCCCTAGAATGCATACCCCCAATCCTCCTAGAAATGCTCACCCCCTGCTGATATGAAATATCCATCTCTAACTCACGAGCCATGCTAGAGGTGATGCTGGGAATAAGCCCCTCAATAAACCAGCGAACCTTCTCGCAAATACTAGAAACCAAGGTTGATGTATCCATAGCCAAACTGGTGTAACAGATAGCGTACTCTGAAACAGTCATAGCACCCTGGCGCAAATGCTCAAACTCTACGCGCCATGCGTCCCTAATGATTTGAGGAACATACTCCCTCAAGAACAAATTTGAAAACTGACTCCAAGTCAATGAAGCTGCCTTATCCGAGTTGTCTAACTCATAAGTACGTCACCGCTGATAGGCGGCTCCTAGAAGCTAGAAGGTCATGAAAGAAACCCCATTCGATCCTGAGATACCCATGGTACGAAGAACATGGTCGCACTCATCCAGAAAACCCAGAGCCTCGTCTCATGCTAAACCACTAAAAATAGGAGGCTTATACTTCTTGAACCTCTCAAGCCTCCATTGCTCATCCTCATAAGCTGCTACCCTACCCTTGAGTTGATATGGAACTATAGGTTGTACCGGAATAATCTATAGAACTTGCTCCACATGAACCCGCTGCTCAAGAGTGCATGCGGTGGGATTCTGTGCTCCTCCCCTAGCTTAGGATATGGCTGCAGCAAGGGAAAGCAACTATGCTTGGGGAAAATAGTGTACATGCTCATAAACCGTGCCAGAGTCTCCTAAAGTGCTAGCGTAGTACTAGCAGTAGGCGTATCAGATTTTTGAGCTCTGGCTGGAACTACTAGTGGTACCTCGATGGCACCTCGCACAGGTGCTCTGCCTGCACCGCATGTGTGTTCTCGACCTCTACCCCGGCCTCTGACAGCTGCAATAGGGGGTGTATGTGCCTAATCATCTTGGGTGGCACGTGTCCTCACCGTCTGTGAGATAATAGGAGACGGATGTTTAGAATTATGATATCAAAATCTCGCATGACAAGGAAATCAAATGAGATGGAATTTTCCTAACAGTTACAAAGCCTCTCGTAGATAAGTACTGATGTCTCCATACCAATCAATGAGACTCTAATAAACCGGCTTGTGATTCATGACTCCTATGAACCTAGAGGTCTAATACCAACTTGTCATGACCCCAGTTCGCCCTTTGTGAACCATCATGATGGCACATAATCTCTACGACTAGGTAAGCCTAAATTGCGGAAGAAAACCAACTTGCGAAAGTAAAATAGTTTTAAGACAGAAATAAAGGAATAAACAGCTTATAGAAGTGTCGCTCGGCAACCGCAGTATTAACTCTCAAACATATACATAAATCCAGGACCCAGAAACCCATGAATCACAAGCTAAGAAATACTACATAGCTCTAACTCTCGGATGTCTAACAAGAACAAAAAATACAGAAGGGCTAAAAACTAAAAGCATGAATAGAAAGGGACTCCTCGGTTTGCGGATGCGGCAGATATGCCTGGAAGTCTCTAGTGCGGATACCTCCCTCAAGGATGGTAGGCTTGAGTAGAGGTACCTGGATCTACACATGAAAAATATGCGCCGAAAGGGAATGAGTACACCACAACAGTACTTAGTAAATTCCAAGCCTAACCTCCATTGGGTAGTGACGAGGAAGTTCAGGGCCCTACTGAGATAAAATAATAATATAAGATATGATGGCATAAGATAAGCAATGCAATTGAAAGCTAACAATAAGAATTTAATACGAGAAAGTAAAGATCCCAATAACCGAACAGAGGCTAAAACAAACACAAGGTAATAACCGGGGATCTCTCAGTATCCCGAGGATCCCTCATTACCCTCAATCCATACTAGGGATCTCTTGGTATCCCTAGGATCTCTTGGTATCCTCAATATATGCTAGGGATCTCTTGGTATATTGAGGATCTCTTAGTATCCTCAATATATGTTCCACGGATCTCTTGGTATCCTCAATATATGCTAGGGATCTCTTGGTATCTCGAGGATCTCTTGGTATCCTCAATATACGTGCCAAGGATCTCTTGGTATCTCGCACCTCAGTTATTTCCATAAACACGTGCGTGAAATCTCTCAGGATGTCGCCCGTTTTCCCAAAGTAAAGCACACAGCAACGACACATGAATACTCAATTATGCTCAATATCGTACCAAGTATATAGTTAATTTTAGCCTAAAATGCTTCACATAATACAATTAAGGAAGTTTATGCAAATAGGCAATTCAGTGAACTAAACAAGATTTTCTAAAATAACAACAGGCTAAATTCGCAAGTAGAATAAAACAAGAAATGGAACTCAATTTAAATACTTAAAGAAAATCGAATTTTTTAACAATTAGCTCAAATACGCACTCGTCTCCTCACATACAAGGAATTTCAATTATCAAATATATCATATCCTAAAGGGAAGTTCCCTCACACGAGGTTAGACAAGCCACTTATCTCGAACAACCTCAAATCAACATGAAACCATGCTTTTGCCACAAGTATCTGACTTTGAATGGCCTAAATCTATTCAATTCAATTGCATATAGTAAATAATGCTTCAAGCAACTGATTTTACAATTAAATGCTAAGCTCATATGCGAGATTGTGTAAAATAACCAAAATTCCCCTCGAGCACACATCTCAGAATTGGGTAAAATTTATATTTTCAAAAACCTTGTACTCTCACCAGTCCAACCGTACCAAAATTATCCAAATTTGATGCCAAATCCCCAATCAAAACTCAATTTCTTGGTCTAAAAACTTTTCCCCAATTTTCATACAATTTTCGAAATTAAAAGATGAATTCGTGTTTAGATTAATGGGCTATAAGTAAAAAGGAGCTAAGAATCGTTACCAGCAAACTCCCTCCAAAAATCACTCCAAAATTCGTCGCCTACCTAATTCCATATTCAGTTTAGTGATATAAACTCAAAACCCTCAATTTTGAACTTTATGTTCTGTCCTGACGCGTCCTTAATCACGATCGCAGAAACTCCCACACGATCTCGAAGAGAAACTTTGCTGGCCCTCAAAATAAACCTACGCGAATGCGATAAAACCCATGTGATCACGATGTTTCATTGCTCAGTTGTACGCGATCGCGGTTGACCTCTTGCGATCACAAAGAGAAATCTTCAACTCCTTAGCTTCCTCACTTCTTCCTTTTCCCGAACGCGACGTAGCCCACGCGTTCGCGGTTAAACTTCTGCCAATACTACGCATTCACACTCTTCTTCCCGTGATCACGTTGAATAAAATCCTCTTTGCCTAATCTAAGCCTTTGCGATCGCGATGAAGAAAAGTCTGCAACAAAAACCAACAAAAATCTTATCCTTCTCCAAGTCCTAAAATGATCCGTTGAGCATCTGAAAAACACCCGAGGTCCTCGGTACCTCAAACAAACCTACCAACATACCCCATAACTTCATTTAAACTTGTTCCAACCTTCAGAATGCTCAAAACGATATCATAACACCTATTTTCCATCATATTCAAGCTTAAGAACTCCAAAATCTTTTAAATTACGCTTTTGACAAATCCGAATGACCTAAAATTTTGCACACACATCCCAAATGACACAACGGAACTACAGTAACTCTAGGAATTCCATTCCAACCCTCAGATCAATATCTCACTATCGAACCGAAAACTTCAATACTTTCGGCATTTCAAGCCTAAATCAGTTACGGACCTCCAAAACACAATCCAAACATGCCCCTAAGCCCGAAATCACAAAATGGTGCTAATGGAAGCATCGAATTTCCATTCTGAGGCCGTCTTCATACTATTCTGACTAAGGTCAACATTCCAACACTCAAGCTCTCACTTAGGGACTAATCGTCCCAAAACTCTCCGTAACTGAAAACTGAATATCCCGATAGATCAAAGTAGCAGAAATAAACTCAGGGAAAGCAGTTAATAAGAGATTGGGATGTTGATTCTTAAGACGATCGATCGGGTTGTCACAAGTAGTTCCCCCTCACAAAGTTAGGCAAGATACCAACCTCAAAGAAGACAGACCGTCACTCTAAATGAGCCTCTCAAGTGAAATAACCTTTGGACGAATCTAGCCAAAATAACTTCAAAGCACAATTAAAACTTAAGAAACTATTCTGAATAATAAAGCTTCATTCTTTATCAAAAACTAATAATCAACCAAAAATTCAACCCCCGAGCCCGCCCTCCGAACCCTACAAATATCATAAAACCCGAACGTCCATTCCAATACGAGTTCAACCATACTAATATTATCAAATTCTGATACCAATTCGTCTCTCAAATTCATTTTATATTTCAACGTTTTCTTTAAAATTCCTTTTCTTCTTAACTCAAAATACTAATTCATGATAAAAATTAAGATAGAATCATGGAATATAATAAATTCTAGGTGAAGAACACTTACCCAATAGATTTTCTTGAAAACCCCACAAAGAATCTCTTAAAATTGAGCTCTAAAACTCCAAAAATGTTAAAAAGTGGCTAATCCTCGGAATAGAGTACTTTTATATTTTTCCCAGTGATTAATGTATCGTGATCACGAACACACATCTGCAATCGCGAAGATGAAAAATCTGATGGCCCAAAGATTAAGCTATGCAAACTCGTGAAGAAGTATGCCACCTCGAAAAAAAGAAATTGCATACCTACGCGAATAAGGAAAGAAAAATGCAAATGCAAAGAGTAAATAATATCTTCCCCAAAATTAAACTACGCTATCACGGAGGGCTTGATGCAAATGCGATTAAGGAAACTAGATACCAGGAGATCAGCAGCCCAAAAATAGAAGGAAATGGCCCGTAGCCCATCCGAAACACACACAAAACTCTCGGGACCCCATCTAAACACACCAACAAGTTCCATAGCCTAACACAGACTCGCTCAAGGTCTCAAATAATGTCAAACAAAGTTGAAACTACGAATCGCACCATCAATCGGACTTATCAACTTTCAAATCTTCCAACTTCTAAAATTCGCGCCGAAATCTATCACATCAACCCGGAATGATGCCAAATTTTGCTGGCAAATCCCAAATGACATAACAAAGTTGTTCCAACTCTTGAATACTCCGACCCCAATATCACCAAAGTCAACTCTTGGTCAAACCTCTCAGCCTTCCAAAACTTCAACTTTTCCAACTTTCGTTGAAATGCTTCAAATTACCCTGTGGACCCCCAAATCCAAATCGAAATGCACTCCTAAGTCCAAAATCACTATACAAAGTTGTCGGAACCATCCAAGCTCTATTCCGGAGTCGTTTACACAAAAGTAAAAATCCAGTAATGTTTTACCACTTAAGCTTCAAAAACTAGAATCATTCTTAGAACGAATAGGAGGTTATGAGGCGTACGTTAACCGTTACTCTCGGCGCACGCTTAGCAATGTTTGCAATTGTGATTGAAATCAATGGCTTGTTGCCGAAAAGCTGTGCATGGTACTAATACGCAATTGGAGAAGCTTATTACTCTAGCTAACGGTGTTCAAATGGAATTACTTCCACTCACATTTGGAAGTTTCCTTCCACAGAAATACCAGTCAATTGAGGAAGCTCATGAAACAAGCAGTTCTGAAGGAGATGTTCAACATTAACCAATGAAAGCGGAAGGAACAATAAATCCAGTGGTGAGAAAATTACAGTATTCAGAAGCAAGTGGATTGGAGAAGCCAACTCCTACGGCAGCTGACATTGTACGAGGAAATCGCAGCTCACAAATAGGTAAAACATTATCATTTGTTCCTCCAATGGATAGAGATGGTAAGAACATTGTCAAATTGAGTGAGGATGATTTGCAATAGCACGCAAATTATTGGAAAACTTCTCTAATTGGTTACATAGTTGGAGAAAATCCTTATGAAAAAGCTATGAGTGAATGTGTGGAATATTGTTACTAAGCCTTAGATTCTAATTCATTCTGATGGCTATTGTATTTTTAAATTTCACACCATAGTTGATAAAGATCAAGGCCTTTAGTCAGGTCCATACACTTACATAAACAAACCTATGGTGGTAAGGCTTTGGGAAATTGATTTCTCATTCAATAGAGACATTTCAAGCACAATTCCAGTATGAATGAGATTTCATGGGCTACCAGTAGGGTGTTGGTCGGCTGAAGCCCTAAGTAAAATGGCTAGTGTAGTGGGAAGTGTTAGAATATACGCTTAACGCTAGAGGGGGGTGAATAGCGTTATAATAAAAAACAATGTAAATTTGCGGAATTAAAAATTGCAGGAATAACATAAGTGCAGTAATTAAAATGATAAGGAGAGAACACACCGGATTTTATCCTGGTTCACCACAACGTGTGGTTAGTCCAGTCCCCGAGAGACTCTCTCGAGTTTTACACTAACTTCGTTAAGCTTACGGGTGCCTAACAAACCGTTACAATTGCTCGTAGATATACACTCTACAAGACTTCAACCTGCTCGAGGATACCGCACCTCAAGACTTCAAACCAAGGAACTACGTTTCCTTCTTACAACAAGGGATTAGAATATCCCTTCAAGTGTGTACAAACACTTAGCACTCAAGACAAGACTCTCTTTATAGAGTAGAAATGAGTAAAAACAATACGCTCAAGAACACAACAACTTAGTCAAGAATTTGGCTCTCAAAAAGCTATGAAATGAATATAAAATGATTGATAAGAGAGTATGTAAGCTTTAGCAAGAATGTAATCAGTTGTTGTGCTTAGAAGAGTGAATTTGAGTTGTATTTATAGTGCTCAAAACACCCAAGACCGTTGCTTAATTGCCAATCACAAATTGCTGATTTTGTGCTAGGATAATCGATTATCTGATTCTGCATAATCGATTATCTGCCAATCGTTTAAAAATCATTCCCAGATTTTAAGCAGAATAATCGATTATCCAAATCGTATAATCGACTACCTGTCAACGTTCAAAAAACAATCCCCGATTTTATGCTTAACATAATCGATTGTCTGATTGTACATAGTCGATTATCTTTCAGTGTTTGAAAATACTTTGGCAACGGTCTTTAATATAATCGATTACCAGAAAAGCCATAATCGATTATTTTGCTACTTTGTAAAATCTGATGCTCACTGTCTCAACATAATCGATTAGTCTAAGGCACATAATCGATTATCTTGTAGCTTTGAAAAATCTGGTGAACACTGCCTTAACATAATCGATTATCATATGGTGCATAATCGATTATCTTGCAGCTTTGTAAAATCTGGTGTACACTGCCTTAACATAATCGATTATCATAAGGTACATAATCGATTATCTTGCAGCTTTGTAAAATCTGGTGTACACTGCCTTAACATAATCGATTATCATAAGGTACATAATCGATTATCTTACAGCTTTGTAAAATCTGGAGTACACTGCTTTAATATAATCGATTATCATAAAGTACATAATCGATTTTGTTTGACCAGATTTGAAAGACATGTTTAGAATTCATTTTGGTTAAAATGAAATGTTTGAAAATCATTTTGCTTTAAATTAATGATGCATGGTTTGATAAAAATGATTTTACGAGAGAAGCCATGTCTTGAATCAATTGTCGGATCAAGATCACAATTATAGTACGACTCATGTATAACTTTGTTTCTTTACTTAATCTTGATCTTTGTTTCTCTTGTGCTTGGAGTTCGGCATATGTCAATGTTCCGTTCACGTCGGTTTGTCATTTATCAAAACCTACAAATATGAACACACGTTTAGTTTAGCGACTTGAGAACGTGTTTCAACAATTTTCCCCTTTTTGATAATGGCAAACCAATATCTGGATATGCATATTAATTCACATAAGTGAGTCATGACGAACTTGCACCAATTGATGCGAGCCCCGGTGATAATGTCATGCATGAGTTTTGAATCCTCATGAGAGATAGTTGTGTGATTGAATTTTCGCGGTTTTAGAACGCGGGTGATGAAATAAAAAATTAGACGATATTCCGGGAGCATGTTTGTAATGGTTGGACGACGATGATCCGGAGTTGCAATAAATTCACCAATGCCAATTTGGGTGAAGAAAAGTTGTTCATCAAATAACGCGCCTTCTTCCCTAGTATAGAGAGAAATGTCTTCCCCATTGCGCGGGAGTTTAGTGAGGCCTTGAATATTTGCCTCAGATAGAAGAATTGAAGTTCCATTGACGTTCGAGACAATTTCACCATCTTCGTCCTTCTCGAGATTTGAATAGAAGGCCCGAATTAGAGGAGGGTGAATGTAAGGAGTGTGAAGATATAGGAATTCAAGGAGTTGGCTATGCATAAGCATATTTGCTGTGGATGGAGGGGCGCTGTGATTAAGGAAACGATCCGTGGAAAATCGAGGAGGAAGGATTTCTCGATTTTCAAATTTTTCAATGAAGCGCATAAGTTCGGCTTCACTATTGAATCGTAAATAAGAACCATCTTTATAACAATGAACTAGTGGACGAGTGACGGAAGAGGAGGCAACATTTTTGCCGGAGCGATCTCGTTTGGAAGTTTTGCCCGTCATTTTGAATAAATAGTAATAGCCTTTGAAGAGTTTTGAGAGATTTTTGAGAGTTTGGGAGCTAAGATTAATGTTTGAGTGAAGACATTGAAGATATAATGCACCTATTTATAATGTGAAGAATTAAATTGCATTAAAGTTAAGAAATATGCAAAAATTAAAGGAGCAAACGGTCAGAAACGGTAACTATTTTGAAATACTGACTGAGAATAATCGATTATGGAACTATGGTAATCGATTATTCTGACACAGTGTGCCCAGTGATTTTCTTACTCGGGGAATAATCGATTGTTCTTTTGAGATAATCGATTATTTCAGGAAATGTAGTAACGGACATCCGAGACGGTAATAGGAAAATCGATTACACTGTTTTAAATAATCGATTATTTTCACGCAGTGACTTAACACCTGAAAATAAATGACAACATAATCGATTAGGGATATGTGATAATCGATTTTTATAATTAACAGCTAAAATCCTGCAAAGCCAAAACTGTTAGATAATCGATTGTAGTGTTGTATAATCGATTATGTCAATTTTCCAGCATAATAAACATAAAACGTAAATGGGGAATAATCGATTATTGACATTAGAGAAATCGATTATTCTGCACCGGTGTCTGATAATTCCCCCTGTCTTTGGGGCGATACCTGCAAAAAAGAATTAGGCGCCTCCGACACTCAAGTTAGTAATCGCTAAAACATAAAAATGCAATGCATGAATTAGATCAACGTGGAGTCAAGAATCCCGAGTTCACTACGAATTCGGAAGAAGGACTCTTTCTCTAAAGGCTTTGTAAAGATGTCGGCCAATTTATCTTTTGTTTCAACAAACTCAATTTCGACATCACCTTTGAGAACGTGATCTCTTATAAAGTGGAACCTAATTTCTATGTGTTTCGTTCTTGAGTGAAGAACAGGGTTCTTCGTCAAACTAACGGCGCTAGTATTATCACATCGAAGAGGGATATGATCGATACTATGGCCATAGTCCGAGAGTTGTTGTTTCATCCAAAGGATTTGAGCGCAACAACTCCCCGCTACATATTCAGCCTCGGTTGTGGACAACGCAACACTTACCTGTTTCTTGCTAAACCAAGAAACTGGAGAGCTACCGAGCAAATGGCAAGTGCCACTAGTGCTCTTGCGGTCCAATTTGCAACCCGCAAAATCGGAATCGGAATAGCCAACAAGTTGGCAAGAAGAACCTTTGGGATACCATAGTCCCACATTTATAGTTCCAATAAGATACTTCATTATCCGTTTTACCGCAGTTAGGTGCGACTCCTTCGGACATGATTGATATCAAGCACATAAACATACGCTAAACATGATGTCCGGTCTACTAGCAGTAAGATAGAGAAGAGATCCGATCATACCTCGATACTTCTTGGTGTCTACTTCTTTACCTTTCTCATCTTTGTCAAGATGGTCGGATGTACTCATTGGGGTGGCCATTGTTTTGGCGTCTCCTTGCAATATTTGGATTGGCAAATGAAAGTTCCCTCTTTCATTTGTTTCACTTGCAGCCCCAAGAAGAAGTTTAGCTCACCCATCATTGACATTTCGAATTCGCTAGTCATTAACTTAGAGAATTCCTCGCATAGAAAATCATTAGTAGCACCAAAAATAATATCATTGACATAAATTTGAACTAATAGAATGTCATTGTTTCTATTTTTGATAAAAAGTGTGGTGTCAACTTTCCCCCTTTCAAACTCATTGTCTAAGAGAAATTTACTTAGACGTTCATACCAAGCTCGAGGAGCTTGTTTAAGACCATATATAGCTTTCTTAAGCTTGAAGACATGGTCGGGAGATGTAAAATCTTCAAATCCCTGGGTTGTTCAACATACACTTCCTCTTGAATAAACCCATTGAGGAAGGCACTTTTGACATCCATTTGAAATAATTTGAAATTCATAGATGATGAAAAAGCAAGTAATAAACGAATGGCTTCTAGGCGTGCAACGGGTGCATAGGTTTCTTCATAATCAATGCCTTCTTCCTGATTATATCCCTTAGCAACTAGCCTAGCTTTGTTTCTAGTGATTATACCATTTTCATCTAATTTATTCCGAAAAACCCATTTCGTACCAATTATGGTGTGATTATCGAGTCTTGGCACCAATTCCCAAACATCATTACGTTTGAATTGGTTAAGCTTCTCTTGCATTGCCAAGGTCCAATGCTCATCCCCAATTGCTTCAGAAATGGTGTTAGGTTCTATTTGTGAAACAAAAGCCATATGTCCTACAGTATCTTTAAGAAGGTTTCGTGTACTTACCCCTTTCTCGATGTTGCCAATTACCTTGTCAAGAGGATGGTCTTTAGACGTCCTCCAAGCCTTGGGCATCATTGATTCTTCTTCTTGTGGTGGTACTTCTTCTGAAGGTTGTTCCATGACTTCATCTTGAACTTCCTTTGGATCCTACTTTTGTACCTCGTCTTGAAGATTGATTTTCATTAAAGCATCTGCAAGATCAACACAAGAATCCTTTCTCGCCAAGCGAGCATCATTTTCACAAAATACTACATGAGGAGATTCCTCAACAGTTTTGGTTCGATTATTAAACACTCTATATGCTTTGCTACGTGATGAGTAACCAAGAAAAATTCCTTCATCAGATTTCGCATCAAATTTTCCCAAGTTATCTTTTCCGTTGTTGTGAATAAAACATTTACAACCGAAGACTCTAAGATGGGAAAGATTTGGTTTTCTTCCCTTATAGAGTTCATAGGGAGTTTTCATGAGTATCGGTCTAATGATAGCTCTGTTTAAAACATAGCTTGCGGTACTCACGGCATCCACCCAAAACTTTTTGGAAATCTTAGCCTCATCGAGCATGGTTCTAGCCATCTCTTCGAGACATCGACTTTTACGTTCCACCACTCCATTTTGTTGTGGTGTACGTGGAGCCGAAAAGGTATGTTTAATACCGAGTTCGTCACAAAAATCCGCGAAGATATTGTGATCGAACTTTCCCCCATGATCACTTCTTATGGAAGTGATGGTTGTGTTCTTTTCATTTTGAACACGTTTAAGAAAACTTTTGAAAGCATGAAAGGCATCACTTTTATGAGCAAGAAATAACGTCCATGTGAATCTAGAGTAGTCATCAACAATTACAAAAGCATAAAGATTTCCACCAAGACTTTCAACACGAGATGGTCCAAAAAGATCCATGTGAAGAAGTTGTAAGGGTCTAGTGGTTGAAACAACATTTTTGGATTTAAAAGAGGCTTTTGTTTGTTTCCCTTTTTGACATGAATCACAAGTAGAATCTTTTTCAAATATCATGTTTGGAAGACCAATTACTAAATCTTGTGAAACTAGTTTGTTTAAAAGATTCATATTTACATGAGCTACTCTACGATGCCTTAACCACATGTCGTCTTCTTTACTCAAAAGACAATTCACATAACTTGATGAAGAATTTTCAAGATCAACCATATAGATATTATCCATTCTAAAACCACGAAGAATAATTTTAAAATCACTACGACGGATAACTAAGCATTCTTCGGAGTCAAACAATACAAGATTTCCCTTGTCACATAATTGACTTATGCTCAAGAGATTATGTTTAAGACCTTTAACTAGCAAAATATGCTTAATGGAGGAGGATTCGTCCTTACCGACGGATCCAATGCCGATAATCTTTCCTTTGTTATTGTCTCCAAAAATAACATTTCCTCCTTCCGTGGGTTTTAGTTGAAGGAATTTTGATGCATCCCCGGTCATATGTTTGGAGCATCCACTATCAAGGTACCAAAGTACACTTGATCCCTTCAAACACACCTACAAAACAAATTAATGAGATTTTGGTACCCAAGCCATTTTGGGTCCTTCTGCGTTAGGTGCAACATATTGGTGTGATTGTCCTGCAGTGAAATGTCTATGTCTAGTGAAGCATGTGGGAGCAATATGTCCAATTTTATTGCAATAATGACAAATGACATTCGGATTGTGCATTCTTCTAGGATGATAATAATTTAGAGGTATAAATTTATTCACTCTATTTTTAGGAATATAGTTTTGATGTAGTTTTCGAAAATCTTGTCTAGGTGGTCTATACATGCCAATATTTCTTCTAGTATTTACTCTATTGTTAGGAGTATAGTTTTGATGTGGTTTTCGAAAATCTTGTCTAGGTGGTCTATACATGCCGCTATTTCTTCTAGCATTTGTTCTAGGATGAGTTGCAATTCTAGGATTAAAATTTCTAGGTTGAGTGTTGGCATTTATTTTATTTTGCCTAAGTTGAGTCTTAGGTGGTTTAGGAATGGACTCAACTTTTTCTTTTGGCTCGTGTTTAAAGCCTATACCGTGCTTAGTGGATTTGAAATTTACAAGCACTTCATTGAGATTTTTGTGTGAAGAATTGAATTTGTGCAAAGTGCTTCTAAGACTTTCTACTTCTTCCTTTAGAGATTTGCAAGAAGTACAATCCTTATTTGAGCTTTCGGGTTTATCGGCGCTTCTTTTGCCATAAAACTTGTTTTCCTCTTTTAATTTCTCATTTTCAAGAGTAAGGTTTTCAAAATCCTTTTCTTTTGAAGAAAATTGTTTTCTTAAATCTTTTATAGATTTAGAAGCGCTAATAAACTCTTTATACAACTCATCAAATGCATCTTGCATTTCTTCTAAAGTGAAGTAACTCTTGGAAGAAGTACATACCTCATTTAGAGTTTCTTCGTGTGCCATAAGACACAAGTTTGCGGTCTCGTTTCCTTCTCCATCACTTGATTCGTCTCCGGAGTCGCCTCCCCAAGAGATGTACGCTCTTTGTTTCTTGACGGGTTTCTTCTCCTTTTTGGTATTTGGACAATTTGATTTTATGTGCCCGATTTCTCCGCATCCATAGCACTTTAATTGGTCTCCTTGTCGCTTACCTTTTCGTTCAAACTCCTTTCGCATGAACTTGTGAAATTTCCTAATAACGAGTCCGAACTCGTTATCTTCGTCGCTTGAATCCTCATCATTTTGAGGTTGAGCCGTGCTTGCCTTGAGGGCGATTCTTCGCTTCCTTTGATCATCCAAAGGAGGGTTAAGAATAGTAGATTCATAGGTTTTGAGATTACCTCTAAGCCCGTCGATTGTGACATTTGTGATGCCGATTGACTCTTGAATAGCGTCGGCTTTGGAGCGCCATTCCGGAGTGAGACTTCGAAGAATTTTACGGACAAGCTCCCTATCCGTGAAAGTCTTCTTGAGAGCATGAAGATCATTAACGATTTTTGAAAATCGTTCGATCATATCATCTATCTTCTCGCTTTCCTTCATATGAAAAAGTTCATATTCGTGGGTTAGAAAATCTATTTTAGCTTCTCTTACCTGGTCCGTGCCTTCGTAGGTGATCTCCAATTTATCCCACATTTGCTTAGCCATGGTGCAACATGAGATTTTCCGATAGTCATCGGGATTTACAGCACAAAATAGCATGTTGATGGCCTTTGCATTATATTCCACCTTTCTGATATCGTCCATATCGTATTCGTCTTCTGACTTCGGGACGAGTTCATCTCCAACCTTTTTAGTTGGAAGTTGTTCTCCATTCTTTATGATTTTCCACAATTGGAAGTTGTTTGATAGAATAAAAATCCTCATCCTCTCCTTCCAGTAGGTATAATTTGTGCCATCAAAGAGTGGTGGCCTTGTGAAGCATTGTCCTTCACCTAGTCCTGCATTAATGTTACGAGTAGAAGCCATGGATTGTTTCTATCAAACTGTTAAGTCTTTCAGAGAGTTAGGCTCTGATACCAATTGATAGAATATACGCTTAACGCTAGAGGGGGGTGAATAGCGTTATAATAAAAAACAATGTAAATTTGCGGAATTAAAAGTTGCAGGAATAACGTAAGTGCAGTAATTAAAATTATAAGGAGAGAACACACCAGATTTTATCCTGGTTCACCACAACTTGTGGTTAGTCCAGTCCCCGAGAGACTCTCTCGAGTTTTACACTAACTTCGTTAAGCTTACGGGTGCCTAACAAACCATTACAATTGCTCGTAGATATACACTCTACAAAACTTCAACCTGCTCGAGGATACCGCACCTCAAGACTTCAAACCAAGGAACTACGTTTCCTTCTTACAACAAGGGATTAGAATATCCCTTCAAGTGTGTACAAACACTTAGCACTCAAGACAAGACTCTCTTTATAGAGTAGAAATGAGTAAAAATAATACGCTCAAGAACACAACAACTTAGTCAAGAATTTGGCTCTCAAAAAGCTATGAAATGAATATAAAATGATTGATAAGAGAGTATGTAAGCTTTAGCAAGAATGTAATCAGTTATCCTCAAAACACCCAAGACCGTTGCTTAATTGCCAATCACAAATTGCTGATTTTGTGCTAGGATAATCGATTATCTGATTCTGCATAATCGATTATCTGCCAATCGTTTAAAAATCATTCCCAGATTTTAAGCAGAATAATCGATTATCCAAATCGTATAATCGATTACCTGTCAACGTTCAAAAATCAATCCCCGATTTTATGCTTAACATAATCGATTGTCTTATTGTACATAATCAATTATCTTTCAGTGTTTGAAAATACTTTGGCAACGGTCTTTAATATAATCGATTACCAGAAAAGCCATAATTGATTATTTTGCTACTTTGTAAAATCTTATGCTCACTGTCTCAACATAATCGATTAGTCTAAGGCACATAATCGATTATCTTGTAGCTTTGAAAAATCTGGTGAACACTGCCTTAACATAATCGATTATCATAAGGTGCATAATCGATTATCTTGCAGCTTTGTAAAATCTGGTGTACACTGCCTTAACATAATCGATTATCTTGCAGCTTTGTAAAATCTGGTGTACACTGCCTTAACATAATCGATTATCATAAGGTACATAATCGATTATCTTACAACTTTGTAAAATCTGGAGTACACTGCTTTAACATAATCGATTATCATAAAGTACATAATCGATTTTGTTTGTCCAGATTTGAAAGACATGTTTAGAATTCATTTTGGTTAAAATGAAATGTTTGAAAATCATTTTGCTTTAAATTAAAGATGCATGGTTTGATAAAAATGATTTTACGAGAGAAGCCAAGTCTTGAATCAATTGTCGGATCAAGATCACAATTATAGAACGACTCATGTATAACTTTGTTGCTTTACTTAATCTTGATCTTTGTTTCTCTTGTGCTTGGACTTCAGCATATGTCAATGTTCCGTTCACGTCGGTTTGTCATTGATCAAAACCTACAAATATGAACACACGTTTAGTTTAGCGACTTGAGAACGTGTTTCAACAGGAAGCCCCTATACACTGACAAATTTACTGCTCATTATGAGAAAATATCTTGTGCTAGAGTACTTGTTTGATGCTGCATATTCTCTTCCAAATCAGATAGATATACAATCACCTTATGGCCCTATGGTACAGATGACTGAACATGACTTGAAGCATGTATTTTGTAATGACTGTTTAAAATTTGGGAATGACTCTATTGATTGTTGGCATAACATAAGGTGTGTTGAGAAGCGGGAGGCTAAGAGAGGGGTACCAAGGAGAAAGAGAAGAAGAAAAAAAAGAAACAAGGCAAAACTGTTTAGCAAGCTTGGCTTGTAAAAATATCCCCAAGTGAATGCAGAATTAGTTTCAAAGGAAGGAATAATGCTAAAAGAGAAACCTACACATGTAAGTGCTTTCTTGGAGAAGGGTAGTGGATGTATAGAGAGTACATAGCAGCTTGTTTCTTCCATGTCAAGAAAAGGATGGGACAAATAGAAATAAGATAATCTACGGCAATAGTGTGATGGAAGGAAATATTGACAAGGGCAAGACAATTGCTGAGATCAAGGATGATGGGAGAAGAGGAAACAGATAGATCTAGCGCCATCATGCCCCCTAATTTCCTATTCTATATGATTATTGTCACTTGGAACATTATGGGGCTAAATCAAGCCCATAAGTCGAAAGAGGACAAGACTCTTCTAGCTACAAATAAAGTATATGTAATGGGATGTATAGAAAATAGAAAGAGGTCAAGACTCTTCTAGCTACAAATAAAGTAGATGTAATGGGATGTATAGAAACTAGAGTAAAGGAGGATAAAGTAAAGAAAATTTAAAAAAAGATTGCCAAGTGATTAAATGTATGCTGCAATTATTCATATGTTGTTAATGGGAGAATTTGGATACTTTGGAGAGCTCATATTCAAGTACAGATTACCATATGATAGATCAGTACATCCATTGTTGTATTGAAGATAATAACACTCGATTTAAAACATATCTTAGTATCATCTATGCTCAGAATGATGGCCAACAAAGGGAAAATCTATGGAAGGATCATAGGCAAAAAAATATTCCAATCTAGGAAACATAGCTGCTCAGTGGAGATTTTAATAATGTCCTATCCTCTGAGGATAGAATAGGATCCCATGTAACTGCTGCTGAAATACAGGGATTTAAGAATGTTATTAATGATCTACAACTTACCCCAGTTACAGCTAAAGTTTGGCACTAAACTTGGAAAAATAAACAAGGTACCGGTTCTAGGGTGTATAGCAAGATAGGGTGTATAGCAAGATAGACTGACTATTGGACAACTGTGAATGGAATCGGCAATATGGTCATGTAGAAGCTGATTTTTCAAATCTATCAGTTTTTCATCATTCGCCTATTTTAATCAAATGTGGCAGGTAGAATTTATTATATCCTAAACCATTCAGGTTCTATACAAATATCATGGAGCTTCCATAATTTCAGAGCATTATTCAGCAAGTATGGAACTAGTGTTATGATGGAGCACCTATGCAATAGATTTGGTGTAAACTGAAGAATATGAAGGAACAAATGAAGGAGATAAATGCCTATATGGCTTCATACAAATAGAGACTTTAGCATGCAAGAGAGAAATTGGATATTATAAAGAGTCAAATGAAGTAGGATCATTTGGCACATGTCCTTTTAATGAAGAGAAAGCAGCATTAGATAAAATTGAGAAATGGAGTAACGTATAGGAACAAGTAATGAGGCAGAAATCCAAAGCTTGCTGGATTGAATGTGGAGATGCCAACACAAAGTATTTTCATGCTTATTGGAAGATTAGATCCAGCCAAAATAATATAACATCCATTTATTCTTATAACGGTATGACACTAACAGAGCTGAAATTAGTTGAGCGGGAATTCATCAGTGTGTTTCAGTCTTTGATGGGAGATTGTGCTACGGAGTTTCCATGTGAAAACACAGCTAGAATTAAGGAAGAGTCATGCTTAACTATATCACAGCAAAGAACTTTGATTCAGAATGTTACAATGGAGGAGGTCACAGAAGCAGTAAAGGAGATGCCTAAAGACAAAGCACCGGGGGTTGATGGGTTCCCTGTGGAGTTCTTTACCAGAAACTGTGAGATAGTGAAAAATGATATATTTGCAGTTGTTAAGGATTTTTTTCTACCAATAGATTTCCTGGAATGATTAATACAATAGCTATTACACTAGTCCCTAAAGTGAAAGCACCAGCAATAGTTAAAAATTATAAGCCCATTGCATGTTGTACTACATTGTACAAGATCATATCCAAAGTCATTACAAGAAGGATGAAAATTGTGCTTAATGGTTTGATTGGTCAGTCTCAGTCAACATTCATTAAAGGACGAAGCATATTTAATAATATTCAGTTAATCCATGAATTGTTCAAAGGATATTTCAGAAAAGGAGTTTCTCCTAGATGTGTGATGAAGGTGGATTTAAGGAAAGCTTATGATACTCTAAAATGGAGTTTTCTTAGGCAAATGCTTATTGATCTTGGGTTTCCTTTTAAGTTTGTACAGTGGATAATGACTTGTGTTACCACTGCATCATATTTCTTGGTCCTAAATGGTGGTTTGACAAAGCCTTTCAAAGTCAAGAGAGGGAATAGAAAGGAGACCTAATCTATCCATGCTTGTTTGTTATTGCTATGGAATATTTGAGTAGAGAACTGGGGCAGTTGCATAAGAATGGGAATTTTAACTTCTATCCTAAGTGCATGAAGTTAAACAGCACACACATATGCTTTGCTGATGAATTACTAATGTACTATAGAGTTGAATTTGAATCCATAAAGATCCTAAATGATGTTTTTTATAGATTCTCAGTTGTTTCTGGCTTACAGGCTAATGTTAGTAAAAGTGCAATATATATGACTGGTATAGCTCAAGCTTCTAGAAAAGAAATACTTGGAACTTTGGGGTTCACTGAAGAAAAGCTCCCTTTCAAATACTTGGGAATTCCTTTAGACTCTAAGAAGTTAGTTGTCTATCAATACTTTCCTCTGATTGAGAAGATAATAGCAAAAGTTACATGTTGGTCAGCAAAGCTCCTATCTTATGCTGGTAGATGTCAATTGATCAAGGTTGTTATTTTTGGTATTCAAACTTATTGCGCATAGGTTTTTATTCTCCCAAAGAAGGTGATGAAAGTTATTGAAACTATCAGCAGAACATTTTTATGGGCTGGTAGTGCTAATATTTCAAAGAAGGCACTAGTAGCTTGGGAGAAGGTGTGTAGACCAATAGCAGCTGGAGGTCCCAACATACTGGACATAAAGATGTGGAATAAAGCAACAATTATCAAACATTTATGGGACTTATCAAGAAATAAGGATTGTTTATGGATACGATACGTGCAGAGTTTTTATATAAAGAGCAGGGACTTGGAAACAATGGGTACTCCTAAGATAGAATCTTGGGTATTGAGAAAGATATTGGACAATAGAAATCTGACCATGGGGCATCAGCAACTTCAAGGGAGTATTCACAATTGATTACAGGTAATGTGTAAGAATGGAAAGTTCTAGATCAAACAGATGTATTTGAAACTGATTCCGGAGTATTGCAGAGTTGAATGGAAGAGCTTAACGTTGCATACAAATGTACATCCGAGATATAGATTTCACAGTTTGGCTTGCAGCACAGCAGAGACTAGCAACAGTTCACATACTATTGAAGTTTGGTATTCAAGTTCCTGCAGCTTGTGCATTTTGTGTACATAGTCTAGAATATTTTAACCACTTATTCTTTAAATGCTCAATCATAAAGAAATTATGGTCTAGATTATGTTGTATAGCTGGGGCATAAGAGGAACATTGGAGGTTGGGAAACTGAACAGGAATGTGTATCCAAGAAAGCTAAGAGCAGAAAAGGAATAAATGTTATAACCAGTTGTGTTTTTGCCATTACTATTGCAATGATTTGGAGGGAGAGAAATAAAATCAGATTTGATGAAGGAAAGTATGATGAACATCAAATATGCAGAGAAATAGTGTTGCACATACATGTCAGAGGTAATAGAAATAGCCAATGGAAGGGATTGTACAGCAGCTGGATTGGGTTCCTTGAATAAACAAAGTGTAGAAACGTAATAGAAATGATTAGAAATGGTATCGGTATTGTAGTAATAAAGATAGATAGAAACATAGTTTTTACATAGAAAATTGTGATGTAAAGTGGTAGTACTATGTCAAAGGTTCTACTAGGTCTCAAATTGTAAAACTATTGAGTATCAATAGAATATAACTTTAATTCAAAAAAAAGAATCTTTCTTCCAAGTTGACTCCAAATCATTCTGTAACTAAACTAGACCACGCATGTAAGCTCGAGACCTTATGCCGCCAAATGAAACTTTAGTTCTCAAAACGACCAGCCGGGTCATTACATCAGTCCCCTCTTAAATAAATGTTCATCTTAGAACGTGCCAAGAATCGTCCTGAAGTCCGCAACACTGACAATGATGCAAGAAACACAAAGACCTCATAACTATTCATCTGAATAAACAAGTCACATCTAACACCACCGGGCACACACCTTGCAAGATAAAACTCAAATAAGCACCACATGAAAATGTCTGAATATGTGTGGAGAAACACATATGAGAAATATCAAACAAGCCCGACAAGCACAACTCACTATCAGTACCATTCTACGAATCAATTTACAAGAAAGAATCCAGGTATAAGAATAAATCACAAGGATCTCATCCTGATATCACTTACACCGCGGCACGCTGCCCGATTCAAACACATCGAATCACATAAAATTGTGAGGGTCTCACCCTTAACTCTGAATCACAAGTGGAATACACATCATTCGGATTGAAGCCGTACACTAACTCAATTCCGCTAATAAATCACATCATTTATTAGACTCTCACCCTGGTAGAACATCTAAATCACAAATCGTAACTAGATTATTCAAGACGTCAAAACCTACCGTAGTAAACAACAAGGATTCACTTCTAGTCTCGTAACCTTCAATAATAAATAAAAATGATTTATATGGGCTACCACACATAGAATATCCAAAAAGGGCCAAACACATAAGCAGAATACTAAATCATTCAATCACCCACATGTGGAGCAAATTAAGAGGACTCACCTCGATAATTATAATCGAAACAAAATATGAATGGTGCTCCTCTATAAAAAATTGAAAGCATACATGTATGACATCATCTAGCTCAGCGGCCTCAAACCTACTGTATGAAACATATCAGTTCGGACTCTCCCTCTTGGGCGCCCTCTACTTGCCTAAATACCCCACTGTGACACATCTATCCGGAGTTTGGGATAATCTGTCACCATATGGTTGGTATCCTCACATTCAAAGAAACTTCTCTACTGACACAATTGTGGGAACTATGCGGTACGAGTGCTCTAAGACCTATGAGTACTTGAAATATTGTACGCAACTTGAAGTATAATCTAAACTGGGTGGCCCATAAAACCTCTACCATGTCGTACCCTGCCTCAAAAATAAGGACCAACCGATCTCTCCGGTTTACGAGGCCTCCTAAACTTCCTTCATCTCTCTCTTGACCTCGCATACCCTCTCTCTCCTAGCCCCGCATGTCCTCTATCTCCTAGTCCCATATGCCCTCTAATCGGCAAGCGATCTCTACCATCTCCTGAAATGAAACATCTGTCTCCAACTACCGAGCCATGCTGAACCAAATACAATTCCTGAGCCCCTCAATGGATCTACAGACACACTCTCTAACTGTAGCGACCAAAATAGTACATGTTTGCCCAAATCACTAAATGTAATGGCATACTCTAACACTAACATAGTGCCCTGGCGCAGCTTCTCAAACTTCATGTGTGATTCATCCCGAAGGGACTGAGGTGTAAACTCTCTCAAGAAAATCTCTGAAAACTGAGCCCATGAAAGTGTAGTTGCATTGGCTGCGCTATCCAACTCATACGCCCACCACACTGATAAGCTGCTCCCCTGAGCTGGAATGTAGTAAAAGAAACCCCACTAATCTCCACAATACCCATAGTGCGGAGAATGCGATGTCACTCCTCTAAAAAAAATTTGCACCCTCTAAAACCAAACCACAGAAAGTAGGAGGGCCATACTTCTTGAACCTCGTAAGTCTAAACAAGTTTTCCTCAGATGTTGTTGCCTTAACCACGGACTGAACTGGAACCACAGGTTGTGTCTCCATGACACCTGGAACCTGATTAACGGGAATACACTGCTCTGGAGTATGGTCGATGGGAGACTAATTCTCTCCCCCGATCTACGAAGTAGCTGGCACAACTGGAGTAAAACCCCCCTGAGCCAATGTACCAAACATGCTTAGGAACTGTGCTGAAGTCTCTTGAAGTCTGAGGGTAGTAGCAGGCACCTCCAGTACTTGTCCTCCAATCAGAGTTGCTAGCGACTCCTCAACTGTTGCTCTGGTAGGTGTTATAGCCACGGCACGTGCTCCACGTCAGCCTCTGCCTCTGACTCTAGCAAAACCTTCTCCAGGAGCAGCGTCATCAATAATTGAAACTCTTGTCCTCACCATTTGTAAGATAACAGAATGATAAAAGCTCAAACCCCAAGATCAATAAACTCGCACGATAGGAATGAAAGGAGTGGAATTTTCCTAAGAGTTTTGTATCCTATCGAAGATAACTAAAAAAGTCTCTGTATCGATCCGTAAGACTATACTAAACTTTATTATGACTCGTAGCACCTATGAACCTAGATATCTAATACTAACTTGTCACGATCCAAAATCTCCCTCCATAGGAGGTCATGATGGCACCTAGTTTTAGGGACTAGGTAAGCCTAACATTTACTGAAATGATATCAATAATTAATAACAATTGACAAATGCAAATTTGAAATCTCTATATAAGACTTATAATCTCAAAATCGGTATTACAAGTCATAAGATAGAGTTTGCTAGAAACCAATAAATATAACTGTTTCGAGATAAGGATAAACAGTGTGAAAACAACATCAGACAGTGACTTTGAAGCTTGCGAATGCAGCAACAGGTTTACATTGAGTCTCCGCAGCAAAAATTCGCACATCTAGCTAACGATCGACTGACTTCAAAATACCTGGATATGCACAAAAATCGTGCAAGAGCGTAGTATGAATACACTACAGTAGTACCTAATAAGTATCAAGTCTAACCTCGTAGGGTAGTAACGAGGGACGGTCAAGAGACCTATTGTTCTGAATAACCTGGACAATGTATAGGTATAGAACTAACAGAGTACGATATCTCTACAAAACAACACATAATAATAAACATAATACGGTACTTGCAAAAAAGGAAATAAAAGCAACAATTAGCAGCGAAACACAAAACAAGTAATAATACAGTGGATCAAGCTGAACACATATAAATCCGGCGAACATAGAAAAAGGAAAGTCAAATAGCAACTCAACAAGAATGGCCGTGTTCACACCAGGTTTTTAGCTAATGATCTCCACGAGATACCAAAACTCAGAATATTCATAATTCATAGGTCCCGATTCCTAAACCATAAACACTTGGCATGATGTGCCCTCATTATAAATTTATAATGAACATAAGAACCCCATAAGGTCAACTTTCCACTAAAAAGCCTGAGCATGTACTCGTCATCTCGTGTACACAGACTTTACATGATGCAATTAGTATAAAAGACTCAAATCCTAAGGGGTAGTTCCCTCACACGAAGTTAGGCAAGATACTTACCTCAAAGAAGACAGACTGTCACACTAAAATGAACCTCTCGAGTGAAATAAACTCCAGAAGGTTCAAATCTGGCCAAAAAATTCAAAAGACAAAACTCATAAGAAACTATTCCGGATAATAAAGCTTTGATCTTTATCAAAAACAAAAATCAACACAAAAGGGCTTCGGGCCTGCACCTCAGAACCTGACAAATTTCACAAAACCCGAACACCCATTCCTATACGATTTTAATCATATCAAAATTATCAAATTTTTATTCCAATTCATCCCTTAAATCATCATTTTACATTTTGAAAGTTTTCTTAAAAATCCTTATTTTTCGTCAACTCAAAACATTAATTTAATGATAAAAAAAAAAGATAGCATCATGAAATATAATAAGTTCTAGGTGAAGAACACTTACCCAATTGATTTGCTTGAAATCCTACAAAGAATCGCTCAAAATCGAGCTTTAGGACTCCAAAAATGTTAAAAATGGCTATCCCTCAGAAAATAGTACTTTTATATTTAGCCCAGTGATTAATGCATCGCGATCACGGAACATCACCCCCGACTGCAAAAAAGTATGAAGGCTGACGACAATGTGTTATGCAATCGCGAACAGGCATGTGCGATCGCGAAGAGGAAAAATCTTATGGCCCAAAGACTGAGCTATGCAAACGCAAAGAAAGTAATTGCACACCTACGAGAACACGGGCAAAAGAATGTGAACGCCAAGAGTAAATAATATTTTCCCCAAAATTACACTATGCAATCGCGGAGGGCTTGATGCAAACACGATTAAAGAAACCAGACACCAGCAAATCAGTAGTCCAAAAATAGAAGGAAATGGCTCGTAGCCTATCTGAAGCACACCCTAGGCCCCTAAGACCCCGTCTAAACATACCAATAAGTTCCATAACCTAACACGGACTCACTAAAGGTCTCAAATCACATCAAACAACATTGAAACTACGAATCACACCATAAACCGAACTTAATAACTGTCACGACCCAAAATCTCTTCGAAGCAATCGTGATGGCACCTAATCTCTAAATTAGGTAAGCCTAGAATTTAATGAAATGACATTAGCATTTACTGACTTCAAATTAAATAACTCTCAATAAATCACAATTTCCCATAACTGGTAGTACAAATCATAAGCCTTTCTAAGAGTACTTATATAAAATAAACACGACACTGTTCCAGAACGAGAAGGAATCAATGGAACGTAAATACAAACGAATGTGACTCCGAGGCCTGCGAACGCAGCAACAAATTATCATAAGTCTCCACCGTGATCATCCGCATAGCTACTATCGATTAATACCTAGATCTGTACACAAAACTATACAGAAGTATAGTATGAGCACACCACGGCGGTACCCAGTAAGTATCAGGACTAACCATGGTGGGGAAGTAATGAGAAACAGTCAAGACACCTACAGTTCAAATGAAATGAACAAGATATAATAGTGAAATATCGAGATAAAGATAGCGAGATAATATCAACAGCAGAGAGAAATCAAAATACAAATAGCAGTAACAGTAAAGGGAGAACACTGGTAGTAACAAACGATAACCAAGTAAATCAGATAACCAAGTAAATCAAAAACCAAGTAAATCAGATAACCAAGTAAGTCAGATAACCAAGTAAATCAACACTAACATAACAGGAACAGAGACAAGTAAGAATGTATTCAAATAAAGAAGGCAATACCAACTCAATTAATCACATCATATCTAATACACAATCCCGACCATCTCAATCCTCGGTTTCTCATATCATAATTCCAACTTCCGAACCTTCAACACACATGGCATCTTTTGCCCTCATAATTTTCATCTCACTTTTAACAAAAAAATTCACATGTTACACAATACATAATGTCCGTAAAAATGCACTCAAGATGTTCAAAAAGTCTTATTTACCTAATATAAGTAAATTACAATTTCTAAACTAATTAGGAAAGCCGGCGAGAAAAGATGAAGTTGTTTCTTTTGAAATCATTTGAGTAAAGAAGGTACCCCTTTCAATTAAAATACAACATCGCATGGATTATTACCTTTAACATGGGATTTAATAACTTAAAGTTTAGTAAAAATTCTTTTTTTAAGAAAAATACAACCTCAGGCGGTTTAAGGAGATATGACTGAAAAACTAACTGAATTAAAGATGTAACAATTATTGAAGTTTGAAGTATTGGAATGTGTGTGTATATATATATATATATATGTATATATATATGTGTGTGTATATATATATATATACATATGTGTATATATATATATATATACATATATATACACACACACACACACACACACACACACACACACACACATATATATATATATATATATATATATATATATATATATATATATATATATATATATAAGTACGGTGAGATATTGAAAACATTGTAGGTTCCAACATAAAGGACCACAATAATAAAAGGATTTAAACAGTTAAAGTACTTGAATTGATAACAACAAATAAATACAGCAACTGAAAGTGCACGTCATCACCATTCGAGCTTTTACTCTCGTTTTCACCATAAGAATCAATATTCACTTTTATTCTTTCGTGTTGCGCGGTGCAACCCAATCCCAAATCATATAATATATTTGCGGCGAGCAACCCAATCCTATTTTACATAATACCGTTGCAGCATACAACCTCATCCAATTTCACATAATACCGTTGCGAAGTGCAACCCAATCCTATTTCACATGCTACCGTTGTGACATGCAACTCGATCCCATTTCACATAATAATATTATGGCGTACAACCCGATCCCATTTCACATAATATTGTTACGATGTGCAATACAATCCCATTTCATATAATACCATTGCAGCGTGCAATTCGATCCCATTTTACATAATATCGTTGCGGCATGCAACCTGATCCCATTTCACATAATACCATTGCAGCGTAAAACCCAATCCCAGCAAGGGAATCAACAATTACATCATATGGGTCATGGAAAAAATCAAGAAGTACGATAACCTCAAGAAAACAACAAGACATAATAAGCACGTGATGCTACACCGGTAACCACAACGATTGTACATGTAACATATTTACACGAAGTCATAGAAGAACTCACAATCAAGAAGTATCTAAATTAATAAGGGGGTAATCACTTCAATTAACGCAAATAAGGGTCACCGTAACACGTAGGAATTGGAGAAAAGATAACAACATCATATGAAGTATATAGAGGCAAATTTAAGCAATTACCAAACCCAATCATAACAAGATACTTTCCACATAATGGACATAAGGGCCTAAGAACTCTAGAGGAAAATTTCTCAAAAATAAATCCGAGCACACACTCGTCCCTCGCGTGTACGGACTACAATTAGCACAAAAGACTCAAATCCTAAGGTGAAGTCTCTCACACAAGGTTAGGCAAGATACTTACCTCAATCCGGCCAATTCAATACTCAATTTAGCTTTTCCTTTACCAATTCATCAACACTTGGTTCGATCTAGTCAAAAACAACTTGAATACATCAAACAATGCAAGATAAAACAATTTCACTTAACAAAACTATGATTCTTATACAATTTACAAAAAGTCAACAAAATTAAACTCCTCGGGCCCGCACCTCGGAACCTGACAAAATTTACTAAAATCGAACACCCATTCCACTACGAGTTCACCCATATAAAAATTATCTAATTTTGATACAATTTGGTCATTCAAATCATCATTTTACTTTTTTGAAACATTTCACAAATTTCACCGAATTTTCCTTTAGATTCTCATGAATTTAATGTTAAATCTAAGATATAATCACAAAATATAGTTGCAAATTGATAGAGACACTTACCTAATTATTTGGAGAAGTTGGGTTCTTTGGAAAATCGCCCATGGAGGTTTAGGGTTTGAGAAAATTAAAACAAGGGTGAAAATCTCGTCAAAAACCTCATTTAACAGGCCTTAGATGTCGCATTTACGACCCAGAATTCGCAATTGCAAACCCTCAGAATATGCGATAAAGCAGGGATTCCAGAAGTTGCATTTACGACAAAAAGTTCGCATTTGCGAACAGGGCATCGCAAATGCGATGAAAATTTTCACATTTGCAAACACACCAGAACCCAGCAATTTATTCCGACACGAAAATAAGCATAACTTCCTCATACGAGGTTCAAATTCGATGATTCTTTTGTCGATGGTTTCATAATTTTGATATGGATCTAATAGTTCAAACAAAACTGAAGTCGGATCACATTTGCTCAATGTGGTATTATTTTTGCTTGAAGAAATGACGTTGAAACATCCAAAAACAAGCACAACATAGCCTAAACCTATCTGAAACTCACGCAAGCCCTCGAGGCTCCAAACCAAACATGCACGCAAGTCTAAAATATCATACAGACTAGCTCGTGCAATCAATCATCAAAATAACATCAAAAACTACGAATTTAACCTCAAAACTCATGATTTTCTTAAGTAAACTCAAATTTTCTTATTTTTCAACCGGACGTCCAAATCACGTCAAATCAATTCCGGTTCGCATCAAATTTTACAAATAGGACTTAAATATTACAACAAACTTGTACAGGGATTTGCAACCAAATTACAGGTCGATACCAATGAGTTCAAACATCAATTCATTTCTTGATTTCCTTTAAAAACCAGCATAATAATTTTCTTCAAAAAAAATTTTCTAATGCTAAGGACCTCTGAATTCAATTTCGGGAATACGCCAAAGCTCCATATTTTATCGCGACCTCCCGAGATTTTTGAGACACAGATCCGGGTCCGTTTATCAAAAATGCTGATCAAAGTCAACTAAAACCCAAATTTTAACTCTAGAAATTACTACATTTTTCATACTTTCACATAAAAGCTTTCTAGTTTCATGTCAGGACTATGCAAGCAAGTCGATACACATAATATGAAGTTGTTCGTGACCTCAAACTGCCAAACCAGATGCAATTGCTTAAAACGACCAATTGGGTTGTTACATCCTCCTCCACTTAAACATACGTTCATCCTCGAACGTGCCCAGAGTCGTTCCAAAGCCATCGAACAACTGCAAGAGTTCCTCATACATACACCCAGGGGTGATTCCCCATCATCCAACCTATACAGAACTGACAACGCAACTTAACTAAAGGTATCATCTCCTCCTTAGTCCATAAACTTATAACAGGACCCAAACCTCAACATCTGAAATTCATCATAGGATCCGAATCCCACATCATCACACTGGATACACCCAATCAAGCTAAATTGAGCCAAAATTTTCAATTCAGAATACAATCACATGTTGTTCCACACAACTTACATACTCGAAGCAATAACCTCTGACCACTGTAGCTACTCAAATAACATCTTGGATGCCTGCAATATACTTCACATTGAATACAAACTTGATTCGAACTTCCACAACACTACTCGTGATAAAGAGACATGCGGAAACTCATAGCCGCCCATGAAATCAACAAGTCATGAAGCTCTCCCGCCCGCCAAGGGCCATTACTCAAATCTTAGCAGAAACACCCTCTCACTTCCAAACACTCCCCTCCCAAATACCATAGCACTAAACCTAGGTCTAAGAACCGCATCGCAGCAAATACAAGAAATCCAACTAACAACACATCACGGAACCACACAGATTCTTACACTACAGAATTCGTACACCAAATTAGTAGTAACTCAATTATGCAGCACAAATAAAGGAAAACAAAGTAGAATAATCTAACAGGTATAACATGTGTACCAACAAAAGTATAGGTTATTCATCAAATCGTCCCACAAAGGGAAGACACAACACCAAATAAACACAAGGAAAGGGTATCCCACATAACATCCGATGCAGCGTGTAGCTCGCTCCCAAATACTCATCAAGCCAAAATGATCGGGCTCACTGAACATATGAATATTGATTTCACGTACAACAGAGTCTACAAATTAAACTATGGGAAAATAAATGAATGTGCTAGAACATGAAAGAAACAAGCACAACTAAGGTGCAATGAACAAATCAACATTAGGACGCATCGCTATAAGGCCTGAACAGAATTAGAACATGTGTGGGGAAAATCATACAACCACCGCCTAACATAGCATAAAAGAGTAGAAACATAGGCTTGGGACACAAATAATGTCCATTCTGCCTGGCACCACTTACACCCTATCATTTTGCTAAAGCACTCATATTGAGTTTCTGTCCGTGTAACAAAACATGAACCTCGAAAGCCTTAAAACCCAGTAATCACCGTGCTACCAGCTGCACACCCACAACCAAACCTCAAGGTCCTTTCCAAAATGCACACTCTTCACATATGATATCCAATAATGTCAATACCCCATTAATGTGATGCCTATTTGGGAGAAAGCCACAATGTACCACATATTTCTTATGCTCATAATAGACAACCAACTTAAGCAGTGGTCAAACCATGGAGAACCCTCCAAAATCTGCTCGCACGCAAATAAGCCATCAGGACTGCACCTCCCCAACTCAACCGAGTCACACAAACCGTCAAATCCAAAAGTGCCTCCGCAGATACCAGTAGAGACTTCCTATTCAAAGGACCAATCACTTCATCACTATGCTGACCCAATACCACAAAGCCAACCCATTTCTTTGGAAAGTCAATATGCAATAATCCCAATCAAAGTCCCAACATCTTCCCATGAAAGATCTCATACCTTTGTCATATAAAAATTTCAGGAACCTACCAACACGACACAAACATATACCTCAGGCCAAAATTAATGCAAGTCTGACTATGCAATCTAAATACCGCTGATGGACTCCTGCATTGGTGCGAAGACATAGAAAACAATGTCTAATGATCCACAGACCTAACCTTCACAGCTCGTATAACACAAATCATAAGGTACTCCAATACTACTAACTATCCTCAATCAATATCAACCACGATTCTGCTGCACCTCCATATAAACAACTGAATAGTCTCTCAATATCTATGTATCTTCAATTTGGAAATCAAGTTGAGAAAATGTCTGAGCATCCCTGACTCCGTCATAGTATGTCTGTAGCATCACGAACCACTGCGCATAGCGGACACCGAGAGTGTAATATTACACAAGAGTAGATGTAATGGAACATAAGTTACATGCTTTGAGCTGAATCAATATCGCACGATAAGGAATGAAGAATGTGAGATTATCCTAATAGTTTTGTAGCCTCTCGAAGATAAGTACAGACGTCTTCGTACCGATCTGTAAGAGACTACTATACCTGCTTATGACTCGTAGCACCTATGAAACTAGAGCTTTGATACCAACTTTTCATGACCCAAAATCACTCTGAAGGTGTCGTGATGGCTCCTATTCTCTAAACTAGGTAAGTTGAGCATTTACTAAAATAACATTAGTATTTACTGACTTCAAATTAAATAACTCAAAGTAAATCACAATTTCCCAAAACCGGTGGTACAAGTCATAATCTGTCTAAGAGTAGCTATATAAAATAAATACAACACTATTCCAGAATGAGAAGGAATCAATGGAATGTAAATACAAATGAAGGTGATCCAACGCCTGTGAACGCAGCAACAGGTTACCGTGAGTCCCCACCGCGACTATCCGTACAGATACTATCAATCGATACCTAGATATGTACACACAAATATACAAAGTATAGTATGAGCACACCACGGCGGTACCCAGCAAGTATCAAGACTGGCCTCGGTAGGGAAGTGACGAGGAACAGTCAAAACACCTACTAGTTAAATGAAATGAACAAGATATGATAGTAAAATATCGAGATAAAGATAACGAGATAATATCAATAGAGAGAGAAATCAAAATACAAATAGTAAGAACAATAAAGGGAGAACATGGATAGTAACGAACGATAACCAAGTAAATCCGATAACCAAGTAAATTAGATAACCAAGTAATTCGGATAACCAAGTAAATCGACACTGACATAACAGAAATAAATACAAGTAAGAATGTATTCAAATAAAGAAGGTAATACCAACTCAATCAATCACATCATGTCTAATACACAATTCCGGCCATCTCAATCCTCAATTCCTCCTACCATTATTCCAACTTCCCACCTTCAGCATACACGACATCTTATGCCCCCATAATATCCATCTCACTTTTTAAAAAAAATCCACATAATATACAATACATAATGTCCATACAGATGCACTCAAGATGTTCAATAAGTCTCATTTACCTAGTATAAGTAAATTACAACTTCTAAACTAAATAGGAAAGCCTTCGAGAAATGATGAAGTTGTTTCTTTTGAAATTATTTGAGTAGAGAAGGTACTCATTTCAATTAAAATACAACATCGCATGGATTATTACCTTTAACATGGGAGTTAATAACTTAAAGTTTAGTAGAAATTCCTTTTTTAAGCAAAATAAAACCTCAAGTGGTTTAAGGGGATATAGTTGAGAAACTAATTGAATTAAAGATGTAATTATTGAAGTTTGAAGAATTGGAATCTATATATATAAATACGGTGAGGTATTGGAAACATTGCGGTTCCAACATAAAAGATCACAGTAATAAAGGGATATAAACGGTTAAAGAACTTGAATTGATAACAATAAATAAACACATCAATAGAAAGTGCACGGCATCACCCTTCGTGCTTTTACTTTCAGTGAGACCCAATATTTTTTTTTCCTCTTCTCTTACTTAATATATGTAATGTGACGTGGTTATATTAGTTATATATGATTGAGTATAACATTACAATGGTCACTTGTTATGTTTTGGAGTCAAGCAAGTTGCAAAATAAAGGTCGGCAAAAGTTATCATAAATTTCTCTAATAAACTTTTAAAATTTGGGTCAAATGTATTAGATCATTTAAAGCTTTATGAGACCCACAACCTATCAAATAGAAGGTCTACGAGTTTAGTTTTCAACCAAAAAACCTCACATAAAATGAACATTGGAATAAAAAGTTATGACTGTTTTACCTCGGACTGTCCAGGCTGAAACTGGGTCGCGAACCGGCTCGGGTCAAACAAGTGGTATAAGTTGGTAAAATCGACTTTAAAACCCTCAAAGCATTTCATTTCAGTTCCAAAACAGTTCGAAAGCTGAAGAGAGAGTTCCATGGTATTCTTGAGTGATTAAGTTGCGTTTTTAATGATTTCTACCATTAAAAATTGTCCACATGCCTAGAAACACAATCTCTACGCTTTGCAATCGTTTCCCCCTTCTATTAGCGGTGTTTGGAGGTATTCTTGGAAGATAGGAATCTGTTTTTCTTGCTGGTTCTTCAGGCTTTATACTTGGGTTGCCAAGGTAATCATCTGGGGACTATTTTATGAGCGATTTTACAAAGTTCTACGGATGTTTCGTCAAGTTAGGGTCATATGGCAAATTTGCCGATTTAAACTCAATTATGAATTGTTTATAGGTGCGTATAAGCTACATATATATAGTGTTTGCAAAGCTTAGGATGTAATGAATAACTATCGTGAAGGAACTACAGGCATTCGGACGTTCGTTGGAAAGGTATGTTAAGGTAAGCTCCTTCCTTTCTTTTAGCACGAATTCTGGGAAATTCCTAAGACGTCAAATGTGATATTTTACTATTCTATTGCTAGAAAGACCTTCTGTGGAACGCATTGGGATTATAGCTGAAGTATTTTCATAACGCTATTAGGTTGATGTTCCACTCATTCGGTTAAATAGGGTATTCGGCATCTATATATATCATTTTGCGGCTTTCTTAACTATATGTCTATATATATGAATTCTTATTCGTCTTTGGGTTGTGTAACTAAAAAAAAAAGATAAAGGCATTTTATATTTGCGATCATTTTTTCTTCCTTATTAAAGTGTATTTTAAAATCTCTGAAATAACACGTCGATTTACAGTAATCTCAAATTAAATTTTTATTTAAACTACTAATACACTTGATTTTTTAAAATACTTCCATTTATTAAATATCGAGAAATCAGGTATAAGAACTAAGTGAAGCACCTTAAGCTTTTTATGAATATCTTCAGAGTTAAATTATCTTCCTAAAAGTCGAGTTAAGTTTTGAAGCTTATTCAAAAAAAAATATGAGGTTCCACGAGATAATTGTATGCAATACGAAGGTGATTATGAGATCATGAGAATAAGAGTACCTATAATCCAAGATTGGCTAAGTTCTTGTTATTGCATATTATGTGCATTCAAAGTTCATATCATACATGGCATATTATGCATGGACTTTGAGCTATAATCGGAGGTAAGGGGTCTATTTTCCCGAAAAACTATATATAGTACAGATGGCCACAGGTTTGCAATATGATACCGGTTAGCTACCGGAAGAGACCGCCACTGCTAGCATTTGGTTGGGTATGTCATGCATTTGCATCAATATATATATATATATATATATATATATATATATATATATATATATATATGTATGTATGTATGTATTCACGACATACGGTTACACGAGCATACCATGCATATTTGTTTACTATGAGGTCGGATGTCGTCCATGGAGGGTATCAGAGTTTCAGTGTCAGGTGGTATCTCTATTTTTTTTTTACATCAGCAATGTGTGATTCTACTTGCTGCCTTACATACTAGTACATTTTTATTCGTACTGATGTCCTCGTTGCCTGGGGACACTGCATTTTGTTCGTGCGTGCAGGTCCATGTAGGGACTCTGATCGACCCCTCTGCTAGGATTTCGAGGTTCAGCTGTGAGTTGGTAATCTCCACCTCCTCCTGGAGCTTTCATAGGATGGTTACTTTTGTTGTACAGTTTGGGTACTGTCGGGGCCTTGTCTCGACAATGCTTATGACACTCTTAGAGGCTATTGTGGACATAGTATGCTAGGTTTCTTTTTACAGCTTCCACTCTCCTGCCAATAGGCTATGCAAGTATATATATGTGTGTAGGCATGTATGTCTCCAATCGCGGCCTCGGCGGCCATCTAGTACTTTATTATTTTGGCTCGTCCACTTTTAGTTATATGCCTTATTGTTATTCAGGTCATGACCTTAATGGTCCAGGCTTAGTATTTCAGATGTTATGCTACCCGATCTGTTGGGCCCCCAGTTTAGTTAGCTAGTATGTTTAGTGGCTAACTCGGTCAAATACAGTATCGAGGGCCAGTCGTGCCTAGCCTAGTTTGGGGTGTGATACTTTCGCTCTCACCATAAGAATCAATATTCACTTTTCTTCTTTCTTGTTGCAGCGTGTAACCCGATCTCAAATCATATAATATTGTTGCGGCATGCAACGTGATCCCATTTCACATAAGACTGTTGCGACGTGCAACCCAATCCCAATTTATATAATACCGATGTGGCGTGAAACCCGATACCATTTCAAATAATACTGTTACGGCATACAACCCAATCCCATTTCACATAATATCGTTGCAGTGTGCAACCCGATCCCATTTCAGATAATACTTTTGCGGCGTGTAACCCGACCCTATTTCACATAATACTGTTGCGGTGTGCAATTCGGTCTTATTTCACATAATATTGTTGCAGCGTACAACCCGATCCCATTTCACATAATACCATTGCGGCGTGCAATACGATCCCATTTCATATAATATTATTATGGAGTGCAACTCGATCCCATTACACATAATACCGTTGCAGCATGAAACATGATCCCATTTCACATAATATCGTTGCAGCGTGCAACCTGATCCTACTTCATATAATACCATTGCGGCATGGAACTCGATATCCAAATACAATTAAACATCAAGAATAAAAGAATCCCAGCAAGGGAACAAGAGTATAACAACAACATTCCGATAAGGGAGACAATATCATAAACAATAACATCCTAGCAAGGAAATCAACAAGTACATCATGAGGGTCACGGAAAAGAAACTAAGAAGTACGATAACCTCAACAAGATATAATAAGTACGTTATACTATATCGGTAACCACAACGATTCAACATATAACATATTTGTAAGAAATCATATATAACTCACAAGCAAGAAGTATCCAAAACCATAAGGGAGGCAGTCACTTCAATTAAGGCAATTAAGGGTCACCGTAACATGTAGGAATTAGAGGATAGTTAACAACATCATATGAAGCATATAGAGGCAAATTCAAGAAATTCATAAACCCAATCATAACAGGATACTTTTCACATAATGGACATAAGGACCTGAGAACCCTAGAGGCAAATTTTTCACAAATAAATTCGAGCACACACTCGTCACCTCGTGTGCACGGACTACAATTAGCAAAGAAGACTCAAATCCTAAGGGAAGTCCCCCCACACAAGGTTACGCAAGATAGTTACCTCAATCCGGCCAATTCAATACTCAATTTAGCTTTGCATTTACCAATTCATCAACGCTTGGCTCAATCTAGCCAAAGACGACTTGAATACATTAAGCAATGCAAGAGAAAACAATATCAATTAACAAAAGTATGATTCTTATATAATTTTCAAAAAGTCAATAAAAGTGAATTCCCTGGGCCCGCACCTCGGAATCCGAAAAAATTTACAAAAATAGAATATTCATTCCGCTACGAGTTCACCCATACAAAAATTATCTAATTCTGATACAATTTGGTCATTCAAATCATCACTTTACATTTTTTAAAGATTTCACAATTTTCGCCAAATTTTCCTTCAGTTTCTCATGAACTTGATATTAAATCTAAGATATAATCATAAATATAGTTAAAAATTGAACAGAGATACATACCCAATAATTTGGAGAAGCTTGGGTCTTCGAAAAATGCCCCATGGAGGATTAGGGTTTTAGAAAATTAAAAAACGAGTGAAAATCTCATCAAAAACTTCACTTAACATACCTCAGATGTCACATTTGCGACCCAGGGTTTCGCAAATTGCGAACTAAGCAGGGCTAGCAGAAGTCGCATTCGCAACAAAAAGTTTGCATTTGTGAATAGGGCATCGCAAATTCGATGAAAAAGTTCGCATTTGAGAATACACCAGAAACCAGTAATTTTTCCCAACACAAAAATGAGCATAACTTCCTCATACGATGCCCAAATTTGATGATTCTTTTTTATATTGTTGCATAATTTCGATACGGATCTAATGGTTCAAATAAAATTGAATCTGAATCTCATTTGCTCAATATGGTATTATTTTTGCTTGAAGAAACGACGTTGAAGCATCCAAAAACAAGCGCAACATAGCCTATACATATCTGAAACTCACCCAAGCCCTCGGGGCTCTATACTAAACATACATGCAAGTCTAAAAATATCATACCGACATGCTTGTGCGATCAAATCATCTAGATAACATCAAAAACTACGAATTTAACCTTAAACTCATGATTTTCAAAAGGACACTCAAATTTTCTAATTTTTCAATCGGACGCCCAAATCCCGTCAAATCAATTTTGATTTTTATCAAATTTTATAGATAGGACATAAATATCATAACAAACTCGTAATGGGTTTTGGAACCAAATTACGGGCTCGATACCAACGAGTTCAAACGTTAATTCATTTCTTTATTTCCTTTAAAAACCAGCACAATAATTTTCTTCAAAAATTATTTTCTAAGGCTAGGGACCTGGAAATTCAATTCTAGGCATACACACAAGTCTCATATTTTACCACGGACCTACCGAGATCATCGGGATACAGATCCGGATTTGTTTACCAAAAATATTGACCAGTCAACTAAAAACTAAATTTTAACTCTAGAATTACTATATTTTTCATATTTTCACATAAAAGCTTTCTGGTTTCATGTCCGGACTGTCCATGCAAGTCGATACACATAATATGAGATTGCTCGTGACCTCAAACTGCCGAACCAGATGTAATTGCTCAAAACGACCAGTTGGGTCGTTACATTAACTTCCAAATCTTCCAACTTCTAAAACTTGCGCCTAAACCTATCAAATCAACCCGGGATGATGTCATATGTTGCAAGCAAGTCCCAAATGACATAAGGGAGTTGTTTCAACTCTCTGAATCACATTCCGACCCCGATATCAACAAAGTCAACTCTTGGTCAAACCTCTCAACCTTCCAAAACTTTAACTTTTCCAACTTTTGTCGAAATGCTTTAAATTATCTTATGGGCCTCCAAATCCAAATCCGGATGCACTCTTAAGTCCAAAATCATCATATGAAGCTGTCGGAAACATCCAAACTCCATTTTGGAGTCGTTTATACAAAAGTCAAATTTCAGTCAATTTTTACCACTTAATATTTCAAAACTAGAATCTTTTTTCCAAATTGACTGCAAATGATCCGGTAAGTGAACTCGACCGTGAACGCAAGTCATAATACATAATATGAAGTTGTTCAAAACTTTATGCTGCCGAATAAATCTTTAATTCTCAAAACGATCGACTGAATCGTTACATAATATTTCATATAGCTACATTTGGGAGTAGATTTACGATAGATTTCTTCTGTTCGTATCCTTATAGTTCTAGGATAAATAATGAGTTGTAGGATAGATACTTGGTTTTAATGTATGAAAATTGGATTTAAAAAATATCTCCGATAGCTAAAACCAAAAGAAAAGGGAATCATACATATGGTTACAGATTTTCAAAACCCCACAAATTTGGACATTATATGTGATCCTCATATTGTCATCTCCCTTCTTGGAAATCTATATATTCTGAAACCGAGGAGAATCGTCTATTACCAAAAGTAAACATTTTGGCATTCGGACCTTCACATAAAGCCATGATATATACACGCACCTAATATTGGAATGTGACCTCAAAGCAAAAATTAATTAATTAAAAGACTCCATGATTCATGGCTTGTGTGGATTATAATAAAAATCCTATACGCCATAATTATTAAGCAATAGCGGGGGGAGGGGGGAAATGAATGTGACTTCACGTGGAGAAGTGCAACGCAGATGACGTGTGATAAGGACACGTGTAAATGCATGTAAAGGAGTTTAAGCTCATGCAGACACGCTAGAAGTTGGGAATCCAAATGCCTTCTATTTTTTTGGTCCGTTATTTATATTGAAGTTTAATTATATTAGGGTTCACATTACGTAAGATATAATTCAGAAGAAAATTCTCGTTATCAAAAATATTTTATACATAAAATTCAAATTCGAAATATTTGATTAAAGAAGAATAACATATAAAAAAGATAAAGAAATTATTTGGATGAGAAAAAAGAAACAGCGGAAAATTTTCTCGCAACACGAACTGATTCAAATCAGAATATTTCAGGATTATAATCATTAGATTATAAATAAGAATATAATTTACTACTACAAATTTGTTAAAAAGCGATTATATATAGTAATAAATATTGATTGTTTATCTTAATATATCGATCAAAATGCATTCAAACCGGCTTGATCGTTATATTGGTGGTTCTTTTATCTTAGCAGCTAAAATTGTTCTTATAATTTAAAAATTAGCGATCAATGTTTGTCTAAAATATATATATTTAACAAATTGGGTTCATAAACAACCAACTTTTGTCGCTTATTTTTAATTTTTTAATTTTATATATATGTATATAAGCGACCAACCTTGGTCGCTAATTTTAAGATTTTTTTTTAATAGGGTAGCAACCAACTTTGGTCGCTTATATTAAAATCTCGGTGTATTAGCAACCAATCTTTGTCGCTAATTGCCAAAAAAATCAATAGGTAAGCGACCAACTTTGATCATTTTTCTGAGTAATAATTTTGGTTGGCAGCTACAACAACAACAACAACAACAACAACAACAACAACAACAACAACAACAACAAACAATAATATATATATATATATATATATAATAATATATAAAAATAATAATAATAATAATAATAATAATAATAATAATAATAATATATATATATATAATAATAATAATATATAATAATAATAATAATAATAATAATAATATATATAATATATAATATATAATAATAATAATATATATATATATATATATATATATATATATATACAAAATATATATAATATATATATATATATATATATATATATATAATAATAATAATAATATATAATAATAATATATAATATATATATATATATATATATATATATATATATATATATATATATATATATATATATATATATATATATATATATATATATATATATATATATATATATATATATATATATATATATATATATATATATATATATATATATATATATATATATATATATATATATATATATATATATATATATATATATATATATATATATATATATATATATATATATATATATATATATATATATATATATATATATATATATATATATATATATATATATATATATATATATATATATATATATATATATATATATATATATATATATATATATATATATATATATATATATATATATATATATATATATATATATATATATATATATATATATATATATATATATATATATATATATATATATATATATATATATATATATATATAATAATAATAACAACAACAACAACAACAACAACAACAACAACAACAACAACAACAACAACAACAACAACAACAACGCAATTCAAAAAATACATTAAAAGCAACAAATTAAAGTTCAATAGAACTAACAAATTAAACTAACAAAATTAAGTTAAAGCTTATTACAACTAGTTTAAAATCGGTTCTATTTGTCTAGTTCAAAGTATATAAAAGTCAATGAGTGTTTGTACAATATCATTATCATCACCATCTAATAAATTTTTATCAAAAAGACGGTATAGAGAAGGGTCTACTTGTCGAGGACGGGAAGAACGATCACGGGTATGACGAGAGGAACGAGCACGGGGAGGACGGAAGGAACGCTCACATTCAAGTCGAGCCTCTGGCGATGACCCACGAGACTGGGAAATCGGAAAAGCTCCAGAAGCCAATGTGCTTAGCATCTCTAAGCCTTTCTCTTACCTTGGCCACTTCTAGCTCAAATGTGAGCTTTGTCACAGTCTCCTGCATAGCGGAGAGGCTCTCCCTATCAAGTTTCTCGGCTTGCGAGGAAGTCCCTATTCCTTGCATTCCACACTTATAGCAATGAAATTTCTTAGTAGGAAGCCTGTATACCTTCCCCTATTTTGGACCACTAGCAGCCTCCATCCATATTCTTTCAGCATCCTTGTCCGAAGGTTGGATTGGCTCGCCTAACTCATAATGTGATTGACTCCGTATGAATTTCTCCACATCGGTTGTGAAGAGACCCTATAAAAAAATTATATTGAATCAGTATTTCAAATTTTATATAAAAGTAAATGAAAAAACTTAATGAAAAGTAAAAACTTACATGTACAGACGAGGCACGGCCCTCGACTCACCTTTCTTGATCCTTCTCTTTCTTCTTCTTTACAATATAAGTCTCCTTAAATAGCTCATCTTGGTTCAATTGATGCCCCAACTTCTTTTCCTGAAAACTCATAAACTTTAGTTAATAAAAAGAATAGTTATACTTTGAAAATTAAAATAAATTAAGCAATTACATACCAGTCTTCTTTTTATCGTCCCTAGGCTGATTGCACTTCCAGTGTGTAAGGAGCCTCCCTTCTCAGATACGCAAGTTTTCTTTCCTTTTTCGCTCTTCTCTAAGAACCACTGTTGTAAGCTATTGCCTTTGCAAATCCTCCCATAAATTTTGAAGCAACCAGTCAGGCTTCTAGTTCAACTTTCTAGTTTTGGAGAAACTATGCAACAACCGCTTGCGAGCTTTGTGATAAAGATTTACAGCCACTTCTATGATATAACGGTGTTCCCATATACACTTGCTTTGTATTTCAAAAGTTAAATATTATATAGAAATATCATAAATATAAATAAGTATACTACTTAAAAGAACATTTATACCTTAAATTGATTGAAAATTTTCTATTTTATGCACAACTCGGGTGGTAGATTATAAGGTGTAAGAAAAACTGTCAAGGCCCTAAATAACAGTAGTGATGACGCTTATCACAATACTAGGCAAGCCAACCATTTAATCACTATCCATTTTCTTTTAATAGGCCATTTTCTAACATGATTTTAATTACCAAATTTCTATAATAAGTGTTTAAAAAACAAAATATATGCGGAAGTCAATAAACCATAAAACTACACAACTCTAAATATCTGGTGTCACAAATCTAGAGCCTCTAATACATAACTGGCTGTCTAATACATCATAAGTCTTGAAAATGCATAAAAGAACAAGATAGGAAGGAGAAAACAAGCTTGCGGACGTCATGCAACTACCTTACAATCTCCAGCAAACTCTAGATCAGCTAAGGACCCTCACTCTGCCGCTTGGGCACCTGGATCTGCATGAAAGGTGCAGAGAGCAACGTGAGTACACCAACTCAGTAAGTAATTAAAATAAATAAGAGCTTAAAGTAGTGACGAGCGGCTAAAAAACATATAAAGGAATAATAACATTATTACATATCAAATTCCACAGTTTGTAAACCAGCTTTTTCGTAAAACCTTTAGTTTCAATTTGGAATGATAAAATTCATTCACTTAGAAATTTTCAACAAAGGCTTATTTTTAAAGAAGAGTGAAATCAGTGAAAATATCAAAACTGGGCCCCTAGGGCAAAGTATCACTCAGAATATGATCACTCGTCACTCATGCACCCACTCTCAGCACTCAGGCTCATTGATATCTCATAAGAATAGAAATCATAGTAACCCGCTATGGCGTGCAGCCCGATCCATAATTTATAGTCGACTACGCTCACTGGGGTGTACATACTCCGAAAAGGCTCATACATTCCAAGAGTCATATCGATGCGGTGCACAGCCCGATCCAATATATATCGTTGTGGTGTGTAGCCCAATCCATATCAGTATTGCTACGGCATGCAGCCCGATCCATATTTCATACATATATAAATATCCTCACCGTTAGGTTCTCAACCTCTCTCTGTCACTAACCTCACAGCCTCTCGGGCACAACATTAGAAATTAAGGAACTCAGTCAAAAGTCCTCACATTTAAGAGTTGAGTGACAAAATCAGTTTTAAACAATAAACAGGTAAAGCCTGCCTAAGGATATGCTTTTCAAACAAATAGAGTTAGGAAAAACATTAGAAATGCCCCTAAGGGTCTTAACAGGTCGGCACAAGGCCCCAAACATAGCATACAACCCATAATACAATATAAATGACTGAAATATGAAATATCATAAGGTTTTCAAATCAATTACACGATTTAATAGTCGCTACAGGATGGACCAAGTCACAATCCCTACCGGTGCACGCCCACACGCTCGTCACCTAGCATGTGCATTACCGCATTTATCAAAACAAGTCAGATACCGGGGTTTTGTACCCTCAGTTGCAGAATTACAATGACTAATTATCTCAAACCAGTGCAAATACTACCCTGTGACTCCTTTTCCCCTCGAATCGGCCTCCACTCGCGTAGAATCAATCCAAAATCAGAATCACGACATCAAAATATGCTAAGGGAACGAAGACCTAGCAAAAATAATCAAATTATAGCACAATTCCTGAAATCAGCTAAACCCGACCCCCGTGCCCATGTCCCGAAATCCGGTAAAATTTATATTGATTGAATTCTTATGACCCCACGTTTCCATTCATACTAAGAACACTAAAATTAGAGTCCAAATAACCCCTCAAATTTCCATTTTAATTCTCTTAATATCAAGCCCTAATCCCCAATTTTTCTCCCTTAATGTCCACTAATATCATGATTAAACAATGGAAAATGATCATAAACCCAAATAATGAAACTTAGCAAACTTACCCAACTGATATCCCTTGATTTCTCTTGAAAGCCACTGCCTTAGCCTCTTTCTCGCCTTCAAAAATGAAGAACTTGGCAAAAATTTGCGAAAGAAACAATATATACTTCTGACCTAGTGATTTCCGCATCTGTAGTCATTCCACCACATCTGCGGTAAAAGAACCGCTTCTGCAGTTTTCACTTATGTTGCCCAGGACCGCATCTGCAACCCTATATCCACACTTGCACCATCGCAGGTGCAGTCCTCCAACTGCATCTGCGGTTTCTGCCTCCCTAGCTCCTTTCTGCTTTTGCGACTCCTCCCTCGCATATGCGTCATCGCACCTACGATCCCCAATACGCAGGTGCGGAAATACCATATGCAAAAAATCTGCAGCTTCTTCAAAAATCCCAAACTCTCCGTCAACCATCCGAAATCACCCCGAGGCCCCCGGAACTTCAACCAAAAGCACCAACATATCTCATAACCTTATTCAAACTTGTACCAATCTCCAAAACACCTCAAACAACATCAAATCAACCAAAACACATCGGATTCAAGCCTAAGTTTCCAAAATCTTTTAAACTCCGCTTTTGATCAAAAACCCAACTAAACCACGTCCGAATGACCTGAAATTTTGCACATAAAACCCAAATGACACAATGGAACTACTAAATTCTCCAAATTGCATTATGACCCCTATATCAAAATGTTGCCTACCAACCGGAAATTGTCAAAATATCAACTTCGCCAATTCAAGCTTAAATCTACTCTGAACCTCAAAAACTTATTCTGATCATGCTCCTAAGTCCCAAATCACCTCCCAAGGTTATCTGGACCATCTAAACTCACATACGAGCCCTCTAACACATAATTCAACATCTGGTTGATATTTCCAACTTAAGCTTCCTAAAAAGAGATTATATGTATTATACCTTACCAAATCCTTTCCGAACCCGAACCAATCGACCCGATCACATATAGAACCATTAGATAAAGCAATATGAAGTAGAAATGGGGGAAACAGAGCAGTAACTCATGAGACGACTAGCCAAGTTTTCATATCCTCCCCAATATTAACAAACCTTCATCCTCAAACGAGTCAAGAAACATACCTGAAACATCAAACCGGTGAGGATATATGCTCTACATCTCCTGCTCAGTCTCTCATATAGCCTCCTCCACGGGCCGACCTCCCTACTACACTTTCACTAAAGCTATATCCTTTGATCTCAACTTTCAAACCTGACGACTCAAAATAGGTACTGGCTCCACATTATAGGTCAATTCATCATCCAACTTAACCGTGCTGAAATCCAGAACATGGGAAAGATCCCCAATATGCTTCCGGAGCATAGAAACATTGAAACTAGATGCACACTAGGCAAGCTAGGTGGAAAAGAAAGCTTATAAGCCACCTCCCCAATCCTCCGAAGCACCTCAAAAGGCCCAATGAACCAAGGACTCAATTTCCCTTTCTTCCCAAGTCGTATAACATCCTTCATGGATGAAAACTTCAGCAAAACCTTCTCACCAACCATGGAGGAAACATCTCGAACCTTCCTCTCAGCATAACTCTTTTGCCTCGACTGTACGGTATGAAGCCTCTCCCGAATCACTTTCTCCTTGTCTAAATCATCATGCACCAAGTCTGGCCTCAATAGCCTAGCCTCACTCAGCTCAAACCAACCAACTGGAGATCTATACTTCCTCTCATACTAAGCCTCATATGGAGCTATCTAAATACTAGACTGGTAGTTGTTGTTCTAAGAAAACTCTGTGAGCAGTAGTAACTGATCCCATGACCCACCGAAATCTATGACACACGCACGCAACATGTCCTACAATATCTAAATAGTACACTCGGACTGCCCGTCCATTTTAGGGTAAAACAATGTGCCCAACTTGACCTGAGTACCCAACTGTTGCAGCACAGACCTCCAAAACTGCAAAGTAAACTAAGTGCCCCTATCTGGGATGATGGAAACTGGGACACCATGCAAACAAACAATCTCCCGGATATAGATCCCTGCCATCCGCTCTGAAGAGTAGGTAGTACACACAGGAATGAAGTATGCAGACTTGGTCAGCCGATCCACGATTACCTAAATAGCATCGAACTTTCTCAAAGTCCGTGGAAGTCTAACCAAAAAGTCCATAGTGACCCTCTCTTGCTTCCGCTCTGGATTATCCATCCGCTGAAGCAAGCCAGGCGGTCTTTAATGCTCATATTTCACATGCTGACAATTGAAACACCGAGCCACAAATCCCATAATGTCTTTCTTTATTCTCCTCCACCAATAATGTTGTATCAGATCCATATAAATCTCCGCGACACCCATATGAATGGAATACTCCAAGATATGGGCCTCCTCTAGAATCAATTTTCGAAGCCCATCTACATTGGGCATGCATATTCAGCCATGCATCCTCAACACTCCATCATCACCAATGGTCAAATCTCTGGCATCATCATGCTAAACTTTATCCTTAAGGACAAGCAAATGTGGATCATCATACTAGTGCTCTCTGATGTGATCATATAAAGAATATTGAGAAACCACACAAGCTAATACCCGACTGGACTCCGAAATATCCAACCTCACGAACTGATTGGCCAAGGCCTAAACATCCACTGCTAGAGGTCTCTCCCCGACTAGAATATATGTAAAACTCCCATACTCACCACCTTTCATCTCAAAGCATCGGCTACCACATTGGTCTTCCCCAATTGATACAATATAGTGATATCATAATCCATAAGCAACTCCAACCACCTCCGCTGTCTCAAATTGAGATTCTTCTAATTGAACAAGTGTTGGAAGCTACGATGATCAATAAACACCTCACAAGACAAACCATACAAAATAATGCCTCCAAATCTTTAATGCGTGAACTATGGCAGCCAACTCCAAATCATGAACGGGGTAGTTCTTCTCATGGGGATTCAACTATCGAGAAGCATAAGCAATAACTCTCCCCTCCTACATCAAAACACAACCAATACCAACTCTCAAAGCATCACAATACATAGTATATGAACCTAAAGTTGATGGAAAAACTAACATTAGTTGTGGTCAAGGCTGTCCTGAGCTTCTAAAAGCTCTCCTCACACTCGTCCGACCATATAAATGAAGCACCCTTCTGTGTTAACTTGGTCAAGGGTGATGCGATAGCTGAGAGTACCTAGAAAAACCGGCGATAATAGCCTGCTAATTCAAGAAAGTTGTGAATCTCTATGGGTGAGGGCGGTCTGGACCAACTCTGAACTGCCTCTATCTTTTTTGGATCAACCTGAATACCCTTGCTATATACTACGTGCCCTAAGAAAGCCACTGAACTAAGCCAAAACTCACACTTGGAGAATTTTGTATAAAGTTTCTCCTCTCTCAATCTCTGCAACACGACTCTCAAATGCGTCGCATGCTCCTCTTGTCTATGCGAATACACCAGAATATCATCAATGAAGGCTATGACAAATGAGTCGAGATAAGGCCGGGACATGTTTTTCATCAAATACATGAATGTTGCTAGGGCATTGGCCAACCCAAAAGACATTACCAAGAACTCATAATGACCATATCGGATCCTGAAAGTTATCTTAAGAATATCGGAGTCCCTAATCTTTAACTGGTGATAACCCGAATGGAGATCAATCTTAGAGAACACTCTCTCTCCCTAAAGTTTGTCGAATAGATCATTAATGCGAGGCAAGGGATACTTGTTCTTAATTGTTACCTTGTTTAATTGCCTATAATCGATGCACACCCTCATAGTGGCATCCTTCTTCTTCATAAATAGAACTAGTGCACCCCAAGGTGATATACTAGACCGAATGAACCCCTTTCAAGGAGTTACTGAAGCTGCTCCTTTAACTCCATAAAATCTGTTGGTTCCATACGATACGGAGAAATAGAAATAGTTGAGTGTCCGGCACCAGGTCAATACCAAAGTCAATATCCCTGCCAGGTGGCATGCCCAGCAGGTCTGGAGGAAACACATCGGTAAAATACCTTACAACTGGAACAGAATCAACATTGGGAGTCTCAGCTCGACATCCCTCACAAAGGATAGATACGAAAGACATCCCTTCCCAACCATATGTTGGGACTTCAAGAATGAGATCACTCTACTGGGAACATAATCAGTCAAACCTTGCCACTCGATCTGTGGCACACCTAGTATAGCCAATGTGACTATCTTGGCGTGACACTCCAGAAAAGTACGACACGGAGATATCCAATTCATGCCCAAAATGATATCAAAATCCATCATACATAATAATAAAAGGTCCACTTGGGTCTTCTTACCCCTAATAGTCACCACGCACGACCGGTACACACGGTCTACAATAACAGCATCTCCCACTGGAGTAGATACATGAATAGGTGCAAAAGAAACTCATGGGGCGTATCCAGATAACGGGCAAAGTATGATGACACATAAGAAAAGGTGGAACCGGGATCAAATAATACAGAGGAATCTCTGTGGTCGACTGAAACAATACCTGAAATTACGGCATCTGAAGTAGCAGCATCTAGTCTACCTGGGAAAGCATAGAAACGAGTTTGACCACCACCTGATCGACCTCCCCCTTTAGGGCAAACCCTAGCCAATTGACCTCCATCCCTAGCTGGTTGGGCGGGTGGTGATGTAACTGGAGCTGAAGTTGAGGGTTGACCCCTCTTCTGAGACAAACTATCATGAAGACAAGGGCACTACCTCCTCGTATGCCCAAACTCTCCACACTCATAACAACTACCTGGTGCTGGAGATAGGGATTGAAGGGAACCCCTAGCACCGGGATGACCAATAGAAGGACCTGGCAAGGAAGAACCTTGAACTGATGGAGCACAAGATGAACTCTGGGCTAGAAGGCCATTGAATGATGAATGGCCCTGATAAGAACTGTGAGAACTGTGAACCGATGATGCCCCACGATATCTCGGGCGATCTGACTGAGCTTGCCTGAATGGACGGCCTCTGCCCTACTATAACTGAGCCCTCGAAAGAGCACTACCAAAGATACCAGATCCCTGAGGCCTCTTGGTCTTCCTCTCCAATCACTCCTGATGACGAAATAAATCAATCTCACGTGTGATGTCAACAACCTCCTCAAAAGTAGCACATGTAACCCTTTCCCTAGTCATGAGAATCCGAAGTTGATATGTGAGGCCATTAACAAACCTCCTGATCCTCTCTCGATTTGTGGGAACCAACCAGACCGCATGATGAGCTAACTTAGAGAACCGCATATCGTACTGCATCGCAGTTATTTCTAACTGATGCAACTACTCTAGCTACCTGTGCAGCTCCTCTAGGCGAGACTGTGGCACATACTTCTCCAAAAAGAGAACAGAGAACAAATGCCAGTTAAGGGGCACTGCACCAATAGGCCTACGCCTCCCACCAAGTGAAGGCATCCCCATAAAACTAAAAGGTAGTAATGCTACACCACAGGACTCTGGACTACCCGATGTACGAAGCATCATTTGCAGAGGGCGAGGAAACCCTGGGCATCCTCGCCCTCTGCACCATTGAAATTCAGATGCTGGAGTCTACCAAACCTCTCTAATCGACGTTGCTCTTCGTCCGGCATAACTGGTACCACATACTTCTGAGCTGGTTCAACTGGCTGGGTTGGAGGTGCCCCTAGTGTATGGAGTACCTGCACAACCTGATCAGGTGTGCGAGCAACGAGAGTCTGGGTGCCTCCCCCGTCCTGAGAAGTAGTTGCGACTGTAGTAACTAAGATTACCTGAGCCAAAGTAGTACACACTGATAAAATCTCAGGTAAAGCCTCCTGAAGTCCTAAAATCACAACATGCACTCCTGGTTCCTGATTTGGTGATGTTGTAGCGTCCCCAACTGGGACCTCATCCTGAACTGGGGCAGCTGGTGGATCTGCAGATACTACCTTAAGTGCTCTTCCCCTACCACGGCCTCGACCGCGTCCTCGGCCTCTAGTGGCCCCAGGTGGTGGTACTAATGGTCATCCATCCTGCCCGGTAGCACGTGTCCTCACCATCTATGAGAGAATGGAATAACAAAATTTTAGTACTCGGATCAATAGATTCGCATGACAAGAATTTCAAGAATATAAAGTTTTTCCTAAAGGTTTTACAGCCTCTCGAGAATAAATAAAGACGTCTCTGTAGCGATCCGCAATACTCTACTAAATCGGCTCATGAATCGCGAGACCTATGTAACCTAGGCTCTGATAGCAACTGGTCACGACCCCAAACACCAGTCATAATGGTGCCTATCACAATACTAGGCAAGCCAACCCAGCCATTTAATCACAGCCCATTTTATTTTAATAAGACATTTTCTAACACTGGTTTAAATACCAAATTTTCATTATAAGTTCGTAATACAACAAAATATATGTGAAAGTCAATAAAACATAAAAATACATAGCCCTAAATATTTGGTGTCACAAGTCTAGAGAATCTTATACATAATTGACTATCTAATACATTATAAGTCTAGAAAATGCGAAACAAAACAAGATAGGAAGGAGAAAATGAGGCTTTGAACGACATGCAACTACCTTGCAATCTTTGAAAAACTCTAGATCAACTGAGGACCCTCACTCTACAGCTTGGGCACCTAGACCTGCACACAAGGTGCATGGAGTTACGTGAGTACGCCAACTCAGTAAGTAACTAAAGTAAATAAGGGCTGATAGCAGTGAGGATCAGTTAAAAATATATAAAAGAATAACAACAGTATAACATATCAAATTCCACATTTTTTAAACCAGCTTTATTGTAAAAACTTTAGTTTCAATTTGGAATGATAAAAATCATTTACTTAGACATTTTCAACAAAGGCTTATTTTTAAAGAAGAGTGAAATTAGTGAAAACGTGCTTAATGGGCCCCTCGGGCAAAGTGACGCTCAGAATATGGCCTCTCGGGAAGCCTCTCAGTCACTCGTGGCTCAACCCTCGTCACTCATGCACCCATATCAGCACTCAGGCTCATTCATATCTCATAATAATAGAAATCATAGTAACCAGTTGCGACATGCAGCACGATCCATAGTTTATAGTCGACTACGCCCACTGGGGGTGTACAGACTCCGGATGGGCTCCTACAGCCCAAGCATCATATGGTTGAGGTGCAACCCGATCCATATTAGTGTCGTTGCAGCGTGCAGCTTGATCCATATTTCATACATATATAAATATCCTAACTGTTAGGTTCTCAACCTCTCTCAGTCATTAACCTTACAGCCTCTCGGGCCCATTAGAAATTATGGAACTTAGTCCAAACAATCCTCACATTCAAAAGTAGAGTGAAAAAATTAGTTTTAAATAATAAACAGGTAAAACATGACTGAGGATATGCTTTTCAAACAAATAGAGTAAGGAAAAACATTAGAAATTCCACTAAGGGTTTCAATAGGTCAGCACAAGGCCCCAAACATGGCATACAACCTATAATACAGTATAAATGACTAAAGTATGAAATATCATAAGGTTTTCAAATCAAATACGCAATTTAGTATTCACTATGGGATGGACCAAGTCACAATCCCTAATCGAATGTTCCTTGGTTCACTAGCAAAATCTAGATATGTCCAATCAAAATGCTTCTAAGCTTCTCCATCTAAAGGATGACACATAACACCAGGTGGTCTTCTATTTTCAAAGTGCCATCTCATACGAGGAGCAGAACTCATCGATGCATATAACCTCTTTAACCTAGTTATAAGAGGTAAATAATGCATCACCTTGATAAAGACCATATTCCCACTGGAAAGCCTCTTGAAACGAGGCTTTTCACAAAATTTACAACTGTTTAAAGTCGCATCATCATTATAATATAACATGCAACCATCTTCACAACAATAAATTCTCATTGACCAAAGTCCTAACTTAGAAACTAATCTCTTTGCATTATAGAAATCACCAGGTAAGTAGAATTAGGTCAACTAGTTCACTCATAAGATCAATGAAAGAGTCTATGGCTGCTTGAGCAATATTCCAGTTAGATTTTATACTTAGTAATCTAACTGCAACAAATAGCTCAGAGTGCGGACTTCCTTTCCATAATGGATGACTAGCTTCCTCAAACTGTTCAAAAAAATGTTTTGCATCATCACTAAAATTTGTTCAACATTTTCATTGGGCCCACCCCCTAAGTGCATCCCAAAAGCATCTGCAACCATATCATGAATTCTAGAATCACGATCAGTATTCTCCACCGACCTACTACTTTCACTCACAACCATGTTATGAAATATCCCATGGCTACAATCGATCTCTCCATGATTAGTCCACACAAACTAATTCGCTATAAACCCCTTCCTATAAAGATGAAGCTTACACTACTAAAAAATCAGGTTTTAGTGACAGATAAATTCTATAGCTAAATAGAAGAATCTATCGCCAATCTTACTTAGCAACGGATAATCAAGAAATTCTGCTGGCTACAAGAGTCTTAGCAATATATTAGCGACGACGTTCGTAACTAATTCCATTTTTTTGTAGTGTTAACTTCCTACGATTTTCCAAACTTCATACAATCGCACCTAACACAAGGGCACATAATTACTTCTTCACTTCGGTATGGTGGAAGTGACATTGCATGTCTAATAAAGTCATCAATTCCTCTCCCCCAATCCCCACCGATTATGATGATCCCTATTGTACATCCAAGTACGATGTTCCGTCTATACAAATAAAACAAGAAAAAATTAATTTAATTAATTCATATCCTAATCTTTATTAGTTAATTAATCTCATATCCTAACATTTCAATTCATATCCTAAATTTCGAATTTATAAACTAGAAGTTTAATTTATAAACTAAAAGTTCAATTCATACACTAAAATTTAAATTCATATCCAAAAGGTTCAATTCATAAATAAAAGTCCAATTCATATCCTAAAATACTCAATTTATAAACTAAAAGTTCAATTTATAAACTAAATATTTAATTCATATCCAAAAAGTTCAATTCATAAATTAAAAGTTCAAATCATATCCTAATATTAAAATTTATAAACTACAAGTCTAATTCATAAACTAAAATTCCAATACATAAACTAAAAGTCAAATTCATAACCTAAAATTTTAATTTATAAACTAAAAGTTTAATTCATATCCAAAAAGTTCAATTCATAAATTAAAATTTCAAATCATATCCTAAAATTAAATTTATAAACTACAAGTCCCAATGTAATGACCCGACCAGTCGCTTTGAGCATTTGCACTTCACTCGCCAGTTCTCGGTCATGACTAGCCCCGTATTATGCATTATGATTTATGTTGTTTTGGTTGTCAGGATTAGTCGGAATAGATATGGAAGGATGATTCTCAGCTTGAATCTTTAAATTTGGAAGGTTTGACTCAGTATTGACTTTTTAGTATTTGATCTTGGATTTGGACTTTTATGATTTAGTTTGCTCCATTAGGAGATTTGGACTTAGGAGCATGATCAGAAAGTAATTTGGAGGTGTGTGGTAGATTTAGGCTTGAATTGGCGAAATTGAAATTTTGGTATTTTCCGCTTGATAGGTTAAATTTTGATATATGGGTATAAATGGAATTCCAGAAGTTGCAGTAGGTCTGTCGTGTCATTTGGGATGTGTGTGCAAAATTTCAGATCATTCGGACGAGGTTTGATAGACTTTTTAATCAAAAGCGTAATTTGAAAGATTCTTGGAACCTTAAGCTTGATTCCGATGTGTTTTGGACAATTCAATGTTGTTTGAGGTGTTTTGAAGTTTGGTATATGTTTGAATGATTTTATGCGACTTATTCTTATTTTTGGTTGAGGTCCCGGGGACCTCGAGATGGTTTTGAGTTGTTGACGGGAAGTTGGAATTTGAGTTGTGCTGCATATTTTGTTGTTCCTATTATTTCCGCACCTACGGATTGGGGACTGCAGGAACGAGGACCGCATAAGTGGTTATTGAGCGCAGGTGCGTAGAAGGAGCCGCAGGAGCATTTTGGTCCCCGCATCTGCGATGGCTGCAAGTGTGGTCTGGCAACCGCAGAAGCGGAATTACCTTTTAATGAAATTCCGCAAAAGTGGAGGATTTTGCGTAGATGTGACCCCGCAGATGCGTAATGGGGACCGCAAATGCGAAAGTGCTTGGCAGATTATATATAAAGGCTCCTCACGATTTTCAGTCATTTCTTTACCATTGTTGCCCGGGATTTGAGCTTTGGGCAGTGATTTGCAAGAGGACTCAAGGATTTTCAATGGGATAAGTTTCTTGGGCCTTATTAATTGTGTTTGTGATGATTTTTCCGTTTGGAATTAGTGCGATTTAAAGCCCAAAAATTGAGTATTAGAGCTTGAGTTTTGGAGAACTTTGAGTGGTGATTTGAGGGGCCATTTTAGGTCTGATTTTGATGTTCTTAGTATGTATGGGATCGTGGGAGGATAAGGATTCTATTAGTGTAATTTTTATCAAATTTCGAGATGTGGGCTTGGGGTACGGTTTGGTTAATTTCGGGATTTGTGTTGTATTTTGAATACTTTCAACTGGCTTTGGTCCCTTAGCATATTTTGATGGTTATGTACAGATTTTGGTTAGATTAGAGGCAATTGGAGGCCGATTCAAGAGGAAAAGGCGTATGTAAGCACGATTATATGACCAATCATATATGCCATTTATAATTTTGTCACACAGAATTCTCTTAGGACCCTTTTTAACAAAAGAATTAATTAACTCAAATTTTTTTAAAGAAGAATAAATGGGTTTATATTAAAAGGATGCCATAAATATTCCGAAATAAGCTATACTGACTGAAAGAACTGCATCCTTTAAAAATTCATTCCAATCCATCGAATTATTCGACTTTTGATGCAAAAGATTTATAGATGGAGCTAACCATTTAGATAATATATCCAAATTCGTGAGCTAGAATTTTGGCCTGTCTTAAGGTAAGTAACGCTTTCAAACTTGGTTCTGAGGGTTTGAAACGCCGAACTATGTGTTATATGATTACTATTGAGGTGACGCAATGCCAAGTAACGGGCGTGTGGGCATGCACCATGAGAAATGCGGCCTAAATCATTTCCTGGCACCTCTTAGCTACTCTTTCATGTTGATATTGAGTTGTAATCATGTAATAAAGTTTATAAGCTGCAAATCATGCTAAATACGATGTTAAGGTTTCACGCCGATATTGTTGAGACCCGAGAGTTTGTCTCTTATTGTATGTCATTAATTCATGTACATTCTATACTCAGCCATGTTCATACATATTATATCATGCCTCAGTCTCGATTATTTTAATTTGACATATTATATCGTTGTTCGGGCTTGTATCATGACATCTTAGCCCATGTGTGTGAGAGTGGAGAGTATTGACTGAGTGAGACCGAGATTGGATATTGATTGACAGTATGGGATCGGGCTCCACGCTGCAACAATGATATTGATCATACCTTCGCTGGCATTGATATAGCGCTTGGGCTCAAAGAAGCCCATCTGCAGTCATTACCACCCCTGTGAGCACAGTAGATGATGATATTGAGGGATGGATCTTCCCCGGACATGGATCATGTCTGAAATATAGGTATGGAGATGGATCTTCTCCGTTGTCACGCCTTCTTTTTGCACACCACCCCGAAGAGTAGATGTATAAGGGAGAATTTTTTATTTAAAGTGACATTATTCGAAATGGGATTATTTATTTATTTAGAGTCGCCACTTGGGATAGGCTTGGCTTTTGGTTTCCCAAGTCATCGGTTTGATTTGAATCCCAAATCGAGGAAATTTTTGACTACCCAATGGAGTCTGCGAATCAGAAATTCTAAGTAAGGAATTCTGTTGACCCAAGGGAAGGTGTTAGGCACCCTAGAATCCCGTGGTTCTAGCACAGTTACTTAAACTATTATAATCGGCTAATAATCTAATTTTAGGACATGTTCATCCTATAGTGCAATTTTAAATTATTTACCATTTTTAATTGAATTTTTAGGAATGTGAACTTCGTAAAAAATGTGTCTTTGGATCGCGTCACATGAAATGCACCCGGATCCGAAACACATTTTATCCAACATTTTGGGATTTGGATTTGGGTCACATGAAATGCACACCCGTATTTTGAAAGGTAAAATTATTAAAGACGTATCTAAAGTGACTGAAGTATTATTATCATTACGGGAAGCCATGGAGTTCGCTAAACGGCATGACCGGAATTTCTAAGTATTTTAATATAAGCATTTAAAGAGGGCCACGCGATATATGGGTTTTATTAGGCGCGGTGCACCTTGTTTTATTATTTAAAGGCCTATATAGAGCAAAATAGGATTTTCTATTGGATTTGTCTCCAAAAGGACTCAATCAATCAATATTGTAAAATTCGGACTTTAAGTTCAAGTCCGAGTTCAAACAAAAGGAAAAAACCTCTTAATTTGAGCCCACTACCTAACTCGAAAGTCCAAATTTAAACAAATATTTTTAAAATTTAACTTAATAGGTTGACCAATGGGATAAGGCCTTCAGTAACTTGGGCTTCGAAATCAGCCCCAATGCATTCAATTTCTGGGATTTGGCTTCAATATCAACCCAGCCGTACATATATTAATCCTGGGACTAACAGGATCCAAAAACTGTCTACTGGTAATCAAACCAGGCGTTAGGTCTAATTCCATAGCCCAAATTTCATGGTCCCAATCGAAATGGAGATAAGCATGCCTAGGAGCTTAATAGTTCCTGATTTACCAACTCATCCGCATCTTAGCATTAATCATAGGTGATCTTTGTTTACATGTCAATTCAAACTCAAATAAGGAATTAATATGTAATTAAAATCCCGATAGTTATTCAAATTTAATTCACATGCTTGTAGCATTATAGTCTCGAAATAGAAAATTAACACTAGAAGTTGTAACTGGTTCCTGCATCAATTTGATGAACACAATAAGGCTGGTATCATTAAGCCAACAACCTAGATCCAAACTACAAATTATTCTAACAGTTTAAATTGAAATTACCTAGAGCTAGCATCCTGCTCACAATGTTCATATATATATTAAAATAATCATCCGTACAGTACAATTAACAAATTATAATGCTGACAAACTGGTTCCTAGTATAATAATTACATGTCTCAGTTCTAAATCAACTACTAGATAAATAGGAGGACTAATAGGACTACAATAAACTAATTAAACATGGGTGAATATGAGAAATCGGGGAAAGTCTTCACTTCACTCTTAAATCGAGTTATACAATAGAGCAATAGGAGAATGAGTACCTGAATTAAGGCAAAATGAAGGAAAAAGGAGTCAGCAACGAGAAGCAAACAATCAGCAGTTGAAACCCAGCAGTAACATCACAATCAGACCAACATTTGTATCATTGCAACCCAGGATTAAGGACAAACGAACAGCAACCAACAAAATAACCCAAAATAACATCGATGGAACTCAAACACACTTGAAATTAGCCCAGAAAAGCTCCAGCAACCAAATCCTAGGCTAAATGATGCAAATCACACTCTAGAATGCTAAATTAATCTAAAACTTCAATAGAACAACCTGTTTTAGAGTTTTTGTTTTTGTTTTTGCTCCTAAGGATCTAAATGACCTAGTTTTTTATGGAAAACTTTCATATGTTTAAACTAATAACATTTTTTTGGATTTATTTTTTTAAATTTGAATTGCAGAAATAGTACGATGAGTGTTTTGGAGAAATTTTAGGGCTGGAACTTCTGGGACTTTTTTCAGGGCCCAAAAACTTGTTCCATAAGGCGATTATATGCCTTTTAATAAGCAAGTCTCATGGAAACCCTTTCTATTTTGTTTTACCCATTAGTACCTCTCTTATTTTTTCAGTTTTACCCAATTAGTCCTTAGATTTCTGACTTGTTACTCAAGTTACTGCATTAGAGTCTTAGAAATTCTGACTGGAAACCCCATCTAGAATGTCCTCGGTGTTTTCAAATCAGTTACATGTAAGATTCTTCTTATCTAAAGTCTATGCTACCCTTTTATTCAGCTGAAATTGCCAAAACAACCAAGCTAACTTTCAAACTATTTGTCCTTAGTTTTAAAAAAACTGACCAAGGTTTAGCCTAATCAGCTATGTCCAAATCAATTAGGTTAACACTTAAGAACTAATTCTAATTAACCAAATCTCTTAAGGCTAAGTTTGTTATTAAACTAACAATCAGTAAACTATCAACTAAAATCAAACACTATGAAGACAAGCAAATAATCAGAACAAAAATCAAAATATAAAATAATGGCAAACAATGGAATCCTACGGTTAAAGTTAAACAGGCAATCCAAATCAATAATGAAATGGAACATAATACCAGCACAAATCTAAACACTAAATCAATTCTAACTCAAACGAAAGAACTACTTGAGATGAACGAAAACAAAAATAGAAAACTATGTATTAAAAGAAATATTTACAAACAAAGAAGGAAAGGAAAATAAGAAAAACTCAACTGGTAGGGTCTTCGTCTTGATTGCCTTTCGAAATTGAATTTTAGTTAATGTTATATATTTATTTTATTAAAACAACACATATAACATTATTAAAAATCATTCGAGTTCTTAAAATTCCAAAAACAGGTTAAATTTTAAAATAAACCTAGATCTAAAATTCAAGGGGCTCGGACTGGATTTGAATGGTTTTGGCTTGAGATTTGGTAAGGGGGGTCGAGGAGGTCGTGTGGTTTATATTTGGTCGGATTTGGGTGAGTTGGTGTTTTGGTCCAGACTTTCGATTTGAAATTCAAAAGAACTGGCTGAAATTTGATGGAAGATAAGGGTGGATATGGCTTGGGAAGGTGAGGATTGGGCTATAGTGTAAAGTTGGGGTCGTTTGGTGGTGGCGCCGCCATGGGCGGCGGAGATGGCGTCCAAAAATTTTATTATTCGAATGGCTAGGCTATGATTCGAAGGCTGGTTTTTGAGGCATTGGAAAGAAGAGGATGAGGGGGTTCAAGGGTGTAAATTTGGGCGGGTTTGGAGCTTCGCCATCGCCGGCGACGATTTCGGCCGGCGGCAGTGAGCCGGAGGGTTGACGGAGAGATGAAGTACGAGGAAGATGAGAATGGTCTCTAGGGTTTCCCAAGCATTTGGATAGTTTTATTTAAAACCAAAAACGAACCAGGGCCGTTGGATGATGAGGAATGAACGGCTAGGATTATGTGTCCTAAAACGACGTTGTTTTGGGGCATCTCTGATGAGAGACTGGGTTGGGGACGTGTTTGGACCGGTTTATGCAGGATTTGGATGGGTAGGGAGGGTGTTGGTCTGGGCTGCAATTAGCGTTGGCCCAATATCAGGCCAGCCTAATTTTATATCTTTTCTCCTTTAATTCTTTTCATTTATCTCTTATTTATGTATTGTTTCAACTTTAAAAATCTTACTATAATTTAACCTAAAAAATTATTCAACCTACCTAATTAAACTACAATTAAACTAATATCACTTTAAACGAAATTAATAAACCTAAAACTAAAATTAAAATCAAACCAAACAAATCAAAGTTTCTTTATGATTTTTTATATTTAGTAAAAGCCTAATTACTAATTAGTCCAAAAAATAATGTAAAAATTAAATCCCAAATGTTCAAGCATTTTTTTGTATTTTTATGACTTATCATTCATGCACAAATAAAAATACGCACAAAATACGCAATTAGATCCTAAAAATAAAAGGAAAAATTCTAATTCTAAGAATTCTATAGGAGTAATTTAGCGAGACAAAAATCACGTGCTCACAGCTGCCCTTCTTTGCTCGACTGCACGAAGGGTTTTCGGGCTAAATAAATGAGCAACGTGAGGGATTTTTGCCCACTTGGCACTTCAGGAGAAACATTTTGAAAACTGTCTGACCGAACCCCACTTCAAAGGTTGCCTACATATCCTTGGCTATAAAGGAATCAGGTCAGTTTAGTTCTGGAAGTTTTGGTAGCTAGGACTACCAGGAGCTTTGATTTCATTGCTGATGATGGTGCTACCTCTTGTTGGCCTCCTTATTACACCAAAGGAAAATCAAAAGCTAAGCTAGTTATGCCTATCAATTATGAGTTACAAGATTCCTTTTTTGAAACTTGATATTGAGTCTCAGCTGGATTTGCTGTAGACTTGATCTGAATCTTGATGCTCGTAAGCTGTAAGTGCCAGTTCTTTCTTCAGCATTTTAGAGGAGCGGGCCATGTGGAACTTGTAATTTTGGATCAAATTTGAGCAGTCCGCATCTTTCTTCTTCAATCACTCTGGATTTGTTTCTTTTTGGTCTTTTCCTCTTTTCCTTTATCCTAGATTGAGATTCGCTTTTTCGGTCATCTCGAATCTTGCGCCCTGAGGTAAAACCTGTTCACACCAAAACAAACAAACAAACGAAATTTTCTGCCCTTGTTTTCACTGGGAACATTTCGTGAGTTATTTGCAACACAAATCTAAGCTATTTCATTATTGAAAACAATGAAAGGCAGGATTATTTATCTTTTGGAAAGATTGCAAGGTTATGCTGGCAGATGGCCGGGTTATGCCGGGAAAGCAAATGGGTCACTGCTGGGGATAAGATGAGGATCCACGGGTTATGCAGGAGTCCCTGCTGGGGATGAAAAGGAAAATCCATGGGTTATGCTGGGAAGAAATGAAAAAGATTCCTGGGTTATGCCAGGGAGATCCGCGGGTTATGCTGGGATAGGAGGAAAAAGGCTCATGGGTTATGCCAGGGAGATCCGCGGGATATGTCGGGATAGGAAGAAAAGGGCTCCTGGGTTATTCCAGGGAGATCCGCGAGTTATGCAAGGATAGGAAGGAAAAGGATCCTGGGTTATGCCAAGGAGATCCGCGGGTTATGCCGAGATAGGGAGAAAAGACTCCAGGGTTATGCCAGGGAGATCCGCGGGTTATGCCGGGATAGGAAGAAAAAGGCTCCTGGGTTATGCCTGGGAGACCCGCTGGTTATGCCAGGAAAGGAAGGAAAAGGCTCCTGGGTTATGCTAGGGGAATCCACGGGATATGCCGGGATAGGGGAAAATACTCCTGGGTTATGCCAGGGAGATTCACAAATTATGCCGGGATAGGAAGAAAAAGGCTCATGGGTTATGCTAGGGAGATCCGCGGGTTATGCCGGGATAGGAAGTAAAAGGCTCATGAGTATGTCAGGGGATCTACAGGTTATGCCGGGATAGGAATAAATACACATGGGTCGTGCCAGGGGGATCCACGGGTTATGCCGGGATAGGAAGGAAAAGGTTCCTGGGTTATGCCAGGGGATCCACGGGTTATGCCAGGATAGGAAGGAAAAGGCTCCTGGGTTATTCCAGGGGATCCACGGGTTATGCCGGGATAGGAAAAAATAACTCCTGGGTTATGCTAGGGGGATCCACGAGTTATGCCGGGATAGGAAGGAAAAGGTTCCTGGGTTATGCCACGGAGATCCGCGGGTTATGCCGGGATTGGGAATAAAAGACTCTACTGGGGGTATAAAGAGAATGCTCCTCGGGTTATACCGGGGAGAAAATAAAATGACCATTGGGTTATGCCTGGGAAGAAAAGAAAATGACCCTCGGGTTATGCCGGGGAAGAAAAGAAAAAGACCCTAAGGTATGCTGGGGATAAAAAGGAAAATGACCCTCGGGTTATGCCGGAAAATGAAAGAAAAATACCTCTAATGTTATGCTGGGGATTTAATGGAAAATGACCCTCGGCTTATGTCGGGGAATGAAAGAAAAGGGTCCTCAGGTTATGCTGGGAAAAAAAGAAAATGACCCTCGGGTATGCCGGGGAATGAAAGAAAAAGACCATCACGTTATGATGGTGATAAAAAGGAAAATAACCCTCAGGTTATGCCGGGGAATGAAATAAAAAGGTCCTCAGATTATGCTGAGGAGAATGGAAAATGATCCTCGGGTTATGCCAGGGAATGAAGGAAAGGAGTCCTCAGGTTATGCTGGGGAGAAAGGAAAATGACCCTCGGGTTATGCCGGGGAATGAAAGAAAAGGGGTCCGCAGGTTATGCTGGGGAGAAAGGAAAATGATCCTCGGGTTATGTCGGGGAAAGAAGGAAAATGGTCCTCAGGTTATGCTGGGGAGAAAGGAAAAGGATCCTCGGGTTATGTCGGGGAAAGAAAGAAAAAGGGTCCTCAGGTTATGCTAAGGAGAAAGGAAAAGGATCCTCGGGTTATGCCGGGGAAGTCCACAGGTTATGCTGGGGACAACTAGGGAATGTGGTCCTAAATTTGGAAGGATAGAGTTAAGGATCGGGGTCCTATGCTACCATGATTTTTGTAATTCTCCTTTTCTTCTTTTCTTTTGTTAAAACTGCGTGGAAGGATTTACAGAGAACTTCCCTTTTGGTTTGACCATTGCTGCAAAGCTGTTCCTAGCTCCTGTGCATTTTCTTGGTTGCATCTGCTATTTGTCCAATTGCTTTGGATTACACCTATTTCAAATTTTTCAACAAAGCACGATTGTTAGTTTGAAACTGTGGTTGGTTTTGTGGCCTTGATTGCTTGATATAGGCCCTGTTTCTGTTGAGAACGTCTGATTTTCCAGTCTTTGCCTTGATGGTTGGTCGTTGGAACTCAACTTTAAGATTTCTTTTTACCTTCGTAGGCCTTTCCTTTATGATTCTCTGTTCCAACTTCAATTTCAGAGCATTTGGGTATATTAGCTTTTCAAACCTTAGCCGAGACGGTAGGCCACGTGGGACTCAACCTTTTCAATTTCATTGACCTTTATAGGTACTACAAATTGATTTCTCCTTCCAAGAGTTTGATTTTGAAGTATCAACCGCCATGGCTAGTCGGGGTTGATTTGATGCCCCTGGCAAGGATGGGTGCCTTTTGCACATTAGGTCGTGTCAAACAAAAGCCATGTAAATCACTTTTACTATCCTTTCTTTGTCTTAGTTTTGGATCGGTGTTAGACCAAAAGGGATTCAAAGAAAACAAACAACGGCATGGAGAATGATTTTCAAAACAATTAGTGTCCCTTTCGGGGAAAGGAAAGAAAGACTTATCTGGAATACATGCGGACTTCAATGATCATGACATGCCCTTTGGACCGGATGCCTGATCTGTGTAAAATGTCCGACTCTCAGAAATTCATCCCTACTTTTGCTTCAAAATTCGAGAAACCTTTCCAGGACTTTGTTGATGCTGATGGCTTCGAGGATCTTCTTTTTGATCAATGGGGCCACTTGCAGGTTTCCACTAGCTGACCTTCCTCATTTCTCTTCGGTTTATAGTTCCCGTGTGGGTTTTCGCTAACAATACTCTCTCTATTTTATTTTTTTTATATTTATTTTGCTTACCATCGCCTTATGGTGCCCATGTGGATTTTCCAAATAAGACTCTCTCATTTTATTTTTCTCAATTTGGATTACATCGGATCCAATTAGTTGTATTCTCTTATCCTTGGGCATTCTCATCAATTGATCGAAAGAACTTGAACAGGGTCTGGGTAAAAAGGATTTGGATTGAGTTACCACTTTGGAACCATTTTGGTGAGCTCATGGATGAGCCAATATATCATATGCCCCAGTTTCATGTTTTGGGGGACTTTGGATTTTTATTTTGGTGTGACTGAACCCCAGAGAGAGGCTGCCTACATATTCTTACGGAATCAAGTCAGACGTTGTTCGGGAATGTTTCCTACACTATTTTTGTTTTTGTTTTGTTTTTTTTTCATATTTTTCTTTGTATTTTTTTTCTTTTTATGTCTTTCTTTTCTTTTTCTTCTTTTTTTTCTTTGTTTCTTCTTTTTTGGTTGTTTTTCTTTCTCTTCCTTTTTCTATTATTTGCATTTCATTATTCAATAACGCTTTCAGATTCAAAAGAGGGTAATCAAAAAATCGGAGTCGGTTCAAAGGGATTGCAAAGGGTTGATAGTGTTTGGGTAGCGATAATGAAAGCCTTCGTCATCCCAATCGGAGAATATTCGAACTATATGAAGGATCCAACATAGTACCTTTTCACTGCATTTGCATTGACAGTTTTTTCAGGGACAGTTCTTTTGATGCATCCCAAGTACAACGTACTCTTTCGGCAGTACTCTTATTGTAAGGTATGGACCTTTAAAATTCTGGAACCAATTATTCTTCAGCTGTTCAAACTCTTTGTTTCATTTCTTCAAACTTATCTTATTTGCATTTCGACTCTTGATTCATTATTTCGACGTCTGACAGCTTTTTGGGATCTGGGCATGAAGTCCGCGAGCATGTCATGATATTAAAATATGTATTTAACAGAAGAAAATAGGAAAAATGACAAGATTAAGAAAAGAGACATTCCTGAACAATGAAATTATTTTTGATTTTTGAATTTTGTTTTGTTTGTTGAAATTGGATTTTTTTTTATTTTGATTTTTTTAAATTTTTGAAGATAGAAGGGTTTACATCGGAAGTATAATACAATTAAGTAAAACATCTAGATCACACCCGGAGATAATCTGGGCGCAGAAAGGATAGCAAGAGTGGCTACCGAGACTCCCCTTTAGTGGGATGCTTTCATGCTTGGCGACCACTTTATGGCTTTGGCTTTCCTCTGTCTCAACAATGGCTGCAATGGCCTTGAGTGCAAGATCAAATTCCTCATTTTCACAAATCATTCCGACTGTTGGCCCGTTGTTGTGGGCAGGCAACGTGTTGTTCATTATACCAGGAGAATCTCCATCTCAAAAAACGATTCTTTCAGCTTCAATCAAATCTTCAATTTCCCTTTTGTAGGTTCAACAGTCCTCTGTACTGTGTCCCACTGCTCCAGGGTGGTATTCACATATAGAATCAGCTCGGTATGAGGGGGACTCAGGATTTGGACGGTTCGGGGCCACTAGCTGCAATAGATTTAGCCTAATCAATTTTTGGAACAAGCTTGAATATGACTCACCAATAGGGGTGAACTGACTCTTTCTGAAAGGCCCTCTTTGGCGAGGATTGTATTGGGGTTTATTTGGTTGAGGATTATATGGAGATTGGCAAGGATGGGCATTTCTGAGAGGTGGAGCTCGGTTTTGTGTATGATGTTGTTACTAGGTTCTCATCACCGCATAGGGAGGCGGAGCCTCGGCATAAGCAGCATCAGAAAAGGGATAATAGTATGGTGGACCAATAGGAGGCACGTATTATTGGCTTAATGACCTGCGGGCCCCCCTCGAGCTTGAAATCATCATGACTCCCTCTTCATTCCCATTTTTGTTTATTGAACCTTTCGAACCATTCTGAGCAAACTGTGATGTGGCCTTAAAGGCAGCATGACTCAAGATTCGACCTGTTTTCAAACCGTTTTCAATCATTTCCCCAATTTTGTTAGCCTCGACGAACAGCTTACCCACACAGCAGACATCATGTTCTGGAAGTAGTCAACCTCTTGGGCCTGCAGAAAAACCGTGACCATCTCAGTTTCATCCATTGGAGGCTTTACCCTAGCAGCTTGCTCGCGCCATTTGACAGCATATTCGTGGAAGCTTTCCTCAGTTTTTCTTTCAAATTGGAAAAAGTATGTCTGTCAGGAGCGATGTCCAAATTATATTGGAACTGGCAGACAAAATCACAAGACATATCGTCCCACACATGCCAATGAGTAATTTCTTGATCTGTATACCACTCAAAAGCGATTCCGGCGAGGCTTTGCCCAAAATAGGCCATTAGCAACTCCTCATTTCAATCAGTACCCCTCAACAGGTTACAGTATCGTTTCATATGAGCAATCGGGTCTCTGTGCCTTTCTTACTTCTCAAGTTTTGGACTTGAAGCCATGTGGCAAGTGGACATGGGGAAACATACAGAGGTCAGAGTATGAGACACTCTTTTGACCATTCAAACCTTGCACATTTTTCAGGCTTTATTCCAATCTCTTCATCTTCCGAACCATTTCCTCTTGCTCGGAATTTTTAACAATTTTTCCTTGCTCCGCAAAGAGATCATGTCATGAAAGTTGAGTGAGAGAGTATGGGGTCACATGTGCCATTCCTGACTGAAGCTGTGGACCCTGAAATGTGAACATTTGATGTGAAGCCAGTGCCTGGGGACGAAACACAAAAGGTATGTCGGAATCATTGGAGGGCATTGGAGGGTGTCCGCATGGGAAGAGCGGGTTAGGCACAGTGGTGTTGGTAACCTCGCTTGTCCTGGGGACCAACTCATGGAACCCAGGGACTGCACTTGGCGGTTCCCTACCATTAGACCAGGTGTCCCACATTTCTATTATACAGAGACGCAACATCTTATTCTCTTCAGCACCTGTTGATTCTAATGGCAGAATAGCCGATGTCGGGCTATCCTCAGGACTAATGACTGGTAGATTGCTACCGGAGGCCATCTGTGCCTTTGGATCTTGTGAAGGAGACGAGGCTAGACTGCCAACAAAACCAACCACCAAAACCAGGATTTTGCGCACGCAACAACCTTGTTAGTTTTGAGACACTTAACGGATAGGAAATCGTATGTTTGGATGCAATGCACCTAAGCAGTTAAATATTTCTACCATGTGTTTGAACGGTTGCATGTTTCATCCCGGCCTTAACTAATCACACTTGATTTTCTCATTTTGCCGCTCTTGTATTTTGACACTCTCTTTTCTCTCTTTTTGTTTGTCAGTCTTTTATTTCTTGTTGCTTTTTTTCACTTTCTCTTGTTTTTCACTATTTTTTTCACTCAATTTTTCTTTCTCCTTTTGTTTGTGTTTTTTCTAGTTGATTTTTCACTCAATTTATTTATGGCCATGATCGGATCCGATAGAGATTGCCTAAATATCATGACCCCGCATGAATCAGATCTTGCGTAGTTAGGAAAGATTGGGAATTGAATAAAAACCAGTCTTGTATCTTTTTTGGGGGTTTTTATCAAACCATTGAAAATTGGGCAATCTCTTTTTCTTTGATTTTTCGTTTTTTTTTTCTTTGGGACTTTTCAAAGAAGAAAGGAAATTTTTCTTTGGATCTTTGATTCTTCTTTTATTTTTTTGAAAGAAAGACTTCTAAGTTTCTTTTTCTTTTGATTGGAAAGGAAGTCTTTTTTTGTTTTTTCTTGTCTTCAATTTTTAAAATTTTAATGAACATTTACAAAAGAAAGACATCTAAGGAGTACGTGTTTTTGGATTTTTGTTTCTGATTTTTCCTTCTTGATTTTCCCCTTTGTTTTTAAATTTTTTTGGTTTTGGAAAATATTTCGAAATGAAGGAAACTCGTATTTTCAGATTTTGATTTGTCTTATTCGTATGAAAGACATTAGAAAGAAATAAACCATTTTTGAGTTTTAACAACCTTTTTGTTTTGAATTTTCTGAGGGAATTTTTTATTATTATTATTTTTAAAAAATTGGGATTTTATTTTGAATTTCTGAAAGAAATACGAATTTCTTTTCAATTTTCGAAAGAAAAGGAATTCTTGAATTTGATAATTGTTCTCGAAATTTGGGAGAAAAACTTCTAAAGAAGAAACTGTATTGTTATTTTTGACTTTTTTTTTAGAGACATATTTTCGAATCTTGAATTTTCTTGTGAAATTAGAAAACAATATTTTCGTATTATTGAAACATTAGGATCTAACAGAAAGACTCTCTAAAGAAGGAAGTAAAGAAAATATTTTTTGCATTTGAAACTTGATTTGTATTTATTTTTTTCTTCTTTTTTGCATTTGATTTTTTATTTTATTTTTTTGTTTTTGATTTTGAAAGACATAGTTTTTTTTGGATTTTGTTGAAAATTGGGATTTTATTTTGAATTAATGAAAGAAATACGGATTTCTTTTCAATTTTCGAAAGAAGAATGAAAAAATATTCTTGAATTTTCTTATGAAAATTAGAAGAAAAATATTTTTGTATTTTCAAACTTTAGGATCTCAGAGAAAGACTTTCTAAAGGAGGAAATAAAGGAAAATATTTTTGATTTTTTTTTTTTTGAAAATTGGGGTTCTTAAAAAAACTTTTCTGGAGAAATAAATGAAAATATTTTTGGATTTATAAAATTGGGGTCGGAACCGATGAGGTTTGCCTACGTATCTCACATCCGGTGAGAATCAGCCCCGCGTAGTTCGGGCAAAATATTTTGTCAAAACCAAGTTTGTCAAAAAAAAATCCATCAACATTTCGGTACTATTTGAACATTGATTTTCCGAAACAAGTGGTACTCTCATTTAGCCCTAACACAGTTATTTTTCTCTACTTTTCTCTCATTATTTGCAAGCCGGTCACCATGCAAATCCAAAACAAGTAAATACACAAGTAGCATGTAAGATGCATCAGGATGGTCTTTTCATTTCGGTGACGGACCCAACCCCTGTGTTGAGTCCCCTAAGCCAAATGCACATGATGCAAACAAACGTTCCTATTGGGGATCCCGCATGAGTATTTGTTATACTAGGTTTAAACCCTGAGTTTATTGTTCTAGACCTGGCTTACCCGAGCGGACAACTCGAGCCAAGGGGGCAGCATACCGGGGATACAGAAGCTCCATCGGCTTAGCAGCTTATCCGAACCTCGTTCTAAAAAGGAAAAGACTCTAAATAGAAGAGAAGTCACATGAAGTGCACCCTTCTCCATGATGTAGAGGACTTATAGAGAGGTAACAGCTTATATATACAATTCATCCAATATCAAAGCGGTAAAATATTTAGCACATATAGCATGGAAGATGTAATAAAAACAGATAAAGCCAAATATACCAGTTAATCTAAGCTCGAATTCTTGAACCCTGAACCAGAGATTCTGGTTTCTATCCCTGCAGAGTCGCCAGAGCTGTCACACCTCCTTTCTATACACCACCCCGAAGAGTAGATGTATAAGGGAGTTTTTCCATTTAAAGTGACATTATTCGAAATGGGATTATTTATAAATTTAGAGTCACCACTTGGGATAGGGTTGGCGTTTGGTGTCCCAAGTCAACGGTTTGTTTTGAATCCCAAATCGAGAAAATTTTCGACTGCCCAAATGAAGTTTGCGAACTAGAAAATTCTAAATAAGGAATTATGTTGACCCGAGGGAAGGTGTTAGGCACCATCGGATCCCGTGGTTCTAGCACGATCGCTTAAACTATATAATCGGCTAAAAGTTTGATTTTAGTACATGTTCATCCTATAGTGAAATTTAAAATTATTTACCGCTTTTAATTAAATTTTTAGGAATGTGAACGTCGTTTAAAACATGTCTTTGGATCGCGTCACACAAAATGCACCCGGATCCGAACACATTTTATCCAACGTTTTGGGATTTGGATTTGGGTTACATGAAATGCACACCCGTATTTAGGAAGATAAAATTATTAAAGACGTTCCTAAAGTGACTAACGTATTATTATCATTGCGGGAAGTCATGGAGTTTGCTAAACGGCATGACCCGAATTTCTAAGTATTTTAATATAAGCATTTAAAGAGGGCCATGCGATTTATGGGTTTTATTTGGCGCAGCGCACCTCGTTTTATTATTTAAAGGCCTATATAGAGGAAACTAGGATTTTTTATTGGATTTGTCTCCAAAAGAACCCAGTCAATCAATATTGTAAAATTCGGACCTCAAGTTCAAGTCCGGGTTCAAACAAAAAGGAAAACCCTCTTAATCTAAGCCCACTACCTAACTCGAAAGCCCAAATTTAAATAAATATTTTTAAAACTTTAACTTAACAGCTTGACCAGTGGGATAAGGCCTTCAGTAACTTGGGCTTCGAAATCAGCCCCAAAATGCATTCAATTCTGGGATTGGGCTTCAATATCAGCCCAGCTGTGCATATATTAATCCTGGGACTAACAGGATCCAAAACCTGTCTACTAGGTATCAAACCAGGCGTTGGGTCTAATTCCATAGCCCAAATGTCATGGGCCTAATCGAAATGGAGATAAGCATGCCTAGGAGCATAATAGTTCCTGATTTGCCAACCCATCCGCATCTTATCAATAATCATAGGTGATCTTTCTTTACATGTCAATTCAAACTCAACTAATGAATTAATACGTAATTGGAATCCTGATAGTTATTCAGAATTAATTCACAGGCTTGTAGCATTATAGTCTCGAAATAGAAATTGAACACCAGAAGTTGTAACTGGTTCCTGCATCAATTTGATGAACATAATAAGGCTGGTATCGTTAAGCCAACAACCTGGATCCAAACAACAAATTGTTCTAACAGTTTAAATTGAAATTACCTATAGCTAGCATCTTGCTCACAATGTTCATATATATCTAAAAATAATCATCCGTACAGTCAAATTAACAAATTATAATGCTGACAAAATGGTTCCAGGTGTAAAATTTACATATCTCACTTCTAAATCTACTACTAGATAAAGAGGAGGACTAATAGGACTACAATAAACTAATTAAACATGGCTGAATATGAGAAATCAGGGACAGTCTTCATTTCAGTCTTAAGTCGAGTTATACAGCAGAGCAATAGCAAAATGAGTACCTGAATTAAGGCAAAATGAAGGAAAAAAGAGTCAGCAACGAGAAGCAAACAATCAGCAATTGAAACCCAGTAGTAACATCACAATTAGACGAAAATTTTTATCATTGCAACCCAGGAATAAGGACAAACGAACAGCAACCAACAAAATAACCCAAAATAGCATCGATGGAACTCAAACACACTTGAAATTAGCCTAGAAAAATCCAGAAAATCTCCAGCAACCAAATCCTAGGCTATATTATGCAAATCAAACTCTACAATGCGAAATTGATCTAAAACTTCAATAGAACAGCCTGTTTTGGAGTTTTTGTTTTTGTTTTTGCTCCTAAGGATCTAAATGTCCTAGTTTTCTATGGAAAACTATCAGATGTTCAAACCAATAACATTGTTTTGGATTTTTGTTTTGAATTTGTATTGCAGAAACGGAACGAGGAGTGTTTTGGAGAAATTTTAGGGATGGAACTTTTGGGAGACTTTTCAGGGTCCAAAAACTTGTTCCATAAGGCAATAGTATGCCTTTTTAGAGGCAACGCTTAGGGAAATCCTTTCTATTTTGTTTTTACTATTAGTCCCTCTATTATTTTTTCTGTTTTAACCAATTATTTCTTAGATTCCTGACTTGTTACTCAAGTTACTGCATAAGAGTCTTAGAAATTCTGACTGGAAACCCCATCTAGAATGTCCTAGGGAACTTCAAATCAGTTACATGTAAGATTCTTCTTATCTAAAGTCTATGCTACCCATTTATTCAACTGAAATTTCCAAAACAACCAAGCTAGCTAACAAACTATTTGTCTTTAGTTTTAAAAAAAACTTACCAAGGTTTATCGAACAAGGTTTGGCCTAATTAGCTATATCCAAATCAATTAGGTTAACACTTAAGAACTAATTCTAATTAACCAAATCTCTTAAGGCTAAGTCTGTTGTTAAACTAACAATCAGTAAACTATCAGCTAAAATCAAACACTATGAAGACAAGCAAATAATCAGAACAAAAATCAAAATGTAAAATAATGGCAAACAATGGAATCCTACGGTTAAAGTTAAGCAGGAAATCCAATTCAATAATAAAACAGAATATCATACCATTACAAATCTAAACCCTAAATCAATTCTAACTCAAACGAAAGAACTACTGGAGATGAACAAAAACAAAAATAGAAAACTATGTAATAAAAGAAATATTTACAAACAAAGAAGGAAAGGAAAATAAGAAAAACTCAATTGGTAGGGTCTTCGTCTTGATTGCCTTTCGAAATTGATTTTTAGTTAATGTTATATGTATATTTTGTTAAAATAACACATATAACATTCATTAAAAATCATTCGAGTTCTTGAAATTCCAAAAACAGGTTACAATTTTTAAAAAAAACCTAGATCTAAAATTCGAGGGGCTCGGACTGGATTTGAATGATATTGGCTTGAGATTTTGTAAGAAGGGTTCGAGGAGGTTGTGTGGTGTATATTTGGTCGGATTTGGGTGAGCAGGTGTTTTGGTCCAGACTTTCGATATGAAATTCGAAATAACTGACTGAAATTTGAGGGAAGATAAGGGTGGATATGGCTTGAGAAGGTGAAGACGGGGCTATGGTGTAATGTTGGGGTCGTTTGGTGGTGGCACCGCCTTGGGCGGTAGAGGCGGTGTCCACAAATTTGATTATTCGAAGGGCTAGGCTATGATTCAAAGGTTGGTTTTTGAGGCGTTGGAAAAAGGAGGAGGGGGGGTTTAAGGGTGTAAATTTTGGCGGGTTTTGAGCTTCCACGCCGACGGCAACGATTTCCGGCCGGCGGCAGTGAGGCGGAGGGTTGATGGAGAGAACAGGTACGAGGAATCTGAAAATGGTCTCTAGAGTTTTCCAAGCGTTTGGACAGTTTTATTTCAAAACAAAAACGAACCAGGGCCGTTGGATGATAAGGAATGAACAGCTGGGATTATGTGCCCTAAAACGACGTCATTTTGGGGCACCTCTGATGAGAGACTAGATCTGGGACGGGTATGGGCTGGTTTATGGAGGATTTGGATTGGTAGGGAGGGTTTTGGTTTAGACTACAATTAGCATTGGCCAAATATCAGGCCAGCCTGGATTTATATCTTTTCTCCTTTAATTCTTTTCATTTATCTCTTATTTATTTATTATTTCCACCTTAAAAATCAAACTAAAAATAACCTAAAAATTTATTCAACCTACCTAATTAAAATACAATTAAACTAATATCACTTTAAAGAAAATTAATAAACCTAAAAATAAAATTAAAATCAAACCAAACAAATCAAAGTTTCTTTATGATTTTTTTATATTTTATAAAAGCTTAATTACTACTTAGCCAAAAAAAAACAATGTAAAAATTTAATCCCAAATGCTCATACAATTGTTTATATTTTTATGACTTATCATGCACGCAAATAAAAATACACACAAAATACGCAATTAGATCCTAAAAATAAATGGAAAAATCCTAATTTTAAGAATTATGTCGGAGTAATTTTAGCGAGGCAAAAATCACGTGCTCACATCCATGAAGCTGGATTGGCCTATTCCTCATTACCGGAGACTGATAGTCTGTGATGTGTGTGTGTGTATATATATATCTATATATTTGGGATGGACCTTCCCTAGGCCTTGTAAGCCATTTATGGTACCGAGTGGTTGTGAGTTGTCATTATTATTACAAGGAGATGGATCTTCTCCGTAGGCTGGATTGGCCTTCCTCAGTATTAAGTAGCTGCTGTCAGAGACGTATCTATATACAGGATGGATCTTCCCTAGGTCGTACGATCCATATACAGTATTGAGTGGACGAGCATCGAGTTATTGGGCACATTAGGTACTTGGAATAGTGCGTTTCATTCAGTATGTGCATTGGCATATAGATGTAGCAGAGCTTATACTCCTTTATCATGTCCGTACTTGCTCTATTTCCCTATTATGAATTGTTTAATTAACTAAAAGCATGCCTACATTTTTGTATGATATTCATGTTTATCCTATCAATAGGTTGAGTTCTTCACTACCTGTCAGTCCACAGTTTGGACTTGTTACTTACTGAGTTAGTGTACTCATGTTACCCCATATACCTCATGTACAGATTCAGGCACTTCGGACACAGTGGCATATGTTTGATCGAGGCGTCTGACTTGGAAGATTATTTAAGTAAATGCGCGGCATTTATAGGGCTTGTCTCTCTTTCTCATTTTCAGTTGTACTCTTCTGTTGGCTCTTAGATACTTAGATAGATTATGTATTTACATTAGACGCTTATGATCTCAGTGACATCGTGGTTTTGGGACGAATGTATTGTAATATGAATCTTTTTATTATGTCTTAACAATCTGTTTTAAAAATGATTAAAGTCTTCTGCAAATGATTTTTTAATATTTACATTGTGGTTTTGGATTGCATTGGTTTGAGGTTGGTTTAATCCCATGATAGATGTCATCATTACGGGTTGGGTTTTGGGTCGTGACATTCTCATAAACTAAAATTTCAATACATAAACTAAATGTCTAATTCATATCCTAAAAGTTCAATTCATATCCTAAAATTTCAATTTATAAACTAAAAGTTCAATTCATAAACTAAAAGTCCAATTCATATCCTAAAATACTCAATTTATAAACTAAAAGTTCAACTCATATCCAAAAATTTCAATTCATACACTAAAATTTCAATTCATATCAAATTTCAATATAAACTAAAAGTTCAATTCATAAACTAAAAGTCCAATTTATATGCTAATATCCTAAACCCTAGATTCTAACTAAACTATCAAGACAATACAAAGTATAATTCAAATCTAACTAGACTAAATTCAACACTAATTATATTTAATAAAATTAATAAGCAAAACTAATTAAAACAAGACCTAAACCTTAATTCTCAATGAAATACAATGTTCAAAGAATTGAAATACTAATTGAAATAATAAACTACAATACTAAAATAATTGAAATAAAAACTAGAAATAACAAAGATTCAAGGTTATAATAAACCTAGGTTTTTTTAGGTGGAGAACGAGAAAGAGGGGGGCGCAGTACACTGGTGGTCGACGGTTGTCAACGACGGCAGTGGTGGCACGGGGTGGGAGAATGGGTTTTGTGTGAGGTAAATAGAGAAGGGGAGGGGAAGGTGTTGAGAGAGAGTTGGAGAAATTTTTGGGAAGAAAATAAGAGAAATGGGGTGGGAGGGGAGGAACCCATTTTTGAATCTTGTTATTAGAAAAAGTGACCAATGTTGGTGCTATTTTTGGTCGGTAATTAAGTTTTGACCGTTTGACCAAAATAGCGACCAGCATTGGTCGCTATTTCTAAAATAATTAAATTATTTTTTTCTTTTTTGGTTTTTAAATAATATAAGCTATAAAAAAATTATTAATTAGCTATAAATATTTATTTTATTAAACTATAATTATTATAAATAATTATAAACTATAAGCATAATCTATTAAAAATTATATTAACTAGGTAATTACTTTTAATAAATTATAATAGAATCTATATAAAGAAATTTTTTAAGTTATATTTAAGTATATGAGTAATTTCATAAACACGCATAAACTGTATTGTAACTGATGATCAATTTTATACATTACTATGTATGAATAATTAATAAATTGATAAATCAATATAATATTATTCTATTAATTGATATAATAGTATTCATTTTTATATTATAACATAGTTAATGAATTACATTCATTCATCACTAGGTTATAAGTCGAGGAATCAATTATAACAGATTAATTGACATAAGTCGAGACGTTTTATTTTAATATTCAACAATGCATCTGAGTTGGTTATAAGTCGATGAATCAATTTACAAGTGTATCAACCCCTAAAAGAACCCGATCATGTGTTCCTAGCGCTTCATGATTATATATATATATAGACACACACTCACATACACTTCACTGTAATACTATAACGTATACATAACTTGTTATAGTATATGTTAGTGTGTGTGTGTGTGTGTGTATATATATATATATCACACACTTCGTACTACTTTAACTACATATATAGCATGTTATAGTATATGCTACTATATTCATTATTTGTATTATTACAAAGTTAATGAATAACATTCATTCATCACTAGGTTATAAGTCGATGAATCAATTATAACAGATTAATTAATATAAGTCGAGACATTTTATTTTTAATATTCAACGATGCATCTGAGTAGGTTATAAATCGATGAATCAATTTACAAATGTATCAATCCCTAAAAGAACCTGACCCTGTGTTCCTAGCGCTTCATGTTCTTTAATATATATACATATATACATATATACATATATACATATATATATATATATATATATATATATATATATATATATATATATATATATATATATATATATATATATATATATATATATATATATATATATATATATATATATATATATATATATATATATATATATATTTGGCTCTGATACCAAGGGACCGAAAGCGAAGCCTCTAAAAGATTAGGGGGAAAATAAATGAATGTAAGGACGGGAAGCAAGTAATAATATAATATAAAACCTGCAGAAGATATAGTTAGAATGCAAGTAAATAAATTTACGGGGCAGGGCCGACCATGTAATTAAAATGCTATAAAGTAAATTATGTGGTATAACCGACCATAATGAAGAGTAATATAAATATAAACTTTTACAAGAATAAAATAAATATAAACTTGATTATTATTAAAACTAAAAAATTGATAATACAAGTTAAAAACTTATATTAATAAACTAAAGAGAGCTCTAACCAATTCTAGAGATAGGGAAAGAGTTCTTCTCAAGTGATAGTGTAAGGTGTGTTTCTTACAAGAGATATCGGGAGCTATTTATAGCCAAAAAAATAAAAATTAGTAATATTTTCTAATGCTATCCATGATGTCATTAGGAGAACTGCTAGCTGATGTCATGGATGATATCAGCTGTGATGTCATTGTGGTGTCATGCTGATGTAATTTCTGATTAATTTTTCAGAACATTAAATCAAGGTCTTTTTCTTCTTCTTCCTTTGATGATTTGTCATACAAAGATGCTTAATTTTTTTTGACCTGGAATTTGTGTCTTTAGGGTATAGAGAATTTGCTCCATTTGCTGAATAAACTCAAGCATGCTGCTAGAACTAGCTAGTTGTGCACTTGCAATGGACTTTTGTTGTAAAAATAAAATTTGAGCAGCATCTGTTGTAGCTAGATACTGCAGATGGGATAGAAACCACTTATCTACCGCATGTACATAGGCTACGGATGAATCCCACACTTTATACTATTTGCAGTATCCCTGAAGGGCTAACCACGGTAATCCATTATGTCCTTCAGGCTTATGGAAGGAGAACTTCTGGGAGTATATCCATGGGATATGAAATCGGTGGTAAAATTGGAGGAGTATTGGATATTTTTTGTTCACTAGAAAATCTAAGACTAAAATAATCATATGCTTCTTTTACTGGTGTTGGGAGGATTTCAGCTCTATGACCATATACAGGCCACCATTGATGTATACACCACTGAGGGAATTCAAAGATTAATTGTTTAATCCAGAGAATGAACCATGAATGCTTTCCAAGTTGGATTTGGAAGGTGAAAGCATCATCCACACTGCTTGGAAGTCATAATAATTGTAGAAAAGTGGGTCAAAAGGCTAAGAAAGTTATTTGTATTTAGCTGGATGGGTCCCCCATTCTTTTGGTGAGATTATTTTGTTAATCCACACTGTAGTATGTGTGACATATGATTGGGTTTGTTTTTCGTTATGGGGCTTAAACAAGCAATATCTAGTATCTGTGAGAATAAACTCGTAATATTTATAGGTATGTTCGTAAGTGTTTTAAATGAAATTGGCTGAAGGGCTAAGTAATTTCTTTGCTACCTCTTGGGTGTTGGAATGCCAGAATTCTGGTTCAATTTGAATGAGTGGGTAAACACTTTCGTTCTTAATATAAGTACGTTCCTCGGAGGAGGAGCCCTTGTGTAAAGAAATAGGTTATTCCAATGTTTTGATGCAAATGCAATAATTTGTTCCTTGTCATTTTTTTCTTGCTTTATAATACCACCATAACCAATGTCTGATGCATCAGTCTCAACTATTTTGAATGCAGAAGAATCAGGGAGAGATAAGCAAGGAATATCTTTGACTTTCAACTTGATTTCATCGATAACGTTGGTGTGGACTGAAGTCCACGGGAGTGGAGGTTTTTTAAACCTATCATAGAGAGGTTTTAGCAAATTGCTAAGGCTTGGAATGAAATCGGATACATAATTAACACATCCTAAAAATCATTGAAGCTGGGATTTATCTAAAATTTGGTCAGGAAATTTGTCAGCAAATTGTGGACCTTTGAATAAGGACAATGGTTCCCTGCTCGATATTGTTCCCAAGAAATCGGATGTTGGTTTGAAAAAGACTATGTTTAGTATTTGATAAAACTAATCCATTTTCTTTAATAATATTAAATAAAACTTTTAGATGTTTAAATTTTTTGTTCCATGCTAGTAGAACTTACTAGAACATCATCAATATAGACAATAATAAATTTGAAAAATGATTAAAAATATCATTCATTATCCTTCGAAATTCGGAAGGAGCATTTTTAAACCAAATGGCATTACATTCCATTCATATTGTCCAAATGGTACCGTAAAAGCAGTTTTATACCTTTCTTTGGGATCTATTTGAATTTGCCAAAATTTTGATTTTAGATCAAATTTTTAAAAAATAGTTGCAGCATAAAGCCTTTAAAGTAAATCTTTTTTTTTTTTGGAATAGGGTATCTAATCCACCAAAGTGATTTGTTCAATGGTTTATAATTGACGACTAATCGAGGGACGCCTCATTCTATTTTAAAGTTTTTATTAACGTAAAAGGCAGCACAACTCCAAGGTGATTTGCTTGGAGAAATGATGCGTTTTTGTCACAACCCGTATTTTTTCACCCTCGAGAGTCATGATGGTGCCTACTCGTAGAAGCTAGGCAAGCCACGAAGTTTAGAAATCTTTAACTCTTTCATTTTTATCTTGTTAACAACTTATATTAACATGTGATAAGCATTTAAGTAATAGCGGAAGACATAGACGATTATAATACAAAAATAAATACGAGAAAAGCCAATATGTGTTTCTATCCAGAAACCGGTGTCACAACATTCATGGACTATCTATGATTACTACATACAATGTTTGAAATAAGGAACATAGTCCGTCTCGGATACAAATGATAACAGAACATAATCAAAAATATAAGATGATGCGTTTTTCAAGAAAATCATTGATTTCTTTTTGACATGAATGGTTAGCTCGTGATTCATCTGAATAGGACGAGATTTTGTGGATATTTTTTTCATCAAAGTCAGGTTCATAAAGAAGCCTAACAATGTGTCTCTTGAAATTCCAAAAGGCTGTAGGTAAATCAGCACAAAGTTCTTCCTGGATTTTAGTTTCTAAAGTTTTTATCTTGGAGTGGAGAGAAGAATTTTGAAGCTGTTGTTGTAACCTTTGGAACGCTACTTCTTCTTTGAGAAATTGATATGTGCTTCTTTAATTTTTATAGCAGACAAGAACTTTGCCATTGGAGGTCTTTCAAAAGGAAGAAAGGTTCTATCTCATATGTGTTCGATTAGAATTCCTTGTTTTGTTACCATAAAAGGTATGAGATCTTCGATAAAGGGAGTTCCTAATATAACTGGATTAGTAAGGTCCTTTACTAATAGGAAATAACTTGAGGCTGACAATGGAGAATTTTCTAGAGAGGTTCTAACTTCAACATTAGAGAGTTTGAAGCTGATTCCTAGTTTCACGCCGTTAGCAGCCCAAAGACCTTCTTTGGTTTTCGAAGAATTTGGTTGGAATGAGCCCTTCTTGTATGTAGTTAAGATCTGCACCTGTATCAAATAAGGCAATAATATCCAAGGTAAATGACTTATTGACAATTAGGATGACTCTCATGTGCCATTTTCTTATGAAAATTCGGAAAAGGTGGTTGCAAAAAACTTCTTGTTCAACTGGCTTAACTTCACTTGGTTTGAACTCTTCAGGCTAGGTAGAGAGCTGTTGGAGAACAAGACGGTCTAATTCTTGTCTAGCCTTAATTTCTCTAATTTCTTTCTTAAGGAATGCTATCTCAGAATGGAGATCTTGGATAGTTACTAATTTAGGTTTTTGGGAAGGGAATCTATGAGGATATTAGTAAAATTACAAGTACTGGCAACTTGATAATGATTGGTAAAGACACTAGACGAAGATGTAGAAGGCTTATCAATTGTTCGTTTGAACTGCTCGAGATAATACTTCTTTTTCTCAGAATATTGGAGATTATTTATTATATCAAGAAGAAGGTCTTGTTCTTTAGAGAGAACGTTAATCGTAGCTTCTTGTAACGATCCGACCGCTCACTTTGAGCTTTTGCACTTTGATCGCAAGTTCTCGGGCATGACTTGCCTCGTGTGATGTATTATGACTTACGTAAAATGAATTTGCAAGAGAACAGTTCTCAATTGAAGCTTGAAATTTGAAATTTGAAAGGTTTGACCAAGATTTGACTTATTTGTATATGATCTCAGATTGGACTTTTTATGGTTTGGTTAGCTCCGTTAGGTGATTTCGGATTTTGGCGTGTGATCGGAATGCATTTTAGAAGACCGTGGAAGGTATAGGCTTGACATGGCAAAATTGAGATTTCAGCGTTTACGGTTGATAGGTGAGATTTTGATATATAGGTCGGAATGAAATTTTTGAGAGTTTCAGTAGCTTTGTTGTTCCATTTGGGATGTGTGTGCAAAATTACAGGTCATTCGGATGTGGTTTGGTTGGGTTTCTTACAAAAAGCGTAATCTAGAAGATTTTCGGATTATTAGGCTTGTCTGATGCAAATTTGATATATTGATGTTGTTTTGAGTGTTTCGAAGGTTGGATCAAGTTTGAATGATGTTATGGGATATGTTGGTATGTTTGGTTAAGGTCCCGAGGGCATCGGGTGAATTTCGGGTGGTAAAACGGACCTTTTCAGACTTGGATGATTGCAGAAAATTTCAGCTGGAGTTTAGTTCAGATGTTCTTCTATGCGATCGTGTAGTTATGAATGTGATCGCATAAGGCTATTTGAGGCAGCATGATTTTGTTCTATGCGATCGTGTATAAGGGATTACAATTGCATAGGCTTATGTGGTGTGCCTTCGTGATCGCGTGAGCATGTGTATGATCATAGTGAGTTAAAGAGGCAGAGCATCGCATTCGCAAAGTGTTCATTGCGATCACATAGAGTAATTTTGCGGGAGCTGAGTTTTGTGCATTGTGATCGCATGGTTTTTTCTGCGATCGCGGAGAAGGAGTTTTATAAGCTGTGCAGAATGTTTAAAAAGGGCTATTCCGCGATTTTGAGGCTAAAAACCTCTATTTTTGGGTGATTTTGAAGCTTGGGAGAGCTAATTTAAGAGGGAATTCAAGAAGATTTCTTGGAGGCAAGATTGTTGAACTAAAAACTCGATTATTATGAGAATTCCACCTAGTAAATCATGGAATCTAGGCCTAAAATTGAAGAATTAGGGCTTGAGATTAAGAGACTTTAAATGAGGATTTGAGTGGTTATTTTGGACTCTGATTTTGATGCTCTTGGTATGTATAGACTCGTGTGAGGATGAGGATTCCACTGATGTTAATTTTATCGTATTCCAAGATATGGGCTCGGGGGCCGGGTTTGAGCAATTTCAGATTTTTTGTGTAAGTTGGATATTATCGAGTGGGCTTCGTTCCCTTAGCATATTTTAATGATTATGTACTGATTGTGGCTAGGTGTGGAGCATCTGGAGGTCGATTCGTGTGAGCAAGGCATCGTGAGCTAGAGTTTGGACCGGATCTAGGTAAGTAATGATTGTAAATGTTGTCCTGAGGGTTTGAAACCCTGGAATGCACATCGTTGTGCTATGTTGAGGTGACTTCCATGCTAGATGACGAGTGTGGGGTAGAGCATCACTGGGTATTGTGACTTAGTCCATCCCGAATTATTGTTTTAAATGCGTATTTGATAGTTAATTGTTGGATATTATTATAATTTAGGTTGTATGCCATGTTTGGGCATTGTGCCGACTTGTTGACACCCTTACCGGCACTTTTACTTTTTCCTCACTTTATTTGTTTGAAATCATATCCTTGGTCATGTTTTACCTGTCTATTGCTTAAATTTGGATTTATCACAATATTTCTTTAAAATGTGAAAACTGCTTAGTTTGAGCTCCTTGTTTTGCTGATGGTCCAAGTGATCGGTAAGTTAATGACTAAGATAGACCGAGGGTATGATTATGAGGTTGATGATTGAGATAGACTGAGAGTATGATGGTGAGGTTAATGACTGAGAGAGGCCGGGGACCTGGTTGTGAGGATTATATATCTATGGATTGAGTTGCAGGCAGCAGCAAAATTTATATATATATATATATATATATATGTATATATATATATATATATATGTATATATATATATATATGTATATATATATATATATATGTATATATATATATATGTATATATATATATATATGTATATATATATATATATATATATATGTATATATATATATATATGTATATATATGTATATATATATATATATATATATGTATATATATGTATGTATATGGATCGGACTGCACGCTGCAGCGATACTTATATGGGTCGGGTTGCACGCCGAAGCTGCACGCTGCAGCGATACTTATATGGGTCGGGTTGCACGCCGAAGCGATATAGCGCTTGGGCTGTAGGAGCCCCTCCGGAGTCTACACACCGCCATTGAGAATAGTCGACTATATATATGGATCGGGCTGCACACTGCAGCGGTTACTATTTGGTACCTATTGAGTGTGAGTGTCTAGTGTGACCGATAATTGGTAAGAGTTGAGTCATGAGTGATTGAGAGGCTTTCCCGAGAGGCGATAGATATATACACGTATATGAGTGATGCATTGCCCGAGGGTCCTGTTTATAAACTTGTTGATTTTCACTCCTTTTTAAAATGAGTATCCACCGAATATGTTGATTTATTGACCGCTTTCACTTATTTCATATGGATCCGTTGTCGAAAGTGTTGAACAAATGTTTTGAAACAACTTTCATTTAAGATGAGGTTTATGAGATGTTCAGAATTTAATCACTCATTTGGCATTGGTTATTTCCACTGAGATTTTCAAGTTACGAGGTGTTTATGATTATTGTTTCCCAAGGGGATATTTTACGAACTACGTGTTTCCCGAGGGGCTGATTTTGGTTTTCACCTCTTTTATTATAAATTGTATTGAACCCCTATTGAAGTTGCTAGAAGGTATTTTAAATGATTTTTACAAAAGCTGGATTTTAAATGAGACGATTGACTCATATTTTGATTTGAAAACTTGTTGTGCTTATTAACATAAGTGTGGATTCATTGTTTCCTACTGCTTAGTCTTTATTTACTCTTATTACTTACTGGGTTGGAGTACTCACATTACTCCCTGCATCTAGTGTGCAGATTCATGCATTTCAGAACCCGATAGCGGATGTCGATTGCTCATACGTGGAGTCATCAGAGTTAGAAAGGTGGTTGCACGACGTTCATAGCACTACTTCCTTCCTCTCATTTCTATTACTGTATTTAGTATATTTTTAGACTCTTGTTGTAGTGAGACCTCAATAGATGCTCATGAATAGTGACACCCCGATGTCGGGCTTGTATGTTATTTCCGCACTGTTCATTCAGATTTTTATTTTGAAATATTGTTCAATTAATGGCTTAAAAATGACTCTAGATGATTAAAGGGTTATATGGGTGTTGTGTCGGCTGGCCTTGTCTTCACGAGAGACACAATCACGACCAGGCCAGTTTGGGGTCGTGACAGTTCTTCTTGACTAGATTGAGATGAAGATGATTCTATGTCATCATCTTCGAGTTGGTTAAATTGATGTTCAAGTTCATCATCAGCAATATCGGAAGTGATGTTATTTTCTAATAAAAGTTGTTCGATCTGGTTAAGAACAGACTCATCTAAATCAAGATTTCTAACTTTGTTAGACAACTTGCAGTATTTGGCTATATGACCCGGTTTGTTGCACTTGAAATATTTGCCAGAATTGGAAGTTTGGAAGTTTGTTAGTATACATTTACTGGGAAAGGTTTTAGATTTAGAATAAAATGGTTTGGCCTTCCTAAACTTGGGTGCAGAAGACCTATATTTCATAATCTCCATATGCTTAGTTGTTCGTCTCTTGTGAGGCTTTTTGCTATAAGGTGGTAAACCAAATTATTCACAGAAACTACCTAGATCTCGATGAGTCTATGCTCTATCTTTGGTTAACTGTCTTAATATCTTATCATGCCAACAGATTTTGAGAGCGATGTGTTGAACAAGACTTGTGAGTTGGACATAGGTGATTTATTCGTAAGGAATAATATCACCAAAATGCTGCTTTTGGAGTTCTTCTTTAACTAAATCCCTAAGAGACTTAGGTAGACCATCTAGGAATTTTCTTTCCAATATGGGAGATTTCCATCAGGTTTTTCGTAGATTCGGATAACAAAGGAATTTTTATACCATTTGAAATCAAAAAGGATTTTACACTTAAGGTTGTTAAGTATCTCAGAAGGTCTTTCCCGAAAGATACCTGGACCTGGACTACCTATGAATGTTTTAATAATGGTATAAATCAGGGTGTTGGTTTAGTCAGGAATGGTAAGTCCATCTTTAAGAATTGGTTCTCCTGTTGAATCAACTCGGACACTCAATAGAATTTGGTTCTTATCTTCTTCGCTAAGATAGATATCTCACCATCCTTTAATTGGTTCTCCTATCGAATCAACTCGGACACTCAATAGAACTCGCACACTCAATAGAATTTGGTTTTTATCTTCTTCACTAAGATGGGTATCCCACCATCCTTTAAGTTGACCTATGAAACTTACTACTGCCACATGAGTAGTAAGTTGGTCAGAACATTTATGAGAAGTTCGGTATACAGTGGCTACCATAGTCATTTGCTGTAATTTGGCCAGAATATTATATTCAGAACAACCATCTATGTGTATATATAAGTATATAAGTATATATATATATATATATATATATATATAAGTATATAAGTATATATATATATATATATATAGAGAGAGAGAGAGACACACACACACACACATACTTCACTGTAATACTACAACATATATATAACTTGTTGTAGTATGTGTTAGTGTGTGTATATATATAATACACACATTTCGTGCTACTTTAGCTAAATATATAGCATGTTAGTATATGCTACTATATTCACTATTTGTATTATAACAGAGTTAATGAATTACATTCATTCATCACTAGGTTATAAATCGATGAATAAATTATAACAGACTAATTCATATAAGTCAAGACGTTTTTTAATATTCAATGATGCATCTAAGTAGGTTATAAGTCGATGAATCTATTTACACATAGATATATTTGATGAAAAATTATATATACTAATTAGGATCTTGACAAGTCTATCAATCCCTAAAAGATATATATAAACACGCTTCGTTGTACTACTTTAAGACAAGAGTGGTTGCTCTAATGATAAGCAACCTCCACTTCCAACCAAGAGGTTGTGAGTTCAAGTCTCCCCAAGAGCAAGGTGGGAAGTTCTTGGAGGGAAGGATACCGAGGGTCTATTTGGAAACAGCCTCTCTACCCAAAGGTAGGGGTAAGGTCTGCGTACACACTACCCTGCCCAGACCCCACTAAGTGGGGTTATACTGGGTTGTTGTTGTTGTTGTTATTGTTGTCGTTGTACTACTTTAACTTTTTATATAGCATGTTAGAGTATATTTCAGTGTATTCATCCCTTGTATTACAAAAGTGTTAACGAATTATATTTATATTATTTAGATAGTAAAAAGTGATTTTTAATTTTGACCAATGTTGACCTGAAGAGACCAACTTTGGTTGCTAATTATCCAGAAATTAAAAGTTAGCGACCAACTAAATAAGATTTATTTATATTTTATAAAATATTTTAAATAATAATATTATTACTAAACGTTATAATTGGGTCCCAAATTAGCAACAAAAGTTGGTCGATACTTGCATTCCCTTTCATAATCGACCAACTTTGATCGCCAATTTTAAATAATATTTATTTATATTTTATAAAATATTTTAAGTAATAATATAATTATTAAAATATTATAACTAGGTCCCACATTAGCGATCAAAATTGATCGCTAATTTTAATATTTCTTTGACCAAGCAAGCCTGACTAGTCTGGTCAACATTTTGACCACTTGACCGACCAAAAAGCGACCAACCTTAGTCGGTAAATTATTTAAAATAATTATTTAATAATTTTTTCCATATTAGCGATCAACTTTGGTCGCTTTTTTTGACCGACCAACTTTGGACGCAAATTTTTGGTCGGTAATTCCTAGATTTCTAATAGTGATTTGAAAATTAGATTAAGGCTAAGAGAAAAAATAATATAAGTATGATTTTTTCCAATATATGGTTGTTGGTGTTAGTGCATTTTAATACTAAAGTTATAATATTAAAGTGAATTATTTTTTGTGATATAGTGGTTATAAATTGACAAAAAAGTGGTTATTATTTCGCTTTAACTCTTGAAACCATTAATGTCATGATTTACCACCAATTACCCACTAAAGATTATATTTTGTAACCACCAACCCGTGTTTTAATATTTTATTATTCCATTATCGTATTATTTATTTCATAAAAGATATTCTACATCTATAAATAGTGGTGTTTCTTTCATGTATTGTAGATGAAAAATATGATAATGAGTATGAGAAAAGTGTTATGGTGTACATGAAAAAGTTGTTATTGTGAAAAAGAAAATTAAGAGAAGGAGAAAATCAAAGTCTCCAACTTATTCTCCATCAAAAGAGAATATTATTTTGTTGAAGGAAGATGTTCATTTTGGTGGAGCTTTAGACTCAACAACTTGTCCAGAGTTTGTTCGAGTCATACGATGTTGTCGGGCTGTTGTATCCTGGAGGGACAAGTGAAGAGATTAATGTTGGATCGGTGAAGATGCTACCGCAGTAGACTTGAATCCCCTTGAAGAGAGCGATATTTGTGTCTCAGCCTGAAGATATTTTATTTTCTTCATTTTAATTTTCAACTATAATTGTATTTTCACCAACAATGACTTTATTCTAGATGTTATTTCGAAATTATAATCATTAAATTATAAAGAGAAGTTATAACTTGAATAGTAAATATTTTTATATGAAATAAAGTATGCCAAGATTTTAATATAAAAATAATTCTAACATTAACTAATATTTTGATTAAATATGAATATATTTTAACTTTAAAATTTATATCAAAATAACCCACTTAATCCTTTAAGAAATGGCCCCTAAAGGTGTAGTTTCAGAAGAAAATAATTGAAGTGAAAGTCATTGCATTGCAAACGTTTTTTCTTTTTCTTTTTGGTTATTGTTGCTCTTCTGTTTTGTGAAAAATAAACATCAGCGCTTACAAATAATGAGGAGAATTAGTTTTTTAGTTTTTCTGTAGGCATAGGGAACCATAACTTGCTTAAATCGGAGAGCCGCCTCAAGAAAACTAAAGTCCAGAACAGATGAAATACATATAAACGAAAGCATTGAGAATCTTTGGCGAGCAATTATTAACATCTATATTGAAGGAATCTAATACTTAATTACTCCATCTGTTCACTTTTAATTATCAATTTTGAATTTTTATGTCTCTTAAAAAATAATAAATAAAATATATAATTTATAATAATACTTATATTAATTGGTATATAGTTTTAATGAATTTAAAAAATAATTTAAAATGAGTAACTAATATTAAGGGTAAAATAAAAAAAATTCTCTTAATTTGCAGAAAGTGGTAAATAAAAATATTAATTTATTTTAAAAATATTTGTCAACTAAAAGTGAAGTAAAATACGAAGGCAATAAATTGGAAGTAAAGAACATTTTTATGAGTTTCAACATCGGAAAGAGGTTTGAAGAGTGGTTTTATTTGAACATCCATCTTGAGTCGCGCACGTGAATCTTGACATTAGGCCTGGGAAAAGGCCCAAATTTGTCAAAATACTGCTTGAAAAGGATCAAGTTTATCTTCGGTTATACTTTCGATTTCAAGAATGATTCTAGGATAAAACAAATGAAGCTTTTGCATCCCTCAAATATTTAAGGTCCCAAAAGTTTGAAACACTAGTACGAAATTTAAAAAAATAAAAAATTTTAAAATTTATGATCCTAAAAAAATTAAAAAGTGATTAGTATTTGTATGATTATAAAAACTTTTAATTAAAGATATTGTAAGTTTAAGCTAAATTGTTACCAAATCTAGAAAGAGATCATTCTTTTTGGAACGGACCAAAAAAAATAGGTTCACCTAAACTGGAACAAAGGGACTATATTATTATATAATATATACTGAATAATTTGTATTTATTTAATTATTAATAAAATATTTCAAATTGCAATAATTTTTAAAAATTGTTAGAGGTAGGACTAAGTGACTTAATAAAATAATTTTTTTTCTCACTAAATTAATCAACATATTTACCTTCTCATCATTCTATTTTTCTTTCTTTATGTATAGTTTTTTTGTGTTTCTCATGATTTTACTTTTTAATTTTAATTTAAATTCTCTAAATTAGCTAGAAAAAAATTATCGTATTTGATTGATCCACACACCGGAAAGCAGATTTTTTTGTGTCTCATCTTTTTTAACTAAGATATTCCCGAGACAAATATCATAAGGCTCAAAACACGATGGATAATGGGCTCAACCTTTTACCAATTTTACTTAAGGTAAGAATTCAATGTCATATGACATGCGCCTAACTCATACATCTTGAGATGCACTCTCACCACTAGATCAAAGTGATGTACGATTTTTTTGTGTCTCAATATTTATGGAGTTTATAAAAGAATTTTCGGGGACTTTTAATATACTTTAGTTTTAGACCACCGGTTTTGTTGAGTCGCCCCTCATTGATGATCAACAATTATTTACAAATTATTACCCCACCATGAACGTGTTGTTCAACCAACTTTATTCACATTTGGTAACTGAATGATACACTCAATACCTTTAATGTTATTGTTGTTTTATCTTAATTGAGACTCTATAAATTTGATTGAAAATGTTAGGGGTGGACTAGTGACTCTAGTAGGAGACTCGTAAAGCCCTAATTTAGGTCCGCAAAATTTTTAATAATAAATTTCATAATTTTATTTCAAATTAGACCATATTGTGTTCACAAAAAATTAAAAAATACAAAAGATTTGTAAAAAAGGAGAGAAAGAAGTCTACTCTTTAATAGTAAAATATTTTTAAAACTTTAAATTAAACTGCTTAAATCTTCATATTAATAAATGTGTTGTTTACAACAATATCAAATGTAACATATTGCAAATACATATCTAACATCTCATTTATTTAAATTACCCTTTTCTAATATAAATAATAATATTACTATGTGAAATTAAAGACTTTATATTGTTTAAGTATGTATGTGTGTGTGTATATATATATATATATGTATATGTATGTATATATACTTATATATACACAAAGCTCGACCAGAGAGCATATCATTCTGCCTTCTTGTAATAACACCAGAGAGCGAACTAATAGTATATAAATGCATAACAACTTTTTATTTTTCTACTTTAATGAGAATAATTTTCAAGAAAATAAAGGTAACCTAACTGAAGGGGGGTCTGCATGTAGAGATAATAAATCACAGTATGTACTCAATCCAGCACCTAGACAGACAGAATTCTTTCTTCTGTCAATGAGGGGAAAAGAAAAATTGCAGCCGAAGCTCAAAGAAGTAGCAATGCCACATGAAACGTAACAGTGTAAAAATGTGTTTTGACTCCCTTCTTTATTCCTCGAAATTCAGTACATTTATCAGATTTAAAAATCTCGTACACAACATACTCCAGTTCAAAAAGTAACTAAATATCTAAAACACATAGCTATAGCTAACACTGTATTTGGTACAAAAAGGCAAACCCATGTACAAAACTGAGAAAAAATTATTGCTCCTAAACCTAAAGAGAATTTGGATAATTGGCTATAAACCAGCAAAAGATCAATGAAAGCATCTTCAGAATTTTGACAGAGTGCACATGCCAAAACCGTAAAATGTTATTACTTGCATTTTCATAGTATTTGCACCGGCTAAACCTCTCAATGTGTACAAAGGAATCCATTTCTCAGCATCAATTTGTCCACACTTCACTTCCTCCGCAATGATCTACCACCTTTCTACCCAATTCCAGTCCCTTCAAGACCTGATGAAAGGAAAGACCAAGAATCTGGTCTCCATTAGCTCTTTCAGAACAGAAAATAAAGTCGCTAGTTCTGGTGTTATTTCACTATCTTTTATATTGTTACATGAGACTAACCTAAGCCTTTCAAGCACTGTCCATGACTGAACAACCGAATCTAATCCTTCAGTTGTGAGCAAGGACCATCCTTCCAAAGAGAGAAATCTCAAGCTCCTAGAAAAACAATGAAACCTGCTGCATTCGACAGAAGATCATATACTGACACAACCTTAATGTACCTGCTCAGAGCGATACCACTCATGTCCCATCTCCATGGCTTCCTCACGAGGTTCAGATCACCAGACTGAGATTCGCAGTCTAGTACAATTCTGGATCTCCTCCTTTTGCAGCATAGTTTCGAACTTGAAATGGCCCATTTTATTAGTGTGTTTCATATACAAGGATAATTTCAGAAGAAAAAAGAAACCCCTGCAAAGATCCATTTTCAAAATTTTCTCTGCAGCTCCACAAGATATTAGCAAATTACACAGGAGCGATACATCACCTTCATCAGAATGTTGACAAACAAAAGATTCATATTGAGATCGTTCATGTCTGATGCAAAGTCTAGAAAATAAAGGTAACCTAACTGAAGGAGGATCTGCATGCAGAGATAATAAATCATAGTATGTACTCAATCCAGCACCTAGACAGAACAGAATTCTTTCTTCTGTCAATGAGGGGAAAAGAAAAAGTACAGCCGAAGCTCAAAGAAGTAGCAATGCCACATGAAACGTAACAGTGTAAAAATGTGTTTGACTCCCTCCTTTATTCCTCGAAATTCAGTACATTTATCAGTTTTAAAAATCTCGTACACAATATACTCCAGTTGTTCAAAAAGTAACTGAATATCTAAAACACATAGCTAGAGCTAACACTGTATTTGGTACAAAAAGGCTAACCCATGTACAAAACTGAGAAAAATTGTGGTTCTAAACCTAAAGAGAATTCGGTTAATTGGCTATAAACCAGCAAAAGATCAATGAAAACATCTTCAGAGTTTTGACAGAGTGCACATGCCAAAACCGTCAAATGTTATTACTTGCATTTTTCGTAGTATTTGCACGGCTAAACCTCTCAAGGTGTACAAAGGAATCCATTTATCAGCATCAGTTTGTCCACACTTCACTTCCTCCGCAACGATCTACCACCTTTCTGCCCAATTCCAGTCCCTTCAAGACCTGATGAAAGGAAAGACCGAGAATCTGGCCTCCACTTTAGCTCTTTGAGTACAGAAAATAAAGTCGCTAGTTCTGCTGTTATTTCACTATCTTTTATATTGTTACATGAGACTACCCTAAGCCTTTCAAGCACTGTCCATGACTGAACTACCGAATCTAATCCTTCAGTCGTGAGCAAGGAGCATCCTTCCAAAGAGAGAAATCTCAAGCTCCTAGAAAAGAAAAAAGTTCCCATTAATCTTGGAACAGTGTCAGGTAACAGTTATTACATTATCATTCTACTTATGAAGTTCATGGACAAGCTAGATGCATATTCCTGTTTAAGAAAGAAATGTGTATCAAATCAGCAGTAAAAACAGCACTTGACTGCAGTTGATTGTTTTCTTTAAAGAAAGCTGCCAAAATATAAATAAAGATAGTATAAAAAGAAATGTTAGCTCTCAAACTGATTATAGAGCACTTTGTGCATTTAATGATGATAATTTATCTCATCTCAAGATTGATTCTCCTCTTAGATTAATAACACGGAATTCTAATCAACAAAGGACAAAACTAGTCTTTTCTAAAGTCTGGATAAGAATATGCACGTGGGACAAGAGGGGTTGCTCTGATGGTAAGCAACCTCCACTTCCAACCGAGAGGTTGTGAGTTCGAGTCTCCCCAAGAGCAAGGTGGGAAGTTCTTGGAGGGAAGGATGCCGGGGGTCTATTTGGAAACAGTCTCTCTATCCAAGGGTAGAGGTAAGGTCTGCGTACATACTACCCTCCCCAGACCCCACTATGTGGGATTATACTGGGTCGTTGTTGTTGTTGTTGTTGGATAAGAATATGCACGTATCTCATTTGTGTTTGCAAACAGAGAGATTCTCCCGAAAAAGTTGTTCAGTCAATTGTTAAAGATGAAATTTTCCTTATAAATACAGCAATTTTTCCATTCTCTACATGCATTCACTGTTTTTAAAAAATACCACAATCTTAAATTCATCAGGTGACCATTTGTTCAAGTTAGAGAAGTAGTACTGGCATATACCATATATAAACATAATCAAAATGTGTTCATACCGACAAACACTTGCAGTGGCAAATATACTGTTGTCTAATCCCCAACAGTCCCTAAAGACAAGCTCTCGAACAGTTTCACAGACCAGAAACAATGCTCTCACACCTTGCTTGTCCCGTAATTGGCACTGCTCTAAATGAAGCTCCTCGAGAGTAGAACAGGAACCCAAGTGCTCATCAGGGCCAGGACTTGAATCCAAAACCTTACAACAATGAAGCTTCAAAGTTTTCAAGTTGCTACAATATGACAGAGCTGACAACCACCCACCATCCATCCTATGATCACAAAGTACCAATTCCTCTAGCATCTGACAGCACTGCCCAATTGCTTTGATCCCATCATAACTTCCTTCACATCCAACCAGCTCGAGCTTCAATAAACGCCTACACCCTTGAGCCAAAATAGTCAACCCTATATCCGAAACCATTGAATTATACAACCCATCAATGCAACCAACCAACTTCAGTATCTGCAAATTCCTACAACCAAACAACCCCTTCAATGCAAAGTCATCACAGAAATGCAATTCCAACTCCTGCAAAGTTTCACACTTTTCCCCCAAATAACTCAGCCCCTCTACACTTGCATTCATCAACACTATTCTCCTTAAATTAGCACAACCCTCAACTAAAACCTTAACCCCTCCATCAACCACCACTTTCCCCAAAAACCCGTCTTTCCTAACAAACCCTCCATTGACAAAGCTCGAATCCAAATGCAACGAAACGAGCCTATGACTCATAACAATCCCCGAATTCCTCCTTGATTTCAAACAAGCTCGAACTAGGTCAACGTCAATTAAACCCGGGAACCTATAACTTAGCCTCCCAGATTCCAGAAATTCCCAATCTAACAGCTTAATAGACCTAACCAACTTCCCACTAAGCTTACACCAACGCTTACAAACCAATGAATTCGAAATGTGCTGCTGCTGTTCTGGAACCTTCGAAAGCACACTCAGCAGCAACTCATCAGAGAGCAAGTCAATATAATCTGGAGCAGAGCTGAAACGGGTCGGTTCCGGATCGTCTAGGATTAGGGTTTGGGTATCAGAATCGGGCTCAGAAGGTGGAGTAGTTGAATTAGAAACCGATTGAGCTCGCATTTGAAGCACTAATTGCTTCAATGCCTGAGGATCCTTGTTGTACCATATATCTGATAAGCTCGACCGCCGTTTCTTCGACGGCGCCGGTAATTTAACCTTAGGGTTAGGGTTTTCTTCAGGTGACGTGGGCATTTCACCCAAGCTTTTAGCTCACTTTCTTTTCTCTCTCTACAACTTCACCATTTGTAGGGTTTTGAGTATAGACACAGAAAGCTGTATGTATAGTTGCAGAAAATTTAGAAGTTGAAGAAGAAATGCATACAGTTCCTCAGCAGATGAGATTTGTGGGGCGCACAATCTTTCTCTGTGTATAATTTTTTTGTTTTCTTGTTAGGGAGGTGGTTTAACCAATGATTTAGTGCCACGTATCGATATAACTGGAGCTTACGAGGGCGTGGCTTTGTTTAATCACTTAATGCAGAAGTTGTAGTTCTTGATCCGCAACACATGCACATCTGCTATCTTTTAGTACTTCTTTAAAAAAATATGTATATCGGATTTGTATAGGATTTCTCCATCAATAATGATCTCAATTCGAACCTTATGAATGACAGAAAAAACTTCAAAGGAAGTGTTTCTTTGTAAATAAGTTTACCTGACATGAATTTGGATTAACCAAGATTTCAATTAAAAGAAAGATATTTTTTAGGAAATGTAAAAAATAATTGAAAAATTATTGCTCTTTTGTCATCTTTTCTGAATATAAGTCTACCCAAAATCGCATTTGCAGCCTCAAGGTAACGGATGCACATGATGAGTTGAGAGGTAATCGATACCCAAAAACTTTGATATATATATTTGTAAATATCTTTAAAGAAATAATTGGATATTAACAAGGGTGTCTATAAAATTCGATAAATCGAACCAATCCGAAAATCAAATCAAACCGACCAAAATACCCGATACTTTTTGGTTTGATTTGGTTTTGGTTTGAAATTTTAAAAATCGACCAAATTTAATTTTGTTTTAGTTTTAATCAAAAAATAACCAAAAAAACCGAACCAAACTAACTGTAGGAATAGTTATTTCAAATTTTTCATTTCACCTATATATATATATATATATAGTCTTATACAAAGTTTCAAAATTTTATGATAAATGTTAATCGTTTGCACTTTTAGTATACCTTTTTACCTTTATTTTCTAGTTTGATTACTAGTTTTCTTTTGTCAAGTGTAAGAATTCATTTCATGTTTATAAAAGATATTTTTAATTGAGTACATAAATTATTCATTACTTTGTGATTTAATTATCATCAATATATTTTAGTAAATAATAAATTTCTCAAAGGGCAATTGATTTGATAGTGTTACATTGAAAATGTGATCGCCAGAATATATGTTTGGTAGTGTATGTCTTATATTAAGAAAAAATCGATAAATAACCAAACAACAGGAAAACCGACAAAACCCGACATAAACTGAGTCGAGAAAAAACCGACTTAATTGGTTTGGTTCTTGTTGGAAACACGTTCTCAATGCAATATACTAAAACGTGTGTTCTTTTGTATAGGTTTTGATGAATGACAAACGAAGCGAAAATTGATATATGACGAAGTTCAAGAAACAAGCGCACAATTGATATACAACGAGATTCAAGCTCAAGACAAAGTTTTATAGTTTAATTGAGTCATTCTTAATTGTGATTTTGATCCACAACTTGACTCGTAACATGGCTTCTCTCATAAAACTATTTTCCAAAATCATGCATATTTAATTTAATGTCAAATCATGCATATTTACAATAGTCAAAATAATTTTTAGACATGCCTTAAAAATCTGGACTAAGATAATCGATTATGTACTTATGATAATCAACTGTTTTAAGCCAAGACTGCATGACAATCGATTGTGAACTAATGACAATCGATTGTGAGTAAGACAGTGAGCATCAGGTTTTTCAAACCTGCATGACAATCGATTGTGAACTAATGACAATCGATTGTGACTGAGGCAGTGTCCATCAAAGTTTTTCAAAACTCAGAATAATCGATTATGAACTAATGGTAATCGATTATGTTGAGACAATGTCTTCCAGTAATTTTCAAATTTATTAAATAATCGATTGTTACATTGGACAATCGATTGTCAAAGAGACAGTGTCTAAAATGTTTTTCAAAAACTGATAAGTAAACGATTGTTGACTTTGTGCAATCGATTGTGAAGCTGACCGTTGTCGTAAAGTTTTCAAATACCGCCAGGTAATCGATTATTGATTCTATATAATCGATTATTTTGATTAAAATTCGGAAAAGATTTTTTGAACGTTATTGGGTAATCGATTATTGATTTTGTATAATCGATTGTTTTGATTAAAATTCGGAAAAGATTTTTTGAACGTTGCTGAGTAATCGATTGTTGATTCTGGACAATCGATTGTTTGTGGTAAAATCTGGAAAGGATTTTTTGAACGTTGCCAGTAATCGATTATCAAGCGTAAAATCTGGGATTGAATTTTAATCTGACTGGCAGACAATCGATTGTTGGGGTTTGACAATCGATTGTCAGTGAGTAAAATCAGCAACTCTTAATTGGCAATTAGGCAACGGTAATGCCAAGTTTTTCGACTATAAATACAGCTTCATTTCAGTGTTTTAAACACAACCTCATACTACAACTGATCATTACATTGCTATAAGCTTGCATACTCTTGTTTATCATTTTATATTCAATTTCATAAAGTTTTTGAGAGTCATATTCTTTTCCAAAGTTGTTGTGATCTAGAGCTTACTTCTTTTACTCATATCTACTCATTAAGGAGTATTTTGTTTGAGTGTTTAGTGTTTTATACACTTGTAAGAGAATTGTAATTCTCTTGTTGTAAGGAACTTGTGTTTCCTTGGTTGAAGTCTTGGAGTGTTGTATCTCCGAGCAAAGGTGTTAAGGCTTGTGTCCTTAAGGTGTAAAGGTTTGTTGAGCACCCGTAAGCTTAACAAGTTAGTGGAAAATCTCGAGAGAGTCTCTCGGGGACTGGACTAGCCACGTGTTGTGGTGAACCAGAATATATCGGTGCGTTCTTTCCTTTTTGTTTATTTAAAGCACTTATTTATTTCCTGCAAATTTTAATTTCCGCAAGTTTACGCTAAATTTTATTATAACGCTATTCACCCCCCCCCCCCCTCTAGCGTTAAGCGTATTTACTAACAGTTCTAATATTTGAAAAAATGACTTACTTGGTTTGGTTTCGTTTTAGGGAAAACCCGATCTAAATTGAACCATGAACACCCCTAGATATTAGTAAAAATTGCACAAGATACCCTATTTTGTTGCCCTCATTTAACCTATACCTATTTTTTTTAAAAATTTTTACTTGTACCCACTTTTTAAATAACTTCAGCCACATTTCTCCTCCTCCTTCTCCTCCCCCTCCCCTCCTCCTCCTCCTCCTCCTCCTCCTCCTCCTCCTCCTCCTCCTTCTTCTTTCTTCTGTTGTTGTTGGTGCTGCTATGAAACATCAGTTCATGAGATGATTGCCATAAAATATATTTATCAAATTATTCCAAAATAAATTATAAATATTACGTAAGTTAGTAGACAATAATTTGTAAATATTTTCATGTACGTAAGCTTGTAGACTATGATAATTCTGTTCTTTTCACGTTTATTGTTTCCAAAATTTATGATTTAGACACTGTTGGCAATCTGATTATTTATCTAGTAAGTTAGAAAGCCTTTTCAAAAACTTCAACTTATATAGTGCTGAAGTTTTTACAAATGAACTAAATAATTTCAGCATCTTCTACTGAAATTTTTTAAAAAGCTTTATGATAAAATTAATGAATCCAGGACAAAAAAAAACTTCAGCTTTTAGTGCTGAAATTTTTTTAAAAACTTATCCAGGACAAAAAAAAAAACTTTAGCTTATTTAGTGTTGAAGTTTTTATAAATAAACTAAATAACTTCAGCTTCTTCTGATGAAGTTTTCGAAAAAGCTTAATGACAAAGCTAATGAATCCAGGACAAAAAAACTTCAGCTTATTTAGTGTAATTACAAATAAAAACTTCAGCAAATAGAGAACAGAACTTTAGCTACTACGCTAAGTTCAACAATTACAAGCAAAAATTTCAGCAAATAGAGAACAAAACTTCAGCTATTATGCTTAAGTATAGCAATTACAAACAAAAACTTTAGCACACTTGGTTCAACACACTTGCTACTTCAGGCCCGTCTACTAAAATGCTGAAGTTTTGCGTGATTGCCTTTGCTACTTCAGCCATGTATGCTAAAGTTACGTAAAAAAAGCGGATATGTTTGCAAAGCAAACATAAGTTAAAACGTGACCCAAAAAACGGGTATAGATGCAAATGCCCCTAGATATTAGCATAGGTATGAGTACTAATTTATGAGCAGTGATAAATTTTATATTGAAAGGTGTAGTTCCCCGAGAACGTCGAATCCTGAGTAGGGCTCTAGGAATAAAGTTTGCATACACACTATCTTTTCAAATCGCACTCCTAAAAATTATTATAAATAATAATACAAAAATTATTGGAAATTTTTCTTTTGTGAAAGACTGCTTTAATTCTCCTATATTATTAGCAAAGTACTTCCCGCTAGAGAAGGTAAAAGGTAGATGAGTCCCCTGAACTAAAAATTGTAATGATCATGCGGGTCATCAGGTGAATCGTTTCATCAATCATCAGATAGAACTCTTGCATCTGCACGTGCGAGAATTTACATTTATGCTGCGTAAAGCAAATTTCTTCACTTATTTAACAAGTAATGTATGTGAAGTTTAAGCAGTGAAAGTGAACTTTAAAACAAATTTATTAAGTTATTTAGCTAATAAAAATTGGATTTTTCACCTAAAAAGATTGCTTTATGCTGTATAAAGCAATTTTTACCTTTTTTAGTTAATAACGTAAGTAGAAGTACGTCAAAAATCTATTGAAACAATCTTCCTTTTCACACAGGATTAGTTAATCCCCCTTCAACAATTATATTTTGCTTTTTAACATCGTATTTTTTTGGTATTATTTTTGGGAACCATTTTCCTGCATCGGGGTCTCTGGGTGAAGAGGAAGAGGAGGGGTGCTCGGGGACAACCGCGGATTAAATAGGGTGTTTTGACTAAGGAGAAAGCACAGGAGTTGAAGAGGAGGTTAGCTGAGGGCGGAGCTTGGAGAAGTTCTGGGGAAACGGACGCTATGTGGTCAGACACGGCGAACTTGGTTAGGGAGGTAGCACGGGATGTGCTCGGGGTAGCCAAGGGCTATTCAGGTAGACATCAGGGTGACTAGTGGTGGAACGATATAGTCGATGGAAAAGTGGAGGTGAAGAAGACGGTGTTTGCTAAGTTGGCAGGGAGCACAAGCGAGGAAGAGCGGAGAGCGAACAGGGAGATCCACAAGGTGGCGAGGAAAGAAGCAAAGCTGGCGGTTACGGAAGCCAAAAATGCGACGTTTGGTCACATATACGAGGAATTAAGGGAGAAAGCGAGGACAGGAAGTTATTCCGGTTAGCAAAAGCAAGGGAAAGGAAGGTGCGTGATCTTGACCAAGTTAGGTGCATCAAGGGCGAGGATGGTAGAGTTCTGATGGGGGAGTCTCAAGTCAAGCAGAGGTAGCAGGCGTACTTTCGAGACTTACTTAACAAGGAGGGGGATCGTAACATAGAGCTAGGGGAGTTTGGACATTCAAGGCAACATAGAGACCTTGGGTACTGTAGGCGTATTAGGGCGGAGGAGGTCATGGGGGCTTTGCGTAGGATGAGTAGGGGTCGAGCGATCGGGCCTGACGAGATCCCGGTGGACTTTTGGAAATGCATGGGAAGGTCAGGAGTGGAGTGGCTCTCCAGGTTGTTCAATGCGATCTTCAGGACCAAAAGGATGTCGGAGGAGTGGAGGTGGAGTACAGTGGTGCCCTTGTACAAGAACAAAGGGGACATCGAGTGCTGCAACAACTATAGGGGTATCAAATTAATAAGTCACACCATGAAGGTCTGGGAGCGAGTGATCGAGGCGAGGGTGAGGGAGATGACATCTATATCTGTGAACCAGTTCGGTTTCATGCCGGGTCGCTCCACTACAGAAGCTATCCACCTTGTCAAAAGGCTGGTGGAGCAGTTCAGGGATAAGAAGAAGGACCTGCACATGGTGCTTATCGACTTGGAGAAGGCGTATGACAAGGTCCCGAGGAAGGTGCTATGGAGGTGCTTGGAGGCGAAGAGCGTGCCGGAAGCCTACATCAGAGCAATAAAGGACATGTACGATGGAGCTAAGACTAGGGTTAGGACAGTGGGTGGCGAATCAGACCATTTTCCAGTGGTTATGGGGCTCCATCAAGGATCGGCGCTTAGCCCTCTCTGTTGTCCTTGGTGATGGATGCTCTAACCCGGCATATTCAAGGGGATGTGCCTTGGTGTATGCTATTTGCTGATGACATAGTCTTGATAGACGAGACGAGGGTCGGTGTTATTGAGAGGTTAGAGGTATGGAGACAGACTCTCGAGTCTAAGGGTTTCAAAATAAGCAGATCTAAGACATAATACCTGGAGTGCAAGTTTAGCGTCGAGCCGAGCGAAGGAGGCAGGGACGTGATGATTGGATCAGGTCATCGCCAAGAGGACAATGTCAGATATCTTAGGTCGGTGATTCAGGGAGACGGAGAGATTGACGGGGACGTCACTCATCGTATAGGAGCGGGGTGGTCAAAGTGGAGGCTTGCATCAGGAGTCCTGTGTGACAAGAAAGTTCCACAGAAGCTCAAGGGGAAATTTTATAGAGCTGTGGTTAGACCTGCCGTGTTGTATGGGGCGGAGTGCTGGCCAGTGAAGAACTCTCATGTTCAGAGAATGAAGGTTGCGGAGATGAGGATGCTCAGGTGGATGTGCGTGCTCACCAAATTAGATAAGATTAAGAATGAAGTTATTAGAGAGAAGGTGGGGGTGGCCCCGATGGAGGAGAAGATGCGAGAAGCGAGGCTGAGGTGGTTCGGGCATGTGCGGAGGAGAAGTCCTGATGCCCCGGTGAGGAGTTGTGAGTGGCTGGTGATGGTCGGCGTATGGCGAGGCAGAGTGAGGCCTAAGAGGTATTGGGGAGAGGTGATTAGGCATGACATGGCTAGAATGCGGGTTTCCGAGGACATGGCCCTTGATAGGAAAGTATGGAGGTCTAGTATCAGGGTCGTAGGATAGGGGCTCTTAGAGCTTTTCGTACTCCTCACCCGGGTTGAGTGAGGCTTGGCAGGGCTATCCACAGATGATTTGTGTATTGGGTTGTGTCTCCTTTATGGTAGTTACTGTCTGATATTATTGCATGCTTTTTTATTTATGGTTCTTATGTTTAGATAAATATTTACGCTATTTCTGCTGGAGTTACTAATGCTCTTTTGTCTTTGTTTTTGTTTTTCCTTTCCTTCACTGAGCCGAGGGTCGATTGGAAACAGCATCTCTGCCCTTTGGGTAGGGGTATGGCTCGTCTACATATTACCCTCCTCAGACCCCACTTTGTAGGACTATACTAGGTAATTGGTGTTGTTGTATGTAACCCTTTCCTTATAGTACTTATTGTTTTTTTTTCCTTTTAAAGTATCACATACTAATCCACACATTTTCCTCTATCCTATTTAATTTTATATTGTAACTCCTGAAATTTGTAATAATATGTTAAATTTTTCATAAAGTATGGTGAATTTCTCTTTCCTTTTTCCTAAAATGAAGATTATATAACCCTGCCAAGCAAAGAGGTTGCCCTGAAGCATTTAAAATTGACCACTTGATAAAGACGTTACAACAATATTCATCTCCCTCATCAAAACCATTTACTGTGACCTAAGTTTGGCCTACAGTATTGAGCTTCAATAAAAAAAAATTTTGATTTAGGTGTAAAAATTATGTGGGGAGCCTAAAAATCTATATTCATATTTTTAAAATTGTTTAAACTATACTCTAATTTTAACAACTTCATACGCATGCTTTTCTTCCTCCTGACCTATGCGTTCGCCAATAACAATGCCTAACTTCAGACTCAAATGTCTGAAGTTTATACTTTAATATCTGAAGTATATACCCTATATGTTTGACAATCTTATCCAAATATCCGAAGTTCATAACCAAATGTGTGAACAGTATGTCAAAATATCTGAAGTACATAATTGAACTGAAGTTTCCCTTGCTTATGAACCGAAGTTCGCGTGATTGTCTTTGCAAGTCGGGCCAAACCTCAGGCAAAAATATCTGAAGCTTTGCTTTGATAAGGCTACACTTCAAGCAAAAAGTTCTGAAGTTCAAACTTCAGACATATACAATTGAACTGAAGTTTGACCTTGCTTATGAACTGAAGTTTGTGTGATTGTCTTTACAAGTCAGGTCAAACTTCAAGCAAAAAATATCTGAAGTTTTGCTACACTTCAGGCAAAATATTATGAAGTTCAAACTTCAGACATAATTTTTTGCTATTTCAGGCTCGTATGTCTGAAGTTACACAAAAAGTGGGTACGCTTGCATTTTTTTTAAAACGGGTATAAGTTAAAAAGTGACTCAAAAACGGATATAGGTACAAATGCCCGATGTGGGGCTTAACGTTATCTAACAACAAAAGAGCAACGGTCCAACAAAGATTTTTTACGAAGGTGAAATAACTATTTAAAATTAGATTCCATAAGAAATTTGGTAAAATACGGTGAGCAAGGTAGGATCGAACACGCGACCTTCTGATCTTCAGTCTGACGCTCTCCCAAATGAGATATCCCCACATCAATGATAGTGTTATGATTCATTTATTTGTACCATGTGGATAAACCTTTAACGGTGTGGTTTGGTGTTCTCTCTCCTCGTGCAATTACAATACATAGGCTACTAATTTCATAATTTTGGAAGCTCAATGTCAATGTCTCCCTCCAATACTCGAGGCCCCGCCGTTCAAAAAAAATTTCAATTATTCTAGATTTTAGAATAAATTCGAAGACCCATCAGCCACATATCAATTTGTAAAAGAGAATGACTTAATATAGTAACATATTCCCGTAGAAGGTTATCACAAAGTTCTATATTTGACTCACAACTTTAACTTACTAGTCTTAAAATTATATTTAATCTTTCAAGCAGTATAATAGTAAGTGCTAATCACGATCAGAAAATCCTCATTATACGACAAATCCACTTGACTTTCCCATTAATTCTTGTATGTACCCCAGAAAAGAAAAAGATAAGATCTTCGAATACTTTCCCTTCAAATCCCAAGAAATCCCACCCCAAGGGCATCCTAAAAAATAAATCTTAAATAAGAAACTCGCCAATATCAATTACCAGTAATGATTGGGTAGACTCCTTGTATTGGATTGTGTCTCCCTTATGGTAGTTATTTATGATAGTTATTTATGGTAGTTACTGTCTGATATTATTGCAGGCTATCTTATTTATGGTTCTTATGTTTAGTTAATTGTTTACGCTATTTCTGCTGGAGTTATGCTCTTTTGTTTTTGTTTTTGTTTTTCCTTTCCTTCACTGAGCCGAGGGTCGATTGGAAACAGACTCTCTACCCTTTCGGGTAGGGGTAAGGCCCGTCTACGTATTACCCTCCCCAGACCCCACTTTATGGGACTATACTGGATAGTTGTTGTTGTTGTTGATTGGGTAGACTCCAGAATGTCATGGTCTGTGGGAGTCATTTATTTTAAATTTGGCTGAATTCAATTATAAAAAAGCGGAAGGGCCTCATTGCAAAACACAGAAAAGTTGAAGGGTCGAGATTAGATTAGCCGGTATAGATCAACATCCTAGATCATCTTCAGCAACATCAAATAATGACACAGAGAGATAGAATCCAAGAACTTCTTCTATTAGATTTTCCTCTCTTATCTAATTCTTCTCTCTTTAATCCAAATTCTTCACAACAATGGCGATCATCAATTATCTGTTACTTATTATTTTATTTTCTCATTTTAGTTGTAATACTTCCATTCAGTCAATAAAATCGAAAATTGTCCCAAAATTTATTTGCTGTCTTAATTAGCTATAATTGTGGGCTTGAACTTGAATCGTGCTCATATCTTGACAAGCGGTATCAGAGCATTGTCAATTCACACAAAAATAGAGGTATTAATGATTGAAGGAACTGGCATGAAAGTGATGGATGAGAAATTAACCCACCATGACGAGTTGTTGGCTGAGCTAAAGAATAGGAAACAGGATTTGAAACACGCCCAAGCTGGTATTCAAGGGACTTTAGAACAACAGTTAGAGAGGTTGAATATCATGGATCATAGGCCACTGATCATGCTCAGCTCTAATCCTAAAAAGGATAAGCGGTCGTTGCAAATATAATACGATCTAAAAGTCCGGAGTCCAATCTCATAGAGAACTAAGATTTAGCTACAACTGTTTACTATCAATAAAAAAATTTGCTCGAACAATTCCTAAGTTATAAATATTAATATTTTCATGTATAACTAATTAACTAACAAATTAAAGTAGTATATTAATAACTAAAGATACTAAGGGTTGGAGAAAAGATTAAGGAGGTCTAGAGTTATAATTTTTCCAATTGACAGAATCCTTCTCGTTATGTCTTCTATAATTTTGCCTAAGTATTCTTTACCGATCGTGGGTACTTCGGGTGTCGTAATTCTCTCTCGAACAACTACCATAATTTACTAGATATATTCTCTCGAACTATGCTAGCTAGCACTGATGCACCGCTCACTACGATCGCACCAAGATTTCGTTATCTCTAATCCTACATTTAAACCCTCCGTATGGGTCTCATATATGTTAGGAGTGATGTTGTTCAACAACTACCTACATATGTACCCTCTTTCAAGCAATACATACTAAATAAGCAGTCAATTGATGGTCATTCAATCAACAACAATAAACACGTCGTTGAACAAGTAAAGAAATTCAATAGCTCGATTATATAAAAACATCACACGAATTTATTCTACAAAAGGTTTCATCAATATCTTATATAAAAAATTAGATATTCATAATAATATATAAAACTATAATACAAGAATTCATAACCAATAATGGAAATAGAAAGAAGAAAGTGAAAAATTCGCAGAAGAACTCTCCGCCTTCCTCCTAGCATGTTCTTGCCTCCTTGGGTCGGATCCCCTCTCTAAAAACATCTCTTCTCTCTAATTATGTCTTCTCTATAATGTCTAACCTAATGATGTCTCCTATGTCTAACCCTTCAAAAACTACCTTTAATGGGTATTTATTGTGTAGGAGCCAAATTTACATGTCCAATACTAATGAGGAATTAAATTTTTTTTTGGATGGCATTAATGGCTCTTTGAATTGCCTGCAGCATTGACGTTTCGATGCAGCGCATTGTCTATAGCACTGTCTATGCCACTGATGACAGTGCCCTGGACAATGCCTTGAACAGTCTATGGCAGTGTTGCTACTGCACAAGGCACTGTCTATAGCATTGACCGTTCGTTCCTTTGCATGTCTTCTTTTATTGCCCCATTTTGTATCTCTGAGGTACCATTTTGTGTAACTTTTCTCCAATTCATGTTCAACTATTCCTACACATGAAATAAGCTCTATTAAGTGCAATTATTGCACAAATTAGCATCCAAATAATATGAAAGAATGGTAAATAATGTCAAATATATGAAATTATCTCAGGACATCAGCCACCTTTCAGTGCTGCAACAACTATAGGGGTATCAAATTAATAAGTCACACCATGAAGGTTGGGAGCACGTGATTGAGGCGAGGGTGAGGGAGATGAGATCTATATCTGGGAACCAGTTCGGTTTCATGCCGGGTCGCTCCACTACAGAGGCTATCCACCTTGTCAGGCGGCTGGCGGAGCAGTTCAGAGATAAGAAGAAGGACCTACACATGGTGCTTATCGACTTGGAGAAGGCGTATGACAAGGTCCCAAGGGAGGTGCTATGGAGGTGCTTGGAGGCGAAGAGCGTGCCGGAAGCCTACATCAGAGTAATCAAGGACATGTATGATGGAGCTAAGACTAGGGTTAGGACGGTGGGTGGCGACTCAGACCATTTTCCAGTAGTTATGGGGCTCCATCAAGAATCGGCGCTGAGCCCCCTCTTGTTTACCTTAGTGATGGATGCTCTAACCCGACATATTCAAGGGGATGTGCCTTGGTGTATGCTATTTGCTGATGATATAGTATTGATAGATGAGACGAGGGCCGGTGTTATTGAGAGGTTAGAGGTATGGAGACAGACTCTCGAGTCTAAAGGTTTCATAATAAGCAGATCTAAGACAGAGTACCTGGAGTGCAAGTTTAGCGCCGAGCCGAGCGAAGTAGGCAGGGACGTGATGATTGGATCTCAGGTCATCGCCAAGAGGGACAGTGTCCGATATCTTGGGGGACGGAGAGATTGACGGGGACGTCACTCATCGTATAGGAGCGGGATGGTCAAAGTGGAGGCTTGCATCAGGAGTCCTGTGTGACAAGAAAGTTCCACATAAACTCAAGGGGAAATTCTATAGAGTCGTGGTTAGACCTGCGATGTTGTATGGGGCGGAGTGCTGGCCCGTGAAAACCTCTCATGTTCAGAGAATGAAGGTTGCGGAGATGAGGATGCTCAGGTGAATGTGCGGGCACACTAGGTTAGATAAGATTAAGAATGAAGTTATACGAGAGAAGGTGGGGGTGGCCCCGGTGGATGAGAAGATGCCAGAAGCGAGGCTGAGGTGGTTCTGACATGTGCGGAGGAGAAGTCCCGATGCCCCGGTGAGAAGTTGTGAGCGGCTGGAGATTGTTGGCGTTCGGCGAGGCAGAGGGAGGCCTAAGAAGTATTGGGGAGAGGTGATTAGGCATGACTTGGCTAGAATGCGGGTTTCCGAGGACATGACCCTCGATAGGATAGTCTGGAGGTCTAGTATCAGGGTTGTAGGATAGGGGCTCCTAGAGTTTTTCGTACTCCTCACCCGGGGTTGGGTGAGGCTTGGCAGGGCTATCCATAGATGATTTGTGGTTTGGCTTATGCCTCCCTTATGACTGTTAGTTATGGTAGTTACTGTAAATATTTTTGCATGTTATTTTATTTATGTTTCTTATGTTTAGATAATTATTTACGTTATTTCTGCTGGAGTTACTAATGATCTATTGTTTTTGCTTTTTTTTTATTATTTTTTTTCCTTTTCTCCACTGAGCCGAGGGTCGATTGGAAACAGCCTCTCTGCCCTTTCGGGTAGGGGTAAGGCTCGTCTACATATTACCCTCCCCAGACCCCACCTGGTGGGACTAGTTGTTGTTGTTGTTGTTGTTGACATCAGCCACCTAGGCTACCTGAGCAAATCCCCGCAGTTGGAATTGGACTACTACCATTACCTGCTGAAAATAGAGCAGCTAGGCCACAACAAGGGTAGGTTCCCAATCCCAAATGGGAATTACCAAGTGTTGATGGTACTAACCCTAAGGTATGGATTCAAAAATATGATAGATTCTTCAATTTATATAAGGTAGCTGAAGATCTTAAAGTAGATGTGGCTTCTTTATATATGAATGGCAATGTTGAGTTATTGTATAATTTCCTGATACTAAGCAAATTAGTGATTACATGGGAATAGCTTAAAAGGGGAGGTATTTAATAGGTTTTGGGAAGAGTTAATGGAAGATATGGCGGAGGATTTAACTGACTCCAACAAACAAGCAATGTCAAAGATTATCTGGTGAAGTTTGATGACCTTAAGGCTTAGAGTGAGGAACCCTACACTAAATGAGACACACTTCCTTTCTATTTTTGTAGGAGGCTTGAAAGATAAAATCAAATATTCAGTGAAGATGTTTAAACCTAAAACCTTGAGTTGTGCCAGTGAGCAAGCTAGAATGCAGGAGAAAGCGATTGAAGATGCCTTAAAGAAGAACCAGCCAGTAGCAAGGGTGACCACTGTTGCTAAGGCTTCAGTTCCGACAGTGGTGCGAAGGCCAACTTCAATTGCTCTATCCAAACATAGTCCTTTGAGACTGACTATAGAGGTATATGAGTATAAAAAGTCCAACCAACCATGCCTCAGATATGGGAAAAAGTTTGGTCCTAGTCACATATGTCAATTCAAATAACTGCAATGCTTGACTGGAGAAGTGGCGGAAGTAACTACTAAACAGGAGGAACCACCACCTAAGGTAAAGATTGAATTAGACATGGGACCAGAAATATAGGAGGTTGTTTGCTTTAATGTTTTGTTTGATACTAATATTGGATTCAATACCATACTAGCGAGAGGAGTGCTTGGAAAGAAGGAGCTAACTATATTGGTGGAATCAGGTAGCACTCATAGCTTCATTAACGAGATTAATATCAAGGAGACTAGCTACACACCAATGTTTTCTGATACACTAAGAGTAATAGTGGTTGATGGTAATTATATGTATACCAACTCTGTTTGTCCTAAGTTTAGCTGGAAGATAGGTAGAAAATTGTTTGAAGGGAACTTGAGGATATTACAGTTGGGAGGTTGTGACATAGTCCTTGGCAATGATTGGCTAAAAAAGTTCAATCCAACTTTGTTTTATCATGAAAAGAACTGTGTTACCATTTGAAAAAGGGAAATAAGGTGGTGTTGTAGGGCATCAACCAACAAAGGCGATTAGAATTGACTAGTGGAAGTACTATCAGAAATTGATAAAGAAAGGGCAAACTCTCATGGTACACTTATTCTTGGTGCAAGCAGTAGCAACAAAAGAGGAAGGGTTAACCAATTCCTCCATCCAGTCAGTGTTGATTACCTATCAAGATGTGTTTGCTAAACCTAAATCCCTACCTCTTACAAGGGCTATAGATCATGGAATTCCACTCAAGCCATGATCTGTACATGTCAGCCTGAGGCCTTACAAGTATAATTTCTTTCAAAAAGAAGAGCTAGAGTAACAGGCGAGGGAGATGATGGTTAATGGGATCATTCGAGATAGTCAGTCACCTTTTTCTTTACCAGCTTTACTAGTAAAGAAGAAATATGGGACTTGGAGATTTTGTGTTGGGTTGCAGAGGGCTTAATGAGATAACCATCAAAGATAAGTATCCAATTCTATTAGTGGATGGCCTGCTAAATGAGTTGTATGGGTCAATAATTTTTTCTAAAATTGACCTGAAATCAACCACGATTTCAGGAGTATATTTGCTAGATTCTAATCGACTGACATTTCTCTCGCTCTCCCGATTTCTAGTTTTCGCTTTCTCTTCAGAGATCTGCCGCTTTGGCTAGGGTTTTCGCAAACTCTTCTCTCCGTTTTTCTCTCATCCTCCGATCATTGCGAAATTTTCGTTTATTATTATTTTATCCAAACTTCTTATTTCATTAGAAAAACAAATCAAAAGATTTTATTTGTGAGGCTTTTCCATTTTATGCAAAACAGCATGCTCTGTTTTGCAGGGAGAACAGAAGCTTCCATTTTTTTTTTCTCTCCCTCTCATCGATTGCAGTGATTCTCTTCTCTTCAATTTTAATTTCAGTGCTATTTATTTCTATTCTCTCTTGTGCTTTTTGTGGGTGTGTTGGCGTGTTCTGTTTTCTTGTTTTCTTGGACATGTGCCTTATTTTTCCGGCGAGGATTTCCGGCAATCTGCAGTACTTCAGGCGACTCTCGTTCAGATTTTCGGCAGGACGCAGCAGAACTATACGTTCCGATAAGCTTCAGGAAAACTTGCCCCAGGTACTAGTCGCGGCCAGTTCGCGACGTTTGGGAGTGAAGAGCTAAGCAACATCGGCCGGGACGTGCAAGAGTTGGTAGCAATTGACCTTGGGTGCATCAAAGCCTACTTTCAGGTTTTTCCACCGGGAGTTGGTACCTCCGGCTCTCTTGTTTACTTTGTACACCTTTTTACGTATTCTAGCTAGCTTTCCGTGTGAGGTTTACTCTGTTGCTATCTGGTTTACATCTTTATGCGTATTCTGCTACAGTGCGTGTGTGCGTCACTATTCTCCATAGTCGGTTGAAGATATAGTGGCCGCGCCGGGGGATGATAGTGTAAGGTCATGTCCTCGAGGGGTGGGAGCGGTGGCGGGGGCGAGTAGGGGGCAGGGAGTGGTCTCGCGGGTAGGGCGGGAGGTAAGGCTGGGAAGAGGGTAGCTGACGCTCATAGATTAAGGATTGGGTCGTGGAACATAGGCACTCTGACGGGTAAGTCCATTAAGTTGGCGAAGGTTATTCAGAAGAGGAGGGTTAACATAGCCTGTGTCCAGGAGACTAGGTGGAAAGGGTCGAAGGCGAGGAATGCAGACGGGTTTAAGTTGTGGTATTCTGGGGTCGTGAGAGGTAAGAATGGAGTGGGAATCTTGGTAGACAGGGATCTAAGGGAGTCCGTGGTCGAGGTTATGCGAGTGAATGATAGGTTAATGTCTATTAAGTTGGTTATTGGGGGTTGCATCCTCAACGTCATTAGTGCTTACGCGCCGCAAGCGGGCTTAGACGGGGAGGCTAAAAGGCGCTTTTGGGAGGGCTTGGATGAGCTGGTGGGTAGTATTCCCCAATCAGAGAAGTTAGTTATTGGAGGGGACTTCAATGGTCATATTAGGGCTGATGCTGGTGGTTATGGTGAAGTGCACGGTGGCTTCGGCTTCGGGTTAGGAACGGAGAAGGCACGTCACTACTTGATTTCGCTAGGGCTTTCGAGCTTCTGATTGCGAACTCGACATTTCAAAAGAGGGAGGAGAATTTGGTCACCTTCAAGAGTTCGGCGACGAGGACTCAGATTGATTACCTTCTCCTCAGAAGGAGAGATAGGGGTATGTGCAAGAACTGAAAGGTTATTCCGGGAGAGTCCCTTTCGACTCTTCATAGACTCCTAGTAATGGATGTCGGTCTCTGGGTGATGAGGAAGAGGAGGGGTTCTCGGGGACAGCTGCGGATTAGATGGGGTGTTTGACTAAGGAGAAAGCACAGGAGTTGGAGAAGAGGTTAGCTGAGGACGGAGCTTGGAGAAGTTCTAGGGAAGCGGACGCTATGTGGTCAGAGACGGCGAACTTGGTTAGGGAGGTAGCACGGGATGTGCTTGGGGTAGCCAAGGGCTATTCAGGCAGACATCAGGGTGACTGGTGGTGGAACGATGTAGTCGAAGGAAAAGTGGAGTTGAAGAAGGCGGCGTTTGCTAAGTTGTCAGGGAGCACAAACGAGGAAGAACGGAGAGCGAACAGGGAAATCTACAAGGTGGCGAGGAAAAAGAAAAGCTGGCGGTTACGGAAGCTAAAAACACGGCGTTTGGTCACATGTACGAGGAACTAGGGGAGAAAGGCGGGGACAGGAGTTATTCCGGTTAGCTAAAGCAAGGGAAAGGAAGGCGCGTGATCTTGACCAAGTTAGGTGCATCAAGGGCGAGGATGGTAGAGTGCTGATGGGGGAGTCTCAAGTCAAGCAGAGGTGGCAGGCGTACTTTCGAGACTTACTTAACGAAGAGGGGGATTGTAACATAGAGCTAGGGGAGTTGGGGCATTCAGAGCTACATAGAGACCTTGGGTACTGCAGGCGCATTAGGGTGGAGGAGGTCATGGGGGCTTTGCGTAGGATGAGTAGGGGTCGAGCGACCGGGCCTGACGAGATCCCGGTGGAGTTCTGGAAGTGCATGGGTAGGTCAGGAGTGGAGTGACTCTCCAGGTTGTTCAATGCGATCTTCAGAACCAAAAGGATGTCGGAGGAGTGGAGGTGGAGTACAGTGGTGCCCTTGTACAAGAACAAAGGGGACATCGAGTGCTGCAACAACTATAGGGGTATCAAATTAATAAGTCACACCATGAAGGTCTGGGAGCGGGTGATCGAGGCGAGGGTGAGGGAGATGACATCTATATCTGTGAACCAGTTCGGTTTCATGCCGGGTCGCTCCACTACAGAAGCTATCCACCTTGTCAAAGGCTGGTGGAGCAGTTCAGGGATAAGAAGAAGGACCTGCACATGGTGCTTATCGACTTGGAGAAGGCGTATGACAAGGTCCCAAGGGAGGTGCTATGGAGGTGCTTGGAGGCGAAGAGCGTGCCGAAAGCCTACATCAGAGCAATCAAGGACATGTACGATGGAGCTAAGACTAGGGTTAGGACGGTGGGTGGCGAATCAGACCATTTTCCAGTGGTTATGGGGCTCCATCAAGGATCGGCGCTTAGCCCTCTCTTGTTGTCCTTGGTGATGGATGCTCTAACCCGGCATATTCAAGGGGATGTGCCTTGGTGTATGCTATTTGCTGATGACATAGTCTTGATAGACGAGACGAGGGTCGGTGTTATTGAGAGGTTAGAGGTATGGAGACAGACTCTCGAGTCTAAGGGTTTCAAAATAAGCAGATCTAAGACAGAATACCTGGAGTGAAAGTTTAGTGTCGAGCCGAGCGATCTAGGCAGGGACGTGATGATTGGATCTCAGGTCATCGTCAAGAGGGACATTGTCAGATATCTTGGGTCGGTGATTCAAGGGGACAGAGAGATTGACGGGGACGTCACTCATCGTATAGGAGCGGGGTGGTCAAAGTGGAAGCTTGCATCAGGAGTCCTGTGTGACAAGAAAGTTCCACAGAAACTCAAGGGGAAATTTTATAGAGCTGTGGTTAGACTTGCCATGCTGTATGGGGCAGAGTGCTGGCCAGTGAAGAACTCTCATGTTCAGAGAATGAAGGTTGCGGAGATGAGGATGCTCAGATGGATGTGCGGGCTCACCAGGTTGGATAAGATTAAGAATGAAGTCGTTCGAGAGAAGGTGGGGGTGGCCCCGGTGGAGAGAAGATGCGAGAAGCGCGGCTAAGGTGATTCGGGCATGTGCGGAGGAGAAGTCCTGATGCCCCGGTGAGGAGTTGTGAGCGGCTGGCGATGGTCGGTGTACGGCGAGGCAGAGGGAGGCCTAAGAGGTATTGGGGAGAGGTGATTAGGCATGACATAGCTAGAATGCGGGTTTCCGAGGACATGGCCCTTGATAGGAAAGTCTGGAGGTCTAGTATCAGGGTTGTAGGATAGGGGCCCCTAGAGTTTTTTGTACTCCTCACCTGGGGTTGGGTGAGGCTTGACGGGGCTATCCATAGATGATGTGTGTATTGGATTGTGTCTCCCTTATAGTAGTTATTTGGTAGTTATTTATGGTAGTTATTGTCTGATATTATTGCATGTTTTTTTAGTTATGGTTCTTATGTTTAGATAATTATTTATGCTGGGGTTACTAATGCTTCATTGTTTTTGTTTTTGTTTTTTTTTTTCTTTTCCTTCACTGAGCCGAGGGTCGATTGGAAACAGCCTCTCTGCCCTTTTGGGTAGGGGTAAGGCTCGTCTACATATTACCCTCCCCAAACCCCACTTTGTGGGACTATACTGGGTAGTTATTGTTGTTGTTGTTGTTGACCTAAGGGCTGGTTACCACCAAATTAGGATGAGGAGTGAAGAAAATAGAAAACTACATTTAGAACTCACTTAGGACATTATGAATTTAAGGTGATGTCATTTAGGTTAACAAGTGCTCCGGCTATATTTCAAGCACTAGTGAACCAAGTTTTTCAGCATAACTCAGAAAATGTGTTGGTATTCTTTGATGACATCCTCATATATAGTAAATCCCTACCTGAACACCTAACACATTTAGAAACAGTATTCTAAATCCTGAGAGCTCAGACCTTGTATGCAAAGAAGTCTAAGTGTTCCTTTGGGAAATCAAAGGTGGAGTACGTAGGGCATGTGATTTCAAATAAGGGAGTTTCTACTGACCTTGAGAAGGTCAAATCTATGGTGAACTGGCCTACTCCTACTACCTTGAGAGGGTCGAGAGGCTTTCTGGTAATAACAGGTTATTACAAAAAATATGTGCTCAATTATGAAGTTATTGCTAAACCACTGGCTAATTTACTTAAGAAGGAAGCCTTCAGGTGGAATGAGGAAGCTACAACTGCCTTTGAAGCTTGAAACAAGCCATGATTAACACACTAGTCTCGGTTTTACCTATTTACTCTCAACACTTTGTAGTTGAAACTGATGCTAGCCAGAATGGTATAAGTTTTGTGTTGTTACAGAAGGGAAAACCCATTGCTTACCTGTGTCATGTAATTGCTCCTAGATACAGAGGAAGATCTATTTACGATAAAGAATACATGGCTCTTTAAAATGCAGTAGAAAAGTGAAGGCACTTCTTGCAGTATAAATCACAACCTCAAATTCCTTTTAGAACAAAGAGTAACCACTGGCATTTGGTAGAAGGGGTTAACTAAACTACTGGGGCTTGATTATGAAGTTTATAAGAAAGGGGCAGAAAATAGAGTTGTCGATGCACTGTCAAGAAAGTTTGGATATCAAGAAGGTGAAACCTAACCAGTGCAGCTGAGTTCATGACCATTGGTGTAGCACTTCCTACTTGGAAGCAAGAAGTCAGTAATAGCTATGAAGGGGATACACATGCAGTTGCCTTAATCTCTCAGGTAATAGTGACTACTCAAGGGTCTCATATATATCATTACACGGCCGGAGTTTTGAGAAAGAATAGCAAAATTTACATAGGGGATCATGGTTCACACAGGCAGCAACTATTGGCAACGTTTCATGATTCACCAATTGGAGGGCATTCAGGCCAACTTGGCACTCTCAAAAGGCTTTCACAATTGTTTTATTGGCCTGGTATGAAACAACTACTGATTGACCATGTGTTTGCTTGTGATGTTTTCCAAAGAAACAAAAGAAAATGTTCCTTATCTGGGCCTACTGCAACCGCTAACCATTCTAGACCGGGTTTAGACATATATCACCATGGATTTTATTAAAGGACTTCCAAAGTCTAAGGGCAAGGAAGTGATCGTTGTGGTAGTTGATAAGAGGTCAAAATTTGCTCACTTTATGACACTTGCTCACCCTTAAACTGTAGTCAATGTGGCTAACAAGTTCTTCAAACAAGTGCATACGCTACATGGGTTACCTGATTCTCTAGTTTCTAATCGAGATAAGGTGTTCTTAAGCAACTTCTGGCAGGCACTATTCAGGCTGTTAGGCACTCTACTTCATTTTACTACTACTTCCACCCTCAAGGTGATGGCTAAAGCAAGAGGGTGAATAAATATTTTGAGAATTATCTTAGTTGCATGACTTCTCATAAGCCAGTACAATGGAAGCAATGGTTACTCCTAGATGAGTGGCGTTACAATACCGATTTCCATACTAGTTTAGGTTGTACACCCTTTGAAGCCTTGTATGGTTTTACTCCACCACACTACTAGATACTCTATTGTCCAGGTTGTTGGTGATGATGTTATGAGGAGGCAACAAGCTTAACAATTGTTGCAGGACAACATTGATTGATGCTCAGGAGAGGATGAAGTTATATGCAAATCAGAGAAGAACTGAAAGGGAATTTCAGGTAGGTGACGTGGTGTTTCTCAAGCTCCGGCCTTATAGACAAACATCCTTAGCTCTCAGAAGAAACCTCAAAGTCATTGCCAAGGTACGGGCAAGTTGCTTACAAACTAGAATTATCTCCTACCTCAAAAGTACATCATGTATTTCATGTTTCTCTAGTGAAAAAGGTGGAATCCAATATTACTACACAGACTACACTGCGCCCGACTGGGGATGTTGGACAATCTTTGGTTGCTCCAATTGCCACCTTACAAAGACAAATGGTTAAAAAAGGAAACGATGCTGCCATTAAGGTCCTAGTGCAGTGGTCGAACTAAGCTCCTGAGGATGCCACTTGGGAAGGATTTGAAAGCCAAATTCCCTCATTTTGATCCTCGAGGACAAGGATCATTTTAAGGGGAAGGGTATATCATCTGTCGGAATCGTTTATTTTAAATTTGGCCGAATTCAATTATAAAAAGGCCAAAGGGCCTCATTTTAAAACACGAAAAAGTTAAAGGGTCGAGATTAGATTAGCCGATATAGATATTAGATTGCACAGATCATCTTCAGCAGCATCAAATAACAATCGAGAGAGAGAGAGAATCCAATGAACTTCTGATATTAGATTCTCCTCTCATTTGATTCTTCTCCCTTCAATCGAAATTCTTCTCATCTAAATTTATTCTTTTCTTCTGTTTGCATACTCGAGCTCACTAAAGCAGCATCAAATAACAATTGACAGAGAGAGAGAGAGAATCCAATGAATTTCTGGTATTAGATTCGCCTCTCATCTGATTCTTCTCCCTTCAATCCAAATACTTCTCGCATCTAAATTTATTCTTTTCTACTGTTTGCATACTCGAGCTCACAACAATGACGATCATCATATGTTGCTTCTTACTTATTTTCTCATTTTAGTTGTAATACTTCCATTCAGTCAATAAAATAGAAAATTGTCCCAAAATTTACTTCTTGTCTTGACTAGCTGTAACTGTGGGTCTGAGCTTCAATCGAGCTCAGATCTTGACACAAAGCAATGAAATAATCTAACAAAATTGAAAAAGAAGAAAGATAACTGGGCCTTAAAATGCTCGATAAGTTCATCTAGCCTTTACTAAAGGTCCACCAAAATATCCCATGCTTCTCCATGACCAAGGACGGAACATTTAGTTCAATATTTAAAGTATGATTGGGAACAGAAATTCAGGAAACACCGAGGAAAAAGAGATAGAAATGTAGGTTAGTATTAATTGATCTTTTTCTATATGAATTTAAACGAATGAGGAACAGGATTACAAAAAGAGAAGGGACAATAAAATAGAGAAGACAACGGGCGTTCGAGACATGAAAGAAAAGAATGAACAAACATGATTGTCCTGAAAGGGGGCCCAAAACCACTTGTTAAAAGCAAGAGGGCTTCTTACACAAGTATGTTGGTTGTGACACCAAAAGTAGTTTTTCTTTACCTCCAAACAACGGCTTAGCCAAAAAAACATTCTGACAAGCGACAATCATGCAGCTGATAAAGAAAAAAGCAGAATCTAACGAAGATGAGTACTTTAATTAGTATCCACTATAACTAATAGTAGCATCAAGTTAATTCGCTACAACAGCACTAAAATTATTTACGCCGACACTCTATACCAGGTCAAGAGAAGAGATGCAGCAAATTACAAATGGATAAATACTACCAGGATACATATACAAGAAAAATCCATCTAATGGATATCAGGTATTCCACCTGACACCACGCTCTCATCCACAGGTTTAGGGCCACCACATGATCTTGAGACAGACTCAAACAGTTTCTCTATCTCTGGAGCACATCTTGTAAATGGTCGACTCCAAAAGTTGTACCTAGGATTCTGTTGAACAAGAAGAAATACTGTGCTGAGAAGACACAAAGGAATGAAGGTTGCAACAGCATAAATAAACACATTACCTTTATAAGCTCAATGAATGTGATCAGGAGACCCCATGGATGAGGTCGATTCACAATTAGGCGTTCTAATAGGACTCTGGTTATCTGCTCTTGGATCATCTCCTGCTCCATTTACGGTAAATTCATGACTTAGAACGATCCAAAATACAACTAAACAAATCAAATTTCTAAGCAGTTTTTGTGCATATAGTGGTCTCAAACTCTCAATCTGCTAATAGCCGGGCCATATCATATACTCTTAGAAAACAAACATCTTCCCCATTTCCAATACACACTATAGCTTAATTTCCAATATACTAACCTAGTAAGAGGTTGTTTTAACAGATGAAGACCTCAAACCAATAATGAAGAATCTTCAAATTGGACCAACGATTGATACAAGGGCTAATATCTTTATCAGGCCATATCATTGGCCTGTGAATTTAAATAACATTCTGATACAACAACAACAACAACCCAGTATAATCCCACTTAGTGGGGTCTGGGGAGGATAGTATGTACGCAGACCTTACCCCTACCCTTGGGTAGAGAGGCTGTTGCCAAATAAAACCCCGGCATCCTTCCCTCCAAGAACTTCCCACCTTGCTCTTGGGGAGACTCGAACTCACAACCTCTCGGTTGGAAGTAGGGGTTGCTTACCATCAGAGCAACCCCTCTTGTCAAGGTCTGCGTACATACTACCCCCTCCTATTAAAGAACATTCTGATAGGAGAAACAAAATTATTGTGGTAATATTTTTAAGAAACATAATACTATCACAATTGTAATCATTTAGCATTGCGAAAAATTAATTACTCAATTACAAAAAATATGGACGAGGCCCATAGACAAGGAATACACAACAAATCAAACACACCACGAGAAACATTCTCCTGGAGTGCAATAATGCAGCCAACGAAGAAAAGCAGAAACAAACTAACAAAGCTTTCGTCCTTTTTTTGGGAAGGGGGGAGGGAAGTCTTAAATGTTTGGGGGTCTGGGAGAACTCGAACAACAGAGGCTTTCAGCTTTTTGCACCTGTTTAGCTCTTGCAGCTATATACGCGTGTGTGTGTGTGTGTGTCCATGAGTACACGCATAAATATAATGCACACACACTCTCTATCACATTTTATGTGACATTTTTGCTATTTGGGGAATCAATAGGTTTTCCTTTGACCACGATGCTTCAAACAATACTGTAGATATTTTGACTAACTAACTAATGTAGTTTATGTTATTTTTATGCAGTTATCAAACATGAAATTTTATTTCAGAAACTTAAAAATCTTGTCTAAACTCACACAAAAAAGTTGGTACCTTGGCCTCTTACTCCGAACCCTGCCATATAAAATGTGAAGGGGAGAGAGAGAGAGAGAGAGAGAGAGAGAGAGAGAGAGAGAGAGAGAGAGAGAGAGAGAGAGAGAGAGATAAATAAATCGACCTCCAACTCCAAAACCTTGCCCTGTAAATATTGGTTGGGGGTGGAGGAGTGCGTGTTTGTATTTTGTGCACATGTGTATAAATAAATACAGAGGACCACCTAATAATGATGCACATCATCATAAAGCAAAAAAGATCAACAAGTGAAAACCACAAATATAAGTTGGAAAAGCAAATGACAAGTACTAGAGCACCTGATTTGATTCCGCAAATAGGTAGAGCAGAATAAAGGAGAAGTAATGTGTGTGATTGTTTGGGTATCGCAATTGATTAGCGACTGCATTCAAAAACAAGTAACGCCCCTCCGTGTCCAAGTCCATTATTAAAGTCTGAAAAATATCCAGAGCAGCACCAACCAAGAATACTGCAAATGGAACACTACTGGGCATCGACTGTGCATGAGGAGTTTTTGCCTGCAGCTGCTGGATAGCCTACAGCAACACACCAAAGGTAATAAGTACAGGGTAATGAAATTGCACAAAGCAAAACATGTCATGCTGCTACAGAAGAAGAAAGGCTTAACAAAAAGTTGGTAGGCAAATCACACAAGCCTGCACTAAATGTAATGAGACAGCACCCAGTTTGACTTCTATAGCACACAAGTTTCTCCGGGAGAGAATATTTATTGAGTACCATAAAGAATAAGGACAAGGCAAGAAAGCAATTGAATCATGACTTTACCTGCATTCCAACATAGAGAACAAGGGAGTTGATAAGGGGTACATTGTAGCGCGTCCCAGCCTTGGCGGCTTCACTTGGAGAGAGCAGCAACTTCTGCTTCAATTCACTCAAAAATGGAGATCCTTGTTGCCTTGTCTGCAATCAATCAGGACAGTATAATATAAAATGAGCAGACGGGCAATAATTATATAATAGCATTCATTCTCCTACTCCTATTCTCACCCACGCCACACATGCCATGTAAAATGAAGAAACAATTATTTGATTATATTAGGATTACCTTCAGATATTCATCTACATCACCCTTGATCTGCTTTGCTTTAAGAGCTGCATCAACTTCAGAAAGAATGCGAGGGGATTGACTAATCTCTGCAAGTAGATCAATCTAGACAACCAAAAAAGAGTTCATTGAACAAACTTGAATCCGGTAAAGAAAATTTTGAATAAGATTCACAAGACTATTGACCTTTAAGTTGGGAGTTGATGGATCAGGAAGCCTCATGTTGCGGGGAAATGCACTTAAAATTATATTTCGCATTTGTATGCAGCTTGGAGGGATAACATCACAGAAGCTGAAATGGTAGTCACACAGAAACTCTGGAAAATCATGCAGGAGGACCAACAAAACCCTGAGAGTCCCTTTATACAGAAACTGGACCTAACGCATGAAAACAAGAACATAAATTAATATATGGGGTTTAAGCAACAACGCGCATCAGCAAAGATTAAAAAGCATAACATTTTTCTCAAACCAACCGGTTCTCCCAGCTCAGCATTCCTAAGAAAGGGCTCCATAAACTGGAAGAGGTCCACCAATAACCGCTGAAAATAAGGCCACCCCTTCTGAGCATTTCCAGCAAGAAGTTTCGGCATAAAACTTCGGTGACTTACAAGTTCAAGCCATGCAAAGCTGAAAGCAACTCATTAAGTTAGTCACTCATACAAGCACACTAAGTACCTTCTAGTAAATAGCACATCAAAAGATCAATCCTTCTAGAACACACCCTGTATTTTCTTTATAAAATCAACCCATACATTTGAAAAATATCCACTCAAACGGAATTAGGTACCTATCCTCTAGAGAAGATGTTTCATACAGTATAATACACTTATCTTGAGTATGCTACAATAAAATCCAGCATGGCTGATAAGTTTATCAGGAAAAAGCAGCAGACTACCAAAACCTTCTTTTACAGAATCCATAGCCTTTCCTTCAAAATAATCTACTTTTGAGTGGGAAAGTTACTCTACCACACAGGAGGTATCGTTACCTGAATCCTGGAATTTTGAGGGGCTGAAGAGCATGGAAGGCATTGGCCAAAGCTGTTAAAACCTGAAAGGACCCAGTGGAAATCAGTTCTGTAACGGAAGATCTAGGCATGAATATATACAGGGAAATTAAGAATTTACCTGAAAGTTTGCACCGTCAAAAACAGGGTCCAGGGAACAGAGATCCAATAGCCAATTAATGAAAAGCCTAAAATATGGTCTAGGGTTGAATGTCATCTTTTTTTCCTCAGCGTCTTTCTGGATGAATTTGACAGTGACAGCAAGAACCTGTCAAATAAAGCAAAGTGATGTAAGTCGAGAAACCAACAAGCAACAGTAACCTAGAGGAAATTTTAGATAATTTCCATACCTTTGGCAGCAGCAATAATTTACTAGATCCCTGATCCACAGGATAAAACTAGAAAAGAGACAGATAGCAATCAGGAAACAACTCCTATTCTAAGCTACTGGATGACTTACGAAAGTTATACAGGTAAAATACCAACCTTCAAAATTGAGAACGCTAATTTGGCATAGATATCAATTGCAAGGAACGATAGAGGTTGTGCTTGGTGAGACTGAGGGGTGGAACTCATAACCTCAGACGAAAGGCAATGCGAAACGGAAAGTTCCTGGATAATCATGTAATTAGCTTGCAATAAATGCTTAAACACTTGAACAATAGTGCTTGACTAATGGAATAGGTAAAAATCACCGTGAGTCTGCGGAAAAAACGATCTGAAGTTTCATCGCCTTTTAATAGGCCACTCTGGTGCAATTGCAGGATATAATGAGCATGAGTCGCATCATTCGCTCCCGGAATTTCACAAATACGGTACCATTCAGCAAACAACATAGAGACCTAAAAAAGTCAATGACACCGACAGCAACTTAAGAAAGAGCCAGGCAGGAAGAGATGATAAAATGCCAAGATGAATACTAGCTCTTTTTCACAATATTGTTGGCAGCACAGGCCACAAAAGATGTTTTCTATATGTTGCAAAACCAAGCAGGACATTATGCTCCTACAGATAGACTGTGCTCCTTGATGTTTCTGTTCTCGTCACAGAGTAGAGAACAGCATAAAATTAGAATTGCACCAGCATTTGTTTAGGATTAGATTTCTCATAAACAGAGCTAGATAAAATGTTGTTGTAACTATTTAGCGTCTTATCAATTACGATATGTTGCCTTCGGCTTTCCTCTTCTTTCTTTGTTGAAACTATGTTCCTGGGATTCCTCCAACAAACTAAAGCATCAACCTTCCAAAAAATGACGGTAATCTCCCTAAAAGGTGATCTCTTTCATGAATATTCATTTATTTTGGTGATAGTACCCGACTAGAGTCCTAGGGACCTCCACTTTCATCCACACAAAAAAATGAACCTCCCCAAGGCAATCCTTCTCCTCTCACACCATCCTATGAATACTCCTATCTAAACTTAATGATGTACTGCAACTTTAGGATGTTCCAAATTTATAAAACAATTCTCATACTGAATTCTCTACCCGGTCAAACTAATACTACCAGATCAACTCTTGAACTCTTTGAAGAATCAAACACCAAAAAAGCAGGTAAGACAAGTGAAATCAAGCACCAACTCCAACTAATCCTTTACAATAGTTGTACTTGCACAAAAGAAGCATATTGCAATACCATAAAAGCAACATTTCACCTCCAAAAATAGGGCTATTAATAAATAAAAACAGCATCAGAAACTAAGGTGGCTGGGACCTACTAACAATTTCTTCATTCCAATATTAACTATACATCATTCTTAACCAAATGGGATAAAGCTGCAAACACATTAAATAGAAGGAAATACCTGCTCGCGAAAGCCGGCAGGATCTGGTTCAACAGATTCAGAAACACCATAATCTTCTCTGGTACCAGTAGCAGGCCCAGCAATCTGTCCAAGAATTGACGTGGAATCAAAACGTATGGGAGGCAGAGGACATGCCTGTTTTATTTTTCAGTTTTAGTCTACAAAACACAAATCATCCAGATCTAATTTTGAGTTCAAACAGTTGGTTGCACATTTGTTATAATCATTTAACTAACCTCATTCAACAGTTCTGGTATGCTAAGTCCTACTATTGATTATCCGTATAATATTCTTAAAAATATTCCCTCCATCCCAACTTATGTGGGGGTATTGACTAGGCAGTAGGCACAGAATTAAGAAAGAAAGAAAATAAGACTTTTGAAATTTGTGTCGCTATAAATCATCTCATTAAAGGTTAAATTGTTTCTAAATAAGTATGACATTCTTTATGAGACGAACTAATAAGGAAAGTACGACACATAAATCGGGATAGGGGAAATACATACTAGCCCTTTATAAAGTTTAATATACACCATATAGTTCCTTCTGGGATGAAGAGATTTAAATGCATTTTGGCTACAGATTGCATTTAACACCAGCCATAAAATGATTTCCGAATTCAGATGAAACAACAGAAGAGAAACGTAAATTATGTAAGAAGTTAGATTTAGAATGATACAAAAATATCTCAAGATTGAAGAAGATAAAAAGCCTTGAACACCATGAGAATGTGTTCTGCAGATAAAGGCAAAAAACCGCTTTATTGCTGGGGTTGTTTACAGATCTCTTCTGGACAGCTACTTTCTATTTGCAGACTAAAGTTTAGTAACAACTCAAACTAGATAGACAGAACAGCAGTCTTTACAAGTAAAAGACATAATTAAGTAAATAAGTGTTCTTTAAACGAAACAGTACACACAATTCAACATAGCACATGGCATGCACAGGTTGTTGGTTTGAGTTTCGCTACTATCCATCATTTTATTTCTTTGATAACAGATAAATTTCCGACAGCCAATTGATGCCAAGTTCGAAACTAGGTGGATAATGGCTAACCATCACGAAAAAATTATGCGCATTCACAGGTTGTTGCTTCGAGTCTCACTACTATCCATCAAAAAAATTTGTGTACTTGGTGCACGAAAAAGAATCTTGACTCCTAAAGTTCACTTTTGGCTTACCAAAAAAGTTGACTGATGGAACTGACCTAAGGCACATCTGGGAATGTATTAAAGACATGATGAAGTGGTACACACAACTCAATATTGTTAAAAAGGGAAATTTTGAGAAACCTTTTTGTCTCTAGATTGTTTGTTGCTATCCTCCTTCCCAGAAGTAACACTAGACAGTGCAGCAGCATTAGCAGCAGCAGGGTTCTTAGCGATCTCCACTAGTTGTTGTAGAGACTCAGGAGACCCTGGTCTTGCTGCAATCTGCACCATGATAAAATATAGGTAATGACCTGATTCTGTATCATAGCGGGGGGGGGGGGGGGGGGGGCGACAGTCTAAAAACGATAAGAGTAATGGAAAAGATAAAGGAACTGTACCTTAGCCAGCACTTCAACAAGGTTTTGTAGCTCAGATATGACTTTCGAATCACTTATCACCAGTGTTTGAATTAGAGAAATAGCAAATTCAGTAGCAGACTCTGCATGTCAAACAAAAAGATTAGTGTTGTATACACTCAATTAAACATCAGTTGAAAGAGGAGGTACATACTGTTTCTGCCAGCATCAAGTAATTTAGCCATGTGCACATTATACTCAGCAAGGTTTAGCAGTTCACTCCGTATCAAACCAACCGTAATGTCTTTGTTGAACTTCCGCTCTTCTTCGGAATAAATAACCTACCAAAGGATAAATGTGGAGTCACTGATGATCAACAAAAGTCAGTTTTCTATCAACTAATTTTCTCTACCCGTCTATTAATGAAAGGGCCAGCAACCTGCATGAGTTTAAACTAAAAAATAACACCCTCGACAACATTAACACTATGACATGACCAGTTGAGGAAGAAGACCCATACTAATTCTTTGACCTGTGGAACATGAGATTTTAGTAAAGCATTGATCTCAAAAATTTATAGCCCATTTTGAAGAAAGGTTTTCACATAGGATTTATTAATTAAAACTCACTTTTAAAGAGCTGCATCCAACATTCGACATACTTTAGAGACCTCTTACTTTCTAGAAATTAAATTAATCTGCCTAGCCATTATTGTATGGGGCGGAGTGCTGGCCAGTGAAGAACTCTCGTGTTCAAAGAATGAAGGTTGCGGAGATGAGGATGCTCAGGTGGATGTGCGGGCTCACCAGGTTAGATAAGATTAAGAATGAAGTTATTCGAGAGAAGGTGGGGGTGGCCCCGGTGGATGAGAAGATGCGAGAAGCGAGGCTGAGGTGGTTCGGGCATGTACGGAGGAGAAGTCCTGATGCCCCGGTGAGGAGTTGTGAGCGGCTAGCGATGGTCGGCGTACGGCGAGGCAGAGGGAGGCATAAGAGGTATTGGGGAGAGGTGATTAGGCATGACATGACTAGAATGCGGGTTTCTGAGGACATGGCCCTTGATAGGAAAGTCTGGAGGTCTAGTATCAGGGTTGTAGGATAGGAGCCCCTAGAGTTTTTCGTACTCCTCACGGGGGTTGGGTGAGGCTTGGATTGTATCTCCCTTATGCTAGTTATTTATGGTAGTTACTGTATGATATTATTGCATGCTATTTTATTTATGGTTCTTATGTTGAGATAATTATTACGCTATTTCTGTTGAAGCTACTAATGCTCTTTTGTTGTTGTTTTTGTTTTTGTTGTTCCTTTCCTTCAATGAGCCGAGGGTCGATTGGAAACAGCCTCTCTGCCCTTTCGGGTAGGGGTAAGGCCCGTCTACATATTACCCTCCCCAGACCCCACTTTGTGGGACTATACTGGGTAGTTGTTGTTGTTGTTGCCTAGCCATTATTGACATCATAGTGTCCATTGTACTCCAACATCTAACAATTTCATAGGGTAAGAATAAGATATTTTGATGTGCCGTGCATACCTTCATATTTTATTATATATTTGTATTGCACTTTCAGACATGTAATATCACTTAATAAAGTAAAAGGGCCAAACTTCTGCATCCACATCCGCATCAATAAACCAAAAAAAAAAAATCCTTTTGACACCAGAGCAATAAGCCACACAAAAAAAAACAATTAGACTTATTGCTTTTTGTAGCAATAAGCCACACAATAAACAATTACACTTGAAACTTCCTACATTCACCTACAAATAAGCCACAATTAGAGTTAAAACCCTACTCTTGCTGCCCAAAATAAATAAATAAATAAAACTGCACAGTTAAATGGATCATTATTCAAAACCCATTCTAATATACTTTCTTTTTCTTGTGAACTCATTCTTACTAAATCATGATGATTGATTAGAGATATCCAAGCTTAATTGTAGGAGTAGATAGATTTTAGAATATTTTCCTCCCGCTCCATTCTCGTTTGGGCCCGTGTTATATTGTCCATGCTCCAGTTGGCGGTCTGGGCGTGTGTAGGAGTGTTAGTGTGTTAGAGTCACACATTGCTTGGGGAATCGATTGGTAGTCTCCTTATATGGACTTGGGCAATCCTTCCCCCATGAGCTAGCTTTTAGGGTTGAATTCGGTCCAAGTGTCATATCTTCACTAAACACCACTCACGCAACTAACTCTGAGAAACTTGATCCTAGAGCTCTAAAATGTGTCTTTTTGGATATTCTCCAACAAAAAATGGTACAAATGCTATCATTCAGGAGATCCTTTGTCAGCTTGGATGTCACCTTTCGGGAATTTCAGCATATTTCAACATTACACCATCACCTCTTCAAGGGTAGAACTATAAAGAGAAAGAGATGATTCTCCCAAGTTCCGCTGTCAAAACCACTACCACTACCATTAGGGGAAGTGAAACTGGAGAAAGAATTCAGGGTGAGACTATTGAGCATTTGGATAGGTCTAGTTTGGAAACTTACTCAAAGAGAAATAAAGAATAAGCCAGCATGCAATCTACTGAAGCTGAACCTTTTTCTACCAGTGAGTTATCTAAATTTCCTAATGAGTTAAGATTTGCATATTGCTCACAGAAAAGGAGTCAAATCTTGCACCATAAAACACCCTTTATCCAATTTTGTCTCATATTATTATTTGTCTTCCTCGTATAGAGCCTTTGCTTGTCTATTTATTCTATGTCTATTCCCCATAATTGGAAGGAAGCTTCTGCAGATCCTAAGCAAGCTACGATTGAAGAAACAAAGGCCTTGTCAAAAAAAAAAGACTTGGTAACTTGTCACTTCACCACCCGACAAGAAGTTGGTTGGCTGCAAATGGGTCCTCACTGTGAAGCATAAAGCTGATGGCTCGATTGAAAGATTCAAAGTAACATTGGTGGCTAGAGGATTCACTCACACCTATGGAATGGATTATCAAGAGATATTCGCCCCAATTGCTAAGATGAACACTACCAAAATTCTTTTGGCGTGCATTTAATCTTGAGGACTTGCAACAGTTTGATGTAAAAAATGCATGAGACTTAGAAGAAGAGATGTATATGGAGATTCCTCTCGGATCTGATACTGCACAAAGCCAAGGAAAGGTATGCAGAGGGAAGAAATCCTTATATGGACGGAAGCAATCCCCCCGAACTTGGTTTGACAAATTCTGCAAAGCAATGATCTCTTTCAACTACCAACATAGAGGAATCTTTATTTCTCAAAGGAAGTATTTTTTGGATCTCTTGAAAGATGGTAGCAGCATGAATAGTTGCAGACCAGCAGAATCGCAGGTTGAAAGCAGTCACAAGTTACAAAGCGGAGTTGGAGAGAACATAGTTTGTTTTAAGGACTCATTTATCCCTCTGACACTAATCCCCATATGCAGGTTGTCTTTCACATTATACGGGTACCTGAAAACATAGTCACCTCGAAAGAGAAGACTGTTCTGGCGTGAATAGGGCTGGATATCTAGATGACACAGTATCTACCTCCAATTATTGTACACTTGTATGAGAAAACTTGGTAACATGTAGAAGCAAGAAGCAAATTGTAGTTGCTAGATCAAGTACGGAGGAGAATATAGAGCTATGGCGTAAGTTGTCTATGAACTTTTGTGGTTACAAAAGCTACTAGAGGAATTGAGATTGTCCGAAAATGAGATACCTTCTCCTTGTTTTGTGATAACAAGGCAGCAATCCCTATAACTTATAATCCAGTCCAGCATGACCGAACAAAGCACATTGAGATTGATCAACACCTCATCAAAAGAAAAAGTTACAAGTGGCGTTACATGTGTCATCAAGAAAAGCAGCAAGCTCATGTGTTCACCAAAGGTCTCAACAAACGGACTTTTCATACATTGGTTTGCAAGTTGGGCATGTGCGACACATTTGCACCAACTTGAGGGGGGGTGTTGAATGATTAGAGATTTCCTAGCTTATTTGTAGGAGTAGACTGATTCTAGGATATTTTCCTTCATTGTAATTGATTGTCATTCCTTATTTAGTCTTAGGACTCATTGTATAAGTACCTATTCTCGAGGGATTTAAAAATACACACATAAATACAAGAAGTCTTCTTCTTGGAATCTTCATATTACAACTTCTAACAGGAATAAAGAATATATCCTAAAACAACTGCAGTTTTAAACTACCAGTAGATTCGAACACCAGAACTAGATGGCATTGTTATATTGAGAAAACACAGCACAGCACATGGAGAAACATGAGAGCAAAAGAGTGCAAATATTCAAGTTGCATACAAACAGGACTACATGCGTTCTAGCATTAGTTAACAAACCAAACATACCGAGGAGACTACAATAAATAAATAAATAAATAAAGAAGATTGGATCTATTCCGTACCCAGCTAGTTAGCTCCTTAACAAAAAGCTTGCTAACATCACGGATTGAAGCCAGAATTGCAAGATGAGCACCAACATGTGCACCATTTGATGCATTTTCATACAACCCCTTGAAAGCCTGCAGAAAAGAAAGTTTTGAACTTTAGATATGAAATCATCAAGATCCACAAATTCTTTCCATACAATTCAGAAGATTTACCTTCTGAGCCACTGCCAAGGCAGCCTCATCTCTACTAATACATTTGAGGATGACGGCTGGAACTTCAGCAATAAGCGCCTGCAAAGAAACAAGTAAAACATATGGGAATTTTCCCACACAGATCTATTGAAACGAGTTTTGCCGATAATACCTTCAACAAACAGACCACACGGAAAGATAATAAGTTCTAAAATCACCAATGTAACAACATTCTAGGTTTCTTCAGAAAAGAATGGCTGCGAGAGATACCTGAATTTCTGCCTCCTTAGATTCTTCACTCACCAGGCTTTCAAGCTGCACAAGTACCAAATGCGATAATATTAGGTACAGTACACTAGCAAGAAATAAAAGGGAGAAGATATCTGACAAAAAACGAATCAGATGGACTAACATCAAGTACTGAATGAACCTAAAGTGACAAGAGAGAATATAAGGGCAACTACAAACGATGTCAAAGAAACTCTAGTAAGTAGACACTTCTGATAAAGTACTCTCTTCAGGCTTACCCTGTTTTTTAAATTTTTTGTATACTTCAGAACCCTCCTAGTACTAGTTTCACGGTAATACATACGTACTACACCTGTCATAAAACGTATGAAAATTTTTATCCATCTGAAATTTACTGTTATGTTGGCTCCCACTACCTCTTCTTCCCAATTCGAAAAAATCTTCAAACACAAATTGCCGTACAGTCACAGGAGCCATTTTCCCTCTTGGTATGTGCACAAAACGCCACTTAGATTCATGCAAACCCTAATTCTTCAATCCATAACAAGCAACCAGAAAGCATAGATACGCAGACTATTTTCTTTCATATGCATCGACAATCATGACTCTGAAAACTTTAACAGCATGACGCTTGGACAGGAAATATTTGCATGTAAATATGTTTTCCTTTCAAACTATGATAGCTGGCATAGAATGAAAGTCAGATACAGGTGCTTATCAGCAGCAAGTATCCGTAAGGAGCTCCTATTATCCACTGGAGTCATGTAAGATGCCGGTTCATCTTGACAAAATCGAGTAAAGTCACTAAACTATTGAGCTTTAATATCTCTAGGCAGGTTTGAAAGGATTAATAGAAAAATACATAAATATCAGTATGCACAACCAAGCTATCTGCATAAATCCAAAAACAATACATATATCCCGACGACGGATTTCAGGAATTTGTAGGGGAAAAAAGCACACCTCAGGCTTCAAAGCACCGTGTTTAAACTCTAGATTCATGAAACAGACAAACAGAGAGAAGGAAGAATAACCTTTTCAGAAATAATCTGGTACTTATCCAAAGCATCACCAGTTGTCAGCAACGGTTCCGAGATACTATTTCCAACACGTTCAGAGGCAGCTGTTGCATTTGATGACTGTAAAGAAGCTCCCGACTCCTGTAAGAGATGGTTAAAATTGTTGATCCAAAATGCCTATACAAAACAACCACTAATCCCAATCTAATGCGTTCGGCCATATGAATCTCCTCAATATCCATTGGATGCTTTTCATTCCAATACGCGAGAAAAGAACATTAGCCCATGGCGTACAAAGGAAAAGTCCAATTTTCCTCATCATGTTTTTGAAAAATTGACTTATTTTAACCAACCTTTTCAATGTTTGAAGGTTCCAGTGGATGCAATTCAGGAGCTGACACTGATGTGAATGGTTCAGCAGTAGCCTCGGCTTCAAAATTGTTAGAAGCAGCACTATCACCCATCCCTAGATGGGGAGAAGATGCACTGAAATATGACAGGAGGAAAGAAACAAGAAATCCAAATCACCATCAGTTGTGGAAGAATACCTAAAAGAAAAGTATTTAGAGCCCATTAACGTGCAAAGGGGAAAAACCTATTAAGCTGAGCTGAAGTATCTATCTCATCTGATATTTCTTCTGGCTGCGGAACAGCACTAATTCCTGCATTTACAATGCCAGACGAGTAAAGGCTGGGGTTCATTTGTCCACTTCCAGCCATATACACCCTGGAGACACCACCGCTGCCAGAAGAAGTAGAAGGACCAGCAGGAACGGCGTTTGGGCTTTGGCTTGATTGATTTTGCCAAGGTAAGCGGACAAAATCCTGTGAGCGACAAAGTCGAAAGTGATTCAAAATTCTGTGCTTCCATGTTAATCAGTCAACTCTTACAGAGGAAGAAACAGAAAGCAAGTACCTCATAAACTCGTTGCTGAGAATGGGATAAGCGGCCAGGTTTAGGGCGAAGAGCTTCCGGTAAACCACCTATATGTCCTTGTGTATAAAGGCTTGCATCAAAAAATGTCGGACCAACACCCTCTCTGTGCTTCCTTCTAATGGCTAGCTGTTGAGCTATTTCTCCATCAATAGTCTGTATAGCCTGCACATGCATTATCCCAGACAGAAACAAGACATGGAAATGGGTAAGAGTGGATTAATCAACTTAGACCCAGCAAAAGCAAAATCAGATTTTCATACTATATCCACCAGGACACTACTAGCAACGTAAATACATGGGTAGTATAGATTAGACTGGCAGCAGCTTTTCAAAAACTGCATAGCTACTTGCATGAGCTTATAACCAGAAGTCCTGTCAAATCTAGATTAGTAATCAAGATTAGCATTACATTTCATATCAAAAAGTACCTTTTTGAATGCTTAGAAGAATACAATAGATAGACAAGCAAGTTGCATTAAGTTCCCATGACACAGAAAAATGCTAGCTTTCAATCAAAATCATACATCACATGGTGTTGATACTTTCCTTTTATCAAGGGTGTCAATATTAACAACCAAAACATCAAAACATTAAACACATGAGGGAATAACATATTAAATCAAAAGCATCAGAATAGTTACAATTATAGCTCGAACTGCTTGAAAACAAGTGAAAAGCAAGTAGCAAAACAAACCAGAGATCAACTAGTTTAGCCTGTAATATTTTGGACGCATGTTTGAGAGAATATATAATTCTTCTCATGTGTATGCAAAGCTAATAAATTTGAATGTACTAGCATTATGTTGGATTAAAGTTCAGAGACCACTGCCAAGCATCTAAATCTGCTCTTCGCAGTATTTTTATATTAGCAGCTGCTCATCTCCAGCAGATAACGACATCATTTGAAACAACTATGACAACTCCACCTGCATGAGCTTGTGCACATTGTCATTTGTCAGTCTCAAGTCCGGATAAAGAAGAGGGTTGTGGCATGTTAAGAGCCAGTGTAGAACTAAATAATCTGAAAGCACTTCCTACTATTTGAACGTAAACATTCAGCATCTTAATTAATCTTGCAATTAAGGCCAAAACAACATATGATTTAAAACAACTCCAACCTATATCGGCTACACCCCATGTTCTCCAAATGAAAGGAACAATCAATAACTGACATCATCCACTAGCCCAATGCGTGAGACACTGGATCCACAAAAGCAACTGAAGTCCAAAGACATGAACCAAATTGCAAAAGGACACGAACTTACTGAATGTGAGAAATGACACAACAAAGATTACCTACCACTGGGAAAACAAGACACAGAATGCAGAGTCCTGCATGACATCATGAATCAAACACCTAGAACACAAGTCGGATTCAGAAATATACCTTATCTGTTGCTGCTTGTTCAATCATTGCACAGCCAAGATCAAGATTGTCATTAGTAACAAGCTGAACAGCTTGTTCAAGGAGATCACTTGCAACACCCAATCCCTGAAGTAAAGTACGAAGCTGGCCCGATATTGAACCACGTAAAGGTTCCTGAACCAAAAGAATTCACCCAATAACAAAGTCGGAAAAGATAAGGAAATTCCAGAGCATCAAGATATCGTCAGAAAGATATAATGCCTTAATCACACTATGAATTGTAAAAATGTATTCCTCTACCTTGCATGTCACATGAGCGAGACTTCCTGACAAACTGGCAACCATCAAATGTGCAGCATTACATATGCGGGTCTCATCTGATTCCATGGCATAGTCCTGCCATATGTGTACTTAATCAGGTGCGAAAACATTTTACCTTTTCTTTTCATTCTTTCTTTTTTTCAAAGGGAAGTGTCAAAATTACGCAGGGAATGTGTCAAGAAGAAAAAACCTTTAAAACAAGCTCCTTTGTTGTCTGAGTTGCTATAGAAACACTGCGCTGCACAATGCTGGACACAATCTCTTTGATAGCTCTATCCATAGCAATGGGAAGCACACTACAGAAAGGAATCACATTATAGAGGATTACAATACAATTGGCAAGTAATGAACCCAAACCCTTGCAACAAGCCAACAACTGCTATTTAGGGCTTCGAACCTCTGAAAATGCAACTGCAGGCCCAGAGCATGAAGCTTAGGATTGACAACAAATTGCTGCTCAATATTAGATGCAGGAGCAGGAAGCTATAAGAGAACAATTATAAGTTAGAAAAACTTATCCAATAACCATTACAAAAAAACTTGTCAAATGGTAACACTATTACTGTCAACAAACCTGACTAACAGAAAAAGGTGATTGCCCTTGTAAAAGACCTTGAGCAGAAGGAAGCTGATCAGACAGCCCAAGTGCTGCTAGCTTCTCATCCTCCGTCATTGGAGCAGATGGAATATGAAGAGGAGCAGCATACTGAATCCACCGCATTATTAGTTCATTAAATTAACATACATAAAAGCCATTATGATACAACAAAACTAGAAAAAGCCCAAACCTGAGTTAAAATACGCGAAGGGCCACTAGGATGAGAAGGACTATTAGTTCATTAAATTAACATACATAAAAGCCATTATGATACAACAAAACTAGAAAAAGCCCAAACCTGAGTTAAAATACGCGAAGGGCCACTAGGATGAGAAGGACTGGGAACCTCAAGTGGTAGTTCAACCTGGTTTAGTGAAGATATAATGCCAGATTTGACATCACCCACAATAGGTGGTTGGGAAGATCCAACATCCTTGTTTGAGAAGTCAGGATTTCCTTCCACTTCTCTCACCCTGTCCTTGAGAAGAGAAGTTGGAACTACCTCTTTTAGATCCACACCAAGATTTTTGAACAGGACCTAAAAGAAGAATAGATAGGTAATACTTTTTGAAGTAACAGTTAAAAGATCACTAACCACAACTAAAACCTTAATTGTAAACACAAACCTCAATGTCAAACTTGAGATTCATTTTAAGATTTGGCATTGCGTAAATCTCAGCAAGTAACCCCAGAATACCCATGGTCCAAGGGTTAGGGGGTTGATATGCTAGACTGCTTTGGCATGGTTCCAGAACCTGCAGCTCACAACACAAATTGAATGTCAAAAAAAAAAAAAAGGGGGGGGGGGGGGGGGGGGGGTAAGTTAAGTAGGACCAACCTTCGAAGTAAAAGGAATAACTGCAATCATTAAACCTTTTTCATACGCCTGCGCAAGAGAGAAAATAAATAAACAATCATGAGATTAAGATACACCAATTCAACAACCTGAACAACTAGAAGAGAACAATCTTCACTAAGAAGCAACAACCTCTATAATCAAAGACTTTGGATCAATCTCCCTCGCCCTCAAGACTTGATTCCTTCCAATTGTAATTTTCCCTAGCCAGCTTCCAAGGTTTTTCAGCAAAGAGCGCTCTTCTGAACTTGATTTTATCAATTCAGACCCTAAAAGAACCTGAAAGAAACCCAAAACCAGATATGAAGCAAATGAATAATACTTTACCATCACCGTCTTGAGTAATGAACTGTAGTTATATGAACCTTGCAATTCTCGTATGTTGCTTGGACAATCTCTTTGAACAAAGCTTTTGAAGTTACTTTATCTAGGAACTTCAGGTACAAATCATGAAAATTTGGCTCAATGCTTGCTCTGTCAGTGAATCAGAAATAGCATAAAAGCACCAAAGTTAGGGCGGAAGGGAAAAAGAATATGCAAATTCGAAGCTACAAATAAAATCAGCCCCCTATAATGATCTTTTTTATCATAAAATAAATACATTAAACAGAAGAAATATATCGTACACTAACCTTTTCATCACCATAACCGATCAAACCACAGAACACTAAACACAAGAATTATAGCGTAAACTCACCTTTTCATCACCATATACTGAGCAAACCACGGGTAGTACTGCTCTTCCAAAATTCCATTAAACTCTTTCGCTTTAGCTTCAATATTTGCCGCAGATAAGTTGTTGATAATAAATGATATCTTATCCTGAATTTCCGATGCAGGAGCCTGCAAATAATGAGATCACCCTTAAAACATTTGATGGATGATATTAGAAGGACTTATTAGTACCTTCACCAACTTAACCATGCCATCTGTCATCCAAAAGGTTAGCCAATATCTAGACACTACTACCAAACATCCTAATGTGTTGCAAGGAAAAACTCGTTAACTCCGTTAAAATTACCAAGGAGAAAAATACATCAGGATTTTGTGTGGCTTCAGCAAAGTAGAAAACAAAAAGACCATAGCCTAGAAGACTGAGAGCAAAAGCAAACTGAGGAAAAATGATTTCAGCAAAACAGATAGACAGCTGACAGCCATTTAATAGGGACATGCTCACAATAGAGCAACACATATTTAGACGCAATAACATGGACATTAACCTAGCTAAAACATGTTGATGAAGGAACTGACACCAACATGCAAGATCACCAAACAGATGACAAACAAGAGTACCTCTATGGGTGTTTCTCTTCTCTCTGCAGCAGCAACAAGTGTTTCAATATTCAACGCAGAACCAAATCCTGTCACAAATCAGTGTCACATCCATCAGCACCTCTGTCCACAGCAGTAAGGGAAGAAAAGTCAAAAATGAATCTAGGATTAGACAGTTTATTACTTGCTGAGGTAATGGCCCGAGATGGACGAAGAAAACCAGGAGAAGAAGTGAGTACTGCTGAAGCACTGACTGAACCCTGTGGCTACAATTCAGCAAGAAAAGAGACACTCGTAACCTGATCATAATATGGCCAAAGACGCCACAACAAGCTCATTGTATACCTTCTGAATGCCAGCCATATCACTTGAAGGAACAGCGGCAGGTTGCACCGCAGATGATAAAGCTGGCTTCAAGTAGCTGGAGAGAACAGAAGACGGTTTTCTCTCGTCTAAGGAACTTTGCTGTCTCTGAGGAAGCTGGTTTGAAGAGGATCCCTGCATACTTTGCTGCAAGCTACCCTGTCCAACCACGGGAAATGTGGAACCCTGATCAAAAAAAACAAAAAACAAAAGTTGAACGTCATAAATTATTATTTGACTAACCAAAGGTCATAAAAGTACTCTGTGTGAAACAACTCCCGTAAAACCAGAGCAACAAAAACTTATCCAAGCACGAGATATTCTTTATACACGCCACATTATATACTCAGGCGGGAATCCCAAACAAATTAAGCAAAATATCATTTTTAAAAACCTAATAATCAGACCAGAAGAATGACTTACCTCGGCATTCATTGGGGAAGATGTTATAGGACCATGGAATTGATCAGCAGCGGGACTGTGGGCTACCTCTGATTCAGAATGTGCCAGTGATATCCTAGCAAGCGCCTGTTCAATGAACGCAACAAGCTCCAAATGAGTTGCCCGGAGATGAGAAATTTGCAAGATATGGTTGCAGTATTGTGGCCATTCAATCAGACGGTCAACAAACTGTTCAAGTGCCATAATCCCAAAAACAAACATCTGCATGAAGAGAAGCTTTTTCAGTAAATATGAAACCAGATATAGTATTTAAGAAAAGTGTAATCACTGAAATTAAACCTTTGAATCAGCAGGCTTGCGCAAGGCATCCAAGACAGCTCGCAAGGCAATACCAAGTGCAAGATGAGTTACCAGTTGATTCTTAATAAGTGATCCTGCAAAGGCAAATTCACACCGCAACAAGAATTATAACTCAACTAGGAAGCTAATATTGGAAAAGGGGAAAGAAATTTAAACAAGTTTCAGATATAAACTTATTGAATCGTAAAGTTAATCAATGTTTTAAAATTATTTCCGCACACAATTAAAAGAATTAAGCAAAGTAAGCACTAGAGTAGGACGGATAGAAAGACAATTTTAAGCCATGTTCATTGAAATTAAAAGTGGGCAGTTCAGGACTTCAAACATTATGGAGAGACCTATAGGTGAAGGTAGTTAGCTAAAAGAAATTGGGCCAGCTTATTAGTGTTTAGTAGTATAGCTAAACTAGTGAACAGTTCCACCATTAACAGGCGTGTTTACCAGTAATATTTATCCCATCCTTTTGTAAATGTTAAACTAAATTTCTGAAGCTGTTGCTGGGGCCACCTTGTAATACTAATTCCATTTATTCATCAATCCTATACTAAAAAGCAGTTTGATTGGGGCCACCATCTATAATCGTAATTTTCCAACGGCAGATAAAAGAGAACACAATCATGCAGTTCTTTCAGGGGCGGATCTAGCCTGTCATTAGTGTAAATGTGTTCTAAAAATTCATTAAATATCGACAAATATTTAAATGTGAACCCAGTTACTATTAAAAATTTACTCAAGACGTTGTAGGAACCCATAAACATTAAATCCTGCATCCGCCTCTGAGTTCTTTTATAGAGAAACTATTACAAGGACCCTTGGCTTGAGTGCCAATAAATTATATTTTTATTCAATGTCAAAGTCACTGTGGTAAGTTAAAATGATTCAATAAATTTGCTCATATATAAATAGTCTAGAATGAGATTTTCTTTGATATCCGAGAAACCACATTGTGAAGTCAAAGTTAAAGCTACTCTATCAAGTTAGCAATGATAATTGCCTCCTTTTCATATGTTTGCAATGTTTCATTTGGGATACTATCAGCTCTTTGTTTCAATATATGATGTCCAGTCATCTTATGACTTAAAAGAGTAACATCTAATTAAGTTACCAAAGAAGAATTGCTACAGATTTAAGGTGAACTTGACCAGTGCTCTTCTTCTCTTGTGTATAATAATATATAGAGAACCAAGTCAAACCCAACAGTTCTGCACTCTGATGAGCATGAAACCAGACACTGACATATGTTTACCTTTATTGATAAACAATTCCCAGGTCCGCTCAACCTTTGACTATGACCAAGTTAGTTAATATGAGAAATTGACCGTGGAGATCAAATTCCTACAGTTAAATAGTCTGATTTTTTAATTCCTCCTCCTGCATATGCCATTAAAAAATCATCTTGTTGCTATTAGCAGCAACGAGCCCATTGACTACAAATGCGTAACACCTTCATATGTCAAATACTTGAAAAGTGAAGGATAAGGATACTCGGCGCAATCTAGAATGCAAAAATAATCCCTCAAAGGACATAAGGGAAACTCACATGTTTAAGAAGTTATAGAGGAATGTTAACAGTCCAGAATTGATTAAGTAACTGAAAAAGATTTGTCAGAAAAATGCAAATTCTATCTATGTGACCAGCACACTTAAAATTAGAGAAAAACACCTCAAAGTCGAGTAAAATGTATGACAATGTAACTGAAAATTGTAGAAGATAAGCAGAAGTTGAAAGATAAATCTCTTAGAAACTCACCAAATAGAACAGCAGCAATTTTGAGCTGCCTTTCTGGGTACTTGGAGAAAAATTTGTATTCTTCAAACAGATTAGCAATCATGCACTCGAAAATTGCTTGCTCCCTGCAAATTTCAAATATCACTTCAATATCTAATAACATGGCAAAATACTAACGAAACGTGACAATAGGCTAGAACACTGCAGTGGGACTAACAAAAGAGAACTTGCACCTAACTGATATAACCAATCAAAATTCTCTTCTGCAAATATCTATGTTTAAGATAAGAATTTGCATTTAGGACGGAAACCCCCATGTATTTTGAGCATATCAAACCAAGCTTATAGAGAGGAGTGGAAGAAATATAGGACTTTCCACTTCACCCGACAATGATCGCATGCAATGAGCTTTCATAATACATTAAGTTACTTGGTTGAATCCAAATTCTTAAATAATTACCACATGTTTGGCACGACCTCACCCCTCAGACCAACGCATTAGAGAATAGAAAAGAAAAAAAATACACAAATGAGAAGAATAACGAATATTAAGTAACAGTTACATGGATTTTAAGAGCATAAAGAGAGCAATACCAAAGGAGAAGCAACCGTAATTCTGTAAGAACCAAAGAACAACAAACCCAGTATGTTCCCAATAGATGGGGTCTGGGGAGGGTAGTCTGTACGCAGGCCTTACCCCTACCTAATGCAGGTAGAGAGGTTGTTTCCAATAGACCCTCAGCGTAACAACCAAAGAAGTGAAAAAGAAAAGCAATAATGACCTGCTTTACTTGTGCAGGGCATTTAAACAAATCATAAAAATGGATTCTTGTAAAATTGACCTCTTTTCAGTCGATTCTTTGAAACGAGCAAGCATTTGAACTGTTGCATCATTAGTCAGCTGACCAGAGAACATTTGATGGAAGTATATGTTTGCTTCCGCTTCAACATCATCAGAACCATCAGAAGTGCATGAATCAGCACCACCAACACTCTTAAGCCTTGAATTAGCATCCATGTATGTTATGTGCAACTTGTCCAGCTCCTCCGATAAGTGGCGAGAAGAAACTAGGCCAGAATGAGACTTAAGTACCTGAAAATAAAGATCCCAGATGAGCAAAAATGAAATTTAAAGTGCATGCCATCTAAAACTAATCAATGTTAAAAGTGAACCTTTAAAAAGGTTGAAGAAGTTTCTGAATAAATAGTCCAAAGAGCAGGATCAAAGCGGTTGGAAGCAACATCTTGAGCAGCGAGATGTACCTCCGTCAAGAACTTAAGGCATTCCTGAAAATAGCATATAGAGCTAAGCATAATGCTTTTAATACAGGACACAGCAGAGTGAAATTTCTCCAACATAAAGACAGACAAGGCAGAGGGATGTTAAGAACAGCAAAAATGTAGAACAACCTTTCAAATTTATGGATTGTGGATAAAACACACCTCATAGAAGATATCTTTAAATGTGCTTAAGTTATTGCTCAACCATTTCTCCAAATCCACGAGTTCTTTGCGGGAAGCAAGGGCAGCAAGTCTGATGCTGAAAGCATAAGGAATCATATCCAGTACTGATGATAGAATCTGCAACACACAAAATCATGAGTCCACATACTGGAAGAATGAGGAAGGGCATGATATGCAAAACATCGGGAAATTGTGCATGAGGAAATCAACTTATAATTCAATCAATGACCAGATATGATCAAAGAAAGGCCTTGAACAAGTAAAAGAATAGAAGATCTTAATGATACCCATTCCAGAAACAAGCTAATCTAGAACGGACGTAGAGGAATCAACCATGAAACAATAACATACTTCAATTTCTTCGAACAATGAACCTACAAATATCATTCAACCATTACGCCAGCCATATAAGTCCTTTTTTTGGGGGGGTGGGGTTAAGGGCCTAGTATACTAGATTCATCTAGAAGAATTAAACTGCTAGCAGAGTTTTTTAATGCGAAAAGTGCAAAAAAAGTCCACGGGCTTAAAGTGAAGAGCGACGCGTTGTCAAAATGAAGCGCGCAATGTACTGAAATTAAGATACCCCTAACATGTATGGATTTGGTACTTATTAAAGTGCATTAAAATTACTAATTTTAGTATCCAATATACAACAATGACATCATTAATCCAACTCCTTATACTAAAAACAGAAGAATATAATTTTAACAAGACCATCAAATAAAACAAATTTTTCATTTTAAATTAATCAACCATAAAAAGGGATCATTTGCAGCAATAGATTTCATATTAAATAATTTTAGGAAGTATACTAATAGAGTAGAAGAGAGAGGGAAAACGAAAGTAGGAGTAGCAGGAATAAGAGAACTTGCATAATGGAAGAAAAAGAAAGTCATTTCTTTGAAAAGGGAAAAAAAAGAGTAAATCAAAAGTAAAAAGGAAATACAGGTGGTTCTAGAAAAGGCATTACAAAATCTAGAAGACAAAGATACAGACAACAAAGAGAGCATTGAAGTATACGTGCAGATAAAGTCAATATTTAAATAGACCAATGTCACTTTCCCCTTCTTTTTCTCTTTTACTTTTTCATCTTTTAGAGATTCACCGGTAGTGACCACTTCTCATTGGAATCAATTTGTCTCATTGTCTATGAAGTGCATGGCTTCATCCACTAACCGATGACAACTAGCTTCGCATTGCTTCATCTCTTAAGCAATTAACACTGACTGCAAAAAATAACTACGCAAGAAAATCATTTTTTACCATATTACTATACGCAAGCTAGCTATATCAATGATGCATATAACATCCGAACATCAACATATTAGAAGTCTTCCTATCAAACGATGACTGGTTACAAACTCAAGTGATAATGTTCAAGACTGAATACAACAATGGACCATTTCCAATAACATATTAATGATATCAAATTTATGCATAACAGTTAAAATTCAAAATTTGGGAAATAATCAATATTCCAACCTTTTGCTCTTGACATGTATCCAAGACTTTGTAGGTGTTCTCCAGGTCAACATTCAATGTATCAACAAGACCCCGCAACAAGATGCTAGGATTCACATGCCACAAATGAAGAATCATACCATTAGCACCAGTATTTTTTAGCATAACAGGGAAAACGGCGGCGGAAACTTCATGCTGGAGGAGATTATAAGCAGTCTGCCAATTATCCAAAGGCACTGATTAATATAGATGAAAAAAGAAAGAAAAAGGAAAGATTTCACAATCGGTGTCCATGTCCAATACATTGATATGGGCCATCCCAAGAAGCAAGACTTCTGGACAGTGCTTCAGAGGGTGCTCCATAATGGATCGCACAGAACTTGCATAACCTCTCTCAGCCAGCTGGCAAAGAACTTCAAGAAGGTCAAGGCACAACCACGCGTGATTTGCATGTCCAGTTTGGATTTTATGGTCATTCACCGCATCAACATAAGCCTGCACTAACACAGTGGCTGTTCAAACCAATCATACATGATGTGAGGATATAGATAAGCTAAATGTTAAAAGCCTCCTACCAGCTGCCTCCCACAATGCGCGAAGGTAAATACTTCAGGAGGTGCCGAGACAGCATACTTAAGTAAGGAAAGCTGACCCTCAGCATTCTTCCAGAGAGAACCGCAAATAGCTCCAAGAGGAAAAGGATCCTACAGTTCCAGAGGGATATACAGAAAAAAATGTGGTGGAGTAAATTTCTAAATTTTTGTTAATGATCATACCAATGTACATTGGTCCCACTGAAAGACGCACACTATACAAGAACAAGAGGGAAAGAAATAAACAGTAATACAAAAGGAACAGTCAACAAATGATCCTACTTATAAATGGAGAAGGGGATAAGTAACTGAATTAAATTTCACCTCCCATTTTACCATACATGTACAAATCCCACTGTTTACAAAAAAATGTTTCCTCCAAATCTTTTCCTTCTTCCATTTCCCTTTGTTTCAAGACACCAAAAGATAACGGAAAAGTGGGTAGCCTCGTAGATGCATATTGTAGAGAGGTAAGAGGAGAGGTACCTGACAGGCATGTTTGTAAATGGACATCAAAAAGGAAAAGGCTGTTCCATCGGGAATATAGAAACCCTCATGATCTAGGTTTTCCATTACAGTTACCCAGTTAAGTCCAGGAGCCTGCATGCGAAGAGGTGGTAAAACGGTTACTTATCATCAAGCTATAAATGCCCCCTCAAAAACACTAACTGATAAATATTTAAGGTGATGGAACTCACAAGTTGCTTTATTGCATCAATAAGGACGTCAGCATTCCAAGAATTCAATGGAGATGGATCAGATACAGTGCTGCTACCAAGAGCAGCACGGAACGTTGAGAACACATTCTGGTTATCCTCGATGCCAGAGCGGGTATGTACAACCATACCAAGTATCCTAGCAACAGTCACTTCAGTCAACGGCAAAAATAAGGATAACATTTCTTTGCATTGCAAGACATTAGCAGTGCATCCATAACCCAATTCCTTCATTATGTCCGCTATGCTCATTTCCTTCTCCATTTCTGCCACAAGAGCATCAAAATCATCTTCACCACCATCATTTAAGAAATCTAAGTTCCTGTCACAAGAAAAGACAAGGTCACATCATGCTTATGTGTCAATGCACAAGTTTCTAGACAAAAGAGATGAAACAATCTCAACCAAATCTAAATAATAATACCTCAAAAAATTAGCTTCATGAAGTTCATCAGAAAGCAAAGGAGTTAAAATGAACTGGGCTTCTTCTTTTGACTGGATGAGCAATAGCATATGCATAAACAAGTCTACATGCTTAGAGAGGCCTTCGGATTGATCCAGAAACAAAAGAACACTCTGAATTGGCATGACATCATCTAAAGAAGAATTGGCGGAACATAATTCTGCAATCTGACCCATGCAATAGTTGGTTCCTGCAAAATACAAGCAACAAAAACGCAACTTGGGATAAAGGAAATAGAGCAAGTTAACACATAATTTTTCACCTCCTTTCTTTCCACCATATGAAAGATTAAATCAGAAGGGCCCAAGTATTATTAATGGCATTCATAGAAGGAAGATGGGCTTACCACATTTCCTGACATCCACATTTTCCGAGTCTGACAATGCAAGGCCAACTCCAATTTTTTCAGATATTGTCAACTGTAAAGCAGTTGAGAGATTCACCAAAAACTCCTCACTGATTGCAGTATCCTTTAGGGATTCAGAAAAAGCAGTGCTGAAACTTGGCTTGTCCAAGATGCATCTGAAAATGGAAGCAAATACAGGATCCAGCTGTGTGTTCTTCAAATCTTTCCCATAAACATTCAGATGATCAACGCACGTCTGAAGCAGCAATATGCTCCCTTCAACTCCATATGCCAGATACTGCTCGGACAAATGTTAAAAAACGAAAAAGGATAGCAGTGTTATTTTAAAATCTTCACCCGGGATAAATGTTGATAACCATCATGTAGCAAAACATTGGAACGGTATCAGGTTGCAATAATGTGGCCTACTTATATCCTAAAGATACTTATTGCTTTTTATTAAACTCAAATCTAGCAAGAGTTTTTGCAATTCTGAGCAATAAATTCAAGTTTTAGCAAGGAGCTTTAGAAGCATTAGAAGCGTGCAGAATCGTCTTAACAATTGGGAGGAGCTCAAAAGACAAGTTAACAATTATAGTAATAGTAATAAGATCGAGGATAAGTCGTCCCTCACTACCACCGGGGGCAAATATACTGGGTGGTTTTATTATCTTAGTAACACAATCTTTGAACAATTAGGTGCACAATTTACCGCCTTGGTGCCTGCTAGCTTAAACGAGACAAATCATTCAACCAGGTCTACACCTAGCTTCAACACTAACGTGTCGCCTAATCGAGCCTTTGACAAACACCAAGCCTAATGTAAGCCTAACGACAATAGCTAAACCTTAGTTCGGTGTATTCTGTTCTTAGCTAACTCCACATTGATTCAGTGAGATTATAGGTTCTTTATATATCTTTCATCCATATGATTTTATGGATATATTCTACATCCAATCATCATCGTCACACCAAAGGTCAGGACATGTGGAGGTCTAATAGGACTTGATAACTAAGGCTCAAACATTTGTTTAAAAGTAATGAGGGAGTAGTATTATATCAGAAAAACCAGATAAAGAAAGCATTGGTTGGTAAGGACAACCCAATTTTACTAACTATGCAGATTACTAATAAAATCTACCATGGCGTTGACGTCATTAACATTGATTCTAGCCATGTTACACCAAAAAAGGAGCAAAGAGACACATTTCTGCTTAAGGCTAACTATGTACTCATTCTCAGTTTTGTTTCCCATATGACCCACCAAATTGCTGCCAGTATAGTGAACCAAAGTGCTGCATTATGTTTGACCAGCCTTCAATTGTGACACCCTTGGATAAAATAAGACTCAAAGTTTGATTGCACCAGGTGTAATATGCACATCAGAAACTATCCTCCCTCAGTAAAATGAAATAATAACATCCCTTTCAACGAAAAAGGGTTATTCTTATCTTTAAAAGGAAAGAACAAAAAGGAGCTATTTAAAGCAATATTAACTGTTCTGACGAGAAAAGAAGACAACTTCATGTTCAAGTTACCATTATTAAAATAAAATAAAAGAAGAATTCATACAGAAATATTGACAGCATATTTCAGGAGAATTTGCATTTTACCAGTGACATAATTGAAACACAATTGCACCTATATGTGGAAATTATGGTGCACTTGGGAAGCTAACTAGTATAATATAACAGGTAAAAGAGTTGGCAAATTGTTGTTACCTTAGAAAAAGAGGCGTGTGTCAATTGCCAGCTTCTTATAATGCAGCGGCTCATAAATGTTTGGATTATGTCTTATTCAGTTAATTACTATGATGTCTTACTGCTTCTTCACTTTAACACTTTAGAGAAGCGAGAGCTTCAAACAATAACACGCAAAGTGATTCCAATGAGAAGCGGTAGTTCTTTAAATCTTAACTTCGAGAAGTTGAATTATTATTGGCATTATTGTATGTTTGATGTCGTTTCAATTGCAATTTGAATATTACTATAGTACTAATATATGTTAGATATTTTTAAAAAAAATCATAAATTGTGTTTTTTAATGGAACATAAATTTTTCATAAATTGTGCACTTCACTCATGTTTTCCAATTCAAGATGCACGAACATTATCCTTTTTTGCACTTTTTGCTTTACAAACACTAGTGCTATTATTGGCACAATGTAATCCAGAATAACCAACGCAGCCATTCATGCACTTACTGGACATTCTGGAAAGAAAGCAATACACAGTTAATCATATGAGTTGTTTGAACCACTTCCGGAAAGTAGTTTTTAAATGTATTGTGCAAAAAAAGTGTTTGAATAAATGTAGCTTTTTTTGAAGATATGCGAGTGATTTAATAGCAAAAGAAGATTTTACTGGGGGAAAAAGAACCTCCTTCCAATTGGAAAAAAGTGCAAGTGCGCACCTCTGAATCTTGGTTCCTGATTCAAAATGTCGCTTAAACGGATGAAACACCTAGCCTGTATTACATCTAACTTCAGAGAATAAGCATGCCTCAAGCTTGCTTCGGGAACAAAGAACTGACTCTTACGCAACAATGATACTATAACTTGATGCATGGTATATAGCTAGTGAAACAATGAAACCTCGTCGAGGAAAGATAATTTTTTTATTTGTACGTCCAAAGACGACAATTTGTCATCGGTACGTCACAAAAGATAATTTTGCCACCAAGACCCTTTCCCGTTTAATAGTTAATTTTCCTTTATTGATTATTATATGATTGCCTAGGTTGCAACCCCACCCCACCGGAAAAAAAGCTTCCTGTTACAGCGTTACCCAAATATGGCAAGAAATGTTGATTTAAGAACATAGAGAACAAAAAACCAACAAATATATCCGAGTTGTAAAAGAAGATGGATGTTCAAATATCTAGCCCATTGATGACTGGAAATTGCACAACGGAACATCTAAGCATCCCCCTTTTTTTAAAAAAAAGTAACATTTAAGTATCTTATAAAAAGGGGAAAACATAAACTTGAGCATATTCCACTCTTAGCACCCTTATCTTTTACCAAAAATGTTATAGAAGGCATTCAGAGCCAAGTGTCCTAATTTCGTAGTTAGCATATACTTGTCATCCCACTCTTATTACCCATAAGGGAAGAATCACAGTGCAGATATACCATATATAAGAATAGGAAACAAATTAATCTCCTACTTCACCAATCAAAAAGATGAAATGGTAATAACAAAATAGGAAATCGAATCTTGTATTCATAAAGCCAATATCCTCATAAATAATATCACGCAATAAGGAAAAGAAATCCAAAAATTAGTTATGCTAGAAAAAGTTTGAAACCCCTTTTACGATAGGCAAGGCATTTAGAATCCTTATTTCCCTTTCTCTTATTATACAAATCCTCGTTCTAATTATCCAAACCAAAATGATGTACACATTATCCCCATTGATTCAAGGTTTAAACAGGAAAAAACCGTTCATGGTGCTCAAATGCATCTGCATCCACATGGAAACTACGCTAAAATACCCAACAAACTAGAAATTCTTTTAGCCAATGACCAAAGTTCATGCTTTCTGATCACCACGATTCTCTGGCACCAGATGCATTAAAAAGTATGAAATCTCTATATAGAGGTACATATAGTACAAATATTTTTATGACATAGTAAATACAAATAGTACAACAGAAAATGTCAAACTTTGAATATTTGGACAAACATACATTACTCAAGAAGGCCAATTTAGCGCAACCACAGAATGGAAATCACTGACAGTTCTCTCGCGCCCAACACAACAAAAAAAAAAGGACAAACCAGCTACACTACATATAGTCCAATTACATAAATTTTAGAAACAATTTTCACGGCTGAAAAATCCAAATTCGGGTATTAAAAGCAAAACACATTGCTCAAGAGAGGCAATTTAGTGCAGCTAGAGATAGCGTTTTCTATGGTTCTCTTGCACCTGATGTATAAAAATACATATAGTCCAATTAAGTATTTATTAACAGTATTCACAGATGAAAATTACAATTTTAGATATTTAAAGCAAAACCCATTGCTCAAGAATGGAAAGTTTAGGCAACTACATAGCCTTGAAGACCATTGTTTGTAATAGCCAATTTTCGACCACTACCTCACTGCAAACATATCTATTACAGTGCACAACAGAAGTTACAAAAAGGGAAACAAAAATCCAATATATGAAAGAAACAACTGTGAAATTGACTATAAATGCATGTATACACACAGATGGGTTTTCTATATGTGGATTATACATATCGTCCACTCAAGTTAATTTAATTATCAGTATTCAGGGTGTGTGACCTACCTTATATATACAGCCACATGTGCACTTATGAAAAGATTTTGTGAACTCGATCATGCTTTTATGAAATTTCGATTCTATCAATTGTTCCATATCATAATCAAGTCCCCACCCCACCTCATAAATAAGGCCCCACGATTCCCCAAACCAGCTCCTGGACCTTCCCAGCAAAACTGCCAGGGGTATTCGGCATCCTTCGGTGATCACACACTAACCTGGGCAATCACTAGCTACAATCGACAGAATTTTGATTGATTATATTGATTAAAAAAAGGCGCAAAGCCCCCACCCCACCGCACATCTTTTCTATATAGCCGCATAACCATAACGACTTTCTAGTCATAACAAACAAAGACTTTTGCTGAGAGAAAGCGGCCCCCTTTTTGAATTGAGTGAGGTTGTTTCTGCAGAATTTACAAAAACAAATGGAGATTCCAATTTGGATATTCGAGAACCCACTACCCAGGAAATGCAATTAATCAAAACAACTTCACCTCCCTTATCAAAAAAATATATTCTTAATATAAGTCTTATTAAAACAAACTCAAAACTACATCACAATCTTTATAAGTAATCAAACTACATCAACTTAAAGATGATCCTTTCAATGCTCACAATTCACCCACTACATCAATGCAAAATATGTATACAAGAGTTACAATGCAACAACAGACGCTACAGAGAGGAAACAAAAATCCAATCTGTAAAATAATCAACCAAGAATCCAACTATAAATGCAGGAATAGTGACACACAAATGGGTATTATACATATAATAACCCAATTAAGTAATTTATACTGATAATAAAACATACAATGTGGTTGTATTCGAAAATGATCCCTTACTCAAGAAGTGCAATTTAACCCAACTACATAACCTTGAAAACCGTTCTTTTCCGCTGTCCAGTTATTCATACCAATTATTCCCCAGTACACCAATGCAAACATATTTCTAAAAAATTACAGTGGGCGGGGCTACATGAGTTACACAAAAAAATACAATCTGAGACAGAAACAAGCAGTAATCGACTTCGTGTGTGTGTGTATATACATACATACATACATACATACATACATACATACATACATACATACATACATACATACATACATACATACATACACTGAATGCTAGGGTTCATAGTACCTGACGGAGCTCATGGAAAACGGTGTCAGAGTTGGAAGCGTTCAAGCTATTGAGCAGAAACCGAATCTGTGTAGAAACAGTGGAGGTGAAAGGAATCATCGCGAAGGGATCAGCAACAGTAAGTGCCTAGGGTTTTTCAACGAGTAGTGAGAGCAGAGAGCGAGAGATTTGATTGAACGATCGAAGAGAGAGAAAATATGAAGGGTGAGAAATTAGACTATCAGGGAAGGGTTTTTATATGTGGGGTAAAGTGATTCGGTGCTCGGCTAGCGTGCGTTTAGCAGCGAGTTATCGTAATCTGCACTAGTTTTACCCAAGTTACCCTTGGTTATTTTCTTTTTCTTTCTTTCATAATAATGTAAACCTTACATTTATTTAAACCAAAATAATGAAAAGAAAAAAAATCTAACTAGAAAAACAAATTTGTTGGTATATAAAACATAAGTGAAAAGAAATAGGTATAAATCTATTCTGTAATTATGACCTTATTTTTGTCGTATCTGTGAAAATGTAAGAGGAAGTGAAAGTCACAAAAATGTTCTAATTTTTTTTTTTTGTTTTCTATTCAAGTTTACTAAAATAGAGTGAGAAGGAAAAAATCGTTTTATATTCCTTTATATTTTTCCAATGCTAATTGGTTGTTTGTTCGAGGTGTTTGGAAAATTTGTATAAGTATGAATAATGGTATATGACTTGTTTGTCTTTTTGGTTGAGGTCTGGGGGCTTCAGGATGATTTCGGATAGTTAACGGGAAGTTGGAAACCTGCAGTTGCAGGTGAAGTTCTTTGGGCTGCTGTCATAACCGCATCTACGGTTGTGAGAGGCCGCAGATGCGACTCCCACAGATGCTATGCGGCTAGCTGAGGAAAACCAAGGAGCCGCATGTGCGGAAGGGTTCACGCACCTGTGTGACAGCAGATACGGTGAGTAAGTCAAAGGTGCAGATTTTGGGACTTTAATGAGTTTTTTAGATGCAGTCGTTTTTCCGCTGAAGTGGGACCGCATGTGGTGTCCTTTGACCGCAAAAGCGAAAGTGCTGGGCAGAAAAATCAGAAATTCGAGAGTTTAGTTTCAAATGTTAGAAATTGATTTGGGAGCTCAGGATTGGCAATTTTGAGGGGGATTTTCATTTGGGTGTTTTGAGTAAGTGATTCTTACTCAGTTTTGATTGTTTTTTACAAATCTATGCTTAAATTTATCATTTAATTTCGGATTGGAGATGAAAATTTGGGTAAATTTTGAAGAAAGTTCTTAGACATATAATTTGAATTTTGATTGGGAATTTGACATTAAATTTGGATAATTTTGGTATCATGAACTCGTGATGGTAAGAGGATTCCGAAAATACAAATTTTACTTGATTTTGAGACGTGGGATCGAGGGGCATTTTGGTTATTTTACCTATTTTCGCGTATTAGCTTAGAATTTATTTGTAGAATCAGTTACTTGAAGTGTTATTTACATTATGCACTTGAATTGAATAGATTTGGACCATTTGGAGTCAAGTACTCATGGCAATAGGGTGGTTTTGGATTGATTTTGAGCTTGTTTGAGGTAAGTGGCTTGCCTAAACTTGTATTGGGGACATTCCCCTTAGGATTGGTATTGTGATCATTGAAATGCCTTGTACGTGAGGTGATGGGTGCGTACTTATGCTAATTGTTGAAAATCCTATTTTTACTAAAATAGCTTAAATTGTGTTTTCCTTGCCTGCTTATACTACTTGGAGTTTAAGCATGCTGTTAGCATATAGAAGCACATCTAATTGACTTAATTGCTTTATTTGCTTTAACGGCCTTATTTGTGTTACGTGAAGCATGTTAGTTTAGAATTGCATGTGTTATTTTGGTATGAAGTTGAGTTTATGGAGTATTTCGTGTGCTATTGTCGTGTGTTTTATTTTGGGACTACGGGACGACATCCTGGTGGGTCCCCTGTATGTACTTATGATTTGAGCTGAAGTGCAGGATACCGAGATATCCCCAGCATGTATATTGAGGATACTAAGAGATTTATGGAATACCAAGAGATCCCTAGCATATATTGAGGATACCAAGATATCCCTAGCATATATTGAGGATATCAACAGATCATCGGGATACCAAGAGATCCATAGCTTATATTGAGGATACCAAGAGATCCTCTAGATACCAAGAGATCCCTAGCATATATTAAGGATACTAAGAGATCCTCGGGATACCGATAGATCCCCGATATTTATCTTTGTGAAAAGTGGTATCTCGTGTGATTGCTTGTCTCTATTTTAGTTATTGTCATCCTTATTATCCTGTATTAACTATTGATGTTATCTTTCAACTGTACTGTTTTACCTTATAATATTATACCTTATATTTTATTTAATCTCAGTAGGGCCCTAACCTTCCTCGTCACTACCCGACCGATGTTAGGCTTGTCATTTACTGAGTAGCATTGTGATATACTCATGTCCTTTCTGCGCATGTTTTTTATGTGCAGAAACAGGTACCTCCACTTAGACTTATCATTTGTGAAATTAGGCGCTTGTAGAGACTCCGAGGTATATCTGTCGCGTTCGCATATCGAAAAGTCCCTTTCTACTCTCCCTTTTTGTATTAGCCCTTATGTACTTTCATTTCTTTGTTAGATATTTTACAGTTAGATGCTTGTAGACATTCAAAGGTTTGTGATCATGAGATTTTGGGTTTTGGGAAATGTATTTAGTTTTCGAGAGTTGATATTGTGTATGCCGAGTGACACTTTTAAACATCGTTTTCTTTCACTATTTCGGTTTGAATTATTTCTTCCGCAAATTGGTTTATTTACCGCATTGTTAGTTTACCTAGTCGTAGAGACTAGGTGTCGTCACGATGGTTCACGGAGGGCGAATCGAAGTCGTGACACAAACCCAGGAAGCATATAATGAGTATGAACATTCTGCGATGGATGTGACCCAGAGAAGTGAGAGAGATCTCATCATGATAGGTATAGAAGGACTTGTTATGGCCATACCTCTCATACAAGTATTCGAAAGTTATGTAAGATTCCTTCAAGCACACTAGGTCGGCATTCTTCTTCAGCCCGATCATCTTTAAAAACCCTTTACCATTGCGGTTTTCGGTACCAATAGCCCGGGACTATCCCAAACTAACCCCGCGAACCCTCTAATTTCTTCTAGAAGCGGTGTCATTTCTGTGTCGCCAATACAAAACACAACCCTTTCACTATCCCAGAATAAAGTGGCAGCCTCGATCAACTTGTTTTTTGGCTCAATATCTAGCAAGGAAGGCAAGTTACCCAGGTACGTTCTCACATATTTCTTGTCACTTGAGGAAATGTCCTCCCACCAATCTAGCAGCAACGATGGGATGTTGCTAACCATACCGAATCTGGGAACCTCGTGCCTCATTTTTTGCAAAACAAAATGGTTAGGCCTTACCCCCACCAGACTCGAGTATTTATACATTTACGATCACCATATCCGCATTTGGTTCTCCAAATTAATGCACAAAACGTGATTGTGTCCTTTGCGATTATGAAAACCCGAAGGACTTCTGGATAAGGCTTATATCAAAGGATCATTATGTAGACAACACATTGATCCGACTAGGTTATACCATGATGCATGCACAATTTTGACCAGAGTAGGGCTACTATGGAGTTTTAGACTGGTACCCTCAAGCGGACAACTTGAGGGAAAGGCAAGGAACCGTCGACTGCACTGTTGATCGAAGGATTTTACCGCAAATAAGCCTTTCCGAATTTAAGAGTAATAAAAAAGAAGAGCGCAACCACTCATTAAGCATTGCTATAGGATTTGATATGCACGAGTGAAATATGATGTGGAGCATGATTTATGCTGCAATTAATAAAATGTAGTCAAGTATTTGCACTTAGGAAAAATAAATATAGTATTCAAATAATTGAAAGACAGTTATAGGGGAAAGAAAACAAAGAGACACGTTAGTTTCAGGGATAAAGAATCATAAATGCTTAGAAGAAAACAGACCGCTAAATTCAAATAAGGAAAAAGGGGTTCGGGATAAAGCATGCTTGGACTAATTCATAAGAATAAGTTCGTTATAGTAGGAGCCTAAATGAACCCCAGCAGAGTCGCCATGCTGTCGCGCCATCTTTTTTCCTCCATTTTCTTTATGAGGAAGAAAGGTCCGGGTTTTGACATTCATGGGGATTATAACTCATTCTCTTTTGGGAATTAGGTATTTTGAAGAGTCGTCACCTAACGGAATATGGTGCACTAAGGCACCTAGAGCGATTAAATCTTTAGTTGGTTTGCATTACCAGAGATTTAGGGTAAGGGCTCGAAATAACCTTAAGGGGAAGGTGTTAGGCACCCCTCTCGATCATAACTGTGGGTCCCGCCCAAACTTATAGTTGTGAATTATTCCTTTAACAAATAAGTAGTTGAAACATATAATTGCAAATAAAGCATGTTAGGACATTGTATGACTTAGACAATAAGACAAAGGGTTTTGAACAAGTTATATAGAAAAATAAAGTTTTAGGCAAAGGGATTTAGGGAAGGAGAGGTCCTAGGTTGGTTAGCCTACAGGAAAACCCCACGCAATGTCTGGTAAACACTCCTAAATAAGGGGGGATACACGTGACATTATCCCATAGTCATCATGTCCAGTTCTACCCAAGTCCCTCCATTTGGTCACAACCTAAAGCGTTCTACTTACCTTGACAATGTCCTATGCATGCACTACCCGTCCATTCCTTGTGGTCCTGGAGGTATTTTAGGACCTCTAAATTTGGGCCGTTCTAGACAACCCCTAAGGTGTTTAAAAGGAGAAAATTCTAGGCGACATGCAATAACACGTAGGACACAATATATAAAGGCAAGAAAGAAGCATTAAAGAGGCCCATGTTTACCTCCACAAATTATGCTCATAAACACGCCTCAGACACAATCAAGAGGCATTTTTATTAGACAGGATCCCGAGGCATGATGTCTAGGTGAATATCAAAACACAGTAGAGATGCAACTTTATTTTATAACTCAGAAGCAGGGCCCTAATTAGTTTGCTACTGATTTTAAGCTTGTTAATCATTAAGTAGTACAAATAAATAGGTAGTTTCCAGTTTTATAAGAGTTGATTACCTAAGGCTTGCCTAGGCGTGGGATTATGCACAATAGTTACAAAGTCATTAGCAGTTCAAAAGTCATTTTAGCCTAATAGCATGTTGTTCTAGATGTTACAAAAATACAAGAATTATTACCAGTTTTATTTAAACAGGATAATCAAATGTGAGACTGTTTTTACATCTTTTGTAATCAGTAGTTTACACTAGGCGTGACTGAGCAAGTACAAACGACATACTAATGCATGGTATCTAGTACACACATAGAATTGCATATTCATTGCAGGATACGCAGAATTCCTAAAGCATGATTTCTAATATGCACGACATGATTGCAGAATTTCCTAAAACATGATGTCTAAATGCATAAAAAGGTTATAGTACTGTAGAGCATGCTATCAAGTGTGCAACATTAGCAGTTTTATGTTAATGTTGTTATTTAGCCTAAGTGATAAAATAATATCAAATGAGATGTTGAAACACTAAACCTAAGAACATGATATCTAATGCATGATATGCTTTGAATGTATTGGTCCTAAATATGGATTCTAATGCATATGTTGGAAATATAAACCTAACGTATGGTTTCTACCCATTGACATTGATAACATGCATTGCTAACCTCCTATTTTCACTATCCATCCCCAGTACCTTTTTATAATAAATTATTATAGACCAATATTGCATGAATTACAAAATAAATAAGAAAAATAAGAAGTTACTATATAGAGAGCCTGAAAGTAGGCCTAGATTTCCAGAGTTTGCAATGCCAGATTGCCTCACAGCCTTTCACATAATCTGGGTGTGTTAGAGTTCCCTAAGGATCTCAAGGGATCCTGGATAGTGCTTACACCCAGATTTCATAATCATAGCTGAGTAAGTGCAGCATGTAAGGGATAACTCTAATGTATTAGAGTTCAGAGGGATCTCATAGAGATCCCTAAGCAGTCACACATTGGAGGGGCAGAAATTAAAACTTAAGAGTAGATGTGAAAGTGCTTGAAAAGATTTAAGCAGGAAAATAGTTTGAAAAGAGACTTGTTTGAAATAGTTTTGTAAAAACAACAAAGACAGTTTCAAAAAGAGAGTAGGATAATAAGCAACATTCCAAACGCAACACCCAAATAAGGTTTATACATAACCAAGGAAATAGATACAAGACAGGTTCAACAACCACAAACAGGGTAATGGGATTTAGGGAAACATAGGTCACATAGGTAAATACATAGTTAGAGGAGCACTTAAGTACATAATCAATAATATTCTAAAGGGTCAAGGAACTTCAAAATTAATACAGAATCAGTTTAGTTAAGGACATCCAATTACTTTGCACAAACGCATTAGTAAGGAAGAGTCACATTGGGGTACACTAAGAGGGGGATAACATTTCATAAACATGATTAGTCTAAGGGATGGGACACATTAAAAAACATGTTGATAAAGCGATGAAGTAAACATATTAGTTGCAAGCTGAACAACAAAACCATAAGTGAAAACAGACTAGAAACTAGATGATTTGAAGTAATAAAAGAAACATGTTGTTTTTGAAACTTTGAAATGAAGTCATGACATACATGTAAAGAGATAGTAAACACAAAGTGAAGAATATGAGAGCACAATAATTAGCCTTAGCTTGCAATCGGCTAACTTAGAACAATAGTAAGTAACACTGAGTGAGAGTAGAAAGTTTTGAGTGAGAGAAGGAGAGAGCTTTTGAACCAATATGTTCATGTGTTGTGTTAATGAAAGAGCATGGTACTTATAGTTTTAAAAACAAGTAGCAAAATAAGGCAGGAATCATAATTCAGCAGTAATTATAGCAATATGTACCAATTAGAATCAAATCAACATAGGTACTTCCCTTAATTAAGGAGTTAATAAGTTCAAACGGTAATAAGCAATGATAAATAAGGAACGAAATCATGTAATACTGAACATGACACATAAGGAAATAAGCATAGTACATAACATGTAATAGAGGCTAGGTTCGACATATTCTAATTAAGGAAAATATCTAAGAATCAATTTGATGGCATAATCAACCACAAAATAAGACAAAAAGATATTTAGAGGTTGAAATCAGTAGGGAACATAGTATACCAATCATATAGAATAAGGGATTCCATTAGAAGTAACACTGACCAAAGGAAAGTAAACTGAACGAAGAAACATAACACGAACAAGAATAGGGTAAAAGAATCACATAAATCCGGGATTCAAAGTAAGGGATGGTACTGATGAGAGGAAATAAGTACAAATTTTCAGGGAATAAACACATAATAGGCAAGAATAGTCGAAGTCAAAAAACCTAACAAGCAAACATAAAGTAAAGATCACGGAATCACAGAATGTTCATGAGAAACAACAAGTTAGTTAAACATATTATCAAGAACTAGCTCAGAAACCCAGGATTAGAACTAGGAAATTTAGCTAGCGTTTGGACATAGATCCCAAATTTACTTTGAAAATTTTGATTTGGATGAAGTTTGGTTTGAAGATGAAAATGTGTTTGGATATACATTTTCAAAACATATTCCCAACTTTTTTTTGGAAAAAACATGTATATAATTCCCAAGTTTTGTGATTTTGGCCCGAAATCATCAATTGGGGTGATTTTGGGATTTAGGATTTTTCCAAAATATGGGAAAAATTTATGGTTAAACGTGAGTTTTGAACATAAATTTCAAATTTATTTTGGCAAAACTTATGGCCAAACGGGGCCTAAGGGTCTTCAACATAATGATTTAGATAAAAGGAAAAACTTAAATGAACCATTTAAACACAGTAAAAATCATAGAATAATTATGAAAATAAGAGGAGAAGTCATTTTGAAAAGGGATTAAGAAGCCCCAGTTTTGAAAACGAAGAGGCGTTTTTGATAAATCGGATAGATTATCAAGAAAACAATAAAGATAACTCAAAATATATTCAGAATATGTCACAGATCTACGAAAATGCAGAGTTAGGGTCTCATAGAGACAACCCAGAGAGAAAGAGGAGATGGTAGAATTTTTCTCGCACAACCATGGATGGCTTGAGACTAACATAAAAACCATGGGAGGATTAATGAACTGCCTTCTGGTTCCTTTGAGGACCTTAAGACAACAACAATTGCCGTAGGAAGATAGTCATGGGACTAAAGATGGTGGTGAGACCACCATGGTTACCGGCGAGCCAACAGTCGATGAGAGGAGACATGGTTTAGCAGAGAGAGTCTTGAGAGAGATGAAAGATGTACGGCATAAAGAGACGAGAGAATGAGAGTTTAGGAGGGGGGGAGGGTAGACTAGTAGGTTAATTATGGTAAGAGAAGATTTTGACCGTTGATTAGAATTGATCCAACTTGAGTCTGGTAGTTTTGATGGATTGGGCCTAGGGTTCGAGCTCTTTTAACTGGGTTGGGGCTCTGATTCAATTAGACTAGAATTGAAATAAAATTGTCTATTTGTTAAATAACTAATTTAAATTAATTAAAATAATTTGTAAAATAGCTAATAATTACAAAAGTAAATTTCATGCATAGAAAAGAATTTAAAAAGATTTTTTATAATTTTAAAAATATAAATGACTAAGTTTTGGTAAAAATAGTATAAAATTATATGTTTGGGCTATAATTACAAAGTTATTGCAATTATAACCAAATGATACCAATTTGGCTAAATATGAAATATTTTGGTTTAAATAGGATCAAGAAATATTTTTGAAATCATTTATATTTCAATTTTGTAATTATTTATTGAAAATAAATTGCTGGGTAAATTAATAAAATATAGAAAAATTATGAAAAACCCTCTTTGCTATTAATGCATAATTTTAAAGGTATATATGCAATTTTAAAATATTTTGAAAGGAAATTAGGTATCAATAACTGCCCCTCTTTACCCGGAAAGGATGAAAGAGTTTGTCAGGTAAAGATATGATGACCAATTGTAACCAGCGAAATGATTTGAGAGTTTTAAGCCACGTCATGTCTTCTAAGATGACTATATATCCATGGTTTTACTGGAACCAGGCCATATGTAGTTCTTGATTCATCGCTGAAGTATAAAGATGGAGTCATTTCAAGAACGGACGTAATATTTAGGGCTGGGTGAGTGAACAATTTATGAAAATGGTTAGGTTTGATATGCCTGGGAGAACTGGAGTGGGATCGCTCCTGTTGGGATAGCTGTTGCTCATCAGGTTACTTACAAATAGAACCAATACAAGTGTATACTGTGCACAAATTTAAACATGATGCAGGTTTTTGCCGGACTATGAAAGTTGTCTTCGGACGGTTAGGGATGACGTCCTCAGACCATTGTAGACATGTGATTTTTGACCCTCCCGAAGATTTTTCATATTTTAGCACGTAAATATTTAAATTTAGGCCTAATATAGTTATTTCAACTCATTTTTACTCTTTTACTTTACTTTATCATAAGAGAATTATAAAAAATAGTTTCATTAATGATTTGTAGATATTTTTAATCTTTAAAAATACCAAAAATAGTTTTGTTTTAGTATTCAGTTTCATTTTAATAGTATTTTTACTTAAGTAGATTTAATTAATAAATGAGATCGTATTTTTAGGCTCGTTCGCGGAGAAAGAATAAAACTTGGGCTTGAGCAATCCATTTTCAGGCCTAATTTTTGGACCTAGCTCATAATTACCAAGCCCGTAAGACCAAACCTTTATTCCCTTAACTTAGAAAAACCTTTCTTAAAAACCTAGGGACCTAATACACAAAAGACCTAAGGACTAATTGGCAAAATACATAAAAAATAACGTAAAACCTAGACCTATACAACATAGGTAACTCCTAATAAAAGGGCAAGGGATAGATAGAAGATAAACAAATAATGCTTAAGAGCGGCTGATTTTGAGAACCATACAGACCCCCCCCATGACATCGTCTTCTTCAATTCCTAGACATCATCAAAAGCTAATGGCTAGATTCATCTATCTCTAACGCTCCTCTCTCTCTTATGTTGGTGCCACTACTGCGTCACTTCCGTCTATGGTGAAGTGACTGGCGACGGCGTCACTCCTCTTCCTTCAGTTTGTTGCCATCACTGATTGCTGCGACCAGCCATGGTCAAAATGACCTCATTCCTTGTCTTCCTTGCCCTATGTCATTGCTAACAGTCTGGTGACACATAAACTTTGTTGTTTTGGTTTAATGGTCTGTTTGGTATTGTTCTTGGTCGATTTCCCTTGGGTTTTAGCGTGTATTTGAATTATTAGGCTGTTCAACTTTCATGTGCTATATGTCGAGATTCATGATCCATGCTTTTGTTTGCCTTAATTGTCTCGAATTTATTGGTATTGTTAGGCCAATTAGTTTGTCTTAAGCTTCATGTGATCAAGTGATAAAAAAAGTAGATCTTTGTGAAACCGTCTTATGCTTTGAGTAATTATTGATTGTATTTTGAGGTATTCTCTGTAGGCATCATCTCTTAATCTATTTTGGTAGGCTTTGTGATACCTTTAATATGTCAAGTTGTTGTAGAATGGAAATTCGATTGTAGGTTGCTTTGCACATAATTGTGTTGTGATTTGTTGTAAGTTTTCCAGTGATCTGGTTAAAGAACTTCGGAATTTGGGGAGTGTTGTTGGGTATTGTAATATGCTCTGAAAAGTCAAATTATTTTAAAGGATAATTGAATGCCCCTCTTTAGTTAGAATTAAGAATGTGATTGTTCTTTGAAAAGGTTAGCAAATTAGTTTTATAAGCCTAATTAGGAATAACCCTTTATAATTCGAGGTGTGCCATTAGCGAATTTTTCATGGCTCTCGCAAACTTTAAAGTGCGCAGTTGTTTTAGGTGCATAATTTAAATTAATTTTTCTAAACTCGGGCGTGCATTTCATGTGACCCAAATCTGAATCTCAACAACGCCAGTTAAAATATGTCGCGTACCACGGGTGCATTTCATGTGGTGTGGTCCAAGGCGTGTTTTAAATAGCGTTGAATCTTCTTAAAAAATGAATAAAAGTGGCTTTAAAGATAAAAATGCACATAGGTTTAAAAGTTTTTTAAAATCAGATAATTAGGCCAATAATAACAGTTGAGTGATCGTGCTAGAACCACGGAACCTTCTCCTGAGTTAACAAATTCCTTACCCGGATTTCTATGTTCGCAGACTATAAATAGAATCAATCTTTCCTCGATTTGAGAGTTAAACCGGTGACTTGGGATACCCTAAGTTATCCCAAGTGGAGATTCTGAATTTTAATAAAAATAATCCCATTTCGATTGTCACTTTAAGTTGGAAAAACGTCCCTTATAACCCTTCTGAGGGTGTAGGAAAAAGGAGGTGTGACAACCATGATGCCCTGGGCAATGAATTATCTGATAAGATATTCGCAGGCCATGAAATGATGTTCTCAGGACATGCGGATGGTGCCTCTAAACTATGATGCCTTTGAATAATAATATGCAAAATTGAGAGAGATCATTAGGCCATGACGTGATATCTTCTGGCTATGAGGATGATGCCGTTAGACTATGATGCCTTTGGATATATTGGCAATATTTCAGCCTATGATATGCAATAATATGATATTAACAAGACAAGGCTTAGTCTTGTGAAATGGAGGCAGGGCCTACCCCGATAGAAAAGTAAATAAATAGTACTAAAAATATAGCAATATTTGTGCGAAAAGGAATGGTGCTTAGTCTCGTGCGATTGTGGAGGTAGGAATTAGCCTCATGCGACTAGTGAGGAAGGGACTAACCGCATGCAGGCATGGAGGCAAGGATTAGCCTCATACAGATAGGGAGGTAGGGATTAGCCTCATTCAAATGGGGAGGCAATTATTAGCCTCATGCAAATAGGGAGGTGAGTATTAGCCTCATGCAGGTATGGAGGCAAGGATTAGTCTCATGCAGGCATAGAGGCAAGGATTTGCCTCATGAAAATAGGGATGCAGGGATTAGCCTCATGCAAATAGGGAGGCAGGGACTGTCTCATGCAAATAGGGAGGTATGGATTAGCCTCATGTAGTTATGGAGGCAAGGATTAGCCTCATGAAAATAGGGGGCATCAATTAGCCTCATGCAAATAGGGAGGCAAGGATTAGCCTCATGTAAATATGGAGGCAAGGATTAGCCTCATGTAAGTATGGGGGCAAGGATTAGCCTCTTGCAAATAGGGAGGCAGGGATTAGCCTCATGCAAATAGGGAGGCAAGGATTAGCCTCATACAAATATGGAGACAAGGATTAGCCCCATGCAAATAAGGAGACAAAGGTCAGTCTTATGTAGATAGAGAGGCAGGGATTAGCCTCGTGTAGATATAGAGGCAAGGATTAGCCTCATGTAAAGAGTAAGTAGTAAGTAAGAGTAGCATGTGTCTTAGATGGATATATATATATATATATATATATATATATATATATATATATATATATATATATATATATATATATATATATTCGGTGTGACGGCCTGATTGATATTAATCTTGTTGCATGCATATATTTGCATATATTATCGTTATGTCAAATGTGCCTGCGTTCAAAGAAAAAATGTAAGTTCTGTAAGGGGGAGGTTGGTTCGTGCTTTGTTTGTTTGCCCGTTCAGAAAACACTGTTGAGTTTCCCTAGGTAACACCTGACTGTTATAGAGATAAAGTTTTCGAGAATACGTAATTATTGGTAAAAATAGAGTTATTTTAGAAATATATTGATACATTTAGATGAACTAGTGACTGTAACATATCTCGAAGGCATTGAGCTCTCTTATTTTAGAATTTTGAGGGTCCTCCTCAAAATTCTGCCCCGGTTTGAGAGATGATCTTTTGACCATTTGTGGATAATAGGCCTTCCTGAACCTTCTTCAAAATTTTGAGAATCCCTTTCAAAACTCTGCTACAGTTTCTTAACTCATTATTGACTTTTTGGCACGCGACAACGTTGCCTGGACTTGCTCCGGAATTTTGGGGTCCTCTTACCTATGTTTTCGAGAGAAGTGGAAATTTTATTATGATATGATTGAACACAGAAGATTGCCTAGTATCCCCTCTTAAACGGGAATCAGGTCAAGCGTAGTTCAATTACACCAGATGAGGAAATATAAAATAATCTATGCACAATATCTCTAGACTGCGTTTGAATTGATCGGTTTTGGACAAACTTCTCCATCCATTTCTACGAGTATGAGTGCTCTTCCTGTAAGTACTATGTGAACTATGGACATTACCAGTTAGGAGAGAATTTTCCTTCGGCTTTATCATGATGCAGGAAGATTTTCTTTAATACTAGCTGCCCTGGTGTGAACTGTCTTGGTTTAACCCTTTTGTTAAAAGCTCTGGACATTTTATTCTGATAAAGTTGGCAATGACATATTGCATTCATCCTCTTTCCATCAATAAGGGCTATATGTTCATAGCAACTTCTTATCTACTATGCGTTGTTGAGTTCAGCTTCCTTTATGATTCTTAAAGAAGGAATGTCCACCTCGGCTGGGATGTCAAACTCAGTACCATAAACCAACATGTAGGTAGTTGCCCTGGTCGATGTGCGAACCATAGTGTGATATCCCAGCAAAGCAAAAGGTAACTTCTCAAGCCGTTGTTTGTGGTTCTCTGCCGTTTTCCTTAGTATCTTCTTGATATTTTGTTCGGCGGCTTCTATGGCTCCATTCATCTGAGGCTGTAGGTTGTGGATTTCTTATGTTTGATTTTGAAAGTTTTAAACATATCTTTCATAAAATCATTGTTTATATTGGTGACGTTGTCACTAATAATGGACTCGGGAACTCCGAATCGACAGACAATATGATCCTTGACAAAATCTGTGGCGACTTTCTTGTAAGATGCAGCCTTTACCCATTTTGTGAGGTAATAAATCGCAACCATAATAAACCTATGTCCGTTTAAAGCTGTGGGCTCAGTCGGACCAACAATATCCAGTCCCTAGGCGGTGAATGGTCAAGATGAGCTTTTTGCATTGAGCTCATTCAGTGACGCTTTTATCATATCGGCATGTACTTGACATTGAAAGCATTCATGTGGGCCACAGGTCCCATTGTGTACGTTCTCAAGTTGTTTAGAAGCTTCCTTCGCGTCGACATACCTTAGTAACCCCAAATCAGGAGTTCTTCTGTGCAAGTTCCCTCCACTGTGGAAGATGTTATTTGACAATCTCTGGGGGTATGCGTTTTTGAGTGTGATTTGGTTGCTCCTGGTATTCTCCTTTCGACAATAGTCGTTGATGTCATAGAACCAAGGCTTTCCATCTGTTTCTTCTTCAACATGAGCACATTATGCCGGTTGATTATGGATATTTACTAGGATAGGATAAATATAATTCTTATCTGGATGTTGTATCATAGATGACAAAATGGCTAATATGTCGGCAAACTCATTCTGAATTCTAGGCACAAGTCAGAGTTCTATCTTCGTGGACCTCTTTCTCAATTCCTGCACATGGTGCAGATATGGAAATATCTTCGAACTCTTGGTGGCCCATTCTTCTTGTACCTGGTGCACAAGCAAATCTAAATCACCAATCACCAGGAGCTCCTGAATGTTCACGTCGACTACCATGTTGAGTCCTAATATGCATGCCTTATAATTTTCCATGTTGTTAGTGTAGGGAAATATGAATTTTGCAGATACCAGATAATGTTGACCTGTTTGTAATATCAAAATTGCTCTAATGCCTACTCATTTGGAATTTGCGGATCCATCAAAGTACATCCTCCAACCGTCATATGCTTTGGTAATGTACTCTCCTACGGATGACACTTCTTCATTAGGAAAACATGTTTTCAAAGGTTTGTATGCTCCTCTCACCGGATTTTCAGCAAGGTGATCTTCCTATGCTTGTCTTTTGACCGCCTTTTGAGTAATGTAGACGATATCGAACTCACTTAATAATATATGCCACTTGGCCAACTTTCCAGTCAGCATGGGTTTTTGGAATATGTACTTATGAGGGTCCATCCTAGATATGAGGTATGTAGTGTAGGCGCAAAAGTAGTGCCTCAATTTTTGAGCTATCCAAGTCAAAGCACAACAAGTGCGTTACAATAGGGAATACCGTGCTTCGTAAGGAGTGAACTTCTTATTCAGGTAGTATATGGCCTGCTCTTTCCATCCTGTCTCGTCATGTTGTCCCAAAACACATTAGAAGGCTCCATCAAATACAGACAAATAGAGTAACAAATGTCGTCCTGGTTCTGGTGGGACCAAAACTGGCGGTGTGGATAAGTACTCTTTGATTTTGTCAAAAGATTTATGACAATCCTCGGTCCAACTTGTTTCGGCATCTTTTCTTAGCATCTTGAAGATGGTTCACAGATGATTGTAGACTATGCTATGAAACGACTGATATAGTTGGGACTTCATAGGAATCTCATTACGTCCTTTTTGCTCTTAGGCGGTCGTAACTCTTGAATAGCTTTAACTTTAGACGGATCCATATTAGTCCCTCAACGAGTGACGAGAAATCCCAATAACTTTTCTACGGGAACCCCGAATACACACTTTGCGAGGTTCAATTTCAGGTTGTACCTCCTTAGTCTATCAAAGAACTTCCTCAAGTCTGCTATGTGATCTGCAACCCTCTTGGATTTGATAATGACATCGTACACATAGACCTCTATCTCTTCGTGTATCATATCATGAAAGATGTTTGTCATGGATCTCATGTAAGTGGCCCGAATGTTCTTCAAACTAAATGGCAACATCTTGTAACAATATACACCCCATGTTGTAATAAAAGTTGTCTCATCTGCATCTTCTTCATCCGTCCAAATGTGGTGATAACCCGGGAAGTATTCCACAAAGGATTGGAGTTCATGTTTGGCGCAGTTGTGGATCGAAATATGTATGTACAGTAGTAGGAAATCGTTTTTGAGACTTGCTGTTGATACCCAGTTTTCCCTATCTATTTTTATATACAAAACACTTTTAAAATAATATATTATGCATATACATGCCCAAGGATTTTAGCACTTTTATCAAATTTTTAAAGATTTGTTAAATCAATTTATTGTCTATTTTAGCGGTACAAAATCAGTAATCATTTCCAAAAAATATCAATTTTGTTGAATAACTTATTTTATTCCCATACTTATACGAAAACATAGTTAAGGTGATTTTTATACATTTTTACAAATTATTTGGTATTTTAAAAGCAAAATTGCATATAATTGCAATTCTAGCCTATTTTAAGTTTTATGGTATTCTTAATCATAAAATTGGTACCAATATTTTTAAATTAATATTAATATATTATTTACCGTCTCAATATTTTAATTTGCTTTTAAAATTATCTTTTATATTTTTATAAACAAAAAGGAAAAACCAGCTATTTAACATTTAGCCCCATTTCATTTCAATTATACCCTACTTTAGATTTCAATTTTAATCCTAACTTACCCAGTCCTAATTAGACCAACCGAACTTCATTTTACCCGGCCCCGAACCAATTTAAAAATCTGCCAAGTTCCTATTATTAATCTACCCCATTGATCATTTTGATCAATGGTCATAATTCCCCTTACCATTTTAACCCCAAATGACCTATCCTAATCCCTCATTTTCCATCTCTCAGCCACCTTTTCTTCCCATTGTGTCTCAAATCCGCTCGAAGGTTCTTTGGAACCCTAACCGTCTCCGACCCTTTTTCAACTGCACTTTAACCGAAATCCATGGCTTCTCAAGACATAGATGGTCTATAATCACCCCCTTCTACCATTAGACCATGTTTGTTAGAAGATTTGAGGCCTGGCCTCGATGTTTATCCTCTAGACCTTCTTAAATCTGTGGTTCTATGGCCTCTCCGGCCTGTGCTCCGGCAAATTCAAGCATTAGAGGGCCTGATTCTACCTCTCTGACTCAAGATCGGGCTTTCTTTCAAGCCTTTCACATATTTAGGGTTCCTCCAAAACCCTAAGCTACTCGAGGTCTTTTCTCTATTGTTTTCTTATATCTATGTTTTATCTGTGATTTACCCGACTTTTAAAGTGTTTTCCCCAAATTTTCTTTTCAAAATCGTTTGTTTTCGATTCAGGGTTTATGAAAGGTTTTCACAATATCTTTCAAAGTCTTTCTGTTCTTCGTTTTAAGTGTGTTTGTTTGTGTTATGCTCGTATGTTTTCTTTTCTATCACACGTGTTTGATCTTTTGTTTTTCTTTCTATTATACATGATTATTCTATACGTCTGTACTTTACTGTGCCTCTATACCAGGCTCGCATGATTATCTCTCCTATATTTTCCCACATAATTTCTATTTCTTATGTGTTTTCTACTAAGTTCTTTAATTTTTGTTTGCTTTACTGGACTTTGTCCGAATTATGCTAAGCATGTTTCATCTAATGCTGCTTAAGTTTACACTACCTCTTTTCTTCTGAGCTTGCTTAAGTTTCGACTTTCCTAAAACATGCTCCTTTAAGCTCTTAAATCAACTTTCTTTCTTTGTTGTTCCAAACCTGCTATCATATCTGTTGGTTTCTGACGAGTCTCTAAAAGAGACCTTTAAGTCTGTTTCAATGGTTTGTCCTCTCATCCCTGTATTTGATTATAGTTGAAACCTTTGAATTTCATGAGTTTCTTTAGTAAGTTCGATTTTGTGTTTAAACTAGGGTTCTACTTTGAAACCCTAAAATCTCAGACTCATTCTTAGTCTATAGATTAGACATGAACCTTTATATGACCGTTTCTATGATAATCTTTTCTAACCAACATGGCAACTCCCTCTTGTTGATATTTGTGTGCTTTATATATGAGAAGTTCTTCTTTCAAAAAGGTCTTGCCAATTATTGATTGATTTCGAATTCTTTTAGTAAGATTTGATTGATTGTTATTGATTTTCCTTAAGTAAAACCCTTTTCCCTCTTTTTCCTGACTTGGTTTTTGAACAAAGCCTGCAATTTTGGATTCTACTAACTGTTTGATTGATTCCTTTTCCTTATTTGTCATACACTTCTCCTTAAATAAAGTCCTATGTATTTACCCTTTTGTGTTACTTTGTAAAGGATTTTAATCAAATCTCTTTCCTTAGTTGTCTTCTACCGTTTGAAATCAGAATCGCTTAACTTAAGGGAGATTATATGATTGATTGCAAACTATTTTCTTACATTTTCTTACTTGTTTTCTACACTATAAATGGGGCATGACCCTTCTGCACTCAGACGACCTTGAACCTTTAGTTCAACACCTTCAACTCACATTAATCACACACTTCTCTAAGTTCAATACTCGAGCACACATTATTCATTTGCAATTTGAATACTCTTGCAACATTCCGCTCTCTTCTAAGATCCTTTAAACCGGTTGTGTGCAACTTGGTTTTTTTTCAAGACGACTATTCTACTTATTTGTTTTCCTAAAACTGGTATGTTCTAATATAACTTTTCATCTTCACCCATATATGTATACTTTATAGTTTCAACATTCTTGTCTACTTTATTGTTATGTTCAATATTGACTATGCATGTTCTTCACTCTGCATATGTTGTTTGCGGTGAATTCCATACCCCTACTCCCTTCTATGTGTTTGAGTTAAGATTCATGGCCTGGAACTATCCAAATTACTGCTCAGGTCTGAACTTGATCCTTAATGGGTACTAACTCCAAAATTTGGCTAACATGATGGTCAGGGGTGTGTCAGCACTCCTAATTGCTGGGCATGACCACCATCCTGCCAGGACCTTCTCAGAATCCCTTCTATTGTACTTACACTCATTCCGAGTTTCTAACTTCTGACCCCTCCTATGAGCCTTGCTTTGGGACCTTGAGTTCCCTCTGAAACTGGATATTTGAGGGCTGGCCCGTTCACATTGCACTATAATCAATTCTGCAATGTATTTGGGTGTAAGCATTGCCCGGAGTCCACTTGAGGCTCTTGGGAACTTTGACACACCCAAAAATGAGAAAGTCTTTGGAAATCCTGATCTTCGGAGTTGGTTTATCTCATGTTTTAGACCTTAAGTCTGAATTAGGCTCCTTGTTTGTAGTTTAATTTTTGATGTAATTTTACTTTCGGTCTGTAATAATTTGTAATAATTACGGGGTTTTAGTAAAAAAGGGAGGGTCACGCATGTATGCATACGTGTAGACATCATGTTCTTAGGATTTTATTCTTGCATTCCTGTCTATAGCTCTTCATCTATGTATGTCACATAGAAATACTTTCTATACTTCTTCATCTATGCATGCCATATAGAAATCATGTCTATAGTTCTTCATCTATGCATGTCATATAGAAATCCCTTCTATAGTTCTTCATCTATGCATGTCATATAGAAATTCTGCTTATAGTCCCTCACTTATGCATTTCATCCTGTCTATAGTTCTGCACTTATGCATGCCAATATAAAAATCATGCTTATAGTTCTGCATTTATGCATATATAGATACCTTGTCCTTAAGGTTCTGCATTCATATAGATACCATGACTATATGTTTATGCATTCTTGCATCATATAAATAACCTGTCTATAGGACCTCTTCAATTCTGCATTTAAATCCATCATTAGGCAAACAATTTATAGGTTTAAAATAACAAAAATTTGCATTATTGATATCATGCCTATAGGACTCTTGCACTTCTGTAAGCTCTTCAAAATCAGTCACTCCTATAAAGTATGGCTATAAGGATAATTAACTGAATCTGAATCAAGCCTATAATATAAATAATCGATACCGACAGAGTTTGTGTTTGTCTATAATCAGAAGCTTTCTCTAAAATCAGTATACTTTGCATTGTTATATGTCATGCCTATCGGTGTCACCTATGTAATTAATTAATTGCACCAGTCTATGATAACTACAACCAGGGGTAGGCCTTATTCGGACTTCTTATATGATAAATATGTGGTAAACCAACCCGCCTTAACGTATTAGTTTAATTAAAGACCTAACCAGTATCTGAAATACATGCTCAAACTATGTGTTTCTTTATGTTTTAAGGAGGTTTGTTTGAGCCATGTCTATTATATGCTTCCCCATTCTTGTCGTGTATGTTTTGAATGTCGCCTTATAATTTTACCCTTTTAAAACTTTGAAAAGCCAAATCTCCTTTCCCTTTAGGATTAGTAGTCCCAAATGCCTCCGGGACTGATAGCATTGGGGAGAGGGAGGGGAGAGGGGTACTAGCATACAATAAGTAACGAGACCATTCTGCGATTTAGTACCTTAACAAGGTGGGTAAGGGTAGACATGGATATGATGACCACACGATTACACCACATGTATAAATGATTATCGGGTGTCGTAGGGGTGATCCATGTTATTTATAAACCTAGGAACCCCTCACTCTTTATTACTTCCTTTTTTTTCCTGAATTCTGAAGCTGTTTTTTTCTTACAATCTTCAATTTCTTCTTTTACTTCAATTACTTGCACCTACTATGCAAAATCTCTCTTTAAATTGTCCAATTTTCAATATTGTTTTTCCAAAAACCCTTTTCTAATTTACTTGCATCAATTATTTGACACATTTCCCTTTACTTGTGTATCTTTTCTTTAATTATAAAAACTACCTTCTTCCAAATTTCAGCACTCTTTAAACCTCTTATGCTTCTTTTATTTGCATCCATTATGTAAAAGTACCTAGTATATTCAATGCTTGCTTATTTATTTTAAGTCACAGTTGTAGCATGGATGGGAACCATACTAGTGGATCTTGAGAGGTGCCTAACACCTTTTCCTCGAGATAATTTCAATCCCTTATCCATTCTATGGTCCTTCTTTATTTTAGTTAAATTTCTTCTTAGTGTCATAATTCACTTTAATCATTAGGTGTCAACTTTTCTAAATTGCAAACCCAATTCCAAAAAGGAAAAGAGTTGTCCACCCAAATTTCATAAACCCGATTTCGCGAGAAAAATGGGGCATCGACAGCATGGCGACTCTGCTGGGGATTTCTTTAAGTTTTTTACCATTTCATGCTATTCTTAACTTTATGCTTCTTTACATGCATTCACTTGTTTTTAAGTATTTATTCTTTCCTCTACTACGAAACTGACTTGGCTCTTTGTTTCCTTTTCTTTATTCCTTTTAATGCTTTCTTTTACCGTTTTACTTTAATACTACTGTAATGACTGATTATTGTAATTATTACTTTATGAATGTGCAAATACATGACAACTTGTTTAATTCTTGTAACCACATATTCAACATCATCTTCCAGTCTTGCCAAACAAAATACCATAACAACGCTTATAATGAGTGGTTGTGTCCTTCCGATATTATTAACCCCTTAAATTTGGCAAAGGCGTATTTACGGTAAAACCAGTCGATCAATGGTGTAGTCGACCGTTCCGTGCTTTTCTCTCTTGAGTTGTCTGGTCGAGGGTACCAGTCTTATACCCCATAGAAACCATTTCTCTTTAAATTAGGCATTGATCATGGTCAAACCTACCCGAGTCTATTATGTTGTCCGCATAATGACTCTTTTATATAGCCTCGTCCAAAGTCCACTGGGTTTCCCTGAAACCCAAGTGGACCTTATCACGTTCTGTGCATTTATTTGGAGAACTAAATGCTTTCTATTCTAATTGTTGATATTAAATAGTCGAGTCTAGAGGGGGTTGTTAGATAATACGCTTAACGTTAGAGGGGGGTGAATAGCGTTATAATAAAATTTAGCGTAAAACTTGCGGAAATTAAAATTTGCAGGAAATAATTAAGTGCGTTAAATAAACAAAAGGAAAGAACGCACTGATGTATTCTGGTTCACCACAACACGTGGCTAGTCCAGTCCCCGAGAGACTCTCTCGAGATTTTCCACTAACTTGTCAAGCTTACGGGTGCTCAACAAACCTTTACAACTTAAGGACACAAGCCTTAACACCTTTGCTCGGAGATACAACACTCCAAGACTTCAACCAAGGAAACACAAGTTCCTTACAACAAGAGAATCACAATTCTCTTACAAGTGTACAAAACACTAAACACTCAAACAAGACACTCCTTAGTGAGTAGATATGAGTAAAAGAAGTAAGCTCAAGATCACAACAACTATGGACAAGACTTTGGCTCTCAAAAGCTTTATGAAATGAATATAAAATGATAAACAATAGTATGCAAGCTTATAGCAATAGAATGATCAGTTGTTGTGTGTTGTTGTTTTTAAAACACTGAAATGAAGCTGTATTTATAGTTGAAAAACTTGGCATTACCGTTGCCTAATTGCCAATTAAGAGTTGCTGATTTTACTCTGTGACAATCGATTGTCAGGAAGCCACAATCGATTGTTTGCCAATCGTACCAAAAATCAATCCCAGATTTTACGCTTAACAATCGCTTGTCCAAGATCAACAATCGATTATTGGCAACGTTCAAAAAATCATTTCCAGATTTTACGTAATACAATCGATTATACAAAATCAATAATCGATTATTCAGCAACGTTCAAAAAATCTTTTCCAGATTTTAATAACAACAATCGATTGTACAGAATCAACAATCGATTATTCAGCAACGTTCAAAAAATCTTTTCCAGATTTTAATATCAACAATCGATTGTACAAAATCAACAATCGATTACCTGACGGTATTTGAAAACTTTACGACAACGGTCAGCTTCACAATCGATTGCACAATGTTAACAATCGATTATTTATCAGACTTTGAAAATCATTTTAGACACTGCCTCGTGACAATCGATTGTTTTATACTCACAATCGATTAATTAATAATTTCGAAAAAGTCTGGAAGACACTGCCTCAACACAATCGATTGTCATATGTTCACAATCGATTATTTTGTGACTTTTAAAAATCTGATAGACACTGTCTCTTTACAATCGATTGTCATTAGCTTCACAATCGATTATTCTGAGTTTTAGAAAAACTTTGATGTACACTGCCTCATCACAATCGATTGTCATAAGGTTCACAATCGATTGTCATGCAGGTTTGAAAAACCTGATGCTCACTGCTTTAACACAATCGATTATCATTAGTTCACAATCGATTGTCATGCAGTCTTGGCTTAACATAATCGATTATCATAAGTACATAGCCGATTATCTTAGTCCAGTTTTTAGAGGCATGTTTAAAAATCATTTTGACTAAAGTAAATATGCATGATTTAAAATCATTTAGCATTAAATTAAATATGCATCATTTTGTAAAAATAATTTTACGAGAGAAGCCATGTCATGAGTCAAGTTGTCGGATCAAGATCACAGTTAAGAACGACTCATTTAAACTATAAAACTTTGTCTTGTGCTTGAATCTCGTTATGCATCAATTATGCGCTTGTACTTGAACTTCGTCATATATCAATTTGCGCTTCGTTTGTCATTCATCAAAACCTACACATAAGAACACACATTTTAGTATAAAGCCTTGAGAACGTGTTTCCAACAATTTCCCCCTTTTTGATAATGCTTTAAGCGGGATATGCAACTTACACAATTTATAATGACGATTCAAGACAAGTAAAGATGTGCAATAAGTATGCGATTAGTTCCCCCCCAATATATGAATTCCCTCTCAATTTAAGCTTATAAATATTGAGAGTGCATACCCGTTATCTTCCCCCTTTTGCCATTAGCAAAAATAATATAAGAAGATGCCAAAGATGTAAATAAAACTTGTTTATTTATTGGAAAGATGATTACAGTAACAGGGAAGACAATGCAATATATAGAAACAAACTTAAAAACAACAAACAAAGAAATTATTCATTGCCATCATCTCCCGCCTCATCATCCGGCGCTGCTTCATATGGAACAAGACCCGCATAAGGATAATGAACATGGTCAAAATATCCATGGATCTCATGAGTTAATTGACCAAGAGAAGAGGTCAATGAAGCAATTTGGTCGGAAATTGATTGGAGGGTAGGCTCTTGAGCTGGACGAGTTCGACGGGTTGGAGGAGGAGCAGGCGCTGTATGATCACCGTCATGATGAAAGAAGGATTCTGAAATTTCCCACTTCTTGGTACTCTTTTTGAGAGGATCGTTGGAAGTGATGAATCCGGAGGCTTCAAGAAAGTTCATGATGAGGAGAGCATAAGGAAGAGGCCTATCATCTCCGATAGCGTCACACATGTGAATCTTGACGAACCGACACCAATTGATGTTAGCTCCGGTTATTATGGCATGCATGATCTTGGTGTCCTCTTGGGAAATGGTAGTATGGTTATGCTTACGAGGCTTGAGGACTCGGGTGATGAAATAGAAAATCAACCGATAATTGGGATCCATTCCCGTAATTGTAGGACGACGGGAAGAAAGATTTGGATCATAAGAAGTAAGACCGGTTTGATGTAGGAGGGCAGTTTCATCAAAAAGGGCTCCGGCCTCTCCGATGTACCAAAAAATGTCTTCACCATTACGAGGGAGACGGGCAATGGTATGGAGGTTTTCATCGGAGATTAGAATTTGAACACCGTTTATATTTGTCACAAGATCACCGTCATCATCCTCATGAAGGTTGGAGTAAAATGCTTGAATTAAAGTAGTATTGATGTAAGGATGGGTAAGAAGTAAGAAGTCAAGAAGTTGACAATTTTTGAGTATATTTGCAGCAGGGCCATAAGATTCAAGATACTTGTTGGTTGAAAAACGGGGAGGAAGAATATCGCGCTTTTCAAATTTTGTTAAAAATCGAGTAAGCTCGATGTCAGAATTAAAATAAAGAACGGAACCATCTTGGTAAGGATAGTTTGGAGCAGCAGAGGAGGATGCACCATGCCTAGCAGAACGGGAACGTTTGGAGTGACGCCCGACATTTTTACTAAGTATTGCTGGAATTTGCAAGAGTCTTGAAAGAGTTTTGAGAGCTAAAATTGATGCTTGAGTGAATAGAAATGAACATATATGGAGCCTATTTATAGAGGGGAGAAAGGCATTTCATTAATGGAAGAAATCTGCAGAAAATTGAAAGCTGAAACAGTCAGAAACGGTAAAAATAAATCTTACTGGCCGTTAGACAATCGATTGTTGGGATGAGATAATCGATTGTCATTAAGATTTGACTGAATCTCGGAACTGACACAAATAGATTGCAGAACCAAACGGTAACAATTTTGAATTTCTGACATGAAATAATCGATTGTCAAAATATGGTAACGATTGTTATGTTCCAGTGAGCACAGTGATTTTCTGACTCGGAAAATAATCGATTATATATATGGAACAATCGATTGTTGTAGAAAAGCAGCACTGAATGGCTGAGACGGTAATCGATTAAACAGCTAAAAAATCGATTGTTAAACAAAACTTCATAATAAGCATAAACTATAAATGATCGATTAGTGATACTTGCTAATCGATTTTCTGCACAGTAAAATAATCGATTATTTGTTGTAACAATCGATTGTTTTATGCCATTTCTTTATAGTTCCCCCTACCTTTAGGGCGATACCTGCAAAATAGAATTAGACGTCTCCGACGCTCAAGTCAGTAATTTGTAAAGAAATAGTAACTTAAACTAGTGTGGCCGAGTGAGAGCGTGATCTCTTAAGAAGTGTGTCCTAGGGTGTTCTTAAGAGTGTTTCGGGTACTTACCTTTTCTCCGACGTCGCCAATTACCTGTTCGAGAGGGTGATCTTTGATTGTCCTCCACTCGTTAGGCGTTTTCGTTTCATTCTCCAATTGTGGCGCTTCCTCTGTTGGTTGTTCCAAGATTTCATCTTTATTTTCCTTAGGCGATTCCACTTGTATTTTGTCTTTCAAGCTATCTAAAATACCTGCAAGATCAAAACCGGAATCCTTTCTCGCCAAGCGAGCATTATTTTCGGCAAATACAACATGAGGGGATTCCTCCACAGTTTCGGTTTATTGAAAACCCTATATGCTTTGCTACGTGAAGAATAACCAATGAAAATTCCCTCATCGGACTTAGCATCAAATTTTCCCAATTGATCTTTGCCATTGTTATGAATAAAACATTTACAACCGAATACTCTAAAGTGGGAGATATTTGGTTTCCTTCCCTTATAGAGTTCATAGGGAGTTTTCATGAGTATAGGCCTTATGACTACTCTATTTAAGACGTAGCATGCGGTACTCACGGCATCTGCCCAAAAATGTTTGGGAATCTTGGCCTCTTCGAGCATGGTTCTAGCCATCTCTTTGAGACACCTATTTTTCCTTTCCACCACCCCATTTTGTTGTGGTGTACGTGGAGCGGAAAAGGTATGCTCGATACCGAGTTCGTCACAAAAGTCCGCAAAGAGATTGTGATCAAACTCTCCCCCATGATCACTTCTGATTGAAGTGACGGTTGTTTCCTTCTCGTTTTGAACACGCTTAAAAAAATATTTAAAATTCTGAAAAGCATCACTTTTATTGGCAAGAAATAAAGTCCAAGTAAATCTAGAATAATCATCAACAATCACAAAAGCATAACGATTTCTTCCTAGACTTTCAATGCGAGATGGTCCAAATAGATCCATGTGAAGCAATTGCAATGGTCTAGAAGTTGAAACAATAGTTTTGGATTTGAAAGATGCTTTTGTTTGCTTCCCTTTTTGACAAGAATCACAAATAGAGTCATTTTCAAATTTCAAATTGGGAAGGCCAATAACTAAGTTTTGAGAAATCAATTTGTTCAAAAGATGCATGTTGATATGTGCTACTCTACGATGCCATAACCAAGTATCATCCTCTTTACTCATAAGAAAATCAACATATTCGGGTGAGGAATTTGCAAGATCCACCATATAAACATTATCCACTCTAAAACCACGAAGGATAATTTTAAAATCACTACGTCTAAACACTAGGCATTTATCCGAATCAAATAAGGCAAGATTTCCCTTGTCACATAATTGACTTATGCTCAAAAGATTATGCTTTAAACCTTTAACAAGTAATATATGCTTAATAGAGGAGTTTTCATCCTTACCGACCGATCCGATGCCAATAATCATTCCTTTATTGTTATCCCCAAAAATCACACTTCCTCCTTCTTTGTGTTCTAGTTGAAGGAATTTCGTCTCCCGTCATATGTTTGGAGCATCCACTATCAAGGTACCACAGTACACTTGATCCATTCAAACACACCTACAAAACAAATTAATGCATTTTAGGTACCCATGCCATTTTGGGTCCTTGAGGGTTAGGCATATCATAATGATGCGATTGAGTGATATGTCTATGTCGTGTAAAACATGCAGGGGCGATATGACCAATGTGTCTACAACAATGACAAGTCACGTTGGGGTTATGCATCCTTCTAGGTTCATAGTAACTTGATGGACGAAAATGAATTACTCTATTTTCATTATGACTATTGCACATTTCATGAGAACCATTTCTCCTACTATTAGTTCTAAAATGAGCAGCGTTTCTAGAGTAACGGTCATGTCTAGATGTTCTAAGAGGTTCAAAACTCCTTCCAGTGTTTGGCCTAAAATATGCATCATTTCTATGGTAGTCATTTCTAGGTGGTAAGTCATTTCTAGGTCTTCTAAAATGTTCAACACTTGGTCTAGCATGCATATTTGTTCTAGGATTGCTATTTCTACGATAAGCATTTGTTTTATTAATCCTAGGTTGAGCCTTAGGTGGTTGGGGTTTGGCGTCAACCTTTTCTTTAGGCTCATTCTTAAGGCCTATGCCATGCTTGGTTGATTTCAAATTAACAAGGACCTTATTCAAATTTTTGTGGGAAGAATTAAACTTATCTAAGGTACCTTTAAGTCTATCTACCTCATTTTCTAGATGCATGCAAGAAGAGCAATTTTTAATAGAACTTTCGGGCTTGTCGGCGCTTCTTTTTCCGAAAAACTTATTTTCCTCTTTCAGCTTCTCATTTTCTAAAACCAGTTTTTCTAACTTCTTTTCTTTCAAAGAAAGCTGTTTTTTAAAATCTTTTTCTTTTAGAGAAGCATTTTCTTTTATGCTCTTGACAGTTTTTGAAGCTTTAATAAATTCAGTATATAGCTCATCAAAAGCAGTTCGCATTTCTTCAAGAGTAAAGAAGTTTTTAGAAGAGATTTGACATACTTCATCTTGCTTGTCTTCTTGAGCCATAAGACAAAGGTTTGCGGCTTCGTCTTCTTCTTCTTCGCTTGACTCATCTCCGGAGTCTCTTCCCCAAGAAATTTATGCACGTTGCTTCTTAAAAGGTTTCTTCTCCTTTTTGATGTTTGGGCAATTTGATTTGATGTGCCCGGTTTCACCGCATTCATAGCACTTTATTTGCTCGCCTTGCTTTTTGCCCTTTCGTTCATACTCCTTTCGCATGAACTTTTGAAATCTTTTGATAACGAGTCCAAACTCGTTGTCTCCGTCCTCATCAACTTGAGGTTCACTTGTGCTTGCCTTAAGCGCTATTCTTTGCCTCCTTTGATCATCAACAAGAGGGTTAAGTATTGTAGATTCATAAGTCTTAAGGTTACCTCTTAATGCGTCGATTGTGACATTTGAGACGCCTATGGATTCTTGAATTGCGTCGGCCTTTGATCGCCATGCCGGAGTGAGACTTCTAAGAATTTTTTGAACAAGTTCTCTATCCGTGAATGTCTTCTTGAGGGCATGTAGGTCATTTACGATTGTTGAAAATCGTTCGAACATTTCATCCACCTTTTCACCTTCCTTCATGTGAAATAATTCATAAGCATGGGTTAGGAAATCAATTTTAGCTTCCCTTACCTGGTCCGTACCTTCGTACGTAATTTCCAGCTTGTCCCACATTTCCTTTTCCGTTGTGCAACACGATATTTTCCTGTAATCGTCAGCATTTACAGCACAATATAATAAATTAATTGCTTTAGCATTATTTTGAACTTTTCGGATATCATCCGCGTCATATTCTTCTTCGGACTTGGGAACCCATTCGTTTTCAACCTTTTTGGTTGGAATTTGATTTCCCTTTGTTATCACCTTCCAGAGATGAAAATTGTTTGCTTGAACGAAGATTTTCATCCTTTCCTTCCAGTACGTATAGTTTGTACCGTTGAATAGTGGTGGTCGGGTGGAGCACTGTCCTTCCTCTATTCCTGCAAAAGAATCACGAGTAGAAGCCATGGAAGTTTCTCTCAAACTGTTAAGTCTTCAGAGAGTTGGGCTCTGATACCAATTGTTAGATAATACGCTTAACGCTAGAGGGGGGGTGAATAGCATTATAATAAAATTTAGCGTAAAACTTGCGAAAATTAAAATTTGCAGGAAATAAGTAAGTGCGTTAAATAAACAAAAGGAAAGAACGCACCGATGTATTCTGGTTCACCACAACACGTGGCTAGTCCAGTTCCCGAGAGACTCTCTCGAGATTTTCCACTAACTTGTCAAGCTTACGGGTGCTCAACAAACCTTTACAACTTAAGGACACAAGCCTTAACACCTTTGCTCGGAGATACAACACTCCAAGACTTCAACCAAGGAAACACAAGTTCCTTACAACAAGAGAATCACAATTCTCTTACAAGTGTACAAAACACTAATCACTCAAACAAGACACTCCTTAGTGAGTAGATATGAGTAAAAGAAGTAAGCTCAAGATCACAACAACTATGGACAAGACTTTGGCTCTCAAAAGCTTTATAAAATGATAAACAATAGTATGCAAGCTTATAGCAATAGAATGATCAGTTGTTGTGTGTTGTTGTTTTTAAAACACTGAAATGAAGCTGTATTTATAGTTGAAAAACTTGGCATTACCGTTGCCTAATTGCCAATTAAGAGTTGCTGATTTTACTCTGTGACAATCGATTGTCAGGAAGCCACAATCGATTATTTGCCAATCGTACCAAAAATCAATCCCAGATTGTACGCTTAACAATCGATTGTCCAAGATCAACAATCGATTATTGGCAACGTTCAAAAAATCATTTCCAGATTTTACGTAAAACAATCGATTATACAAAATCAATAATCGATTATTCAGCAACGTTCAAAAAATCTTTTCCATATTTTAATAACAACAATCAATTGTTCAGAATCAACAATCGATTATTCAGCAACGTTCAAAAAATCTTTTCCAGATTTTAATATCAACAATCGATTGTACAAAATCAACAATCGATTACCTGACGGGATTTGAAAACTTTACGACAACGTTCAGCTTCACAATCGATTGCGCAATGTTAACAATCGATTATTTATCAGACTTTGAAAATCATTTTAGACACTGCCTCGTGACAATCGATTGTTTTATACTCACAATCGATTATTTAATAATTTTGAAAAAGTCTGGACGACACTGCCTCAACACAATCGATTGTCATATGTTCACAATCGATTAGTTTGTGACTTTTAAAAATCTGATAGACACTGTCTCTTTACAATCGATTGTCATTAGCTTCACAATCGATTATTCTGAGTTTTAGAAAAACTTTGATGTACACTGCCTCATCACAATCGATTGTCATAAGGTTCACAATCGATGGTCATGCAGGTTTGAAAAGCCTGATGCTCACTGCTTTAACACAATCGATTATCATTAGTTCACAATCGATTATCATGCAGTCTTGGCTTAACATAATCGATTATCATAAGTACATAATCGATTATCTTAGTCCAGCTTTTAGAGGCATGTTTAAAAATTATTTTGACTAAAGTAAATATGCATGATTTAAAATCATTTAGCATTAAATTAAATATGCATGATTTTGTAAAAATAATTTTACGAGAGAAGCCATGTCATGAGTCAAGTTGTCGGATCAAGATCACAGTTAAGAACGACTCATTTAAACTATAAAACTTTGTCTTGTGCTTGAATCTCGTTATGCATCAATTATGCGCTTGTACTTGAACTTCGTCGTATATCAATTTGCGCTTCGTTTGTCATTCATCAAAACCTACACATAAGAACACACGTTTTAGTATTAAGCCTTGAGAACGTGTTTCCAACAGGGGTAAGGGTCTAACACTTCTGTTTTAAAGAAATGAGGCACGTAGTCCCCTGATTCGGCATGGTCACCAACATCGACACGAAATTGCTGAGTTGGTGGGGAGATCTTAATTCTACCGATCAAGCTCTTGTTAGAAAACATCTAGGAAACCTGCCTTCCTTTCTAGAACAACCCAACAACAAAATCATAGAAGTTGTAACTCTGTTTTGGGATTGTGATAGGTTAGTATTTCGCTTTGGAGACATTGAGATGATACCTTTGCTTGAGGAAATAGGAGGACTAGCTGGGATACCATGGGAAACTCCGGGTTTGCTAATGCCGAAAAATCGCAAGGGTAAGGGTTTTCTCAAAATGATGGGTCTAAAAAAGAATCCCGACTTGACATGTTTGAAGGAGTCATACATTCCCTTCGATAATTTGTATAAAAGGTACGGTCACACAAATCTTACTGTACTTATCCTGACGAGTTCGCCCTCGCCTCATTAAGGCACATCCATCGAAGGGTCTTTGTCTTCATGTTCTGCTTCTTGAGGATGATAGTGTTTCTAATGAAGAAAATAAGAATTCATACCAAGCTAGATATGGTTACCAAAACCTTAATGGAAGGAATTAACGGACAACCATTCAATCTTGTGCCAATGATAGTTGCCATAATATATCGAGCCCTAGAAAGGTGTCAACAGGGAGCCAAGCATTTCGAGGGTTGTAATTTTCTTCTCCAATTATGGCTCATGGAACACCTTCAAAAGGGTGAGTACCGGTAGGAAATCCATCATACATACTAGGACGATCATATTGACTTTCATTACCCAAAACGAATGAATTACATGCCTAACATGTTCGCCCAACTAGAAAATGCTAGAGAATGGGTCAAACTCTTTGACGATCTTACTGAGGACCGAGTGCAATGGATGTTCGAGTGGTTCCCTACTAAAGAATTCATAATGCGATATAGGATGAGCCATTTCTGATACTGATCGGTTTGAGAGGGACCTGCCCATACGTCCCTATCCGGGTTATAAGGCAGGCAGGTAGGAAGTAGGTTATACCAAGGGTCAATAAGATGAGTCACTTTCAAGCTGACTTCCAGGATTATGATAGTCCATACAGGTGCTAGGCTCAACATATGTGGGTTGCAAAATTTTCTTAGGAGAAGACACCATCGAACAGGATCGCTACCATGCTGGTTGTACCCCACACTATTAGGCTGGCTGGAAGACAATCACAACGACTTAGAACAGCCCGGGCTTGTTCGAGGTCATAGGATCATTGATAAAAAGGCTGAAGCACAGGTAAAATACAACCAACTGAGGATGCGGGAATGTGAAAATGAGCACCATGAAATTCAAGAAGCCAATCAAAAACTAATTTGAGAATGGAAGGATATGGCTGTCAGCACCAACAAACGACTGATCCGCTTGAGCAAGGCATAGTAGAACTGGAAAAGAAGCTTCTAAAGAGGGTCGAAGATTGCCGACTTGCTGAAGGAATCGAATGTGGACATCTAGCCAGGGCCTACTTGCTGCTAGGACTGCGCGAGCTGGGAGAGCTGTATGAGGAAGCCAACACAGCTGAATCTGGGGAAGGTCCTTCTGAAACCAAATAGATAGGAGTTTTTTCTCTTCATTTGGAATGTAATAAGGCCTATGGCCACTAGTGACACTTTATTCCATGTTATCTAGTGTCTTTTTGGGATTCGTCTTATTTTTTTATCAATGAAATGAGGCATTTAACATTCTAAGTTCTACAAATTTACTTGTCGCTGGCCTACCTTGGGCACAATGAGGTCCCCAAAATTAGGACACACTTCATATTTCTTGCACTGCGTGTTTAAATATTGCAACATCTTTTCTAATAATCCTTACTAACTTGTTACCTTTTTTGTTTTTACTTTTGCTTACTCCCCTTTCCCAAAGGTTAGTTCGTGAACTCTGGTAACATCAACATATTTTACAAGATCTAAGGGCCCTCCACCCGATCCTCCGCCCAGTTTTGTCAAACACAAAGGCAAAAAAAGAATGGAAGATTCAAGCAACTCGTTGAACGGGTAGAGATCACTCGTAGTGCCACGACACCCAAGGATAATGCTTGTCAAATAGAGCAAAAGTTACTGAAATTCCAAGAAGAGCTTGATTAAGTCCGGAATTTGGCAAGTCTATCATTTTCCCTTGCCGCCCAAAAGTTACTCATAATCCTACACCTCTACAGAATGTCCCAAACCATCCCGCTTCCTCACCACCATTGCAATATTTTCCACACTCCTAACAACACTTTGATGCTTATCCCGGAACTATTGAACTCCACAAATGAACACTGCCACAACCAACAAAACACACCCATCTATGTGGAAACTATGCCACATCCTTTTCAACCCATCTCAAGCACACCCGAGTCCGATAACAAAGACTCGTTCATCAGAAATTTAGCTGAAGAAACTTAAGAAGCTGACCACCAGGATCTAAGGCATTGAAGGTAGTAAAGGAATTGAGGGGCTAAACTATGAAGATTTATGCATACAGCCCGATGTCGAACTGCCCGAGGGGTACAAAACTCCCAAGTCCGAAATGTTTGATGGCAGAGGGGATCCCAGGTTCACTTGAAGACATACTGTGACAAACTGGTCGAAGTAGGAAAAGATGAGAAGATCCGCATGAAGCTTTTCATGAGGAGCCTGAAAGGAGATACTCTGTCTTGGTAAATTATCCATGACCCAAAGAAGTGGTCAAACTTGGTTAGAATGGCGTTCGACTTCATGAATAGGTTCAGGTTCAACATGGAAAAATGCACCGGACGTGTTTTTCATTCAGAATTTGAAGAAGAAACCCACAGAAACATTTCGCGAGTCTGCCACTCCTTGGAGATTAGAGCTTGCTAAGGTTTGACCTACTTTAGGGGAAGAACAGATGAACAAATTTTTCATCAGGGCTTAGAATCCGCAATACCATGAAAGACTGATGCTGATCGAGAACCATAAATTTTCTAACATCATCAAGCTAGGAGAAAGGATTGAAGAAGCATCAAGAGTGGTATGGTACTAACTTTGAAACTTTGCAAGCCACCAACAAGGCTATGCAGTCCGTTGGTACATCCAAGAAGAGGACGCAAGTGCCGTAATGGTTGCACAGAGAACCAAATCACCTGTAAAATACCAAATCTACCCGATATCTCCACTTACATATCAACCCATTCCAAATTTCCAAATACCCGCACCTTCCTACCAAACTCCACCACCTACCTATAAATCACTTTCACCTCCTACATAGCAACCTGTTTCACCCAGATATTACCAACCCGCACATGTCTACGAAGCTTACAACACTCAACCATCCTACTATCAGTCACCTCCATTTCGCCAAAACCTTCCTAGACCTTGATCAAATTTCGACTGCAGACCTCTCAAATAGTATACCACATTGCCGAACCAATTGACACCTTTATCCCTTCCATAACCTTTGAAAACCCTTCCCAATGGGTCAACCCAAATAAAACTTGTGTATACTATTCTGGCATGAAAGGGCACACCATTGAGGAATGCCCCTGAGGATAAGATCCAAGCTCTGATTCACAACAAGATCATCATGGCCAAGGAGCCAGCTCCTAATATCCGCAACAACCCTCTACCGGACCAAAAAGGTGGAGGTGTTCATGTGATTGAAATAGAGGGTAATTGGGACCCTAAAGGATCAATCAATTTGATCATATAAGGGGAGGATCCGAAGAAACCAACAGTTACCCTTAATTCGATTGTAGTTCAAATTTATCCTTCTGAGGATGTCGAGGTGAACATGTCCATACCACTTGAGTTTGAGACACCAGCCTCTGCAAAGATGCCAACACCAATTGAGGTCGAGTTTGGGTCCCCAAAGACGCCTGAGCCATTTAAAGTTGTTGTATTACCTACCAAAGCAAGGGTTCTTATTCTAGTAGCAATGAAAATTGTAACACCATTCCACACAAAAGGCATACCATGGGACTACACAATCGAGGCTAGAAAGAAGAGGAAAGCCAGGTTTGGGGAAGCAGTTGCGGCTTAGGGTATGACAAGAGCCGGCAGGGTTTATACCCAGGAACACTTGAGTTAGTCGAGTAAGAAGACCTCTGGCTGACAAGCCATCATTGAAACCGGGCTTGATGATCTCTGGAGAAATATTCAAGCCAAGGGAATACTCGATCATTGACAAACTGAATAAAACACCGACCCAGATCTCTGTCTTGGCTTTACTACAGAGTTCTGATGCACACAAAAATGCATTGTTGAAGGTGCTATGTCAGGCATATGTACCAAGAAACGTCACTGGAAGAGAAATGACGAACATGGTAGGTCAAGTGTTGGAGAGTCACAAAATCACTTTCCACGAACATGAGCTGCCACTGAAAGTATTGAGTCACAACAAGGCATTACGTATAACTGTGTAGTGTGAAGATTATTTTATTACCAGGATCCTAGTCGATGGGGGTTCCATCCTCAATATTTGCATGTTGATAACACTCAGGACATTAGGAAAAGGGCCGCACAAGATCAAGGGTGGGGCCATCAACGTCAAGGCTTTCGATAGTTCTCAAAGGACCACTATTGGGGAAATTAGCTTACGTTTGCAAATGGGTACTACTTGGTTTGATGTTGATTTTCAAGTGTTAGACGTGTCGACCTCTTACAATTTGTTGTTGGGAAGACCATGGATTCACGCCGCAGGGGTCGTGGTATCAACACTACATTAGTTAGTGAAATTTGAGTGGAATCACCAGGAGGTGATAATTCATGGTGACGGTAGAAATCCCATATATAGCCGCTAGACCATTCCAGCAATTGGAGGAAAAGAAATATAGGTAGAGAAACTTACCACCACATTGAGCAAGTCAATGTCGTCGATATAGATAAATAGTGGAACAACAAAATTGAAAGCATACTAAACTAGAGCGGGTATGAACCTAGCAAGAATCTCCAGGGGATCGCTAAGCCCATCGAGCTCAAGAAGCATGGCACCACCTTCAGATTGGGATATGAGTATACCTGGAAAGAATTCAAGAAATAGTCGCCACCCTAGCACGGTCCTTACTATCCATTGGAGTAGCGATACCCCGTTTGGAGCAAACTTTCCAACCGGTCGAAATCATCTATGGGTCAGAAGAAGAGGAAGCATTAGCAACAATGAGGAACTTGTTCTTGGAGGATGATGATATGGAATACTGTGTCATTTTTTAGGAGAAGGGGGTGGAAGGCCCTTCCATGCAGGTTGTAAACAGAGGAGCACGCCTCGACAACTGGACCGTCAGAACCATCAGAGCCCGGCGTGCCTTGGGGTAGCAAGGCTGAACAAGCAACATGCACCATTTTATTTTTCTAGTTTACTTTCCTTTCGTATTTTTATTTTTTGCAAGAAAAAGCTCTAATGTTCAAAACATTTATGGAATCTATCAAAGCATTTCAGTTTTCTTATAAATCTTACTCTTATTATTTTCGATTACTTTACTCATACAACATTTCTATTACTTATCTTGATGAATCAATGACAGTGACATGCTACGAGACATAGCAACAAATGAACATAGATTCAAAGGAAGATGATATACCGGTAGAAATTGTTAAAGAAGTTGAGAATTTTGAGAATAAACCTAACTCCAACTTAGACGATACTGAGATTGTCAACCTGGAAGATGCAGTAAACATCAAAGAAACACGAATCATCATTCATTTGTCACCGTCAGAAAAGAAAGAATATACAGAGTTTCTAAGAGAGTATGAAGACATATTTGCCTGATCATATGACGATATGACTAGTCTAAACACATCCATTGTGGATCACAAATTTTCAACTGATCCAGCCTGTCCGCCAGTAAAATAGAAGCTCAATAAATTCAAGCCAGATATGAGTTTGAAAATCAAAGAAGAGGTCACCAAGAAGGTCAAAGCTAAGGTTCTCGGGGTAGTAGAGTATCTGACATGGTTAGCCAATATTGTGCTGGTACTGAAGAAGGATGGAAAGGTTAGAGTCTGTATCTACTATCGAGATCTCACCTGGGCTAGTCTAAAAGACGACTTCCCCTTGTCGAATGTACACATCTTGATTGACAACTGCGCCAAGCATGAGTTGCAGTCATTCATTGATTGTTTTGTTGGGTACCATCAAATATGGATGTATGAAGATGATGCTAAGAAAACAACTTTCATTATGTCGTGGGGGATGTACTGCTACAAGATGATGTCGTTTGGGTTAAAGAATGCACATGCCACCTACATGAGGGCCATGACCACCATTTTTCGTGACATGATACACAAGGAGATCGAAGTGTATACAGATAACATCATCATTAAGTCCAAGAAAGCCGCTGAACACATGGAAGATTTAAGGAAATTCTTCAATAGACTGAAAAGGTATAATCTGAAATTGAATCCCACAAAATGTGCATTCGGGGTTCCAGCTGGGAAATTACTTGGGTTCATTTTGAGTTGCCGAGGGATAGAATTGGATCCATCAAAGGTCAAAGCTATTCAAGAATTGCCACCACGAAAGAACAAGAAAGAAGTAATGAGTTTCTCGGGGAGACTTAACTACATTAGCCGGTTGATAGCACGGTCTCCTGTCATTTGTGAGCCAATCTTTAAGATACTGAAAAAGGACGTCGCTACCACATGGACTGATGACTACCAAAAGGCCTTCGAAATAATGAAGGAGTACTTTTCAACACCGCCAATTTTGGTTTTTCCCGATCCAGGTAGACCTCTATTACTCTACCTTGCAGTGCTAGATGAAGCGTTTGGTTGTATTTTGGCAGCATGATGAAACGGGGAAAAAGAGCAGGCCATCTATTATCTCAGCAAGAAATTTACCCCGTACGAGGCCCAATATTCTCTGTTGGAACGCACATGTTGTGCTCTAACTTGGTAGCTCAGAAGCTGAGACACTATTTCTGTGCTTACACTATGCATCTCATATCAAGAATAGACCCATTAAATTACATCTTTCAGAAGTCCATGCCCACTGGCAAGATAGCCAAGTGGCAAATAAGACTGGAAGTGGCCCGGTTCGGAACCGAAACCGGACCGGAACTGCGGTTCTTGCGGTTCTGGCAGTTCCGGCGGTTCCCCGGAACTGTGATGGAGCGGTTCCACCTGTTAGAACCGCGGAACCGGAACCGCCGGAACCGAAACCGGAACCGGACCGTTTCAGGCGGTTCCATCCGCTTCCAAACGGTTCCGCAACGTTTGGAATTTTTTTAAAAAAATTTTATTTTTTTTTAAATTCGGACCGTTGCGGAACCGTTTAGAACCGTATGGAACCGGACCGGTTCAGTCGGTTCCATCCGGTTCCAAATGGTTCCAACCGGTTCCGCAACGGTCCGAATTTTAAAAAAGAAAAAAAAAATTAAAAATTCCAAACGGCTCTTTTTCAAAATTAGCCGTTTGGAATTTTCAAAAATAGCCATTTAACCCCCCAAACTTTAATTTAACCCCAAACTTTATATAATTACACAATTTCCCATTTCTCAACTATAAATACCCCCTCATTCTTTCATTTTAATCACCAATTCATCAATATCTCTCAATCTCTCTCAAGCTCTCTTTCAATCTTTCTAGTGCAAGTGCTTAATTTATTGTTGCAATTTCGTGAAACATTGTGAAGTTGTTGAATTGAAGTATTCAAGTGTTCGATTTCAACAATTTTCAATTTTCAAGAAGTTGTTCGTCAATTCGGTAAACTTGTTTCAACTCTTACGTGATTAGAATATTTTTGTGTGTTGTTATTTTGCTTAATTATAATTAATATGGCATTTTCATTGAAAAATATGTTCGGAAAAGGAAAAAATAAAACCGGTGAAAGTAGTCGCCAAAATACTACCCCTCCCCCGGCTCCCTGACCTAGAAAAGATAAACAAGTTGAAACCAGTAGCCAACCTAGAAATACTAATGAAAACTTCGGAATACTTGATAGTAATCACCCGTGTTTTCAATTTAGCGATGTTGATTTTCTACATGATGTAGCAGTCGGTGATAGATTAGATGATGATATTATGAATATGCTTTATCCTAATGCACCAATATTAGAGGAAAATGAGGATGATGACGATGACGAAACCCAAGCTCCGATAGATTTAGATGATACACCTACTAGTCCTGCTACTAATGAACCGGAACACCCACCCGTACAAATTCCCACTTTTAGTAGACAACCTCCTAAACGTTCAGAAACTTCATTAGTTTGGCAATTTTTTGTTCAACTAAGAGATCAAGATAAGGCTAAGTGTAAATCTTGTGGTAAATTACTTGTTCATAGGTATACAGGTGATCGTAGCGGCACATGTAGTTTAGTTAAACATATAAAATTACACCCTAGCGATAAGGCTAGATTTTTTCAATTGAAAGCACAACAAGAGGGGACGACAAGTGTTGATACAACAGTTAACCCAAGTACTGGTTCAAATTTAGTTCAACCAGGAATCAACATAGTCACGAGGGGTATATTGTATTACGATCCAAATAAGGATCGTGAAGAACTAGCTAAAATGATTACTGTTATGTGTTTGCCTTATTCTTTTGCTTCTAATCCTGCTTGGATTCATTATATTAGACGAGTATTTAATCCTACGTATAAAGGTTGGCCTCGCGCCACAGTTAAGGCCGACATTTATAAATATAAGCATGAATATGAACAATACTTGCGCTATTTATTTACCCATATAAGTAATCGCATCTCTATTACAACTGATATTGGTAGAAGTGGAAATGACTGTGATTATCTAACCGTAACCAGTCATTGGATAGACGAAGACTGGACTATTCAAAAACGCATAATAGCATATAGAATAATTAATTCACGGCACACGGGTAAGTTTATTGCTAGCGCTGTTTCAGATGTATGTAGATATTTTTGTTTTAGTGATAAAATAATGTCAATTTCCATGGATAACGCTAGTAGCAACACTAGTGCAATAGGTATTTTAACTAGAACACTTAATCCTGCTTTTACAAATATTTTCCATGTTAGATGTATATGTCATATTTATCATTTAACTGTTGGTGATGGTATGAGAATTTTAAACATAGAAATTGAAAAGGTTAAATTCGCTCTTAATTGGCTTTTTTATTCAAACCGTAGAAGTAGACTTAGAGAATATTTTAAAAAATGTGACGAATATGGCCTTAGAGAAAGAAAGGTACCTAAACCTTGCCCGACTAGGTGGAACTACATGTACGAAAGTTTAGTAGTGGCGTACGAATATAGAAACCCAATTAACGCTACTTATAATTCTCGGGATTGTGGAGAGGAAGATAATGACATGTTAACTATCCAATCTTAACTAATCAAGATTGGACTAACGTTAAAATTCTGTTAGATTTTTTAGAACATTTTCATGTGGCTACAAATGCTTTATCTGGCCAATACTATCCAACTATTTCTAACTGTTTAGTATATATTGCCGCACTTGCTAATTTATTTGTTGATTTTAACGAGGGAGGGGAAATTTATGAATATGCAATAACAGAAATGAAAAAGAAGTTTAAAAAATATTTTTTTCCAATCCCTCCTATATATGGTGTGTCTTGTATGCTAAATCCTACTATGAAATTAGGAGGACCTCACTTTTGGTATTCTAGTATTTATCAAGCTTTAGACCTTGATGAAGAAGAAATGGCTACACTATCTGATGCGCAAGCATCAATTAAAGTGAATGCTCTAACTGTTTATAATGCTTATAAACAGGCGTTAGGGCATGCTAGGCCAAATATTCCAACCCCAACTTCGTCCACATCACAGGCGTCTAAAAGAGCTGCTGGCTTAACAGCTCTTAAATCGTGGACTGAGTTCAGGGGTACTCAAGGGGAAAATGTAGATGATATTTCCCATCTAAATGAGCTTCAAGTTTATTTGTCGCAGGGATTAGAGAATGAGAATCCAGACGGCTCTTTCGACCTTTTGGATTGGTGGAAGACAAGGGAAAAGCATTTTCCCGTTCTTGCAAGGATGGCTCGGGATGTTCTGTCGATTCAAGCGTCAACTGTTGCATCGGAGAGCGTTTTTAGTCAAGCAAGACTACAAATAGGTGATCATAGAGCGTCGATGCGGGACAGCTTGGAAAAATCAGTGCTATTCCGAGATTGGATCCGCTCTGAAAGAAGGAACTTTGGGCTAGCTGAATCTCAACCAGAAATAGATGAGTGCTATGAAGAAATGCTAGTTGAACTTGCTCAGGAAGCAACTTCACCCGGAAGTGGAGATGAACAAGCTTCATTTCCACCACCGCCAACACAACCACCTCCAAACCTTGAAGGTTTTATGAGATTTGTTAGAAACAATGCCTAAATTATGATGTAACTTGTACATTGGCATGTCTTCTTTTAGTTTTTTTTCTTTTAATGGTGATATTAGTACCATGTTGTGCTCATTCCATTGGGGAAAGGAAGACTAAGAAAGATATGCCATTTTGGTCAATAAATATGCTTTTTATCATATCCTTGAATATCTTTGTCTCGATATTTTTTTGTCTTTACTTCTATATCAATCCTTGAATATTTATATAACATATAATATATAACATACAACACATAATACTAATGACAACATTCTTTTATCAATATGTACTACTTATATAAAATTTATACTAATTACTAACTACTACACAATATACACTATTTATATACAATAGTGTATTACTTAACAGCAATATATACACCACTTATACATAATATATACAAATTACCAAACACAATATATACTATAATTAATAACATAGTACACCATATAAAAATATATTCTATAATATACTAATCACTACTATACAAGATATTGATTTAAAAAAAAATAACTCGGAACCGCCGGGAACAGCCAAAACCGCGGTTCCGGAACCGCCAGAACCGGAACCGGGCGGTTCCGGAACCGTATGGTAGCGGTTCCGGCTCCGGAACCGCCAGAACCGCAGAACCGGAACCGCAGACCCAAATAGACCCAGAATCGGAACCGGATACAGCCTTAGTGGCAAATCCTTCTGAATGAATTTGACATTGTCTACGTGACTCAGAAAGTAATCAAAGGACAGGCATTAATAGATCACCTTGCAAAAAATCCTGTGGACGGAGAATAGGAACCCTTAAAGACGTTGTAGGAGAAGACATTGCAGAATCCTATGATGGCTGGAGGATGTTTTCCGATGGAGCAGCAAATTTTAAAGAAGCTGGCATATGAGTGGTCCTAGTATCAGAAAGCGGTCAGCATCATCCGGTATCTACCAATATCAGATTCCCCTACACTAATAATATGGTCGACTACGAAGCTTGCATCTTAGGGCTCAAGATGGCCATTGACATGAACATCCAAGAGTTGCTAGTGATTGAAGATTCAGACTTACTTATACTTCGGGTCCTAGAATAATGGGCAACCAAGAACTCCAATATACTCCTATACCTGCATCATGTACAGGAGTTGAGGAAGAGGTTCACAAAGGCAGAATTCCAGCATGTTCCTAGAGTCCAAAATGAGTTTGTCGACGCACTGGCCACCCAATCATCTATGATTCAGCATCCAGATAAGAACTTCATAGACCCTATTCCAGTAAAGATTCATGATCAACTAGATTATTGTTCTCATGTCGAGGAAGAAGCGGAGAAAAGCCTTGGTTCACGACATCAAGGAATTTTTAGCCAAAAGAGAATATCCAGAGCTTGCAAATGCTACTCAGAAGCGCACACTTCGAAAATTGTCCAACAATTTCTTTCACAACGGAGGAATCCTATATAAGATGACTCCGGATTTGGGTTTGCTAAGGTGTGTTGATGTGAGGGAAGCGTCTAAACTGCTACAGGAAGTTCATGCTGGGACTTGTGGTCCACATATGAACGGTTTCATCTTAGCCTAGAAAATACTTCGAGGTAGTTATTTTTGGATGGCTATGTAGACATATTGCATCCAGTATGTCCGAAAGTGCCACCGCTGTCAGATCTATGCAGAAGTGACAAAGGTTCCTCCAAATGGGCTCAATACAACAAGCTCAACCTGGCCATTCCCCACCCGAGGAATCGATGTTATTGGACCAATCAACTTGTCACATCAAACGTGTACATATTTATCCTAGTATCAATTGACTATTTCATCAAATGGGCTAAAGCAACATCTTATAGAGTAGTGACCAAGAAAGTCATGGCAGACTTTGTCCGTGACCGTATCATTTGTCGATTCGGGATTCCAGAAACAATAGTTACTGACAATGGTTCCAACCTCAATAGTGATTTGATGAAGCTATGTTTGAAACCTTCAATATCAAACACAAGAATTCCACAGCTTACAGGCCTCAAATGAACGGAGCTGTAGAAGCCGTCAACAAGAACATCAAGAAGATAATGAGGAAAATGGTAGAAAAGCATAAACAATGGCATAAGAAGCAATCATTTGCTTTATTAGGGTATCGCACCATAGTCCACACATCAACTGGTACAACTCCCTATGTGTTGGTTTATGGTACAGAAGTGGTCATTCCCGCCGAAGTAGAAATTCCCTCCCTAAGGATCATACAAGAAGCAGAGATCGATGATGCAGAATGGGTGAAGAGTCATTACGAACAGTTAGCCCTCATAGATGGTAAGAGAATGATGCAGTTTGCCATGGCCAGCTTTACCAGAACAGAATGGCCAAAGCTTTTAACAAGATAGTCAGACCAAGACGATTCACACAAGGCCAGTTGGTTTTTAAGAATATTTTTCCACATCAAGATGAATCCAAAGAGAAGTTCACTCCCAACTGGCAAGGCCCATACATGGTTCACCAGGTTCTAATAGGAAAAGCCCTCATACTTTCAGAAATGGACGGAGAAGTTTGGCAAAAGCCGATAAATTCAGATGTAGTCAAGAGATACTATGTGACCATTTGTGATTTCCTTATGTAAGTTGAACTAGACTGACTTGATTCCCATTTAAGAGGGGAAACGTAGGCAACCATATAGGTTCGGTCACAATTCAATAAAGTTTTCATTTCCCTCGCAATTGGAAATTGGGGCAGAATTTTGAGAAGGACCCTCAAAATTTCGAAGTAACCTCAGTCGATCATCGCAAGCAGCCGTCAGAAGTAGCAACCCAATAAACTGGGGCAGAAATTTAAGGAGAACCCTCAAAATTCCATAGTAGGAGAAGTTGCAATGTCCTGAACGACGTCACAGTTGTTGGTTCATCTAAAAACTATTTCTTAAATATATGCATACGCCATATCTATAACAAACTCATGCATGTTTATTATCGGAATTGCTTTGTTTAGCAACACTACCCCAAGGATACCTGCAATATCACCAAATCAGAGCCGAGCCGGTCAAGAAAAGTTAGTAGGGACACATAATTAACCTTTCCCCTTACAAAACTCACGATTTTTATTTGGATGCAAGAACCCGGGTCGCAAATTCTACACTCATACTCTTCTGGGAGTACAACTCTCGGAATTCTCATTTCGTAACCACTATCCGTATACAATATCCCCAGCAGCCACCATACACTACGAATTTTTCCTTTACGGTTCATCTCTCAGCTTTTGCACAAGGATACTATTCTACCTTCCAAGTTTAAGCTCTACCTCTATTTGTATTTCCTGCATTGCATAAGGCTACTATTCTGCCTTTCTAGGTTAAGCTCTGCCTCCATTTGCATTTCATGCATTGTATAAAGCTACTATTCTGCCTTCTGAGGTTAAGCTCTACCTCCATTTGCATTTTTTGCACTACATAAGGCTACTATTCTGCCTTCTGAGGTTAAGCTCTACCTCCATTTGCATTTCCTACATCGCATAAGTCTACTATTCTACCTTACGAGGTTAAGGTCTACCTCTATTTGCATTTCATGCACTACATAAGGCTACTATTCTGCCTTCCGAGGTTAAGCTTTGCGTCCATTTGCATGGATGAAATATCGCCCTTTATTTAAATCCTACATCGGCTGAAAGATCGCCATTTTATTTACATTTTTTGCATTGCTGAAATATCCCCACTTCATTTAAATCCTACATCGGCTGAAAGATCGCTCTTTTATTTACATTTCTTGCACGATTGAAATATCGCCACTTCATTTGAATCCTACATCGGCTGAAAGATCGCTATTTTATTTACATTTCTTGCATGACTGAAATATTGCCACTTCATTTAAATCCTACATCGGATGAAAGATCGCCATTTTATTTACATTTCTTGCACGACTGAAATATCGCCACTTTATTTAAATCCTATATCGGTTGAAAGATCGCCATTTTATTTACATTTCTTACACGGTTGAAATATCACCACTTTATTTAAATCATACATCGGTTGAAAGATCGCCATTTTATTTACATTTCTTGCATGGTTTAAATATCGCCACTTCATTTAAATCATGCATGGTTGAAATATCGCTGCTTTATTTTTGCATGCCTGAAATACCGCCACTTTTTATCTTGCATCGGATGAAAGATCGCTACCTTCTGCATTTCATGGGCTGAAAGATCGCCAAATTGTCCAAAGGCATCACTGTTCGGAAGCACCCTCTTCATAGCCCGAGAACGCCATGCTATGGCCTGAGGACCCGACTTTTATTTCTATATAGCATTATTCAAAGGCATCATGGTTCAGAGGCATCATTCTCATAGCCCGATAACATCATTTCATATCCTGCGAATACTCTATTATATGCTTCATGGCCCAGGATATCATGGTCCGAGGACGTCATCCTAATCGTCCAAAGAAAACATTATTGGTCCAACGTGGACTTGCATCACGTTTAAATTTACGCGCTCGTATTGTTTTTTTGCAGGTAAACTGGTGAGCAATGGCCTTCCCAACAGTAGCGATCGCACTCCATTTTCGCAGCCCTACTAAGCTCATAACCACCACCCCAACCAGAATATCCCGTCCGTTCTTGAAAAGATCTCCATCGGCATGTTCCGCCGATGGATCCCAAACTACAAATGACCTGATTCCTGTAAGATCAGGGATATGTAGGCAGCTCAGAAGCTAGAGCACGGTCAATCGCTGCAAACCATTCCGTTCGATCAAAATTGGCCATTATATCTTTACCCGATAAGTCTTCCATTATTCCATTCGGTCCCTGTTATTAATACCGTCCGTTGATGATTTTGATCGACGACCATAATTTTCCCTTACAATTTTAACCCTAAACGACCTACCCTAATCCCTTATTTTCCATCTCTCACCCGCCTTTGTATCCTATTGGCTCTCAAATCCTCTCGAAGGTTTTTCAAAATCCTAACCATCTCCGACCCCTTTTCCACCATACTTTCACCGGAATCCATGGCTTCTCAAGCCATGGATGGTCTATACTCACCCATTTCAACCATTAGACCATGTTTGTTTGAAGCTTTGAGGCCTGACCTCGATGGTTCTCCTCCTGACCTTCTTAAATCAATGGTTCTATGACCTCTCTGGCCTGTGCTCCGGCATATTTAAGCATTAGAGGGCCTGGTTCTACCTCTGCGAATCAAGATCGGTCTTTCTTCCAAGCCTCTCTCATTTCTAGGGTTCCTCCGAAACCTTAAGCTACTCGAGGTTTTTTCTCTATTTTTTTCTTAGATCTATGTTGTATCTGTGATTTACTTGAATTTTAAAGTGTTTTCCCCAAATTTTCTTTTCAAAATTATTTATTTTCGATTCAAGGTTTCTAAAAGGTTTTTAAAATATCTTTCTAATTCTTTCTGTTCTTCTCTTTATGTGTGTTTGTCTGTGTTATGCTCGAATGTTTTTTTATATCACACATGTGTTTGCTCTTCTAGTTTTCTTTCTATTATACATGATTCTTCTATACGTCTGTATTTTACTGTGCCTCTATATCAGGCTCGCATGATTATCTCTGTTATGTTTTCCTACATGATTTCTACCATATGTGTTTCCCATTGAGTTCTAATTTTAGTTTGCTTTACTAGACTTTGTCTGAATTTTGCTAAGCATGTTTCATCTATTGCTGCTTAAGTTTACACCACCTCTTTTCTTCTGAACTTGCTTAAGTTCTGAATTTTCTAAAACATGCTCTTTTATGCTCTTAATCAGCTTTCTTTCTTTGTTGTTTCAAACCTGCTATCATATCTGTTGCTTTCTCACGAGTCTCTAGAAGAGACCTCTAAGTCTGTTTCAATGGTTTGTCCTCTCATCTCTATATTTGATTCGAGTTGAAACCCTATAACATGAGGGGTTTGTTTGGTAAGTTCGATATTGTGTTTGGACTAGGGTTCTACTTTGAAACCCCAAATGCTCAGACTCATTTTGAGTCTATAAATTGGACAATTGACATGAACCCTTTTATGACTGTTTCTATGATAATCTTTTCTAACCAGTATGACAATTCCCTCTCTTTGATATTTATGTGCTTTATATATGAGAAGTTCTTCTTTCAAAAAGGTCTTGCCAATTATTGATTGATTTCGAATTCTTTTTGTAAGGTTTGATTGATTGTTATTGATTTTCCTTAAGTGAAACCCTTTCCTCTCTTTTCCTAACTTGGTGCATTCGAACAAAGCCTGCATTTTTGGATTCTACTGATGTTTGATTGATTCTCTTTCCTTATTTGTCATTAACCGTGTACCACTGGACTTCTCCTTAAATAAAATCCTATGTATTTACCATTTTTGTGTTACTTTGGAAAAGGTTTTAATCAAATTTCTTTCCTTAATTGTCTTTTACCCGTTTAAAATCAGAATGGCTTAACTGAAGGGGGATTATATGTGATTGATTGCAAACTATTTTTTACCTTTTCTTACTTATTTCCTACACTATAAAAGGGGCATTACCCTTCTGCACTCAGACGACCTTGAACCGTCAGTTCAACACCTTCAAGTTACATTACTCGCACACTTACAATTCAGTACTTCTTTGAGTTCAATACTCGAGCACACATTATTCACTTGCAATTAGAATACTTTTGCAACATCCTGCTCTCTTCTGATATCCTTTGGGCTATTTTCATATAACTTGTTTTTTTTCAAGACTACTGCTCTACTATTTCCCTGAAAATGGTATGTTCTAATTTAACTTTTCAGCTTCACCCCTATGTGTGTACTTTATAGTTTCAACATTCTTGTTTACTTTGTTGTTATGTTCATTATTGAGTATGCATGTTCTTCTCTCTCCATCTGCTGTTTGCTATGAATTCCCCATACTCCTACTCCCTTCTATGTGTTTGAGTTAAGATTCATGGCCTGGCAATATCCAAATTACTGCTTAGGTCTGAACCTGATCCTCTGGTCCTAACTCCCAAATTTCGCTAATAGGCTGGTCAGGGGTGTGCCAGCACTCCTAATTGTTGGGCATGACCATCAGCCTGCCAGGACCTTCCCAAAATCTCTTCTATTGCACTTACACTCATTCCTAGTTTCTAAGTTCTGCCCCCTCCTATGAGCTTTGCTTAGGGACCTTGAGTTCCCTCTGAACTTGGACATTTGAGGGCTGGCCCTTCTACACTGCATTATAATTAATTTTGCAATGTATTTGGGTGTAACTATTGCCCGGAGTCCACTTGAGGCTCATGGGAACTTTGACACACCCAAAAATGAGAAAGGCTTTGGAAATCCCGATCTTCAAAGTTGGTTCATCTCATATTTTAGACCTTGAGTCTGAATTAGGATCCTCGGTTGTAGTTTAAATTCTGATGTAATTTTACTTTTGGTCTGTAATAATTTGTAATAACTTACGGGGTTTTAGTAGAAAAGGGAGGATCACTCATCTATGCATACGTGTAGATATCATGTTCTTAGGATTTTATTTCTGCAATCTTGTCTGTATTTCTTTATCTATGCGTGTCACATAGAAATCATGTCTATAGTTCTTCATATATGCATGTAATATAGAAATCCTGCCTATAGTCCTTCATCTATGCATGTCATATAGAAATCCTGTCTATAGTTCTTCATATATGCATGTCATATAGAAATCCTTCTTATAGTCCTTCACTTATGCATTTAATCATGTCTATAGTTCTACACTTATGCATGCCATATAGAATCCTGCTTATAGTTCTGCATTTATGCATATATAGATATTATGTCCTTAAGGTTCTGTATTCATATAGATACCATGACTATTAGTTCTGCATTTTTGCATAATATAGATAACATGTCTATAGGATCTTTTCAATTCTGCATTTACATCCATTATTAGGCAAACGATTTATAGGTTTAAAATAACAAAAATTTGCATTATAGATATCATGCCTATATGACTCTCGTACTTCTGTAAGCACTTCAAAATCAGTCACACCTAGAAGGTATGTCTATAAGGATAATCAACTGAATCTGAATCAAGCCAAAAATCAGTAATATAAATGCTCAAAACCTGCAAAATTTGTGTTTGTCTATAATCAGAAACTTTCTCTAAAATCAGTATACTTTGCATTGTTAGATTCATGCCTATAGGTGTTACCTAGGAAAGACATTAGGTAATTAATAAATTTTATCAGTGTTTGATAATTAAATCCAGAGATATGCCTAATTCAAACTTCTTATATGAGAAATATGTGATAAACCAGCTTGCCTTAATGTTTAAATTTAATTAAAGACCTAATTAGTATCTGAAATATATGCTAAAACTATGTGTTTCTTTATATTTTATGGAGGTTTTTTTGAGCCTTGTCTGTTATTTTCTTCCCCATACTTGTCGTGTATGTTTTGAATGTTGCCTTAAAATTTTACCCTTTTAAAACTCTCAAAAGCCAAGTCTCCTTTTCCTTTAGGATTAGTAGTCCCAAATGCCTCCGGGACTGATATGATTGGGGCGGGTACTAGCATGTAATAAGTAACGAGACCATTCCGCAATTTAATACCTTATAGGGTGGGTAAGAGTAGACATGGATATGATAACCACACGATAACACCACGTGTATAAATAATTACCTGGTTTTGGCTGGGGCGATGCATGTTATTCATAAAACCAGGACCCCCTCACTCTTTATTACTTCCCTTTTTTCCAGAATTCTAAAGATGGTTTTTTCTTCTTTCAGTCTTTAATTTCTTTTTTACTTCAAGTACTTGCACGTACTATGCAAAATCTCTCTTTAAATTGTCCAATTTTCAGTACTATTTTTCCAGAAAAAAACCTCCGCCCTTTGTACTCCTTTTCTAATTTACTTGCATCAATTATTTGACCCATTCCCCTTTACTTGTGTATTTTTTCTTTAGTTACAAAATGACCTTCTTCCAAATTTCAGCACTTTTTAAACCTCTTATACTTCTTTTACTTGCAAGCATTATGTGAAAGTACCTAGTATATACAATGCTTGCTTATTTATTTTTAAAGTCACAATTGTAGCATGGCCGGGAACCACACTGGCGTATCTTGAGGGGTGCCTAACACCTTCCCCTCGAGATTATTTCAAGCCCTTATCCCATTCTTTGGTCCTTCTTTTCTTTTTGTTAAATTTTTTCTTAGTGTCCTAATGCACTTTAATCATTAGGTGGCAACTCTTCTAAATTACAAACCCAATTCCCAAAAGGAAAAGAGTTGTCCGTCCAAATGTCATAAACCTGATTTCGCGAGAAAAGGGGGCATCGACACTTGCTCTGTTTAAATTCCGATAGTCAACACATAATTTGACCTTTCCATCCTTTTTTGGAACTGACACAATGTTAGCTAATCAAGCTAGGTACTCAACCACCCTGAGAACTTTGGCTTTAATCTTCTTGGTATCCACCTCCTTGATTTTCAAACTCATGTCTGGTTTGAAATTTCTAAGTTCCTTTTTGGCTGGTTGACACATAGGATTTATAGACAACTTGTGAGCCACCATGGATGTGCTCAAACCGGTTATGTCATTGTATGACCATGCAAAAATATCCTCATACTCTTTTAGTAACCGAATGTACTCTTCCTTGTCTGTCGCTCACAAGAAAATGCTGATGCAAATCTCCTTAACGGTCTCGGCGTGTCCCATATTTATTGCTTCTGTTTCATCCAGGTCGGACTTAGGCTTGTTCTCAAAATTCTCAACATCCCTGTCAATTTTCTCGAGTATCTCATCCTCGTCACCTGAATCACTATTGTCATGTTATGTTGTCACATTACATGTCATAGTCACTGGCTCTTCAGGAAAAGTAATAATAACACTGTAGAAGGAAAATTATAAAAATACTAATGAATAATGATAAATAACAAATGCATTTGATTAAAACTGAGAAAATCGTCCAGACAAAACATGGCTTAATGAATCGAGCATTTCTTTTGAAGAAAATGAATCTTATAATAAAATTACTAGAAATGTTAAATGCCTAGAACGGCTATAAAAGTAAAATTCAGCAGGCTACCTAGGACTCGGCAAGCTCGGGATGGTGTGGTGGTCTAGTTCTTAAGAACAACTCATTCTTCATGGTCTGAATAGTGAGGCCTTCTTCATCCTCCTCCTCGATTACGACACTGCCGCCCATGTCTTCATCCTCGAAGAACTTGACTTTTGTATTGCTTGGAGGATGAGGAGGTAGAGGGCCTCTAGATCTGGTGTGATATGCTGATGATGCCAGTATGATGGAACCAACATTAGGGGATGGGAGTAATCAAAGATAAGGAAAAATAAAAGGTAGCAAGTTAGTTAGGATTTTGAAATGTTTGCAGTATTTAAACAAATATTGCGGAAATATCAATTCATGTCTTAATTTGGGAGCCTCATTGTAACCGAGGTAGGGCTAGCCAGAAATAAATTTGGAGAACTTTAATTGCCAACAAATGTTTCATTTCGTAATATAAAATAGATGAATCCTGAAATGACACCAAGATAAAGAAATTAAGTCACTACTGGCACTTGGCCTTGTTACATTTTTAGGAAAAAAGAAAATAAATCTAGACTCTTGGTCCCAAAAGGACCTTCCCCATATTCGATCTTCCGGACTCCATCATATAGATCCCCTAGCTCGCGTAAGTAGACAGTAGGCTATAGCCAGACGTCCTCCATCAACTCCTTCAGCGTTCTAGCAGTTTTCAATCCTCTTTATGACTTTACCTTCCAGCTCCACTATTCATCACTCTAGATATTCTAGTTTTCTGTTGGAAGTGACTTTCATTTATTTTTATTCCTCAATCAACCTCACATTCCTCTCATGTATTTCCTGGTGCTCATTCTCAGAATTGTGGATCTTCTTCTGCAGCATGTTGTATTTGATTTGAGCTTCAATGTCTTCATTTATGGTCCTATTCCCTCGACCGATCCCTGGTGTCATCACTCACTTCAGATTGTCCTCTAACCATGCCGGGTAGAGAGGCTCGCATCCTATATGATACCTATATGTCTCAATGGTGTTCTTCTCCATAATAGTTTTGCAGTGCTACATATGCTGAGCTTGGCACTTGTAAGGGACGTCATCGTCTTGAAAGTATGCCATGAAATGAATCCTCTTGACAGCCCTTGGTACAACCTATTTCCTGCGTGCTTGCCTCATAACTCAGATATGGACATAAGGGTATATTCCTCTCAACCCGATCAATACCAAGTGCGGATCATCCCTGGATCTAATGATGAATTCGTCTATTGGGAACCATTCAAACATCCATTGGACCTATTCCTCGGTCAGATTGTCGAAGAACCCTACCCATTCTTTAGCATTTTCTGGCTGAGCAAACCTGTCTGGAATGTAAGTCCTCCGCTTGGGGTGATGGAAGGCAATATGGTCGTTCCTAGCCTTTCGCGGAAATTCTTGGTGATAGTGACCCTTTTGGGAATGTTCCAACAACCACAACTGCAGCAACAAGTTACAACCTTCAAAATGCTTGACTCCTCTTTGACAGCGCTCCAGAGCCGTGTAGATGTCAGTTATGATCATGGGGACTATGGTATATGTTTTGTCCATTAATCCCTTCCATATAAGTCTTGGCGACCATGGTTACCCTAGTGTGGATTCTTACCTTTTTCACTAGGAACACTATCATGCCTAGGAAGCACACAACGAATATGAACACTCTTCGTGGACGTGACCCAGAGAAGTGAGGGAGATCTCATCATGGTAGGTACAGAAGGACTTGCAATGGCCATACCTCTCATCTAAGTATTCGAAAGGTATGTAAGATTCCTTCAAGAACACTAGGTCGGAATTTTTCTTCATCCCCATCATCTTTTAAAACACTTTGCCAGTACGGTTTTCTAGTACCAATAGCCCGAGACTTTCCCTAACTAATCCTGCAAGCCCTCCAATTTCTTCTAGAAGCATCATTATTTCTTTATCACCAAAATGAAACACAACCCTTTCACTATCCCAGAATAAAGTGGCAGCCCCGATCAACTTCTTGTTTGGCTCGATATCTAGCAAGGAAGGCAAGTTACCCAGGTACTTTCTCGCATGTTTCTTGTCACTTGAGGAAAGGTCCTCCCATCAATCTAGCAGAAATGATGGGATGTTGCTAACCATGCCAAATTTGGGGACTTCGTGCCTCATTTTATGCAAAACAAAAGGGTAAGGCCTTACCCCCACTAGATTTATGGTCAGCATATCGGCATTTAATTCTCCAAATTAATGCACAAAATGTGGTTGTGTCCGTTGGGTTTATGGAAACCCAATGGACTTTTAGATAAGGCTTATCTTAAATGATCATTATGTGGATAACACATTTATCCGACTAGGTTTGACCATGATGCATGCACAATTATGACCAGAGTTGGGCTACAATAGGGTTTAAGGCTGGTAACCTCAAGCGGACAACTTGAAGGGGAAGGCACGAAACCGTCGGCTGCACCGCCGATCGACTGGTATTACTGCAAATAAGCCTTTTCAAATTTAAGGGTAATAAAAAGAAGAGCACAACCACTAATAACATATAGTCGAGTATTTGAACGTAGGAAAAATAAATACAATATTTAAATAATTGAAAGACAGTTCAGGGAAAAGAAAACAAAGAGACACGTCAGTTTCAAGGATTAAAAATAATAAATGGTTAGAAGAAAACATGCAGTTAAATTCAAATAAGGGGAAAAGGGGTACGAGATAAAGCATGTTGCTTGGACTAATTCATAAGAATAAGTTCGTTATGGTAGGATCCTAAAGGTATCCCCAACAAAGTCGCCATACTGTTGCGCCTCCTTTTTCCCTCCTTTTTTTGGAGAAAAGGTCCGTTTCGACATTCATGGGGGTTATACATTTCCTTTATGGAATTGAGTATTTTGAAGAGTCGACACCTAACATATTATGGTGCGTTAGGACACCTAAAGCGATTAACTCTTGAGTTGGTTTACATTACCGGAGATTTAGGGTAAGGGATCAAAATAACCTCGAGGAGAAGGTGTTAGGCACCCCTCCCGGTCCACGATAGTGGGTCCCAACCAAACTTATAATTGTGAATTAGTCCTTTAACAACTAAGTAGCTGAAACATAATAACTGCAAATAAATCATGTTGGAAATTGTATGACTTAGACAATAAGACAAAAGGGTTTTAAACAAGTCATACAGAAAAGTAAAGTTTTAGGTAAGGGATTTAGGGAAAGAGGGGTTCTAGGCTGGTTAGCCTATAGGATCACCCTACACAATGCTCGGTAAACACTCCTCAATAAGGGGCTACACGTGACACTAACACGTAGTCATCATATCCATTTCTATCCAAGTCCCTCCCCTTGGTCACAACCAAACGCATTTTAATTACCTTGACAATGTCCTATGCATGCACTACCCGTCGATTCTATATAGTCGTTGAGGTATTTTAGGACCTCCTAATATGGGTAGTTCTAGACAACCCCTTAGGTGTTTAAAAGACTAGGCGACAGACAAGAACACGTAGGACTCAACATATATGTTGATACCCAATTTTTCCTTATATATTTTTTACAATAGAAATGCTTTCAAAATAACATATACACGCATATATAAGTGTGCCCAAGTGTTTAGTATTTTTCCCAAAATTTCAAGTTAAATCAATTTATTGTCCATTTCAGCAGTATAAAAATCAATAATAAATCTCAAATTTATCCTTTTTTGTGAATAATTTATTTTATTCCCATACTTATGTCAAAATATAGCTAAAGTAGTTTTTACACATTTTTAAAAATTTATTTGATATTTTAAAAGCTAAATTGCATATAATTGCAACTCTAGCCTATTTTAAGATTTAATAGCATTTTATAATTATGAAATTAGTTTCAGTATTTTTATTTTAATATATATATACATTATTAATTAAATCTGTACCTTTAATTTGTTTTGAAAATTATTTTACTATCATTATAAAATGAAAAGAGGAAAAACTGGCTATTTAAAATCTGGCCTCATTTTATTCCAATTATAGCCAAAATTGGCCTCCCTACTCGACCCAATTTCGAACCCAATTTTGGACCATCCCAATCTTACTTAACCTAACCCTTAACCCATTTTCAATTACCTGACCCAAGCCCTTTTGATCTAGGCTATTGATCTCTTAGATCATGTGCTCTTATCCACCCTTCCATAATTAAACCTAAACGACTACCCTAATCCCCTCATTCTCTTCTCTCAGCCGCCTCCAAACACTATTCTCTCTAAAACTCTCTCGATATTTTTTGAAAACCCTAATCGTCTTATACCATTTTCAACCCCAATCTCACTGTATCCATGGCCTCTCAGGCCATGGACGGCCTATACTCACCTGGTTCCTCTCTTAAGCGCTTGGTGTTCGAAATTTTGAGGTCTGACCTCGATCGTTTCCGATTCAGATCTTCGTCGATTCAAGGTTCCATGGCCCCACTGGCCTTGCTCCTTCCTATCCAAAGCATTTTGAGCCTATTTCTAACCTTTCCGACCAAGATAAGACCTTTTCAAAGCCTTTCTCGTTTTAGGGTTCTTCTGAAACTTTAGCTGCTCGAGGTTTTCTCTGATTTTTTTAGATTAGTTATGTATTTGTGCCCTACTGGGTTTTTTTAAAACGTTTTTCAATTTTTCTTTCAAAAATTACTTTTCTATCTAGGGTTTCTAAAAATTCAAAGTGTTTCTCCGACTTTTCTTTTCCTTTTTCTATGTGTATATTTGTCACGCATGTACTTTTACTGCTTTCTTATGTTTTTTTCTCTACTATATATGTTCTTTGTGCCTTGTATTTCTACAGTGTTTCTACACCATGCTCGCATGTTCTTCCTGTTGTGTTTTCCTAGATGTCTTGTTGATATAGTTTTCTTGTATTTTGTGTTATCCTACTGTATGTTTCCCTACTGAGTTTTTAAGTTTTTTGTTTGCCTTTTACTGGACCTTTGTTTGAGTTCCCTTTAAACATGTTTCTTCTACTATTTTCTTGAATGCTATACTATCTCTTTTCTCTTCTGAACCTTGTTTAAGTCCCAGCTTTTTCTTAAACACGTGCCTCTTACTCTCACTATGCTTCGAATAAGTTTCTTCACTTTGTTATTTCAAACATGCTATTATATCTATTTGTTTTCTCAGGAGTCTCTGAAAGAGGTCTCTGAGCATGCTTCAATTACTTGCCTCCTCGTCTCTGTATCTGATTCGAAATAGAAGCCCTAGGATTTTGGGGTTTTCCTTGTGTTTAGACCAGGGTTCTATTTTGGAACCCTTGACTCTTTCAGACTCATTATGAGCCTATGAGATGAGTTTAAATCTCTTTGTTTACGACTCTGATCTTATAAATTCTTCTACTGATTAGCACAATACTGCTTCGTGCTTATGTGTGGCTGTATGCTTTTATACGTGAGATAAATTCTTTATTTCGAAAATGTATTCCAACTTATGATTCAGAATACTTTTTTAGGGTTTAGTATTGATTTTTCTTGAGTCAAGATCTTTCCCATCTTCCTGACATGGTTCATTCATATGAATCTTCAATTTCTGATTTTACTGGCTGTTGATTGATTGCCTTTTCTTATTTGTACAAACCGTGTGCTATCAAAATTTTTCCTTAAGTAAATCTCTGTGTATTTACCCTTCTTATGTTGCTTTGGAAAAATGTTTGATCAACCTCTTTCCTTAATTATTTTACCCGTTTGAAATTCGAATCCCTTAACTAAAGGGAAACTTGTGTAATTGATTGACAACTGAATTATTAAATTATTCTCCTACATTTTTCTGCTTGACTTCTACACTATAAAAAGGGCACGATCCCTTTCTCACCAACACACTTTGAATTCAACACTTTTCAGACACTTTCAATTCCACAAATCTCAATTCAACTTCTACACACATAATCTCGTAGCTTCTTCTAAAATCTTCTGGCTATTTACTTGCAATTTGGATTTACAAGACTACCACTTTCTTTTCTTGTTTTCCTGAAACTGGTGTGTTCTAATTTGGTTTTCAGCCTCATCTCAATGTGTTTATGTTATAGCTTCTACAATCTTGTCTACTTTGCTATCTATGCTCAATTTTAAATGTGCATGTTGTCCTCTTTGGATCTGTTTCTACTGTGAATCCCTGTACCCCTATTACCTTCTATGTGTTTGAGTTAAAGTTCAGAACATGGCAACATCCAAATGTTTGCTCACGTCTGGATTGTATCCTTTAAGGGATCCTAACTCCCAAACAATGTGGCTGACAGGCTGGTTGGGGTGTGCCAGCACATCCAAGGGTTAAAACTACATCGACCACCATCGCTACTCAATAGTAGTGTAGGCCTGGACTCGATCAATTGTTGGCGCCGTTGGTAGGGAGTTAGACGGTCTTAGCTATATATCTAAGTATTTGTGTGTTTTGTTTTTCTTTCAATCCCTTTTTCTAATTTTGTGTGTGCATTGCTTTTAGGTACCAAATGGCTCTTAACAACGACGCCCTTGGGAATATACCATTAGAGAGGAGGTAGATGACGAACAAGTAGAAGAGGTTCAAACCTCACGTATAAAGGAGAGGCCGCCAGCCTTATGACAACATCCCAAACCGTCCCTCACCTCCTCCAAGGGCAGCACATAGGATGTTTCCCAACGAAGGCTATGCGAGTGCAATAGTCCTGCCCCGAATTAGGACAAGCAACTTTCAAATAGCCAATGTCATGCTTACACTGTTGGAACAGAGAGGTTTTTTCACCGGGGATCCACACCAAAATGCCTATAATCTTATACTCTAAGGGGGATGGCTTTGGATTGGCTAGAGAGGTTACTGAACCATTCCATACACACTTGGGATGAGTTGGACGAGAAGTTCATTGCAAAGTTCTTTTCTCGGGGACATATGGCAACGCTAAGATTTAAGATCCTTGCTTTTAAACAATATCCAAATGAACTGTTACATGAGATTTGGGTTATGTACTGAACAATGGTCAAAAAGTGCCCTAACAACGACATGACCGAGTCCATGATCCAACTGATCTTTTATAGGAGGATCAATACAACTAATCAGTGCGTGGTGAATCAATTCGCCGGGGGTAATTTCATGTATATGCGGTATTCCAAAGCTTGTGAAATATTGGATGAGATAGAGGATACCTCTTCGGCTTGGCAAAGTAGAGCTAATGTTCCTCAAGATGACCCACAAGTTATTCACCTACACAAGGAGCTACATAATCATGGACAATCTATAGTGGAGTTGACAAACATAATGAATAAATTGGCCAAGTCTGACGGTCAAAAGAGAAGGCAACGAGGTCAACAATTAAAAATAATCCAGATCAATTTGAGCATAGTGGCAGCGGGTACACTCAAGATAATTCATATGATGATCAAAGTGAAGAGGTTCAATATGTCAAAAATTATCAAGGTCAACAGAGAAATGCTCCGAGTCAACAACAATGGAGATCACAGGGAAACTAAGGAAATTGGGGCAATCGAGGTCAACACGGAAATTAGAATAGTAGAAACAACAACAACCAAGGAAATTGGGGGAACAAAAACAATCAAAATAGGGGAAATCAAGGAAATCAAGGCAATTGGGGTGGCAACAATAATAGTAATTGGGGAGGCAATAACAATCAATGGGCTTGGAACAACAATAATCAAGAAAATCAGGAGTCAGGCTTTCAAAGGCCCCCTAATGTATCAACTGTGAGCATAATATTTTTGCCCTATATGAATCACTCCCATAATTACAAACAAAATAATTTCTTTTCACTATTTTTAATTATTTTTTATTTTTGTTGATTTTTGTGGCATTTCTGTTAATTGTTTGTGCATTTTAATTAATGAAAAATACAAAATTACACGTGGTATGTGCATTTAGGAGTAATTTTACATTTTAAGCATTATTAAGTGATTGGTCCAATTTATGGAAAAGGAAATTCAAAAATAGTCTAAATTGCAATTTAATTCTAGTTTTGATTTTTAGGTGATTGCTTTCCTTTTAATTTTGCTTTGACTATTATGGTAATTACTATTTAGGATTAATTAACATCTTTTATGGAATTTTTAGACTCATTTTGGAAATGAAAAAAAAAGAAAAAAAACAAAAAGAGAAAGAAGAATAAAACCTGAAAATCAAGAATTCGGGCCAACACTATTAATTCCAGGCCCAAAAACCCCTCCCCAAATGTGTGACCCGCGCAACCCAGCCCAAGAACCCATGACCCTAGACCAAGTCAGTCAATAAACCCTCAAAATGACGTAGTACAAGAGTGCAACTACGTCGTTTCGAGTTCATGAGTCAAAAACTAATCCTAGCCCTCGATTGAATCCCATCCAAAGGTCAACAATTGCCTCTACATTTACATTAATATGTCCAAATAACCATCGTTAAACCTAGGATCAAGTACAACCCCTTATCTTCTGTCACTATGACCAGCCGCCGCCGGAGATCGCCAGCGGCGACGATCGATCTCCAAACCTCCTCAAAATTTGACCCCATAATCCTTGTTGCCTTCCCACTGCAAATCCATCACTAGTTTTCTCTAAATGTCACTCTATTCTCATGAATTTAAAATCTTGGAAGGAAGAAAATTCGAGTTGGCTCCGTCTCCTATGATTTTCTCTAGATTTCTCCGATATTTGCTTCTTTTGATACTATCACGAGTGATCAGCTAGTTATTCAATCAAATTCAAGGCCCGTCATGGAAGCCAGTTTAGCCAAGCAATCTATGCTCCAAGTTCTAGTTCGTCTCATTTTCAAGATAGGTGTCGAAGATTGTGATATGTTGCGTTAGTCGTCGGAGAAATTCCGGTTAACGCTCATATTACAATTCTCGCCGCTTATCGGATCCTCCTTAGTCATCGATTTCTTTGAATTCATCAATCCGCTGTTAGAACCTGGTACAAGTTCCCCTCTTTACTGTAATTTTCAATTCCTTTTCTTCTTTTGTTGTTCGCTATCTTGTTTTCAAACATTAGTTCTGGTGTGGTAAATTCGCATCGATAACTTAGTAAAATTGTTATTGTTCTGTTTCTTGTTCCGTTTGATTTAGAAGTGTTGTTGTTCATAGCTTCAATGGTATTGTAGTTTTGGTCATTCTTTACTGATTTATGAATTGCGCTGGTTTTTTGTATTAATCACGTTTGGATTTTGTAAAAAGGGAGCCCAAAGCGAGGCAGGAAATTCTGGTAGCCCACATGGTTTGGGCATGTATGTGCCTCACTTGAGCCCATATCTATTTTTCGAGGGAGGGTAAATAGTGATGGCTATGGAGGTGATTTGGGTAGTCTAGGTGGGAATACTTTGTAACTAACCTGGAAGTTTCTAGCGGGAATCTTCTAGTAAATTTCAGGGTATAACTTGGGAAACAAGTCACAAAATAGGGGACTAAAAAATGAAAACCAAAATTTGAAAGGTACCTTAAGGATTTGCCTATAAAGGCATTGTAAAAAGGGCTGAAAAAATATTAAAAAAATACAGGGAAGAATGGCTAGTTTAATGGATTCCATATAAGTTCTAAAAATCATAAATATTCAAAAAATCTACTGTTCCATTGAACTCTCCTTTCCTTCTTCGATTCTGGAGTTTTCTTTCATTCTCTGAAAACTAGACTCGACTCATTTGGGTGTTGAAATGGTTTGAAGTTGGAGTAATAAGTTGTTCTTTAAGAATTATTTGGTTTGCTGGACCATTGACCTGTTAAAGTTGGGTTGCTGGTCTACTGTTGCTGCGTCTACTGATCTTCACTTGTTTCTTTGTTTCATGTCTTATCCTAGGTACGCATCTCTGAAATGCAAACAATGTAAATCTGCAATTTGGAAGTCGAAAAATGGAATAAAATGTGTGGACGTTTAATTGCTGGTTTATAATTACCTTCAGTTTTCTTCTTTTCATGTTAATTCATGATGTTTCTTGAAAGCTGTGTGCATTTACCTTATAATTTGACCGTGTTTTATTTAAGCATGTAATCGTGCTCATAACTTAGATTATTGATTCATTTATTTCCTTTTGTTTGTCGTGCTTTCTCTTTTTTAAGTTTTGGAATTGAATTCTATTAATAGGACTGATCGAAAGCTATTTTTTTGGTTTTTAAAACCATTTGCCATGTTCTAGGTAAGGATTTCTCATTTGGTTCTAGTGTATCTTTGGAATTGGTATGGATGATGGGTGGGTGTTTGCTTGAAATGGAAGGTGATATACTGACTTCAGGGCTGTTCTAGCTTGGGATTGGGGGTTTCCATAATTGATATAAGTTTGTTTTTGTTCAAAGGGCTTTAGGGGAACTATATGTTTTCAAATTTGAGAGCCTGACAGTTTGATACTATTTTATACATATGTGTAAGGTTCTATTATGGAAGTAAATTGAAATGCTGCATGTACATTTGTATTAAATGGATTGCATAATTGGGCTGCGTGTTCGTTCATAACTCGGCTCGTCTTGGGCCATGGAGATGTAGATCATGGACTATTCGTTTTGGGGTGTTGTGGGTTTGTCTAGTACGCCCAAGGCTTGTATTGTCGCTGCTGGGCTTGTCACATGGCTGCCTTGAGACACACGCATTTTTTTTCTTTTTTTTTTTTTTTTAAAAAGAGGCTTTGAATCTTGGTCCGTTTTATAACTCTAGATAGATTTCTTTGTTAAATTCAGCTAGGTTTTTTAAATGATGAAATGATTGCATAATAAATGAATGGGTTTGAATTGTCATAACAAATGTTGGCTCGTTTGCAACTGTTGATGGGCTGGGACACGGACCCAATAGTGTCAAGTTCCTCTCGCTGAGAGTGTTTCAATTTGGGCTTTCGCTTTAGCCCAACTGTGTCCTGCACTTGTCAATGACACAGTAGTTGGACAAAGTGGTGGCGATCTACTGAAGCTCCTTCAATATGTGCAACATAGTGTGGTGCTTGATCAATACCATTACATTTGAAATTTGCATTAGTAATTTGAAAAACAGTTCATGTAGTCAACTTAGTTCCTTCCCGTTAAAATTAGTTTGAGGTGCGCCATGCCGAAGCAAAAATGGCAAATGCATGGACCTCGTGTTAATGTAGATATAAAGCTCATTAATATTCATAGCAAGCCTTCAGATCCGTTTAAAATACAATTGTGGCTGCGTATCCATTCACATAACACGACCATGGTTCTAAATTAATTAGGAGTATGCGTTCGCTCAACTTCGACCAACATTTTCTTAGTAATAAAATAAGTTGCAAGTTTTTAATTATTTTTAGTTTACGTAAGTTCATTAAAATCATACGGCCTTTTAGTAATTTCGTAGGTTGGGTAAAATATAATGTTCGCATAACACAATTACACTTATAAAAATAAAACTGGAGTATGTGTTCGCGCAACTTCGGATCAAACTTTTTCTTAATAATTAAGCATTATTAATTGGGGACACGTTCGTGTGACATGATTTCTGATGAACCAAACAAGCGAGTATACGTACGCATAACCCGTTTCAAGATAATTTTCTAATTAAAGGTGGTAAAAGAAGTAAAAGCACATAGTTTTAAAAATCAGTAATTAAACAATATAACAAGCCAAGTAGAATCAAAGCGACCGTGCTAGAATAACAGAATTCGGGAGTGCCTGACACCTTCTCCCAGGTTAACAGAATTCCTTATGTGGATTTCTAATTCACAGACTATAATAACAGATTCATTCTTTCCTCGATTCAGGATTTTAAACCGGTGACTTGGGACACCATAAATTATCCCAAGTGGCGACTCTAATTTTTAATAATTAATACTATTTTGGTTGTCACTTAAATTGGACAAAAACTTACTTTGTTATACCCTTTCTAGGGTGTAGTAATGGAAAAAGGAGGCGTGACATCTCTAACGACTTTGCTGGGGAACGAACCAGAATCTCTGGTTCAGGGTTCAAGAATTCGAGCTTGTTTTATAATTTTTACTTGGCTTATTTATTGTTGATATTATTGTATTATGTGAACCTTTGTGCTCAATGTTATATGTTTACCGCTTTAATATTGTTAAATTGTATATAATTGCTTTCTTAAACCAACCCTTATGAGTCTTCTGAAAATGGTGCATACGCTCGCGTAGCCCGCTTTTCTGTAGAAATTATACCAAATAAAGCGAGTTGGGCAAGAGACAAGGCCGGGAAGACTTTAGTGCTCCCGGTACGTCGCCCCCTCCTCGGCCCTAGTTGTCCGCTCGGGTACCCCATGTGTAGATCAAAACCCCAGGATTTAAACTTAGAAAAATACAGCCTCATAAGAGCGCTTTTTTGCATCACGTGCACTTTGACTTAGGGGACTCAACAAAGGGGTTGGGTTAGTCTAGGACAGGTGTATCCAAATAAACAGACCATCATGATGCATCCAATGTACTATGTGAACATTTATTTATTTCAGCTTGCATGCTGACCGGCTAGATAAGAAAAGAAGAGTGAGGAAAAATAAAAACAGGAAAAGGAAAAAAAAAGAGAAAAAGACCAAGAGTGATGTAGGAAAGGAGTAAACCCGGTTCTAAAAAATGCGATGCTTGAAAATACCTCGAAACTCTGCCGATTTTTTTAGAAAAATACAACAAAAAAAGGGAAAAGAGTTTGGTCGCCAATAGAAAGAAAACAAGTTTGTTTTTTAAGAATAGCTAATAAAGAGTTTTGTCTTTAATAATAGCTTGTTCTAGTTGAAAATGAAATAGAGAGTTTTGATTTCAAAAATAGCTTGTTCTATTTGCCAATGAAAAGAAAAGGATCTTGCGTTCAAAATTAGTTTGGTTATTTACCTATGAATCAAAAAAAGAAGGAAAAAAGTCTTGCTTTGAAAGTAGTTGTATTTGCCGAACTACGCGGGTCTGATTCCCATCGGATATGGGATACGTAGGCAACCTACATTAGGTCCGGCCTCAATTTTTTTGAAAAAATAGAAAAAAAGAGAAAAGAATAGAAAATAAGCCAATTCAGTGTCCGTTGTTTTAAGCCGTTCTTACCGAGAAGCCTTAAAATATTCTCTCGTTATCGAAGGGCTATCTACATAAAAGAACGGACAAAATTGAGAAGTGCCACAGAATAAACCCTCTACCGCCTCAAAATTCATATGGAACTGGGGAGGGGCCATTTTTGCAAAAAAGTTCATTTGGCTAACCTGAGCATATCAAGGAGGGAATCATGGTATTTTTATTTTTAAAACCAAAAATTGTTTTCAAGGAGGTCCTTAGAGTCAACCCCTAACCCTACCTTTCTTCAGGAACAAATGAATATCATCCAGGACACACCAGAAGTGACCAGGGAGCAGGCTCGAGTACATTTGCGCATGTTGTGGAATGATTTGGACCAAGGCGGTCGGGAATGTGTAAGGCAACAGTTGGGCGCCCTTATAAACATTTGGTAGATCAGACCACCGAATGATTTGATCAAGACTATGATAACCTTCTAGGACCCCGCTCATAATGTTTTTCGCTTATCAGAATTTGAGATTATCCCTACTTTGGAGGAGATAGCAGGGTACATTGAGTTTGGACGCGATCTGAGGAAGCAACATCTTATATTTCCAAGAACCCCATTAGTGTACAAGTTTTTTGACCTCTTGAATATCAGAAAATAGACAAGCAAAAACCGCATAAGCAACGGGTGTTGTGATTTCCATTTTTTGTACTTCAGGTTTAGGCATTCTTCTTGTTTTGAGACATATGAAAATGGGTTGAGAAAAAAAAAACAAGATAAGGGGCTTTGGCAACTTCCTCGCCGGTTCGCATTTATTATGGCATTCTTGGGGGTAATAGTTTTTCCAAGTGAGAAAGGGACAGTGGATATTCGTATGGCTAGAATTGCATAAACCCTCACCACCATGAAAAATCATACACTTGCCCCGTTGGTATTGGCGGATATCTACCGTGCATTGACTTTATGCAAAGCTGGAGCTCAATTCTTCGAAGGTTGCAATGTCCTCCTACAAATGTGGATGATCGAGCATCTTCGCCACCATCCCAGATTCATGAGTTATGAATCGAGCCAAAACAATTTCATCATCAGTTATGAAGAGAGGGTAAAGGAATACAGCGAGCCAGAGGGGTTTGAGGCTTGGGTTTCTCACTTAAAAACTGTCAAAGGAGGTTAAATCGAGTGGTTCATCTGATGGCTCCTGAAGACAGAAGCCATATACATGATTGATGCTAAGGGCTACTTAAGGATAATGGGTGTGAAAATTATTCAACCATATGCACCACAGAGGGTCTTGAGACAGTTGGGACGGTATCAAATTGTGCCCGAAGATGAAAATCTAAGTACTCCAGTTATAGAGTTGCATACGGAAGCCGCATTGCCTGAAGCTTTAGTTTAACAGGATTGGAATAGCTGCCGGTATCTTAAAAATGGCACCCAATTACCAGATACTGCAAAAGGGGAAGTGGATCTCCACTATGCTGCTTGGTTCAAGAAGAGGTCCTATGTGAACACTGAGCTGGAACCCGAACCTGAAAGACCAACCAAAAGACCTCATTTTCAAGCTTTCAAAGGCAAAATCCAAGAAAGATTAGTGTGGGGAGAAAATGAAAAAGCATATCAAGCTAAGATTCGTGCCTTGAAAGAAAAACTGAGAAACACGGAATTCAACAATGATCTCCAGGATCAGGAAGCTGAAGGTGAGAAAAGAAGATTGATCCAAGAAATGAAGCTCATCTACGACCTTACCTAGAAGGCACGAGACTTTGAGGATGATTTACGAAAGACTGAAAAGGAGTTTGCAAGTGCTTGAGCCAAGATAGCCAAGGATGCAGGGGAACAAGCAAGTTTTGTCCGTCAGTTGAAGGAGAAGTACGACAAGGGTATGGCAAGTATGAAGAAAAAGGTCAAGATCGTTGAAAATGAAACGGCCAAGAAGGGAAGGGGTTTTATAGCCAAAAGGGAACACTGTTTTTCTTTAATAGCATGGCTAGAGAGGGATTTAAATCACCTTTAAAAACAAAGCCATGTAGCCAAACAAACTGTGGAAGCAAGAACCGGCAAATTGGAGATCTATTATGGGAGAAAAGGGATCCGCGAGAGGGTCACATCAATTTCAGAGTATATTGTGGTAAAGTGCCAAATATGTGAAGACATGAACCAAACCACTTTCCTTGCGGCATTCACGACGTTCGTTCAGCAAGTGATGATAGATTTGGAAAGGCTCCAGTTGGATCTTGCAGACGAGCCCGCAACGAAACCAAACAAAGCCCCGAAAGCTCCAGGAGTGTTTAAGACTTTAGTGTATTAGTGATCTTTGTTTGAGTCAATATTCAAGTCTATTAAGTTGTCTGTTATGTTGTTTTGGAGTTTGTTAGCTTTTTTTCAGTTGACCTTTTCTAAGCCTGTTCAGTTTATTTTGAGTCTTGAGTCATTGTAGTCGAGGTGTATATTTTATCAAAATTTCAGAAATAGATATAAAAATAAATAAATAAATAAATAAATACTTTGTCGTTTTCCTGCCAAAACTACGCTCGGTCTGATTTATGGAGGGTCATGATATGTAGGCAATTACATAGGATTCGACCGTAACCCAAATAAAGGAAATAAAAAGAGAAAGGGAACAAAGAGGGCAAGAGTAGGAGAGAAAGGCAAAAGAAAAGAGGGAAAGCAAGAAATAAATAATGGAAAAACAAGAGAGGTGGAAAACAGGAGAGTGAGTAAGAAGATAAAGCTAAAAAAAGGGGTATCACAAATAGAGAAGAGGGAAGGCCGGGATGACGCAAGCAACTGATGCATGTAGTAAGTAATAACTATTTAGGTGCATTCATTCCCCAATATGTGGCCACTCACATGTCAAAAACTAGCCGTTAACAAGTTTTGGTGTTTTTTATTCCAGACTAGACATGCGGTTAGTATTTATGGCATCCTGGAAACCCACCCCAACAATACGCGGTCTAAGAGCAAGCAAGTCATGGCCAATCAGGAAACCGATGTCAGCATTATTGACCCCTCGAAAGAAGTAGAGGAATTGGACGTTAATGCCATAAAGGAGGAAATGTACAAACTGAAACACCAAATGGCCGAGATGTACCAGGCCTGGGCTAGAGGAGAGCCACCCCTAACTTATCTTGCTAACCCAAACTTCATTCCACCACTGGCCCAAGCTCATGATCAGTCCACCACTGATCCACCCCCAAGTTTTCCTATCTAATCGCAGTACCAGGGTACGACCTCTTAACCACCCCCAGCTCCACTACCCAAAGGCACTCCTCATCCCCATCCACCAATTGCTCCCATATATATGGTACCTCCTCCTCCCGCTCTCCATAGATCATTAAGTGAGCCCTTGTTTCAAGCCTACAATAAAGAAATACTATCCACCAGAACCCGCCTACAAAGCCTATGAACCATACTCCTATGCTCCCCACCTCGACGTATCGGCAGGAGTTGAAAAGCCAAACAAAAATCCTGAGAAAGAGGAGGTGCTCAGAAAGGTCAGAAGTTTAGAACAATTATTCAGGGACATGCGAGGGTTAGGTGGCCAGGTGAGCATGGCGTTCAAGGACCTTTGTCTATTTCCAGACGTGCAGTTGCCTCCAGGTTTTAAGATGCCTAAATTTGATTTATATGATGGACATGGCGATCCGGTCGTGCATCTAAGGGGGTTTTGCAGCAAAATGAGAGGAGTAGGGGGGAAAAGATGAATTGCTAATGGTGTACTTTAGCCAAAGTTTAGGTGGGTCGGCACTGGAGTGGTACACTTGGCAGGATCACAATTGGTGGTACACTTTGGATGCTGGCACAAGCGTTCGCCTGTCACTTTCAATATAATCTCAAAATTGTCCCGGATCGTCTATCTTTAACAAAACTGGAGAAGAGACACAATTTCAGGGAATACGATTTTCAGTGGAGAGAACAAACAGCCAGAGTTGACCCTACAATGAAGGAGAGTGAGATGGTTGACTATTTCCTACCGGCTTTGGAGCGTACCTATTTCAGGAATTTGTTGTCAGCAGTAGGTAAATCCTTCAACGAAGTAGTTAAGATGGGGAATATGGTCGAGGAAGGCTTCAAATCCAACAATATCATGAGCTACTCTGCAATCAAGGCAACCATTCAGGGTGGAGTTGGGGGAACATTTGGAAAGAAGAAGAAGAAGGAGGTAGCAACAACGGAGTCGGGAACTTGGTTCAGGCCTCTGGCTCTATCCCACTACACCTAACCCCGTCCTCAACACCAAACATACCCACACCCTCCATACAGCCCACTACAACATTACTATCCACCGTTAGAACCTCGCTTCTTAGTCTATCACGTACAAGCGTATACCCAACCTCCCCCCACACAAAATGGTGTGCGCTAGCCCCACAAAATACCTACCCAACTCCATAAAATCATTACCTATCTCCAAGAGCCTACCAACAAACCCCGAAACCCGCCTTCCGAGCCAATCCAGTCTTGAGAAATGAAAGGGTGCAGAAGAAGAAGACTTTCACTCTATTGGGAGAATCCTACACTAGTTTATTCCACCGGCTGCGACAACTGGATATGTTGAGACCAATTGAGGAGAAGTTGCTAAATCCTCCCCCGAAGAATCTAGATTACTATGTTAGCTGTGAATACTATTCTGGTGCACCGGGGCATGATACTGAAAAGTGTTGGCATTTGAAGAATGCTATCCAAGAAATTATCGACTCCCACCGAATTGAAGTGCAGACTCCAGAGGCACCCAACATTAACCAGAACCCACTGCCGGCCCATCATGAGACCAACATGATTGAGATTTTGGGGAAAGGGGGAGAGTGCAAAAGGCCCTTACAGACAGTAATGATGATCAAATCCAGTGAAGTTAAGCCAACTGAGAATATAAGCAGTGAGAAGCCAGTGATCGAGGCAAAAGGAAGAAGCAACAAACTTGTCGTAGTTCAAGGGAGCTCATCATGAACGGTTGCACCAAACAGGAACAAGCAAAAGTGATAGTAAATGGGGCAGCTAGAGAGCCTGTCGTAGTTGTGGAAGGTGTTCGCATAGAGGCTGTCATTGTGAAACCAGTAATCCAGCCACCAGTCATCATCAGCAAAGCCGTTCCTTTGAGATATGAACAAGCAATAGTGATGTATAAAGGGAAGGAATATAGGGAAGAAGTTTTTGAAGCCCGTGATTTAACTCGGTCAGGGAGATACTTCACCCATGAGGAGTTAAGGAAAAGCAGAATCTCTAAAAATAACCCAGAATCAATAAAGAAAGCTGTATCGGAAGGAGAGGCAGAAGAATTCTTGAAGATTATGAAAATGCAGTAGTACTCCATCGTAGAGCAATTGAGGAAGACACCAGCTTGGATCTCCTTATCGTCCTTACTAATCCATTCAGATGAACACCGCCTGGCGCTGATGAAGATTTTCAATGAAGCCCACATCCCTAAGAAGATAATAGTGCATCAATTGGAGAAGATTGCAAACAAGATATTCGAGGTAAATCGGGTCACTTTCTCTGACGATGAACTGCCCATGGAGGGCACTGAGCACAATCGGGCCCTTTATTTGACTGTGAAATGTGAAGATGTTGTGGTCATCTAGGTTCTAGTTAACAAGGGGTCTAGTGCAAATATTTGTTTGCTCTCTACATTGATCAAGCTGAAGGTTGAGAATGAAAGGGTCCATAAGAATAACATTTGTTTTCGGGGGTTCGATGGTGGGGGCAAAGACACAGTAGGGGATATAGTGCTAGAAGTGACAATAGCGCATGTTGAGTTCACCATGGAATTTCAAGTGCTGGACGTGGTAGATTCTTATAACCTATTGTTGGGCGGGCCCTGGAATCACGCATCCAAGGTAGTGCCATATACTTTTCGCAGATGATCAAATTTGAATGGGACATGCAAGATATTATGGTACACGGCGAAGATAATTAGTGTGTTGTAGGTGATGTTATCGTACACTTTATTGAATCTGAAGACAACAAAGGTCTATGGGTCAACCAGGTATTCAACACGGTGTCAGTTGAGAAGATCCTGAAGGTGAAGTTGTCACAGCTCCAAAGATAGCAACCGCGTCAGTCATGGTGGCTTCAGAAATGTTGAAGAACGGTTTCATGCCCGGCAAGGGATTGGGTGTTTCTCTACAAGGTATCGTGCAACTAGTGTCCCTCCCCAAAAATCTGGACACTTTTGGTCTAAGGTTCAAGCCTACAGCTGCAGGCATAAGGCAAGCCAGAAAGTTAAAGTAGAGGGCCTGGGCCCTCCCAAAGCCCATACTGAGTTTTTCCAGACCATTTGTTAGGCCCAGTACCAACAAGTACCCAGTGCCAAAGATTCTCGGTCCGCTGATTGATGCAGATAGGGATTTGGATAAGGGATTGGAAAGGCTATTTCAATGAGGTAAATATGGTCGAGGCAGAAGAGGGATCGAGCAGGGCAGATGTGCAGTTTGTGGGAGAATGCGCAAAAGTCAATAACTGGGAAGCCACTCCTCTTCCCACCCGGAGGGAGTCGTGGTAGTCGGCTTTGATTTTTCTTTCAATCTAGTTTTGATTAGCTTTAGAGTTGTTAATTCAGTTGTTATTTCCATCCGTTTGTATGTGTGTACTCCATTATCTTTTGATTCTAATAAAATGCAATATCCTTTCCAGTAATGCTGATAGTTCCCATTTTTCTTTACTTCTCTTTCTTTTCTCTTTTGTACAGTTATTTTTATGCTGGTTCCAATGATCTGACATGCATAAAGACTCTTCATCCCAGTTTTAAAAATCGGTCTAGTTCAGAAATAATCATTCAGGAAATAGAGCATGAGGATGAGCCAGAGTATGACGAGGAAGGAGCATGGGTTGAAATTAGTAAAGAGTTGAGCCACTTTGAGGAGAAACCCAAACCAAACCTGTACATAGGCGGTCAATTTGGGGAGCCCGGATAATGTTAGAGAAACAAAAATAAGTGTCCATCCGGAGTCACGACTTAGGAAAGAAATAATTGAAGTACTGCTTGAATACAAAGATTTCTTTGCATGGTCCTACGATGATATGCCTGGATTGAGCACCGACTTGGTGGTTCACAAGTTGCCCACTAACCCAGCTTACCCTCCCCTCAAACAAAAGTTGAGAAAGTTTAAAACTGATGTGAGGGTGAAAATCAAAGAAGAAGTGACCAAGAAATTTGAGGCAGAAGTCATCCGAGTCACACGATATCCCACCTGGTTAGCTAATGTTGTACCCTTACCAAAGAAGGATGGTAAACCAGGGTGTGTGTCGATTAACGTGACCTTAACAAAGCAAGTCCAAAGGACAACTCCCCCCTGTCGAACATTCACATATTGATTGTCAATTGTGCGAAGCATGAGATCGGGTCGTTCGTAGATTGTTACGCATGTTACCACCAGATCTTAATGGATGAAGAAGATGCGGAGAAACGACATTTATCACACCATGGGGAACATATTGTTTTAGGGTAATGCCTTTTGGTTTGAAAAACACCGGGCGACATACATGAGGGCCATGGCAACCATTTTCCACGATAGGACGCATAAAGAAATTGAGGTCTATGTGGATGATGTGATTGTGAAGTCCAGAAAGCAATCTGATCATGTCAAAGATCTGAGCAAATTCTTCTAAAGGCTCAACAAGTATGTTCTCACACTCAATCCGGCAAAATGCACATTTGGGGTCCCCTTGGGGAAGTTGCTAGGGTTCATAGTCAGCCGACGAGGCATTGAACTAGATCCATCAAAGATCAAATCTATACAGGAATTACCGCCATCAAGGAACAAACTAGAGGTGATGAGTCTATTGGGAAGATTAAATTACATCAGTCAGTTTATTACTCAGCTCTCAACCATCCGTGGGCCCATCTTTAAGCTACTAAAAAGGATGTTGCGGTGAAATGGACGGGAGAGTGCCAAGAGGCTTTTGATAGAATAAAGGAATATTTGTCGAACCCACCGGTGTTGGTCCCACCAGAACCATGAAGGCCCTTGATCTTATATTTTATAGTCTTGGATAACTCATTTGGATGCGTGTTGGGTCAGCACGATGTCATCGGGAGAAAGGAGCATGCCATATACTACCTTAGCAAGAAATTCATGGCCTATGAGGTTAAGTATACTCATCTTGAAAGGACATGATGTACCTTGACATGGGTAGCCTAGAAGTAAAAACATTACTTGTTATCATATACCACTTATCTCATCTCACGTATGGACCCATTGAAGTACATTTTACAGAAGCCAATGCCCACACGAAGGCTCGCAAAATGGCAAATCTTGCTCACCGAGTTTGACATTGTCTATGTGACTAGGACCGCGAGGAAAGCATATGCATTGGCTGATCATCTAGCTGAGAATCCGATAGATGAAGAATATGAGCCCTTAAAAATATACATCATGGACGAGGAAGTGATGCATGTTGATGAAACAAAATAGGGTGAGAAGTCGGGATGGAAATTGTTTTTCTATGGGTCTGCCAACATAAAAGGCATCGGGATAGGAGAACTGCACATTTCCGAAGAAGGGAATCACTACCCGGTCACAGGGCAACTCCGATTATATTGCACCAACAACATGGAAGAATATGAGGCATGTATTTTGGGTATGAGATTAGCATCAAACATGGGTGTCCAGGAAGTCTTGGTCTTGGGAAACTCAGACATTCTGGTACACTAAATTTAAGGGGAGTGGGAAACGAGAGATTTAAAGCTAATACTATACCGGTAATGCTTGGATGATCTTTGTCAACGATTCCGGTCAATAGAGTTCAGACACATCCCCAGAATTCACAATGAGGTTGCTGATGCCTTGGCTACTTTGGCGTCAATGTCACATCATCCAGACAAGGCTTGACCCGATACATATCCGGGTCTATGATCAACATACTTATTGCAACATGTTTGAAGAAGAGCTTGATGGTGAGTCTTGGTTCCACGACATCAAAGAATATATCAGGAGGGGTGTGTACCCGGTGCAAGCCACGAGCGACTAGAAGAGAACAATCCATCACTTGTCAAGTGGGTTTTTCTTCAGCGGAGGAATATTATACAAAAGGACGCTAGATATTGGTTTGTTAAGATGCGTAGATACTGGGCAGGCGACAGCCATTATGAATGAGGTGCATGCTGGTGTCTGCAGGCCGCACATGAGCGGATATGTTTTGGCAAAGAAGATTCTCCGAGCAGGATATTATTGGCTCACAATGGAGCGGGATTGTATCAGCATCGTGCGCAAATGTCATTAATGTCAAGTGCATGGAAACTAAATTCACTCTCTGCCGTCTAAATTGCATACAATGTCTGCACTATGGCCTTTCATTGCTTGGGGCATGGACTTCATCGAGTCCATTGAGCCAGCAGCTTCTAACGAACACAGGTTCATCCTGGTTGCTATTGACTATTTTACCAAATGGGTTGAAGCTAAGATCTTCAAGGCAGTGACCAAGAAGGTCGTGGTCGACTTTGTACATGCAAATATCAAATGTCGGATTGGAATCCCCAAGACTCTCATCACTGATAATGGGGAAAATATCAAAAGTCACTTGATGAAATAGGTATGTCAGCAGTTCAAGATCATAACTCGAAATTCCACCCTTTACCGCCCCAAGGAGAACGGAGCGGTAGAGGCAGCCAATAAGAACATAAAGAAGATACTTCGTAAAATGGTGGAATCATTGTCTATACTTGGAATTTGTGGCGTGAGAGGTTACCCTTTGCATTGTTAGTCTATCGCACTACCGTTCTCACCTCGGTAGGGGCAACATTATATTTGTTGGTGCATGGAACAAAAGAAGTAATCCCTGCTGAAATTGAAATCCCCTCCCTTCGGATCGTGGCTTAAGCAAGAATCGACAACGAAGAATGGGTTAAAACTCATTTGGAGCAATTGAGTTTGATTGACGAGAAAAGATTGGCAGCGGTGTGTCACGACCAGTTGTATCAAAGGAGGATGGCCGGATCATATAACAAGAAAGTGCACCTAAGAAAGTTTGAAGTGGGTCAATTAGTGTTGAAACGCATCCACCCTCACTAGGCCGAGGCAAAGGGCAAGTTCGCTCCAAACTGGCAAGGACCGCTTGTTGTGTCAAGAGTGTTGTCCAATGGGGCATTGTATCTAACAGATGTGGAAGGAAAATGTGTAGAAATGGCTATCAATTTAGATGCAGTCAAAAGATATTAGGTATGATTTTCTTTTGTTGGAATCATTTTCTATACTTGGCGTTTGTTTGTACTTGGCTTATTTTAGAGATTGAAATGACGAATGCATTTTATTCAGCTATCTAAACACTTTGCCCTTTGTTAACCCTCTTGAGCGTCAATTTTTTTCTTGCATACCCCTCTTTCAAAATTAGTAATGAAAGTCAGAAGCAAAATCATAAGAAGATAGTGAAAAGACAAGAACGAAAGGAGAAAAGAGAGCAAAACAAAGGAAAGAGAAGAAAAAGAAAAGAAAAAAAATAAGAAAAAAAGAAGAAAAGAGAAAAGAAAAAAAAAGAGAAAAGTGAGAAAGGAACAGCAGAAAGAGGGGAGGAAAAGGAAATCAAACAATAGTGAACGTAAGGAATCAGTAGGAACTATGTTTGACCTGATTCCTTTTTAGGATACGTAGGTAGCCTCACGACTTAGTCATATTCAAATAAAATCCAAAAGCCCCAAATAGGAAACTGGGGCAGGAATTGCGTTGGTTTGGATTCCGAAAGTTGTAAATTTTGAACCCATAAAAGCGATTTTTGAGCCTTTCGCACCCCTTCTTTCTAACCTTGTCCAAAAGCCTACATTACAGTCCAAAGAAAGACCTTCTGATCAATCTGTAAGAAATTCCGGGGCAAGCAAGGAGAGGTAGACCATACCTCAGGGCAGCACTCTAGTTCCTCCAGATGATAATAAAAATGAGAGAGTCTTATTAGTGAAAACCCTCACGGGCACCATAAGGCGTCGAGAGTGTGAGAGAAATAAAAATGAGAGAGTCTTATTGGTGAAAACCCTTGTGGGCACCGTAAGGCGATACGAGTTGAGAGAAATAAAATGAGAGAGTCTCATTGGTGAAAACCCTCACGAGCACCATGAGGAGAAGGCAAGGCAAGAAGCAACAAACGAAAAGGGGCCGTTGGTGGAAATCCATTCTGAACACCATAAGGCAAGAAAATCTAGGGTTTGGTTGATGAAATTGGGTCAGAAATGGTCACAACAACAAAAGCATGGCAACAGAAGGCCGGTTATCGAGACGGAATGGGTTGACTAGGCCGAAGTGCATGTCATGATCATGAAAACCCAGCTGCTCTTCCTCAGATAAGTTTCCTTTCTCTTCCTTTCAACAGTCAGTGAATGAGGAATTATTTACCCTAAATACAGTTCTGATTCATTGCATTTCATTTTTCTTTCGAGTCTCTAAAGTCTTTTGTTTAAGCAAACAGGAGAAATTTCAAAGTCTAGTATCAGCTCCCAAAGGGTCAAAGCGCATGACACCCAAAAATGAAACAAAGGTAGCAAAGTTTGAAGCAGCAAGGGGAGGGATTGACAAAAGCTTCAATGATAAAATTGATGGAAGAGACAAGAGTTGGCAAAATGAAGGAGCACCACACAAAGATGGGGATGCAAAGTAAAATCACAAAGGTTCTGGGGTCAGCTGAGCATAACACACTGACCGGGTAATCTCAGAAATGATGCAAGGCTTCTGGCAAACAGAGTCAGAAGCGCGACACAAAGATGGGAAATATCACAAGGGTTAACCAAGCATAATCCATTAACTCATCAACCATCAGAGAAGGACGTAAAGAATTCTGGAAAATGGTCGGAAATGCAACACAATATGGGGAGCAAAGTAAAGACACAAGGGTCAAGGGTCAGTCAAACATCATAAACTGACCAGGTAATCTCAGGAAAGGATGTAAGAGTTCTAGCAAAGGGTCGAAAATGCAACAAAAGATGAGGAGTAGAGTAAAGTTACAGGGTCAGAGGGTCAGCCATGCATAATACATTGACTTGGTAATCTCGAGAAAGGTGCAAGCATTCTGGAAAAAGGACTAGAAATGTAACACAATAATAGGGAGCAAAGTAAAGCTGTAAAGGTTTGAGGGGTCAACTGAGCAGCTCAAGCAACTCATCATCAACATGGAAAATTAAACACAACGGAACATGACAGTGGGGAGGCAGCTTACAACAAGAATTCCGTAACCTAACCACCACTTTTCAAACTGATAAGTTTTCTTTGATTGACACAGGGGCAGAAAAATTCTGGAAGATCCTAAGGAAGGGCATCCACAGGGGAAGGCAAACATACGGCATGTATGATAAAAAATCTCAAGATCCACCTGGAAAATGGGACCCTGTCAGTTAAAACTCAAAAGGAACACAGTCCGTCATAAATGTTCTCCCCAGCAAGAGTATCTTGGGACAAACTTCAATTAGCAACCCCCAGCAGAAACAACTAAAAGGTAAAAGGGGTACGGAAGTTGAAATGGGGTGCAGTTTAAAAACTCAAATAGGTATGGGCACCATAGGCAAGCACAAACACCTTCCCTGATAAGAGTCACTCAAACCCTCTTGGATAATGTGACATAACTCTAAATACTAACCCTAGTAGACATATTTTGCCATCAAATTAAGAGTTGTCAAGACCCGCCTGGATAATGGGAAATAGTTTTAATCACTAGTCACTAGCAGACCCCAGCATATATAATTCATAAAAAGACATATTGGAAAATAATATCTTTCGAGAAACATAACATAGTCTTAAAGTTGTCATCAGTTAAGAATTGTCAGGGCCCTCCCGGATAATGGGACTTAGATTAGATTTAGAGATATTTGGTAATGGGATTTGATTAGCACTCACAGATCCGCCCAGCACCAAATTGGGGCACGAAGAATTTCTTGTGTTTTGTTTGTTTTATTGTGATCAGGTACACAAGCAGCAGTCTTAGGGAACTTCTTCTAAAATTCAAGTTTTGTAATCAGGCGTTCACTTGTAGAATAAGGGAATATTTTTCAAAATTCAGGTTTTGGTAATCAGGCGCCTACCTGTAGCACAAGGGAATATTTTTCAAAATTCAAGTTTTGGTAATCAGGCGCCCACCTGTAGAACAAGGGAATATTTTTCAAAATTCAAGTTTTGGGAATTAGGCGCCCACCTGTAGAACAAGGAAATATTTTTCAAAATTCAAGTTTTGGCAATCAGGCGCCCACATGTAGAACAAGGGAATATTTTTCAAAATTCAAGTTTTGGCAATCAGGCGTCCACCTGCTAAAATAAGGGAATATTTTTCAAAATTCAAGTAATCAGGCGCCCACATGTAGAACAAAGGAATATTTTCAAAATTCAAGTTTTGGCAATCAGGCGCCCACCTGCTAGAACAAGGGAATATTTTTCAAATTTCAAATTTTGGTAATCAGGCGCCCACCTGCAGAACAAGGGAATATTTTTCAAAATTCAAGTCTTGGTAACCAAGCGTCCACCTGTTAGAACAAAGGGAATATTTTTCAAGACACAAGTTTTAGTAATCAGGCGCCTACTTATAGAACAAGGGAATTTTTTTCAAAATTCCAGTCTTGGTAACCAGGCGCCTACCAGTTAGAACAAGGGAATATTTTTCAAGACACAAGTTTTAGTAATCAGGCGCCCACCTGTAGATCAAGGGAATATTTTTCAAGGGAATACGTCTCAAGTCCAGCAGTTTGACATCAAACATAGAAGAAGAGAAAATAAGAAGTCAATAAGGCAACAATAAGTTCTACAGGAAGAAATACCAGTCAACAAGGCAACAAGGAGTCCACAGCAAGAAATATAAGACAACAAAGCAACAAGGATTCAGAGCAAGTCAGAATATATAGATAGGTTCTTTTGTAACTCGTAGTTCATAGCTTAGACTAGCTTCTTTTTATTTTCACAATGTGTAATAAGGAGGTCTAGCAGCAGTAGCAGCAGCAGTAACAACAATGAGATCACAACTTCGGTAGTCCCAACTACCAAACACTCATGAACTACACTAACTTGATTCCTCTTTAGCCGAGGATATGTAGGCATGCTCTGAAGCAGGATGCGGTCAAGCTTTTCAAAATGTTTCTCATGGAGTATTCAAAAGGGAAAAAATTGCTCGTATTTGCTCAATTATCTTTGCACGAAACTCTTCGTGTTTCTGCGCAAAGAGGGGAAGCTGTGAGCACGTGATTTTTCCCCTATATGAATCACTCCCATAATTCCAAACAAAATAATTTCTTTTCACTATTTTTAATTATTTTTTATTTTTGTTGATTTTGTGGCATTTTCTGTTAATTTTTTGCATTTTGTTTGTGCTTTTTACATAATGAAAAATATAAAAAATACATGTGGAATGTGCATTTAGGAGTAATTTTGCATTTTTAAGCATGATTAAGTGATTGGTTCATTTTATGAAAAAGAAAATTCAAAAATAATCTAAATTGCAATTTAATTTTAATTTTGATGTTTAGGTGATTGCTTTCCTTTTAATTTTGCTTTAACTATTATGGTAATTACTACTTAGGATAAATTAGCATCTTTTATGAGATTTTTAGTCTAATTTTGGAAATGAAAAAAAAAACCAAAAAAAACAAAAAGAGAAAGAAGAATAAAACCTGTAAATCAAGAATTTGGGCCAACTCTATTAATTCCACGCCCAAAAACCCCTCCCCAAATCTGCGACCCGCGCAACCCAGCCCAAGAACCCATGACCCAAGACCCAGTCAGTCAATAAACCCTCAAAACAACGTAGTACAAAAGTGAAACTACGTCGTTTCGAGTTCAGTAGTCAAAAGCTAATCTTATCCCTCCATTGAATCTCATCCAAAGGTCAACAATTGCCTCTACATTTACATTAATATGTCCAATTAACCATCGTTAAACCTAGGATCAAGTACAACCCCTCATCTTCTGTCACCACGACCAGCCGCCCCCGGAGATCGCCAGCGGCAGCGATCGATCTCCAAACCTCCTCAAAATTTGAACCCATAGTCCTTGTTGCCTTCCCACTGCAAATCCATCACTAGTTTTCTCATGAATTTCAAATCTCGGAAAGAAGAAAATTCGAGTTGGCTCCCTCTCCTATGATTTTCTCTAGATTTCTCCGATATTCGCTTCTTTTGATACTATCACGAGTGATAAGCTAATTATTCAATCAAATTCGAGGCCTATCATGGAAGCCAGTTTAGCCAAGCAATCTATGCTCCAAGTTCTAGTTCGTCTCATTTTCAAGATAGGTGTCGAAGATTGTGATATGGAGCGTTAGCCGTCGGAGAAATTCTGGTTAACACTCATATTACAATTCTCGCCGCTTATCGGATCCTCCTTAGTCGTTGATTTCTTTGACGTCGTCAATCCGCTGTTAGAACCCGGTACATTATTCCCCTCTTTACTGTAATTTCAATTCTTTTTCTTCTTTTGTTGCTCGCTATCTTGATGTCAAACATTAGTTCTGGTGTGGTAAATTAGCATCGATAGCTTAGTAAAATCATTATTGTTCTATTTCTTGTTCTGTTTGATTTAGAAGTGTTGTTGTTCATAGCTTCAATGGTATTGTAGTTTTGGTCATTCTTTACTGATTTATGAATTGCGCTGGTTTTTTGTGTTAATCACGTTTGGGCTTTATAAAAAGGGAGCCCAAAGCGGGGCAAGGAATTCTGGTAGCCCGCATGGTTTGGGCCTGTATGTGCCTCACTTGAGCCCTCTGTTTTTCAGGGGAGGGTAAATAGTGATGGCTATGGGGTGATTTGGGCAGTCTAGGTGGGGATTTTGTAACTAACCTGGAAGTTTCTAGCAGGGATCTGCTAGTAAATTTCAGGGTATAACTTGGGAAACAAGTCTCATATATAGGGGACTAAAAATGAAAACCAAAATTTGAAAGGTACCTTAAGGATTTGCCTATAAAGGCATTGTAAAGAGGGCCGAAAAAAATAGAAAAAGAAATATAGGGAAGTATGGCTAGTTTAATGGATTCCATATAAGTTCTAAAAATCAGAAATATTCAAAAAAACTCTACTGTTTCATAGAACTCTCCTTTCCTTCTTTGATATCTGGAGTTTCCTTTCATTCTCTGAAAACTAGACTCGACTTATTTGGGTGTTGAAATGGTTTGAAGTTGGAGTAATAAGTTGTTCATTAGGAATTATTTGGTTTGATGGACCATTGGCCTGTTAAAGTTGGGTTGCTGGTCTGCTGTTGTTGCGTCTATTGATCTTCACTTGTTTCTTTGTTTCCTGTCTTATCCTAGGTACACATCTCTGAAATGCAAACAATGTAATCTGCAATTTGGAAGTCAGAAAATGGAATAAAATGTGTGGATGTTTAATTGTTGGTTCACAATTAGCTTCAGTTTGCTTCTTTTCCTGTTAATTCATGATGTTTCTTGAAAGCTGTGTGCATTTACCTTATAGTTTAACCATGTTTTATTTAAGCATGTAATCGTGGTCATAACTTAGATTATTGATTCATTTATTTCCTTTTGTCTGTCGTGCTTTCTCTTTATTAAGTGTTGGAAATGAATTCTGTTAATAGGACTGATCGAAAGCTATTTTTTTGTTTTTTAAACCATTTTCCATGTGCTAGGTAAGGATTTCTCATTTGGTTCTAGTGTATCTTTGAAATTGGCATAGAGGAAGGGTGGGTGTTTGCTTGAAATGGAAGGTGATATACTGACTTCAGGGTTCTTCTAGCTTGGGGGGGGGGGGGGGTTCCATGATTGATATAAGTTTTTTTTTGTTCAAAGGGCTATAGAGGAACTGTACGTTTTCAAATTTGAGAGCCTGAGAGCTTGATACTATATTCCAAGGTAATCTATTATGGATGTAAATCTGAAATACTGCATATACATTTGTATTAATTGGATTGCATAGTTGGGCTGCATGTTCATTCACAACTAGGCTCATCTTGGGCCATGGAGATGTAGATCATGGACTATTCGTTTTGGGGTGTTGTGGGCTTGTCTAGTACGCCAAGGCTTGTACTGTCGCTGCTGGGCCTATCACGTGGCCGCCTTGAGACAAACGCATTTTTTTCTTTTTTATAAAAAGAGGCTTTGAATCTTGGTCCATTTTATAGCTCTAGATTGATTTCTTTGTTAAATTCAAGTAGGTGTTTTAAATGATGAAACATGTTGCATAATAAATGACTGGGTATGAATTGTCATAACAAATGTTGGCTCGCCTGCAACTGTTGATGGGCTGGAACACGGGCCCAATAGTGTCAAGTTCCTCTCGCTGAAAGTGTTTCAATTTGGGCTTCCGCTTTAGCCCAACTGTGGCCTGCACTTGTCGATGACACAGTAGTTGGACAAAGTGGTGGCGATTTGCTGAAGCTCCTTTGATACGTGCAACATAGTGTGGTGCTTGATCAATAACATTACATTTGAAATTTGCGTTAGTAATTAGAAAAATGGTTCGTGTAGTTAACTTAGTTCCTTCCCGTTAAAATTAGTTTGAGGTGCGCTATGCCGAAGCAAAAAATGGCAAATGCATGGCCCCCGTGTTAATGTAGATATATAGCTGATTAATATTCGTAGTAATCCTACAAGGCCGTTTAAAATACAATTGTGGTTGCGTAGATATTCGCGTAACAGGACCGTGATTCTAAATTAATTTGGAGTATGCGTTCGTGCAACTTTGACCAATATTTTCTTAGTGATAAAATAGGTTACAAGTTTTAATCATTTTTAGTTTATGCAAGTTCATTAAAATCATATGGCCTTTTGATAATTTTGTAGGTTAGGTAAAATATAATATTTCGTAGAATATCTTTTAGGGTCGTTTAAAAATACTAGTGTGATTGCGTATACGTCCGCGTAACACAATTACACTTATAAAAACACAACTGGAGTATGCGTTTGCGCAACTTCGGCCCAAACTTTTTCTTAATAATAATAAAGCGTTATTAATTGTGGACACGTTCGCGTGACATGATTTCTGACGCAACAAACAAGCAGGTATACGTACGCGTAACCCGTTTCAATATAATTTTCTAATTAAAGGCGGTAAAATAAGTAAAAGCACATAGTTTTAAAAACCAGTAAGTAAACAATATAACAAGCCAAGCAGAATTAAAGCGACCGTGCTAGAATCACAGAATTCGTGAGTGCCTGACACCTTCTCCGGGGTTAACAGAATTCCTTACCCGAATTTATGATTCGCATACTATAATAATAAAGTCATTCTTTTCTTGATTCGAGATTTTAAATAGGTGACTTGGGGCACCATAAATTATCCCAAGTGGCGACTCTAATTTTTAATAATTAATCCCATTTCGATTGTCACTTAAATTGGAAATAACTCCCTTTTTTCGGGGTGTAGTAGTGAAAAAAGGAGGTGCGACATCAACAATCAAACAACCCACCTTCATATTTTTCACAAGGTCCTAGTTCATCCAATAATGAGATGGGACGGGTTGAAAACATGTTCAAGCAAATGATGGAGAAAAATGCCGACTCTGATGCTCAATTAACCTCTCACAATACTTCTATCCACAACTTGGAAGTCCAACTTGGCCAAATTTCTCATGCTTTGAATACTCGCCCTAAGGGGACACTAGCAAGTGATATGGTAGTAAAACCCGAATGGTGGAAATAATACGGGGCATGCTATGGTGGTAACTACAAGAAGTGGGAAAAGTGGAGTTGCTAGTACCTCAAACGTAAGAAAGATTGTGAATAATGATGTGGTGATGCATGATCATGATGAGCCAAGCAATGATGTTCAAGTAAATGATGGAGTGTGGATAGACATTGATGAAAATGTGGAGGAGACACAAGATGATGTGAACCCATCTAGGAATATGATAGACATACCGGATCCAGTAGTGCCCAAATCCAAGGCTCCTTCGCCAAGGCCTCCTCCACCATATCATCAAAGGCTAGCAAATCAAAACAATTGAATCAATTCAAGAAATTCATTGATATGATGAAAAGTTTGTCCATAAATATGCCATTGGTTGAAGCCTTAGAACAAATGTCGGGATATGCCAAGTTCATGAAGGACTTGGTAACAAAGAATAGATTAGTGAACTGTGAAATGATCAAAATGGCATATCAAGTGAATGCCATTGTGCACTCCATGGCTCCAAAGTTGGAAGACCCCGGTTCATTTACAATTCCATGCACTATTGGTAGTACCACTTTCGCCAAAGCTTTATGTGACTTGGGAGAAAAAATTAACCTGATGCCCTATTCTGTGTTCAGGATTGTACAACCAAGACCCATATCCATGAGGTTTCCAATGGCAGGTCAGACAATGAAAAGGCCATTAGGAAGAATTGATTATGTGCTTGTTCAGGTCGAAAAATTCATACTTCCCACAGATTTTTTGATACTTGACTGTGAGGTTGACTATGAGGTGACAATCATTTTGGGGAGACCTTTCCTAACTTCATGGAAGGCCTTAGTTGATACGGAAGCTGGGGAACTCACCTTTCGGGTGGGCGATGAAAAAGTTGTGTTCCATGTTTGCAAGTCGATGAGGCAGCCTAATAGCAACGAACTGTGTTCATTTGTGGATCTTATGGCCGAAGTAATTGTTGATGACACAAGTGATGTGATTAATGTTATAGACCTATTGGAAGTTGTGTTATTGAATCATTATGAGGATGAGAAGGAAGGCTTGGTAGAATATGTCAATGCTTTGCAAGGAATGAGATCATATGCATAAGAGCCCCGAAAACTTTCCTTGGACCTTGAGAACCGGAGGATTCCACCAACAAAACCCTCAATCGAGGATCCTCCCACATTGGAGTTAGCCCTTGCCTTCAAAATGTATGAGTTCGTAGGCCCTTGTTCCACTTTACCTGTTATTCTTTCCTTGTGCTTAACTAATAAGCATGTAGATTCCACCCTTTCAGTGCTCCAAAGGAGGAATAAGGAAATAGGTTGGACACTGGCAGATATTCGGGGTATAAGCCCCGCCTTTTGCATGCACAAAATCATATTAGATGAGGATGCCAAAACCTTTGTGGAACATCAAAGAAGGTTGAATGAGGCCATGCAAGAGGTAGTCAAGAAAGAGATCATAAAATGGTTGGATGATGGGGTTGTCTACCTAATTTCTGATAGTTCATGGACTTCACTGGTGCAATGTGTCCCAAATAAGGGGGGATGTGATTACAAATGACCAAATGAGTTGATCTCCACAAGAACTGTCACCGGTTGGAGAGTATGCATGGATTATAGGAAGCTCAATAAAGTGACTTGGAAAGACCATTTTCCACTTCCATTTCTTGATCAAATGTTTGATAGGTTAGTCGGGCGTGCTTATTATTGCTTCTTGGATGGGTATTTAGGATATAACTAGATTCTTATTGCACATGAAGACAAAGAAAAGACTACTTTCACTTGTCTGATGGCACATTTGCATTCTCGAGGATGCCATTTGGTTTCTATAATGCGCTTACTACTTTTCAGTGGTATATGATGGCAATATTCACGGATATGGTAGAGGACTTCCTCGAGGTTTTCATGGATGATTTCTATATCATGGGGGATTCTTTTGAAGCATGTTTAATCTTGATAAGGTATTGGCACGTTGTAAAGAGACCAACTTGGTGCTTAATTAGGAGAAGTGTCACTTTATGGTCGGGGAGGGCATTTTCCTCAGCCACAAGATCTCCAAGAATAGCATTGAAGTGGATAAAGAAAAAAAATGAAGTGATATGAAAACTCCCTAATCCTACTTCCATCAAAGGAGTGAGGAGCTTGCTAGGTCATGCGGGGTTTTATGGTTGGCTCATCAAGGATTTCTCAAAAGGGGTGAACCCCTTATTCAAGTTGTTGGAAAAAGATGCCAAATTTGTGTTCAATGATGATTGTATTAAGGCATTTGAGCTACTTATATATAGGTTGAATACCACTCCCATAATTACAGCACCAAATTGGAGCTTACCATTTGAGCTCGCGTGTCATGCTAGCGACGTGGCGATAGGTGCGATATTGGGGCAAATAATTAATAAAATATTCCATCCAGTCCATTATGCTAGTAAGACCATGAACGATGACCAAGTCAACTATACTCTGACCGAAAAAGAACTCTTAGCCATTGTCTTTGCTATGGAAAAGTTCTGCCCATACCTCATGGGTACCAAAGTGATTGTTCACACGGATCATGGGGCACTTTGTTATTTGACGAGTAAAAAGGACTCAAATTCTAGATTGATATGGTGGGTAATTCTTCTACAAGAATTTGATCTTGAAATCATAGACCACAAAGGGAGAGAGAATGAAGTGGAGGACCACTTGTCTCGATTGGAAGAGGAGGGAAAGCCCTATGATGGCCTTAAGATCAATGATTTATTTCCGGACAAACAATTCTTTTTATGCCTTTGACCCGGGATGCCTTCGTTTGCCGATATGGCTAACTATCATGTGAGCAGAATTGTCCTGAATGAGTTCTCTTCAAACCAAAAGAAGAAGCTCAAATGGGACTGCTTGGATTATTATTGGGACGAGCCATATCTTTTTTAGAATTTGCACATATGGTATTATCCGGAGATGTGTTCCATAAGAAGAGAAATTAAGTATTCTTGAAGCTTTCCATTCTTCTCCCTACGGTGGTCACCATGGTGGGGCAAGAATTGATACAAAGGTTCTAAGCTGTGGATTCTATTGGCCTACCTTGTACAAATATGCAGTTTGAGCTCGTTAAGCGTTGTGATGATTGCCAAAGGGCCGGTGGGATTTCCAAGAAGAATGAGATGCCTCTCACCACCATCCTTGAGATTGATATTTTTCATGTGTGGTGCATAGACTTTATGGGTCAATTTATGAGTTCGTTTAGGAATACCTATATTCTTATTGTTGTGGATTACATTTCCAAATGGGTTGAAGCTATGGCTTTGCCCTACAATGAAGCACAGAGTGCGGTGGCTTTCTTAAAGAAAAACATATTCACAAGGTTCGGCACCCCAAGGGATATCATTAGTGATAGGATTTCTCATTTTTGCAACAAATCTTTCGACACTTTACTCTCGAACTATGGTGTCACTCACAAGGTGTCAACCCCTTATCACCCCTAGGCAAGTGGACATGTTGAAGTATTCAACAGGGAGATCAAGAGTATTCTATCCAAGATTGTCAATGCAAACAAGACTGATTGGTTAAAGAAACTTGAAGATGCTCTATGGGATTATAGAACAGCTTACAAGACTCCAATTGGTATATCTCCTTATCGGTTGGTATTCGGGAAATCATGTCACCTCCCGTTAGAATTAGAGCATAGGGCCATGTGGGCATCGAAGAATTAAATCTTGAGTGGGACATAGCTGCCAATCTTCTGGTGGAGCAATTGAATGAACTTGATTTGTTCCAATTACATGCTTACTCTAGTTCGTCATGTTATAAGGACAAGATAAAGTACCTACATGATAAGTACATCCAGAACAAAGAATTCAAAAAAGGTGACCTTGCTCTCTTATTCAACTCTCGATTACAAATGTTTTCAGGAAAGTTAAAGTAGAGTGGTCATTTAGTGGTACACGTGACTCCTTTTGGTGCTCTAGATTTGAAAAACAAGAATGGTGAGATATTTAGAGTCAATGGGAACCGGATGAAGCACTACCTTGTATGTTTGATGATGACCACATTGTGGAATTGATCCATTTCAAATGAATGACAGTAACACGCGTCATGCTGCGACATTAAATGAGGCACTTATTGGGAGGCAACCCATTTGTTTTTTTCTGTCTTTTGATTTTATTTTTAGATTAGGCGTCGTTTTGGACTAACTGGCCGTGAAGTAGATGCAGGAAATTGGGTGTGCAGTGCAGAAAATTGACAAGGAAAAAATCGACCGAGTCGTGAAATTGTGCTGACCATGCCAGAATTATGCGGACCGCAGAAGCCCTTCGCAACCGCACAATTCTCTGTGCTGTCGCATAGTTGGAATAGGGAAAATTCCAACCCTCTACAAATTGTGCGGCAATAGCCATCTTTATGTGAACCGCACCACTGATTCAATCGTTGAGTGAGAAAAAGGTAAAGAGTGCGGACCACACCAAAATTGTGCAGATGTACTCAGGTAAGTCAGTGGCCCGCCATGGTCAAAGTATAAATAGAACTTTTTGAGACTATTCGCACTTTACGTATTCTAACCTCTCAAGCTAGACTAAAGCACAATGTACTATTTCTTGGTTTCAATCTCGTCCCATATTCATCGAGTGTTGATTTCTTACTACATTTCACTACTGGTATGGTGATTTCAATGAATTAATTCATCTTTTTCTTTTCTTTTCTCTTTGTTTTAGTTTTCTTTTTTATCTAGGGTTAGATTCACGCAGATAATGTCTAATTAATGCTTAATTCTTGCTTAAAAGCATGTGGGTAGTGTTTGAAAGCATAATAGGGATGGGGTTAGTAGCTTTTATTATTTAATTGCCACAAATCATTCCTAATTAGTGAATATCCTAATATAAATCGTACTTCTGTGCCGCTCTGATTTGAATTTTGCGGCCACACACATTTTTGTGTTGCCCGTGCTAGGGTATGAAGCCACATACAAAAATTTGTAGTCTGCGATACTTTAGATGAAGGCACTTGTGATTGCTTAGATTGTTCATCCACACTCAATTTTGTGTGGTCCGCGGTTGGTTTCTGGGGCCGCACTCAATTTTATGCGGGCTTCACAATTGAACTTCAGATACCCAACAAAATAATTATGCGGCAACACTAAAAATTGTACAGTCCGCGATGGGTCTTGCGCGGTCGCACTCAATTTTGTACGATATGCGATGAGCAGTCTACGGTCACACTATCTTTTGCGAGATCTGCGCTACCTTGTTCTGAGAAGCAGTGTGTCTTTCTTTTCTACTGTAATTTAGTAACACATGTTGAACCCCAATTCTAACTGACTTTCACTAATTGCATGTTGCAAACAATGGTGCATTCATGTGGTCGAGGTGATACTTCCAAAGGGAGGGCAGAACCCTCCCGTGGCCGGGGTCGAGGCAAACCCAACCTAGCACTATTAGTTCAAAGGGTCATAAACAAGAAAGCCACAACATAGAGCCCCTGATTCCCCAATACCAGTGAATAACTCCCATCCCGGAAGACTTTTGAGGGGGATTCTATACAACCACAACTGGGGACACAATCACAACAATTCCTTGATAGACTCCGCTTTGTCATGCATTTGAATCATCTTCCCCACTTTCTACAACACTTGCCACAACATTACCCTAATCAATTTAGATAATGATCAACGGGTCCTGGATGATGGGAGAAGGAGTGATACAATTGTGGAAGGCCTAGCTAGATCAAGGAAGCTAGAGGTGTGGGCTGATAGATTTGTAAGTGAGAATGCGTATTCCAAGTTTCTAGAATGGTGGCCCCAAATGTGGCTCCCTCTTGAGCGACAATTCATAACCAAAGACCTAAGCTAGCACAATCCGAAGTCCCTAAAGCAATTTACCGAGAGAAAAGAATGGAAATGGTTCACCAGCCGGTTGCAAGATGCCAATGAATACCTCGTCAAGGAATTTTATGCAAGTTTTTTCTACATAAAAAATGGTACAAAGGTGACAAAGGTTTGGAAAGAAAATCCGGTTTGATGGCCACGTACTGAACATTTATGTAGGGTTTGAGGAGGTTGAGGATGTGCAATACCTAGAGAAGCTAGCCTTGAGTGATGTAGTTTGCCCATGGCTTGTTGATATACTTACTATTCCGGGGACACCACCTACATGGATCACAACAGGAGTGCAGATTGTTAGAGGCCACCCTTAACTTTGAAGTAAAAGGGTGGCAAACATTCGTATGCAGCCGTCTTGACCCTTGCCAGCATGAGAATGTCCTTCCACTTCCCCGGTGCACTATTGATAGCTTCCATCATGGTAGGATATCTTATTAATGTGAGGAACATAATTTCCTACATAATCTCCAATGCAGTCCAGAAAGAAGCAAGATCGTATCCCTACCCCAACTTTGTCACTGAGTATTTCTAATATCAAAGGGTAGAGACGAGACATTTTGATGTGGAGGTGAAAGCTAAAAAGCCTTTATTATGCTATTACCTCCTGTTAGAATATACGCTTAACGCTAGAGGGGGGGGGGTGAATAGCGTTATAATAAAAAATAGCGTAAACTTGCGGAATTTAAAAATTGCAGGAATGAAATAAGTGCGATAAGTAAATAATAATAAGGAACGAACGCACCGATGTTATCCTGGTTCACCACAACCCGTGGCTAGTCAAGTCCCCGAGAGACTCTCTCAAGATTTCCACTAACTTCGTTAAGCTTACGGGTGCTTAACAAACCGTTACAAACTGAGAACTTGAGTCACACAAGCCTCAACAACCTTTGGTCGAAGATACAACACTTCAAGACTTCAACCAAAGGAATCACAACGTTCCTTCTTACAATACAAGGGATTAACACTTCCCTTCAAGTGTATAAAAACACTTTGCACTCAAAACAAGACTCTCCTTAAGAGTAGATATGAGTAAAATAAATACGCTCAGAACGCAACAACTTTCGTCAAGAATTTGGCTCTCAAAAACTTATGTAATGAATAGAAAATGATGAATAAGAGAGTATGCAAGCTTTAGCAATAATATGATCAGTTGTTGTACTTAAAAGACTGATTTGAAGATGTATTTATAGTGTCAAAAACATGCATAACCGTTGCCTAATTGCCAATTAAGAATTGCTGATTTTGTGCTACGACAATCGATTGTCTAATTGGCACAATCGATTGTTTTCCAATCGTTCCAAAAATCATTCCCAGATTTTACGCAGCATAATCGATTATCTAAGACGTATAATCGATTGCTGGCAACGTTCAAAAAATTATTTCCAGATTTTACTTAAAACAATCGATTATCAGAAATATACAATCGATTACTTGGCAACGTTCAAAAAATCGTTTTCAGATTTTACTTCACACAATCGATTATCAGAAATATACAATCGATTACTTGGCGACGTTCAAAAAATCTTTTTCAGATTTTACTTCAAACAATCGATTATTAAAATCCTATAATCGATTATCTGACGGAGTTAGAAAATATTTTGGCAACGGTCATTTACATAATCGATTATGCTATATGGACAATCGATTATCTTTCAGTCTTGAAAAATCTAATAGACACTGCCTCAACACAATCGATTGTCATAAGGTTCACAATCGATTATTTTGTATCTTTGAAAAATTTGATAGACACTGCCTCAACACAATCGATTGTCATAAGGTACACAACCGATTGTCATGCAGATTTCAAACATCTGATGGACACTGCCTCAACACAATCAATTGTCATAAGGTACACAATCGATTGTCTTGCAGCTACCTTAACATAATCGATTATCTTTGTCCAGATTTTAGAGGCATGTTTAAAAATCATTTTGCTAAAATAAATATGCATGATTTAAAATCATTTTGCTCTAAATTAAATATGCATGATTTGATAAAAATGTTTTTACGAGAGAAGCCAAGTCTTGAGTTAAATTGTCGGATCAAGATCACAATTAAAGAGCGACTCATGTATAACTTTGTTTAATCTTGATCTTTGTATGTCTTGTGCTTGAACTTCGTTACGTGACATTTGCGTGCTTGTGCTTGGACCTCGTCATATGTCAATTGCGCATCGTTTGTCATTTATCAAAATCTACAAATATGAACACACGTTTAGTTTAGTGCCTTGAGAACGTGTTCAACAATTTCCCCCTTTTTGATAATGGCAAACCTTAATCGGGATATGCATATTAGGTAATTCATAATGACGATCCAAGACAAGTATATTTATATGCAATTAGTTCCCCCTCAACATATGAATTCCCCTTCAATTTGTGCCAATAAGTATTAAGTGCATAGCCCTTATTCTTCCCCCTTTTGACATTAGCAAAAAAAAATGGGAAATAACTTGTTTATTGATTAATCAAAAATTTCAACTTCATAAAAGGGGATAATAAAGCAAATAATGTCAACATAATCGGTTATTGATACTTGATAATCGATTATATACTAAAGAGAAATCGATTATTCTAAAGAGGAATCGATTATTCTGCACCAGTCTTTATAATTCCCCCTGCATTTAGGGCGATACCTGCAAAAATACGTTAGACGCCTCCGACGCTCAAGTTAGTAATCATGTGAAAGGGAAAATGTAATGCATGACTTAGATCAATGTGGAGTCAAGAATCCCGAGTTCACTACGAATTCGGAAGAAGGACTCTTTCTCTAAAGGCTTTGTAAAGATGTCGGCCAATTGATGTTTGGTTTCAACAAATTCAATTTCGACATCACCTTTGAGAACGTGATCTCTTATAAAATGATGCCTAATTTCAATGTGTTTTGTTCTCGAATGAAGAACGGGGTTCTTCGTCAAGCATATGGCACTAGTATTATCACATCTAAGAGGGATATGATCGATACTTAGGCCATAGTCCAAGAGTTGTTGTTTCATCCAAAGGATTTGAGCGCAACAACTCCCCGCGGCTACATATTCAGCCTCGGTTGTGGACAACGCAACACTTACTTGTTTCTTGCTAAACCAAGAAACTAGAGAGCTAGCGAGCAAATGGCAAGTGCCACTAGTGCTCTTGCGGTCCAATTTGCATCCAGCAAAATCGGAGTCGGAATAGCCAACAAGTTGGCGTGAAGAACCTTTGGGGTACCATAGACCCACATTTACAGTACCAACAAGATACTTCAATATCTGTTTCACCGCAGTTAGGTGAGACTCCTTAGGACATGATTGATAACGAGCGCATAAGCACACGCTAAACATGATGTCCGGTCTACTAGCAGTAAGATAAAGGAGAGATCCAATCATACCTCGATACTTCTTGGTGTCGACTTCCTTTCCTTTCTCATCTTTGTCTAAATGGTCGGATGTGCTCATGGGAGTGGCCATTGCTTTTACGTTGCTCATTTCAAATTGTTTTAGCAATTCTTTGCAATATTTAGCTTGACAAACGAAAGTTCCTTCTTCCATTTGCTTTACTTGTAGCCCCAAAAAGAAGGTTAGCTCACCCATCATAGACATTTCAAATTCGCTTGTCATTAAATCAGAAAATTCCTTGCACAAAGCATTGTTAGTAGCACCAAAAATAATATCATCCACATAGATTTGAACTAATAAAATATCATTGTTTTTATGCTTAACAAATAGAGTGGTGTCAACTTTCCCCCTAATGAATTCATTTTCCAAAAGAAATTTGCTCAATCGTTCATACCAAGCTCGAGGAGCTTGTTTGAGACCATAAAGCGCCTTTTTAAGTTTGAAAACATGATTGGGAAATTTAAAATCTTCAAAGCCCGGGGGTTGGTCTACATAAACTTCTTCTTGAATAACACCATTTAGAAAAGCACTTTTTACATCCATTTGATATAAATTGAAATTCATAGAAGAGGCAAAAGCAAGCAATAAACGAATAGCTTCTAACCTTGCTACGGGTGCATATGTTTCTTCATAGTCAATTCCCTCTTCTTGATTATAGCCTTTTGCTACAAGCCTAGCTTTGTTTCTAGTGATTACGCCATTTTCATCTAGTTTGTTTCGAAAAACCCATTTCGTACCAATTATGGTATGATTTTCGGGTCTTGGCACCAAATCCCAAACGTCATTTCGTTTGAATTGGTTAAGCTCCTCTTGCATTGCCAAGGTCCAAAATTCATCCCCAATTGCTTCGTAGATGGTTGAAGGTTCAATTTGAGAAACGAAAGTAGTATGTCCTAAGGTGTTCTTAAGAGTGTTTCGCGTACTTACCTGTTGTTCAATGTCGCCAATTACCTGTTCGAGAGGATGGTCTTTGATTGTCCTCCACGCGTTAGGCAGTTTCGTTTCTTTTTCCAGTTGTGGCGCTTCCTCCGATAATTGTTCCAAGATTTCATCTTGAATTTCCTTAGGAGTTTCCTCTTGTACTTTGTCTTGAGGACTCATTGAGTTTAAACTACCTGCAAGTTCAAAACCAGAATCCTTTCTTGCCAAGCGAGCATTATTTTCGGAAAACACAATATGAGGGGATTCCTCCACAGTTTCGGTTCTATTATTGAATACTATATATGCTTTGCTACGTGAAGAATAACCAATAAAAATTCCTTCATCAGATTTGGCATCAAACTTTCCCAAATTATCTTTACCATTGTTATGAATAAAACATTTACAACCGAATACTCTAAGATGTGAGATATTTGGTTTCCTTCCCTTGTAGAGTTCATAGGGAGTTTTCATGAGTATTGGCCTTATGACTACTCTGTTTAAAACGTAGCATGTGGTACTCACGGCATCTGCCCAAAAATGTTTGGGAATCTTAGCCTCATCGAGCATGGTTCTAGCCATCTCTTCGAGACACCTATTTTTCCTTTCCACCACTCCATTTTGTTGTGGTGTGCGTGGAGCAGAGAAGGTGTGCTCGATACCGAGTTCGTCACAAAAATCCGCGAAGAGATTGTGATCGAACTCTCCCCCATGATCACTTCTTATTGAAGTGACGGTTGTGTCCTTTTCATTTTGAACACGTTTAAGAAAACAATTAAAATTATGAAAAGCTTCACTTTTATGAGCAAGAAATAGTGTCCATGTAAATCTAGAATAATCATCAACAATAACAAAAGCATAACGATTTCTACCAAGACTTTCAATGCGAGATGGTCCAAAAAGGTCCATGTGAAGAAGTTGCAATGGTCTAGTAGTTGAAACAATATTTTTCGATTTAAAAGATGCTTTTGTTTGCTTCCCTTTTTGACAAGAATCGCAAATGGAGTCTTTTTCAAATTTCAAATTTGGAAGACCAATAACTAAATTTTGTGAAACCAATTTGTTTAAAAGATGCATGTTGATGTGAGCTACTCTACGATGCCATACCCACATATCATCTTCTTTGCTCATAAGACAATTCACATACTCAGATGAAAAATTTTCGAGATCAACCATATAGATGTTATCCATTCTAAAACCACGAAGGATAATTTTAAAATCGCTACGGCGAAAAACTAAGCATTCATCCGAATCAAATAAAACAAGATTTCCCTTGTCACATAATTGACTTATGCTCAAGAGATTATGTTTTAGACCTTTGACTAGCAATATATGCTTAATGGAAGAAGGTTCATCCTTACCGACCGATCCAATGCCGATAATTTTTCCCTTGTTGTTATCTCCAAAAATAATGCTTCCTCCTTCCTTGTGTTCTAGTTGAAGGAACTTGGATTCGTCTCCGGTCATGTGTTTGGAGCATCCACTATCAAGGTACCAAAGTACACTTGATCCCTTCAAACATACCTACAAGACAAGTTAATGAGTCTTTGGTACCCAAGCTTTTTTGGGTCCTTGAGAGTTAGGTGTAACATGCTGTTGTGCTTGACATGCAGTTAAGTGTCTATGTCTAGTGAAGCAAGAAGGAGCAATATGTCCAATTCGATTCCAATAATGACAAATGACATCAGGATTATGCATTCGTCTAGGTTGATAGTAGTTGGACGGACGAAATTTGTTTACTCTATTTTCGACAAAATGACTATTGCGCATTTCATGAAAATCATTTCTCCTACCATTTGTTCTAGGATATGCAGCATTTCTAGAATAGTTATTTCTAGGTTGAAAGCCATTTCTAGGTGTCCTAAAATGTTCAACGTTTCTTCTAGTGTTTGGTCTAGGATATGCATCATTTCTAGAATAGTTATTTCTAGGTTGAAGGCCATTTCTAGGTGTCCTAAAATGTTCAAAGTTTCTTCTAGTGTTTGGTCTAGCATGCATGTTGATTCTAGGATTGTTATCTCTAGGATGAACATTTGTTTTATTTGTCCTAGGTTGAGCCTTAGGTGGTTGGGGTTTGGCTTCAACTTTTTCTTTAGGCTCGTTTTTAAAACCTATCCCATGTTTGGTCGATTTCAAATTAACAAGAACTTCATTCAAATTTTTATAAGAAGAATTGAACTTATCTAAGGTGCCCTTAAGTCTTTCTACCTCATCTTTTAGATGCATGCAAGAAATACAATTTTTACTAGAGCTCTCGGGTTTGTCGGCGCTTCTCTTGCCGAAAAATTTGTTTTCTTCTTTCAACTTCTCATTTTCCAAAATCAATTTTTCCAAATCTTTTTCTTTCAAAGAGAGTTGTCTTTCAAAATTTTTTTCTTTCAAAGAAGCATTTTCCTTGGTGTTTTTAACAGTTTTGGAAGCTTTAATGAATTCACTATACAACTCATCAAAGGCATTTTGCATTTCCTCAAGAGAATAGAAGTTTTTGGAAGAAATTTGACATACCTCTTCTTGATGTTTTCGTAAGCCATGAGACAGAGATTTGCGGTTTCGTCTTCTTCTTCCTCACTCGACTCGTCTCCGGAGTCGCCTCCCCAAGATATGTATGCTCGTTGTTTCTTGAAGGGTTTCTTCTCCTTTTTGACATTTGGGCAATTTGATTTAATGTGCCCGATTTCTCCGCATCCATAGCACTTTACTTGATCTCCTTGTTGTTTGCCTTTTCGTTCATACTCTTTTCGCATGAACTTTTGAAATCTCTTAATAACGAGTCCGAACTCGTTATCTCCGTCCTCATCATTTTGAGGTTGGCTTGTGCTTGCCTTGAGGGCGATTCTTTGTTTCCTTTGATCATTAACAAGAGGGTTAAGTATAGCAGATTCGTAAGTTTTAAGGTTACCTCTTAATCCGTCGATGGTGACATTTGAAATGCCAATAGACTCTTGAATCGCGTCGGCCTTGGAGCGCCATTCCGGAGTGAGACTTCGGAGAATTTTTCGGACAAGTTCCTTATCCGTGAAGGTCATCTTAAGAGCATGTAAGTCATTAACGATTTTTGAAAATCGTTCGAACATGTCATCGACCCTTTCGCCTTCCTTCATGTGAAACAGTTCATATGCATGGGCTAGAAAATCAACTTTAGCATCTCTTACCTGGTCCGTACCTTCGTACGTGATTTCCAGCTTATCCCACATTTGCTTCGCCGTTGTGCAACATGATATTTTTCTGTAATCATCAGCGTTTATAGCACAATACAATAAGTTGATGGCTTTAGCGTTGTTCTGCACTTTTCGGATATCATCCGCATCGTGTTCATATTCGGATTTTGAAACCCATTCATTTTCAACCTTTTTGGTTGGAATTTGTTCTCCCTTCATTATAACCTTCCACAGATGAAAACTATTCGATTGAATGAATATTCTCATCCTTTCCTTCCAGTACGTATAGTTTGTGCCATCGAATAGTGGTGGTCGGGTGGAGCATTGTCCTTCACCTATTCCTGCAAAAGAATGTAGAAGCCATGGATTGTTTCTCTCAAACGGTTAAGTTTTTCAGAGAGTTGGGCTCTGATACCAATTGTTAGAATATACGCTTAACGCTAGAGGGGGGGTGAATAGCGTTATAATAAAAAATAGCGTAAACTTGCGGAATTTAAAAATTGCAGGAATGAAATAAGTGCGATAAGTAAATAATAATAAGGAACGAACGCACCGATGTTATCCTGGTTCACCACAACCCGTGGCTAGTCAAGTCACCGAGAGACTCTCTCGAGATTTCCACTAACTTCGTTAAGCTTACGGGTGCTTAACAAACCGTTACAAACTGAGAACTTGAGTCACACAAGCCTCAACAACCTTTGCTCGAAGATACAACACTTCAAGACTTCCAAAGGAATCACAACGTTCCTTCTTACAATACAAGGGATTAACACTTCCCTTCAAGTGTATAAAAACACTTTGCACTCAAAACAAGACTCTCCTTAAGAGTAGATATGAGTAAAATAAATACGCTCAAGAACGCAACAACTTTCGTCAAGAATTTGGCTCTCAAAAACTTATGTAATGAATAGAAAATGATGAATAAGAGAGTATGCAAGCTTTAGCAATAATATGATCAGTTGTTGTACTTAAAAGACTGATTTGAAGATGTATTTATAGTGTCAAAACCATGCATAACCGTTGCCTAATTGCCAATTAAGAATTGCTGATTTTGTGCTACGACAATCGATTGTCTAATTGGCACAATCGATTGTTTTCCAATCGTTCCAAAAATCATTCCCAGATTTTACGCAGCATAATCGATTATCTAAGACGTATAATCGATTGCTGGCAACGTTCAAAAATTCATTTCCAGATTTTACTTAAAACAATTGATTATCAGAAATATACAGTCGATTACTTGGCAACGTTCAAAAAATCTTTTTCAGATTTTACTTCAAACAATCGATTATTAAAATCCTATAATCGATTATCTGACGGAGTTTGAAAATATTTTGGCAACGGTCATTTACATAATCGATTATGCTATATGGACAATCGATTATTTTTCAGTCTTGAAAAATGTAATAGACACTGCCTCAACACAATCGATTGTCATAAGGTTCACAATCGATTATTTTGTATCTTTGAAAAATCTGATAGACACTGCCTCAACACAATCGATTGTCATAAGGTACACAATCGATTGTCATGCAGATTTCAAACATCTGATGGACACTGCCTCAACACAATCGATTGTCATAAGGTACACAATCGATTGTCTTGCAGCTACCTTAACATAATCGATTATCATAAGTACATAATCGATTATCTTTGTCCAGATTTTAGAGGCATGTTTAAAAATCATTTTGCTAAAATAAATATGCATGATTTAAAATCATTTTGCTCTAAATTAAATATGCATGATTTGATAAAAATGTTTTTACGAGAGAAGCCAAGTCTTGAGTTAAATTGTCGGATCAAGATCACAATTCAAGAGCGACTCATGTATAACTTTGTTTAATCTTGATCTTTGTATGTCTTGTGCTTGAACTTCGTTACGTGACATTTGCGTGCTTGTGCTTGGACCTCGTCATATGTCAATTGCGCATCGTTTGTCATTTATCAAAACCTACAAATATGAACACACGTTTAGTTTAGTGCCTTGAGAACGTGTTCAACACCTCAAAGTAGCGCACAACCCTAAATTTAAGGGTAAAGCCACTACCTCCACTGTCCAGTCTGAAGAGCCAAGGGTAGTGGCCAATGGGTCAGTTTTTGAGCCCTTCATAGCAGTCAGTATTTCTGCCGAATTAGTAGCCATGCCTCTTCCATCTTCCAAACCATCTATATCAATTCCACTATCAGTGTTTTCATATTTTACCTACCTTCAGACTGCACTGAGAGATTCCCAGATACTATCCAGTCTCAACAACTGAATGCAAGGAGTTACCACAAAGTTGACTGCTATATCCAGTGCAGTGGCAGCACAATCTTCAGCCCCAATAAAGCTTTAGGTACCTCCATCAGTAGAGGACTCATTGAAGATGATTTTAGACAACCAGAAGAAGATTTTGGATAACTAGAAGAAGATTTGGGAGACTCTTGATACACATGGAAAGATAAGCAAGGATTTAGGGAAGCGGGTAAAGAAGATGCGAAATACTCATGCATCTAAGAAGTTGGTGGAGCACTTGAGAAAAGAGGTTGAGAAGATTGCTTCTACTGGTGATATCCTACTGGACCTTCTCATAGAGAAGACAGCCCCAACCACACATGCAAAGAGTTCGAGGCACCAGAGGCAATAGTCGGCCAGTAAGGAGCCGACTGCAACATCACACACTACTGAGGAACTAATTTAGATGCTCAACAACACCGTAGTCCCCAAGTCAGAGGATGTGGAGATCAAGTTAGAGGATACTGATGATGTTGATGATCCATGCATGATTTTCATGTTGAGGACCCGATGCGTACACAGACCACATGGGAGTTTCTCTACTCTCTACCCTTTTCTATGTTCTTATTTGTTATGAGCATTAAGGACAATGGCATTTTTCATTTGGGGGTGGTCCATTTTAATTTGATGACATTTAGTATGTAATAACCATTACATTATTTTTCTTTATCTTTATTTTCACTGTTGGTATATATATATTTTTATTGTTTGATGTATATATTCATTTCCATCTATGTATATATTCGCTTTACCTCAATTTGTATATATTCAGTTTAATTTCCGTAGTTTATTTCATAACTACTTTCGTTATTTTTCCTTAGTAGCATAGCTTCTTATTTACTTTAGTGGCTTCTTTTTAATTTGTTAGCTTTTTTTTTTAAAGTTTTGTATTGACAATAATCCTTTAGTTTTCTTAATGTCACGGTTCTTTCCAAAGGTGGATGTTGTGTGAACCAAGTGGCTCTTTCCAATGATGGATGGAGTGACAATTTTCTTAAGGATTGAGTCTATTTTCTTTATGTTTTGGTATATATAGTAGTAATGAATAAAAGTTTCTCCAACGGGCTTCACTTGGTACTAATACATTTACCTTCGACCTTATGGTTAGAAACAAGTTGATTTGGAAAGACTAGCTCTAATTGTGACCTTTAGACTCTTGTGTTGACTAAAACAATAGTGGTTTCTTTGAGCTATTTGTGATGTTCAATCTTAGCTAGGGTTTTTGTGGGTTCTCGACTCAGTTCTCTTTAACAATCCAACACTTTGAGAGGTAAGGTATTGAATTGCAAGTCCAAGTTCCGTGCTAATAAGTTTAGAACTTTCCCCGAATGTTTTTCTAGGCGAAATTCTAAGTGTAGCTCGACTTGAGAAATGATTGTAGACTCTCCTTGATCCAATTTCAAACTTGAAATCTTCCATAGCTTACCAATATGACAACATTTTCACTACTTAAACTTGAAAAAGTCTTTTACACCTTTAGGAAAGTATACCAGAAGACCCAACTTTCGCTTAAAATCCCTAGTCAAACTCTTTGAGCCAAAGCTCTTTTTCTTTCAATAACCACATTACAAGCCTTTATCCATTTTATAGTGACCCTCTCTTGGAAACCGATCTTTCCTTGGCATTCTTGATAGATAATTGGCAAAGCATAAGTTTGCGGGAGAGACGAGGAATGTGAAAGTGATAAAAAGTACAAATAACAAGAAGAAACGTAGAAAAGGGAAGGCAAAGAAAAGAAAGAAAGGCCAAAAAGAAATATGTCAAAAAGAAAGTGAATAAGGTTTAAAGTTGAAGGGATTCAAAGAAAGCAATGATGAAAGGCATGGAATGATAAGGAGAAAATGATTTCATGAGAAAGAAAGAGTGACAGTGTGTCTCTCTAATTCCCCTAAGGAAGAAGAAAATGACTCAAAGAGTCATTTTAATGAGAACATGGAGTTCTTAAGGAAAGATGACACTATCATATGCCGATAAGTCCTACCTTGATCCAAAAAACCTTCATTATATTCCCGCAAAAGCCCTATATGATTTTAAGTTGATTGATCTTATATTAGTGGTGGTATAAGGGGTAAGCTTATGGTACTTAGGACCGAAGTTGTGCCATTATTGAGAGAGATGACCATACTTCTTCACAATCCGTGTTTTGATTGTTATATTGTAATGTGAGATTTGCTTGTGGAGAGTAGAGGATGAGAACTTTGCATTTCACAATGGCCTACATAATAGAGCGAGCTTCCTTGATAAATTAAGTTAACCATTCATGCTCTAGTGTCACATTAGAACTATGGTACTAAAAAGGTCAAAACATGGTATTGTTGATAATTCATTTGTGTTGAGGGTAATTACTTGTCCCAATTGATGCATAATTGAGTCACCTTAGGCTAACTGAATTATCCTTTTGTTTAGTGGAGGTGGAAAATACCTTATTTGCTTGAGGACAAGAAAAAACTAAAGTTTGGAGGAGTTGATAAGTAGGGATTTTAACCTATTATTTGCTCTCTTTTGCTTGTTTTTAGGCCAAAAATATTTGAAGGTATTCGCGAAAACTAATGAAATATGCTTGCTAGCCGGAATTTTTCAAAATGAGCCAAAGGAATCAAAACGAACTCTCAAAGGAGTCAACAATTGAACAAACAAAGACTGGACAAAGAAATTTGAAAAACAAACCACACCAATATTGTGCGGCTGCAAAAGCCATGGTGCGACGCTATCAAAATTATGCAGTCCACATAAGGGAGATTTGTGATTTTCCACTTCAGGACATAAGATGAGGGTGGAATGCACTAGAAATGTGCGGCCACAATTAAAAGTACGCGAACCGCGAGGACTGAGATTAAGAGAGGTGGCAACATGAGCAAAGGAAAGGAGTGCGGACCGCACCAGAATTGTGTTGTCGCGGTTACAAATGTGCAATCCCCAAGATGAATAATCAGAGAATTGATTTCAAGAAAAACTCAAGCAAGTGCGGACCACATCACTTTTATGCGACCACAAAATCTGGAGCACGGCCGCACTTGGAATTATGCGGTCTGCAAAAGTTCAGCTCAACCCAGATCCAAAAGAGAAAAATGCGGACAAAATTAGTATTATGCGGCGGTGAAAGTAGAGTGCGGCCACACTCAGAATTATGCGGCTGCACAACCTCTACAAGGGCAAATTTGTCAGATATTTTTAGCTTTGTATAGATAGAACTTCTTATCATTTTTAGGTTATGTTATGTTTTGAATGAGCATATGAGATGGTTGAGTCTGTTTTCGGAAATTTTGTACTAGATTCACCTCTTAACATTATGTTTTCATTCCATAAATTAATATTATGGATTTTAACTTCATTTCATCTTTAATTTCTGTTATGTCCATGAGTAGATAAACCCATAACTAGGGTTCTGAGCCTAGTGGCATTAAATTGGTATTTGATTTTAGGGTTTAAATGTGAATGTGTTAATGATATTTATCCTAGTTATTGCTAGAACTATAGAATTTATGATTACAAATATTGATTCATGCATTTATGACTTAGTCTTTACTTGAGAAGGGGAGACTAAGTCCAGGACAACTAGGCTAACAAGGAATTGGAGTGAACTCAAGAAGTAATAGCCCCAATTAAAATGGTTAAACCTAGAGATAGTAATACCCGACTTGAGCTAATATCACTTGATTTGTATGAATACCCATTTGGAGTTGAGAAAGCCAAATCAGGCAAAATCACTCAAACTACCGAGAGGTATAGAGTGAGTACCCAAGCGTGGTAGCTATATTACGATCCCAACAAATCATGCTTTCCCTAGATTTTTCTACCCATTAGATATCCACCTAGGTAGAAGTCACGACCCTAGTCTCTTTGAACACTTGAAAAATAACAACAAAAATATTGTCTTTAGTTTCAATCATTGCAATCTTTAGAGTAAAGTTAGAAGTAGAAATCAATCCCAAACTTGTGGAAGTGTAATTAGACTCAAAGTCCGCATGTAGCTTATATATAAACCTAATTCCAAACATTAAATACCTGTGGATTCGATCCCGACCTAGTTGGGTTAAAACTGCATCGACCACCCTCGTTGCTCAATAATAGTGTAGGTTTAGACCCGATCAATGATTTACCAGAAGATTTCAATTTTAGAGTTGTGAATGCTTAGAGAGGGAAAAGTGTAACAGTAGCCTCAAGGCTCTTATTTATACTTATCAATTTTTCTAATAGAATAAGGAGTGAGCGCGGCGACAGACTGTACTCTGTTACCTTTTAAGCTTAAACCAACCTTTCATTCGTGGTCCATAGATTTTTGTGTGCGACCGCAGATCCCTGTTTTGGATCGTAGATTTTTTGTTGCGGCTGTAGATCGAGCATTTATCGGACAGACCAACTTCAGAGAGTTGTCATTTTTTATCTTCCCTTTGTGCAGTACGCAGGTTATTTATGCGACCACAGAGCACTTTTGCTGCATCAACTAAAATTGTGTTGTCCAAATAATGCACTTGCAGTCCGCAATTCTTTCAACACTTAACCAATTTTTTGTCCGCAATTCCTGTACAACACACTCATCCATGTAATACACTTCAAATCAAGTTGGCACCAAAATAACATCTAACTAACAAAGAAACAAAGAAAAGAAAAAGAAACATGGGTTGCCTCCCAAGAAGCACTTGATTTAACGCCATGGCACGATGCAGAATACCATCAGTTGAAATGAATGACTGCCACTACGTGGCCATCTCCAACTTTTCTGGAATAGTACTTCCGCCGGGACAATAGACATGGAATACCTCATTGTTTTTGTTCTTAAAGACCAATGCACCAAAGAATGTCACACCCCACAACTTCAAACATTCCCCTCCATTTAGACTTTAACTTCCCGAGAAATATCCTCAACTGTGAGTTGAACAACAACACAAGATCGAGCTTTTTTAACTCTGTATTCCAAATGTACTTATCATGAAGATATTTCATCTACTATTTGTATAAGGGCAAACTTGTGTATGCATGGTACTTGAACTCATCCAACTCATTCAAATGTGCCACCCTCAAGTTAGCAGATGCATCGCTATCAAGATTCAACTTATTTAGAGCCCACATGGATTTGTGCTCAAGTTCTACTGGAAGATGACAAGCTTTTCTGAATACCAACCAGTATGAAGACATTCCGATAGGTGTTTTGTAAGCTGTCTGATAAACCCATAAAACATCAGTGAGTTTCTTGGACCAATCTATCCGGTTAGCATTCACTATTTTGGACAAAATACTCTTAATCTCTTGGTTGGAGACTTCCACTTGACCGCTTACTTGTGGATGATAGGGATTCATGACTTTATAAGTGACACCACACTTGGTAAGTAAGGTGTCGAAGGCTTTGTTGCAAAAATGTGACCGCCTATCCCTTATGATATCCCACGGAGTACCAAACCTTGTGAAAATATTCTTCTTCACGAACAACACCACACTTCTCGCCTCATTGTTGGGTAGAGAAACAACCTCAACCCATTGGGACACATAATCAACTGCGACCAAGATGTAGGCGTTTCCATAAGAACTCATAAAAGGACCCATGAAGTCAATACCCACACATCGAAATTATCAATCTCCAAAATGGTAATGAGGGGAATTTCATTTTTCTCTGAGATTCCACCGGCCCTTTGACATCCATCACATATTTTCACTAGATCAATTGCATCCTTATAAATAACGGGCCAAGAGAAACCACAACTAAGCACTTTTGTTACCGTTCTTGATCCACCATGATTACCACTATAAGGCAAAGAATGCAAGCCCCAAGAATTTCACCTAGATCTTCTTCTAGTACACATCTTCCAATCACCCCATTTATACAAATTTGGAAAAAGGTATGGTTCATCCCAATAATAATCTTGACGATCCCACTTGAGCTTCTTCCTTTGGTTTGAAGAGAAATTATCCGGGATGATACCACACACAAGGAAATTATCCAGATCGACGAATCATGATACCTCCTTTTAAATAGCTAAGACTTGCTCATCGGAGAAGGATTCATTGATTTCAAGGCCATCATGCGGCCTCCCCTCCTCCTCTAAGCGAGACAAGAGGTCTGCCACTTAGTATTCACTTTCTTTTCTATCTTCGATGTCAATGTCAAACTCTTAAAATAGAAGAACCCATCTCATCAACCAAGCTTTGGAATATTACTTTCTCATAAGATAGCAAAGTGTCGCATGATCCATGTGGACAATCACTTTAGCACCCATCAAGTACGGGCAAAACTTCACAATAGCAAACACAATTGCAAGAAGCTCTTTCTCTGTAACAGTATAATTGACTTGGGAACTATTCATGATCTTACTAGCATAGTAGATCGGATGAAAAATTTTGTTGATGCATTGCCCAAAAACAACCCCCACCGCTATGTCGCTAGAATCGTATATGAGCTCAAAAGGGATACTCCAATTTGGAGCGGTGATGATGAGAGTAGTTGTCAACTTGAATTTTAGCAATTCAAAAGCTCTCATGCAATCATCATTGAAGTTAAACCTAGCATCCATCTCAAGAAGCTTGCACAATGGGTTCACCACCTTAGAAAAATCTTTGATGAAGCTCCGGTAGAACCCCGCGTGACCTAAGAAACTCTGCACGCCCTTTATTGGAGTTGGAGGTGGAAGTTTAAAAATCACCTCAACCTTTGCCTTGTTAACTTCAATTCCATTATTGGATATCTTGTGGCCAAGGACAATGCCTTCCTTGACCATGAAATGACATTTCTCCCAATTTAGCATCAAGTTTGTTTCTTCACATCCTGCCAATACTTTATCCAAGTTTGCGAAACAATCATCAAAAAAATTCCTGACCACCAAGAAGTCATCCATGAAAACGTCAAGGTCATCCTCCACCATGTCCGTGAAGATAGCTATCATACACCTTTGAAAAGTCGCCGGTGCATTGCACAAACCAAATGGCATGCGCTTGAAGGCGAAAATACATGAGGACATGTAAAGGTTGTTTTCTCTTGAACCCCTAGAGCAATAAGAATTTGGTTTTATACACAATACCCATCAAGGAAATAATATAAAGCACGATCAACTAATCTATCAATCATTTGATCTAGGAAGGGAAGTGGAAAATAATCATTCCTTGTGACTTTGTTGAGCTTACGATTGTCCATACACACTCTCCACTTGGTCACCGTTCTTGTAGGAATTAACTCATTCTTGCAATTGGTGACCACTGTCATGCCCCCTTCTTTGGGACACATTGAACATGAGAAGTCCACGAATATCGAAGATGGGCTAGACAACCCCGACATCCAACTACTTGATAATCTCCTTTTGACAACCTTTTGCATGGCCTTATTGATGTTCAATAAATGGCTTGGCACCTCCCCCCCAAGTTAATATTGTGCATGCAAAATGCAGGGCTTATTCCTCGAATATTGTCCAAGGTCCACCCAGTAGCCTTCTTTCTCTTTTGTAGCACCGCCAATGTAGAATCTACATGCACGTTAGTCAAATAAGAGGAAAGAATAACCGATAAAGTAGAAGATGGGCCAAGAAATTCATGCTAAATGGCTTCAGCTATAAGGTAGGAGGCTCTTCAATTGAAGGCTTTGTAGGAGGAGTTGTCCTATTTTCAATACCCAAGGACAATTTTCAGGGTTCATAGGTGTACGACCCATTCCTTGCAAAGAGTTAACACATTCCACGAAGTCATCCATCTCTTCATCATCAAAGTTAAAAAGAGCGGTCTCCAACATATCACCAACATTTATAACAACACTTGTTTCATAGATAGTCACATCACTCACCAAGAGCACACCTCATTTCTATTGGGTTGCCTCATGGACTTACACACATGGGAAACCACTTTTCCATCACCAACCCGAAAATTAAGTTCTCCGACTTCAACATCACAAAGATCCTTCACCGTAGCAAGGAAAGGTCTCACGAGAATAATTGACACCTCATAATCAACCTCAAAATCTAGAATGACAAAATCTACCAGAAGAATAAATTTGTCAACGCAAACCAAAACATCCTCAATCACTCCCAATGATTTCTTCATAGTGCAATCAGCTATTTGCAATATCATAGAAGTGGGCCTTGATTTCCGAATTTTCAATGTCTTGAAAACCGAATATGGCATCAAATTTATACTTGCCTCAAGATCACAAAAAGCTTTTGCAAAATCAAAACTTCCAATTGTACAAGGAATCATAAAAGGATTGGGATCCATTTAATGCACATTTGCACTCACTTGATGAGTGACTTTGATAGTTTTAAAATTCATCGACCACTTCTTTGTCACGAGATCCTTCATGAACTTTGCATAATCGGGCATTTTCTCCAAGGCTTCAACTAATCACACATTGATTTAGAGACTCTTCATCATTTGGATAAACTTCTTGAATTGGTTTTAACCATTTTGCTTTACAAGTCTTTGAGGGTATGTAGGTAGAGGCTTAGGCAATGATGCCTTAGCCTTTTGCACTACTAGTTCCAGCATGCTAATGTGATCCATAGACATATTAACCTCCTATTGAGTATTTTCTATACTATCATCAATATCAATCTGAACCTCATTATTGGATTGCTCAACATTATTCGAGAACTTCTCTTCTTGCACCACTTGCTCTTCATCCACAAATTGCCTTTGGCTTGAGGTAGGTGATTTCCTATCTTTTCCACTTCTTGTAGTAATGGTCATGGAATTCCTCGTGTTGTTCCCACCCGTTGGGTTCATCACTGTATTCCTTGGTAGTGTACTATTAGGACGAGTATTTAGAGCATGAGAGATTTGCCCCATCTATACTTCTAAGTTGCAGATTGATGTATTGTGTAAGGCAAGATGAGCATCGAAATCGACGTTCTTCTCCATAATTTACTTGACCATATTCTCAATACATCCCATTTCATTGTTGGAAGAACTTGGACAATGGGAAGGATAAGAAGGCTGGTCGCTCAGATGTTGATACATCGGGGACTTTTGAAAACCTGACCCCTGATTGCATTGATTATTATTCTATCCCCTTTGGTTTTTACCTTCCTAATTTCCTTTAGTATTTCCACTCCAATTACCTTGATTATTGCTACCACTCCAATTTCCTTAATTGTTATTGTCATGCCAATGCCCTTGATTGTTACCACCACTCCAATTACATTGGTTGTGAGAGTTACGATTACCTTGATTGCTTTGAGGTCGCCATTGTTGTTGATTCAGTCTTGGAAGTTATTTCTTTGCCCTTTAAAGTTGTTCCCATATTGCACCATCTCTTGTTCATTGTAAGATTTATCTTGATCAAACCTACTATCCTCTTGTACATAACTCTCCACTCAATTTTGCACTTGCGGACCCTTGGTCCTTTTTTTTAATTCACAATCATGTTTACTCCCTCCATGGCTTTGACTTGCTTAGGATTTTGAACTTGTTGAATTTGAACCTTTGCTAATTATTTCATAGTGGTAATCAATTCGGCAATGGCTCACCCATGGTCATGTAACTCTCTATGGAGTTAAATCATGTTTAGATCACCTTGTAGAACATTAGCCTGGGATTTCCATACCGATGATGTGTCCGTCATTTCATCCAAAATCTTACAAGCTTCCACATAAGGCGTTGTCATGATTTTCCACCGGCAAGTTGATTCACCACATATTGTTTGGTCGTGTTAATCCCATAATTAGAATGTTTTTTGAATCATATTCTCTGCTATATTGTTGTTGGGACTTTTTTTGACCATTTTTCCATACCGCTCTCATATCTCATGTAGCAGTTCATTGAGATCTTGCTTGAATGCTAGAATCTCGTCTCTAAGTGTAGTTATATGCCCGGGACAGAGGAATTTAGCAATAAATTTCTCCGCCAACTCATCCCAAGTACGAATGGAATGGTTCGGTAATCGTTCCAACCAATCTAAGACTCTCCCCCATAGAGAGAACGGATAAAGCCTAGCCTCAAAGCATCCTCAGAGACATTTGTTTGTTTACTCTCCCAACAAGTGTCCACAAACCCCTTCAAGTATTTGTATGCATTTTGACTTGGAGCCCCGATGAAGAAACCTTATTTCTCTAGAAAAGTGAGCCTCACATTGGTGATTTGATAGTTTTCCTCCCTGGTACGGGGAAGGACTATTGCACTTGCATACACTTCATTGGGCAACACTGGTGTGGAGCCGCTCTTGGCGGAGATGAGGGTGGAACTAGGACATTGTCATGAGGCACCCAACCTCTTATATTATCTTGAGGTTCAAGAGGAACCTTTCAACTTGGTCATCCTCAACATTCACATTCCCGAAAGGCATGCTTCCGAGTACATTGTTGTTCACTGCCATAGTTGCACCTGCAACACACAAATTAGTAGCACGGAAGCAAAAGAAGATAACACACAAATCTAAATATATAGCTAACACTGTTTTAAGCTCCCGACAATGGTGTCAGAAATTGATCACGTCCAAATGCATGCCTTAAAGGAGGTATGTCACAGTTGTTTGCAATAATAAAACCCAACAAGGAGTCGAGATTGAATCCACATGGAGCTAAGGTGGGAGTTAGTAGTATATATTCAGAACCAGTAAGTGAAGTATCCAAATTGCACTTCCACAACTGTGTTTTTGTTTCTATTTCTGCAATTAAGCTAGTGATTGAAAATTTTAATATATAAACTAAAGTTAATTGTTTTGGGGTGTTTGTCAAATATAAAAGGCCTAGGGCTGTGAGCACGACCTAGGTGTTTGTCTAATGGATAAAAACTTTTATGCTTGTTTAATTAACGGGGGTGTATTATAGCTTACAATACTACGTTGCCCACTAAATACTTGTCCGTCAAAGAGTGATTTTGCCCAATTTGGCTTTCTTAAGGTATCCTCCAAAACGGCTAATAAGAGTTCAAGTCAGGTTGTTACTATGTCTAGGTTGAATCATTTAATTGGGTTAATCAATCTCTCAATTGACCCAATTCCTTGTTAGCTAAGTTAACCTAGACTAGGTCCCTATTTCTCAAGAAGAGACTAAGTCAAATAAGCATTAATTAATATTTGCAAATATTTAATTCAACAATTGAAGCATGAACTAAGCTAAATAATAAATACCCATTCATAAACAAGTATAAAATTAATCACCCACAAAGTTTGCACATTGGGATTGGGTCACAATCTTAGTAAAAATATAGCTACTCATCGTGTGTGTAGAAGAAAGATAATAAAACTCATATTGAAAAATTAAAATAGAGAAATCTAATGTTAAATCACCAAAAAAAGCTTAAGTTTTCTAAAACAACAATGAGAAACAACTACAAAACTTCAGAGATTCCAAACTTGATAATTTTGTGAAATACGTCTATTTATACAAAGTTGGAAATCTCGGACAAAAATACCCCTTGGGAGGTTCTGCGGCGACACAATTCCATGTGTGGTTCGCAAATGTCTTCATCTAACAGGAACCGGAGCTCTGCGACTGCACAATTTTAAACTGCGGCCGCGCGGCACTTCTTATGCGGCCTGCAGATTTAGAACTATGGCTGCAAGGCATTATTCGACGGCCGCACAATTCTTATGCAGTCCGCAATTTTCAGAGGCTCTGGACTTGTTCTTTTTTGCACACTCTCTGATCTTCAACTTCTAGCTTATTCTTTGTGGTTGCACAATCATGTGCTGTCCGTAATTTGCGCAATTCTCTGGTAAAGTTGTCTTCTCGTGTTGTGGTCGCAGAAGGATTCTACAATCTACAATTTCTTCTGTGGTCGCAGAATACCTTCCGCGGATCGCTTTTTTTTATGTGTCTGTGTCTTTCATTGCCTTGTGCTTTAGAAACTCCTTTTTGAGTCAGATTTCATCTCGGGAGCTTAACTTTCATCATTCTTGCAATTTTTGCACAATTTAATTAGCTTACAATTCAATACTTGTAGACAAAAACGAAAGCTAAAAGGCGCTAGTAAGTAGTCAAAATCTCCATTTATCAAGCTTGCGATGATTGTACAGTCTGTTAAGTCAGTTAAGCTGGAGTGTTTTATTAAAGTTTGTTAGACAGGCACTCGAGTCCCTTAAGTTTTCCGTCCATAGTAATTATAGTTACACACAGGTCCTCTAATTTACTTGTCTTATTCACATCTAGTCCGATCATTTCAGTTATAATGTAGCAGAGAGAATACCAGACGTGTTGAGCTCAACAACTTTATATATGCTTATAATTCCTTTATTATGTGTATAAATTTAAGCCCTATTTTACTTTCCTGCTTTGTCTTTCAATTTTCTTTCTTTCATCGTATTTTTCTTCCTTGTTTCTTTTATTTCTTTTTATTGTTCCATTGATTTTCGCATCAACTGCCTTAAGCCAAAGATGGAAAGTTCATTACGGAAAAAGACAAAAAGATGAAATATTAGGGACCGAACAAGAACAATAGGTTTAACGAGGACAAATTGCAGCCAAAGTGAAAGAAGGGGGACCAAAATTTACTTTCCTCGTCGAATAACCCAAGCCGGATCCTTGCAAAAAAGTTCGGGTCTCTTACCTTCGCTCCAAAAGTCCCAATTTTCACGAAACGCTAAATCGCTCGACAATCAATGGCGGCAATCGCCGAATCATCTGAAGCAAATGCAGACTCGCCGTCGCCGTCGCTGTCGCATTCTCCATCATTACCCGAGGATAGAGTTAAGCATGAAGACAAGTCGAATACCGTGGGACAGGGACTGGGAGAGTTCGTTCCTTGGATCGACAACGCAGTGCAACAGGCGCAGCTTGCACAGAAGACAGTAGAAAGCACATTAGAGAATGCAATTGTGGTGACAAAATCTCGTCTTGATCGTCTTTTAACCACCTCCTCTGTACACTTCAATCAAACACTTGTAAGCTCCATTTATTATCGCTTTATATGTTTGCTTTATGGCTCATCCGCGTTAGATATTATATTTCCTACTGCAAGTGTTTGTTTGCGTATTTGCTTTTAAATTAGCTGTTTGATCCCATAGTTCCATATCAACTTAATTACAAGCGCAGTTGCTTTCGTTGCTGCACGATCCAGTTTGAATGCTTTATGTTTTCGGTGGAAAATGTTTTACCTTGGGAATTTTTCTATGGTTTGATCGAATATAAAGTTGGTGGCATATGATAATTGTAGAAGGTAGAATAGTATTTGATGTTGATAACATTCTCTATGTTTTTTTAGTAACGGTTATAACCGGCCAGCTTGTGTGCACCTCAACTATTCCACCGGTTACCTACTATCTCCTACTAGTATAGAGTATCGGGTAACTCTGACCAAACCGTAGGTAGACTAGAAGAAATCATCTAGTACGCTTTGCCTCCGCTAGGATTAGAATCTGATAACCTCATGGATCTCCTCTCACTACAACAATCTCTAAGTTATAATTGAAGTAAGTGATATGGATAAAGATGTGTGATATTTGTAAAGGAAAATGACTTATGTTAGTAAGTGATAGAAGTCATTTGCTTATCAGAAAAAGTGAGCATTTGCTCCCTTTTGGTGGAAGTGTTTTGTTGGAGAAAATATCTTTCACAATTCAAAGTAACAAGAACTGGAAATTATGTTCCACAAGGAAAGCGTTTGTACCCTGTGCCAAAACGCCCTTATCTTGATCCAATTTCAAGTATATTGGACAACCATAGAAGCACATCTATATTTTGAATGAATTAAGACCTGAGAAATTAAACCACCCAATCTTAGTTTGTTGATGTCCATCACCACTATGTCCTCTTTTGGTGCGTATGTAATCAATGGAATAGAAGATTGTTTCAAAATAGTGAGAGTGATGTAGAAATCACTAAAAAGATTCTTTTTATTTCACTTGCATTTGAGGTGTAAAGAGAGAATAATATGTTGTGTTACTGTGGAGATAGCTTGCAACATGATAGATAATTGTGGATGTCTAGGTCGAGTAATATAAACAGCTTGAAGGTACTTTTGGCACTGACTTGGCATTTTGCTAATAAAAATTTGGTTTAAGGAAAAATAATGGGTTTGTCCAGGAAACTAAAAATGCAATTACATATATGCATTATTCACCAATTATTGAGTTTGTTATGTTTTTTTTACTTCTATTATGCTCTCTATGGTATTTTGGAGAAGGAATTAAGCCTCATCTGATTTGAATCAGGAGCGAATTTATATGGGAGATTATAGGATATGTGAATCTATCGTCTCTCCGCAAAATTAGATATTTTATGTATATATTTTTTAAAATTGGTATAATATTATCTGTTGGCACCCGTGCTCCAAGAAGGTTGAATGGTGCTCTTGGTTGAAGGTTGAGTTATTTACCAAGAGTAGTAGGGATCAATTCCCTCTTTTCCCTCCTTTTTTTTTCCAGTACTGCACCATGTACTAGAAATCCTAGATCCGCCTCTGCTTTGAATGTCGGACGGGATGCTGCACTTTATGACAAGATTTATTATCCATACCATGCTTTTGTTTCCCCTCTGTCATATCTCTTCCCACCGTTTGGATTGTATTACATTAATTGGAGCAAATGGCTGATGATGCTACCCAGTTCTGTTTTTCTGAGACCTATTCCTTTTAGGAGAACCCCTTGATTGTTCTACCCTTAATAAGTTGGTTTCTTCTAAGTACTAATAATTATGTGTTATTCTTTTGTTCAATGCATAATGATTTAAATGTGATGCATGTTGGTTGCAGGATTCCTTGCAAGATTTGAAGTCTGAATATAGTGCATATGAGGACTTGGTTTTTGGGAAGATCCGAGGTTAGTTGCTACATTTAGTCCATGTGATGTGTTATCCTTTAATTTCTCTTCATGACCTTAGCTTTGATCAATGGAGAATATGCTGCAGAGGGTCTTCTCCTTGCTGCTTCACACCCCCTAACTACTACTGGAGCTGTTCTTGGTGTTGGAGTCCTGGGTCTGAAAAGTAAGTCCTTTCAATTCTTTAGGTGCTGGATCATATTTCAGGGATGGGCATATGAAGTTTGAGTTAGTCAAAGTGTTCTCTACTTAATACCTACTGCCATTATGCCCCATGTGATAAAGGACTCAAAGGGTATTTGACTGTTGGACTCCTAATGCAATTGGCTCATTGGGTAGTTTTGTCCAAAGCTAGAATTTCAGCAGTCTGTTATCAGCTTGCTTGGATTGGACTTTTCTTACTTGAGTATTATAGGCAGACATACTATATATCACTTACATTATTTAATTAACTTCCCTTGTACTTTGTTAAAACCTAAGTTGCGCGGACTCTTCGATTTTGGTGCCGTCCCCGTCCGGATATGGGACCGATACGGATACAGGGACGGGATACGTCCCGGATACGGTCAACCAACTTCGGACACTTTGACCGGAGTCCATCGACAAATTTTGGAGAAAAATTGAGATTTTAATTTCTCAAAATCAAACAGATTTAATATAATGAAAGAATAATGTTCATCTTGGTGAATGAAAGATTCAATTGTACAATATTCATGTAAGTTTTTCACAGAATATTTCTCAAATTTTATAATCCCTGCATTGTATCCATATCCGGATCCGCACCCCCAAATTTTAAAATTCAAATTTTACCGAATCCGATACTCAGATCCGTCCCCGTATCGGATGCCCGCATTCGAGTCCGAGCAACTTAGGTTAAAACTAGAGAGACCTCTTGTTCTGTTTACAATGACATGCTGCAGCATTAGGTTTTGAACAGTTGGTACAAAAGTCTGCCCTTTTGTTATAGCTTTGTTCTTTGATATGCCAAAGTTGTCGATGTATTCAATCTTTTATTGATAATTGCTATTTACTTCCACTAATTCATTAAGGAATGCATGCCAAAGAATAAGGAAAGGTTTGACAGAAGATGGTGTTGCATTGATGTCTACTTCTGTCCTTTATTTAGTTGTCACATTTTCTAGTGCGGGTTGGCGAGATATTGTCAACCTATCTTCTTGTTAATACTTAGCTTTTTGTGTGGAAGCTATTCAAAGGCAAGGTAAATGCAATTACTGAAAAAAAAATGTTCTTAGCAGACAAAAAGGGAGGTTAAAGCAGTGTTTTGGATAGCATGCGGCGGCAAATAGCGACGAGGGCCCGCTTCGCTGAGGCGAGAGGCACGCAGCGAAGCGCTCGCCTTTTTGATGTGAAGCGACAATTTGTACAAAAATATAAAATACTATATACCTATAACTAAAAACCCAATAACAATAATGTATTAATAAAAATATCATTCAAAAATTAAAGACTCAAAAGATAGTCATAGACTCATAATAGATTTGAGAAAAAAATTTAACGCAATTTTATGGAAAAAAAATTCATCTGAGTTCAAAATGCAATTAATTCTCCTATATAAGACTATAAACTATAATTGAAAAAACAGAGCAACAAAGTAAATAAAGCTAATGCCTCTGCTCGATTTTGAAAAACAGAAGCACAACAACAACAACTACCCAGTATAGTCTCACAAAGTGGGGTCTGGGAAGGTAATATGTAGACAGGCCTTACCCCTACCCGAAAGGGTAGAGAGGCTGTTTCCAATTGACCCTCAGCTCAGTGAAGGATAGGAAAAACAAAAACAAAAACAAAATAGCATTAGTAACTCCAGCAGAAATAGCGTAAATAATTATCTAAACATAAGAACCATAAATAAAATAGCATGCAATAATATCAGACAGTAACTACCATAAATAACTACCATAAGGGAGACACAATCCAATACATAAATCATCTATGGATAGCCCTGTCAAGCCTCACCCAACCCCGGGTGAGAAGTACGAAAAATTCTAGGAGCCCCTATCTTACGACCTTGATATTAGACCTCCAGACTTTCCTATTAAGGGCCATGTCCTCGGAAATCCGCGTTCTAGCCATGTCATGCCTAATCACCTCTCCCCAATACCTCTTAGGCCTCCCTCTGCCTCGCCGTACGCCGACCATCGCCAACCACTCACAACTTCTCACCGGGGCATCAGGACTTCTCCTATGCACATGCCCGAACCACCTCAGCCTCGCTTCTCGCATCTTCTCATCTACCGGGGCCACCCCCACCTTATCTCGAATAACTTCATTCTTAATCTTATCTAACCTGGTGAGCCCGCACATCCACCTGAGCATCCTCATCTCCGCAACCCTCATTCTCTGAACATGAGAGTTCTTCGCTGGCCAGAACTCCACCCCATACGACATGGCAGGTCTAACCACTGCTCTATAAAATTTCCCCTTGAGTTTCTGTGGAACTTTCTTGTCACACAGGACTCCTGATGCAAGCTTCCACTTTGACCACCCCGCTCCTATACGATGAATGACGTCCCCGTCAATCTCTCCGTTCCCCCTGAATCACCGACCCAAGATATCTGACACTGGCCCTCTTGGCGATGACCTGAGATCCAATCATCACGTCCCTGCCTACTTCGCTCGGCTCGGCGCTAAACTTGCACTCTAGGTATTCTGTCTTAGATCTGCTTATTTTGAAACCCTTAGACTTGAGAGTCTGTCTCCATAGCTCTAACCTCTCAATAACACCGACCCTCGTCTCGTCTATCAAGACTATGTCATCAGCAAATAGCATACACCAAGGCACACTTGAATATGTCGGGTTAGAGCATCCATCACCAAGGCAAACAAGAGAGGGCTAAGCTACTGCTATCTGTGCTCGATTTTGAGAAACAGAGCAACAAAAAAAAAAAAAGGCCGCAACAAAAAAAAAAGAGCTACTGAACAAAAGATAAACAAAGCTGGGCTGAAAGAGAAAGAAGAAAGAAGAACGGGAGAAGGGGTTGACCAGAGGAAGAATAATAAAGTAGAAGAAGAAAGGAGAAGAAGAAGAAAAAGAAAAAAGAACTGGAGAAGAAGCATCGACGTCAACCAGAATAAGAAGAAAGGAGAAGAAGAAGAAGAAAAGAAGAAGAAGAAAAAGAATAAGAAGAAGAAAAGAAGAAGAAGGAAAAGAAAAAGAAGAAAGTAGAAGAAGAAAGAAACATACTTGGGTCGCTGATGGCTGACGAAAACGATGGCAGAAGAAGCTTGTTCAAAGAAGCTCTGTGTCAATCTCAAGCCCTAACTGCTGTTAAGTGCCTCTTAAAAAAAAAATAAATCGCGACGCTATGCTCGCTTCTCGCCTCACTGTCGCCTCTCGCTACACAAGCAGAGGCGACTGCTATTTTCAATCGCAACGCAACATGCTCTCTGTAGCGAACACGCTCGCCTCGCGTCGCTACACGCTTTTAGCACTGTAGCGAGCGCTATTTATAACACTGGGTTAAAGATCGAAGTTATTATGGAAAACTAGAAGGGAGATAATGTATTTTAGTCTTCATGATATTGTACGCTGGGACACATATGTGTGAGCCAACAATATGGTCCTTCATCTCTATGTGTGCCTGACTGATATTTACTGCGTGCAGGGCCAAGACGTTTCTTTTACTACAGTGCAATGCGGCTATTTGTGAGTGAAGAGGTAACTACCTAAATGTTGTTTTCCATTTGACAGGAGTATATTTGATATGCATTTAGCATCTTGGTGCATTATATGCTTAGGAACCAGTGATGAAGAGGATAAATTGCTTATCCTTTTTATATCAAGTGTGAGATGTTTGATATGACTTGTTAATGATGGAAATCATTGCTCTTAGGTATATTGTTTGGTTGGATTATCTTGGGTTCTTTTGACAATTACCAGTAGCAGGTTATTTTATTAGAAACTATACGACATTAATGATTGATTTCTTATTTTTAATTAATGGGAGCAGGCCTTGCTTTCTAGGGCCGATGCAAAAGTCAAAGAGTTACAGAAATCAATTGACTTTCTGAAGGCTGAAAGTGCGAAGTTGGAGGTATGACCATTTCTTTTCCCTGGTTTTACGGTCACGATTCTTTAACTTATTGTTTTGTTTGGATTTATCCATTTTAACTTGTCTGATTGCCTATTGATTAGTTTAATAAAACAGTTGTACTTTTTAGGCAAATCTGTTTAAGAACTGAAGTGGGTCTTATTCATGCCTTATGATTGCAGAATCGGGCAGTACAAGCTGAAGGAGAGATGATACGAGGAAGGACTAAACTCAGGTTTGCATTTCCGGCTGCATTGTTGTGTATATACTTCATGACTTGTCTATCTGAACAGGCTGGATTTCTGCTCAATCTTAATGCTTCATACAGGCAAGCAGGCAAACAAATCCATAGTGTCATACAGTCAGCATATAAGATAGAAAGGCAATCTGCAGGTTTGTGATCAATCTCTCTGGTTATCCATGTTCAAGTCGCAGTAATTCAAACTCTTGTCATATGGACGAGCCATACCTGAGCAAAATTGAAGTTCTTTTCATCAGCGATTTGTTATGTAAGGAGTTTCTCCAATTAATCTATGATTTCTCCAGGTCTGAAAAATGTTCTTAGGGAGCTTCCACGAAGAGAAGTTTCACGATTCCGGTCACAAGTAAGTCCACCACTCCTTTCTAATTTATCGAATAGGCTCTTCTACTATTTATTTGATACCTTAAATTTGATTGAACTATGAACTTGAGATCTTGGCCTTACAAGAAAATGTATAAATGGGAAAACATAACTGATTGAGCCAGTTGATTGGCTATTTTCCCTTATGACTTCGCGTAAGAAACCATGCTCCCGTGAAATGTAATTTTGGGAGGGGAGATGGGTTACAAGTAAACCAGGAATCTAATTTTTTCATCCTTAAGAACCAACTTTACTTTTGTTTTCTCCCTTAAGTTATATCACAATCACCATCTGCCTGATCCCTCTAATATTAAATCTCTTATTGGTTAAACCACATTGCAATATATATTAGTAATTCTTTTATAATTAAAATCAAACATTACATATTTGTACTCTTTTAGTTTGACTTTTTTTGACTGCTTCGCCTATTTAACACATTTAAACCACTATGTCACTATTGTTTTTGTTCTTGTCTCTTTGAGCGAGAGTGAGAAATTCAGGAATGCATACTTTGGTATGTGGCGAGATTTTAGTGTAGTTCCCAAACCACAGCGCCCTTCATTACTTTGATATAAGAGAAGTTAAACCACATCAATAGATGTGAGAAGAAGATTAGTGAGCAATATATTTCACAGGCATTTTAAACTAAGTCCATTATTGTCAATATAGGAGATGTCAGCCGTGTGGATGTGAGAATCTCTGAAAAAATTGAAAAAAGACTGGGAAAAGATTAGTTTGGCTTCTCAAGAAAATTTTTGAAATACTTTTTTGATGAAGAAGTGCTTTGAGACATTTTTGAACAAGAAGTTTCTCCTTCCTCTCACAAAACTCTACAGAACTTCAGAAATATTACAATTATTTTGAACACATTCCTGTGTGAACTTCTTTGTTTTCTCCCAAAATAATATTAGAAAAACTTCTTCCAAGAGTCTCGAAGAGACTCGGACACCCGGTGCAAAAATCAAAAAAAAAAAGAAGCCACTAAATGGCTCCTTGATCTTTTAAGGTTCTTGCGAGACAGATGGGATCAACTAGGAGAGGAAGAAACACTTTCCTTTGGAAATTCCTTTAGAGTATTAGTAGTGAGAAAATTAGTGTTTGTGTATTTTTTTCATTAATGTGCAAAGCATGATTTATCAATGGAAGTTAAGGCCTATTGATTATAGTGATAATGTTTTTACCACGTGGATAATGTTTTTATCTAACCTGTTGTACCCACATATCCATCTCAACATCCTCATTTTTTCTACCTTCTATCGTCTGGACATGAGCGATTTTGATTGGCCAACACTCAGCCCGATACAAAATTGTCAGTTTGATGATTCAAATGATGTATTTTCAAGTGTAATTTTTAGAACCCAAAATAAGGTCTTCAATTTGAAAATTTGCTCTTTCAGTTAAATTTCATTTCCAATTTTCATTGAGCCGATGGTCTATTTAAAACATCCTCTCTATCTGCTCAAGTTAGGGGTAAAGTGTGCGTACACATTACCCTTTTCCGGACTCCACTTGTAGAATTACGCTGGGTTTTTTGTTGTGTTGTTGTTCTTTCAGTTAAATTGTCCAAAGCATTAATATGCTATGGTAATGTTGTGAAATTATGGTGTATTTGTCTATAGTAACTATAGCATCTTTTTACTTGATGACATTTTCTGTTATTAGGTTTCCAACCTTGCTTCAGAGGCAAAAAAGGAAAGGAATGTTCTCACCAAGGAAGTTACGAAGATAAGCAATTATGGCATATCCGTCTGACTAAACTGCACTGTTTTTTTTATATGATCTAATACATGCTGGATGTGAGGTGCCAGATACTGTTTGGGGAGCTTTCTAGTTTGGTTATATCAACTCTAAACATTGCTGCAGCCTAGAGGAGTAATTTGGCATTCACTGATTTTGTGGGGGTGTTCATCGGTCGGTTTGCTATGGTTTTGAAAGAAATGCTATACTACCATACCACCATACTGAATAAATTCAGTATATGTTTCGGTTTCTCACTTTTTGGTTTCGGTTTGTGCGGTTTGATAACTTCAATATTTCTCTTTAAAGTTTAGATTCTATCAAGCAAACTTGTAATTGTGTATTCTGAAACTGATTTTAGGTATTGTTAAAGATCCGTCTATGTGATACCAACTAGTAGTAGGGATTTTTTTTGGTGCCTAGGTACTGTTGAAGGCAAGATTTAGAAAATCTCCTATTTGTCCTTAAAGTCAAATTGTTTGATGAAATGGACTTGATTAGAACAAAAAGGAATTAAAGGAATAATGTAAAATTGTCGCAATTTATCTGAGAAGGTCATCTATTAATTAACTGCGGTTGAACTTGTGAATGATATAGTTGTAAGGTTAACGACGGAGCATATTTTGACGGGATTAAAATCCAGCACCAAAGTAATGCAAAATGAGCACAAAATGAAAAGAACATTTTACATTTAATTTAAAGCTAAAAAAGGACTGTAAATATCACTTTGTTCCCTTCCCTTATTGGGAGCCAAGGTATCTGCAGTAGCAGCAGAAGATAAAAAGGCAACTCTGTAGTGGGGACTATGAGAAGAGTACACATTAAAATATTCTCAAGTCTCGCTCACCTATCCAGCCACGTGCAAAGCCAGCTTCCTTCTTGCATCACTCGGCTAGTAAATGTGATCATCAACAACAATTAATACAACAATAAGCCAAGCAATTTCTACACAACAATAAGCCTAGTAATTTTTACACAAGTAAGTTTGCGAGAAAATAAGATGTACACAACTTTATCTTTACTTTAAAAGGAAACAAAGGCGGTTTAGATAGACTTTCGACTTGAGAACGAATAAAAAAAATAAAATAATTATGAATAACAACAAAATAAAAAAATGGAACAAAAAAAAACAGTTAAATTTTAGGTAGTAATAACTATTGATTAATAAAAAAAATCATACTAACATTAATGCTAGCAAATGTTAGCATTCAACCCTAATACTCGACCTTCACACCCTCATATTTAGGACCATGTCATCAGTCAGCTCCAGCTACACTATGTCCGCCTAATAACCTCTCCTCAAAACTTAGGCCTACCTCTACCCCTCCTAATATCCATTGAGGCTAACCTCTTGCACCTTTTGACCGGGGTTTCTATACTCCTCCTCTTAACATGTCCGAATCATCTTAATCTCACATCCCGCATCTTTTCCTTCACAAGAGCCACTCCTACCTTATCTCAAATAACTTTATTTTTAATTTTATCCAACCTGATATGTCCAAATATTTACTTTCATATTCTTATCTCAATTACTGTTACCTTCTGAACATAAAAGTTCTTGACATGTCATTATTCTATTTCATATAATATAATTGATCTAACTACAACTTTTTAAGTCTCGTGAACATGATCGTACTAACTATATTCAAAGTCAATTATATATACTAGTTTTTTCGATAATTGTTTGGTATTTGGTCTCACTGTCTCGATAATACAAATTCACCTTGTGGGTCCACTTATGAATCAGCACTTCTTATGATTCAACTAATCTAGATCTCTTTATTTCCGTTGCTTGAATCCCGAAACTTGCTGTATGAAAAATTCTCACCTATTTTGCTATATCCCTCAATGGTAATTATATATTTCATGTAGTTAATGAATATTAAAAGTAACTCTATTTGTGTATTTATATTTGAATAAATTTGTACTCAGTTTATTAGTACAGCTATGCATTGAATCTGTTGCTAACTTAAAAAGTTTTACTTTGATTATGCTCAGTCTCCATGTGATACTGTTAAATCCAACATGACGTAAATGTAAAATATGTCAAGCCTATCCAATCACGTGCAATGCACACCTCCCAACCTATCACACTCCCCACCATAATTCTTTCTCTCTCCATCCCATTTGGTAGTTGCATATTCAATGTAATCCTCAAATTCCCAAAAAACGATTATTCTGAACTATTTCTTAAGAAAATCCCCAGGAATAAAACTAAACAAATAAAAAAGAACGTTCCAGATTGTAAAATTAGCATGATGATAAAACCTAAAAAAAAGGGAGTCCACGGTCAGCTAGGTGGTGAAGACACGTGTCTTCTTCTCTTCGGATGACGTTAGCAGACTCGAAAGTGATGTCCGTACATTCCCTCCTCCGTCGTCGGCGGCGGCTGTTGATGGATCATTTCCTTCTGTCTCCTGAGCTCCATAACTTTCCGGTGAGAATTCGAATGCTGTGTTAACACAAAAGTTGGGCTTGCCGCGGGCCGGTACTCCGGTACAAGCCGGCCCGATTTGAACCTAACTCCACAAGCATTGCAGAGCGTTTTTGGGCCTAAAGGCCCAGTTCTCCACTGTGGCGTCTTCTCAGAAGCGCAGTGTGTGCATCTCCGTGGCACATCATCGTCCATTGAAGATGACCTTTCTCTGGTATGTACTGAAATCTCCTTATTCTTCATAGTAGTAGTTGTGTTAGGGTTTTGGAGTGAAGATGTCCAGCTTGAAGTAGAACGAGAACGTTTGCTCCTTGACCTGCCGTGGAATGACGCTGTAGTATTGGAACTGAGATTCATCGTTCCGGTGATGGAATCAGTCGGAAAATAACTGAACGAGTCTTCTACGAAGTTCGATAGCCATTCCAACTCAGCAACGTCATCACTCTGCAATAAAAATGCAGTAAAATTGGTAAAACCAATAATTTCTTAATAATTACTGTAAACTAGTCCTTGTTGTAGGCATAATTTAGTAAACAAAAGTAAATTTTATCTAAAAGTTCAAAAGGTTTTAGAAGAGAGAATCCTAGCATGTTAACGAATTAACTAGTACTCGTAAATAGAAGCTATTCTAGTTAACACTTTAAATTGCTGAATTCAATAAAGTATGAAAACGCACTTATATTAACTCTATTTTAAGAGTTTAATTAATCGAGTTAAAAATTCTTACGGGGACGCAGAGGTTGTCGGTGAAGTCGTCGGAGCAATTAGGAAGAAGAGCATTGTAGTAATTGGCGGTGGCAGCAGATGAGTTATCAGAGTGAGGTTGATGGTGGTGGTGTTGAGAGTCGGGGGTGGCGGTGGTAGAGGAGGAGTTGCTATTGATGGAGAAAATTTCGTCATTAGAGAAATCGAGAAGATCATCAATACGAAACAAGTCCGGTGCTGACACTCCGTAGACATCCATTTGTTTATTGTAGAGCTTAGAAAATTACAGGCAAAATAGTGTGTAGAGAAAATGGGAAGTAAGTTTCGCTCTCAGACTCTGCACTTCTCTCTCTAAAATAAGGGAATATAGTTTAGAGAGAGAGAGGGGGCGAGAGTGAGAGAGGAGAGAGGGGCTGGAAAGTAGTGAGGATGATAATAGATATAAGGAGTACAGTGCAAGTGAAGGTAGGGAAGTGAGGAGACAAACCAACGTGAGTAGAGAAAATCACGAGTTTTGCTCGTGTTATTATGTCTATATACCTTCAACTTTACTTTATCTAATCATAATTACAAGTACGTGCCACAATCAGTTGTTAACGATTCGAAATCAGAATTTTCACTAGAATATAAAGAATTAAAGGGAATTAACATATAGTATATCTACACAAAAATTAAAAATTTAACTTATTATGCAATATAATTTTTCAATAAATTGACACTCCTTGCTAATAAGTGTGGCTCCGCTGCTGGTTTTGAAGATTGGAAAAATCTCTAGCAGAGAGCGTTATCTTTTAACGGACTGTATTTTAACGCAAATTTAAAGTAATCGATCATTATATATATAAAAATAACTTGATCTAACTAAAGAAAAATATTACTAGTAGGATTTTATTTGCAAATTTGAGAGTAGAGTTGCATTCATCGTCATCAGCTTAGATCCCGTTTGAATTAGCTTTTAAAAAATAATTTTTCAACAAAAATCACTTTTAATAAAAAAATAATAAATTTGGGCTTTTTTCACTTTTACACTAGAGATTATTTACATTAGGTAGCCAACAAAATGTATAAAATTTGTATAATTTTTACATATAATATACATAATGTATATATATATACAAAAATATAATTTTTTGGCTATTATTTTAAGAGATGCTATACAATGTCATTTTCCCTAAAATAGGGATGTCCAACTTATCGTTTTTGGCTTGTTTTATGCAATATTTAATTTATTTTAAGCACTTTTAACTTTACCAAACACTAAAAAAAGTTTTTAAAAAAAACTTAAAAACTTTTTTCACCGGCTTAAATTAAAAGCCCAAACACCCAATTAATTATAGTTGTACCATGATTTTAGGAGGAGTATCTTCATAAATTGAGATGAGAAATATTATTTATTTCTTTATTTTCCCTTGATATGATCATGAATCATTGAAATGCGTTTTTAGAGAATCTAAATTGTTGTAATATATTTGTGATTTGTTTTTTACGTATACATGCATGATGCTATGATATTGTAGTGGAGTGTAGAAGCTTTTTGTGTTGTAAAACTTCATTGCTTTGATATGACCTGGCATGTTTATAAGTTTATGAGTTCTTTCAGTGTCCTCGTTTTGGTTTGAAGTCTCTTTCATGTTTTCTTAAGTATAATTTATTCTCTTCAAGTTAGGAGTTTATTTATCTTGTGTTATTAATCAATTCACAATGAAAATAACATATACAAAATTGTTTGCAGTCCAGGAAAAAAGCTCCAATATAGTATTTAAATCAATATGCTTCCCGAAGCTAAAAAAATATTCTTTTTGAGATGAAAGGTTTAACACAGAGTTTACCAGGGTTTTGTCTAACTATATAAACGAAGATAAATAATTGTTGATTTGAGTTCTTTTTAATGAAAATGTTTTAGTCAAGAAATTCCCGATTATAGCAGCCTTTAAATTTCTTCAAAACAATAGAGTCATTAATGTATATAACTTTTAATGAAATTATTCCATAATCATTGATCAGCCATATTGGAGTTGTAAAACCTTTGGCTGATAGGTTTACATGGATTTTACGTAGCAAACTCTAAAGGAAATTTCTTAAACACTAAATGAAAGAAATTTCTTACTCGATCACTACATAACGTAAATTCAAGACCGTATGACTTAGAAATTATGGAGAAATTTCCTTCTAGCGTGAAGTCGCTTATGAAGTGGTGAATAAATTATTTTTGGCAAAAGATTTACAACAACTATAACCATGGAATATTAGTCAAAAACCCATTTTAAGAGACAAAAACCTTGTCAATATAGCTATGTAGGAATAAAATCGTTATTGTGTCATCCTCGTGCCATGATAAAATCTACTCATTCATCTAAAAATGCAATTGCTAATTTTCTTTTGGCAAATGCTTTTTACTGTACTAATAAATAGTACCCACACTCTTTGTCTTTAGGAAATATGATTGCTAATAGTACATGTTTTGTACTCTAGTAATAGTAGCAAAATTTGTCCTAAATGAAATACTCCTGTGATTTTGAATATAATATTTAATTTCTAAATTCAAACTTTAAAAGCTGCTATACATTGACCTTCGATTTTACCACTCCTATGATTCTCCTTGTTCTGCTGAAGCGAGGATTATTACATCATGGACTTAAAATTCTTGCCAAATGTGAGAAGCTCTAGATGCAAACAATATGAGGGGGAAAAAAAAGTAGTCTTGTCGATCATCAAGTGTTTACGACAGGATTCGAAAAAGAACCGCACTTCAAAAAATATGATGTATATTCCTAACATAATGATTAGTGGTTGTTTTCACGGCTCGAACGCGAGACCTATAAATCAAACAATTTTATCATTGTTAAAGAAATAACCCGTGACCAATAGGTCATATATTTAACGCTAAAGATGTTTTTTTAATTCTAATTAGTTCGCATCTTTTCTAAAACGGAAGTTGTAAATATAATCGCCTGTTTAAAATTGGCGGATCCAACCATTAAAAATCCAATGCTTCGAAGTCAATGTTTTATGCGAAAAACAAGTGCATTAAGACATATATTTTAGAACCTAATTTCTCAAAATCACAACGTTTCAATTTTGGAATTGGTGATTTAATTTTGTGTGAAAAGAATTGGACCTAATTAAACGATCATGAAGGCTGAATCCTAAAATAAAGATACTCCAATGTGGTTGGTTACGTGCAATAGGGTAAAGATGGTGGTCCTTCGCTAGGGTGACCACTGCACTTTCCTGGGATACGGACAACTTAGCTTTTCTTTCTATTGCACAATCTTCTTCTTTTCGCTATTTATTACTATTTTTTTAAAATACAAATAAGGCGAAAATCGAGGTAATTTCGAGGCTTCTTCCCTTATTTCTATAAAAGGGTGAGTAGTTTTATTGGGCATGTCGAGTTCTATCGGCGGTTCATCAAAAATTTCTTGAAGACCGTAAATCCACTTTACAAGTTGCTAGAGAAAGATGTCAAGTTTATTTTTGACAAAAAATACATGGAAGCCATTGAATTTTTAAAGCACAAGTTGACCACCATCCAATTTTTGGATACCATGTATCCTAGGAATTTTCCTGATCTGACCTATTTAGTCTCATTCGACAAAAAAAGAGAGAAGACATAGAATCTTCCTGTGAACCTGAAACATTAAGTCGTTCTGTCGTGTTACGTCACGAGTCTACAAGCCTCATGTTGAGGAAGACCACAACTCTTATTATTACCGCACCCAATTAGAATTTGTCGACAATCTTTTCTCACTCTCGTATAATGTTTTTTGTTTTTGCAAGTCGACTTATATACAATTTTTGAGGTAGCAAGCAAAAAGGTCTAAATATTGTTACCATTCTTTTCCTTTACATAGTTAAACAGGAAACATGAAATCCAATAGGTCTTACAGTAGTTCAAAGTTCAAACCGTGACTTGTCGATCACCAACTTCTCTATTGTGACAACCGTAGCTCCTACTTTGATTTCCGACCCTCAATCATAGTTCTTGTCCTCAAATATCAAGTCTAATTTCAGTTACTCTACCCTATAATAAGTTACTCCTAACTACTGATCAAAAGTGTAATTAGAGGGACTTGAATTAAGAACCTCTTTACCCTAAAAATTGAGTAAGAATTAAATTTATCATGTGATTTTAAAGATACATAATTTAACCTAAATTTAATTGATAAACTTAAAGATAATTGATGGAAATTGATAAGAGTGTAAAACAAACCAATGCGAGAACAGTTCCCTCGAGCTGATGTAGCCTCGAGCTTAGTAAAACAAGAACAATTAGAGAGCAACAAGTTAGTAACCAAAAAATTGTGAGTTAAGGAGAGAATATTATATTGCTTTGATCTGTGTGAATGTAAGGTGTCTACAAATGATGGAGACTCCCCTTTATATACTAGATGAATCCTAATTACAATACAATTCTATTATGGAAGTAAATCCCATGATTGGTACAAATAACCGCCTTTAATTTGATCTATTCCGGAATTTTTGCCATGATCTTCGTCCGGTTATAGATATCTCGCTTTTTCATTATTGCATTTCACTGGAAGTCAGTCATACTTAGTCTCGATCGCTGCTGGCCTCGGTCTCGACAGACACCTTGATTCTTGAACCTGACAACTCGTCTTCATGCTATAGCTCGATCCATTAAGAGGCCGAACCTCGACATGATCCCCTGGTCTCCATTAAATGGCAAAATCGGGCAAGCCCGATTTTAACCGTATACATATAGTCCCCTTGTTTCTTGAAATGTAATGAGAAAAAACAAACTGAGACTTCAATTTTATACCTTGACCAGTTATGATGTCATTCTTGTGAGGTAAGTGACAGAAACTATCGAAGCATTGCGTCGGTATGGTTTCCAAGATCATTAATTGACGCAGTTGATGGTCGGCCACTAGTGCCTTTGAACCGCCATAACAAGTATTATAAATTAATTATCTTCATAATTTTCTCAAACTCTACTTCCTAAATATCTTCTAATCTTCAAAAGACTTCTTCACCCTTCAAGTTTTTTAACTCTCAAATCCCCTTTGCCGACCTTCTCATCAAATAACAAGTTTATCTTTTTCATTCTCTGAACTCGAATAAAAATGGCAAAAACATTGGAAACCGTTCCTCAAAAAGTAAAATCATCATCATCTCAGCTAGTCGGCGATAAAATACTGATGGAGCCACATATCGAAGAATGTGTTCTTGGGTCATGCAATCTTACTTCCCACTTTAATGTTGAGAAAAGCTCGTCGGTACCTGGCCAATGTGAGCATTTGTCGAGATACATATGCTCGATAACTTAGGGCGTTCTTAAGAAGGTGAAAAACAATTGCCACTAGGAAAACAAAGAGGTGGTGATTCCGACCCCTAAAGAGACATAACTGGCCTTGACCTCTTCGTACGGCGAGTGCTCGTGGCATGATTTGGCAAAGGGCCGACGGGAGGCCAAAAATCACGGTAAGCTTCTTTATTCCTATTTGAGGCCCTTTTGTGAAATTTTTCTTGTTTATTTTTACTTGATTTCCTCCGATACAGGTCTCGGAAACAACGTTATCATGAGTCCTCCCTCACATGGGGAAGCGGATGCCCCGAAATCGGCTAAGGATAAAAAGAGGAAAATGGGATCGCCTTCCGATACTCTAAAGCTTAAAAAGAGAAAGGCTCGTAAGTCAAAGAAAGACACTGCTGCTCTGCCTGCCGATGTAGTCCAGAAACTACTAGATGAAGAAGAGGGGAAAAAAGATGCACACTATTAGTTGGTGGCTCAAAAGAGGGGGAGCGCCGAATTTTCAAGGGCAGCTGAGCTGTTGATGGTCGAGTAGGTTCATCTTCGGACCGAGGAGGTATCGCAGAAGATGGTCCAACCAAAGTCCTCGAGCCATTGGAGGCTGAATATGTCTCCCGCCGTGACGAACAATCAGCAGGTATGCCTAAAGGGTCCGGTTCCGGGGCCCATTGAAAAGGATAGAGCGCCCCAAGTGTCTTGCTTGGGGCAATCAACCTTGATGATTCGTCGCCCCTCCCCACATTTTCCAAGGGTCAATTTTAAGAGGCATATGCTATGGAGATCCCCGACGTGGGAATGACCCATGAAGGGGATGACTTATCTGTGGCTGCTTTATAGGGGTTGATGATAGTTTTGTATGGATGCATCAATCATTCTCTATGAGGCTCAGCGACTCCTGAACCAGGTAGACTTCATCCCTCACAATTAGTTTTACATTTGCGTTTATTTCCTTTTGCCTGATTTCCTTCCTTTCTCTATAGGCCGTGATGCTTCACCTGGAAGCTTTTTCCAAATCTTGAGCCGAGATAAACCGATGTGATGCCAATCTTAAAGGTTTACGAAGGAGAGATATGCCCTCAAACTCTTCAGTGGGCAAAAAGAAGAGGAGATCAAGGACCTCTGACCTAAACTTGCCAAAGCTCACAAAGATCAAACTGACTTGATCGAACATGTAATGAAGAATTTTCTTAGAAGTTTGGTGTGTCAATCCGGGGATGGTGACTAATACTTTGATCCTGCAGGTTCAGAAGAAAGCCCAAAAATGTCAACCAGCTTCGCGAGGAGGGTAAGATGAAAGAGGCATAAAATTTGGAGTGGAAGAAAAACATCGACCACCTCGCCTCGAAGAAAGATACTACTCGATCCCAGCTATCTTCGGTTGAGCATCAACTCCAAAGCATGAAGGAGGAGAGCTCGGCCCGAGCCAAGAAAATTGAGGATCTCGAGACTTGGTTGGCTACTGAGCTTGCAAAGGAAACATCTGAGCCAGAAAGAGTAAAGGCCGACGCCGAAGCGGTCATGACTATCTACTGAGCTGATGCCAAAGCCGCTCACAATTGAGAAAAGGAGGTTTCCGATGCTGCTCAGGTTTGATCATTCTATGTTGATGAGCATGCCAAATTCCAGTCTCGGAGAGAGACTCTCGAGAATATTTGTGCTCGTGGCTTTGACTTTACTATTGAAATCGAGAACACGAAAGTTCTAGAGGACGAAGCCAAAGCTTTGCTCTCTAATGATGATGGTTCCAGGAGCTCGACTGGATCTGAGAGTGGAGGGGTTGAATATGAGGCTCTTGAGTAAGATTAAGCACTTAGAATTTTATTTTGGATTTTTATGTAAGAACCTAAGTGGTCTGTGTACATATTTTTTCATATATGAAAGATCCCTTTTCTTTCCAACTTGTCTCCAATTTCTGGTTTGTGAAGATTGTTTTGTTTTTCGCCTTATACTTTATATTTTGCAAGGATTTTAACTCACTTCGTTGTCTTGTGAAATTGTTCATTTTCATTTGGTTGTGAATCAAAAACTTAAGCGATTTGATCGAAGTCGGACTAGTATAGTCTCTATCATCTAGTGATTACGTGCTCGAACTCGAAGTAGAAAAAACCCTTAGGTTTCAGTTGAGAGAAGGTGGATCCTTGAACCCAAAAATGTAATAGACCTTAGGCTCTTTGAATTGGGCCGATATGGCCTCAAAAGAGTGGCTTCTTCTCTTTTCCATAAAAAAATTAATCATATAAGAATTTATTATGCCTTAGCATGAGGTAACTCTGTACCTATCAGGATTCTCGAGGGTTAGAGTTTTTGAATAATTTTGTTATACCTTAGTATAAGTTTGTTCGAGAGTTTGAACAATTTGGTACCCCTTAAGGTTTTTGATGGTTGATGTTGTCGAAACCATTTGTAAATTTGCCGAGGGTAGCCTTTTTAACTGATTTTTCTAAAATATATTGAAGGCCTCTTATATTATAGGATTCGGACGTCTCGAACTGTGTTAGTTTGGTCGTAGCCTTTAACTTGAGATTTTCCTTTTGGGCTTGTTTCTCAATAGTTTCGAAGTACCAGTCCCCGAGTAGGATGGCCGTGGTATATAAAATTTGGAGTTGCCTTTACAAGTTCTTGTGGTCTCTAAGTTTAGTAACTCGAGCATGTCAATTTTGGGACAACAATCCCCTAGTATAGGGTTGGCAGTTCGAGCTTTAGTTGCGATCGACACATAGATCATAAACAAAGTAGAAATTTCACTAAGGCATGGTACATTTGGTAAGGGAAAAATACTTCTTTCAATAGATCATTCATACGTACATGTTTTATCATCGGGGCTCGAGTAATCTACAAGGACACGGTTCATTCGACTATTTAGCCCTTTATAAACTTTTATCTATTGAGACTTGTTGATTCGGAAAACATTCTTTGATAACATAACATACAATGGTAATTCCCCCCAGTATTACGGGTTGATTGTAAAGAAGCCTTGGATACTATAAAATTGTCCCCAATTAGCACAAATAATTGTTGCCTCGTTAAACCTCGCAGGAAAAACCCATTTGGGATAAAAATGATCTTAGGGAAAAAGAGTGAAACACGTGCTTTATAACCTAAGGTCTTCGTTTCGAAGAACTTCTTGATGTCTTCGATTGAACAACTGTGATAAGTTAGTATATACAAATGAAAAGGCAGAAAGTAATACCTTAGCAATAATATCGTTTGAGGAGTGATATATTCCAATTATTTGGCGATTGTTCTCCGTCCATTGTGCCGAGTCTTAAGATCCTTTTTCGATGACACTTATGACCTGAAATGGCCCTTTCCAATTTGGTTGAGTTTCCCTTCATCTAGGTCTCGAGTATTGAGGGTGACTTTTATGAGAACTAAGTCCCCAGTTCGAAAGTGGCGAAGATTGGCTCTTCATTTGTAGTATCTTTCGATGCGCTACTTTTGTGCCGCCATTCTAACGAGGGAGGCCTCCTCTATTTCATCTAACAATTTGAGTCCCTTGTACATAGCCTCGTGATTCGACTCTGTCTTTGTGTATCAAAACCTGACACTCGGTTCCCCTACCTCGACCGAGATTAGAGCTTTGGCCCCATATATTAAGGAGAAAGGTGTTGCCCTTATAATTTTGATGTTGTTTGATACGCCCAAAGAACTTTGGGAAAAATTTCTCTCTATTTTCCCTTAGAGTCGTTCAATCTTTTCTTTAGGATTTGAATGATGGTCTTGTTTGTTGATTCGGCTTGTCCGTTCATACTAGGATGATACGGTGATGATAATATCCTTTCTATTTTGTGATCTTCGAGGAACTTTGTTATTTTGTTGCCGATAAATTACTTTCCATTGTCACATGCTATCTCAGCAGATATTACGAATCGACATATGATGTGATCCTAGATGAAGTCTATATCTTCTTTTTCTCTGACTTTCTCGAAAGCCTGTGCTTCCACCTACGTAGAGAAATTGTTATCATAAATAAAATGAAATTAGCTTTACTTGGGACCGATGGTAAAGTTCCAACGATGTCCATCCCCCATTTCATGAATGGCAGCAGAGATATGACTGAATGAAGTTTCTCTCCATGTTAGCAGATCATCGGTGCATGCCTTTGGCATTTATAACATTTTCGAACAAATTCTTTAGTATCTTTCTCGAAATCGACCCAATAGTATCTTGCTCTGATGACTTTATAAACCAATAACTCGGCACCAGAATGATTCCTGCAATCGCCCTCGTGGATTTCTCGTAGAACATAATTGGTGTCTCCTGGTCCCAAACATTTTGCTAACGACCCATCGATCATTCTCATATATAATGTTCCATCTTTGGCCAAAGTGAATCGTGCAACTTTAGTGCGTAGAGTCCTTGATTATTTAGGATCTGATGAGAGCTTATTGTTCTTTGCGTATTCGATGTACTTATTCCTCTAATAATATGTTAAACTTGTGGAGTTTATCTCGTCGTTCCTTTCCTCGATCACTGGTCGTGAAAGTAGTACGACAGTCATCGAGCTAAGTTAATTATCTTTGATCGATGACCCTAAATTTGCGAAGGCATCAGCCTCGCTATTTTGTTCCCGAGGTATGTGCTGTAATGTCCATTCTCTAAATTGATATAGAGACACTTGTAATTTGTCTAAGTGCCTTTGCATTCGATCTTTCTGAACCTTGAAAGTCGTGTGGACCTAATTTACCACAAGTTGGGAGTCACACTTGGCCTCAATGACCTCTGCTGCCAAGCTCTTAGCTAGTTCGAGATCTACAATCATGGCCTCATACTCGGCCTCATTGTTAGTTAATTTCGAAGTTTTAATAGATTGTCTTATTGTATTTGCTGCGGGCGGCTTCAAAGCGATGCCTAGCCCGGACCACTTCACTTTTGAAGTACCACATATGAAAAAGGTCCACACCCCCGAGGATGTATTTGGCTTTAGCAATAGTTCCTTTTCGACCTTGGGTATGAGGGCTGGTGTGAAGTCGGCAATGAAGTCCTCTAAGATTTGAGATTTGATGGTTGTTCAGGGTTGATATACAATATCGTACCCACTAATCTCGACGACCCATTTGGTCGGTTGGCCTGAGAGTTTGGACTAGTGCAGATGTTGCAATGGGGGTAGGTGGTTACAACACAGATATGGTGACATTGAAAATAAGATTTTAATTTCCTAGAGGCGCTTATTAGGGCCAACGCTAATTTTTCTAACTGTGGGTACCGGGTTTCGGCCTAACCTAAAGTACAGCTAACATAGTAAACATGAAATTGTGTACCTTGCTCTTCTCGAACTAACTCATCACTTACTGCGACCTCCGATTATTCCAAATATAAATAGAGTTGTTCGTCCACTTCCGAATATGAAGCAACTGGGGCTCGAAAGATTTCATTTTAACTCTTCCAAAGACCATTGGCATTCCGAGGTCCAAGTGAAATTGTTTTTCTTTTGAGCAGTGAGAAGAACATGTGACTTAGATCTGAAGACCTCCAGATGAATCAACCTAAAACAACTAGTCCTCCTATTAACCTTTGCACGACCTTAATGTTGTCGACTACTGTGATATCTTTGATTGCCTTGATTTTATCGGGGTTTATCTCAATTCCTCGATTTGACTCCATAAAGCTGAGGAACTTTCCTGATCCAACATCGAATGCATTTTTCTCGGGGTTGAGCTTCATATTGTATTTTTTCAATACGTCGAAGGTTTCCTGCAAATGTGTCAAATGGTTCACTATGCGCAATGACTTAACTAGCATGTCATCGTTATAAACCTCCAATGGCTTACCTATCCGTTCTTCGAACATCTGGTTTACTAGGCGTTGATGAGTAGCACCATCATTAATTTAGCCCAAACGACATTACATTATAACAATAAGTACCATACTTAGTGATAAATAAAGTCTTTTGTCTGATCATGCCATCGATATTCGGCGAAGGAAAAGAATCTTTAGGGAATGCTCTGTTTAAGTCTCTATTGTCTACGCACATTCTGAGTTTATTCCCTTTCTTAGGGACTATAAGTACATTTTCTAGCCATTCAAGATATTTTACTTCCCGAATGGACCCTATTTTGAGAAGTTTGGTTACCTCATCCTTGATAAATGCATGCTTAACCTCGGACTGTGGCCTTCTTTTTTTCTTTACCGATCTAAATTTTGTCCAGGCTCAGTCGATAAGTGGTAATCTCCGGTAGGATCCCTGTCATGTCAAGGTGGCACCAAGCAAAACAATCCATATTTTTAATAAGGAATTTAGTGAGCATCTCACTGAGCTCGGGAGTTAACCCCATGCCCAGGTATACCTTTCGATCGGGCAAGTGCTCAATCAGTATGACTTGTTCCAGCTCTTAATCGTTAACTTCGTAGCATCAGAATCATCAGGGATTATGAAGGTTCAGGGTGTCATATAACTATCATCCTTAATGGTTTCCTGCTGTTCTGATCTGGTCGGGGCCGAGGACTGTGGTTTTTATTTGACTTCCTTCTTTTCCTTTGATCCTGGTCACTTTGTTGATGTTAGCGTCGATATTAGTATCAACTTATCAAGTTCAAACATCCTTTTCGCTTCTAGTTGTTCGTTGTACATCATTTTGATTCCATCAGCTGATGGGAATTTCAAGACTTTATGAAGTGTTGAAGGTATCGCCCTCATATTATGGATCTAAGGTCTCTCGAGCAGCGGTGCGTATCTCATATCACCTTTGATTACATGAAACTTCATTTCCTGGATAGTTCCGATCCTATTTAATGGCAATATGATTTCCCCTTTGGTGGTTTCACTTGCCATGTTGAAACCGTTAAGCACTCGAGCTGCAGGCATGATTTGATCCTGAAGGACGAGCTGATCTACGACCCTCGATTGAATAATGTTTGCCGAGCTACCTGGATCAACCAACACACATTTCCCTTGAATTTTATTCATAAGGATAGATATTACCAGTGCATCATTTGTGAGGCTGTTCAATTTGTTCTGTATCCTTATTGTTTTAAGATAAGGTATCGTCGGGAAAGTAATACTGAATACCTTTCTCTCTTGTGATCGTCATTTTGGTGCATTTGAATATCGGGCCTTGAGGAACAACGAACCCACCGACGATCATATGAATCACATGTTGCGGGTCTTCCTGTTCATTTTTCTTGTTTGCGTCCCTATCTTTGAAGGTGACCCTCGTTGAATAACGAGCTACCTCATCCCTTAACTATCTGCGGTCTTCAGTTTTGTGACCATGGGTTCCCTGGTACCTGCACATTTTATTTGGATCCTTTGAGCGGGATTGGTCTATAGGGGTCTGGGCCACCTCATATCCTTGATTCATCCAATGGCTAAGACAATACCTGAAGCATCAACGCTAGAAGTTGTATTCCGATAACTGTGGCTCTTCTTTGGGCTCGACATGCTTATTGAAGCCACTCTTACTCATGAGCCCTCGGGAATTTTAACCTCGATCATTCCTTCGATCATTTCGAACGACATTACGTCCTAGTCCGCTGTTTCTACAATCTGCGCTATATGGTTGGTACCGATTCATGTTCGATTGGGGCTCTTTGTCGATGTTGCTTTGAATCCTACCTTTGGATCTATTTGGGTAAACGGAATCGGCCAGGGGTCCCAACTGATAATCCTTGACTCTAATCTTTGACTGGTATCGATTATGCACATTAGCCCAGGTCACCGCTGGATACTCAATCAAATTCTACTTTAGTTGACGTGATTCTACCGAACTTCGCTCGTTCAAAGCCTGAGTAAAGGCTTGGATAGACTAATCATCGATAACCAGTTGTAGGTCTATGCATTCCATATGAAATCGAGATACGAATTCCCTTAGTATTTCATTGTCCTTCTGTCTCACTTTGAAGAGGTCCGACTTCCTGGTCGCGACTTTTATTGCTCTGGCGTGTGCCTTTACGAATGAATCGACGAGCATGGCAAAAGAATCGATGAAATTGGGTGGAAAATTGTGGTACCATATCATTGCCCCCTTCGACAAAGTCTCTCCAAACTTTTTAAACAAAACAGATTCAATCTCATCATCTTCCAAGTCACTTCCCTTTAGTTTGCATGTGTACGAAATGATTTGTTCATTAGGATCGGTGGTCCCGTTATACTTGGGAATGTCCGGCATACGGAACTTCTTAGGAATGGGTTTCGGGACTCACTTTGAGGAAAAAGCTTCTGTACGAAATTCTTCGAATCCAAACTCTTTAGGATCGGGGATGCCCCCGCTATTTGATCAACTCGTGAGTTGTACGTTTTTACCTTTTTGTCATTAGCCTCGACTTTTTTTTGCCTGATTCTATTCATTTAATAAGCTCTTCGTGCATCTTTATGATGGAGGGGTCAATTCCCGATCCACTATCAATTCATTTCTCCTATACAGGTTCGAACCTTTGTACAACTTCCTGTGATATATCAAGTTCAAATCTACTTGGTGCCCGATTCTTGAGTTTTGCTATTGCAGCTTGCTGAGCATGTAACATTTCAAATATCATTCAAATGCTAATCTCACCTTCTTCACCGCTCTGTGCATTCTGATTGTTTGCCCGAGCGTCTTTGCGGATGCTAGTTTCAAGGTCGGTGCCTAAATTTCCATGAATCGCAACACGAGAATTGACATCAATTGGATTTATGGCCTGTGGTCCATTTACCTGGGATTAATTGGAGGTGCACCGTTTCTCGGGGCGACTGCATGCTCGTTCTCTCCATGAAGACAAAAGCCGGTGTCTGTGTGAGTGGGCGCTGCTTGAGAGTTTTACATATTTATTCCTGAAATCAAATACAATTACGAGAACAAGTGTAAATGCAGTGTGTGTTATGAGGATTAGTACTAGGCAATCACTATCATCCTTAGCCCATGGTGAGCGCCAAACTATTTACCCTAATAATTGAGTAACAACTAAACTTGTAATGTGATTTTAAAGATACGTAATTTAATCTAGTATCAATTGATTAACTTAAATATAAGTGATGGGAATTGACAAGAATGTAAAACAGATCAAACGAGTACAGTGCCCTCGAGCTGATGTAGCCTCGAGCTTAGTAAAACAAGAACAATTAAAGAGTAGCAAGTTGATAACAAAAGAACGTGAGTTAAAGAAAGAATATTGTATTGCTTTGATCTGTATGAATGTAAGGTGTCTACAAATGACGGAGACCCCCTTTATATACTATATGAATTCTAATTATAGTACAATTATATAATGGAAGTAAATCCCGTGACTGATATAAATAACCGCCCTTGATTTGATATGTTCCGAAATTTTGCCATGATCTCTGACTGGTGGATATCTCGCTTTTTCATTATTGCACTTCACTCGAATCGATCATACTTAGTCTCGATCAATGCTGGCCTCGGTCTCGATGAACACCTCGATTCTTGAACTTGACACCTTGTCTTCATGCTATAGCTCGATCTATTACGAGGCCGAACCTCTACATGATCTCCTGGTCTCGATTAAATGGTAAAATCGGACAGGACTGATATTAACTGTATACAGAATCTTATGTCATCAAAATTCAGACATAATACACAATGCATTCGAATTGCAATCGCACAATGTAAAGAAAACGTTATTCATTTTTCTTTCACACTTATTAATCTCTTCTTATGTCCATATATAGTACTATCTTCCTCGATCTTGCACCGGCTTTTCCAAATCTTCGGTCTCATTTCTGGGAATTGCCACTACTAGAAATCTGCCAAAATTCCGTCCAAATCGTACCAACCGAAATCGTTCGGAAGAGGAAACCGACCGAAATCGATCCAAAAATATCTAAATTGGTCGCAAAAGTCAAAGAAAAGTTTTTACTAAAAAATATCGACCACTTTCGGTCGGAAAAAATGGTCCCACTATAAAAAAAATTGCTTTATCTGACACATATAAAAATTTGAACCAATTTTGGTTGGAAATTGATCAATATTTAACAAAGTCACGGCCAGACTTGCATATTATCTACCAAAAAAAATTTTAATTAGAAAAATTCAAGTATACCGACCGAATTCAACCGAAAATTTTGATTTAATTTTTCCCGCCCAGGCTCAATTATTTATTTCCCATAACAAAAATAAGTTTTTTGAATTATTATGAATATCAATTAAACTCGATCAATTTTATATATATATATATATATATATATATATATATATATATATTATTTATCAACAGTATGCTTTCATATAAATTACACTGTGTATCCGTATACATGCAATAGATTCTAATAGAGTGTATGATTTTATTTCATTTATTATAATTTACACTTACATACATATGACTAGCGTTGATGATTTATTCTCAACTGTTCATACTCGAATGCTTGATTGGTGACTAAATAAGAAAATAAATCTTGGAGTTTAAGTGATTAGATGCTCAGGTATAATGAGTTACTAGATGCTCTCCGTGTGTGTATATACATACAAAATTAATTAAATATTATTACCTATAATTTGGATCTTGGCTAAAACCGACCGACTTCAGGCGTACTGACAGCTCTAGTAAATTAAATGTATATTGAGTTTTAATGTTGGAGCGATCGAGTCTAAGTATCGGCATCTAATACACTACAAAACATTTAAAAAATAAAATATATTATTGAACATTTATATTGTTGTTGTGGTGGTTGATATTAGCGTTGTTGTGGTTCGGTTAATTGTTGTTGTGGTTCGGTTTATTGTTGTTGAATGGCAGCAGTATAATGATGTCATTATGGGATAGTTATTGGTTGTAATTGGCAGGTGGTGTAGCTTAAAAGCAGCTGTATTCTGCTGGGTTTTTAATCCAAAAAACCGATCGATTTCAGTCGAAATTCTTATATTAAAACCTAGAAATTCATAATTTCCAACCGACTTCATTCAGTAATTTTAATGTGCAATATGCAAAATATTGAAATTATCGACCGAAGTCGGTCGAAAATAACCTTTATTTATTATTTATTTTTTAATGATTTCGACCTATTTCGGTCGGTCTGTTAAGATTTTAAAAAATGTAAAATTATCAAATAATTGCATTTTAGACCGAAATTGATCGCTATTTTAAAATTATCAGATAAAGTGGTCAATCTTTGGTTGAATTAACCGACCGACTTCTATCAGAAATTGCGACTGTCTTCGTTCGCCATACCTTAGTGTTCACTATTATTTCGATGAATTAAAATTAGTCTAATCCGATCAATTTTTTTGTATTTTTAACCGATTTCAGTCGATTTTTTTTTTTTTTTTGGACGATCGTTGGCAACTTTCTAGTATTGTGCTCTGACATGTAGCAAGTATATGTGAGAAGAGGAATCATTCCCCTTGGAATTTCTTTATTTCTATTCCTACCATTTCGGTAAAAATGTTAAAGAAAAGATCAAGATCTGGGAAACAAATAAATTAAGAAAAGAGTGACACAGTTGCAGAAGGCGCACTCCTCTTTGCCTCCAGTGTCATGTGACAATTTAATCAATCACATGAGAAGCATACCAATTAATTGGACTGTTGAAACTGCTCTCATATAATGAATAATAATAATAATAATAATAATAATAATAATAATAATAATAATAATAATAATAATAATAATAATAATAATAATAATAAATCCAGAGACTAAATTTTCTTCTTTTCTTTGTCCCTTGTCGGTGGTCACCTCTTCTCCCTCCACCACAAAACCCCATTCTCTTCCCTTAGAAAACAAAAAGTAGAGTGTGAGCCAAATACATGGCTAGTAGTCTTCTAAAGTCGTTGGTACTTCGTAAGTGAGTAGCCAGCACAGTCTGATCTATGATGGTAATTTATGGTGGTAAAATGGTCAAAAGAAAATGTTTAATCATTTATTGTTATGAAATAATATAAGAACAAGTAGAATAATGCAAGAACAAGAACAATATAGAGAGAATAGGGAGAGGAGTATTCTTATTGATACTTTGGGATGGTTTACAATAGAATAGAACCCCTATATTTATAGGGAGGTGGTGACTTGGCCACCAAGAAGTAAACCCTAGAATCTCTCTAATTATAGACATTCACCTTAAATAGAGTTCTATTTATAACACTCCCCCTTGAATGTCTATTCAATAATGTGCCTCGTTAAACCTTAACTAAACAAAACCCAATGGGAAAAAATTAAAGAGAAGGAAAAAGAGTACACATGTTTGAATATGCGCCTATTGGTTGCCTCGTTAAAAACCTTGCAAGGAAAACCCAGTGGGACAAAACCTTGTAAGGGAAAAAGAGTGCAACGCGCATTAACTCCCCCTGATAAGAACATCAATTCATATCCTTAAGTCTTCGCATTCCGATCTTGTGAACTAGCTTCTTGAAGGTTGACGTTGGTAGAGATTTTGTGAACAAATCAGCCATATTGTCGCTTGAACGAATCTGTTGCACATTAATATCACCATTCTTTTGAAGATCATGTGTGAAAAATAACTTTGGTGAAATATGCTTTGTTCTATCTCCTTTTATGAATCCTCCCTTCAATTGAGCTATACATGCTGCATTGTCTTCATACAAAGTCGTGGGTAGTTTATTACATTTCAAACCACATTTGTCTTGTATATGATGTATGATAGACCTCAACCACACATACTCCCGACTTGCTTCATGAATAGCAATTATCTCGGCATGATTAGATGAAGTAGCCACAATTGATTGCTTAGTCGATCGCCAAGATATGGCGGTGCCTCCACAGGTAAACACATAACCCGTTTGAGATCGAGCCTTGTGTGGGTCGGATAAATATCCAGCATCAGCATAACCAACAAGATCGGGACTGCAATTATTGCCATAAAATAAGCCCATATCAGTAGTCCCTTTTAGGTACCGCAATATATGTTTGATCCCATTCCAATGTCTCCTTGTAGGAGCCGAGCTAAATCTTGCTAAGACATTAACTGAAAAGGATATGTCAGGCCTTGTAGTATTTGCAAGATACATTAGTGCGCCAATTGCACTAAGATATGGTACTTCAGGACCAAGTAGCTCTTCATTCCTTTCTTGCGGGCGGAATGGATCTTTATTCACATCAAGTGATCGAACAACCATCGGTGTACTTAAAGGATGTGCTCCATCCATGTAAAACCGTTTCAGTACCTTTTCTATATAGGTAGATTGATGGACAAAAATTCCGTTTGCCAAATATTCAATTTGCAAACCAAGACATAATTTTGTCTTTCCGAGATCTTTCATCTCGAATTCATCCTTTAGATAATCAATTGCCTTTTGGAGTTCTATGTGGGTTCCAATAAGGTTTATGTCATCGACATATACGGCAAGTACAACAAATTCCGATGTTGTTTTCTTTATAAAAACACACGGGCAAATGACGTCATTTATATAGCCTTCTTTTAACAAATACTCACTAAGACGATTATACCACATTCGTCCTGATTGCTTTAGACCATACAAAGATCTTTGCAATTTAATTGAAAACATTTCCCGAGACTTTGAATTATGAGCGTTTGGCACTTTGAGTCCATCGGGAATTTTCATGTATATCTCATTATCAAGTGAGCCATAAAGATAGGCAGTAACCACATCCATTAAATGCATGTCAAGCTTTTCAAGGACAGCAAAACTGATGAGATAACGAAAGGTTATAGCATCCACTACAGGCGAATATGTCTCTTCATAATCGACACCAGGCCTTTGAGAAAAACCTTGCTCAACAAGGCGTGCCTTATATCTTTGTACCTCGTTTTTCTCATTTCTCTTGCGTACAAAGACCCATTTATAGCCAGCGGGCTTAACACTATTAGGTGTTTCGACTATAGGGCCAAAAACTTCACGTTTTGCCAGCGAATTCAATTCTGATTGAATTGCTTCTTGCCATTTTGGCCAATCATGTCTTTTTCGACATTCTTCAACAGATTGAGGTTCGAGATCCTCACATTCTTGCATAATGCTAGATGCGACATTATAAGCAAAGACATTATCCACCACTATATCCACTCGATTAATATTTGCCTCAATATCAGTTGGATTTATGGATAGTTCCGTATTTTCCAGAGTCTCGGGCTCAATGGATTCTTCATGAATCTCAGAATTCGTTAAATCATGAATTTCTTCATGAGATTCTTTCGTAGTGTCATTTTTATCATTTGCTTTCCTCTTTCTAGGATTTCGATCTTTAGAACCTAATGGCCTGCCACGCTTCAGGCGTGCATTCGACTCATTGGTTATGACACTAGATGATTGTCCAACAGGGACATCAATACGGATTGGAACATTTTCCGCGGGGATGTGGGATTTCGTTATCCTTTTCAAGTCCGTAAATGCGTCAGGCATTTGATTTGCTATTCTTTGCAAATGGATAATCTTTTGTACCTCTCTTTCACAAATAGAGGTATGTGGATCAAGATGAGATAATGATGCATTTTTCCACAAAATTTCCCGTTTGGTTTCACCAACTCCTCCCCCTAATTTTGGGAAAAGTGTCTCATCAAATCGACAGTCTGCAAATCGTGCAGTAAACAAGTCCCCTGTCAATGTTTCGAGGTAGCGAATGATGGAGGGCGATTCAAACCCAACATATATTCCTAACCTTCTTTGCGGACCCATTTTGGTGCGGGATGGCGGTGCTATAGGCACATATACTGCGCATCCAAAGATTCTTAAATGGATATATTGGGTTCATGACCCAAAACCAATTGCAATGGGGAATATTTGTGGTAATTCGTCGGTCTGAGACGAATTAACATTGCTGCATGCAAAATGGCGTGACCCCATACCGAAGTGGGCAGCCTCGTTTTCATGAGTAATGGCCTTGCAATCAACTGCAGGCGTTTAATTAACGATTCTGCAAGACCGTTTTGAGTGTAAACATGAGTTACAGAATGTTCCACTTTTATCCCAATTGATAAGCAATAATCATTAAATGCTTGAGATGAAAACTCAGCAGCATTATCCAGTCTAATAGACTTGATTGGATTATCAGGAAATTGTGCTTGTAGTCGAATTATTTGTGCCATTAATTCTGCAAACGCAAGGTTGCGTGATGACAACAGGCACACATGAGACCATCTACAGGATGCGTCTATCAAGACCATAAAATACCTAAAGGACCCACTGGGTGGGTGAATAGGTCCACAAATGTCCCCTTGTATACGTTCCAAAAACGTGGGTGACTCAGTCCCAACCTTTGTTGGTGATGGTCTGATAATCAACTTGCCTTGATAACAAGAAGTGCAAGGATATTCATTATTTGAAAGAATTTTGAAATTCTTTAACGGATGCCCATATGAGCTTTCTATAATCCGTCTCATCATGATCGATCCCGGGTGTCCCAATCGATCATGCCAAAGTACGGAATTATTGGAATCAGTAACCTTTTGGTTTACTGTTGAATGTGCCTCAATTGCACTAATTCTTGTCCAATACAGGCCACAAGATAAAGATGGGAATTTCTCAATAACCCTCTTTTGGCCGGAGACATTCTTTGTAATGATGAGATATTCTAGATTATCTTCATCTATTGTCTCAATATGATAGCCATTCCGGCGTATATCGTTAAAACTCAACAAGTTTCTCTTAGACTTGGAGGAGAACATTGCATTCTCTATGATAAACATCGTGCCTTTGGGCAGAGTTACAGTTGCTCTTCCGGAGCCTTCAATCAATTTACTACTACCAGAGATTGTAGTAACATTTGCCTTACACATATTTAGTTGAGAGAAATATTCCTTTTCTTTGAGTATCGTATGTGTAGTACATGAATCAACTAGGCAAATATTTTTACAGCTGGACGTTGTCCAAGCTTGCTTTGTGAGATATCCATATTCGCTTTCCCATAGTTTGACATACAAAAGAAATACACGAACATAAGAATAAACAAGTTCAATTCGTTTGTGTCACATTTAAACAATATTTTCAAAATCTCTTGAGGTCAGTTGACTAACTAAATCAGATAGTCGATTATATGTTTTCCATAATATATTACTATGCAGTTTGAAAATTTCAGTTTAAGCATTTTCTTAAAACAATCGATTGTTAAACACACACAATCGATTGTTGAACATTGACAATCGATTGTTAAACACACACAATCGATTATTTGCTATTTTGAAAAACTTCAGATCACACTGTCTTAAGACAATCGATTGTTAAATATAGCCAATCGATTGTTGACTATTTTGAAAAACTTTAGATCACACTGTCTTACGACAATAGATTGTTAAACATAGACAATCGATAATTTGCTATTTTGAAAAAATTCCAGATCACACTGTCTTAAGACAATCGATTGTTAAATATAGACAATCGATTGTTGACTATTTTGAAAAACTTCAGATCACACTGTCTTACGACAATCGATTGTTAAACATAGACAATCGATTATTTGCTATTTTGAAAAAATTCCAGATCACACTGTCTTAAGACAATCGATTGTTAAACATAGACAATCGATGTTGAACATTGACAATCGATTGTTGAACATTGACAATCGATTGTTTTGCAGTTATAATGCGAAATATTAGATAATCGACTAACTGTTAGGTTAGTCGATTACCTCTACTTAAAAATAAAAATATTATTAAAATTTGAGCATATTGAGACATTCTAAAGAACTAATACTAACATTATATCATAAACTAACTAATACGAAATGATACTAATGACTATTAGTTTATTCACTAACTATTACAAATAAGTAAAATAAAATCAAACAACTCCATCTTCTTTCATCACAGATCCATCACCGATTAGGTGGTCTATTTTCCCATTGGGTTGCTCAAAGAAGTCTGCCACATCCAGGTGGGTGATGTCAAAATTGTTGTCAGAGACAAAATTTGTTTCAGGGCCTTTATTCTTTAGAGAAGCTTGATAAAGATCAACCAAATGTCTTGGTACACGGCAAGCTTTTGACCAGTGCCCTTTTCCACCGCAACGATAACATATAGTTTCTGAACTTTTTGCCTTAGGATCCTCATAATCCTGTTTCTGCTTTCGGCGGTTATCTCTCCTCGGGGGGTGACAGACATCATAGATATTTCTTCCTTGTCTATGTCCACGGCTATGACCCCGATTACGACCACGACCATGGTTAGATCCATGGCCCTTTTCATGATTGGCATAATGAGAATACACCTTATCTGCTACAGGCAGTGGTGTAGACCCAGTGGGTCGACTTTCGTGATTTCTCATGAGCAGGTCATTATTTCGCTCAGCCACAAGTAGAAGAGAAATCAGTTCAGAGTACTTTGTGAAGCCTTTCTCTCTGTACTGTTGTTGCAGTACCATATTGGAGGCATGAAACGTTGTAAACGTTTTCTCAAGCATATCATAATCGGAGATTTTATCTCCACATAGCTTCAATTTAGAAGTAATTCTGAACATTGCAGAATTATATTCAGAAACAGACTTAAAGTCTTGGAGCCTCAGATGAGCCCAATCATATCGTGCTTGTGGCAGAGTGACCAACTTCAGGTTGTCATATCTCTCCTTTAAGCCTTTCCACAAGATGAGTGGATCCTTGACGATGAGATATTCAATCTTCAAACCTTCATCAAGGTGATGGCGCAAGAAAATCAAGGCCTTAGCACAGTCTTGGGTGGATGCTTTATCTCTGTCTTTAATGGCGTCTCCAAGACCCATAGCATCTAAGTGGATTTCAGCATCCAACACCCATGTCATATAGTTCTTGCCCGAAATTTCAAGGGCAACGAACTTTCTTTTCATAATATCAGACATAATTAAAACCAAATTCGGAAAGAGGGAAATACCTTAATTTTCTCAAGAGGATTCTTGAGACGGTAGAGTCTCGTGCTGATAACATGTTATGAAATAATATAAGAACAAGTAGAATAATGCAAGAACAAGAACAATATAGAGAGAATAGGGAGAGGAGTATTCTTATTGATACTTTGGGATGGTTTACAATAGAATAGAACCCCTATATTTATAGGGAGGTGGTGACTTGGCCACCAAGAAGTAAACCCTAGAATCTCTCTAATTATAGACATTCACCTTAAATAGAGTTCTATTTATAACATTTATATTATTCATTAAAAAATGAATTAAATACTTAAAATTTTAAAAACGGATCACATAAGGATAAATATCATATTATTCATATAAAAAATAAATAACCAATGGATCTAACTTTTATATTTGTACAGCTTTAAATTGGGGATTACTTAAGTTAGCTAAACTAAGAGTTCGTTTGGAAATAAGAACAATTTTATTTTTTCGAAATTGGTGTTTGGCCATAAAATTTTAAATTTTCACTTGAAGATAAATTTTGTAATTTTTTGAAAATTTAAAAACTTCAAAAAGTTATTTTTCAAAATTTGCGCTCTAATCACTCACAAAAATTTAAAAATAACACAAAATTATATTCATGTCCAAACACAACTCTAATTCTTACGTCCAAACATCCACTAAAAATTCTCCCAAAAGTGATCATATATATAAGAAGTCATGAATATAGTTACCCAGATTTTTTACAATTAATTCGTTTTTAATAGTCTAGTAATGAAATGTATCTTCATCCTCTTTCTCCCCTTTTACAAGTACTATTTATCGGTGACTCATACTATGGATTCAATTTTGGTTTCCGACGTATGAATCTCCACTTTGTAATCACATTTAGTAATTAGAGCATAAGTGATACATAGACCTAGGAGTAACATTTTATGCATGGTCATTCAATTTTGCCATATCACTCAAAAAATATTGTTTTATTTATTGTTACGTAAAAATTATATAATTTTATATTTATTATTCAAAAATTACTTTTTTTTGTACAAAAATTATCTTAGTATCTCTAATTATCACAATAGTTACTTTGACAAGATGTTAGAAAACTTTCACCTGAAAATTTGATTATGTCTTTGACATATAGGTAGCATTATTAAATTTATCAACAATATTACTGTGAACAAATTTCTAGTCAATATTCTTAACCACGTCTAATGAAATTTTAATAAGCATTATAAAATCAAAGCTCACAAATTTATCGGGCAAGCCATATTCGTTAATTCAATAAAATACCCATATTTAATATACTGACACATCATATTAGCACTTTCAAATAAATATAATGGATGAAGCGTTAAAAAACTAATATTAAACACAAATATATTTGAAATTTTTTAAAAAGGTTTTATTGATTATAAAAAAATGTCATTTGTTAAGCAAATCTATTTTTATGGTTTTAAATAAATATTAAAAAGAAGTATATTTTGTCTTTTTTATATTTTTAATATGTTCATGTTTGAGCATGATTACGCAAATTGAATTTCACGAAAAAAATTAAATGTACTGATATATTATAAAAATAAAAATAATAATATAATATAAAATTATTTTAGTTATAAGTAAAATTTGTAGGTAAAAATATATTATATAGTAGTATATAATATAAAAGGTATTACATAAATGAAAGAATTTATAATATTAAGAATATCATAGACTTTTCAAATAAATGTATTACAAAATCTGATCAAGGTGACTTTTGTGCTAATTAGTGCAATATAAAATAATTTTTTGTGACTAAAGAATAAAAAGTAACTTTTGAAAAATGAAATAAAATAAATAATTTTTAGGTAATAAACACAAAGCTTACTGTCCACCCATAAAATTTACCCTTGGACGGGGTAAACTCTTCGAATTTTAAAGTAGTAATTAGTAGTACATGTTTCATTAGACTAGGGTAGGTAACCACTTGAACCAAATGACAGAGAAGTAGTTGTTTACAATAAGTTAAACTTGTCTAGGCGACTGCTACTACTATGGATGGTGCAAGGTATCTGCCTAGGCTACTAGTGGACTCCCCTTATTGCCCAAATTGAACTAATTTATTACTCTTTCCGTCATAAAAAGATTCACATTGTTGTATTATTTAAAAAAGTTAAATAGTTTTTCTTTGACTACAATTTTAGTTTTTTTTATATATTATAAATATATTATATACTTTTTATATAGTTCTCTAATACGTCAATTATATTTTAAAATTAATGTTATGAAATAATATAAGAACAAGAACAATAGAGAGAAAAGTAGAGAGAGGAGTATTCTTATTGATACTTTGGGATGGTTTACAATGGAATAGAACCCCTTTATTTATAGGGAGGTGGTGACTTAGCCATCAAGTAGTAAACCCTAGAATCTCTCTAAATATAGACATTCACCTTAAATAGGATTCTATTTATAACACTCCCCCTTGAATGTCTATTCAATAATGTGCCTCGTTAAAACCTTAACTAAAACAAAATCCAATGGGAAAAAAATTATAGAAAAGGAAAAAGAGTACACATGTTTGAATATGCGCCTATTGGTTGCCTCTTTAAAAACCTTGCAAGGAAAACCCAGTGGGACAAAATCTTGTAAGGGAAAAAGAGTGCAACGCGCATTAACTCCCCCTGAAAAGAGCATCAATTTACACCCTTGAGCATTTGCATTCAATCTTGTGCACCATCTTCAAAACGATCTTTTGTAGAGATTTGATAAATAAATCAGCCATATTGATTTGAATAAATATTCCGCACCTTGAAATTATCATTCTTGATAGATATGAACATCTTCATATAATGTCGTGGAATGACTCTTCAATATCTCCATAGAGGTATTCTCGATGCCATCATGCTTATAGTTATAGCAAGATATATATGTACACAAGTTGCACTTAGGATGTGGTACTTCAGGACCAAGAATTGTATATGCTTCAAGCAACTTTAATCTTTCATGGATTGACATATAAGTTAAGTCATATAAGCCATATAATATACTTTAGATGCATATCAAGTTTTCATGTCATGCTAAACAAATAAGATATCGAAAACTGATTACACATACCATTGACTTTATACTTTCAAGTATTTGAACTACATGTCCAAAACTACATGTCTTTCATATGGAACCAATTCTGCTTGAATTGTATCTCTTCCATTTAGCCAATATTTTTGTTTGTATTCGACAAACATAAGATCCTCATCGATATTTAGCGCTATCATAGATGTCGTCGACGAACATTTAAAATCGGTTCCAGTAAATTTTCATAAAGACATAACATGGAGATCTCTTTATTCATATATTCAGGTACCTGAATCTCTCATGAGATTTTATGAAGTGTTATGTCATGTGATCTTCTAGATCACTTGCCTCCCCATTATGATCACTTTGATCATTTGCTCATCTTCTTTATTAAGAAGTTATTTTGAAACCGATTTTTCAATACGCCTTAAGCGTATCAAAGACTTTGTCCTTCTGGGACTTAATATGAGCATTCAGTGAGAATATAGTTACTTTCTTTGGGTCAGCAAATGCGTATAGCATGCTTTGCAATATGTTGCAATTGAATTATCCTTTTATGAACTTCAGGTTCATATTATGATATTCGAGGATCTATACATACAAATGATAATTCATCCCATGTAACCTTTTCTCAAGTGTTTATCATGTCTCCCCCTCATGTTAGAAAAGCTAACTTGTTTCCTCAACTTTGAGAGTCCATCTCTGTGCATTATGGTGTTAATGAAAATATACACCGCACATCAATAATAATAAGATGAAATTATTTGGTTCCTGACCCTGAACTTGAGAGGGGAGAATATAATATACTCTCGTATACAACGTATATCAAACTGATATATATAACTTTGTTCTCATAAGAAACAGTTTAGCTATTAAGTGGAGGCACTCAATAATTATCTTGCTAAACCAACTATGATATAAACCAACTTATCAAGATGAACTATCTTGAATAGAAAATCTGGAAATTATGCTCGAAGTTATATTACTGAGCAATTTACCTCGCAAGCACCGGCCAGGCTGCGGGTTAATAACAATCGCACATGTAACCATATCATAGATGCATCATATGTGGTATACATGGTAGGTGAATGGGCCCATATTCACCTTTGATATTTCCAGAATTTATGGGATTCAACCCGAACTCTTTAGTTGGTCAATTAATTAATGAGAACAAGTAATACAAGAGAATTCGTAAAGAACTTTCTAGTTCTTTAATATTTACCCATGTGAATTCTCTATTACTGCACATCATTCTTAAAATGATATGGCTAACCCGAATGCCAACTGAATAAATTATCAATATTGATAAACTTCAAATTTACACCATGACATGTGCAATTATCAATAAACTTCAAGTTTATTATGATATGGGTTTTTATATCAATAAACGTCCACTTTATTTTGGTATTCTTGTGTAGTACAAACTGGAGAATAAAGCGGGTAGTTTTTCATATACAAATTATCCCGCTACAAGTTGTAGTAATAGAAGATATCAAATCTTTCCTTTATTTATAGTCTCAATATAATCAATCACTTTCGCATATACTTTGGAAACTGAATAAGTTTCTTTGAGACTTACTACCACACAATACCTTATTGGTAATCAATTGCGTTTCTCCAACATAGTAATAATTGGCTCTTCTAGAGCTCTCAATTAATTTTGTACTACCACAGATTCATCAACATCCATGTGGTGAATATCTCTTTTAAAGAGAAAGTTATACCATTATGGTCATGGTCAAAATTATATGCAAGATATGTTTCTTGCATTATCGTTGTCCTTTAATAGTCATATTTCCAAAATATTTTGGCGTACAATAGGTACGTGACCAACGATCATTCATGCCATAATAATGACATTATTTTCATATATCATCTCAAACCTCCTTCTAGGGGTGAGTGTGGTATATTCAATACCAATTTCATGTTCATATTCTTCCAATAATGAATATGTATTCGTGAATCAGATGTTGTCACATTCACTGCGGGGATATGTGATTTTGTTATCCTTTTCAAATCTGTAAATGCGTCTGGCATTCGATTTGCTATTCTTTGCAAATGGATAATATTTTGCACCTCTTTTTCACAAATAGAGGTATGTGGATCAAGATGAGATAATGATGCATTTTTCCACAAAATTTTCCGTTTGGTTTCACCAACTTCTCCCCCTAATTTTGGGAAAAGTGTCTCATCGAATTGACAATCTGCAAATCGTGCAGTGTACAAATCCCCTGTCAATGTTTCGAGGTAGCGAAATAATGGAGGGCGATTCAAAATCCAATATATATTCCTAACCTTCTTTGCAGGCCCATTTTGGTGCAATATGGCGGTGCTACAGGCACATCTACTGCACATCCAAAAATTCTTAAATGGGATATATTAGGTTCATGACCCAAAACTAATTGCAACGGGGAATATTTGTGATAATTCGTCAGTCAGAGACGAACTAGCATTGCTGCATGCAAAATGGCGTGACCCCAAACCGAAGTGGGCAGCCTCGTTTTCATGAGTAAATGAGGTATTCAAGATTATACTCATGTATTGTCTCAATCTGATATCCATTTTTAATGATATCTTTAAAACTCAACAAGTTCCTTTTAGACTTGGAGGAGAACATTGCATTCTCTAAAATGTTGTTCCTTTAGGCAGAGTTATAGTTGCTCTTCCGGAGCCTTTAATCAATTTACTACTACCAGAAATTGTAGTAACATCTGCCTTACACATACTTAAATGAGAGTAATATTTCTTATTTTTGAATATCGTATATGTGGTACATGAATCAATTAATCAAAAGGAGATATACGAACATGAGAATAAACAAATTTAATCCGTTGCTTCATAATTAAACAATATTTTCAAAATCTGCTGAGGTTATTCGACTAACTTAGTTGATAGTCGACTATCTTGGGAAGCAGTCATTAGGTTAGTCGACTAACTAAATCAGATAGTCGACTATCTTGCCTTGCGGAAAAGTCCAGTTTTAATGCGAAATATTATTTAGTCGACTAACTAAGTTGATAGTCGAGTAACTTAGTAAACAGTCATCAGGTTAGTCGACTATCTAAATCAGATAGTCGACTAACTTAGCTTGCGGAAAAATCCAGTTTTAATGCGAAATATTAGATAATCGACTAACTGTTAGGTTAGTCGATTAACTCTACTGGAAAATAAAAATATCTTTGAAATTTAAGCATATTAAAACATTCTAAAGAACTAATACTAACATTATATCATAAGCTAACTAATACGAGCTGATACTAATGACTATTAGTTTATTCACTAACTAATACAAATAAGTAAAATAAAATCAAACGATTCCATCTTCCTTCATCACAGATCCATCACCAATTAAGTGGTCTATTTTCCCCTCAGGGTGCTCAAAGAAGTCTGCCACATCCAAGTGGGTGATGTCAAAAATTGTCGTCAGAGAAAGAATTGGTTTCAGGGCATTTACCTTTTAGAGATACTTGATAAAGCTCAACCAAATGTCTTGGTACACGGCAAATTTTCGCCTAGTGCCCTTTTCCACCGCAACGATAACATATATTTTCTGAACTATTTGCTTTTGGATTCTTATCATATCGTGCTTGTGGCAGAGTGACCAACTTCAAGTTGTCATATCTCTCCTTTAAGCCATTCCACAAGATAGGTGGATCTTTGACTGTGATATATTCTATTTTCAAACCTTCATCAAGGTGATGGCGCAAGAAAATCAAGGCCTTAGCACAGTTTCAAACCTTCATCAAGGTGATGGCACAAGAAAATCAAGGCCTTAGCATAGTCTTGGGTGGATGCATTATTTCTGTCTTTAATGGCGTCTCCAAGACCCATTGCATCCAAATGGATTTCAGCATCCAACACCCATGTCATATGGTTCTTGCCCGAAATTTCAAGGGCAACGAACTTTCTTTTCATAATGTCAGACATAAAACAAAATTACATCAAGAGCGTGTCCATACTTACGGGCTTTATTACAATTATCACATTCACTTCAGGGAATGGATCATAATCATTTGTATGTGCTATATACATCTCATGTCAAATATTACTTTCATAAAGTGAAAGATTATTTTGAGAATCTTTATTATTCTCATTATCACAATGATGACGATTATAATTCCGTCTATTGCCACGTCCACATCCATTGATACCTTCACGGTAATAATTTTGTCTTCTTTCAGACTTATCACATACTGCTATCACATTCTCTAAAGGGAATGAGAATGAAGCAAATTCAATGGGACGGATTTTCAATTCTTTGCCCACAATCATACATGAATTTAATCATGGCAAGACATAGAACTTTTACCACTTCACGTGGTTATAATTTCTTACAAACTCCATTAGAGTTATAATCAAACTTTGTTGTCTATGTTTGTATATGAAATCAAATCGTAGAATTTCAAGAATTTGAGAGGGAAAAGTAAATTACTTACCTTAAAGGCATACCAATAAATGTTGTGATATCAAATATACCTCTTGAGTTTCCATCCCGTTGCATTACTTTATGATGATACCATCTCTTCTATTTTTCCGTATAGAAATTCGGCGGCAGGAAGAAATCAAATTCAATTGGTTAGAGACTCGTGCTGATAACGTGTTATGAAATAATATAAGAACAAGAACAATAGAGAGAAAAGTAGAGAGAGGAGTATTCTTATTGATACTTTGGGATGGTTTACAATGGAATAGAACCCCTTTATTTATAGGGAGGTGGTGACTTAGCCACCAAGTAGTAAACCCTAGAATCTCTCTAAATATAGACATTCACCTTAAATAGGATTCTATTTATAACAATTAAGGAATTAAGACCTGAATTAATATCAACGCAAAGATTTTCCTATTTCATACGTGGTCATTCTTTTTGGAGGAGGGGGCATTTCACACTAGAATCTAGTAAAATTTATATTTGTTTACCTTTTAAAATAAATAACAATTAATTTGTACGCAATTTATAGGATATATGATCTAATTTAAAACAAATTATCAAAGAACAGTTTTGAAACGAGATAAAACAATCAAATCAAAGTGACATAGTAATTAAGCCTCGTGTTTAGCTCAAATGTCGTCGGTTGGTCTTGATTGAGCCTTCAAGATAGAACTCGAATCCGAATAAATGAGTAAACAACTGAAGAACACTTAAAATAATTGCTAAGAGCCAAAGTAAATTTTATTGCCTTATTATGCGTGAAAGAAGTTATTCTCCTCTTTACATAATAGAGGAGATTTAACCATCGTACAAGTCTAAATAAGATTAAAAAAAACTTTTCCTTCCTTCTCTCCCACGAATATAAAATCTGCAGCCAATATCGAGTGTAATCCCTGCCGTAATACCCAGTTATTCGTGAATATTTCAGCTCCCCATTAGTCTCATTTAACTGCATTTCTTTTCCCTCGATTCTTCAACTCACCCGAGCTTGATTCCTTCCAGCTTCGGCTTGCTCCATACTGTTATATCATTCATCCATTCTTGGTTCCGATCTGTGAGTATCTTCAGTGTTACTCGAGAAAATAACGCCGCTCCTCGTTTCACAACGGAAAATCGGGGGTAATTCTGTTTGACCAAAAAGTATTAAGCTTTTTGTTAAACTAATTAATGAAGAAATGAAGGATGAATCTTAGTTAAACATAACAAATTCTAGATCAAATATTATAGAAAATTGATAAGATGAACAACGCTTGAGAGTAGTAGAAAGCCAATTTATACTCAATGATCACCAATAAATATTATAACATGAACATGCATTAAATGTGAATAATGACAATAAATGTAATAAGTAAGAATCTACCACCCAATTACTATATGATTTGGATGGTTCTTTCTCCTGACAGCAACATGAAAAGATGAGAGGTGAAGATAGTTAAGGAATCTTTGGCTCTTGAATAAAGATTAAACAACTTGTGCTTGGGTAAGAAAATCAGTGAAGAAGACAACTTTTGTATATTCCTGCAAGTCAACCTTATACAATATGCTCTTATCAAAAAGTGAAGATCCTCTTTTATTCTCTATCTCTTCCGGGATATTTCCAAGAAACCCTAAAAAGTATAAAATAAGGAATATCCAAAGGAATATTTTTATGTCCATTTCTAAACCTATCATACCATTATTTATTTACTTCAAGTTGCTCGTCCTTGACAATAGTTATTCAAAGGAAGAGTTCCTGCTATTACGCAGTGGTCGACCCCGCCCTGATCCTGTTTATCTACCAATAACAAATCACCAAATTTTAACCAATACAGTTAGTCCCTCCACTTGTTGAGATTATAGTCTTACATGCTCTCGATAAACGGACCTGGTATGCGTCCGTTTGGTAGCATTATGTAAGTCAAATCGGCCGAGGTCGAGAAAACGGCGCAGCCAGCAAGTCTGCGGTTGGTGTGTCTAACGTGAGGTGACGTCATGGCCACGCGCAATCATCATTACGCATCTTTCCGATGCAGCGTCAGTTCGTTTGCCGCTTCGATTTGGTGCCATTGATGGTCCTTTTCTCCGATTCCATTGTCACCAAACCCTATAAATAGGTTGGGGGTTTCATTTTTCAGAATTTTTCACCCTTTCTCACTTTGCATGAGTATTGTTCTTCTCGGATCTTCTTCTCCAATTCATGCTTTTGATTTCTTACAGCTTCTTCAGCTCCCGTACCTTCTCTCTTACCCAGCTGTTATCTCCTTCTTCAGACTTTGTTGGGTATGTTTCACTGCTGAAATATGTCACAATCCCCTCATATTCACGATGAGGATTCCGATGCCACTATATTATTGGTAGCCCTTCCTCCCGACGGTGAGTAACTCATGGCTGAAGAGGACGATAACTTCCCTAATACGGAGGAGATATTTCCCAAAAACCCGTTGGTTCTCTTTGGTTAGAAATGATTTTCCATAGGAGCCTGCTCCTGCTCCCGCTTACAGGTATTTTTAAGACGGGACCGCCTCACATAGACGACCTCCGGTCCAAATATCGCATTAGTCCGCATTTTGAAATTGTTCCGGCTGGAAGCGACATCGTGGAGGTTCATCGATCTGGATATTGTGCCTTCAATGTCTACCCGTTCTTGATTGGTTATACTTTCTCTCCTTCCGCTAGTGGAGGAATTTTGCCGATTTTACAACGTCTGCCCGGAGAAACTTTCTCCTTATTTATATAAAATTTTCTTGATACTGATGAAGTATGCAGAGTTGGCTGGCTGTGAGGTCGACATTCGTCACCTGCTACATTTATTTTTGCCTGATTTTTATAGAGGTACTTTGATACACCTATGACATCGTGGGACCAGAGGGTAGGTGGTCGGGATGGACGACAAAATGAATCGGAAGTTCTGGCATAAGTACTTCTTCATCAAGACTGAGCACCTAGTAGCGGACCCGACTGGGTTTTCCGAGCAATGGAACTATAATTGTAAGTATCTTAACGTATGCTTGTTATTTTCTTTCGCCTTTCCATTTTTTGCTCACTTGTGACTTCCTTGCTTTTTAGCTGAGAGGCATGCACCTTCTCCCGTTTTTTATATTGAAGATTGGGTGGCTCGCGTGTTACCCCACATCGTGGGAATTCGTTATTATGCATTCTTTCACAAGCGTTTTAGACCCAAGATCCCATCTAGTAAGCATCACTTTTACCTCAGCTTATTGTTGTTTACCATTGCTCTCTAACATGACCTCCCGTTGGTGCTTGGTTGGCGAATTTCGAAGAAGAAGGCTCTAGTGCCCGCATTTTGCCAGGCTAAGGTTACAATATGATCTTACAACTAGTACAAGGCCTCCTTAATGTAGGGTAGGAGATTATTAAAAGACAAACTTATATTATAAAATAAACCTATCTTACATGGCAAACTTACCTTACAAGTGAGTCCTTCTTAGCATGTGAAGGACTTTAGGCAAAATAACTAAAAAGCCTCTAAAAACATGTGAAAGGGGTAAAATATACATAGTGTAGCATGTGAAAGTATGAGGGAGCATGTGACGTCGTGTGAAAGTTTTATGTTGCATGTGACAAAGCATGTGGAAGCATGTAAAAACAAGTGGAAATGAGGTCCGGATAGTATGGAAAGATGTGAAAAATAGTCTTCGAATGGGTAGAAGATTTTTGAGGGGTTTTTGGTAGGTAATGTAGGATTATGGTGGAATTAGTAGGGATTTAGATAATTATCCTTCATTGAATCTAGGGTTGTCTTCTAGGCATATTTTTAAAAAAGAAATGTGTACTAACGCTTGGAATTTGACGGTCCTTCTTTGTTGTGTTCTTTCTCCTTTGGATTGAGAGACGTAATTCGCAACCTTAATATGGAAATGTCATGAGTAATCTGTTCTCGGATGACTTCATATGGGTTTTGATTTTCCTTTGCTGCTTCGCGGGCTCTTTTCCAATAAGGATAATTGCTTGTATAATTCCAAATTTCCGAATCTTTTGGCCATATCTCTCTCGGGATGCACCTATTTTGTTAAAAAAGGATTCTTTTTGCCTCGCTGTATTTTTCTTCCATTAATAAAATTGACACGAGAAATTTTCACAATAATCATTCCTCTGCTTGCGCCTGGACTTTTCCATTAATAATTTTCACTGGCCTATGAAACATGAATACCTTTACTGTGTAGGAATCGTTGAAACATTTTATCCAACATCTTCTAGGTTTGAACCATAGCAAAAACACTTTAAAAGTTGGTGCAATGTTATCAAAATCCTTGAAGACGTTGCATTTGAATTCCATGAAAATATAATACTGATGGCATAGGTACCAGAAAAATCATAATAGTTCTTGTGGAAAATGATTGGCTTGAGCTATGAATATATGGCAGAATGGATATTCTGGATTGACCCCAAATGGCTTGAGAATGACCATGTTTCCGGAAAACTTGGAGCTCATAATAAGTTCTTCTTTCTATAATAATTGACGGATCATAGCGATCCATAAGGTTGAACAACTCCAGTGGATAATCAGTTGGATTTGATGAACTTCTTCGTGGTAAACTTGAAAGCATGGAAATGTAGCTGATTAGCTTTTGCTTTGACTTCAGTTTTGCTTGGGATAATCTTGAGAATTCTTTCGGTCAAGACATAAAATTTGCGAGAATATTATCCTTTCCTTTCAAGTGCCTGACTTGAAACTTGCATGGAGAGAACCATTGAGCTCACCTGAGAATCTGAGGATTCAGAATAATTTTTGCATTTTGCTAAATTATCTTTGGGAAGACCATCAAATCCATCTCTATTAGAAATTCTGTATGAATGAGTAAGAAATTGAAATTCTTGATTCCATTCTTTACTGCAAGAATTTCTTTGAAGGTGGAGTGATAATGTCGTTTGGCATCTTTGAACTTTTCACTGGCGTATACGCATATTTTCCTCTGGCCATCTTTTTCTTCAAATAGAATATCTCTCCAATATTCATTGCTGGCATTAGTTTGCAATATCTAACTATCTGAAGGGATATAGAGGGACTTGACATTTTTAGAAATCTCCTTTATTTCCTTGACTGCATCATCTCGCTTCTTTCCCCATGATGGAGCATTTTTCTTGAGCATCTCTGTGAGTGAAGAAATGTATGTAGAAACATTTGGGATGAAATCTCTCAGATAATTTACTATGCGCAAGAGCTGTTGGATCTGCTTTGTTGTGAAGTTGGTATCCATAAATCTGCGTAATTCTAGACATGTATGTGGTCCTACACTGTATTCACCTTGAGCAAAATATATTCTAAGAAAATCAATCTCCTTTTGAGTAAGAATCATCTTTTTTGCTGAAAGCATGATTCCCCTATTGAAGAAACTTTGTTCTCTCTTGATATCTATGAAGATCTAGGCAGTTATCACTACCGAATTTCAGAACCATTGATCGAACCTTGAGAGGAGATCAACGCTCTCGCAGTCGTTCCTCTAGTAGAACTCAAAGTCTATTCATAAAATGGGATAAACCAACTCGAGTTATTGCTTTCATCGAACTGGAGCTGGTTCCTCACTCATAAATCCTATTGTTCTCCCTGAAGATCAATGGGTGCCGCATTTTAAGGATTTCAACACTGTATCAAATGCAATCTTGACCACAACTGCATTACAAAGCACCCAATCCCAATTGAGTTCTTTCCAGGATTGAAGTACAGAACCAAGCTGCTAGAATCCTATGTACCACGAAAAGATCTTATTATTGGATTCGGCATTTACAGACAACTTAGAGATCAACTCCAGATCAAGGCTAACGAGATAGCTTTTAAAAAGCAGTTCAGACCTTATTTTGAGATTCCAAGGCTATTCCAAATCACCAATGACGAAAAGAGATTTAGCAAAATCTCATTGAACATTCATGTGTCGAATCCCACAAGGATTTCATGAAGAATGGAAAATGCTCATTATGGATAAAAGGAAGAGTTTTTTATCAAGCTCCCTTTCAAGAAAAATAAAAACATCAATCCAACAAAATCCATCCATTCAGGCATGAATCCAGATCGTCTTCTGCTTGTAAAGAAAGAATGTGAAGAACTTTTGGAATTTTATCTGATAGAGCCATCAGATTCACAATGGTCATGCAAACCATTTTATGTCAACAAAAGGGCTGAGCAGACAAGAGGAAAACTCAAGTTAGTCATTAATTACCAACCACTTAACCACTTTTTCCAAAATGATAAGTTCCCTATCCAAATAAACTCACCCTTTTCTCCTACTTAGCCAAGGCTAAATATTTTTCCAAGTTTGTTTTAAAGTCTGGATTTTGCAATTTGGGAATCGGCCCTGAAGAAAGTCCCAAAATGGGATTTTTGCATCCCCAATCATCACCTCCAATGGAAAGTCATGCCTTTCGGGTTAAAAACTGCATCCTCTTTGTTCTAAAAAGCCATGATAAAAATACTTCATTCCATCTTCCATACTTCTTTAGTTTGCATTGATGACATCATGTTATTTAGTGATATATTGGAGGAACATGTCAACTTGCTTCATCAATTTGAGGCATTGGTAACACAGTACGGAATTTTACTTTCAGTAAACAATATGGTTTTTGCTCAAAAGGAAATTAATTTTCGTGAAATGCATTTTTACCAAGGTGAATACGGTCCAAGACCACATATATGTCAAGAATTACCTAAATTTTTGGATACCAACCTCACAACAAAACAAATCCAACAATTCTTGTGTATAGTAAATTATGTGAGAGATTTCATCCCAAATATCTCTACATACATTTCTCCACTCACAGAGATGCTCAAGAAAAATGCTCCATCATGGGAAAGAAGCAAGATGATGCAGTCAAGGAAATAAAATATACTTCTAAAAATGTCAAGTCTCTTTATATCCCTTCAGAAGGTAAGAAGGTATTGCAAATTGGTGCTGGGAATGAATATTGGAGATCTGTTATATTTGAAGAAAAATATGCCTAGAGGAAAAATACGGATACGCCAGTGGAAATTTCAAAGATGTCGACCAACATTATCACTCACTTTCAAAGAAATTTTTACATTAAAAATAGAATCGAGAAATTCAATTTCTTTCTCATTCATACAGAATTTCTAATAGAGATGAATATGAAGGCCTTCCCAAGATGATTAAGCTAAATGCAAAAATTATTTCCAATCCTCAGATTCTCAAGTGGGCTCAATAATTCTCTCCGTAAAAGTTTCAAGTCAGGCACCTGAAAGGAAAGGATAATATTCTCGCACATTTTCTGTCTTGACCGGAACAATTCTCAAAGTGACTTTCCCCAGCAAAATCGAAGTCAAAGCAAAAGCTAATCAGCCACATCTTCATGCTTTCAAGTATACCAAGAACAAGTTCATCAAAGCAAACCGATTATCCACCGGGGTTGTTCAACCTCATGGATCCCTTTGATCCGTCAATTATTATGGAAAGAAGAACTTATTATGAGCTCCAAATTTTTTTCACAAGAACTATTATGGTTGTTATGCTACATATGCCATCAGTATTATATTTTCATGGAATTCAAATGCAACGTCTTCAAGGATTTTAATAAGATTGCGCCAGCCTTTAAAGTAATTTTGCTATGGTTCAAACCTAGAAGATATTGGATAAAATGTTTCAATGATTCCTACACAACAAAGGTATTCATGTTTCATAGGCCAATGAAAATTATTAATGGAAAAGTCCAGGCACAAACAGAAACATCATACTGGTGGAAATTTCCCGTGTCAATTTTATCAATGGAAGAAGAATATAGTGAGGCACAAAGAATCCTTTTTCAACAAAACAGTGCATCCCGACCGAGATATGGCCAAAAGATTGGGAAAATAGAAATTATACAGCAACCATCCTCACTGGGAAAGAGTCCGGGAAGCAGCAAAAGAATATCAAACCCCATATGAAGTCATCCGAGAAAAGATTAACCATGACATTTCAAGATTAAGGTTGCGAATTACATCTCTCAATCCAAAGGAGAAAGAACACAATAAAGAATGATCGTTGAATTCCAGGCGTTACTACACTAGGTCTTTGAAAGATGCATAGAAGACAACCCTAGAATCAATGAAGGATAATTATCTAAATTCCTGCTAATTCCACCATAATCCTACATTACCTACAAAAACCCTCAATAATCATCTACTCATGCCAAGACAAATTTCCACATTTTTTCATACTATCCGGCCGCCACTTCCACTTATTTTCACATGCTTCCACATGCCTCTACATACTTCGTCACATGCAATACAATACTTTCACATGATGTCACATGCTCCCTCATACTTTCACATTCTACACCATGTATATTTCACCCCTTTCACATGTTTTCATAGTCTTTTTAGTTGTTTTGCCTAAAGTCCTTCACATGCTAAGGAGGACCCACTTGTAAGATAAGTTTTCTATGTAAGATAGGTTTATTATATAATATAAGTTTTTCTTGTAATAACCTCCTAGCCCTATATAAAAGAGGCCGTGTAGTAGTTGTAAGATGATCTTGTAACCTTTGTAAACCTTTTGTGATATGTTACATATGCGGGCTTTCTAAATTTCTCTCTTGTTCTTTCTTTCGGATGGATGGAAAGGTTGGTCCATTAATGAAAATAGAGTAAGAATACTTTGAGAAAGTTAGCTTATTGTAGTACGAAAGTTTTTTGAGTTTTAAACAGCTAACATTGGTTATAGTACAAAAGTTTTTTGAGTTGTGTAGCTTGGCAAGCCGTCCCTTATGAGTTGCTGAAGCCAACCCCTTTGTAGGAATACTTTTGTATCTATGCTTTTGTTTGATTTCTTGGAGTCTCTTGCTCTGTTCCTTGTACTGTGCTCGAGGAAGTCGGGCTCAATCCGCCGATGAGGGACTCCTCCCCTCGAAATATTACCGTCTGGATGAGATCTTTACCCACCCAATCTAATATCTTGTAGACGATCCATCTAGCGGAGAAGAGTCACCGTCGAGGAAAAGGCAAAGGGTAGTAATTTGAAAGGCCATTATATCCGATGTCGAAGCCAAAAAATTCATCGCTGCGGGAACGGAATCCGCACTTACACCAAACGTAGAGACCGTTTTCACAGTGTATGCCATTATGGAGAGGAGTCCCTCTGGGGTTAAGGGGGTTCATCATGGCAGAGAGCTTTTGCGGGATGCATAAGGTGTCGTATCATTGGCGGTCGGGGGAAGTAGAGGGGTCCCTACGGGGGACGGCGATTTTGGCTTGGACGTCGACCCTAAGGAGGTTCGGGCCTTCCTAGAGAGGAGTACTCGTGTGGAGATAAGGACGAAGGGTCCTAACCGGCACGTAGTCTTTCTCATAGGCTACAATCTTTTGGCCAACTCAGAACGGTAGTTCCGTCCTTTGCTCCTTTTTGAGCGGCTTCTGAAAACATGACGCTACAAGCGATAAACGATGTGGAGTTGTTGTTGGATGTATCCTCCATGGCTCTATGAGTTACTGCATTTAATGTTAGGATTTTTTTGCCTGTGAAATTTGCTCATGCTGACTCCTTTCTTTTGTATGTCAGGCTCTTATCTTGGGGATTGAACGTGACCAGCGTGAGGAGTAGAGGACGAACATTTTTAAGAAAATGACCTCAAAGTACAAGGAGTACCATTCTAAGCACCGAATGCTGACTAACTTCCTTAACCAGGATGGCGAATTTCAGTCGCTTTGTGATGGGCTTATACAGAAAGATGATGAGTTGGCGAAGAAAGATAAAGAGCTAAGAGAGAGGGATGGCGAAGTAATGAGAGCCACAGGTAGGTGCATCGAGCTTGAGGCAGATCTAAAGGCTAAGGAGGACGATCTCGAGGTGAGAAATGGGGTGATGGTTGAGAAGGCTAACCTTCAAATGCATGGGGCTTCCTTAATAGACGAACTCGGATAGAGGGAGGCAAGGAAAAAGGAGTACGACTTGGAGGGCGCCCGTTTTTAGAAGTTGAAGTATTTGAGGTGGGCTACGTTCTAATTATTTTATAGTAGCTTTCCATCCATTGTTTCTAGTTGGAATGATCCTTTATTTGTTGCTGCCGTGATTTTGTATGGACCATCCCAGTTAGTTCCTAGTTTGCCTTTTCTTGAATCTTTGCTCGCTTGTGTTTTGGACTTGAGTGAATAGTCTTTGACTTTGAGTGGTCGTACTTTGTCTTTTTTGTTGTAGTACTATTTTGCTTGTTGTTTCTGTTCTAGCATTCTTATGTAAGTTGTGTCCCTTCGCGCCTCTACTTCGTTGAGGTCTTGTTTCCTGTTCTCGTCATTGCTTGGTCTGCTTTCATTGGAATATCTCGAACTGGGTTCCTTCATCTCGACTGGTATCATGGCGTCACTCCCATAGACTTGTGAATATGGTGTTTCTCCTTTGCTTATTTTTGGCATGGAGCGGTATGCACATAGTACTTCCGTTTGTAATTCCGGGCATAGTCCATTGGCGTCCTCAAGCTTTTTCTTCAAGATATTCGGTATTGTTTTGTTAGAGGATTCAGCCTGGCCATTACTAGTAGGATGATACGGCATGGAGAGTGTTCTCTTGATGTTCCATTTTTCGAAGAATTTGGTGGTCTTCTTTCCGGTGAATTGGGGTCCATTATGAAAGTTGAATTCTTTGGGGACGCCGAAGCAGCATATAATGTTTCTCCATATGAATGTGATAACTTCCTGTTCGCGTATTTAGGTGAACGCATTTGCTTCTACCCATTTGGAAAAATAGTCAGTTAAAACCAAAAGAAAGCGTACATTACCTCGCCCTGCTAGGAGGGGTCTGACGATGTCCATTCCCAATTTGATGAACGTCCATGGTGATGTAATAGAGTGAAGGTGTTACCCCACTTGGTGTATTATAGGAGCATATTTTTGCATTATTCGCACTTCTTGACGAAATCGTCAACTTCCTTTTTCATTGTGCGCCAATAATATCCTACTCAAATGAGGCATCTAACAAGGGTCCGATTGCTGGTATGGGCACTGTAGTGGCCTTCGTGTACTTTCTCGAGCACGCGTCTTATTTGGTAGGTCCAAGACATTTTGTTGAGGGACCTCTAAACGTTCTTTTGTATAGGTCGTGATTTATGATGTTGTACCTGGCCACCTGAATTAATAGCTTTTTGGCTTCTTTTCGTCAGTTTGGAGTATTCACTCTTGCAAATATGTTATAGTACGGGTGCTCAGTCCAAAGTCAAATTTATAGAGTGTACCTAAAGTTAGGGCTGCTTATCGGGCAGATTGGACAGTTATTTAATCTTAACAGTTTGGCTTAACGATTATCGACTTTTAAATGTATTAATTCGCTAGCTATCCGATAAGATATCGGGCGGACTAGTATCGACTTACCTCTTATCGGGTGGTTATCCGGCGGGTTTATCGGCCTAATTCAACCTATATTGTACTCTACAAAAAAATGACAATGAGAGATAGCAACAAGATAACCTTCTTGGGGCATTTGCAGCATTTAAGGCATAAATTCGAAGGTAGATGGTACCATTGGCAAGATTTAAGACTTCATGTTAGCTAGACAATACAATTTATCCATACAGATAAGATGGTTCTTCTCTGTTTTTTGTGGAAGCTTGTTGTTTTCCCATAATCACGAACATATTCTAAAATAGTATAATTTAATGTTAAAGTACATACCACAAGTTCAGATAAAATTTCCTATTTGTGAATTCATAATTCCAAATTAATAATCAATTGAAGAATACAATATTACGCAGTGCACAAAAGAATATATAGGAATGTAAAAAAAACATCTTCATGCAGTTCATACTTTTTACACTTTCTCTGACCTTTATCTAAACTGCCTGGAATAGAATTACATAAGGGTCAAGGGTTTTTGTTTTTTTTTATATTTAATATATACAAATAAAAATAACTTTTATATGTATAAATAAATAAATATATATATATATATATATATATATATATATATATACATACATACTTAACGGGCTAACAGATTATCGTTTAAGAAATTGAATAATCCGCCTCCAAACCTATAAGCCGTTAATAAAAAAAATTCTTCAATCTGTTAGGCCATTAACCCATTACCAGTAAGCCATTAAGATTCGGTTTTGTTCGATTTTTTATTTCGCATCGATTTTGAACACCCCTATCTCAAGTTGGTCTATGACGAGTGGATGAGGGTGATCACGTTTTCCTTTGTGATATTTTTGGTGGCTGCTGCTAATTGGCTAGACCGCCTGCCTCGATGTTCTATTCTCGAGGTATCTGATCAAGTCAACATTCGTCGAATTCTGGTAGCAGTTTATGAATTTCTACCTGGTACCTTTGTAGCCTATGCTCTTTGATTTGGAAAGTCTCTGTGATTTGGTTGACAACGAGTTTCAAGTCACAGGACGACTCGTCGCGCTCCGTATTTGAGAGCTAGCTTTAATCCTCTAATTACGGCCTCATACTTGGCCTCATTGTTAGTCATATCGGGGCACCGTATAGATTGGCAGACGACTTCGCCTATTGGGACCTCAAGTACGAGTCCCAGTACAGATCCCGATGCATTAGATGCGCTGTTGCTGTATAGAACACGTAGGTCGGGTAGAACAGGCAAGGTGTGAGAAATTTCTTGCTCGACCTCAGTCATTATTTTGGCACTGAAATCAGTGACGAAGTCGGCGAGTGCCAAAAATTTTATCGTTGTTCACGGCTGATATGTTATATCATGCTCGCTCAATTCAATGGCACACTTTTCTTATCTCCCCCATAGTCCGAGTTTATGCCACGTGCTTCGTAGGGTAAAAAGGTCGTTACACCGATATGGGGTGGCATGGAAAATAGGGTCTAAGATTTCGTGAAGCTGTAACCAACTCCAAGGCCAATTTTTTCGAGCTAAAGGTACCTCATTTCGGTGTCAACCAGAGTTTTGATAATATAATGGATTGGAGATTGTGTACCTTTATCTTCATGGACTAATACTACGCTTACTGCGACCTTTGATACAGTCAAGTATATCAGGAGGCATTCGCCAGGTTATGCTTTGGCGAGTACTGGGGGCGAGGACAAGTACACTTTTATTTCTATTAGGGTCTCGATGCATCATGTATTCCATTGGATCCCCTTGTCCTTTTTGAGCACGTTGAAGAATTTGTGGCATTTGTCGGAGGATCGTGAGATGGACCTCGATAGGGCAGCTATGTGGCATGTCAATTTTAGTACATGTTTCTTGCCAGTTAATACTTCAGGTATTCCCTCGATGACATTGATTTGGTTAGGGTTGACCTCGATGCTTCTTTGTGACACCAAAAAGCCAAGGAACTTGCCCGACGTTACGCTGAAGGCACTATTTTGGGGGTTCAGATTCATGTCGTATTGCCTTAGTATACCAGAGGCTTCTTTCAGGTGGTCGGTGTGGTCTTTACTCCTTTTTGATTTGACCAACATGTAGTCTATGTAAACCTCTATTATTTTGCCTAGTTGGTCCTTGAACATTTTGGTTACCAATCTTTGATAAGTCGCTCCCATGTTCTTTAACCCAAATGGCATGATTGTAACAGTATGTTCCTTGATGGATGATAAAATAGTCTTTTCCTGGTTCTATTCCTCCGTGAGGATTTGGTTGTAACCTGAGTAGGTGTCCAAGAAGCTCAACAACTCGTGCCTTGCTATTGTGTCAATGAGCTGATCAATATTAGGCAATAGAAAAGAGTCTTTTGAGCAGGCCTTGTTTAGGTCTGTGAAATCCACGCACATCTACAACTTCCTATTATTCTTTTTAACCATGACTACGTTTGCGACCTATTGAGGGTATCTTGACTCCCGGATGAATCCGCTAACGAGTAGCTTATCCACCTCATCAATGACGAGTTCGTTGATTTCTGCATTGAATTTTCTTCTTACTTGTCATATAGTAGGGTAAAGGGGGTCGACATTCAAGTTGTGTGTGGCAACTTCTTTCGAGATACCTTGCATATCTGCGTTGAAAAAGAAAACAGATCGGCGTTTTTAATTAAAAACTTATGAAATTTACTTGGCTCAAAGAGTTTATGGCCTATGTAAGCCTTTTTGTTGTTGTCGCTATTGTCTAATTGGACGGGGTCAATATCTTCTACTGTTGACCCTGCGGTTCCAAGACATCAGGTCCTTGATAACATTTTTTGCATGTTGTGTTCTAACCTCGACTTGGATAATTGCTATGCTTCCGAGTTCGTTCTTTTAAACTGTTGAGTGTATGTACAATCTTGGGCGATGTGATAGCACTCTTGGGTGTTGTAATGTTCGCCTCTGTTGCTGAATATCCCTTACGAAGTAGGGAATACTTGATACAAGTTGGACGAGATGGCCCTCATGACGTGTATCTGTGGTCATCCTATGATGGCGTTGTAAGTTATGTCTTGTTTTATGACATGGAATGTTGTTTCTGGGGTGACATCCTCGGCCAGAACGGGCAGTGTTATTTCTCCTGAAGTTCATTCGACTGCATTGTTAAAACATGTTAGTGTTATGTAATATGGTAGTATCTTGTCCTTGAGTCGTATTTGTGCAATAACGCGAGGGTAAATAATACACGCGTTGCTTCCATCGTCAATCATTATTCTTTTTATATCAGTATCTGAAATATGTAAAGTAATGACAAGAGTATCGAAGTGAGTAAAAGTCAAATCGTCAGTATCTGACTTATCGAAGATGATCGTTTCTCTGAGGTCATCATACCATTCGTGGGTGATTGATCGCTTCACTTAGTGTGTGGTGGTAAACTTCATGTGGTTGATTGCTGCTTCGTCGCCTCCGTCGATGATCGTTTAGATGGTGCGGATAGGTGAAGGTGGCTTTGGAAGGCCTTGGTGTTGTTCTCATCCGCAACCAAAGTTGGCTCATCCTCGGTCGCTCATCAGCTCTCTCAGGTGCCCTTAGTGAAGCATGTTCACTACTTCTTATCGTAGGGCTATACAGTCCTCGGTCTTATGGCCCAGCTCATAATGGAACTCACAGAGGATGTTTGACTTTCTAGTACTTGGTCGAACTTCATCTTTTGTGGCCACTTCACCTTTGGCCCGAACTTCTCCAGTGTGTACACTATTTCTGAAGCGGAACACAAAAATTGTGAGCAGATAAGGGTGGAGGCATACCTCTTTCGTTCCGCTGAGTTCCTGTATGCGGCCTGGACGATCTTTCCACATGGTGGGGAGATGGTGGAATGGTTATTCTGACATAAGGTTGGTGTCTGTCTCGATTAAGGCGTGGGCCTGACTGGTCTCTTCGACCGTCATTATGACGGTCTCTCATTGGCTCTGGTTGGATTGAAGTTAACCGTTAAATTGGACTATTAAGGTCATCTTTGTCTGCCTCACCTCGGCATAGTAGGAATTATGAATTTCTTCCCAAATAATGGGAGGGTATTTCATGAGTCTCCTCAATAGTTTTCTTGTCGCTCTTGACCTATTCCTGCTCAACCCATTTTGGAAATCTACCAACGGCATCCCTTCCGATACGTTTGGTAAGCTCATTCGTACCTTGTTGAACCGAGCTACAAAAGTCCCTGAGTCCCTTACTAGGCAGTTGCCTAACGGCGAATATATCTACTCTGGATTCCGTCTTCTTAGCCCCAATATGGGCGGTGACGAACTTGTCGACGATTTTTCAAGCGTTGTTATAGATCGTGTTGGTAACTGTGAGTACCAAGTTAAGGCTCCCCTGGTAAAGGTCTTGCCAAACTTTTTCTGTAACAGTGATGGTACTTGCTTATTTGAGAGATCGTTGTCCTTTACTGTTGTAACGTAGTGAATGGTATGATCTTCGGGATTTGTTGTGACGTCATATATCTTCAAATATGGTGGCATCTTGAAGGTCTTGGGTATGGCATGCGGGTCTGCGTTCTTGCTATATAGTTGTTCGACGAATCGGCCGACATCTTATTTTGGAAGTAGTTTTCGGGCATACGGTATCTTATCGACCCTTTTTTGTTGTCCCCTCATCTGATCGTGGAGTTCTTTATTCTCGTTCTCTATTTTTTCCATTTTCTTTAGAATGTCTATAAGTGCATCGTTACCTACATCAACAACGATACGAGTGTTACCTGATGGAGGAGCGGGTTGCTCGTCAGTGGTTGCTGTGACATCTGTTTGTATGACGTTTCTATTTGCTCGTTGAACAGGTTTGTCAAGTATTTCTCTTAGAGTGCTCGTCAACCATCTCTCCAGTAGTTTTTTATTGCTGGTGGTGCTTCCTCAGCTGTGGATATGAAGGATCCCCTTTCGCATGAAGCGGTTATGCTTCCATGATAGGGAGGTGAATCACTCCACCTAGTTGTAGCACTCGGAGTTACATTCTCCTCGTCTCCTCTGCCATCCTCGTTGATGGCGTTTAATATATTGTGGTGACACCCACTATAGCTTTCTGTCTTTCATCTCCTTTCCCTACCATTGTTAGTTTAAACGAGAAAAAGTTGGTTGTTCTTTTTTATTATTTAAAAGAAACAAAAAAATTTAACTAAAAAACTCCCGACGGACGGCGCCAAATTATTTGACCAAAAAGTGTTAAGTCTTTTCTTAAACTAATTAATGAAGAAATGAAGGTGAATCTTAGTTAAATATAATATATTCTAAATCAAATATTGTAGGAGATTGATAAGATGAACATCGTTTTAGAGCAGTAAGCCAGTAAATAACCAATTTATACTCAATGATTATCAATAAATATTATAACATAAACATGCATAAATGTAGATAATGGCAATAGATATAATAAGAATGAATCTACCACCTAATTACTATATGATTTTGGATGGTTCTTTCTCCTGACAACAATATGGAAATATCATAGGTGAAGATGGATAGGGAATCTTTGGATCTTGGAAGCAAAGATTAAACAACGTGTGCTTGGGTAAGAAAATTGGTGAACAAGACAACTTTTGTATATTCTTTCAAGGCAACCTTTTACAATGTGCTCTTATCAAAAAGTGAAGATTCCCTTTTGTTCTCTATCTCTTCTAAACTTATGATTTCTATACCTAGCATACCGTTATTTCTTTATCTCCAGTTGCTCGTTATTGACAATAGTCATCCCGATGACGACTTTCCGCTATTATATTGTGGTCGATCCCGTCCTCGATCTCGTTGATTTATAAGTCGCCGAATATTGACTAATACAAACTCTTTCCTCGATTTTATCCGTATACAGTACCGATATTTACATCAGGCGAAATAAATACAGGAACTCACATGGTAAAATAATATATACTCCTACTTTAACTTATGATTTTTATAATTAAATTGCTTGATTTGCGATAAATATTACATGCCTGCAATTATTTCCGGAGCAAGGGGATGTGGGTTGAGAGGGGGCTTATATGCCGACAGTTGGCTCAGCTAGCTGGTTCTGACTTTACACTGTTATCCAGACAGTGAGGTAAAGAAATTAATGATAATTTGGAGATAAAACTTCTTACTATATTCTCTCTTTTGTTACCTTACCGGCTCTCTAAATTACTCCATCACTAGGTATATGTGATAAGGTGGATGAGATCTCCTGTTAAGTATTAAAAATAAAAAAAAAAGTATTTTCTTCTTAGATTGGACTCCACATATTACGAATCTAAATTAAACGGAACAATGAATATCAAATATAGGATGATTATACCAAAATAGTACACCAACATTAGTCCCTGGCGATCCCATATAATTCATAAAATGTGTCTCATTCCGAAGAATGCGCTAGACTTTTTATATAAGGCAGGAATGGCTTTTTCTTTAGCGGAAATGGTCGGAACCAAGCAACTAGTCCCCCGGGACTTGAAAAAGAGGTTTCAACTATCAATCGTTGCCCTTGAGGAGATTTGGAAGTTTGATTAAAATATGATTTATACCGATATAAGTTATATTTGGATAAATTATGATATAATTAATAATGTTAGGATCGTTGTTTAATCATTATTTGGTATATTGTATTAAAAATGATAATTGCTAAGAATAAGATATAAGTTATATTGGTATAATTACTCCACCTTCTATAATATATAAATTATACCGATATTAGACCGATGTTAAAATCTACATCAATACAACTTATACTTAATTACTAACTAAATAAAATATTAAAATAATATTAATTTTTTAGATCATTCTTATATCTTAACTACGTACTACTCTTTATTACGTGTGGTTGAAGAGAAAATACTACCCAATATGGGGGGAGAAAGAAGAGTGGAATATGGAAAGAGGTGTCAGTAATATATTGGGAGAGAGATGGCTGAGATGACTGATGAGACAGTACTCAAGCACGTGACATGCACGACTAAAAGGATACAACAATTTTTTTTCTTTTGGGGAAAGGGGTGTGGGGAATGTGCTGATCCCTAAGCAAAATGCTCGGCACGTGCATCCCCCATGTGCATCCTTTTCTTTTAAATTAAATAGCCAAATTTTTAAATCAAATATTGTGACCTTGGATACTTTATAATATTCCGTCCTTGAGGGGCGGATTCTGCATTCTACATTTTCTTTGTTAAAAAAAAAAGTATTAAGATGTTAACTGTCCATTTGTCCTCAATCCGGCCTCCGCTACCTAATCTATGTTAACAAGTACAACTAATAAAGTTCATTATTTAAATAATTATTCAATTATTTTAAATTATTTTTTAAAATTACTTTTCTTTTAATTGCAACAATAAAATCACTAAACTATGCATATTGCACTCAGAAAGTCACTCAACTAGATTTTTAAAATTTTTGGATTGCCAAATACCTATTTTTTCCTCTAAATTATAAACATTTATCTTCTTTTTATTTTTTAAAACTTTTTAATATTATTAATTTTCCTCTTTTGATTACATTATGAACGTACCTATAGAATAAATAAATATTATTTATAAATTAAAAAATAAAAAGTATTTAAGCATGTATATTGCTGGAATGATAAAATAATGAGCATAGTAAAAAAAAAATAGAATAATTTGTTAGTAATAAAAATTTTAGTATTAACAATAAAACTTCAAAAATTTATTTACATAATTCAGAATGAAAAAAATAAAGATTGTAAAATATATATTCCATGCACGTAATATAAAAATAATTATTCAAATAAAAGTATTTTGAGGACATACCTTTGTGTCGTTGGAAAGTTGGTAGAAACAAATAATATAATTGAGCATAATTTTCAAGAATATATAATGTATAATATAGAAATATCTTCATTTAAGTAATTATTTTTATATTACGTGCATGGAATATATATTTTACTACCTTTATTTTCTTTCATCTTAATTTGTGTAAATATTTTTTGAAAATTTGTTGTTATTACTAAAAAATTTTAAAAAATAAAAAGAACTTAAATGTTTATAATTGAGAGGGTAAAATAGATATTTGAAAATTCAAAATTTAAAAAATCTAGTTGAGTGATCTTCTGAGTGCAATAGGCATAGTTCAGTGACTTTATTGTTACAAACAAAAGAAAAATGACTTTAGAAAATAATTTTAGATAGTTGAATGACCATTTGAGTAATTGACTTCCAACTAATGAGTTCTATACTTAAGTAATAGAACTAATTTAAATTACTTATTTGAAATTTGAAATTTTGTTATATTTTATTATTAATAAATTTTAAAAAGTAAGAGAAGTACTACAATTTTGCATAATTATTTTGGTAAAAAAAAGATAGTATATTAGAAGGAAATAGTGTTACAATGCTTGGCCTTCTTACCTATTTGGTCATTCACAAAGAAAAGTAGTACTTAAGTAGGGAGATAGTCATAATACAAAAGTTGGAGCATATTAGTGGATGATGACTACGTCTTAGATCCAAATTTGAGATTTTTTTTGAAAGGTATCGGCAAGGATTTGAAATGAAGTAACATTAATTCATACACAAGAAAAGATCCTCTAAACTATTCTAGAAAACTTCCATCATGCTCCCTTGTCTCAATGGATTTGGTATTGTAGATATATGAAATGACTTGTACGTGAAGTGACAAGTGCGTACTTGTGCTAATTATTGAAAATCATATTTTCATTAACTATAACTGTATTTCCTTCCCTGTTTATACTACTTGCAATTTAAGCTTACTGTTAGCGTAGGAAAGCATGTCTAATTGACTTAATTGCCATTCTTGCTCAAACTGCTTTAATTGAATTATGTGCAACATGCTAGGTTAGAAATACCTATTTTACCTTGGTATGAAATTTGGATTGAATTGAATATTCTTCGTGTTGCTGCTGTGTGTTTACCTTAGGACTACGTGACGGTATCTCGAAAGATCCCCCCGCGTCTTTACTTTGGGAATATGGATTTTATTCTGGTAGATCCCCCAACATATTTATATTGGAACTACAGGAATACATCCAGTAGATTCTCCCAGTACTGAGTATTTACATTAGGGACTACGGATTGGTATTCCGATAAATATTCCCGCACTATGAGTTGGACTACGGGATGACACCTCAGAGATCCACTGAATATTTACATTTGGGGACTACAGGACGGTATTGCTATTTGTATGGAGTTATATTCTCGCAGTGTTTTCTCTCTTTATTGTAGTCGTTTTTATTCTTATTATCCTGTGTTACTTCATACTGTTAGCAGTTAATTATATTTTCGTATTCTACACTGTTTTACCTTATTTTTCATCAAAAATTAGTAGGGCCTTGATCTTCCTCATCACTACACGACTGAGGTTAGACTTGGCACTTACTGAGTACCCTATGGTGTACTCTTTCCCTTCATGCACATATTTTTCATGTGTAGATCCAGGTTCTTCGGCTCAGCCCTATCATCTTTGAGGCGAGACGATTCTACAAAGACTTTGAGGTACATCTGCCATGTCCGTAGATCGAAGAGTCCCTCTCCATTCTCTCTAGTAGTTATAGCTCTTCTGTATTTGCTTAGATCTAGACATTCTAGAGTTAGAACATTATATAGTATTCATAGTTTGTGATCATGAGATCCCGAGTTTTGGGAAGTTGTTCAGCTTTTGAGATCTTGTATTAGTATATGATGAGTGGCATCATAAACGCTTCTATATTTGTTTATCTTCAGTTTTTATTAGTTTTCATGTATTTGTTTTCTCTTTCCGCAATCGTTTCGCTTACCTAGTCGTAGAGACTAGGTGTCGTCATAACAGTTCACAGAGGGCAAACTTGGGTTGTGACAAGTTGGTTCAGAGCTCTAGATTTATAGGAGTTATGAATCACAATCCGGTTAATTAGATTCTCGTGGATCGGTATGAAGACGTATGTACTTATCTACCAGAGGCTATGTAACTGCTAGGAAAATTCCACTTCATTTGATTTCGTTGTCGTGCAAGATTTTGATATAAAATTCTAAAATTCTGTCTTCCATTTTCTCACAGATGGTGAGGACACGTGCTACTAGAGATGATCAGGCACCCGTACCCCCTACTGGAGTCGTCAAAGGTCGGGGCCGAGGTTGAGGCCGAGGACGCACACGTGGTGCAACCAGAGCACCCGCGCGAGCTGCCACCGAGGAGCCACTAGAAGTTCCAGCCGGAATTCAGGCCCCTGACACGCCTACTGCTACTACTACTCCAGCTCTTCAGGAGACTCTTGCACAGTTCATGAGCATGTGCACTACTCTGGCTCAGGCAGGGTTGCTTCCCCTTGCTGCAGCCATATCCCAGGAGAGGGAGGAGCACATACTTCCGTAGCTCGCACTCGTAAGTAGCTAATTCATAGTGATCAGGTCCCAGAGATTATTCATGTTCAACCTATAGCCCCAGTTCAGCCCGAGGGCAGGGCAGCTTCCAAAATTGAGCAGCGGAGGATCAAAAGGTTCAGAAGTACAAGTTCCTGTATTCAGTGGTTTAGCATCAGATAATGCTCTAGGATTTCTAGAGGAGTGCAATCGTATCCTCCGTACCATGGGTATATAAGGATCAAGCGGAGTTTCCTTCAATACCTTTCGGCTTCGAGGAGCTACCTATGAGTGGTGGCGTACTTATGAGTTAGACAGTCCGGACGAGGTAGTTTCCCTGACTTGGACTCAGTTTTCAGATATATTTCTGAGAGAGTATATTCCTCATAGCCTCAGGGACACATGGCGCGTAGAGTCTGACCATTTGCGCCAAGGTACTACGACTGTCTCAGAATATTCATTCCGTATTACTAGCTTGGGTAGACATCCACTAGCTTTGGTTTCTATTATTCGTGATAGGGTTCGCCGGTTTATTGAGGGGCTCATTCCTAGCATCAGGTATAGCATGACTTGTGAGTTGGAGATGGATATTTCTTATCAGCAGGTGGTGAGCACTGCTAGGAAAGTGGAGGGTATGGGTGCTCGGGATAGAGAGAAGAGAGAGGCCAAGAGGTCTTGAGAGTCGGGCCATTATTCTGGTGCCCGTGCTCCAGTTGCAGTTCATCATGGTAGGGGTTATTTGAGTCGCCATGTTCATTCAGCTCTTCCAGTAGCCAGTGGTATTCAAGCTCCTCCTAGGCCACAAGAGCCTTATTATGCACCTCCAGTATCTAGTGCGCCTCCTACGTGAGATGCTTTCAGTGCTCAGTCGAGCGGACCTGGCCCGAGCTAGTCACAACCGCCACATCCTCCCATATCTTGTTTTTATTTTGGTGACACACGCCATATGGTGAGGTATTTCCCCATACTTAGGAAGGGTGCACCTCCACAAACTTCTCAGGCAATGATTACAGCACTAGTTGCTACCCCACCAGCTTAGCCAGCTAGAGGTATAGGTCGGGGAGGTAGAGGTTGCCCTAGAAGGGGAGGCCAGGCCAGATATTATTTTCTTCCTGCCCGTACTGAGGTTGCTGCCTTCGATTCTGTCATCACATGTATTTTCATGTTTTTTCATAGAGATGCATCGGCTTTATTCGATCCAGGTTTCATCTATTCTCATGTGTCTTCTTATTTTGCCCCGCATTTGGGTGTATCTTGGGATTCTTTGAGTTCCCTTATTTATGTTTCCACTCATATGGGAGATTCTCTTATTGTGGATCGCGTTTACCGGTCGTGTTTGGTTGCTTTTAGTGGTTTTGAGAGCAGAGCTGATTTATTATTGCTCAACATGGTAGATTTTGATATTACTTGGGCATGGACTAGTTGCCTCCCTATTATGCTATTATTGATTGTCACGCCAAAATTGTGACACTCACAATGCCAGGTATACCGCGAGTTGAGTGGAGGGTACTTTAAATCACACTCCCAGTAGAGTTATTTCTTTCCTTAAATCTCATCAAAGGGTTGAGAAGGGGTGTGATGCGTATCTGGCCTATGTGAGAGATATTAGTGATGATACCCCTACAGTTGGTTCAGTCCCAGTAGTACGGGACTTCTCGGATGTGTTTCTAGCTGATCTTCCGGGTTTGCCACCCGATAGAGATACTGATTTTGGAATTGATCTTTTGCCAGGCATTTAGCCCATTTCTATTCCTCCATATCGTATGGCTCCTCCTGAGTTGAAGTTGTTAAAGGATTGGCTATAGGAATTTCTTGATAAGGGTTTTATTCGACCCAAGGTATCACCTTGGGGTGCTCCTGTCTTGTTTATGAAGAAAAATGATTGTTCTATCCGTATGTACATTGATTATCAAGTTGAACAAGGTTACAGTGAAGAACCATTATCCTTTGCCTCGTATTAATGACATGTTTGATCAGTTTTAGGGTGCTCGCCTGTTTTCTAAGATTGACTTGAGTTCAGGCTATCAATTGAGGTTTCGGGAGTCAGATATCCCGAAGACTAACTTCAGGACTCGATATGATCGGTACAAGTTATTTGTTATGTCATTTGGGCTGACCAATGCCCCAGCAGCCTTCATGCATTTGATGCACAGTGTATTCCAGTCATATCTTGACTCGTTCGTCATCATCTTTATTGATGATATTCTAGTTACTCCTAGAGTCGGAAAGATTATAAGCGGCACCTGAGGATAGTGTTTTGGACTTTGAGAGAAAAGAAGCTATATGCAAAGTTCTCTAAATGTGAGTTGGATTCCGTGGAATTCTTGGCCATGTGTTATCAAGTGGGGGTATTCAGGTGGATCTAAAGAAAGTGGAAGCAATGACGAGTTGGCCCAGACCATCCTCAGCTACAAAATTCGTAGTTTTCTTGGCTTGAAGGCTTATTACTGTTGATTTTTTTAGGGATTTTCATCTATTACAACACCTATGACCAGGCTGACCTAGAAAGGTGCCACATTGCAGTAGACGGAAGAGTGTGAGATGAGCTTCCAAAAGCTCAATACAGCTTTGACTACAGCCCCAGTTTTGATATTGCCTACTAGTTCAGGTCTTATGCTATCTACAATGATGCCTCGGGGATTGGCCTTGGAGTGGTATTGACGCAGGACGATAGGGTGATTGCCTACGCGTCTAGAAAGTTGAAGGTACATGAGAAGAATTATCATGTCCATAATCTCGAGTTAGCTGCTATTGTTCATGCCTTGAAGATCTAGCATCATTATTTGTACGGTGTGCCTTGTGATATTTATACTGATCGCCGGAGTTCGCAGCATCTGTTCAAGCAGAAGGATCTTAATTTGCATCAGAGGAGGTGGTTAGAGCTGCTGAAGGACTATGATATCACTATTTTGTGTCATCCCAGCAAGGCCAATATAGGAGTTTCACTTATTTACCAGCAGTGGAGAGGCCCATGGCAATGGATGTTTAGGACTTACCCAGTCAGTTTGTTAGATTAGATCTTTTAGAGCCCAGTTGGATTCTAGCTTGAGTGGTTTCACGGTCTTCCTTATTTGATCGTATCAGGTAGCGTCAGTATAATGACCCTCATTTGCTCGTCCTTAAGGAAATGGTTCTGCTCAGTGATGCTAGAGATGTGACTATTGGTGATGAAGGGGTATTGAGAATGCAAGGTCGGGTATGTGTACCCAATATTGACGGACTATGGGAGTTGACTCTAGAGAAGGCCCATAGTTCACGGTATTCCATTCATCCGGATGCCACGAAGATGTATTAGGATTTGAGATAGCACTTTTGGTGGAGGCGGATGAAGAAAGATAGAGTTGGGTTTGAAGCATGGTGCTTCAATTATCAACAGGTAAAGTATGATCACCAGAGACCGGGTGGGATGCTTCAGCAGATAGAGATTCCGGAGTGAGAGTGGGAGAGGATCACCATCGACTTCATAGTTGGACTCCGACAGACTTTGAAGAAGTTTGATGCCATTTGGGTGATTGTGGATCAACTGACCAAGTCCCCGCATTTCATTCCTGTGTGTACCACCTATTCTTCTTAGCGGTTATCCGAGATTTATATTTGAGAGATTGTTCGTCTGTATTGTATTCTAGTTTCTATCATCTCAGATAGAGGTACTCAGTTCATATCACGGGTATATAGGGTCGTACAGCATGAGTTAGGTACTCGAGTAGAGTTGAGTAGATCATTTCGCCTCCAAACGGACAGACAGTCTGACAGCACTATTCAGATTCTTGAGGATATGCTCCGTAAGTGTGTGATGGGTTCTGGAGTTTCTTAGGATCAGTTCTTTCCATTGGCCGAGTTTGCGTACAACAAAAGTTATAAGTCCAACATTCAGATAGCATAAGCGGTGTAGATCGTTGGTGGGTTGTTTTGAGCCGGGTAAGGCTAGATTATTGGGCACAATTTTGGTTCAGGATGCTTTGGAGAAGGTTAAGGTGATTTAGGATAGACTCAATACAGCCCAATCAGAACATAAGAGTTATGAGGACCCGAAGGTTCGTGATGTTTCCTATATGGTTGGAGAGCGCGTCTTGCTTCGAGTTTCGCCTATGAAGGGCATTATGAGATTTGGGAAGGAAGGGAAGTTGAGTCTGAGGTTTATTGGTCCTTTTGAGATATTGAGACATGTTGGGGAGGTTGCTTATGAGCTTGCCTTACCTCCCAGCTTGGTAGGAGTTCATCCGGTATTTCATTTTTTGGATGCTACGGAGGTATCATGTGATCCATTGCACGTGTTGGATTTCGGTTAAGTCCAGATGGAAAAAGATCTATCATATATTGAGGAGCCAGTGGCAATATTGGACATGCAGGTTTGGAAGCTGAGGTAGGAGAATATTTTATCAGTGGAGGAGTCAGTCGGTCGAGAAGGCAACTTGGGAGATCGAGCAAGATATGCGCAGCCGTTACCCTCATCTTTTCACTACTTCAGGTATGTCTCAACGCTCGTTCAGGACGAACAAATGCTTAAAGTGAGAAGATGTAACGACTCGGCCGGTCGTTTTAAGAATTACGCCCCGATCCCCTATTAACTGCCTTCCACATGTTTGTTTCTGCTATTGTAAGTAGTCCAGAAGGTTTGTTTTGTATTTCGGAGTGTTTTGGGATACTTAGTTCCTAAACAAGTGTTTAAGATTTAGATTTGGACCGTAGTTGGAGCAGTGTGAAGACGGCCTCAGAGTGGAATATTTTTGGTTCCATTAGCTCCGTTGGGTGATTTCGAGCTTAGGGGCGTGTTCAGATTGACTTTTGGAGGTCTGTAGCTTATTTAGGCTTCAAATGCTGAAATTGAAATTTGAAGTTTCCGGTTCGATCATGAGATTTTGATCTAGGGGTCGGAATGGAATTTCGAGGGTAGGAGTAGCTCTGTAGTATTGAATGTGACTTGTGTGCAAAATTTCAGGTCATTCGGATGAGGTTTGATAGAATTAATGATCGAAAGCAAAATTTGGAAGTTTTGGAAATCCTTAGGCTTGGATTGGAGAGTGATTTGTAGTTTTAGCATTGTTTGATTTGAATCAAGGGTTGGAATAAGTTCGTACGATGTTTTAGGATTGGTTGGCATTTTTGGTTGAGGTCCTGAGGGCCTCAGGTGAGTTTCGAGTGCTTAACAGAAGCTGAAATGGACTTAGTAGAAATATGAAGTTGGTTGAACCTATAATAACCAATCTGCATGTAATGGACCGCAGGTGCAGCACCGCAAAAGTGGTAGGAGGACCGCAGTGCGGTCTAAGGCATTTTGGGCTTTGGTCGCAGATGCAGCCCATGCACTGCAGAAGCGGCACCGAGTCTACAGAAAAGAGGTCACAGGTGAAAAAATTGTGGTTTAATGAAAAGTCGTAGGTACGACATGGTCTCTGTAGAAGCGGAACTGCAGGTGCGGTCCTAGAGCCGCAGATGCGGTTTCACTTTTCAAAAAAGGGGCAAAAGCGAGGGTTTAGTCTCAAAACCTTACAAATTGATTTGGGAGCTCCGGATTGGCGATATTGGGAGAAATTATCACCTGGGTGTTTTGGGTAAGTAATTCTTACTCGATTTGATCAATTTCCATGAGTCTATGCATAAATTTATCCTTTAAATTCGAATTTGGGGTGAAAACTTAGAGAAAATTGGAAAAGTTCTTAGGCCTAATTTTAGAGTTTTGATTAAGATTTTGATGTCGGATTGGAGTAACTTCTATATATATGAACTCATGAGAGCGTGACGATTCCGAATTTGTAAATTTTACCTGATTCCAAGACGTGGGCCGAGAGGGGGGAGGGGGCTTTTTGGCCGATTTTCCTAATTACGCGTATTAGCTTTGAATTAATTAGTTGAATTAGTTACTTGAAGTCATATTTACATTATGCAATTACTTTGAATAGATTTGGGCCATTTGGAGTCGGATGCTCGTGGCAAGAACGTGGTATTGAGTTGATTGAGTTGGTTCGATTTAAGTGGCTTGCCTAACCTTGTGTGAGGGAACTCCCTTTAGGATTTGGTATTATTGATATATGAAATGACTTATACGTTAGGTGATAGTTATGTACTCCTGCTAATTGTTGAAAATCCTATTTTCATTAAGTAAGTATAATTGTGTTTCCTTCCCTGTTATACTACTTGCAATTTAAGCTTACTGTTAGCTTAGGGAAGCATGTCTAGTTGACTTAATTGTCGTACTTTTTCAAATTGCTTTAATTTAATTCTGTGCAATATTCTAGGTTAGAAATACCTATTTTACCTTGATATGAAATTTTGATTGAATTGAATATTCTTCGTGTTGCTGCTGTGTGTTTACGTTGGGACTACGGGATGATATCCCGAGAGATACCCCTACATTTTTACTTTTGGATTACGGATTTGTATTCCAGTAGATCCCCCTGCACATTTATATTGGAACTATAGGACTGCACTCGGTAGATATCCCCAGTACCGGGTATTTACATTTGGGACTATGGATCGGTATTCTGATAGATCTTCGCGCACTATGAGTTGGACTATGGGATGACACCATGGAGATCCACCGGATATTTACATTTGGGGACTACATGACAGTATCCTAGGAGATCCGGTTGCTATTTCTGTGTGGAGTTATGTTCTCTATGTGTTTTCTCTCTCTATTGTAGTTGTTGTTATTCTTATTATCATGTGTTACTTCATATTGTTAGTGCTTAATTACATTGTCGTATTCTATACTCTTTTACCTTATTTTTCATCCGAAAGCATTAGGGACCTGACCTTCCTTGTCATTACCAAACCGAGGTTACGCTTGGCACTTACTGAGTACTGTTGTAGTGTACTCATGCCCTTCCTGTGCATGTTTTTCTTGTGCAGATCCCTCTCATCCTTGAGGCGAGGCAACTCTCCAAAGACTTAAGTTATATCTACCACGTTTGCAGACCTAGGAGTCCCTCTCCATTCTCTCTAGTAATTATAGCCCTTTTAGACATTCTGATTTCATGAAATTTTGGAATTTGGAAAGTTGTTCAGATTTTGAGATCTTGTATTGGTATATGTCGAGCAACATCTTAAACACTTCTATATTTGTTTATCTTTAGCTTTTATTAGTTTTTCCGCATTCGTTTTCTCTTTTTGCAATTGTTAGGCTTACCTAGTCATAGAGACTAGGTGTCGTCACGACAGCTCACAGAGGGCGAACTTGGGTCGTTATAGAACCAGACCGAACCAATGGGTTATTGGTATCTGATTATGGGGATAATGTATGGTGAATGAATTGAAATTTTATAATTAACTGCTTAATAGTTTGGAGGCGAATTACTCAATTTTGTTATTGGATAAAATCGTTAACCTGTTAAAATTTTTTATATTTACGCTTTTACCCCTATATATATAAAGTACTATTAAAACATTGTGGTAGTTGCTTATACTCTCTGGCGATAAATTCTATTGTGGTAGTTTTTCCGGCATTATCAAGGCCTAAAAATAAGATCTTAGCCTCTTTCTATCAAAGATCAAGCGATGCGAGAACTCCGTAGAACCAATCGACCAAGAATATTCTTTTCAAATTGATTTGGATTGACTACAAGGCTACAATCCCTAAGATACATATTCAATAAAATAGACAGAGGTGTTTGATGGATCGAATGATATAAGACCAAGAAGAGTATCATATTCTCTTGACGGATTCAAGGGAGAATCTTTCCTCGAAAAAGTAGACTTTATTCTTCACCTGTTTAATATTGATTGTTCAAAAGCATTCTATTTGGTTTAGCCGATAAATCATCCGTTAATCATTAATCTGATACTAATTCGCCCATTATCCTATTGGATGGCTAGCTGATTACTATATTTATAATTTTAAAATCTTTGCATACCTATAGCTATTGAAAACTTTATTACTAAAAATGTCCATGCTTAGTTAATTACCCGACTTACCCAAGTTTTGTTTTCAAAATATATATATTTATTTAAACTAGAATCTTTTTTGCAGTAGATTTCCTTTTTTAGATGCAGGGATTTGGGATCATGGGAAATTCTTCGGAGATTTTACACACGTAGTCTTTGCAATTTAATTAAGCCTTCTATTAAGCCGACTTTATGTGATTATCATCGCACAATCAAGTTTTATCCTCTGTTTTCTCTGTCTCCTGTCATTTCAAAATCAAAAGCTAAGGTTTTGAAAAAAAATTGCAAATAATTATACTTAATTGTATTGAATTCGGCAATATAATATCAAATTTAGCTAATATGCTTAAGCTAAATGGTCATTGGGATAGCATTGGGAGATACAAAATTTTTAATATTGATGAAATTGTAGATAGCGAGGATTCAAATTATAGTTAATTAAATTCTGCAATTGCATAGCATCTAATGATCTACACCTCCAAAAAAATCATCGAGATCAAATAGACTATCAATGAACGTTGTCCTCCAATAGACATTCGAAATGATATGGGAGTTCAAGTATATATGGAAACGAAAAAGAAAAAGAAAATCTTAGGAGTGTATCCATTGTGTATAACAATGTTATTTCAATTTGGAATGCAGTATCTCTAATTCGAGCTCAATTGCAGGCTTCCTCTGTATTTTCAGTGACGATGTTTTGCCAGTTCCATGGGTTCAACAATTACACTACAGAATATGTATAATGATACTACATAATAAATGTAGTTTTTATGTTATGAATATTGAAGTATTCAATTTAACGTGTTCTACAATTTTACTACAAATTAGCTACAATATATTTCTGAATTGTAGATACTTTTAATTGAGTGCAGGTTCATTTGGGACATTTAATTTCATTGATAGACAACATCTCCGAAGATTGTGAAATATGAAAGTATCATCACAACTAAACATACACCAAATGTTATTGAAGTAGCCCAAGTTTACAAAGACAAGCAAACAATTGTCAATGCAATGAAGCATTATTTGTTATGAATAAGTTCCAATTAGTGTGAAGAGGTCTAGTGCAAGAAGGTAGGAACAGTTCAATTGTCAAATTCATATTTTTGTTTAATTTGTAGTTTTTTTTATAGTTTGTACTTTCTTTGTATATAAATTATACATAATTTGTAGTTTTTTTGTATGTAAATTGTTCAATATAAGGTTTTTGTGCTTAAGCAGTCTATTATTTTGTAGCTACTTTTTTCGTAAAATTTTTTAAATTATTATTATTCTGTAGCTACTGCCTGGTATGTATTGGGGATAGCTGTACGTGGCACTTCAGGTCCACTAGTATAAATGAATCAAGATTGTTCAAGGTTCAAAAATTCAACAACTTGCACACACATACAACATACATACAACACAAAGTTACTTCCATGGTAGTTGCCAGCATGATGATGCCAAAATATGCGGATCCTAAGACAATATACACACCAAAAGACATACAAACTGACATATTGTTAGATCACGGTGTGAACTTAATATACATGCATGCTTTGAGGGCAAAGGAAAAGGCTTTGAAAATTTTGGGAGGTCATCCTGTTGATTCCTACAGTCACTTGCCAAGTTACTTTTATATTCTGGATAAGACTTATTCCGGGACGGTAGTTAAATTGAAGAAGACTAATGATGATTGTTTCTTGTACATATTTGTTGTACTTAGTACATCCATCAAGGGTTGGGAGTATCGTAGGCCAGTTTTAGTAGTTGATGGCACCTTATTGAAGTCGGCATATATTGGAATAATGTTAATATCTAGCATAATGGATGCAGGAAGTATTGTAGATTAATTGTAGAAATATTGTTGTAAAGTTGTTTCAGCATGTATGTTTATATATCAAGTTCTATTATAGAAATTGATTTTCTTTTTACCACATGTGTGATAGGTAACAAATTTACCAATGGTATACGCTGTTGTTGATTCAGAAAATGATGCAACATGGAGTTGGTTTTTTGAGCAGTTCAAACATTCGTATGGTGAAAAACCAATATATGTGTTGTTTTGGACCGGAATGAGAGTATGGTGAAAAACCAACATCTACCGTTTATATCATCATACTACATTATGCTTGCATGTGGAATATTTGGACAAATATAAGATCAAAGTTCAAGAGGGGTCATATAAAGTTAAGCGAATTGTACTTTGTCACGGTACGATCATACACAATTGATGAAATTAATGAAAGAATGTCAAAGATTGAAGAGATCAACACACGTGTTAAAGCATACATGTACGATACTGGCTATCATAGATAGTCTCAGGTACATGCTACAGTGAACAGAACGTATACAATGATATAAAACATTGTAAAGTTATTAAATGCAGTAATAAAAGATGCAAGAGAGATACCCGTAGTAGAACTATTAGAGTACATGAGGGCTCTTCTTGAAAGTTAGAATAATGAAAATATATTGAAAGAAAAGAGTACATTCACATACCTTGAGAGAAAATACAACAAATAGCTGGAGGACAATAGGATATTATCGCAGAAGATGAGAGTAAGCTATATCCAATAACATAAGATCGATGATTACATTAAACTAAATATATACTGTTAATTGTAGTAAAATTATTGTTTAATTGTAGTTATTTTGTACATGTTGTATGTTTGTAATGAAATTGTAGGTGAGATATTCCACAGAACACATCCATACAATGATAAATGGTGTTAAGAGATTTATTGTTTGCCTTCAAAACATGAGATGTAGTTGTGGGCAGTTCCAGCTTGATGAACTTCCTTGTCCATATGATTTGGTGTCTCTGAGGCACAAGAGCGAGTCTTATGAAAGCTATTTTTCTCCTTATTACACAAGGGAGAGTCTTTTGAAGACCTACGAAATACCAGTAGACCCATTGCCTGACGAAAGCAAATGGAATGTGCCACAAAATGCAGCTGAAGAAGTTGTAATACCACCTACTGGGAAAAAACAGCAAGGGAGACCTCAAAAATAAATATACAAGCCATATGATGAGGCAAAAGCAAAGAAGTACAAGATTTCATGTAAAAATTATGGACTAGAAGGGCATAACAAAATATCATGTAAGAATGCTCTCAAAAGAAAATAAAAATTGATAAAGTCACTACAATATTATAATTTATTGTACTCAGGTGTTCTAGAGAAATATAGTTGAGTTGTAATTTTGTTGATAAATTGAATAAAGACTGTCTCCTATAATAGAATGTTTTCAACTCTTAATGCAATTGATTTGTAGTTGTTTTGTCCAACTACATTTCTTCAGCCAACAACCTTAGGGTGGATTCATCACATCAACAGTAAAAGAATGGGAACGACATTCCCAGTTTCACAAACTTAACTATAAGATCAAAAGGTGTTTCAGCACTCTTAGACAAACTAATCAAATAAGGAACATCTGCAAATCTGAACCCTACGAACATCAATATCTTCCTAGCCCACTGCCTTAATACATAATGACACCTCATAATTGTAGTTAGATTAAAAAAATACATTCTAAAAATAATGAAACAAAAGGTAACAACACAAAATAAAAGTAGTAGAATCAAGTACTAACAACTTTGAACCAAAAAAGGCTCCCCTTAGTATTTTCGATTCTAAGTAGTACTTTTGTGGACAAAATAACAAAACAAAAGGTAAAATAATTGTAGCGCAAATCTTCTACAAATACGTTTCAACTAACTTGTTCTTAGTTAACAATTTGTCTACAACTTTACAACAAACCAGCTATAACTAAAAAAATTACAGAAAGAGCAACTAATTCTTCTTCTTCTTTCAGACTTGTGTTCCTTAGTCACCTCACTCTCACTAATTGTTCTCTTGCTTTTTCTAGCATAATCTCGAAGTAGCGCTCCATAGCATCTACGATGTTGATCAATATTAAAAAGGTCTTCCTTTGAAATCTCTAGCTCTCCAATGCTGACATATTCAGGAAGTGCCACAATGTATACACCACAGTCACTCCAAAAAGTAATTAGGAGAAAAGATTAGCATTCATTGTAAAATAAAATTTATTAAATAAATGGAAGGAAAAACACCTTTTTCATATAGTGATCCCTCTTTTTGCTGGGGTATCTCACTGACCAACCACTGAATGTCAAGAGGGTCAGTAACACCTTTTTAATGTATGCAGTTGTGCTCTTGTAGTTGATATATGGATGTTTTCCATAGAAGCCAGTGCATGACAAGTAGAGGGGTATCATAACAGTAAACTTGTTGGCAACATATTCAACAAAGTTGTGATTGCATGAAGAGATCATAGAATCATAAAGATAAAGAACCCTATCGGTAATGTCAAACACAACCAACAACCAATGAGATATTTTTACAATGTTTATGGGCATAATCACAAAATCAACTTGATCCCATGCAACACTTGCATGTATCCTGGACCCCAATATATATTCTGATACGACGTTCTGGGGTTTGACAACAACAAGCTTATTATCGGCAGGAGCATTAATGTATCTTTGATAAGTTTTTTCAATTCTAGTCTTGAACAAACAGTCTGTGGTTGTAAATTGTGTTTTGTTTTGAGGACCATACTTTCCTCTCTTCCTCAAATAGTATAAAGTAACATCAATGTGCTGCAAAAAATAGAGTTCATTATTTCACACTGCTTCATACAAATTAACTACAATTCTTAAACAAAAAAACTACAATATTCTTAAATAATAGAATGCTACCTAATCGTTGAATTCTGCCGGGGTATGTGTTTACCGTGTCGTTGAGGGCTTGTTCGGGATGTGCCAGAGTATAAAACCACTCCTTTTTATCAACTTTCTCCACTCTAAGATCATACTACAGCTTAAATTGGTTATCTTTTACAGAATAAGGCGCCTTCCTCCTATTTAAGCATATAGCAATTACAATAAATATGTAGGTTGAACTGGAAATCCAAAAATTGAATGCACGCGAAAATATGAAAATTGTATAAACTAACCTCTTTGAAACTGCATCCCAAAGTATAACCACTTATTGAATTCTTTCAACAAGTTATGATCAAAATCGTCTCCAATAACCCCAGTAAATGGATGTTTGGTGAGTAAAATTGGAGGTACAACAGAAGTGCTCCCTGTCGCGCCCCCTTTTTCCTCCACGAAAATTGGGGTTTTTGACATTTCGAAGGAAAACTCGTTCCCTTTTGGAATTTGGGTTTAAGAGAATTGAAGAGTCGCCACCTAATGATTTAAGTGTATTAGGACACTAAGAAGGGTTTTGTTTGGATAATCAGAGATTTGGTAAGGGCTTGAAATTATCCCGAAGGAAAGGTGTTAGGCACCCCTCAGGATCCACTAGTGTGGTTTCCGGCCAAGCTATTATTGTGACTTAAATACAAATAACACATAAGCAAGTAAGAGAATCACATAAGAGAGGATTTTCACATAAATGTTAGGAGTAAACAAAGTTGGAAAGCATATGAGAGAGTTGATTTAGAAGAAATATGTTTTAAAGATTTAAAGAAACAAAGAGCAAAGAGAGGGGGATCCTAGGTTTATTAATAATATGGATCACGTCAATGCAATACCTGGTAATCACTCCTCAGAGAGGGGATACACATGGTATTAAAGCACCGGCCATCATATTCATATCTACCTTTCCTACCCTGTTAAGGTATTAAAGCGCGGAATAATCTCGTTTACCTATTACATGCTATTACCCATCACATTCCTATTAGCCCCGGAGGTGCTTGGGACTGCTAATCCTAAAAGAGGAAGGAAAGGTTGGGCTTATTTGTGGTTTCAAAGGTAAGAATACTAAGACAGAAAGCAAGAACAAATATGACAAGTTTGGGGGAAGCATATAAACAATGAAAGGCTCAAACAAACCTCATTTAGGCAAAGAAAAGCAAGTGGTCAGCATGACTTTCATGTACTTCTTGGGGTCGGACTAAAACTTAAAGATTTGAGGCAGACTGATCTATTACATAAATCAGATAGGAAGCCTGACTCAGTCCTGCCTGCTGGTTGTAATTAATAAAAAATCTGATTCAGTTTATAACTTTACCCTAAGGCTTGCCTAAGTGTTAGACAGAAACCTATAGGCATAATATTTATTGATTTCAGAAACAAATAAGAAGATTGATTGCAGATTGGTTTAGGAAAAAAGAAAGTTGCCAGTTTAAAGCGGGTTTTAGAAGAACACAAAGTCTGTAATTGGTAATACATTACTATTGATAGTTTTAGACTTATGAACGAGTGAAACGTTTCAGCTTTGGTTATTAATTCCTATAGCCATGCTTTCTAAGTGATGTTGATTTTAAACACTTTTACAGACATGGCAAGAGTGCAGAAATCCTATAGGCATGGCATCTAATGCAGTTAGATATTTAAGCCCTATAAACATGTTCGCCTAGTGACAAATGCATATGCAGGAGTCGGATTTCCAGTTGATTATGAGCATTGTATCTATATGAGAGATGAAGAATTTTCTTATACTATATGTGATAATGCAGAAAACTATAAGCAAGGATATCTATATAAACGCAGAAGTGCAGAAAACTATAGTCAGGATATCTATATGAATGCAGAAGTGCAGAAGCTATAGACAGGATATCTATATGAATGCAGAAGTGCAGGAATCAGAAATTCCATATGAACATGATATTTATGTGTTATGCAGTTATCAGAAATTAGAAATTCCCTATCAACAGGATATCTATGTGTTATGCAGAAATCAGAAATTAGAAATTCCTTAAGAATAGATATCTATGTGTTATGCAGAAATCAAAAATTCCCTATGAACAGGATATCTATCCATTTTTACATGCATGATTACTCCTTATTTTTCACTAGCCATTACCAAAGGTTTTATTACATGTTATTACAGTCCAAAGAAAGGAAAATACATCATAAATTGAAAATTACAACTAATGAGGGCCTGATTCAGATTTCCTGTCTAATTTATGAAGTAAACCAACTCTAAAGACCATGTTTCAAAGCCTTTCTCTCATTTGGATTTGTCAGAGTTCCCAAAGAGCCTCATTTGGACTCCGGATTCACACCCAAATGCATTATAGGATTAAGACATAGTGCAGTGTGGAAGGGCCATCCCTCAAGTGTCCATGTTCAGAGGGGGCTCAAGGTCCCAAGGCAAGGCTCATTGGAGGGGGGCAGAAATTAGAGACTAGGAGAGAGTGTAAGTGTAGAGTTCTGAAAAGGGGAAAAGGGAAGGGAAACAGTACACATAGATACACATAGGGGGTATAGGAAATGGGGAAGTGGTAAGAGTGGCAAGGGCAGGCTAGTGGGCATACCTAGCAATGGGAAATGTTGGCACACCTCACAAGCCTGTTAGAACATATTGTTTCATAGGTTAGGATCCTCTAAGGAATCAAGTTCAAACCATGGACAATAAATTTGCATATTTCCATTTTTTAAAACTATAACGCAAAGCACATAAATGGAAATACGGAGCAGGTATTCACAAAAGAAATTAACATGCTAGTTAAATATTCAACTCTGCACTGCTAGAAAGTAAACATGGATACAGAAGGCTATAAATAAACACATTGTGGAGATGCTGAAGCTTAAATTAGGACATACCAGTTCAAAAAATAAGTGGAAAAAGCAGTAGCCTTGTAAAAGCCAAAGTGCAAACAGGAAGGCAAAATACTATAAGTGTAAGTTCACAATAGATTGTGAAGTTGTGAAGCCTGAAGTGTGTGATTGTTAGAAAATCGTGTGTCCTTGTGAGAAAAAAGGTCATGTATTTATAGTGCAGAAAGCAGGCAGAAATAAGGTAAGAAAAATATTTTGAAAACTGATTGTCAATCAATTACACAAAGCTTCCCTTAGTTAAGGGATTCAAATTCAAATGGGTATAAACCAATTAAGGAAAGAAATTTATCAAACACTTTGTGCAAAGCAGGCACTTAGGGAAAAATACACAATGGTTATTTAAGGGCAGGGTCTTGACAGTACACAATTTGTGCAAATAAGGCAAGGGAATTACTTAACAGCCAGTAAATCAGAGGTCAAAGATTTGATATGAATGAACCAAGTCAGAAAGGTGGAAAAGGTTTTAACTTATAGAAAAATCAGCAAACAATCAATTAGACCTATTTAAAAGGAATTTCGAATCAATCACAAGTTTGAAAATCCTTTTAAAGGGAGACTCATCACATATAAAAAGCATATGGACACATTATGTATGAAAGAAACTCGTCATAAAATCAGCAGAAACTCCAGTATAGGGAAGTTCAGCAAAAAATTCAGAATTGTATGAAAACAAAGATGTCCAAACTCGGTTCAGAGACTCAAAATTAGTCTGAGAGAATTAGGGGTCTTTTGAGCAAACCCTAAAGCAAGGATGAGATAGCAGGCAATAGAATCGAAATTGCATTTAGAATTTTTAGAAAATAGCATGCTTCTTCCACAACAAAAATCATGAGAAAACGTGATAGCAAAATAACATGCAAACAATAGCAGTATTCAGAGGATATAATGGAAAATACTGATGAGAACAGTAAAGGAAACGTGCTTAAGAGTCTCTTTCTAGAAGAACTCAAATAAGGTTCAATGGAAGGCAAATAAAGAAACTTTAAGAGCTTAGTAGAAAAACACGGTAAAAGAACACACGAACACCAGAAAATCATAATAAAGAACATATAGGAAAACGGAGTAAGATAAACATGCAAGAGCATGATAAAAGGAAAAGCACAAGAACACAGTAGAAGAACAGAATATAGAAAACACAGTAGAGGACCACACGTGGTAGAAGAAAAACATAAGAACACAGTAGAGTCATACGAGACCATAATATAGGAAAACATAGTAAGAGAAGCATATAAGAACATGATACAAGAACACAGTAGAGACAAATACACATAAATGACAAAAAAATCATAAAAATATTTAACATTTTTCAAAAACCCCTAAATCAGAAAAGAAAGGTTTTTGAAAGTGATTTGTAAAGGAAAGTTGGGAGAATCGTTTGAAAACTTCAAGAAAAACACAGACACACAACGGATTTAAGAAGATCGGAGAAGAAAACCTCGAAGTGTTAGGGCTTCAGAATAACTCTAGAACAATAAAAGCTTTGAAAGGTCACCGATCGAAGTCGGAGAGGCTAGAATCAAGCTCAAACAACCTTGATATGTCGTAGCAAGGCGGAAATGACCCTAAAACCTCGAATCGGCGAAGGTTTGAGTGAAAACCTTCGAGGTCTGGCCTAGAATCTTCAAATATCAAGCATATAGGAGAAAAAAAAGGTGAATATAGGACTCCCATGGCCTGAGAAGTCATGAATTCCGACGAGTTTTATGGTGGAAGTGATTAGAGGCGGCTAGGATTTGGGAAGGTTCGAGAGAGTTTGAGAGAGGAGAGGGGTTTCAAGGACGGCATCTTAGATGAAATGACTTAGGATTGGAGGTTTTGGGAAATTGAAAAGGAAATGGGGAATCGTGGCCGTTGATCATTTTGATCAACGGCCTTGATCAAAAGGGAGTCGGGCGGGTAAAAGTAAACAGATCGAGAGGTCGGATAATTTAGGATTTGGGCTGGTCAAATTGAGGTTAAAACTGGGGTTAAATGAGGGGTCAATTTGGGTTAAAATTGAAATGAAATAAGGTTAGTATTTAAATAGCCACTTTTTCCCTTTTTATTTTAAAAATAGTAAAATGATTTTCTGAAAATAAATTAAAGGTGATAAATTAATTAATAGTATATAAATATTAAATTAAAAATGCTGGAATCAAATTTATAATTATAAATGTGATTAATTATTAAGATATGCTAATATTCAATTAAGTGCTATTTAGATTTAAAAATACCAAATCAATTTATGAAATGTGAAAAAGTTACCTTAGCTATATTTTCATACAAATATGAGAATACAATAACTGAATCACCAAAATGATATTTTTGAAAATAATTACTGTTTTTCTACTGTTAAAATAGGGCAATAAATTAGTTTTAAAATCTTTTAAAAAATTAAAAAAAATAATAAAACACTTGGACATGCTTATATATATATATATATATATATATATATATATATATATATATATATATATATATATATATATATATATATATATATATATATATATATATATATATATATAGATATATATATATATATATATATATACTATTTTAAAAGTATTTTGACATATAAAAAAATATACATAAAAAACTGGGTATCAACACTCGCGGGGGGGCGCCCCCGCCCCCCAAACTGTTAAAAGGGAGAAAGGGGGATCTGGCATGCTTTCCAAGCTGCCTTGTTCTTCCTTGATACACACGGGTTGGTTCATCTTCGATAAGCTCGCCGAACTTAACAATCTGGGAGAAGTTTTCTTGCAGCTCAATCATCAAGTGTTACTTTCTTTTTTTCAGATCTGCATTCGTCTAAGTCACCTACATCAATATAGTTGGTTGGTTCGCCTTCAATTTATAACAAAAAAATAAGAAGACATGTTGGATCGGTTGTTTATGAAAAATTGAAACAAATTATCAAAACTTATTTTTTTCCTATAATTATAATTTAACATAAAATACCACTGAAATATTCACAGCAATTGTCTCGCTATTGTATAACGTTCTCTTGTTGAATGGGAGATTGCATTTTTTTAGTCTCCTTCTCCTCATTTAAATGCTCTCCTAGACTGCCAATATTAGCTTCCTGTTTTGAAGAGTTAACATATATAGTTTCCTTCTCTGTTGCAATAAATTTGTACAACTTAATTAAATTTTAGATAATTTGTAGTAAATATTAACATCAATGTAGATAAATAATAATTTAATTATAGTAAATTTATTGAAATATTGTCCTGATATGCAAAATATATTGTGAAATAAGATGATAATATGTACTAAATCATATCTGCATTTTCTTCACCAAATGCCCATTCAAATTGTGAAGACAAATCAATACCTACTTGAACATTCTCCTCAATTTGAATGTCATTCAGGTGTCCTTTATCTAAGAAAATCATTGGAAACATAATGTAGATTAGTTGTTATTAATTTAGGCTATATGTAGATATAATATGGATATAATGTAGAGATAATATAGATACATATTTTACTACTGTTGACCAACATTAATTTAGCACTACTGCCTGGAATGTGTTGATTGTCCTTTCTTTGCAATGCTCATAAGTTTTTATAGAACTGCCAGTAAACTACAAGCATAATTTGTTCGGCTATATACTTTATGAATGATAATAGAAACTTAGACATGGTAAAAATTGTTGTCTAAAATAAGTATATTTCGAATGAAACTTTAACATCAATGTTATCCTTTTGACTGTTTATAGCCTGTAAAACGGTCTTGATTGAATCATTAAGTAGTAGTCGAATGCTACCTAATTCTTTAAAAATCTCTTTCTTGAAAGTTCCAAGGTCTGAACTCATCTAAACATTAAAATAGAAAGAGTTAATGAAATAATTTGCATAATATAAATTAAAGAAACTATCAAGGGTTATGAATAGATGTTACCTTATCAACATCTTTTCCTAATTTTTTAATTTGTTTCGCAATATATTTCTTGTCATCTTTTTCAATTGTCTGTTTATGTCCGAATGGAGATGGAGCATCGGTCGGATGCTCAGACTTTGTTTCATATTCTACAAGGATGTATTTAACTTTATGTAGCAAATTCATTCTTGAAAGCTCTTCTAGTGCTTCAATCATGCTGGTGAACTGACTGTAAAAAAAATGTGATACCTAGTCAAAATATGTATTGATTCTGTAGATAATTTGTATCAAATTGTGTGTGCGGAAGTGAAATATGTTTACCTTAATCCATGATTGTTTGATCATTCTATCTTTCAACGCAGATAATCATATCTTGTACTTACTAGCTGTTCAGTTAAGTATGCAGAGGATTGAATCAACCCCTGTAGCTATATTCATGTTGACCATAGAGCAACACGCAAACAACCATATTTGTATAGCTACTCATACAACCATATTTGTATAGCTAGTGCAAAATCTCGAATGAGATAAAAATACACATAATGGTTGAGTTTATGCCTAACAAACTCAAGCAAATTTGTATAAGATTAGATACCCCATGTATGATCCGCATACTACCCCGGATCCACCAAGTAGAATCTAAAATGGTGTATCAAACTTAGATTATCATTGTTTGAAGGACAAAGAAAAATTTCTATGAAATAAAGAATATACAGCTTGATTTATCCTCGTCATTCACCCAACGACGGATGGTTACAATTTGTTAAAAATATGACATCTCAACTTTTTCCTTGTTCGAAAAATAGCTCACTATTTTATTCACATACTTAGGTGAGTAACTAAAGTCCGTCGCTTCTGTAAAACATCTAAGGCCACCAATCAGGGCAAACTTTCTCAACCCAAAATTCAACCTCTCGACCTTTATCTCTGTTGTAAAAAAGATCGGAACCAAATGCATTCAATTCATACTTCATGGAAAGGTGAATTACTTGATTTTTAGATACATATTTTAGGCAAATAAAGAAAATACCTAAAACATATCTTCTTAAACAACTTTAACCCATTTTCAGACAGTAAATCATTGATTTGGCGAGGAATAGTAGGATCATATAATGACTAGAACCTCGTTATGTCATAATCAAAATCATGTGATACAAAAAAATTTCGATTATGCAGCAAAAGAAATAACAAGTTAATAAACTTATTTCAAAATAAGAAAACAAAATAACTACATTTATATTACAAATTAACTACAACAAATCTATATAATGTAGACAAAATATCTACATTCCCTAACTAAATGATTTCAAATAATATACAAGAAATCTATTACACACAGGAAAACATAAAATTTGTTAACCTACAACAAATCTATTCATTGTAGATAAAATATCTACAAATAAAAAAAATTATGTAAATTCACGAGAAGGAGAACAAGTTTTTCAGCTTTACAAAAAAAAATTAAAATTATTGAAATTGTACCTTCTCCGATAATTGTTGGGGTATAGTTTTAGCTGAGTTTTTGAAGAATTAACATTAGGAGAAACTCTGGTTGTTTTTGCAACTTTCGTGATAACTTCTTCTTCAAAGAAATGATCATCGGAAGCAATTTTTTTGTCATTCCATTTTATAGATTTAACATGCGTTGAGACTTCACCAGCATCCATATTGTGCTAACGTATTGTTCGAGATTTTGCCCTAGCTTCACGAGGGAAAAGCCTAGGCTTGGTCTCTGCTTTTGCGTGTGCTGATTTTGAAATTTTTTTGGGTGAATCCTATGAGAAAACACCCAAATCAAAAGTAGGAATATTACCTACTTTAGCTTTTTTAGGGCTAACCTTCGAGAGTGTTTTCTTTTTCATTAAAAATTAAGCAAAAATTTAAGTAACTACAATTTTGGTAGAGTATTTAGAGCTGGAATCTATAAAAATAGAAAGGGATTTTTTTGAAGAGTGAAAACATGCGTTAATAGGAGGAGATACTGAAGATAAGCTAGGGTTACGGGAGAGAAAATGTTGGGGGGGGGGGGGGGGGGAATAGGATATGGAGAGAGAAACATGGGGGGAGTGGGATATGAACGTTAAAGTAATTTCAGGAATTGATTAATTATCATTTAATTCCTAAAAATGTACAGATTTGGTAATTATGTATATGTAATTATGTATATGTTATTTAATTAGATTATAACTTGAGTAAGGAGGGTAATAAAGTTTTCAATAATATATAAATATATTAAAATATTCCTTTATAATTCGATAACCGATAAGTCGAAGCGTAAATTATCCGCCTAGTAAGCACCTCTAATGGTAACTCTTTAATTTGTAGTAACATTTAGACTAAAAACTAGTTAAATGGTTACTCTTTGATAGATTGTCGACAATACAAGACCCTAGCTTGGGCCATGTCCCAATAGGACCCCTCGTACATGTACTAAACGAAAGGTATATTCTTTTATTCTTTTAATTGCTTTCTTGTGAATTATTCAGTCACCGAATAATTCGTAGCAAGCATCTGTATTCAATAATTCAGCGCCCATATTATGTGCTCAAGGTGCTAGATTTTAGGAAATTAAACAGAGAATTTTCTATAACTTTCATTCTCCTATTTTCATGGTACAAAATTACTAAGCATCAATTAGAAACTACAACCCTTTGTCTGTCTTTTATTCTTCATAATAGGAACCACAACATATTAGTACGAATATCAAAGATTTCATGCTCACTCTCCCTACTTTTGGTTGACTATATATGATGAGGGAAAAATAATAATTTAAGTGGTGTTTTAGTGAAGCTCGTTGTAAAAGGTAATTACAGGTAATACTTTTTAACTAGTATGGTTTAATTGTTTGTGAAAAAATAAGAATTGACATGTTATAACATGTTAAACTAGAGTGAAATATTAAGTGGTGTTTGGATTGACTATATGATGAGGAAAACAAATTAAGTAGTGTTTTGGTGAAGCTCATTGTAAAAAGTAGTTACAAATAACTCTTTTTGATTGGTACGGTAAATTTAGTTGCATGAGAAACATAATAATTAATATGTTATAATATGCTAAACGAGAGTGAAATATAACAAAAATTACACTGCCAATAAACATAAGTGAAAATTTATTCGTCAAACTCTTTTTGGTATTTTCTTTGACCCTTTGAGATATAGGTGTCTAACGGGTGGAGCGGGTCGAATTGAGTATGGAAAATTGGTAATCGTCTAAGTTGAGGTCCGGGCCGAATATGGGTTGGGGCTTACCGGTTTTAACGGATTCGGGTTTATTTGGGTAAAAAAATAAACCCTAAGGATTACAGGTATAAGGGGCCGGACCGGGCCGGGCCAGGTTAGTGTAATTTTTTATATTTTATAACTATTGTAAGTTATATTAATATAAAGTAAAAATATAAAGAATACAATGAAGATAGAAAAAAATTGTATTTATAAATTGCAAGTCCTACATTTATTTCAAAATTCAAACTTACAAATTGAAAGGTTTACATTTAGCAACAAGTAAATTAACCAAAAAAGAGTAAATTTTTCAAAGGTCTTGCATTGCCTTAGTAAGTTCGTCATAATCAATATGAACTGAGTGGCCTTCTTCTGGAGTGTTACATTCGGATGGGTTACCATGTGTTAATATATCTCCAAATTCCTCGTCTTCTGGACTATCACCATCTTCACGTCCTTGATTTATTTGTTCTGATCTAATCCAATCTCTGAAACATACTATAATTTCTAAAGCCTTGCTTCCCAATGAGTGACGGGTATCTCCAAGTTATTGTCTTACTTGGCTAAATGCGCTTTCTGATGCAACAGTTGAAATTTGGCACATTCAGCACGCCCCGAGCCATAGCGGAAAGAATACGAAATAAATTTCAATTCTCATGCCACCATCCCAGCGATGAAAATTCTTTTGTGGGAGACTCTTTTTTCTTATGCAAGTAGAATTAACTATTACCCCTGCTATCAGCTACAACAATATTAGGTGTAAGTGGTATCTTATCTTCCATTTCTAATTCATTATCTTCTATACTGAAATGTTCCTAGAATTGTTCATAATCTATATTATTATCAGGTAATGTTTCAAGAATATTTGTCGACTCGTTTAAATTACTACCAAAGTACTACCTCTTTTTCTATTTCCATTAATAACCTTATTACAAACTCTATTTGCAGCATTAAACATATTGTAAAAATTTATTTACTACCAACAATTAAATATGCAAATAAAATAGTAAATAAGAGAAAGAGCTTGAGGGAGTGCACCGAATTCGGCAATAAATTGAGCATTTGATGATTTTGTAACTCCAATGTTACCACGAAAAAACGCCAATTGTTTCAATTTTGAAGTTCACTTGTTCAAACTTCAAATAATAAATAATGCGATAAATTAAATTCCAAAAAAAAGAAGAGTTAAATAGTTGATTGCACTTTAAGTGAAGATTGAAGAATGAGAGAATATGAGAAATGAGAGATGAGTGAAGAAATAAAGAAGAAGATGGTGCATTTATAGTTTTTCAAAAAAGTTTTTTTAAAAAAGAAAACCCAAAAAATGGCTATTTGTGAAATTTTGTTGTTGGGCAACGGCCATAATGGGAAAAAGACCATTGCCAATGGTGTAAAAAAGAAATTAGCTACCGTTATACCGGTCGGGGCCAGCTAGGGCCGGTTAACCGGTTGAACAGTAATATATATTGACCGGGTTCGACCATATCGGTTAACCGATAGGAATAAAGTAGACGGACCAACCAACCCCTACCCTTTTAACCCAACCCCATCCGGCCCCCTTGTACCAGTCCGGGCCAGTTTCGATTTTAATCGATCTGGACCGGTCCAAAAACAGGTTGACCGGGCCCGTTAGACACCCATACTTTGAGATCCAAGTGGGTAAAAAAGTAGGGAAATTTACACAAATTTTTCAAATAAGTTTCAACTTACCAGCCTCTAGTCATTAACATATATAAATATTGAAAAATCAAATAAATAAGGTATTTTCTCTCAAAAAGTCACATGCAAAAATCATCTTCCATATATTTTAAGCGTGATTAGCAAAATTAGATGCAAGACGGAAAGGAAATTTCAAGGATGAGGTAGCAAATAAGGTGATGAAATACAAAAAGAAACACAATATTCCAAAAATCTAAACAAGAAAAGGAATTTTTTTATTGGGTATAGTTGAAATTCATTGAAAATATATAAATAAGTCAATATACAAAATTTGAGAAAGATTGGAGGTTATTTGGACTGGTTTGTCACCAAAATTCGTAATTAAATCGAGTTCAAAAAATCCTTCTATGACACATGTATCAAATATGTATCACGCATGTATCTCACACACATGTATACATGGATATACATATGATACACAATCGATATAAATATGATACATATGTGATACACAAATTATACACAGTGTGATACACATATCATTCTTTTTCATATTCAGTTTTTCTTCGAATTTTCAATTCAAACCACCTCAAACTTTACCAAATCATCCCAAAACTGAGATTTAAGCTCCTTAAGATATACTCAATCTATTCTAATAGCACCCACTTAAAAGAAAATAAAATTTTAATATTTTTTTGCTACAAATAGTTAATTTAACTAATATTAGTAATATTTTATTAATTGGCCAATTTTTATAATGAACTATTTATAAATAGACATAACGGGTAATTTCCTAAAAAAATGCAATGGTATATATTTAGGCATCACAGTTTTATTCTTCTCGATAGACTAATGTTAGCAGCATTTGATGTCATTACACTAAAAAGAACAACTGAATCAGTGTTTAATTCAGGTCAGGATTTGGTTAAATTAAAACTGTTAAGGGTTCAACAACAACCACAACAACCCAGTATAATCTCACTTAGTGGCTCTGGGGAGGTTAGTATGTACACAGACCTTACCCTTATCCTTGGATAAAGAGGTTGTTTCCAAATAGACCACCGGTATCCTTCCATCCAAGAACTTCCCACCTTGCTCTTGGGGAAACTCGAACTCACAACTTCTCGATTGAAAGTGGGGGTTGCTTACCATAAGAGCAACCCCTCTTATCAAAAACTGTTAAGGGTTCGGTTAAATAAAATAAAACTGCCTGCCTTACACAGTTCCTTTCAGATAATTAAAGTGCTAGGAATTCTGAGACATAGATGTAGAAATTTGCTTCCCTCCTATCCTTACTGATGACAAAAACAATCGAAGTTATAAATCCTTTCCCCTTCTTCTAACCTCCCAATTGCGGAGCTAGAATTTTTATCAAAAACAATAAAATTATAAAAAATTAAATACACGAAATTAAAAAGATTCAACATATAATATATATGCATCAAAATAAAATTTTACCTAGCGATATATTATATACTATAATTTTTGGACGGAGGAATATTTGCTTACATCCCTTGGTTAAATGTGGCTCCACCAATTTCTAACAACGCCAATAAAAGAATCCTTTAACTTACATCCGCTTGTAAAAAGTTTTATGCTATCGGCATATTTTAACAAGTAACAAGTCTCATTTTTCAGGTAATTACTAATTTTACATAAAAATGTCATTTGTGCTTAAGTATAAGCAGAGAACACATACAAATACTATGTGAAAGACCATTCGTTAGTAAGGCAGGCAAATTCACTATTTTCTGCGTTTCAAGTTGACCTTCTACTATTTAACAAGTGCTCTAATACATAATAAAACAATGGCCTCTGCACAAACTTCCTTTCGTATAGAAACAAGAAAAGAAAACTAAGTGCCTGTCCTTTTCTTTTTCTATTTGTACAGATGGAATTGCAAGCAACACAAAGGTCAAACGAGCTTAGTTTCTCTCAACTTGACAACAAAGATTTACAAAAAGAAAGCAAATTTTTTCAAGAGTTTATCTTTGCTTTAAAGTAGAGCGCGCGAGAGGGGGGAGAGAGAACAACAACAACAATACAACAATAACAATTTACTATAATCTCACTTAGTAGAGTCTAGGGATGGTGGTGTGTATGCAGACCTTATCCTATCCTGGAATAGAGAGGTTGTTTCCAAATAGACGCTCGGCATCCTTCCCTCCAAGAACTTCTCACCTTCCCTCCAAGACTCCAAGAAGTTCAATTGTTTCCCTCTTATCTGATTTGTTAGTGGTATTATTAATCAACGATTAACTATTTTCCTAGCTTATTTTCTAATGGTATACAGATTTTGAAAGGAAAAAATAACACGTCATATGTGTACAGAGAGGGTAATACAGCATCCAATGGATCTCCATAAAATAAAAGAAATTTAGCGCATAATTCAAATATAACCAGTACATGATCTTCGAAAAATACTAAAGGCAAAATGCATAAACTTTGGTTACCAACGTAACAGATATGCGTTGCTAAGAAGTAAAAGACATGATACACAGAGAAAAACTCATCGACAACAACGGATGTCGCTTCTCTTTTCCTGATAACTTAGCTACTATGGGACTACAGTTTAGAAAGGTATAAGGGTTCAAAATTCCTCTAAAAGTATTGAAAAAATGTTTAAAAATACACTTTATTCAGGTTAAAAATACTCCTCCATTCAACTTTTGGGTCCACTTATCCCATTTGACCATTAAGTTAATGTTGAATTAAAAATAGTTATTACCTTTTTGTAAAACTTAAATATTTTTTTTATACTAATGTACCAGTAGTCCACTAATTTAGTAAAGTCGTCTTCTTCTTTCTTTTTTTCAGTTTAAGCAAAAACAATTCAATTTTTACAAAAAAAAAATAAATTATTTTTTTAAGTTTTTTAAAGCATTTTTTTCTAAAAACTGAAAAAAAATTGTAAAAACAAAAAAATTAATAAACTATTTTCATTTTTTGAAAAACTGAAAAAGATATTTTCAACAAAATATTTTTTTTTAAAAATATTTTTCTTTTCATTTTTTTTTAAATAAAAGAAATCTTTTCTTTAAAAAGAAAACTGAAAAATGAAAATAAAACGAATTTGTTTTTAAAACGGAAAAAAATGAAGAAAGAAAATATTTTTAAAAAATAAGATATTTTTTTGAAAATATTTTTTCATTTTTTAAAAAACAAAATATTTTACTAAAAATATTATTTTTTTGTTTTTACAAAAAAAATGGTTTAAAAAATTGAAAAAAATGAATTTTTTTTGTAAAAGCTGAAAAAAAGAAGACTTTACTAAATTAATGGACTATTGGTGCATTAGTTTAAAATTTGTAAAATCAAAAAGCTTTCCTTATATTTAAGAGTTCTAAATAAAAAAGTCTAATATAATTTAGTATTTGATATCTTCTCCTAATAAGGATATAATATATTAAATATAAAAGAATACAAAAAAATTAGGAAGAGGATTTTCGTTGGTTTCCAACAAGGAAACTTTAGTTTTATGTGGTATTTTTTTTTTCTTTGTCCTTGTTTAATCATAAAGATCAATTTTTCCTTTCATATGATTTTTAAAATTTAAATTATAAGTACTTTCTTAGAAGCTTGGCTGTTAAATTCATTAAAATTACTACGGCATTAGATTTTGAAATAGTAATTATTGTTGAAAAAATAGTAATTATTAATTTGTGATAAGAAATTAATTATCATAATTTAATTTACAAAAATACCTAAATTACCTCAATGCATATGTTAAAATAAATAGATGGAAAAAGACTTCTATTTTGTGGTTAAACAAAAACTAATATTATTACTAAGAAACTTTTCTACATAATTTAATTTTACAAAACAAGAATTAGTTAGTATTATCATCTTGTAGCTAATAGTTTTTTTATAATATATAACCGATTTTGTCACTAAGTAGAATTAGTAATGAATTTTGTTATTTAACTACATAATTTATCTATCCTTATTCTTTCTTTTGTATTTAACTTTTCTTAGAATATATGGTACCTAGATGACTATTTTGATCAAAAATTAATATAAAAGAACGAGATATATAATAGTATTAAACTTTCAGGATTATCTTGGTTGTTGTTATTCTTAGATAGAACATACGCTATTCTTTTTTACTAAGTAGGCTCAATATTTATCATATCTAGAGCTTATGTTTTTAAATTATTGTTAAGAGCTTATATTTTTCATAATTTTATACGGATCGATAGAAAGTACACGCGCATCGTACATATGTTAGCATCAACATCCTTAGCGAAATGTTGTTCGTATTTTATCCTTTACAAATATATTTTATATTTGTCATAACTATAATTTAATTAGTCTACTAATATTCAGGACATTAAAATTAACTAAATTTTGGTCATTAAACCTTCTCTTATTCGGATTAAAACTCAATTTTAGGAATTTAACCCCAAATAAAAATTTACTTATAAATCCTTTTCTTAAATAAATTATGTACAGTAATTATGACATTTTCTTACGTGCGTTAGACAAAATGTATATAAACATGTTAGAAATCTACTACTAAAATTTTAGATCTAATTTTAAGCCTTTAAAAATTAAAGATTACTAATAATATGTGAACAAAAATTACAATATACTAGGTCGAGTATGAAAATATATATAAATAAGTTTAATATGACATGTTTACAATTTGAAAATAATAGTAGTGTTTTAATTCTATAGAATCCATTCCAATTCCTGCTCAGGCAAGTTGGATGGTTAGAAAGATCATCCAATCAAGAGGCATACTACAGAGGATCCAACACTGGAAGGAACAGAGATGCTCGACTAGACAGTTGTACCAGTCACAGATGCAAGAGCTGCCGAGAGTCCCATGGGAGAATTTAATCATACAAAACTATGCAAGGCCAAAGGCAATCTTCAACATATGGCTATTCTTACAGGACAGACTCCCAACAAAGGACAGATTGCACAGCTGGGGAATGAGTTTTGATCAACAATGCACCTTATGCCAAATCCACCCGGAAACAAGAGACCACTTACTAATGACCTGCCCTGTCACTGTGGACTTATGGGAAAGAACAATGAACTGGCTGCAGGAGAACTATCCCCCCACCAATGATTGGAACCAGAAAATGCAGTGGTTGATAAGCAAAGCCAAGGGTCGAACAAGTCGAGCAGCCATCTTCAAAATGGTAACTGCTGAATTTGCATATACTATCTGGCTGGAAAGGAATGCAAGAGTATTCAACAAGATATTTCGATGTAACACTGCCTTACTAAGAGACATAGTGTATAATTGTAATGTTAGAGGTACCCCACGAATTAGACAACAATTACAACACCTTCGAATATAGTAGTGTTAGTTAGTTAGGATAGTAGAAACAGTTTATATGTTATCTCACAGATAGTCAGCTGAGTTGAAGCTGGACTATGGTTTGTAATGTTGCTTCATTGGTGATTAATGAAAAGCCTTAATTACCAAAAAAAAATAGTAATGTTTTAATTGAAGTAATCTACAATGTACGTTAAGTTAATTATTTGAATAAGTTGAATACATATTGTAAATTTATACACATATTAAATTATAAAATCAATTATAATAATCGAAAATTAAAACATAGATAAGATAAATATATATTAAAAGTAATTAAAATAAATTATATATTTTTATTCATAAGTAATTTAAGGTAGTAATAGGTAAAAGAGCTAAAAGAAAACATAGAGAATGAAAGGTATAAATTGATTTTCCTTATTGAATTAGCTATACAACATCAATATTCCTTGTTGAAAGAAATTTATAAATTTATTTTAATTCAAAAATAATATTTATATAATTTTTAAAAAGTTTTATACTCATTTAGATAGGTTCCCGCAACGTGTATACCGTACAATTAGTGGTAAAAATTAATAGGACGCCCTTATTTAATATATAATTATTTTTAAAAAATACTTTAACTTGTACCCAATTTTTAAACAATTTCACCCCTTTCTCCTCCTCATTTCTCCTCTTTCATTTTCTTCTTCTTTCATCTATTAACAATTGAAAGGCAATTTGATTAATTCTCTAATACTACCATAGAAATTTTCACTCTGTCACATACATAACCCCAACATCGACGGAATCCGATTACATTCTCTTTCCCATTTTTCTTTTCCTTCATGAAATGGTCATCCCAAGTAATTATAAATCACTCAAAAAATGCAGAGGTTTTCACCGATCCAACTATTTGCAAACAAAATATTATGTAACTTCCAAAATTCAGTTTGCAGAGCGTAGCCCAATTTTCCCATTGCAAGATAAAGAAACATTAGAAAGTTTGGTAGTCCTACTGCTGTTTTCAACTCCTTCCCGAATATTCGAGTGAGAACAATTAATGGTAGTGTTAGAGGTATTCGATCGCGGGGATATCAATAAATACTAAGTGAAGAGTGTTTTATTATTATTATTATTATTATTATTATTATTATTATTATTAAATCAGTACATGATAGCACAAAATATGCTGAAGTTCAGCAAATATAGAACAAAACTTCAGTTAAAACTTGCTGAAGTTCAGTAAATAAAGAACAAAACTTCAACTACTAAAATGCTTAAATTCAGCAATTACAAACAAAAACTTCAGTCAATACTAAGTCACGTAAAAAATTTTAGCTAAATATGTAAAAGTTCAACAATTACAAATAAAAATTTCATCAAATAAAAAACAAAACTTCAGCTATTGCTGCCTCTTGATTTTGATACCTAAATATCTGCATCTAATCATCTAATTAGAAAAAGCACATGCTGATTTTACGAAATTTATATAATCTCAAATATCCATTACATCTTTCACCCCCAAGTTGATTTGTATTTTCATCGAAAATTGGAACTTAAGGTCGATACACATTTATCATGTTGTGCAGCGTTATTGTCAGCTTCTGCGCTATTAATGAGCTTTTGTGAAGATTTAGTTTTGGTTATGCATGATTTATCATGTATCTCATGTGCTTTAGTTTTATTTTTGCGGTCGATCAGATTATGGATTTTTAAGGAGAAAATCTAGAACTATCAGGTAAAAATTTCCTAGCTTGGTTTTATATTTCACTTCTAAAACTCGAGTGATTCTAATATTTATAAAACGCTTAAGTTTAATAATTATAAATAAAAACTCCAGCCAAACATATTGAAATTCAGTAATTACAAATAAAAATTTCAGCTAAACATGAAGTTCAACAATTTTTGCTACTTCAGATGTGTCTACTAGAATGCTGAAGTTGCATGATTGTCTTTGTTACTTCAAGCTCATATGCTAAAATTACGCAAAAAAATGGGTACATTTATTAATTTTTCTTTGCAAAATGGATACAAGTTAAAACGTAACAAAAAAATGAGCATAGGTGCAAATGCCCCATTATAATAAACCCAAATATTGAACCAGCCAATTTGAAATCTCCTTCCACATTCACAAAAAGAAATTTTAAAATATTGTATGATGCAGGAAAATTCATTTTTAAGTTAAGCACAGAACCGACACGTGCTTCAAGTCTCTACCTTCAACTTCAAGAATGGCGAGAGAAAATGTTCAGCTCCACCACCCCCGAAAAAGGACCATCATTCCCAAGCCATACAGGTCCAATAGCTATCTTGGCTGCTCGTTATTCCTGTTTCACAAATTCAAGTTTAGGACCTCCACAAGTTCCACTCACAGATTGTCCTTCCGTCGTGATGGTGTTTGCAATTTGTAGAGATATAATATTATCTTTGGCATCAATATCATTCGGCACACTAAATATAAATGACATTCTATATTGTTCTATAGACTTTGACCATGTGAAAATTGGTTGCATATTATGACAATCTAAACACCACAAGGATAGACCAGCTAAAAACAGAACTTCCAGTTCACCGATTCAGTATTCTAAAAAGAATTTACTTTGAATTTTCCTACAGTGTTAACAAGGCTCTTCCATATTAAACTCACAACAAAGTACAAGATTAAGGAATGATTTCATGGGAAAGACGAAAAACCCATTCTGAATCGACAAAAGCTGGTGGGATCAATTCTCAAAACAGCAATGCAAAATGCAACATATATATTGTAAGTCCAAACCAATCGTAATGGCTCCATTAGCACAAGTCAAGATCTATATGCTGCTGCTGCCGCCTAATCATCATTCTGGCTCTCATCTTTGACAAGCCTTATCATGTCATCAATTCTCAGAATAGTAATAGCTGCTTCCGTGGCAAACTGGTATGAAATTACATAGTATTAGAAAGGACATAACCTAAAACTCAAAAGATCAGCATTCTAATGCAGATTTACCTGTATTATTTTTACTTTGCTCATTGCAGGCTCAATCACTCCAGCTCCCAAGTTATTTCGCACAGTGCCCTTTGCTAGATCCAGTCCCATGCTGTATAAAGCAACAAAACCAGATTATAAAAGCTCGTGGGAAGGACTGGCAGATACATCAATTAATACCATTCATAAGATTGAGCAGTGTTCAACATCCATCTAAAAGAGAAGCATGATATGTAGACCCCAAACAAAGTTATAAAAAGCAAAAGGCACAAGCGAGACATTTTCATTCTGGTGAAGTGAAGAGTAAATACCTCAAAAGTAAGCCGATGCCTTTAAGATCCCTTTTATTAATGCCACTTCAAACTTTTTGGGACACTAATCTAGAAGCTTAAGATTGGTGCAAACTCAAGATAGCACAAAAATTTCAAGGCTAATAGTTGGCTCCCAACTATAAGCTGGTCAGTACAGAAACATGGCCAACCGATTAGTACCTTACCTAGGATCAGCTAAAACTTCTCTTTCACTCTGTCCATAGAGCTAGAGAAACTGAAAATGCTTGTGGGGGCTGAGTAAATTCATGAAAGAGATGGCAGGACCACCCAACCAGAGAAGTTGAAGATTGGTCTCTCAAAGTCCTTTATCAAAATCAAGAAGATTTATGCACTTACTCCCCAAGCGACAAAAAGCATAGGGCTTGATCTACCATCAAGGACCATGCACGCTTCATCAGACTGAAGTGCAAAATCTACCAATAATGAAAAATTACCTTAAATATATACTCCCTCCGTTTCTCCTTTTTAGTCTGTGCAAAAAAGAGAGACCTATTTCCTTATTTAGAAACAATTTACCTTTATGCAATGATTTATAGCCATAAAATATATATGCCGCATTTTACACCACAAGTTCAAAAGTCTCTCTCTTTTCTTAAACTCCGCGCCCAATCAAAAGAGTTCACATAAATTGAAACGGGGGGGGGGGGTCTCTGTGTGTGTGAGTACATATATATATCACTTAAAATTTTACTAATTTCAGCCTGGACAGTTCCAATCCAACACTCAAATTAAGCATCATTAAAATGTAATTTCAAACAGCAATAACATCACTTCAATCTTAAAATTGATTTCAACATTCAATTAATCAACCATAAGGAATTAATTGCATAATTCAATTCCATATTTAATTGCTTTAGTAACTGTACTAGGAGCGTAGAACAGATAAAGAAATAAAAAATTAAAATCACAAAGCAGAAGAGAACAGAGAACTCGTAGACTACTAGAAGAAAGAACCATTACTTACAGAAAAAGAAGATGAAAGAAGTTACCAAAAAAAGAAGCAGCAGGAAATAGAAGCAGTCTAAGACCAGTGGTTACAAACTTGAGAATAAGAAACCGACAACCCAAAAAAAGTGTACATGACATAAAAATGACAAGTGGCCTTATTTGTTTCCTCCTTTTCGTCGTCTTGTTTTTTCATATACTAATATAAAATTCAAAGAATGAACAATTTCCCAATCCCCTTGCACCTTTTGTTTCCTTCTTTTCGTCGTCTTGTGTTTCATCTTAGTATAAAATTCAAAGAATGAACAACTTCCCAATCCCCTTGCACCTTCTGTCTAAGGAACACGCAGTTATGTGCTTCTCCAATATACCCTCATTTACCTCGCTCCTTTGCTTCCCAAAAGATCAACAACCTCTCAATCACTCTGCACTCAATCTACAGTACGGCCCAAATTTGAGAATAAGAAAGCAACGACTCAAAAAAGAAGTGTACATTACACTAAAATGACAGGTGGCCTTATTTGTTTCCTTCTTTTCGTCGTCTTGTTTTTCATCTACTAATATTTTTTTTTGATTTGCACCGAGTGTTCAAGTCTCTTCAAGCCCCGACTAATCCGCGGATGCACAGGCCCTCGGCACGGAGCTTCCTGCAAGTGCACCAAGGTTAATTCAGGTTTTACCTAGTCCGATGGCCTGGCCTGAGGGTTGTTTTTCATCTACTAATATAAAATTCAAATAATGAACAACTTCCCAATCCCCTTGCACCTTCTGTCTAAGAAACACGCAGTTATGTGCTTCTCCAATATACCCTTCGTTATACATCGATCCTTTGCTTCCCAAAAAGATCAACAACCTCTCAATCACTCTGCACTCACAGTCTACAGCACGTGCTTCTCTAACACACCTTCGTTTTGCATCACTACATCGCTGTAATAAGCGATAAAGCAATGGCTTCAACAACGCTGCTGAAACCAACAAAACACACTTCTTTAATTTCCTGTTCTTTCAGCAATTTTCTCTCTCTGATCTATCTAAAGGTCCTCAACACATGCATTATGCAGCCAGTACCTTTTGGGGTAAAGAATACACCTCGTAGACACTGTGCCTCTTCCGAATCTACTCAAGGCAATCATTCATCAATTTGCTCAAGGAACTCCTCGAGAATGTTAAGAATTGTGACACAAGGATCTCCAAACAAACCCAACAACCAGATTCTTATATGAAACTAAAAACTTGAAATCCTAGTAACATGAAAAGCATACTTGAAAAGTAGTGCATCAACTTGTTGAAGCCTTGACCAAACGACACGAAGATATACAGATCCCAAAGAATACCTTGATAGATGCTTCTTGTCAGCTTTGGTTTGTGCAAGGTAGTGACATGATCGTAGTTTAGATACCAAGTCGCTGGAATCTTTTGCAGCATTATTTGCAAGAACCTGCACCAGATGAAATTCATCAAATCTTGATCATAGAACATACAAGTGGTACAAGGGCATCGGCCATTTTTGTTATATACAACTAGCAAGGACCTTTGGTATGACAAGTAAGGATTCAGCAAATTGTGCAATAGCCAGCTGCTCCCTTGACCCAAGAGTAGTAGCTAGGTACTCCAAGTAGACACATAAAGCAGCCTCAACAGCCCCACCACCAGCAACAACCTGTTTTACAACAGTTACCAACTGATCAGGCATCCACATAATTTCACTACTACCTTCAACAACCAAGAGTAAAATGGAGATTATGGTAGTAAAATTTACTCCATGGCCAAGTCAAATTATTTTGCTGGAAGATATCCACAAGCAACGTACAGCAACTAGCAGTAAAAAATCAAAATGCACAGTTCTCCTTATCAAAGTATAAGGTCATTGAAGTATATGGAGTTACACCCCTAATCACTACCATGTAACAACACTAGAACATTAGTTCATCAAACAATTTAAAATGATTATCCTATCTTTTGAATAAAGAAGTTAAAACTGATAACCTACACCTATTCTAGTTCTAAACATAGTATAACAAGTATAAGACAATAAGCTTCCCTACGGAAGGCCTATAAATTTCGACACACCTCGCATAACATGTTATCTGTACAATCTGGATCAATGTTAAACACTGACAACTGCATTCAGAAATGATAGTTGGTGGATGCACGGACTTACAGTTGTTGACTCAAGTGTTCTCTTCACAATGCATAAAGCATCATGGAGGGCCCTCTCCATCTCATCAAGCATAAAGTCATTTGCACCTCTAAGTATTAATGAAACCTGATAAAGCAGCAGGTCAATCCATATTCATATCCTTTGAGTTTCAACACAAAATTGATTTTGGAAAGAAAAGATGCATCAGAAGAGCCACAATAAGAGTCACAAGAAAAACTGCAAGAATAGCCTCAAACTATTGTGCAGTTTCAAACAGGTAATCAGAACATCTAAAATAAACTCAAAATTCAGTCCCAATTCAGTCCCAACTACTTACCGAACTTGAGTTTTTGGTTCCTTTTACCATAATCACATCATCATCAGCAATCCGCTCCTCCACTACCTCTTCAGCATGTCCAAGAAGTGATGGTTCAAAAGTTTCTTCTCCTTCCATATCCGCAAATGTTGAGACCTATATAGCAGCAATACATTAGCACCATGCCATGTTCACAGATATGATTATGGTAACCAGTAATTGTTGTTGTTACATGCCCAAAATCATCGCCACTATCCTACTCAATAGTATTGCTTCTCTTTGGTTCCGCAACCCCCAACTGGGGGCCAGCAGCTATTTAAAGTGAAGAAAGCTTATCATATACTTCTTTCATAGGGTAAGAGATTTGATGTCCTCCCAATGGGAATACAGTTGCTCCAAATATTGTAAACCAAGTAAGAACTCACTGAAAGTAGGTTATATTCACTCTTCTTGATCCTAACTCCATTCAATTAGAAATCTATTGGTGTCCTTCATATGATACTCCATTTGCTCATCTTAAATTATCAACGCTACAATAGAATTCCATAAAGCAAGTATATCTCAGATTACAGGGTCTTTATTTTTTGGGGTGGGCTCTACCTATGCTTATGATATCCTGCTGCAGAAGTCTCTCCGCAGTTTCTTGGAGCTATGTCGATAATATATTACCGTTGCAAAAAAGAGTTTATTGCGGATTACATGATACCACTCTCTGCACAAGTTTAATCTTTTTTGACATGACCATGAAAAAGTGCATGCTAACACTAGGTATCAACAAATAATTAGAACAGTTTTTTCCAGTCTGATTTTAGTACAACCTAAACTTCGTAGAAGGATCAAGAATACTTGTAACAGCAATAAGAGGCAAGGTGCAATTTTCCAAACTAACAAGTGAGGTTGCTCCAGTTGGAAGAGCACTCCACGTCAAACCAAGAGGTTGGGAGTTTGAAACATTAAGAGAGCAAAGCAGGAAACAACCAATAAAAGCAAAAATTCCCAGACCAGTGACCAGTCCAGTAAACATACCACAGTTGCGCCGGTTGCTTTGGCAACATGCCGCAAATCCTCTTTGCGTACACGTCTAACTGCAATGGCACCAGCTTCCACAAAGTACTGAAACAGAAAAACATGAAATTAGACCTAACTGCACCAGCTTCTGCAATCACACCTTTTTCCAGATCAGTAGCTTCTGCAACCATACTTTAGACATAAGTACCAAGAAACAAAAAGAAGTAGCCAAGATGGAATTTGTTTTGCAGAGATAAGTTATTGTTAAGTAAAGGCTATATATAGATGTTGCTAGCTAAACAACATTTCAAAAAAAAATGCTGCCATGACCATCACAAATACATCCACAACAAGAGCTAAATATTTTTTACTATTTAGATTTTTTAGAAGGTAACTAAGTTATTAAAGAAAGAGCTAAAAAATTATCTGCCCCAAAAGAGCTAATTGTTTGCAAGGATACTGACATCACAGCAAAAGCCACCAGTGATTCGACATTTCAATGCAGCTAAGTTGTTTGCAAGATACTGGCTCAATGAGGGTGCTAGTTATCAAGAACGTGCCAGGAAAGATAAAGAGAACCACTAGACCTTTGTTACCCTTTCAAAGAAAGCTTAAGTATGAGCTCAGAGGTACCTAAGACGAACTAATTCTCAACAGAGTATAGAGAATTTGAAGGAGACAGCAAACCATGAAAAGAAACAACTAAATTTAGCAACTTGCCTTCAATGCCATGTCATCAATCCCTTTTGAAGTCAGGACCACATTGGCTCCCGCACTCAAAAGTTTCTGAATCCGTTCTTTTGTCATGTCAGCTTCTCTGTAAACATAAATCTACATTAGGGCTGAATTACAACATGCTGCTGTGATTTAACCTATATGCTGTAAATCATAGCTACAGAATGGCATCGGTTATCCAGGTAATATCAAGGAGATACCATTGTGCAATCATTAAAGACAAGACGATTATGTCAAAAACAGCACATTTCCTCTTTTAAATAGCACGCATCTTTACCTTCATCTCTCGTTCGGTACCAGCAATAAGATACACAATGTACTATGTGGTAGGGAGTAAGATACCAAACATATTATTTAAACTGTCACACACATGTTGGAAGTCCAAATATAAATGTAGCAAATATTCTAGAACTCAAGGCCCACGGTAACATTTCAAATATAAATTTCCAGCACCCACAAGTAGAGTGAGAACTACTAATTTGGAAACATCACGGCAATATGAATCAAATATTAGCTAGTTATTCTTTGGTTTCAGCTATGAGAAATTGACAAGTACAAAGATGTATTGATGCTAACACATTAATAGCAACAGAATAGACTGAATGGCCCCATTAGAACAATCACCTTTGGCGAATCCTCTCAAGCTCTCGAGGATCAGTTACCAATACTTGAACACCCATCTGCATTTTTGTCTTTTGAAGATTGAAGTCAAGACAAGCAATCCGTGCAGGCGAAACTCTCAGTGGCATTCCTTGGGCAGCACGGCCAGTATTCAGAGCATAACCCTTCAATAGATAGCTATCTTTTGCACTTTTCCCGTGTGCTTTAAGTAAATTAATACCCTGGATAGAAATAAAGTTTGATTTACATTAGTTCTAGATTTAGATGTCAAAATGGGGGAATCTAAAGAACCAAACTGCACATAATTAGTTTACCAGACCATAGTTGTTCTAATGTGCTTCCAGATTCAAAAAGATAAAGAGAAGACCTTCCAAATAAGATTCCTTCAGTATCAGAAGAAGTTTTCTTGAACAAACAACTCACCTTGATAGGATATTTAATTTCACCCCTCACATTAGTCATCTTGACTGCCTGTACTGCTTCAACAACCTACAAATACACCGACGGCTAAGGCACTAGGGTATGTGGGAATGACGTCTCACAAAAAATACAGATACAAAAGACTGTTTGACAGAAAAACACATTTGGTTATATAAGTTAGTTGCACATAAATGATAAAGTTTCCACATTATAACAGGAATAGCACCAAAACGATCTTCAAATGCTGACTTTCTATGTATGAGAAATTAAGCAGGGAGCAAACATACAAGTGCTAAGCAAGCATAGTTGTGGTCCTATTAGCCAATAACAACAAAACCGTTATTTCTAAAATTTTAAAAAAAAACCTTTTTTCCAATAATTATGTTCTTAACCATGCAAGCTCAAACAGGACAAGAAATGAATTTTCCCTCAGCTTTCCTCTCTTTTCCTATCAAAACCATAAAAATTGTCTGTAAGCAAAGTATGAGAATGTTATTGACCAGAAAGCATACATATCATGAGTCAGGAATTAATTGCCTAAAGGCGGAGACATCACAGAGACAATGACCCGATATTGGAGGAAAGCAGGTAATAAAACCAAACCATTACATAACACATCCATGATTTTGTATGTCCTGCAAATGGAGATCGCAGACAAGGTTTGCTCAGATTAAACACGTTCACAAAAGTCATCAGTTGTATTTAGCCATATGGGAGAGGGCAGGGCTAGAGAATCTTCCCGTTAGCACAAAACGATAATATTACCAAGAATAGTCTAGACTAAGAGCCCGTTTGAAAGGGCTTGTTTTAAGTGACTTTTAAGCCAAAATAGCGTTTAAGCCATAAGCTAAGAATTTTAGCTTTTGGCTTGTTTTTGTTATTTTAGCTTAAAAACAAGTGCTTAAAAGCACTTTTTACTTTATCCAAACACTACAAAATGGCTTAAAAATTATTTTAGCTTAAAAGCACTTAAAACAAGCCAATCCAAACGGGCTCTAAGTCAATAGAAGATTAAGTTTCTTAGGTTGTTTGATGAAATCTACAGTTGTATACTGACAATGCTGGATGCAACATTAATTAAATTGATTAGAATAATAAAACTTATCCTTTGATTTTTTTTCATGAATGGGCACAGTTAATTTTATCAAGAAAACCCAATTGCAATGACCACCATACCATATTAGCAAAGAAGTCACTATCATCTGCTATCAACTTTGATGACATGCTTGTCTTGGCACAGTTTACAAGAGAATCTTTTCCAAGTTTATCAACCTGAAAAACAGTAGACGGACTGGTTAGGATCAACTGCATAAACATAGTTGTCAAAGGTGAAAACATTGAAATGCACCAAGGTCTGCTGGGGTTTGAAGCAAAAAGCGTGATTAATACTTTAGGTTTTTTTCAATGAAAGGCTTTAGTAAAGAATAAAAATGAACACACACACATATATATATATATGAAAAAAAAAATTATACACAACGAATAACTATTAGACATAAGAGTTGAAAATAATTATAATTGATTGATATTTATGAAGTAAAAACACATAAGCAAAGTTAAACTCTAGATTTCTGGTTTAGGAATTAAGATATAGTCATAAGCTAAGTTGCTCGGACTCGGGCGTGGGTATCCGATACGAGAATGGGTATGAGTATCGGATTCGACAAAATCTAAATTTTAAGATTCGGGGGTACGGATCCGGATAAGGATACGGGTGAGGGAATTCGGCTAATAAAAAATGGAGCCATAAAAATATTGTAAATTTTGAGAGATATTCTATGAAAAACTTAGATGAATATTGTACAATGCAATATTTCATTCTCCGAGATGGACATTATTCTTTCATTATTCTAAATTTGTTTTATTTTTTATTTTGAGAAATTAAAATCTCAATTTTCTTCCCAAATTTATCGATGGACTCCGGTCAAACTGCCCGAAGTCAGTTGACCATATCCGGGACGTATCCTGTCCCCATATTCGTATCCTTCCCGTATCCGGACGGGGACGGCAGCCACATCGAAGAGTCCACGCAACTTAGGTCATAAGTATCAGGGACTAGTTTTCTAATGCTAAAACCTAAATATTCATTTATACCATATAATTCACAACTTTAATATCACTCTGCCAATGTACTTTTGTCCAATGTTGTGCTCTTAACAACAGTCATGGGGGATGAGCGACAAGTGCCTTAGCGACTTGGCAGTTGCACTAAAGCACCACCTAAGCAAGACAAAACACCTATATAAGGGTTAAGGAAAGTGAGCCTTTAACACAAATGCAGTAGATCGAAAGCCTTGTCCATGCTTTCAACCTAATACAACAAAGGATTAACTGCTTCTTACACCTTACCAATGACGAAAATCATGAGAAGCACAAAATTGCAAGTGCACCCTATATTTACTTAGTGATGAGACTCAACCTTAATATTCATAAATTTCAGAAAATGTCCTTTTCTCATAAGGCCGGCAAGGTAGATTCCACATTTCAAAGATAATGCCAGCTAGATTAGTACTTAAATTAACTACTTCATAGGTGCCAGATAAATCAGCATAATATGCACGTGAAGACCAGAGATCAGGAATCAATACCTTAACAGCCAACTTTTCTTCGACATATTTGCATGCTTCCCTCATTGCCAGCTGCCAGAAATTAGTGCAATATAATATTAGAAAGGCAATTTGCGAGAGAAAAAGATTTTCACTATTCTTTGTTAGTTGCATGTAAGATGAATGCAGATAGTTACCCTATATCCACTGATTATCGAGGTCGGGTGAATTTTGTGCCTCACCAACTCATTTGCTCCCTGCAAATATTAAAACAGAGAACATCAACAGAAACTGTGAGCACTAAATACTTGAATTTGAAAAATTTAGGGAAGTTCCTGCATTGCAGTAGATCTGCAAGAATACCTTAAGCAACTCTGCAGCTATAATAACGACTGAGGTGGTTCCATCACCAACTTCTCGATCTTGGAGTTCAGCCAACTCAACAAGAACCTATGAGATATTGCATTACAATGGTCCATAACTTCTTTCAAAGAGTTTATACATTAAGTCTACGTGAGAAAATAGACATTTCATGTGGTTACCTTGGCAGCTGGATGCTCAACTTCTAACATCCTCAGAATTGTGGCACCATCATTAGTAATTGTTACGTCTCCAATATCATCAACAAGCATCTGAGATTCATATCAAATACCAGTGAGTCAACAATCAATTGACCATTCAAACACCAAATGTACGAAAAAATTCACTTAAAATGTTGAACTAAAAACCATTTTGTTCCTTTTCTTTCATAAGCCAGACCCAATTGTTCTTTATACTATCTCCAAAGCCTTTCAAGCCGAAGGATATGTGCATCACAAACCCTACGAGTTCTTCTAACAGACAGAAGTCAGGAATTTTGAAAGATGGTGACTGATAACAATCACTCTGGCTCCTTGATAACAGGACAAATAGAAACATGACGGGAATTAAGATAATTAATTCGATGAATTCAAATACTAATAAGTATCATCCAATTCATATTTTAAGATGTCAAGAAAGTTTCTAGAGCATATACATCATGTTCAGTGTCAAATATAAAGGATTTGGTTGGTAAATGATTGTCCAGCTCGCACCAGCCTTGCTACTTTATATTAAAATCCATCTCCAGATTACAAAACTAAGCTTACTCCTGTCGTCCAAGGTAAAGATGATCACAGAGCAGATTATTCTGTCAAGAATTTATGCCACTTCACCGAAGTCTAATATGTGATAGTTTTGGTACTAAATGTTTAAGAGCGTCTTTCTACATCTATGACTCATAAATCAGCGCATTTTGATTCAGGTTTAATTCTCAACTTAATATTAGCCACCAACTTTTAGTCAAGTGCAAATGCGTATAAACCCAACATGCGCATGAACGGAGGATTTACTCATACCATACTGAACCTGCCTGACAGGTTAATTGATAGATATAGGGAAAACTGCTCGCATTACGGACAGTGCTTAGCAAATATTCTCACTTACATTTTTGTCATTTTCCTCCCTAAATCAACCCTATAAAGACAAACAAACTCGCTACAAGATAACAGTCACTCAAGAGGCTGGCCAGCCAGCTCAAGATAAAATGTTAAGTTAAATTATATTTCTTGGCAGAATTTTACAGGTACAGAGGACCTGTTTCCGCATAAACTCTTCCAAAGTGCTCAGCAAAATTATCTATAATTGTAAATATGCTAATTAGCTCTAAATTTAGCATCTATAGATTCCCCTGAAACACTTGCATGGCAAAATGGAGAGTGCTAGACATAGAGAAGCCTAAACCATAAAGAAGCAAGTCGACTAAAACACAAATGACAAATTAATTCCTCCATCCCAAAATAGTAGGCTTGGCAGTAATAAGGCTTAATATTCAATTCCTCTACATTTGAACCAGTTTCATTCCAATACTCAATAATTTATCTTTTAAGTTAGAAATTATTATCTTAAAACCCTAAGTAGGAACATCCTCCAACCAGATATATAATTACAAAGAAGAGAGCAAGATCGTAAATTTGACAAGTAACGCAGTACACTACAAGTACACAAACACACACAATAAGTGGGAAAAGGAGAAACAGACCTTATCGAGGCCAACAGGTCCAAGCGAGGATTTGACAATGTTAGCAACTGCTTGACATGCAGTCACTGAAATCCCAAAATACAACACACACAATCACTACTTAACTAGAAAACAAAACTCATAAATATATAGGGAAAGAAAGAGGCTCCGAGATTAGAGGTACGCTACCATTTTGGGTGCGAACATCCTGACCCGACTGGCGGTCGCCGGAAATATCAAGAGTTTGTCCTTGATAGGCCATTTAAGACTGAGTATGTGGCCGGAAAAGTGATAAGAATGCTGGAAATGTGAGAAGATCGAGCACGAGAAAAAACCCTAGATCGGGTTATGTAGCGAAGAAGAGCGCAGATTCTCGAAGTATGCGAAAGCCTTTTTGTACTGTGGGAATGTTCAGTGCAAAATGTGGAGAAGCAAAGTTGGGGGACAACTACTCCTCGTTCGTAAGGGTTTTAGGTTTGCGCCCTTGAGAATAATGTTTGGCCCTTTAAATGGTTTTTTTTTCTTTTTCTTTTTTTTTCCTTTTCTTTTGAGTTTCTTATCATAGAATAAAAATATAGAAATAGATATTGCCAAATACCTACCTTTAAAAACTTTTTACAAAATAAAAAGCAATTAATATGCTCATTTTTTAACTTTGCCTTGCCCAATCGCATTCCGCTTATCACCTTACTCGAACAATTTACATATTGTTATGAAATAATACAAGAACAAGAACAATAACTCAAGAACAAGAGCAAATAGAGAGAAGAGTAGAGAGAGTTCTTCTTATTGATACTTAGAGAATGTTAGGGGTTATTTACAATGGTAGAGAGCACCTCTATTTATAGGGAGGAGGATGATTTAGCTACCAAGAATAGAACTCTAGAATCTCTCTAATTAAAGACATTCACCTTAAATAGAAGTGTATTTATAACACTCCCCCTTGAATGTCTATTCAATGATGTGCCTCGTTAAAACCTTAAAACAAAACCCAATGGGAAAAATTAAAGTAAGGAAAAAGAGTACACATGTTTGAATATGCGCCTATTGGTTGCCTCGTTAAAAACCTCGCAAGGAAAACCCGGTGGGACAAAACCTTGTAAGGGAAAAAGAGTGCAACGCGCCTTAACTCCCCCTAATAAGAACATCAATTTATGTCCTTAAGTCTTCGCATCCCAATCTTGTGAACTAGCTTCTTGAAGGTTGACTTTGGTAGAGATTTTGTGAACAAATCAGCCATATTTTCGCTTGAACGAATCTGTTGAACATTGATATCACCATTCTTTTGAAGATCATGTGTGAAGAATAACATTGGTGAAATATGCTTCGTTCTATCTCCTTTTATGAATCCTCCCTTCAATTGAGCTATACATGCTGCATTGTCTTCATACAAAGTTGTGGGTAGTTTATCACACTTCAAACCACATTTGTCTTGGATATGATGTATTATCGACCTTAACCACACACACTCCCGACTTGCTTCATGAATAGCAATTATCTCGGCATGATTAGATGAAGTAGCCACAATTGATTGCTTAGTCGATCGCCAAGATATGGCGGTTTCTCCACAGTTAAACACATAACCTGTTTGAGATCGAGCCTTGTGTGGGTCGGACAAATATCCAGCATCAGCATAACCAACAAGATCCGGGCTGCAATTCTTGCCATAAAATAAGCCCATATCGGTAGTTCCCTTTAGGTACCGCAATATGTGTTTGATCCCATTCCAATGTCTCCTCGTAGGAGCCGAGCTAAATCTTGCTAAGACATTAACTGAAAAGGATATGTCAGGTCTTGTAGTATTTGCAAGATACATTAGTGCGCCAATTGCGCTAAGATATGGTACTTCGGGACCAAGTAGCTCTTCATTCCTTTCTTGTGGTCGGAATGGATCTGTGTTCACATCAAGTGATCGAACAACCATCGGTGTACTTAAAGGATGTGCTTCATCCATGTAAAACCGTTTCAATACCTTTTCTGTATAGGTAGATTGATGAACAAAAATTCCGTTTGCCAAATATTCAATTTGCAAACCAAGATATAGTTTAGTCTTTCCGAGATCTTTCATCTCGAATTCATCCTTTAGATAATCAATTGCCTTTTGGAGTTCTTTAGGGGTTCCAATAAGGTTTATGTCATCAACATATACGGCAAGTACAATAAATTCCGATGTTGTTTTCTTTATAAAAACACACGGGCAAATGGCGTCATTTATATAGCCTTCAGTACTCACTAAGACGATTATACCACATTCGTCCAGATTGCTTTAGACCATACAAGGATCTTTGCAATTTAATTGAGAACATTTCCCGAGATTTTGAATTATGCGCGTTTGGCATCTTGAGTCCATCGGAAATTTTCATGTATATCTCATTATCAAGTGAGCCACAAAAATAGGCAGTAACCACATCCATTAAGTGCATGTCAAGCTTTTCATGGACAGCAAAACTTATGAGATAACGAAAGGTTATCGCATCCATTACAGGCGAATATGTCTCTTCATAATTGACACCAGGCCTTTGAGAAAAACCTTGTGCAACAAGGCGTGCTTTATATCTTTGTACCTCGTTTTTCTCATTTCTCTTGCGTACAAAGACCCATTTATAGCCGACAGGCTTAACACCATTAGGTGTTTCAACTATAAGGCCAAAAACTTCACGTTTTGCCAGCGAATTCAATTCTGATTGAATTGCTTCTTGCCACTTTGGCCAATCCTGTCTTTTTCGACATTCTTCAACAGATTGAGGTTCAAGATCCTCACATTCTTGCATAATGCTAGATGCTACATTATAAGCAAAGGCATTATCCACCACAATATCCACTCGATTAATATTTACCTCAATATTAATTGGATTTAGGGATAGTTCCGTATTTTCCAGAGTCTCGGGCTCAATGGATTCTTCATGAATCTCAGAATTTGTTAAATCATGAGATTCTTTCGTAGTGTCATTTTGATCGTTCTTTTTCCTCTTTCTAGGATTTCGATCTTTGGAACCTAATGGTCTGCCATGCTTCAGGCGTGCATTCGACTCATTGGATATGACACTAGATGATTGTCCAACAGGGACATCAATACGGATTGGAACATTTTCCGCGGGAATGTGGGATTTCATTATCCTTTTCAAGTCCGTAAATGCGTCAGGCATTTGATTTGCTATTCTTTGCAAATGGATAATCTTTTGTACATCTCTTTCACAAATAGAGGTATGTGGATCAAGATGAGATAATGATGCATTTTTCCACAAAATTTCCCGTTTGGTTTCACCAACTTCTCCCCCTAATTTTGGGAAAAGTGTCTCATCAAATCGACAGTCTGCAAATCGTGCAGTAAACAAGTCGGCTGTCAATGTTTCGAGGTAGCGAATGATGGAGGGCGATTCAAACCCAACATATATTCCTAACCTTCTTTGCGGACCCATTTTGGTGCGGGATGGCGGTGCAATAGGCACATATACTGCGCATCCAAAAATCCTTAAATGGGATATATTGGGTTCATGACCCAAAACCAATTGCAACGGGGAATACTTGTGGTAATTCGTCGGTCTGAGACGAATTAGCATTGCTGCATGTAAGATGGCGTGACCCCATACCGAAGTGGGCAGCCTCGTTCTCATAAGTAATGGCCTTGCAATCAATTGCAGGCGTTTAATTAACGATTCTGCAAGACCGTTTTGAGTGTGAACATGAGCTACAGAATGTTCAACTTTTATCCCGATTGATAAGCAATAATCATTAAATGCTTGGGATGTAAACTCAGCAGCATTATCCAGTCTAATGGACTTGATTGGATTATCTGGAAATTGTGCTCGTAGTCGAATTATTTGTGCCATTAATTTCGCAAACGCAAGATTGCGTGATGACAACAGGCACACATGAGACCATCTACAGGATGCGTCTATCAAGACCATGAAATACCTAAACGACCCACTAGGTGGGTGAATAGGTCCACAAATGTCCCCTTGTATACGTTCCAGAAACGTGGGTGACTCAGTCCCAACCTTTGTTGGTGATGGCCTGATAATCAACTTGCCTTGATAACACGAAGTGCAAGGATATTCATTATTTGAAAGAATTTTGAAATTCTTTAACGGATGCCCATATGAGCTTTCTATAATCTGTCTCATCATGACCGATCCTGGGTGTCCCAATCGATCATGCCAAAGTACAAAGGTATTGGAATCAGTAACCCTTTGGTTTACTGTTGAATGTGCCTCAATTGCACTAATTCTTGTCCAATACAGCCACAAGATAAAGACGGGAATTTCTCAATAACCCTCTTTTGGCCGGAGACATTCTTTGTGATGACGAGATATTCAAGATTATCTTCATCCATTGTCTCAATATAATAGCCATTCCGGCGTACATCTTTAAAACTCAACAAGTTTCTCTTAGACTTGGAGGAGAACATTGCATTCTCTATGATTAACGTCGTGCCCTTGGGCAGAGTTACAATTGCTCTTCCGGAGCCTTCAATCAATTTACTACTTCCAGAGATTGTAGTAACGTTTGCCTTACACATATTTAGTTGGGAGAAATACTTCCTTTCTTTGAGTATTGTATGTGTAGTACATGAATCAATTAGGCAAATACTTTTACAGTTGGATGTTGATCCAAGTTCGCTTTGTGAGATATCCATATTTGCTATCCCATAGTTTGACATACAAAAGAGATACAAGAACATAGGAATAAACAAGTTCAATTCTTTTGTGTCACATAATATTTTCAAAATCTGCTGCTAACAGTTGACTAACAAAATCAGGTATGTTATCCATTACTTTGCAGTTTGAAAATTTCAGTTTAAACGTTTTTCACACACAATCGATTGTTTAACATTGACAATCGATTGTTGATTAATTTTGAAAAATACCGGATCACACTGTCTAACGACAATCGATTGTTAGACATAGACAATCGATTGTGGATGATTTTTGAAAAATTCCAGATTACACTGTCTAACGACAATCGATTGTTAGACATAGACAATCGATTGTGGGTGATTTTTGAAAAATTCCAGAACACACTGTTTCAAGACAATCGATTGTTAGACAAAGACAATCGATTGTTGGCTATTTTGAAAAATTCCAGAACACACTGTCTTAATGACAATTGATTGTTAGCCAAAGACAATCGATTGTTGATCAATTATTTTTCAACTTTAATGCGAAAATAGTAGATAATCGACTAGTTTTTCAGGCTAGTCGATTACCCCTACTGGAAAATAAAAATTTTATTGATATTTGAGCATATTGAAGATATTCTAGAGAACTACTGCTAACATTGCATCATGAACTAACTAATACGAGCTAATACTAATGACTATTAGTTTATTCACTAACTAATACAAATAAGTAGAACAAAATCAAATAACTCCATCTTCTTTCATTACGGATCCATCGCCGATTAGGTGGTCTATTTTCCCCTCGGGTTGCTCAAAGAAGTCTGCCACATCCAGGTGGGTGATGTCCTCATTGTCGTCATAGACAAAATTTGTTTTAGGGCCTTTTCTCTTTCGAGATGCTTGATAAAGGTCAACCAAGTGTCTTGGTATACGGCAAGTCTTTGACCAGTGCCCTTTCCCACCGCAACGATAACATATCGTTTCTGAACCATTTTCCCTAGGATCTTTATGACCCCGTTTCTGCTTTCGGCGGTTATCTCTCTTCGGGGGGTGACGGACTTCATTGGAATTTCTTCCTTGTCTACGTCCCTGACTATGACCCCGTTTACGACTATGACCATGGTCCTTTTCATGTTTGGCATAATGAGAGTGCACCTTATCTGCTTCAGGCAGTGGTGTAGACCCAGTGGGTCGATTTTCATGATTTCTCATGAGCAGGTTATTATTCGCTCAGCCACTAGTAGAAGAGAAATCAGTTCATAGTACTTTGTAAAGCCTTTCTCTCTGTACTGTTGTTGCAGTACTATATTGGAGGCATGAAACGTTGTAAACGTTTTCTCAAGCATATCATAATCGGAGATATTATCCCCGCATAGCTTCAATTTGGAAGTAATTCTGAACATAGCAGAATTATATTCAGAAACGGACTTAAAGTCCTGGAGCCTCAGATGAGCCCAATCATATCGTGCTTGTGGCAGAGTGACCAACTTCAGGTTGTCATATCTCTTCTTTAAGCCGTTCCACAAGACGAGTGGATCCTTGACGGTGAGATATTCAATCTTCAAACCTTCATCAAGGTGGTGGCGCAAGAAAATCAAGGCCTTCGCACATTCTTGGGTGGATGTTTTTTCTCTATCTTTGATGGTGTCTCCGAGACCCATAGCATCTAAGTGGATTTCAGCATCCAACACCCATGTCATATAGTTCTTGCCCGAAATTTCAAGGGCAACGAACTTTCTTTTTGTAATGTCAGACATAATCGAAAATTAAATTAGGAAGAGGGAAATACCTTAGATTTCTCAAGAATGGTTCTTGAGACGGTAGAGTCTCGTGCTGATAACGTGTTATGAAGTAATACAAGAACAAGAACAATAACTCAAGAACAAGAGCAAATAGAGAGAAGAGTAGAGAGAGTTCTTCTTATTGATACTTAGAGAATGTTAGGGGTTATTTACAATGGTAGAGGGCACCTCTATTTATAGGGAGGAGGATGATTTAGCTACCAAGAATAGAACTCTAGAATCTCTCTAATTAAAGACATTCACCTTAAATAGAAGTGTATTTATAACACATATCAGTCTTTTTTATATTTTTAAACAAATAAAGACCTGGCCAAACTTATTTTCAGAATATTCATAATTATGCAGTAAGTTTTAGTAATATCGTCCCTTCTCACAAATTGTTTAATTTTCACATATTTTTCTTCTCTTATTGTATTTTCTTTTATAATTCCTCCTCTCGTGTAATACTATTTTAAATATATGGTTACTATCTATGTTTAAAGTTATTTTTATTACAACTTACTAGTATTGATTTATTACATGTTTTTCAAAAAAATATTTTAATGTTTTTAACTTTAGTTGGAATCAATGCTACAAAAATAAAGAAAAAAAATTGCTTACTATAATGTTTATATCAAAACGCATCAATTAATTATAATTAAACAATAAATTTAAGTGAAGAATATACATACGAAGATCCCTATCATAATTAGCTATGATTATTTATAATTGTACATACGAAGAACTCATATATGCTTGATTGATATTTTTTACAGTAAAAAGATAGTTAGTTGTGACCTTTTATTTTGTAAATATCCAATTCAAATAGAATTATTATACTGTATTTGGTTGATTATGTTAGACGAATTAACCTCAAACATATAAACTTAATAATATAATAAAGTGTTCATAAAAGGGAAAAAATAGGCCACTTCTCTACTTAATTTTTTCCATACCCTTTCCAAAATCGTAAAAACGAAAAAAAAAATTAAAATGTCTATAGCTCGTTTCATTTTCTGACATAAAATCAAGCTCGACAAGGAAAATTACTAGTAGGGTCCAAATTCATTAAGCAGCCGATGACATCTAGTAAATAGTAGGTTGCTAGATAAAATAGTGAGATTTTGTGGAGTAATTTTTTTATTTTACTCAAATTTTAATTGTTCTTAAGAAAATATTTCTTCTTTAATTGAAATTATTATTTCATGAATCGATGATTAGCTAAATGGAGATCCTTATATGACCTTCGTTATAAATATTATTTTAGATATATCAAAAGTTACATGAAAGATTTATAAAATATAGAACATAAGATGATAAAAAATATATATGAGATCTTTTGTGGAGTGTAATTAATAAAATCAGTAAAATAAAATTGAGATTTAATATTTAATGACCTGAAATTCAGTCGGTCATGTAAAAGATCTCAGTGATCTAAATTATGAAGTTGCAAGTTCACACGACTGACGGCTAACGAACACTAAGGTATTATTGTTAGAGGCATAAAATCTTTGACATAAAGTGGGGCTAGGATTGAGCGTGATGGCTTTGCTATTGGCTTATGTACGAAGCAAAATGATCACGCAGACAATGAGGGAGGTATGGGTTACTGTGGGTAAATATCGGCCAAAGTATTGGGATAGGCAAGACACTATTGGCAAAGGCTTAACAAGGCAATGACAAGTTACGGCAACATGACATGGCATGCGCGCCAAAGATAGTGAGATGGGCACTTTAGCATGTGGCAATGTCAAGTGCAAGGTAAACTAAGACAAAATAGTGTGGGCTGATGGCAAAGACTTTAGATAGCTAAAGCAAGTCTATATGAAGCAAAATACAAGCAATGATACAGGTGAAACAAGGGTTGACACAAACAAGACAGAAACTCGGACAAGACGTGTGCGAATGGCAATGGCATTGGGCATCTGTAGAAAAGTCATGGGTGGTAAGTTGCACGCAAGGCATTGGGGCGGAGCAATGCTAAAGGGCCAAGGCTAGGAGCAATGTCATCCTTGAACATGCAACAGCTGGCCAACAAAAGATGCATATGTTATGCGCATGCCAAGGCAGCTGCCGTTTTCCTTTTTGTAACTGCTTGTTACAAGATTTGCTTTATGCTTGTAGCCACTATAATTTCGTGTGTATCATGATGTGAGTAGCTGGGAATGTCAACTACAAGTTATGATCAGATTAGCCTTGAGCCCGTCAAGTGATATAAGTTGTAGATGACATGTATTGATGCGCTGTCAAGTCTCAAAGGTTGGTTATGTGCTATGAATAAATGCCTTTGGACTTAGTCGGGGGGGGGGGGGGGGAGAGTATTTCAAGTGAAATTAGAAGGGAAACAAGAGAAAACGTGATATCTTCTAACTGTATTCCCAGAGAGTTATGGTGGGGCATTGGGCAAAGCTTAGTAGACAAGATCAACTTGTGATCTCTGCTAGACGAGGTAGGATGTGAACAATTTGTGTTCCTAGAAAAGTGAGAGTTCTTTTATATGTTTAGTTGATCAAGATAAATGTGAATTTTTTTTTGTATTGGCTTGTGTTCTCTTCGTTTCGCTTCTTAAAATTAATCTAAGGCCAAAAACTCAAAATTTTGGCTAACTGTTGGAAAGACTGAGTCAAGTCTACACTTGTCTATCGCGGGGTGTGATTTTGGACGGACAAAATTTAAACCCTGCGATAATTAGTATCAATAGTTTTAGAGAAAATTATTGCATTCACTACTCTAATAACTACGTCTATATACACACACTGCAAATGCAACCTATTATTTTATTTGAACCTAGTACATTCAACGCATATTATAAACTTATGTATAAAAATCTAATAGAACTATAATAAATTATTGGGATAGAAAATAACAAGTCATCATGAAAAACTAACCAAGCAAATATTATTATTGATAAATCAAACAACAACAAAAAATAAACTAAAAGAAGTATAATACTTTGATATGATTTGATCAATTGACCTTACATATGATATACTAATATAAAAGAGAATATAAAAATTATTGAGAGAATAATCCCCGTTAAATAAGATTCTTCTAACGATTACATTGTGAATTTTATTGTGTTGTTATGTCAATAAGAGATCCTCAATTTATAGAAGTCCACAATATTTTTTTCCGAGAAAGGTATATGTCAAATATGAAAGAAATTTATATTTTATAAGGAAAAGTAAATCAATTATGGTAAAATATTTTACGTTTCGTTCAAGTAATAGGTAAATTCAAATATGAAATTGGGTGTAATTACTTAGCTATTAATTACTACCCTATTTATTATACTGACCTATTTGTTTGCCGGAAGGTAATTACAATGTAATTTTCACTATCATATTTGATTGAACAAGTGTAATTACTTATACTTAAATAAACCTTTTCAGCATAATTGCGTATAGTTAATTTTTACTGACATGTTTAATAATAAATTTAAAATTTTTACCTACTCATATGAGTAAAATATAAAATTTATAATTTTTTAAATTATAAAAGGAAAAAATGAGTTTAGATTAATAATCAATTTATGATAATGAATAGAAAACAAAGCTAGTAATATACGAAATTGTGTTTAACAATAAAGAAACTAAAAAAATAAAAAATAAAGAAGCAAAATATAAGAAAATGTAAATTATATGGAAGTTCACCATAAGCAACATGCTACAGGGCTAAATTTGAAAATAAGAGAATAAAAAAATATTATAAACAATATTGTAATACTTAATATATTTAAAAACAATTAGAAAAGTTACATTACTTTGTAAATAAATAGTGTAATTACCATCAATTCTCACCTACCCCTTGAGAATTGAAGAATATAATTACATCCTCTTAATTACACCCAATTCCATTCGAACCAAGTAATTACTTGGTAAAACAAATATGCCAAACTGTGTAATTATATCCAAATTCAATTCCTACGCGTCTTTTCAAATAGGCTCTAAGGGTATGTTTGAAAAGTTATATGTAATTACATGGCTTAGTAATTACATACCCTAGTAAATATATAGTATAATAATTATAATGACCTATTTGTTTGTTAGAACGTAATTATTATATAATACTCACTGTCATGTTTGGTTAGACAAGTATAATTATAATTAATTAGTTTTTTCAGATTAGCTATAAAATATATTAAATAATTATATATAAATAAATAACATCTTAAAATTACTCTAGCAAGTATTGTAACGACCTGCGGGGTCGTTTTGAGCCCTAGCGTGCCGTTCAACAGTTTGTGACCATGAGCAGCTTCACTTTAGGTATTATGACTTGTGTGCATGCTCAGAGTTGAATTTTCGGGGATTTCGGAGTTGATTTGGAAAGAGAATCCTCATTTTAGAAGCTTTACGTTGAAAGAATTTACTAAGATCAGATTTTTGAGTAAACAACCTCGGAATTAGAATTCGAAGGTTTCATCAAGTTCGTATGATGATTTCGGACTTGGGCGTATGTCCGGGCCTGGTTTTAGAAGACTCGAGAACGTTTCGGCACCTATTGTGGAAGTTAACATTTTGGAAGAATCTCATAAGTTTGATTTGAAGTTCATTTCACGGTTATCAATGCCCATTTGGGATTTCGACCTTCGTATGGTTATTCTGCTATTGGGAGCGCGATTAGAAGTGAATTCGGAGGTCCGTATGTCATTTTGGAGTCATTTGGCTAAAGATAGAAATTTGAAGGTTTTTGAGAAGTTTGACTGGAAGTGGACTTTATGATATCGGGGTCCGAATCCAATTTCAAAAGTTGGAGTATGTTCGTAATGTCAAATATGACTTATGTGCAAAATTTGAGGTCAATCGTACATGATTTGATAGGTTGTAGCATCGAATGAAAAAGCTTGAAATTCTAAAGTTAATTAAGCTTGGATTGGAGGTCGATTCATAATTTTAGCATTGTTTGATATGATTTGAGGCATCGAGCAAGTCCGTAATGTGTTTTTGGACTATTTGGTAAGATTGGTTAGGGCCCCGGGGGCCTTGGGTGGATTTCGGATGGTTAATGGATCGAATTAGAACTTGGAGGAAGAGCTGAAGTTGTTGGTTGCTGGTGTAACCGCACCTGCGAGACTTGGGCCGCAGGTGTAGAGCCGAAGAAGCGGCCATGTTAGGATTTATGCCCGTCACTAGAGGGGGGGGATGAATAGTGCGGCACGAGAATATTGATAAATATTGCAGAATTAAAATTGCAGGAGTAAAGTAAATGCAGTAATTAAAAGATTAAGGAAAGGACACACCGAATTTATACTGGTTCACCACAACGTGTGGTTAGTCCAGTCCCCAAGAGACTCTCTCGAGATTCCACTAACTCCGTTAAGCTTACGGGTGCCTAACAAACCGTTACACTTGCTCGTAGATGTACACTCTACAAGACTTCAACTTGCTCGAGGATACCTCACCTCAAGACTTCACCTTGCTCGTGGATACTGCACCACAAGACTTCACCTTGCTCGTGGATACCGCACCACAAGACTTCACACACTAAGATTGAGGGTACTTAGCAAACCCGACAACCAATGGGAAGATATGGTCTTCTCAAACACCTTTCTCTTTTACAACAAGAACTCTTAATAAGAGTAGATAAAGAGATACAATATTAGCTCTATGAACAACTCAAAGTTGCCCCTCAAATGGCTCAACAAAAGCTCTAAAATGATGCACAAATAATATCAATATGTATATGAATAATGAGAGGTGTTGTGTGTATCAAATCAGCTCAAAAGACCTCTATTTATAGGTGTTATAATTTGTATGTCCGTTGCTTAACTGACAATCAATTATGCTGATTTTATGCAAGATAATCGATTATTGGATTTTCATAATCGATTATTGGCTTTAACGTTCAAAAGTCAGAAGCTGATTTTATGCTAGATAATCGATTATTGGATTTTGATAATCGATTATCTGCCTGTCGTTCAAAAACATTGGCAACGGTCAGAGAATAATCGATTATGCTCTTTTAGATAATCGATTATTCTGCCTTGCGGAATTTCCAGTTTAATCTGGAAATTCAGCATAATCGATTATCAGCATATGGATAATCGATTATCTGGCTATGCTGTCCAGAATTGAAAACTTACTTCAAAAACCATTTTGGTTAAAAATGAAAACGTTAAAATCATTTTGTTTGAAGTATTTGAAATATGTTTATGATAAATATGATTTGATAAAATGATTTTATGCATATTTATGATGACCTATGTTGAGCCAAAAGACGAGATAACTTAAACGTTGCTCTTACATTGGTTTTACCTAACGACCTACGCCTTGGGTCTTCGGTCTTGAACTTTTGAGCTCGTCTTTGGCTTGTCTATGCAATCCATTCATCAATATGCTTCTCGGCATTCAATCTTGATTGTTTGTCATATAATAACGTTGTTTGACACTTGACTTCATTGTTTGTCATTCATCAAAACCTATACCTGAAAATCATGCTAATACAACCAAAGCACACATATCATGGATAGAATGATTTTCTACAATTTCCCCCTTTTTGATAATGACAAACAACAGGAGATATGCATATCGGATTCCCCTAAATTCATGCTATATCTCAACATACAATTCATGCAAACGATTCCCTTTAATGATAATTCCCCCTCAAATAAGGCATACTATAACGTAGATACATTCCCCCTTATTTGATGCATATCGCCTAAACTCTTTCCCCTTTTGGCATTAGCAAAAAGAGAGTATGCAAAGGCTACTTTTCCTTTTCGACACTTCCCCCTTTTGGGTATATCAATTGTTAGTGTCAAGAATAAAATAGGAAATACAATGAGGAATATACATTGACGATATTTAAACAATCATACCAACATGAAATGATACCAGATGTTAGTAAAAACATAACAACCATAATAACGTTTATTTTTCGCAAATCATATTGCTTAAGAGCATATCAACAGTTAATTTTTAACAAACCAATAGTTGTATTAAAAACACGAATCATTTATTTTTCAAGAATATATCAATTGTTATTCAAACCAAAAATAATATTCATCAAAACATGAATCAATTATTATTTTTAACAAAAATAATTGATACCAATTGTTATTCAAGATAAAAGTTATCAAAACATGAATCCACAAAAATAATTAATAACAATTGTTAACAAAGATATATTAATTGTTAACACATATCAACTATTACGTTTTTATCAAAAATATGATAACTAACCGACATTCCCCCTCGATGCAATAAGGTTTCGTGCTTGGTGCATCTACTACGATATTGTAGTCTTTAAGCACACCTGCAAATGTACCTAAAAATAGGTTTTAGGTACCTAACCACTTTTGGGTCCTTGGGGGTTAGGCAAATAATAATCATAGCTAAAAGATAAATCTCTATGTTTTGCAAAACATACGGGTGCTATGTGTCCTACCCGGTTGCAATAATGACAGATAACATTCTGGTTGTGCATATGTCTTGGTTGAGCCAAAAACGTTCTAGGTGATCTAAAATCGTTATTCCTAGACGTATTGCGATTCCTAGAGTTATTTCTAGGTGGTCTAAAATGATTCATTTTAGACTCATTACCAAAATTCCTAGAGTTGTTTCTAGGTGGTCTAAAATGATTGATTTTAGACTCATTAGTGAAGTTCCTAGAATTATTTCTAGGTGGTTTAACTTCATTTCTATCATCCTTTCTAATATTCTTCTTAATTTCTTCAATTGTTTTAGGATCTTCTACACTACGTTTTTCTAGTGTGTTCCTAAGTTCTATGTTCTCTAATTTCAAAGAATCACAAGATGAACAATTAGAATTTTGATCAATTGAAGAAGTTTCATTCATCTCCTTAATTTTATTTCTAAGATCAATATTGTCATTTTCCAAAAATTTATTTTTCTCTTCTAAAACTTTAATTTTAGCCTTGGCCTCTTTGGAGATTTTTGAAGACTTTTTCAATTCATCATATAATTATTGAAAAGCTTCTTGTAATTCTTCATAAGAGTAAGAGTTAGGAGTACTTACCTCTTCTTCTTCGTCGGCCATGAAGCATAGGGCAGTCGTTTCATCGCACGAGCGGTCTGAGTCCCATGTCACATGCTTTTGGACTTGAGGCGTACCTTCATAAATGGCTTCAAGTTTATCCCACATTTCTTTGACGGTTGTGCAATAGGAAATCTTCCGATAGTCATTCGGATTCACCGCACAATATAACATATTGATGGCCTTGGCGTTGTATTCATCCTTCTCCTTCGGAGCCATGGCTTCCCCAACTTTCTTTGTCGGTGTTTCACCGTTCTTGATGATTTTCCATATGCGAAAGTTGTTTGATTGGATGAAGATTCTCATCCGCTCTTTCCAATATGTGTAATTTGTTACATCAAATAGTGGAGGCTCAATGGTAGAGTGTCCTTCGCTCATCATTCCTGCGTTCAACATTCTCAAAAAAATGTATATCATTCTCTCAACCGGTTAAGGCTTTCAGAGAGTTATGTTCTGATACCAATTGTTAGGATTTATGCCTGTCACTAGAGGGGGGGGGGTGAATAGTGCGGCACGAGAATATTGATAAATATTGCGGAACTAAAATTGCAGGAGTAAAGTAAATGCAGTAATTAAAAAATTAAGGAAAGGACACACCGAATTTATACTGGTTCACCACAACGTGTGGTTAGTCCAGTCCCCGAGAGACTCTCTCGAGATTCCACTAACTCCGTTAAGCTTACGGGTGCCTAACAAACCGTTACACTTGCTCGTAGATGTACACTCTACAAGACTTCAACTTGCTCGAGGATACCTCACATCAAGACTTCACCCTGCTCGTGGATACCGCACCACAAGATTTCACCTTGCTCGTGGATACCGCACCACAAGACTTCACACACTAAGATTGAGGGTACTTAGCAAACCCGACAATCAATGAGAAGATATGATCTTCTCAAACACCTTTCTCTTTTACAACAAGAACTCTTAATAAGAGTAGATAAAGAGATACAATATTAGCCCTATGAACAACTCAAAGTTGTCTCTCAAATGGCTCAACAAAAGCTCTAAAATGATGCACAAATAATATCAATATGTATATGTTGGAAACACGTTCTCAATGCAATATACTAAAACGTGTGTTCTTTTGTATAGGTTTTGATGAATGACAAACGAAGCGAAAATTGATATATGACGAAGTTCAAGAAACAAGCGCACAATTGATATACATCGAGATTCAAGCTCAAGACAAAGTTTTATAGTTTAATTGAGTCATTCTTAATTGTGATCTTGATCCTACAACTTGACTCGTAACATGGCTTCTCTCATAAAACTATTTTCCAAAATCATGCATATTTAATTTAATGCTAAATGATTTTAAATCATGCATATTTTCATTAGTCAAAATGATTTTTAAATGCCTCTGAAAACTGGACTAAGATAATCGATTATGTACTAATGATAATCGATTGTTTTAAGCCAAGACTGCACGACAATCGATTGTGAACTAATGACAATCGATTGTGTTAAGGCAGTGAACATCAGGTTTCTTCAAACTTGCATGAAAATCGATTGTGAACCTTACGACAATCGATTGTGATGAGGCAGTGCCCATCAAAGTTTTTCAAAACTCAGAATAATCGATTGTGAAGCTAATGACAATCGATTGTGAAGAGACAGTGTCCTTCAGATTTTTCAAAGTCACAAAATAATCGATTGTGAACAAATGACAATCGATTGTGTTGAGGCAGTGACTTCCAGTGATTTTCAAATTTATTAAATAATCGATTGTGAGTATATAGCAATCGATTGTCAAGAGGCAGTGTCTAAAATGTTTTTCAAAAACTGATAAGTAATCGATTGTTGACTTTGTGCAATCGATTGTGAAGCTGACCGTTGTCGTAAAGTTTTCAAATACCGTCAGGTAATCGATTATTGATTCTGTATAATCGATTGTTGTGATTAAAATCCGGAAAAGATTTTTTGAACGTTATTGGGTAATCGATTATTGATTTGGTATAATCGATTGCTTTGATTAAAATCCGGAAAAGATTTTTTGAACGTTGCTGAGTAATCGATTGTTGATTCTGGACAATCGATTGTTTGTGGTAAAATCTGGAAAGGATTTTTTGAACGTTGCCAGTAATCGATTATGGATTGTAAGTAATCGATTATCAAGCGTAAAATCTGGGATTGAATTTTGATCTGACTGGCAGACAATCGATTGTTTGGGTTTGACAATCGATTGTCAGTGAGTAAAATCAGCAACTCTTAATTGGCAACTAGGCAACGGTAATGCCAAGTTTTTCAACTATAAATACAGCTTCATTTCAGTGTTTTAAACACAACAACATACTACAACTGATCATTACATTGCCATAAGCTTGCATACTTTTGTTTATCATTTTATATTCAATTTCATAAAGCTTTTGAGAGCCATATTCTTGTCCAAAGTTGTTGTGATCCAGAGCTTACTTCTTTTACCCATATCTACTCATTAAGGAGTATTTTGTTTGAGTGTTTTAGTGTTGTATACACTTGTAAGAGAATTGTAATTCTCTTGTTGTAAGGAACTTGTGTTTCCTTGGTTGAAGTCTTGGAGTGTTGTAACTCCGAGCAAAGGTGTTGAGGCTTGCGTCCTCAAGTTGTAAAGGTTTGTTAAGCACTCAGAAGCTTGACACGTTAGTGGAAAATCTCGAGAGAGTCTCTCGGGGACTGGACTAGCCACACGTTGTGGTGAACCAGGATATATCTGTGTGTAAGTTATTATTTATCGCACTTATTTACTTCCTTCAAAATTTTAATTTCCGCAAGTTTACGCTAAATTTTATTATAACGCTATTCACCCCCCCTCTAGCGTTAAACGTATTATCTAACAATTGGTATCAGAGCCCAACTCTCTGAAAACTTAACAGTTTGAGAGAACCATCCATGGCTTCTACTCGTGATTCTTTTGCAGGAATTGAAGAAGGACAGTGCTCCACACGACCACCTCTATTCAACGATACAAATTACACGTATTGGAAGGAGAGGATGAAGATCTTCGTTCAGTCCAACAGCTTTCACCTTTGGAAGGTGATAATGAAGGGAAACCAAATTCCAACAAAGAAGGTGGAAAACGAATGGGTTCCCAAGTTCGAGGATGAGTATGACGCGGATGACATCCGAAAGGTTCAAAATAATGCTAAAGCAATAAATTTATTATATTGTGCTGTTAATGCTGACGATTACAGGAAAATATCGTGTTGTACAACGGCAAAGGAGATGTGTGACAAGCTAGAAGTCACGTACGAAGGTACGGACCAGGTAAGGGAAGCAAAAATTGATTTCCTAACCCATTCTTATGAATTATTTCACATGAAGGAAGGTGAAAAGGTGGACGAAATGTTTGAGCGATTTTCAATAATCGTAAATGACTTACATGCTCTCAAGAAAACATTCACGGATAGAGAGCTCGTTCGAAAAATTCTTAGAAGTCTCACACCGGCATGGAGATCAAAGGCCGATGCAATTCAAGAATCCATTGGCGTTTCAAACGTCACCATCGACGCACTAAGAGGTAACCTTAAAACATATGAATCTACTATTCTTAACCCTTTTGTTGATGATCAAAGGAGGCAAAGAATAGCTCTAAAGGCGAGCACAAGCCAACCGCAAATTGATGAGGAAGGAGACAACGAGTTTGGACTCGTTATCAAAAGATTTCAAAAGTTCATGCGCAAGGAGTATGAACGCAAGGGCAAAAAGCAAGGCGAACAAATCAAGTGCTATGAATGTGGTGAAACCGGGCACATCAAATCAAATTGCCCAAACATCAAAAAGGAGAAGAAATCTTTTAAAAAGCAACGTGCATACATTTCTTGGGGAGGCGACTACGGAGATGAGTCAAGCGAAGGAGAAGAAGACGAAGCAGCAAATCTTTGCCTTATGGCACAAGAAGACAACAAAGATGAGGTATGTCAAATTTCGTCTAAAAACTTCTTTACTCTTGAAGAAATGCGAACTGCTTTTGATGAATTATATGCTGAGTTTATTAAGGCTTCAAAAACTGTTAAGGGCATAAAAGAAAATGCTTCATTAAAAGAAAAGGATTTTCAAAAACAGCTTTCTTTGAAAGAAAAGGATTTAGAAAAACTGGTTTTAGAAAATGAGAAGCTGAAAGAGGAAAACAAGTCTTTTGGAAAAAGAAGTTCCGATAAGCCCGAAAGCTCTACTACAAATTGCACTTCTTGTTTGCTTCTTAAGAATGAAGTAAGTAGGCTTAAAGGCACATTAGATAAGTTTAATTCTTCGCACAAAAACTTGAATGATGTTCTTGTTAACTTGAAATCAACCAAGCATGGAATAGGCTTTAAAAATGAAGAAAAGGTTGCAGCTAAACCCCAACAACCTAAAGCTCAACCTAGGATTAACAATAGAAATGCTTATCCTAGAAACAACAACTCTAGAGCCAATATGCATGCTAGACAAAATGCTGAACATTTTCGAAGACCTAGGAATGACTTACCACCTAGAAATAGTCACCCTAGAAATGATGCATATTTTAGGCCAAATTTTGAACCCCTTAGAAGACCTAGCAATGGCCCTCAACCGAGAAACAATCACTCTAGAAATGTTGCCCATCCTAGAGCTCATAGTAGGAGAAATAATTCTCATGAAATGCGAAATAGTCATAGTGGTCAAAATAGAGTAAGCAATTTTCATCCGTCTAGTTACTATGAACCTAGAAGGATGTATAACCCAAACGTGACTTGTCATTATTGTAGACGTATTGGTCATATTGCTCCTGCATGCTTTACACGTCATAGACATGTTACTCAATCGCATCATTATAATATGCCTAACCCCCAAGGACCCAAGATGGCATGGGTACCTAAAGAACATTAATTTGTTTTGTAGGTGTGCTTGAAGGGATCAAGTGTACTATGGTACCTTGATAGTGGATGCTCCAAGCATATGACGGGAGATGAATCCAAATTCCTTCAATTAGAGCACAAAGAAGGAGGAAGTGTTATCTTTGGTGATAACAATAAAGGAAAGATCATCGGCATTGGCTCGGTCGGTAAGGATGAAAAATCCTCTATTAAGCATATATTACTTGTGAAAGGTTTGAAGCATAATCTCTTGAGCATAAGCCAATTATGTGACAAGGGAAATCTTGCTCTATTTGATTCGGATGAATGCCTAGTATTTAGACGTAGTGATTTCAAAATCATACTTCGTGGTTTTAGAGTTGATAATATTTATATGGTTGATCTTGCTAATTCCTCACCCGAATATGTTGATTGTCTAATGAGTAAAGAGGATGATACTTGGCTATGGCATCGTAGAATAGCACATATCTATATGCATCTTTTGAACAAATTGATTTCTCAAAACTTAGTTGTTGGTCTTCCCTTTTTAAAATTTGAAAATGACTCTATTTGTGACTCGTGTCAAAAGGGGAAGCAAACAAAAGCATCTTTCAAATCTAAAAACATTGTTTCAACTTCTAGACCATTGCAATTGCTTCATATGGATTTATTTGGTCCCTCTCGCATTGAAAGTATAGGAAGAAATAAATATGCTTTTGTGATTGTTGATGATTACTCGAGATTTACTTGGACTTTATTTCTTGCCAATAAAAGTGATGCTTTTCAAAATTTTAAATTTTTTCTTAAGCGTGTTCAAAATGAGAAAGAAACAACCGTCACTTCAATTAGAAGTGATCATGGGGGAGAGTTTGATCACAATCTCTTTGCGGACTTTTGTGACGAACTCGGAATCGAGCATACCTTTTCCGCTCCACGTACACCACAACAAAATGGGGTGGTGGAAAGGAAAAATAGGTGTCTCGAAGAGATGGCTAGAACCATGCTCGACGAAGCTAAGATACCCAAACATTTTAGGGCGGACGCCGTGAGTACCGCTTGCTACGTTCTAAATAGAGTAGTAATTCGGCCGATACTCATGAAAACCCCCTATGAACTTTATAAGGGAAGAAAACCAAATATTTCCCATTTTAGAGTTTTTGGTTGCAAATGTTTTGTTCATAACAATGGCAAAGACCAATTGGGTAAATTCGATGCTAAGTCGGATGAAGGTATTTTCATTGGATATTCCTCACGTAGTAAAGCATATAGGGTCTTTAATAAAAGAACCCAAATTGTGGAGGAATCCCCTCATGTTGTATTTTCCGAAAATAATGCTCGCTTGGCGAGAAAGGATTCCGGTTTTGATCTTGCAGGTATCGTAGATAGCTTGAAAGACAAAATACAAGAGGAACCACCCAAGGAAAATAAAGATGAAACTGAGGAACAACCAACGGAAGAAGCGCCACAATTGGAAAAAGAAATGAATATGCCTAATGAGTGGAGGACAATCAAAGATCACCCTCTCGAACAGGTAATTGGCAATGTTGGAGACAAGGTAAGTACCCGAAACTCTCTCAAAAATACCTTAGAACATACTGCTTTTGTTTCTCAAATTGAACCCAAAACCATCTCAGAAGCAATTGGGGATGAATTTTGGACCTTGGCAATGCAAGAGGAGCTTAACCAATTCGAACGCAATGACGTTTCGGATTTGGTGCCAAGACCCGAAGGTCATACCATAATTGGTACGAAATGGGTTTTTCGCAATAAACTAGATGAAAATGGTATAATCACTAGAAACAAAGCTAGGCTTGTAGCAAAAGGCTATAATCAAGAAGAAGGTATTGACTATGAGGAAACATATGCTCCCGTAGCTAGATTAGAAGCTATTCGCTTATTGCTTGCATTTGCCTCTTCTATGAATTTCAATTTATATCAAATGGATGTGAAAAGTGCTTTTCTAAACAGTTTTATTCAAGAAGAAGTTTTTGTTGAACAACCCCCCGGCTTTGAAAACTTTAAATCTCCCGATCATGTTTTCAAACTCAAAAAGGCTCTTTATGATTTAAAACAAGCTCCCCGAGCTTGGTATGAAAGATTGAGTAAGTTTCTTTTGGAAAATGATTTCATTAGGGGGAAAGTTGACACAACTCTCTTTGTTAAGCATAAAAACAATGATATTTTGGTAGTTCAAATATATGTAGATGATATTATATTTGGTGCTACTAACAATGTTTTATGCAAGGAATTTTCCGATTTAATGACAAGAGAATTTGAGATGTCTATGATGGGTGAGTTAACATTCTTTTTGGGATTACAAGTAAAGCAAATGAAAGAAGGTACATTCATTTGTCAAGCCAAATATTGCAAAGAATTGCTGAAACGATTTGAGATGAACAATGCAAAAGAAATGGCAACTCCCATGAGCACATCCGATCATCTAGACAAAGATGAGAAAGGTAAGGAAGTCGACACCAAAAAGTATCAAGGTATGATTGGCTCTCTTCTTTATCTTACTGCTAGTCGTCTGGACATCATGTTTAGCGTGTGCTTATGCGCTCGTTATAAATCGTGTCCGAAGGAGTCTCACCTTACTGCGGTAAAACGGATTTTAAGGTATCTTGTTGGTACTACAAATGTGGGTCTATGGTACCCCAAAGGCTCTTCATGCCAACTTGTTGGCTACTCCGATTCCGATTTTGCTGGATGCAAATTGGACCGCAAGAGCACTAGTGGCACTTGCCATTTGCTCGGTAGCTCTCTCGTTTCTTGGTTTAGCAAGAAACAAGTAAGTGTTGCGTTGTCCAGAACCGAGGCTGAATATGTAGCCGCGGGGAGTTGTTGCGCTCAAATCCTATGGATGAAACAACAACTCTTGGACTATGGCCTAAGTCTTGATCATATCCCTCTTATATGTGATAATACTAGTGCCATATGCTTGACGAAGAACCTCGTTCTTCATTCGCGAACGAAACACATTGAAATTAGACATCATTTTATTAGAGATCACGTTCTCAAAGGCGATGTCGAAATTGAATTTGTTGAAACCAAAAACCAATTTGCAGACATCTTTACAAAGCCTTTAGAGAAAGAGTCCTTCTTCCGAATTCGCAGTGAACTCGGGATCCTTGACTCCACGTTGATCTAAGTCATGCATTGCAATTTTTTTATTACATGAGTTCTAACTTGAGCGTCGGAGACGTCTAACGATTTTTGCAGGTATCGCCCCAAAGGAAAGGGGAATTATAAAGCTTGACGTGCAACAATCGGTTTCTGTCGTCTAAAAATCGATTATTTAGTATCAATAATCGATTATGTTGCTATTATTCGGGTTGATGTTGCTGTATTCTTTTAAATAAACAAGTTTTATTTACATCTTTAGCATCTTACTATTATGTTATTTTTGCTAATGGCAAAAGGGGGAAGATAACGGGTATGCACTCTCAATATCTATAAGCTTAAATTAAGGGGGAATTCATATATTGAGGGGGAACAAATTGCATACTTGTTGCATGTATACACTTGTCTTGAATCGTCAATATAAATTGCTTGCATTGCATATCCCGCTTAATGTATGCCATTATCAAAAAGGGGGAAATTGTTGGAAACACGTTCTCAATGCAATATACTAAAACGTGTGTTCTTTTGTATAGGTTTTGATGAATGACAAACGAAGCGAAAATTGATATATGACGAAGTTCAAGAAACAAGCGCACAATTGATATACATCGAGATTCAAGCTCAAGACAAAGTTTTATAGTTTAATTGAGTCATTCTTAATTGTGATCTTGATCCTACAACTTGACTCGTAACATGGCTTCTCTCATAAAACTATTTTCCAAAATCATGCATATTTAATTTAATGCTAAATGATTTTAAATCATGCATATTTTCATTAGTCAAAATGATTTTTAAATGCCTCTGAAAACTGGACTAAGATAATCGATTATGTACTAATGATAATCGATTGTTTTAAGCCAAGACTGCACGACAATCGATTGTGAACTAATGACAATCGATTGTGTTAAGGCAGTGAACATCAGGTTTCTTCAAACTTGCATGAAAATCGATTGTGAACCTTACGACAATCGATTGTGATGAGGCAGTGCCCATCAAAGTTTTTCAAAACTCAGAATAATCGATTGTGAAGCTAATGACAATCGATTGTGAAGAGACAGTGTCCTTCAGATTTTTCAAAGTCACAAAATAATCGATTGTGAACAAATGACAATCGATTGTGTTGAGGCAGTGACTTCCAGTGATTTTCAAATTTATTAAATAATCGATTGTGAGTATATAGCAATCGATTGTCAAGAGGCAGTGTCTAAAATGTTTTTCAAAAACTGATAAGTAATCGATTGTTGACTTTGTGCAATCGATTGTGAAGCTGACCGTTGTCGTAAAGTTTTCAAATACCGTCAGGTAATCGATTATTGATTCTGTATAATCGATTGTTGTGATTAAAATCCGGAAAAGATTTTTTGAACGTTATTGGGTAATCGATTATTGATTTGGTATAATCGATTGCTTTGATTAAAATCCGGAAAAGATTTTTTGAACGTTGCTGAGTAATCGATTGTTGATTCTGGACAATCGATTGTTTGTGGTAAAATCTGGAAAGGATTTTTTGAACGTTGCCAGTAATCGATTATGGATTGTAAGTAATCGATTATCAAGCGTAAAATCTGGGATTGAATTTTGATCTGACTGGCAGACAATCGATTGTTTGGGTTTGACAATCGATTGTCAGTGAGTAAAATCAGCAACTCTTAATTGGCAACTAGGCAACGGTAATGCCAAGTTTTTCAACTATAAATACAGCTTCATTTCAGTGTTTTAAACACAACAACATACTACAACTGATCATTACATTGCCATAAGCTTGCATACTTTTGTTTATCATTTTATATTCAATTTCATAAAGCTTTTGAGAGCCATATTCTTGTCCAAAGTTGTTGTGATCCAGAGCTTACTTCTTTTACCCATATCTACTCATTAAGGAGTATTTTGTTTGAGTGTTTTAGTGTTGTATACACTTGTAAGAGAATTGTAATTCTCTTGTTGTAAGGAACTTGTGTTTCCTTGGTTGAAGTCTTGGAGTGTTGTAACTCCGAGCAAAGGTGTTGAGGCTTGCGTCCTCAAGTTGTAAAGGTTTGTTAAGCACCCGGAAGCTTGACACGTTAGTGGAAAATCTCGAGAGAGTCTCTCGGGGACTGGACTAGCCACACGTTGTGGTGAACCAGGATATATCTGTGTGTAAGTTATTATTTATCGCACTTATTTACTTCCTTCAAATTTTAATTTCTGCAAGTTTACGCTAAATTTTATTATAACGCTATTCACCCCCCTCTAGCGTTAAGCGTATTATCTAACAGTATATGAATAATGAGAGGTGTTGTGTGTATCAAATCAGCTCAAAAGAGCTCTATTTATAGGTGTTATAAGTTGTATGTCCGTTGCTTAATTGACAATCAATTATGCTGATTTTATGCAAGATAATCGATTATTGGATTTTGATAATCGATTATTGGCTTTAACGTTAAAAAATCAGAAGCTGATTTTATGCTAGATAATCAATTATTGGATTTTGATAATCGATTATCTGCCTGTCGTTCAAAAACATTGGCAACGGTCAGAGAATAATCGATTATGCTCTTTTAGATAATCGATTATGCTGCCTTGCGGAATTTCCAGTTTAATCTGGAAATTCAGCATAATCGATTATCAGCATATGGATAATCGATTATCTGGCTATGCTGTCCAGAATTGAAAACTTACTTCAAAAACCATTTTGGTTAAAAATGAAAACGTTAAAATCATTTTGTTTGAAGTATTTGAAATATGTTTATGATAAATATGATTTGATAAAATGATTTTATGCATATTTATGATGACCTATGTTGAGCCAAAAGACGAGATAACTTAAACGTTGCTCTTACATTGGTTCTACCTAACGACCTACTCCTTGGGTCTTCGGTCTTGAACTTTTGAGCTCGTCTTTGGCTTGTCTATGCAATCCATTCATCAATATGCTTCTCGGCATTCAATCTTGATTGTTTGTCATATAATAACGTTGTTTGACACTTGACTTCATTGTTTTTCATTCATCAAAACCTATACCTGAAAATCATGCTAATACAACCAAAGCACACATATCATGGATAGAATGATTTTCTACAGGCCAAAGGGGCGCAGATACGACGGTGAAGGGTGAAGGATGGGACCGTAGATACGGTCAGGTCACCGCAGAAGCATGTTCGCACCTGCGGAACCGTAGAAGCGGTCAAGGGACCGCAGGTGCGAAAGGACCGGAGGCAGTGAGCTCTTGTTAAAAATTGAGTTTTCGCTCATTTTCACTTCGGGTTGGACGATTTTAGAGCTTTTGGAAGAGAGATTTCTTCATCTCTGTCAAGGTAAGTTGTTCCCACTCATTAGACGTTAATACATGGTTTTGTTTCGGATTTTGAGCATGAAAATTGGTAGAATTTTGGGGTTTGAGGAAAATCTAGAAAATGGATATTTCGAATTTTGACCACGATTTTGGGTATGAAATTGATAGTAAATTATATATTTGAGTTCATGAGGCTATGGGTAAACCTAATCTTCGAAATTTTTTGAAATCCGGGTACGTGGGTCTGAGGGCATTTTGTCAACTTTTCGATCAGGGTTAGTAATTGTTATATATTGGATTATAATGAGTAATTTAATATATATTAATGGATTTACATAATTATTGGCTAGTTTATGAGCATTGTGCATCGATTCGAGTCTTCGGAAGGGCGTGGGATGCCGGTTATGGATCTCCGGAGCAAGGTGAGTTCATTTCTAACCTTGTAAGAAGAAATTATCCTCATAGGTAAAATAATTAGTTATGTGATCCTACTTGTGGGGGCCACGTACGCAGGAGGTAACGGAAGTCCGTGCGTATGTGTATGTCCGGATAGTGTAGGACCCAAAATCATGGTATACTTGGAATATTGTAATCTTACTGACAGTTGAAATTTCTTAAATCCTATCGAATTGGTAAATGCATTTCTAAAAGGATTAAACTTCATTTTCTTAAATCGTTAAAAGAGAATTGGCTTTTATTTGGATAAATGTTCCGCGATAAATTCTTATTTGGATGTTTGAGCATGTATTTTTATGTGTACATCTATCGCATGTATGATTCGCGAGTAGGGTGACTATTTACTTAAATTTGACTGTGTCATATGTATGATTTGCGAGCGGGGTAATAGATGTATCTATGGTTCGCGTCGTTCGACCCTCGATAGTGCACATTTTACATTTATGTTGATCGGGTCTTACGACCTCGACATGATTTGCGCATGCTTGTATTACTTGCCTTGAGAGTTATTGATATTGATATTTACTCTACCCGACTTGAGATAATTATTAATTAATGTATTATGAATCTGGAGACTTTTAATAAAAAGAAACTCTTACCTGTTTCATGACATATTTGAATTTACTGTTGTTCTTAAAAAATTTGTGATTCATCGCATTAATAATATTACTATTGGACTACTAGCAAGTGTCGAAGTCGACCTCTTGTTTCTACTTCTTCGAGATTAGATGGGATACTCATTAGGTACACATTGTTTTCGTACTCATACTACACTTACTGTGCATTTTTGTTGCACATGGTCATATGTGGCTAGTGGCATAACAACATGATTGATATGGAAACTTAGGTGAGATGCAATTATCGAGATGACCCACAACCGGTAGAGTCTCCTTTAGAGTATTATACTGTATTTTTCTTTCTGTCCACTTGTATTTCGGGCAGTTACTGTATTTTATGTCATTTCCTAGTAAATGCTCATGCACTTGTAGTACCGGATTTTGGGATGATTATGGGATATCTTGTATTAACTGCTTAACATTCATATTCGATTTGAAGCGATTATATTTTACTGGTAAAATTGAAGGAAAATCATAGTTTTCAAAAATTATTAAAACGAGAAGTTAATTAAGTATTTTGGTTGGCATGCCCGACAGTGGTGTCCGGGCCAATCATGATCCCTAGTGAAATTTGGGTCGTACAACATGGTATCAGAGTACTAGGTTCCCTTAGGTCACACGAGTCATGAGCAAGTCTAGTAGAGTCTCGCGGATCGGTACAGAGAAGTCTGTACTTATCTTCTAGAGGCTACAGAACTGTTAAGAGCACCTCCCTTCTTGATTCCTCATTGTGCGATTTGATTCCTTAATGCTTATGCACTTGTTTCCTTCCTACTCAATCTTATGCAACACGAGACTTGGTATTTTTGAGAGTGGTAGAATTTTCATCTGCGATGTAGTATCGTCATCCCCGATTATATGTGTTAAATTCACCGATGTTATGGTCTTTTACAGTTCGCCTTTGGGGTAAGATATTGTGAAATAATATTGGAGAACGACTGTTAGATATCGCGGGTTGCGGTGGTTCATAATTGAATCGGTGATTCTAATGTTGACGACTCGAGAAAGATGATATTTGAAAAGCTTTATAGTTAGTAGCAATTTGTGGGTTTAAGTGCCACGAAGATAGATTTTATTTAAGGCAACAACTGAGCAGCAAAGGATGAGGATGGACATGTTGGGAGTGTCAGGCGATGGTTAAAATTTCTAGAACGCTAGGTATAAGAAGCAAAGGTCCAGTAGTCGATTAAAGGGGTGAGTTCCGCCAAAGTGGGAGATAGGCAGAGTTGTATATGGGCTTTGTGGTAGGATTACTACGCACCTTAAGGAGAGTTTGGAATGATTTGGGAATTTTAGTGATTGGTGATTTGGGGTCTACAGATTTAATTTGAAGTATAGACTAATATACGGTAGGAGATTTGATAAACGGAAAGGAGCTGCTTGAAATGAAAAAGGATACAACATAACTTTAAATTGGAAGGATGTTACCGTATATTTAATTGATTCCCACGAGGTTTGAGTTGACTTGTGCACCCAGAGAGTGAGCTCAGACTCATGATGGGTTAGTGATGTCGTAGTGATTGTACCCGTGAAACATCGATGGAAGATGTCAGCACGTAAATTCCATAGGTGGATTATCTTCAGTGAGCAGATCGGCCATCGCATGGTTGCGAAGCTTCTGCAAAGAATTCTATTGGTTATACAACAAAGAGATCAGTTGTGCGAATGTAGTTGATGATTCATAGTAAAAAAGAGTTTTACAGAAAGATTCCGAGAAGTTTGCCGGTTGATTGCACAAGGTTATGTCAATAAGAGATAAAGAATCTTGGTGAATTCCATAGGTGTGTAATAGTGGCTTTAAGCTAAGTGGGAGAGTCCCACCGCCTATGATTTGGTTGCATGGTTAACCACTTGTGAGGTTTTTAGTTGTTACCATATTGATGGGTTATTTCAGCTATAGGAAGATAACATAGGTGGTAATTTGAACAAGGGGGTTGTTAAAGATGTGCTATGGTTGTCCTTATATGCTCATATTCAGACTTGGGTAAGGATTCAGGATTTATGCCTTGTATAAGTGCGGGTTTCAAGGAAAATGATTATGCCGGGTTCTTCGAGAGGGTATTTATGTGCTAGAAGATTCATGGAGTATATTATATTCAGGGCCAAGTCAGAGCGGGTGGCTCTCAACAACGGTCCTAGTGGATTCAAAAGGGAAAGTGTGGCACCTAATGATTTCTAGCCTATAGGTACGGTTAAGGATCAAGCTTTGTAGCAGCTTATGAGAAGGTGTCCAGAATGTTCTATGATGTTTTGACTTGCAGTGTAGCAATTGGGAGGTATGAAATAGTTCGTGGGATTTAAGACAACATGGTCTCATGATTCAAGGTCACTCAGAATGAGTGCGGATGGAGTGTGCTATGTGTTGGATAATGTTATTATTATTTCAATGGCAATCGAGGGTAAATTGGACGAAGATAGATTGGCTAGACATAGTTGAATTGGCATATTGGTAGTAGAGACCAGTTCCTTCAACATGATCAAGTTATGCATGTGATTTGTGACAGCATATGAGGCTTGTCGGCCGCCGTAATTGATTTTATCCACAAGTATTCTAGTGTTATGGCCTGTTATGGGTAGGTAGATCCCTAAAGGGCTATGGTGGCTTAGACCACTACTTGAAGATTGCATATTCTACGATTATGAGATTCACCTGCACGTTGCGATGGTTCTCGTTAAATGAGTTAAGTAAAAAGTTTTTATATGATGTCGTGTTGATCTATTAGTGGTTTCTGAGTTATGATAAAAAACTTGTTCGATCGTATATTGGCATGTTGGGTGCAGTGAGCGGTATGGAATTTGAAGTGAGGGTCAAGGTTGCAGTTCGGTGTTTACAAGGATATCCCGAGCTCAAATGAGCTGGAAAGGAATTTTGATGTTTAAAGTAAGTTGGTATTGTCTTCAGTGTCACCTGAGATTTATGTTGTGTGAAAAAGGCTTTGCACCTTGATAAGGATTCTTGACTGTTTTTCATCGTTAATGCGGTCGGTGGTTTGGATGCACAGACATGTTATCTGTTACGGAAGGTTGTGGGAGCCTGCCTCATGGAAGGTTGTATAAGTGTGGTATGTAGTCACTTGATTGATTGAAGAGTTAAACCAAGTATGAAGATTGTGGTGATGTCGTTAAATTGAGAATGGACGCCTGTAGGGCCCTCGGTTTATTGGGTTGTGGACTATGAAGGATTACTACGGTTACGATGGTCGTTCTTGGGTAATATGAGAGAAGGGGGAGTTTTTATGGACCTTTCAAAGGTTACTAGCTTAGTTAAGTGCAATCAGAATCAGCTTGAGGTCTGTGGATGGATTTAAATGTGAATATGGGCTCTATATTAGGCCAGATGTGTTCATTTCAATAGTACGCTCTTTATGAAAGAGTAGCCGGGGTGTTATTTCGTTGTTAGCTATTTCATGTAATTATAGATTGCACCGTGTGAGTTGTGAGACGGCTTGGTGAATTTCTTATGTGTTGAGGTTCCGTGTAGAGGTGATATTATATGAGCAGGATGGCTCTCGAGATTCAGATCGTATATTGCACCTCAGTTGTGCTTGATTTTTGTAGCTTATGGTGCTATATGTCTCTTGGATGGTATTATGCACTTAGCATGCTTGTGACCGATTTTTGATATTTTTTGTAATGAGTAATCTAGCTCGGTATGTATCTCTTTATGTGTATTTTATGTGTGGATAGGGTGGCACGCCGTTATGGGTATGTTGTTTGGATCGGATAGCGCTCCTGTTGACACCAAATTTTACCCTATATATTTTCAATATGCAAATTACTTTCAAAGTAGCATAAATATGTATATATATGTATTTCCAAATTGTTTATCATTTTTTCATAATTTTTAATGGTTTTTAAATTGATATATTCCCCCTTTTTATCCATAAAATACCAATAATTATGTCCAAAATTATTATTTTTGATGATTCATTTATTGAATTCTTATATTTATGACAAAATATGGCTAAATTAATTTTTACATGTTTTTACAATTTCATTTAGTATTTTTTTAAAGCTAATTGCACATAATTGCAATATTAGCCATTTTAGGTTTAAATTTGTCTCATGTCTATAAAATGAGATTCTATATTTTTAATTTGTTAATTATATATTACAAATAATTTTAGTGCTTTTAATTTGTTTTCTGAAATTTATTTACTATTTTTTATAAATTAAAAGGAAAAGTGGCTACTTAAATTTTAGCCTAAATTAGGTTTCCATTGTAACCCAAATCAGGCCCTAATTACCCCCAGCCCAATTATAATTAAACCCCGACCAAATTTTAAATAAATCGACCCAAACCCGGACCATTAGCTACCCTTTTTAATCCAGGCCGTTGATCTGAGCATTCACCTTTTCCATTTTTAACCCTGAACGACCCCTAAACCTAAATCATTTCCCACTACCCGCCGTCTTTGAATTCTCTTCTTCTCCCAATTCTCTCTGCAACCTCATATGAACCCTAGCCACCGCCAATTAATTCCACCCTAATCCACCTCAATCACCGCCTAATCCATGGTCTCACAGAGGCGTTTGAGGTGTATACCGGCCTCCTACATCTCATGGTGGCCGTTTGTGTGATTTCATGGCCAGATCTCAAAGAGATCTGGTCCAGCCCTTGCTCAACATCCATTCATGGCCTTTCTCTGGCCATCCCTGGTCTTTCTCTGACCATCAGTGGTTGTTCAAGTCAAATCTTTGACTTTTCTGACTAGATCAGTAACTTTCAAAGTCTTTCTCACCTTTTCTGGGTTTTCTAAAGCCCTAGCTCTAAGACCTTTCAATTTTCTTTCAGATCTATCTTAGATATGTGCTTACTATGAACTTCTTAAGTGTTTTTTCAAAGATTCTCTGATTTCTTTCAAAGTGACTCTTCATTTTCAACGATTAGGGTTTCTCTTAACTTCTTTTTAAAGACCTCTTCTATGATTCTTTTGGTGTTCTTTTATGATTTCACTATTTTCAAACAACTTGTTTATGCTTTTGTTCTATTTAATTCAGCATGTTGAAAACCCTAGGTCTTTTGGTCTTGTCCGAGTTCTGAAACTATCCTTGTTTGTTTGAGTGTATACTTGTTCGATTAAGTTCTTTTCCTTGTTTGACTTATATGATTCTGAGTTCCTATCATCTCTTAAGCTTGACTATTGTTAAAGCCCTAATTTCTTAAAAGGTTTTTCTCACTTGTTGTTACTGTGAGACTTTTATTGGTTTCCGACTCTCTTTACTTGTTACTATGCTCTCTTCACTTTTGATTCCATGTAACTACTTGACCTTGTTGACTACTGTGCTTTGAGTAAATCTCTTTTACTACTGAATCCTAGCTTATTCCTGCCACTACTGTATGTTTATGTTGTTTCTTTTGCCAATGTGTTTGGCCTTGCATGTCTGATACTACTGTTCATTCTATTTATATATTGAAGTGCATAATTATGTTTCTTTCTTGATTGATCCCGATTCCCTCAATATTGTGACTGATTGCAAAAAGTTTTTTCATGGACCCTAGTTTTACTTGTTTGTTCGAATTAATTGATTCCCCTCCTTTAATTACTGTGGTGTTTTACCTTGTTGAATCTTTTCCTAAAACCAAACATATTTTTCACGTAGACTTGATCATTTACTTCATATTTTTACTTCCCCCTTATATGGCAATAATCAATCTATCCCAAACTGATTTCTTTCCTTAATTAAAACTTGTTATTATTCGTTAAGTAGTGATTTCTTAATTAAAGGGAATCACTTGTGTTAATTGATTCTGATTGTGCTTATTTCCATGTTTGTTTTAATACTACTTATTACCATAATTTCTACTCGTTTTCAAAACTATAAATACCGTATCCTCTCTTCTTTTAAAACACACGAACAAATGGAGTTCAGAACACACACTTACACTCTAAACTCTCTCTTTCTTTACTGCTACTTGTGTTATTACTCTGTCTAGCCGGTTGAAAGCCAAGGCTAGACGGTGGACTCTTGCTTGCTTTACCTTTCTGCACTTTGCTTCTCTACTAGTATGTCCTTGTTATTTTTTAGTCTCAACAACGACATGTTTCTTTAATTGCTTCACTTTCTCATTTCTTGTTTATTTCTGCTCATGATTCTGCAGTCAAGTTATGTTACTAGCATGTTATAATATGTTCCCTTCCCCTTTTAAATTAATACTTACCTATATCTGTACTTTGTCAGTCATTTGTCATGTACTTGCTACCTTATGAATCCCAAACCCCCATATCCCCAATGTGTTCGTGTTCCTTTGAATGATTTGTGTCTATGCTAGCATCAACTATAGCTGTGCATGACCAAACCATACAATGTATCCCATCATCCCTTGCCCCTTTGAATGATTTCCGATTCTGTGTAGTTTGAGTTTCACCACCATAACTGTTTTCAAATCACACTTTGCCACTTATTGTTTCCAACTAAGTTTTAATAAATCTCTGTTCTGCATTTCCACTATACTCTTAGAACCTGGGTTCTGCCCCTCTTGTGTGAGCCTTGCCTTGAGACCTTTGAGTTCCCTCTAATCTTGGACACATAAGGGCTGACCCTTCCACACTGCACTAATTCTATTTGGTTATGCAAATCTGGATGTGAGCATTGCCCGAGATCCCCTGATATACTTAGGGAACTTTGACACACTCAGGTATGGGAAAGGCTTTGGTATAACATTGGCATTGATATGGTTCATTGCATATCTCATATAGAAAGTCAAATCATGCTTCATATGATTTTAGCTTTTTCTTTCATTTCTTCGTTTGTAATTTAGTCATACGGTTTGTAATAATTTATAAACAATATCAGGGAGGTTAATAAAAAGGGTAGGTGGTTGTGCATTGTGGGTAGATTGGATAGAAATCATGCCTATAGAATCGGTGCTTGTTTAAAATAGGGTAAATGCATAAGTATCCCCCTGACTTATACCCTTAATAACCAATGGATGACAAGTGCTTTTCCTTGTGTGGATCCTATTTCAATGGGAACTTGATGAGTCAATCCACCTATACGTGTTGCTTTTACTGTTATATCGGGAGTTACTCCACGTATTGCTTGACGTAAAACAGATAGTGGATTTGTCAATGTCTTTTGTTAAATCTTTTTCACGACTCGATAGATAATTTGATAAGCCAATGATTTTTTTCCGTGTTCCAGAATACAGTTATCCAAAATGTTAACTTATCGATTACGATAAATTGAATCGGATTTTGTTGTTTTTTTCTGCAGTACCTCGATGTGACATGAGCTTCCCAACTACACATTTTTTCTTTGCGGGAATCCTATTACTCCCCTAAAACAAATTTAAATGGAATTATGTGCACCCTTTACGCTGACATGGCAGAGTGTGTGTATTTCACTCTCCTTTGGGAGAGTGAGAAGCTAGAAAAACGATTTTCAGATTATTTTTTTTCTTTTCCACAATTTTTATTACTTTTTCCCTTTTTCTTTGTCTTTTTTCTTTTACTTTTTTTTTCGTTTCTTCTCTAATCGGCAGATATTCATTCCTGGCGACTTTGTCTAACCGTTTTCTTCGATTTTTTCTTTTCACACACAAGTTAAACTCTCAAAAAGATATTTCATAAGCAAATAAAAATATAATCAGATTTGGGGTAAAAAATTCATCATCGAAACATATTCCCACGCCGGAAAAAAATGATGTATTGAAATTTTAACTGGAAAAACTTTTCTCAGCTTATATTTGTTTTTATTTCTTTTGCTCTTCCTCGCACTAATGAATTATACTTATATATATATATATATATATATAACAAAACACATGTAAGGCCCCGAAAAATGTCGCTAAGTAATCTAGGATTTCGTGATGCCACTTAAGCTAATTATAATATTTTATGTGCTATTAACATGGTGAGCGTCAATTAAATTTGATAAACAAGTGTATGAGTCATATATTAAGTTAGGTGGGATCCAGGTGTAGGTCTAAATGTAAGCCAAATGGGAAAAAGTTCATAATAGGCTAAGATTCCAAAGGTACTTGTACTAGTCTATAATTTGAACGAACATATCTAGATATGTATAAGGTTTTATATGATTAATAACCTATCAAATGAAATTTCTTTGAGTCTAGTTTCTAATGCTTCAAACCGTTCATCATTTGGACATTCCTACACAAAGTTATGATCAAATTACCAAAGGTTAGAAAAATGCGATCCTGTGTCGAATCTGCGATCGCATTTCTGTCGCATTTTTTACTCCGCAATCGCAAATCTGTCGACAAATTAGGCCAGTGTTGCCCAATCTTAGGCACCTATTTTGAGATGCATTATGCATCCCACATTCTTGGTTTGTGGTCCATTATGCGATCACATACCTGATTCCGAAGGCTTTTTTTTCCTATTTTTATAACCCGACCCATTTTAATATATAGTCTTTGGGGCTTCATTTGGGGTCATTTCCTACTGATTTTAGAGAAAGATGAGAGCATATAGAGAGAGAAACAAGGGGATAACTTCATAATCATCCAAATCTTTCTTAAGTCTTCAAGAATCAAGAAAGATAACCATAGATTGTCCTCCATCCGGGTAAGTCCTACTTCCAAAATGTTATGCAAGAGGTTAAAGGTTCAAATATGTTGTGAGGGTTAGAAATAGGCCATGCATATGGGATTAAGTTGTAGTATATTATGTTAAAGAACTAATATGGGTAGTTCTTGTTAAAATTGGTTGAGGGAGGAAGGAATTGCCATTTCTAAACTTTGTAGTCTACTTCAAATGTTAGGCATTTGATGAAATTTCTAAGAGAGTTATACCATGGATAATCTTCCTAATTTTTAATCAATTTCCATTATCTCCTTATAGATTGTTATTTCTAGAGGTGTTGGTGTATTGTAGAGATTTAATGAAAGCTTTATTGAGGTATGCATGGCTATAACCCCGTCTTTTAGAAATTGAGCTTCATTAGTGCTTGTGTAAATGCGGTAAGGCCAAAGTTTGGATTCCTGCGTTGATCGTTATTTACATGAATTAATGTTGTAATTTTATATACGTGAAAGATGTGTTGCAATGTGATCAATGTGCTATCTTGATAATTTTAAAGAGGCAAGAGGTATGACTTATGTATTGAAATGCTTAGACTTTAAACTAAGATTGAAGTTGCATTGTTGTGCCATTTACTTGAAGTAGCAAGAGGTATGACTTACGTATTGAAATGCTTAGACTTTTATTTGATAATGTGGTGATCGTTTAAAGTTTTGAGTTATTCTTGTGATTTCTTATTCTCGTATGAAAGTTCTTTTTAACTAGATGGTGTTTAGTTATACATACTAGTGTTGTTCTATGGCACTAACATCCTTTTTACCGGAGCGCTACGTCTTTAAATGGATGTAGGTGTTTCTATAGCAGGCAGTGTTGGTTGCAACTAGTGTTGTATCATCCTTTCAGCTGACTTGGAGAGCCCCACTTTGTATTAGGGTCCTCTTTTATCTGTTTATCATATACTTTATATTTGAGGTATAGCCGGAGCCTTGGTACCGGTATTTCCATATTACATTACTCTTCAGTTGTGTGTAGAGGCTCTGTAGACTTGTTGTGGGTAGTGTCGGGTATTGGAACTAAAGTAGAAATATTGATGTTAGCAAATATTTATAAACTTATATTTTTTTGATAATTAAGTTTTATGCTGTTAATGGAAATGAAGTGGAAGTTGTTAATGAAATACTTACTAAGTATGATTAATGGAGTCCATATCCTATTTTATTCATGAATTAGTTTGGGTAGAATGAAACCTAACATGCTTGCTTAATCGGGTTTATTCGGTTGAGCGCCGGTCGTGCTCCTCGATTTTTGGGGCGTGACAAACTTGGTATTAGAGCCTAAGGTTTTAAAGTGTCCTTAGATGTCTCGGAGTTGTGTCTAGTAGAGTATTTTTTATCAGTGTGCGGTCGACCACATCTATAAGTTGGAGACTTTTCGAACATTTAGGAATTTCACCCTTCTTTGATACTCCAAATCATGTAGTAGAACCCAAGATAGAAAGCTAATTTCCTAGCTATGTCTTATTCTCCAGATGAGTAACCTCGATACCATAATCCACGAGTTTGAAGCATTAAGGAGGGAATGACCCTACTATTGAATCTGGAGATTACCTAAACGTTTGTTAGGAGAATGTATCGAGCCATGGAGGGATTGGTAGAACTTGTTGATAAGGGGAGTATTTTTGTTCCTATTAATGTCACTGCACCACCAGAATGTTACCTATGTACGTTAGGGATGTGGAGTCGAGGAGTATCAATTTGCCCTACCAATCTAAAGTCATTAAGTGAGTCAAATCAAAATTTCTACTCATTGTATATGTACATCCATATTGAATAATTCTCATAAACATGGTCTTAACAAGGTATTAAATAACAAAACATTGCATGTATCGACTCTTTGAACGAGACACATTATTCGTGAATCCACTCTATTAAAAATCCTCTTATTTACATTCTTGTGGAATTATATTCTATAATTGTGTCCTTGAATGGCGTTATGACTCTAGGATTAATACGTCCGACTTGATTTTCCTAAATTCTTAATAAGGGACCATTCCTGATGAATTTCTTATAGAATATTTTACTGAAATGGACAAAATCTACTCGTTGGTGCCTATACATGCATCATCGTAAAGTTTACCTATATGGTGTCAAGTTCCATGTAAAGCATCCTAGTGTTGCGATCCTTTTCGAGTCACTCTTTTTCTCACTGGTGTATATGGCTTCTATGATTTGAAGAGTAACCCTCTTGCGAGTATCATCATGAAACCTCTTCACTGTCTAGTAACATGAGAGCATATCCCACCTCTTATCGTATGTGTACATGTCAAATTAAGGGGTAGCTTGTCTGTATAGAATTTTCGAGAAATTTGAGATTTTTACGACTTTGTCACAGGAAGATCTTTTGTTTGTCCATCTCGATATGACTTTCATGTCCACTAAGATCATTCCTTAGTAAGAAGATCTCTTTGTTCCTAGTATTGTGGTTTCCGGTGATGTGGTTGTGTATTGCAGTCTAGTAGTTGATATAGCATAATCATGTTCAGCTCGTGTCAATTATTTACTTTCTTCTTATACCTCCACAACATGTGATAGTTGTGTTCCTTAGTTAGTGAATTCAATGTGCTAGTTTCCCAACACTTTCTCATTAACCATGAGAGAACATATCTTTCTATGAGTCATTGTAACACTTCCTTTCTCATGAGAACCTTTACCAGGCTCTCCGTCAAGACCAAGTGCACCTTTGGAGGTTATCGTAGCAGAATGCCCGTTTCTCCTATTTTCTGTCTTTTGTTAGAATCTAGGTATTTCTCAAGTCAAAATCCATGAAGAACTCATTATGAACATTTGCAAACCTTCCATGATTATTTTATACTATCTCATTGGGTTTCCACCTTACTTCAAGTTCAACAAGGGTTGATAGCATGTCGCAATTGCTGAGATTGAATGATCTCCTTTCATTAATGGATTATATACACATGTGCTAGTTCAACGATCTGCTTATCAGTCTAACCCGCGTCTTCTGGTTTGGGTTGACCAAGGAGCAATACACCTAGTAGCACATTCATGTGTCAAAGCCTTTTTCTCAGTCAAGTCTTATAGCATCTACCAATGTGGCTTGTAATAGCTGGTTGTGTAGGAGTGCGTTGTAGTGCTTCATTATGAAGCGAAGTTGATAAACATAATTGAACTTTTGAATTCTGGAGCTATACATCACACGACTTCACTCAAAGATTTTCTTTCAAAATGTAGCTTCTCGTAATCACTTTATATTACCACTATTCCTAGTGGTTACAATGTAAAGGTTACTTCCATAAGGCTCTCTCACTTTCTTTTCATTTGTCTTGCATCATGTGTTATTTATTCGTAATCGTCAATGCGATATTATCTCAATGTCTCGACTAGTTATCCAACTATATGATCTGATTTAATTAACCTTACTTTTATGTACTCTATAACCACCCTGAGAGTAGGCAAATTTCCATTTTTCTACAGAATTCTAATGTCTTCAACTCTGTTTAATCTTGTCGATTCCAAGGGGTGCTCATAGTTGTTCTACCTTACTATCTATTTTCATCCGGTAACTCTCCTTGTGAATCTAATTTTATGCCCTATGTCTTCAAGGGTCGGGGTATGTCCCTTTTGTTAGAATAAAAAGATATTGCTCGCACTCCTTATGAGATGTTCTCCTAAACAATCATCTACCAGTTTTGTCCATGTGAATAGATAACCTAGGTTATTTTTCCATGATAAATGCATTAAGACGTCTCATTCTTTCAAACTTATCCATGTGGGCACTTTGAGGCCTTGTTTTATACCAACTCGTAATGGTTTCAAGTACCTTCTTGCCATTGTTGACAATTTTCTAGGGCTACATGGGCTTGTCTCATGGGTTCCAAAAGTAATGAGTTCCCCTAAGTTCAAGCTTATATTGCCGTGATTTCAAACCAAAGTACGTCCCCTTTTCAAGAAGTCTTAAATGGGTCAGATTGGATAGGTTACGTGGCTTTTTACTCACTCGGCTTCTAGAATAATTGACTATATCATTGTCATATGAGGGGAGTTTTGCTACCCCTGGCATTTCACCTCCGTAAAGAGGATAGGAGTTTTAATTGTCTTTCCTCCCGGAGCATTACGTCAACCATTAGAACTCCTCTAACCAATACATGATTTCACCCCTATGGTAGGATGTCCTAGCTAAGTGGTTTCACTCGTGAAAGGTTGAGATTAGATGCCTTTAGATGTTTGCACATATCATGGGCATATTGATTTAGAAGACAAGTTGTCGTATCTTTAGTTCTCTCATATAGGATCAACTATCAGGAAGGGTTAAGCTGTTTGAAATATAATAATCTCATTAGTGTTCAACTTCTTGTCATCCTCATGGGCTTGTGGCATAGATTTCGTGTGTCAGTTAATGTTAAGAATGCAATTCAACTTCAGGTATTCTTAAACCCACATCGCACTCAAGGTGCCGGAGTATTCTCATTCTTGATAAACGGATTTTCCATACGCTCTAAGAGCCAGCAGGGTCACGTACTTGAATATTCCCCCTTAATGTTTCCTATTGCCAATGTACGAGTTACCCCTATGTCTCATTTTTCTAATAATTGATGCCGTCCCAATGATTAACAATGTCAGTATTGTTAGTAGTTATCTTTGTGTCTCTTACCATATAACCTGGTGAAATACTCTACGCAGCACATTAATGGATTCCTGAACAATTCTTGCCCGATTTTGAACTCCGTTGCTCCTTATTGCATTAAATCTATTGGATATTGAAGTTCGAACATGTCAAAGAGGGAGCATCCTCGTGTGATCATATATATTTGATAGGTAATTTTATGGTCGGTTTATGATAGCATATCTTAGACTAACCATCGAAAGTCATCAACGGTTTAGTGTGAGGGTTCGCCTAGAGATTTAGAGTTTAGAAGGGTGAACCGGTCTCAAAATTTTTCCCTGTAGATGTTATGTGAATTGATGATGAGGGGTACGTATAGTTGTTCCTCATGCATTTGTGTTTTTATATGTCTATGTCTAAGGAGGTAGGCGAAGATCTTTTGTGTATCATACTGGTGTAAATTATTGAAGGTGAATGTTAATGGGTAGTTAGCTTATGCGAGGTATATAGTTTTCATCCTTGTTAGGTAAGTTTAGAGGTTGGGATTGTTCCATGAATGTGTTATGGAAAAGCCTATAAGTATAAGAGGCCACATTGGAGGCCGAAAGTATTACAAAAATAAAGTATTTTCTCTTGATTGTATAACAATTGGTTTTGATTTGAAAAGTACCTTCTAGATGTTATGATTTAAAAATGTGCAATCCATGTCCAAGTATCATCGTGATAATTTAGTGCTTGTAATGTTGAGGTTCATGTTATTGATATATGCATTGTGGTGTTTTTCTTGAGTTGTGGAAGTGTTTTTAGGATGGTTTTGGTCGTTTTGGCAGGTGGATAGGCCTAGTTACGAAGGAGACTCTGCCGAAATTTCTGAGAAATTTAGGAGTTAGTCAAAATTTAGGGACTTGAGGTAGGTGATTAAGCGTTTAAGTTGGACTCTACTTCTTATTCGAGGACGAATGTACCTGGGAGGGGGGGGGGGGGGGAGAATGTAAGGCCCTAAAAAATTTCGCTAAGTAATCTAGGATTTCATGATGCCACGTAGGCTAATTATAATATTTTATGTGCTATTAATATGGTGGACATCAATTGTATTCTGTAAACAACTGTATGAATCATATATTAAGTAAGGTGGGGTCCAAGGAGAGGCCTAAGTGTAAGCCAAATGGGAAAAAATTCATAATAGGCTAAGATTCCAAAGGGTACTTGCACTAGTCCATAATATGAACGAGCATATCTAAATATGTATAAGGTTTTATATGATGAATAACCTATCAAATGAAATATCTTTGAGTCTAGTTTCTAATGCTTCAAACCTTTTGTCATTTGTTCATTCCTACACAAAGTTATGATCAAATTACCAAATATTAGAAAAATGCGATCCTGTGTCGAATTTGCGATCGCATTTCTATCGCATTTTTGACTCTGCGATAGCAGATCTGTCACAGATTGGGCCAGTGTTGCCCAGTTTTAAGCACCTATTTGAGATGCATCATGCGGCCCACATTCTTGGTTTGCGGTCCATTATGCGATCACAGACCTGTTTCGAAGGCTTATTTTTCCTATTTTTATAACCTGGTCCCATTTTAATATATATTCTTTGGGGCTTCATTTGGGGTCATTTCCTACTGATTTTAGAGAGATATGAGAGAATATAGAGAGAGAAAGAAGGGGCTAACTTCATAATCATCCAAATCTTTCTCAAGTCTTCAAGAATCAAGGAAGATAAACATAGATTGTCCTCAATCCGGGTAAGTCCTACTTCCAAAATGTTATGCAAGAGGTTAAAGGTTCAAATATGTTGTAAGGGTTAGAAATATGCCATACATGTGGGACTAAGTTGTAGTATATTATGTTAAAGAACTAATACGGGTAGTTCTTGTTAAAATTGGTTGAGGGAGGAAGGAATTGCCGTTTCTAAACTTTGCAGTCTACTTGAAATGTTAGGCATTTGATGAAATTTCTAAGAGAGTTATACCATGGATAATCTTCCTAATTTTTAATCAATTTCCATTATCTCCTTATAGATTGTTATTTCTAGAGGTGTTGGTGTATTGTAGAGATTTAATGAAAGCTCTATTGAGGTATGCACGGCTATAACCCCATCTTTTAGAAATTGAGCTTCATTAGTGCTTGTGTAAATGCGGTAAGGCCAAAGTTTGGATTCCTGCGTTGATCGTTATTTTACATGAATTAATGTTGTAATTTTATATGCGTGAAAGATGTGTTGCAACGTGATCAATGTGCTATCTTGATAATTTGAAAGAGGCAAGAGGTATGACTTATGTATTGAAATGCTTAGACTTTAAACTAAGATTGAAGTTGCATTGTTGTGCCATTTAATTGAAGTAGCAAGAGGTATGACCTACGTTGAAATGCTTAGACTTTAAACTAAGATTGAAGTTGCGTTGTTGTGCCATTTACTTGAAGTCTTATTTATGCTTATGATTCAAAGCAACCCTTGTGTGCACCTACTATCCTAACTATCAAAGCTAATATTGAAGTTGGAAACGACGTGAGATGTGGCCTAGTGCCAAGAATGATGTGATAAGTTATGGCCCCAAGTGCCTATGAAATGATATATGTGAAACGAAATGATTAATGAGAAGGGAACAACGCTTTGGATTAGCTGATCGGGTCGAGATCGGACTCCGCTCAAGATAGTGGTGGTATTTTAAATGAATTCCAAAAAAAAGAAAAATGAGATTGTGATTGAAGTATATGTCTCAAATGAGGCAACCTAGCCGATTGGGTTGAGATCGAACTCCGCTCAAGACAGTAGTGGTATTGTGAACAAATGATGAATAGTGTAACATGCCCCAAACTAAAAGCTATCGAGAAATGATGTGAATGTTGTGTGATTCTTTTATTTTAATGTGGTGATCGTTTAAAGTTTTGAGTTATACTTGTGACTTCTTATTCTTGTATTAAAGTTCTTTTTAACTAGATGGTGTTTAGTTATACATACTAGTGTTGTTCGATGGCACTAACATCCCTTTTGCCGGGGGGGGGGGGGCTACGTCTTTAAATGGATGAATGTGTTTTAATAGCAGGCAGTGTTGGTCGCAACTAGAGCCGCATCATCCTTTCAACTGACTTGGTGAGCCCCACTTTGTTTTAGGGTCCTCTTTTATATGTTTATCATGTACTTTATATTTGAGGTATAGCCGGAGCCTTGGTACCGGTATTTCCATATTACATTACTCTTCAGTTGTGTTTAGAGGCTCTGTAGACATGTTGTGGGTAGTGTGGGGTATTGGAATTAAAGTAGAAACATTGATGTTAGCAAATATTTATAAAACTTATAATATTTTGATAATTATGTTTTAAGGTGTTAATGGAAATGAAGTGGAAGTTGTTAATGAAATACTTACTAAGTATGATTGATGGAGTCCATCTCCTATTTTATTCATGAATTAGTTTGGGTAGAATGAAACCTAACATGCTTGCTCAATCGGGTTTATTCGGTTGAGCGCCGGTCGTGCTCCTCGATTTTTGGGGCGTGACAACACACTTAGATCGAAATAAATAACTGTCGTCGGAAACAAAAAATTTGACAGAAAAATGGTATTTGTGAAATTCGATGACCACCATTTTATGCCGTTGGTTACCAAAACAAAAACAAGAGAATGAAATAACCAAAAAATGAGAATAATAAGAAATAAGCAAAAAGGATAAGAAGAAAAAATAAAAAAAATACTAAAAATACATGTGGGGGGCGCGTGTAGCTCACCACTTGCTAAGAGTTTGGTTGTCTAGTTTTATAGTGCAAATAATTCCATTTAAAATAAGTTTAGGAGGTAATAGGATTTTCACAAAGAAAAAGTGTGTAGTTAGAAATCAGGGTATAGGTCAGGGGAGTACTTATGCATTTTCCCTTTAAAAAAAATTCTACATGCTTCACTTTTATAACTAGAGACCATGCCTATAGGATCAGTGCTTGTTTAAAATAAATTCTGCATGCTTCACCTTCATATCTAGAAATCATGCCTGTAGGATATAAATGACTTTAATAATAGATAACATGTCTATAGGGTTAAAGATCAGCTTTACAATTAGAATAATGCTTGTATGATATAAAGTCAGCCATCATACACTTAGATACCATGCTTATAGGATCTAAATATATATAATAGAAATCATGCCCATATAGAATTTAAAAACACTTTAGCTGGAGAAGTCGCCTAGTTCATGTTGTTATTCTGAATTAGATTAATTAATCAATCTACCGCTTCTTTAATAAGTTTCTCAAATACTGCTTCGACTTAATTCCAGTAGAAAGTATGTTAGGATCCAAATCGCCTGTTTAAATTAATCACTAATTTACTGTATCGCTATAGATATCATGCTCATAAGATATCATTATTACGCCTAGGAAAGTCTTTGGTAACTACTTGAATAAAACTGGAACTGCATTCGTTAATTATCAATTGCTACAACCAACATGTAGGCCCGATTCGAACTTCTTATCTAAGCTATATAATGAATCTGGTTCTGACTCAAATCCCCTGCTTTAGGACTTAAAAAATTCTGACTTTAACTGTATTTGAGTCGTGCTACTTATATGCGTTATTTGCGAAGGTTTATATGAGCCTTCTAATTGCTTACATGTTTCCCCTTTAAATGCAGTCCTACGTATTTTGTATGATGTCACCTTAGCCTTTTACCTTTAAACCTAAAAGTCAGCCTAAAATCCTCCATCTTGTAGGAATAGTAGTCCTAAAATTCCTCCGGGACTGATAGGAATGGGACGGGTAATAACACGTAATAGAGGTCGAGATAAATCCGCTCTTTAATACCTTTATGGGGTGAGAAAGGTAGATACGGATATGATGATCAGTGCATTAATACCACGTGTAGCCCCTCTTTTGATGAGTGATTAGCGGGTATTGCATTGATGTGATCCATATTACAAACAAACCTAGGACCCCTTTTACATTCACGAGCATGGTTAGATTATAACTCTTTTCAAAACCTTGCTTTATTTAATCATTTTCAAACACTTGTGTATTTAAAATCGCCTATTATTTGAGCCTTGTTAGTTTACTTGTTAATTGCACAAATTTACAAAATTATCTGGCCGGGAACTACACTAGTGGATCATGAGGGGTGCCTAACACCTTCCTTTAAGGATAATTTCAAGCCCTTACCCTATCTCTGATTATCAAACATAGTCGTAGTTGAACCCCATAGGTGGCTTATTGCACCTTAAAATCATTAGGTGGCAACTCTTCAAAATTGCAACACCCCTTTCCCAACAGAAAAGAGCTGTCCCAACCAAATGTCTTAAACCCGATTTTGCAATACAAGGGGGCGCGACCTCACGACGACTCTACTGGGGATTAATTTTAGGCTTTTACAATTTTCAATTATTCTTGTGAATTTGTAGCTCTCTCTGTGTGCAATTATCTGTTTAATTCCTTTAAGCATTTAATTTCTTCTTTAGAAGCTGAAGTGACATACCTTGTTTTCTTTTCTTTATTCTTTAAATTATGAAACTGCTATATTTATCGGTGTCTTAATATGCAAATACATGCCAACATGCTTTTAGTTATATCATAATCATGCTCAACATCATACTCCACTCCTGCCAAAATAAATACGATATCAACACTTATAATGAGTGCTTGCGCTCTTCCTATATCATTACCCCCTAAATTTGGAAAGACATACTTGACGTAAAACTAGTCGATCAATGATGCAGTCGACAGTTCCGAGCCTTCCCTCTTGAGCTGTCCGCTCAAGGGTACCAGTCTATAACCCCATAGAAACCTTACTCTTTTCGAATTGTGCATCATGGTCCAATCTGTCCGGATTAGTTATGTTATCCACATAATTATCCTTTAAGATAGCCTTGTCCAAAGTTCACTAGATTTTCCTGAATCCAAAATGTACGTCATCATGTTCTGTGCATTTATTTGGAGAACTAGATGCTTCATGCTAATCATTGATATTAAATAGTCGAGCCCAGTAGGGGAAGGGTCTAAACTTATTTTTCTTGCAGTCATATGAGGCATAAAGTCCCCAGGTTCAGTAACTACCAACATCCACCCAAGGTTTCTAAGCTGGTGGAAAGATTTACACTCTAGTGATCAAAATCTCGTCAGAAAATATTTGGAAAATCAACCATCCCTTTTGGAGGTCCAACCTAATAACATGATCATAGAAGTTGCCACATCGTTTTGGGATTGTGAAAGGGCTCCGCTTTGGGGGTATTGGAATGACACCTTTGCTGGAGGATATAGGAGGCCTGGCCTGTCTAGTATGGGAAACTCCGGGTTTGCTAATGCCTGAGAATCGCAAAGGTAGGGGCTTCCTTAAAATGATGGTTTTGAAGAAGAATCCAGAATTAACATGCTTAAAGGATTCATATGTCCCTTTTGACTACTTGTATTAAAGGTACAGTCACAACAATTCTTACCGTACCTATTCTGGCGAGTTTGCCATCACATCTTTGGGACACGTCCATCGCAGGGTTTGCATCTTCATATTTTGCTTCCTTGGTCTGATTGTATTTATGATGAATAAAGGTAGAATTCATACTAGGCTAGCTATGGTAACCAAAGCCCTAATGGAGGGGATTAGTGGTAGGCATTTAATATTGTACCCATGATTATTGCAGACATATACCAAGCTTTAGAGAAGTGTCAACAAGGAGCGAAACACTTCGAAGGCTGCAATCTGCTACTTCAACTTTGGCTCATGGAGCATCTTCAAAAAGGCGAATATCGATAAGAAATTCAGTGTAGGGATTGGGATGATCACATCGTCTTCCACTATCCAATGCGAATGAATTACATCCCCGACATGTTCGCTCAGCCTGAGGATGCTAAAGGAGGGATTGAGCTATTTGGTAATCTGACCTAGGAACAAGTTCAGTGGATGTTTGAATGGTTTCTGACAGAGGAGTTCATTGCCTGATCCAGAGATGCACCTTTCCTGATACTAATTGGTCTCAGGGGAACATACCCTTACACCCCTTTGCGTGTTATGAGGCAAGCTGGTAGGAAGCAAGTCATACCCAGGGTCAACAAGATGAGCCACTTTCGAGACGACTTCCAAGGCGATGATAGTGCCTACAAGTGCCAAGCCCCACATATGTGGCATAGCAAGATCGTAATGGGGAGAGACACTATAGAGCCAGACAGATACCACGCCAGTTTTAATCCTTTCTATTTAGGTTAGTTGGAAGACAATCATGATAATTTAGGCCAGTCAGGATTTGTTCAAGGCCACAGGATTATAGATGAAAAGGCCGAGGTGCAAGTCAAGTACAACCAACTATGAAAAAGGATCTGTGAGTGCAAAAGTGAACATAACGAAATACAAGAAGTTGATCGAGCAATGGAAAGACATGGCTACCAACGCGAACAAAAGGCTGGGATACTTGGAGCGAGGCATAGTGGAGCTGGAAAGGAAGTTTCTCAAAAGGGTCGAAGATTGTCAAGAGGCTAAAGGAACTGAAGGTGGATATCTAGCCAGAGCATACATGTTGCTAGGACTTCATGAGTTGGGGGAGCTGTTCGAAGGATCCAAGAAGGTCGAATCTGGGAAAGGTCCTTCTAGGACCAAGTAGATAGGAATTTTAATCTGGGAAAGGTCCTTCTAGGACCAAGTAGATAGGAATTTTAATCTGGGAAAGGTCCTTCTAGGACCAAGTAGATATGAATTTATCTTCTTTGGTTTAAAATTTAAAAAGGCCAGTGGCCATTAGTAACTTTTATTTTCTATTTATTTAATGTCGATTTGGGATTCGTCTTACCTTTATTAATGAAATGAGGCATTTAACATTCCAAGTTTTCCAAATCAACTTGTCACTAGGCTAGTTCGGGCATAACGAGGTTCCCAAATTAGGACATGCTTTACATTCCTACATTACGCGTTTAAATATTGCAATATTTTTATAATCCTCAATAACTTGGTTACCTTTTTGTTTTATTTTTGCTTTGTTATTACCCTCCCCAAAGGTTAGTTCCTGCACTCTAGCAACATCATCTTATTCCACGAGATCCAGAGGCCATCCACCCACTCCTCATCTTAGTCCTGCTAAGAACAAGAACAAAAGATAGATGGAAGAGTTGAACAACATCATAAAATAAAACATAATAGCAGAGGCCACCGATGGCCATGGTATTCGGGTTACCAATGAAAATGTGTCACAACTTGAGCAGAAATTGTTGAAGTTTCAAGAAGAGCTCAATCAGGTTCGGAATATGGCCAACCTATCCTTCTCCCTCAGTACCCCAGACACCAACTTCCCCAATGTTCAAAACCCCACACCTCCTAAAAACTAACCAAATCATCCCACTGCTCCAACAAAGAACCAATGCAACACTTTCCACACTCCAAACAACATTCTACTACTCATCCCAGAACCGCAAAACTCCGCAAATGACTATTCCCACGCCCACACACCAGGCCACTGCAACAATCCCATCTACGTGGAGACTATGCCACTCTCCACCCAACCTATATCTTGCACACTTGAGTATGATGAAAAAGATCTACTCATTAGAAACTGGCCGAGGAAGTTAAGAAACTAACTAGTCGAATTCAGGGCGTTGAAGGAAGTAAAGGGATCGAAGGGTTGAACTAAGAATACCTCTGCATACAACCGGATATCGATCTACCCGAGGGGTACAAACCTCCTAAGTTCGAGATGTTTGATGGTACAGGTGATCCAAGGGTCCATCTAAGAACATAATGCGACAAGTTGGTCAGGGTTGAAAAAGATGAAAGGATCCGCATGAAGCTATTCATGAGAAGTCTGAACGGAGATGCACTATCTTGTTACATCGGCCAAGATCCCAAGAAGTGGTCGATCTTGGTAGGTATGGCTTCTGATTTTATGGACAGGTTCAGGTTTAACACAGAGAACACGCCCGACGTGTTCTATATCAAGAATCTAAAGAAGAAGCCCACAGAGACATTTCACGAGTATGCTACTCGCCGGAGGTCCAAAGCTGCTAAGGTCAGACCCGCCTTAGAAGAAGAACAAATGAACAAGTTCTTTGTCCGGGCTCAAGACACGCAATACTATGAACGATTGATGGTGATTGAGAATCATAAGTTTTCTGACATTATCAAACTGGGGGAACGAATTGAAGAAGGTATTAAGAGCGGATGGTTACAAACTTCAAGGCCTGATAAGCTATTAATAAGGCCTTGCAGTCTAGTGGTGTGTTTAAGAAAAGAGATGTAGGGGCCGTCATGGTCGCACAAAGGACCAAGTCTCCCCTAAAATACCTCCACGCACATATCAGCGAGCCCCAAATAACCAAGCACCCTCCGACCAAGCTCCACACCAACTTATCAGTCATCTCCACCTCCTACATATCAGCCTACCTCACCCAGTACTCCCAACCCGTTTATGTCTACCAAACTTATAATGCCCAACCATCTCATTACCAATCACCCCCTGCACACCAAAAGTTTCCTAGGCCCCGACCTAATTTTGATCGGAGGCCTCCAAAACAATACACAACCATCGCCGAACCTATTGACCAGCTATATAAGAGAGTCAAAGTTGCCGGTTATGTCATCCCCATCCCTACTACAATTCTTGAGAATCCTTCTAAATGGGTTAACCCGAAAAAGTCTTGTGCATACCACTCCTGTATGAAAGGACAAACCATCGATGAATGCCACTCTTTAAAAGACAAGATACAGTCTCTAATTGATAACGATGTCATTGTGGCAAAGGAAGCCGCTCCGAACGTCCGCAACAATCCTCTACAAGACCATAAGGGCGGGGGGTATTTACATGGTTGAAGTGGAGGATGATTGGGATCATGAAGGATCCATCAGTTTGATCGCAGAAGGCGACGACCAAAAGAGACCAACAATTACTCTCAATTTAATTATAGTCCAGATCCAACCATCTGAGGACACCGAGGTAGATATGTTTATGCCGCTTGAGTTTAAGCAGCGCCATCAACAAAAGCACCAGCACCATTTGAGGTTGCAGTCTTGCCACCCAAAGAACATGTTCCATTCGAAGTGAAGATACCCGTGCCGATCCCAGTGGCGATGTCCACCGTGCTATTATTCTATAAAAACGCCATACCCTAGGATTATAAAGCCGAGGCGAGGAGAAAGGGTAAGGTCAGAATCAAATATGCTATCACAGTCCAGGGTATGACAAGAATTGGTAGAGTCTATACCCCTATCTAGCTGAATCAAGCAAGCAGGTCTCCAACCGGCATCCCCTCATTAAAATGGGCCCGAATGACCTTTGTAGGAAAATACAAGCCAAGGAGTATTCAGTCATCGACCAACTAAACAAAATGCCAGCACAAATATCCATCCCTTTGTTGTTGCAGAATTCTAATGCACACAAGAATGCTCTGTTGGTGGTGCTGAGTGAAGCCTACGTACCAAGTAACATCACTGGTGAGGAAATGGCTAATATGGCGGGACAAGTGTTAGAAAGCTATCAAAACACCTTTTATGAGGATGAGCTGCCACCTGGAGGACTAGGTCACAACAAAGCACTACACATCATCGTACAATGCGAAGACTATTTCATCACTAGAATCCTGATCGATGAGGGTTCCAGGCTTAACATATGTTCATTGGTAACAATCTAGAAGTTGGGTAAAGGGATGCATGAGGTAAAAGAAGGATCAATCACTGTGAAAGATTTTGATGGTTCTCAAAGGTCCACCACTGGTGAAATTAGCCTATGTCTGCAGATAGGACCAACCTAATTTGAGGTCGATTTTCAAGTAATAGATGTGCCAACGTTCTATAACTTACTGCTAGGACGACTATGGATTCATGCTACTACGGCAATAGCATCAACACTGCATCACGCAGTAAAATTCTAATGGAATCACCAGGAAGTGATCATTCACGGTGATGTCAACAATCCTATATACAGTCGCTAAACCATTCCGGCAATCGGGGGAAGAAGAAAGCTAGGTGGAGAGACCTACCACTACATCGAGTGGGTCAATGCTGTCGACAAAGACAAATGTTGGGATAACAAAATCAAGAGTATGTTGTATTGGACTGGATACGAAGATGGCAAAGGACTCGACAAGAACCTCCAAGGGATCTCTAAACCTATTAACTCACGAAACATGGCACTACTTTTTGTTTGGGATATGAATACACCTAGGAGGAGTTCAACAATTGATCGCCACCATAGCACGGTCCCTACTACCCATTAGAGCAACCAATACTGCAGGTGGAGCTAACTTTCCAACAAGCCGACATTGTCTATGCGACATATGAAGAAGAAGCACTCGCGGGAGTGAAAAACTTGTTTCTAGAGGACAATGATATGGATTGTTGTGCTATTCTCGAGGAGGAGGGGGAGGAAGGTCCTTTTATACAATCTATGAGTAGAGGAGAACAACTCAACAATTGGACCATCAGAACCACCAGAGCCCGACGAGCCTCGGGGTAGCAACTCTAAAACAAGCATTATTTAATGTTTTATTTGCTGAATGATTTTCTTTTCATATTTTTCAATTTTCGCAATACGATCTTCAATGTTCAAAATAATTATTCAATTTATCAAAAGCATGTTTGATTTTTCCAAATGAATTAATATTTATTATATCATTTTCCTCCTTACTTTATCTATACAACATTACTATTACTTATCTTGATGAACCAATAATTGTGATATCTAATGAGACATCAACAAACGGATATTGATTTAGAGGCAGATGACATACCTGATGAGATTGTCAAAGAAGGCGAGAACTTTGAGAACAAACCTAAATCCAACCTACACAAAATCGAAATTGTTAACTTGGGAGATGCAGAAAACATCAAGGAAACATGAATCAACATTCACCAATCGCCATCAGAGAAGAATGAATACAAAGAGTTTATAAAGGAGTATGAGGACATATTTGCCTGGTCGTATGATGACATGGCCGGTCTCAGAACATCTATTGTGGCTTAGAAACTGCCAACCGATCCAATGTGTCCACCGGTAAAGCAAAAGCTCAAACCTGATATGAGTCTAAAAATCAAGTAATAAGTCACCAAACAGATCAAAGCTAAGGTTCTCTGGGTGGTTGAGTACGCAACATGGTTAGCCAACATTGTATTAGTACCAAAGAATGATAGGAAGGTCAGAGTCTATGTCGACCACCGGGATCTCAACCAGGCCAGTCCGAAAGATGACTTTCCGTTGCTAAATATACACATCCTGATCATAATTGTTCCAAGTATGAGCTACAGTCATTCATGGATTGCTTCGCTGGTTATCATCAAATTTGGATGGATGAGGAAGATGTTGAGAAACGACTTCCATTACACCATGTAGAGTGTATTGTTACAAGATGATTCCATTCGGCCCATAGAATATAGGTGCCACCTATATAAGGGCCATGACAACCATTTTTCATGATATGGTACACATGGAGATAGAGGTATCTGTGGATGAAATTATTGTCAAATCCAAGAAAGCCACTACCCACATAGAATACCTGAGGAAGTTCTTCGATAGATTGCGAAGATGCAACCTGAAACTAATCCCCACAAAGTGGGCACTTAGGGTTCCTGCTGGGAAAGTTCTTGGGTTTATATTGAGCCGCCGAGGAATAGAACTTCCATCAAAAGTCAAAGCCATTCAAGAACTGCCACCGCCAAAGAACAAGAAAGGTGTGATGAAATTCTTAGGGAGGCTTAACTATATCAGCCGATTCATAGCACAGTCTACAGTTATTTGTGAGCCAATATTTAAGATATTGAAGAAGGACGCCGCTACCAAATGGACCGATGACTGCCAAAAGGCCTTCGACAGAATCAAGTAGTACATGTCAACACCACGAGTTTTAGTTCCACCTGAGCCTATGACCCTTATTGCTCTACGTTGCAGTGTTGGATGAAGCTTTCGGCTATGTTTTGGGGCAACATGATGAAACAGGAAGAAAGGAACAAGCCATTTATTATCTCAATAAGAAGTTCATCCCGTACGAAGCCCGATATTGTTTTGGCAATGCACATGCTATGCTTTGACTTAGGTTGCCCAGAAGCTGAGACATTACTTCTACGCCTATAATACGTACCTCATATCAAGGATGGACTTTTTGAAGTACATATTTCGAAATCCCATGCCCATTGGCAAGCTAGCTAAGTGGCAAATCCTGTTGAGTGAGCTCAACATTGTTTATGTGACTCAGAAAGCGGTCAAGGGATAGGCACTAGCGGACCACCTTGCCGAAAACCCTGTGGATGGAGAATACATTGCAGAATCCTATGACGTTGGAGAATGTCCTTTGGTGGAGCAGCGAACTTCAAAGAAGTTGGCAACAATATTGGTATCGAAAATCGATCAACATTATCCAGTGTCTGCCAAACTCAGGTTCCCTTGCACCAACAATATGGCCGAATATGAAGCCTGCATCTTAGGGCTCAATATGGCCATTGACATGAACGTGCGCGAGCTGTTAGTGATTGGAGATTCAAATTTACTTATACATTAGGTACGAGAAGAATGGGCAACCAAGAACTCCAAGATACTCTCGTGTATGCATCATGTACAGGAATTAAGAAAGAGGTTCACGAAGATGGAATTCCAACATATGTTCCCAGAATCCACAATGAGTTTGCCGATGTATTGACTACCTTATCATCTATGATACAACACCCAGATAAGAATTTCATTGATCCCATTCCGGTGAAAATCCATAATCAGCCATCTTACTGTGTCCATATTGAAGAGGAAGCAGACGGAAAGCCTTGGTTACATATATAAAAAAATATTTGGCAAAAGGAGAGTATCCGGGGTCTTGCCAATCATACTCTGAAATGCACACTTCGGAGATTGTCTAACAACTTCTTTCACAACGGAGGAATACTGTATAGAAGGACACCCGATTTAGGACTATTAGGATGTGTTGATGAAAAAGAAGCATCCAAACTACTAGATGAAATTCATGCTGGGACCTGTGGTCCGCATATGAACAGTTTTTTCTTAGAAAAGAAGATACTACAGACTAGTTACTTTTGGATAACTACGGAAACAGACTGCATCCAGTATGTTAGGAAATCTATCTTTGTCAGACACATGCAGACATGATAAAGATACCTCCAAGCAAGCTCAACACAACAAGCTCACCATGGCCGTTCACCGCTTGGGGAATGGACGTCATTGGACCAATCGAGACTGCCACTTCCAATGGACACATGTTTATCCTAGTGGCAATTGACTATTTCACCAAGTGGGTCAAAATAACATCTTACAAGGCAGCAACTAAGATAGTCGTGGCAGACTTTGTTCGCGACTGCTTTGTCTGTCGATTCGGTGTGCTAGAGTCAATCATTATCGATAATGTCTCCAATCTCAAAAATGACTTGATGAATGCCATGTGTGAGACTTTCAAGATTAGACACAAGAATTCCACAGCCTACAAGCCTTAAATGAATGGATCTGTGGAATCCGCCAACAAGAATATCAAAAAGATGTTGAGGAAAATGATATAGAAGAATAAAAGTGGCATGAGAAGTTATCATTTGCTCTATTACGGTATCGCACCATAGTCCGAACATCAATCCGGGAAACCCTCTATATGCTGGTTTACGTTACAAAGGCTATCATTCCTGCTGAAGTAGAAATTCTATCCCCTGAGGATTATCAGGATGCTGAGCTCAACGATGTAGAATGGGTGAAGAGCCGTTACGAGCAAGTAGATCTTATAGATAGAAAAAGAATGAATAAAGTTTGCTGCAGTCAACTCTATCAGAACAGAATGTCCAGAGCCTTCAACAAAAGAGTCAAGCCAAGACAGTTCACACCAGGACAACTGGTGTTACAGAAAATGTTTCCGCATCAAGATGAAGCCAAAATGAAAATCTCTCCCAACTGGCAGGGCCCATACATAGTTCATCGGGTTTTGGCAGGAGGAGCCCTCATACTTGTAGAAATGGACAGAGAAGTTTGGCCAAAGCTGATTAATTCAGATGCGTCAAGCGTTACTATATGTAATCTTTATGTTTTCCCCATATAAAGTAAATTAAACTATGCCTGACCTAATTCCTGTTTAAGAGGGGATACATAGGCAACCCCCCGGATTAGATCATAATTCAATAAAAATTTTATTTCCCCCCGATACTTGAAACTGAGGCAAAATTTTGAGGAGGACCCTCAAACTTTCGAAGTAATTTCATCTGATCGCCGCACGAGCAGCAACGAGAAGTGTCAACCTATCAAACTCGGGCAGAATTTTGAGGAGGACCCTCAAAATTCCATAGCAAGAGAGTTTGCAATGTCTCGAACCACGTCACAATTATGGATTCATCTAAAAACTATTCTAATTATACATTTATGTCATACTTTTACAAAATCGGGCATGTCTATTTTTGAAACTGCTTTGTTTAGCAACACTACCCGAATAATACAGATGGTATCAGCAGATCAAAGCCGAGCGAATCAAGCAAAGCCAGTGGAGATACGAACTCACCTTCTCCTTTACAAAACTCACCATTTTTGCTTGGTTGCAAGCACTAGGATTACGAAATCATTGAACGTACTGTACGCCCATAGAACAAAAATTGTTCAAGAATATGATTCTCCGAACCATAGCACTTACCAAAATTTGCTATCAGCACGCACCCATAATGTTTTGTATGTCACAACACTCCCAGTATCACCACGCCGCAATTTGCTAACTATCAGCTAAGAAAACTCTACTATCATTTATTATTTTATTTCTTTCATAAGGCTACCATTCTTCCTTTCGAGGTTAAGCTCTACCTCTATCTGCATCTGCATTGCATAAGACTACCATTCTGCCTTCCAAGGTTAAACTCTACCTCTATCTGCCTCTGCATTGCATAAAGGCTACCATTCTGCCTTCCATCCTGCATATGGCTAATATTCTACCATTCGAGATTAAGTTCTAGCTCTATCTACATCTGCATTGCATAAGGCTATCATTCTGCCTTTCAACTTGCATAAGGCTACCATTCTGCCTTCCGACTTGCATAAGGCTACTATTCTGCCTTTTGAGACTAAATGTTGTCTCCACCTACATTGCACGGCTGAAAGATCGCCATATTGCACAGCTGAAAGATCGCATATTGCACGGCTTAAAGATTGCCACATTGCATGGCTGAAAGATTGCCATATTGCATAGATGAAAGATTGCCACATTGCACGGCTGAAAGATCGCCATATTGCACAACTGAAAGATCACCACATTGAACGGCAAAAAGAACTCCATATTGCACGGCTGAAAGATCGCCATATTTCACGGCTGAAAGATCGCCATATTTCACGGTTGAAAGATCGCCACATTACACGGCTGAAAGATCGCCACATTGCATGGTTGTTTCCATATTGCATGGTTGAAAGATTGCCACATGCTACTACATCCTTCATGGGCTGAAATATTACCAACCCATCCAAATGCATCATCGTTCGAAGGCACCATCTTCATATCCCGAGAACAACATGTTATGGCCCGAGAATTTCTTTCAATCTTTTACATATCATTATTCTAAAGCATCATGGTTCGGAGAAACCATACTCATGGCCCAAGAACATCATTTCATGTCATGCGAAACCTTTATTATACGCTCCACAGCCCGGGACATCATGGTCTAAAGACTTCATCCTAACCGTTCGAAGACATCATTCATGGTCCAACGGAAATTTGCATCATGTCTAAATTTATGCACAATAAATGCTTGTATTGCTTATTTGCAGGTAAAAAGGCAAGCAACAGCCGTCCCGGCAGGAATGGTTCTGCTTCACTACCTGCAGCCATATCAAACCTAACCATTCCCATAAGCTGTCTACTCACCCAACCCTAGATATTGCGTTCGTTCTTGGAAAGTACCTGTCGGCATACTCCTCCGATGAATCTTGAACTACATATGACTTGATTCATGTAAAGACAGGGATATGTAGGCAGCTCGAAAACCAGTGTGTAGCCTAAAACTCTTCAAACCGTTTTGCTCGATCAAAATTGGCCATTATATCTTTACCCGAAAACTCTTGCATCCTTCCCGGATAAAAAGAGGCAACTGTTGATACCCAATGTTTTCTTATATATTTTCGATATGCAAAGTATTTTCAAATTATCATATATATTCATATATATATGTATGTCCAAATGGTTTATCATTTTTTTCATAATTTCTAAAGGTTTTTAAATTGATTTATACCTTCTTTCATCCATAAAATCCCAATAACTATGTCCAAAATTATTATTTTTGATGATCCATTTATTGGATTCTTATATTTATGACAAAATTAGGATAAGTTAATTTTTATATATTTTTACAATTTCACTTAGTATCTTTAAAGCTAATTGCACATAATTGCAATATTAGCTAATTTTAGGTTTAAATTTGTCTCATATTTATAAAATGTGATCCTATATTTTTAAATGATTAATTATATATTATAAATCATATTAGTGCTTTTAGTTTGTTTTTAGAATTTTTTTTACTATTTTTATAAATTAAAAGAGAAAGTGACTATTTAAATTTTAGCCTAAATTTGATTTCAATTATAACCCAAATCATGCCCTAAATACCCCACCCCAATTCTAATTAAACCTTGACAAAATTTCAATTAAACCGACCCAAAATCGGACCCCTACCTACCCTCTTTAATTCAGGCTGTTGTTCTGAGCATTCACCTTTTCCATTTTTAACCATGAACGACCTTTAAACCTAGATCATTTCCCACCACCTGCTGCCTTTGAATCCCCTTCTTCTCCCAATTCTCTCTGCAACCTCATATGAACCCTAGCCGTCGCCACCTAATTCCACCCTAATCCACCTCAATCCCTGCCTAATCCATGGTTTCCTATGGCCGTTTGAGGTGTATACCGGCCTCCTGCATCTCATGGTGGCCCGTTTGTGCGATTTCATGGCCAGATCTCAAAGAGATCTGGTCCATCCCTTGATCAACATCCATTCATGTCCTTTCTTCGGCCATCCATGGTCTTTCTCCGACTATCCGTGGGCGTTCAAGTCAGATCTTTGATTTTTCTTGATAAAACAATAATTTTCAAAATCTTTCTCACTTTTTCTGGGCTTTCTAAAACCCTAGCTCTAAGACCTTTCAATTTTATTTCAGATCTATCTTGGATCTGTGTTTACTATGAACTTTTTAAGTATTTTTCAAATATTCTCCAATTTCTTTCAAAGTGACTCTTCATTTTTCAACGATTAGGGTTTCTCTTAACTTCTTTTTAAAGACCTCTTCTCTGATTTTTTGGTTTTGTTTTATGATTTCACTATGTTCAAATAACTTGTTTATGCTTTTCTTCTATTTGATTCAGCATGTTGAAAATCGTAGGTCTTTTGGTCTTATCCGATTTCTAAAACTATCCTTGTTTGTTTGAGTGTATACTTGTTTGACTAAGTTCTTTTCCTTGTTTGACTTATCTAATTTTGAGTTCCTATCATCTCATAAGCTTAACTATTGTTAAAGCCCTAATTTCTTAAAAGCTTTTCCTCACTTATTGTTACTATAAGAACTTTACTTGTTTCTGACTCTCTTTACCTGTTATTATGCTCTCTTCACTTTTGATTCTGTGTAACTACTTGACCTTGTTGACTACTGTGCTTCGAGTAGATATATTTTACTACTAAATCCTAGCTTATTCCTGCTACTACTGTATGTTTATGTTGTTTCTTTTGCCAATGTGTTTGGCCTTGCATGTCTGATACTACTGTTCATTCTATTTATATGTTGAAGTGCAGAATTATGTTTCTTTCTTGATTGATCATGATTCCCTCAATATTTGTGATTGATTGCAAAAAGTTTTCTCATGAACCCTAGTTTTAATCTTTCGTTCGAGTTAATTGATTCTCCTTCTTTAATTACTACGGTGTTTTACCTTGCTGAATCTTTTCCCAAAATCAAGCATATTTTGTACTTAGACTTGATCATTTACTTCATGCTTTTACTGCCTCCTTATATGGCAATAATCAATTTGTCCCAAACTGATTTTTTTCCTTAATTGAAACATGTTAGTATCCGTTAAGTAGTGATTAAAGGGAATCACTTGTGTTAGTTAATTTTGATTGTGATTATTTTCATGTTTGTGTTAACAATTTACTTATTACCTTAATTTCTACTCGTTTTCAAAACTATAAATACCTTATCCTATCTTATTTTAAAACACACGAATAACTTGAGTTCAGAACATACACTTACACTCAAATATCTCTCTTTCTTTACTGCTAGTTGTGCTATTACTTTGTCTAGTCGGCTGAAAGCCAATGCTAGATTGTGGACTCTTGCTTGCTTTACCATTCTGCAGTTTGCTTCTCTACTGGTATGTCCTAGTTTTTTTTTGTCTCAATAACAACATGTTTCTTTAATTTCTTTACTTTCTCATTTCTTGTTTATTTTTGTTCACGATTCTGCAGTCAAGTTATGTTATTAGCATGCTATAATATGTTCCCTTCCCCCTTTAAATTAATGCTTACCTATATGCGTACTCTGTCAGTCATTTGTCATGTACTTGCTACCGTATGAATCCCAAACCCCCATATCTTGTATGTGTGTTCGTGTTCTTTTGAATGATTTGTGTCCATGCCAGCATCAGCTATTGCTGTACATGACCAAACCAGTCTCGTTGGAGTTATACCATGTATCCTTTCATCCTTTGGCCCTTTGAATGATTTCTGATTCTGTGTAGTTTGAGTTTCACCACTACAACTGATTTCAAATCACCCTTTACCACTTATTTGTCCAACTCAGTTTAATAAATCTCTGTTCTGCATTTTTGCTATACTCTTAGAACCTAGGTTCTACCCCTTTTGTGTGAGCCTTGTCTTAGGACCCTTGAGTTCCCTGTCATCCTGGACACATTAGGGTTGGCCCTTCCACACTACACTCATTCTATTTGGTTATCTAAACAAAGGTCTGAGCATTTCCCTGGATCCCTTGAGATTCTTAGGGAACTTTGACACACTCAGGTATGAGAAAGGCTTTGGAATAACATTGGCATTGATATGGTTCATTGCATATGTCAGATAGGAAGTCAAATCAGGCTTCCTATGGTTGTAGCTTTTTCTTTCATATCTTCATTTGTAATTCAGTCACACATTTTCTAATAATTTATAAACAATATTAGGGAGATTAGTGAAAAGGGTCGGTAGTCGTGCATTGTGGGTAGATTGGGTAGAAATCATGCCTATAGGATCAATGCTTGTTTAAAAAAAATTCTGCATGCTCCCCTTTCATAACTAGAAATCATGTCTATGTGACATAACTGGCTTTAATAATATGGTTAAAGATAAGCTTTGCAACTAAAAATCATGCCTGTAGGATATAAAGTAATTGTAGCTAAATTCTCATTACAACATGTATCCAAACTCATTTCCCTTAGAAATCATGTCTATAGGTCCAAAGTCAACCTTCATACACTTAGATACCATGCCTATAAGATCTAAATAGATATAATAGAAATCATGCCCATATATAATTTAAAAATAGTTTAGTGGAGAAGCCGCCTAGTTCATGTTGTTATTCTGAATTGGACTAATTAATCAATTTGCTGCTTCTTTAATAAGTTTCTCAAACATTGATTCGACTTAATTCCAGTAGAAAGCATGTTTATAGGATCTAAATCGTCTGTTTAAAATTAATTACTGCATTACTATATCGCTATAGATATCATGCTCACATGACATCATTATTACTCCTAGGTAAACCTTAGGTAACTACTTGAATAAAACTGGAACTACCTTCATTAATTATCAATTCCTACAACCAACAGGCAGGCCTGATTTGGACTTCTTATCTGAGATATATAATGAATCTAGTTCTAACTCATACCCCCTACTTTAGGACTTAAAAAATTCAAACTTTAACTGTGTTTGAGTCGTGCTACTTATATGCATTATTTGCGGAGGTTTATATGAGCCTTCTAATTGCTTACATGTTTCCCCATTAAATGCAGTCCTACGTGTTTTGTATGTAGCCTTATCCTTTTACCTTTAAACCTAAAAGTTAGCCTAAAATCCTCCCTCTTGTAGGAATAGTAGTCCTAAAATTCCTCTTGGAATGATAGGAATGGGACAGATAATAGCACACAATAGAGGTTAAGACCTATCCGCGCTTTAATACCTTTACGGGGTAGAAAGGGTAGATATGGATATGATGACCATGGCGCTAATACCACGTGTAGCCCCTCTTTTGAGGAGCGATTATCGGGTATTGCATTGATATGATCCATATTACAAACAAACCTAGGACCCCTTTTACATTCATCAGCATGGTTAGATTATAACTCTTTCAAAACCTTGCTTTATTTAATCATTTCCAAACACTTGTGTATTTAAAATCCCCTATTATTTGAGCATTTTTTGTTTACTTGTTAATTGCACAAATTTACAAAACTATCTGGCCCGGGAACCACACTAGTGGATCTTGAGGGGTGCCTAACACCTTCCCCTTGGGATAATTTCAAGCCCCTACCATATCTCTGGTTATCAAACATAGTTGTAGTTGAACCCCATAGGTGCTCTGCCTCACCTTAAAATCGTTAGGTGGCGACTCTTCAAAATTGCAAAACCCCTTTTCTAAAAGGAAAGAGTTGTCTCAACCAAATGTCATAAACCCGATTTCGCAAAGAAAAAGGGGGCGCGACGGCGGTGCAAAAGTATGATATCGAGTACCGTTCCCGACATATATTTTTATGCGTTTTGTTTTCTATTTTTCTAAGAAAAACTCCTATTTGTTGTATGCCCGCATCACATGTATGATTCACGAGCGGGGTGTTGGTTTATATATGTTGACCGCGTCACATGTATGATTCACAAGCGGGGTAATTGGATTTCCTTTTTACAGTTCATTTTCCTTTTGTATTGCAGTTCAAATTTGTAGCCTATTGGCACATTGTTGCATCATATGAGACTTTTGATCATGTCCGGGGTGGCTTATTGCCTGAACAGTTCGTACGAGGTGAGACGAGATCATTGGATTTAGGATCATTGCAATATGATTATATGAAGTATATTAAGGAGTGAAGACCATCATTTGGTTAAGAATGAGATGATGGTTCCTATCAGGAGTATAGACCCAATGAATTGTTGAATTGACAATTGATTATGAATTTCTACACATCTCTTCCGTCGTGGCAATATTGTAATAGTTAGGGCAAGACTTATATATATCATCAGGTGCATTGGGAGCATCAGCTTCATGGAATTTCGACTAATTTGATTAGAGATTGTTATTGTGGTCCTGTGAGTAAAGTGGTGCAAGATGTGAATTCAGCTATGGTATGCAGTCATGTTTTGGTGCTGCATGTAGTTATTGATACGGTGAGCGTATGTTAAAATAAGTCTGGCAGAGAATTTCGAATGTTGGAATTGGGCTCTAAGTCTTATTTGCTTAATTGAAAAAGGGTATCTTCAAATTTATCGAGCTAGGATGCCCAGCTGAGTTGTGGTCGTAGGGGTAGGTGCTCGAGGTGGTAAATAGTGATTTCGGACAACTCCAGCACAGTTCTTAGCACGTTCGAGGACGAACGTATGTTTAAGTGGTAACAAGCTGATCGGTCATTTTGATCCCTAGCGTGTCGTTCAGTAGTTTGAGGGCATGAGAAACTTCACTACAAGTATTATGACTTGTGCGCATAGTCGGAAATGAACTTTGGGGAATTCAGAGTTGATTTGGAAAGAGAATCCTTATTTCAGAAGCTTTACATTGAATGAATTTATTAAGATTGGATTGTTTAGTAAAAGACCTAAGAATTGGGACTCAAAGATTCCACTAGGTTCGTATGATGATTTTGGCTTGGGCGTATCTCCGGACTAGGTTTTGGAAGACCCAAGAACATTTCGGCACCTATTGTGGAAGTTAACATTTTGGAAGAATCTCATATGTTTTGGTTGAAGTGCATTTTAGGGCTATCAATGTTCGTTTTGGATTCTAAGTTTGGGAATAGCTCCGTATGGTGATTCTGGTATTGGGAGTGAGATCGGAAGTGAATTCGGAGTCCGTAGGTCATTTTGGAGTCATTTGGCTAAAGATAGAAATTTGAAGGTTTTTGAGAAGTTTGACCGGAAGTGGACTTTTTGATATTGGGGTTGGAATCCAATTTCGGAAGTTGGAGTAGGTCCGTAATGTCAAATATGACGTGTGTAAAATTTGAGGTCAATCGGACATGATTTGACAGGTTTCAGCATCGAATGAAGAAGCTTGAAATTCTAAAATTCATTTAGCTTGGATTATAGGTCGAATCATGATTTTAGCGTTGTTTGATATTATTTGAGGCCTTGAGAAAGCCCGTAATATGTTTAGGGATTGGTTGGTATGATTGGTTGAGGTCCCGAGGGCCTCGGGCAGATTCGAGGTGCTTAACGTATCAAATTGGAACTTAGAGGAAGAGTTGAAGTTGTTGGTTGCTGGTGTAACAGCATCTGCGAGACTTGGGTCACAGGTGCGGAGCCGCATAAGCGGCTAAAGGGGCGTAGATGCGGTGGTGAAGGGTGAAGGCTGGGACTGTAGATGCGATTAGGTCACCACAGAAGTGGGACCGCACCTGCGGAAGAAGGAGCTGCAAAAGCGGAAATGGGTTTGGAGCCCCAAACCGCATAAGCAACAATTGGTCCGCATATGCGGAACTGCAGAAGAGGTCAAGGGACCGTAGGTGCGAAAGGATTGGAGGTAGTGAGCTCTTTTTAAAAATCGAGTTTTGGCTCATTTCCACCCATTTTCCCTTCGGGTTGGATGATTTTGGAGCTTTTGGAAGAGAAATTTTATTCATCTATGTCAAGGTAAGTTGTTCCCACTCATAATGAATGGCTTTGTTTTGTATTTGAGCATGAATATTGGTAGAAACTTGCGGTTTGAGGGAAAACCTAGAAAATGGATATTTTGGATTTTGACCACGATTTTGGGTATGAAATTGAGAGTAAATTATATATTTGAGTTCTTGAGGCTATGGGTAATTTTCGTAAATTTTCGGAATCCGAGCACGTGGGCCCAAGGGCATTTTTTCAACTTTTCGATCGGGGTTATGAATTATTATAGATTGAATTTTAATGAGTAATTGATTATATATTATTTGGTTTGCATAATTATTGGCTAGATTGGAGCATTGTCACTCGATTCACGTCTTTGGAAGGGCGTGGGATGCGGGTTATGGATCTCCGTAGCAAGGTGAGTCTGCTTTCTAACCTTGTAAGACGAAATTTTCCCCATAGGTGAAATAATTTGTTATGTGGTCCTATTTGTGGGGGCTACGTATGCACGAGGTGGCCAGAGTCCGTGTGTAGCTACTAATATGTGTAAGTCCGGGTAGTCTAGGACCCAAAAGCATGCTATACTTGGAATATCTGTAATCTTATTGACAGTTGAATTTTCTTAAATCTTATCTAATTGGTAAATGCATTTCTTAAAGGATTAAACTTCATTTTCTTAAATCTTTAAAAGAGAATTGGCTTTTATTTGGATAAATTTTCCCCGATAAATTCTTAAGTGGCTGTTTGAGCATGTATTTCTATGTGTACCTGTGTCGCATGTATGATTTGCAAGCAGGATGACTGTTTATTTAAATTTGACCACGCCACATGTATGATTCGCGAGAGGGGTAATAGATGAATCTATGGTTCATTCCATTCGGCCCTCGGTAGTGCACATTTTACATTTATATTGGATCGGGCTGTACGACCTTGGCATGATTTGCGCATGCTTGTATTGCTTGCCTTGAGAGTTATTGATATTGATATTTACTCTCCCCTACTTGAGATAAGTGTTAATTAATAGATTATGAATCTGAAGACTTTTAATAAAAAGGAATTCTTACCTGTTTCGTGACTTATTTGAATTTATTGTTGTTCTTAATAAATTTGTGATTCGTCGAATTAATAATATTACTATTGGAATACTAGCAAGTGTCGAAGTCGACCTCTCATCTCTACTTCTTCGAGATTAGACGGGATACTCATTGGGTACACGTTGTTTTCGTACTCATACTACATTTACTGTGCAATTTTGTTGCACAGGGTCATATGTGGATAGTGGCTTAGTGGCATAACGGCATGGTTGATATGGATATTTAGGTGAGCTGCAATTATCGAAATGACCCATAGCCAGTAGAATCGCCTTTGGAATATTGTAATGTATTTTTATTTCAGCCAACTTGTATTCTGGACAGTTATTGTATCTTATGCCATTTCCTAGTAAATGCTCATGCACTTGTGACACCGAGTTCTGGGATGATTTGAAGCGATTATCTTTTACTGGTAAAATTGAAGGAAAATCATAGTTTTCAAAAATTATTAAAATAAAAATTTAATCAAGTATTTTGGTTGGTTTTCCTGACAGCGATGTTCGACGCCATCACGACCTTTAGTGGAATTTGGATCGTGACAAGAAACTCGAGGTAGAAGCACTCTCACTCCCAATCCAAAAGAAACTCTTTTACAAATTTTGAAAGTCCAACCAAGAGTGCTAATGGAGTTTTTAGTTAAAAATGATGGAGAAACCATGTAATAAGACAGTGAAAGAGAGTGGTCGAGAGTCTGGTGCAAAAGAAGTTTAAAATTCTGGTAAACATATTCATAAAAAGTCAGTGGAAACGGTAAAGTCTATTCGCAAGTCAGTAAAAAAAGTGGATGATGATGAGGAACCCGGTACCATCAAGAAAGCAAAAATTGGGATTCTCTAAGTTCGGAGAAAGAGAAGCTCAGAAATCAGAAGGTACTGTGGGGCCGCACATTTGCCCCTGACACTGTGGAGCTTGTTGGCATGAGAAAATTGGTGGAAATTTTTTATTTCCAGCAATGGACTTATTTGTTTACAAATAATGTTCCAAAAGTATATAAGGAGAAGGTGCAGAGTTTTTATGCAGACCTCTTCACAGTTGAAGGTGATCAAATCCATGCGTTGGTAAATATGGTGGACATAGTGATGGAATCCACCGTGTTAGGGGTAATTCTAGGTGTTCCTGCTGAAGGAATGTCATCTATTCAGAGTGCGTGTACATCAAATTTCAGAAATTCCATTGTCAAAGACAAGGGAATCCATTATGGGGAACAAGTGCATAAGAAGGCATTCCTTCCAGTATATCAATTGCTTTTTGAGATGGTTAACAAAGTGCTGCTTCCCCACGCTAAGAGGAGATCTATTATGTCCAAAAGGTAGAAACTTTATGGATGTCAATCATGGGATACCTATTGGATTTCTTCTTACAAAGGTCTTCGAGTTCTTCAAAGTGCCTCTAGGACATGCCAAAGTGGGCACTAAAAAGCAAACCTTCTCCAAGGCCACTCTTGAGGAGTATGAGTGTATTGAAAAGGTCGGAGGAGTTGGAAACACCTCTACTATATCTCAACTGATAAATGCTCAGAATAATGCCACAAAGAAGATCTAGAAGTTGAAGGCCATGAATGCGATTCTTGAGAGTCAGCTCAGTCAGCTACAAGAGACACTTGGTTCTAGTAGTTCTCACAGCTTAGAGGTTACCGCTTAACGCAGGAAAATACTAAGCTTAGGAAACAGGTGGAGGACCTGAAAGAAAGACTGCTCTATGAGTAGATGTTCACAAATGCTTGCATGGATCTTGTCCTCTAAACCCTTGCTTCTTCCTCAAAGCCCTCTTCCTCCAGTGTCCCCAAGAAATGTACCCTCAATGTCTAGTTTCTAGTATCTATCTTTTAAGTGTGTTTTGGTGATGTTCTTGTTTCTGGTACTTGTTTTTATTTTGGTTTGTAATTGTGGATGGTAACATCATTTTGCTCTCGCATGTAAAAGTTCAAATTTGGTAATGCAAGTCTTTCCCTTTTGTTGTTTATGTTATTGTTCTTTTGTCTCTGTTTTCTATCATTTGTGTGCACACAAGTGGCTTGAGCTAACCTGCTAGACTTCTTTATGCTTTTACTTGGTTTGTGTTTTTCATGAGGCCGAAAATGGGAAGTGTTTTACATAATTGAAAAATGATGTGCACTGATTAAGGGGGGACTACAGATTCAGAGGTAACTCTCTCTAAGGTTCTTGGTGCACTATCTGGTGCTTTATGGTTCCCTATACGATTTTCAATTATGGGTTTGCCATTATAAAAAAAGGGAAATTAATAGGTTACAAGTACCTTGTTTTATGTTTTGATGATCTAACAAATTTATTATTAAGAACCAGATAAGGAACCTGTCACAAATTCTCAAGATCTTAAGATCACAAGGTTCCAACTTGGGATATGGTTCAACTCTCCATAGTCGAATAAACAAATGAGGGAATAAGTCCCTACCAGCTCTTATGGTGACTGTACGAAGTCAACTCTCCATCTGTAAAAGTTGCTACCTGCACACGCTACAGTACATTAATAGTACAACAATCAATCAACTTTCTATGGAAGGCTTTTTACATACCTTGCGAACATCATTGTATGTGAGGTTTTACATGTATTATTAACATCAAGGGAGGTAAACCCATTCACTTGAAAACTAGAGAATTTACTCAAGCACTCTAAGTGATTGATCATTAAGAAAAATGATTCTTCAGTGCATCAAGAACAAAGTACGACGCTACTACAGAACAATTCCCATATCAAGTCTTTGTATGTCCTTAGTAGAGTTGTAACTTTTTGTTAGTTCTTCAATTGTAATTCCTACCTAGCTTATTTAGAAGTATTCTGTAGGATACATTTTGTAAATCTTAAACCTTTGTGTTTGAGTCTTGACTAGAGTTAGTTGAGTATTAAAGTCTTTGTAATAAAGTTATTACAAAGTGGCTTGTAATAGAGTATTACAAGTTAGTAGAGAATTAAGAGGTTAATTCCTAGATTGCATAGCTTGTATCTAAAAGTTGCTCAGTAGTGGAGTTGAAATTCTACAAGGGTAGGTAGTGGTTTTTAATCCCGTTGAGCTGGAAATTTTTCACGTAAAATTTCCCTTGTCATCTACTTACTGCAGTGTGCGTGTGTTATCGTAGAACTGATAGAGAATTTGTCTCTCAATAGTGTTTAATGGACCTTTATATTCTATCATGTAAGTAACTATGATTCATTTTAACGCACTGACCTTTCTATCTAAATAAGATTCTTGATTTCAAATATAATAAAATGAATAATTAAGTATTGGATTGCCTAACAACGACTTTGAGTGCCATCACGGCCTATACTGGATTTTGGATTGTGACAGATTGGTATCAGAGTGTTAGGTTCACTTAGGTATCACGAGACATGATCAAGTCTAGAAGATTCTTTCGGATCAGTATAAGACGTCTGTACTTATCTTCGAGAGGCTACATGGCTATTAGTAACACTTCCCTTCTTGGTTCCTCATCGTGCAATTTGATTCCATTGAGGCTTATGCATTCGTTTCCTTTCTACTCATTCTTATACAATATGGAGTGCTTGCTATCAATTTGGAACTGACAAGTTGTAAAGATGCTATAGATGTGGCACGAGATGCTATTCCCTACGAATGCGGGCAGAAAATTATCGCCGCATTACAGAGGAGTATTCTGTCATTTCAACCTAACATTGTTATTGCCTACGATCGAGATTTGATATCTCCAAATTTGGTTGAAATCTTGTTAATATCATGGTGTTCCCGTCCTTGATTGAATGCGTTGAGGCTCATTGGCATATTAATCTTCATTTGTTTGCCTCTTGGCGTGATATTGTGTGATAAAACCTAAGAGAAAGTTATCTAAAATGGTTATGTGCTGCAACTTCAGGATCGAATCAGCCTTTCCAATGTTGATGGGTCTAAGGAGGTGATCTTTGAGGTGGTTTCTATGCCTAGGAAATTTTGAATGTGACGAGAAGGGCTTGATAACATATCGTTGGACCTTCGGGCGATGTTATATGAATGAAGGGAATCTTACGGATGGTGGATCAGTGTTGAACCAAGAAAGTTAGTTGATTTCATGATGGATTTGACTATATCAATAAAGTTAAAGGAGGTCGAGATGAGGGTGCATATTCGGGATATCTCCTATGAGCGGGTTTGCGCATGCGTGATTTTGATGAGGTTCCTACAAAGAGTTCTACTTTTTACACAATGTGGAATAAATATACTGCGAGGTGAGCTCGAATCGCTTGAAGAAGGTGGTATGCCGGTTAGAAGGTCGAGTGTACAATTGTGGCGGGTAATTCAGATGTATTATGATCAGTCTAACAAGAACTTATGAGGAATTTAATGGAGCAACAATGTGGGATCATGGTTACTGGGAAAATAGGTCGTTATGGGGTCTGGATCTATGTGATTGTAGCATAAAGGTAAATGAGAGAGTCCACCGTCTATGAGAGAGTCATGTAATGGTGTGATTGTGTACTTTCTCGTTATCAGTGCATTGGTGGATTAGTTATGACTGAGATGAATGTGACATATAGGAGTTATACTTTGCATTATCGATTCATGAGCTGGCACTGGGATGACTCAGAGTTATATTTCTGGTGGATGTGATGTACATAAGAGAGAATTCAGCTAGTTGCTTCTTTGGAGGTGTTCATGTGCTAGCAGAGCACTAGAGCTTGGTTATGTATTCGGGACCAGGTCGGAGTGAGCGACTCTCAATAATAGTCTTAATGGATTCGAGGATTAAGGTGCGGTGCATAAAGATTTTTGGGTTCGTTATGTGGTTGAGGATTGGGTTTTGCATCAGAGTGTGAGGGAACTTCTATGTTATTATCGGGTCTATGGTGCAGCCTCAGAGAAATAGGAGAGACAATTTCAGATTTGTATGAGGTTTAATCATCACAGATGTATCAGTTAGAGATACTATTGAGTGCATGAAGAGGGTATAAAATGGCTTATGGTCATTGAGACAATATGGTTTTGTGATTTGGGTTTCTAGGCATGAGCATTGTTCGAGGTCCATTATGTTTTTGAATAGAGCTATTATTATTTCGTAGGCAAGTCAGGAGTAAATTGGAAGAAGTTTAAGTCAGTTAGCAATGGTTTAGATTAGCATGGTGGTAAAAATGGTCAGTTCCTTCAATATGTTAAGGATTTACAGTGATTTGTGGCTGTACGTGTGGTCTTAACAACCTCCATAATTTGAGTGATTTGGAGGTATTTGATTCTGATGGTTATGTGCTGTGTATATGGATCCTGAAAGAGTTATGGCAGTTTAGACTATGACCAGAGGGTTAATTTATCTATAGCCATGGGAATTTGGTTGCGTGTTGCAATTTTTATTCCAAAATAATTGCAGTAAAAAGGGTTCTAGCTGATAAAGTGTGTATTCCACTAGTGGTTCAAGGGTTATGATGAAATTCTTAGACTCTCGCGTAGCAGCATGATAGGCGTAGTAAGCGGTGTGGAAATTGGAAGTTGAGGATTAAGGTTTCTGTCCTATTTGATAAGAAAGTCACGAGCTCGAAAGAGCGGGGGAATATTTTATATGTTCGGACTATGTTAAAAATATTTTCGGGCAATTTGAGGATGGTATGTTTTGTTGAAGAAGTGTTGGATATTGAAATGTGGATGCTTGACTAGAAGAATAGAAATAACATGGTCGATGGCCATTAATGTTTAGATTTTACTACCTGGTGCGGAAGGTTGTGGGGGTATATCCAACGAGAAGATCGTATAAGTGTGACATGTTGGTCAATCGATTGTTAGAGATTTAAATCATTTATGGAGATTTTGGTACGGTCGCCAATGAGATAGGTTATGACTTAGCGGTGCTCTATTCCTTCGGTTGTGGATTGTATGAGTTTGTTCGATTTGACGGTTGTTCTTATATGTCATGAATAAGGTTATTGTGGAACCTTGAAAGGTTATTAGCCTAGTATGGGATGAGCGGAATGGTTTAGAGGTCGGCTAGTAGATTTATATTAGATTGGATGTGTTCATTCAGCATAACAATGCTTGTCGCGCCCCCTTTTTCCTCCACGGGGAGAAGTCCTGATTTCGATATTCATGGGGTAGAATGACTCATTTCCTTTTGAGAATTGGGTATTTGAAGAGTCGCCACCTAATGAATTAAGGTGCATTAGGGCACCTAGAGTAATTAACTCTTGGGTTGGTTTGCATTACCAGAGATTAGGGTAATGGCTCGAAGTAACCTCGAGGGGAAGGTGTTAGGCACCCCTCTTGGTCCAAAACTGTGGGTCTCGACCAAACTTATATTCACAAATTAGTCCGTACAAGTAGTTGAATCGAATAAGTTGTTTGTAAAGAACATTGAACAATTCAAGTAGTGAAATAAAGGTTTAAACAAGTTATATAAAAAAAGGTTTAAATATGGGGAGGATTTGGGATAAAGAGGGGTCCTAAGTTGTTTATCCTATAGGATCATCCCACGCAATGTCAGCAAACACTCCTCAATGAGGGGATACACGTGACATTAACGTGTAGTCATCATATCCCATGTCTACCCTTCCCATAGTCTTATTGGTCATGCAAAGCGAGTATTTTGTCACTGATTCCTATTGCGTATTGCAACCTATCCTTTTTTATAGTCCTTGAAGGTGTTAGGACCTCTTCCTATGGGTAGTTCTAGACATACCCCTAAGGTTTAGAAAGGCGAAAACTCTAAGGTGACAGTCAAAACACGTAGGACGTTCACATAATGGGAGCAATTAAGAGGCTCATAGTTTCCTCCTCGAACATACATACATGCAGCACATCTCAAGCACAATTAAGGTCTTTATTAATTAAATTCCTAAAGCAGGATCTCTAAGTGAATATGCAGAAACACACCAAACTTTATTACCCAGAAGTTATAACTTAGCATTTGCCTAAGGACTTCTTTTAAAAGCTATGAGGATTAGAAACGTTAATGATAGAAACAGCTTCAGCGAATGTAGTCTTTGAGATGACCTAAGGCTTGCCTATATGCAGTATACTGTGTTTATGTTAATACTGAAGCAAACAGGTTTTCGAAATAGACCCTTTTAATACCTATAGACAGGATATCTAATGATATTAAAGCGATTTTGAAAATAACTAGTTTCAAGAAATGTTGACACTTAATAAGACCAGTTTTAAGAAGTAAACTAGGCAAAATGAAATTGATTTATTAGGCTAATTATATTATCAGACATAATTGCGAATAGAAATCCCTATAAGCATGGAATCTAGATGTATTACATGTTTTAGTCAATTTACAGTAACAAGAGGAAAGACTTATTAGTACTGAATCAGAATTGAGTCTTATAGCCATGGTATCTATACTTGAATTTATTTAAGACATGATGGTTTGGAACCTAGAAACATGGTCTCTAACATGACAAATGCAGATGTAAACGACATGGGAAGTGAAACCTTATAGGCATGATTTCTATTTGATGCAAACGAAATTAGAAGTGAAATCCGATGGGCTATAGGCGTGATTTCTATTATGCAAATGAAACTAGAAGTGAAATCCTATAGGAATGATTTCTATTATGCAAAAGCAATCAGATTCAACGAGAGTAAAACCCTATGAAAATGTTTTCTATTGAGTAAAACAGGCAGATTTGAAAAGTGAACTCCTAAGATTAAGATTTCTACCCATATTACCCCACAAAGTATACACCTATCCCCCTTTTCACTAAATAACCCAAGTGTCTGCTTACAAATTATCACAAGCTGATAAATGAATTACATAAATAAACTAGAAAATCAAGAAGCTATTCTTTGAGGAGCCTGCAATTAGGCCCAAGTTTCCCAAAGCCTCCAATGGTCTTACAAGCCTTATTTTCATAGACAAATCAGAGTATAGGTGCATCAAAGTTTCCTAAGGGTCTCAAGGACCCCGGGCAATGCTTACACCTAGAATTAGTAACCAAGCGTTGAACCAATGCAGTGCGGAAAGGCCACCCTCAGTATGCTAGAGTTCAGAGGGATCTTAAGAGGATCCCAAGGCTGTATACATACTAGAGGGGGCAAAACTTATTAACTAAGAGTGAAGTAGAAGTGCAGGGCACACGTTTGAAAGAGTTATTTAAGACTGTGTTGGAAAGCATATTTTGAAAGCACTTAGTAAAGCAACAGAGATTGCGTGAAAGGAGGTTGGAGTAGTAAACAAGTTTAAACATCTTGGGAAGAGATCACATATAGCTAGTTTTCAAAATTCAATAGCTATACAAGGGTCAATGGGTTTAGGGATACATAAACATTTGAATCCAAACACATGACCTCAGCAATGGGTCTTAAGATTGATTTGGACATGCTTAGAGATAGTTGACACTGGCATAATCCCAACCAATCAAGAAGAATACAAATCCATAGAAGGGGTGATAAGGATTTGGGATTCACCCAAATGGTAAGTACAGAGTAGGTAAAAGACAATTGTCCAGGCATGCTTTAAATCACATAAGGGAATACATTGATTTAAAGGGAAGGGGAGTCATACTATCATGCTTATAATGTAACTTAACCACAAATTTTACAACAGAACCACAAGTAGAAGCAAGCTAGAAATAAAAGAAACCGAAACAATAAGAGAAACATATTGTTGTTAGAGCTTTAAATCAAATTAGGACATACCAGTAAAAGATATAAGTAAGTAGAATGAAAAAACCAAAGAGCATAGTTGATTATCCCTAGCCTGCAGTCGGATAATAGTAGCAAATAGCACAAGAGAGAGGGGAGAACATAGATTTTAATAAGAGAGTAATTTTTAAAACCAATTGTCCCTGTCTTGTTAATGAAAGACTTAGGGTATTTATAATTGAAAGTAGGTAGTTAAATAAGGAAAAAATTATAGTAGTATACTAATTTATGAACTTAGAATAAATCAACTATAGAATCAAGGTGGTACTCCCATAAGTTAAGGGAATCAAATCAAACGGGGAGATTCAATATCATATAAGGCAAGAAGAAAATCAGTGCATGACTAAATAAGGAATGAGTCAAGGTTCAGTAAGCATAGAGTAGTCGATTAGGATCAAATTCATAGAGCCTTAATTAAGGACATAACTCAGTAGCAATAAGTATCATAGAAAATATGTTAAGGAAATCAGTTAGCTTAAACAGTAGGGTAATGCTAGTAGGGATTTAAAAGAAAATCTATCAATCTCCATTAATTAAGGAAATCAGAATCAATCAAGAAAGAGTCATAATTATGCATTTTCAACATATAAATAGAGGAGATGAACATACATAGCAAAGGGAAAGGTTAGCCATATTGACAGAAAGAAGCAAGAGATCTACAAACAAAGTGAGAAAAGTCGCACAAAAGTGCATAAGTAAGCTAGGAAGTCAGTGAGACACATTCGAAGCATGGTGACCACGAGACATCAACAAGAATCAAATAAACAGGTTAACACACAAGACCAAGGCAAAGAGGATCGTGCAGAAACACAAAACTAAAGCAAAGAAATCATGCTAACTCACAAAATCAAAGCAAAGAAAATCATGCTAACACATAGAACCAAAGCAAAGAAAATCATGCTAACAAATAGAACCAAAGCAAATAAAATCATAAAAATTAGAGCTTTAATGGAGTCGAGTTAAAAAGCAGGAGCATAAAATCGGTCAAAATAAGAAAGGAAAAAGGTTTAATCATAAGTAAATCGGTTAAAATAGGCGTAGAAGGATCTCCAAGAAACCCTAGTTTTCAAAGAAAGTAAAAACGATTTAAAGTGGAGATCTTTTGGAAGAAGATCAAGAATAATCAAATCATAGAAGGAAACATGCTTAAGTGTAAAAATAACACAGATATCAGAGATTCGGAAGAGAGTTAGGGTTTTAAAGGGAATCCCAAATAGAAATCAAAAGAACTTGTTGCAGACTTCACCGATCGTAACATATAAGGTGTGATTTTTTCCTAAATCACATTGGAGAAGCCATGAGTAATAGAAATAGAAACCCTAAGTCCAAATCGGCATGGCCCTGGACCCTTGAAGGTCTTAGAGATGATGAACAAGGTGATGAGAGACTCACTAGAGGCTTGGGTTGAAAAGATGGTCGCCGGAGATGACCAGAGAAGGAGGCGATTGAGGGATTCTCGGATTACGTTTGACAGAGGAGAGAATAAGTGAGCATTTGAATGTGGGAGAGATTTGGAAATGAGGAGGTTTAGGGGTCGTTTGGAAATTAAAATGGAAAGGTGGAATGATGGCCATTGATCTTTTAGATCAAGGACCAGGATTGAAGATGGCTTGGGTCGGGTTATTAATTAGGAAATTGGGTTGGGGATTAGGGTCCGATTTGGCTAGTATTTGAAGGCCAAATTTGTCTATTATTTAAATAGCCAACTTTTCCTTATTTTTAATTTATAAAAAATAGTAGGTAATTTCTAAAAAATGATTCAAGGTGCAAAAATGATATAAAACATATAATTAACATTTTAAAAATATAGGAACCAATTTTACGCATATAAAAATATAATGTTATCTTAAAAGGGCTAATAATGTAATTACATGCAATTTAGCTTAAAAAATACCAAACGTAATAATAAAAAATGCATGAAAATTATATTAGCAATACTTTGGAATATGTATAGAAATTAAATAAATTAATTATCATAAAAATAGTTTTGGAAATAATTATTGGGGATTTTATGGATAAAAGGGAATAAAATAAATCAACTTAAACCCTTAAAATTATGAAAAAATAATAAAAGCCTTGTGCATGCTTATATATGCATATATATGCTATTTTGAAGGTATTTATGCATATTTAAAATATATAGGGAAAAAGTGGGTATCAACAGTTGGCCCTCTTTATCCGGGAAGGATGAAACTTTTCGGGTAGAGAAATGATGGCCAATTTTGACCGAATGGGATGTTTCAAAAGGTGGCGGCCGAACTCTAATTTTTGAGTTGCCTACATATCCCTGGTTTTACAAGAATCAAGCTATGTGTAGTTCTAGATTCACCCGCCGAGTGTGCCGATGAAATTACTGTAATAGCGGACACAAGATGTAGAGGCGGCTATGAGCGGGACGGTTGGAGGGACCTAGAGAGAGATTGCTCCTGCTAGTATAGCGGTTGTTTGCTGATTACCTGCAAATAAAAGATTATACAAATGTATATGCAAAAATTTAAACGTGATGCAAATTCCCTTTGGACCATGAAGGTTGTCTTCGGACAGTTAAAGATGACTGCGACATTCTAGGCCATGAATTATTTAATGAGGGATTCACAGGCCATGAAATGATGTTCTCGGGCCATGAAAATGGTGCCTCCGAACCATGACGCCTTTGAATAATGATATGCAAATTCGAGAGATCCTCAGGCCATGGCATGGTGTCTTCCGGCTATGAGGATGGTGCATTTAGACTATGACTCCTTTGGAAAGATTGAGGATATTTCAGCCCATGAGATGCAATAATATAATGTGATAAGACAAAGTTTAGTTTGTGAAATGAAGGGCAGAGCTTAGCCTGATCGAAAATCAAGTAGATGGTAGTAGAAAATAGAGCACTATTGGTGCAATGAAGGACAGCGTTAGTCCTGTACAAGTTGGAGGCAGGGATTAGCCTTATGCAAACAAGGAGGCAAGGATCAGCCTCATGCAAATATGGAGTCAGGGCTTAGACGTATGTAGGTATGGAGGCGAGGATCAGCCTCATGTAGATATGGGGTTAGGGATTAGACTCATGCAAGATTGGAGAGAGAGCTTAGTCTCGTGTAGGTATAGAGGCAAGGATCAACCTCATACAGATATAGAGTCAGAGCTTAGACGCATGCAAATATAGAGTCAAGTATTAGACTTACGCAGAGAGAAGGCAGTGCTTAGCCTTATGTAGTTATGGAGTCAGGGCTTCGACTCATGCAAATATGGAGTCAAAGATTAGACTCATGCAAGTATGGAGAAGAGCTTAGTCTCATGCAAGTATGGAGTCAAGTCTTAGTCTCATGCAAGTATGGAGTCAAGGATTAGCTCATGCAAGTATGGAGTCATGGAGCAGACTCCTGCAAGGAGAAGACAGTGCTTAGTCTTATGAAAGTATGGAGTCAGGGCTTAGACTCATGCAAATATGGAGTCAAGGAAAGCCTCATGCAAGTATGGAGACATAGCTTTTATCTCATGTAAATACTGAGTCAAGGCTTAGACTCATGCAAATGTGGAGTCAAGGATTAGACTCATACAAGTATGGAGTCAAGAATTAAACTCATGCAAGGAGAAGGCAATGCTTAGTGAATGCTGCAAACTCGACACTACACCAAGGTAGGAAGAGTGGGTCGCAATAGCTTTTACTCGATATGAGGGTCCGGATCGAATTCCTCAGGGAGATAGTAATGGAGTTGGAATATCTAACTAGATTAGAAATGTGAGTTTGCTTCAAATATCACTTCCAACATATTTTGGGGTTTCAATTATAACTACTACTATCAAACTATTTATTGAAAATAAATTATGCTACGAGCTGATTGCTAAAGTTTTATCTAATATAAAGAAGGGTACTAAGGTCATGACATCAACTAGGTGGCTAATTGACGGGTAAATGTTACTAAGGTTCAATAGACATAATTGGGACTTCCACTATAACCGTTGCACAATTTTACCCACTTTCACACCTCTCTGTAGAGAGAGTGATTTTTTCCAATTGACTATCTTGAGACTAGATGGGTAGGCAAATTAGATCAAGAAACTAGGGTTCAAGTAGGGTGACTACTCTCTCGATGGTAAACCCGTTATTTGGACTATCATTTCTCATGAGTCCATCCCAATTCCTTGTTGGGTCAATTTTGAGGTCTAAAGTATGTCAAAAGTATGTCCGTCTCCATTTGTCTAAAAAACTTTCAAAGTGGCATTTTTGGGTCTATTTATATGTTTGGGACAGGCCCTAAGCATGTAGGTCAACTCCTAGTCAAATAGGGAAATAATAAAAACCTTTAAAACTCGGATTGGGCCTGGCCTTAGGCCTGGCGTCGCCTGGATAATGCCAGCCTAGGCCTGGCTTTAAGCTGGCCTCGCCTGGATAATGCGAGCCTAGGCCTGGCTTTAAGTTGGCCTCATCAGGATAATGCCTAATCAAGTTGGATTTTGCCCGGCTTCTCCTTTTCACCATTCTCGTGCGCTCTTTCGGCATTCAAGTATTCCTTTAGCTGGACTTTCATTTCCGATGCACCTACACATAAAATAATCTTCATTACGCTCAAACAAAGTGTACTTTAACATTAAAGTATATAAAGCACAAAGTATATAATATGCAAAAACTGTGAATTATAGCCACACAAGAAGTATCATATTTTTGTTCCTTACATATAGATTTCTGCATCCAATTTCATATATTTGTGTTAATAGATTCATCTTCTTACTCGCCTAGAATATGGATCAACTGATTGCTCATCAACTTTTAGCATGCTCATGAGCATTTGCTCCACTTACGGCAGTTTTACTTCTATTTAGACTTGACAAAATTCATTTTGCAGCTAAAAAGAGTTAAAAGAAGCGGCAACATAACCAAAATATTTGAGTTTCCTAGCTTTTGCCCCATTATATGCATATGTGACTGAATGGTTAAAGTGTTAGCAATGTGTCTTCAAGTGTGCAACCTTGTAAATGCAGAGTATATCCCAGTCTGTACGTTTTTCTCCGTACGTAACCTTATTTCTTGTTTTCTACGCATTAACTATACATAGAAGAATACAAAATAAAATATTTAACTAATAATTATATTAGTTATATATAAATTAAAAAAACATATCAAACAAGATATTACTAATACACATAGGTAATACATGCATTATTTTTCTTAATGCACTCTACCAAACGACCTCGCACGGACATCGTAAATTACTGAGAGAGTTAGGTGTCGAAAACCCAACCTTGCTCGTGGGTTGTTTCCAATTATGCCCAATAGACCCCATGACTTTTGGACTTTGGAGTACCATTTTAGTAAAATTTTGATCCTCATTTACAACACTAAGCTAAACAAGAAAAATCATGCTTTAATATTAAAGAGACTTGGTTTATCTAATTATATGTTTGGTTTATCTTTTGTTTCGTTTTTCTCTGCATGGTTAATTAAGTTCATTTTGAATGAAGGCAACAGTTTCTGGTATGACTATTACAGTTCTGCTGATTGAAAAGGCCCATTGCAACAAAAGAGTGAAACACATGGTTTGCAGGTGATGGTCCCTCGTTGATGATAAAATTGCATCAATGGCATAAACTTTAGTAAAAATAAATGGAACCCATTGCAGTCACCTTTTACATCAAAAAATGTCCCTACCACTTTTCCCAAAAATATGATGGTGCTAATTTTCCCACAAGGGAACATAAGGTCCGTAAACTGTACTTGTCATTACATGTACGGCACAATGAAAAAGAGAGCTGCTATTTGTGTGGCCTTCGTAGGATCATGGACGGTGAAAATTGAAGATGATTTACACCGTAGTGCGATGATTGAAATTCTTTAATTTATTGTCATTCTGTTAAGAATAGAATTCTATTTAGAGTGAATGTCTATCTTGTAGAGAGTTTTACTTTGAGGCTAAGTTATTTTTTCTCCTATAAATAGAGGGGTATTACCCCATTGTAAATCATCCAAAAATTCAGTAAGAATTTTCTCTCTCTTTCTCTGCAATATTGCTCTTGTTCTTTATATTTTATAACACGTTATCAGCACGAAGCTCTACTATCTCAAGAATCTTTTTGAGAAAATTAAGGTATTTTTTCTCCTCCTAATTTTGTTTTAATTATGTCTGACATTATGAAAAGAAAGTTTGTTGCCCTTGAAATTTCGGGCAAGAACTACATGACATGGGTGTTGGATGCTGAAATCCATTTGGATGCAATAGGTCTTGGAGACGCCATTAAAGACAGAAATAATGCATCCACCCAAGACTGTGCTAAGGCCTTGATTTTCTTGCGCCATCACCTTGATGAAGGTTTGAAAATTGAATATCTCACAGTCAAAGATCCACTTATCTTGTGGAATGGCTTAAAGGAGAAATATGATAACTTAAAGTTGGTCACTCTGCCACAAGCACGATACGATTGGGCTCATCTGAGGCTCCAAGACTTTAAGTCTGTTTCTGAATATAATTCTGCAATATTTAGAATTACTTCTAAATTGAAACTCTGTGGAGATACTATTACTGATTATGATATGCTTGAAAAAACGTTTACAAGGTTTCATGCCTCCAATATGGTACTGCAACAACAATACAGAGAGAAAGGTTTCAAAAAGTACTCTGAGCTGATTTCTCTTCTCCTTGTGGCTGAGCGAAACAATGACCTGCTAATGAGAAATCACGAAAATCGACCCACTGGATCTACACCATTGCCTGAAGTAGATAAGGTGTATTCCCATTATGCTAAGCGTGGAAAAGGCTATGGCTTTAATCATGGTCGTGGTCGTGGTCGGGCTCATGGCCGTGAACGTGGACAAGGAAGAAATTTTCCTGGTGTTAGTCACCCCCAAAGAGATATAACCACCAAAAGCGGAAATGGAATTATGAGAATCCAAAAGCAAATAGTTCAGAAACTATATGTTATCGTTGCGGTGGAAAAGGACACTGGGCAAAAATTTGCCGTGTACCAAGATATTTGGTTGAGCTTTCTCAAGCATCTCTAAAGAGTAAAGGCCCTGAAACCAATCTTGTCTCTGACAATAATTTTGACATCACCCACTTGGATGTGGCAGATTCTTTGAGCACCCTGAGGGGAAAATAGATCACCTGATCGGTGATGGATCCATGGTTAAAGAAGATTGAGCAGTTTGATATTTTTATTTTTACTTATTCGTAGTAGTTAATGAATAAACAATTATCATAGTTTACATAAGTTATCTATTATTGTGATATGGTTCAAATTTTATATAACTTTAGATTACACATTCATTTTATGCTTTATTTGTAATGATTTTTCAGTAAGTTAATCGATTAACATAACAGATAATCGATTAACCAATATATTCTATTAAACTGGACCTTTTCCGCAAGGCATGTTAGTCGACTATCCGATTTAGTTAATCGACTAACCTAATGACCGTTGCCTAAGTTAATCGATTATCACTTTAGTTAATCGATTAACCTTATGTCCGTTGCCTGTTCATCGACTAGTTTTTTTTAAACGTTGAAACAGGTTAGTCGATTATCTATTTGGTTAATCGACTAACCTCAGCAGATTTTGAAAATATTATTTAATTATTAAGCAACGGATACAAGAGTATTAAAAGGAGAATAACCATGATAAAAGATATTTCATTATGTTGAATCATAGACTTAAATTTGTTTATTCTCATATCTATAAAAAAAATACTAATATTTTTCGTATATTTCTTTTGTATGTCAAACCATGGGAAGCAAATATGGATATCTCACAAAGCAAACTTGGATCAACGTCCAATTGTAAAAATATTTGTTTAATTGATTCATGTACCACACATACGATATTCAAAGAGAAGAAATATTTCTCTCATTTAAGTATGTGTAAGGCAGATGTTACTACAATTTTTGGTAGTAGTAAATTGATTGAAGGCTCCGGAAGAGCAACTATAACTCTGCCTAAAGGAACAATATTTATCATAGAGAATGCAATGTTCTCTTCCAAGTCCAAGAGGAACTTGTTGAGTTTTAAAGGTATCCGTCAAAATGGATATCATATTGAGACAATAGATGAGAATAATCTTGAGTACCTCATCATTACAAAGAATGTCACTGGCCAAAAGAGGGTTATTGAGAAGTTCCCATCTTTATCTTGTGGCCTGTATTTGACAAAAAATAGTGCTATTGAGGCACATTCCACAATAAACCAAAAGGTTACTGATTCCAATACTTTTGTACTTTGGCATGATTGATTGGGACATCCTGGATCAATTATGATGAGACGGATTATAGAAAACTCATATGGGCATCCATTAAAGAATTTAAAGATTCTTTTAAATAATGAATTTTCTTGCAATTCTTGTTATCAAGGCAAGTAAATTATTAGACCATCACCAACAAAGGTTGGAACTGAGTCACCTACGTTTTTGGAACGTATACAAGGGGATATTTGTGGATCTATTCACCCACCTAGTGGGTCCTTTAGATATTTTATGGTCTTAATAGACGCATCCTCTAGATAGTCTCATGTGTGCCTATTGTCATCACACAACCTTGCATTTGTAAAATTAATGGCACAAATAATTCGATTACGAGCACAATTTCCTGATAATCCAATTAAGTCTATTAGACTAGATAATGCTGCTGAGTTTTCATCCCAAGAATTTAATGATTATTGCTTATCAATTGGGATAAAAGTGGAACATCCTGTAGCTCATGTTAACACTCAAAATGGTCTTGCAGAATCTTTAATTAAACGTCTGCAGTTGATTGCAAGACCATTACTCATGAAAACGAGGCTGCCCACTTCGGTTTGGGGTCACGCCATTTTGCATGCAGCAATGCTAGTTCGTCTCAGACCAACGAATTATCACAAATATTCCCCGTTGCAATTAGTTTTGGGTCATGAACCTAATATATCCCATTTAAGAATTTTTGGATGCGCAGTATATGTGCCTGTAGCACCGCCATACCGCACCAAAATGGGTCCGCAAAGAAGGTTAGGAATATATGTTGGGTTTGAATCGCCCTCCATTATTCGCTACCTCGAAACATTGACAGGGAATTTGTTCACTGCACGATTTGCAGACTGTCGATTCGATGAGACACTTTTCCCAAAATTAGGGGGAGAAGTTGGTGAAACCAAACGGGAAATTTTGTGAAAAAATCCATCATTATCTCATCTTGATCCACATACCTCTATTTGTGAAAAAGAGATGCAAAATATTATCCATTTGCAAAGAATAGCAAATCAAATGCCTGACGCATTCACAGACTTGAAAAGGATAACAAAATCTCACATCCCCGCAGAGAATGTTCCAATCCGTATTGATGTCCCTATTGGACAATCTTCTAGTGTCATATCTAATGAGTCAAAAGCACGCCTAAAACGTGGCAGGCCATTAGGTTCCAAAGATCGAAATCCTAGAAAAAGGAAAGCAAATGATCAAAATGACACTACGAAAGAATCTCATGAGGAAATTCACGATTTAATAAATTCTGAGATTCATGAAGAATCCATTGAGCCCGAGACTCAGGAAAATAAGGAACTATCAATAAATCCAATTGATATTGAGACAAATTTTAATCGAGTGGATATAGTGGTGGATTATGTCTTTGCATATAATGTTGCATCTAGCATTATGTAAGAAAGTGAGGATCTTGAACCTCAATCTATTGGAGAATGTCGACAAAGACTTGATTGGCCAAAATGGCAAGAAGCAATCCAATCAGAATTGAATTCACTTGCAAAACGTGAAGTTTTTGGGCCTATAGTTGAAACACCTAATGGTGTTAATCCTGTTGGCTATAGATGGGTCTTTGTACGCAAGAGAAATGAGAAAAACAAGGTACAAAGATATAAGGCACGTCTTGTTGCACAAGGATTTTCTCAAAGGCCTGGTGTCGATTATGAAGAGACATATTCACCCGTAATGGATGCTATAACTTTCCGTTATCTCATTAGTTTTGCTGTCCTTGAAAAGCTTGACATGCATTTAATGGATGTGGTTACTGCCTATCTTTATGGCTCACTTGATAATGAGATATACATAAAAATTCCCGATGGATTCAAAATGCCAAACACTCATAATTCAAAGTCCCGGGAAATGTTTTCAATCAAATTGCAAAGATCTTTGTATAGTCTAAAGCAATCAGGACGAATGTGGTATAATCGTCTTAGTGAGTATTTATTAAAGGAAGGCTATATAAATGATGTCATTTGCCCATGTGCTTTTATAAAGAAAACAACATCGGAATTTGTTGTACTTGCCGTATATGTCGATGACATAAACCTTATTGGAACTCCCATAGAACTCCAAAAGGCAATTGATTATTTAAAGAAGGAATTCAAGATGAAAGATCTTGGAAAGACAAAATTATGTCTTGGTTTGCAAATTGAATATTTGGCAAACGGAATTCTTGTTCATCAATCTGCCTATATAGAAAAGGTATTGAAACGGTTTTACATGGATGGAGCATATCCCTTAAGTACTCCGATGGTTGTTCGATCACTTGATGTGAATAAGGATCCATTCCGACCGCAAGAAAAGAATGAAGAGCTACTTGGTCCTGAAGTACCATATCTTAGTGCAATTGGCGCACTAATGTATCTTGCAAATACTACAAGGCCCGGCATAAGTTTTTCAGTTAATGTCTTAGCAAGATATAGCTCTGCTCCCACAAGGAGACATTGGAATGGAATCAAACATATATTGCGGTATCTAAAAGGGACTACCGATATGGGCTTATTTTATAGCAATAATTGCAGTCCTGATCTTGTTGGTTATGCTGATGCTGGATATTTATCTGACCCACACAAGGCTCGATCTCAAACAGGTTATGTGTTTATCTGTGGAGGCACTGCCATATCTTTGCGATCGACTAAGCAATCAATTGTGGCTACTTCATCTAATCATGCTGAGATAATCGCTATTCATGAAGCAAGTCGAGAGTGTGTGTGGTTGAGGTCTATAATACATCATATTCGAGACAAATGTGGTTTGAAATGTGACAGACTACCCACGATTTTGTATGAAGACAATGCAACATGCATAGCCCAATTGAAGGGAGGATTCATAAAAGGAGATAGAACAAAGCATATTTTATCAAAGTTATTTTTCACACATGAACTTCAAAAGAATGGTGATATCAATGTGCAACAGATTCGTTCAAGTGATAATATGGCTGATTTGTTCACAAAATCTCTACCAACGTCAACCTTCAAGAAGCTGGTACACAAGATTGGAATGCAAAGGCTCAAGGATGTGAATTGATGCTCTTTTCAGGGGGAGTTAATGCGCGTTGCACTCTTTTTCCCTTACAAGGTTTTGTCCCACTGGGTTTTCCTTGCAAGGTTTTTAATGAGGCAACAAAAATGCATTTTGTTAGATATGTGTACTCTTTTCCTTTTCTAGAATTTTTTTCCATTGGGTTTTGTTTTAGTTAAGGTTTTAACGAGACACATTACTTATTGAGTAGACATTCAAGGGGGAGTGTTAAGAAAAGAATTCTATTTAGAGTGAATGTCTATCTTGTAGAGAGTTTTACTTTGAGGCTAAGTCATTTTTTCTCCTATAAATAGAGGGGTATTACCCCATTGTAAATCATCCCAAAATTCAGTAAGAATTTTCTCTCTCTTTCTCTACAATATTGCTCTTGTTCTTTATATTTTATAACACATTCTTTAATTTATTTTTAATTAAAAATCTCGCGTTTGTGTACGCAATTTCAAAACTCCTATAATGTTTCCTTTAGTGGGCCTATTGAAGTCAAATTTGAATAAAGGGATTTTTACATATACATCCCATATAGCAAACCTTATAACCACTCATGTTTAAGGTTTGGGTTTATTACATTTAAGTATACCACCTTTCAATTTATGTACCAAAATTATATTTAAGGTTAATAATCAACTCATTAATGTTTTGCTTGATTTGTGGAACAAAATCTTTTCAAACTAATTAATTAGAGGCTTGATTTTCAAACCATGCCCCTTCCCTCACGATTAGATGAATTTCACTTCATCACTATCACATTTACTCATGTTTAATTTCAAGTTGTATTGCTTCCAGTAGAAGAGTGGGTTCTCATCTTTGGCTTTTTTCTTTCAATATCAGCTTGTGAGGTTCTACACAAGGATTGGTTTCAAGTCAGTACACCAAGTTACTGGAGATTCACTGGGAGATGTTGGTCACATGTTGGTGTGGGGTGGCGTAGGAACTCGAATGGATGCAGATATTGAACATCTTCTTGTTAAATGGTGCACCAGATTTAAACCGAAGGGTTAATTTACTCGAGGAACTCAGCCTCAGTTTGTTTATAGCACAATCTCTTTTGCCAAGTCTGAGGTGTATATATGAAAAATGATGAATACTAAATTAATGTAGTCTGTGTTTTTCTTTTAACAAGAAGAATTTTTCTGCTATATATCGAACTGACGAGCATTTTCACCAAACTTAAAGATCTATAGGAGTTAGGACGATTACCTACTAAATATGGTGTGTTTGACATTTGTATTATTATAAGATTTGGAAAATATCCAATGCCACAATGTTAGTTTACAATCAAAATGCCAACTTTTATTTATTCTTGCTTGAAGAAGTTGTAAACTTGTCAAACAGTCTCAAAGCCCAAACATTATCATGCAATCACATATAAATTCAGAACTATGTTCGCGAACACTGTAAAACTAGATACCAAGCATCAAGATGTTTGAGACTGGATCAAATGCAAGTTCATGAATGCCATGAACGTCGATGAGAATCGAGAATGTTGTAGATAAAGAAAAAACATTGTAGTTAATTTCCATGAAATCTAAGCAATTAATTTCATTGAAATTAACTACAATATTTTTTCTTTATCTACAACATTTTGTCACACACTGTGTATATAATCTGTTGAAGCTCTCACCTACAATTCAAGATCAAAAAGAAAATAATAAGGTGTCAATAAGTTAACTATGTTAGCAACAATCAGTTAACTACAAATCAGCTACAAACAAACGGCATATAAACGTTAACTACATTTAACTACATTTGACTACATTGTTAAAACTCTCTGGAAATACTTCATAACTACATTTAACTACATTTAACTACAATTATCTACATTTTAAAATTCTCTGGAAATACTTCATAACTACATTAACTACATTTAACTACAATTATCTACATTTTTAAAACTCTCTGGAAATACTTCATAACTACATTTAACTACAATTATCTACATTTTTAAAACTCTCTGGAAATACTTCATAACTACATTTAACTTTATTTAACTACAATTGTCTACATTTTTAAAACTCTCTGGAAACAACTTCAACATCTACTATTTTTTTGTTTTTTTTTTTCCTGCACCAAACAAGAATATATTACCTTTAGTTTCTGGGATAATGTATTGTTATCTTCTCGCCGGAGATTTTTCAGCCATTTCAACCTTTGATTCGAGCATTAGATACATATCCCTGAATCTCTAATTGTTTGTATTTGTTACTAGAAATGGGAAGTATTAATTTCACTGCAAGCTGTTCGTTCAAATGCTCTTCAACTATATTACTTTGTTGGCTCTAAATGTATGCTTGCTAATGTCAAGTTGTTGCTACCATGAATTTGGGCAATAAATCTTAGAGGGTTTCTTGTTCTTCCATTTCCATTGATTTCAGTACTTATATTGATATGGTTGAAATTTGTTTCCTACTTCCGAAATTCATGTGAGGGATCAGTGGCTCTAATTTCGGTCCTTGTTCTGCCTTCAGTGGCATGGTTCATGAATGTAGAGTTAGGCATTGTTATTAGTTCTAATGGATTGTGTTGGTAGTTTGTCCATTGAAATTCTTTGAATTTTGAGTTAATTGAACAACAGGTACTGAGGTACGAAATGGGTTCTTGGTTTACCATTGTTGATTTGTGAATATTGACTCTCTTTAATTGCTCATTGAATCGATGTTCCTTTTGTGATTTTGAATGACTGTAGCGTCATATGAGGAGTTTCGTTCTTGACTGTTGAATATTGTTCCGAATTAAGTGTCGTTTCTGCAATATGAGGAACATGTGAAACGGGGCTGTTTAAATCAAACATTAATTATCATTCAAAAACTGATTGGCATTTCCATATATAAGGCAGACGGATAGCATAAGATTGACGTTTCCATAGGGAGTGAATTTATTAAGGGGATTTTTAGCCTTAATTGTCTAGTGTTAATTTAGGATGGAAATTCAGCAAATATCTTGTTTGGTACATATTATGTAACAAAAACATGAGATATGAGGGTAATTAACAAACAATGCACATTTATGGTAGTAAAGTTTGGTATATGGGATGTATAGGTAAAAATTCCTTGAATAAATTAGGTCAGTGAATTTCCAATAGTGGCAGTCTAAAGCCCAAAAAAAATAAATAATGCACGACTGGGATGTGATGTGATATTTTGAAATGATACATTTCTTCTTCAGAAAATAACGTGTAACTAAATTGCTTTATTTGATCATTGAAGGTCTAAACTGCGGCCAGATACAGCTAATGCGAATGGTAACATTATTAAGATAGATTTCACATCAATCTTTATTTGTCCTTTATCCTATATACCTGCTAAATACTAAAATATAGTGTTCTTGTTAATCTTATCTTTTCCCTTTTCATGTTTTTGGTTATCATTTTCAAGTTGCGGTTAAAATCATCTCCCAAGCATCTTGAATCACTAAATTACTGCCGTATGTTTGCTTAGCTTGGGTTTTGATATAACATACTCCCTCTATTTCATATTCTATCTCATCTCGACTCTAACATGGAGTTTAAGAAAAGAGTTGAAGACTTTTGAAAATTGTTATCTTAAAAGCTTAAGAAATAAAAAGTTTGTACGGTCATGTCATTTGTGTTGCTATAAAGATTCTCATTAATGGTAAAAAAAATAAAAAAAAATTTAAAGTTAAATTATTTCTAAATTTAAAAATATATTATTTATTCTGGAACAGATTAAAAAGGAAAATATTTCATTTAATATGAAACGAAAAGAGTAAATGAATTTTAAAATTACTAATTTAAACTTTAGTGGATTAATATTTAGACTAATTCTTCTTTTTAAACTTTACTAGAACTATTAGGGGTCGTTTGGTTTGAAGATATTATTGTCTTATCTTAGAATAACTTATACTGATATTATTACTCAATCATCCAACAAGTATAAATTATCCTTGTTAATCCTGAAATAAATGACCCCAAAATTAATAACCAAATAAATAATAAATTGATACTAAATTCTTATCCCAAAATCATTTTTGATTATTCATGTACCAAATGATCCATTATAATTTACTCATTAATGTTCGAAAGTGTTGCAAATATTTATATTTCGGTTAATGATCAAATATATCCTTGTACTATTCAAAATAGGTCATATTTATCCTCCGTTTGAATTCTTTAACAAATATATCCCCACCGTTATACATTAGGGCCATATATCCCTCAGCCGTTAAAACTTGTTTCTACATATTTTTTAACACGTGGCAGTCAACGATTGGATCAGATTACCCACCCATTCTATTTTTTAAACCCGCCCGACCCACTGCTCAAACCCGCCCCGACCCCATTTCTTTATACACTCCAGCGTTATATCATTTCCAATTGTAACTCTTCCCTTTCATCTTCCTCTGAGAAAACCTAGGGTTCATCACACCCCATTGAAGAACAAGATCTTCCACATGCTTTCTCCAACAACAAGAAGCAAAGGTAAGTACTTTCTTCAAGTAAATGTTTGTTGAAGCTGTTTGATGTATTTTGTTGCTTAACTTTGCCGCAGATTAGTCACCTATAGGGATTTCGTTCTTTAATCATGTTATGGTTTTGAGTATGAGCTTAAATATTTATTGTTGATCGCTGGGTGTGTTTTTTATGAGTGGATTTTGTTTGCATGGGTTGCCTAGGTGGGTTTTCCGTTTGTGTTGATTTGAGATAGATTTATTTTTGGATTTTTGTATTGTCTGTGGTCTAGGATGTCTGATAATTTATTGTCTGATATTTTTAGAACAGTTTTCTGTTTCAGTTTTACACCAATTTTCTGTTTCAGTTTTAGAACAGTCTTCTATTTCAGTTTATCTCATTTGTTATAAATTTTCATCATACTATTGTTCAATCATAAGAGTGACCTATTTTATATACTTTTCAGGATATTAAATATGACTTTGGTGGACATAATTTTCCATCATGGTGGGGATTGGATAAGAAAACCCCATGTTTTATATTCAAAGAAGCTTGTTCACTCTTGGAAAGGTTATGACTCTGATCTTATTTCCTTTATTGATCTAGTAAATGAGTACACTGGGAAATTGATGTATATAGGTGTTCAACAACTAATTGTAAATGGACGTTTTGGTAACTATTTTGAAGTAGTTGATGATTCTGGGATAAGACAGTTATTGTCTTTAATATCTGATGAGTTTAAGTGTCTTAACTTGTATGCAGTAGATGAATGTGAATTATCTGTGAATGTTCCTAATATTGTCCATTATTTTGATTCACATCCATCTCTAACTGAAGTTGGTACAGATTGTAGTGAGGTTGAGTGTGAGAGTGACAATGATAATGATGGTGATGAGGTAGGGTATGATTCTGAGGAATTACAAACAATAGAATTTCAGAAAAATAGAGAAATTGATGTTGGACTGTCAAACTACAAGGAATTGTTTAAGGGTATGAGCTTCAAGGACATACCTGAAGCAAGAAAATGTATTAACTTATATTCCCTGGCAAACAAAAAGGATTTAAATCAAGAAAAAAGTGATAAATAAAGATTAAGGTACACATGTGTTACTGGTTGCCCTTTTGTTGTTCTCATTGCTGGGGATGGAGACCTTCCAGGTGTTAGGATAAAGACACTAAACCCAAACCATGAGTGTGATGACGCATTTGATAATAGTAGGGTTGATCATCATACAATTGCACTATATTTCAAGAAAAAGTTGCAAGATAACCATATGTATAAGATTAAAGAGATGAGAGCAGATATCAAAAATGTTTTTAATAAAAATGTCAGTTATGGAAAGTGTAAGAGGGCTAAAAGAGAGATTTTAGAGAAACTACAAGGAAGTTTTACAGATGGCTACAATAAACTTGAGGCATATGCTACTGAACTTAGAGAAAGTAATCCAGGGAGTGATGTGATCATTAACTTGTCAAAGGATGCACTTGCTCAAGGTGTAAGAAGATTCTTGAGAATGTATATTTGCTTCCATGCTCTTAAGATGGGTTTTAAGGAAGGTTTGAGACCTTTCATTGGCTTGGATAGGACATTTCTTAAAGGGAAAGCCAAAGGTCAATTGTTAATTGCTGTTGGTTTGGATTGCAATAACCAGACGTATCCTCTAGCTTGGGCAATTGTAGACAAGGAGACTAAGACAACATGGAATTGGTTCTTGGAATTGCTTCAAAGCTCATTGGATCTCAAAGAGGGTGAAGGAATTACTTTCATGTCAGGCATGCAAAAGGTAGTCTTTACATTCTACTTTTCTATTTCCTTACTGTTAAGTCTATTTTATTTGTATCTTTTAACTATTCTTATTTGTATCTTTCAGGGATTGATTCAGGCAGTCCATACCGTGTTTCCAAAGTCAAATCATAGATGTTGTGTTAAACACATTGAAGCAAACTGGTGCAAAAAATGGAGAACAGATGAGTTCAAGAAGTTGTTATGGTGGTGTTCATGGTGCTCATATGAGGAAGACTTCAAGGACCAGTTGAAGAGTATAGGCAAACTCGATAAGGAAGCTGCTGAAGCTTTACTCAAATATCCTCCTCAAGCATGGTGTAGAGCCTATTTTGACACAGTGTGTAAGAACCAAAGAGTTGACAATAATTTCGTGGAATCTGTAAATGCATGGATTTTACAAGCTAGACAGAACCCAATCATAAACATGCTTGATGATATAAGGATTAAGCTTATGAACCAGTTGAGGGAGAGAGAAGAATCTGCTAGATTATGGGCTACATCTTTCAGTCCACATAGTATGAAGTTATACAATGAGTACCTAAAGATAGCTAATAGATGTTTTGTTAACTCCAATGGTGACTTTGGCTATGAAGTCAGAGAAGATGGAGATACGCACACTGTCAACATGGCTATTAAGAGATGCACATGTAGGGGATGAGATCTCACTGGAATTCCATGCCCCCATGCCATTAAAGCCATTCAGTACAAGAAGATGGATCCTTTGGAGGAAATAAATTGGTAGTATAGCAAAGAAGCATACATGCTTACTTATAAACACAAATTGCAGCCAGTTAGGGGTGAAATTTTTTGGAAAGTTGAAGAATCTCAAGCAATGAAACCACCTGAGTTAGTCAAGTTGGCTGGGAGGCCTAAAATCAAGAGAACAAGGGAAAAAGATGAAGCAATCAAGAGGCAAGGTGAATGGGGAGTTTCTAGGAAGGGAAGAGTTATGACGTGCAGCAATTATGGAGAGACAAAGCATAATGCTAGACGATGTGACAAGGTAATAATTAATTTTTCAAATTCATATACTCATTATTGGATCTATCTAACATCTAACTTGTTTAATAGCCACGTCAATAGGAGAAAAGGCAAAGAATGCTTGATGAAGATGAAGAAGTGGGGCAACATCCACAAGAGGAAATTAACCTTACTGCACCCCAATGTAGTCAAGCAAGTCAAGACCCAGAGTTTGTTTTCATGCCTACACCAAGGGTCTATAGGGAGACTTCAAGTTGTGCTACTGCTTTTGAGCATCCATAACTAGAAGATGAACCAGCTATAAGGCCTATGGTTGTGTCAGAAGAAAAAACAAGGCTTCAACAGAGACAACAACCATCACAACCTTCAGAATCAACGGTAATTGCATTCAAAGGTGATCACAATGGTTTAAGTGTTCCATCTGATCTTCCTTACTCACCAGGCAGCCTTATATGGAATGGGAAAGCTGCTATTATTGGAAAACAATTACAAACACAAAGTAGGCAAAGAATAGAGAAGTTGGTGCCAAGGAAGAGAAACAAATGATGTGTGGTCTAGGATGTCTTTGGGCTTGTAATTACTGCATTTTGACAGTATAATGACTTGTATTTTTTGTGACCAAGTGTCTGTAAATTTTTGGGGGTCATAATTTTGTAAAGAAGCATACATGCTTACTGAAAATTTGCTGTTTGTGTAATGCTGCTGGGCAGGTTTTTGTACTGATGCTGTTTGTGTAAATGCTGCTGCTGTTTATGTAATGCTGCTGGGCAGATTTTTGTACTGATGCTGTTTGTGTAATGCTGCTGCTGTTTGTGTAATGCTTACTGAAATTTGCTGTTTGTGTAATGCTGTTGGGCAGTTTTATTTACTGATGCAAGAAGTTGTAATGCTGCTGCTGTTTGTGTAATGTTGCTGCTGTTTGTGTAATGTTGCTGGGTAGATTTTTGTACTGATGCTGTTTGTGTAATGCTGCTGCTGTTTATGTAATGCTGTTGCTGTTTGTGTAATGCTTACTGGAATTTGCTGTTTGTATAATGCTGTTGTGCAGTTTTATTTACTGATACTGTTTGTGTAATGCCGCTGCTGTTTGTGTAATGTTGCTGCTGTTTGTGTAATACAGGTTTGTGTAATGCTGCTGCTGTTTCTAGATGATTAATACAGGTTTCTACATTAGATGATTAATGGCTTGTTTCGCTTATATCACGTTTGTGGTATCAAATTATGCAGCTCTAAATACAAAAAAATTGAAAGCTTCAAAGATGGTAGGAACCCAAACTTTCTAGTAATACATTAGATGATTAATACATATACTTCTTTCCTCTGCCCAGATGGTAGGAAACATAATTGCGGCAACAAATCCCATAAATCCAGTAATACATATACTTCACTTCATTAGCATTGCGGCAACAGATGGTAGGAAAAATTTCCACTAATACATATACTTCACTTCATTAGCATTGCGGCAACAAATCCCATAAATATTTCCCATGAAATCATAATGACGATCTTCATATTTAGGACTTTCTCTTCCAATTTACGGGCTTTGTTCGCTTCCGAATTCTGTAAAGCCTTCAAGCTATCCACTTTTTCCTTTAATTTTTCCCTTTCAAGAATAATCACATCCAACGTCGATTTCATATTTTTGAGTTTAACATTAGCGGCATCCAATTTGTAATTCATATTGTTAATTGTAATGACCGCTCGATCCGGTAATACATCATCTTGCCATTCTCAATAATCGCACGAGCTTATCTACCAAGCAAATAACATACGACTTCTAATTATGAACCAATAATACAAGGGAAAAATTAAAATTATCAGAAAAATTAGATGGAATCAGAATAAACAAAGTGATACATACATCAGGTTTAGCGCACTTAAAGAATCTCCTTCCGGGATTAAATGGAGTCGTTGAAGTGAAGTGATTGGCAATTTCCCCACAATGACACCTCCTCTTTGATGAATAACTACTTTCAGACATGACAAAACTTGCTATGTTAGAAAACCTTCACAACCCAGTTTATGTTAAGAGAAGAAGAAAGCAACTGGGAGAGAATGCCTTTCAATGGAGCTGCACTGAGAAACCCTAGTTCTTTTCTTTCTGAGGGAGAAGACAATTAGAAATGATATAACGCTGGTATATATAAAGAAATGGGGTCGGGGCGGGTTTAAAAAATAGAATGGGTGGGTAATCTGATCCAATCGTTGACTGCCACGTGTTAAAAAAATATGTGAAAACAAGTTTTAACGGCTGAGGGATATATATGGCCCTAATGTATAATGCTGGGGATATATTCGTTAAAGAATTCAAACGAAGGATAAATATAATATGTTTTGAATAGTACAAGGATATATTTGACCCTTCACCGTTTATATTTTATACAAAAGAAGAGATAAAGTAGGACCCGAAAAGAAGGCACGTGGATGGACATAAAGGTTTAGCTTTGGTAGTAGTACTGAAGCCGTAGGTGAGGGTAGGGAGAAAATCATACGGAAAATCTTGGGAGTTTAATGTGGGTTTGTGTTCCTGGGTGGTGGGTCCAAATAAGAGGCTTTAAGGGTCAGGGAAGGACGAAATAAGAAAAAAGAAGAGTTGGAGCAGTACTTCTTTTAGGAAACACTTTAGTATGGAAAGTTGAAAGAGGATATGAATTAGTGGTGACAGTTGAGGTGGCCATATATGGGGAGGGGGACGAGGGGATAAGGGATTGCGGGGTGAGGGTGAAGTCTTCTGCTTTGTATGATACTGCCGGCTTCTTAATACAGTGACACAAAGATGCTGTTTGGATGAACTTTTTAAAAAGTGCGTTTTAAGTTCAAAGTCAAATAATAAATTCATAATATTTAATTTTTAACTTTTGATTTATTTTTGTAATTTTAATACCTAAAAATAAGTGTTTTAAGCATGTTTTATATACCAATTTAGTACATGAAGTAAAGTTAAAAAAATCACAATCCTAGAAAATAACTTACTTTCAAGCTGCATGGTGACCATAGATTAACACAACTCACACAAATTTCGGCTTACTGTTGTATGAGTACATATAAAACTCAAAAGGAGTTATTCGATTGGAATAAATTATGTTTGAATTAGTTATGAGGAGATTAGTTATGTTGAGATTGGTTATGTTACGATTAGTTATACTAATGTTATTTTTTATTGATTGTTTAGTATATTGTATTACTCCTGAGATTGTTAATTTTATTGCTTTATTCCGGAATAACTTATCTCGTGATTGCTATTCCCCCTCTTGCTAGGTATAAATTTTCCTTGTGCTATTTTTAATCATGGAATAATTTATCTCAAAATTAGTGATAAGACGATATTATATTTTTATCCCAAAATTATTTTTGCTTATTAAACGTACCCAACGACTCCTTAGGGGTCGTTTGGTTGGAATACAACTTATGTTAGGATAAGTTATCATAGTATTATTTTTTATCCATTGTTTGCTATGTTATATTAAAAATAACAATGCACAATTTCTAATTAAAAGAAGGTATAAGTTATCCCGACAGTAATTACCCCATCCTCTACAATGTATAAGTTATTCCGGTACTAATTTTAATCCCGGGATAACTTATACTGTGCTTGCTAATCAAACAAAGTATTAAGGTAATATTAAAATATTATGTCAGTACTATATCTACTTATATCTTGTGGTGGTCAAAATCTGACCACGACGATCAAGCTGACCGACATTCCATCCAAACGGCGAAACAACAAAAGACGATATGGTTTATTCCATACCATGTATTCATGATATACGTTGAGTCAGAAGAAACAACATCTAGGAGACGATGAATGTAGATATAGTATAAAAGAGCATTCGACCAAGTGCATATATACCAAGGTTCCATTATTATATACAGTGGGATAAAACCTCTGGTCCGGGGGGGGGGGGGGGGGGGCTTCTCGATTCTCCTTCTCTCCCTTTCCCCTCCTCTATAACCTTTATAGTAGAGAGAAGAACAAAGCAATCTCCAAGAGAATATGTAAAAGGTTCTTCTCTATTGATTAATGAGAGCCACAATAAAAAAGTTTCAATAAGATTGATTATCTCTATCTCATCTTATGCATTATTTTTTCAGTTAATTTGTTGATCTGGAGACTTCTCGATTCTCCTTCTCTCCCTTTCCCCTCCTCTATAACCTTTATAGTAGAGAGAAGAACAAAGCAATCTCCAAGAGAATATGTAAAAGGTTCTTCTCTATTGATTAATGAGAGCCACAATAAAAAAGTTTCAATAAGATTGATTATCTCTATCTCATCTTATGCATTATTTTTTCAGTTAATTTATTGATCTGGAGACTTCTCGATTCTCCTTCTCTCCCTTTCCCCTCCTCTATAACCTTTATAGTAGAGAGAAGAACAAAGCAATCTCCAAGAGAATATGTAAAAGGTTCTTCTCTATTGATTAATGAGAGCCACAATAAAAAAGTTTCAATAAGATTGATTATCTCTATCTCATCTTATGCATTATTTTTTCAGTTAATTTATTGATCTGGATTGGAGTTTATTGTGCTAACTAAAATTTACCCTTTTATTCTCTTTAATTAATTTGTTTAATAAAACTTTAATATCTTTTGAGTCAAACATATCTCGTACCAAACAACCCTTAGTATATGATATAAGTAGATGCACATCTAAAAAGAATAGACTTAGGACAACAGGAAATATGTAGTAATAAATTAAACCAGGTGACACGTACGAAAAACAATAGTCGCATGAAAGACCAATTAACAGTGTACTCTTTAACATAGGATTTCCCATAGGAATATAATTCTGAATACATTATTATAATAGACAGTAGGTAGTACCAATTAATATGAGTTCCAGCTGTATCCGAGTATTAAAGGAGATTGGATACCTGTGTAACGTAGGGTTTGAAGTTTGAAGCTTAAGATTTAGAAAGCATATATATATATATATATATATATATATATTATATAGATGCAAATTGGAGAAAATAATCCATGCAATTAAAGCAAAAGTTGATGGAATCCAATTTCAATGGTCTTTCTCGAGGACAATCTGCATAAGGTGTCTTATCTATTGTACTTACCTTTTGTCCATAAATCATTAGTTAAAGCTATTAATGATAGCTCATTGTAGGTACTACGAATTACGAAAGATTGTCCTTTGGTTTTTATACTAATTCTAGCTTTAAGTAACAATCCTCTCATTGGATTAACATCTAGTGCGTGTGCCCTAATCTAGCTCCTCTCCTCCCTCAACTTCATTTTTTTTTAAATTAAAAAAGATAGCATATTATAAAGCTTTTGTTATCGGTGGGGTCGGAAAAAGAATTGGTCTAATGCTGTTACTTTGAATTTTTACATCATATTATTTTCATGACTTGAACTCATAATTCCCTCTTACTGTTGCATCAAGACTCATAAAATCCTTTTCATTATACAAAAAGAAGAAAGAAAAGAAATGGCAAAATAACTCTCTTAGTCATTTTCAATCTAAAAAGATGATGTTGATACTTGAAATCAAGTGGATTTGAATATGGAATTGATTCCAAATCGAAATTGATATTCATGTGAAGTACCTATTAAGTATAAATTGGGAATGGAAATAACCTTTAAAACAATCCATATTAGGTACGATCTTTAGTGGTGGGACGATATTTTATTCTCTTTACTAAACTCTACGAGTTAATATTCTTAATTATACCATCTAGGATGAGAACTTTTGATTGATGGGACATTTTACAGGTAATTCTCAAATATGTATTCTTAATACAACTTTTACATGGCATCTTTGGCAACGCTAAAGAATTTTACGTGGAGGGATTTTGATTGATCAATACTCAAATTATAAATATAAGAAGTCTCATCAAACAAATTGCACTTTGTTGGTTTTGAGTATTCTTCTTGATCGATTCGTTCTGTTATAAGCACTGACAATATAGATAATATTAACTTAACATTATTACATTAAGTTCACCTACAACAATGTGATATATAACTTTTCATATCAAACATAATTTTAGTAATAACATATATAAGCGCTTAAATTAAACTCTATAGTAAATTAAATTGATTTTTTTTTTTGGTACCAGAAAAAATAGTTTTTCTGTTTTCGTAGAGATAAGAATAAGATCTTTATATATTCTATCTTCTCCGACCCTAAATGCTACATCAGAGATGCAAATGCAATGAGCATATACTAACCTCAATTTCTATCACCATGTGTCCACCACCAAAGCATATAATTAAATCTCTTTCCTTTCTCCATTGTCCCAATAACCACCACGAAAAACCTCTCCATTATTATTCCACAATGCATTGCCACACAAGAATCTTTCAAGAAAGGAAAGATATGACCTTTCTGCCTCCATGTTGCCACACCAACCGAGTAACACATAATCATTTTCTTTTTCCACCATATAATTGCTATATTCTTACGCTATTTACTTTTTCTTTGAGTATCTGTTCTCTAATCTTCTATGGAATCAGTACTTAAAATCTACTGATTCAGTGCAATACAGAAAGGAAAAGGAAAAGACAAAAAATACAAACAAAATGTGGTGATATTCTCTAGGGTTAGTTCTTCCCTACGTGACAATTCGCCTTTTCCCCCCAAGGCCACAGGAAAGGTACCAATAGAAAAAAGTAACTGACAGAACATGTTCTTTGCTCCCCATTGTCTCCCTTCATAACCTAGCTAGATTAGTTTTCTTTTTTACTTGGCCACTTGCTTCGTCTATGAACTATAGCACATTTTGTATTCTCTAAGCTCTCGTTTTTTAATTTTTTAATTTTCTTTTTTGAAAATATTATTTAGAAAATATGACCATATTTTGAGGAAAGAAATTCAAAAATTTTCAAGTTTCCAAAACTGGTTTAGGATATTTTTTGGGTGAATATTTTTTTCACTCACAAACATTAGCTTTTCTCAAAATAAGATGCATGTTTATACACAACTTCAACTTTAGAAAATTATTTTTCAACATAACTTTAAAACTCTTTTTCCAAGTTCAATCAAATATATGTTCAAACACTAGCTAAATTACTTTTTTATGTCTTAAATAAAGCACGATAGTTACAAAGTGATGAAACTCGATAATCAAAATAAAGAGAAGTTTAAAAATGTCCAACAGAATGAATGACTTGTGACTTAGAAATATGTCATGAAATTTAAATGGTTATAGAAAAAGGCGATGAATAGAAATAAAGCTGATAAAAACATCTCATTATTAAAGATATAATAAAAAGTTTTAAATTAAATTATTTTTTAAATATAAAATAAATATAATTGTTTAAACACAAACTAAATAAGAAAGAGTATCATATAAAATAAAACATACGAAAGTAGTAAATCAAAGGTAAGTAGCGCATTAGATTCTTTGTCAAATTAAAAATGAAACTAAACGAATTAATACGTTATACCATCAAATGATATGTCGAATTTCCTGTCAAGCGAATTTAAATGGAAACACTATTAATCTTTTCGTAATGGGACGGAGGGTAAAAGAGAGAAAAATGTCAAAAATATCATAGAGCTGTATCAATTTAGCACAATAAGGGGGATTTAAGTCACATTCCAGGAATAGGGTTGGGAGGGCCTAATTACCAGCCATCTGATGGGCCTAATTACCAGCCATCTGATCGATAGTTCCACCCGCCGTCGCATTGCGTGGTTATTAGTTCACGAGTTTGCGAGCAACCATTGCTGAGTTAGTTATATCAGATAATAATTTCTTGCCTAAACCTGTTTAAGCAAAAATAAGTCTTTTGGCTAAAATCTAATTTGAGAAAGAAAATGAATTACTGATAATCAAGTTTTACTTTACTTTCACAATGATATCTAATGAAGTTAATAAAAATAACTTACGAAATAATTGATAGACAAATTGTAAAATCAAGGTATAGAATTTCGACAAAGCTGAAAAGTAAAGAGTATTTCAATATTGATCTCAAACCTGATCTCACAAATAGAACTTTGTGCCCTTATATAGGAATATACAATAATAATAGTTTTTTTCTTGTAATTTTGGTTGATTATGAGCATTAATGATGTTGATTGCCTATTATCTCGGATATCGATAACTGGCGTATTTATTGTTATATATGTCTCATATTTGATTCGATTCCCTTTTCTTGTTTACTTCCGGTTCATGTATCTTTCCTTCTTTTTAACCTTTATTCATTCTGTCCTAATTTATTCCTTGCCAACTGGTAGGCCCTATCGTCTCGTGGGTATTTCTTCCCGTGCCTTCTCTTTCCTATTAATTAAGAAAGCCATATGTCATTGTACCATTGTCCTACGTGCCATGCCATGTCAGCATTCCAATATTCCACATGTAACACTTTTTCACCATCAATACAGATAGCCCGCCCAGTTTCTTCTATACTGAATATTCAGGGAAGTGAAAAGTTTTTATGGCGGGAATTCCGTGCCACCGTTTTTCAAATGTAATAATACCTTATTCTGAACTAATATGACGCATATCACTTCCAATTAATGATCATGCAATGTGGCTTTTGCGAATTGAATCTGTTGTTCCAAACGTAAATACCACACAAGAGGGGGGAGGGTGATTTGTGTGCTGCCCAATTTTCGTACGAGAAGAACCTGGTTCTTCTAGGTATAGTAACTATAACTGTTTGCGGAATTAAGAGTGCATAACATAAAGAACACAAGAGTTTTTACGTGGAAAACACCTGGCTCAAAGGTGAAAAAACTACGATCTACTTCTCAGTAGGATTTTCCCAAATATCCATTAAACTCAATGATCCAAAACAGCATTTACTAGAATCTTGCAAACCTAAGGATTAACTCTAATCCCAGTGTGACATACAGCCTCAACTGTTGCGGCACTTTCAAGTTATACTCTAACTTGAATACTCAATGTACCTAATACAATTTGCTTCTATGAAAGCTGGAAAAGTATCGTTTTAAATCACCTACTATAATTGAATTAGAATAAGAAAAACACAATGGAGCTGGTTCTTTAATCTCGTTCAAGTAGCTGCAGGCGTGCACACTTGATCTCACGTAAATTGCTTGCAAAATTGTCTTGCTCTTTTGCTCTCAATTTAGCTCTAACTTCTTTATATATGTGCGTGCCTGTACAAGAGAACAATATTACTTTTATAGAGTTAGTAATCAGAGTTTGACACAAACTCAAACTGCTGATCCTTCATCAAGTTCGAGTCCTAAAACAATTCAAACTCCAATTCCTTATCCTGGATCCGGACATAGTTCTCTTCATATAAGGAGACCTCTTCTCCTTATCTCCTATGCAATCTTTTCGATCAGTTCAGAGGATATTTATAAGATATGGCTGGTTGATCCCATCCTTCACTTGCATCTCATGTGCATAGGTAGTAACACCTGTGTCTCCTAAGTTGGACATGGTCCTTCACTGAGGTCATTTGTCATTCTTCAAAACTTCTATTGAACTTGGGCCAACAGTTTCTTCAGTTCCTCAACGCATTTTAAGGCTTCATTTAATGATCATGCCATGTGGCTTTTGCTAATTTTTTCTTCAGTTCTTCAGTTCCTCAGTGCTTTTTAGGGCTTTATGCAGCTGCATCAGTCATGAAGTGACAGTTCCATTATGATGCTACATAATGACCTTAATAGTTGTGTCTTCTTATAACTACTTCACCTTTTTTAATTTCCTGAAGCCTTTCTTCCTCGGTCTTCCTGTCTTACACCTTTTGCATTTTTTCCTTATTCTTCTTTTGGTAATCATGTTTTCCCCTATTCCTTGCAAAGTTGTAATTATCGACGAGTTTGTTTCTTCCAATGCATCTACTAGAAGTAGAAGAGGTGGTAGGGTGCGTAGCCTCGGTTCTATTTATAACGTGGTTCCCCCTCTCAAAGTAATGTTGTCAATCCTTTTTCTTCTAGACCTAGGGCTCCTATAACCCCTGATATTCTTATAGAGATAAAGATTTAACTGAAGCTTTACCTGAACCCACTGTCATTGAAATTTTTCCTCAAGAGTTCTCCTTTATGAGTGATCATGAATCTATGAAGAGTGAAGTTTCTTCCATGGCTTCCCTTGATCGTGTTGATCGTTAGCCAACTTTGATTACTACTGGTTTTGTCGCTCTCGTTCGAAGAGAACGTTATTGGAAACCTAGCTTCCCAATTTTAGTTCCTGGTGCCAACCAGAGAATAACTTCATACCAGACTGGTTATTTCTTTGTATACATATATCTTTTTACCCTAGGCTTTAAACCTCATATTGATCCACTGATCATTGAATTATGCCATTACTTCAATGTGTGCTTAACACATATTGGTCCTATTTTTTGGAGAGCTGTTGTATGCCTCTGTTATTTGTCGAAATTGGCTTCTATGCCTTTTACTTTCCATTATCTACTTCATCTTTACTCCCCTTAAATTATTTCGTGAAGGAGTTTTTTCCCTTGTGCCCAGAAGTAAGAGAGTGTTAATTAGCCTTGAAAATGACAGAGATCATGGCGGGTATGCACGCTTCATTGCGACTCCCACGACTGCTCTGGTGGGTGGAAAAAACATACCTTTTCCAGAAAAACAGAATTTTGCACGTAAGTACTTCTACCTTGTCTTTTTCCTTTATCAAAAACGATACTCATGTATTCTCATGCCTATTTTTCCTGAAACCATGGAAGTTTTCGAGGAGATTCCTAACTTTCGTGCTTGGGTAGAGAAGTTACTATCTGTTGCCCATATGTAGAGAAGATCTTGGAAATATCTTTTACAGAGATTTAACTGAAAATTTAGGACACACAATAGTTTTTCTGCTTAGTCTTTTCATTTATCACTTTTGCTAACTTAAGAGTTTCTTACCAAATCTTTTTGTTTCTTTGCTAGGATTTCCTATTCGTGGTGTCAGTCCTGCTTCTGCTTCTTCTACAAGACCCGTGAGTCTTGGTCAAGAAAGAATTTTGAGCTCTTCTTCAAAGAGAAAGGTTGATGGAGCACATGGTTCTGAGGGTGAAGAAGAACCAGATGAGGGTTCTTTGGTTCGTAGGCCCCAAGTCAAGAGACACGTATTTCTGATGATGAAGCTACCCCTCAATCAAGCTCAGTTCCTTCTAGACATTTGGACGAGCCAGAAAGTGCCCTGTTAATGATCTCTGATGAAGAAGTGAATGATCCCCCCTGCTTCTATTGAACAATTATTTTCCCATGTCTTCGGTGTTGAGGAAACCTTTGAACTTTTTTTTTAAGAGTTGCCCCTTACCTCTTTTCCATTGTCTACCCACAATTATCCTTGAGTTTCCTTACATGAAGTTGCGGATGATGCTCTCCCCCTGATTACATTCACTTCATCTGCTATTTCAACTGCTAGTACTTCTCACATAGAAGTTGATCCTTCCTGTAGCAAGAAGGCGATGAAGAAAAGCATTGTTGAGATTCCTGAAGTTGGGAACTTATTGAAGAAGTTGGGTCAAGACGATGTATGATTGAAGCTTTTGCTCGGTCCTATGGAGGAAACAAAGTTGGAAAGTCATAGTTCATTGACTTGGATGAACGATATTATTCATTCATCTATGAAGGTTCGAGTATGATTTTACTCCTTCTTTCTTCTCTTTTTGTTTTATTCATAACTCCTTCCTTTTTTATAGATCAATTTGATAGATATTGAACTACTGAAAATGATCGTCCATACTGACCAACAAATTGTTGATTACCATACCGAGGCTGACAATTGGAAAGAGCAATTTGAAGGTTTTCAATTAGAGAAGGAAGTGTTGGCAGAGAAGAACAATGCCTTAGACTAACAAATGCAAATGATCGCTGCTTAGTTAGCAATTGAAAAGGCTTCTACAAGTCAAGCTGGTAAGTACAAGGATATCCTTGGATCTTGATTTGCTGAGCAGCTTTGAAAGGCAGCCAAAGAGATAAGGAGTTTGAGGGAACTCCTTAACCAAAAAGAGGCTTATTCAAGAGAGTTGGTTCAAACACTTACTCAAACTCAAGAAGATCTCCTTGTATCTACTGATAAGGTTAAATTCTTGGAAAGTTCCCTTACCCCTTTGAAGGTAGCTTTTGATGCTTCCAAAATAGAGAAGGAAGAGTTGCTAACTAAGATTGATTAGTGGGAGAAAGACTATAAGGCTCTCGAGGATAAGTTGTCACTTGACATGAGTAGAGCTTTTTGAATACTCACCTCGAGACTCTAATGGAAACCAGCCAGGAGTGTTTTGACCTTAATATTGAGATTGCTAAAGCCTAAGAGGCAATTGAAAAAACTCAGCAAAGTCAAAGCTTCATCCACCTAAAGGCAAAGTTCCCGAAGATATGGACTTGCTCCTGTTGAAGCTAATATTCAAGCCTCTTCTTCTCATGTTGATCGCTCTACTTTCGTCAACGATGCTCCCTTTGCTGATGATCCAGTGGATGATGCCTCCTAATGTTTTGTGTTACTTGAATTTTTTGTTTAGAATTTTTTTGTGGGAATTGTTTCTTATCTTTTTTGGAATGGTTGTTGGTTTACCCCTATCTTGTTCTGGGGTTTGATGAAAAACAAGTACTTTGTTCTTATAAAGTTTATTATATAAATCTCGGTTTTTTTTCCTGCCAATTTGATGTTTGAGTTTTTTCCCACTCTTTAACATTTAATTTTGCATTAAAAAAATGCTCTAACAGTCCGTGATTTTCATAGGCACAAATTTTTTATAAAAGATGGTCCTTTTATAAGCGACACTAATGAAGATGATGTCTCATTTTCATATTGGTGTAATTACATAAAAGAAGTAGAAAAAAATAATTTGAGAAATTTTTATACTTTGAACTTTCAAATTTTGTATGACATTCTTTATTTATGCAATACAACATTTCCAACTCTTTCATAACTACTTTATTTATAACATGTTTCATAATTCTGGGTCTATTGTCTCGTGACTAATTATTGACCTTAACATAAAAACTCATAAGAACTTGGAGTATATCTTGTATGCATATTGTGTCCTTTTTGTGAGCTTTACACCTTATCAAGGTTTCTTTAAAGGATTTTATTTCAGGATTGAATTCTAACTTTTTGTCTTCTTTGCCTCTTCATATATTTATATAGTCCCCCCAGTGTTAGATCTTTGAAGTATGAAATCTCAAGCACTGGATTGTTTCTTCCTTTTGGTCCATTCCCTGAAAAGGAAAATACACACGAGACTCAAAGATATACATTTAGATTATGACTGCTTAACCATTTTTCTCCATCAGAAAGGTTGTAACCTAGACAGAGAATAATTTAGTATTCCTCGTGTCTTTCGAGTTTAATATCATCATTTGGTACGGGATGGATTTTTGACTATTATCTAAAATTGTTAGTATAATTAACAAGATTACAATAAAATAATATTTGAGTGATACCTGACCATGGGTACTTCTTTTGTATAGAATAAATATTTCTTTAAATGGACAACATTCTAATTTAATTGTAGTATTTTGCTTTCCATGGTTTTCAACTCATATGCTCCCTTTCTTACGATGCTTCCAATTCTATAGGGTCCTTCTCAATTTGGACTCAACTTCCATGCACTGGCTTCTTTTGTTGATTGAAAATCCTTTTTGAGGACGAATTCCCGAATCTTGAAGTATCTAAGACGAGCTTTCTGTTTGACGTTCTAAATGTCAATACCACATAAGACGCGAGGGGGGATGGTTTGTGATATCCTATTTTTGCTTATCTGAACTATAGAAGGACCTGGTTCTTCTAGGTGTTCCAACTATTATTATTTGCAGAATAATAAATACAAAAAATAAAGAACACATAGATTTTTATGTGGAAAACATCTGGCTCAAAAGGTGAAAAAACCACGACCTACTACTCATTATGATTTTCCCAAGCTTCCATTAAAATCACTGAGCCAAAGCAGCATTTACAAAACTCTTTGTAACCTAAGGATTAACTCTAATCTCATTCTGGCACATAACCTCAACTGTTGCGACAACTTCAAGTTAACTCAAACTTAAACACTCTAAGTACCTAAAACAATTGCTTCTATTATAGCTGAAAGGTAAAATATAAAATCAACTACTACAATTGAACTATAATAAAAGATAGATATTTTGAACTGATTCTTCTATCTTGTTCAAGTAGCTCTAGTATTACACATTCGAATCACATATAAATTGCTTGCAAAATCGCCTTGCTCTTATGCTCTCAATTTAAATATAACTTCTCCTTGTGTGCATTACTGTAAAAGAGAACAACAATGACATTCAATAGGTTAGTAATCAGAGTTTGACTGAGATTCAATTGCTACTATTCTATCATAGAAGAGTTCACGGTGATCTCAAACTCTAACACTATCTTCTTCCTAAATTGTGTTCTATTTATGTAATGAGTCTTTCTCTCCTTATCAAATATGCGGCCTTTTCGATCAGATCGGATGATATTGCTTCTTGATCAGTTAGATTTATCTCATTCACATGCATATCACATGTATAAGCTGAGCATAGCGGTGCTTCACAAGATAGACCTGGTCCATATCTGAGTTCTTTTGTCAATCTTCAAAACTTTACCTCTTCCTAGGCCAACAAATTCCCCCTTTTTGATGATGGCAATCTCTATGCTTTTTACTTACTCGGATCCTGTAAGAACTTATCTTAACCATCAATTCAAATTTTAGAAAATTCACTTATCACCAAGGACCAGGTTAATTACGTTATAAATATCACTTAATTCAGAATGTGTAAAACACAATATCTCTTCCCCTTTTTGGCATCATCAAAAAGTTGCATACAAAGTGTGAGTCCCAGATTTTAATAAGTACTAAGGACCATTGGGGCAACTACAAGCGCAATCATGGTTTAATCATCAATAATCAAGCAAACATATTTAACATATCAAGGAAAGATTAACATTAATCAATAACTAAAACAGTAGGTATCATTGATAGGAGATATGGTGCAATCACACTCCACAAACAGAATGCAAAAAATATTTAAAATATGAGAAAAACGAGATAGAAACATACCTAATCCGGGTCACTAAAGGTACTAGACAAGCTCAGGAGACCAAGGCTAGGTTTCCTAAGGCTTGGGGGAGCTGGAGGGTTGGTTTTGGTCTTGGAAAATATTCAGCATATTATGAAGAATTCCATAATTATTCTCTTTTTCTTTGGTAAGATCAGATCTGAAGGCATCCCTCTCAAATTCCACATGTGTCACACGAGCCTTGAGCCTTGATATCTCAGCATGCTTGGCTTCACATTCCTGAACAAGAGCCCTGACTTTATTATTGATAGGAGTCTTCTTGGATGAACCGGGTTCATTTGGGATGGCATTGACTATATAGTCACAAGCAATTAGAGTATTAATGCCAAAGTGATCCTTGCTTGAGGCTATTTCCCATTTCTTCAGAGGCACATTTCACCTATCTAGAACCATAGTCAAAATAAAGCCATAGGGGATAGCATGAGACTTGGAGCCATTGATGACCCTGTCCAGTATCTTGATGATGAGTGCAGGCCAATTAATTTGCATTCCTCTTTCCAGGCACTCTATGAGCACCAAGTTTATATAATTTGCAATATACCTACTCTCCTGCCTAGGCAGTAGGTACTTGTTGACAAACTTGAAGATGACTTTATGTTGTGGCCTCATTTCACTCTTCTGAGCAGCCCTAGCCTAATTCACATCTTCAGCATCACAAAACCTCCTAGTAATTTCAAGGGCAGTAGGAAGGGAGTCCAGACAAGGCCACCTTTGCCTTGTATAGTCATCAAACCATTCGGAGGGTATGTCAAGGATCTCTACTAGTTTTTCTACATCGAAGAACACTTGAATTCCTTTAAATAGGCTGCTAACCTTGCCCTCCTTAACCTCTGAATTTTCCATGAAATCAATGATCTCATTCCTAGCCAGCCTTCCATCCATCCGAAGGACCATGTCCGTCCATCCTTGAGCAGCTAAGGCATCCACCAGTCTTATGATTCCTGGTTCCACCAAGTCTTTCAATAGTCTAGCCTTCAAAATCTTTCTTTTGCCAAACATGGTTAGCTTGTCTTGTTCACCATCAGACTCATCATCTTCTTCTTCTCCACTGCATTACTCATCTTCAAAAATTATTACTTGTTTACTTTTCACTGCAGATCTTGTCCTATTGGTTTGTAAAAGTTCAGTAGCTGCAGACACAGAAGAAGACTTCTTGGAAGAAGTATTTGGCTTTTTGGGCTTGGGAGTCTGAACCACCACTGTTGTAACCCTTTCTTGATAGACCTATTTTATCTCCTCAACTTCAATAGCCTCTAAGGACCCTGCAACCTTCATTTTTCCTTTATCCATTCTCTTCTCCTTACTTTCAGCTAAAGCCCTTTGTAGATCAGCCCCACTCTATTTCGCCCCGCTTCTTGTGGCTCTTCCCTTCGGCAAGGAAATGTCAGTAGGTGTTGGGTAGGAATACTTTCTTTTCTCGAAAGATTTAGGAGAACTGGGGCTTTTAGCGTGGTAGTTCTTCTTTTCTTCGGATCATAACTTGCCCCAAACTTTTTTAAAAGGTATGCTAAGGTCTCTTCAACTGATGAACCAGGTTCATCTCTTTGTGAACTTAAGTTAACCAACCCTTCAACAGCTTCACCAGAATCGCTTCCCCCTGAATTCTTGCCACTCTCTTCTATATCTTGTTCAACCCCACAGATAGCAGGCATAGACAAACCAACAGTGGGTGAATGATCAACCACTCTTTTCCTATTTCCCTTCTCTTCACCACATGCACCCTCTCTCTCTCTCTTTTTCTTTTTGCAGATTTATTTTCAACACACTCCTACCTACTTCAGGTAATTCTATATCCTTGATTGGACCAACCAAAATAAACCTAGTTTCTGAATTCTCAAACACAGAAGAAATTACTAAGAATAGATTCTTGAGCCTTCTTCGAGTCAGAAGACCCAGTTTCTCCCCCTCACTAGCAGAATTGTACAACTCAGAGTCGTGGACCTGTCTTGCCTTTAACTTTGCATTCAACGTCTTTGAAAGAATCCTAAAAGCTACTATTTTTCGAGCTAGCATTTTTACCCTTCTCAACCTAGGTTTGGGAGTTGTGTTGGGTGGATGAGAGGGAGATGAATCAGAGGTAGTGGGTTGTGGAGGAGTTCCAAAGTTGTCTTATGGGTTTGTCGTTATTGCTTATTTCTGGAGAGAATTGGCGAATTAGAATTTTGGACAATAAGGCAAGTGAAAGTGAAGAGGGATTTTTGACGGTTTGGGATTATGAAGAGGCCAGGAGGTAATGATGGTATTTAATAAGAAATACTCATTTAATGGATAACGACAGCTTTAGTAGTGGTCAATTAAAGGTCTAATCAACCTGAAATTTCATGTTTGAATGAGCGGTTAAGCTTCCTTAGATTTTAGGCAAATTTTATGATTTAGAACTGGTTCAAAAGCAAACAGATATAATTTTCTAAGGATTTGAACCATTTGTAGGACTTCTGCTCATGAGTTAAATATTTATATTTCTAATTGTGCAGAGTATAGAAAAAATACCTTAGCATTAAGATGAACCAGGTTCTTCATTTAAAATTCTCTTGACCATGCCTCAATTTACCATAATAGAGAAAATTATGCAAGAGATCATAACACATGTCACAAGAGTATACTAATTGCATTATGAAACTGAGTAGAAATTAATCTAGATATTTACACAAGTTCAGATTTCCTAGCCAATTTTTTTCATTTTTTTCATTTCTTTCATTTATTTCATTGTGTATTCTGAGCTGGCCCTATTAGTGATCTTAATCATCCCTAATTCTAACTTGTTCCTCTCAAAATTTTCTCTACTCAGTGCTTTTGTGAAGATATATGCAATTTGTTTGTTAGTAGCATAGATTTCTATGGAAATCAATCATTTCTCATAGTTATCTCTTAAGAAGTGGTGACTAACATCTATATGCTTAATCCTTTAATGATGAATTGGGTTCTTTATCATACTTATAGCACTAGTGTTTTCACAAAAAATAGGAATACAACCAACTTCAATGCCAAAATATGTTAGTTTCTATTTAATCCACAACAATTGAGCACAACAAGAGGCAGCAACAACATATTCAGCCTCAGTAGTGGATAAGGCCACTAAATTCTACTTTTTAGTGGCCCATGATACAATATATGGACCAAGAAAATGAGCCACACCTGAGGTGCTCTTCCTATCCACAAGAAAACCTGCATAATCAGCATCATCATACCCTACTAGATTGAAATTTCCACATTTAGGATACCAAAGACACAAATCAATAGTGCTTTTCAAATATCTCAGTATCCTCTTGGCAGCAGTCAAGTGAGATTCCTTTGGATTGGCTGTGAAAACGAGCACAAAGCCCTTCACTGAAAACTATGTCAGGTCTGCTGGTAGTAAGATACAAAAGTGAACCGATCATTCCCCTATACAACTTCTGAACAACAGATGAACCAGATTCATCTATGTCTAATTTAGTGGCAGTTGAAATGGGGGGTGTCTATTTCTTTTGATTAATCTATTTTAAGCTTTAATAGACTCTTTTACATATTTGTGATGATGGGTCATGGTTCTATTTGTGTTTTATTTAATATGTAAGCCAAAGAAAACGTTAAGCTCACCCATCATACTCATTTCAAACTCACTCCCATTAATTTGGAAAAGTCCTTACTTAGTTTGTCAGAGGTTGCCCCAAAATTATGTCATCAATATATATTTGTACCATAAGAAGATCATCTTTTTCCCTCAAGAATAGAGTGCTGTCAATTTTACCTCTTTTGTTGTCATGTTATGAATTTGCACAATCGTTCATACCATGCTCTAGGAGCATGCTTGATTTCATAGAGAGCCTTGTCTAATTTGTACACATGTTCAGGATTCTCTCTGCTCTCGAACCCTGGAAATTGTTTAACAAACACTTCTTCCTTTAGGTAGCCATTCAGGAAGGAACTTTTGACATCCATCTGATGACGAGTGAATTCCATATGTGCTGCAAAGTTTATGAGGAGTCTTATTGCCTCCAGGCTTGCAACTGGAGCAAAGGTCTTATCATTATCTATACCCCTTTTTGATGATGACAAACTCTGTGCTTTTTACTTACTTGTATATTGAAAGAGCTGAACTTTACCATCAATTCAAAGTTTAAAAAATTCACTTATCATCAACGAGCATGTTAATTAGGTTATAAATATCACTTGATTCAGAATGTGTAAACCATATTATGTCTTCCCCCTTTTGGCATCATTGAAAAGTTGCATTCAAAGTGCAAGTCCCATATTTTAACAAGTACTCAGGTCCACTTGTGTAATTGTATTTAGTTTACCTATTTCAACTGGAATTACGCTTTCAGAACCATAAACAATTGAAAACATAGTCTCTCCCGTACCTGTCTTTGCCGTCGTTCGATAAGCCCATAATACTCCTGGTAATACCTCATGCCACTTGCATTTTGACTCCTCTAATATTTTCTTCAATTTATTAATAATAACTTTGCTTGTCGATTCGGCTTGTCCATTAGCTACTGAGTGGTAAGATGTTGAAGTTATCCTTTTAATCTGCCAACTCTGAAATTTTTTTGTGATTTTCATGCCTATGAATTGCTGGCCATTGTCAAATATGATTTTTTTGGAACTCCGAACCGGCATATAAAGTTTCTCAAAATAAAGTCCCTGACGTTTTTCTCCTGCACCTATTTGAAGGCTCTTGCTTCTATCATTTTGTAAAATAATCCTTTAATATCAATAAAAACTATACCTTTCCTTTAGCTTGTGGAAGAGGACGCACAATTTCTATCCCCCATTTAATAAAAGACCATGGTGAAATAACCGGATGTAATAGCTCCACTGGGCGATGCATGTTATTTCCATATCGTTGTCATTTGTCACACTTGGCCACAAAAATTTCCGCATCTTCTTCCATTGTTGGATAATAGTATCCTGCTCTTATTCGAGTTTTTACTACATATCTTCTTCCTGCATGATTTCCACAATATCCCTCATGTGCTTCTCTTATCATATAGTCTGTTTAAGAAGGTTTGAGACATCTTCATAAAGATCTTCCGAACATCTTCCGATACAGGTTTTCACTAACCAAAAAGTAATGGGCAGCTTTTCGTCAAAGTGACTGAGCCTTTTTCTTGTCTTAAGGCAAAATTTAGTACTGCAGGAAATGAACAAATCATTTCTCCAATCCCATGTTAAATAATTGCAATTTACCTTATTTTTACTTAAGTCGAGTGCCGAATGAAACAGATGTATTATAATAGCATTTTTCGCATTCGTTACTACTTCAATAGATGCGGGATTAACCACTGCGTCTGCTTTTGCATTTTCCTCCACAGGTATTTGCAAGATTTCCCATGATTGGAACTATCTGATTAATTCTCGTGCCTTTTCCAAATATTACTGCATTCGCACCTCTAGCTATGTAAGTCCCTTGTATCTGGTTAACTACCAGCTACGGATCACTTTTGATTGTAATCTGCTCTATTACAAGTTCTCGTGCTAGTTCCATACCTGCAATTATAGCCTCACATTCTTCTCCATTGTTAGTAATAGGATGACAGTTTATTTCTTGCCTTATGGTTTTCCCGAATGTTGGATTAGAACAATACCTAAACCAGCTCCATTAACATTCAAGGAGTCATTAGTAAATAAGTTCCAAGTACTCGGATTAGATCTAGTGAACACATGTAGTTCCTTTTATGCTTCAGGAACTATTCCTGTACTAAAATCTGCTACAAAATTTGCTAATACTTGTGATTTTATTGCAGTTCTAGGTTGGTACACGATATCATATTCACGGAGTTCAATAGACCATTTAGCTAGCCTACTAGACAGTTCTTGTTTATGCAATATATTTCTTTAGGGGTAATCAGGTACTACAGAGATATGATAACGTTGAAAATAAGTCCTCATGTTTCTAGATACCATAATTAATGCTAAAATAAGTTTTGCTAAGTGAGGATATCCAGTGTCAGCATCCAATAAAGATTTACTAACATAATAAATTGAAGATTATTTTCCTTTAACTTATCGCACCAATCTGCACATTTACCCCCATTTCTGACACGACAAGATAGATGGATTTCCTTTCTCCATCCTTCGGTTTAGCCAATAGAGGTGGATTTGCCAAGTATTCTTTTAGATTTTTGAGAGCTTGTTGACATTCATCAGTCCATTCAAATTGGTATTGCTTTTTCAATACTGAAAAGAACTTAAAACTTTTCTCCGAGGATTTGGAAATAAATCTTCCTAAGGCTTCTATCCTACTTATCGACCTCTGCACCTGAAGCCACGCCAAAGGCACATTTGTTTGGATTTAACTTCATATTGAACTTGTGGAGAATCTGAAAAAGTGTTTGACAAATGCTGGATATGATCTTCGGACGATTTGACTAGCATATCATCAATGTAGACTTCGATAGTTTTTCCTAGATGTTCTTGAAAAATTTTTGTTACCAATCTTTGGTATGTGGCTAACATTTTCTAGACCAAAAGGCATGAATTTATAACAGTAAGTCCCTCTGTATGTGATAAAGGAAGTTTTTTCTTCATGTAAAGGATCCATCTTTATTTGGTTATACTCCGAATAAGCATCTAAAAAACTTAACAACCGATGACCTGCAGTGGAATCAATTAGCTGATCTATGTATGGTAAGGGAATGATTACTTTAGACATTCTTTATTTAAGTCGGCATAATCTACAAAAACTCGCCATTTCCCATCCTCTTCTGGTACTACTACACTATTAGCTAGCCAGTTACCCAATTTTAAAAATTTTTTGTACCTCATCCCGGATCACCTGATTTTTGAAGGATCCCTGCTTCCTTTTCTGTTGTTTGATAAATGGATATTATGGATCTTTATTTAGCTTGTGCGTCATTATCTCCAGTGGTATACATGTCATATCAGAATGCGACCAAGCAAAACAATCTACGATAGCTTGTAAAAATTTAACAAGTTTACCTTTAATTCCCGGGCTTAGCCTCATTCCCACATAAACTTTTCTATCTGGCCACTACTCGAAAAGTGTGATAGCCTCGATTTCTTCAATTGTTGCTTTGATTTTTTCATTCTCTTTAGGATCTTGAATGACATCAAGTCTTGAATCTACATCTGTCCTGAACCATTTTCAGTTAAGGTTTGTGTTTCTATGTCCTCAACTGAATTCTGCAATTACTATTTTTTATTTGCATCAGCGTTTACTGTGCTCAAATCAGCAACTAAATTGATTCTTTTAGAGGCCTTTCGATCTCCACGGATTTGTCGAATCCCCCCTTGCAAAGGAAACTTAATAACTTATTGTAAAGTAGAAGGTATAACATCCATATCATGAATCCGCGACCTGCCACGAATCATACTGTAATCCATAAACCGCAACTATCACCTAGAAATTTGTATCCTTGAAAACTCCTTCTGAAAATATGGTTAGCATTATTTCCCCTTTTGTGACAGTGCACGAATTATCGAATCCATATAAGGTACGTGCTTTCGCCACCGTTTTGTTATCAACTTGCGCATCTTATTTACCACTTTCAAAAGGATAATATTTATGGAGCTACCCGGATCAATCAAAACTCATTTTACATTAGTATCATGTATAACTAAAGATATTACCAGCGCATCTTTGTAAGGGATTATCAAGCCATCTGAATATGTATAATCAAATGTTATATTATCTTTCTCCAAAACATGGCAAACTCGCTTCCCATGAGCATCCGTGACTTTTGATGTCTTTTTTGCAGCCGTATATGTCACACCGTCGACCTCTTCCCCCTCGCTTATCATGTTAACCATTCTTTTTTGTGATAGAGGTTTTAGAGTCTCTTGTCTATTTTTCAAATAAGATTTTTTACCTTTCTCACTGAACAAGTCAGTTAAATAGCCTTGTTTTAAAAAATTCTCTACTTTGCCTTGTAATAATCCCCAATGCGCTGTTTTAGTGCCATGGTCATTATGAAACTCGCACCAGAAATCTTGATTTCTTCTGCTAGGGTTTGATATCATTTCTTTCGGCCACCATACCTTATCTCCCATACTCTTTAGAAAAATTACCCACTCAGAAGTGCTAATATTGAAAGTGTAATCACTGATCCTTGCATTTGTATTAGCATTATTGTCTCGCACATCTCGCCCTTTTTCGAACTTGGATGATGATCCTACATCTGTATTCTTTTCTCTAGAATCATACTATGTGTTTTCTTGTTTAGAGCATAAATCTTGCCCTGTAGGTCCCATGTAAGGTTCTTACCTATTTTTATCGAATCCTTTTTCAGATTCTGGTCGTCTCGAACTTGTTCTTTCATTACCCTTTGCCTAAGTGATCGTGTCTTCTTCTATCCGCAACTTCATACTGTACCTATTGCACACATCATTTGATGTTGTAGCAGGGAATTCTTGTAAGCCTTCCTTAAGTCTCCTCGTGTCTTCTGAGCTTTTTTCATTTAAGCTATCAGGTACTCGCGGTAGCATCATCCTTTCATGTTTAAATCTATCCACAAATTCCCCGAGTAGCTCAATATCCCTTTGTTTTATCTTAATGATGTCTTCCATCCAATTCTCAACTTTTTGAGCTCCCGAATGTGCTTTTATAAATGAATCTGCAAGCTTAGTAAAAGAATCAATAGAGTTTTTAGGTAAGAGAGAATACCATGTTAGTGCTCCTTTGTGTTTCGCCAAATATTTTGACCAACACTAATTCAATTTCTTGCTTGTTTAAATTGTTTCCTTTCACGCCAGTTGTAAATGCAGTTATATGATATCGCGGGTCGATTGTTCTATCATACTTTGGAATATCAGGCATTTAAACTTCTTAGGAATAGCAAAGGTGCTGCCCTTGGCTTTCACGACTGTTATGAATATTTATAAATATCCATACCTTTAATAACGGGTGGTACGCAAAGTATTTGTTCTATGCGATCAGTTTGCTCTTTCAGCGATTTATGCATTTTTAGTACAAAAAATTGTAAAATTATTTGGTGTATCTAACCTTCCGTCACGAGATTCACTGGGAGTTCCTATGCTTCCTGAATTAGCAAGTCCCGAGCGTGGGCTTTCTATATTCGCAGTATTGTTTGGAGGGGCAGTTAGTGGCACAGTAAGCAATCCACTAACAAAAGCTTGAAGGGCGTTGTTGACGTGCTTTGCGAATAATTGTTTAAATTTTCTTCGGCAGTCTTTGCGTTCCCTTGTTGATCATCCGTATGTGTTGTTGATCTTTAAGGTGTTCCCTCTCGGGACTGTTGAGGAGATTCTTTTGGTGAAAGGATTGGTGGAGTTCCTCCCTCCTGTTGGTTAAGTTAGTTATTGTCGTTGGCAGTTGACATGATCGTTTGTTAGAACGGTAAATTTGGAAAGTGAAAAGATTATTAGAACCCTAGCAGTGGAACCAATTTGTTTATCCAAAAATAAGTCTTTTTGCCAAAATCTAATTTGAGAAGAAAACGTGTTACTGATAACCAAGTTTTATTTCACTTTCATAATAATATCAAAGGAAATTAATAAGAATAACTTAAGAAATAATCGATAGACAAATTGAAAAGTGAAGGTGTAGAATGTCGGGAAAGCTGAAAAGTAAAGAGTATATTTCAATATTGTCTCGGATGTCATCTCACAAATAGAATTCTGTTCTCTTATATGTGAATACAAAAAAGTAACAGTTTTTACCTCATAATTTGGGTTAATTACGGAAATTAATGATATTGATTGGTTATTATCTCGGATGTCTATAACTGGCATATTTATTGCTATAAATGTCTCACACCTGTTTCGTTTTTCTTTCCTTATTTACTTCCGGTTCATGTATGTTTTCTTCTTTTTATCTTTTATTCATTCCGTCATCATTTATTCCTAGAAAATTTTTAGGCGCGATACCGTCTCGTTGGTATTTCTTCCCGTGCCTTCTCTTCCCAATTAATTGGAAAGCCACGTGTCGTTGTATCATTGTCCTACATGCTTTGCCATGTCAACATTCCAATATTCTACGTATAAGCTTTTTCACCACCAATACAAAACCCATGACATTAACCCGTGGGCGTCAATCTTACCTGAATAAAAATGTACGATTTAAATTTTGATGGATTTAACCTTTTTAGGTTTTAGCTTAGAACTTATGATACTGTAAAATATTTTAGTGAATTTTCATATATGTGCTTCGTATAAAAAAATATTAAATTCAAATAAACTTTTTGACTCACCTATGATCTAAAGTTTCTATCACCAACCTCTATCTATGAGCCCATGATGTATATTGCATTTCCGATAATTTTAACCTAAATAAAGAAAAGTGTATCTTAGGCTGGTAAAGAAATTAAAGAAACATATACAATCGTAAGTGACACGAACTTTGCCAGGTTCGACTAGAGCTCCCTGAAACTTACATGTCCCCACACACAAACTCTCTCTCTCTCTCTCTTGTGTGTTTGTGTATTTAGTTATGGACTTTATATAATGTTCCTGATTAGTTACCAAAATTGGTTTACTAGAAAAGTTTGATATCAAAAGAGGCGTCTGTATAGGTTTTTCTTTGAGAGTTTCACGTATTAGATATCACGAACTATTTTTTAAAACGTAGTGGAGATATATAGGATACTAGTTTTCTTTTTCATGTCATTGTTCATTAATACTCTTATTCTCTAAGAAAATGTATTCATATAATTCATTTCTTTTTGGTTGTCCCAGTTAGTCATAGTAACTGGTTATATCATTATCAGAGTGTTAGGAAGCGTATCAGACTAATAAAAAAGAAAAAAATATATAAAAGAGTAAAGTAATAATTTGGACAAGACAAGCCAAGACATGATTTATGTGGTTTACCAATATTTGACTACTCCACCACCACAAAAAATAATAGCTCTTTATTACTTGAAGAAATAAAAAGTTGAAGGATGATTTATAATTAAGGAAACAAATGCCTATTTATAGGCAAAGCGCCTGCTGAAAGAAAACTTTCAGTGATGTGAATAAAAAGAAGATGACACCACAAATTGTGTGCCGAATTCTTCTTTCACATTTGTAACCTGCCAACTTTGACTTGGTGGGGGTGAGAGAGTCTAGCGCAAAAATCTTTCACATTTTCTTTCTTCTCTTTTCTTTTTCTTCTTTTACAACTATCTTCTTTATTTTATTTTACTACTAGCTTTGTTCCTTTCAATCTCCCCCTCAGACCCATATACATCAAAACAGCAAAGTAAAACAAAATGAATTGCTATTCTTTGATGGAATCTTCACGTAATCAGTCTTGCAAGCTAACTGAGGCAGTGCACAACCTCAAATTTTCAAAACTAACAACTTTGGTCAACATGTCTCATGGGTTCTTTAATCCTAATATCTTCTGCAGGGAAAGAGTTCTTTCACTAATCAACTCTCGAATATGATGATACCTAAATTGGATGTGCTTTGATCTTGCATGAAATACTGAATTTTTGGCAAGATAAATTGCATTCTGGCTATTACTAGAAAGTTCACAATTGTCCTTCCCTTTAAGAAAATTCTTGAGCCAAATCATCTATTTTTCAGCTTCTGAGATTTCCATGTGCTCTTCTTCAATGGTAGATAGAGCAACACTTTTCTGAAGTCTGGATGTCTACCTAACATCAATACCACCCAAGGTGAACACGTAGTCTGTGGTACTTTTTTCGACTATCTAGATCGCCACCTAAATTTGCATCAGCAAAATCTAAGAAAATAAAATTTTTCCTTGTAAAATAAAGTTCCATACCTGAGGTGCCTTTGAGATATCACAATATCAATTTTGCATCTTCCCAATGCTCATTTCCTATATCTAACATGTATTTACTGACAACTCCAACTGTATGAGCTATGTCAGGTCTATTACAAACCATAACATACATGAAACTTCCTATTGCTGAAGCATATGGATCTTTGGACATGTGTTTCTTTTCTTCATTTGTCTTAGATTATTGGTTTTCAATAGATTAAGACGGATTCAGAGTGGAGTGCTTTTGATCTTTTCATCATGAAGACTGAACCTTCTTAGTACCTTCCATATATACTTTTCATGAGACAATTTTAAAGTTCCTTCAAACATGTTTCTGCTAATCATCATCCGAAGCATTTGCTTAGCTGGTCCTAAGTCTTTCATTTCAAACTCCTCTGCCAGTTGTTGCTTAACCATGTGATCTCATTTATGCTAGATCCTGCAATTAGCATATAATTAATGTATAACAATAAAATGATATAGGATTCATCAGGAATTTTGCTATAACAGCAATGGTCTATCTCACATCATGTGAAACCAATGTTATGCATGAATACATCAAATTTATTGTACCATTGTCTGGGAGCTTGTTTCAAACTATACAAGCTCTTCTTCAACTTACACACAAGGTTTTCTTTACGAAAAACATGAAAACCTTTAGGTTGCTTCATGTAGATGTCTTCATCAAGGTCACCATGTAAGAAAGCAGCTTTCATATCTAGCTGCTCCAGAAGCAAATTTTCTGCAACTACGATACTTAGCACCAACCTAATAGTAGGTAATTTAAATATAAGAGAGAAGATATCGGTGTAGTCAATTCCTTCCATCTGCTGGAAATCTTTTACTACTAATCGTTCTTTGTATCTCTTCTTACCATCATGCTCTTCCTTTACTCTGTACATCCACTTGTTCTGCAATGCCTTTTTTCATTTTGATAACTCTGTAAGTATCTATATTTTATTCTTTTGAAGACAATTCATCTCTTCTTTCATGGCTAGCTTCCACTTATCAGAGTTTTTCACCTGCATTGCTTCAACAAAATGCTTTGGTTCTCCAGTATCAGTTAGAAGTAAATAGTGGAGAGAAAGAGAGAGTTAACATATCTGGAGCATTAGTAACTCTTTTAGATCTCCTTAATGTAGGTTCAAGAGTAACTGATCCCAAATTAGATTCAATTCCTGACTCCAGATTTGGTTATATTCTCATTCTATCTATGCTTTTGATTCTGGTTCTGATCCAAATTTGACTTCTGGTTCATCATCTTCAATTTTAGAAATAGATATAACCCCTCTAGCGCCACTTCATTTTTGAGATTTCTTCTAACTTATCTGTATAAGGTATATGTTTGGCGGTGCTGGTTGGATCTACTTCAAGCTTGTCTCTGTATATAATATTTTGATTAAATGTGACATTCCTATGTCTTATGATCTTTCTATCATCCCAAAATCTGTAACCAAGATTATTATCACCATAGCCAAAAAAGAAACATCTCTTGGCATTAAGATCAATCTTATCTCTATCATTAGAGTTTACAGGCGCATAAGCAACATAATCAAAAGTTGTAGATGTGAGAGAGTTACCTTCTTTCTTGTCCATACCTCCTCAGGAATTTCAAAATTCAGCGGTATAGAGGGTCCCCCATTTTTTAGGAAAACTAATGTGTTAACAGGCTTGGCCCAAAAATACTTTGGCAATCCAGAATGTATTCTCATACTTCGGGCTCGTTCATTCAGGGTTCTGTTCATCTTCTCAACAATGTCATTTTATTTCGATGTTCCAAGAACTGCCTTGATCATTCTGATCCTATTCTCGGACCAGAATTATTTAAACTCTTGACTATTATACTCTCCTCCATTGTCAAACTTAAGACATTTTAACTTTAGACTTGTATGATTTTCAGCTTCAGCTTTTCATTTTTTAAAGGTGACAAACACATCAGACAATACCTTTCTTGTGGAATCATCAACGAAGGTATGTAATAGCTTGAGCCCCGCGGAGATGTTACAGGAGTTGTTCCCCACATATCTGTATGTACTAGTTGCAACTTCTCTTTCTTTGGCATCCTTCCCGCCTTTGATTAACTAACACTCTTTTGTTTCCCGTAAAGGCAATCTTCCCACTTACCTAATTCAACATGCTTTAGTTTTGGAAACTTTTTTTTGGTTGCCAACAACTTCATTCCTCTGTCACTCATATGCCCGAGCCTCCGGTGCCACAATGTTGTATCATGATCGTGATCAGTTAATGCTATAGTATCTCTTTGTATTACAGTTGCATACAATGTTAACTTCTTGAAGCCTCATGCCACAACCAAATTTTCTTTTGTTATCTTCCATAAGATGTTATCGAATGTTATTGTATATGCTTCACTTTCAATCTGAACCATAGATATCAGATTTTCCCTGAGGCCAGGAACATGTCAGACATTTCACAATTTTCATAGCATGCTTTGTGAAGTCTTTATATCAACTTCACCTTTCCCGACAATGATCAGAGGTTCGCCGTCTGCTAGATAAACCTTCCAAAATTTTCCACTGATATAATTTTGTAATAATTCTTTGTATAATGTAGAGTGAAAGGATGCACCTCAGTGTAGAATCCAAGATTCGACTGGACTATTTGCACAACTAATTGCATCATCGACTTGTTCAACAATACATTGCTAAATTTTCTGCCTTCTTCTACTTTGGTTTTCTACATTGACTACTATATCGATCCTTTTTATCGCAATTCTAAAATGTAATGTCCTTGCGATTTTTGGATTTTCCTCTTCATTTTAACTTTGATCTGCCGTGATAATGACTTTTTGTCCTCTTTTATTGCTTCTCCTCTTGTTTTCGATATTTAAAGCAAATCCTGAGGAATCACCTGATACTCTGTTGCAAATATATTTGCTTAAAACCAAGTCTATATCATTTAATTTGAGTTTGGTACTTTCCGATGAACTGCTAACTGTAGTTAACATTGCAAAACCAACTCTCCGGTAGAGATGATAGGAGAATCAATGCCTGACTTCGTCATCAAAAATTATTTTAATAGAACTCAACTGAGTTGATATTATATGACACTCATTAATATGTTCCGTGAAAGATCTACCTTCTATCATCTCTAAGTTGAACAATCGACGCGCCAGATAGACTTTATTTGAAGTAGATCTCTATGTACCTACATATTTGATAAAGCCTTCAACAGGCCTACCATGGTCCTCTTGTTAATGATTTTAATTGCCACATTTTGTATTAACATCAAACAAATCACACGAAGAACTTGGCGATTTGATAAATCCCAATCTTCTTTGGCCATATAATCTTGTTTTGCCTTGGTCAGAGGTAAGTGTAGTTTTTTTCTGGTACAAATAATCCTTTATTTTTATTTTAAAAAATCCAAAATCTTTACCATTGAACTTGTCAATCTTAAGCTTCCCTTATTCCGATGCCATTTTTTCACCAAAAAAAAAAAGAATTACGTGAATAGTGCCTGTGAATAATAACCACGAATACTATTTTATGTAAGAAAAAATATCCCAATTGTATAGGGAGACAATAATCACTATTGGTGAACATTACTATCACTATTAATGAATAGTACTTCACCATTGTAAATAGTGTTAGTAATTATGATCAATAGTGTCGCATTATTCTTGTGAATGATACTTGCATCGATACCGTATGTTTCTACCAAAATTACATTATTTGTGCTATGATTCCAGTTGTTGAAAAGCGTGCCAGGACAATACAAAGGAAAAATATATAAAAGAGAAAAGAAATAAATTTTACAAGAAAATACAAGACAAAATAAGATTTACATGGTTCGATAACTTTTGCCGACTTTATGGCCACACAAAGAATAGTTCTTTATTAATTGAAGAGAAAGAAGAAGGGTAGGGATGATTTACAAATGAGGAATGGGATGCCAAAATATAGGCAGGGCATCATGTGAATACGAAATAGACGACACCGCAAAATGCATGCCGAATTCTTCTTTCACATTTGCAGCCTGCTAACTTTGACTTGGTGGGGTGAGAGAGTCTGCCGCAAATTTTTTCACATTTTCTTTCTTCTCTTTTTCTCTTTGTCTTCTTTTTTAGGTTTTGACTTCTTTCATTTATTTTACAACTGTGTTTGTTCCTTTCGTAGAGAGCCTAATTGATTATACTAAGGAACTTTTAAGTATTAAATAAACTATTCATACATATTATCCCGTAATCTTATTGATATCTTTAATATAATGCGTACGAGTAAATTTGGGGCAATGTCTATCCCGATTATGCGATGAGAGAACAAAGGGAGAGCAAAGATCTACGAGGTTGTAATCGAGGTTAGAGCCCTTCGTATCGAGACCTAGGAAGAGTGGGTGTTGTATCCGTCATAAGGTATGTTAAAGCGACGACAAGCTAAGTTTAAGTTCTAAGACCTCGAGAGACACTGTGAGCAGTTGTTCATGACGGATAGAGGACCGTGATACTCACCCTCAACCGGTTACCTACGACGCGAATCTCGCTCAACCAATTATGGATCAGTAACTATCGAGAAAAGAAGATTTTTACTCTTTTTAAACTTTCTCTAGGATTGAAACTCTCCTACTATATAAAAGGGGAGTTTGTGTTTAGTCTGACACATTGTAAGGGGAGTTTGTCTTTAGTCTCATGCATTGTAAATGCAATTCAAAGAAATAAAATTTTATTATTACACTCTAGCTATTGCTAAGAACTCCTTCCACTTGTACTATTTTTCATTCACAACTGGATTTGAATCGAGAGTCCAATCAAAGACGAGGTCACTGTTCATTCCAAGATCAAGATTGGTCATAACATTGAGATCAATGTGATTGTTTATTTCATATTCAATTCATTTATATGCTATTCTTAATTATCCGTGTTGAATTAAACTACATATCCTTTTCCACATACAAATTTAATTTTTACCTAATTTCGGGGTAAATAGTTTTGTGCCCACCGAGAGCAAAGGATAATATTGGTGATTTGATACTAATGTACATAACCCACCTTATTTTATGCTTGTTCTTTGAAATCTTAATTTTAGATCAGCCTAAAACTATCATACTCTCAATCTGCTTACTGAACGTTGGTGATGAGCCTGGTTGTTACGGCAAAAATAATAATTTGGTTCCCAGCAATAATGTGCTTCTTACCGATCCCAACAGTGTCCCAGCTGTCGAACCAGTCAATGCTATCTCACATGTCGCCATCAACATCAATTTGCCAACTGATCCCAAAAGTAGTATTTGTGGGGGACCCTGACTGAAAGATCGAGAAGCACTCGAACGAAGTGATGGAGTAAGCTTAAGGCTGATTTTTAAAATGATGCATGCTTATCAAGTGGAAATACCATTGATGCAAAATAAATCCATGCCCCCAACAAGATCGAGCCCGAACAATCTCGGGAAATCTTCGGAAGAGATGAATAAATTAACGAGAGACCGTGTGTAGCCGAGCCTGGGGTAACCCCCGAGGTATTGAAAATGCTCGAATTATTGATGAAACGGGTGGAGTTGGGTAAGAATGAAATTAAGGCTAATGAAGAATAGATGGAAACATACAACTTCAGGGTCGATCAGATCTCGGGAGCACCCCTGATATTGAAGGGACCGGAATCCAAAACATTTGTCCAGAAGCCCTTTACTATGAATGCAACACTAAATCTGATCCATAATAGGTTTCATATGCCCGACATTCCCAAATATAATAGGACCATGGATCCAAATGAGCATGTGACCACCTATACATGCGCAATCAAGGGGAATAATATGGAAGATTATTAGATCAAGTCGGTGTTATTGAAGAAGTTTGGGGAGACTTTGTCTAAGGGAGGGATGATATCGCATCACAACATGGCCCCAAATTCTATTGACTTATTTGCTACGTTTGCATAAGCTTTCGTAAAGGCCCATGCCAAGGCCATCAAGGTCGAGACAAGGAAGTCAATTGTTTTCAAGGACAAAGAAAGGGATAATGTGATGCTTAGGGAGTTTGTTTCAAGATTCCATATGGAACAGATGGACTTACCAGATGATTGGACCATTCAAGCATTCACTCAACGGTAACCTTGGTTGACATCGACAACAGGTACCAGTCGAAGATCAGGATCGAGGATGACCAATTTAGGTCCCTTTTTGGTTCTGTTATCCCATCAGGGCCGATAATTGATCTAAGAGGGCCCTTGATCAAGAGCCAAGACTAGTCCGAGATCGGTAACCATAAAGTGTGGACCGAAGGGGAAATGGATTCGGGCACCATCCCAAAAGGAATGAGAAGAAAATGATACTGATCCCAGTGGTCGAGGTCTCATATGGAAAAATAGGTTCGAAAAACTACTTAGGAGTGGGGAAATTCCAAGATTATCGAAGTACAACTTTATGTAGACACTGCCAGCATTGTGTCATCCATGAGGCTCATCAGCGTGACCAAGTGACCCCGACCATTGTAGTCCGACCCCACCCAGAGAGATCTTAATTTGATAGGTAAGTATGATGGCACTCATTGTTATAGGACCGAAGATTGCTGACACTTAAGAGAAGAAGTTTTTCAGCTATTCAACAACGGGCACCTTCGAGAATTCCCGAATGAGCCAAAAAGCACTTCAGTAACATGGACGCCAATAAATAGGTCAAACAAGAAGAGCCTCAATATGTGATAAACATGATCATCGGAGGAGACGATGTTCCCTAAGGACCAATGATGAAATGCATAAAAGTATCTATCACAAGGGAAACCATACCTGGGTTATGTTCTGGAAGGAACCATTTCATTGAGTGATGAAGATGCTGAGGGCATCATACAACCCATAACAATGCACTGGTAATATCTGTACTTATCAATAACTCTTGAGTTAAAAGTGTGTTGATTGATCCAAGTAGCTCGAAAAATATCCACATATCAAGGGTCGTAAAGAAAATAGAATTACAGGACAAAATTGTACCAACATTCAGGGTGTTGAATGAATTCAACATGGCATGTTAGACCACGAAAGGAGAGATAACCTTGCTAATAAATATAATTGGGACAATCCAAGAAACAAATTTCTATGTGATTGAAGGGGACATCAGGTACAATACTCTAGTCAGAAGACCATGGATCCATAACATGAGGGTGGTACCTTCGACCTTGCACCAAGAGTTGAAATTTCCCACACTGGGTGGAGTCAAAACGGTCTATGGAGAACAGCCAGCGACAAAGGAGATATTTGTTATCCATGAGGTAATACCGATGCCTATGGATTCAACGTCAAGGAATATTGAACCAACCAAAAATAACAGATCAAAAAGAAATTACTTATACCGGCCTCAACAAAACCATAGAAACAAGAAGAATAAGGATTAGTCGAGGATGGTGATTACGAAGTCCAGAGATTGTTCGTACCTCTTGATGACACTAACCCACTAAATCAATGGTTGAAGAGTTGGAGAAAGTCATATTATTCAAGCATCCACCGAATCTAAGTATGCTTGGGCATATGGTTAATCTCTGAGCTTAGGAAAAATCTTATTGATTGTATTAAAGCTAATGTCGATTGTTTCGCTTGGTCCCTTTTTGATATATCAGAGATCCCACCGGAGGTAACCACTCACAAGTTGAATTTGAACCCTAAGTTCCATCTAGTTAAGTAGAAAAGGAGATCACATTTTGAGACCAAACATACGTTCATCAAGGATGCAGTATCCAAAATTCTAAAAATATGATCCATCTCGGAAGTTAAATACCTGGATTGGTTAGTTAATGTAGTGGTAGTACATAAAAAGGATATAAACTAAGGATGTGTAAATATTAAAAGTACGTAAACAAGGCATGCCCTAAGGACTCTTTCCCTTTGCCTAACATCAATTGGACGATCGACACGACGATCGATCACGAGATACTCAATTTTCTTGATGCCTAAGCCTGGTACAAAAAAATTCAAATAGACCCGGATAATCAAGAAAAGACTTGTTTAGTAACCAAATTCAGCACCTACTGCTATGACGCAATGCCGCTTGGATTAAGGAACGTCGGTGCCACCTACTAATGCCCAGTAAACCTCATGTTCCAAGAACAAATAGGGAAATAAATGGAATTTTGTACTGACAATATGTTGGTCAAGTCCCTGAGAGCAAAGACCATTTAAAACATTTGTAGGAAACCATCGACATACTAAGGAAATATAACATGAAGCTAAACCCGTATAAGTGCGCATTCGGGTCGATTCGGGTAAATTCCTCGAGTTCATGGTTTATAATGGGGGTTAGAGATCAAACCCAATAAAATAAAGGCCATAGAGGACATCACCGTAATGGACAATGTCAAGGAGGTTCAAAGACTGACTGAGTGTATAGCTTGTACTGGGCCAATTCATATCGAGGTCCTCGAACAAGAGTCACTAATTCTTCTCACTATTGACGATGAAGAATAATTTTCTTGGACTCTGAAATGGCAGCAAGCTTTGGAAACACTCAAACGGTACCTCTTATCTCTTTATGCTACACACTCCAAAGGAAAACGAACAAATGTATCACTCTTAGCGGTTTCCAAGTTAGCAGTAAGTGGTGTCCTAGTGTAGGCAAAATAAGGTGCGCAATTTCCTATTTCCTATGTCAGTATAACTCTAGGTGATGCAGAATTATGTTAGCTTCATCTGGAAAAGTACTCGATTTGCTTAGCAACTCCAGAAAGCTAAAACCTTACTTTCAATACCACCCTATATATGTCGTAACCTCTTACCCGCCGAGGAATATCATGCATAAGCCTGATCTCTTCGGCCGGCCAAATGGGCCATGGAGATTTGTGGGTACCTTATCGAATACCGACCCCTAACTTCCATAAAATCTCATATTTTGGCATACTTCGTGGCAGACTTCACATCGGCCTTAATACGCAAAGCCGAAAAGGAATTACTGCTCACCTGGGGGATAATTCAGGAATCTAGGCCATGTTCACAGATAGTTCCTGTAGCGCGAAGGTGTCCAAGCTCGGTATCATGTTAAAACCACCTACAGGAAGTACCTAGAAAAATTGAAGGCGACCCTCCACCAATTCAATGAATTGATTCTACAACATGTACCTCGAGATAAAAACAGTGAGGTCGATGAATTCGCCAACTTGAGGTCAGCTATTGACTCCAAAGAAATTGGTTTGGGGAATTAATATGACTGATGTAATCGGTGGTAGAAGAAGGTCACACTGAAGTAAACTCAACACGTTTGACCTGTGATTGGAGAAACAAATACATAGAATACTTGAAGACGACAAAATTGCCTTCGAATCATAAGGAATGAAGAGTCGTGCACACCAAGGCTACCAGATTTTGCCTAGTCAAAGGGGCATTATTCAGAAGATCCATCTTTGGTCCACTGGCAAGATTCTTAGGGACAGGGGAGATCGAGTATGCATTAGTAACATATACGAATGCACTTGCAGAAAGGGCTCGAGGCAAAATCTTTGGTTCGTAAGCTAATCGGAGCCATCTACTACTGGAATAAAATGAAGAATGACACAAAAGACTTCTTGCAAAAATGCAATGAGTACAAAGAAACACCCTAATGATTCATCTACCGAGAGCGATGCTCCACCTAGGCTTATTGCCATGGCCTTTTCTGAAGTGAGGAATGGACATCGCCGATCCCCTGCCACAGGCACCCGTGCAAGGTTCAGTTTCATACTGTTCATGATAGATTATTTTTCAAAATGGGTTGGGCTAAGGGGTTCGAGAATTTCCGGGAGAAAGAAGTCATCGACTTCATCTGAGATCACATAATATGTCGATTTGGGATACCTGTTGAGATCATTTGCGAACAAGGGAAAAAAATTCGTTCGCAACAAGGTAAGTAAGTTTTTCAAAGACAACAAGATCAAGAGAATATTGTCAACGCCTTATTACCTTAGTGGAAATAACGGGAAATTGGAATCGACAAACAAAACTATACTCCAAAATCATAAAAAGAGGTTGACCAGTTCTAAAGGAAAGTGGAAGGAAATCTTTCCTGTAGTCATGTGAGCATACCTTATGACTTCTAAGTCAAGAACCGGGGTGACCGAAGTTTCTCTGGTATGCGAAGCGAAATCCTTAATACCAGTTAAGGTAGGGGAACTGAGCATCAAATGGAGAGGCCAAGAATACGATAATGGAATTGTTGGACGAAAGGTGGGAAGCCACCCTGGTCCGGTTGACCACCCAGAAGTAATGAGTATGGAGGTATTACAACCCAACCTCCAACATTTTAAAATCGAGGACTTAGTATAAATAAATGTAAAACTACACACTAGGAAACCAAATGAAGGGAAACTAGGTCGAAATTGGGAAGGAGCGTATCGAGTCATCGGAATAACTGGCAAAGGCTCATATAAACTCGATTTGGGAAACGGTGTACATATAAATCGTCCTATAGCCAGGCCGGGTATAGAGGCTTGCACCCTATATGATATATGTCTGAATCAATTGTACTCTTCTCCAAAATGATATTGCAGTGCCACATATGTTGAGCTTGGCACTTGTAAGGGACATCATCATCTTGAAAGTCTGCCCTGCCACATATGTTGAGCTTGGCACTTGTAAGGGACATCATCATCTTAAAAGTCTGCCCTGAAATGACTCATGACAACCCTTGGTACAACTTGTTTTCTACCTGCTTGCCTCATAACTACATAGGGACATATGGATATATTCCTCTCAACCAGATCAACTGCGAATGCAGAGCATCCCTCGACCTGATAATGAACTCGTCCGTTGGAAACAACTCAACTATCCACTGTACATGTCCCTCGGTCAGATTGTCAAAGAATTCTACCCATTAGCTGGCACTTCCTAGTTGAGAAACCTATCTATAATGTAGGTCATCTGCTTAGGGTGATGGAAAGCAATGTGCTCGTTCCAAGCCTCTCGTGAAAATTCTTGGCGATAGTGACCCTTTTGGAGATGCTCCAATAACCATAACTGCATCAATTATTTACAACCTTCGAAATGGTTGACCCTTCTTTGACAGTGTTCTAGGTCGCAATAGATATGATCATAGGGACTATGGTATAGTTCTGTCATTAATCTCCTCCATCAGAGTTCTGGCTACCATGGCCAACCTAGTGTGGATTATTCCTTTTTTAATTGGAAACACTATCATCCCTAGAAAGCACATGATGAACATGAAAACTCTACGGTAGATGTAACCTAGTGAAGTGAGGGAAATCTCATCATGTTAAGTGCAGAAAGACTTGCTACGGCCATGCATCTCAAATAGATATTCGAAAGGTATGTAGGAGTCCTTCAAGCACACTAGGTCGACATTATTTTTCAGCCCTTTCATCATTAAAAATCCCCTGCCTATACGGTTTTCTGGCACCAAAAGCCCAGGACTGTCCTAAGTTAGCCCTGTAAGCTCTTCTATTTCCTCTAGAAGCAATGTCATTTTGATGTCACCAAAATGGAACACCGCTCTTTCACTATCCCATAATAGAGTAGCAGCCTCGATCAATTAATTGTTTGAGTTCAATATCTAGCAGAGAGGGCAAGTTGACCAGGTATGTTTTCACATGATTCTTGTTACTTGAGGAGAGATATTCCAAACAATCTAGCAACAATGGAGGGATATAGCTAACCATACCGAATCTTGGGACCTTGTACGTCATTTTCTGTAAAACAAAGGGTTAGGTCTTACCCCCCACCGGACTTGACTATTTATATATTTACGATTAGCATATTGGCATTTAGTTCTCCAAATTAATGCAGTGAACGTGCTTGCATCTATTGGGATTATGGAAAACCCGCTAGATTTTGGATAAGGCTTATCTTAAAAGATTATTATGTGTAAAACAAAACTGACCCAACTAGGTTTGACCATGATGCATGCACAATTTAAACAAAGTAAGGTTTCTATGGGGTTTTAGACTGTACCCTCAAGCGGGAAACTTGAGGGAGAAGGCACAGAACCATCGACTGCACCGCTGATGAACTGGTTTTACCACAAATAAGCCTTTACGAATTTAGGTGTAGTAATAAGAAGAGCGCAACCGCTCATTAAAGCATTGCTATAGGATTTGATACGCACGAGATGAATATGATGCGGATCATGATTTGTGTAGCAGTTAATGACATGTAGGCAAATATTTTCATGTAGGAAGAAATAAACACAACATCTAAATAATTGAAAAGACAGTGATAGAGAAAGAAAAACAAGGAGACAATTCATATTTTAGGGTATTAAAGGAATCATAAATGCTTAAAATAAACAGTTACATTCAAATAAAGGAGAAGGGTACGGGATAAGCATGGTTGGACTAATTTGTAGAGACAAGTTTGTTATGGTAAGAGCCTAAAGGTATCCCTAGTTGAGTCTCCATGTTGTCGCGCCCTCTATTTTCCCCCCACGAGGAGGAAGTCCGTGTTTCACCATTCATGGGGTGTGATGACTGATTCCTTTTTGGGAATTGGGTATTTGAAGAGTCGCCACCTAACGGATCATGGTGCATTAGATCACCTAGAGTGATTAACTGTCACGACCCAAATCGAAGGGTCGCGACGGGCACCCGGTGCCTTAGTCGAGCGAATACCAATGAAACATATCTTTCTTATCATACCATAGCGGTAAGTGGGCTAGAAAACCCATCATGAGATAACAAGAATAAAACATAAAGGAATTCTCAACATATGATGACCCAACATGATATGCAAACTTATACATGTGACATACGAGCCTATAAGGCCGACATGACCATTTGTAAACTCAAAACATAGGCCAACAAGGCCATAAAAGTATCCATGCACTTGACATCTGTCTACAAGCCTCTAAGAGTACCTAATTTCATAGAGGTCGGGACAGGGCCCTGCCATACCAATCAATACATATTCAGAGCATATTGATCAAATAGGCAACTGCGAAGCAAGTGGAGTGCACCAACACCTTCCGCTGAGCTGATAGCATACTTGGAGGAATGCCAACCTATCTATCGGGACCTGTGGGCATGATACGCATCATCCCCGAGTCAGAAGGGACGTCAATACGAATAAAGTACAAAGTATGTAAGGCTTGGAAGCATAAGCAAGTACAATAATGTAAAGAGAGATAGAGGAGACACAACCTGTAACATCTGAGTACCTCTGGGGACTACTGACATGAAATGCATAATACATATATATACATAAACTTTTTAAAAAATTGCCTCCATAGGCATCATCATCATCATATCGTACCCGCCCTCATAAAGGACTCGATAAAAACTTACCCGTCTATAATAAGGCTCGGTATAATCGTACCCGGCCACGTGGAGCTCGGTAAACCCAACTGCTCAGTGGTTGCATAATAGGTGCCGTACTCGGTCGACTATAACATGGCTCGATAGAGTAAAATAGATATATATATATATATATATATATATATATATATATATATATATATATATCATGCTCGACTCATGGAATCAAGTTCTAAATCGTTTGGAGTGACCTCAAAACATTATGGACATCCATACCCTTAATATGAACCTCAGTAGGATTCGTGGATCATACAAACTTTCTTAGAATAATTCAATAAGGAGAGAACAACGTGGACCACCTTAGTTTCTAGGATTAGATCTGTTTTGAATTAGCGTACCGTTTATGTTCATGTCACTTTAGATCATGCCAAAAGAAAGAAGTAAGTGCTTTAGCATACCTTAAACATGTTGAGGCCTTAATACCTTCCAAGCAACTCTTCAAACAAGTCAACTCGATCTATTGTAGCATAAGGATATTCAAAATCAATGCTGAGCGAAGGCTAAGTCTATAACTTAAGCTAGTAGCTCGATTAATTAAATTTGGGAAGCATCTTCCTTGTAACAAGGGCCTTCACCAATATAATATACCAACAACAACAACTAGAGAAATCCATCAACATATAAATGTCAATAACAAGACACCATATACATCAACAAGTCACAACTACTTCACAACGTGTGGCAAGCTCCAATTGGAATCCGTGTAACCCATATATCCCTTATAGATTTCTTACATTAACTTACAAGTATAATTAAAATGATAATGAAGTCATTCATCAATGAGTACATCCTTATACTATATATTTATAGCAAAGGAAACAATCCATAACTCAAACTAACTTCAGTTAGTAACTTTATTCGGTAGTTCATGTCTACTCTATCCATTTAACTTAATCAACATCAATAAAACCTTAGGCACATGCAAGAATGCAATATACCTACCTCCTACAGTAATGTCAAGTCAAAATTCAAGTTATATTCAGCTTACAATAACCCTCAATGGCAATACAACACCATAGAAGTGACTTAAGCTAATCCAAGTATTATCTTGTAGTTTATCATCCTAACAACTTAACCAACATACAATAAAGCTTAAGAACAATTATTAGGCTGTTATACTCACTTTATACAGGATCAAAAACTTGGAATTTCATCCAAATATAGCCTACAACATCCTTAATGACAACACAAACTCAAAGAGGTATTGTTCTGCACTAGGACTAGGTTTTGATGTTGAAATATGGTGTGATCACTTTGGAATCACTGCAAACCCTTGTGGTATCTTCTTAGATGGGTTAGGAGACGTTCGGAGACGAATTTTAGTTGAAAAATGAGCAAAGATCACCGCCTAAGTGGGTCCCATTGGTAGCTGCTTGTGCGGTCTCGCGAAAACACGAATATCTCTCTACACCAATATCTTATGGATGAATGGTTTAATACGTTAGAAACTAGACTCATAGATATTCAATTTGGTATGCATATCATCCCTTGATTCCAAGTACATTGGGAGAAATGTTCATGTACATTTGACCTAAATTTCAGCAAATTTATGAATGTAACTTGAGATGACCTTTGCCAACTCTTGTTCCACAACTTGCTTGCCTTCAAAATGTAGAAAATGAACATCATACAACTAAATTAACTCTTAGAATAACCTCCTTATCATTTTTAAAACCCAAGTATCGCCTCAAAATATATGTTATAACATTTCAAACTTGTCGACTTTCGATGAAACTTATTTTCTTCTATTCGTTTAACGTCTAAGCTTTCCAACCCTTTTGGTACTTGTTATTCATGAACTTAAAGATTTGTAACCTCCAAGATAACAAGTTGAAACTTACATTATGTACTTTCAAATATGATCTCATTTCTAAGCTTACATCAATTGGCTTACGACGTACTCTCACGTACGAAAACATGGGATGTAACATTAACTCTTGAGTTGGTTTGCATTAACAAAGATTAGAGCAAGGGCTCGAAGTAACCTCCAGAGGAAGGTGTTAGCCACCCCTCTTGGTCCACACCTGTGGTTCCCAGACGAACTTATATTCACAAGTTAATCCATACAGATAATTGAATCAATTAAGTTGTTTTAAAGCACATTGAACAATTCTAATAGCAAAATAAAGATTTGAACAAATTATAAAACAAAGGTTTTAATAAAAAAAGGCTTTGGGGTAAGGAGGGGTCCTAGGCTGTTTATCCTATCGGATCACCCAACGCATTGTCTGGTAGACACTCCCCAATTAGGTGCTACACATGACATTAATGCGTAGTCATCATATCACTTGTCTGCCCTTCCCTTACCTTATTGGTCATGCAAAGCAAGTTTTTGGTCATTGATACCTATTGTGTGCTGCTACTTGTCCCTTCTTATTGGTCCGGAGGGTGTTAGGACCTCTACCTATAGGTGGTTCTAGACATACCCCTAAGGTTTTAAATGCAAAAATGTAAGGCAGCAGTCAAAGATATTTAGGACTTTCACATAATGGGAGCAATTAAGAGGCTCATAATTTCCTCGTCAAACAAACATACAAGAAGCACGACTCAAATACAGTTAATGTCTTTATTAATCAAAGTCCTAAAGCAGGATTTCTACGTGATTATGCAGAAATAGGCCACTTTCAGATTCAGAAGTTATAACCTAGTAGTTTCCTAGAGAGTCCTCTTTAATAGCTTATTAGGATCAGAAATGTTGAACGATGGAAACAACTTCAGGGAAGTGCAGGTTTTGAAAAATGCCCTAAGGATAGCCTATATGCAGTACTTTTCTGAAACAGAAACAAACATGTTTTCGAAATAGACCTTGTAATACCTATAGACTGGATATCTAATGATTTTAAAGAAATTTTAAAAGAACTATTTTCAGGAAGTGTCATCGCTTAATAAGGCTAGTTTGAAGAATTAAAACTAGGAAGAACGAAATCAATTTATTATGCTAGCTAGATTATCCGGCATAATTGCAAGTAGAAATCCCTATAGGCATTGTATCTAGGCGTGTTACAGGTTTTAGCCAACTAGCAGTAACATATGAAAGACTTATTAGAACTAAATCGAAAGTGAACCTTATATACATGGTATCTATACTTGAATTGATTTAAGACATGATGGCTTGGAACCTAAAACATGGGTTCTAATATGACAAAATGCAAAATTTTATGTACCTGGTTTTATCTGATGCAAATGACATTAAAAGTGAAGTCCTTATAAGCATGATCTCTATTTGACGCCAAGGAAATGAGGAGTGGAATCCTATAGGCATGATTCTCTATTATCATGCAAAAGAAATTAAAAGTGGAATCCTATAGGCATGATTATATTATGCAAAATCCATCAGATTCAACAAGAATAAAAACCCTATTGACATGTTTTCTATCGAGTAAAGCATGCAGATTTGAAAGTAAAACCCTAAGAGCAGGATTTCTATCCATATTACACCACAAAGTATACATCCACCCACACATTTTACTAAATACCCCAAATATTTGTTTACAACTTATTATAGGCCAATAAATAAATTACATAAGTAAAAATAGAAAATAAAGAAGCTATTCTATAGAGAGCCTACAATTAGTCCCATGTTTCCAGAAGCCTCCAATGTCTTTCAAGCCTTCTTTCCAAAGACAAATCAGAGTCTAGGTGCATCAAAGTTCCCTAAGGGTCTCAAAGACCCCGAGCAATTCTTTCACCTAGATTTAGTAGCCAAGCATTGAATCAGTGTAGTGTAGAAAGGACAACCTCAATATGCCAAAGTTCAGAGGGTTCTCAAGAGGATCCTAAGGAAGTACACATACTAGAGGGGGAAGAACTTATTAACTAAGAGTGAAGTGGAAGTGCAGGACACAGGTTGAAAGAAATTTATTAAAGACTGGACTTAAAGTCTGTTCTGAAAGCAGTTAGTGAAGCAATAGAGGTTGTTGGAAAGAGGTTGGAGTGTTCAACAGAATAAGGCACTTCAGGATCACACATGAATTCAAATGAACTTAGTAGTCACATGCCAATCAAGAGGTTTGGGGATACACAAGCATGCGACTGGAAATAAATAACCCTAGCAAGGGTATTTGGATTGGTTTGGATATGCTCAGCAATAGTTGAAACTGGCAAAATCACAAACTAATTAGGGAGAACATAAACACATAGAGGGGAATAAGGATTGGGATTCATAAGAATGGTAAGCGCACACTAGGTGAAAAATAATTATCCAGGCATGCTTTAATCACCCAAGGGAATACATGAATTAAAAGGGAGGGGAGTCATACTAGCATGCTGATAATATAACCTAAATAGAAAATTCGCAACAGAACCACAAGTAAAAGCAGGCAAGAAAGAAAAGAAACTGAAAGAAGAAGAGAAACATGTTATTGTTGAGGCTTTAAATTAATTAAAGACATACTGGTAATGATAGAAGTAAGAAGAATGAAAGAACAAAGGAGCAAAAATGATTAGCCTTGGTTTGCAGCCGGCTAATAGTGGCAAATAACACAAGGAAGAGGGAAGAACTGAGATTTTAATAAGAGAGGTGTTTTTTGAAAGCCCAATGTTCATGTCTTGTTTGGGAAGGACTTAGAGTATTTATAGTTGAAAGTAGGTAGTGAAATAAGGTAAAAATGATAGTAGAGAATCAAGAAAGTGCTTCCTTAAGATAAGGGAATTAAGATCGAATGGAAATATTCAGGACAATATAAAGTACGAAGAAGAATTAGTGCATGATTAGATAAGGGAGGGGTCAAGGTTCAGTAGGCATAGAGTAGTCAATTGGGACCAATTTCGGAAAAACCCAATTGAGGAAAGACTAAGTAAACAAAGTATCATGATAAATAAGGTAATGAAATCAGTTAATTTGAAAAGGTGATGTGAAGATTTTAGGGCTTTAAAGGAAGATCTTTCAATCACCATCAATTAGAAAAAATCAGAATCAGTCATGGGGATTCATGATTCTGTAAATTTCAACATATAAATAGATACAAATGAACATGAGTAGCAAACAAACAAGGTTCAATTATATAGATAGAAAGCAACAAGAGATGAGCGAACACAACCATATAGAGGTGATATAAGTAGGCTGCAGATTCAGCAAAACATATTCGAAGCATGGGCACCGTGAGAGATTAACAAGAATCATGTAACAGGCTAACACACAGAGCCAGGGCAAGGAAAATCATGCTGACACATAGAAAGAAATTTAAGAAAATCATGCTAACATACACAAACGAGGTAAGTAAGATCATGCTAACACACATAGAAACAAAGTAAAGAAAAAATTCCGCTAACAAACGAAAATTAAGTAAAGAAAAATCATGCTAACCCACAAAAACGAACTAAAGAAAATATTTTTAAGAAAATTTAGGGCTTTTAACAAAGTCAAGTTAAAAGTAGTAGAAACATAAAATCGGTCAAGATAAACAAGGGAAAAAGGTTTAATCGCAAAAAAATCAGTTAAAACATGTTTAGAAAGAACTCCGACAAAACCCTAGTTTTGAAAGATTGTGAAAAAAGTAGAGGATCTTTCAGAAGAAAGCTCGAGAATAAGCAAATCTTAGAAGGAACTATGCTTAAAGCATGAAAATAACATAGATCTGAGAGATTCAGAAGAGACCTAGGGTTTCAAAAGGAAACCCAAATAGAAATCGAAAGAACTTGTTGTAACTTTGCAAATTGTAAAACACATGGTGTGGTATTTCCCCAAATCACATTACAAAAGTCTCAAAAACAGAATAAAAACCCCTAGATTTCAATCGATATGGCCCAGGATCATTGAAGGCCTTATAGATGATAAGCAAGGCAGTGAAGTGACCATTAGAGACTTGAGGTTGAGTCGATGGTCGCCGGGAATGACCAGAGAAGGAGGTGGGTGAAGGAGTCTAGGGTTAGGTTTTAGAGAGAAGAGAAGATGAGAGCATCTGAGAGCAGTGGGGATTTGGAAAGTGCGTAGGGTGACGGGTCATTTGTAAATTTAAAAGTAAAGGAGAAATGAGGGCCGTTGATCTAAAAGATCAACGGTTAGGATTTAAAATAGCCTGGATTTGTAATGGGTAATTGGATCTGGGTCGGGGTATTAAGTATAAATTTGGGCTGGGATTAGGGTCCGATTTGGCTATAGTTGAAAGCAAATTTGACAGTTATTTAAATAGCTAGTTTTTCTCTACTTTAATCTTAATAAATAATAAGTAATATATGGAAAATAAATTAAGGAGCCAAAATAATTTAAAATACATCATAAAATTTTTAAAATACAGGGTCCAATTTTATTCATATAAAATAAATTATATTTTAAAATAGGCTAACATTGCAGTTATATACAATTTAGCTTTAAAAATACTAAATGTAATTATAAAAATACATAAATATGATATTAGTCATATTTTTCCATAAGTATATAAATCAAAAAAATGCATCATCAAAACAATAATTTAGAAATAATTATTGGGAATTTTATGGATAAGAGGGGAGAAAATAAAACAATTTAAACCCTTATAATTATGGGAAAGATAATAAAATCCTTGTGCATGCTTATATATGATTTGATATTTTGAAGTCTTTTTGCATATTTGAAATATATAGAAAAAAATTGGGTATCAACAATTCACTTTTTATCAATTACGACAAGTTGAAATATGACGTGCTAGAGCTGATACGTTCTTGAACCTTCGACAAGGTAATATAAGTGTGTGAGAGTATAGTATATAGTTTGATTCTTTAGCAAGGTATTCTCCCTATATGGTAGCCGAGATGGGCGATAGGTGCATCTGTTCGTGAATGGGTTGGGACCACATCTGATAAATGATTGCACAACAAACTCCTTAGTGGAGGGCATGGATATTTCCTGTATTCAAGCTTATGCCCAAACCCTAGAGAATCATAAGCGCATGCAAAGGGAAAATAGGGAGCAGGATAGGGGCCACCATAAGAGGGCGAGATTTTACGGGGTAGTATCATGACTTCAAAGGCAATGTTAGGCCCTAGTCTTTGAGGAGTATGACGCCACCTATAACTAGTGCTCCTCCATAGTTTCAGAGGCCTCGATATAATTGATTTACCAATTCCGGTCCAGGTCAGAGTTCTAGGGCATCAGGCTAGCAATATAATATGGATACCAGTTAGACGAGAACCCGAACACCACATTGTGATCAGTGCGGCAAGTCCCACTTTGGATTGTGCTTTTAAGGTACTAATGCATGCTATTCTTGTAGATAGCATGGCCATATGATGCAAGATTGTCCTAATAGAAGAGGTGGTGATATGGCTTAGCCAACTGGATTTGTGTCTGGTTATACCTCATTAGTTCGACCTCCAGTATGAGGTTTTCAGCAATCGACAGGTCGTGGAAAAGGTAGAGGTGCAGTGTCGAGTTTGCGTGGTGCTCAAAATTGAACCTATGCTCTAGTAGGTCGTCAGGATCTCAAGTTATCTCCAAATATTGTTACAGGTATATTGTCAATGTTTTCATATGATGTATATGTGCTGATTGATCCAGGATCTGCATTATCATATATATTACACCCTTTGTGGCTAATAAGTTTGGCGTTCAACTTGAATTGATAAGTAAACCACTAGCGGTATATACTCCGATAGGAGATGCTGTGATTGCTAGAAGGGTATATAGAGGTTTCACAATGATGTTTTTTTGTCGTCAAACCTTGGAAAATTTATTTGAGTTAGAAATGGTTGATTTTGATGTGATAATAGGAACATATTGGTTGGCCGCATGCTCTATGAGTGTTGGTTGTCGTACGCAGAAGGATTCAGTTTCCTAGTGAACCCGTCATTGAATGGAAGGGAAACATTTCTATGCCAAAAGGTAGGTTTATCTCCTGTCTTAAAGCAAAGAGGATGATCTAAAAAGGTTACATTTATCATCTCGTTTGCATTACAGATGTGGAGGAAGCCGCCTACTCCACAATCAATCTTTGTGGTCAATGAATTCTTGATATTTTCCTAGATGAACTCCCATGCCTTCCTCCTGAAAGGGAGATTGACTTTAGCGTGAATGTGTTGCCAGACACTCAATCCATATCTATTCATCCATGTGATGACCCAAAAGGTCATCACTTGTATTGCAATGAAATTCTACATTCCGAGGCCTTAAAAACCTTCCAGAACTACCTCGATTTACGTGCATAGTCCGGATTCATAGACGGAAAGTTTAAATGTGAAAATCTGTGAAAAATAATAAGTTTTGATCGTAAATGAATAAATTTCACTTTGGTCAAGGTTTTGCATAAAAGGATCCAAACCCTTGATTTGACGGTTCCGGAGGGTCCGTAGAAAAATATGGGACTTGGTCGTAAGCTTGGAATCATATTTAGAGGTTACAAGCCCGAGAAATAAATTGTTAAAGAAAATTATTTTCTGAAATTGTTTAAAGAAATTTGAAATAAAATTTTCTGAGAACATGACGGTATTGGGCGTGGATTTTAGTTTTGGCGCCTGGTACATGTCTTATATATGATTTAAGACGTTTCTGTGGAATTTGGTAAAAATCGGATGTCATTTGACGTGATTCTGACTTAAGTTCCAAAAAATTGATGTTTAAATAAATTTTGAGAAAATTTCATCGATCTTGATGTTTAATTTGGTGTTCATGATGTCATTTTAATGAATTGATTAGACGAACAAGTCTGTATGATGTTTTTGAGGTTTTGTATACACTTGGTTTGGAGCTGCAAGGGCTCAGGTGAGTTTCAGGTAGGTTACAGGATGTCTTAGGCTTAAAAACATAGTTTTTTAGAGTCAGAGAGGTGGAAGGCCTCTTGACAGGTCAGTGCGGTCCGCACGATATGGACTACTACCGCGGAGAGGCCTGTGCAGCTGCACTAGTTTTTATGCCGTCCGCAACGAAGAACATTTCGCTAGTCCGACTTAGGAAGCCTATATCTTTTGATCTACAAGGATCTTGAGATGATGTTAAAACAAATTTTTTAGCCTTCGTGTCTCCAAAAAGGTCAAGAAATCACAATTTGGACATCTGTAGAGAAAGTTATGGCCTAAATACTAGGACCTATCACTGCAGAACATAGGGAGGCCTATGCAGCCGTAGTTGATTTTGTGCGGTCCGCACAGGGCATCTAAGAGCAGTATATTTAGATGGGATTTTCAGTTATTTTTTATTTTTCAAACCCCAAAAACATAAGAGGCAATTTTTAAAACAACCTTTCTTCTCCAAATCAATTGTAAGTCAGTTTTATCTAGTTTTCTTCAATCATTAACATATTTTAACATGATTTCAACTTCAAATCAATGATTTTCATGAGGGAAATTAGGTTTTTTGGGTAGAACCTAATTTTTACAAAAATTAAGGATTTTGATCTCGATTTGAGGTCCGATTTTGAAAAAATATATATTTGAGTTCGTAGGGGAATGGGTAATCGGGTTTTTTTAGAACATCAGGTTTTGACCACGTAGGCTGGGGGGAAAATTTTGAATTTTGGGTAAAACTTTGGAATTCTTATTTTCATGCATTCAAATTGATTCATTTAATGTTTATTGATGTAATTAATTAACTTGTGGCTAAATAAGAGAAAATTGGTGGTGGAATCAAGCGGTAAAGCTATAATTGTAAGTTGAGTTTGTGTTCAAGGTATCGAGGTAAGTGTTCGGTCTAACCTTAGCTTCAGGGATTAAGAGTTGAGTCCTATGTGCTAATTGCTTCTTGTTGAGTACGATGTATAAGCATGGTGACAATCATCTATTCATTGGTGTCGAGCATGACCGTGGGTCTTAAATTGCAGTGTGTTATGTTCTTAAATGATATTACGAATGCTTTAATTGATAATTGGTAGCGAGTATCTATACGCTGGTGCCAAGCATGACCGTGGGTCTTAAATTGCAACTTGTTGTGTTCTTAAATTATATTACAGATGTTTAAATTGTTGATTCACGATATTGAGCAAAGGTTAAGTTTGTTTTGTTGGAAATAACTAAGTTGAGCATTGGTGATATCTGAAATGGTTAGATGTGGATTAAGATTTCGTTATGGCTAATTCTCCCTTGCTGGGATGTACTTATTTATGACGTCGATTCCCTTGTCGGGATAGTGTGGTTCATTAGTAATCCCTTGTCGTGGATGTTGATATGATTATTGTTGACTGTATATTTGGGATGGGTTACATGCCACAACAAATATTATATTAGATCGAGTTGTGCGCCGCAACATTATTATTAATTTATATGGATTCGGTTGCACACCGCCAAAAATGTTATATATGGATCTGGTTGCACGCCACAACAAATGTTATATATGGATCGGGTTGCATGTCGCAACAATATCATATTGGATTGGGTTGCAAGCCGCAATAATTATATAGATGCATCGGGTTGTATGCCGCAATAATGTTTAATGCTAAGGGATCGAGTTATGCACCGCAACAATATTATTATTATTTTATTGTTGTAGATATTGACATGCCCTATCATATTCTGTTAAGTTTCTGCTAGATTTGATATATTCCCTGAAGCATGTACCCACTCTTATTTAAACTGTTTATTCCTATTTATTTTCTGCAGTATATTATATAATTGCACAGGTTTATCTGGAGCCTGGTCCTAGCCTTGTCACTACCTCGCTGGGGTTAGCCCAGACACTTACAAGCACATGGGGTCGGTTGTGCTGATGCTACACTCTGCACTCTATGCAGATACTAGAGCATCGCTTAGACAGTAGCTTGGGAGCCAGCCTTCAGTTCAGAAAGATCCCGAGGTAGTCTTGCAGGCATCCGCAGGCTGGGCGTCTCTTCTGTGCTCTTATAGGTTCTGTTTTTACTTGTATCAGAGACTGACTATATTTATTTTCTCCAAACATTTGTATGTAGTATTCATAGATAGTCCGTGAATATTCTGATAGCGATTTTTGGGTAGAGACATATGTTGGCATTTATGTATTGATTTTGGTATTACATTTGACTAAGTCTTCTGCTTAATTTCATCTTCCGCTAATATTTATTTTTGATCAGCTGTTAATTTAAGTTATTAAAAAAGGTTTACACTGAAAGAGATAGAATTTTCTATATTTCATGGATTGCCTAGCTTCTACTAGCAGACGCCATCACGACTCCGAGGGTGGAAAATCTAGGTCGTTACAATACAGTATGGTCCCGGAAGAGTTGCAAGAGTTGAAGACACAGTTAAAGGACTTGCTAGATAAAGGCTTCATTAGGCCTAACACTTCACCTTGGGGTGCGCCAGTTTTGTTCGTGCAGAAGAATGATGGGTCGTTAAGGATGTGTACCGATCGATCATTAAATATATTTACTATAAAGAACAATTATCCACTCCCAAGGATTGATGACTTGTTTGATCAACTCCAGGGTGCCAAGTATTTCTCTAAGATAATTGACTTATATTCATGGTATCATCAGGTGAGGGTTAAGGAGAAGGATATTCCAAAGACGGCCTTCTGGACAAGTTATGGGCACTTTGAGTTCTTGGTGATGTTGTTCGGGCTAACAAATGCCCTAACAGCTTTTACTGATCTCATGAATACATATTCAAGACCTATATTAATGTGTTCATGAACGTATTGATTGATGATATTCTGGAGTATTGTCGTTCGGAGACAGAATATGCGTGCCACTTGTGGATAGTGTTACGAACACTTCAGGATCATAAGTTGTATTCTAAGCTCTCCAAATGTGAATTCTGGCTGAACTCAGTAGCATTACATGGCTATGTAATAGTGTATTAGTGTCGATACTCATAAGATCGATGTAGTAAAGAGTGGGCCGAGACCTACAACACCATCAGAAGTCTGCAGCTTCTTGGGGCTAGAAGAATATTATAGGTGATTTTTAGAAGGGTTTCCTCTATATCAGCACCATTGACTAAGTTAACATAGAAAACTACTAAGTTCCAGTGGTCTGATGCTTGTGAATGAAGTTTTCAGGAGCTAAAGAATTGATTGACATCCGCACCAGTGCTCACTCTCCCAGAAGAAACAGAAGGTTATTTGATGCAACATAGGTAGGGGATTACTTATGCATCAGGAAAATTGAGGAAGCATTAAAAGAATTATCCAAACAATGATTTGGAATTGGCTATTGTAATATATGCTTTAAAGATATAGAGGCAGTACTTATACATCATCCATGTTGATATCTACACACATTACAAGAGTTTACAATACATCTTTAAGCAAAAGGAGTTATATTTGAAGCACCGTAGGCAGCTTGAGATACTGAAAGATTATGATGTCGAGATATTGTACCATCCGCTAAAGCCAATGTTGTGGCAGACGCTCTCAGTAATAAGTCAATGGGAATCTTAGTACACAATGAGGCAGGTAGACATGGGTTGACTAAATAACTTCATCAGCAAGCTAATATGAGAACCAGATTGTTAGACTCTGATGATAGAGGTGTTACTGTACAGAATAGATCAAAATCATATTTGGTAGATGAGGTAAAATCATGATAGTATGATGATCCTCTCTTAGTACGATTAAGGGAGAGCATTCAGCAGTGTAACATTATAGCATTTGAGATTGGAGGAGATGGGGCACTGAGATACCAGGGCCAATTATGTGTGCATAATGTGGCAGGGTTTCTAGAAAAGATTATGATTCAGATTTATCAATCCCGATCTTCCATCCATCCTGGCTCAACAAAGATGTATCATAATGTTAAGGAGCATTAGTGGGATAACTGGAAGAAATCTATTGTAGAATTTGTAGCCCAGTGTCCTAATTGTCAACAAGTAAAGACCGAGCATCAGAAACCCAGTGGATTGATTCAAAATATAGAGATTTCAACCTTGAAATGGGAGGTGATTATTATGGACTTCATTGTTGGATCACCTTGCTCTTATCATACGTTTGACTCCATCTGGGTGATAGTTGATCGACTTACAAAATGTGCCCATTTGCTTCTAGTTAGGACAACTTACAGTGCTAAAGATTATGCGAAGTTGTTTATCAACGAGATTGTTAGGCTTCATAGTGTGCCGGTACATAATATATTAGATCGGGGAGCTCAATTTACAACTAAATTTTTATGTCTTTTCAGAAGGATTTAGGCACACAAGTGAATCTCAACATTGTATTCCATCTGCAAACTGACGGATACGTTGAACGTACCATTCAAACACTTGAAGATATGCTACGAGCATGTGTTCTTGATTTCAAGGGGAATTGGGATGATCATCAATCACTAATAGAATTTGCCTACAATAATAGCTACAATTCTAGTATTAAAATGGCTTTGTACGAGGCACTGTATAGGATAAGAATTAGATCACCAGTTGAAAGGTGTGAAGTTGGTAAAACAAAATTATATGGTCCATATTTGATTCACCAAACTATTGAGAAGGTGAAAGTGATACAAGATGACTGAGGACGGTGTAAAGTAGGCAAAAGTCCTATTTCAATGTTTGACATTATGATCTATAGTATAAGGTTGGTGATTGGGTTTTCCTGAGAATCTCACCAATGAATGGTGTTATGTGTTTTAGAAAGAAAGTTAAGTTGAGTCCGCGGTATATCGGGTCATATAAAATTCTTCGACGGATTGGATAGGATGCTTATGAGTTAGAATTACCATCCGAATTGAAATTTTTCCACCCGGTATTCCACGTATCTATGTTGAGGAAATGTGTTGGAGACCCTTCTCGAGTTATCCCTATCAAAGATGTACAAGTTACAGAGGATCTATCGTATAAAGAAGTGCCAATTGCTATATTAGACCGACTAGTCCACAAACTGAGAACAATTGATGTAGCTTCCATCAAAGTATTATGGAGGAACAAGAATATAGAAGAAATGACATGGGAAGTAGAAGAGGAGATGAAGTCTAAATATCCCTACATGCTCTAGAATGAAGATAACAAGGATGTTAGGGGAACGCAGGATGCATTAGAAGGTGAATGGCTCTATAAGATAAGCAATAGCTTGAGAATACACTTTCTTAATAAAATATTGTAATATGTAGATGATACACATAGCCATAATGCATTGTGTACACTTGAGAGGCAATACATTGGGTTTGACTACTTGCAAGTTTGACTAGTGTCCATATTATAGGGGAAACTCGGTCAGTAATTTCGATTGGAATCTACGATGATTTAGACTCCCCATAAACCCTTACATTTGACGATGAATGATCCTGCACGGGGGGGGGGGGGGGTGTTACAACCCATATTAATGTACGTAAGTTTATGCCATAAGGTAGTCGATGTAAATCCATGAAGAGATTATCTTTAAGATAATAAGAAGTTAATCTTATTGGTCTTCAATTATACAAGGGTGTATAAGGGTGGTTAACAAGTATTAGAAGTTAAATGAATCAACAATGTTATAGCCCGTATTTTCGGGATAAGCCTACAGGTGGTTAATATTATCAAAAGGTTGTGTATTAAGGTATTTGAATCATATAATATATGTATCATAAGTCTTGAAATCAAACAAGTTATAAAACAAAAGTCGACAAAAGTTGTCGCAACTGAAGTTCATAATTTTACTTAAACTTTAGGTCAAATCTTACTAAACTTTTCTCTCAATTTACTTGGAATTATGGAGTGATCTACACACCAAATTGAAGATCTATGAGTTAAGTTTCTAACTGAATAAATTGTTTGTTGATACGATCTCAGAGTTGGGAGATATTTGTGTTTTCAAGAGACTGCACCAAGCAGCTCCCTATGAGGCCCACATAGGCGGTTTAAGACATATGGATATATATATATAAGATGCCTCAAACCCTTTTGATGTCATTATTGTTTAGTGTATTCAGGCCTTAGAATCCTAAAAACATTCTCTCAAGTTTCTCTCATGATCCAAGACCCAAACAAAGGGCAAACAACGGAAATCAAGTGTCGAGAATCCCGTGGCGCTAGTAAGTTTCATGTTCTTCTTGTTGTTGATCATTTTTGTGTTATTCCTATAAGTGGTTTATGTTCCGTAAAAACTATCTCATGTTTTTAGTATCATCCCTAGGTGATTTCAAGTCTTCTAAGTGATTCTAGTGCCGAAACACCCTAATTAATTGCTAGTTTTGCTTCCTTGTTCTTGTGGCAGAATTGTAGTATATTTCGTGGATAATTAAGGTCAAATAGGAGTTCTTATTTATTTTTAAAGGTAATGAACCTCTTACTCGACAGGTATTTGAGATTATTCAAGTTTCAGCTAAGTCGTTGAACCAAGAACTTGGTAGTAGTATTGTTTGTTGGTGGACTATTTTGGGAGCCTCAATATGATTATTATTGATATTGTTTGGGATGGTTGATGATTTTTTTGACTTGTTGGAAATCATATAAGTGGGGAAGGTGCTGTCCATTTTATTGTATAATAGGTCGTGGTCGATGCATAATTGTTACGACGCTTAACGATAACGATAGTGTCATTTCTTCTATTGTAGGCTAAGGAGTCGTGACATTTCCATAGCTTGAGGTTAGGTAGTATTTACAAGGCATGTGAAGCTATTCTTTCATTCTTTTTCATGGATTCGATTATATACTATGCAATGAACGAGCTTCCAAAGATACTCTATTCTTAAAAGTTAGCAATACTCATATTGTTTTCCTTCTTATGGAGCGATTGATCTTCATGTTTCTTCTCTTATTTGTATGTTATTAATGTTGTTGGTACTCCCTAATTCTTATGAGATTCATGATGAAGAGTTAGTCCTATTAATATGTATAGAGGATACCGACCTTACATCACTCCGAAAGATTCAGAATATTATTCCAATGAGTCCAGCATTCTATCAACCCGTGCTATAGACGACCGAGTACCACACCTATTTTGCAACCACTAATTAGCTGGGTTTTACCGAGATTCACGTGGCCGGGTGCGATTCTACCGAGCCTTATAACGACCAAGTATGTTTTATCGAGCCTATTATAGTCGAGTACGATATGATGATGATGATGATGATGCCCACAGAGGCATATGTTGTAAAAGTTTATGCATATATACATATGTATCATCTATTTCATGTCAGTAGCCCTTAGAGGTACCCAGATGTTACGAGTTGTATATTCTCTATCCTTATTTACATTACTGTTCGTACATATGGTTCCATGTCTTGCATACTTGGTACTTTATTTGTAATGACGTCTTCTTTATTTGTGGATGTTATATGTCGCGCTGCAGGTCCTTATAGATAGGCAAACGCTACTCCCCCACCACAGTAGGCTACCTAGTTCAGCGAATATTGATGAGATCCCTTCTACAAACTTGCCGTGGTCTTGGTATGAATTCTTTTTATGGACATCATGGGTATGTCGGAGCCCTATTCCGGCAATGTTGCAGCATTATGTTCCTTTATAGGCTCATAAACAAGTGTCGACTCATGAATTGTTTGGTATGCCATGTCGGCTAATTTTTATTGTATAGTCTTTCATAGCAGCGTGGTTGCTCGTACCATATATATAGTTTCTTGAATATTTGTTCATCCCATGTTATGTATGTTCATGCCATTATCATTTATTGTTGGTTATTCATGATCCATATTTACCATGTCTATTGATTTTATCGGCACTTAAAAATAATAAGGAAGGTTAAATTAAATATATATATTGTGCTCGGCAAATATGGCCCAGGTGCTAGTCATGTCCCTCCAGTTTGGGTCGTGACACCAAAGTAGGAAGTATATCTCCTAGATTTGAGAATGAGCTTGCGGAAAACTATAAATTGAGCTTCACTGAACTAAAAGTTGACCCTATTCTCTAGGCGGAACCCCTAAATTTAGGAAAACTAAAGACTAACAACTTAAGGAAACTAACAATTAACCCTATTATCTAGGTAGGACCCCTAAACTTAAGAAAACTCAAGACTAATAATTGGAGAAAACTATACACTGACCATATTCTTCTGGAGGGGGCCCTAAATTTAAGGAACACTAAAGACTAACATCTTAAGAAAACTAAAAATTGACCTTATTCTCCAGGCGAGACCCCTACACATAAGGAAAACTAAAGATTACTCTCAACTAGAGGTATGCCCCAGGAGGTACAGTTCTGCTCAACTAGGGAAAATGCCTAGGAGGTAATAGTTTTCACAAATAGGGAAAATCCTTGGGAGGTAATGATCTTCTCAACTAGGGGAAGGCCTAGCTAGTAAAAACCTTCTCAAACAACCTTTGTGCTAATATAATTTGGGTACGACACCTGAAAGAATCATGCTTCCAAGCTTTGATTCGGACATAGTCCTTGTCACTGTTTCAAACAAAGAAAACTTGTGAGTTTAAAACATGGTTCTTGGTTTGTGGCCTTGACCTTAAGGGATATTTCTCCTTCACTTGCCATGATTACTTTGATATCAATTTCGAAGATCTTGCTTGTTATTGACTGACCACTTTTCTGTCAACCCTTATCACAAAAAACACCTTTGATCCGCTCAAGCCCAATACTTTTTATCTGTTGCATTGCTCATGAATTGATATTTACCGAACATTTGCATTTCACGTGAATCCCAAAGCACTCCAATTATCTCCAACTCAGTGGACATATCACTCTTTACTAACTTGTGCCACTTTGATGTGCTAACCGAACTATGTTTTGTGCAATTGAAAAGCTGGTAGCAAAATTTGAAGTCATTTCTCACTTGTTATGACAGAATCTACTAAATGAGTAACAAAGCAAGAAGACAAAGTAAGGGGACAACACAAAGAGATGCCATCTAACAAGAAAATTACCAAGTAGAAACTTATCAGATTTGGACGCCAACTCCAATGACCACGACATACATTTTAGATTAAGCGGCTTAATCTGTCAAGCAGGTCTAATGTTCAACTTTTGTTATCCCACGAAGCCTTGAAACTGGGCTTCAATGCTCCGATTATCCTTTCTTATTTATGATCCTTAAGATCATTAAGGAGCGGTTGAAAACTCCTAAGAGTCGCCAAAAGTCTTATTCAGTTGTTCGTCATAGAGTTTTGGAGTTCAAGAAAGATTATTGGATATTCTTGAAGCTTTCACCCATGAAGGGTATTATGCGATTTGGAAAGAAACGTAAATTGAGTCCAAGGTATGGCGGTACGCATAGAATCATTCAAAGGATCGGTCAGGTGACATACAAGAACGAGATACCACTTGAGATGTCATTGGTACACCCGGTATTCCATGTGTCTATATTGAAGAAGGTAGTGGAGATTCGCTCCCATTTGTGTCGGCTGAAACTATTGAGGTTAACAAAGAACTGTCATACGAAGAAATTCCAATTGTTATCCTTGATTGGCAGGTCCAAAAGTTGAGAAATAAAGAAATTACCTCTGTGAAAGTGTTATGGTGAAACCAGCAGGTTGAAGAAGCCACTTGGGAAGCCTAGGAAGAAATGAATAAGTACCCTTATTTGTTTGTATATCCATGTCATAGATTCTATGAATTTGGTTCATATAAACTTTGTATCACTTGCTTAGTCTATGTAAAGTTGTTCTGCTTTGATTATATATTTCCTAAGGCCATGGTTAGGGTTGTTATGAGCTATGCCATGTTAGTGGGATGTGTATATGTTGTTAGGATTAGTTTATGAGGCTCTCTGGTCGGTGGATAGACCTAGTTATAAAGGAAACTTTGGCTAAACTTTTAGAAATTTAAGGCATCAACCAAAAATTGGGGTTGTTGATATGTGGTGGGAAAACTGAAGTTGCACAAGGTGTTGATGAGTAAACCTTGATCCTCATTCGAGGATAGGATAAAAGGCCCCTTGAAAATTTTACCTAAAAACTCGAGAATTAGTGGTGCCAAGTTAGATTTACATGCTATAATAGTAGAAATTCTTCGCGATGAGCTTGGTCGCCACAATTCAGACTTTTCATATTGAATTGTGCATTAAGAAGTTAAAGGAAAACATTCGTAGAAGAATGCATTTCTGTGGCCCATTAGGCTGCCGCATAATAAGGAAGAAAATTTGGCTAATTTTAGGCCAGTTATGCAGCCAATTATGCAATCGCATAATTACTTTGCGGGCCACATATTGGTTGCACAATCATTCTTGGGATTTTGCAAGGGGAGGTTCTGCTGTTTATTATGTGACTGCAGAACAAGTATGCAGACCGCATATTGGTCACAGACCAGGGCAGAAAACTCAAGCCCATGAGGGCTATTTTTGCAGTCACTTCGCGGGCTGCATAACCATTATGTGGTCGCATATGCGACCATGCGACCACAAATTCGTGTTGGGGCTCCAGATTTTAAATTTTAAACCCAATCCCATTTCATTATAACTTATGCAATGGCCCTATTTCCTGATGCTTCTAGAGTGATAAAGAGGGTCTAAGAGGGAGGAAGTGTCCTTTATCAAAATTGAGCCACAAATTCTTATGTAAGTATTGAAGGATTGTCAAGTTAAGTTTCTCAATTCTTCTCCTTAAAGGTAAGAACCTATGCCCAGTTCATAATTTTGAAATTCTTCTAAAAATGGGCAATTAACAAGATAGTTCATAGGCTCGGGGTTTATTTGTTCTGCATACGTGGGTGATAAAGGAACCTAAGATAAATGTGAGCTAAAATTGGTAATGTATAGGGTATGGGTTGATTAAATCTTTCATCAAAAGGTCTTAAAAATATAATGCACACCTGGTGCTTGACAAAGCGCACAAATGGGCTAAAGTGTTGATCATCTTTCTAACTCTGGAATTAACTTGTAGCATTTCTAAAATATATTGAAGGTGCTAAGGGTCCCGAAATTTGTTGTATTATATAAGAAATTTTTTTATTGAGGTATATATGGATGAACTTCCCTTCCCCCCCCCCCCCTCCCCCCTAGAAATTAAACACCATGGTGTCGGTATAATTGATATAAGTCCCAACCTTAACTATGTAGAAGATGGTATTCCATAGAGTTTGTGTTGCAAGAATCTATGTGCAAAAATGTTCTTGAATGCTCCCATTATGTTATTTTGTCACTTGATGAAGTGTTAAAGATTTTAAATATGTGTTAAATTGCCAAAGTATGTGAAAATATTTATATGTCCATGATTCATAAATTATGCTCTGTGTGTGCTTAATATCTTAAATTGAAAGGCACAAGGGCGAAATTGATAATAATGTGATATATAGGGAAAGAACTAAAATTATGAAATGCGACCATGTGTGATATAACAATTATGGCTGCTAGTGCCGAAGAAACTGAAATATGTGAGGGAAATACGAAATGAGATGATTGATGGAAAATGGAAATGTCTTGAATGAGACGGCCTACTTTGGGATAGTATATCTTTTGTTATAAGTTACCATACTTTGGGGTATAGTCAGGTCCTTGTTGCCGTCATTATCATAATTATCTTTTGTATCTTTAGAGGCTTTGCAGATATTTGTGTGGATTGTATATGGGTGTTGGATGGGTCAGTAGACTGTGTTATATTAAACTCTTGTCCTACTAAATTATAAACTATATGAAATTTTGAAAACTTAACTATAGTGTAACGTGTATAATGTAAAATGAAGTAGCAATATTTATATACACGATCTCTTTCCTATTTAACTAATGGTAACACGTCCCCTTTTGGATCATGAACGAGTCAGGTAGGAAAGGTGTAATAGGCTTGCTCGGCTGGATTCACTCGGTTGAGCGCCAGCCCCACTCCCTGTGAATAAAGCGTGACATAAAATCATTTCTAGAATATTCTGTCAACTGGGCTCTAGTCGGAGCCAAATTAGGTCCAAGGTTCTGTGAGCACAAACAATCAAAAAATAGGTCCAATAGTAGTTTGCCCCATTCAATATCATCAATACTTTCGATAGGTCCTTATCTTTCAATCCTCATGCAGAGATGAAAACATTCTTAATCAAAGCAAAAGCTTCTTTCTAGGTCACAACCTGCTCGACAATTTGTGAACCATTCGCAGCAATATATTCTCCGTCAACAATATATCTTAATATGCCTAAACTATGATATTACTATATAAAGATTTTATCCATCGTAAATTGGTGTCTACATAACAACATAGTAGTATTACTTAATAAAAAATTCCATAAATGTAAAATTTTAACAAAAATAAAAAATGTTATCCATTATAAATTGGTCTACATAACAACATACTACTATTATTTAATAAAAAATGCGGTAAGAGTAAAATTTTAACATATATATTGTTATGAAATAATATATGAACAAGAACAATAGAGAGAAAAGTAGAGAGAGGAGTATTCTTATTAATACTTTTGGGATGATTTACAATGGGGTAAGACCCCTCTATTTATAGGAAGAGAAAAGACTTAGCCTCAAAGTAAAACTCTTCTATAAGATAGACATTCACTCTAATTAGAGTTCTATTTATAACACTCCCCCTTGAATGTCTATTCAATAATGTGCCTCGTTAAAACCTTAACTAAAACAACACCCAATGGGAAAAAAAATTATAGAAAAGGAAAAAGAGTACACATGTTTGAATATGCGCCTATTGGTTGCCTCGTTAAAAACCTTGCAAGGAAAACCCAGTGGGACAAAACCTTGTAAGGGAAAAAGAGTGCAACGCGCATTAACTCCCCCTGAAAAGAGCATCAATTCACATCCTTGAGCATTTGCATTCCAATCTTGTGCACCATCTTCAAAACGATCTTTTGTGGAGATTTGATAAATAAATCAGCCATATTGATTTGAATAAATATTCCGCACCTTGAAATTATCATTCTTGATAGATATGAACATCTTCATATAATATCGTGGAATGACTCTTCAATATCTCCATAGAGGTATTGTCGATGCCATCATGCTTATAGTTATAGCAAGATACATATGTACACAAGTTGCACTTAGGATGTGGTACTTCAGGACCAAGAATTGTATATGCTTCAAGCAACTTCAATCTTTCATGGATTGACATATAAGTTAAGTCATATAAGCCATATAATAGACTTTAGATGCATTTCAAGTTTTCATGTCATGTTAAACAAATAAGATATTGAAAACTGATTACACATACCATTGACTTTATACTTTCAAGTATTTGAACTACATGTCCAAAACTACATGTCTTTCATATGGAATCAATTCTGCTTGAATTGTATCTCTTCCATTTAGCCAATATTTTTGTTTGTATTCGACAAACATAAGATCCTCATCGATATTTAGCGCTATCATAGATGTCGTCGACGAACATTTTATAGCAGTTCCAGTAAATTTTCATAAAGACATAACATGGAGATCTCTTTATTCATATATTCAGGTACCTGAATCTCTCATGAGATTTTATGAAGTATTATGTCATGTGATCTTCTAGATCACTTGCCTCCTTATTGATCGCTTTGATCATTTGCCCATCTTCTTTATTAAGAAGTTATTTTGAAACCGATTTGTCTATACGCTTTAAGCATATCAAAGACTTTGTCCTTCTGGGACTTAATATGAGCATTTGCAGTGAGAATATAGTTACTTTCTTTGGGTCAGCAAATGCGTATAGCATGCTTTGCAATATGTTGCAATTGAATTATCCTTTTATGAACTTCAGGTTCATATTATGATATTCGAGGATCTATATATACAAATGATAATTCATCCCATGTAACCTTTTCTCAAGTATTTATCATGTCTCCCCCTCATGTTAGAAAAGCTAACTTGTTTCCTCAACTTTGAGAGTCCATCTTTGTGCATTATGGTGTTAATGAAAATATACACCGCACATCAATAATAATAAGATGAAATTATTTGGTTCCTGACCCTAAACCACTTGTGAGGGGAGAATATAATATACTCTCGTATACAACGTATATCAAACTGATATATATAACTTTGTTCTCATAAGAAACAGTTTAGCTATTAAGTGGAGGCACTCAATAATTATCTTGCTAAACCAACTATGATATAAACCAACTTATCAAGATGAACTATCTTGAATAGAAAATCTGGAAATTATGCTCGAAGTTATATTACTGAGCAATTTACCTCGCAAGCACCGGCCAGGCTGCGGGTTAATAACAACCGCACATGTAACCATATCATAGATGCATCATATGTGGTATACATAATTTATAGGATTCAACCTGAACTCTTTAGTTGGTCAATCAATTAATGAGAACAAGTAATACAAGAGAATTCGTAAAGAACTTTCTAGTTCTTTAATATTTACCCATGTGAATTCTCTATTACTGCACATCATTCTTAAAATGATATGGCTAACCCGAATGCCAACTGAATAAATTATCAATATTGATAAACTTCAAATTTACACCGTGACATGTGCAATTATCAATAAACTTCAAGTTTATTATGGTATGGGTTTATATACCAATAAATATCCACTTTATTGTGGCATTCTTTTGTTTGTGTAGTACAAACTGGAGAATAAAGCGGGTAGCTTTTCATATACAAATTATCCCGCTACAAGTTGTAGTAATAGAAGATATCAAATCTTTCCTTTATTTATAGTCTCAATATAATCAATCGCTTTCGCATATACTTTGGAAACTGAATAAGTTTCTTTGAGACTTACTACCACACAATACCTTATTGGTAATCAATTGCGTTTCTCCAACATAGTAATAATTGGCTCTTCTAGAGCTCTCAATTAATTTTGTACTACCACAGATTCATCAACATCCATGTGGTGAATATCTCTTTTAAAGAGAAAGTTATACCATTATGGTCATGGTCAAAATTATATGCAAGATATGTTTCTTGCATTATCGTTGTCCTTTAATAGTCATATTTCCAAAATATTTTTGGCGTACAATAGGTACGTGACCAACGATCATTCATGCCATAACAATGACATTATTTTCATATATCATCTCAAACCTCCTTCTAGGGGTGAGTGTGGTATATTCAATACCAATGCGTCTGGCATTCGATTTGCTATTCTTTGCAAATGGATAATATTTTGCACCTCTTTTTCACAAATAGAGGTATGTGGATCAAGATGAGATAATGATGCATTTTTCCACAAAATTTCCCGTTTGGTTTCACCAACTTCTCCCCCTAATTTTGGGAAAAGTGTCTCATTGAATTGACAGTCTGCAAATCGTGCAGTGAACAAATCCCATGTCAATGTTTCGAGGTAGCGAATAATGGAGGGCGATTCAAACTCAACATATATTCCTAACCTTCTTTGCAAACCCATTTTGGTGCAATATGGCGGTGCTGCAGGCACATATACCGCACATCCACAAATTCATAAGTGGGATATATTAGGTTCATGACCCAAAACTAATTGCAACGTGGAATATTTGTGATAATTCATTAGTCAGAGACGAACTAGCATTGCTTGGCGGGACCCCAAACCGAAGTGGGCAGCCTCGTTTTCATGAGTAAATGAGGTATTCAAGATTATATTCATGTATTGTCTCAATCTGATATCCATTTTGAATGATATCTTTAAAACTCAACAAGTTTCTCTTAGACTTGAAGGAGAACATTGCATTCTCTATGATAAACATTGTTCCTCTAGGCAGAGTTATAGTTGCTCTTCGGAGCCTTCAATCAATTTACTACTACCAGAGATTGTAGTAACATCTGCCTTACACATACTTAGTTGAGAGAAATATTTCTTTTCTTTGAGTATCGTATGTGTAGTACATGAATCAACTAAATAAATATTTGATCCAAGTTTGCTTTGTGAGATATCCATATTTGCTTTCCCATGGTTTGACATACAAAAGAAAATACATGAACATGAGAATAAACAAATTCAATCCGTTTGTTTCACATTTAAACAATATTTTCAAAATCTGCTGAGGTTAGTTGACTAACTAAATCAGATAGTCGATTATATGTTTTCCATAATCGATTACTTTGCAGTTTGAAAATTTCAGTTTAAGCACTGTCTCAATGTAATCGATTGTTAAACATACATAATCGATTATTTGCTATTTTGAAACACTTCAGATCACACTGTCATAATATAATCGATTGTTAAACATACATAATCGATTATTTGCTATTTTGAAAAACTTCAGATCATACTGTCTTAATATAATCGATTGTTAAACATACATAATCGATTATTTGCTATTTTGGAAAACTTCAGATCACACTGTCTTAATATAATCGATTGTTAAACATACATAATCGATTATTTGCTATTTTGAAAAACTTCAGATCACATTGTCTTAATATAATCGATTGTTAACAAGTATATAATCGATTGTTTTGCAGTTTTAATGCAAAATATTAGATAATCGACTAACTGTTAGGTTAGTCGATTAACTCTACTGAAAAATAAAAATATCTTTGAAATTTAAGCATATTGAAACATTCTAAAGAACTAATACTAACATTATATTATAAACTAACTAATACGAGCTGATACTAATGACTATTAGTTTATTCACTAACTAATACAAATAAAATCAAATAATTCCATCTTCCTTCATCACAGATCCATTACCGATTAAGTGGTCTATTTTCCCCTCAGGGTGCTCAAAGAAGTCTGCCACATCCAGGTGGGTGATGTCAAAATTGTCGTCAGAGACAGAATTGGTTTCAGGGCATTTACCTTTTAGAGATGCTTGGTAAAGCTCAACCAAATGTCTTGGTACACGGTAAATTTTTGCCCAGTGCCCTTTTCCACCGCAACGATAATATATAGTTTATGAACTATTTGCTTTTGGATTCTCATCGCATCGTGCTTGTGGCAGAGTGACCAACTTCAGGTTGTTATATCTCTCCTTTAAACCATTCCACAAGATAGGTGGATCTTTGACTGTGATATATTCAATTTTCAAACCTTCATCAAGGTGATGGCGCAAGAAAATCAAGGCCTTAGCATAGTCTTGGGTGGATGCATTATTTCTGTCTTTAATGGCGTCTCCAAGACCCATTGCATCCAAATGGATTTCAGCATCCAACACCCATGTCATATAGTTCTTGCCCGAGATTTCAAGGGCAACAAACTTTCTTTTCATAATGTCAGACATGAAACAAAATTACATCAAGAGCGTGTTCATACTTACGGGCTTTATTATCACATTCACTTCAGGGAATGGATTATAATCATCTGTATGTGTTATATACAATCTCATGTCAAATATTACTTTCATAAAGTGAAAGATTATTTTGAGAATCTTTATTATTCTCATTATCACAATGATGACGATTATAATTCCGTCTATTGCCTCGTCCACATTCATTGATACCTTCATGGTAATAATTTTGTCTTCTTTCAGACTTATCACATACTTCTACCACATTCTCTAAAGGGAATGGAGCAAATTCAATTGGACGGATTTTGTCTTCTTTCAGACTTATCACATACTGCTACCACATTCTTTAAAGGGAATGGAGCAAATTCAATTGGACGGATTTTGTCTTCTTTCAGACTTATCACATACTGCTACCACATTCTCTAAAGGGAATGGAGCAAATTCAATTGGACGGGGTTTTTTTTTAATTCTTTGCCCACAATCATACATGAATTTAATCATGGCAAGACATAGAACTTTTACCACTTCACGTGGTTATAATTCCTTACAAACTCCATTAGAGTTATAATCAAACTTTGTTGTCTATGTTTGTATATGAAATCAAATCGTAGAATTTCAAGAATTTGAAAGGGAAAAGTAAATTACTTACCTTTAAGGTATACCAATAAATGTTGTGATATCGAATATACCTCTTGAGTTTCCATCCCGTTGCATTATTTTATGATGATACCATCTCTTCTATTTTCCGTATAGAAATTCTTTCCGAACTCCAGAAGTGCATTCTGTTTCTTGTTGTGTTCTTCAACAGCAAAGCGAGCAAGATCATTGATCTCAAGGCTGTTCTCAGATCCTTCTGCCTCACGCATTCCTCCTAGATTTGCCATTAATTCTCAATTTTTGCACTAATTTTTGGTTTTCTGTAAAAGGGATTTTAAGAAGAACAAATATATAGAGAGTAAAAGTAAGTGCAAAGAAGATGAAAGAATCGTCAGACACTGTCTACGAATGGAGGGCGTTTTGATTAAGGATTGAGAATTGCTGAATATTAAATTCAATTGGTTAGAGACTCGTGCTGATAACGTGTTATGAAATAATATAAGAACAAGAACAATAGAGAGAAAAGTAGAGAGAGGAGTATTCTTATTAATACTTTTGGGATGATTTACAATGGGGTAAGACCCCTCTATTTATAGGAAGAGAAAAGACTTAGCCTCAAAGTAAAACTCTTCTATAAGATAGACATTCACTCTAATTAGAGTTCTATTTATAACATATATTCATATATACATACATATACAAGAATTATAAATTTTAACAAACATTATTGAATAAGAATTAAAAATATCCAACACGGAATGAGTGAAGTCCAGAACCTAAATATGGTTCTTTTTTACTAAAAGCACGTTTCTACGTTTAAAAAAGATTATCGTTTTATATGAAACGCGATATAGTACTGCATTTTACCTTAATGGTTGTTTGGTCTGTTAAGGTATAATGTGGTATGACACCACGCTTTATATATATCGCAGTAACAGATCGCATTTTATATAACGCTTATATGACTTATATATAAAACCCGGTCTGTTACCGTGATATACATAAAGCATTGTTAGATACCACGTTTTATATAGAAGAGAATTATAACCCTTCCCTTTCTTCACTGATCGGCGTTCTTCTTCTTCAACTTAAAAAAAAAAGAAATCGGTCCTCTCCCCCTCATCCCCTCCTGCCATTAACAAACAAAAAACCGCGTGGAGCCCATCTGTACCACAAGAAGTCAAGATTTCGGTCTCATATCTTAGCTAAGACATTATTTCACTGTGAGTTGCTCGTTTCGACTTCAAATCGCAAATTATTTAACTTTCCAAATATATTAGATCGAGGTATTCCAACTTAATTTTTGTTAAAACTCGTATAAGAATTACATATTAGTTGTTGAATGTGTTGTATGTTATTTTGTATTTTTTTGCGATTAAAATGTTATATTATTTTAACCGGACGAAGATATTCATGTTGTAAATAAAATCTTATATAATTGTGAAATCGTTATTATTTATTAATAAAAATTTTAATAAATTACTATTAATAGTTTATATGTATTTTTGTGATTACAGTGTATTTATTGTATTTTGTTTGGTTTAAATTATTTATTTTCTTAAAGACCAGTAATATATTACCTTTTAGGATAGTAAAATATAATGCTTTTTAGTGTAGTAAAATATATTACCTTTTAGAGTAGCAAAATATAATACATTATAGCATATTAAAATATAGTACCTTTTAACATAGTGTAATGTAGTACCTTTTAGCATAGTAAAATGTAGTGCCTTTTAGCGTAGAAAAATATAGTACCTTTTATCGCATTTTTCCTATAATTTAAGTATTTTCAAAAATATGCCAAATAAATAATAGATCAAACACAAATTTTGTCCAATTAAAGTTAACATATATTTCATGCTACTAGAACGCAAATATCGAGCCTGGAACCCATATATAAATTTTTAATAATTATAAAAATCAAACATTTAATTTACAAACTACCATATAAAATAATAAAACTAACACATAAAATAAGTTGATGCTACTAGGTTCCAAATATGGAGCCTGGAACCCATTTATGAATATTTATTTATGAAAATCAAATATTTAATTTACAAACTAACATGTAAAATGATAAAACTAACACATAGAATAAGTTGGTGATACTAGGCTCCAAATATGGAGTACTAGAACCTATTTTTAAATATTTAAATATAAAAATTAAATATTTAATTTACAAACTAACATGTAAAATAATAAAACTAACACATATAATAAGTTGATGCTACTTGGCTCCAAATATGGAGCCTCGAACCCATTTGTGCATATTTAGTTATAAAAATTAAATATCTAATTTATAAACTAACATGTAAATATTGCTTAATTTATGGTAGACGATATGGATGTGCCGCCTATTTATCTCGGACCCTATAGCGATGCACTAGACTCATTACAACGCGATCATCGGTCTGCCAATATAGGAGGGTGAGTTACTGACTGATACTCTCCATGCCAGGAGAGTGGACGATAAGTGGGACTTTCTGCATGACAGAGTTCTCCATGACCGTGTAGTCGTGCGAATGCGGGACATGGGTTTTTACAGATTCATTGAGGTCGGGCGGTAGCAGCTCGATTTCTCTTTGATCACGGCCCTTGTTGACCGGTGGCGACCGGAGATACACACATTCCACTTGCCCATTGACGACGCCACCATCACACTGCAAGATGTGGAGGTGTTATATGGGATGCATGTAGATGGACTGTTTGTTTCTCTGTCAGCGGGCATGTGAGACATGACACATATGTAGTTCTTGGACTCGCTGAGCAGCTCACCGATTTTCGGCCAAAGGATAATACTATACTATATGGGACTAGTCATTTTTCATTGATGACTATTCGACTGTGGTTGGAAGTATTGCACCCTCAGATTGATGGCGCTACACCGGATGATAAGGTTGACCGGTAACGAGGTTGCTGCTACTACTGTTGTTTGGATGGGTCTTGTTCCCTAATATTTCAGGAAAACTAGTCAGCTTGAGATTTCTCTATCAGCTTGAGCAGCTAGATGATTTAGCCTAGTACAACGGGGGCTCTACTATTATTGCCTACTAGTACAGATGGATGTGTTGGGCGAGCATGGGCACCCAGTTATGATATTTCTAGATTCTTGACACTACTACAGATGACAACATGTTCGAATACTCTGTTCATTTTAACATACCTAGTAAAAATATATTTTAACTTTTACGAGAACTTTTTTATGTTAGGTTTGGGCCTGAGAGCGATTCCTGCCGTTTCAGCCACCTCTACCACCATTAGATTCGAAGTTGCTCCCTCTAACTAGGAGGTGGGTATGCCGGCAGGGACATATGCGCGAGTACAAGACTCAGCATAATATCTCATTGTGCATGGATAATTTGGATTTGTTGGATGGCTCACAGGTAAATGTATATCTATGTTTACTTGTTATTTTTTCAAACAGAAGTTACGTAGATTGACGTTTTGTGTTCTTTCTTAATAGTTCATCTGGACGTCATATAGTGACGCGTTCATTGCTGGCTTGCCCCACATCCTCGGTAGCACGACATAGAGGATGAGGATGGTCGTGATACAATACCCGGGTGCCAGGGGATGCACCTCAGGCCAGCGGTTGCTTGACAGATGCTTATTCTTCTACTAGAAGTGATAATGAAGAATAGAATCCTCCAATATTTGAAGTGGTTATGACTTATTCATGCAATGATAACCCCGATCCGGTAAATTATTATCTGCATTAAATTTTATTTCTTTAATATAAAATATTTTTGTTTCTTTAACATTAACTCCAGAAATATATATATATATATATATATATATATATATATATATATATATATATATATATATATATATATATATATATAGAGAGAGAGAGAGAGAGAGAGAGAGATAGATAGAGAGAAAGAGGGAGACAGACACACACACATCAGTATTTTATGTCTCTATTCAGTTTCATATTTTTTTGAAACTTAATAATAATGCTTCTTGTTAAGTATATTCCAAGAAAAATCATCAAGCATCTTCCTCCAACATTAGAACACGCGTATCTTCACCATCGTGGCAAAGAGTGGTATGTATATATGAGTGTTGATGATCAAAGAAGGTTCAAGATAGGCTAGGTTCTATTTGTGTTGGAGAATTTTATCACTTGAGGTTTTATCGTCAAATTTATGTTGGTTGATGTTTCACCACTCCATGTTAGACGGATATTCTGTTTGTACTAATCCGTTGTTTACCTGATACTAGGATGTGTATGTCTTGATTTATCTATTTATTATCTTTTATTTTCATGTATAATTTTTTAGTTATCGTTGTTGTATTTTTTCCTCTTGAAGTATTATGTAATGAAATTTCAATAATCATACTGGTCTTATTTACTAACACCAATTGAAAAATGTTAAATATGAATAAGATGTAACAAAATTGTGGAATATAATTTTATTATATAGATATTATAACATAAACAAGTACATACGCTTTTTACAAAAAATATTACGAAAATAAAACACTAGCTGTATCCTTGATAGTTGGGTACTATAAGCACGTGATATTTGCATCACTTGATATGTTCCTACAAATTCATTAAATCAGGATTTGTCTTTCATTATATTTAATTTTAGGATTTATTGGCTTGATTTTTGTGCTATTTGTATTTTTCCCTTTTATTATTTGAATTTAGGAATTATCTAAGTGATTTGGTATTTATTTGCATTTTTCTTTTATTATCTGGATTTTAGGAATTAATTGCATGATTTTGTATTTATTTGCACACTGCACATTTTAAGTAATATAATTCATAAAAATATTACAACAAAAAATGGCATGTCTTTCATAGGAGTTGAATTTTTACATTTTTAGGTTACTAATTAGTCAATATTGAAAAAGAGGAAAAATAATAATAAAATTAGTTAATTTTCTTTGAAATTCAGAATTTAGGTCATAGTAGGAATTTATTTAGTTTATTTCATGTTTTTGGCTATTTTATTTATATTAAGTAAAATCAAAAAATTTAACATATATATATATATATATATATATATATGTGGGTCTTTGAGAGACCAAGCTTGGCCCAAACCATCCAAACCTATATATATATATATATATATATATATATATATATATATATATATATATATATATATATATATATATATATATATATATATATATATATATGTGGGTCTTTGAGAGACCAAGCTTGGCCCAAACCTTCCAAACCAATAATAGTGTCTTAATTTCTGAGTTTGACTACTGTTATTTCCTAATTAATAGTTCACATAATTAGAAGTTGGTTATAGCTGTTGATTAGCTAGTAATTGATTGTGAGTCTTAATGAAACAGTAACTTCGACATTAAGAGGGTTATATAGGGTGTCCACCTAGTTCTGGTAATTTTTAGAATAAAATAGGGTAATAAAGAATTTTAACTTAGTTTTGGTAGTTTTTAGTATACAACAAGGCTAGTATAGGTATCCTACCAGTAAAAGCAAATGCTAGAATCTTTTAGACCCTTCTAGAAGGGTAGTTTAGTTTAAAAAATCAGTAATTTAGTGTAGTAACTTGGGAAACAAGTCAAAAGAAGGTTCTGTTAAAGTATCCTTAATAGCATCTCTTTCTCTAGAATCCTGGCTTGTAGATCTTTGGCGAATCAACAGGGGTTCTTTCGTAATTAGGTTGTTCTCCGAACCTTGTTTGTTACTGAGCTGGTACCAAATGCTTGGAAATCCTTGGTAGAGCTTATTTATGGTTTCGTGCTGAACCCGGTAAACGAACAAATAGGTGGTCTTTCCGGAATCCCTTGTTGATTAAAAAGGCGAAATTGCAGCCGTCATTCCAGGATTTGCGATCCATATGATCATAAAGAAAGGCTTGCCTATACGTCTTACTAGCGTACGCGCGGTTCCTTTCGATTGGAGCCTGTCGCTACCTGGATCAATCAGTCTATTCTAGTTCACCTTGTGTCATCCGATATTAGGGAATTCATTGGATCGTGAAGTTGCTTCACACCTGGCCATATCGAGGGAATGAAAATGCAAGTGGGCCCTCTTGGCCACCCACGACCTTGGCTTTTTAGAGAATCCCGCTCCTGTGTCGTAGGACTTTCCGCTCGGCAGTCCACCGGGACTAGAGTCAAACTTAGTAAAAGTAAGAAGAAAAGAAGGATCAATTCTTGGGTGGTGCTTCTATCTGATCCGTAGTGTTGTCACACAGCTGCCCGCCTAGAAGAGCAACTCACTATGTTGTGTTGTCGCACAAGATAAGCACGCCGCCCGCCTGCTGGCCGGGCGAATCGAAGTTATCTTCCGGTCAACTATCCACCCAGTCAAGTGCTTCGCCAGCACCCAATAAGGACCACAAAGTGCATTACTAATGACCACTGGAGAAGATCCCTGCCTCTACGAGGAAGGGTCTTTTCCCTTCTCATTTTTTTTGGTGTTCTTGGCTTCGCTTCTCTATTACTACAATCTTTTGGTCTAAATTTTGAGATCATCAATATGAAAGAGGAAACTTCTGGGCTGTACCTGTACAACTAGGGATTGGGGGACGTTTAATAGTAAACTAAATTCTCAGAGAACCGTACGTGAGACTTCCGCCTCATACGGCTCCGTCCCGAGCTTCCGTCGTCGGCCTTGGCATTAAACCACTATCTATGCATGTATATTCAGCCTGGACTGACGAATCTTACCCCGACCGGTCAATCTCCTGTCATTGCTATCTCATGGCGAAGGGTTGCTGGTTCTACCTCCTATTTTTTATGAAGAGAATGAATCTTTTTCTCGAAGGATCATGGGCCAAGTAGTTAAAATCTGAAAATCAAAATAGGGACTAGTAGTTAAATTGTAATAATGGGGTTGCCCTGGCCTTTGACTATTAAAGGGACCCCAATTCATTCAAAAAAGAGGGTCAGATAATCTGAAAATATATGAAAATTTCCAGCAATAGCCAAAAAATTAATCTTTCAGTTCCTGCAATTACAACAAAAATCAAAAAATGTTAGTTGGAAAACTTGAGAGCCCTTCCTTCAAACCTACTGAAAATCAACAAAAATACTGTTCATTAGAACTCCAGTTGTTTTAAGGTCTATTTTGAGCTTTGTTTATGGGTGTTGTATTAATTAATTTTGTTGTGAGTTATTCTGGAGTTCCTTGGTCTGGTTTCAAGTTTTCTGAAGGCTGTGATGGTTCATTTTGATCTGGTGTAAATTTTGGCTCTTTGATTGGTCTTTTGTTGGCTGCTGATCTGCTTATTTCTCAGTGCTGATCCCTATTTCTTCATCTTTGATTTCATTCCAGGTATTTGCTCCATTTATAATGGCCAAAGGCCAAGGAACTTACCATTTGAAGCTTATAAATTGACATGTGCCTGTAATTCGAGGACTCAGCTGTCCAAATTCATGAACTTACCAGGATTATGGTTTTTTTTAACAAAATGATTTGTCTTGAATGCTTTAAATATATTGTAGATATTATTTAAACTTGTATGATTGGATTATGTAGGACAGTACATTCTAGCTTGTTAGTTAGGATTGATTCTTCATGTGTTTGCTTTAAAAATGAACTCCAAGGACTATGTATTTCAAATTGGGTTTTGTTACGCTATTATTAACTTAAGGTTATGTGGTTATTGTAATCAGTGTCAATTTAAACTAGGTGAATTTCTGAGTTTAAATGTTGTGATCAGATCCATTTGTTTGTATTGGTATTCTTGAAGGCTATGAATTAAAGCTTCAGCTCATTTAGGAGCCCATCAGGTCTCATGTATGTTTCAGCAGCTTATTTGGGCCATTGATATCTGTTGTAAGCCCAGTCAGTCCTTTCTTTGGAGAATGAAGTCTTGGGCTTATGATTAGACCCAGATTTTGAAGTATAGTTAAACGAAATTGGAATAACGCATAGTAGACTTGTTCAGAGATTTTAACCTTATAAATAATGTATTATCCATGTCTTAGGTCCGAGTAAGGACGAATCTGATAGGAGACTAGCAGCTCGCTTTAGGAATGGGCATTTAAAATAAGAACAAGGTGTTCCATGCCAAACAAAACCCATAACTCGCGTGGCCCTCGTGAAATATTTGTATTAAAATACTTAGAGATTTGGGAAATGCTGTTTAGTGAATTCCACGGTTTCCCGCAAAGATAATAACGCGATAGCCGCTTTTAGGCATGTCTTTAAATTTTATCTCCTTAAACGCGGGTGGACATTTATGTGACTCAAATCCAAATCCCAACGAAGTTAGAATATGAGAAGAACCACGGGTGCATTTATGTGACATGATTCGAGACATATTTTAACGACGTTGCAATTCTCTTCAAAAAATAATAATAAAATTAGTTAGAAGATTCAAATGCACATAAATTCATAATTGTACAAAAATCAGATAATTGAAGCCAAATATAACAGTTGAGCAACTGTGCTAGAACCACAGAACTAGGGAATGCCTAACACCTTCTCCCGGGTTAACAGAATTCCTTACCCGGATATCTGGTTCGTGAACTGTTAAACAGAGTCTTTCTTTCCTCGATTCGGAATTCTAAACGGTGACTTGTGACACCATAAATCTATCAATTAGCGACTCTGACATTCTCTTAAATAATTGAATCCCGTTTTAATTGTCCTTTAATTGGAAAAACTCTCTTATCTACGCCCTTCGCCGGGTCGTAGTGGCCAAAAGGAGGTGTGAAAGCTCTGGCAACTCTGCTGGGGATTGAACGCAGAATCTCTTGTTTAGGGTCCAAGAATTCAAGCTTAGAATAATTGTTGTATTTGGCTTTGTTTATTATCTGATTTTATTATATGTTTGGGTCGGATGTGCTAGATGTTGCTTTTTTACCGTTTTGATATTATTTGAACTGTACATATAAACTGCTACGTAACCCTTCTCTTCTCACCTTCGGGGATGTGCTTACTGGTTGAGACTCCCTATTCTGTTAGTGTCATACCCTGCAATAAGAAAGAGGTCGGACAAGTTACTAAGTCGGATGGCCTTTTGGTTCCCGGTACGTAGCCCCCTCCTCGACTCGACTTGTCTGCTCGGGTACACTATCTAGAACACATACTCAGGTTTTTAACTTAATATAATTTGACCACATGTCGGATCCCTAGTAGGACACTTATTTGCATCATGCATTTGACTTAGGGGACTCAACACAAGGGTTGGGTCCATCTAGGACAGGTGACCTGAAATGAAAAGACCATCCTGATGCATATTACGTGCTACTTGTGCATTTAGTTGCTTTGGATTTGCATGTTGACCGGCTTGCGAATAAGGAAAGAGAATTGAGAAAATAAGTGATACAAGGGCTTAACCATTTGTTTGTAAAACCAATACTCAAATAAGTGTCAAAATGCTGCCGGATTTTTAAAAGGAAAAGAGGAAAAAACAAAAAAGGGGCTTTTTAACAAAGTTGTGGTTTTGACAAATTGTTTTGCCCGAACTACACCGGTTTGATTCTCGTCAGGTATGAGATATGTAGGCAACCCCCATCGGGTCCAACCTCCCTTTTGCAAAAATAACTAAAACAAGGAAAAATTAAATGTCCAATTTTATTTATTCTCCTGAATAAATCGGGTGATGTCGTTGCTGCCAAAAATAACCGAATGTCACCGAATGCGACGCCGAAAGGCTGACTTCGCACAAATGGCCACCTATGATTTTATTTTTTTCCAGTCAGCGAACACAACCTTAAAATCTTCCTTCGGAAGTGCTGAAAGGCTGTATTTGCAAAGCTGAACCTGGTTTTAGAAAATAAATTTCGTAAAAGAAATAGGCAATTTTAAATGTTTTTGTGGAGTCAAATAGAACAAAATATTGAGATACTAATTCGCCCTAATAAATGTGCAGAATGAGCACGGATCACCATTTGCCGATAACATTCATGAACAAAATTTCCTTTGAGCTACACATTTGATGGAATGACCTAGGGGAAGCAGGGCAGAACAGGGTCGACATGCATTTGGGAGGACTTACTGAGTTGCTGAAAATTAACCCGAGGGGAGATATCATAAAGGCATTGATCACATTCTGGGACTCGGCTCACAATGTATTCCATTTGTCGGATTTCGAACTCACACCGACATTGGAAGAAATAACTGGATATATTGGGGCCCCTACGATTCCCCTGAGGCACCCATACTTTATTGCGCCAAGAGCCCTCGTCGTGCACAAGTTCATGCATTCCTTAAAAATCAGTACGAAGGTTCATCACCCAGACCTGTCAGCCGGTTTCTGTACCCTGCAGTTTATATATCAGAGGTACGGGCACATAGGGGGATACAATAACCTGGAAAATCATATTTGTAGCAAAGGAAACCAACTCAAGTGGTAGGAGCATCGATGTTTTGCATTCATGGTATTCTTCTTGGGTCTTTTGGTGTTTTCGCGGATGGATGGAAACATTGACATACGGATAGAAGGGGTCGTCAGCACTTTAATAACTTAGGCCAAGAGCACCCTCGCTCCTATGATCTTATCCGAAACCTTCCATGCACTCACCGCCTGTAAAGCGGGAGGAGATTTCTTTGAAGGATGTAACATATTGTTACAAATATGGATGATCGAGCACTTATGCCACCAGCCTTGATTCATGAATTATGGGTCGCCAACAAAGAGCTGCATAGAAGAATTCCACAACATGGTTGACGGGTTTATGTTACCTGAGGGTGTCACAGAATGGGTGTCACGTCTCCGGGTTATCACTGCAAACCAGATAGAGTGGACGTTCTGGTGGCCCCCTGTGGATGAAATCGTGTATATGCCAGCCACTGGGCCTCATTTCCTGCTGATGGGTCTCCAATGTATCCAACCCTATGTGCCATACAGAGTGTTAAGGCAATTAGGTAGGTGCCAAATGATTGCCAGGGACGAGGATATTAGCCGCTATGCGGTTGAGATTAGCCCAATAGTCAATTCCACGAAGCCATCGTTCGTCAAATTTGGAGCAAATGTCAATATTTGACGGTGGGTGCCAGAGTATGCAACATATCTAAATGTGAGGTTGCACCGGGGTATCTTGCTTGGAATAGAAAAGAGATAGAGTCCGGAAGGCCAGCTAAGAGACCGCACCTCCAAGAATTTGCACATCACAAGAACAATGGGATTGGCTAGCCATGGAAAATGAATACAGGGACACCATAGGAAAACTATGAAAACAAGTCAAAGAACTTCAATTTGAAAATGGTTTGCATGCCGCTGCAGATGAAGGGGAAAAGAAAATATTAACCAAAGAAAATGAGGAGTTGTGAGCCCAAATCCAGAAAATGAAAATAGCCATGGAAAATCCCCCCAGGAGCGCGAAGGATGAAAAACTCATAGACAATTTAAGGCGAAAAGTAACCGAGTATGGGTTTGACTTGAATAAGGCAGAAAGTGAGTTATTCAGGGTTTAGAACCAATTAGCTAAAAATACAGAAGAACGAGCCCGCATTATGGAGCAACTAAAAGAAAGAAACGAAGATGAGGTTTTTGGGTTAAAAAGGAGGAACATCATGGTGAGAAAAAAGTGGCCAAGGAAGCTAGGGATTTCAAAGCCGAGGGAGAACATTGTTATGCAGCGATAGCAAGGTTGGAGATGGATTTGCGGCAATTCTAAGAGCAGAATCAAGTGGCCAAACGAACTCTAGAAGCAAGGTCCGAGCAAATTGGGCAGTTGTTGCAAGAAAAAGGTCTTAACAGGGAGAGAGTACGGGCGATCGCAGACTACATCACCACAAAGTGCAACCATTGCGAGGATATGACAAGATCCATTCTTCTCCACCATGACCTTTGTTCGGCAAGTGATTGAAGACCTCCACCACCTCCAAGGGAGTTTAGCACGCAAGCCTGCGGCAAGGCCGAATGATGCCTCGCGGGGCCCAGGAGCACTCGAAGCATTAATGTATTTATAAAGATCGCATTTCCTTTTGTCAAAAATATTTAAAATTCTATCAGTTTAACCGGGATCTGTATTTTTCTTTTGTTGTTCTTCGAGTCGGTAGTTCGTTTTCTATCCAAGCTGTTAGTTCCTTGTTTAAACTGCTAGCCTTTAGAGTCTTTGTAACTGCATTTTGTTATTATGAGAATGAAAAATTCCCGAAAATTTTATGCTTTGCTTTTTATTTGCAAGAACTACGCTAGGTCTGATTCATGCAGGGTCATAATACGTAGGAAATCTACATAGGATTAGACCATAATTGAATACAAATAGGAGAGAATAAAGCTAAAATGAAAGGGCTTCACAAGCAAAGAAATAAGAGCCGGGATGACGCAAGCAACCAAGGCACACAGTGACCAACTGTTACTTATGTGCATTCATACCCAATATGTGGCCGCTTATGTATTAGAACCTAACCATTAACAGATATATGGTGTTGTTCCAGTTTCAGACTAGACAGGTGATTAGTACTTGCGGCATTCTGGCAACCCACTCCTACAACACGCGTTCTAAGAGCAAGCAAGTCATGGCCATTCAGGAAACCGATGTCAGCATTATTGATCCCTTGAAGGAAGTAGAGGAATTGGACGTTAATGCCATCGAGGAAATGTATAAGCTAAAGCACCAAATGGCTGAAATGTACCAGGCATGGGAAAGAGGACAGCCGCCCCCGACCTATCCAGCTAATCCAACCTTCATCCTGACACTGGCCCAAGCACCTGACCAGTCAACCACTGATCCACCCTCAAGTTTTCCTAACTATTCACACATCAGGGTACAACCTCCCAACCACCACCAGCTCCACTACCCAAAATCACTCATCACCCTCCTCCGCCAATTACCCCCATCTATGTGGCACCTCCGCCTCCCGCACTCCATAGGTAATCAAGTGAACCCCTGCTTCAAGCATATGACCCTCAATACTACCCACCAGAACCTGCTTACAAAACCCATGAGTCGTACTCATATGCTCCCCGTCCCGAAATTCCGGCAGGAGTTGAAAAACCAATCAAAAATCCTAAGCAGGAAGAGATGCTTAGAAAGGTCCAAAGTCGGGAACAATCATTCAGGGACATGCGGGGATTAGGTGGCCAGGTGAGCGTGGCGTTCAAGGATCTTTGTCTATTTCCAGAAGTGCAGTTGCCTCTAGGTTTCTGTTGGAAACACGTTCTCAATGCAATATACTAAAACATGTGTTCTTTTGTATAGGTTTTGATGAATGACAAACGAAGCGAAAATCGATATATGACGAAGTTCAAGAAACAAGCGCACAATTGATATACAACGAGATTCAAGCTCAAGACAAAGTTTTATTGTTTAATTGAGTCATTCTTAATTGTGATCTTGATCCTACAACTTGACTCGTAACATGGCTTCTCTCATAAAACTATTTTCCAAAATCATGCATATTTAATTTAATGTCAAATGATTTTAAATCATGCATATTTATAGTAGTCAAAATAATTTTTAGACATGCCTTAAAAATCTGGACTAAGATAATCGATTATGTACTTATGATAATCGATTGTTTTAAGCCAAGACTGCATGACAATCGATTGTGAACTAATGACAATCGATTGTGAGTAAGACAGTGAGCATCAGGTTTTTCAAACCTGCATGACAATCGATTGTGAACTAGTGACAATCGATTGTAACTGAGGCAGTGTCCATCAAAGTTTTTCAAAACTCAGAATAATCGATTATGAACTAATGGTAATCGATTATGTTGAGACAGTGTCTTCCAGTGATTTTCAAATTTATAAAATAATCGATTGTTACATTGGACAATCGATTGTCAAAGAGACAGTGTCTAAAATGTTTTTCAAAAACTGATAAGTAATCGATTATTGACTTTGTGCAATCGATTGTGAAGCTGACCATTGTCGTGAAGTTTTCAAATACCGTCAGGTAATCGATTATTGATTCTGTATAATTGATTGTTTTGATTAAAATCCGGAAAAGATTTTTTGAACGTTATTGGGTAATCGATTATTGAATTTGTATAATCGATTGTTTTGATTAAAATCCGGAAAGATTTTTTGAACGTTGCTGAGTAATCGATTATTGATTCTGGACAATCGATTGTTTGTGGTAAAATCTGGAAAGGATTTTTTGAACGTTGCCAGTAATCGATTATGGATTGTAAGTAATCGATTATCAAGCGTAAAATCTGGGATTGAATTTTGGTCTGACTGGCAGACAATCGATTGTTGGGGTTTGACAATCGATTGTCAGTGAGTAAAATCAGCAACTCTTAATTGGCAATTAGGCAACGGTAATGCCAAGTTTTTCAACTATAAATATAGCTTCATTTCAGTGTTTTAAACACAACAACATACTACAACTGATCATTACATTGCTATAAGCTTGCATACTTTTGTTTATCATTTTATATTCAATTTCATAAAGCTTTTGAGAGCCATATTCTTGTCCAAAGTTGTTGTGATCTAGAGCTTACTTCTTTTACTCATATCTACTCATTAAGGAGTATTTTGTTTGAGTGTTTAGTGTTTTATACACTTGTAAGAGAATTGTAATTCTCTTGTTGTAAGGAACTTGTGTTTCCTTGGTTGAAGTCTGGGAGTGTTGTATCTCCGAGCAAAGGTGTTAAGGCTTGTGTCCTTAAGTTGTAAAGGTTTGTTGAGCACCCGTAAGCTCAACAAGTTAGTGGAAAATCTCAAGAGAGTCTCTTGGGGACTGGACTAGCCACGTGTTGTGGTGAACCAGAATATATCGGTGCGTTCTTTCCTTTTTGTTTATTTAACGCATTTATTTATTTCCTGCAAATTTTAATTTCCGCAAGTTTACGCTAAATTTAATTATAACGATATTCACCCCCCCCCCCTCTAGCGTTAAGCGCTTTATCTAACAATTGGTATCAGAGCCCAACTCTCTGAAAACTTAACAGTTTGAGAGAACCATCCATGGCTTCTACTCGTGATTCTTTTGCAGGAATTGATGAAGGACAGTGCTCCACACGACCACCTCTATTCAACGGTACAAATTACACGTACTGGAAGGAGAGGATGAAGATCTTCGTTCAGTCCAACAACTTTCATTTTTGGAAGGTGATAATGAAGGGAAACCAAATTCCAACAAAGAAGGTGGAAAACGAATGGGTTCCCAAGTCCGAGGATGAGTATGACGCGGATGACATCCGAAAGGTTCAAAATAATGCTAAAGCAATTAATTTATTATATTGTGCTATTAATGCTGACGATTACAGGAAAATATCGTGTTGCACAACGGAAAAGGAGATGTGGGACAAGCTAGAAGTTACGTACGAAGGTACGGACCAGGTAAGGGAAGCAAAAATTGATTTCCTAACCCATTCTTATGAATTATTTCACATGAAGAAAGGTGAAAAGGTGGACGAAATGTTTGAGCGATTTTCAATAATCGTAAATGACCTACATGCTCTCAAGAAAATATTCACGGATAGAGAGCTCGTGCGAAAAATTCTTAGAAGTCTCACACCGGCATGGAGATCAAAGGCCGATGCAATTCAAGAATCCATTGGCATTTCAAACGTCACCATCGACGCACTAGGAGGTAACCTTAAGACCTATGAATCTACTATTCTTAACCCTTTTGTTGATGATCAAAGGAGGCAAAGAATAGCTCTAAAGGCGAGCACAAGCCAATCGCAAATTGATGAGGAAGGAGACAACGAGTTTGGACTCGTTATCAAAAGATTTCAAAAGTTCATGCGCAAGGAGTATGAACGCAAGGGCAAAAAGCAAGGCGAACAAATCAAGTGCTATGAATGTGGTGAAACCGGGCACATCAAATCAAATTGCCCAAACATCAAAAAGGAGAAGAAACCTTTTAAAAAGCAACGTGCATACATTTCTTGGGGAGGCGACTCCGGAGATGAGTCAAGCGAAGGAGAAGAAGACGAAGCAGCAAATCTTTGCCTTATGGCACAAGAAGACAACAAAGATGAGGTATGTCAAATTTCGTCTAAAAACTTCTTTACTCTTGAAGAAATGCGAACTGCTTTTGATGAATTATATGCTGAGTTTATTAAGGCTTCAAAAACTGTTAAGGGCGTAAAAGAAAATGCTTCTCTAAAAGAAAAAGATTTTCAAAAACAGCTTTCTTTAAAAGAAAAGGATTTAGAAAAACTGGTTTTAGAAAATGAGAAGCTGAAAGAGGAAAACAAGTTTTTTGGAAAAAGAAGTTCCGATAAGCCCGAAAGCTCTACTAGAAATTGCACTTCTTGTTTGCATCTTAAGAATGAAGCAAGTAGGCTTAAAGGCACATTAGATAAGTTTAATTCTTCGCACAAAACTTGAATGATGTTCTTGTTAACTTGAAATCAACCAAGCATGGAATAGGCTTTAAGAATGAAGAAAAGGTTGAAGCTAAACCCCAACAACCTAAAGCTCAACCTAGGATTAACAATAGAAATGCTTATCCTAGAAACAACAACTCTAGAGCCAATATGCATGCTAGACAAAATGCTGAACATTTTAGAAGACCTAGGAATGACTTACCACCTAGAAATAGTCACCCTAGAAATGATGCATACATTAGGCCAATTTTTGAACCCCTTAGAAGACCTAGCAATGGCCCTCAACCGAGAAACAATCACTCTAGAAATGCTGCCCATCCTAGAGCTCATAGTAGGAGAAATAATTCTCATGAAATGCGAAATAGTCATAGTGTTCAAAATAGAGTAAGAAATTTTCATCCGTCTAGTTACTATGAACCTAGAAGGATGCATAACCCAAATGTGACTTGTCATTATTGTAGACGTATTGGTCATATTGCTCCTGCATGCTTTACACGTCATAGACATATTACTCAATCGCATCATTATAATATGCCTAACCCCCAAGGACCCAAGATGGCATGGGTACCTAAAGAACATTAATTTGTTTTGTAGGTGTGCTTGAAGGGATCAAGTGTACTATGGTACCTTGATAGTGGATGCTCCAAGCATATGACGGGAGATGAATCCAAATTCCTTCAATTAGAGCACAAAGAAGGAGGAAGTGTTATCTTCGGTGATAACAATAAAGGAAAGATCATCGGCATCGGCTCGGTCGGTAAGGATGAAAAATCCTCTATTAAGCATATATTACTTGTTAAAGGATTAAAGCATAATCTCTTGAGCATAAGCCAATTGTGTGACAAGGGAAATCTTGCTTTATTTGATTCGGATGAATGCTTAGTGTTCAGACGTAGTGATTTCAAAATTATCCTCCGTGGTTTTAGAGTGGATAATATTTATATGGTTGATCTTGCTAATTCCTCACCCGATTATGTTGATTGTCTAATGAGTAAAGAGGATGATACTTGGCTATGGCATCGTAGAGTAGCACATATCAATATGCATCTTTTGAACAAATTGATTTCTCAAAACTTAGTTGTTGGTCTTCCCAATTTAAAATTTGAAAATGACTCTATTTGTGACTCGTGTCAAAAGGGGAAGCAAACAAAAGCATCTTTCAAATCTAAAAACATTGTTTCAACTTCTAGACCATTGCAATTGCTTCATATGGATTTATTTGGTCCCTCTCGCATTGAAAGTCTAGGAAGAAATAGATATGCTTTTGTGATTGTTGATGATTACTCGAGATTTACTTGGACTTTATTTCTTGCCAATAAAAGTGATGCTTTTCAAAATTTTAAATGTTTTCTTAAGCGTGTTCAAAATGAGAAAGAAACAACCGTCACTTCAATTAGAAGTGATCATGGGGGAGAGTTTGATCACAATCTCTTTGCGGACTTTTGTGACGAACTCGGAATCGAGCATACCTTTTCCGCTCCACGTACACCACAACAAAATGGGGTGGTGGAAAGGAAAAATAGGTGTCTCGAAGAGATGGCTAGAACCATGCTCGACGAAGCTAAGATACCCAAACATTTTTGGGCGGACGCCGTGAGTACCGCTTGCTATGTTCTAAATAGAGTAGTAATTCGGCCGATACTCATGAAAACCCCCCTATGAACTTTATAAGGGTAGAAAACCAAATATTTCCCATTTTAGAGTTTTTGGTTGCAAATGTTTTGTTCATAACAATGGCAAAGACCAATTGGGTAAATTTGATGCTAAGTCGGATGAAGGTATTTTCATTGGATATTCCTCACGTAGTAAAGCATATAGGGTCTTTAATAAAAGAACCCAAATTGTGGAGGAATCCCCACATGTTGTATTTTCCGAAAATAATGCTCGCTTGGCGAGAAAGGATTCCGGTTTTGATCTTGCAGGTATCTTAGATAGCTTGAAAGACAAAATACAAGAGGAACCACCCAAGGAAAATAAAGATGAAACTGAGGAACAACCAACGAAAGAAGTGCCACAATTGGAAAAAGAAATGAATATGCCTAACGAGTGGAGGACAATCAAAGATCACCCTCTTGAACAGGTAATTGGAGACATCGGAGGAAAGGTAAGTACCCGAAACTCTCTTAAGAACACTTTAAGACACACTTCTTAAGAGCTCACAAATCGATTGTTTATGGTTTATGTTCATTATGCAGTTTTGTTTAATAATTGATTCCTTAACTTGCATAATCGATTTCAGTCTCAGCCATTCAGCAATGCTTTTCCAAAACAATCGATTATTCCACATTTGACCATCGATTATTTCATGTCAGAAATTTAAACTCTTGTTACCGTTTGGCTCCTCAATCGATTTGTGTCAGTTCCAAGTCAGGTCATAACTCTTCAACAATCGATTATTGCATCTCAACAATCGATTGTCTAACGGTCAGTGAACTTATTTTACCGTTTCTGACTGATTTGGCTTTAAATTCTCAGCAGATCTCTTCCATAAATGATAAGCCACTCTCCCCTCTATAAATAGGCTTCATATATGTTCATCTTCATTCACTCAAGCATCAATTTTAGCTTTCAAAATATCAAATTCTCTCTAATCCTTTGCAAAATCCAGCAGCTTTCATTAAAAATGTCGGGCCGTCACTCAAAACGTTCCCGTTCTGCTAGGCACGGCGCATCCGCCTCTGCTGCCCCTCCTCGTCCGAACTATCCCTATCAAGATGGTTCCGTTCTATATTTTAATTCCGACATCGAGCTTACTCGATTCTTAACCAAATTTGAAAAGCGCGACACTTCCACCCCGCTTTTCAACCCACAAGTATCTTGAATCATTTGGTCCTGCTGCAAATATGCTCAAAAATTCTCAACTTCTTGACTTTTTACTCCTTACCCATCCTTACATCAATACTACATTGGTTCAAGCATTTTATTCCAACCTCCATGAGGATGATGATGGTGAGCTTGTCACCAACATTAATAGTGTTCAAATTCTTCTTTCCGATGAAAATCTTCATACCATCGCCCGTCTTCCTCAAAATGGTGAAGACATTTTTCGGTACACCGGAGAGGCCGGAGCCCTTTTTGATGAAACAGCCCTCTTACACCAAATCGGTCTTACTTCCTATGATCCAAATCTCTCCTCCCGTCGTCCTACAATTACGGGAATGGATCCAAATTACCGGTTAATTTTCTATTTCGTCACCCGAGTCCTCAAGCCTCGTAAGCACAAACATACCACCATTTCCCAAGAGGACACCAAGCTAATGCATGCCATAGTTACCGGAGCTAACATCAATTGGTGTCGGCTTATCAAAATTCACATGCGTGACGCTATCGGAGATGATAGGCCTCTTCCTTATGCTCTCCTCATCATGAACTTTCTTGAAGCCACCGGATTTGTCACTGGAAATGGCCCTCTCAAAAAGAGTACCAAAAAGTGGGAAATTTCGGAATCCTCCTTTCATCATGATGGTGATCATGTAGCGCCTGCTCCTCCTCCAACCCGTCGTGCTCCTCCGCCTCAAGAGCCTTCCCTCCAATTCATTTCCGACCAAATTGCTTCATTGACCTCTTCTTTCGGTCAATTAATTCACGAGATCCATGGATATTTTGACCACGTTCATTATCCATATGCGGGTCTTGTTCCATATGAAGCAGCGCCGGATGATGAGGCGGAAAATGATGAATGAATAATTGTAGTTTTTAAGTTTGTTTTTGTCTTCCCTGTTGCTGTAATTCTTTCCAATAAATAAACAAGGTTTATTTCATCTTTGGCATCTTATTATTATTTTTGCTAATGGCAAAAGGGGGAAGATAACGGGTATGATGCACTCTCAAGTTATAAGCTTAAATTGAGGGGGAATTCTCAAATAGAGGGGGAACAAATTGCATACTTGTTGCATGTATATACTTGTCTTGAATCGTCATTATAAATTGCTTGTCTTGCATATCCCGCTTAATGTTTGCCATTATCAAAAAGGGGGAAATTGTTGGAAACACGTTCTCAATGCAATATACTAAAACGTGTGTTCTTTTGTATAGGTTTTGATGAATGACAAACGAAGCGAAAATCGATATATGACGAAGTTCAAGAAACAAGCGCACAATTGATATACAACGGGATTCAAGCTCAAGACAAAGTTTTATAGTTTAATTGAGTCATTCTTAATTGTGATCTTGATCCTACAACTTGACTCGTAACATGGCTTCTCTCATAAAACTATTTTCCAAAATCATGCATACTTAATTTAATGTCAAATGATTTTAAATCATGCATATTTACAGTAGTCAAAATAATTTTTAGACATGCCTTAAAAATCTGGACTAAGATAATCGATTATGTACTTATGATAATCGATTATTTTAAGCCAAGACTGCATGACAATCGATTGTGAACTAATGACAATCGATTGTGAGTAAGACAGTGAGCATCAGGTTTTTCAAACCTGCATGACAATCGATTGTGAACTAATGACAATCGATTGTAACTGAGGCAGTGTCCATCAAAGTTTTTCAAAACTCAGAATAATCGATTATGAACTAATGGTAATCGATTATGTTGAGACAGTGTCTTCCAGTAATTTTCAAATTTATTAAATAATCGATTGTTACATTGGACAATCGATTGTCGAAGAGACAGTGTCTAAAATGTTTTTTAAAAACTGATAAGTAATCGATTATTGACTTTGTGCAATTGATTGTGAAGCTGACCGTTGTCGTAAAGTTTTCAAATACCGTCAGGTAATCGATTATTGATTCTGTATAATCGATTATTTTGATTAAAATCCGGAAAAGATTTTTTGAACGTTATTGGGTAATCGATTATTGATTTTGTATAATCGATTGTTTTGATTAAAATCCGGAAAAGATTTTTTGAACGTTGCTGAGTAATCGATTGTTGATTCTGGACAATCGATTGTTTGTGGTAAAATCTGGAAAGGATTTTTTGAACGTTGCCAGTAATCGATTATCAAGCGTAAAATCTGGGATTGAATTTTGGTCTGACTGGCAGACAATCGATTGTTGGGGTTTGACAATCGATTGTCAGTGAGTAAAATCAGCAACTCTTAATTGGCAATTAGGCAACGGTAATGCCAAGTTTTTCAACTATAAATACAGCTTCATTTCAGTGTTTTAAACACAACAACATACTACAACTGATCATTACATTGCTATAAGCTTGCATACTTTTGTTTATCATTTTATATTCAATTTCATAAAGCTTTTGAGAGCCATATTCTTGTCCAAAGTTGTTGTGATCTAGAGCTTACTTCTTTTACTCATATCTACTCATTAAGGAGTATTTTGTTTGAGTGTTTAATGTTTTATACACTTGTAAGAGAATTGTAATTCTCTTGTTGTAAGGAACTTGTGTTTCCTTGGTTGAAGTCTTGGAGTGTTGTATCTCCGAGCAAAGGTGGTAAGGCTTGTGTCCTTAAGTTGTAAAGGTTTGTTGAGCACCCGTAAGCTTAACAAGTTAGTGGAAAATCTCGAGAGAGTCTCTCGGGGACTGGACTAGCCACGTGTTGTGGTGAACCAGAATATATCGGTGCGTTCTTTCCTTTTTGTTTATTTAACGCACTTATTTATTTCCTGCAAATTTTAATTTCCGCAAGTTTACGCTAAATTTTATTATAACGCTATTCATCCCCCCCCCCCTCTAGCGTTAAGCGCTTTATCTAACAGTTTCAAGATGCCTAAACTTGACTTATATGATGGTCATGATGATCCGGTCGCTCATCTAAGGGGGTTTTGATGAAGAATGAGAGGATCAGGGGGAAAAGATGAATTTCTAATGGCGTACTTTAGTCAGAGTTTGAGTAGATTGGCGCTGGAGTGGTATACTTGGCAGGATCACAATCGATGGTATACTTGGGATGACCTGGCGCAAGCGTTTGTTTGCCACATTCAATATAATCTCAAGATTGTCCCGGGTCGTCTATCTCTGGCAAAGTTGGAGAAGAGACACAACGAAAGTTTCAGGGCATACGGTTTCCGGTGGAGGGAAGAAGCAGCTAGAGTTGATCCTCCCATGAAGGACAGTGAGATGGTTGATTGTTTTTTAATGGCTCCGGAACCTACCTATTTTGGACATCTGGTGACAGCAGTGGGAAAGTCTTTTAACGAAGTAGTCAATATGGGAAGTATGGTCGAGGAAGGCCTCAAATCCAATAAAATCATGAGCTACTCTGCAATTAAGGCAACTACTTAGGCCATCCAGGGTGGAGTTGGGGGGACATTCGGAAAGAAAAAGAATGAGGAAGTAGCGCAGTGGAGTCGGGCACTTGGTTCAGGCCTCGGGTGCCATCTCATTATGCCGAACCTCGTCCGGACCACCAAACATACCCACATACTCCATACGGCCCATCACAACATTACTATCCACCATTAGAACCTTGCTTCACAGTCCATCACGCGCAAGCGTATACCCAACCTCCCACTCACGCATAATGGCATGCGCCAGCCCCACAAAATACCTACCCAACACCACAAAATCATTACCCATCTCCAAGAGCCTACCAACAACCCCCAAAGCCCGCCTTCCGAGCCAATTCGGTTCTGAGAAATGAAAGGGTGTAGAATAAGAAGACTTTCACTCCACTGAGAGAATCCTACACTAGTTTATTCCACAGGTTGCGACAACTAGATATGTTGAGACCAATTGAGCAAAATTGCCAAATCCTCCCCCGAAGAATCTAGATTATTCTGTAAGCTGTGAATACTGTTCCGGTATACCAGGGCATGACACCGAAAAGTGTTGCCACTTAAAGAACACTATCAAGGAACTTATTAACTCCCACTGGATTGAGGTGCAGACTCCAGAGGTGCCCAATATTAACCAAAACCCATTGCCAGCCCATTAGGAGACCAACATGATTGAGATTGTGGAAAGAAGGGAAGAGTCCAAAAGGCCTTTACAGACGGTAATGATGATTAAGTCCGTTGAAGTTAAGTGAGCTCTGAATGCAAGCGGTGAAAAGCTGTTAATCGAGGCAAAGAGAGAAGCAACAAACCTGTCATTGTTCAAAAATAACAGTACATGGGGCAGCTAGAGAACCTGTCGTGGTTGTGGAAGGTGTTTGCATAGAGCCGGTCATTGAAAAGCCAGTAATCCATCCGCCAATCATCAACAGCGAAGCCGTTCCTTGGAGATATGAGCAAGAAATAGTGATGTATAAAGGAAAAGAGGTTAGGGAAGAAGTGTGTGAGGCCCGGGGTTTTACTCGATCAGGAAGGTACTTTGCCCCAGAAGAACTGAGGAAAGGTTGAATCTCTAAAGATAACCCAGAACCAGTGAAGAAAGCTGTGTCAGAAGAAGAGGTGGAGGAATTCTTGAAGAAAATGAAAATGCAGGACTACTCCATCATAGAGTGGTTGAGGAAGACACCAGCTCAGAGTTCTTTATTATCTTTACTAATCCACTCAGATGAACATCGCCAGGCATTGATGAAGATTTTGAATGAAGCCCATATCCAAGACAAGGTAACAGTAAATCATTTGGAAAAGATTGCAAACAAGATATTCAAGGTAAATCGGGTCACGTTCTCTGACTACGAATTGCCCATGGAGGGCTATGAGCACAACCGGGCTCTTTATCTGACTGTGAAATGTGAAGATGTTATGGTCACCCGAGCATTGATCGATAATAGGTCCAGCGCAAATATTTGTCCATTATCAACATTGACCAAGCTGAAGGTGGAAAATGAAAAGATCCATAAGAATAACATATGAGTTTGAGGTTTCGATGGTCGAGGCAAAGACAGTGTGGGAGACATAGTGCTGGAAGTGACAATAGGGCCCGTTGAGTTCACCATGGAATTCCAAGTACTGCACATAGTAGTTTCTTACAACCTATTATTGGGTAGGCCCTGGATTCATGCATCCAAAGAAGTGCCATCTATGTTGCACCAGATGGTCAAATTTGAAAAGGATAGGAAAGAGATTGGGGTGCACGGTGAAGACAATCAGTAAATTTCAGGTGGCGCGATCGTACCTTTTATTGAGTCTGTGGACAGCAAAAGGTCATGGGTCTACCAGGTGTTTGATACTGTGTCAGTTCAAAAAATCCCAGAAGGTGAGGATGTCGTGATCCCAAAGATAGCAACCGCGTCCGTCATGGTAGTTTCAGAAATGTTGAAGAATAGTTTTATGCCCGTCAAGTGGTTGGGTGCTTCTCTATAAGGCATTGTGCAACAAGTGTCCCTCCCACTAAATCTGGACACTTTTGGCCTAGGGTTCAAGCCTACAGCCGCATACATAAGGCAAGCCATGAAGTTAAGTCAGAAGGCTTGGGCTCTCCTAAAGCCCATCCTAAGGTTGTCCAAATCATTCGTCAAGCCCAGTACTAGCAATGGCCCCGTACCAAGGATTTTCGGCCCGCTAATCGACATGGAATGGGACCTTAACAAGGGGTTGGAAAAGCTATTCAATGAGGTGAATATGGTCGAATCAGGAGAAGGGCCAAATCAGGAGAAGGGCCAAGCAGGGCAGATGTGCAGTTTGTAGGAGCATGTGTAAAAATCAATCACTGGGAAGCCACTCCTCTTCCAACTCGGATGGAGTCGTGGTACTCGGCTTTGATTTTCCTTTAAGTCTAGCTTGGATTAGCTTCAGAGTTGTTAATTTTCAGTTGTTATTTTCGTCCGTTTGGATTTGTAAACTTTTTTATCTTTGATTCTAATGAAATGCAATTTCCCTTTCAGCAGTGCTAATAGTTTCCATTCCTCTTTACTTTTCTTTTTATTCTCTTTTGTACAGGTATTTTTACGATGGTTCCAGTGATCCGATATGCATAAGGACTCCTCAACCCAGTCATAAAAATTGTTCTAATTCGAAAATAATAAATTCAGGAAATAGAATATGAGGATGAACTAGAATATGATGAGGAAGGGGCATGGGATGAGATTAGTAAAGAGTTTAACCAATTTGAAGAGAAACCAAAACCAAACCTAAATTATACAGAGGCAATCAATTTAGGAAGCCCGGATAATGTCAGAGAAACAAAAATAAGTGTACGTACATCTAGAGCCGCAACTTCGGAGAGAAATAATTGAAGTACTGCTTGAATACAAAGATGTCTTTGCATGCTCCTACGACAACATTGCCAGATTGAGCACTGACTTGGTGGTTCACAAGTTACCCACCGACCCATCCTACCCTCCTGTCAAACAGAAGATGAGATAGTTCAAAACTGATGTGAGCGTGAAAATTAAAACGAAAGTGACCAAGCAGTTTAAGGCCAAAGTCATCCGAGTCACACGATATCCGACCTGGTTAGCTAATGTTGTGCTTGTACCAAAATCGGACGGTAAAACCAGGGTGTGTATTGATTACCGTGACCTCAACAAATCAAGTCCAAAGGATAATTTCCCCTTGCCAAACATCCACATATCGATTGATAATTGTGCAAAGCATGAGATCGGATCATTCGTGGATTGTTACGCAGGCTATCACCAGATCCCGATGGATGAAGAAGATGCGGAGAAAACAACATTCATCACACCCTGGGGGACATACTGTTATAGAGTCATGCCTTTTGGTTTGAAAAACGTCGGGGAAACATACATGAGGGCCATGACAACCATTTTTCCTGATATGATACATAAGGAAATTGAGGTCTATGTGGATGATGTGATAGTCAAGTCTAGAAAGCAATCTGATCATGTCAAAGACCTGAGGAAATTCTATCAAAGGCTCTGCAGGTATGACCTTAAACTCAACCTGGTGAAATGTGCATTTGGGGTCCCGTCGTGAAAGTTGTTAGGGTTTATTGCCAACCGTTGAGGCATCAAACTAGACCCATCAAAGATCAAAGCTATACAGGAGCTTCCGCCGCCGAGGAATAAAACACAAGTGATAAGTCTACTTGGAAGATTGAATTACATCAGTCGGTTCATTGCTCAGCTCACCAACTATCTGCAAGCCCATTTTTAAGCTATTGAAAAAGGATGCTGCGCTGAAATGGACAGGAGAGTGCCAGGAAGCTTTTGACAAAATAAAGGAGTATTTGTCGAACCCGCCAGTTTTGATCCCACCAGAACCAGGAAATCCCTTGATCTTATATTTGACTGTCCTGGACAACTCATTTGGGTACGTGTTTGGTCAGCACGATGTCACCGGGAGAAAAGAGCAGGCCATATACTACATCAGCAAGAAATTTACAGCCTACAAGGTTAAGTATACTCATCTTGAAAGGACGTGTTGCGTCTTGACGTGGGTAGCGCAAAAGTTAAAGAATTACTTGTCATCATACACCACTTACCTCATCTCGCGTTTGGACCCACTTAAGTATATTTTCCAGAAGCCCATGCCCACAGGAAGGCACGGGAAATGGAAAATCTTGCTCACAGAGTTTGACATTATCTACGTAACTAGGACCGCCATGAAAGCACAAGCATTGGCAGATCATTTAGCCAAAAATCCGATAAATGAAGAATATGAGCCCTTGAACACATACTTCCTGGACGAGGAAGTGATGCATATTGATGAAGTGGAACATGATAAGAGATCGATATGGAAGTTTTTCTTCGATGCGGCTGCCAACATGAAAGGCGTTGGGATAGGAGCGGTGCTCATTTCTGAAAAAGTGCATTATTACCCAGTCACAGCTCAACTCCGCTTTTATTGCACCAACAACATGGAAGAATGCGAGGTGTTTATTTTGGGTCTGAGATTATCAGCAGACATTGGTGTCCGAAAAGTCTTGGTCTTTAGAGACTCAGACCTTCTGGTACACCAGATTCAAGGGGAGTGGGAAACAATAGACTTAAAGCTCATATCATACCGGTAATGCTTGCATGATCTTTGCCAACGATTCCGGTCAATAAAGTTTAGGAACATCCCCAGAATTCACAATAAGGTTGTAGATGCCCTGGCTACTCTGGCATCAATGCTACATCACTAGGATAAGGCTTATGTTGACCCAATACATATCCAGGTCCATGATCAACATGCTTATTACAACATGGTGGAAGAAGAACTTGACGGCGAGCCTTCGTTCCACGACATCAAGGAATATATCAGGAGAGGTATATACCCGGCACAAGCCACAAGTGACCAGAAGAGAACAATATGTCTTCTGTCAAATGGGGTTTTCTTCAGTGGAGGAATATTATACAAAAGAACACCAGATCTTGGTTCATTAGGATGTGTAGATGTTGGACAGGTAATAGCTATCATGAATGAGGTGCATGCCGGCGTCTGCGGGCGACATATAAGCGGATATGTCTTGGCAAAGAAGATTCTCCGGACAGGGTATTATTGGCTTACCATGGAGCGGGATTGTATCAGCTTTGTGCACAAATGTCACCAATGTCAGGTGCAAGGAAGCTTAATTCACTCTCCGTCATCTGAATTGCATACGATGTCTGCACCATGGCCTTTCGTTGCTTGGGGCACGGACGTCATCGGGCCCATCGATCCAGCAACTTCTAACAAGCACAGATTTATCCCGGTTGCTATTGACTATTTCACCAAATGGGTCGAAGCCAAAACCTTCAAGGCGGTAACCAAGAAGGCCATGGTCAACTTTGTGCATGAGAATATCATTTTTCTATTCGGAATCCCCAAGACATTCATCACGAACAATGGGGCAAATCACAACAGTCACTTAATGAGAGAAGTATGTCAGCAGTTCATGATCATACATCGAAATTCCACCCCGTATCACCCCAAGGAAAGCAGTTGAGGCGGCCAATAAGAACATAAAGAAGATATTTCGCAAAATGGAGGAAGGTTCCATGAAGTAGCATGAGAAGCTACCCTTTTCATTGTTAGGCTATCGCACCACGTCCGCACTTCAGTAGGAACAACCCCATACTTGTTGGTATATGGCACAGAGGCAGTAATCCCGGCTGAAGTTGAAATCCCCTCTCTTCGAATCATGGTCGAAGCAGGAATCGATGACGAAGAATGTGTCAAAGCTCGCTTAGAGCAATTGAGTTTGATTGATGAGAAAAAAATGGTGGCGGTATGTCACGGCTAGTTGTATCAACAAAGGATAGCCAGGGCATATAATAAGAAAGTGTGTCCTAGAAAGTTTGAAGTAGGTCAATTGGTATTAAAGTGCATCCACCCTCACCATGCCGAGGCAAACGGCAAGTTCGCTACGAACTAGCAAGGACCGTTTGTCGTATCAAGAGTGTTGTCTAATGGAGCATTGTTTCTGACAGATGTGGAAGGGAAATGTGTGGAAATGGCTATCAATTCAGATTCTATCTAAAGATATTATGTATCATTTTCTTCTAGATCATTGTCTATACTTGGCGTTTATTTGTACTTTGCATGTTTTGGAAATTAGAATGATGAAGGCATTCTATTCTGCTATCAAAACACTTTATCCTTTGCTAACCCTTTTGAGCTTTAGTTATTTTCTTTCATACCCCTCTTTCGGAACTGGCAACAAATTCAGAAACGCAAGTGCGAGAAGGCAGTGAAACGAAAAGAACGGAAAGGAGAAAAGAAAGCAAAACAAAGAAAAAAATAAAAAGAAATAAAACAAAAGAAAAAATAAACAAGAATGGAAGGAAAAGAGAGAAAAGAAAAAGAGAAGAAAAGAAAAGGAAAGGAAAGAAAAGAAAAAAATAGCAAAAAAGGGGAGAAAACAAACAATAGTGAAAGAAAGGAATCGGTATGATTTACGTTTGACCTGATTCCTTTTAAAAGGATAGGTAGGCAGTCTCACGGTTCGATCTCATTAAAATAAAAATCCAAAAGTCCCTAAGCAAGAAACTGGGGCAGAAGTTGTGGTCGTTGTAAGAATTTAATTCCGAAAGTTGTAGCTTTTGACCCATTTGAATTGCTTTGAGCCTTTGATCTCCTTTATTTCTAACCTTATCCAATGGCCCACGCTACGATCCAAAAAATGATCTTCTTATCAGTCTTCAAAAGATGCCAAGTTGAGCAAGTAGAGGTAATTTATGTCTGGGGAAGCACTCTGAGCCAAGCAGGGAAGATAATAATATAAGAGAGTCTTATCGGTGAAAACCCTCACGGTCACCATAAGGCGACAAGAGTTAAGAGAAATAAAAATGAGAGAGTCTTATTGGTGAAAACCCTCACGGGAACCATGAGGCGAAGGTGAGGAAAAAAGAAAAACTCAGAAAGGGGTTGTTGGTGGATGAACACTGTAAGGCAAGCCAAGCTAGGGTTTGATTGAAATAATTGGGTTAAAAAGGCCACAACAAAAGCACGGCAACAAAAGGTCAGTCATCGAAGCATATTAGATCAACTAGGCCGAAGTATATGTCATGATCACAAAAACTAGCTATCCTCTTCAGATACGTTTTCCTTCTCTTCTTTCCAACAGTCAGTGAATCTGGAACTCCTTACCCTAAATACCGTTCGGAGTCATTGCATTTCATTTTGCTTTCGAGTCTCTAAAGTTTTTGTTAAGCAAACTAGAAGAATTTTAAAGCCGATTATCAGCTCCCGAAGGGATAAAGTGCATGACGCCCAAAAGCATAACAAAGATAGCGAGTGTGGAACAGGAAGGGGAGGGGTCACAAAACTATAATTGATAGAAGAGACAAGAGTCAGCAAAGTAAAGGAACACCAAGCACGGTGTGGATGCAAAGTAAAACCACAAAGATCCAAAGTCAGTCAAGAATCCTAAATGGACCGGGTAATCTCAGGAAGGGTGTAAGGATTTTAGCAAAGGCTCGAAAATGTAGACAAAGCAAAGCCACAAGGGTCAGAGGACTAGCCAAGCATAATACCCCAACTCAGCAATCGTTAGAGAAGGGTATGAGACTTCTGGCAAAAGAGGAAAGGCGCAATACAAAGATGAAAACGATCATGAGGGTTGACCCAGCATGATATATCAACTCATTAATCGTCGGAAAGGGGCATAAAGAATTCTGGCAAAAGGTTGGGAGTGCAACACAAGGTGGGGAGCAAAGTAAAGACACAAGGGTCAAAGGACATCCAAACATCATAAACAGACCGGGTGATCTCAGGAAAGGGTGTAGGGATTTTCGCAAAGGCTCGGAAAATGGGACCCAGTTCAAACTTAAAAGGGACATAGTCCGTCATAAATATCCTCCCCAGCAAAGAGCACAAGGGGATAAACAATAAACAACAAACCTCAGCAGGAACAATTGAGGGTTAAAAGAAGTATAGAAGTGAAGATGGAGCGCAGTTTAAAACGCAGACAGGTGCGTGTAACATGGGCGAGCACCAACACAGTAAGAGTCACACAAACCCTCCTGGACAATAATCACTAGCAAAAATGACCACAAATTAGAATCGGCATTTAAGTTAGAACCCTCAGGACCCTCCTGAAAAATGGGACTTAGCTTGGAACACAAATAGTTGGGTGGCATGGTCGAACCCAAATATTTCCCCAACAAAAGTAATCAGGACCCTCCTGAAAAATAGGACTTAGCCTAAGCACAAATAGTTGGGTGGCATGGTCAAACCCAAATATTTCCCCAACAAGAGTCAACAAGAGTCGTCAGGACCCACCTGGATAATGGGATTTAATCGTAGAAGTTGTCAAGACCCCTTGGATAATGGGACGTAGCTCTAAATACTAACCCCAGCAGACACATTTTTAAGAGTTGTCAGTATCCGCCAGGATAATGGGAAGTAGTTTTAATCACCAGTCACCGGCAGACCCCAGCAGATATAATTCATAACAAGACATAGTGGAAAACAATACCTTTTCAGAAACATAACATAGTCTTGAAGTAACTGGATAATGGGACTTAGCTTAGATTTAGGGATATTTAGAAAAGGGATTTGATTGACACTCACGGATCCACCCAGCACCAAACTGGGGCAGGAAAAAAATTTTATGTTTGGTTTGTTTTGTTGTGATTAGGTACACAGGCAGCAATCTCAGGGAACATGTTTAAGGTTGCGAGATTGGGTATGGCAATCAGGCACCCACCTAGAGAACAAGGGAATATTTTTCAAGACGCAAGTTTGGTAATCAAACGCCCACCTATAGAACAAGGGAATATTTTTAAAAATTTCAAGTTTTGGCAATCAGGCGCCCACCTATAGAACAAGGGAATACTTTTTCAAGTTCAAAGTTTCGAAAATCAAGCGCCCACATGTAGAACAAGGGAATATTTTTCAACTTTTGAAAATTAGGCACCCACCTATAGAACAATGGAATACTTTTCAAAATTCAAAGTTTCAAAAATCAGGCGCCCACCTGTAGAACAACGGAATACTTTTCAAAATTCAAAGTTTTGAAAATCAGGCGCCCACCTGTAGATCAAGGGAATACTTTTCAAAATTCAAAGTTTCGAAAATCAAGCGCCCACCTATAGAACGAGGGAATACTTTTTAAGATGCATGTTTGGTAGAAAGGCGCCCACCTGTAGAACGAGGGAATATTTTTCTAGATGCAAGTTTGGTAATCACGCATCCACCTGTAGAATGAGGGAATATTTTTCAAGATTAAGGTTCGAATTCAGGCGCCCAGCTGCAGAACAAGGGAATACTTTTCAAGCTGCAAGTTTGGTAATCAGGCGCCCACTTGTAGAACAAGGCAATATTTTTGAAGTTTTGAAAATCAGGTGCCCACCGGCAGGACAAGAGAATACTTTTCAAGATGCAAGTTTGGTAGTTAGGAGCCCACCTGTAGAACGAGGGAGTATTTTTCAAGACGCAAGTCTGGTAATCAAGCGTCCACCTGTAGAATGAGGGAATATTTTTCAAGATAAAGGTTCAATAATCAGGCACCCACCTGTAGAACAGGGAAATATCTTTCAAAATTCAAGTCTTGGTCATCAGCACCCACCTGTAGAATAAGGGAATGGTTTTAAGTTGAAAAGTTTTGTAGTCAGGCACCCACCTGCAAAACAAGGGAGTACACGTCAAGTCCAACAATTCGGCATCAAATATGAAAGAAGAAAAGGCAAGGAGTCAACAAGGCAACAAGGAGTTCACAGGAACAAAAACAAGGCAACAAAGAAACAAGGATCAAGAGCAAGATTGAAGACATAGATAGCTTTTTCTTTGTAATTCGAAGATTAAAGATACTTCAACAAGAATGCCGCAAGGGAATCAGGAACCCATTACTCTAGGACAAATTATGGAGTGGAACTCTATAATACAAAAGATTTTCAGTTTATGTTGGTGGTGACTAGGAATGGAACCCTACATTACTCTGATTATTCTTTATCATAAAAATGAGTAAAAGTGCGGGAAAGAGTTTTAAGAGAGACTTCCCTGTTTGTTACACCTGCTTCTTGCACGGTTACTTGAATTGTACATGTTTCTAATTTTAAAACAAAGAACAATTGTTAGTATGAAACGGTGGTTGGTTTTGTGGCCTTGATTGTCTCAATTGCTTGATCTCGGCTCCGCTTTTGTTGAGAGACTTTGCTGCTTGCTGGTTTTTGTCCTTGACTCTCTTTTCCTTTTCTATAATTTTGCTTTCGGAGCATCAACCATCATGGCTAGTCAGTATTGGCTTGATGCACCCGATGAGGCTGGGTACCTTTCTTTAACTTTGTTATGCAGAGCCCTGTAAAGCCAGTCTTGCCACCTTTTCTTTGTATTAGTTTCGGGATAGAGCTAGAACAAAAGGGATTCAAGGAAAAAGTATGCAAAAGGCAGGAAAAATGAATTTGAAGAAAAGCGTCCCTTTCGGGGAGAAGGGAAATACTTATCTAGGGTACATGTAGGATTTAAATAAATATGACATGTTTCTTGGACTGGGTGCCCAACCCGCACAAACTTTTCCAAATTCTCATAAACTCATTGACCCGTGTTTCAAAACTAGGGGATCTTGTCAGGACTCTTTCAGTGGTGGGAAATGTTTTCTTTTTGACCGATGGCACCCTTTGCGGGTTTTCGCTAATCGACCTCTCTCATTTCTGTTCTCACCCTCGCCCGATAGTTCTCTTTAAGAGTTTTTACTAAACGGACTCTCTCATTTTCAATTTCTCTGCTTAGCGTCGCCTTATGGTGCTCGTAGGTTTTCACCGATATGACTCTCTCATTTTGTTTCTCTCAGTTTTATTGTATCAGATTCCAACAATGATGTTTTCAGATTTTAATGCCATTGCCAATTGATTAGAAGGACTTGCAGAAGGTTTTTGGGTAAAAAGAATCTGGATGGAATTACAACTTTGGAACCAATATGGTGGGCTCATTGAGGAGCCACTATATTATCTGCCCCGGTTTCACTTTCGGGCGAATTTGGATTTTTTATTGGTGTGACTGAACCTCAGAGAGAGGCTGCCTGTGTATCCTTTCGAAATCAAGTCAGACGTAGTTCAGAAAGATTTTTTTGTTTTTGTTGTTTTTTTCTTTTAATAGTACTTTCGGGTTCCAAAGAGGGTAATCAAAGAAGAGTAACCGACTCAAATAGGTTTGCAAAAGGGTTGCTAATGTTTGGATAGAAAGAATGAAAGCCTTCGTCATCCCAATTGAACAGAATCATTGTTGTAGAAAGCCTAGGCATAGTATCTTTTTACTGCGTCCGCATTCATAGCTGCTTCGGGATCATTTACTTTGACATCGCCCAGATACAATGCTCCTCTCGGCAATATCTTTCTGATGATATACGGGCCTTTCCAATTAGGAAAAAATTTCCCTTTTTCTTCCAGGTAATGAGGAAGAATGCACCTTAACACAAGTTGTCCCATTTCAATATTCATGGGGCATACTTTCTTGTTATAAGCACGGGCCATTCTTTGTTGGTACAATTGCCCGTAGCAGACTGTAGCCATTCACTTTTCATCAATTAAGGTCAACTGTTCCAAACGAGTCTTGACCCATTCAGTGTCATCAATCTCGGCTTCAAAGGTGATTTGGAGAGAAGGGATTTCCACCTCCGCGGGTGTCACAGCCTCGGTTCCATAGACTAAGAGGCACGGGGTTGCTCCTACTGATGTGCACACCGTGGTGTGATATCCTAGTAATGCAAAAGGAAATTTTTCACGCCATTTCCTAGAGATCTGAACCATCTTTCTCAAAATCTTCGAGATGTTTTTATCGGCTGCTTCGATACCACCATTAGCTTTGGGCCGATAAGGAGTAGATTTCCTATCGTTATTCTGAATTGTTCGCATATTTCTTTCATCAAACGACTATTCAGGTTCGCTGCATTATCTGTGATGATTGTTGTAGGAAGACCAAATCGACAGATAAGATTGGAGTGCATGAAATCTATTACACCTTTCTTGGTGACAGATTTGAGAGTGATGGCTTCGCCCACTTTGTGAAGTAATCAATGGCAATTTGTATGAATTTGTGCCCAATTGAAGCTTTTGGATCGATCGGCATGATGACGTCCATTCCCCAAGCAACGAATGTCTAAGGTGCCGACATGGAATGCAGTTCCATGGGCGGTGCATAAATCAAATCGTCGTGCACCTGGCATTAATAGCACTTTCGGACAAAGCTGAAATAGTCCTTTTCCATGGTAATCCAATATAGCCTGCTCGAAAGATTTTCTTTGCCAAAATATACCCATTCATATGGGGTCCGCACACTCTTGCGTGTACTTCGTGCATGATCCTTCCAGCTTCTTCAAAATCAACTCATCTTAACAAATTGAGATCTGGAGTCTTTTTGCACAAGACATCACCACTCAAGAAGAATGTTGCAAGCTAACCACCATTTTTCAAACTGACTCGTTTCTTTGAATAACACAGGGGAAAAATTTCTAGAAGAGCTTAAGGGAGGCCATCCACAGGGGAAAGCAGGCACATGGCAGGTATGATCAAAACCTTTGGGCCCGTCTGAAAATGGGACCCAGTTCAAGCTCAAAAGGGACATAGTCCGTCATAAATATCCTCCCCAGCAAAGAGCACAAGGGGATAAACTTTAAATAGCAAACCCCAGCAGGATTAATTGAGGGCTAAAAGAAGCATAGAAGTGAAGATGCAGCGCAGTTTAAAACGCAGACAGGTGCGTGTAACATGGGCGAGCACCAACACATCCCGAGTAAGAGTCACAGAAACCCTCCTCGACAATAATCACTAGCAAAAATGACCAGAAATTAGAATCGGCATTTAAGTTAGAAACCTCAGGACCCTCCCGAAAAATGGGACTTAGCTTGGAACACAAACAGTTGGGTGGCATGGTCAAACCCAAATATTTCCCCAACAAAAGTCATCAGGACCCTCCTGAAAAATGGGACTTAGCCTAAAACACAAAGAGTTGAGTGGCATGGTCAAACCCAAATATTTCCCCAATAAGAGTCAACAAGAGTCGTCAGGGCCTGCCTGGATAAAGGGATTTAATCGTAGAAGTTGTCAGGACCCCCCGGATAATGGGATGTATCTCTAAATACTAACCCCAGCAGACACATTTTGTCATCAAATTAAGATTTGTCAGGACCCGCCCGGATAATAGGAAGTAGTTTTAATCACCAGTCACCGCCAGACCCCAGCAGATATAACCAATAACAAGACATAGTGGAAAACAATACCTTTTCGGAAACATGACATAGTCTTGAAGTTAAGTGGATAATGGGACTTAGCTTAGATTTAGAGATATTTGGAAAAGGGATTTGATTGACACTCACGGATTCGCCCAACACCAAACTGGGGCAGGAAAAACTTTTTGTGTTTTGTTTGTTTTGTTGTGATTAGGTGCACAGGCAGCAATCTAAGGGAACATGTTTCAGGTTGCGAAATTGGGTATGGTAATCAGGCATCCACCTAGAGAATAAGAGAATATTTTTCAAGACGCAAGTTTGGTAATCAGGCGCCCACATGTAGAACAAGGGAATATTTTTCAAAATTTTAAGTTTTGGCAATCAGGCGCCCACCTGTAGAACAGGGGAATACTTTTTCAAGTTTCAAAATTTCGAAAATCAGGCGCCCACCTGTAGAACAAGGGACTATTTTTCAAGTTTTGAAAATCAGGCGCTCACCTATAGAACAAGGGAATACTTTTCAAATTCAAAGTTTCAAAAATCAGGCGCCCACCTCTAGAACAACGGAATACTTTTCAAGATGCAAGTTTGGTAATCACGCGTCTACCTGTAGAATGAGGGAATATTTTTCAAGATGAAGGTTCGAAATCAGGCGCCCACCTGCAGAACAAGGGAATACTTTTCAAGCTGCAAGTTTGGTAATCAGGCGCCCAACTGTAGAACAAGGGAATATTTTTCAAGTTTTGAAAATCACGCGCCCACCGGTAGAACAAGGGAATACTTTTCAAGATGCAAATTTGGTAGTCAGGAGCCCACCTGTAGAACGAGGGAATATTTTTCAAGACGCAAGTATGGTAATCAGGCGTCCACCTGTAGAATGAGGGAATATTTTTCAAGATAAAGGTTCAATAATCAGGCACCCACCTGTAGAACGGGGAAATATCTTTCAAAATTCAAGTCTTGGTCATCAGGCACCCACCTGTCGAACAAGGGAATGGTTTTCAAGTTGCGAAGTTTTGTAGTCAGGCCCCCACCTGCAAAACAAGGGAATACACGTCAAGTCCAACAATTCGGCATCAAACATGAAAGAAGAAAAGGCAAGTAGTCAACAAGGCAACAAGGAGTTCACAGGAAGAAATACAAGGCAATAAAGCAACAAGGATCAAGAGCAAAATTGAAGACATATATAGTTTTTTCTTTGTAATTCGAAGTTTATAGATTATTCTAGTTTCTTTTTATTTTTCATGAGGTGTAATAAGGAGGTCAGCAAGCAGTAACAGCAGCATCAGCAATGAAATCACAGCTCATGGTAGTCCTAGCTACCAAACACTCCAGAACTACACTGACCTAATTCCTTTATAGCCTAGGATATGTAGGCAACCTTTGAAGTAGGGTTCGGTCAGACAGTTTTCAAAATACTTCTCCTGGAAAGCAAAGCAGGAAAAATTCCTCAGTTGCTCATTTATCTTTGCCCGGAAACCCTTCGTGCCTCCGAGCAAAGAGGTGCAGCTATGAGCACGTGATTTTTACATCACTTGACATGTTCCTACAAATTCATTAAATCAGGATTTGTCTTTCATTTTTTGAATTTTAGGATTTATTGGCATGATTTTTGTGCTATTTGCATTTTTCCCTTTTATTATTTGAATTTAGGAATTATCTGAGTGATTTTGTATTTATTTGTATTTTTCTTTTATTATTTGGATTTTAGGAATTAATTGCATGATTATGTGTTAATTTGCACATTGAACATTTAAAGTAATATAATTCATAAAAATATATATTAAAAAAAGAAATGACATGTCTTGCATAGGAATTTAATTTTTACATTTTAGGTTACTAATCAGTTAATATTGAAAAAGGGGAAAAATAATAACATAATTTGTTAATTCTCTTTGAAATTCAGAATTTAGGTAATTGTAGGAATTTATTTAGCCGGTGCAACACTGCCTCACCTCCGTACTGCCTCCGTCGTATCTCCACCGCCCGCCGCCCGCTAGAAATCACCGTCGCCGCCGGCGTAACTTTGATGGACCCCAAAATTACACCCCGGAATCTCCAGGCTCCCCTCTTTCCAACCCCACTAAGATCACCCCTCGAATCTAGCCCCATATCATCGAATATTCTTTCAAAGGAGCGGCGGCTCCGCCGTCTACGGCGGCGTCAGCTCCAATGGCCTCCAAATCAATACCCCACACTCTCCTTGCCCTCCTCTACCCAAAAACAACTCCAATTCCTTTCAAATAACTCCCGAACTCACCCAATTTCCAATTTGAGGTCTGACCTAATTTTGAAAATTAATCTTAAGGGCCGTTTGGGTTTCAAAACGGATTCGCATGTTTGTTTTTGGCCAAAAAAAACCTGCGATTCCGCTTGAGGCTCAAATTAAACTCAATCAAGTTTTTTTCGAAGAGCAACTGGTAAGTGTCGTTTCTTTTTCATTCTTTCTATTTATTTTTGGTTGTTTGCTTCCTTGTCAATACTTTCATCTCGATTAAGTTTTTGCCATTAGTTTAATTAGAGGTACTGACTGGTTTTGTTCAGAATTAATGGGATTTTGGTGACTAGTTGTTTGGACTGCATTTTGTTATCCTGGTTTTGTTAGTAATCCCTTAGGTTTAGACTCCAACTATATTTTGAATATCTAGTTTTAATTCCTGAACATGTTCATTGATTCAGCTTAGTTTAATGTTCATCAAATAATTAGTAGTAGTTTTAATAGGGATCTGTTTGTGTTTCAATTTTGATTATTCCAAATGGTATAATAGCAGTCTTCCATGTTTTCCTTTAATTTCAGTGTTTAAGTTGAATTTTCGATTCAATAGTGTCTTAATTTCTGAGTTTGACTGTTGTTATTTCCTGATTAATAGTTCACATAATTACGAGTTGGTTATAGTTGTTGATTACCTAGTAATTGATTGTGAGTCTTAATGAAACAGTAATTTCATAGTAATTGATTGTGAGTCTTAATGAAACAGTAACTTCAGCATTAAGAGGGTAATATAGGGTTTCCACCTAGTTCTGGTAAATTTTTGAATAAAATAGGGGTAATATAGAATTTTAACTTAGTTTTGGTAGTTATTAGAATACAACAAGGGTATTATAGGTATCCTACCAGTAAAAGCCATCGCAAGAATCTTTTAGACCCTTCTTGAAGGGTATTTTAGTTTAAAAAATCATTAATTTAGTGTAGTAACTTGGGAAACAAGTCAAAAAATGAAGGGCCAAGTAGTTAAAATCTGAAAATCAAAGGAGGGACTAGTAGTTAAATTGTAATAAGTGGGTTGCCCTAGCCTTTGGCTATAAAAGGGACCCCAAGTCATTCAAAAATGAGGGTCAGATAATCTGAAAATTTATGAAAATTTCTAGCAATAGCGAGAAAATTAATCTTCCAGTTCCTGCCATTACAACAAAAATAAAAAAATGTTAGTTAGTTGGAAAACTTGAGAGCCCTTCCTTCAAAACCTGGGCATTAGAACTTTGCAAACATACTGAAAATCAACAAAAGTACTATTTCATTAGAAGTCCAGCTATTTTAAGGTCTATTTTGAGCTTTGTTTCTGGGTGTTGTATTAATTAATTTTGTTGTGAGTTCTCCTGGAGTTCCTGGGTCTGGTTTCAAGTTGTCTGAAGGCTGTGATGGTTCATTTTGATCTGGTGTAAATCTGGGCTCTTAGATTGGTCTTTTGTTGGCTGCTAATATGCTTATTGCTCAGTGCTGACCCCTATTTCTTTGTCTTTGATTTTATTCCAGGTATTTGCTCCATTTATAATGGCCAAGGCCAAGGGACTTACAATTTGAAGCTTATAAATTGGCATGTGCCTGTAATTCGAGGACTCAGCTGTCCAGATTCATGAATTTACAAGGATTACGGTTTTGTTTTTTTCACATAATGATTTGTCTTGAATGCTTAAATATATTGTAGATATTATTCAGACTTGTATGATTGGATTGTGTAGGACAATATATTCTAGCTTGTTAGTTATGATTGATTCTTCATGTGTTTGCTTTAAAAAATGAACTCCAAGGACTATGTATTTCAAATTGGTTTTGTTTATGTTGTTATTAACTTAAAGTTTCTGTGGTTATTGTAATCAGTATCAATTTGAACTAGGTGAATTTCTGAGTTTAAATGATGTGATGAAATCCAGTTGTTTGTATTGGTATTCTTGAAGGCTATGAATTAAAGCTTGGGCTCATTTAGGATCCCAGCAGATCTCATGTATGTTTTAGTAGCTTATTTGGGCCATTGATATCTATTGTAAGCCAAGTCAGTCCTTTCTTTGGAGAATGAAGTCTTGGGCCTATGATTAGACCCATATTTTGAAGTATAGTTAAACAAAATTGGAATAACGCATAGTAGACTTGTTCAGAGATTTTAACCTTATAAATAACGTATTATCCATGTCTTAGGTCCGAGTAGAGACGAATCTGATAGGAGACTTTAGCAGCTCGCTTTAGGAATGGCCCTTTAAAATAAGAACGAGGTGTGCCATGCAAAACGAAACCCATAACACGCGTGGCCCTCGTGAAATGTTTGTATTAAAATACTTAGAGATTTGTGATACGCCGTTCAGAGAATTCCACGGTTTCCGCAAAGATAATAACACGATAGTCGCTTTTAGGCACGTCTTTAATAATTTTATCTCCTTAAACGCGGGTGCGCATCTATGTGACCCAAATCCAAATCCCAACGAAGTTAGAATATGACAAGAACCACGGGTGCATTTATGTAACGTGGTACGAGACATGTTTTAGCGACGTTAAAATTCTCCTTAAAAAAATAATAATGATAGTGGTTAAAAGATTCAAATGCACATAGGTTGTACAAAAATCAGATAATTTACGCCAAATATAAAAGTTGAGCGACTGTGCTAGAACCTCAGAACTCGGGAATGCCTAACACCTTCTCCCGGGTTAACAGAATTTCTTACCCGAATTTCTAGTTCGCGGACTATTAAACAGAGTCATTCTTTCCTCATTTCGGGATTCTAAACGGTGACTTGGGACACCGTACATCTCCCAAGTGGCGACTCTGACATTCTCTTAAATAACTAAATCTCGTTTCAATTGTCCTTTAATTGGAAAAACTCCCTTATCTACTCCCTTTGCCGGGTCGTAGTGGCCAAAAAGAGGTGTGACAGGTACATTAGATGAACTTGCACCAGAAGTTGTATTACCACCACTATACAAACTAACTAAAGGACATTTACGACGGTCGTGTCATATTTGCGAGCATATGCCATATTTACGCGCATAAACGGTATCACCAATATCCATTTGGTTCTATATACGCATTCTCTTCTGCACTTGTATCTTGCCTAAATGGTCCTTGTTACACATCATTTGAAATGGTTCCGGGTGCCAATAATGCTCAGCACCCAATGGCTGCAACTACGCACTATATGTGTTTACGTATACAACAATACTAGATTGCCTATCAACATATTTGGTTGCCCCTAAATCAACTTGTTGAAAATCCTTCATGGCATGTGTGCACGGCATGTGGTAAATAGTCCATTTCCCATATGAACACAACATGTTGGCTTCAATTACGGTCTGTAGATTATTCCTTTGGTGTCCGCAGATAGCGGTGCGAACTTCCAAAATACCTCGGTCGTGATCTTACTGTAAATATAAATGCCAATGTGCTCGCCTCCTATATTTCTCAAATCTTCTCATCGGTATTGGCATAAATTCAACACTCATATCCATCAACTATGGTGCAGCTCTATGCTTTTCAACAAACCTCTTCGTAATCTGTTTGAATGTCATCCGAACCATGGCAGTTACAGGAAATCCACGTGTAGACTTCAATAACCCGTTGAATGACTCCGACACATTTGTAGTCAGGGCTGCCCATTGTCTACCACCATCAACATGCAATGTCCACTTGTGAAGCTCATGTCCCATCAACCAATTATAGGCTCTTTCGTTGAATTTTTGGATCGATTCCATGCGCCTTCTAAATTTGCATTACTGGTGCTCAGTTGCAGCCATCCACATTAAATCATGCAAGTCCTTGTCGGGATATTTCTTCTGGAAATTGGCCTTCAGGTGCCTCACATAGTAATGGTGGTATGCATAGGGTTCCTACTATTCAGGCAAATGCCGTATAGAAATTAAAATATCACCATGTCAATCAGATATTAGAGAAATACATGAACATTATTTCACAACGTGTTGCTTCAAGTGGTTCTAAAAAAACATCCACATCTCTTCGCTTTCATTAGCATAAATGAAAAAAGCTAGTAGAAATAATTTTCCATTGGCATCTACTGCAACTACGATCAAAAGTCTAATATCATACTTTCCATAGACATGAGTACCGTCAATTGAAATTACCGAATGGCAATGCACAAACCATCAATTGCTGGTTTAAATGACAAGAACACATAGTTGAAAATATATTCCGATATACCAGGACTCCGCTCATACATCCATTCAACAACACCCTCAGGCTTAAAGTGTTTTAGTGCGACTATATACCTGAGTAGAGATGAAAATGACTTATCCCAGTCACCATAAGTATCTTCAAATGCACATTTTCGCCCGAGATAAGCCTTTCTTTTGGTAATAGTACACACATATTCCTAGTAGATAGAAGTAATACACTTTTTGATCTTGTACCTAATAGACACTTTCATGTGTGGAATCAAGTCAATATCCAAGTTGAAGTAATTCTCATTGAATGTGTCCATTTTACAAATGTGCATGGGAATATATACCCACTTTCCACAACCTTGTTTCCTTCTTACTCGCACGCAAAATCCAATTACAACCCATAAAGTATCTACAACATAACCTTGTATACCTCCGAAGTTGACTCCCTAACTGTCATCTCACGACACTCTCTTACGTTGTATATTTTACAAGCCCTTGATAGGCGAGCTTTATCGGTAAAATACATTCCCTTTGCCAACACTGTTGGTTTAGACTCATCCCGTATTGCTGACCAAATTTCGTCAAGATCCCTTACGAGGGCATCCATATCTGACATACTTGGCAAATTATCAAGGTAGGGAATATTCCCCTGATGAAACGGTATATAGGACTCGTACAGTCTTAGTCTAACGGGAGGTAGAAGAGCATGCTCCATCGTCAACTCAGGTTCGACATACACTTCCTCATCATCATTACCCTCGTCGGGGAAGGATGTGTCATCTCTAGATTCATCGGCATTGTTTTCATAATCACTATTTTCTTCCTGACTCCGCGCATCTCCCAAATCACGAGTAAATACGTCATCTAAGGGCAATTGAGTGAGGTCAGGACCATCATATTGCTAGCTTTCACTGCATAAAAAGAACAAAATGATAAGCTACTCAAATTGAAAAATACTTTACATATAGCTATATCACTTCACTTACAAGTCGTATTATGTTGACATTTCATGATGGACATTTTTCTATTGGGGATGACTCCTGGATGGATCACAGTGATCTAATACGCCAGAACTACGCTTAATCCAACTAGGTGTGGTGTCATAACTTGTAAAATTCATATCCGAGCGGTATCCCCTGTTAAATATATGAGTGCTAATACAATCCGATGAACAAAAGATAAATATCGTAACAGAAAGGAAATTATAATTTACCAGTCGTCTTGTGGATTATATAAAGTAGGAGAGAAATTATTTCCTCTCACCTCATTCGCCCTTGGAGATAAGTTAATATCCGGACAAACTCTTTTAGTCGGAACCTGCTGGACTAAAACGGATCCATAATAATCACTCCATGATTAAGGGTTATCCCTCCTTTGCGCAATCTCATTATTGTGAACATCTTCAGTCTTGACGTATATTTTCAATAATTTTATCACAATAAATTTCAAGCATTCATCGGGATCTCCAAAAACTCTCTCAGAGTTTCATCGTCTTCGATGTTAAACTCAGAATGACAAGCAAACCCTTACAGAGTCACAGAATACGGAAATCTTTCAGTTATTTTAAGATTCACCGAACCATGGGTCAATTTCATTTTATTACATAACGACAATACAAGTCTATCATACTGTATTGAAAGTAGCAACTTAACATGATTTTATGAGCAAAGCTTGAGAATTTAACAACAGCAAAAATTTATCACGAAGTTGGGTATTTATTAATGACAATTCTCAAAACCCTTAAAGCCTTTATATAAGGCAATGCCTAATTCGGGGGGTAAAATTATTAGTGGGTCCACTTTTCTATATAAAATGTGGTATGTAACCGTGTTTTTATTTATATTACGGTGACAAATCACGTTTTATATAAAAGTCATATCAGTTTTACATAAAAAATACAGTTTGTTACCACGATATACATAAAGTGCGATTTCATATCGCGTTTTATCTTAACGTACCAAGCGACCGTTAAGGTAAATGCAATACTATACCGCATTTTGTATAGAAAGGTAACTTTTGTTTTAGCACGTAAAAATGTGTTTTGAGTCAAAATGAATCATGTTTATAGCATGGTTGGCCAAGCTTCTTTTGGCCAAAAGTACTTTTTTGTCAAAAGAACTTTTGGCCAAAAATTGAGGTGTTTGGTCAAGCTTTTGGAAGGAAAAAATATATTTGAGGAGAAGCAGAAGCAGTTTTGGAGAAGCAGAAAAAAGTAGTTTCTCTCCAAAAGTACTTTTTTGATAAATACTTTTGAGGAAAATTATACTTAGAAGCAGGTTTTTACGGCTTGACCAAATACTAATTGTTGCTTAGAAGTATTTTTCAATCTAATTAGCCAAACACAAACTATTACTCACCTTAGAAGTATTTTTCAATCTAATTAGTCAAATACAAAGTATTACTCACCAAAAAAACTTTTAATAAAAATATTTTTTTTTAAAAAGACTCCTCAAAATAAATTTACAGCTTAACCAAACAGGCTATTAGTTCTGGACTCAGAAGGAGAGGCCAAAAAGACACAACACATCCCACCTACGTGACGACAGTAAGAAGTGCGAAGTTTTTCCTTTTTCTTTTGTTGGAAGTACGAAGTTGACCATAATTTAATTTTGTGAGGACTACGCTATAGTATAGACTACTATAGTTATACTACTACTGTTTTACCACTTTGCTACTCTCGAGGTCTTGTGCACTTTCATTCACTCTCTTCTATAGCACGTTTGCCTCACCCTTTCACTCAACTATTACATCACCCACATCTCTTGCGAATATACGAGACAGAAACTTTTACAACTACATAAATATTTTAGGTTTTTTTTAATTTGTTTAGAACTATAAATTCCAAATTATTTTTCTTAAATTTCATATACAATCAAACATATTTACATAAATTAAAACAAAAGAAGGAATATTTTCTTCTTTAATCTTTCGGTAGATTTTTGGTTTCGTATTTTCCATTTCATATACTCCCTCCATCTTGACATAGAGTTTAAAAGAAAAAAAAAAGATTTTTGAAACATATGATCAAAGTTTTGAAGGCAAAAATTTTGTAGGACCATGACATTTGTGTGGTATATAATAGTTTCTCATTAAGGATAAAATAAAGAGTTTGAAGTTGAATTATTTCTAAATTTAAAATATATCATTCATTTTGGAACAAACTAAAAGGAAAAGTACCTCATGTATACGGGTAAAATCGAACTCGTGATACACAACGGTTCCCGATGTAATAATCCAAGCTCGAGACATGATGACAAGGAGCCGAAATTGAGGTTGAGTTCCCAATGATTCGGAGTCTGGGGGCATAGTGCCCATCCTTGAGATATTGGGGTTATGGTTCGAGACCGGTCCTAACTTTGAATAACATCGAAGGACGTTGTCGGGTAATCTAGCAAGGCCAATAGAAGACCGTGATATCCGTAATTCGCCGGGTATCACGACGAGGATCTCGGCATATATCGATAGGAAACCGCCAATCAGTTGATTAGAAAATTTTTATCTTTTACAAAAATTATACCTAGAGTGACACTCTCTTACTATATAAAAGGGGTCTGATAATTCATAATATACGTTATATCACGCATTACAAGGTAATATATTATTATTTTTCTGTGTTTTTAGCTCTCTTCTTGTTCATCCGTGCTGGCCACAGTGAGCCCGAATCGAGGGCGAACATCTCACTAAGGCTGAAACTATCCTATACGTGTGGTTTGAATTTATTTTTATCTAATTTACTTGTTCAACGTAATTCAATTTATTGCTTTGCGTCAAATTGATTCATATATCCTTCAAATTACTTAAAAATTTAATTGTTATTCGATTCAGAGGATAAACACTCATTTAATTTTTAACGGAGGGAGTGTTTATTAATGGGTAATTTTTGAAGGAAAGTATAGCTTTCGAAGAGAGAGATGAAGAACGAGTAATTATCATCGAGTTTTAAGTTATATATAGTGTAATTCTTTTTTTATAAAAAAAATCAATTAATCTTGACATGTACTTGTAAGTACACTATCATTTTATTACATTTCCAGCATAATTATTAAAAACTATATCCATAATTACCAAATAAATAACATGATTGTGTAAGTAACTTTTAACCCACTGTCAGTAGCAAAAAACTTAAAGATCTTATCATAAAAGTTTGGTTTTGTGAATGCAACAGGCCGCTTGGTGTGGAAAAGAAAAAGGAATCAGACAGTAAAAGGTAATGTTATATATAGTAGTCATATTCTCCCTTTGTATCAAATTATTTGTCGTGACTTCTAAAAATAGTTGTCTTAAAATTATTTGTTATTTTAGAAGTTTAACATAAAATTAATTATTTTTTTCTCATTTTATTTTTAGTAATAATTATTTTTGTAGATGAGGATAATATATAAATAGAATAAATATTCAACGAAGATAAAGAATATAATATACATAAATAAATAAAAATAGTCAACAAAAATTTTAATTAATATTTTGTAAGGAACATGTTAAAGAAAAATATGACATTGTAATTTGAGTCCCTTCTTTAAATTTCTATCCTTCTGAAATACTTCGGACAGAACTTTAAATACAAATAAAATCGAAAAAAAAAAGAATATTGCACAGCTGATTAAGCTCTCATATATGGTGCTTTGCATGAGTTATATCTGTCGGTCGTTATTTAACAATTAATTGTGTTGAAAAACATTTCAAGTGTATATATTGTTTCCATCGATGCTTTTCTTGTATGGACAGTCATTTGATTTATTAGCGGATAAGGTAAGAAATCTTCCATACAATTACTAATCAGAAAAGGATATTCATTGAGTTGATGGATTAGATAGGGATTACACTATTACACCGACTAAGAGTGATTATTTTACAAGTTGCATTTATATATTCTCATGTAACACATTAAAAAGATCAAAGAAAGTATTGGATTCAATTCCCCCAAATGATATTTTAAACATAGTATATATAGTTTGTTTTGAACATCTTATATATTCCGAATCTTCTAACTAAATAATATGATATTTTATTTGCACATCAAATACAAATAATATAATTAATTCTGACTAAGTTAATCACATTACTTCAGTAAACCAAACAAATAAAAGTTGCTTTTCATGTGGCAATTAAAGTATATTAAAAACCCTCGTCCATGTTATTGCTTCTAAACGCGTCCTTTTAAATATATTTCTGTGTATTAGTGAGATACTTCTTTATAAATGATGTAACTTGACAGTGAGAATTACAATATAATCTTGTCATTGCAACTCATAGACAAGCTACTATAATATAAAGTAGAACAATCAACAAATATTATATGAAATGAGAACTTGTGTATTATTTATTTATGCATTCAATATATATATATATATATATATATATATATATATAATGGAGTTTTAGCTATTGAAAATTTTGCTTATTATAAAAACGTACAAGGTCTGAAAGCAATAAATTTTAAGTAGATTTTTTGTCATTCGGATTTCGGATACTGAATCGCACACTTCCTTTTTAAAAGGAGTAACTAATAAACTAATAATTATCAAGTAATTGTCATCGAGATAAAATAATCATTCATGTTATAATTAATCATCCCGTGTTTTATATTATTTTTTCTATTAAGCAGTTATATTTTTTATACTTTTACCATTAATTAATCGGAAAAGGGTCAAAACTACCCTAGACAATTGGAGTTGGTACAATAATGCCCTCCGTCCACCTATTTTGAAAAAGTTGCCCTCACCGTTATCTTTTTGGCTCAAGAATGCCCTTACGACTAACGGCCATGTTAGATAAAAAAAATTAAATAATTTTCATGTGGCATAACGAAAAAAGGTCAAATCTGCCCCTAGACTATTGGAGTTGATACAATCATACCCCCATCTCAAAAAATCTCTCACTTCCCCCTCCCCTCCCCTCCCCCAAACGTGTGAGTTCATATTCCTCTTGTTTTTTTCATCCTTTTTTTGATATTGCACTCTATTTGAATAATCACTACAAATATTATTAAAGTTTTATTTTCAGACAACCAAAACTTTTTGTCATCAATAGTTTACGTTATACAACTTTCAAAAATTTTGTTAAAAAAAAAAGACGTAATTAATTTTCATGTATGATCGTTTACCATAAAAATAGAACTCCTAGTATATGATATTACCAAAACTGGACAAGACATTTGGATGACCACTTTGTGCGTATTATTAAGGGTAAGAAACGTTAGTTATTGTTGAAGAAATTCAACCAAAAAAAAAATGAAAATATAACTCCCGTTATAAATTTCTTCCTTTTTGGCATGAATTGTTTCTCACGCTCCTTGAAAGAGTTGAAACAAAAGGAGTAAACCAAACCCTTAATTTCTGAAAAGCAACCAGACAGAAAATGACAAAACATATAAAAGAAATGTTAAAAATTGGATAAACTATCAAGATGAAAAAAGGAAGAAAAAAAAGCATTAGTACCAAATGAAAGAGAATTTGTCTCAGTACTAACTTGATGAATAATTGTAAATTAACTGTAAAATTAATTAGTTTAACTTTTTTTAACCTCAACCAAACCTCCGTAATTCTAGTTTAAGGCATAGGACATAAAGGTAATTTTAGGCATAGGGAGTTTTAAGGATCACATCGGCTATCCCTTTAACTGAAAACGACTGAAAGCAACCTGTGGTCTACCTATATATATATATCCCCTTCTCACATTAATAATATATTCATTAATTTTTCTTCTGAATATCCAGTAAATCAAATAACAAAATAAAGTACTCCATTAGTTTATATAACCATGTCTCCCTCTCTCTTTCTCTTCTCTCTATATATAAATGAGATATGACGCGCAAACACCGACTCAAAACGTTTTGTTCTGGTTTTTTAGGCTTTTAGTTGTTTCTCTGCAGTTGCTCTTTTGTCTCCAAATACACAGAAAAAAAAATACTAAAAGTTGATAAAGTACAGAGAGAAAATGGTAGATCTTAAGAAAGTTTGCTCCATGTGCGGCGACGTTGGCTTCCCGGAAAAACTCTTTCGCTGCTGCAAGTGCCACCACCGCTACCAGCACTCGTATGCTCCGCCACCCCCACCCCCACATATATACACTCACACATAAATCATGTTGATGATGATTTTCTTAATTAGGATTGCTTTACACGTCGTTGAAATTAACAATATTTTTTTCTTTCTTGGCATTAACTTTCTTGGGAAACTTTAGTCCACAGATTGGTTTGCTTTTATAGTCTTTTTGACTGATTTTCTGTCCGTATTCTTTTTGTTTTGCCTTTTTCTTGTTTGTGGCAAACCAAACATGACATTAGTCCACCGCCACCATGCGCTATTTAAGGGCACAAACAAATATCCTACCCAGACTGTCAATACTTATTCCTCATAATTCTGAAATTTTAGCTTTTGATCATATAATGATGATTAGCCCTTGTTATGTTAATTAGTTCACCTTTATGATAGATATTACGTTATTTAGAAATCTTCTAGTCCTTTCAGAAATTTATATACTTGTGAAAAATATTAAACTTTTAGTAGTATCTTTTATTTTTTGATTTTATTTTGTATGATAATAGTGTGAGATCATGAGTCATAATTATTGATGTTAGTATATCATTATTAGTACTTAATTGTGTTATTCCGTGCACTTGCAAATACTGTTTTTTTTTTAAAAATATTTGTTTTAGTGTATGTGTAAATATCATACAGGTATTGTAGCAATTACTACAGTGAATTATCAGAGCCAGTTCAGGTATGTGACTGGTGTCAAAGTGAGGAAAGAAGCAGCTCGAGGCGTGGAAATTCGTCTAAGAAATCAGCGGTCGGTAGTAATTCAGGAATAGGCATAAGCAGCAGATCAGAATATCCAGGTGATAAAATTAAACAGCAACATGATCATAGGGAAGAAGGAAGACATGATCAAAAGCCAAAGAATAATAATCACGGCGGAGCACCGTCTCCTCGTACATCCACTCGAAGGTACAAGCTTCTTAAGGATGTCATGTGTTGAAATTCATTAGAGAAGCTTAATTCTCAGGTGGTGGTTAATCATGTTTATATTATGGATAATTAATTGTATGTGTTTTATTTTAGTTTACTCTTTTGATCGGTAAGAGTTTAATTTTCTGCCCTCTATATATATATATATATATATATATATATATATATATATATATATATATATATATATATATATATATATATATATATATATATATATCCCAGCTGAATAAGTTAGTTAAAACACAATGAAACTTTATGTACAAATTAGTAGTAGATGATAATCATGCGATAATATGGGTTTTTCCATATGAATTATCTTATATATTACTCCTATATCTTTTTTGTCTTTTTGTTTTGCGTAATATCTTTTCTTGATACTTAATTAACTACCTATCGTCATTATAAGGAAGTTCATGCAAGAAATATATATAACCACTTTTGTTTTTCCAACAGAAGAGATTAATTTTAGTGATTCTGGATTTAGAATCTAATCTATATGTATATCATTTAATGCTATTTTTTTATCTTAATTTTACATGTATATACAAAGTTCGAGTAGAAACTAATAAGTTTTACTAAGTCCACAAAACCTAACCATCACAGTGGGGATTAATACTTTCTTAATATAGTAGGGTTTCCATGGTAGGGGCTGGACATTTTGTCTATGTCAATTCACAACTAAATTGGGGTAGGGAGTAGAGGGTATAGGGTTAGGAGTGGGGCTAAAGTTGCACTTCCACTTGTGCACTCTATTGCTTGCTGAGTTGAGTCTCTTAAGGGGAAAGGAAGGGGGAGAAAAAGTTGAGTCTCTTAAGGAGAATTGAATGCGCCTTTAATTCCTTATTGCATAAGAATTCATAGTACCTAAAGCTGGTAACTTTTTCCAGGTTCATTGAAGGTATTTATTGAGACCTCTCTTTCCCTTCTCTTTACTTATTCATTGGAAATAAACTTAAAAGAAGTAGTATTTTCTCGGTCCTATTTTACGTGAATTTTTTTGTTGATCCTAAAAAAAAATACAAAAAAAATGATCCTTTTTAAAATTTAGTAACATTTTATCTAAAAGTTATAATTTTATCTTTTTATAATCACACAAATACTTTGTGTTACTTTTTTGACTTATTTAGGACCACAAACTTCAAAATTCTTCATTTTTTTCTTCAATAATTTTGTGCCAAGTCAAATAGTTTCACATAAATTGAAACGGGGGAGTAATATTTTAAATGCCCTCGAAAGGTCGATGAACTTGGTAAATTGTATTCCCACCAATACACAATAAGTGACTATTTTACTCTTTTTAATTTGGTCCAAAATAAGTATTTATTTACGTAATTAAGAAGGAATTAATTTTATTATTCTAAAATTTACCCTTATTTATATATTTCAACGTGTCAAGATACCAATTAATATACATATAGCAAAGATAAAATGATCACTTATTGTAGAGCAGATGAGTATTATACTACTCTCTTTGGTGCAAAATAAGTGATTTTTTGAACGTTTTCGTACCAATTAAGAAATTCACCTTTTAGCATTAATTAAAAATGAAATTGACCATATTAACCTTTATTATCTCAGATAAACACTCCTAATATATATTCCAACACTATTTACTCCAAAGACAATATAAGAAAAAATAATTAATTCATTTTTGAAATCTGAAAAAATTATTTATTTTAGACCATAAAAATTTGCCAAAAAACTACTTATTTGAGACCGGAGAAGTACACTGTAATCTAGTGGAATTGCTTTGGGAATTTAAGAAGATTGGTATGAATTAAAGTGACATTTATCTCCTAGCTAATCAAGATTATCTGCTAATTAAGTTTCGCTGTCGAATAAGTACATAGGTGATAAGGCTTTGTCAACTGTTCATCTTTTGTCTTCTTCTGTTGTGTCAGCAAAAATCTCCCTCGAAGTGAAAGATTGAAGTGTTAGTCAAGCCATGGGACATTACTTCCGACGAACAAAATCATTCCCAAGCTTCTTAATATTCCCTTTTTTTCCTTCTTATTTTTCTTGTAAGGTGGTCTTTGATGAGTCAAATTGAAAGTATATAATCCGATTGTATAACATATGGGTTTTTTTCTTCGTTTATTATTGAATTATTCTTTTATATATATATACACACACGTTGTAGCTTTAACTTAAAATTACATGTCCTGAGAGTCAGCAAGACTCACGTTTTGAACCTATTTTCATGGTAAGAAAGGTACGTAACTCAATAGATCACCTATAGATATAAAAGAAGGTTTGTATGTTTATATGATAAGATAGTACTAGTAGTTGTGTGTGTCCAAGTGCATGTCTTTTCACTTTTCTTGGTTTCTAAACTATCGAAACAAAAAGCCACATGGTGTGCTTGCTTGGCTTCCCAAATCACAACTTTTAGTTTGAAAGCAACACTTTCAAGATGAAGTAGAATCAACACTGATTAACATGCAATATTCTAGTTGCTTCTTCCGTTGGTATCATATTCTTAATTATAATTAGTATTTAAACACGAAAACGTACTCTTTACTTATACAAGTAACAGTAAACGAAAGTATTGTGATCAATGTTTAGCTTTCTTTCCTATGCGCAGACAATTCTTTTCCCATCGATCTATGCAACGTTGTGTACTAACGTGGTATCTATTCTCTTTTTAAGCAATGCTTTTCGTTTGTTGTTCAATTTAGTTTGGCTAATACGTGTCTTTTTGTACGTTTTCTTGATTTTTCTTTTCTTGACGAGAAACCTAATATGCGAAGGTTTGAATAGGCGTGATTAGGCGGAATAATAGGGTTATACGCATTCATATTGTGAGAATGGGGTATACACGTGCAGTAATGTTTATGCATGGCATGAAGAAGAACCTTTGAGCAACAATAAAATTATCTTTGTATAATTTATATATTATGTATTCGAGTCATAAAATTAATTACTCATGAGAGAAAAAAGGAATAGAAATTCGGAGTGACGACCGACCGAGCTAGAGAGAAAGTATAGGACCAATCTTTGTTCTATTCCTAGTAAAATAACACAATGTTTTTATAAACTCTTTTCAATAACCAGAAGGCCAGGATGTGAGTCATTTTATTTTGTGTCTCACACAATTTATACTAATTGTATGAGGTATTTTACTATCTCACATATTTGTGGACTTATATATTATATATTTGGATTCACAAAAATTTTGAGACCACATAGTATGAGACAAAAAAGAGGCCTCACACAACTAGTATCAGCTATGTGAGATACAAAATAAAATTCTTTGAGTATAGAGATGTCACACCTCCTTTTTACACACCACCTGAAGGTGATACAAGGGAATTTTTTCTAATTTAAGTGACATTATTCGAAATGGGATTATTCATTTATTTTGAGAGTCGCCACTTGGGATTGTTTATTTTCTAGTGTCCCAAGTCATCGATTTATTTTAAAATCTCAAATCGAGGAAAATTCGACTTTCCTTTTGAAGTCTGCGTACTACAAATTCTGAATAAAGAATTCTATTAACCCAAGGGAAGGTGTTAGGCACTTCCGGATTTCGTGGTTCTAGTATGGTCGCTTAAACTATTATAATGGGCCTATTACCTGATTTTAGTACATGTTCAAACCTATAGTGCAATTTTAATTATTTACCACTTTTAATTAATTTTAAAGAAGATTGAACGTCGTTTAAAACATGTCTTTGGATCTCGTCACATGAAATGCACCTGCAACCCGAAACATATTTTATTCAACGTTTTAACATTTTGATTTGAGTCACATGAAATGCGCACCTGAGTTTAAGAAGATAGTATTATTAAATAACGCGTTCAAAGCAACTAACGCGTGGTTAACTTTGCGAGGGCCATGAAATTCTCTAAAAGGCACGCCTCGAGTTCTAAGTATTTTAAAGGAAATAATGAAAGAGGGCCACACATTTATGATTTTATTTGATGCGGCGCACCTCAATCTATTTTTAAAGGATATTCCAACTAAAATTCGGGAGGACCGTTAACTATTATTATCTATTTGGGCCACCGCCTCAATTGTCTAATGGGCTTAATCAACTAACACTGAATATAATTAAAAGTTCCTTACGGTCATTTAGCTAACACTCCAAAACTGCAAATAGGCTCCTCACAAGAAGTCCAAAACCGGGAGAACTAGCAGTATAATGGGGCATTACATGAGTCAAAATTGCAGCCCAAATTATTTTCAATGGGGTGGTTAAACTTGGGCCCAAAAATAAGCCTAAACTCGAAATCTCGAACGTGTCTGAACAAGGAATTCAATGTCGAGTTCGCTTCAAACCCAAAACCAGCCAAATTCGTCAAAATAGCATTCAATGGTATTAATACATGTACAAACAACCTCTAGGCTCATTAGTTATGCAACCTGGCTAACATGGAGCCCAGTTCTTATAGTTCAAGCGATTCATATGAAGCACAAATTAATACCAACACATGAACATGAAATTAAATTACTTGAATTTCTGATTTAAACTCTTTGATACAAATTAAGCACCCTTTCAAATTCATTTTAAAACAAACGACTAAGCTAGAGGATGAGCCCAGACTCGAGCAAAGACTTCTTCCAATAAGGACAGTATCCTTAGCTCGAATCTGCTACTCGACTCATAAGTCACCCATTTTAAATTTCACTTTTAAATTTTGCTAAATGGACAAACTGATTACTACTTGTACAAACAAACATATCAGTCCTATAGCGATTTTCATGATCGTGTAATGTTCCAGATTTCAAACCTAAACTAAAATTTTAAACATGGTAACAAAACATTTAAAATACTTAAAAGAGATCAGCACCATTAATGGATTATCCCCTCATGATTTTCAGGTTCTATGAACAACAAAACCTCAATTATCATGGCATAGCTAGACTATTAAAATGATATCAAGCTGATACACCTACAGATAGTAACATAACCAAAATAATTCCTATATTTAGCTAATAATGGATTTCTAAAGTTAATCTAAACTAAAGCTAAAATTACTAAATAAGATATAAGCATATCATGAGTTCAGCAATCCATATTTACAGTCCCTTGAATGTTCAACCAACTAACAGTCTACAAATTTCTAATGAAAATGAAAGAACAACTTGAATTCATAGAAATACTATTACTATGCTAAGATGAACAAGCTAGGCTAAACACTTTTACACTACATTCTGAATTCAAAAATTCTAAACAAATAATTGACATTGAGGATTTAAGGTAAACAGCTGCTCATTCATGTGACTTCAAGAAATTACAGCATTCTTATTTTTGCATCTCATCTCCTAGATAATCAAGAAATACCTGGAATTTAAAAGCAACACAGAAAAATGAAGAATCAGCAGTAGATCAGTAGCATGAATAGGGATCAGCAACAAAATCAACTCAGGAAATGATCCAGGAAGACCACTTTGAGCTAGTTTTAAGTTCACAACAGTATCGTATAAAGCTCAGAATCAGAACATCACCAAAACCTGAACCCAAGCATATGAATACCAACTAAAATCAAGTCATTTTAACCCTTGAATAATCAGAAATCATTTGGAAATGAAAACCCCAGGAGAATCTTTAATGGAACAGTATTTTTGCAAAGTATACAGCTATTTTTGGATGTTTTTTTTATTTTTATCTCTCGAAATTCTGTGTTTTTAGCTCTCATCCTTCTCCTTCTCCAAATCTGATCTCTCTCTCCTTTTTTTAGTTGCAAGTAACTATGCCTTTATAGGCAAGTTACTAGGGCATCCGAGATAGGCTAAATGTATCATTTTGGACCCTTTTTAATTTTCTTTTTTTCTTAAAGACCCCTGAATTACTGACTTGTGGATCAAGTTAGTGTCATCTGCAGCTTCTAGGAAGCTTCTTAAGTGGTTATTGAAAATATTCTCTAATGTTAAATCCTAAATTACCCTTATGTCTCCTGAATTTTACCTTTAATAGATCAAACGGGCCTAGGTCAACTTGACCCAATGACCCAACCCTAATCTTGGGCCAACAGAGAGGCTTCAAACATTTGGACCTTTGTTTATGCTGACAAACCCAACCCCAATCCAAACTCAAAACTTTGAAGATGAGAAATGAGACTGAAACAGTCCACCATAGTTAGTACTTTCTTCTTCTTTTTTTCTTATTATTATGAGTAAAACATTTCAACAAAAACATTGCTAACCTATACTAGATTAAAGAAAAATTATCTCACTAAAAGAAGAAGAGATTGATAACTTAAAAAATAAATAAATAAGGAAAAATACCGATGGAATATTTAACATCTTCAAAAACAACGGCGACACTAACTTGAACTAGAAATTCGATGAACCCAAGAGTTTGAGGCAGGAATAAACTTCAATCTTGTGTTCTCAAATGAGAACACACAACTGAACTTGATTCCAAATGAGAATACACAACTGAACTTGATTCCAAACTCAAAACTTCAAAATTCGACTCATTTGGTTTTTTTTATTTTAGGGTTTCTTCTTTGATTCAAAATTAGAAAGGTTTGGCGCATATTTGAGGGTTGGTAGTGTGAGATTAGGGAAGAGGGGGTTGTGGAGATGGTCTTGTGTTAATTTGGGCTTGAGCAGAGGAATTAGGGTTCCGTCCGCCTCTATTTGATTCAATATTTAAGAGGTTTGGCTGGGATTCGAAGAAAACTAGGTGAATATTTGGAAAGAGGAGAGGGAGAGGAGTCTATGGTGTAAATTTTGTGGTCATCGTAGACCCGCCGCCATCGTAGACCCGCCGCCGTCGTGAGGCGATTTTCGGCTGCGGCAGACGGTGGCATTAGGGTTGGTGTTTGAACTGAAGAGGAGGATAAGATACGAGGTGGGGGCTGTTAGGAAATACATATATATATATATACACACACACACACTAAGTGATCCCAACTTCAGGACTATCCGATCAAGAAACTTCTACGGTCCTGATCTAATGAAGCCCAAACGACGTCGTTTTAGTGAAGGAGCGGTTGGACCGGGTTTGGATGCGGGGTTTTGGGCTAGGTCAGGTTGATTTTGACGGGTTTAAGGTGGGTTTTTATTTGGGCCAGCCAAAAATTTGGGTGTTTTATTTAATTACTCAACTTCTTTTGATTTCTTTTTCTTTTTCTTTTCAAATTAAAAACTAAAAACCTAAATTAATTTTAAAAGCTAGATAAACCTACCAAATTATATTAAGCTCTAATTAATAATTAAATACCAAATTAAAATAAAACTAACAAAAGTCAAAGCTAAAAATTAAATCAAGCAAAATGAATCAATTTTTCTGATTTTTGTATTTTTTAAAAACCCTAATTACTAGCTAATCTAATATATGTAAAGTTAAATCCTAAATGAAAATGCAATATGTATTTTTGTTCTTTTTCGTAAATTATATAAATTAAAAATGCACACAGAAATGCAAACAAGTCGAAGAATTATGCAATTAAATCAAAAAAATTAAATAATTTAAAGAAAAATCCTAATTTTGAGAATCCTGTAGGAGTAAATCATGCGAGGCAAAAATCACGTGCTCACAGCTGCGCCACTTTACTCGAAGACATGAAGGGTTTTCGAGCAAAGATAAATGAGCAATTATGAGGGATTTTTGCTCGCTTGGCACTCCATGAGAAGCATTTTTGAAAAATGTCTGACCGCACCTTGCTTCAGAGGTTGCCTACATATCCTTGGCTATAAAGGAATCAGGTTAGTGTAGTTCTGGAAGTTTTAGTAGCTGAGGCTATTGAGAGCTGTGAGTTATCTGCTGATACTGCTGCTATTGCTTGTTGACCTCCTTATTACACAAAAAAGGAAAATCAAAAGCTAAGCTAGCTAGGCCTATCAGCTACGAGTTACAAGATTCCTATCTACAAATCTCTTAAGCTTGATCTTGAGTCTTAGCTGATTTTGTTGTGGACACTGATCTGAATCTTGATGCCCATCAATTGCATATAATGGTTCTTTATCAAGGCGGGCATTCGAAGCTTGTGACTTCGATCAAATGTTGGGCAATCCGCGTCCTTCTCCACTTCAGCGCTTTGAGTTCACTTCTTTTTGCTATTTTTCTTCTTTTTTTTTAATTTTGGATTGGGACTCATTTCTTGGCCATCTAGAATCCTTTTCCTTAAGGTAAAACCTGCTCAGACACCAAAAAAAACAAACGAACGAAATTTTTTCTGCCCAAATTTCACTTGGAAAATTTTGTGAGTTATTTGCAACACAAATCTAAACTAATTCTGTATTGAAATCAATAAAAATAAGGATTGAGTATCCATTGGATTGAAGCCTTAAATAGGAAGGATTGCCAGGTTATGCTGGAAAGCTGGCCGGGTTATGCTGGAAAAGAAAAAAAGGGTCTTCGGGTTATGCTGGGGAAGTCATCAGGTTATGCCAAAAGAAAGGAAAAAGGTCCTTGGGTTATGCCAGGGAGGTCCACCTCTTATGCCGGGATAAAATAAAAGTGGTCCTTGGGTTATACCAGGGAGGTCCACGGGTTATGCTGGGATAAAAGAGAAAGGTCCTTGGATTATACTAGGGAGGTCCACAGGTTATGTCGGGATAAAATAAAAATGTCCTTGGGTTATGCAAGAGAAGTCCACGGGCTATGCCGGGATAAAAGAAAAAAGGTCATTGGGTTATGCCAGGATAAAAGAAAAAATGTCCTTGGGTTATGCAAGGAGATCTGGGGTTATTACGGGATAAAAAGAAAAAGGTCCTTGGGTTATGCCAGGAAGGTCCACGGGTTATTCTGGGATAATAGAAAAAGGTACTTGGGTTATACCAGGGAGAATCGCGGGTTTGCAAGGATAATAGAAAGAAGGTCCTTGGGTTATGCTAGGGAGATCCACGGGTTATGCCGGGACAAAAATAAAAATGTTATTGGGTTATGCCAGGGAGATCCACGGGTTATGCCGGGATAAAAGAAAAAAGGTCCTTGGATTATGCCGGAAATGTCCACGGGTTATGCCGGGATAAAAGAAAAAGGGTCCTTGGGTTATGCCAGGGAGATCCACGGGTTATGCCGGGATAAAAGAAAAAGGGTACTTGGGTTATGCCAGGGAGGTCCACGGGTTATGCCGGGATAAAAGAAAAAGGGTCCTTGGGTTATTCTAGGGAGATCCACGGGTTATGCCGGGATAAAAAAGGTTATTGGGTTATGCCAGGGAGGTCTACGAATTATGCTGGGATATAAAAAAGGTCCTTGGGTTATGCCAGAGAGATCTACGGGTTATGCCGGGATTAAAGAAAAAAGGTCCTTGGATTATGCCAGGGAGGTACACGAGTTATGCCGGGATAAAAGAAAAAGGGTCCTTGGGTTATGCCAGGGAGATCCACGGGTTATGCCGGGATAAAACAAAAAAGGTCCTTAGATTATGCTAGGGATATCCACGGGTTATTCCAAGATAATAGAAAAAGGTCCTTGGGTTATGCCTGGGAGATGTAGGGGTTATGCCGGGATAAAAAGAAAAAGGTCCTTGGGTTATGCCAGGGAGGTCGACAGGTTATGGCGGGATAAAAGAAAAAGTCCTTGGGTTATGCTAGGGAGGTCTACAGGTTATGCCGAGATAAAAAATAGGTCATTGGGTTATGCCAGGGAGATCCACGGGTTATGCCGGGATAAAATAAAAAGGGCCCTTGGATTATGCCAGGGAGATCCACGGGTTATGCCGGGATAAAAGAAAGAGGGTCCTTGGGTTATGCCAGGGAGATCCACGGGTTATGCCGGGATAAAAGAAAAAGGGTCCTTGGGTTATGCCAGGGAGGTCCACGGATTATTAAGGTCCTTGGGTTATGCCAGGGAGATCCATGGGTTATGTCGGAATAAAAGAATGCCGGGATAAAATAAAAAGGTCCTTGGGTTATGCCAGGGAGATCCACGGGTTATGCGGGGTTAAAAAGAAAAAGGTCCTTGTGTTATGCCTGGGAGATCACTAGGTTATGCCAGGATAATAGAAAAGGTCCTTGGGTTATGCTAGGGAGATTCACGTGTTATGCTGGGATAAGAAAAATGTCCTTAGTTTATGCCAGGGAGGTCTACGGGTTATGCCAGGATAAAAGAAAAAAGGTCTTTGGGTTTTGCCAGAGAGGTCCACGGGATATGACGGGATAAAAGGAAAAATGTCCTTAGGTTATGCCAGGGAGGTCCATTGGTCATGCCGAGATAAAAGAAAAAGGTCATTGGGTTATGCTAGGGAGATCTGTGGGTTATGCCGGGATAATAGAATAAGGTCCTTGGGTTATGCCAGGGTGGTCCACAGGTTATACCGTGATAAGAGAAAAAAGGTTCTTGGGTGTTGCCAGGGAGGTCTACGGGTTATGCCGGGATTAAAAGAAAAAGGTCATTGGGTTATGCTAGGGAGGTCCAAGGGTTATGCTAGGACAAACTATGGAGTGCAACTCTATAATACAAACGATTTTCAGGTTATGCTGGTGGTGACTGGGAATGGGACCCTACATTACTCTGATTATTATTTATCATAAAAATGAGTAAAAGTGCGGGAAAGAGTTTTAAGAGAGACTTCCCTATTTGTTACACCTGCTTCTTGCACGGTTACTTGAATTGTACCTGTTTCAAATTTTCAAACAAAGAACAATTTTTAGTATGAAACGGTGGTTGGTTTTGTTTCCTTGATTGTCTCAATTGCTTGATCTCGGCCCAGCTTCTGTTGAGAGACTTGTTGCTTGCTAGTTTTTGTCCTTGACTCTCTTTTCCTTTTCTATAATTTTGCTTTCGGAGCATCAACCATCATGGCTAGTCGGCATTGGCTTGATGCACCCGCTGAGACTGGGTACCTTTCTTTAACTTTGTTAGGCGGAGCCCTATAAAGCCAGTCTTGCCACATTTTCTTTGTATTAGTTTCGGGAACAGATCTAGAACAAAAGGGATTCAAGGAAAAAGTAAGCAAAAGGCAGGAAAAATGAATTTCAAGAGAAGCAACCCATTCGGGGAGAAGGGAAGCACTTATTTGGGGTACATGTAGGCTTTACATAATTATGACATGTTTCTTGGACTGGGTGCCCAACCCGCACAAACTTCCCATAAACTCATTGACCTGTGTTTCAAAACTAGGGGATCTTGTCAAGACTCTTTCGGTGGTGGGAAATGTTTTCTTTTCGATCAATGGCACCCTTTGCGGGTTTTCGCTAATCGACCTCTCTCATTTCTCTTCTCACTCTTGCCCGATAGTTCTCTTTACGAGTTTTCACTAAACGGACTCTCTCATTTTCAATTTCTCTGCTTAGTGTTGCCTTATGGTGCTCGTAGGTTTTCACCCATAAGACTCTCTCATTTTATTTCTCTCAGTTTTATTATATCAGATTCCAATAGTGATGTTTTCCGATTCTGATGCCTTTGCCAATTGATCAGAAGGACTTGCGCAAGGTTTTTGGTTAAAAAGAATCTGGATGGTATTACAACTTTGGAACCATTACGGTGGGCTCACTGCAGATCCATTATATCATCTGCCCCGGTTTCACTTCCGGGAGAATTTGGATTTTTGTTTTGGTGTGACTGAACCTCAGAGAGAGGCTGCCTGTGTATCCTTTCTGAATCAAGTCAGACGTAGTTCAGGAAGTTTTTTTTTTTTGTTTTTGTTGTTGCTTTTTTCTTTTTATAGTACTTTCGGGTTCCAAAGAGGGTAATCAAAGAAGAGTAACCGACTCAAATGGGTTTGCAAAAGGGTTGATAATTTTTGGATAGAAATAATGAAAGCCTTCGTCATCCCAATTGAACAGAATCATTGTTGTAGAAAGCCTAGACATAGTATCTTTTTACTGCATCCGCATTCACAGCTGCTTTGGGATCATTTCTTTCGATACCGCCCAGATACAATGCTCCTCTCAACAATATCTTTCTGATGATATACGGGCATTTCCAATTAGGAGAAAATTCCCTTTTTATTCCAGGTGATGAGGAAGAATGCACCTTAGCACAAGTTGTCCCATTTCAAAATTCATGGGGCGTACTTTCTTGTTATAAGCACGGGCCATTCTTTGTTGGTACAATTGCCCGTGGCAGACCTTAGCCATTCACTTTTCATCAATTAAGGGCAATTGTTCCAAACGAGTCTTGACCCATTCAGTGTCATCAATCTCGGCTTCAAAGATGATTCGGAGAGAAGGGATTTCCACCTCCGCGGGTGTCACAGCCTCGGTTCCATAGACTAAGAGGTACGGTGTTGCTTCTACTGATGTGCACACCGTGGTGCGATATCCTAGTAATGCAAAAGGCAATTTTTCATGCCATTTCCTAGAGCTCTGAACCATCTTTCTCAAAATCTTCTTGATGTTTTTATTTGCTGCTTCGATAGCACCATTAGCTTTGGGCCGATAAGGAGTAGATTTCCTATCGTTATTCTGAATTATTCGCATATCTCTTCCATCAAACGACATGGAATGCGGTTCCATGGGCGGTGCATGAATCAAATCGCCGAACACCTGGAATTGATAGCACTTTCGGACAAAGCTGAAACAGTCCTTTTCCATGGTTATCCAATATAGCCTGCTCGAAAGATTTTCTTTGCCAAAACATACACATTCATATGGGGTCCGCACACTCTTGCGTGTACTTTGTGCATGATCCTTCCAGCTTCTTCAAAATCAACTCATCTTAACAAATTGAGATCCGGTGTCCTTTTGTACAAGACATCACCACTCAAGAAGAAACCACTTGTCTGTCGTCTAGTGGTTCTCTTTTGATCTCCACTGGCTTGCTCGGGGTATTCTTGTGTTTTCAAAAATCTTTCGATGTCATGGTACCATGACTGAATACTTGGTTCTGCCTCAACTGTATTTCAGTAACCTTGCTTTTCCCTGATTTGGATTTCCAAGGGATCAATGCGGGCATTGCCTGGGTACGGCAGCATTGAGGCCAAAGTAGCAAGTGCATCGGCTAGTTCATTGTGGCAATGAGGGATGTACCTGAATTCTATTGACTTGAATCGCTTGCCAAGTTCTTCCATGTGTTGTTTGTAAGGGATGAGTTTGACATCTCGGATTTCCCATTCTCCCTGAGCTTTCCATATAATCATATACGAGTCTCCCATGATCGATAACTCTTCAACGTTCTAGTCGATTGCCATGTTCATACCCATAATGCAGGCTTCATACTTGACTATGTTTTTTGTGCAGAAAAGCCGAAGTCGGGATGTGGCTGGGTAATGCTGACCAGTATGTGAAATCAAGATTGCCCCAATTCCCACTCTTTTTGCGTTTACTGCTCCGTCAAAGAACATTTTCCAAGCAGTATATCCTCGGATATTGCCTCGACTGAGTTTACCTCTTAATCCGGGAAGTGAGTGTTCAAAGGCTGGTATTCATCATCAACCGGGTTATCAGCAAAATGATCCACCAACGCCTGGGCTTTCATTGTCGTGCGAGTGTCATAGAGTATGTCAAATTCCATGAGCAGAATCTAACATTTTGCTAATCTTCCCGTGGGCATCGGTTTCTTGAATATGTATTTCAATGGATCCAACCTGGTTACAAGGTAAGTGGTGTAGGCTTGTAGATAATGTCTCAACTTCTGAGCGACCCAAGTTAAAGCACAACAAGTTCTTTCCAGCAAAGTATACTTGGCTTCATAGCTGGTAAACTTCTTACTCAAGTAGTATATTGCCTGCTCTTTCTTTCTGGTAACATCATGTTTCCCGAGGACACAACCAATAGAGTTTTCCAAGACCGCCAGGTACAAGGACAAAGGCCTCACTGGTTCATGTGGGACCAAGACCGGTAGGTTGGATAGATACTCTTTGACCTTATCGAAAGCTTCCTGACATTCATCCGTCCATTTGACTGCTGCATCTTTTTTCAGTAATTTAATATAGGTTCACACGTGGAGGCCAGCTGAGCAATGAGCTGGCTGACATAGTTCAATCTTCCCAACAAGCTCATCACATCTTTCTTGGTTTTTGGAGGAGGTAATTCCCAAATAGATTTTATCTTTGTCGGATCTAACTCGATACCTCTCCGGCAGACTACGAAGCCCAAAATTTTTCCAAACGAGAACCCTAACCCACATTTGGCTGGGTTTAGTTCAAATCATATCTGCGCAACCGTTCGAAGAAATTTCTCAGATCTCGCACATGGTCATCCTTAGTTTTGAACTTGATGATCACGTTTTCCACATACACCTCTATCTCTTGGTGCATCATATCATGGAAAATAGTCGTCATGGCTCTCATGTAGGTTACCCCGGCATTCTTCAGATCAAAGGGCATGACCGTGTAGCAATAGATTCCCCAGGGTGTAGTAAAAGCTGTCTTTTCTGCGTCTTTTTCAGCCATCAACACCTGGTGATATCCTGCGTAACAGTCCACGAAGGATTGTATCTCATGTTTGGCACAGTTATCAACAAGGATGTGGATGTTTGGAAATGGGAAGTTATCTTTGGGACTTACCCTATTCAGATCTCAATAATCCACACACTCGGGTATTCCCATCTTTCTTCGGTACTGGAACTACATTGGCTAGCTATGTGGTATACCGAACCACTCAGATCACCCCTGCTTCCAATTGTTTCGTGATCTCTTCTTTAATTTTATCACTAATATCAGTTTTAAATTTTCTTTGTTGTTGCTGGATTGGGGAGCAATCAGGTTAATTTGGCAATATATGAAACACCAAATCAACACTCAGTCTCGGCATGTCATCATATGACCAAGCAAACACATCTTTGAACTCAAACAGGAGTTGGATTAATGCGTCCCGAGTTTTCTCATTTGCGTGAATGCTTATTTTTGTTTTCCTGATTTCTTCAGAACTACCCAAGTTAACCAGCTCAGTGTCATTTAGGTTTGTCTTAGGTTTATTTTTTAAATTTTTCAGTTCTCGATTTATTTCTCTAAAAGCCTCTTCTTCGTCATATTCCGGTTCTTGGTTCATTATTTCATAACTAGACAGCGTGTTTGGATCTGGGCCTGAAGTTTGCTAGAATGTCATGTAATTTAAAGCCGCATTATTAGAACTAAAATAAGAAAGAAAGATCACAAAATCAGAAAGAATAAATAAATATGGACGATGAAATATTGATTTCATTTTATTGAATTTGGAAGATAACATGGTTTTCATTGGAAACTAAAAGACATGAAACTAAAGGAAAACATCCGAGTTACATCCTAGGATAACTCATGATGTAGAAATGGTGGTAGGACAGGTCTACTGGAACTCCGACTGATTGAGAATAGCGTAGCATTCAAATTTTACAATTTGGCCTCGGGTCCCATGTACAGCACCTCAGCGGTACTTGAGCCTTCCTTTTGCTGGACCATGTGGGTTCCATATAATATCTTCCTCATTGCGCCACAAATCTATTCGATCTCCTCAGCAGTAAAAACCTCATCCCCTTCTTCTTCACTATATTTGGGCTTGAGAAAGGTTTTGTAAAGGTGCGGCACCGGCTGTGGTAGAACCATCCATCAATCTTCCTACTATCCGCCCATTTTATATCAGATGGTGTGGGTGTGAAGCCAAACCCAAAGAACTTTTTGTTAACAGGCAGGGTGATCGGTTATGATATCCCTTGCAATGATTTCCCAAGTCCTTTCCCAGATTTGAATCCATGTCGGATCATTTCTTTGACCACCATTATTGATGCATTAGAAAGGAAGGGTTGGGGTCACAGGCTTCCTTCCTCGTACTGGTCCGCGATCACTATTTCAAAGGCTTGATAAACTATGTGCTCACTCCCCTCCCTTGCTTCCAGACATGAGATTGATGGGTCCCAATAAATTGATTGCTCATCTTCTCCATGGACCACAATTTCTTGTTCTTTATGCTCGAACTTTACCATTTGATTAAGAGTGGAGGGTACAACTCCTGCTGCATGGATCCATGGCCTCCCCAAAAGAAAGTTGCAGGATGTGTCTATGTCTAGAACCTGGAAGGTCACCTTAAAGTCTACCGGGTTGATGGTCAAAATTAGATTAATCTCTCCAATCGTGTCCCTTTTTATACCATCGAAGGCTCATACGCAGACATTGTTGGGTTGAATTCTTTCAGTCCCGATTTTCATGCACTGTAAAGGTGAAAGCAGGCAGATGTCCACCCCAGAGCCTTCGTCCACCATAACCCTTTTCACATAGTAGCCTTTACATTTGACTATTAAGTGCATGGTTTTGTTATGTACGGCCCTTTCTGGGGGCAAGTCATTCTTACTGAAGGAGATCTGGTTGATTGCGAAAACTCTTTCCACCATTCTATCCAGTTACTCCACAGAGGTCTCAGTAGGCACATGCGCTTCATTGAGGGTCTTGATTAATACCTTCTAGTGTTCGGTGGATTTCATCAACAAAGATATCAAGGAGACTTGTTCATGATTTTTTTAAGCTGGTCAATCACTTCATAATCCGCCATTTTCATTTTTTAAAGAATGCCTCTGCTTCTTCGGCACTCACAATCTTTTTGGATGGGAAGTGTTTCCTAGTGGTGCTATTCACCTCTTCCAAATTGGAGTACTCTTAAACAGGGTAATTTTCTTCTCCTGAGATTTCTTTGCCCTTATAAGTTACCACTGATTTGTTGTAGTTCCAAGGCACCGCGGTAGGATCTTTCATAGGCTTCTGTGGCGCGCATCCAATAACTACAGGCTCACTCAGCATTGGTGGATTAATTGTCCCCTGCATCACGTAAGCCCATTTGGGCACATACATTTGGGTTGGCTTGTTAGTAGGCGTGGCGCTGGTTCCTTCTTGAATTTTCTCCTCTGGTTTTGGATGGGTGGTTTTGTTCTTTTCCTCCCCTTTGTCTTGCTTCGGGACAGCTTTTGGTTTCTTCTCTACATTAGCCATGGCGATGATGGCCTTTAAGGCCGGGTCAAATTCCTTATCCTCACAAATCATTCGATTATCGGCCCGTTGTTGTGGGTTGGCAGTGGGTTGTTGGTCACATTGGGGATATCTTCGTCCTTTAGCACTATCTTCCTATGTTCTATCAAATCTTCCACGGCTCTTTTCAGTGTCAAACAGTTCTCTGTATTATGCCCCTCAACTCTTGAGTGATAAGCACATCGGACGCCCTGTAGGTAAGAGGGTGATTCTGGATTTTGCCTATTCAGGGGCACAGGCTGCAACAAACCCATTTGGACAAGCTTTATATATAGATTGGAGTAGGATTCCCCGATTGGTGTAAATTTTGGCCTCCTAGGTGGTTCATGAGGACGGAAGTTATTTTATGAAGGATGGGGGTTATAGTGGTCTTGGTGAGGAGGCTGGTTTCTATGAAATGTAGCTCTGTTCTTGTTGATTTGCTGCTGAGGCCGAACATAAGGTTTCATGACCGCGTATGGCTGAGGAGCATAGGCCATGTCCTGGTGGGGGTAATAACACTGCAGGGTTCTTTCTGGGAAACGAGATCTAGGAGCACGGTGTTTTCTTGCACCCGATGCTGCCTTAGATGTTTCTTCCTCTTTCTTTCCGTTCGCTATTCCTCCAGATCCTCCTTGAATGGCCTGGTAGGTAGCTCTGATGGCGGATTGGCTTAGAATTTGACCCGTTTTCAAACCGTTTTCAACCATTTCGCCAATCTTGATGGCCTCTGCGAACGGTTTACCCATAGCAGACATCATATTTTGGAAATAATTGGCTTCTTGAGCTTGAAGAAAAACTGTGACCATCTCGACCTCATCCATCGGACGCTTTACTAAACATCCCGACTAATACTCAAGAAAATCCAGAAACATATGGGGGATACCGATCTTGGTGACAATGCATATCGACTTCTAAGGTTTCCATTAAGGCACGCATAACCCGCAACTTTCTCTAATATAGGTGAGAGCTCGAAGGCAGAGAAACGGAACACATTACGAGTCGGGTCGCAAAAAGGTATTAAAGCTTCAATTATGTCCAACCTTGGCTTGATGTTTAATATTCCGATGAGGCCTCCCAGAACGTTTACTATTGTTTCTCTACTGCATTTTCCTAGATCATCTCACCATATGTGGAGCTTCAAGGGGATCTCATCAAGGACTGTGAATGGTTCAATTTCATTCATGCTCATCCTGCACATTTATTAATGTAATTCAATAACTCATTTTGTCCTAAAATGAAAAGCAACACCATTTTATTCTCTCTTTTTTTTTCAAAATTTTCATTTCAAAAACAAGACCCTGGCTTTGCAGATACGACCTTTTAGCACTTCGGGGAAGAAGATTTTAAAGCTGTGCCCGCTAACCGTTAGAAATGGTTGTTCTTGCAAAACAGTCTTCCAGTGCCCTTTTAGGGGCATTCGACATATATTAGACAAGAATGGCATTACCTGAATTATTTGTGGCAAAAAATTAAAATTTTGTTGTTTTGGGGTTATTTTTGCAAAATGAAAGTTGGACCTGATGGGGGTTTCCTACGAATCCCACATCCGGTGAGAATCAAACTGACGTAGCTCGGGCAGATCTGACAATACCAACTATTTTTAAAAAGAAAACTTTTCTTTTTCATTTTCTCAAAAATTCGGCAGAGTTGCAGCACCATTTGGTCATTGGTTTTTCAAAACGGGTGATTAACTCACTTAACCTAATATTGTAATCCTCTTTTCCAACTCTATCCCATTATTTATAAGCCAGTCAACATGCGAATTTGAAGCAAATAAATGCACAAGTAGCAAGTAAGATGCATCAGGATGGTCTTTTCATTTCAGGGATACCTGTCCTAGATAGACCCAACCCATGTGTTGAGTCTCCTAAGTCAAATGCACGTGATGCAAACAAACGTTCCTACTAGGGATCCGACATGAGGCTTTGCTATACTAGGTTTAAACTCTGAGTTTATTGTTCTAGACCTGGCTTACCCGAGCGGACAACTCGAGCCGGGGGGGAGGGGGGGAGGGGGGAGCATACCAGGAATATAGAAGCTTCACCGGCTTAGCAACTTGTCTGAACCTTGTTCTAAATGGGATAAGACTCTAAACATAAGAGAAGTCACACGAAGTGCACCTTTCTCCATGATGTAGAAAACTCAAAGAGAGGAAGGGTTTCATAGCAGTTTATATATATAATTTACCAAATATCAAAGTGGTAAAGCATTTAGCAAATCTAACAAGAAACATGTAGGAAAAGTAGATAAGCTAATCATAACAGCTATTCTAAGCTCGAATTCTTGAACCTTGAACTGAAGTTCTAGGCATCGGTTTATTTTAAAATCCCAAATCGAGGAAAATTCGACTTTTCTTTTGAAGTTTGCGAACTAGAAATTCTGAATAAGAAATATTGTTAACCCGAGAGAAGGTGTTAGGCACCCTTTGATTCCGTGATTCTAGCATGGTCGCTTAAACTATTATAATTGGCCTATTATCTGATTTTAGTACATGTTCAAACCTATATTGCAATTTTAAATTATTTATCGCTTTTAATTAATTTTAAAGAAGATTGAATATCGTTTAAAACATGTCTTTGGATCTCGTCACATGAAATGCACCCGCAATCCAAAACATATTTTATTCAGCATTTTAGGATTTGATTTGGGTCACATGAAATGCGCACCTGAGTTTAAGAAGATAGTATTATTAAATAACACGCCTAAAGCAACTAACGCGTGGTTAACTTTGCGAGGGCCATGGAAATTCGTTGAATGGCACGCCTCGAGTTCTATGTATTTTAAAGGAAATAATTAAAGAGGGCTACATATTTATGATTTTATTTGGCGCGGTGCACCTCAATTCCATTCTTAAAGGATATTCCAACTAAAATTCGGGAGGGCCATTAACTATTATTATCTATTTGGGCCACTTCCGCAATTATCGAATGGGCTTAATCAACTAACACTACATATAATTAAAGGTTCCTTACGGTCATTTAGCTAACACTCCAAAGCTACAAATGGGCTCCCCACGTGAAGTCCAAAACGGGGCGAACTAGTGATATAACGGGACATTACATGAGTCAAAATTGCAGCTCAAATTATTTTCAACGGGGCGTTTAAACTTGGGCCCTAAAATGAGCCCAAACTTGAAATCTCGAACGTGTCTGAACAAGGAATTCAATGTCGAGTCCCTTCAAACCCAAAACCAGAAAAATTCGACAAAATAGCATTAATAGTGTTAATACATGTACAAATAACCTCTAGGCTCATTAGTTATGCAACTGGGCTAACATGGAGCCCAGTTATTATGGTTCAAGCGGTTCATATCAAGCACAAATTACCACCAACACAAGAACATGAAATTAAAAGGTTTGAATTTCTGGTTTAAACTCTTTGATACAAATTAAACGCCCCTTCAAATTAATTTTAAAACAAACGACTGAGCTTGTGGATGAGCCCAGAGTCAAGCAAGGCTGCTTCTAATAAGGATAGTATCCTTAGCTCGAATCTGCTACTCGACTCATAAGTCAACCCTTTTAAATTTCACTTTTAAATTCTGCTAAATGGACAAGTGATTACTACTTGTACAAACAAATTTACCAGTCTTATAGTGATTTTCATGCTCGTGTAATGTTCCAGATTTCAAACCTAAACTATCATTTCAAACATGGTAACAAAACCTTGAAAATACTTAAAAGAGATCAACACCATTAATGGGTTATCCCCTCATGATTTTCATGTTCTATGAACAACAAAAGTTCAATTATCATGGCATAGCTAGACTACTAAAAGGATATCAAGCTGATACACCTATAGACAGTAACATAACCAAAATAATTCCTACATTTAGCTAATCATTAATTTCTAGAATTAACCTACACTAAAGCTAAAATTACTAAATAAGATATAAGCATATCATGAGTTCAACAGTCCAATATTTACATTCCCTTGAATGTTCAACCAACAAACAGACTACAAATTTTCAATAAAAATGAAAGAACAACTTGAAATCATAGAAATACTATTACTATGCTAAGATGAATAAGCTAGGCTAAACACTTTTACACTACATTCAGAATTCAAAAATTCTAAACAAATAATTGACATTGAGGATTTAAGGTAAGCAATTACTACATTCTTATTTTTGCATCTCATCTCCTACAGAATAAAGGAATACCTGGAATTTAAAAGCAACATAGAAAATGAAGAATCAGCAGTAGATCAGTAGCAGGAGCATGGATCAGTAACAAAATCAACCTAGGAAATGATCAAGAAAGACCACTTTGAGCCAGTTTTGAGCTCACAACAGTGTCATATAAAGCTCAGAATCAGAGCAACACCAAAACCTGAACCCAAGCACTTGAATACCAACTAAAATCAAGTCATTTTAACCCTTGAATAATCAGAAATCATTTTGTAAATGAAAACCCCGGGAGAATCTTTAATGGAACAGTACTTTTGCAAAGTTTACAGCTATTTTTGGTTGTTTTTTTATTTTTAACTCTCGAAATTCTGTATTTTTAGCTCTCATCCTTCTCCTTCTCCAAATCTGATCTCTCTCTCCTTTTTTTAGCTGCAAGTAACTTGCCTTTATAGGCAAGTTAATATGGCATCCGAGATAGGCTAAATGTTTCATTTTGGACCCTTTTTAATTTTCTTTTTTGCTTAAAGTTCCCTGAATTACTGACTTGTGGATCAAGTTAGTGCCTTCTATAGCTTCTAGGAAGCTTCTTAAGTGGTTATTGGAAATATTCTCTAATGTTAAATCTTAAATTACCCTTATGTCTCCTGAATTTTACCTTTAATAGATTAAACGGGCCTAGGTCAACTTGACCCAATGACCCAACCCCAATCTTGGGCCAACAATTGGGCTTCAAATATTTGGACCTCTGTTCGTGCTGACAAACCCAAACCCTATCCAAACCCAACACTTTGAAGATGAGAAATGAGACTGAAACAGTCCACCATAATTAATACTTTCTTCTCTTTTTTTAAATTATTATGAGTAAAGCATTTCAACAGAAATATTGCTAACCTGCACTAGATTAAAGAAATATTATCGCACTAAAAGAAGAATTGATAACTTAAAGAAGGAAGAAATAAGAAAAAATACCGATGGAATCTTTTTATATTTGCAGGATGATTTTACGCCTCGGCTATTTATCAACTCAATAATTTGGACCAGGGGTGTTCATGGTTCGTTTGGATTGATTTTCCCTAAAGAGAACCAAATCAAATAAGTTGATTTTTCAAATATTAGAACCAAACCAAACCAATTAAATCGGTTTTTCTCATTTCGTTTTATGTCGATTTTTTGAGTTTTTCAGTTATTTGTCGATTTTCTTAAATATAAGACATACACTACCAAACACATATTCCAGCGACCATATTTTCAATGTAATACTATCAAATCAATTGCCCTTTGAAAAGTCTATTATTTACCAAAATATATTAATGATAATTGTATCAAATAGTGATGAATAATTTAAGGACTCAATTAAAAATATGATATTTTAATACGAAATGGATTCTTACACTAAACAAAAGAAAACTATCAAACCACACTAGAATGTAAAGGTGAAGAACTATATTAAAAGTTTAAACTATTAAGGTCTTCAAAAACAACGGCGACTCTGACTCGAACTTGAAATCCGACGAACCCAAGAATTTGAGGCTAGGATAAAATTCACCCATGTGTTCTCAAATGACAACACACAACTGAACTTGATTCCAAACTCAAAAATTCAAAATCCCACTAATTCGGACCCTTTTTTTGAATTTTAAGGTTTCTTCTTTGATTCATAATTCGAAAGGTTTGGCGCAGATTTGAGGGTTGGTAGTGTGAGATTAGGGAAGAGGGGTTGTGGAGATGGTCTGGTGTTAATTTGGGGTTGAACGAAGGAATTAGGGTTCCGGGCGCCTCTCTTTGATTCAATATTCGAGAGGTTTAGTCAGCATTCCAAGAAAACTAGGTGGATATTTGGAAAGATGAGAGGGAGGGGAGTATATTGTGTAAATTTGGTGGTCATCGGAGACCCGCCGCCGTCGTAAGGTGATTTTTGGCGGCGGCAGACAGTGGCGTTAGGGTTGGTCTTTGAACTGAAGAGGAGGATGAGAGACGGGGTGGGGGTTATCTGACTAATATATACTAAGTGATCCCAGCTTGAGGACCGTCCGATTAAGAATCCTCGACGGTCTTGATCTAATGAAGCCCAAATGACGTCGTTTTAGTGAAGTGGCAGTTGGACCAGGTTTGGACACGGGTTTTTGGCTAGGTCAGGGTGGTTTTGACGGGTTTAGGGTGGGTTTTTTGATTTGGGCCAGCCCAAATTTTGGGTGTTTTATTAATTACTCAACTTCTTTTTATTTCTTTTTCTTTTCAAACTAAAAACTAAAAACCTAAATTAATTTTAAAAACTAGATTAACCTACCAAATTATATTAAGCTCTAATAAATACCAAATTAAAAGAAAACTAATAAATGTCAAAGCTAAAAATTAAACCAAGCAAAAAATGAATCAATTTTTGTTATTTTTTATTTTTGTAAAACCCTAATTACTAATTAATCTAAAAATATATAAAATTAAATTCTAAATGCAAATGCAATACGTATTTTTGTATTTTTCATGAATTATATAAATTAAAAATGCACACAGAAATGCAAATAAATATAAGAATTATACAATTAAATCCTTAAAATCAAATAATTAAAAGAAAAATCCTAATTTTAAAAATCATGTAGGAATAATTCATGCGAGACAAAAATCACGTGCTCACATGAGATATTTTATGAAATTGACCAAGAATGACTTTTTATAGAGCTTTAATGGAGTAAAAGTACTCTTTTCGTTTCACTTGATGTGAACCTATTTTCTTTTTGATTCGTTTCAAAAAGAATAATCTTTTTTGAATTTAAAAATAATTTAGCTTAAACTTCTAATTCTAATATTAACAAGAAGCTTTTAGAATCATATAAATACTTTGGGTTCTATTTTAATTTATTTAAGATTATAAATTTTAAAATTTTTTATTTTTAAAATTTTATGTTCAATCAAACAATTTCTAACTTAAGGGAGTAATACTTCTTTGTAGTTTTTCCCGGTCATTTATACAAAAAGTAACTTTCTCAGTTTAACTGACTCTTTTAGTCGTATCATTTTAGTATCACTAAACAGGCCCCACTCTATCCTCACCCACACGTCGCCGGCACGATAGATAGAGATTAGAGTCTGCCAAGTATATAATTGCATGGCTCACCCATATTACCCCAGTGAAAAGTGTTTTTAATTATTTATCCATAATACTGTGTGGTGCAAAGCTGTGGATGTTGACTTACAACAACAAAAAATCTCAGTTTGACTTATTCGGGTAGGTAGTGTAACAAATATCCACACAAACTAACTTAATAGAGTAATAAAATTAGTGTTGGTCATATGATAAAAATAGGTATTCTCTCTATTTTAATTTATATGAATTTATTTTCTATCCTTCATAAAAAGTCTTTATAATCATACAAATACTCTTGGCTATATTTTAACTTATTTAGCATTACAAATTTTAAAAAATTTTATTTTTTCTTAAACTCTATGTCCGATCAAATAAATTTACATAAATTAAAATGAAGAGAGTAATTTAATATCAAAATTCACGATATATATAATTTTGTTGGTCATATGATAAATATATGAAACTTAGTATCAAAAATCACAATTCACGGAAAGTGCAAAAGTTTTATATTCTGTCAAATATAACTCAAATGTAACAGTTACTAATTTTATATTAGGTTCTTGGTACTTAAGGACATCAATCAACTCTTGGTATCACACTTGGAGTTCACTGCCCAAAATGTCAACTTTGAAATTAAAAAGGGAAGAAGATATTTGTCCCGTGTTTACGGCATCATGAGAGCAATTGTTGAGGCTTTGAGGGCAACGATGATAGTGACCCCCATTCACTTTTATTGGAGCTTTTTAATTCAATCTTTATTCAATTATTTTTAAAAAATCTAGTTATTGGTTACAATTACGGCGACGCAATATTCGATGATAACTATGTTTCCCTTGTTTATTTAAATTTAAAAGTGGGATTTGTAGTCAAGATTCTAAGCATGAGTTTGAGTTATCTTCATCTTTTGTCTTGGGATGAGATATCTGCCTCTGCCCTCAAATTTTAGAATAGTTGAGAGGCACTACATACATTCATTACGCAGACATTATATGTGTTTATATTTGCATCAAACAATATAAATTCACCGATAATGATTGTGATGGAATAATAAATATTTTTTTATTTTTAATTAAAGATTTGAGCTTAAATTTTGAATATAAAATTATTTTTGTTAGGAAGTATTTTATTTTTTAAATAAAAGATTTTGGCGCGAATTCGAATTGATCGGAGCTCTGGATATAAAATTGCATGTTGAGATGTATACTATTAATCATTGATCTGGTTTAGATAATAATATTAGTGATAATATTATTCATTCAATTGTAATATATCATATATTAGTCGGTGTCCTTTGCTTAAATAGTAGATGATTTAGTGTATAGAGTTTTGCTTATACACTGAAAATTAAATCATCGGTTCTTATAAGTATAAAGTTTGAGTTCACAACGTAATGATGGAATTGGACAAACCATCAGGAATGATTGTAATATAAGATTAAATATAATTTATCTTAATTATGGGAATGGTTTAATTCCAACTTCTTGTGGTAGTACATTTAGTATGTATTGAACGAATCAAGTAGAGACAAGTATTTTAATACTGACTTAATAAAATAACTATCTAGCCATTAAATATACTTATACTCTTAATCTTGATATAATTATTATTAGTTGTGTATATTATTATTGTTTTAATTTGTTCAAAGGCGAGATTCTTTCGTAGGTCAATAAGCCTGGGAAATTGGATAATAATAATAATAATGTACATCGGCGAAGTAATAGTTAGTTGATAGAATCCATGTCTGGTTTAGAGATTGATGATACACCTTTATGAAAACTTATAAGTTTTTACGTGTAAGCCCGGTCGGTGAATTTTGTATCCGACACATGAAATAAGTTAAGCTAAAGTCTAAAGAAAATAATTAATAAATTAAATCGTCATAATTTAATTTAATTGGTTAATATCTTAACATTGACAGTTAAATCATATTTAATGAATGAATTTTAAAATTGAATAAGGAGTGCAATTACGAATTTTTAGTAGAATAATTCATAGTTCATTATGGTAGATATTAATTTCAAAAATTAGAAATTAATTCCATAATTGAAGCCTTGTTAATTAAATTTTATGGTCTTTGTTGTGCCTAAATAATAGGAAATAAAAGAATCTTTTTTCTGATGGAAAGGAAAACTTAACAGGTTTTGAAAAATGGTTTTAACCCATAAAACTTGTGCTATAAATACATAAGTTTTTCAACTAGAGGGGGTAGTACATGGTGGCGAAAATTTTCAGCCATATTTTCCTAGAAATTTTGCCCATGCAAAATTACTATTTCCAAATATTATTTGGTAATATATTTTTGCAAGGAGGCTCATGTGATAATGGAGTTTTGTTCATGCTTCAAGAGGTAACCCGTGAAATTCCGTTTATGCTAGTTGTCTAGATTACATGTAATTTTGATATTAGGATTGTTTCCACTACTAATTATAATCTATCATTGCCTTTGTTAGGGAGTATTTTACTCCCAATATGGGACTTTCTAGCACAAATCTAAATTAGTCGGGCTCGAATATAAATACTAAATATTGATGAATAATTTAAAAAATTAAGAAAAACAAACAATATAAATACATTTTTCTATAATTAACTATAATATTTATTCTCCTTTTAATTTGACTGTTACGATCAAATTATTGGTTTGCTGCAAGTATTTACGAGGCTCCTATGGATAAGGGACAAGTGAATCCAGAAGTAAGTTGAAAAGGAGAAAACAATATTTTTTCATACTTATATATAACCTAATTATATTAATTAATATTATTTGATTAATTAACATATAAATTTTAAAAAGTTTCGATTTTGTCATCCTTTTATAGGATTAAGAAAAATGTATATGTTCTTCACCTCTTGAATGTGGCCCAAGAATCTAGTTGCGCTAATCCGACAGCTCCCTGTGATTTCATAAAGAAATTTTTATATTCCTATAAACTATATAAAATTATATAATTTTTTTATTTAAATTTTATTATAATTATACTTTATATATTTAATTACTATTTATATATATATATATATATATATATATATATATATATATATATATTTAAAAATTAATAATAACGATTTGTGTTCTATAATAACTCTAACATATCTTTCACTCCATCCACATTTTTCTCTCCACATTTTATCCCCTCTCACATATTTTATACTTACTCACGATTCCACCATTCATAACCATTAAAATCTTTGAAACTTTGAATTTAAATTTGGATTTCAAAAAATATTATTTGTTTGAATTAGATGTTGTTGCAAAGAATTGGAAATTCTCTTTGCGTCTCTCTCTATCTCTCAATCCCTAATTTCAATATTGTAAAGCAAAAACAAAGAGAGCAGTAATTCCATCATTGACAGTCATTAAAAAGCTTTTAAGCTTTGAATTCAAATTTGGGTTTTTAAAAACCATTATTTGTTCGGACTGAGTGTTGTTGCAAACAACTGAGAAGAATATTTGGAATTTATATCTCAATTTTGAGGGTGTTTTGATGAAGATTAAACTTGATTTTGGTTGAATTTCAGATTGAAACTCGTCGAAGAAGAAGAAGGGGACGACATGAAATACACTATATTTATAAAATTGTAGAAAATTTGTTTTATATATATATATATATATATATATATATATATATATATATATATATATATATATATATTGAACTATTGTATGAAGGTTGAACAATATTGTATAAAAATTATATTTAAGTTGTATGATATTATAGTCGTATATAACAAAGTAGAAATAATGGATGAAAATTGAAGATAAGTTGTATAATATATAATTAATTGTATAAAATTTGCTTTTACTATATATAAATCTGATTCAAAATATATAAAAGAAATATTGCATAAAATTTGTATTTAAGTTGTATGTTATTTTTGTTGTATTTAACTGGGTAGCAATAATGTGTGAAAATTATAGATAAGTTGTAAATTTATATAATATACAATTAACTGTATGAATTTTTTTTTACTATGTATAAATTAGATACAAAATATATAAAAGACATATTATATAAATTTTATATAAAGCTTATATATAAATAATATGATATTGTAGTTGTATTTAACTGAATAATGTACGAAAAAATCCCATGGAAGAAATTATATGCGCATAAACGAATTCAAAAATTGATTATGTTAATATTGGGGTTAGTTGTATTCTAGGAGTGTTCTGGCTGCCTTCGCCTAGTTGTCCATAGGGGTGTTCAAAACCGATTCGAAACCGAAAACCGAACCGAATCGAAGCTTAATGGTTTAATGGTAACGGCTTAACGGACGGAGAACGGATTAAATTTTTTTTATTAACGGCTTATTGGTTTGGGGGCGGATTATTCAATTTTCTTAACAGATAATCCGTTAACCCGTTAAGAATATAAAAATATATATATATAAAATTTATTTTACTTACATAATTATATATATTAAATATAAAAACTAAAAACCTTAAAAATGAATAAGTATAAGTGTATAACAAAAATAAATTAGAAAAACAAACCACCCCCAACGTTTGTTCTGACTGAGTGAGGTGAGACAATGAATACTGAGTAGTGACTTCTGTAATGAGATTAGTTTAGTTTCCACTGGACTGGCAAATGATTCGCGTCTTTGCTTAGGATGCAACCATTTGTCTAAGCTTTGATTTTTCATGTACTCATATACTAGAATTTTTTACTTCTCTTTTGATATGCAGCAAATAGGTTTACAATATTAACGGTCGAATTTCATTCAATACTTTAAGTTCTGCAAGAAACTGTTTCTCTAATCTGTTGTCTAAGTTTCTTTCTTTTTAAATTCTTTTAACAACAACATGATTTCTATTTTGATTGGCAGCAAGCTCAAATTTCTTCATGTTTGATGCATCTAAGATCTCAATGTAGTGTGCGGACAGAATACATTTGAGCCCTTAGGTATTAAACCGATAAACCGTCCGGTAACCGTCCGATAAGAGCTAACCCGATACCAATCCGCCCGATATCTTATCGGGTGGCTAACGGATGAATACATTTAAAAGTCGATAACCGTTAAGCCAAATCGTTAAGAGTAAAAAGCCGCTCAATCCGACCGGATAACACCCCTAATTGCCCATAAGGCACAACGTTACACAATTTATTAAACATTGTTTGGTAGGTCTTTATCGTTGTCGTTTGTAGCATTTGTATCGTATCTTGCTGGTCTATGTGTCCATGAAGTCGAATTTGCTGATAGATTTCTTCAAGACATACTATTTTTAATTTAAGGTCGGATGCACGGATATTAGAAGAGAATCTGGAGAGAAGAGGGGAGAGAGAGGAGAAAAAAAGAAAATGACGTAATTAATTTTTTTGATTAAAAATATGAATAATTGATTGAGAGACTTTTAAGGTAAATTATATATATTTTATAAATAAATCTTGTTTATACTGAATAATTAATGAAACATAAATAATTAGGACAGTAACTTTTTTTATAGTGTATTAAAAAATCTCATTTACAAAACCTTTAACTATAAGATAGAAGTATATAATTTTGCTTTTTGTAGACTGAATAGACAGGTATATTCAAACACTTAGAAGAGTTTTGTTGGAACCTTAAGTGGGGCTAGTCATATTGAAAGACTGGATTGGCCTCCTATTGAGGGCCGGGTTTGGAAGGAAAAAATTTCAAAAATGCAAGATTTATAAGTGGTCGTTCAAAAATAGTCATAATTTTAAAAGTAATAAAAAGTTAACCACTTTTTATATAAAGATAAATTAAAATGAAAATACTGTTCAAAATTCGAAAAATACTCCATTATAATATATGAAATTTCAGTATAATATATTGGTCCCACATAATATATTAGATATTCATACACATGTGCTCCAATCTTCAGTTTATTATGTTGGAACTTTCCATGTGTTAGAGTTCCAGGATAATATGCTAGAAGTTTATACACATGTGCACATATCTTCAGTATATTATGCTGGAATTTTTTGTGTTACAATAAAATAATAACTATTTTTTAATGACTTTACAAATGCTGACTATTTTTGAATGACCAGTCCAAAAAATGACTAGCTCGTGCTATTTTTATTTTTGGAAGGTACAAGTTCCCTAGTGAGATGTGACCCTCCTTCCCCTTAGATGGTCAATATCGAGGGTGGGTTTCAGACTTTTTTTTTAATTTTATAAATAATCATAATTATATATAACTACCTACTGTTAACATCATGATCATACATATATCACGGAGTTGGATTTTTTATTTGAGAAATTTTCATAAAAGACTATCTTTTAATAGTAATTAGTAATCTATAAATATCATTTGCTATATTACGAATTATAGATACGTTTTATATGATTATAAGATGTATTTGATGTATTTAAGTTATTGTATTCATGAATACAGTAGCAAAAATAGATGTGAATTGGGAAAGTCCAGTTAATCAGTTGTTGTATTCGAGTGTAATCGACTGTATTTATGGAGTGAAATATGGGAATACAGCTGGATAATTATTGTATTTGACTGTATTCACAACGTGAAATAGGGGATTACACTGTTTTAAAACGGAAGTGAATCAATTAACATAATAGACTCCTAATATAACTCAGTAAACTCAATTATAACGCACAAATTTTGTATTTTCAGTTATAAAAACGATTCTCAACCGAAAAATACCCCTAAAATGTAGCAATCTTCAGAGAAATTATATAATACATCTTAATATATAAATAATATTAATTTAAAAAACTTACAAATACATCCATGGCATATAGCGAGACAGTAAATATAATGAAATAAATAGAATATAACGAGATACATTGAAATACAAGGAGAAAGAACGACGGTGATTAAAATAAAATACATGAAATACAACGACAAACATTAAATTACAATGAAAAAAAAAGACAATGAATACAATGAAATACATGAAAATATATTAACATAAAATCAAGTTGCTCAGCCCCAAACTCTATCGTATTTGTTCAAGAACAAAACCTAATTTCCGGCAAATTCGCCCTTCACCAAAAGCCGGTAGTGAAAATACGCCGCCTTCGTAAAAATTTCACTCTGAGTTATTTGGCAAGATGACTTCTTCCAATTTTGGTGAGATCATGCTTAATGAACAGCTGCTATATTTAATTGCACAATCTCCTAGCTTCTTTGCCACTCTGCTGCTACCGAAATTACTTTTTTGGTGTCTTTAGAATATGATTCCATATTACTGTAGTCGCACTGATTAACCCAATTCTCGTATGCACTCTTCTTCTTCATATATTCTTTCTTTGATCAAAGATGGAAATTTTGGAAAAAAGTAAGAGTAATTAGAGAAAGACGTCCACGAAACTTTGGGAGAAAAGAGAGTTAATATTAGAGGAAGAGGTCCACGAAACTTTGGGAGAAAAAAGTTGAGAGAGAAAGAAAAAAATGTAACTGATTAACGTATTTAGTGGCTTAAGGTTTGGAAGAAACCAAAATTAAATATTTTGCTATAAATCGTAAAAAATATCTATAAAATATAATTTTTTATAAATAATATTAATTGAAAATAAATAAAATATTAAGTTTTGCTGTATAAAGTAAAAATTCCTTTTTATTTCTTTCCATTGTTATTCAAAGGAGTATTGGGCGTATTGAGTTGGAAGTAAATCTCTATGCGTGTTCTATACTTGTATTAGAAGCTACAACTGTACGAAAGCAAAATAAGCTCAGCGACTTTTCTCTCTCTTCAGACTCTCCTCTAGGCGCACGTTAGTTAACGTACGCCGAGCTTGGTTTCCATGGCGAGAGGAAGAGGACGAGGCAGGGGTCGACCTCGTAAACTGCCGATTACTACCATAGATCGCATCATTTCAACTATAAACCATCCAGCCAATGTAAATAAACCCATTGATACTGCTCCAGTAGCTGATACTGTTCCATTGACTATCACTGTTCCATTGACACAACCAGATGAGGTATTAGAAGAAGATGAAGTTTCTTTGCTTCCTCAACCCCAGATGGTACAAGGAAATGGTGGAATCGACCACATGCAGAACCTATCTCAAACACCAGTGACAGAACCATAGGAGGGGACCAATGAAGTAACCAAAGAATGGGCAAAACTCTTTCAGAAGAACCGATTTGCTTCTAATGGCATGGCATTGGAGTATATCCCACCGACTCTGATTGATAGTAAACCTGTAGGTCATCTGATTAAAGAGGATGTGGAGGCGGAAGAACAGAAATGGAAATGTGCCCTAGTAGTTTTTGTGTTAGGGACTGGACCAGGGTACAATGCAATGAAACGATTCATTAACCTACATTGGTTCCATGTACCAGAACCAGATCTATACTATCATGAGGAGGGCTATTATGTAGTCAAATTTTGATCAATGGAATATGCCAAAGAAGTTCTCTGTGCGGGTCCATACTCCATTGCAAATAGACCTATGGTACTGAAATAATTGATTTTGATTTCAATGCTGCTTTTCCTACTGAAATTCCTCTGTGAGTCAAGTTTCCTAAACTCCCTACGTCATGCTGGGGAATCAGGTCTTTGAGTAGGATAGCCAGTGTCCTTGGTAAGCCCATTTTTGCAGATGAATGTACGACTAAGCAGACTAGAATTTATTATGCACACATGCTTATTGAGGTGAATGTCTCTAAAGAATTGCCAAGTGAGATTGAGCTAATAGATCCAAATGCGAAGAAATTTGTGCAGGAAGTGTCCTATGATTGGAAACCATCATACTGTGAGAAATGTCTTATGGTTGGACACAATTGTCTGGCTAATCCCAAACCTTCCCAACCTAATCAAATGCAAAATCCTAGAGTATTTCAGGAATGGAGAGCTAAAGTTCCAAACCAGACTGTTATGCAGCAACAGGAGACTCCTAAACAACAGCTTGGACCAAAGCAGAATGATGTACCGCCTAAAGATGTTGCTCCTTTAGGAAGTACAGAGTCGAACAAACAGGAAGATAAAGGCAAACAGGTGAAATCTCCAGTGTTCAATCTTGCAAACTTTCCCCCTTTATCTCATGTTATGATGAGTAACAGAGTTCAAGTAATGTCAGCTAGTAGACCAGGAAACCCCCCAGATGAAGGGGGTCCTAGTTATACCCAATGAAGTTTTTATTTTGGAACATTATAGGTGTGAATAAGATGTATAAGCAGAAGGAAGCTAAGGAATATTTTAGATATAATAAATTTAACCTTGTTGGTCTGGTAGAGACAAAGGTTAAGGAGAGAAATGCAGATAGAATAGCTAAACTGTTGGTTCCAGGATGGGATATGCTAACTAACTATAGGGACTCTCCAAAGGGTAAAATTTGGGTCCTATGGGACACTCAGAAGGTTAGGATCACTGGTATTCAGGAGGAGGCTCATTCCTTCATTGTAGTGTTAACACCCCTGCAGGTGATCTGGTATGCTTCCTCACTGTGGTGTATGGCTTCAATGGATTGGATCAAAGGAGAACACAGTGGCAACAACTACAGAATCTTGCTGCTAGTATTACAGACCCTTGGCTAGTAGCAAGTGATTTCAATGCTGTTATGTCTGTCAATGATAGGCAATCCTGTAGTCAAGTTAAACAAGCTGAAATTCTGGATTTTACTCAATGTATCCAACTGGCTGAGCTATCAGAACTTCCTTGGAAAGGGGAATTTTCACATGGACCAATAAACAAACTGGCAATGATAGAGTTTGTAGTAGATTGGACAGAATATTTGGTAATTATGAACGGATGATTAAATGGAGCCATGTACAAACTGTATATGATCTCCACTAATCTCTCATCATAATCCAATTGTGCTCACTTTGACTGAAGCTACTATGATCGGGAAGGCTCCCTTCATATTCTATAATGCATGGGCTAATCATAAGGACTTCCAGCAACTTATCAAGGAGAATTGGAGAAATACTACTCAAGGTACTGTCAATAAGGTGTGGAATAATCTCAAAGCACTGAAACCAGTTTTAAAATCTCTAATGTTAGAGATTATAAGAATATTGCACAGAAAATTGAGTCTAGCAGGGAGGAGTTGAAGGACATTCAGAACCAGATGATGCTGAATTACACTGATGATTTGCAGATTAAAGAGAAGGAACTAGTCTTGAAGTTAGAAAAATGGTCAATGATAGAAGAGAATATCCTACAACAGAAGTCCAGGGCCAGATGGATTCAATTGGGAGACTCAAATAATAAATATTTTAATGTTGTCTTGAAGGAAAGGAATCAATACAAAAGCATAACAGAACTGATTACAACAGGGGGAACCAGGCTTACCAATCCAGATGACCTTAGAAATAAGATCAAGGATTTCTATAAGTCTTTGATGGGAACATCAGTTGCCTCACTACCAGCAATTAACAGATTGTATATGAGTAATGGTCCAAAGCTCACACATCACCAGAAACAACAGTTAGCTGCTGATATCACTACTGATGAGATTCTGGACAGTTTAAAATCCATTGGTGATGACAAAGCACCGGGGATTGATGGATATAATGCTGCTTTCTTTAAGCAGACCTGAAGTATCACTGGCAATCATATAATCAGGGCAGTTATGAATTTCTTCCAGTCCAGCAAAATGTATAGACCAGCTAATTGTTCTTCCCTCACCTTGATACCTAAAGTTGCTAATCCACAATCAGTCAAGGAGTTTCGACCAATTGCTTGCTGCTCAGTCTTATATAAAATAATTTCTAAGATACTGGCCAACAGACTACAAAAATGTATGGCCAGTATCATTTGTGATGCCCAAGCAGGATTTATCCCAGGTAGGAGGATTGCAGATAATGTTATACTAGCCCATGAACTAATTAAACACTATGCAAGAGCTCATGTGTCTCCTAGATGCATGATTAAAATAGATTTGTAGAAGGCATATGACTCTGTTGAATGGATCTTCTTACAGCAGGTAATGGAGTCCTTAGACTTCCCAGGTAGATTTATGAAGTGGATCATGGAATGTGTCCAAACAGTCAGCTATACAGTGATGGTGAATGGGGAAACTACTGAACCCTCCCAAGCAGCTAAAGGCTTGAGACAGGGTGATCCAGTTTCCCCCTTTCTATTTGCCATAGTGATGGAGTACCTAAGTAGAGCTCTTGCTGAATTGAAGAAGGATACAGGTTTCCTATTTCACCCTGGCTGTAAAAAGCTATGCATTACTCACCTTAGCTTTGTAGATGACATTTTGCTGTTTGTCAAAGGAGAGCATCAGTCTGTAGCAGCCATGTTTAAGTACTTTTCTCACTTCACTGAAGCCTCTGGGATGAAAGCTAATCTGAGTAAGAGTTCTGTTTACTTTGGTGGTGTTCCTACTGATATCCAGCATCAAATTTTTGATCATCTTGGCTATGTATATGGGGAGTTGCCTTTCAAATACTTGGGAGTTCCCTTATCTACGAAGAAAATGTCTTTAGTCCAATGGCAGCCACTGGTGGATAAGATCACTGCCAGGATCACATCCTGGACTGCCAGAAAATTGTCTTATGCTGGTAGAATTCAATTGGTTCAATCAGTGATATTTGGCATACAAGCTTACTGGGACCAACTTTTCCTTATTCCTTCAAACATCTTAAAGATGCTAGAAGCAGTATGTAGATCCTTTGTGTGGACAGGTTCAGCCAATATATCAAAGAAAGCATATATAGCTTGGGATAAAGTATGATTGCCTAAGTCAGCTGGAGGCTTAAATATTATGAACCTGCTAGTGTGGAACAAAGCTGCAATTACCAAGCTTTGATGGGATTTGGCTCACAAGAAGGATGCTCTATGGGTAAGGTGGATTCACACAGTTTATATAAAATAACAGCAGCTAGATTCCATAGTTATTCCCAACCAAGCCAGCTGGAGCTACTGTTACATTGCAGCAATCTCAGATGATGAATCAACCAGTGTGCACTATAAAGATGATATACCTACACCAGATTGGACAATTGCCTAGAGTCTTGTGGAAGAACCTAACCATCCAAAACTATGCCAGACCCAAGGCAGTCTTCAACCTCTGGTTGGTATTGCAAGACAGATTACCTACTAAAGACAGGTTGGGCCAATGGAACTTGACTGTGGATAGCACCTGTGCTTTATGTCAACAAGGTATGGAGAACAGAGATCATCTTTTCTTTTCATGTCCTTTGTTAGACAACTGAGGAATCAAACAATGTTATGGATTGGAGTAACTCAACCCAATTATCAGAACTGGGAGCAGTTTATTCACTGGATCATTGCCAAAGCTAAAGGGAAAACTAGTCGAGCTCACATTGTCAAAATGACTATAGCAGAACTGTTCTATGCCATTTGGTTAGAGAGAAACTCGAGGTTGTTTAAGAATATCTCTTGTTCTAGTGATCAATTACTTAGGACTATTGCATATGTTTGTAATGTTAGGAGTCCCCCTAAAGTTAGCGTACAGCTTCAACATTCTCTACTGTAAATAGAAGGATAGGTACAGTATCAGTAGATGTTTGATTAAGTTTTCTTTTTGATAGTCAGCTGTATTTAGCTGCACTATGGATTTGTAAAGAAACCTCTTTGGTGATTAATACAAAATTTTAATTACCAAAGACAAAAAGGAGTATTGGACTGTTTAAGTGTCTAACATGGGCTCGTAGTCTTCGGTTGAATTCATTATTTTTATAAAAATTGCGCAGAACGTCATATTTGATCGTTCTCATTTATCCTATATTCATATTTTTTTTAAATTATTCAACCTATACCTTAATTTTTACAACTTCAAGTGTCTCCCTTTCTTCATGCTACCTGTGCGCTCCTTTCTTCCTCCTTTCTTTTCTACTCTTTGTCCTGGATGAGGATGTTGAAGCTACAGTTGAAATAGGACTCAAACGCCTTCAATTCAAGAATACGGATTTGTTGCAGAAGAACTTGTGTCTTCTTGGTGTCGTTGTTTCAAGAAATCAAGATATGGTTGATGTTCGTCATAAAGTTATATGCGAATTGATCAATTATCTGTTTCAAAATTGTTGAATGGGGTATATTTGCAATTCATAATCCTGTATATATGCAGCCGTTGCAAAGTTAAAAGAAGCCAATATAGGAAGCTAACCGTTAATGGTCAATCCCAGGGCTAGGAACTGATCGATCAACATTATAACCAGCAAACTGTTGCCCTGCAACAAGCTTATTGGCATGAACCTTTTTACTTGGGGAAGAAGACAAACCTTCAGCTAATACATTTGTAGGACAAAAACTTCATCTTATTTAGTTGATTTTTCTTTTTTATAAATAAACTAAATAACTTCAGCATTTTGTGCTGAAGTTTTTGAAAAACCTTTGTGACAAGACTAATAAATAACTTCAGTATCTTCTGCTGAAGTTTTGAAGAAGCTTTACGACAAAACTATTGAATCCAGGACAAAACTTCAGCTAAAACATGTTGAAGTTCAGCAAATAGAAAATAAAACTTCAGCTAGTAGAATGCTTAAGTTCAGGAATTACAAACAACTTCAGAACTGTCTATTAGAATGCTGAAGTTTTTGTGATTGTTTTTGCTACTTCAGGCCCATAGCTTGAAGTTTACGCGAAAAGTGAGCATGCTTGTATTTTTTTGCAAAGCGGTTATAAGTTAAAACGTGACCCAAAAAGCGTGTATAGATGCAAATCTCCCATTATTTTTAGAGGATTTGCTATATTGGCATCCGACGCATAACATAACTTGGCAATTTTGTAGCTTTATATTAGGTTTGGCAAAGATAGTCCAAACAATTGGCATTATATATCCAAACTTTATAAGAACTACTCTCTTTCATATTCTCTCTTAAAACATTGCATGCTTATTTTGGCTTTCCTCACTCTTTCTCTCCTTGTATTTTTTTTCTATCTCTTCTCTTTTGTCTCACAGTTTAGCAAAAATTCTTGCAACTTATGCAAAAAATCAATGAGATGAAATGATAAGGTTGATCTTATATCAGAGAAAATCGGAAGAAAAAAAAATTAGTTAGATGAAATGATAAAGTTGATCTCACATTAGAGAAAATCATAAGCAAAAACTAAGAGAAAAAAATATATTTCAACTTTCTTCTAAATGAGGCTATATACATTTTTTGAGCAAGATTAGCAAAAACTAAGAGAAAAAATATATATTTTAATTTTATTTTTGTTCTCTCTTCCTTTTTTTGTTAGATTGAATGAGTGGATGTGATTAAATTAATTTAAAATACCTAAAAGAGGCTATATAAAAAATTTGAGCAAGATTAGAGGTGATTTAGACTAGTTCAGGTAAAAAATCAGACCTAAAAATCCCAACTACGAAATTTGTATATCACGTTGTATATCGAGTACATTAGTGTATTATCACACACAAGTTTTTAAGTACGTCTGTGTATATCACTTTATATATACATATATATATAAAACACAAATTTTCATGCATATACACAGATACACATAATATACATGAGATATCACTGATGTACATAGAGATATACACGAGTTACAATAGAGGATACACATGTGGAGTTGTCTTGAACTTGTGTTTTCAATCTGAAATATGTTATACAAAGAAGAAAAAAAAAATTTAATAAATATTTTTGATATACACATTATTATTATGCTATACACTGTATGCAAATAATATAATTATTAATTATTGATCAAAAAAGGAATAAAAATTCGATATAGCATGTTTAAGTAAGTTCTAAAATATAAAAATAATAAATATAATTGTGGGAGTAAATAATATTTTGGTATGCAAAAAAATTAACTTTTGATACACACAAAAAAGAAAAATAAACTTTTGATATCCATTTTGGTATACACATGTCCAGTGTGCTATACACTGTGATATACAAATAATACAATATTTTTATTGTGATATACATTATTATAAAGATGGGAATAACTATAAATATAATTTTATATTATAGATATACATAACATTAGAATGAAAATAAAATTTTAATATACATATTGATATAGATAAAGAATAAACAAAAGTTGTGATATACATATTATTATTGTGATATATTTTATTGGTTATTTGATGCCAATATCTACAACTAGAACTATTTTCTTCATACGGGTATGTTATTATACCATGCCAAAACCTTTTGTTATAAAGGACTATGGATTCATTCAAGAAAGAGAGTGCAACAATCATTTTCTTTGACACTGGTCCTATAAACGAGAAAAAAAAATACCTTGTATAGCTTCCCCTTTCCCTTTCAGCAAGTCCAAGAGTTCAGTTCACTCGAAAACGGGTAGCCATTAACAAAAGTGGCTATTGAATATTTGGTTTTAAGCGGTTGCCCCACCTATTATTGTAAGTACTGGTGAAAGGGAAAGAGCGCTCCCGCCCTTTACCCAAGCAATACAAGAATGGCAATTCACGAATAGTTTAGAGCCTAATAATTAAGATTTGTCTTGTTACTATTTATAGCTACTGTTTAATTGTTAGTAACTTGTATTATTTGTATTTAATACGTGTAGCCACTACAATATGTGTCAATTGTATTCGTTCGCGTAACAAGTACACCATGTATCAACTGTATTCGTTCTTGCAATTGTATTCTTTTGCGCAACGAATATAAAATGTATCAACTATAACAAAAGCGGAATACAAGGATGTATACAAAGGATACAACTTATATCGGTTGTATACATATCTGTATAAAAATGATACAATATGTATCGACTGTATTAGTTAGCGCAATGAATATAACTAAGGTGAAATATAAAAAAATAAAATGCTCCGAGTTTAGATTGAACTCAAGACCTTTGCTAACAAAGCATATCCTCTAACCAACTGAGTTACAAGATCTTGTTGCTATCTTACTTCAGTTCAAAAAAATTAATCTATTGTTTCATGAATTTGCTATAAATTCAAATATAGCTACAAATGGTAAATTTGCTAAAAGTATAGCTACAAATAACAAATATAATATAAATGTTGATGTATCACGTAATTTTTCCTTATTTTTAGGCTGAACGTATAAGCAGCCTCTTAAAGTTGGCGCCACTTTTCCTTTTAACACCTTATCTTAGTCATGTTCTAATTGAACTCTCTAACCACATTTCAAATGCATTACTTAAACACGAAAACTACTAAAAATGACACAATTTTAGAGGCACATTACATGTTTTTATACCTAATAAACTTTTAGTTCAAAAAACTTCGTCATGCTAAAATTTTGGTAATAAAATTTGAAAAGGACATGACGGTGAAATCCCTGTAGTTTTTGAAAGACCAAAATTAGGAGAATTTTCTATGTATCTCATCGATGTGAAACTCTAGTATTTATACCAGTATAGCAATATGCCCACTACCTATTGTCTATTGAATATAAACAAATTACAGCTATATACTATGTATAACTTTTCAGAATATTTTTATATTATTTCTATAATGGTTTCCAGAGCTATATTGGTTTCCACATGGGAGCAACTATGCTTTGTTTCCAATTGGACAACTATTATGGTCCTCATCAGCTTTATGGGCTTGGGCTTCAACTGTTGAACCATTTTTCTCTTTCTGGACCCTATCCCCAAAGCCATTTGCCATTTTTCTCTTTATAATAGACTGGTTTTCTTTCATATGAGAAGTGAAAGAAGAAGAAGGTACTTGAGGCTTCATAGATGAGATTCCAACAACCACCCCCTTCCCCCTCCCCCCTCAAGTTAAAGGGGAGTGTAGCGATGCCCTACTTGCCAAGAGTTGAATTATGGGATGGCCCAGAGACTGGTTTGGTGAAGATATCGACTAATTGAGAGGAGGATGGCACAAATGATAGAGAAATGAAACCATAGAGAAATTGTTGCCTCACAAAATGGCAATAAAGTTCAACGTGCTTCGTTCGCTCGTGGAATACGGGGTTCCGAACGATGTGAATTGCATCTTAAGAATCAGAGTGAATGGAAACCAGAAGAGACGGTGGTGTATCTAGATCTGTCAAGAGTTGTGTTAACCAAGTGACTTCAGCAACTACTTGCCTCATATATAGATACTCTGCTTCGGCGGATGAGAGCAATACTGAAGCCTGCTTTTTTGATTTCCATGAAATTGGAGACCCGCCGATAGTGATAAATACCCACTTATAGATCGTCGTGTATCAACACAAGATGCCCAATCCGTATCGCAAAATGCAAGTAGTGTGAATGAGGGATCAGAGGACATGAAAATACCCTGTCCAGGGTTGGTTCTGAGATATCTGACCACCCATAGGGCAGCATTAAAATGAGGCACACGAGGCTTCTACATGAATTGATCGAGGTGTTGCACTGGATAATAAAGGTCCGATCTTGTGTGAGTGAGATAATTTAATTTTCCTAGGAGTCGTGTTAGACAGTTGGATCAGAAAGAAGGTCACCATATTCACCACTAAGCTTTCATGAAGTGTCCAATGGAGATGTGGCAGAGGGCAAACTACTACAATCAAATTCTTCAAGAACTTCCAAGTAGAATTTCCATTGACTGATGATTAAACCCAGTGGATCACGAAGAGTTTCTAAATCACCTAGGTCATTGATATGAAATTCCCAGTGAAGAAATTTATTCAATTGATGAAGTTCTTCCTTGTTATTTCCTATAAGTAGTATGTCATCTACGTAAACTGCTACAATTGAAATTGAACCTATTGATTTCTTGTAAAAGAGTTAGTAGTCATTAAGAGATAAATGAAACCCTTTGAAATTTAATGCGGCTGTTAGCCTGGTATACCATTGGCGCGAGGCTTGCCTCAAACCAGAAAGGGATTAGCGAAGCAAACATATATGGTTGGGATTAGGTGGAATATTTCCTGCTGGAAACTTCATATATACCTCTTCCTGTAATTCTCCATGTAAGAATGCATTGTTTATATCTAGCTGTGAGATTTCCCATCCTTTATTTATTGCAACAGCTAGAAGGCATCGTATGGTAGTTACTTTTACCACAGGGGAAAATGCCTCGTTAAAGTCAATCCCTTCTCTTTGAACATCATCTCGAATAACCAACCTAGCCTTCAACCTTTCTACACTTCCATCTGCATTATGTTTTACTTTATAAACCTATTTGCAAGGAAGAGCCTTTTTTCCATGTGGTAATTCCATAATTTCCCAAGTTTGGTTAGCTTCTAGTGCTTTAAACTCAGTGTCCATTGCTTGTTGCCAACCAGGATGCATATTAGCTTGGGAAAAATTGGTAGGTTCAACTATATTTGAAATAGAGTTGATAAGGTGTTGATTGATAGTGGCAGGTCCAGCAAAGGAAAGAATGGTAGGAATAACAGGTTTATTCAAATATGAATCAGTTAAAGTAGTCAAGTAAACATTACTGCAAACATAATCATGTAAATAGGTCGGTCTAGTATGAGGTCTTTCTGATCTTCTCAAGACTAGTAGAGATGTACCTTGTTGTGAATGATCTAACTCCAATGTAGGATAAATTGGAGATTCTGATATTTGGTTTGAAGTAGGACTAGAAGGAGAAATTCGAGTAGAAGAATGAACTGGATTAAGAGTATAAGAAATAGGATGAGTGGAATTGAAAGGACAATAGATGGCATATGAATTACTGTCAACCAAATCAATAAGTGGAAAAATTCCAGGGAACATAAGAAGAGAACTTGATTGTAGAGAAAATAGGTAAATAGATTCATGGAATTGCAAGTCTCTAGAAACAAAGATCTTCTTAGTATATTTGTATCCCTTCTTACCATAAAGGTACCCTATAAATAGAAAAACATTAGCCCTTGCTTCTCACTTGTCCCTGTTATGAGAAAGAGTTGAGGCATAACAGAAATAGCCAAAGGATCTAAGGAAATCATAATCAGGAGCTTTACCAAACAAAATCTCATAAGGTGTCTTGTTCCTAATGACTCTAGAAGGAAATCTATTGATAAAAAAGTGGTAGTGAGTAAGCATTCTCCCCAATGTGAAATAGAAAGTTTAGATTGGTGCAATAGAGCCCTAGATGTTTCTAAAATGTGTCTATGCTTTCTCTCAATATTCCCATTTGTTGGGGGGTATAAGTGCATGAAGTTTGGTATATGATCCCTCGAGAAAGTAAATATTCAAAGGTTCTTAAACTTGCACCCAATTCTAGTGTATTGTCTGATATAATAATTTTAACTTTGGTTGAAAATTGTCTTTCTACCATGGCCATGAAGTCTTTTAATACTGAAAAAGCATTATTTTTTGTGCTTAAAAGAAAATTCCAACTTCCCCTACTATATCAGCAACGATGGTAAGAAAGTATCTATATCCATTATAGGTAGTTGTCTTATATGGCCCCCATTTATCAATATGAATTAGTTCAAAGATATGTTTGCTGATGATATTGCTTGAATGAAAGGGAATGTTGTTTGTCTAGCTAAAGGACACATATCACAATGATAGTCAACATTGGATATAGAAGGTAAAATAGATGACATATTAATATTTTTCATTGTAGAAAATGGCATATGGCCTAATCTAAGATGCCACAGCTTTACATTGGAATTAAACTTTCCAGGAAAAGAAACCGAAGAGAGGGAAATATCATGACTAGATGGTCTTGCTTTAGGTAATGAAACTACATTTTTTTCAGATGACTTCTTAGGCCTATGGATTGAAGAGTCTAGTAGATAGATGCCCCATTTTGCTTCACCAAGACCTTGAGAGATCCTCATTGAAAGGCCTTGTATCATGCATGAATCAGCAGAGAAGATTAGAAGACAATTGTATTATTTGCAAATTTTGTGAACTGAAAGTAGATTGTATTTGAATCAAGGCAGATATAAGACATCCTTTAGAGTCAGATTACCGGGAATAGATACATCTCCAATGTGAGTCACTTTTATTCTATATGAATTAGGAATATTTACCATTAAAGGTTTTGGGAGAGGTTTAATTATTGAAAAAATTGTAGGGTTTGAAGACATATGTTCAGAAGCTCTTGAATCCAATATCCAAGAGGTGATTTTGAAATGAGAAGATTAGAAGTTGAACCATTAAAGGCTATACCTGCACAGCTGGAAACATTTGCAACAACATCTGAGCTTGAAGACATTGTCTGACCACCCTTCACCTGTTAAAGAAGTTGAACTAGCTGAGAAACTTGACTTTGTGTGAGTTGTTGATTTCTGTTGTTTCCATCAACAATGCTCTGCTCTCCTACTTCACTGTTAGAATATGCTGCATTGCTCTTAATAGGTGCTTGGAACTTCATTGACCTTGTGAACTTGAAGTCTGTTAGAAATCCAATTAACCTCTAGCATTTATCTACTGAATGCTCGGTTTTTTTTATAGTAAAAGCAGCTCAAATCGTTCTTCTTTCCCTTGAAATCAGAGTTTCCAAACATTTGAGTTGGATGATGTTGATTTGCATCCATGAAGGATGAAGAATTTCCAGGGCATTGAGAGTTGACATAAACTTCCCTTTGCTTCTCATCTTGCATCAACAGGGAATATGTAGGTCCTACAGTTGGAAGGGGTGACAACATCAAGATATTACTCTTCTCACTGAGGCATAGGTGTCATTCAACCCCATGAGAAACTTAATTAACCTCTCATTCTGGAGTGATTTGGACATTTTTATCTTTCCTCCATAACTACATTCACATGAGCACTTGACATGTGTATTCAAGGTATCTAGCTCATCCCATAACCTCTTAATCTTAGTGAAATACCCTGCTATGTTGCTTGACCCCTGAACCAAATCACTCAACTTTGTTTTGTAAATGATACATTTTTGCACCATTAGTTTGAACAAATCTATATTTCAAATCATCCCACAGATGTTTGGCTGTTTTGGAATAAATAACACTTTTACCAATCTCTTTGGAAAAGGAGTTCAACAATCAAGATATGACCATGTCATTACACATATTCCATAACTTGAAGTGTTTCTGAGCTTGGTGAAAGGCAGGTTCTATCTATGAATCCTACCTTGTTTTTGGCAGAAAGAGCAATAAGAATGGACCTGCGCCACCCTCCATAGTTTCTACCATCAAAGTTTGTGTTTACCAAGTTCATTCCAGATGAATATGGGGGGTGACGGAAGTAGGGATGGCTTGAGTCCTTCATTCCACCTCCATTATTTACAGAAGTGGTGACATTTGTTGAACTGGCCTCAGTTGTTTCAGGAATAAAACCCATTGAAGACAAGAGAGCGAAGATAAAAATGAAGTTAAAAAAAACTAAAGGATCGATTCTTTAGAGCTACTGCTCTGATACCATGTAGTTTTTCAAAGACCAAAATTAGGAGAATTTTTTGTGTATCTCATTGATGTGAAACACTAGTATTTATACCAGTATAGTAATATGCTCACTACCTATTGTCTATTGAATACAAACAAATTACAGCTATATACTATATATAACTTTGTATAATATTTTTATATTATTTCTATAATGGTTTCCAAAGTTATATTAGTTTTCACATGGGAGCAACTATGTTTTGTTTTCAATTGGACAACTATTATGGTCCTCATCAACTTTATAGGCTTGGGCTTCAACTGTTGAACCATTTTTCTCTTTTTGGACCTTATCCTAAATTCATTTGCCACTTTCCTCTTTATAGCAGACTGGTTTTCTTTCATATGAGAAGTGAAAGAAGAAGGAGGTAATTATAAAGCCGGCTCCGGTGGGTCCCCTGGTTCTCTATTTGAGGTTCATAGATGAGATTCCAACAATCCCAAATACCAGCAACCTCAATGCGCAGAGAAAACAAGTTACTCAATTGATAAGGGTTGAGAAAGAGCACAGAAATTTCAGTTTTTTAGTGATACTCTATGCTTGAAAGTTAATGCTTGTTATAGTTAGTAACTTATAACTCTTTTTGGTGTAAGGTAGATTTAATATACAAGGGCTTGCAGGTATAGATGTTGACCTCCCCAAACTCAGTTTGTGCAATATTTTCTTTTGTTGAATGAAACTTAGAGACACTAGAAAGAATTGATTTATGGAAAAAAATAACGGTTGGAATTGTTAAATTTCTTCGAATGTTCGGGAGAGGACGTAGCTTGATTTTCAAGAAAAGCATAAGAGTAACCTCTTTAGAGAAGCTTCTTCTTCATTTTTGATGCAACACAAAAGATAAATTAACACAAGTATTAATTATTTTTACTCCACTATGTATACGAGAAGCAACTCTATAAGCCATAAATTTGCAGATGCAGGCATACTTATATGGTTCTTCAAATCATTCTTAGATTCACAAATGTACAGTTGTGATTCTTTCACTTGATCGAAGCTTCATTTGCAATAATATAAGTTTTATCTTTTTCGAGAAGAAGAAAAAAGTCTTATCTTTTTCGAGAAAAACCTTGTTATTCCCTACTCCTCAGATATTAGTTTTATTATTATTCTCTTCTAATAACTCTTCAAGAAATTTTAGCTTTGTGAAAACTTGATCATATTAGAGTTTCGATATGCCAGTTTAAAATGGACAGGTAGCCAAACAAAAGTCAGACATTGTCATAATACATTAGATATTGATTTTAGAGAACATAAGAGGTAGTTCATTCAATGCATCACTGATTAACTAAAGTTGTGGACAGGAAAAATATTATTATTTCTGCTTGTGTTTATCAAAAATATATTTGGCCACACTAATAATGGCCCAAAAGTCTAGAATGGAGGCATTATGGTAACTTCACATGGCTTTTAAGGGCATAACGGATAATTGTGCATTTTTATTTTTCATCTCTACCCTTTAGCAAATTTTTGCTTTAATTTAATCAACTCTAAGGCTCTCCTAGCACATGAACACTCTCTCAAGGAAGTACTCAACTGAATCACTTTCCTTGTAAATCACATCTATACGAAGCATAAATCCCGAGTCTTCCAAAAGCCTGAATATGAATCAATATGGCCAAATATAGCACATATTACCCAAATCCTTTGCTCAAATTACTACTGATGTTTTCTTTCTTTAGTCATAATAACCTACCAATATGCTGATAACTAGAAACCTCACAAGTAGACAACCATGCAATCCAACCGGAGACGGTGGGACTCTCTCACTTAGTTTGAAGCTACAATTACATAACTCTGGAACCCACCAAGATTCCTTCTTCCTCATTGACATGATCTCGCACAATCGCCCTACAAAACTCCTCGAAATCTTCCTGTTAAACCCTTCATGAACACTCTGACTCACTACTGTTACGATCCAAAACTAACCCTGTCGTGATGGAACCTAATGTGGTACTAGACAAGCCAATGCATCACCAAAACAAAAATCATTTCAAAGATAATTCCAAATCTATTTAATATAAATCTTCTTAAAGGAGTTCAAATCAAAATAAAAGTGAGGAAAAGAAAGCCCAACATCGGGGTGTTACGAGTCATGAGCATCTACTATAATCATCTGACAATATCAAGACTAACATAGTATAGAAATAATTGAATACAATTAAGGGAAGATAAAGATGGAGGAAAATAGGATTGTGGTCACCAGAAAACTACCTTGCGAACTTCAATGGATCTGCAACTGAAGAATTAACACCCGTTACCATGACTAGAAATGCATGGATCTGCACACAAGATGCAGGGAGTAGCATGAGTACGCCAACTCAGTAAGTAACAACAGTATAGAGACTGAGTGTAGCGATGAGCAATAATGCAAGTAAAGTTCATACCAGAGAAGCTCGATAAAATACGGCACACTTTTAAAGCCATAGTTTAAACTAAATCAGCTTGTTCGAATCTAGCTCCAGTAAAAATCATTTGAAAAATATCTTTCAACGGTTTTTAAAACAAAGACTAAATGCAAGGGTGAGCAAAAATGATGAAATCATAAATAGCCCCTCGGGAAAACATCACTCATATACAGACCCTCGGGCAAACCTCACCATAGCTCATATGCAGGCCCTCGGGCAAACCTCACCATCTCCCATGCCTCCCAATCACTAGACACCCGCACTCATTAAGTACCTGCACTCATTGGGGGTGAGTTTAGACTCTGTAGAGGTTCCTTCAGCCCAAGTGCTATATCAAGACAATCATGGCATAAATCAAGGAGGCCCTCGGCATGTATCAAACATGTTGCAGCGTGTAGCCCTATTCCATAAATATCCTCACCTATCATGCCATCAGCCTCTCTCAGTCATAAACCTCTCTAGCCTCTCGGGCTCTAAAAAACAAAATATTCAGCCCAAACAACATTTGTATGATGCATCAAAACAGAGTAATAGAACTGAGTTATGTAGTAAATAAGTGTAAGCATGACTTAGTATATATTTCCAATCGAAAACAATAAGAGGATTGCAAGAAAAGACCTCTAAGGGTCCAAACAGCATTGGCATAAGGCCTAAACATGGCATCCAACCTGATTTACAGAAATTCTTTCTAAAACACGTAAAAAGCATGTAATTTTAATAAAACATTCATCTTAACAGTTGATACGGGGAAGACCAAGTCACAATCCCCAATAATGCATTCCTACATGTACGTCACCTAGCATGTGCATCACCTCAAAAAATAGTCACGTGACATAAAATCATGGATAAATATTGTTCAGAGCCTCCCGCCATGTATAAAGCATCATTTTGTAACTTGTTATATTCTCACTAGACATAAGAACTCGTCCCAAAAGAATGGGCTGCCTATGCTGATTGACACCAAGAAATGAAGCAAATTTCATATTGTATTTATTCTCAAGGTATGTGGTATTAAGGCATATTACATCATGGAACTCCCAATATGCAACCTTAGAGTGTGAAAAACCCATACGACATTACAAAGTCGACCAAAACTATTCATATCTACGGAGTACTAATTTTTTTAAATCTTTTTGTTGCATGTCACTGAAGAACGTGTGTAATAATTGTGCGTCCCCTTCTTGCAACTGAATCTTTCAACTCCTAAAAATATAATTTCTACAGTCCTTTGGTGTACAACCTAGATTTTCGGGGCCACCAACAAGTACTTCAACGACTCTTATATTTTTTGAGGGTCTTATACCAACAATATCTTTGGCTACAAGATCTCTCTTAAGAGACTCACTAAGCAACCTGTGTCTAGCCATCAATCACGATAGTGGTGGTTCCAATTGATTATATTTTTTAACCACCTTTGTAATAGGCCATGAACCATTCTCCTCCAAAATTTCATTATTCTAGGACGGCATTTCTTCCTCTTGGTAACATGCTTATTCTTTGGCTTCCTAGACCCATCACAAACATATTGCACATACCTAACAATATCACCACCTTTTTTGTTTGATGTTCTTTTGACAATGCAAAACCCTGATAATCTTGCATGTTTTTTGTAAAAATCAAACATGGCATCCTAATTACTGAACCACATCCCAGTAATTAGACAAATTACTAGATCTTATTCATTGAACTCATTAGACATTACTTGTCCTCTCTACCTTCTCCCTCTTCCTCTAAATAATGGTCGCCATCATCATTATCGGCAGTAGCATCAGCATCGTCAACATGATCTTATCCATCATTGAAATTGACGTCTGAATCAATGTTGACCCACACATCTTCATTCATCAAATTTTCATCCGAATTCAGCTCTAAAGATATGTGTAATGTATTCCGTAGTTGCACTGACCTAGTTTCTAGGCTGTTATTCAGATTTAATGGCTCCAAACTAGTTTTTTGGTTAGCATTCATGTTTAGGTTAAGGTAAGAGTGATGAATTATGTGTTTAATTAAATCTCACTTATCATATGTGTATGGTATAACAAGGTTAGTTGAATGTATATACTGTATAAATTTTCAAAAAATAATATATATATATATATATATATATATATATATATATATATATATGTATATATATGTATATATATAATACATATATATATATATACATACATATATATATATATACATATATATACATATATATATACATATATATACATATATATATATACATACATATATATATATATATATATATATATACATATATATACATATATATATATATATGTATGTATGTATATGAAGGTTTTTTATCTTACATCCGTATAAATTTTATTTTAAAAAATATACATAACAATATACATATACGTACAAAGACTTTTGATCTTCCATGAGTTAATGGGATGAATCTTTTGCGATAATCAATAGTTATTAAATAATTTGGGAGGAAAATATTTTGGAAACAACTATAGGGGTATCAAATTAATAAGTCACACCATGAAGGTCTGGGAGCGGGCGATCGAGGCGAGGGTAAGGGAGATGACATCTATATCTGCGAACCAGTCGGTTTCATGCCGGGTCGCTCCACTACAGAAGCTATCCACCTTGGTAGGAGGCTGGTGGAGCAGTTCAGGGATAAGAAGAAGGACCTGCACATGGTGCTTATCGACTTGGAGAAGGCGTATGACAAGGTCCCAAGGGAGGTGCTATGGAGGTGCTTGGAGGCGAAGAGCGTGCCCGAAGCCTACATCAGAGTAATCAAGGACATGTATGATGGAGCTAAGACTAGGGTTAGGATGGTGGGTGGCGACTCAGACCATTTTCCAGTGGTTATGGGGCTCCATCAAGGATCGGCGCTTAGCCCTATCTTGTTTGCCTTGGTAATGGATGCTCTGACCTGACATATTCAAGGGAATGCGCCTTAGTGTATGCTATTTGCTGATGACATAGTCTTGATAGACGAGACGAGGGTCGATGTTATTGAGAGCTTAGAGGTATGGAGACAGACTCTCGAGTCTAAGGGTTTCAAAATAAGCAGATCTAAGACAGAATACCTGGAGTGCAAGTTTAGCGCCGACCCGAGCGAAGTAGGCAGTGACGTGATGATTGGATCTCAGGTCATCGCCAAGAGGGACAGTGTCAGATATCTTGGATCGGTGATTCAGGGGGACGGAGAGACTGACGGGGATGTCCCTCATCGAATAGGAGTGGGGTGGTCAAAGTGGAGGCTAGCATCAGGAGTCCCGTGTGACAAGAAAGTTCCACAGAAACTCAAGGGGAAATTTTATAGAGCTGTGGTTAGACCTGCAATGTTGTATAGGGCGGAGTGCTGGCCAGTGAAGAACTCTCATGTTAAGAGAATGAAGGTTGCAGATATGAGGATGCTCAGATGGATGTGCAATTAGATAAGATTAAGAATGAAGTTATTCGAGAGAAGGTGGGGGTGGCCCCGATGGATGAGAAGATGCGAGAAGCGAGGCTGAGATGGTTCGGGCATGTGCGGAGGAGAAGTCATGATGCTCTGGTGAGGAGTTGTGAACGGCTGACGATGGTCGGCGTTCGGCGAGGCAGAGGGAGGCCAAAAAGGTATTGGCGAGAAGTTAGTAGGCATGACATGGCTAGAATGCGGGTTTCCAAGGACATGGCCCTTAATAGGAAAGTCTTGAGGTCTAGTATCAGGGTTTTAGGATAGGAGCCCCTAGAGTTTTTCGTACTACTCACCCGGGGTTGGGTGAGGCTTGGCAGGGCTATCCATAGATAATTTATATTTGGGATTGTGTCTCCCTTATGGTAGTTATTTATGGTAGTTACTGTATGATATTATTGCATGCTATTTTATTTATGGTTCTTATGTTTAGATAATTATGTACGCTATTTCTGTTGGACTTACTAATGCTTTTTTTTTTCCCTTTCCTTCACTGAGCCGAGGGTCGATTTGAAACAACCTCTATGCCCTTTCGGGTAAGGGTAAGGCTCGTCTACATATTACCCTCCCCAAACCCCACTTTGTGGGACTATATTGGATAGTTGTTGTTGTTCTTGAAAATATTTTGGAAAAAGATAATGGTTGTTAAGCCAAATATAACATCAAGGGCTTTAATGATATTTTAGGGGTGTAGCCATCGTTAGATAATTATGAGTGTGCCCAAATAATATTACTCTTTGTTTATTACTATTTTGAAGATCACCTAATTTTAAAGTTTTTTGGAGTAAAATTATTCATTCTTAGGTGTATTATATTGCATTACAACAATTAGTTTGACAAACACCAAGAAAATGCATGTTAAAACTAACCAACTACATTAAAAAATCGAATCGTCTATGGGGAAATTCACAAAAATTATTATTGCAAAATCTATACTATCCATGTCAAGTTCATATAGTTTAACTTATAATTAATGAGTACCAGATACTTTTAACATATAGTAGCATTCAACATTAGAATTTTTGTGGATATTTTTAATTGTAGAATCCAAGTTATCTATACAATGTCAAAGAATGTTTTATGCTTTGAGCAGACTTGTCAATATAACGATCCGGCAGCTTCTTTTGAGAATTAGCGTCACGTTTGGTGGCTTATGGTTTCGAGCAGCTTCGTATTGTATATTATGGCTTGCGCGTGAGGTCGAGCTCGATTTTCGGATGTTTCGGGATCGTGTTAGAAGGATAATTCTTATTTTAGAAGCTTAAGCGGTAGAGTTGATCAGAATTTGATTATTGTGTAGACGACTCCATTTTGATGATTTTAATAGTGTCGTATGGTGATTTTGGACTTGAGGTTCGAAGGATAATTTGTAGCATTTCGGAGAAAATTAAAAAGTTAAAGTTTTGGAAGGTTGAGAGATTTGACCGGAAGTTGACTTGTTTGAAATTGGGCTCGGATTGCGATTCCAATAGTTGGATTGGCTCTGTTATGTCATTTAAGACTTGCATGCAAAATTTAATGTCATTCCAGGTTGATTTGATATATTTTGGCTTGAGTTTTGAAAGTTGAAAGATTCATAAATTCATAAGTTAAATTAGAGGTGTGATTCATAGTTTCAACGTTATTTGAAGTGATTTGAGACCTCGAGCAGGTCCGCATTATATTATGGAACTTGTTAGTATATTTTGACGGGGTCCATATGGTCTGGGGGCTGTTTCGGATAGGCTACATGCCATTTTCTCTTATTTTGGAATGTGTTGCTAGTGTCTGATGTCCTTATATGCTATCAAGCAGGTGCAGCTCCGATCGCGAAGGCTATTTCGTGACTGGTACATTTTCCTCTTTGCGTTTTCATTATTATTTCCACGATTTCATGCGTATGGGTAGTGCTTCGCTATGTTCACTTTCCCTTTTCCATGTTCGCATAGGGCTTTTTGTGGAGCAGTGATGCTTGTTCTTCGCGATCGCACCCTTTCATCGCGATCGCTAAGTGTATTCTGGGAAGCTTATGATTTTCTTCTTCGCGATCGCATATGATTTTCCGCAATTGCAATGCATGTCACCTGGGCAGCAGAAATTAATTTTCAAAATCGGGGGTTTTGTTCCATTTTTCATCTTTTGAGATAAAACCCTCGAATTTGAGCGATTTTGGAGGGGTTCTTCACATGTTCGATTGGGATAAGTATTCTTTATACGAAATTGATTATATTTCATGATTCAATAATTATTTTTATCGTTAAATTTGTGAATTGAATGGAAGAAAATGGGAATTTTGTAAAATCTTTCAAAAATATACAATGAGGATTTGAAGGGCGATTCGATATCGGAATTTGATAATTTTTGTATGATTGGACTCATATCAGAATGGATGATCGGATCTTTATGACTTTTATCGGGTTCCGAGGTACGGGCTAGGAGTTTGACTTTGGGTTGACTTTTTAGTTTTAATTAAAGATCAAAGCTTTATTTTTCGAAATTGTTCCTATGAGCTTTATTTATGATATGAAGTTATTTTAGCTAGATTAGAGTGTCGGTCCAGCTTCTTTAAAGTAAGTATCTTGTCTAGCATTGTGTGGGGAAATAACCCCTTAGGAGTTGAGTCATTTGTGTTAATTGTGTCATTTGAAGATCGTGTACGCGAGGTGACAAGTATGTGCTCGTGCTTAATTATGAAAATTTTACTGTTTAAGGCCCTTATGTTCTTAAGTTTATTAGATATGAAGTTGTCTTATCATGTAAATCCTCCATTAACTAATTTTACTCTTACATGTCTTATTTGGAATTATTTGATTCATGTTTTACCCTCATTTTCGATTGAACTCTTAAATGCCTTAATTGAACTCGTTGCCTCTTTTATTGTCATGCTATCTTTTTCCGTATTTGCTTATCCTTAATTGAATTTATCATTATCTTTTTCGTATAAGTTATTATTACCTTTTTCGTTATTGCTTATCTTTAATTGAATTTATTGTTATCACTTCCGTAATTGCTCAACCTTACACGAAGTTTTGTTATCCCTTTTTATTATTGACCTATCCTTGTTTGGAATCATTAAATCATGTTATCTCTCTTATCGTTGAATTGTATTTTTGTGAAATTAATGTTACACACTATCCCTCCCTTGTCGAGACCATTATTCTCCGTTGTGTCTTTCTTTATGAGTTCATTCTCCGTTTCTTTGTGTTCTGAAGTTCTTGTGTTGATATACTTGTCGTATTCTCTTGTTATTGTTGTTGTTCATGTTGTACGCAGTATTGTTGAGCCGAGGGTTATGCGTGATTGTAGTATTGAAATTGCTTTGAGGAAATGTTGTGGCATGTGGGCCCCTGTTGTGAAGTCATTCTATTGTATTGTTATGTTTTGGCACATGTAGTATTGATGAGAGGATTGTCAGGGTGTTCGCACGTCAGTTATCTATATTATTATTACTATTGATATTTACACATACGGCATAATAAAGCGGGCTATATATGTGGGTTTGCACATGTGGCGAGACAAGGTGGGAATATTATTATGTGTGTGCGGCAAGACAATGTGGGTATTTAATTTATTATTACGCATGTGACGAGACAAAGTGAGCTATGTCGATGAATTAGTTGTGCGTGATATTTGTGTAGTGGTATGCCTACCTTGTGTGAGCTATACCATATACCATATACTTGCACAAACATACACGTAAATAAAATGTAGGCCGGGGACCCTCACGCATAAAAGCTTGATAAAAGAATAGCATCCATGCAGGGAACAGCTTCACTATTATACACCATTTTTAATTGTCTTTTAATTTGCTTATATACCAATTCTTATACGTGGTAAAATAAAATGTAGTGTTATAGTAAGTACGTTATTTTTAAGAGAAAATAAAATAATTGGCTATCCCATTCCCAATAGTAAGTACATTAAATAAATTAGCTATCCCAAGTTGAACAACCTATGAATATGCTGTTAAACGTATAAAAAAGGGACCCTTTTTTACTGCGTTTTTCCATAAAAAGAAATACCAGACAAAAGAAAAATATAATGATGCAAATTATGAAACATGCCTGCACTTGCATGCCATGGCCAACCCTTATAGCGAAAACAGAAACAGCTCTTTTCTCGTGAAAACGTTAGAATTTAATTTCTGTTGCCCATCATATTCAACTATCAATTAAGCAACGATTCAGATAAGGACAAAATACAAAGTGAGGGGAAATGTGCGAAACTTATATTCTTTCATAATTCAAGATTAATCAATGTCTAAGCAAGGGCAAACTTAATAAAATGGATATATATCATCAAAAGCACCCAGATAACAAAACTATTGGTGGGTGCTTTGGTTAAGAAGGGGTGTTAGAAGCTTAGTAATGTTAGGGCGGGAGTTCGATTCTCACCAGCAACACTTTCTGTTTTGTATGAGTTTTCTCATACAAGGTTCTTCCTCCTTCTTTGTTCTTTTTTTGTATGACTTTTCTCATCAATTTTTTTCACTGTCGTATTGAAATAGTTGTGTACTGTAGTAATATTATAACAAAAAAGATTTGAGCACACAGGAACCTAATATCCTAGATACGCCACTGTGTCTAAGTACATGCATATGATAATAAGATTAGGTCTTCTCTCTATACTATAGTAACTTGATTAACGAACTCAAAGTTTTGTGTAATAAGGTGGAACAAACTAGCTGGTAGCAAAGGTTTATATATGCATAAATCTAATCTTATCATAGATGTCATATTTAAACATCCTTTTTTTTTGTTGGGTTAGGTTGGGTTTTTTTTTTGGTGGTGGTGGTGGTTTGGGGGGGGGGGGGGGGGGTGGGGGGGGAGGTATGTAATTTGTAGATGCACTAATATACTAGATTGTTGTGGCCATTAAAGCAAACCTGAAATTATGAGAAGTTCCAAAGAAAAAAGATAAATTTGGTCACCCATTTGAGAAGAAGAGTGAGCTTGTTGTTGATGAGGAAGTTGTTGTTGTTGCATCAGCAATAGCTGCAGCTTGCTGATATGTTCTTTGCCAAAAACAATCCATTGAAATTCTTGGTGGTGATATGGCCACTGTCACTGTTGAGGAATGTGCTCCTGATTCAGCTGGAGTCTTTTCACCAAAAAATAAAACAAAATATATTCAAAAATAAAACCACAAACGCCAATATTAAATTTCCTATCATGAACATAAAGGGAATAACTATACAGAAGATAACAAGAGTTTAAGCTTATACTTTGAAGTATATAAATTATTTACATAGTTAGGACACTTATAAGGTAGTTATAAATCATATCTTTATTATTTGTATTAATTGGCCCGAAATATAGTAAAATTAATGTGTTGTAACTAATATGCTATCACAAGTTAATTAAACTACACTATAAAAAATCTTTACATGTAATTAGAAATATCAGTATTGTGAGGATTTATTAGGAATTGACTGTAGTTTTGTGTTGGCTATCTTCCTAATGCGATCCTCTGGGCCTTTTTACGTTATCAATATATATTACTCCCTTCTTTTCAATTTAATAAACTTATTTGGTTGATCACGAAATTTAAGAAGATTTTTTATGTAAAATAAAAAAAAATATATATATATAGCCTCAGGAGATGAAAGTTACTTGAATCCCAAAATTGAATATTTTTTTTATACTTGAATATTTAGATCCGGCAACTTCTGTTCCCCATTATCGAATTCTGACAGACATGGAACCTGCGCAGCTTTTTTATCAGAATAATTATGAAATAGTAATTGTACTAATTATATTGAATCTAAGAAGAAATATTTTTAAAAAAGGACCTTTTCTCTGTGTTGATTAAAGCTGATGATTCTTTCTTTTAATGCTTAAACCAAAACGGGAAATGCTGTCTTTACTATAAGAAGCAAAAATAGGACAGTACGTAACATGTCATAACGGGGTAGTAAAACTCATTGAGGAACATAATTTTCCGGACATAATTGCCCTCTGGATATATCTCCCATGTACGTACGACTTTTCAACTCCTCAAACCCCAATCATTAGATCTTTAGCATACCAAAGGGCATTTCCGTCATCTTACTTTCCCATCTCCGCGGAAGTTAGAACCACGTATTCTCATTAATTGTTACAGTAGTATACTGATACAGTATTATTGTAATGTGGAAAAGGAAAAACACATGGAAAGGCAAAAGCAATCCAAATATTCTAATTATATCTGTTTTTTTCTTTTTGACATAAAGAGAATAAAATTAATTAGTAATAATATTGTTTTAACTTCGATTTATCACATAACTATCAAAATAATAATAATAATAATAACAATAACAATAATATTAATAATTCCAAACGCAATATAACCTGCTTCATTGTTGGCAGAAGCGCCGAGTCAAACCGGCGGCAAATACGGTGGCAGCTTTAAGTGAACTCACATACTCTATGTCGTCGGTGGTAGCGCTTTGCATGAGTGAGATCAGCGTTGCAGCCGTCAGCTTGGCGCGAGTTCACTGAACCGGCCTCCACCGCCCTAGTCCGTCGGAAAAGCCAGCTCACGAAATCGTCTTCCGACGATGCAAAATAAGCTCTTCCGCAAAATTCAACCCAATTCTACTAGTATTAGTGAAATCAATACCACCCATAAACTGGGGTTCGCTTTTTGGTAAAACCATATTGATCCCGGTCGAACCGGTAGGTTGTAAAGCATGGATGTATGCTGTGTTTGTGAGTAGGGAACATCATAAGTGTGTGAGTTGTTCAAGGAGCTAAAATGGTTGTTATTTGGAGTTGTCTGAAATTGATGATTTTGTATTTGTTGTTGTTGTTGGTCGAGGTGATTTCTTATAGGTGAAAAATGGGCATGATGGTTGACAAAAGGGTCAAAAAATAGATTGTTTTGGTCAGTTTCTTGGGTGGTTTCCTCGACAGTTTCCCATTCATAGTCCATCATAATTTCTCCTAATTGTTCGCTGCCAATAAGCTGTGTATAAATTTAGAAAAAAAAGATAAGGAAATTGGAAATTATAACATCTCTATATATCTGAAAATTGAAAAAAAAAAACTGGGAATTTTTTAAGCGAGGGTGGAGTGGGAGGGAAATCTGTCAGGGAAGATTTTGCCGAGTGAAAAGGCTGCAGCTAAAGACTTTACTGTTTAGCATCGAGTGAAGAGAGTTTTAGTAGGACTATGTAGGTATAGCAATAAATAGAAAAAAGAACATTTTTCTTTCCTATCTTTTTGAATTCTCAACAAAAGAATAAATAAAGTTTGTGTGTTGAGTTTTAGACTGCCTTTAAGAGACATGTCGGTTTATGAGAGACTTTGCTTTTCTTGCTGAATGAAATTAACTTAGATAGAAATTCGAGTTTCTTTTTTATATGTGTAACATTTCGATAAAGGCTTGCCCGACGTCTAAGCGAACTCTTAAGAAGATGAAAGGCATGGCCGATAATGCTATTGAATATTAAGGTCAAAGAGTCAACAAAGATTAGAGTCGAGGTCGAACACTATTAGTAAATTATATTTGTAAAAATTCTAGAGAAAATAAAATAATATAAACAGAAATATAAACGAAATAAAAGTTAATCCGAGTCCACTGAATTTACAGTGTTTTTTTGAGGAATTTAATCCCCTCCTAGTACACAATTTTATGGATTATTTTCTTCTAAGATAGAACGAATTACACACTAGTGTAGTGGTACTTTAAACCTCTGTGTTTCAGCAAATACAAGTTTGGTAGCAAATCATAGTTACTATTGCTTTCTTTGAAGTTAAAATAATGAAGGAGGAGAAGAAACTCAGAAAATCATATGAAAATTCTGAGAGAATGGACTTGTATTTATAACCAATGTTGGGTTGAAAATGGAAGAGGTGCCACTCTTCAAAATGGTTGTTTATGAAAAACGGTCATGGCATAAATGTCATACCATAAATGGCTATTTACTCAACAATAAACCGGGAGAATTGAATAGGAAGGTTAATTCTCAGTTATAAAACTAGAAAACGGAAAACTAATAATGGAACTGGATTTAATATTGATATTGTTGGATTTAATATTAATATTATGTTATTAAAACGGATATTTAATAATATTTCTATTAATATTTACTATTAACAAATAAATTTGGTCCAAGAAATTAATCAATTAATCGATTATTTGACCGAATCTAAATCCGAAGCCGAAGCCGAGCCAAGCGAGCAACAACGACGCGAGACTTGCCTTCTTCTCAACTCTTTAAGAGCTAGAAGAAGAGCAATTACTTATATACCCATTATAAACCTCTTCTTCTTATAATATGGGAATGTCCATTCATCAAGGAGGGAATCTCAAATGAAACTCAAATATTTCATTTTCCCTATATTTCCATTCACCCTCTTTTAAGCTATATTAAAGTTTTAATAACCCAACAATCCCCCACATGAATGGAGAATGACTATATCACGAAAATATGCATGAAACACTGTGTGATTTGCAAGCAAGGATTAATTGCATCTGGATAAGTAGGTTTTCCTTTGAACTTTCCGTAGTGAACTTATGTCGGATATACTCGGTCAATCGGTAGATTTGATATCTTTGAACCGTCGAACTTTGGTGTATACTTAGACAACCATAAGTCATACTACCAACCCTTAACCGTCTTTGGTTCTCATTGTTGTGTTCGTTTCAATCATGAACACCACTTGGTTACATAAGTGCGTAGAGAATTGGACTTACAAATTCTCCTTGAAGCGGCTAACACTTCACACTTACATATGTGATTCCTAAACGTGTCCTACCGTAGGTACACTATTTGATATACCTTGTATCAAATTTAGAAACCATTAAAAAACTTTAATGCTTTATCCTTGGTACTGAACATTGTCTCATTACGAGAATGGACCAAAACTTTAGTTGACAATATTGAACCGTTATTATTGACATTGTTTGATCTCTTTGAACCTAGATCATGGAATGTCTAGTCTTCTAGGTAGAGTTACCTCCATAATGACTTGTTCTCGGCCATAGTCCCATTCTTTTTGATGATTTCTCAACTACCATTCTAGCTAGACCTTTTGTAAGTGAATCTGATACATTATCACTTGACTTTATATAGTCAATCGTGATAATTTCTCTAGGGAGTAATTGCCTAACGGTTTTATGTCTTTATTGTATATGACGAGACTTATGTTATATATAACGCTCCCTGACCTTCCAATTGTAGCTTGAATATCTTAATGTATGCATATTGGTGCAAACGGCTTGGGCCAAAATGGAATGTCTTCCAAGAAATTTCGGAGCAATTCAACTTCTTCACCAGCTTTATCTAAGGCTATGAATTCATCGCCCATTGTAGAGCAGGCAATACAAGTTTGTTTGGACGACTTTCAAGATATCGCTTCTCTACCAATAGTGAATACATATCCACTTGTGGACTTAGAATCAGTTAAACTGATTATCCAATTTGCATTACAGTATTCCTCAATCACCTCAGGATATTTACTGTCGTGCAAAGCAAAGCCCTGGGTATGTTCTAAATATCACAAAACTCGTTTCATTACTATCCAATGAGATTGACCTGGGTTGCTCGTGTATCGATTCAATTTACTTATAGCACAAGCTATATTTGGTCGTGTACAATTCATGATATACATTAAACATCCCTATACACGAGCGTAATCTAATTGTGATATGCTTTCGCCTTTATTCTTTGCTAATGTAAGATTTACGTCAATTGGATTCTTTACAACTTTAAACCCTAAGTGTTTGAATTTTTGAAGTAGTGTCTTAATAAAATGAGATTGTGACAATACAGACCTTGAGGAGTCTTATGAATCTTAATCCTAAGAATTAAATCAACAACTCCTAAGTCCTTCATATCAAATTTGCTAGTTAGCATACATTTAGTAGCATTTATGTTGACAATGTCATTACTCATTATCAATATATCATCCATATATAGGCAAATAATGACTATGTGATTTGGAATATTTTTAATGTACACATATTTATCACATTCATTTATATTAAAATCATTTGACAATATTGTTTGGTCAAATTTCGCATGCCATTATTTGGGTGCTTGTTTTAGTCCGTAAAGGGACTTAACAAGTCTATATATCTTCTTTTCTTTACTTGGAACCACAAACCCTTCAGATTGTTCCATGTAGATGTCTTCCTCCAAATCTCCTTTCAAGAAGGTCGTCTTAATGTCCATTTAATGAATTTCAAAACCATACACTACAACTAATGCTACTAATATCTGTATGGACGTAATTCTTGTAACGGGAGAGCATGTATCAAAATAGTCAAGACCTTCTCGTTGTATATACCCTTTGACCACAAGTCTTGCCTTATATTTGTCAATAGTGCCATCATATTTATTTTCCTCTTAAAGATCCATTTAGAGCCCAACAGTTTATTTCGAGAGGAAAATTAACCAATTCTCATGTATGGTTGTTCAATATGGATTCTATTTCACTATTGACTTCCTTTTTCCAAAACAATAATTCTGAAGAATACATGGCTTCTTTAAATGTCCGGGGCTCATTTTTCAATAAGAAAATCACAAAATCTAGTCCAAATAAAGTAAACATTCTTTGACGTTTATTACGTCTTGAATCATCCTGATTAAATGTACTTTCTTTTATTTCTTTCCAAGGTCATTTAGATCCTTCACCAATCAACTCACATTCCTTTTTTATGAATATATCTTTTCAAAAAACTTAGCATTATCTAATTGTGTAACTGTATTTAAGATAGCTTCAGAGTTTTATTGCATTAGGTTGGAAAAAGTCTGCCACAAAGTTGACTCTAAGTGTACGGTCTGTACGGAGAGTCCACTTAGTCAGACATTGACATTAGAAGTTTGGGACAAACACATACACATATATTCATTTCATATGTCAGCACACTTGGTTTCGTTTTTCTTTTTGCTTCACACACCCCATAAATTACTCTTCCCTCCGTTTTAATTTATATGAATATATTTTTTTTAATTCATGCCAAAAAGAATAATTTTTTTTATATTTGAAAATTATTTACCTTTATACAATAATTTATAGCCGCACAAAATATATATTTTTATTTTATATCGCAAATTCAAAAATCTTCTCTCTTTTCTTAAAATCTGTGCCCAGTTAAATGGGTTCACATAAATTGAAACGGATGGAGCATATAAATATAAAAGAGACAATAATATGCCTCTAATTTTAACCATATGTAATCGATGTACGATTATTGTTTAAAAAAAGTATAACTCGCTATGGCAATAAGCAGATCTAAGGGTTTCAAAATAAGCAGATCTAAGACAGAATACCTGGAGTGCAAGTTTAGCGCCGAGGCGAGCGAAGTAGGCAGGGACGTGATGATTGGATCTCAGGTCCTCGCTAAGAGGGACAATATCAGATATCTTGGGTTGGTGATTCAGGGGGACAGAGAGATTGACGGGGACGTCACTCAATGTATTGGAGCGGGGTGGTCAAAGTGGAGGATTGCATCAGGAGTCCTGTGTGACAAGAAAGTTCCACAGAAACTCAAGTGGAAATTTTATAGAGCTGTGGTTAGACCTGCCATGTTGTATGGGGCGGAGTGCTGGCCAGTGAAGAACTCTCATGTTTAGAGAATGAAGGTAGCGGAGATGAGGATGCTCAGGTGGATGTGCGGGCTCACCAGGTTGGATAAGATTAAAAATGAAGTTATTCGAGAGAAGATGGGGGTGGCCCCGGTGGATGAGAAGATGCGAGAAGCGAGGCTGAGGTGGTTCGGGCATGTGCGGGGAGAAGTCCTGATGCCCCAGTGAGGAGTTGTGAGCGGCTGGCGATGGTCGGCGTACGACGAGGCAGGGGGGCCTAAGAGGTATTGGGGAGAGGTGATTAGGCATGACATGGCTAGAATGCGGGTTTCCGAGGACATGGCCCTTGATAGGAAAGTCTGGAGGTCTAGTATCAGGGTTGTAGGATAGGGGCTCCAAGAGTTTGTGGTACTCCTCACCTGGGGTTGGGTGAGGCTTGGCAGGGCTATCCATAGACGATATGTGTATTGGATTGTGTCTCCCTTATGGTAGTTATTTATGGTAGTTACTGTCTGATATTATTGCATGCTATTTTATTTATGGTTCTTTTGTTTAGATATTTATTTACGCAACTTCTGCTGGAGTTACTAATGCTCTTTTGTGTTTGTTTTTGTTTTTGTTTTTGTTTTTTTGTTTTTGTTTTTCTTTCCTTCACTGAGTCGAGGGTCGATTGGAAACAGCCTCTCTGCCCTTTTGGGTAGGGGTAAGGCCCGTCTACATATTATCCTCCCCGGACCCCACTTTGTGGGACTATACTAGATAGTTGATGTTGTCTGTTTTCTATTTTGTCGAGAAATTAGATTACTTGATCATTAATTGTTGTGCTTTTTTCATTTAATTAAGTAAAATGGGGACAAATAATGAAATAAATATGCCAACCTATGAGAGGTGGACCAAATGAAATCGGTGAGCAGCTCTCACCCCCAATTCCCATGTTGTGGATTGCAAGTGAACACTAAAATTGAAAACAAAAGAGACATAGAAAACCTCACTGACATTGAAAACGGTCTGTTGAAAGCAATTTGGTAAAACGTGCTAGAATTGATAATGTGTCACTCCAACAAGTCTGATTGATAATGTGGTCATGCTGCAAATACACTTCCAATGGAGGACAAGAAAGAAAAGGGTAAAAATATGTAATAATTAATCAAAATATGATTATGTGAAGACATAATATAGCTTTAAGAGTGACATACCTTTTCTCAAAATCCTAAAATTATCCTTTCCTTTCTGTCTCTCAGTAATTTGCATTTATTTTCACTTGTATCTAAGTGTATATTGCAATTTGCCAAAAGCTGTAATTAACTTACTCATTTTTAGCTTTTGCTTATCATGATATGCTTAAGTACCTTTGGTAGCCTTCACACATGAACATAAAATAGAAAAACATGTCGGATGATCAGATAATAAAGAAAGGCCTCACCAACTACAGCAAATGCCCTGGCAATACCGCTGTCTTATGGGGCTGCAGAGGCAAAGCTCAGAAAGATTTCCATAATCATCACAACAAAATAAACGTCTTGTTTCTTTGTGTCTTGTCACCATCTCACAACTCTTAATGATGGCTAAAAAATGACAGTAATGATTCATTTCCAAACAATTGGGAGTACAAGCAAAGCCCCCCCCCCCCCCCTCCCCCCTCCAATATTCAGATATCTACTTGCAACAACTAATTCAAGATGTAGAGTCAGTCAGTTGGGTTCAAATGAGTAATATATATATCAACAACAACAACAACTATCCAGTATAGCCCCACAAAGTGGGGTCTGTGGAGAGTAATATGTTGACGGGCCTTACCCCTACCGGCAGAGAGGCCGTTTCCAATCAACCCTCGGCTCAGTGAAGGAAAGGAAAAACAAAAACAAAAACAAAAACAAACATTAGTAACTCCAGCAGAAATAGCGTAAATAATTATCTAAACATAAGAACCATAAATAAAATAGCATGCAATAATATCAGAACGTAACTACCATAAATAACTACCATACGGGAGATACAATCCAATACACAAATCATCTATGGATAGCCCGGCCAAGCCTCACCCAACCCCGGGTGAGGAGTACGAAAAAACTCTAGGAGTCCTATCCTATAACCCTGATACTAGACCTCCAGACTTTCCTATCAAGGGTCATGTCCTCGGAAACCCGCATTCTAGCCATGTCACGCCTAATCACCTCTCCCCAATACCTCTTAGGCCTCCCTCCGCCTCGCCGTACGCCGACCATCGCCAGCCGCTCATAACTCCTCATCGGGGGATCAGGACTTGTCCTCCGCACATGCCCGAACCACCTCAACCTCGCTTCTCGCATCTTCTCATCCACCGGGGCCACCCCCACCTTCTCTCGAATAACTTCATTCTTAATCTATATATAATTAGAGCGAAAAATAATGAATTCAATTAAACTCAAGAACTCGTCCTAATTCGGTAAGATTTTCAGATGGAATTCAATTATAGGAGTGTCTAACAAGAAGAATGATTTATTTGGACAGAGAAAAATTGCTGCTACCTGCAGTTCTGGCCCAGGAACAAAGAGTAATACTTATCAGTGAAGACAATGCATTGAGGAAGAGAAGTTGCCAAGAAAATTACAAACACACCGACAAATAGGGTTCAATCATTCACTTTCGAAAGATGAAAAATGTGCACACGTTTATGGTGTTGTGGTCCTACAACTATGAGCCAGAGTGGTTAAAAAATGGTAATTTTTAAGTACAAGTGCTTAAAAGTACTTTTTAGGTGCTGCAGCTAATTTTATAAATAAACAATTATGTGTTTGGATAAAAATACTAAAGCTGAAAAGAAGCTCTTAAAATATTGGTAAACAAGTGTCGGTAAACACTTTTCTATTAAAATGATTGAAATATCCTTAAAGCTGTTAATACTATAAAGAAGCTTATTACTATAATATTTTATTTCAAACTTATGAATATAAATACGAAGTAATTAATGTTTGAACTGATCACCTAAGATAATTTTTATAAATATAATTGTTGAACTCTTATTTTTCACTTCTTTCAACCATGTAAATTTTTTATTTATTTCTTGAAATTCCAAGCTTACTGGAAAACATATGAAATAATTATCATATATTATTATTCTATTCCTTATTTCGAACTATCTAAAAATTCCTAATATTTAGGAAATCAAAATAAAATAAACTTATACTTTTTGAAACTATTTGAAAATTGTATTACAATGCAACTAGAATTGTTGGTCGCACACGAGTTTAAATTCTTAGGAAAAAAATCAAACACAAGTACAACACTACAGTCTATGTAAGAGATATTAAAGTCAAAGTATATTTAGCAAGCTTCGTCTGTTATGACTGCGCATGTATATCAGTTTTATTAATTTATAATTTTTTTTATAAAGATTTATAGATGATTATTATATAAATAAATGTTTAATTATTTTTATACTAATATTTAGGAATATTTTTCTTTTCTTTTAGGTTTAGGAGTTCTATTTCATATCTCATGTTTTAATTATTTAGTAAGAAAACTTCATTAAGTAAATGTCGTATTCACCTTTCAAATCAAAACTAAACTTCAAAGTAAGTTCACGTTCTAACAAATTTTAAAAAATTGAGTTGAATATTATAATTATTTCAAAAGTTTGTGAAAGATATTTTTGAAATAATAAATATTATTAGGGACAAAAGGGTAAAATACTTGATCAAAGATAGTTAGATTTAAGTTGGCAAAAAAAAATTAGGATTGACTAACTTGTGGCTTTTAACTTTTCTTAAGCCAATTTTAACTTTTTAAGCTATTTTCTTTCTAACCAAAACACTCCTAACATCTAAAAATGACCAGCTTTTAAGTAAATTCAAACAGGCTCTATGTTTTAGTTCTGTCAGTCTCACAAACATGAAGTGCCATGTTTAACATACCAAGAATGGCGTCATACTATTGCACCTTCCATGGTCCAACTATTTTGTGAACATCATATGTCCAAGGTATTTTAAAACTTCCTCATTGGGGTGATTTTATATATAGTAGTTTATAGATTAATTTATTTCGGCAGACGTAATATAGGAGGCCCCTTTCCAAAGTTTGGACACAATTGACAATTTTTACTCTCAAGTTTCGACTGTAGCATGCACATTGACTTAATGTGAAAATTGATTATAATACCAATTACTGCTATATAGTTCTCACCTTTTTATTGTAGCAGTTCAGAGAATACAGACAAAATGTCCCCTCAAATATCAGGACACATTTGTCCATTTTCATTCTCGACCGTGGTTAACATGTGAAGTTAATTCTTGTACCGAATCATTCTCCCTTTTCCAAAGGAGTGGGGAGGGATCAGAATATTAGCTGGAGAAGTTGTTCCTGGCTTCCTGCACAACACTATCATACCAAAGTCCTCCAAAATATAGACTTATCCAAAAGCATATAATCTAGGAAAAATCATGTTACAATGATCATAAAAAGAGGACCCTAGATACCTTATTTTTCTATCTAATCACCTTTCTCTGCCAAAGTAGAGAAATAGAAACGGCCAGTTGATGTTTTTTTTATTAATTATCCTTTAATTAGGAGGATCTATAGTGCTTCCACACTTCCCCTCCCTGGTGACTCGAACCCAGGACGTAGGTGGAGGTGCTTTACCAACTGAGCAAGTCTCACTTGTCTACGACCAGTTGATGTTATGCATGCACTAGCGAGAAGAACAGCAAAATCACATGCACAAACTCCAAAATAAGTCTGTGCCATTTATCATCCTACAGTCTTGTATTAACGAAACTGAGATAATATAGTTTGTATCTTTCAGGTAACTTATACATAATTTTGAGCTGTAGAGGAAAAAAGAGGAGGCGCTAATCAAATTCTGCTCATTTTCCCGAAGTGAACCATACAATCTTGACTACTGTTAGCAGCACGTTGACATTGCTAACTTCACCCAAGTGTGAAGCAAGTTTGCAATAACTTGTGTTTTTTCCCTTCTCTAATGCAGAACCAAAAGCACTCTCTTGGTGATTGCTCAGAAGTCTAGACGTTAGATAATCACCAGAAGAATTCCCCGACAGGAAGATAAACTGACTAAACTCCACTCAAAATTTATCCAGCTAGCTACATTGCTAACGCTACCATCAAGAATATTGCTGCTCATAATTTTAAATTAGGTCTTCAATTGCTGAAAGCATCCGAAAAGTCTCTCTTGTCATATGCTGCGAGTTACTGATTAATCAACAAAGAAAGATGATCTCACCACCTTCAAACTACAATCTGTTTCTTGATGCGTGCAAATGCTACAAGTGCTTATTTTAATATGGAGATGCTGGTGTTCTAAGTACCAATGCACACATGTGCAAGAGGTAGGGAGTAAAAAGATTTACCTTCATATGCAATTTATTACTGAAGTTGATTACTCATTCTGCACAGTCCTGAATGGTCAAAAGAAAAATATATACATCAAGGCATAAAACATTTAGAGGAAGACAGAATAAAAGGGCAATGCAACTGCCAATGCTTACCTTGGTTTGTCAGTTAAAGTCACCATAGATCTGAGGACATCTGGATTAATACTATCTGCAAGAACTCCTTGATCCGATATCCATAAAGACTTCTCCTTTACAAAGCTCTGGAGTTTCTTGGCTTCGTAATCAAGTAGAGTTTGATCTGCATCAAGTAACTAACTATTTGGACCGGTTCATGTTTCAAATATTGAAACACAGTAGAAAACCAAAGTACACACTAGAATTCTCAGCAAGAATAAGGAAATGAATTATAAAAGAGAAAAAAAGTAAAGGGAGACATAAGTTAAAGTTGATAATCATTCTAGCGCTTCAACTTGCATAAAATCCTTCCTACACTCAGTAAGACCACCCTAATGTGGTAAGTCATGATGGGGTTGGCTTTGATAAGGACTAGAAATTTACTCATATGAAAGAGTAAGGTAAAAAGAAAATTAAAGAGCTGACAATCAACATTAAATTTGTTAAGTTTCACATGAGCATGAATGTACAAAAATATGGGGCTCGGAGGGATGCAGAAAGTGGGTAAATAGGATGCATCCTGGATGTCTTTGTCTAAAAAATTATTTACTTACTAGATGAAAAAAGAGCACAAAACATAGTTAGGCAACTAAGTAGACACAAGTTAAGAATATTAACTTATATGAAATGAGGGTGTTAAGGCAATATGAAACAAAATGATAGACAAAAAATAAGAAATCCAAGAAACAAGATAAAATCCTCTACAGTATAAAATTCATCTCATTGAAAGTATACGGCCCACCCTTATGCTTAGACTGTCCCAATAAGTGATCCCTCCATGCAAAGAATGCCACAATTTGGATTACAAAGGTCAAAAAGTCTAATTATTGTATATTAGAAACTAATAAGAAGTATGTAGCCTTTTTCTTGAACAAATAACATGTATATTATTAAAATGAAAGCAGCCCTTAGCACAATTAAAGCTAGTATTTAAGAACGTATTCAAGAAAATCTTAATTAAAAAATTAGTCGGCTCTCCAAATAGTGTTTCATTTATAAAATGGATCAGAGGAATGTTCATTCTCTAGAAAGGCAAATTCACAGCCATCACTTGTCTATCCTCTACTTGTGCTGTTTCCGGTAGAGATCATGCATCATTGCTTTAGCCTATCGCTATTCTTTGCTCATTCCAATCTTAATAGTTGTGCTCAAAAACTATTTGCATTCTCTTTTTTCTTCTCTAATGTGATAAATCTCACTCAAAACCCTGTGCCCTCAAGAGTATTCTTGTTTTTTCTTCTCTGATGTGACAAATCCAAATCCAAACCCCCTGCTTTCAGGAGCCAAAAATGGCCCTTTCCACTTTGTTCCCCCGGTGGTTACTTCCACCCTTTTGGTTAGAAGTTTTGATCATGTAACCAGAGCAACCCAATTCATGAGGGGAAAAAAGTCTCAACTCTCAAGAAATTTGTGTACATCTTAAATAACTTCTATCAGCTTTCTTTACTAAAAAACAAAAATAAAAATAATAATAAAAGTAATAGCTTATATCTTTTTTCAAGCAATTTAATTTTAATATATAGCTCTTCTTCACTGGTAACTGGTAAAGCTTTGGCTCTGAAAATGCAGCTCCTGAAACAGCACATGCTTTCATATATAGAAGCTTCTTCCTCGTGCATTCATGTATAACTCATTCGCTCAGATAAAGTGGAGGAATTACACTCGCATAAAGTTTATATAGAAAGTGTAACAAGCACATACTTTCTAATAAATATTCACAACATAAATGTGGTAAGAAAGAAACCTTTCTCCAGAATGGTATGAGCAGCATGAAACGGGATATTGGCAAATACATCAGCTCCCGGGAACATGACCCAAGTCTTCTCCTTTGAATCATGATTATCACAAGTTGGACAAACCTCTTTCACCAGCGGTCTTGATTCAACATCCCTCATTAGTGACTCAAATGGTGTAGGAACACTCGTTTTTGTCGTCTTGGCCCTCCTCCTTAGTGCAGTTAATGCTTCCCTGTTCCCATTTCTCACTCTATCATTTTCAATTAACTGCAGTAAATTACACATAGTTTGTTTATACATTTGAACAGAAACTATTTTGCTTCAACCTACTGGGCATCTCAAGTACCTGTTGCCGAGCTAATAATAAATTTTCAGCTTCTATTTCAACCTCAATAAGCTTTTCTTGCAATTGTTTCATTGAGTCGTCCATTGAACTCTGAAATAGCAATAACAATTATGAGTGTCCTCAATTCCACAAACTAATTCATCAAGTGTCTATGCACAAAACAACTCTGGAAAAATAACTTTGGAAGTAATGTCAGCGTGTAAGGGGAAGGAATTAGAAATAGAAGCTTAATCTCCACCAATTATATTCTCTAATAAAATCAGACACACTTCCGCATTCGTTTGATACAGTTATGCAGATGTACAAATAAATAAGTCATAATTTGGGGTATCATCATTGAGCGCAATTAAATAGTACTCCTAACAACAACAACAACAACAACAACAACAACAACTACCCAGTATACTCCCACCAGGTGGGGTCTGGGGAGGGTATTATGTAGACGAGCCTTACCCCTACCCGAAAGGGCAGAGAGGCTGTTTCCAAACGACCCTCGGCGCATAGGATAAAATGGGAAGCTGCATTGGAACAAAGACAAAATTAGGAACCAAAGCAAGACAAAACAAAATAATAAAGCATAAGTAATCCCGCAGAAATAACGTAAATAATTATGCAAACATAAGAAACATAAATACAGTCGCATGCAATAATAACAAGCAGTAACTACCATACTAACAACCAAAAGGGGACCTAAGCTAAAACACTAGTCATCTATGGGTAACCCTACTATCCCACACCCAACCCCGGGTGAGGCGAACGAAGGACTCTAAAAGCCCCTAGCCTGCAACCCTGATTCTAGACCTCCAGACTCCCCTATCAAGGGTCATGTCCTCGGTAACCTGCATTCTAGTCATGTCCTGCCTAATCACCTCTCCCCAATGCTTCTTAGGCCTCCCTTTACCTCGCCGACCACCAACAATCACCAACCGCTCGCAGCTCCTCACCGGGGCATCGGGGCCCCTCCTCCGTACATGCCCGAACCACCTCAGCCTCGCTTCCCCCATCTTCTCGTCCACCGGGGCCACCCCTACCTTCTGTCGAATAACTTCGTTCTTAATCTTATCTAGCCTGGTGTGCCCACACATCCACCTAAGCATCCTCATCTCCGCAACCTTCATTCTCTGAACATGAGAGTTCTTCACGGGCCAGCACTCCGCCCCATACAACATCGCAGGTCTAACCAAGGATATGTAGAATTTCCCCTTGAGTTTGTGTGGAATTTTCTTGTCACACAGGACCCCTGAAGCAAGCCTCCACTTCGACCACCCTGCTCCTATCCGTTGGGTGACGTCCCCGTCAATCTCCCCGTCCCCCTGAATCACAGACCCAAGATAACGGACACTGTCCCTCTTGGCGATGGCCTGAGAACCAAGCATCACTTCCCTGCCTACCCCGCTCGGCTCGTCGCTAAACTTGCACTCCAGATATTCTGTCTTAGATCTGCTTATTTTGAAACCCTTAGACTCGAGGGTCTGTCTCCATACCTCTAACCTCTCACTAACACCGGCCCTCGTCTCGTCTATCAATATTATATCATCAGCAAAGAGCATACACCAAGGAACATCCCCTTGGATATGACGGGTTAGAGCATCTATCACTAAGGCGAACAACAGGGGGCTCAGCGCCGATCCTTGATGGAGCCCCATTACCACAGGAAAATGGTCTGATTCGCCACCCGCCGTCCTCACCCTAGTCTTAGCTCCATCGTACATGTCCTTGATTACTCTGATATAGGCTTCTGGCACACTCTTCGCCTCCAAGCACCTCCATAGCACCTCCCTCGGGACCTTGTCATACGCTTTCTCCAAGTCGATAAGCACCATATGAAGGTCCTTCTTCTTATCCCTGAATTGTTCCGCCAGCCGCCTGACTAGGTGAATAGCCTCGGTGGTGGAGCGGCCCGGCATGAAACCGAACTGGTTCCCAGATATAGTTGTCGCCTCCCTCACTCGCGCCTCAATCACCCTCTCCCAAACCTTCATCGTGTGGCTTATTAGTTTAATACCCTTATAGTTGTTGCAGCACTGGATGTCCCCTTTTGTTCTTGTACAAGGGCACCACTGTACTCCACCGCCACTCATCCGGCATCCTCTTAGCCTTGAAGATCACGTTAAACAGCCTAGAGAGCCACTCCCCTCCAGATCTACCCATGCACTTCCAGAACTCCACCGGGATCTCGTCAGGCCCGGTTGCTCGACCCCTACTCATCCTACGCAACGCCCCTATGACCTCCTCCACCCTAATGCGCCTGCAGTACCCAAGGTCTCTATGTCGCTTTGAATGCCCCAACTCCCCTAGCTCTATGATCCGATCCCCCTCCTCGTTAAGAAGGTCCCGAAAGTACGCCTAAATAGTACTCCTAACGAACTTGTATAAAAAAAAAGAGAGGAAATCATGAAGTATTAAGATGCTTTAATAATTAGAATCTATATGTCATTAGAAAGAGGTGAGGGGAGAGCTGTACAGCTTACAGAGTGCCAATGTACGAAGGAGAAGCTTTGAGCTTGCCGGCTGCTATGCGAAGCTCAAGCTGGGTTTTGCCGGTAAGGATTTCCGGTGTGAGTGTGACTCTGAGAAGCAGCGATTTTGGAATCAGGGTTTCTACTAAATTCGGCTGCGGTTGGGAGCTATTATTTGTTAGCAACCTATATTTTTACTCAATATTCATTGGCGAAATATATTTCACTAAACAATATTTACTTGGGACAAGAAAATCAAATCTTAAAGAATAAGGTCTCTTGTCTTTTTTGTTTTTCTCTTTCATCTTTTGGGGAAACTTTTTTTTTTTATTAAGAAAAACGAGGGTTTGCCGGATTTTCTCTGTTAATGAGTCTTGCAACAACATGGATTTAAATTCAAGTCACAGATAGAGCACTTGGTTTGAATACAAAACAAAGATTCGAAGGAGTAATTGCTAGCACAAATTGCAGAAGTAAAAGCAGCTTGGAATCAAGTAATCAAAGATGTTTTTCGACAGGAAAGTTTGGCACCTCGATTTCGGCTCTTCGCCACCTAAGGTTGTAGTATGTTTCAAGGGTTGGGCTGTTAGCCCATTAAAGTGGTATGTGAGCTAGGTTCAGAATGTCGTGAGACAGTTCGGTCCATATCCGGTGTTGGGTGTTAGAGCATTGAGAGGATCTTTCCCTAGTACGAGAGGGCCGGGAAAGACGCACCTCTGGTGTACCAGTTATCGTGCCCATCTCATTAGAGAGGCATATATTTTCTTTTTTATTTAGGATATTTCTTATTTACCTTTAAAAATTGGTAATACATATACAGTTTTATGACAAAAAATTGGTAATTATTGATAAATCTAATATAATTGTCAGTTAGTAATTTATCAATTGTATTATACATCAATTAGTAGTCGTACGGCATAATGCGCGATTAATATTAAAAACAATTAATTTAATTAAATTATGATTCGACCTCTTTAAACATTAGATCGTATTATTTTAATAAATTTTAATTATCATCTTTTTTGTTAATACAATATATTTAATAATAAAATTTTTAATCTAAATTAAAGAAATTTATATAGTCATTAAATAATTTATTTGTTATGAATCTTTTTATTATATTATCCAATGTGTAATATTATTATATTTAATAAAAATTTTATTAACATATTACTTTGTTTAATATTTTGTCATATATTTTGTTATCCTTGAAATATTTTTTTATTTTGAAGTTTATACTATTGTTTTCAACAATATTTTCTAAATTTTAATGAATAAAATCGCTATTAAATTGAAGAACTTATATAGTCATCGAATAACCTTTTTGTTATATATATTTCTTAATTATACTATCTATTTTTTAGTATTATTATATTGTTAATAGAATTTATTAGCATATTACTTTATTTAATATTTTTGGTTGTTACTTTCTTTTTGTACTATAATAGAAGATATATAGTTTCTTTTATTTTGAATATCTTTTATTTTAATTTTATTTTATTGTTCTCAATAATAATACTTGAATTTTGTTATGAAATAATATAAAAGACAAGAATAATAACTCAAGAACAAGAGCAAATAGAGAGAGAATAGGGAGAGAGAGAAGTATTCTTATTAATACTTGGGGTGATTTATAATGGTAGAGAGCACCTCTATTTATAGGGAGGAGAATGACTTAGCTTCAAGCTAAAACTCTTAGACATTCACTCTAAATAGACTTCTATTTTATAACACTCCCCCTTGAATGTCTATTCAATAATGTGCCTCATAAAACCTTAAAACCAAAACCCGATGGGAAAAATTAAAGAAAGGAAAAAGAGTACACATGTTTGAATATGCGCCTATTGGTTGCCTCGTTAAAAACCTTGCAAGGAAAACCCAGTGGGACAAAACCTTGTAAGGGAAAAAGAGTGCAACGCGCATTAACTCCCCCTAATGAGTACATCAATTTATATCCTTGAGCATTGCATTCCAATCTTGTGCATCATCTTCAAAACGATCTTTGATAGAGATTTGATAAATAAATCAACCATATTGACTTAAATAAATATTCCGCACCTTGAAATCATCATTCTTGATAGATATGAACATCTTCATATAATGTCGTGGAATAACTCTTCAATATCTCCATAGATGCATTCTCAATGCCGTCATGCTTATAGTTATAGCAAGATACATATATACACAAATTGTACTAAGGATGTGGTACTTCAGGACCAAGAATTGCATATGCTTCAAGTAACTTAAATCTTTCAAGTTAAGTCATATAAGCCATATAATAGACTTCAGATGCATATCAAGTTTTCCATGTCATGCTAGACAAATAAGATATCGAAAACTGACTATACATACCTTTGACTTTTATACTTTCAAGCATTTGAACTATAGGTTCAAAACTACATGTCTTTCATATGGAATCAATTCTTCTTGAATTGTATCTCTTCCATTTAGTTACTTTCTTTGGGTCAGCAAATGCGTATAGCATGCTTTGCAATATGTTACAATTGAATTATCCCTTTTATGAACTTCAGGTTCATATCATGATATTCGGGGATATACATATACAAATGATAATTCATCCCATGTAATCTTTTCTCAAGTGTTTATCATGTCTCCCCCTCATGTTAGTAAAGCTAACTTGTTTCCTCAACTTTGGAAAATCATCTTTGTGCATTATCATGTCAATATACATGGCACATTAATAATAAGATGAAATTATTTGGTTCCTGACCCTGAACCACTTGTGAGGGGAGAATATACTCTCGTATACAACGTATATCAAACTGATATATAACTTCGTTCTCATAAGAAACAGTTTAGCTATTAAGTGGAAGCACTCAATAATTATCTTGCTAAACCAACTTTGATATAAACCAACTTATCAAGATGAACTATCTTGAGTAGAGAATCTGGAAATTATGCTCGAAGTTAGATTACTGAGCAATTTACCTCGCAAGCACCGGCCAGGGTGCGGGTTAATAACAATTGCGCATGTAACCATATCATAGATGCATCATATGTGGTATACATGGCAGGTGAATGGGCCCATATTCACCTTTGATATTTCCAGAATTTATGGGCTTCAACCCGAACTCTTTAGTTGGTCAGTTCATTAATGAGAACAAGTGATACAAGAGAATTCGTAAAGAACTTTCTAGTTCTTTGATATTCACCTGTGTGAATTTGCACACCATACTTAAAATGAGATGGCTAACACGAATGCCAACTGAATAAATTATCAATATTGGTAAACTTCAAATTTACACCATGACATGTGCACTTATCAATAAACTTCAGGTTTATTATGACATGGGTTTTTATACCAATAGATATCCACTTTGTTGTGGCATTCTTTCTTTTGTGTAGTACAAACTGGAGAATAAAGCGGGTAGCTTTTCATATGCAAATTGCCCCGCTACAAGTTGTAGTAATAGGAGATATCAAAGCCTTCCTTTATTTATAGTCTCAATATAATCAATCGCTTTCGCGTGTACTTTGGAAACTGAATAAGTTTCTTTGAGACTTACTACAGCACAATACTCAATTGTGTTTCTCCAACATAGTAATAATTGGCTCTTCTAGAGCTCTCAATTAATTTTGTACTACCACAGATTCATCAACATCCATGTGGTGAATATCTTTCTTAAAGAGAAAGTTATACCATTATGGTCATGTCAAACTTATATGCAAGATATGTTTCTTGCATTATCGTTGTCCTTTAATAGTCATATTTCCAAAATACTTTGGCGTACAATAGGTACGTGACCAACGATCATTCATGCCATATATCATCTCAAACCTCCTTCTAGGGGTGAGTGTGGTATATTTAATACCAATTTCATGTTCATATTCTTCCAATAATGAATATGTATCAGATGTTGTCACATTCACTTCGAGGATATGTGATTTTGTTATCCTTTTCAAATCTATAAATGCGTCAGGCATTTGATTTGCTATTCTTTGCAAATGGATAATCTTTTGTGCCTCTTTCACAAATAGAGGTATGTGGATCAAGATGAGATAATGATGCATTTTTCCACAAAATTTCCCGTTTGGTTTCACCAACTTCTCCCCCTAATTTTGGGAAAAGTGTCTCATTAAATTGACAGTCTGCAAATCGTGCAGTGAACAAATCTCCTGTCAATGTTTCGAGGTAGCAAATAATGGAGGGCGATTCAACCTCAACATATATTCCTAACCTTCTTTGCAGACCCATTTTGGTGCGGGATGGCGGTGCTACAGGCACATATACTGCGCATCCAAAGATTCTTAAATGGGATATATTGGATCCATGACCCAAAACCAATTGCAACGGGGAATATTTGTGTCAATTCGTCAGTCAGAGACGAACTAGCATTGCTGTATGCAAAATGGCGTGTACCCAAACCGAAATGGGCAGCCTCATTTTCATGAAGAATTCAAGATTATTCTCATCTATTGTCTCAATATGATATCCATTTTGAATGATATCTTTAAAACTCAACAAGTTCCTTTTAGACTTGGAGGAGAACATTGCGATTGATATCATTAAAACTCAACAAGTTCTTCTTAGACTTGGAGGAGAATATTGCATTCTCTAAGATAAACGTCATGCCTTTGGGCAGAGTTACAGTTGCTCTTCCGGAGCCTTCAATCAATTTACTTCCCATGGTTTGACATATAAAAGAAATACACGAACATATGAATAAATAACTTCAATTCGTTTGTGTCACATAATATTTACAAAATCTGCTGCTAACAGTTGACTAACAAAATCAGATATGTTATCCATAATTGATTACTTTGCAGTTTGAAAATTTCAGTTTAAGCATTTTCTTCAAACAATCGATTGTTAAACACAAACAATCGATTGTTGGACATTGACAATCGATTGTTGAACATACACAATCGATTATTTGCTATTTTGAAAAACTTCAGATCACTGTCTTAAGACAATCGATTGTTAAATATAGACAATCGATTGTTGGCTTATTTTGAAAAATTCGAGCACTGTCTTAAGACAATCGATTGTTATGCATAGACAATCGATTGTTGGCTATTTTGAAAAATTCCACACTGTCTTAAGACAATCGATTATTAAACATAGACAATCGATTGTTGACAATTTTTGAAAAATCCGATTACTGTTTTAAAGACAATCGATTGTTGATCATTGACAATCGATTGTTGACTGTTTTTGAAAAAAATTCCAGATTACTGTTTTAAAGACAATCGATTGTTGATCATTGACAATCGATTGTTGACTGTTTTTGAAAAATTCCAGATCACACTGTTTTAAAGACAATCGATTGTTGATCATTGACAATCGATTGTTTTGCAGTTTTTATGCGAAATATGAGATAACCGACTAGTTTTTCAGGTTAGTCGATTACCTCTACTGGAAAGTAAAAATATTATTGATATTTGAGCATATTGATACATTCTAAAGAACTAATACTAACATTATATCATGAACTAACTAATACGAGCTAATACTAATGGCTATTAGTTTATTCATTCACTAATACAAACAAGTAAAATAAAATCAAATAGCTCCATCTTCTTTCATCACGGATCCATCACCGATTAGGTGGTCTATCTTCCCCTCGGGTTGCTCAAAGAAGTCTGCCACATCCAAGTGGGTGATCTCAAAGTTGTCGTCAGAGACAAAATTCGTTTCAGGGCGTTTACTCTTTCGAGATGCTTGATAAAGGTCAACCAAATATCATGGTATACGGCAAGCCTTTGACCAGTGCCCGTTTCCACCGCAACGATAATATATAGTTTATAAACTATTTGCTTTTGGATTCTTATCGTATCGTGCTTGTGGCAGAGTGACCAACTTCAGGTTGTCATATCTCTTCTTTAAGCCATTCCACAAGATGGGTGGATCTTTGACTGTGATATATTCAATTTTCAAACCTTCATCAAGGTGATGGCGCAAGAAAATCAAGGCCTTAGCATAGTTTAGGGTGGATGCATTATTTCTGTCTTTAATGGCGTCTCCAAGACCATAGCATCTAAGTGGATTTCAGCATCCAACACCCATGTCATATAGTTCTTGCCCGAAATTTCAAGGGCAACGAACTTTCTTTTCATAATGTCAGATATAAAACAAATTTACATCAAGAGCGTGTTCATACTTACGGGCTCTATTACAATTATCACATTCACTTCAGGGAATGGATCAAAATCATGTGCTTTACACAATCTCATGTCAAATATTACTTTCATAAAGTGAAAGATTATTTTGAGAATCCTTATTGTTCTCATTACCACAATAATGACGATTATAACTTCGTCTATTGCCATGTCCACATCCATTGATACCTTTACGGTAATTAGTCTTTTTTCAGACTTATCACATACTGCTACCACATTCTCTAAAGGGAATGGAGCAAATTCAATTGGACGGAATTCTTTGCCACGTCCACATTCATTGATACCTTCATGGTAATATTTTAGTCTTCTTTCAGACTTATCATATACTGATTCCACATTCTCTAAAGGGAATGGAGCAAATTCAATGGGACGGATTTTTAATTATTTGCCCACAATCATACATGAATTTAATCATGGCAGGACATAGAGATTTTACCACTTCATGTGGTTATACTTTCTTACAAACTCCATTAGAGTTATAATCAAACTTTGTTGTCTTTGCTTGCATATAAAATCAAGTTATAAAATTTCAAGAATTTGAAAGGGAAAAGTAAATTCCTTACCTTTAAGGTATACCAATTATATTTTCAATGTTTTCTTCCTTTTCTCTTTGTTTTTCGTTTCTTTTCCTCCCTTTTTTTTTTCGTTTCTTTTCCTTCTTTCTTCATTCTTTCTTTGAAGCAAAACCTTGCACAAACAAAAGTTAAGACAATCGAAAATTAAATTAGGAAGAGGGAAATACCTTAGATTTCTCGAGAATGGTTCTTGAGACGGTAGAGTCTCGTGCTGATAACGTGTTATGAAATAATATAAAAGACATGAACAATAACTCAAGAACAAGAGCAAATAGAGAGAGAATAGGGAGAGAGAGAAGTATTCTTATTAATACTTGGGGTGATTTACAATGGTAGAGAGCACCTCTATTTATAGGGAGGAGAATGACTTAGCTTCAAGCTAAAACTCTTAGACATTCACTCTAAATAGACTTCTATTTTATAACAAATTTTAATGAATAAACACACTTTTATTTATAAAAAAGAGGAACAAGATTTAAACAAAAGAAACAAATTAACTAACACAAACCAACACGCACCCATATTTGAGTAGTTAATTTTTTTCTGTCTTTTTTATCATTATTTTTTAAAATAATTTTTGAATCTCCAAATTGGTAATTATTGATAAATCTAATATAATAAGTTAGTAATTTATTAGTTATTAAATCACAACATTAAATATAATCTATTTAAATATTATATCCACAATACAATACATTATGAAACAATTGGTAAGCTATAAGGAAGGAAAGATTATATTTCTTTTTCGTGCTTTGATATTCTTTATAGGACTAGCTTTTGATGAATTCTCTAAAACTTGCTTGCTGAAGTGTGGGATAGCTCATCCAAGTGCTTAAGAACGTAATTCTTTAAAACCCCTCAAATTTACCAAACATGGCTGCTTACTGAAAGCGCATATCCATCTCTATCCTTGTGTATTTTACAGGACAATAATCATGCTTATATAACTGGCTGTATGGGGCTTCTGTTATTGATCTTATGCCAACATTTCATACACATCCAGATTTTCAAGGGACAACAAAATAGGACCAAACCTCAGAATAGACAACAACAACTATCCAGTATATTTCCACCAGGTGGGGTTTGGGGAGGGTAATATGTAGACGAGCCTTACCCTTACCTGAAAGGGTAGGGAGGCCGTTTCCAATCGACCCTCGGCTCATAGGATTAGGGGGAAAACAGTAGTAAAACAGAACAGACAATAGCAAGTAATAGTAACGTACAGTAAACACAAGTCATCTATGAGCAACCCTGCTGACCCACCCCCAACCCCGGGAGAAGCGAACGAAAAACTCTAGGGGCCCCTATCCTACAACCCTGATTCTAGACCTCCAGACTTTCCTATCAAGGGTCATGTCCTCGGAAACCTGCATTCTAGCCATGTCCTGCCTAATCACCTCTCTCCAATACTTCTTGGGCCTCCCTCTGCCGCGCCGACCGCCAACAATCTCCAGCCGCTCGCAGCTCCTCACCGGTGCATCGGACTTCTCCTCAGCACATGCCCGAACCACCTCAGTCGCGCTTCACGCATCTTCTCGTCCACCAGGGCCACCCCCACCTTCTCTCGAATAATTTCATTCTTAATCTTATCCAGCCTGGTGTGCCCGCACATCCACCTAAGCATCCTCATCTCCACGACCCTCATCCTCTGAACATGGGAATTCAACCTCAGAATAGAGCAGATTAGTATTCAACTTTTCAGTCTGAGCATTATAAAGTATAGAAAAGACTAAAACAGTCCGTAAGTTGGTTACAAGTAAGAGAATAGGAAGCATTTTAAGTAGAAAGATGATTCAACATATACTCCCAAGTAGTAATAAACTGAATAATCCATTTATTGCACTTTATCTTCCCGCGTTTATTTTCCTCAGCCTACAAAATCACACCATTAGTTGAGGCACGAATATGCCAAGGACTTTTCGTCGATCAATTCCTTCGCGCTTGCGTCCATCTTGGCTCTTGAAAACTCATCTATCTTGAGACCTGCATCAAAAAACATAGGAAGTCTTTAGACAAGCTCAAACGCAAGACGTTCTAGCCTGAGCACTAAACTTTTTTTAAATAATGGTGGTATATGGGCCATCTTGCGCGAGTTTGATTGGTGCGGGTGTTTGATAACTTTATCCACCAAATCTTAGGTAAATAGGATAAAATTACCTAGCATTTCTTGCCTCTTGCTGGATTTAAACCATTTTTTACTATACCCATGTGACTAGCAGGGGCAAAGCCACATGGTCCCAAGGGTGGTCAAAATTCATCCAAAATTTTTACTGGGTATATCAGTAAAATTTTACGTTTTGGATGTATATAACACATATTGAATCCCCTTTGTTGGGATTTTTTTTTTTTTTTTTCAAATTTGAACACCCTTGGCCTTGGAAAAATTTTTAGCTTCGCTACTGCGTGCGAGTACTAAAATAATACCACAAACTAACCTTGCACAATTGACCATTCTCCTTTCTCACAAGTAACTGGAAAAGAGTAAATTAAGCCAGGTGGAATGCCATAAGATCCATCAGAGTAGACTCCCATTGAAACCCATGTTCCCTACAGAAAAGATGTAAGCAAACTTTAGTCTGATGACCAAAGTGACATATGTATTCTATAAATGTAAGTGTTATAACTATACAGAACGATAAATGCAAACTGAACCTTTGGAGTGCCCAGAACCCAATTACGTATATGGTCACAAGCTGAGCTAGCAGCAGATAATGCACTTGATAGCTTTCGAGCTTTAATGATGGCGGCCCCTCGCTGCTGCACTGTGGTGATAAACTCTGTGTTCAACCTAACATTTTAGGGAAGTTTATTAGTACTGATTTGATGTTCTTATTTTGATTATATACTTTCTTGTATTTGAGTTGGTTATGGCATAGAGGTATAATAAAGTTTGTAAAGCTAAGAAAATAAGACTGATTAATTGAGTAGAGCAATTCACCATTGATCATTAGCCACAAGTTCTCTAACAGACTTTTCACCACTAGTAGTTTTTACTGTTGCATGATTCACATCTGGATACTGAGTTGAAGAGTGATTTCCCCATATTGTTACATTCTTTACATCACCAACATGAACATTTAGCCTCTCTGAAACCTGACCTAAAGCTCTGTTGTGATCAAGCCTTGTTAGACAAGTAATGTTTTTCTCTGGAAAGGAAGGTGCAAATTCTTTCAGAATAAGCGCGTTGGTGTTAGCTGGATTCGCAACAACCAAAACCTGCAACAATTGCAGATCACGATAAACATGCCAATTTTTGAGCGGGTGTTGTGTTAAGTTATGGTATTTTGTGTTTTGATAATTTGCCAAATAGTCTTGAGAAACCAGTTGTGATCAGTTCCTTAGGTTTGGTTCGTATGGTATATGGCTGATTTGTAAGGGGATAATGTGGAGATCCGGTTTCCAGGGAAATACCAATTCTCAGTTTGTCAGCATCAAATAGGGAAAAATTGATAGGTTACAAGTACTTTAGACATAAGTACTTTTCTTTATGTTTTGATGATCTAACAAACTTACTATCCTGAACCAGATAAGGAACCTGTTACACATCTACAAGACCTTAAAGATCACAAAGTTCCGGGTTGGGATCCAGCGTGAGATATAACTCTAACTCTTCAGAGTGGAAGAAACAACTCAGGGAACAGCAACCTACTAGTTCCCGAAGAAACTGTACAAAGTCAACTCTCTAGTTGGAAAGTTGCTGCACGCATACGCTACTGTACATGAACAATACAACGGTCAACTTTCTGTGGAAGTTCTTTTTACCTACCTTGCTTACATCATTGTAAGTGATGTCACACATGTATAAATACAATCAAGGAAGATAAAACAACTTACTTCATGAGAGAACAAGATAAGGAATCTTATTCAATTAAGTTACCTTGCATTCAGAATAACTAATCAGATATCTGGTTCAATTCTCAATGAAATTAGATAAGGAAATAGTAGAGGGACCAAATAGGGATCAGTTTCCATCGTCGCTGTACAGTCAACTTTAAGCTGTAAAAGCTGTTGCACTGCACCGTCTGACAGGCTATTGCACTGTACCGTCTGGCAGCAGTACAACAACACAGCTGTAGCTTGCTAAGGCCAAACTAAAAGGCACTTCATTACATCATTCTTGATGATATCACACACATATATTATCAACATGAGGCAAGGGATTTGATCTCTCCAACACTTGCAAAATCAAAAGAAAATATTCTCTTAAGTGCTAGACACAACCTCTCTCAAGAACAAAGTTGTTGCAACCTCAAGGACCAAATCCAAAGATTGAAGATGTGTTAAGTCCTTAGGTTTGTTGAGTCTTTGTTATTTGTTCTTCATTTGTAACTCCTACTTAGCATAGTTAGAAACATTATGTAGAAAACCCTTTGTAAATCATAGATCCGTGTGTTTGTGTCTTGGCTAGAGTTAGTCGAGTTGTGAAGTCTTTGTAATAAAGTTATTACAAAGTGACGTGTAATAGTGTAGTTACAAGTTAGTGAGGGATTAAGAGGTTAATTCCTAGGTTATAATAGGTTGTAATCTAAAGATTGCTCAGTAGTGAAGTTGAAATCCTACAAGGGTAGGTCGTGGTTTTTAATTCCGTTGAGCTAGGAGTTTTCCACGTGAAATTCCTCAGTATTCTTTATTTACTGCCGATTTATTGTGGGAACAAATAAAGAACCTGATTCCATATACTGACCGTCTGTTGCTTACGGTAGGAACTTATAGAGAACAGTTCGGTGGACGCTTAGTTTCTATCACGTTGTCTTCACAGATTACGAATTGAATGACGGAATTTTCTTACCTTGCAATCAGGGGCAGCATGCTGTTCTAAGGCAGAGGCCTGTGCCTTATAAATCGAAACATTTTTTGACATTACATCCTTTCTTTCCATCCCTTCCTTTCTTGGAAATCCACCAACCATAACAGCAATATTGACATCTTTACAAGCTTCAACAACATCCGTTGTAGCAACAACACCTATGGAACAATAACAATTCAATAAATTCAAAACAGTAGGAAAGAAAAGGATGCTGCATAATGATTTTTTTTCTTTACTGTATTTTACCTTTGAGAAGAGGTAAAGCTGCATCAATCAATTCCATTTTTACTCCTTTTAAGGCCTCAGCAGCCGGTTCAATATCAAGCATATGTATGATAACAGGTTGATCAGGACCTAACATGGCTCCTCGAGCAATCATCGGCACAAGAGCATATCCTATTTGACCTATTACAGGACAAGTTCAGAACCCACAGGAACCATCATCATACATCTTATCTCAAAACTCTAAGTACTAATTAAAGGAAAATTAAAGGGCCTACAAATTATTCAGAATCATATTGTTTTGGCACCATATTGGAATGTATGGATCGACGTGAGCAGTGATGATTCATATAGCCAGAACGAAATTTGGTTGGAATTGAGGCGTAGTTATTGTTGTGGTAGTCGAGTGTTAAAAAAATAAAAAATAAAAACTCTTTTTTTCACAATTCAGCTATTATTGAGCAAAATCACATGTGCTAAACTGCTAATCACTTAATCCTTGGTAACTGATCAACAAAAACCACTTTTAGAATTTCATGTGATATTATTCATCGACCATGGTTTGGCTGATGACTAGCTTGATAATTTAGTTTTGAGATCCAATGCAATCCAGATGAATTTCAATCCAATTCCTTCTTGGAGTGAATCTATACTGATTGGCAATTAAGTTTTAACACATAGTTGTATCAAAGGGGACCATAAGCCTAACAGAGTAAATGAAGAAAAATATTAAACATCATACAAGACAGAATGAATAAAATGTTGACAGTTTAGAAAATAAATGCAGCCATATAATGAACAAAATTTAATTATCAATAACATGCCTGCAGCACCAGTAACAAGTACTGTTATGGGATCTTTTTCAATGTTCAAGAAGCTCCATATGTGCCTAACAATCTTCCATGACAAACACGCACAACCCAACAAAACAAGAGGCTTTTCCATCGATCCCAAATATTCCATTTTAATAAGAAAATAAAGAGAGAAATTTCACAGAAGCTCACACGATAATAGGAATTAGGTACTGTAACACGATACATTATGTGATTTTTAAAGGAACAAATGAGGAATTTTCACAACAAAACAACTTAGAAGACAAGGCAACCAAATGACAAAGACAAAATCCACAAGCTATGAAATAGAATTAGTAACTCATCCATGTCAAGAAAAGAACCTGATACAATACCAAAATGAGAACTAATGGTTATATCATCAACAACAACCCAGTATAATCCCACTTAATGGGATCTAGAGAGGGTAGTGTATACGCACACATTACCCCTAACCTGGGTAGAGACACTGTTTCCAAATAGACCCTCACGATATCCTTCCGTCCAAGAACTTTCCGCCTTGCTCTTTGTGAAATTCGAATTCACAACTTTTTAATTGGAAACGGAGGTTTTTCGGAGGTTCTTGGTTGGAAGAGGGGGGTTGTTTAGCAAGTGCAATCCCTCTTGTCGATCATGGTGTTAAAAAAGAAAACGTACCGGCGGCTCCAGTGACAAGAACTCTAGTAGGTTGCTTTGCCATGGTTGAAAAAATGCAGAGTCTGAGTAGAGAATATTATGAAAGTTAAATGAGTTACTTAAGATTTTACAATGTTAAGGTCTAGTAGTAGAGTATGGAGGTATATAGAAATTATCCAAGGAGAATTTATAGGGATAAGTTGCCTAGAATATAGGATATGGCCATCAAAAGCAGTTGTAGCAATCACAGGAAAAGCTGAATGTTCGTTGCTGCCTCACGGACTTGGCATCAATCGGATTTGTTCATATTTTAATCTGTAATTAGGAGAGCGCCTGAGACGATAACTGTGCTACCCTTGCAATGACTTTTTCCTTGTTATTATTGTCTCTTTTGCTCTCTATGTAATTAACAGGAGAAGACAGCATGTTTAACAAATAGATTTACTTTAAATATTAAAATTTATAAATTTCTTTTTAATTAATATGAATTGCAAAAGGATAAGAAAAAACTTATATTTGCATATGGCATAATTATGAAAGCACATGAATAGTGATCTTTTTTATTTTTATTTTTAATTTGGAGCTTCCTTTAAAAAGTTATAAGAATATTTTACAACATTTACACTGCAACGAGCATTAGTTGACACTTGACACGCTTTAGCCCACAGAATAAAGAACACCACTATTTCCCATCCTATTTTGTAATGTCGTTTGAAATTGATCGAACTAAATTTACTGTATGTTTAATCCGTAAATCGGATTGTTAGTTAGATTAATATTCGGAAGTAGAAAGTCAAGTATGTAGAAAAGAAAGGATATCTTATTACCATTGGTGCAAATCCAATCCGGATGGGGTCTTTTTTTATTAATGTTGATAATGTTATGAAATAATATAAAAGACAAGAACAATAATGCAAGAACAAGAACAATATAGAGAGAGAATAGGGAGAGAGAGAAGTATTCTTATTAATACTTGGGGTCATTTACAATGGGGTAAGACCCCTCTATTCATAGGAAGAGAAATGACTTAGCTTCAAGCTAAAACTCTTAGACATTCACTCTAAATAGACTTCTATTTTATAACACTCCCCCTTGAATGTCTATTCAATAATGTGCCTCATAAAACCTTAAAACCAAAACCCATTGGGAAAAATTAAAGAAAGGAAAAAGAGTACAGATGTTTGAATATGCGCCTATTGGTTGCCTCGTTAAAAACCTCGCAAGGAAAATCCGGTGGGACAAAACCTTGTAAGGGAAAAAGAGTGCAACGCGCATTAACTCCCCCTAATGAGTACATCAATTTATATCCTTGAGCATTTGCATTCCAATCTTGTGCATCATCTTCAAAACGATCTTTGGTAGACGTTTGACAAATCAACCATATTGACTTGAATAAATATTCCGCACCTTGAAATCATCATTCTTGATAGATATGAACATCTTCATATAATGTCATGGAATAACTTTTCAATATCTCCATAGATGCATTCTCAATGCCATCATGCTTATAGTTATAGCAAGATACATATGTACACAAATTGTACTTAGGATGTGGTACTTCAGGACCAAGAATTGCATATGCTTCAAGTAACTTAAATCTTTCAAGTTAAGTCATATAAGCCATATAATAGACTCTAGATGCATATCAAGTTTTCCATGTCATGCTAGACAAATAAGATATCGAAAACTGATTATACATACCTTTGACTTTATACTTTCAAGCATTTGAACTATAGGTTCAAAACTACATGTCTTTCATATGGAATCAATTCTTCTTGAATTGTATCTCTTCCATTTAGTTACTTTCTTTGGGTCAGCAAATGCGTATAGCATGCTTTGCAATATGTTGCAATTGAATTATCCCTTTTATGAACTTCAGGTTCATATCGTGATATTCGGGGATATACATATACAAATGATAATTCATCCCATGTAACCTTTTCTCAAGTGTTTATCATGTCTCCCCCTCATGTTAGAAAAGCTAACTTGTTTCCTCAACTTTGGGAAATCATCTTTGTGCACTATTATGTCACAGCACATTAATAATAAGATGAAATTATTTGGTTCCTGACCCTGAACCACTTGTGGGGGGAGAATATAATACACTCTCGTATACAATGTATATCAAACTGATATACATAACTTTGTTCTCATAAGAAACAGTTTAGCTATTAAGTGGAAGCACTCAATAATTATCTTTGCTAAACCAACTTTGATATAAACCAACTTATCAAGATGAACTGTCTTGAGTAGAGAATCTGGAAATTATGCTCGAAGTTAGATTACTGAGCAATTTACCTCGCAAGCACCGGCCAGGCTGCGGGTTAATAACAATTGCGCATGTAACCATATCATAGATGCATCATATGTGGTATACATGGCAGGTGAATGGGCCCATATTCACCTTTGATATTTCCAGAATTTATGGGCTTCAACCCGAACTCTTTAGTTAGTCAGTTCATTAATGAGAACAAGTGATACAAGAGAATTCGTAAAGAACTTTCTAGTTCTTTAATATTCACCTATGTGAATTTGCACATCATACTTAAAATGAGATGGCTAACACGAATGCCAACTGAATAAATTATCAATATTGGTAAACTTCAAATTTACACCATGACATGTGCACTTATCAATAAACTTCTGGTTCATTATGACATGGGTTTTTATACCAATAGATATCCACTTTATTGTGGCATTCTTTTGTTTGTGTAGTACAAACTGGAGAACAAAGCGGGTAGCTTTTCATATGCAAATTACCCCGTTACAAGTTGTAGTAATAGGAGATATCAAAGCCTTCCTTTATTTATAGTCTTAATATAATCAATCGCTTTCGCATGTACTTTGGAAACTGAATAAGTTTCTTTGAGACTTACTACAGCACAATACTCAATTGTGTTTCTCCAACATAGTAATAATTGGCTCTTCTAGAGCTCTCAATTAATTTTGTACTACCACAGATTCATCAACATCCATGTTGTGAATATCTTTCTTAAAGAGAAAGTTATACCATTATGGTCATGTCAAACTTATATGCAAGATATGTTTCTTGCATTATCGTTGTCCTTTAATAATCATATTTCCAAAATACTTTGGCGTACAATAGGTACGTGACCAACGATCATTCATGCATATATCATCTCAAACCTCCTTCTAGGGGTGAGTGTGGTATATTTAGTACCAATTTCATGTTCATATTCTTCCAATAATGAATATGTATCAGATGTTGTCACATTCACTTCGAGGATATGTGATTTTGTTATCCTTTTCAAATCTATAAATGCGTCAGGCATTTGATTTGCTATTCTTTGCAAATGGATAATCTTTTGTGCCTCTTTCACAAATAGAGGTATGTGGATCAAGATGAGATAATGATGCATTTTTCCACAAAATTTCCCGTTTGGTTTCACCAACTTCTCCCCCTAATTTTGGGAAAGTGTCTCATCAAATTGACAGTCTGCAAATCGTGCAGTGAACAAATCTCCTGTCAATGTTTTGAGGTAGCGAATAATGGAGGGAGATTCAACCTCAACATATATTCCTAACATTCTTTGCAGACCCATTTTGGTGCGGGATGGCGGTGCTACAGGCACATATACTGCGCATCCAAAGATTCTTAAATGGGATATATTGGGTCCATGACCCAAAACCAATTGCAACGGGGAATATTTGTGTCAATTCGTCAGTCAGAGACGAACTAGCATTGCTGTATGCAAAATGGCGTGACCCCAAACCGAAGTGAGCAGCCGACGAACTAGTATTGCTGCATGCAAAATGGCGTGAACCCAAACCAAAGTGGGCAGCCGACGAACTAGCATTGCTGCATGCAAAATGGCGTGAACCCAAACCGAATTGGGCAGCCTCGTTTTCATGAAGAATTCAAGATTATTCTCATCTATTGTCTCAATATGATATCCATTTTGAATGATATCTTTAAAACTCAACAAGTTCCTTTTAGACTGGAGGAGAACATTGCGATTGATATCATTAAAACTCAACAAGTTCTTCTTAGACTTGGAGGAGAATATTGCATTCTCTAAGATAAACGTCATGCCTTTGGGCAGAGTTACAGTTGCTCTTCCGGAGCCTTCAATCAATTTACTTCCCATGGTTTGACATATAAAAGAAATACACGAACATATGAATAAATAAGTTCATATTCGTTTGTGTCACATAATATTTTCAAAATCTGCAGCTAACAGTTGACTAACGAAATCAGATATGTTATCCATAATTGATTACTTTGCAGTTTGAAAATTTCAGTTTAAACATTTTCTTCAAACAATCGATTGTTAAACACAAACAATCGATTGTTGAACATTGACAATCGATTGTTAAACACACACAATCGATTATTTGCTATTTTGAAAAACTTCAGATCACTGTCTTAAGACAATCGATTGTTAAATATAGACAATCGATTGTTGGCTTATTTTGAAAAATTCCGGAGCAGTCTTAAGACAATCGATTATTATGCATAGACAATCGATTGTTGGCTATTTTGAAAAATTCCAGCACTGTCTTAAGACAATCGATTGTTATGCATAGACAATCGATTGTGGGTGATTTGTGAAAAATTCCAGATTACTGTTTTAAAGACAATCGATTGTTAAACATAGACAATCGATTGTTGACTGTTTTTGTAAATTCCAGATCACTGTTTTAAAGACAATCGATTGTTGATCATTGACAATCGATTGTTTTGCAGTTTTTATGCGAAATATGAGATAACCGACTAGTTTTTCAGGTTAGTCGATTACCTCTACTGGAAAGTAAAAATATTATTGATATTTGAGCATATTGATACATTCTCAAGAACTAATACTAACATTGCATCATGAACTAACTAATACGAGCTAATACTAATGGCTATTAGTTTGTTCATTCACTAATACAAACAAGTAAAATAAAATCAAATAGCTCCATCTTCTTTCATCACGGAACCATCACCGATTAGGTGATCTATTTTCCCCTCGGGTTGCTCAAAGAAGTCTGCCACATCCAATTGGGTGATGTCAAAGTTGTCGTCAGAGACAAAATTCATTTTAGGGCGTTTACTCTTTCGAGATGCTTGATAAAGGTCAACCAAATGTCATGGTATATGGCAAGCCTTTGACCAGTGCCCGTTTCCACCGCAACGATAATATATAGTTTATAAACTATTTGCTTTTGGATTCTTATCGTATCGTGCTTGTGGCAGAGTGACCAACTTCAGGTTGTCATATCTCTTCTTTAAGCCATTCCACAAGATGAGTGGATCCTTGACGGTTATTCAATCTTCAAACCTTCATCAAGGTGATGGCGCAAGAAAATCAAGGCCTTCGCATAGTTTTGGGTGGATGCATTATTTCTGTCTTTAATGGCGTCTCCAAGACCCATATTATCTAAGTGGATTTCATCATCCAACACCCATGTCATATAGTTCTTGCCCGAAATTTCAAGGGCAATGAACTTTTTTTTCATAATGTCAGACATAAAACAAAATTACATCAAGAGCGTGTTCATACTTGCGGGCTCTATTACAATTATCACATTCACTTCAGGGAATGGATCATAATCATATGCTTTACACAATCTCATGTCAAATATTACTTTCATAAAGTGAAAGATTATTTTGAGAATCCTTATTGTTCTCATTACCACAATAATGACGATTATAACTTCGTCTATTGCCATGTCCACATCCATTGATACCTTTACGGTAATTAGTCTTCTTTCAGACTTATCACATACTGCTACCACATTCTCTAAAGGGAATGGAGCAAATTCAATTGGACGGAATTCTTTGCCACGTCCACATTCATTGATACCTTCATGGTAATATTTTAGTCTTCTTTCAGACTTATCATATACTGATTCCACATTCTCTAAAGGGAATGGAGCAAATTCAATGGGACGGATTTTCAATTATTTGCCCACAATCATACATGAATTTAATCATGGCAGGACATAGAGATTTTACCACTTCATGTGGTTATAATTTCTTACAAACTCCATTAGAGTTATAATCAAACTTTGTTGTCTTTGCTTGCATATAAAATCAAGTTATAAAATTTCAAGAATTTGAAAGAGAAAAGTAAAATACTTACCTTAAATCCAGAATTTAATCATGAAGGAAGTTCATAGAACAATTGACAATTATTATGCTCAATCCCAAAAGTTTTTACTCAATTAGTTAGCGTCTCCTGAAAATCAACAAAGCAAAGAACCAACGGATGGCCTCCTGGATGTCGTGAGTCTTTGATAAGAAGTCTAACTTGTCTGTCGGACTTATCAAATCCAAATCTAGCAGCATAAAAGAAAGTAACCAAGCTTCACTGTGGACGGCAACTAAGGAAAGCCATTCCTTTTCAGCATAAGAAACAGGTGACATATTTGATCATGAACAAGAAGCAATAGGAGTATTGTGTCACAAGGAACTCGAGATACGACTGACTAAACATATTGACTGTAACAAAACTTAGAGGAGGACAGGGGAGTTGCGGTAGAGTCTCGTGCTGATAACGTGTTATGAAATAATATAAAAGACAAGAACAATAATGCAAGAACAAGAACAATATAGAGAGAGAATAGGGAGAGAGAGAAGTATTCTTATTAATACTTGGGGTCATTTACAATGGGGTAAGACCCCTCTATTTATAGGAAGAGGAATGACTTAGCTTCAAGCTAAAACTCTTAGACATTCACTCTAAATAGACTTCTATTTTATAACAGATAAACAAAATTAGAATTTTCCACCTAACCTAATGTGGAATGTAGCTAGTTAAACTAGCATTCAAGTTCGATAGTCATATTTCAATTCTAAATCTAAAACTAGTTGGTCCCAAAAGTTTCATTTTTTCTACGGTTATTGACAATAATTAATAATTGAATCGCCAATAATGTGTCAATACTTTTGATCAAGAAAATGGTGTATACCATCTGGATCTGGAGCCTTAAAAGTTTAAAGTAAAAAATAGCCGTACTAATTTTAATGTTTGATAAAGGCATATCTAGGCTAGTTAAATCTAAAGAGGTATGGCATGTGGGATTTTTCAAGATGGCATTTCTCTGGGTGATGGATTTGGAAGTATTAAAGGCATTTTGAAAGTAAGTGTAGGTATTGTCTAGGATTAGCTTACGGTCTGAAATCCATTCGCCACTATCATTTGTGAAATACATAATAGCATTCCATCGTCTTCGGTTAGATACCGTTATGTGATAAAAATTTTGTGTGGGCATCACAGAAATTCTACAGTGGAGTTTCCAAAAATCATGTTCCATTTTAAGATTATTATTGTACTCTAGTGTAATTGAGATTCTAATTCTTGTAAGAAAATGATCTTCTAGTATGAAGGAGAAGATTGAATTCCATTTAAACGAGCTAATAACCTTTTTTTCTTTTTGAAAATATCCCAAAAGTATCATTTGTCCACTTGATAACTTTCTCTTTAGAGATTTTATGGGCATTAATTAGGTCATTACTAGTCCAACATTGCTTTACAATATTAGCAAAATCAGGGTGTCTACACCAAATAGTCTTCAATCTAAAGGATTTACCATTATAATTCACATTCCTAAGGGTAAGTTGGATTAATAAGAGATTATTGTCTGAATGAGCCTTAGGGAGGTGTATAACTACTGCCTTAGGGAATAAATTCATCCAACCACTATTATTAAAAATTCGGTCAAGCCTTTCCACAATCAGGCCCTTAAATTTTTTCTTATAATTAAACCAAGTATATTTGCATCCCTTATTTCCTAAATCCATAAGGTTGTAATTGTTGATACTATTTCATAAGGAGTTATTATGTCTACGATTGATGGGGTTTCCTCTAAAAAAAATTCTTAAGACTAAAAGTATCATTAAATTCACCCCCTAGTATTCCCGTGCCCGTATAATTACTATGGATATTTTCTATGTTTTGCCATAATTCACATCTTTTTATCTAGTATAGTACTAGCATAGATAGAGGAAAAAGATCAAGTAATATGAGTAGGGAATACCTCAACAGTACCGCGGATTTCTTGGTTCCTCCTAACAAAGTTGTGAACTTTCACATTACTAGAATCCCACAAGTCCCTTTGCTCGAACCTCAATCATCTCCAAAAAAACAAATTCATTTAAGAGGGAAACATGATTTTGCATACGGATTTCCAACAGTGCCACCATACATGGTTTATGTGTATCAACCATTTTTCCAAATTTAACATGAAAGTTATTGTTGTTATCACCCCGTATGTTCCAGATAATGATATTAGTTGGCCGATACATCATCTCTGCTTGATTGTTATTGAGCCATTCTCTAGTCTTGCATGGAATACTAGTTTCTTCCTTAGTGAGAAAACCAGTATCATTGCATGGTTCCCCATTGTTGGATCATGTAACAGCTTGATATCCATTGAACATTTGTACAGAGTTGGGGATAACTGAGAATGTACCTCTTCTCTCGCATTTCCTTGAAGATACACACCTTTATTTCGTTTAGGCTTGAAACTTCTATTATTTCTTCTGATCCTAGCAAATTCATCTCCTCTGCATTCCCCCCTTAAAGGTCTTCTGGTTTTGGTACATTAGGATGGGGTGCTTGAAGAGGTCCATGGTTCGTTGGTGGTGGTGCATATGTTTGGTACTGCGCATGGTTTTCAGCTGCTGGTCATGGCATGAATATTTGATTTAGGTTTGAGATATCCCCTGGTGGGAAGAAGGGGAGTCCATTGCCATGTTCTGTGGTTGCAAAGGGTTGAAGTGTGGAGTCAGATTCCACTAATTCCCTATTGCCTGGGCTAGGTTTGCATTATTGTAGGGACTAGTGGGTTGGAGAATGTTGTTAAACCATACATGGTTGAGGTAGTTGTTCATGACCATGTACATCCCCTCGGATACTAGCTGGGCTAGAAAGTATAAATTTTGGAGTATGATTATTATCTCCTGACCATCCAGGACCATGTCGAACGATATTGCATGGCCCATTAAAACTTGCTCTATCCAAGATGGTGGTTGGTGATCTTGAGGTAGGGAGGTTGGATGAAGAAGATTGTTTGGTTCATGTTTGAGGGTTCAAATTTGGTGGTGGGTTGGCCATTGTATTTGCTCGTTGGTGTCTCAGAATTTGTGCAAGATGGAATAGTGTTACTATGAAAACAAAATTACGTATTGGTCTAAATAAATGGAATATGCTGAATTTCATTTTGAGGTAGAGACCGTTCTTTTTCGACCAGAAGACTATTGACTTCTAAAATATTCCCTCATTTTCAGAATAACAAAAAAGTTCAATTTAACTGCAAAATCGAGCTTTATATGCTTCTTATGGACCTATTCAATAAAGCTTAATGCTCTTTAATTTGGTGCTATTATACTTTCTTATTTCCTAAATTTTTTTGATAATTCATTTTCTTGTTTTTGAAGGAAAATTATAACTATTCGTAGATCTAATTATATGGTTTAGTTATTTCCAGTACCATTAGTAACTATTATGTCAAATGAGAAGAAAATAGTATTTTGTAGTTGTTTTTTAGCTTTAGCTATTTCTTAACCTAGAATTTTGTAGGATCAAATAATGTAATAGTATTGAATATTGTAAAATTTAGGTGCCAAATTACAGGGTTGGTCAGAAGTAATGGACAATTTGTGGGGCATTTTTGCACTAGTATTTATTTGGAATTTTTATATTCCTATGTCACATTTTGAAAATTTTATTACCCTCAATGCTTAATGTTTGACTTAATTATATTTACTATACCAAATTACTAATTCTATACCATAATGTATTTAGCACATTATTTGCGTGCGCAAAAATATACTAGCATTATTTTAAACATTGGCATTGAATTTAGCATATTAGCATCTGACTACTATACCTCTCCTTTTTAATATTCAAATCTTCCAACTGATAATAAAACTCTTCTTAATGACCCCATGTCACCTCCATATTACTATATTTCCCAAAATGCAGATTTTCCCAGTGCAATTCCAGACACACACATACACAGACCCTACCCCTTACAACCACCCCCATCAGAAAACGTGCCTTTCAGTTTCTTTTCCATTGCAGATGTCCCATTTCTGGTTCATTTTCCCCATCTTGTTCAATTCCTACTTATTTGATATCTTAACTAAAAAAATATGAGGAAATTGAGTCGTTTATATGGGGAAAAGCAAAGGAATTGTGACAGTATTTCATTGAAAGAAGAAACAGTAATAATGGAAACAAAAGCATAAGATTTGTAGAAGTTTTAGTTATTTTCTATTTGTGAAAATAGAAAATAAAGTATCTACAATCATAATACAAATAATCTACAACTCATTTACAAAAAATCTACAAACTGGGTATATTGAATTTTAATATCTTAATTCCCATTCGATTGTAGTTTAATTGGAATTTTTGACATAATTGTATTTTTTGCAGAAGATTTGTAGAAGTTCTAGTCATTTTTTATTTGTGAAAAGAGAAAACAAAGCATCTACAATTAGAATACAAATAATCTATAATTTATCTACAAACTGGGTTCATTAATTTTTATATCTCAATTCTCATTCAATTAAAGCATAATTGAGATTTTTGACATAATTGCATTTTTTCAGAAGATTTGTAGAAGTTTTAGCTATTTTTTATTTGTGAAAACAGAAAATAAAGCATCTTACAGAATACAAAAATCTACAATTTATCTATAATTTCTACAATATGTCTTCTTCTTCTTCTTCTTCTTCGAGTTTCAATATGAAATTCAGTCAAAACCAAGTTTAATCTTCAATGAACCCCTCAAAATTGAGATATAAACTCCAAACCATATTCCCGATTATTTTCAACAACACTCAATCCAAACAAATAAAGATTTTTGAAAACCCAAATTTGAATTCAAAGCTTTCAAGCTTTTTAATGGCTATCAATGGTGGAAAATATCTGGATCAGCAATAATTCTGGCATCCGGCAAGGTAACATCTCAAAATAGATCCCAAAAGAACACCTTCTCATTGTTAACAATCTTATTTTTATTATGATAAATATCATATTATGTTGGATGTCTACTCATCTTCCATGATCTTCATCTCAAATGCTTAATGACATATTCAATGACATATTTTGTATGTTCAATGACATATTCCATGACATATTTTCTTCACTTTTTATGCCTATATAAAGGCTTTGTAATAGATAGGAAAATACACACAATTGAAGAAGAAAATCACTTTCTTCTCTCTATCTACATTTCTTGTTCATGTTTCACTAAGTTGCTTATATTTCTTGTTCATATTGCTTTTATATTATAACACGTTACCAGCACGACCATCACGGTAAGTTATCTTCTTTTAAAGTTCTCGACTCTGATTTAAAATTATCGGGTACACCATGTTTCTCTTTTTTGTAAGAATAATGATATGTTTTGTTGGATACTTAGTTTTTCTCAATTATGTTTAAAAACAAAAATAGAAAGAGAAAGATACTCATACTTCACCATGATCTCTTTATTTATGAATAAAGATGTAATGATTTTAATAAACTGCTTCTTAATTGATTTGCATTATTAAAATATAAATAGAAGTAATCAACAATAGACTTAGATAACAAGAAATTTTCTTGTCAGTAGTACGTATCCAAAATATGAATATAAATAGTGTTTGCATCATTAAAATTATTACTTCCTACTTTGACTAAATCCAAGAAGTTTTTATTGATTATTCATCTTCTTCTGTGTAGAAATAAAACATGTTAGTAATAATGAGGTTACTTGAAATTGTTTTTGTTTTCAAGTCTATTTTCTTATTGAATTCAAGTATATCTAGTTTACATGCTTAAGTATTTGGGTACACCTAACATAATGGGTGAGTATACATTATTGTGTAGTATAACATGATATACCACACTAGCTACATTTAACTATTTATTTTGACAAGCCTAAATACAGAATATTAGTATACATATAGATACTATGTAGGTATAGATTTTACGATATTAAAATTTTTATATTCTTTAGGTGCAGATATAATTCTTTTATATGGTCAATCTAGAAAAGTAACAATACTAGTTATGTAGCATGTCAAATCACTTAGCCAAATTATTACTAAAATTGCTTGATAAAGACCTTAGTGCAATAAGGGTATTCATATTAGTCAGTATTGTCCTACCTGTATTCAGTACACTTTAAGTCATGCTAATTAACTTGAATAATATAATTATGCGTGCACTAACTTGACATACAAACGATTGTTTTTTTATAGATGCTACAAATAATTGATAAAGCTTTACATGATTTGAGATTTTACTTATTTAAGAAAACAAATTTGATTTGCTAAGTTGCAAATTACTTGTGTACAACTTTCTTAGCATGTGATTGAAATTAAGGCTTGAAAATGAATCTTAATATCGCTTAACATATTATACCATTGATTGAGGGTAAGACATCAGGATTAAATCCTGATGCACCATAATAATAAGAGTTAGGTATGAGTCCCAATTCATTATGGCCTAATATGCATTTATATTGGTAAGACATTGGGTTTGAGTCTCATTATACCATATTGATGATATAGTGATGACTAAAGAAAAATAATATATTTCTCATTAAAGGCATGAAAATTGTCCCACTTGATTTGCTCCATTCTTGAAGTGAATGTGACAACGACGTATAATAAGTCTGAATGAAGGTTGAACAATGAATGTGAGCGTTCCAAAGATCAAAACAATAATAATTATCACTGTGATTATAAAAGGAGAATAACAAAGATTCTCAAAATAGTCCTTCAAAGTGTGAAGGCAATGTTTACCATCAAATTGGTTTGAAAATAATAAAGCACGTCACTGATTATGATCCATTCATTGAAGAAAATGTGACTTGTGATAAGCATTGAAAATGCAAACTCATTCCTATATGTGAATGTGGTAATATATATGATAAATGTAATGAATAAATACATGCAAGGCATGCTTGGATGAATACCACACAACTCACCCTTGAGAAAGGTTTGAGTGAAATAAAGAGAATAAATATTATTGTGTGGTTACATGAATATGTCATTGGTCTCGTACATGTGATATGCCAAAATATTTTGGCATGCCTTATAAAAGTTATTAAAGGAAAAATTAAAGCAAGAAATGATTTTTCTTATGATGATTTTGACCATGACAATTTATTATGATATAAGCTTCTCCCTGAATGAGACATTTACCATATGAATGATATGATAAAAGATCTTGTAGTACAAAAGTTGTTAAAAGATCCAAAAGAATTAATTTGTTACTATCCTGATGAGTAAAATTATTCATGATATTGATATTGAAAAGTCTCAAAAGAAACTTTTTGAGTTTCAAATGTATAAGTCAAAGTGGTTGACGTGTTGAGACTATAAATGAAAAGAATATTGAATATCTTCATATTTCTATAATCATACCTGGTAAATATGAAATTTTACTCGGTTTTCTTTCTATTTGTACTACACAAATATAAACATGATGCTTGAAACATATGCCACAAGTAAACTAGAGGTTTACTAAAATAAATATTAGTTGGCATAACTGATTGACCAACCCGGTTCAATTATGATGCGAAAAATTAATTGAGAATTCCATTGGCGTATATTGAAGAATTGAAGATTCTTTAAGAATTCTCTTGTGCTGCTAATTCTCATGATATACCAGTTAAGGTTGGGATTGAATCCCTTGATTTCTAGCGAATAAAAGGTGATAAATATATGGGCACAGTTACCTGCCATGTGGACCGTTTACTATTATATGATTTAAATAGATGCATCTATTCTGTGGTCACATGTGCATTTGTATCAACTTGTTGTTTGGTTTTTGCAAGATTGCTTGCTCAAATTATTAGAGCACAGTTCCAGAATATAAATTATGATAATTTATCTTAATAACACTAGTTTAAATCCAAGTTGGTTTAGCAAAAAACAAATTGTATGCCTCCAATTATAGCTAAATTGTTGGTTATGAGAACAAAACTCTCAAAAACGAAATTTTGTATGAGATGTATTATTTAATATACAGCAGCACTTGCTCGCATCTAGCCAAGTTATGAAAATTTCCCCTATCACAATCGGTTCAGGGTCAGGAACCAAATAATTTCTATATAGGAATATGTATGTGCTATATGATTTAATTATGCCACCACAATGCACAAAGATGGGTTCCCACGGAAGGTTGTGAAATGTGTTGGTGATCCCAACATTAGGGGGAGAAAATGACAGCTTAGAAAGTAATATGTGAAATGAATTATTATGAATACATATAGATCACCGTACAAAATATATGAACTTGAAGTTCAAGTGATAATTCATTTACAAATTATTGCCAGACGCATTTGCTGACCCAAAGCTAAATGTCATATTTCAGTTGCTAATGCTCCAAATAGGATAAAGTTCATGGGGACAGAGTCTATGTCATGCATAAAGCATAACAGACCAATCGGTTCCAAAGATAAACTCATTGAAGAAGGAGAGGGGCAAATATTCGAAATGGTCATAATAAGGAGGCAAATGCTCTAGAAGAGCACCACGACATAAAACTTCATAAGACCTCATGGGAGAGGCTCAGGTACCTGAAATAATAAGATAAAGAGATCTCAATAAGTTATGTCTTTATTAGATAATAATGGAATCGACATAAAGTGATCGTCGACGATATTTTTAATATAATGTAGCGCTCAATATTATTAATATTGACGAGTATCTTGAGCTCAAATCTGTCATGAAATTTGGACAGATAAATGATTGGCCAAAATAAAATAAAATACGCAATCAAGATTGATTTCACCTGAAAAATGTGAAGTTGAACGGATAGTCCCAACACATGAAAGTATAAAGCCATTAGAGGTATAAATATATTCTTGTGTGAAAAAGGTCAAGTCGATAAACATAAAGACGACTTGGTGTTACAGGAAGATTGAAAATATCCCGGCATTGATTATATAGAGACATATTCTCTTGTGGTGGGTGTAGTCATTTCAGGTTTTAACATGGCAATACATAAAAAACTTGATATGCGTATAAGGGGAATCATTGAAGGATTTAAATTGTTCTGAAGCATATTGTGATTTTCAAGAAATTTATTAAATAAGGCTTCAATAATCCTTATGCAGAGTGACACAATATGGGCACATATAGTATAATTTCCCGAGAAAATACTTGTTGAAAGAAGGGTACAAGAATAATTCAATTTGTTCTTGTGCCTTTATAAAAGGACCTGAATTTGAATTTGTTATAATCGCCGTATATGTTGATGATTCAAATATCATTAGAACTCCCGGGGAGCATCATAAAGCAGTAGAGTGTTTTATGAAAGAATTTGAAATGAAAGATCTTAGAAAGATAAAATTTTATCTTGGTCTACAAATATGAAAGATGAAATTTTTGCCCATCAATCAAAATACACTGAAAATATTTTAAAGCGATTATATATGGATAAAGTACATCCATTAAGTACCCTGATGGTTGTGTGATCACTTGATATAAATAAAGCTTCATTCCGATCTCATGAAAATAATGAAGAACTTCTTGATCCTTAAGTACCATATCTTAGTGCAATTGATGCACTAATGTATCTTGCTAACACTACAAGGCGTTACATAACTTTTTCAGTTAATGTCTTAGCAAGATATAGATCTGCCCCTACAAGGAGGCATTTGAATGGGATCAAACACATATTGCGGTATCTAAAAGGGACTACCTATATGAGATTATTTTATGGCAATTATTACAATCCCGATCTTGTTGGTTGTGCTGATGCAGGGTATTTATCTAACACATACAAGGCTTGATCTCAAACATGCTATGTGTTACATATGGGGGCATTGTCATATCTTGGCAATCGACTAAGCAATCAATCATGGATACTTCATCTAATCATGCTGAGATAATTGCTATTCGTGAAGTAAGTCGAGAGTGTGTGTGGTTGAGATCTATAATACATCTTATTCAAGACAAATATGGTTTGGAATGTGACAAACTACCCACAATTTTGTATGAAGATAATGTAGCATGCATAGCTCAATTGAAGGGAGGATTCATAAAAGGAGATAGGACAAAGCGCATTTCATCAAAGTTATTTTTCACACATGATCTTCAAAAGAATGGTGATATCAATGTGCAACAGATTCGTTCAAGTGATAATATAGCTGATTTGTTCACAAAATCTCAACCAACGTCAATCTTCAAGAAGCCAGTGTACAAGATCGGGATGCGAATGCCCAAGGATGTAAATTGATGCTCTTATCAGGGGGAGTTAATGCGCGTTGCACTCTTTTTCCCTTACAAGGTTTTGTCCCGCTGGGTTTTCCTTGCAAGGTTTTTAACGAGGCAACAAAAAGGCATATTTCTATACATGTGTACTCTTTTTCCTTCAGTAGAATTTTTTTCCATAGGGTTTTTCCTAGTAAGGTTTTAACGAGGCACATTATCTATGGACATCCAAAGGTGGAGTATTATGATAAATATCATATTATGTTGGATGTCTACTCATCTTCCATGATCTTCATCTCATGCTTAATGACATATTCAATGACATATTTTGTATGTTCAATGACATATTCCATGACATATTTTCTTCACTTTTTATGCCTATATAAATGCCTTGTAATAGGTTGGAAAATAAACACAATTGAAGAAGAAAATCACTTCCTTCTCTCTATCTACATTTCTTGTTCATGTTTCACTAAGTTGCTTATATTTCTTGTTCATATTTTACTAAATTGCTTTTAGTTTAAAATAATTTTTATTTTTTTCCTAAAATCTATGATCATTTGCAATATATCTTAAAATCCTTTTAAGACTTACTGTAACATCATCTTCTCTCTAGCCAAATTAAAAGTTACTGCCATATTGTAAGGTGAAGTTTGCATAAGTTTATGGAAGTTTGAAGATCAATCGTGATTCATAGCTTTGAGTTGAAATACACTATAGCTTCATCAGGGAAGATTATGCCCTATTAATTCTTAATAAACGAATGATACAGAAATTATAAAAAAAATAAAATAAACTAGACGGATAATTTAAATACTATATATATATTTAATAATAAAGTTTTATTTAAGAATAAAAAATCCCTATTTATTTTGTGTTCAAAGATGGCACATGTTACATGAAACTAATATAGAATGGAAAACTAGAAAAGCAATATGAGGTTTGGCTCCTATTTAATGGTCACGTCAATTGTGAGCCGTCTTTGACAAGCAATCTGTGATTCTATCGAATAAAAGATAATACTAGTAGTGTTATAAATAGAACTCTAATTAGAGTGAATGTCTATCTTATAGAAGAGTTTTACTTTGAGGCTAAGTCTTTTCTATGCCTATAAATAGAGGGGTCTTACCCCATTGTAAATCATCCCAAAGTATCAATAAGAATACTCCTCTCTCTACTTCTCTCTATATTGTTCTTATATTATTTCATAACACGTTATCAGCACGAGTCTCTAACCAATTGAATTTGATTTCGTTAAGGTGAAAGTATGGCTAGGTGACAATGCCGATCACTACTATGTTCTCTCTAGATTTTTGCTCAGCAGAATGCTCACTGTCACTAAGATTCCAAATCACGTGGCTATCAAAATTGCTCTTGAGCTTAAGAAGCTTCTTGTTGACAACAGCCTACTCGATGTCTCACAATCAGATTTGGAAGCAAACTTGTTCAAGAATTTCTATACGGAAAAATAGAAGAGATGGTATCATCATAAAGTAATGCAACGGGATGGAAACTCAAGAGGTATATTTGATATCACAACATTTATTGGTATACCTTAAAGGTAAGTAATTTACTTTTCCCTTTCAAATTCTTGAAATTCTACGATTTGATTTCATATACAAACATAGACAACAAAGTTTGATTATAACTCTAATGGAGTTTGTAAGGAATTATAACCACGTGAAATGGTAAAAGTTCTATGTCTTGCCATGATTAAATTCATGTATGATTGTGGGCAAAGAATTGAAAATCCGTCCCATTGAATTTGCTCCATTCCCTTTAAAGAATGTGGTAGCAGTATGTGATAAGTCTGAAAGAAGACAAAATCCGTCCAATTGAATTTGCTCCATTTCCTTTAAAGAATGTGGTAGCAGTATGTGATAAGTCTGAAAGAAGACAAAATTATTACCATGAAGGTATCAATGGATGTGGACGTGGCAATAGACGGAATTATAATCATCATCGTTGTGATAATGAGAATAATGAAGATTCTCAAAATAATCTTTCACTTTATGAAAGTAATATTTAACATGAGATTGTATATAGCACATACAGATGATTATGATCTATTCCCTGAAGTGAATGTGATAATTGTAATAAAGCCCGTAAGTATGGACACGCTCTTGATGTAATTTTGTTTTATGTCTGACATTATGAAAAGAAAGTTCGTTGTCCTTGAAATTTCGGGCAAGAACTATATGACATGGGTGTTGGATGCTGAAATCCATTTGGATGCAATGGGTCTTGGAGACGCCATTAAAGACAGAAATAATGCATCCACCCAAGACTATGCTAAGGCCTTGATTTTCTTGCGCTATCACCTTGATGAAGGTTTGAAACTGTGCTAAGGCCTTGATTTTTTTGCGCCATCACCTTGATGAAGGTTTGAAAATTGAATATATCACAGTCAAAGATCCACCTATCTTGTGGAATGGCTTAAAGGAGAGGTATGACAACCTGAAGTTGGTCACTCTGCCACAAGCACGATGCGATGAGAATCCAAAAGCAAATAGTTCATAAACTATATATTATCGTTGCGGTGGAAAAGGGCACTGGGCGAAAATTTGCCGTGTACCAAGACATTTGGTTGAGCTTTATCAAGCATCTCTAAAAGGTAAATGCCTTGAAACCAATTCTGTCTCTGACGACAATTTTGACATCACCCACTTGGATGTGGCACACTTCTTTGAACACCCTGAGGGGAAAATAGACCACTTAATTGGTGATGGATCTGTGATGAAGGAAGATGAAATTGTTTGATTTTATTTTACTTATTTGTATTAGTTAGTGAATAAACTAATAGTCATTAGTATCAGCTCGTATTAGTTAGCTTATGATATAATGTTAGTATTAGTTCTTTAGAATGTTTCAATATGCTTAAATTTCAAAGATATTTTTATTTTCCAGTAGAGTTAATCGACTAACCTAACAGTTAGTCGATTATCTAATATTTCGCATTAAAACTGCTAAACAATCGATTATATACTTGTTAACAATCAATTATATTAAGACATAATTGATTATGTATGTTTAAACAATCGATTATATTAAGACAGTGTGATCTGAAGTTTTTCAAAATAGCGAATAATCGATTATGTATGTTTAACAATCGATTATATTAAGACATAATCGATTATGTATGTTTAAACAATCGATTATATTAAGACAGTGTGATCTGAAGTTTTTCATAATAACAAATAATCGATTATGTATGTTTAACAATCGATTATATTAAGACATAATCGATTATGTATGTTTAAACAATCGATTATATTAAGACAGTGTGATCTGAAGTTTTTCAAAATAGCAAATAATCGATTATGTATGTTTAACAATCGATTATATTAAGACATAATCGATTATGTATGTTTAAACAATCAATTATATTAAGACAGTGTGATCTGAAGTTTTTCAAAATAGCAAATAATCGATTATGTATGTTTAAACAATCGATTATATTAAGACAGTGTGATCTGAAGTTTTTCAAATTAGCAAATAATCGATTATGTATGTTTAACAATCGATTACATTGAGACAAATGGATTGAATTTGTTTATTCTCATGTTCATGTATTTTCTTTTGTATGTCAAACCATGGGAAAGCAAATATGGATATCTCACAAAGCAAACTTTGATCAAATATTTGTTTAGTTGATTCATGTACTACACATATGATACTCAAAGAAAAGAAATATTTCTCTCAACTAAGTATGTGTAAGGCAGATGTTACTACAATCTCTGGTAGTAGTAAAATTCAATGAAGGCTCCGGAAGAGCAACTATAACTCTGCCTAGAGGAACAATGTTTATCATAGAGAATGCAATGTTCTCCTCCAAGTCTAAGAGAAACTTGTTGAGTTTTAAAGATATCATTCAAAATGGATATCAGATTGAGACAATACATGAGTATAATCTTGAATACCTCATTTACTCATGAAAACGAGGCTGCCCACTTTGGTTTGGGGTCACGCCATTTTGCATGCAGCAATGCTAGTTCGTCTCTGACTGAAAAATTATCACAAATATTCCCCGTTGCAATTAGTTTTGGGTCATGAACCTAATATATCCCACTTAAGAATTTGTGGATGTGCAGTATATGTGCCTGTAGCACCGCCATATTGCACCAAAATGGGTTTGCAAAGAAGGTTAGGAATATATATTGAGTTTGAATCGCCCTCCATTATTCGCTACCTCGAAATATTGACAGGGGATTTGCTCACTGCATGATTTGCAGACTGTCAATTCGATGAGACACTTTTCCTAAAATTAGGGGGAGAAGTTGGTGAAACCAAACGGAAAATTTTATGGAAAAATGCACCATTATCTCATCTTGATCCACATACCTCTATTTGTGAAAAAGAGGTGCAAAATATTATCCATTTGCAAAGAATAGCAAATCGAATGCCAGACGCATTGGTATTGAATATACCACACTCACCCCTAGAAGGAGGTTTGAGATGATATATGAAAATAATGTCATTGTTATGGCATGAATGATCGTTGGTCACGTACCTATTGTACGCCAAAATATTTTGAAAATATGACTATTAAAGGACAACGATAATGCAAGAAACATATCTTGCATCTAATTTTGACCATGACCATAATGGTATAACTTTCTATTTAAAAGAGATATTCACCACATGGATGTTGATGAATCTGTGGTAGTACAAAATTAATTGAGCGCTCTAGAAGAGCCAATTATTACTATGTTGGAGAAACGCAATTGATTACCAATAAGGTATTGTGTGGTAGTAAGTCTCAAAGAAACTTATTCAGTTTCCAAAGTATATGCGAAAGCGATTGATTATATTGAGACTATAAATAAAGGAAAGATTTGATATCTTCTATTACTACAACTTGTAGCGGGATAATTTGTATATGAAAAGCTACCCGCTTTATTCTCCAGTTTGTACTACACAAACAAAAGAATGCCACAATAAAGTGGATATTTATTGGTATAAAAACTCATACCATAATAAACTTGAAGTTTATTAATAATTGCACATGTCATGGTGTAAATTTGAATTTTATCAATATTGATAATTTATTCAGTTGGCATTCGGGTTAGCCATCTCATTTTAAGTATGATGTGCAGTAATAGAGAATTCACATGGGTAAATATTAAAGAACTAGAAAGTTCTTTACGAATTCTCTTATATTACTTGTTCTCATTAATTGATTGACCAACTAAAGAGTTCGGGTTGAATCCCATAAATTCTGGAAATATCAAAGGTGAATATGGGCCCATTCACCTGCCATGTATACCACATATGATGCATCTATGATATGGTTACATGTGCGATTGTTATTAACCCGCAGCCTGGCCGGTGCTTGCGAGGTAAATTGCTCAGTAATATAACTTCGAGCATAATTTCCAGATTTTCTATTCAAGATAGTTCATCTTGATAAGTTGGTTTATATCATAGTTGGTTTAGCAAGATAATTATTGAGTGCCTCCACTTAATAGCTAAACTGTTTCTTATGAGAACAAAGTTATATATATCAGTTTGATATACGTTGTATACGAGAGTATATTATATTCTCCCCTCACAAGTGGTTCAGGGTCAGGAACCAAATAATTTCATCTTATTATTATTGATGTGCGGTGTATATTTTCATTAACACCATAATGCACAAAGATAGACTCTCAAAGTTGAGGAAACAAGTTAGCTTTTCTAACATGAGGGGGAGACATGATAAACACTAGAGAAAAGGTTACATGGGATGAATTATCATTTGTATATATAGATCCTCGAATATCATAATATGAACCTGAAGTTCATAAAAGGATAATTCAATTGCAAAATATTGCAAAGCATGCTATACGCATTTGCTGACCCAAAGAAAGTAACTATATTCTCACTGCAAATGCTCATATTAAGTCCCAGAAGGACAAAGTCTTTGATACGCTTAAAGCGTATAGACAAATCGGTTTCAAAATAACTTCTTAATAAAGAAGATGAGCAAATGATCATAATGGGGAGGCAAGTGATCTAGAAGATCACATGACATAACACTTCATAAAATCTCATGAGAGATTCAGGTACCTGAATATATGAATGAAGAGATCTCCATGTTATGTCTTTATGAAAATTTACTGGAACCGATATAAAATGTTCGTCGACGACATCTATGATAGCGCTAAATATCAATGAGGATCTTATGTTTGTCGAATACAAACAAAATATTGGCTAAATGGAAGAGATACAATTCAAGCAGAATTGATTCCATATGAAAGACATGTAGTTTTGGATATGTAGTTCAAATACATGAAAGTATAAAGTCAATGGTATGTGTAATCAGTTTTCGTTATCTTATTTGTTTAGCATGACATGAAAACTTGATATGCATCTAAAGTCTATTATATGGCTTATATGACTTAACTTATATGTCAATCCATGAAAGATTAAAGTTGCTTGAAGCATATACAATTCTTGGTCCTGAAGTACCACATCCTAAGTGCAACTTATATACATATGTATCTTGCTATAAGTATAAGCATGATGACATCGAGAATACCTCTATGGAGATATTGAAGAGTCATTCCACGACATTATATGAAGATGTTCATATCTATCAAGAATGATCATTTCAAGATGGTGCACAAGATTGGAATGCAAATGCTCAAGGATGTGAATTGATGCTCTTTTCAGGGGGAGTTAATGCGCGTTGCACTTTTTTTTCCCTTACAAGGTTTTGTCCCACTGGGTTTTCCTTGCAAGGTTTTTAACGAGGCAACCAATAGGCGCATATTCAAACATGTGTACTTTTTTTCCTTTTCTTTAATTTTTTTCCCATTGGGTTTTGTTTTAGTTAAGGTTTTAACGAGGCACATTATTGAATAGACATTCAAGGGGGAGTGTTATAAATAGAACTCTAATTAGAGTTGAGCCTAAGTCTTTTCTATCCCTATAAATAGAGGGGTCTTACCCATTGTAAATCATCCCAAAGTATCAATAAGAATGCTTCTCTGTCTCACTTCTCGTTGTTATATTATTTCATAACAAGTAATACTTATTTACAACTTTACCAATAGAAACAAAAATCGAAGCCAAACAGAAATATGCAGAGCTTCAAATCAGCAAGTATTTTGAGGCGTTTACTACAGAATTCGCGCTTGGCTTCTCACTCCAGAAGCGTTTGCAGTGTCTCTACCAATGCCCTTGTTGATGAGCGCGAAAGCACTGTGAGTTCTTCTGATTTTTTAATTTTTTTTTGTTAATCCAATTTATGATTCTTTATCTAAAATTCCATTTTATTTATAAAATATGAGTTTGTATTTTTCAGGTGTTAGTGGAGGGAAAAGCTTCTTCGAGAACAGCAATCCTTAACAGACCCCATGCGTTAAATGCTCTCAATTTTTCAGTTGTTAGTTTCCTGCCTTTTAAGCACCTTTACTTTTTGCTACTGTTTTTGCCATTTTTGAAATCTATTACTCTCTTTTGTGGATTTTTTATATTGATACTAGGGGTGTTCATAAAAATCTAAAAAGTCGAACCAAACCGAAAATCAAACTAAACCGATAAAAAAATCCATACTTTTTGGTTTGGTTTGGTTTTGATTTTAAAATTTAAAAACAATCAAATTTGGTTTGATTTTGGTTTTAATTTTAAAAAAATCGAACCAAAACGAATATATGAATAGCTATTTGAAATTTATTATTACACATATATATATATATAATTTTAAATTTTTATGGTAAATATTAATCGTTTGCACTTTTAGTACAGTTCGTTACCTTTACATTCTAGTTTAATTTGTAGTTTTCTTTTGTTAAGTTTAAGAATCTATTTCATGTTAAAAATAATAAACAACAACTACCCAGTATACTCCCACCAGGTGGGGTTTGGGGAGAGTAATATATAGACAAGCCTTACCCCTACCCGAAAGGGCAGAGAGACTGTTTCCAATTCATGTTAAAAATAATATATTTTTAATTGAGTCCTTAAGTTATTCATCACTATTTTATTCAACTATCATCAATATATCTTGGTAAATAATAAATTTCTCAAAGGAAGTTTATTTGATAGTGTTACATTGAAATGTGGTTGGCAAAATGTGTGTTTGGTAGTGTATGTCTTATATATAAGAAAAAACCGACAAATAACCGAAAAAACCAAAAAGTGACATAAACCGAATCGGAAAAAAAAAACCGACTTAATTGGTTTAGTTTGGTTCTAATATTTGAAATACCGACTTACTTGATTTGGTTTCTTTTTTGGGAAAAACCGATTCAAACCGAACCATGTACACCCATAATTGATATCCACTAAGTAAAATCGTGTCTTTATGCTGAATTGATTTTGTTTTGGCTTTGGGAATGAACCCTACATGACACTGGGGAATCTTGATATTCCAGTTGGTTGGCAATCTGAATTTCCACCATGTATAATAAATAAAAACTCTGCATGACACTATTGTGTTTAGGTGGATAGGTTGCTGAAGCTGTACAAAAATTGGGAAGATGATCCTGATATCGGATTCGTGGTATTGAAGGTAATTTGTTAAGTAAATTAATGTTGAATTTTTTATGGCTTTTCCTATTGTTGTTCTTCTGGATTATTTGCCTAACATCCTTGCAAGCTTTGGATTCTTTCCTATCTCTGACCGGGAAAGAGGTTACCAAGCAAGGTCCTCAAACTAATGGAAGCAGGAACCCTAATAGAAAGAAAGGGTACGAAAGTATATGGAAGAAAAGGGATGGCCGAAGGAGGACGAATTCGAGGAAATAAAAGAAAAGTACGGTGAAGTTACATATGTTAATCTACTGAGTAGTAACTGTGTTATTCTTTAACTTTGAAGGGAAGTGGCAAGGCATTTTCCGCTAGGGGTGACATTGTCACTATTTATAATTTGTTAAAACAAGGTACGTTGTGTCATTTTGACTGTTGTACTTCATGGCGAATTTGTTCATATTCTGCTATGTTGCAAGTGATACATGGTTAAAGGAATTTTAGATATTTAAGCACTGTCGATAGTTGTATAATTCGGTTGTGAAGAAGTTGTTTAGATGTGAATTATCTTAATTAAGCTATTTGTGCTGATAGCTGGACGTTCTGTTGTTTTTAGTGAGTAGGGTATTGATATCTATTTATATTAGGGAACAATTAAAACGTTTCTGCATCATTTTAAAAACTACAGCAGGCATCTTCATGCTGCCAATTTTCTATTACCTCAATTTTAATTGGATCTTCTCCATTCCTTGTGTAATAATTTTTGTATTGGATGGATGCAGGGAATCTTAAAGACTGTAAAGATGTTTGTTGGACAATAAATAACTTAGTATACGTTGCTGGCACACTCTTGAAGCCACATGTAAGTATCATTATTGTTCAATCATCAGATGTTTTCTGCCTCTTATATATGTATCAGGAACTTTTGTTGTGTTTGCTAAACCTTGATAGAGGCCAGCGTCTTATAAATTTTGTAGTTACATGTCTTTTATGTTGTGATCTAACTGTGCTCCTAGACTCCCACATAATAAATTATGCTTCTGTAGTTGGAACCTAAGAATTTCTAAAAAATATATGTAAGTTCTATTAGATGGTGAATCAACATTTTCATCATATATTCGCCAAAGATGGAGTGGGCATCTTGGTTGATAGGGATCTAAGGGAATCCGTGGTCGAGGTTAAGCGAGTGAGTGATAGGATAATGTCAATTAAGTTGGTCATTGGGGGTTGCGTCCTCAACGTCATTAGTGCTTACGCGCCGCAAGCGGGCTTAGACGAGGAGGTTAAGAGGCGCTTTTGGGAGGACTTGGATGATATGGTGAGCAGTATTCCCCGATCTGAGAAGGTAGTTATTGGAGGGGACTTTAATGGCCATATTGGGGCTGATGCTGGTGGTTATGGTGAGGTGCACGGCGGCTTCGGCTTTGGGGTTAGGAACGGAGGAGGCACGTCACTACTTGATTTCGCCAGGGCTTCCGAGCTTTTGATTGCGAACTCGACATTTCAGAAGAGGGAGGAGCATTTGGTCACCTTCAAGAGTTCGGCGGCGAGGACCCAGATTGATTACCTCCTCCTTAGAAGGAGCGATAGGGGTATGTGCAAGGACTCCAAGGTTATCCCGGGAGAGTCCCTTTCGACTCTTCATAGACTCCTAGTGATGGATGTCGGTCTCTGGGTGAAGAGGAAGAGGAGGGGTGCTCGGGGACAACCGCGGATTAGATGGGGTGTTATGACTAAGGAGAAAGCACATGAGTTGGAGAGGAGGTTAGCTGAGGGCGGGGCTTGGCGGAGTTCTGGGGAAGCGGATGATATGTGGTCAGAGACGGCGAACTTGGTTAGGGAGGTAGCACGAGATGTGCTCGGGGTAGCCAAAGGCTATTCAGGCAGACATCAGGGTGACTGGTGGTGGAACGATGTAGTCCAAGGTAAAGTGGAGGCGAAGAAGGCGGCGTTTGCTAAGATGGCAGGGAGCACAAGCGAGGAAGAACGGAGAGCGAACAGGGAGATCTACAAAGCGGCGAGGAAAGAAGCAAAGATGGCGGTTACGGGAGCAAAAAACGCGGCGTTTGGTCGCATGTACGAGGAATTAGGGGAGAAAGGCGGGGACAGGAAGTTATTCAGGTTAGCTAAAGAAAGGGAAAGGAAGGCGCGTGATCTTGACCAAGTTAGGTGCATCAAGGGCGAGGATGGTAGAGTTTTGATGGGGGAGTCTCAAGTCAAGCGGAGGTGGCAGGCGTACTTTCGAGACTTACTTAACGATGAGGGGGATCGTAACATAGAACTAGGGGACTTGGGGCATTCAGAGCAACATAGAGACCTTGGGTACTGCAGGCGCATTAGGGCGGCGGAGGTCATGGGGGCTTTGCGTAGGATGAGTAGGGGTCGAGCGACCGGGCCTGACGAGATCTCGGTAGAGTTCTGGAAATGCATGGGTAGGTTAGGTGTGGAGTGGCTCTCCAGGTTGTTCAATGCGATCTTCAGGACCAAAAAGATGCCGGATGAGTGGAGGTAGAGTACAGTGGTGCCCTTGTGCAAGAACAAAGGTGACATCCAGTGCTGCAACAACTATAGGGGTATCAAATTAATAAGTCACGCCATGAAGTTCTGGGAGCGGGTGATCGACGTGAGGGTGAGGGAGATGACATCTATATCTATGAACCAGTTCGGTTTCATGCCGGGTCGCTCCACTACAGAAGCTATCCACCTTGTCAGGAGGCTGGTGGAGCAGTTCAGGGATAGGAAGAAGGACATGCACATGTGCTTATCGACATGGAGAAGGCGTATGACAAGGTCCCAAGGGAGGTGCTATGGAGGTGAAGAGTGTACCAGAAGCCTACATCAGAGTAATTAAGGACATGTACGATGGAGCTAAGACTAGGGTTAGGACGGTGGGTGGCGACTCAGACCATTTTCCAGTGATAATGGGGCTCCATTAAGGATCGGCACTTAGCCCCCTCTTGTTTGCCTTGGTGATGGATGCTCTTACCCGACATATTCAAGGGAATGTGCCTTGGTGTATGCTCTTTGCTGATGACATAGTCTTGATAGACGAGACGAAGGCCGGTGTTAATGAGAGGTTAGAGGTATGGAGACAGACTCTCGAGTCTAAGGGTTTCAAAATAAGCAGATCTAAGACAGAATACCTGGAGTGCAAGTTTAGCGCCGAGCCGAGCGAAGTAGGCAGGGACGTAATGATTGGATCACAGGTCATCGCCAAGAGGGACAATGTCAGATATCTTGGGTCAGTGATTCAGGGGGACGGAGAGATTGACGGGGACGTCACTCATCGCATAGGAGCGGGGTGATCAAAGTGGAGGCTTGCATCAGGAGTCCTGTGTGACAAGAAAGTTCCACAGAAATTCAAGGGGAAATTTTATAGAGCTGTGGTTAGGCCTGCCATGTTGTATGGGGCGGAGTGCTGGCCAGTGAAGAACTCTCACGTTAAGAGGATGAAGGTTGCGAAGATGAGGATGCTCAAGTGGATGTGCGGGCTCACCAGGTTAGATGGGATTAAAAATGAAGTTATTCGAGATAAGGTGGGGGTAGCCCCGGTGGATGAGAAGATGCGAGAAGCGAGGCTGAGGTGGTTCGGACATGTGCGGAGGAGAAGTCCTGACGCCCCTGTGAGGAGTTGTGGGCGGCTGGCGATGGTCGGCGTACGGCAAGGCAGAGGGAGGCCTAAGAGGTATTGGGGAGAGGTGATTAGGCATGACATGGCTAGAATGCGATTTTCTGAGGACATGACCCTGGATAGGAAAGTATGGAGGTCTAGTATAAGGGTTGTGGGATAGGGGCCCCTAGAGTTCTTCATACTCCTCACTCGGGGTTGGGTGAGGCTTGGCAGGGCTATTCATAGATGATTTATGTATTGGATTTTGTCTTATGCTAGTTACTGTCTAATATTATTGCACGCTATTTTATTTATAGTTTTTATGTTTTTATTTTTAGGTTTTTATGTTTAGATAATTATTTACGCTATTTATGTTGAAGTTACTAATGCTCTTTTGTTGTTTTTATTTTTGTTGTTCCTTTACTTCACTGAGCCGAGGGTCGATTGGAAACATCCTCTCTGCCCTTTCGGGTAGGGGTAAGGCTCGTCTACATATTACCCTCCCCAGACCCCACTTTGTGTGACTATACTGGGTAGTTGTTGTTGTTGTTGTTGTATCTGGATATTTTAGAAGATTGCTTGGTTCTGTTAATTGGATTCTCTCTCATCTTACTGTGACTAAGCTGCTGCAAAGACAGCATCTAGACAGTTAATTACACCAATCACTTCTTTCTGAATTAAAAAGGTATTCAGAGAGGTTAGATGTGTCTTGCCAAAGTTTGGTTGGATCTTATTCACAAAATTGGATCTTATTTACAAACGTTTTTGGTAGCAACATTACTTTATCATGCTGGCTGCTGTACAATCATCATAACTATGAGAAAAATATAATCAGTCACATTATGAGTCATAAGCTTAAAAAACTTTCTTAATACAGATGCAAATTTGATCCATTTATTCATAGATGTTCAACTCCATTTTCTTAGTTCATCCATAGTTCTCTTGCTGCTTTGTTCTTTGACTTCTGAAATGAGAGATTTGGGATAAGCTGTTGTTGATGCTCAATAAAGTGGTTGCCTGTTTAGACCTTACTTTGTCTGTTCCTTTTTGCCCATGAAATTATACCTCAATTTTGGAAGTTGTTTATTTTGTTTAAATCATGTGATCATTTTCTGCTTTGACAAGGTGCAACCGTAATGGTCTTTTTATTCTTTTATCGGTTAAGGGTCAAATATATCCTTGTACTATTCAAAATAGGCCATATTTACCCTCCGTTTGAATTCTTTAACAAATATATCCCCACCGTTATACTTTAGGGCCACATATACCCCTCCACCGTTAAAACTTGTTTCCACATTATTTTTTAACACGTGGCAGTCAACGATTGGATCAGATTAGCCCACCCATTCTATTTTTTAAACCCGCCCGACCCACTTTTCTAACCCGCACTGACCCCATTCTTTAACTGAAAGAATTCCAATCCCTGAAAGATACAAAATATATTTCTATAAATAGAAGGTAGGACAATATAAGTACTCCAATCTCCATTTGCTCAAAATTGCTCCCCAAAAAAGATCAGAATTCCAAGTTTACGACTCTTGTCTCCTCCTCATTTGTGCGTAAGCTCAAAAAGAAAAACCCTAACGAAATTCATTCTTTCCCATTTATCACCAGTTCTTTTGAAAAAATTCCGTTCAAGTCGCATTTCTGCAATTATATAGCATCAGGAAAATAGGGGAAATTTGCAATGTCGGAGCCGCCAACGATCACTCACGTTTCGGATAAGAACACCGTCGGCGAATTATCACCGCCGACGAGCTCAAAATCCGTGACCGATACAATTAGCGGCTCGCACCACTTTGTGATCCAAGGTTATTCGTTAGCTAAAGGGATGGGAGTTGGAAAACACATCGCTAGTGATACTTTCACCGTCGGCGGTCACCAGTGGGCGATTTACTTTTATCCGGACGGGAAGAACCCTGAGGATAATTCGGCGTATGTTTCGGTGTTTATTGCTTTGGCTAGTGAAGGAACGGATGTTAGGGCTTTGTTTGAGTTGACTCTGGTTGATCAGAGTGGTAAAGGAAAACACAAGGTTCATAGTCATTTCGGTCGGTGCGGGTTAGAAAAGTGGGTCGGGCGGGTTTAAAAAATAGAATGGATGGGCTAATCTGATCCAATCGTTGACTGCCACGTGTTAAAAAATAATGTGGAAACAAGTTTTAACGGTAGAGGGGTATATGTGGCCCTAAAGTATAACGGTGGGGATATATTTGTTAAAGAATTCAAACGGAGGGTAAATATGGCCTATTTTGAATAGTACAAGGATATATTTGACCCTTAACCGTTCTTTTATTAATCATAATATACGTCTTTTTAGTTTTAGAAACCTGGTGTGCATTTATCAGTAGTTATCGTCCTTATCTCTTTGTATCTTTTGATCGAATAGAGCCTTTTCGCAGTTTCTGATTAAAGGATTTCTGTCATTGCATATTCAGTACTTGTCATACTTTTGTTTACATTAGCTGGTCCCTGGATGCGGTTTCTAAGATATTAATCCTCCGATACCATATTCAGGTTGCACTTTTGAATGGAATTACCATGGGTGGTGTGGCTGGCATCTCAATTCCTGGAACTTTCCGTGTTGCAACTAAGAAAACTGTATGGAAAAGATTACTCATGTTATATTTGTTGGTTCAGAATAAATTCTCCTAGTTCAAGAACTGATATACTACATCCCTAAGTAATGTGAAGTTCCATTTGTGCTCATTCTTATATAAAGCTTAGTGACTTCACATATCATGAGCTTTCTGTTCTTTAAATCTGAATTAGTTGTCTTCAGGGAGAAGTTCAAATCCTTGTGGCACAAACTTATTCAGCAAATTTTTCCTCTGCCCCTAGTCTTTGCTTTTCCTTTTTTGATAATTTTGGCCTCAGTAGTTATTATCTATTTATGCGTTCGTACCGAGTTAATTTGATAAAATTCATCTTTTAATCTTCTTAAATTGAATGCTCTATATTGATGAAATTTCTTTATACCAAAAAATTAAATAACAATTTCAATTGTATGTTATTAATTCTTTTGACTTTTCGTGATGAAGCTTGTTTATTTCTGTTATATATGACTTGTAACTGCAGGCTTAGCGTTTAAAGTGCTGAAAACATTAAGATGTCTTGGTCTTATTGAAATGCTATAACCTGATTTTAATTTTCTCAAGAACTAAAGGAATGTGCAGGAAAATAAAAAATTTATCAAACTTAATAGTCAAAGAGGTCTATCAAATTTGGCCGGTGCACGAGGTGATAGTTTAGGTGTTTCAAGTGTTGTTAGCAATTTGTCACAGTTCTTATAACGGTATTGGGTCTTGTATCATGTAGGTTTTTGCCACACCAGAAACATTGATTGGTTACCATCCCGATGCTGGGGCGTCATTTTACCTTTCACACTTTCCTGGTTATTTAGGTAAATTCTTTTGCTGATCTCGTGCTGTGGTTTGGATACATCAGTAACTTCTATCATGTTGTAGCTGATCGTCTTTGGTGATGAAATATCTAATTGGAAACTACTTATGTGATCCCATCCCCTTCCCAATCTCCTCTTCTATGGGAAAAAATTAAGCATGTTATATCTGGACGTTTCCCTTATTATATTCTTGTTATCAAAATATTTGTAGTAACACGATGTTCTTTTTACTTCATCTTATTTTCTCTATCTCATTGGGAAGTGAGCTTGTGTTCCGCCTCCTGTTTCATGTGTTTTGGAGATTATGACTTTGAATCCTACCTCTGTTCAGAATTTGTCTGGACTACCATTGTTTTAATACGGTGATGTTAATATGTGGTTCTGTCTATTTAATATTTAGCTTAATGGTGGAGGACTAAAATTAGTGGATTACAAGCCTTTTATTTGTAGATAACTGATAACTCACGCTAGATCATGTAGCACTGCATTTACACGGTTGACTCTTAGATGGCTCCATACTCTGGCATATACAATGTTAAGCAGCCTAAAGCACACATGTCAGCTCATGTAAGCCCTATCTATCTTATGCTATACTAGTTTGTGGTTCAAGTGGAATATGTTTTTAGTATGCTGCCTCTGTCTCTGTCTCTCATCTTTTTGGACAGTTGCTACTGCCTAAATGAAAGAAAAAATCAGCATGGAAGAAAGCTATTTAAATGTTTTCAATTTGCAGGAGAGTACCTGGCCCTAACTGGAGACAAGATTAATGGAGCAGAAATGATATCCTGTGGGCTTGCTACTCACTACTTACACAGTGCAGTAAGTCTACTACCTCTGCTTAATTTGTTTTGCACCTAGATACCGATAGCCTACTTAGGTTATTTGACTATTGCTCTGAAAACTTCTTCTCTGCCTTCTCCACTTCTCTCAGAAGCTTCCCTTAATTGAGGAACAACTTGGTAAATTGATGACTGATGATCCCTCAGTGATTGAAAGATCTCTTGAAAATTGTGGAGAGATTGTCCATCCAGATCCAACAAGTGTACTTCACAGGTACCTGCCATCCTTAGTAAACATCTAAAATGGAATGTCCATAATTATGTTAGTTCCTGCTACAGTTTGAAAGGGGGTGGACTGATACAAATTACCATTTTGTGTTATGGGCTACTTTTGGATTTGAAACACCTTTTCTTGTTGTTAACCAAGCATATATACAGCATCAGTCAGCGGATACCCTACCTAAATCTGCGGGAAATTCCCTTCACCTTTCTTATATGACATAGAAAGAATCCCTTGGCTAATTGAAATCATAAATGGACATGCTGCAGCCTTGCTTCAGTATCTTACCTGCTTTTGGAAAGCAAGTTATAGGTTTAATTGGATGAGACACTTGCGCTCATTTCATAACTTTTTCCATACTACTCAAAAAGAAAGAATTGCAAACAATCTCTTACTTCCTTCTTTGTGGAATCAAATTGGTAATTTCTGGTAAATTGTTTGATTTAGTAAACACAAAATCCTGCAATTAGCTTTTCATATTTAGCTTCACTTAGATTTGTAAGTGGCAAAATTGTATTTTTCATCCAAGAAACTAGTCATGGCACCAACTTTTCCTTGAGTTATATAAAATACATCAACTAGGGGAACAAATTTCAGCTCTCTGAAACTATACAACAACAACAACAACAACTACTCAGTATACTCCCACAGAGGGTAATATGTAGACGAGCCTTACCCCTACCCGAAAGGGCAGAGAGGCTGTTTCCAATCGACCCTCGGCGCACAGGATAAAAGGAAAAACAGCTGTAAAACAAAAACAAAGACAAAAACAAAAATAATAGAGCATTAGTAACTCCCGGAGAAATAGCGTAAATAATTATCTAAACATAAGAAACATAAATACAATCGCATGCAATAATATCATACAGTAACTACCATAACTAACAACCATTGGGGGGACATAAGCTAAAACACAAATCATCTATGGGTATCCCTGCTGGCCCATACCCAACCCCGGATGAGGTGTACGAAGAACTCTAGGAGCCCCTAACCTACAACCCTGATTCTAGACCTCCAGACTCTCCTATCAAGGGTCATGTCCTCGGAAACCTGCATTCTAGTCATGTCCTGCCTAATCACCTCTCCCCAATGCTTCTTAGGCCTCCCTCTGTCTCGCCGACCGCCAACAATCTCCAGCTGCTCACAGCTCCTCACCGGGGCATCGGGACCCCTCCTCCGAACATGCCCGAACCACCTCAGCCTCGCTTCTCGCATCTTCTCATCCACCGGGGCCACCCCTACCTTCTCTCGAATAACTTCATTCTTAATCTTATCTAGCCTGGTGTGCCCGCACATCCACCTAAGCATCCTCATCTCCGCAATCTTCATTCTCTGAACATGAGAGTTCTTCACGGGCCAGCACTTCGCCCCATACAACATCGCAGGTCTAACCACGGCTCTATAGAATTTCCTCTTGAATTTGTGTGGAACTTTCTTATCACACAGGACCCCTGATGCAAGCCTCCACTTTGACCACCCCGCTCCTATACGATGGGTGACGTCCCCGTCAATCTCTCCGTCCCCTTGAATCACAGACCCAAGATAACGGACACTGTCCCTCTTGGCGATGGCCTGAGAACCAATCATCACGTCCCTGCCTACCTCACTCGGCTCGGCGCCAAACTTGCACTCCAGGTATTCTGTCTTAGATCTACTTATTTTGAAACCTTTAGACTCGAGAGTCTGCCTCTATACCTCTAACCTTTCACTAACACCAACCCTCGTCTCGTCAATCAATACTATATCATCAGCAAAAAGCATACACCAAGGCACATCCCCTTGAATATGACGGGTCAGAGCATCTATCACTAAGGCAAACAAGAGGGGGCTTAGCGCCGATCCTTGATGGAGCCCCATAACTACAGGAAAATGGTTATGGGGCTCCATCAAGGATCGGCGCTAAGCCCTCTCTTATTTGCCTTGATAGATGCTCTGACCCGTCATATTCAAGGGGATGTGCCTTGAATATGATAACATTTTTCATAGTTTCGCATGGATCATTATTTAGTCTTGTTCTTTAACCTTTTGTTTTTATACAAATAAATTCTTGTCATTTTTGTGTGATCTTGCTTGCAGATCAATCTGTATTTGATAGCTTTTCTCTAATCCATCTTTTCTCTAATCCATCTTTTCTCTTTCTTTAGGATTGAAACTCTCAATAAATTTTTCAGCCATGACACGGTCGAAGAAATTATTGATGCTTTGGTGAGCATGTAGTTCCTCTGACTGTGTAACTTGTTTCCCAAATATACTGAAAAGGTCTCTGAAAGATACGAAATTCTGATGTTAATTGATTTTAATTTGCTTCATATCTCTAGTAAGAAAAGAAAGAACAACAACAACAACAACAACAACTACCCAGTATAGTCCCACAAAGTGGGGTCTGGGGAGGGTAATATGTAGACGAGCCTTACCCCTACCCGAAAGGGCAGAGAGGCTGTTTCCAATCGACCCTCGGCTCAGTGAAGGTAAGAAAAGAAAGAACAGGGATTAAAAATGTGGTATTCAGAAGGTGGAAGCCTCGCCAACATACCATCTTCGACTCCAGAAACAGGATAAGATCATATTAGTGGAGGACGAAGTAAGCCTACATAGGATAGCACATCTTAATTCCACTAGCCTGGGGTGTGGAGGCTATTACCGGGTAAGAAACTCGATCGGATGGCATAGAATCAAAATGAGGCCCGTAGAAACATTATTATTTTCTTTAACGGTAGTGTTTGGGCCAATTTGCTCGCACCTCGACTTTTCCAGCAGGTACTTGCTATTTACCAAATTTTACGCAGAGAGGAAGAAATCACCCAGCCTTTCTGTCTCTGACTGCTAGATTTGAAACCTAGTCTCCCATGTTTTTCACCAACTTCATTGACTATTTGGCTAGAGTCTACCCTCTTAGTTGCCAGTGGAAACATATTTTAGTTGATCAATGCAATAGAGTTCAGCATCAGATTGCTTTGCTTTTAATACCTTGACCATCACAAGTTACCACTATTTGAAAAAAAAAAACATTGCAATGATCATTGCTCAGCATACTCTTTGTTTGCTCCCTGGGGTTCAAAAAGTACCTATAGGTCCTGGTGCTGTTCTCACACTAACTGATATCTATCATTCTTTCGGCAAAGTATATTGTGGAGATTCTAACAGTCCGTATAAATTGCACAGAGAAGCCTTTAAATGCTGCACTTTTTAGCACCATAGTACAAGCTGAGTCATTGCGCGTGCATCTACAACCTCTGGGTGCTCTTTCGAGGGAGATGGATTTTCTCTTGTTTTTAAAATACTGACAGTAAAGTATTTAAGTAAACATATAGAGTCTGCTACATGTGTGAAAGTTTTTAAGGACGTGTGATTACATTTTTAAAATGAAATTTAAATTTTGTCAGGAAAGTGAGGCAGACAAGTAGCAAGATGCATGGTGTGTTTCAACATTGAGAAAACTACAAGAAACAGCCCGACTGAGCTTGAAGGTTTCACTGAGATCTGTAAGTTTTTAGATAGAATATTTTCCTTTTCCCCTATGCACTGTGAGATGACCCTCCAATAATGCTTGCGATCAGATACGCGAAGGTAGACATCAGACTTTGGACCAGTGTCTAATTCGTGAGTATCGAATGACAGTACAAGCTTTCTCTGGACAAATAACTAATGACTTCTGTGAGGTAATAAATGCTGCTCAAAAAAGGTCTCAGTGCTAAATTCCATAGATAATCATCACTGTGTACTAATATCTTCCTATCAGGGTGTTCGTGCACGGCTTGTGGATAGAGATTATGCACCTAAGGTAAATCAGTATTATTGTCAACCAATATGCTATTTTCATGAATTATGATCCACTTCCCGGAGGAAATCTCGTAACAGTCAACTTTAACCTTAGAGAGAGTTTCTTGATTTATGTTAAAACGTGCAGTGGGATCCTCCAAGCTTGGATAAAGTAACAGATGACATGGTAGATCAGTACTTTTCTCGGATAACAGCATTTGAGCCTGAACTGGAGCTACCTACACAGCAACGTGAAGCTTGTTATCGATTGTCCGTGTTCAAAGCAACGAGAAACTGGAAACCAGTAAGAAGAAGAGACACAAACAGAACGTATGTAACGTTAAAAAAAAAAATTCACAGAAATGAAGAAATCCGAGACCACAGAATTCACTGTGTGTCCTTAAGGAATTTAACCCCCTCACTGTACCCGAGGTTGTGGATTATTTCCTCCCAGGATATAACGGATATACCTGTCGTAGGAGTGGCGGTACCTCAAACGCCTACGACTTCGACGAACTCAAATTCGGGAACGAAATCACACTATGACTCGATATGTTTCAGTTTGCAGAAAAAAAAATGCAGAATTTTTAATGCTTCCATTATTCAAAAATGAGGCATTGCCTCAGTATATATAGCCTCGAATTGTGACTGTTCGGAAAGGCTTGGTGCCTGTTCGGGAAAGGCCATGCCTTTTCCTGAAAAATAAGAACGTTGGGAAGTTTACAGTTAACAAATTAATATTTTTTTCCCGCGGGAATTAAAATTAATTTCAGAAAATGAAGATTGAATTTTAAATAAATTTGGTCCAAAAAGATTATCAATCAATCAGATCATTTGACCAAATCCAAATCCAAATCCAAAGCCAAAGCCGAAGCCGAGCCGAGCGACGACGGCGGCGCGAGGGGAGTCCCTCTTCTTAACCCTTTAAGAGCTAGAAGAAGTGCTTTCTAATATAAGCACATAACTTTCCCTTTCTACCACCAATGTGGTACAAAGCTCCTTTTCAAAGGAACTTTGCTTTGAAACTTCATTTTCCTTCTATTGTCTTCTTCCCTCCATTTCTCATTCACACCAACTTAGCTAGCTTTAATCATTAACTAGCTTTAACAATCCCCCACATGAATGGGGAATGGCTATATGATGAAAAACATGCATGAAAAAAAAACTGTGTGATTCGTAAGCAAGGATTAATTGCATCTGGATAAGTAGATTTCTCTTTGAACTTTCCGTAGTGAGCATATGTCGGATATACTCGGTCAATCGGTAGATTTGATATCTTTGAACCGTCGAGCTTTGGTGTATACCTAGACAACCACATGTCACACAATTAACCCTTTAACCGTTTTTGGTTCTCATTGTTTTGTTCGTTTCAGTCATGAACACTTCCTGGTTCATAAGTGCGTAGAGAGCTGGCCTTACAGAGTTCTCCTTGAAGCGGCTTACACTTCACACTTACATAGGTGATTCCTAAATGTGTCATCCCGTAGATACACTATTTGATATACCCCGTATCAAACTTAGAAACCATTAAAAAACCTTAATGCTTTATCCTGGTACTGAACATTGTCTCATCACGAGAATGGACCAAAAAGTTATTGTGACAATGTTGAACCGTCATCAATGACTTTGTTTGATCTCTTTGAACCTAGATCTTGGGATCTCATGTCTTCTAGGTAGAGTTACCGCCACGATGACTTGTCCTCGGCCATAGTCCCATTCTCCTCGATGATCTTTCAACCACTTCTCTAGTTAGGCCTTTAGTTAGTGGATCCGACACATTATCTCTTGACTTAACATAGTCAATTGTGATAATTCCACTAGAGAGTAGTTGTCTAACGGTATTATGTCTTCGTCGTATGTGACGAGACTTTCCGTTGTACATAACGCTCCCGGCTCTTCCTATTGCCGCTTGGCTATCGCAATGTATGCATATAGGAGCCAACGGTTTGGGCCAAAATGGAATATCTTCTAAGAAATTCCGGAGCCATTCAGCTTCTTCACCGGCTTTGTCTAGAGCTATGAACTCAGATTCCATTGTAGAGCGGGCGATACATGTCTGTTTGGATGACTTCCAAGACACTGCTCCTCCACCTATAGTAAAAACGTATCCACTTGTGGATTTAGTTTCAGTTGAACCGGTGATCCAATTTGCATCACTGTATCCTTCAATAACTGCAGGATACCTGTTATAATGCAAAACAAAGTTTTGAGTATGTTTCAAATATCCCAAAACTCGTTTCATTGCCAGCCAATGATTTTGGTCGGGATTACTCGTGTAGCGACTTAGTTTACTTATAGCACACGCAATATCAGGTCGCGTACAGTTCATAATATACATCAAACTTCCCAACACTCTGGCATAATCCAATTGAGAATGACTTTCACCTTTATTCTTTGCAAGAGCAAGGTTCATATCAATTGGCGTCTTTGCAACTTTAAAGTCCAAATACTTGAACTTTTCAAGTACTTTTTCAATATAATGAGATTGAGACAATGCTAGACCTTGAGGAGTCTTATGGATTTTAATTCCCAGAATTAAATCGGCAACTCCTAAGTCTTTCATATCAAACTTACTAGCAAGCATGCGCTTAGTAGCATTTATGTTAGCAATGTTGTTACTCATTATTAACATATCATCCACGTATAAACAAACAATGACGACGTGGTTCGGAGTGTTCTTAATGTAGACACATTTATCACATTCATTTATCTTGAATCCATTTGACAGCATCGTATGGTCAAATTTTGCATGCCACTGTTTTGGTGCTTGTTTTAGTCCATAAAGAGACTTAACAAGTCTACATACCTTCTTCTCTTTCCCTGGAACTACAAACCCTTCGGGTTGTTCCATGTAAATTTCTTCCTCCAACTCTCCATTTAAGAAGGCTGTTTTCACATCCATTTGATGGATTTCAAGACCGTACACGGCGGCTAATGCTACTAACACCCGAATAGATGTAATCCTCGTTACCGGCGAGTATGTATCAAAGTAATCAAGACCTTCTCGTTGTCTAAACCCTTTAACAACTAGTCTTGCCTTATATTTTTCAATAGTGCCATCAGCTTTCATTTTCCGCTTGAAAATCCATTTGGAACCTAAAGGTTTATTCCCTGGAGGAAGATCAACCAATTCCCAAGTATGGTTGTTCAATATGGATTCTATCTCACTATTGATTGCCTCTTTCCAAAATTGAGCTTCCGATGAAGACATAGCTTCGTTGAACGTTCGAGGCTCATTTTCCAACAAAAATGTTAAAAATTCTGGTCCAAAGGAAGTAGTCGTCCTTTGACGTTTGCTACGTCTTGGATTTTCCTCATCAGGAATGTTTTCCTTTATTTCTTCCCGAGGTCGTTTAGATTCTTTGCTAGACGACGCACATTCCTTTTTATACGGATATATGGTTTCAAAGAAGTCAGCATTATCTGATTCAATTACCGTATTCACCTGAATGTCGGGATTTTCTGATTTGTGAACCAGAAATCTATATGCCTTACTATTTGTGGCATATCCTATGAAAACACAATCAACGGTTTTAGGTCCTATTTTTACCCTTTTGGGTTTAGGAACTTGCACCTTGGCCAAACACCCCCACACTTTGAAGTATTCCAAATTGGGCTTCCTTCCTTTCCACTTTTCGTATGGAATAGATTTTGTTTTGCTATGGGGCACTCGATTGAGTATTCGGCTAGCTGTTAGAATGGCTTCCCCCCACAAGTTCTGGGGTAAACCAGAACTTATTAACAGGGCATTCATCATTTCTTTCAGTGTTCTATTTTTTCTTTCCGCAATTCCGTTTGATTGTGGCGAGTAAGGAGCAGTTGTTTGATGAATAATGCCATATTCCAAACATATTTGTTCAAAAGGAGATTCATATTCACCGCCCCTATCACTCCTTATCATTTTAATCTTTTTGTTAAGTTGAGTCTCAACTTCAGTTTTGTATTGCCTGAACGCTTCAATTGCTTCATCTTTACTATTAAGTAAATAAACGTAGCAATACCGCGTACTATCGTCAATAAAAGTTATGAAATACTTCTTTCCACCGCGAGATGGAATTGACTTCATGTCACAAATATCTGTATGGATTAAGTCTAAAGGACTTGAATTCCTTTCAACTGACTTATAAGGATGTTTAGCATACTTAGATTCAACACAGATTTGACATTTTGATTGATTGCTTTCAAACTTAGGCAATACTTCCAAACTAATCATTTTTCGCAAGGTTCTATAATTGACATGTCCTAAACGTGAATGCCATAAATCATTTGACTCAAGCAAGTAAGACGAAGCAGAAACTTTATTATTATTAGCAACAACCATTACATTCAGTTTGAAAAGGCCCTCTGTGAGGTAGCCTTTTCCTATGTACATTTCGTTCTTACTTATTACAACCTTGTCAGAAACATAAACACATTTAAAACCGTTCTTCACTAGAAGTCCGGTAGATACAAGATTTTTCCTAATTTCAGGAACATGACAGACGTTGTTGAGAGTTACCACCTTGCCAGAGGTCATCTTCAGCAGTATCTTTCCATAACCTTCAATCTTGGCCGTTGCAGAATTTCCCATATATATTGTTTCGTCGGGCCCGGCGGGAGCATATGAAGCAAAGGCTTCTCTAACAGCACAAATGTGGCGAGTGGCGCCAGAGTCAATCCACCACTCTTTTGGACTTCCCACTAGGTTGCACTCGGACAACATAGCGCACAAGTCATCAACCTCCTCGTTTGTTTCAACCATATTAGCCTGACCCTTCTTCTTTTCCTTTTTCGGAGCACGACAGTCTGCAGCTTTGTGTCCGATTTTTTCACAATTATGGCAGTTTCCCTTGAATTTCTTCTTGTTGGGATAGTTCCTTGGTCCCGATGCCTTTTTCCTCTTTTTCATATTAGTTGGGGCAGTTTCAACTATATGTGCTCCCCCTATGGTTGATCTCCCATTTGCCTTTTTCTCCGCTGCCTTGTTATCTTCCTCGATTCTCAACCGAACGATGAGATCTTCCAATGTCATCTCCTTTCGCTTATGTTTCAAGTAATTTTTGAAGTCCTTCCATGAAGGAGGCAACTTCTCTATCACTGCCGCAACTTGAAACGCCCCACTAATCACCAAACCTACAACAAACAACATGTAAGTGACGGGGCACTGAATACTTTTGACAAAGGCATTAATTAAATTTATACCTTCAGCGAGGAGATCATGGATGATAACCTGCAACTCTTGAACTTGAGTGACAACAGACTTGCCATCTACCATTTTGTAGTCCAAAAACTTGGCAGCGATAAACTTCTTTAAGCCAGCATCTTCTGTTTTATATTTCTTTTCCAACGCATCCCATAGTTCTTTTGATGTTCCCACATTACTATAGACGTTGTAAAGATCATCCTCCAGTCCGCTAAGAATGTAATTCTTGCACAAAAAATCTGAGTGCTTCCACGCCTCAATTACAACAAATCGTTCATTTTCAGGTGTTGATTCCGGCGGAACCGGAATATCCTCCTTAATAAACTTTTGAAGGCTTAAAGTAGTTAGATAGAAGAACATCTTTTGTTGCCATCGTTTGAAATCAATCCCGGTGAATTTTCCGGGCTTCTCTGCCGGAGCCGGTGCTGGTGCAGTACGACTGGAGGACGCAGCATTGCTCGTAGAACCAACCACGGGGGCTGGTGTGGCAGTAACAGTAGCAGTAGCATTCAAATTTGGAGTTTGGTCTCCCATTTCTGTCGTAGGAAATAACAGAACACTTTAATAATCGGTGAAGATTTTATTTCTTCAAACCGAATCAAATTTACACAAACAGAATTAAAACAAACTTCAAATAGAATGTAATATACTGTATGTAGTATACTTGATGAAGTTTTTATATCTTCAAATCAAGTACCCAAATGAGTAGAAAGTTCTGAAAACTTTAATCTCAACCGGAGTAGAAAATCCGAAGATTTAGTCTCCAAACAACATACAAGTTCGTTACATGCAAACAACAAAATTACAAGTTTCTTTTATTTTCTGGACAGTCACAATTTTATGTTAGGAAAAACTGTATGTATCGTTCTGTAACGTTTTAATCAACAGCAGATGAACACAGAAATAATAAAATTAAATTCCTTAAGCTTGTTATCGATTGTCCGTTTTCAAAGCAACGAGAAACTGGAAACCAGTAAGAAGAAGAGACACAAACAGAACGTATGTAACGTTAAAAAAAAAATTCACAGAAATGAAGAAATCCGAGGCCACAGAATTCACTGTGTGTCCTTAAGGAATTTAACCCCCTCACTGTACCCGAGGTTGTGGATTATTTCCTCCCAGGATATAACGGATATACCTGTCGTAGGAGTGGCGGTACCTCAAACGCCTACGACTTCGACGAACTCAAATTCGGGAACGAAATCACACTATGACTCGATATGTTTCAGTTTGCAGAAAAAAAAATGCAGAATTTTTAATGCTTCCATTATTCAAAAATGAGGCATTGCCTCAGTATATATAGCCTCGAATTGTGACTGTTCGGAAAGGCTTGGTGCCTGTTCGGGAAAGGCCATGCCTTTTCCTGAAAAATAAGAACGTTGGGAAGTTTACAGTTATTTTAAATAAATTTGGTCCAAAAAGATTATCAATCAATCCGGATCCGGAGCCGGAGCCGGAGCCGGAGCCGGAGCCGGAGCCGGAGCCGGAGCCGAGCCGAGCCGAGCGACGACGACGGCGCGAGGGGAGTCCCTCTTCTTAACCCTTTAAGAGCTAGAAGAAGTGCTTTCTAATATAAGCACATAACTTTCCCTTTCTACCACCAATGTGGTACAAAGCTCCTTTTCAAAGGAACTTTGCTTTGAAACTTCATTTTCCTTCTATTGTCTTCTTCCCTCCATTTCTCATTCACACCAACTTAGCTAGCTTTAATCATTAACTAGCTTTAACAAAGCTTTACATAATTTCTGGGTACGGCAACTTCTCAACTTTGAAGCTACCAGAAGGATAGGAAAAGGGGAAAGAAAATCTGTGAATATCATTTATTTTTCTTTACGGAATAAACATTGAGCAGTTAAGTCTTGATATAGTCGCATTTGCAAATCTCTTTTCCATACATATCTGCTAAAGCAAGAAAGAGTAATATGGTGCACAAGAATGACACTTTGGGAAGTCAAATAGATGACAAACATATCTTTTTAGTGACAAAAAAGAAAACTTTTAGCTGGTAGGTCGTGGGTATAAGACCTCCGTATTCCAACTTCAGTAGAGGAATGATTGCTTTTTTTGTCTCGCTTTTTACTCTTTTTTTCTTCTTAGAATATTCTTCAAGAATTTAACTTATATATACTATATAATTTATTTTTATACTATCAGAGCACTTTAACTTATTTACTATATTACCGAATAAGGTTTGTTCTAAAAAGTTGCATTATTTTTTAGGTGAGATACATAAACGACCCCTTTAGGTTGTCTACAACGACCAGACAAGCATCTCAATTGAACCCTTTATTATTTAGACATTTCAAATGTTCATTAACCAGATTAAATAAACACTCTAGTGCAACAAATCATATACGTGAGTTACACTCGCTAATGACGTGTCAAATGAGCCAATTAATGAGCGACATGTGCAATTTTTAATAGAAATTTGATGCATATAATAAACAAAAAATATGCTAGTTTGTATGAGTCCATCAAACAATAGAGTACCTGGTCCTTTACGAGATTCTGTTGAGAATGCTAATAAACTGTAAGTAAATGAGACACGAGATTTTTACCTAGAAAAATCCTACACAAGGGGACCAAAAACTACAACCTACACCAATAGGTTTTCAACTTCATTAACTTGTAAAAATCTATTTCAAGTGACTTTGTAATGCCTCCATTACAAAGAATTCAACTCAACTAACTCGTACTCTTACCACAAGCCGCTTTGTGACTCCCTAGTTACAAAGACGTTTCACTAACTTGTGATGCTCTCACCACAAGTTACTTTATCACTTTACAGTTACAAAGGCTTTTGCTTATGACTAAACCTAGTCACAACATAAATTCAAGGAGTTCACGGATTTTACAAGAGGATTCCTAATCAACGCTTCTAGCTAAGCAATTTAGGAGATACAATAAGTACAATTACAGAGTTACAACTCAACTAAGGACAAAAAAATACCGACATTAGGAACTCGTCTGTAGTAGCGTTCAACTTTCTTCTTCAAGCTTGTGAGAATTGATTTCTTTGTTTTTGCAAGAGGTTTGAATAAGAAACTGAAATATTCAAGTAATGTTTTAATATAAACTCATGTTGGTACACGTTTATCACGTCATTTGAAATGATGTGAGTACTTTAGTTGGTCACGGAATTAGTGGGCGCTGGAAATAGTGCAGTGCGACAGAAATAGTGCAGGCGGTCACTTCGCTTCCAGTTGTGTCCAACTGACTTTGTACTGCTATGAGATAACCATAAGGGTATCCGATCCTTGTTTGGTTTCCTAGCTCTTGAAGCTGTAGCAGTTCACATTTAGCTGGAATCTGTTAAATGCAGTGTAGTCCAAGTGAGTCAGGTTCCCTATCTGGTCATTGACAATAAGTTTGTTAGATCATCAAAACATAAGGCAAAGATATTAAAAACCTATCAATTTATCCCTTTTTCATGATGACAAACTAGACATTAATAGCGTGGATTTAGAGCAAAGAGAACCTGATTAAGTGATAGGAGAACAACACAAGTTCCCCCTGACTTTATGCTTCCCTTTGATTTTATGTATTCCTCATTTTTGGAATCATTGAAAAGACGTAAACAGAAGAACAACACAAAGAAGTCCAACCATGCTAACTCATGCTACATATGTGCACACAACATGATAGAGAATAAAAACATAGAAGTAAAGCAATGATATAATAAAAGAGGATACAATTTATATTGATAAAATTTAAATATGCCTTTGCTTGAAAAATAGAAGACAATATTGGACTGTGAAAGCGGTAGCAATCATGTTCATCCCAACCACATAAAAAAAGAAAACAAAACATCTTCCAAAAAAAAACTTAAAGAACATTTCCAGAAAACTGTTACGGAAGGGGTACTTAGAGGTTGCAGCAAATGCTTGGAGAACAAGGTCTATTCAGGCATTAGTCGACTTTTGCTCATTGAGCAATTCTGCTTTAAGGTTATCTACTTGCGCCCTGAGATCAACATTTTCCTTTACCAAACGAGCTACTTTATCATTTGATGTCGGAACCCCTTGGCCTTGCTGACATTCCACCATAGCATTCCTAGCCTTCAACTGACGAATCTTCTCAATTGCACTATTCTGAGCATTAATTAGCTGTGAGATGGTTGATGTACCTCCTACTCCCCCATTCTTCTTGAGGCACTCGCATTCTTCCAATGTAGTCTGTGAGAAAGTCTGCTTCTTAGTCCCTACCTTTCTTGTCCCCAGTGATACCTCAAAGAATTTAAACACTCGCGTAGCAAGAACTCGTAAGGAATGTTGAAACACGTCCTCAAGTCGATATAACTAAACGTGTGTTCATCCTTGTAGATTTTGATAAATGACAAACCAACGCGCATGGAATATCGACATATGCCAAAGATCAAGCACATGAGAAATAACGAGCAAGATCAAGAAAATCAACAAAGTTATAGTGAGTCGTTTTACATTTATGCTCTTGATCCGACAATTGATTTAAGACTTGGCTTCTCTCGTAAAATCATTTTTAAACAAATCTTGCATCGTTGTGTTAAAACAAAATGATTTGCATTTTAGTCAAAATGATTTTTAAACATGTCGTTTAAATCTGGACCTATATAATCGATTATATGAACCATACAATCGATTATATTAAGACCGCCAAAACTGGATTTTTCAAAAACAACGAAACAATCGATTATATACTTTTAACAATCGATTATATTGAGACAGTGTGTCCCAAATTTAAAAGACAGCTAAACAATCGATTATCCAATTCCAAGTAATCGATTATTTTAAAACAGTATGCACCAGATTTTTCTAAGTACAAAAAAATAATCGATTATGTCCTTACAGGTAATCGATTATGTTGAGGCAGTGTGCATCAGATTTTTCAAAGAAAGAAAATAATCGATTATGTGTTTTCAAGTAATCGATTATGTTAAGACCGTTGCCAACGATTTTTGAATCACCGAAAACAATCGATTATATAGATTCTTATAATCGATTATATGAGCGTAAAATCGGTGATTGATTTTTTAACGTTACCAACTAATCGATTATTAAGTCAAACATAATCGATTATTTAGCGTGAAATCTGCATATCATTTTTGACCGATTTTAAATAATCGATTATATAGAATCGCATAATCGATTATATGAGCAAAATTTCAGCAATCACTAATTGGCAATTAAGCAACGGTCATAGTGATTTTGAACACTATAAATACACCTCAAAATCACTTGTTTCTGCACAACAACTGATCATTATCATTGCTTAAAGCTTACACACTCTTGCTTATCATTTTATATTCATTTCATTACATTTGAGAGCCAAAATCCTTGTATAAGTTGTTGTGATCTTGAGCCTATTATTTTTACTCATACCCACTCTATTAAGAGAGTTTTGTTTTGAGTGCTTAGTGTTTGTAAACACTTGAAGGGAAGTTGAAATCCCTTGTTGTAAGAAGGAAAGGTCAATTCCTTGTTGTGAAGTCTTGAGGTGTGGTATCCTCGAGCGGATTGAAGTCTTGTAGAGGGTATATCTACGAGCACTTGTAACGGTTTGTTAGGCACCCGTAAGCTTAACAAAGTTAGTGGAAAACTCGAGAGAGTCTCTCGGGGTCTGGACTAACCACACGTTGTGGTGAACCAGGATAAAATTGGTTTGTTCTCTCCTTGCTATTTTTATTTCCGCATTCACGTTATTCTTGCAAGATTAAATTCCGCAAATTTACATAGAATTTCATTTAAACGCTATTCACCCCCCCTCTAGCGTTAAGCGTATATTCTAACAAGGAAGGCCATGATTACCATCTTTGAAGGCGGTGACCTTTTGCATGTGTTTAATCATAATAGCAGGCAGACTCACAAGAGTAAAGCTATCCAGTTACTCCATCAAGAATAGGTCATACTTAGAAGTCACAGACCTCTTCTCAGCTCGCGGTAAGATAACTTTGTTGACTAATTCAAAAGGCAGCTGGTAGACAGGAAGTAACGCCTTCTTATGGATCTGGTCCCCCTTTTGGTCTGCATTGTCTTTTACCACGACATTTTTGAAGTTAAACTGACACACATCCTTTACACTGGACACCCCAGCTGTAGGAACTTTAAGAATTTCTCCAAGCAACTTGACATCGAGCATGATATCTACTCCATTCACCAAATCATGGATATGGTCGGTCTCAACTGGAAAGAGGCTAGCAAAGAAGCTTTGTACCTCATCCTCATATACCTTAGGTGCATCTATTTGGAATAAGTATGTTCAGCGTTGAAACTCAACCAGTTCAAGAACTTGGCGCATACCAGCCATCTTAGGGATTGTTGGGTCAAAAGTACGACCTAGAAGAACTTTTGATGCCTCAGGCGTTTTGAGCCAAGGATGACTTCACTTCTTATCCTCTTCACCGAACCAGGTTCCTGAATAATTTCATACTTGCGTTTGCCGGACTTCTCCCCACTTAATTTCCCTTTTTCCCTTGGATTTGACTAACACATCCTCATTAGACATCGAGAACTCACTCACCACCTCCTTCAACTTGAACCTAGAGGTTGACCCCTTCTCTACTGAAGTAGGCTGCTTCTTTTTCTGAGACCGTCTAACCAGTGAACCAGGTTCATTTGGTGTTTCCTCTTCCAGCTCTACCATAGGAATCCCTTTGTCACTTGCCGGCACACCATCTTTCAGTAGCTTCCTCCTTTGCTTCTTACTACTTTTTCTGCTCTTTTGTATGGCAGAGTCGTACGCCTCTTTAGCTTGAGACCAAGTAGTAGGTCGTTTGGTGGAGGTGTGGACACAACCCTCCACTTAACTATGAACGTGTCAAGAGCCACATTATCTAAGTCCTCCTCATCAGTGGACCTCATCTCATGAACCTGTATGTCTAAAGGCTCAACAATGAATGTAGGAGCAGAACTATTCAGGGCATGAGAACCCTGACCTGGGTCCTCCGGAGATGGATCAGGTTCCTCATGTGTGGGCCTAGTGGCTTTTGCTAGTGCAGCGCCTTCAATAGTTACAATGGACCCTTCGTCCCCCAATTCTTGTACCTCATTTTTCTGAGAGATGATCTTATGTAGTACACCATCAGTAGACACCACAAAGACGGTTACAACATTCTCTTCTTCAATTGGCACTACTGCCACCATGGAATCAGTAGCAACGATGGCGGAACGCTCTGTGACCGTAGGGTTTTAGCCTTGTTCTCCACTTGGTCTTTGACAAGTGGGGTCCTCAGAAGATGGAGAGGACAGATCAAAAATTTTAGGGGTATTTGAAATAGAGAGAGATGGGGAATCTGGGTCAGGTGTGATATTAGTAGGAAGGGTAAGAGTGGGTAAAGAAGGCGTAGTAGGAACCGAAGTCTCCATAGGTTTATCGGTAGCAGGTACAACAGAGGCAAGGAGATTGGAGTTTTCTCAGCCATTGGAAAGATGAAGTAAAGGTGTTTTGGGAAATTTTGATGAAGGGCTTAAGATTTTTGGAGAACAGAGAGGATTTATTTAAGAGGGAGTAATTATGAGGAGAGAGATAGGGACCGATTCCGAAATGATGGTTGGGCGTGGAGAAGTGCAACGTTTCAGAGGGAGATGGAACGATTTGAAGTGAAGAGACGTGACAGCAGAGTGTGAAAAGTTGGATGACATGGCAGTTGTGTTTTGTACCCTTTTCAAGACATGTATTAAAGGATGCACAGAACTACTAACCTTTGGTACAAGAACCAGGTTCTTAACCTTTTATTTGAAAGTATCAATCCTCTTTTATCATTCATGCACTACATCTACAACTTCTATACTCATCATGTGTGTTTAACTGCAACAGTATTAAAGTGAGTTAGACATGGCCAGAAAACACTTTTAGCCAGTTATTTCTTAAAGGTGATTTTCATAGCTAGATAAAGAGGAATCAGGTTCTCAATTGGGCTTTAAAAGCCCCAATTTCACTATGTTTCTTTCAAATTGTCCCCTACTTAATGCCTTGGTGAAATGTTTGCAATTTGATATTCTGTGCTACAGAACTTCATACATATCAGCCCTTTCTCCACATTATCCCTCAGAAAATGATGCCTCATATCAATATGCTTTGTCATTTTGTGTTGAACTGGATTCTTGGCCATGTTAAGTGCATTGGTGTTGTCATATATAAGGGGCACACTCTCAGTGAGTACCCCAAAGTCTTCCAGTTGCGGCTTAATTCATAAAAGTTGAGCACAACAGGATGTTACAGCTACATATTCTGCTTCAGCTGTTGAAAGATCCACTGAATTTTGCTTCCTTGTGCCCCAAGAGATAAGACATTAACATAGGAAATGAGCTATTCCAGAATTGCTTTTCCTGTCCACAAGATAACCTGCATAGTCTGCATCAACATAATCAATGAGATTAAAACTGTCACCCGAGGGATAATACATAACCAGGTCTTGTGTTCCTTTGAGATATCTCAGTATTATTTTGGCAGCCTTCAAATGAGGATCCTTGGGATTTGATTGAAACCTTGCACATATCCCCACACAAAAGACAATACCAGGTCTATTGGCGGTGAGATAGAGGAGAGACCCAATAATGCCTCTATACATGGTTTGATTCACAGGAGATCCAGCTTCATCCATGTCCAGTCAAGTGGTCGTAGAAATGGGAGTGTCTATCACCTTTGATGCTTCCATGTCAAACCTCTTCAAGAGCTCCCTGATGTATTTTTGCTGACAAATGAATGTACCCTTTGGGGACTGTTTTACTTGAAGAACCAAGACGAAGTTCAGGTCCCCCATAATGCTCATTTCAAATTCACTTCCCATGAGTTTTGCAAATTTTTCATACAGAGAATCAGTTGTTTCCCCAAAAATGATATCATCAACATAGACCGGGACAATGAGCAGGTTCCTTCCCCGTTTCTTTAAGAATAGAATGTTGTCAATTTTCCCTCTTTTAAATCCATTTTCCTAGAGGAACTTTGACAGCCTTTCATATCAAGCTCGGAGCCAGCTTCAGCCCATACAATGCTTTGTCGAGTTTAAAAACATATTCAGGGTGTTCATGACATTCAATGCTTTGTCGAGTTTAAAAACATATTTAGGGTGTTCATGACATTCAAACCCTGGAGGTTGCTTCACATAGACTTTTTACACGAGAAGTCCATTCAAAAATGCACTTTTGACATCCATTGGAACAAGGTGAATTCCATATGAGATGCAAAAGTGATTATAATTCTAATAGCTTCCATGCGAACGGCCGGAGAAAACGTTTCATCATAGTCAATCCCTTTCTCCTGATTGTAGCCTTGAACCACTAGCCTGGCCTTGTTCCTTGTGGTAATTCCATGTTCATCAAGCTTATTTCTGAATACCCACATGGTTCCTATAGTGTTTCGATCTGAGGGTCTGGGTACCAGGTTTCAAACATTATTCCTTTCAAACTGATGTAACTCGTCTTGCATGGCTGTAGTCCAGTCTGCATCTTTCAAGGCTTCTTTAATATTCTTGGGTTCTATCTGGGAGAGAAAGCTGAGAAGGCAAGTGAATTTTTGGCTATTGACCTGGTTTGTACTCTGGAATCTAAAAGAGTAATAGTGTTTTCAACTGGATGAGAGATTTTGTGTCTCCAGTTAGAAGTCTGAGGTTTATTTTGAGAGGATATGGATACGTTTGGCTGGTTTTCCTACGTTCTTCTCTCAGGTGCTAATGGAGTTCCTTGAATTGCATCAACCACTCTTTCTTCAGCTTCAGAGGTTGTAATTGAAGTACTTGGTTCCATTGGAGATGAGGCAGTATTGTCTTCACTCAGCTCTTTCACTTGACTCATCATATCTGCCTTTCCGTTTGTCATGTCAATGACTTCACCAAGGACTAGTAAAGGTTCTTCATTTTGTTCTACTTCAGCACTCTTCTCATAGGATGGATAAGACTCATAAAAAATAACATGAACACTTTCCTCAACACATTGAGTCCGTTTATTATATATCTTGTAAGCCTTGCTTTGAGAAGAGTAGCCAAGAAATATTCCTTCATCACTTTTGGCATCAAATTTACCATGTTGATCTTTTCCATTGTTGAGAACATAGCATTTTTACCCAAATGTTCTTAGGTGAGTCAGCATGGGTTTCCTTCCATTCAACAATTCATAGGGGGTTTCGTTCAGAAGTGATATGATCATGCACCTGTTCACCAAGTAGCATGCAGTGTTAACTGCTTCAGCCCGGAAGTTCTTTGCAATTCCACTGTCGATTAGCATTGTTTCCATCTCTTCCACAGTTCTGTTCTTCCTTTCTACTAATCTATATTGCTAGTGCATTCTGGGAGCTGAGAAATTGTGAGTGATGCCATTTTCAATGTAGAACTCATCAAATTTGACATTGCCATGATCTGATCTAATGCATGCGACTCTAGACTCCGTCTTCACCTGGATTTTCTTCACAAAAGCCACAAACACTTCAACGGTTTCATCTTTAGTTATGAGAAACTAAGTCCGTGTGAGTATGGAGTAGTCATCCACAATCACAAAAATATATTTTTTCCTCATCTGCTTTTCACTTTCATAGGGCCACATAGATCCATATACAGAAGCTATAGTGGTTTTGAGGTGCTCATATCCCTTTTAGACTTAAAGGAGGAATTTACATATTTTCCTCGAGCACAGGCATCACAGACCTTTTGCACCTTAAATTTTGACATGGGCAGACCATGGACTAGGTCCTTCTAAATTAGTTTGTTCAGAAGAGAAAAACTTGTGTGGCCCAGTCTTCTATGCCCTACTTTAGCATCATCATCAACAACATTTAGACAACGCAGATCACCACTTTGTACGGACTCGAAATCAGTAACACAGATGTTCTTGTATCTTTTGGCCACAAGTACCACTTCACCAGTTACCAGATCAATGACTGTACATATTTTGGACAAGAACTCCATCTTGTTTCCTTTATCACAAATTTGAGAGACACTCAAGAGACTATATTTAAGGCCATTTACATAGTACACATTTTCAATAGAATGAGTGAGTGACTTCCCGATTTTTCCAACTCCAAGAATGTACCCCTTTTTACCATTGCCAATGGATACATTACCTCCTTGCATGGCTTTTAATGAAAGAAAGCTCATGGTGCTCCCAGTCATGTGATTGAACACCCACTATCCATTAACCATTGTTGACCGCTTCCTTTTATTGTTCCCTGCACAAGGAGATTAAGAGTTAGTTTTAGGAACCCAAGCAAGTTTGGGTCTCTTGTAGTAGGCAAGAGGATGAATAAGAGCTCTCTTAGTCTATACATGTAACATGCATTTTTTGTGAGTGGAACCTGGTCCCTCTTTTGTAGTCATCTTTTCAGAAAACAAGTTATTTTTCTGAACAGATTGATCCCTGGCCAGGTAATTTCCTTTGTTCCCACATTGGGTACAAGGCCAATTATCAGAGATAGTGACATACTTTCTATGAAGGTTGTAAGGAGTTTTATCCTTTTGGAACCCTATTCCCTACCTGTTTCCACCATTATTAGTATGCATGGCCGTGGTAGCTTCTAAGGACCATGTCCACTTTATGAACTTTTCAATAACATTTTTTACTCTTTCCAGATCAGTTTGGAGGTTCTTTTTTTTTCAATTTCCGCACACATCTTAGTTCTCACAACTTTCAACTCAGTTTCAAACTTAATGTGTTCCACACTAGCTATCTCTTTTCCTTTTCCAGAATTTCCAGGTTTTGACTTAGTCTCTAGTCTCTCTATTGATTCCTTGGGTATGCAATTACTGCGATGAAATCACTTCTTTCTTCTTTGATTTTTTCAATGGTTTCCTTATGGTCAATAACTATAGACACTATGTCATCTCTATTTTGTTCAACTTCTCCTAGTTCTACGGTCAAGGAATCCCTTTCCTCCACAAGACTATGATAGGCATCAATCTATACACTAGCTAAAGACATGAGTTTTTTTAGGAGAGTAGGATTTCAGATTTCTCTTAACATCCCTGAACTTTAACTCCTTATTGTCATCGTCTTCATCATCATCTGATTGGGCCATCAAAGCAAAGGTTGAGTCATATATATTTTCCTCGCCTTCAACTGCCACCATGGAACTATCACCAGCATCAGTTTCATATTCAGACTCACTAGAGGAATCTCCCCATGTTGCAAGATCATGTTTCATCACATTGTCACCAGATTTTTTTTCTTTTGAAGTCCTTGAAAGGAACCAGGTTCCTATTAACTGTTTTTTAGGGTTGTTCTTGGAGAATTCTTGCTTCAAGAGAGGACAGTCACTGATGAAGTGTCCAGGATTTCCACACTTATGATAGAGATCATAGTTTTTTGGTTTGCTAGAGTTGCCCCTTTTTAGTATTTCTCCATTCTTCTGACCATCTTCTGAAACCTTTTGGTCAAGTAAGTTATGTCAATGTCTTCGTCACTTGAGTTATTGCTATCACTTTGAGTACTAGGTTCTTCTCTTTCTTTGGTTCTCTTCTTTTACTGTCTATCTTCTTCTTCATCTCGTAGGTCTTCAGATTTCCAATAAACTCTTCTATGGTCATCTCCTGCAAATCCTTTGATTCAGTAATAACATTCACCTTGCTTTCTCATGGGCTAGGCAGAATACTAAGGATTTTCCTCACTAGCTTGTTTCTAGGAATGGTTTCGCCAGCTGAGTGTTACTCATTTATGATGGAAGTGAATCTTGTGTGCATATCTTGAGTAGATTCATCGTCCTTCATCCTAAGAGTTCATACTCGGTAGTGAGCATATCGATCTTGGACTGTTTTAATTGGGTAGTTCCTTCATGAGTTGTTTGCAAAGCTTCCCATATCTCCTTGGCAGTGTCGCAGGCGGAGATTCTATTGTATTCTTCAGGTCCTATTCCACATACTAGAATCTTCTTGGCACGAAAATTCTTTTCTACAGCTTTCTTGTCTGCGTCAGTGTATTTTTTACTGGTTTTTTCCATTGAAAATGGAAGTTCTTTTAATACCTTTGTTGGAACATAAGGACCATCGCATATGATATCTTATAACTCAGAATCCTCTCCCATGGTGAAATCATGCATTTTTATTTTCCACCACCCATAGTATTCTCCATTGAACCTGTGTAGTCGGTATATAGATTGACCTTCTTCAAAATTTGGTGGATTAGCCATAAGGATCCTTCCAAGGTGTTCGCCTGATAAGAGGAACCCGCTCTGATAGCAATTGTTAGTTTGTATGAGTCTACCAAACAGTAGAGTACCTAGTCCTCTAGGAGATTCTGCTGAGAATGCTAATAAACTGTAAGTAAATGAGACACAAGATTTTTACATGGAAACATCCTACACAAGGGGACAAAAATCATGGCCTACACCAGTAGGCTTTTAACTTCACTAACTTGTAAAAACCTGTTACAAGCCACTTTGTAATGACTTCACTACAAAGATTTCAAATCAACTAACTTGTGGTAGTCTTACCACAAGCCACTTTGTGACTCCCTAGTTACAAAGACTTTTCACTAACTTGTGATGTACTCACCACAAGCCACTTGTCACTCTAGAGTTACAAAGGCTTTTGTTTATGACTAAACCTAGTCACAACATAAACTCAAGGAGTTAACGAATTTTACAAAAGGATTCCTAATCATCGCTTCTAATAAGCAATTTAGGAGATACAATAAGTACAATCAAAAAGTTACAACTCAACTAAGGACAATAAAATACTGAATTTAGGAATCGACCCGTTTTAGCGTTAAACTTTGCTCTTCAAGCTTGTGAGAATTGATTTCTTTGTTTTTGCAAGAGGCTTGAATGAGAAACTGAAACATTCAATTGATATTTTAATATAAACTAATGTTAGTACACCTTGATCACATAATTTGAAATGATGTGAGTACTTTAGTTGGTCAGGGAATAAGCAGATACTGAAAACAATACAGTGCGATACAAACAGTGCAGGCGGTCACTTCGTTTCCTGATGTGTCCAATTGACTTTGTACGAGGGAACCATAAGGGTATCAGGTCCTTGTTTGGTTTCTTAGCTCTTGAAGCTGTAGCAGTTCACATTTAGCTGGAATCCGTTAAATGCATTGTAGTCCAAGTGAGTCAGATTCCCTATCTCATCCTTGATATTAAATTTGTTAGATCATTAAAACATAAGGTAAAGATATTGAAAACCTATCAAAATGAAATTGCATTTAAGGAATAAAACAAAAACAACCATCTGACCTCCTTCCCCACACCTGTGCCCCACCTAGCTACCTCATAATATTAGTCTAAACTTCCGGCGAGTTCTAGTCCCACAAAAATGGAGGCTTACCGGAAACCAAAAATTAGAATTGACAGACAACTCCAACCACCCAAATAGGATACGAGCAAAAGCTCTCTAACCTTGTCAATGCTCATATATGATTACCAAATTTGTTTGGTGAATATACGAATGCTCATTATTAGAACAACTACATACACACTAGAGGCGAGCTAAGATGAATACATTATAGTATATCCATAAATAAATAAAGAATCGAGAAGTAATATTCAACAGCAAATTGGGTATAGTAAAAATAAATCAACAGCGGTCAAGTCTGTGAATGTCAAAGATTTAAAGCATCAAAGCAGCGGCAAATACAGCTACAATAGCATAATCCGGCGGCGACAACTCTATTCATGGAATCAGAATTAGGAGAATTGGAAGGAGAACCGCCAGGAGCGGTGGCGATGGATGGAGGAGAAGAATCAAAAGAAGGAGATGATACCGGAGAATCGACAATTAGTGGAGCTGGTCGAGACAGATTGTAGATTTGTTTTGCTATGCTTTTTTGTATGTGGCAGAGGCGGCAAAAGTAATGGTGGAGAGTAGGAGTAGGTTCACGGAGTTCTTATGGTTGTGGATGTAGCAACGACGGAGATTGTAGTGTCAGTTTGAGATTGAAAGGAGAAATAAGTACAAAATGAGGTACCAATTTTCCTATACTAGCTTGCTATTTGGGCTACCATGGTAGTTGTTCTTGTCCACCATTGAAGGTGAAAATTTTGATGAAGAAAATCTGTGAAATGAATTGAAGTGGGCAAAAATTGTTGAGATACATGATGTAACATAATGTAATAGTGTATACACAGTGTATATATATTGTATATTTGGTATACAATTATTGGGCAGTGATGAAATGTCTGGATTGGGCCTCTCCCGAGCCCAATCCCTGAGAGTCATATTTGAGCCCGTCTCACTTGAGACCCGAGCCCCATTCATTCTGGGTCTTTGACCCGACCCGATGTAATAAGTATATATTTGGGGTCACAGATATTTGTGACCCCCAGACTTCATTTTCTCTATTTTTGTTTCTCGGTTTAATACAAACTCTCTCTGACATTCGAGAGACTTCGCACCTACTTCTCCCCCTTCTCTCTACTTTCTCTCTCTATAATTTCCATGATTCATCGATTCAATCTTGATGTTAACATGGTATCAGAGCCTCGACGACGATCCGATCATGTTTCTGTGTGTTCGTGGTCTTGGATGAAGTCTGTTTCGAGGTTTTTGGGGTGATTTCTGAGACCGCTTCGTCGATGATGATTTCAGTCTATCGGAGACCTTTCTGAGTGTATCTTCATGATATCCGAGTGTGTTTTCCTCTCTTGAACACTCCGGAAAAACTTTCTGATGATTTTGGTCGGTTAATTTTGGTGACCTATCGGCTTCTAGGGTTTCTGACGGTTTAACCTGAGGTTTTACCGCATTCCGGTGGCTCGATTGTCATTTTCTGGACGCTTTGGGTGTGTTTCCGACGTTCCTGACCAGATCTCCGGTAAAGTTTGTTTTTTCAAAAATTAGACCTAGGGTTTGATACCTAGGGTTTCTCTTTATTTGAAGGCCGATCTTCTCCGGTTGCGAAGAAGGAGGGTAACTCTGTGTCCTTATCCTCGATTTTATGTGTGCTTACTTGACTTTGTAATTGTGAGCATCTGGTGGTATCTGTGACTACTTTACCTAACTGTGGTTTGTTTGTTGGTTACTGTGTTTGTATGCTTGTCCTGGTAGCATCCTGTTTGTTGACAAGTTATTTGTCTGAGCCGGTTCATTATGGCTTCTAGCACAAGTACTGGTGCTTCTACTCCTGTAGATTCCTCTAGTCCCCTTTTTCTGTACTCGTCTGATGTCCCTGGGGTACCACTTGTTCCCATCCTCTTCTCGGGTAGTGGTTATGGGGGTTGGAGATGAAAAGTTCTTGTTGCCTTGTCGGCTAAAAATAAAATCAGCTTTGTTGATGGCACCTACACCCGACCTACTACCAATGTTGTCCAACAAAGGTTGTGGGATAGGTGCAACAGTATGGTGATTTCCTGGTTGATTGCTTCCCTCTCCCCTTCTATTGCTGAATCTGTGCAGTATGCTGATACTGCACAGAGTATATGGTCTCAACTTAAGACCAGATATGGGACTGCAAATAGGTCCAAAATATATGAACTGAAAAGAGAGATGTCCCACACCTCTCAAGGGTCCTCCGATGTTTCTTCCTATTTCAACAAACTGAAAAGTGTGTGGGATGAACTTGATTATATGTGTGTTAATCATGGTATGAGATGTGCATGTGCTGCTAAAGAGGGCATAATTCAGGAATGTGATGATAACAAGGTGTTTCAGTTTTTGATGGGTTTAAATGAGGTGTATATGGGAGTTAGGAGTAATATCTTGATGATGCAGCCCCCTCCTTCCCTTGACAGTGTATATAATATTGTCCTAAATGATGAGATGCAAAGACAAGTTCAGTCTTCCTCTCAATTTGATCCTACCTCTGTCTCCTTCAATGTGCATACAAACAGGCAGCCTGTTGGATTCAACAAGGCCACAGTTCCTGCTGCCCCTCCTCCTTTTAGACAGAGAGTCAGTTTTGATCAAACCAAGGGACCTTTGTCTTGTCGATACTGTAAAAATCTGGACACTTAATTGATAAGTGTTTCAAGCTGCATGGGTATCCACAAAGTCCCACATTTAACAAGGGAAGGAGGCCTGCTGCTGCTCATCTGAGTACTGGTCTGGATTCTCATATTTCTGATGGTTTGTTGTCTGTTCCTCAAGGGACTCCTTCTGCTAACCATCAGTCTGCTGCAAGCTTAGATGGTCAAAGCTCTGTGATCCCTGGGTTGAGCAAACATGATTATGACCAGCTGATGAACATGTTACACCAGTCCAAGCTGGGAGATTCCACTGCTCAAGCTCCTTCTCCCTTATATGCTGCAAACTTTGCTGGTACTTTGTTGACTGAGAACCCTGTATCTTATTCTAAACTTTGCTTGCTCACTCATATTAATTCTGTCACCTGGATAATAGATTCAGGTGCCTCTAATCATATGACTCATGATAAGACTCTGCTCTTTAATATTATCCCTCTAACTCTGCCTTACCTTGTTACTCTTCCAAATGGTTATAAAGTGAAGGTAACCTGCACTGGCTCCTTTGCCTTGACTCCCTTCATTACTCTTCACAATGTGCTGCTTGTCCCCTCTTTTAAACATAACTTGATATATGTTCACAAGTTAGTGAAGCAGTTACATTGTATAGTTATGTTCACTGAACATTCCTGTTTTCTACACATGATACAGGACCCTTCTCTGAGGAGGCCACTGGATCTTGGTAGACAAACTGCTGTGCTGTATAAACTAGCTTGGTTTCCTTCTTCCCCTTCTCCCTCTGTTAATTGTTTGTCCTGCTTCTGTTTCTTGTAATGGTAATGATAACCAAGTTGTTGCATTGCCCTCTGTGTCTTCTTGTAATGATGATCTTTTATCTGAAAGCAAGACTGTTTCTATGCATTCTCATGTTAATAGTTCCACTTGTAATAACAATCTTACTTCTGATATGAATTACACTTGGCACTTAAGACTTGCACACATTCCTTTTGCCAACATGAAATGCATTTCTGGTCTGCCTTTCCAATTTGCTTCCAAACAATCCTTTCCATGTACTGTCTGTCCTATGGCCAGACAAACCAGGCTCCCTTTCCCTGATAGCTCCATTAGAACCTCTAAACCTTTCCAACTGATTCATGTGGACACTTGGGGACCTTACCATACTTCAACCTCATCTGGTTGCAAATACTTCCTTACAATTGTTGATGATTATTCAAGGGCAACCTGGACACATTTATTAGGCTCCAAGAGTAATGCCTTTTCTATGCTTAAGTCCTTCCTTGCCATGGTCAGAACCCAATTTAATGCTGTGGTTCAGACTGTTAGAAGTGATAATGCTTTAGAGCTGGGCTCTAGCAATGAGGGCATTTCTTTTTTTAGCAGTCAGGGGATCATCCATCAAACCTCTTGCCCTCACACCCCTCAACAAAATGGTGTAGTTGAGAGAAAACATAGAACTCTTCTTTAGGCTTGTAGAGCTTTGCTCTTTCAATCTGGCTTGCCAGTTTCCTTCTGGGGGGACTGCTTATTGACTGCCACTTACCTCCTTAATAGGGTACCAACCAGATTACTAAATAACAAGTCTCCTCATGAGATCCTGTATGGCCACATTCCTTCCTATGCTCACTTGAGGGTTTTTGGTTGCCTGGCCTATGCCACTGTTCTCATTCCTCAAAGGGACAAATTGAAGCCAAGGGCCATTCCTTGTGTTTTTTTGGGTTATCCTTTTGGCAAAAAGGGTTACAGGCTTTATGATTATGCTTCCAAGAAGTATTTGGTCTCCAGGGATGTCCAATTTCATGAATCAGTCTTTTCCTTCAAAAATGCCTCTCTCTCTGTTCCTTCATCTGCTCCTACTTTTCCTTTTCTTCACTCTGGAGAAAATGATGATCTCCCTGATTCTCCTCTTCCTCCCTCTCCTTCCTCTTCTGACTCATCTATCCAGCTACCTTCTTCTGCCCCACTCAGTCCTGTTGTCACCCTTCCTGTCTTGGATCCCCCTTCTGTCCCAGCTCCCAAAAAGTCCACTAGACTTCATAATCCTCCTTCCTATCTTAAGGATTATGTGTGCCAACTCCCTGCCTTCTCTGGCTCTTCTTCCTCCTCTTTGGAACTTGAACCTCTATACTATTCTCAGGCAGCATCTGTTCCAGCTTGGCAAGCTGCCATGAGACAGGAGTTTGAAGCCTTGGACACAAACCAGACTTGGGATGTTGTTCCTCTTCCTCCTGGTAAGAAACCCATTGGTTGCAAATGGGTTTACAAAATTAAATATAAGGCAGATGGCACTGTTGAAAGGTATAAGGCCAGGTTGGTCATAAGGGGTGACACTCAGGTTGAGGGGATTGACTTTACTGAAACTTTTTCCCCAGTGATAAAAATGACTTCTGTCAAGTGTCTTATTGCTGTGGCTGTCAAGAACCACTGGCCCCTTTTTCAATTGGATGTGAATAATGCTTTTCTTCATGGTGATTTGGATGAGGATGTTTATATGAAACTCCCTCCTGGTTTGACTATCTCTGTTGATTCTGGTTCTCCTTCTTCTCCTTCTCCTCCTCTGGTCTGCAAACTCAAAAAATCTCTGTATGGGATTAGGCAAGCCTCCAGGCAGTGGTATGCCAAACTATCTTCTTCCCTTTATTCCAGAGGTTATAATCACTCTCTCAATGACTACTCTCTGTTTCTCAAGGGTAAACCTGGTTCTTTTGTGGTGGTTGCTGTGTATGTGGATGATACCATTATCACTGGGGATGACAATGATGAAGTGACTGCTCTGAAACTCTTTCTGGATGCTCAGTTTAAAATCAAGGATTTAGGGTCGTTGCATTATTTTTTGGGTCTTAAAGTGTCTGCTGTTCCTGGTGGGATGCACCTCAATCAGCACAAGTATATCTCTAATTTGCTGCACCAGTTTGACTGTGTGAATGTGTCATCTGTTGTGTCCCCTTTGGACATCAATGTCAAACTTCATGCTGATTTTGGTGATCTCTTGCCCTCTCCTGATCAGTACAGGAGCCTTGTTGGCAAGATGCTCTTCTTGACTCACACCAGGCCTGACATCTGTTATGCAGTCCAGCACCTGAGTCAATTTCTTAAATCCCCCAGACTTCCCCATATGACTGCTGCCCTGCATGTTCTGAGATATCTCAAAGGCACTCCCTCCTTGGGTTTATTCTTTCTGATCATGCTGATTTTTCTGTTGCTGGTTATTCTGATAGTGACTGGGCTGCCTGCCCTGACACCAGGCGCTCTGTTACTGGGTTTTGTGTGCTCTTGGGTGGCTATTTGATAAGTTGGAAATCGAAGAAACAGCCTGTTGTTTCTCTTTCCTCTGCTGAGGCAGAATACTGAGCCTTAAGCAAAGTTGTGGTTGAATTGACTTGGTTGTGTCGCTTGTTGGGTGATCTTGGGGTCCTTGTTTCGACTCCTGTTTCTGTTTATTGTGATAGTATGGCTGCTGTTCATATTGCTAACAATCCTGTTTTTCATGAACGCACGAAACATATCGAGGTGGATTACCATTTTGTCCGAGACTTGTTGCTCTCTGGTTTCTTGCGGTTGTTACATGTGCCTACTTCTCGACAGTTGGCTGATTTGCTCACTAAGTCTCTGCCGGGTACTTTGCTGGTTCCGCTGCTTTCCAAGTTGCAGGTGGTTCCCCCCTCCAACTTGAAGGGGGGTGTTGAGATACATGATGTAACATAATGTAATAGTGTATACACAGTGTATATATATTGTATATTTGGTGTACAATTATTGGGCAGTGATGAAATGTCTGGATTGGGCCTCTCCCGAGCCCAATCCCTGAGAGTCATATCTGAGCCCGTCTCACTTGAGACCCGAGCCCCATTCATTCTAGGTCTTTGACCCGACCCGGTGTAATAAGTATACATTTGGGGTCACAGATATTTGTGACCCCCGGACTTCATTTTCTCTATTTTTGTTTCTCGGTTTAATACAAACTCTCTCTGACATTCGAGACACTTCTCACCTACTTCTCCCCCTTCTCTCTACTTTCTCTCTCTATAATTTCCATGATTTATCGGTTCAATCTTGATGTTAACAAAAATAGAAGGTAAGTGGGGACCATATAAAGTAAAATTAAAACTTTTGAAAAGAAAAAAAAGGAAAAACTTGATTTTAAGGGTTTCACGTGCTTATATGTGAATATAAAGCATACATTTTGTCATCAGAAGGAGTTCACTACTTCAATCTAGAAGAAAGTGTGTTGAAGCGTTTGTTTGGTCATTAAGGACAATATAAAGAGACCGTTTGCATATTTCGCCTACTTTTTACTTGGTCATTTAACCTAGTGGTATTACATAAAAAATACATGAAAACACTTGTAAAGTTCAGTGGCACTAAAATAACCTTCTTGATGTTTGTAACGCACCAGGAAAAAGAAGCAAAAGTCGAAATTATGTTTACTTTTTTAACAAAAAAATTTATTTCGTGTCTCGTACAACTGGAGTCAACCTTTTTATCTCACAATTTTGTGGACCTAAATTTTTGTGGACCCAAAAATGTAAGATTGGGGTCCACAAATTTGTGAGACAAAAAAACCTCATACAAGACACAAATAAAACTTCTCAGAACTACTAAAATTGGAGAGCTTGAATGTGTGTGCAGACACACACACACATAGGAGTCAGTAAAATCAATGCACTGTAATTCTTTTCAAAAGGGATACACAATTCATACGTACATTTTCAAGAGGGATACCCAACTTATACGTATATAAAGTAAAATAATTATTTGTATACATAATGGAATGTTGACGTCTTATTCAGCTTATCAAAATTGGTAGACCAGTTCTGGTCCTAATGATTTCACAACATGCCCCACCCAAGAGACAAAAATTTATAAAAATTATTAGACACGACGTAAGTGTAGGAGCTTCTTCAAAGGCAAACCATATGATCAACTTTCTTTGCTGGCCTTGTATGTGTTAACCAGTTGTGTTTGCACATCACTTGAAACAGGTGCATGTTCTTTGTATTCCATTGTAAATTCACCTTTTCCCTGCAGGAAACAAAAAATGATTGATATATCAATGCTTTCACTAAGCAAAGAGAGCAAGGATTGGTACCACAAATTTCCACACATGCATTGTACGGATATTTTTGGATTGAAAGGACAAGAAAAGAAATGAGACTAGGCAAAAAAGAAAAGAAGAAGACAAAGTTAGAGGAGAGGAATAAACTTAGTTTTTTTATTGAATATAAAGAATAGGTAAGAATGTTGGTCACTGACTCACTTCACATTAGCACCTTAATGACATTTTTCACATTAGTAATATCTTTGGCATTACAAAAGCTTCATCAGAACATGTTTACTCATTTTAGGTTTTCACCCACTTTAGGATGAAAACAAAATTAACATTCTCTCCTGCCTTCATTTCACTCCCTACGATCAATACAAAAGCTAAAAAGTTTGAAATCACCTCTGTCCTTTCTCTCCCTTTCTATGATAAAAGTGTTTGTTGAGGAAATGGAACCAAAATTACTGACCTGTGTCATTGATCGTAGAGACGTTGAGTACCCAAACATGTTGTTGAGCGGGACCTGAGAAACAAATAGTATTGCCTCAGCAAACAGAAGACAGAAATGATTTACTCATGTCATAATACTTTCAGAATAAATGCATACTGTTCCAAGGCTGAAAAGAATGAATTTTGAGAACCACCCTTAGAAGCCATGTAAATTAGCAATTATTTTATCTCAGTTTCGAAGCAGCAAACATATGCAAGTAACATGCTCTTGAAGTTTCATGAATCTACAAGATAACAATTTCTCATAACTTCGCATCTCCTTGCCTGTAAACTGATCTGTTTCAGTCACTCTTTGCTCAAGGTATTAATTATTAGATAAATACACTAAGCATGATATATCTTTCTCACATAAATACTAGAATGCTACAATAAATATCATTAGGTGCAGAGTATTCTTTTTCACCAAAAGGGTAAGCCAGAGATTCAGCCGATCAACCACTTGTTCTGGTGCTGCCCTTGGTCAAAAGACAACAATAAGCAAAAAATATTGCCTTAGGTATTGAAAACCTTTTACCCCAGTGCTTTTTTTTTTTTTTAAGCACCACTAGGCAAGAGCCTAGGGTTAGATTTTTATTAATAGCAAACAAGAAAATACAACAGATAGGAAAAGTACAAATAAGTGGGCATTAGCACCAGTAATGTTACCCATATAACAGACCAGGCTAAACTTACCTTACTAAGTCCTATTGAGGTTTGACAATCTCACTTATTAACAGGAAAGCAAAACCACGAACTTGACAGGACTAGATTTTTTATGATCATCACAGAGTTTGAAATACTCTGTGATGAGATTACAAAAGAGTATACTAATGTAATTCTTTATCAACATCGTCCCATTCTTCATGAAGTATTCAAAATACAAGATTTCTTTTTAGATTGATTGGATATGGGACCTCTATGTTACCAACTCTTCCTCCCACATCCTATACGCCGGGGGTCGTTTGGAAGCAGCCTCTCTGCCCTTTCGGGCAGGGGTAAGGCTCGTCTACCTATTACCCTCCCCAGACCCCACCTGGTGGGACTACCTGGGTAGTTGTTGTTGTTGTTGTTGTTGTTGGATTTTGTTGAAGTAGTTGGGGCGACCTGTTTAAGCTTGGCATTTCTCATCGGAGGTCGTCTAACATTGTCGTTCTTGCTCTTTTCCTTTGTTTGAGACTTTTAACTCCTTTGAGGCGTTAATTTGGACTGTTTCGATGCATTGTGGCAGCACTTCCATTAAGTCACCTTCTTCTGCTGCCCGATGATTTGGCATGTGTAAAACATCTTGTGCATCTAAGTTTGGTACATCTTGAGATTTAATATCACTTTGCTTGACTTGTTGTTGTACCTCATTCCTGCTCCTATTTGCAAGTTTAGCGCTATAAGGATCACGACCCAAGATTTCAAAGTGATATGCATATAGCATTGCATCCAACAGTTGTTTATCATGGGATAAAACATCTGTTGTATTGGTCATCCTTATTGATTTTTTCCCAGAATTGACAAGAAGCTGTGAATTACTACAGGAATCTACTTCCTCCGGTGTGCTCAATTCTTCACTACTTTCATATCCTCGTTCGTCACTGGCTCGAGACTCCACATTGTCCATAGAATCCAAAAGTCTTCTTTCCTCTGTTGAAATGATTGTACTTCTTTCCTTGGCCATTTGCAATTTGTCTCCAGTAAAGATTCCCTTAACAGTATTGAAGTTTGAAAGTGCAGCAAAAGAGTTTGACTTTGTATGAATATCTGGAATCTTGTCAGCGTTATGCATTTTGTTTTTGGATTTTGGAGATGCTGTTGCGTCTGTTGAAGAGATTTCACTGCCTTGTTGAACCATATTTGGCTGATGAACTATATCTTGACGATATGTGATCTGCGCAATCTCATTTTCGGTAGGATTTGCTGATATTTGAGCTAATTGGCTCACAGAACTTTGCGGAGGCAGTATACAATCCTGTTCTGGATCAAAAACAACTGCAGCATGTGATTCTCGATCAGCATGATTTTGCAATGGAATAGTAGAAATCATCTTTGGCAGCATATGATCTGCAGCAGTTGCTTCTTTATGCAGTGTCCGGTTGGAATTGTTTGTACCCTTCGTACCAGATGTTTCTAATTCCAATTCCATAATAATAACTTGATCAACCATCTCTTCATTCTGTCCAAACTTTGTAATGCCATCCAATGCTAGAGTTGGCTGAATATTAGTCGAGACATGAATCTCTTCTGCTGCTAGCTGCTGAACCTTGCACCTGTCTTGCTGTCCTTTAATTAGTTCAGTTGAGTTGCTGTCCCTAGTACCAGTTGTTTGATCAAAAAGAGTGGAGTTCTGCACACTGTGCTGTTGGTCGATCAGCATATGTTCCTGTCTTTTTGCATTTTCATGTGCTTTCATAGAAGACAAAATTGACATCTCCTTTTTTGAGGCATCAAAATGAATTGGCATTATTGACTTCTCCATATTCTGTACCAGAAGCTGCTGCTCAAAGTTTTTTTTCTGCATACAATCATCTGCTACTCCAGAAGATGTAGCAGTAGGATTCATATTTGTCACCATCATATTTGACTGTCCAACAATATTTTGAATCTGCCCAGCCTTAGCACTAGAGGTGATATGAGCTGTAGCAGTTAGCATTGTCCCAGAAGTATCCACAGAAGATCGTGCAGGATAGTTAGGATCAGGTACATGTCTAGGACAATTAGGAGGTCCTTTATCCAAATTTAATGCCCCTTGCATAGTCTTCACTGGAGGTGCTACATCAATACTCCTTTCATTACCCTAGCAACCACAGCAGATGAAACCACTATATTATGAGCTGCATCACCCCTATCGCTCCCAGAAAGTTGAGAAGTGTTAGAAATATCAGTCTGTTTTGTAGCAGTCTTTACAATATCATATTGTACAGCTGACTCAATTCGACCAGCAACCTCTTTCAAGCCATCTTTTTCCTGTACAGCATTAGCATCATGTCTAGCTCTTTTATCATTGAGATAGTCTCTTGCATCCCCTTGTAATTTGTCAACATTATCTACATTTGTTCCGGTCAGCTCACTGACCAGATTATTCTCTGCCTTCTCCTCTGCTCCAGAATTTTCTTTTTTTACTCCACAAGCCTTCTCATCATGACCTTCGTGTTTGCAATAAGCACAATACTTAGGCAGGTTGTCGTACACTATTTCTTGATGGAAGTCGACAGATTTACCTGAAACTGAATCGGTAATCTGCAGCAAAACCTTTTTTGGATGATTATCCAAAAGGTCAAGAATAACCTTAACTCTTGCCGCGCTAGGTCTTGTTCTATCCTGCGTCGCCTTATCAACAGCAAGAGGTATTCCCACAGCTGAGGCTATAGACATTAACGATCTCTTAGCAAAGAAATTTGGTGATGGTCCTGGGAGAGAAATCCATACGACTGCCCTGGACGTCTCCTCCTTCGGATTGAATCCCAATGACCATGGGAATGTTCTGAAGAAAAATTCGTCGCCTTTGGATTAAAGATATCCAGTCGACTTAGAAAGGAAGTGAACATAATCATTGAATAGATTAAACCTGATTAGCAGATGACGAAATTCCAAGAGACCAACGTTACATTGACCTTGAATATCGAATTGCGACGAAAATACTCTTCGCACTTCCGATAAATCAGGTCTTCCATATGAGAATTTTAAAACAACTGCCTGATGCAATCCTTCTTCCCTAATGAAGTTGTTAACTTCTTCCATTGTGAATTGAATAACTGGTTTACCATTATCAAATTTAACTGGACAGAGCTCTATTTTTGCCGGAGAAGGCTGTTTAGCTTGAACTGTTGCATCATACGATTGCATTGGATTTTCATTTGGATTAGCTTTTATGAGATTATGAATTGCCTCTCCCACAGCCAAAGGCTGAGAGCAGGACGCAGCCATGGCTGCCAAGGTCAGAAAACGTCAACAGAATCCCAGCAATAGAACAAGGACATTGTTCTATACAACCGAGAGAAGATGAATTGATGAAGAATCTGAGAATTCTTCGAGCTACAGTGATTTGAAAATTCAAAATAAGATCTTGAAGAGATGGTTAGGGATTTTGATAAGAAAATAAGAGAGAATTGATCGCAATGAGAAGGGAGTTATTTTGACACTACTATGCTACCATCCACCGCCGGATTCCGGAAAAGGCCGATGAATAGTGATGAAATCACCCCAGGGCTTTAGTTCAACAGCAAAGATAGTACAAGTTGGGATGTGCCGTAGACACACGTAACTAGTTTGAATCCTGGTTGTTGCACCAAGTATGGTATTCAAGTGGAAAGGCCGGAGAGATGCCCACTATCCACCGAATTACAAACCTAAACTAAATGATTTCTCAAAGGTATTTCATATTTTTCAAGGAAGCTGTGCATAACATTGTAACATGTGGGCCCATTTGGACAAATACTTGGTTGAAGTTGAAAATACAGTATTTGAAGTTGAAGTTGAAAAAACAAGTACTTGAAGTTGAAGTTAAAAAAAGGTACTTGGAAGTTGAAATTGTGCTTGGACATGAATTGCACTTGAAAACAGTTTACATCTTATGAGTGAAAACCATTGTTTCGCTTTAAATACTCCTCAAACCAGATTCTCTATTTCAATTTGAAGTTGACTAATGGACAGTATTTAAAAACAAACATTGAATTGCAAATAATATATTATTTACGTCCAAACGCCTACGTAAGACTCCAAAAGCACTGATGGACAGGGAATTGGGAGTTTATAATCCTCGTGAGGTTTTGTGTTTCTTTTATTTCTTCATACAGAAAGGAGAAATCCATCAAACATAAAAAGCATAAGCAAGATGATGGTTCTGCAACTTATAACTCATGCACAATCCATAAATTGTTGCAATATCCAAACTTTTTGTAACTGTGGAGATTCAAAAATTGCAAGAGTATTCGTAGAGGTAAGGCAAAGAGCAAACTGGCATAAGAAAAACAGAGGCATGGTCAACTGAAGTTTCTCAACTGTAGTAGCACTAAACTGGCAGAAAGGTAGAGAATTTAACAGTAAAGAGCTGCTCGAATGAAATCTGAACAGTAGGTAAAAAAGAAAGATGTCAACCCCAATAATAAAAGTTAATATACGATGATTAAGTTTCACACACATGCCACTATGATATGCATTATGGCCATTTTCCAGCCACTTCTTTACCTAAAAAAGGCATGAAGGATTGATTGCTGGACTATGTTCAGAAGTGAATTTTTATAATCACATAAAGCAATCCAAACAGAACAAAGAAAGAGGGGAAGGAGAACATGATTATAAGCAGCAATATATACCGACAGACAAAGGCACCAGAAATCAATTCAAAATATAGCTGAAGAAAATACAGCTTAAAGAGCGAAGAAAGATAAACATACATGGGCAGTAATTACAGAGTCATCTCCTTCCTGGTCATTGCCGATTATGAGACCTTTCCTCCTGTGATATTAAGAAAACAAGAAAAATGAAGAGCTTGGTTAGAAAAGCATAAATCATTTTCTCAAATCTTAATAACATACTCCCACAAGGAAGTTCACTAACTTATTTATATCCCCAGTAACAGTGCCCTGAAATTCTGTTGGCACTTTCATTTCCACCAGCATCACAGGTTCCAAAATGATAGGCTTTGCTGCAGCATAACACTGTTTTGCAATGAAAATACACAATGAGGAAATGGTAAAATCAATGCAAGCATATGCAACTTCGGTAAGGCTCACCAAGCTGAGAAAAAGAGAAAAAGGGCAGGAAGTTGGAGATACAAGCAAGCATAAGAGTAATTGTCTGCCGATCAGCTGGATGAATATGTTACCTGTCTAAAAGCATAAATGGAAGCTAATTTGAACGCAAGTTCACTTGAATCAACAGCATGTGAGTTACCATCCGTCAAAACAACACGGATATTTTCAACTGGATGACCAATCAGAGAACCCCTAGAACACAGAAAGATCCAGATTTTTACTCAATCAAAAACATGTAGAGGGAACTAGGCAAGCATGTCATGAGAAGATCTCCACTGAATTTTGAATTGACTAAGCTTTTGATAGTTCCTAGGCAATTACGTAATACAGTACCGCCTAGATCCTTAACTTGAAGAAAAGCAATTACATAATACAGCACCGGCTAGTTCTTAACTTGAAGAATAGCAGCAGAGATATCCAAGAATCTCCAGGCAAATCATAGTTGAAATAAGAAAAGCAGACTTACGAATTGGCAGCCTCCCTGAAACCCTTTTCAATTGCAGGGACGAAGTTTGATGGTATAGCTTGACCAACAAGCATGTTGTCAAATTCAAACTTACTGCCCGACCCTTGTTCGAGAGGTTCAACATACCTGTAGAAATAAAGCATCGAGGAAACAGGAATATCAAAAATGCCACAAAATGAACAACGAAAATATAATCAGCTAACTCCCCCTCCCTAACCAACTCTCACAGGTTCAACAAACATACTCTTGGTTATGCCAGATTTAAGTTTTTTTAGGCCAGATATAATGAACGGGGAATGTAGAACTACTCCTCTTGGTTAAACCTTATCTATTATACAAGCCCAAGACAATAGTCTATGCACGGGAATCTGTAATTGAGCCACCAACTGTAAGCATTTAAATTACTATCTAAAGCAGGAAAGGGATGGGTTTTTTTTTTTTTGTTGGGGGGGGGGGGGGGGGTTTAGATTAAGTTATTAGATTTAGAGTACTCTGCCAGGGGGCTGCAACTGGCTCACATCAAGATATTAGCAGAAAAGGAGAAGCCATAATTATAACTGAAATGAATCTTGGGCCTAATTATCTTCAGATGCTAGCTGGAAAGGTATAGGAAAGTTGGAAATCACATTACTAGCATTACTCCTCTCTATACCAGTTGCCCTTCCTTTAATTAATGGTAATTATTTATAGGCCCTTAATAAGTTGCACATAACAAGCAAAAACAAGCCCAATAGAAAAAAAGGAACTAACCAAAATGATAGACATCTATACTTACCCAATTACTCTACCATATTGACCTTGCCCACCACTTTGCTTCTTGTGTAGATAATCAAAATCTGCTCTCTTGGTGATGGTTTCCCTGAAGTTTACACGAGGCTTTCCAACCTGAGCTTCAACCTTAACAAACACAGAGTCACAGAGAAAGTAAGAAAAGGATCAAATAAATGATGATGCACGACGAAAACAACTATCTGTGAAAAAGAGGATGAACCTTATATTCCCTTCGGATGCGCTCAACATATATGTCCAGATGCAGCTCCCCCATGCCAGATATGATTGTCTGCTCAGGAAACCATTGAGACATTGAGAGACTCACCCCATAAGATCTACAATTCACATAACATTCTAAATATGGAGCCCACATGTGGGGTACAAAACATACCTCACCACTCTCAGCATCTAAACCCACACGGAATGTAGGATCCTCCCTCTGAAAGCGATTTAAAGCTTTTGAGAACTGCCAACCGAAAAGAGATAACAATTATAATAGGCTCAAAAAACAATGGCATAGAGTGCACTCCTTGTAGATCCAATAGAACAACAGGTTCTAGTATGAGCACTCACTTGACCACCAGAGTCTTTAGAAACCGGTGAAACAGCTAATGACATCACTGGTTCAGGAACATTCATAGAAGTCATGGTGTATTTAACTGATCCATCAGTAAAAGTATCCCCTGCAAATGGATCAGAACTAAGCATCAGAATACATCATAAAAAGACATATGCTTCTTCTCACTAAGTCATCTAAGGATAGAATAAGATGTTACCTGAAGCACAATCTACACCAAACACAGCAACTATCTGCCCAGCATGAGCCTCTTGGATATCCTACGATTAGAGTTGATATACATTAGATGGCCAATTTAGAAATACCGATAATCCAGGGAAAAGATTCAGTTTGTCCCCTACTAAAATCTATTTAAATTTCCTCCAAGGTTCATTCAATTAAAGAGTAACACAAAATATATATTGTCCAACATAGTCGGATAAAATGAATTTAGTCAAGAAGTCAAAAGCGCAAGGCATGGCTGACAAACCTCCATCTCATTTGAATGCATTCTGACCAAACGAGGAACCTACAAAAGAAATTCAGTTGAACCCGGGATTAGAACAGCAGAATAACAAATAAGACTAATTTTTCTAATAGTATGCAATAACAGCAAGCACCACGTAAAAAAAATCACATACACGATTGAGTGGATGACTCGAACAAAGACATAGGTTATGTTGGTATTATATCACAAAGTAGAGAAACAGGTTTTTTCAGATATTTTTCCCCTTGCATAAGGTCCTTACAACAAATCTTAACTTTAACTTCCTTTTGAACTCCCTCCCATCAACCAGCCGCAAAATCAAAGGAGCTTCTGTTCTCGGGGTATGTAGATACTTATCAAAAAAAAAAATTGGGTATGCTGATCCACCGTATTCATGTACCTTTTTTTATAAGCGTATACGAATACGGTGAATCGACATACCCAAATTTTCTTTTGAAAAGTATCTATATACCTATTCATAAGTTTTTATCAACGAAGTCTTTTTCTTCCCACAAGTAAATTTTTGCAATTCCACATCTTCCTTAACCTGATACCTTTGGAGAGGCCATATTCTCAACCCAGCTGTGGCTTGCTACCTGGACAAACTCTCCGATCCTTTTTTTTGTGCTAATAGATGATTTTTATAAAGGGCGACTGACACGCATAAGGAATAACCAGCATCCCGGTGAAAGCCAATGGAATGAGTTCGCGAACAAGTGAAGCGGAAACAATTTTTTTTCCAAATAAGCAGAAATAACATTCGTTGAATAGAATATAACAAGAAAGCATCAGCAATTCAGTGAGGCTGGAAATGTTCAGAGAAGAGTACACTTCACAGAAACTGACCAGAAAACCAAGAAAAAGTAGGGTCTCTCATAAACCTGTGAATTTGGTAAACACGGCAACCATGAAAACCTCCAAAAAAATTTATAGAGCAACAAAGCAGCCTCAATCCAAACTAGTTCGGACAGGCTATCGATATAAAAAATATCAATACCAGTAGACACCAAACACATTCAAGAGGTGAAACTATAAAAAAAATATACACTTCAGATTTATAGAGATCGTTGTGAGTATGTATATAAATTGATTTGACATGCTTAAAATCATCATAAGGTCAAAGGCAATGCATTCAGATGCAAAACTGACATGAGATATTTTGGCCCAAATGACTGATTCCATATCAGAAAGATGAGTTCAATTGAGCTCACCTTAATCCTCTTTCCGGTGTTCACATTGATTATAAAATCGCCCTTCCGGATGACACCTTCATAGATTCTTTGATGGAAGATTATGTCAAATTGTATGTTTTTGCTGGGTGCACAAACAGATAAACAGTTACACAAGAAATAAGTTTATATACCTTAAATAGGTCAACTGACCAAAACGCCCTTCTTCTAATTTAAATGCCAAGGCAACCAGAGGGCCAGTGGGGCTTCCGGTTAATGTAACCTAGCAACAAATTAACACAAAAGACATTAGTCTCTACATCTGTACATGGAGGAAAGGAAAAAGTCGGAACTCAATGAAAAGAATTATCCACTAACCTTCTCTTCATTCTTTGTTTGATCCAGAGCATAGTTGCTAACTTCAACTGGACAAGGTAAATAATTGAGAACACCATCAAGAAGTGTTTGAACTCCCTGTTTAGCACAAAATAACAGAGAGTACAGATGTAAAATTGCAACCACTGAAGTATACGGGAATTATAGATTTAAGGAAGAAAAGGGCTTTTGTACATGATAGGTAGAAATAGTGACGAAAAAAGGCAATAAAATGCAGCAACTGGTAACTTTCCTCGGGATACGACAACACGCGTCTTTGAATGGATGAAATTGAAGGCAGCCCGAAAATTGTTAATTGAAAATCAAGAACAGAATCGAGAATTAAATTGTGCCAAATCAAGCATCAGCAGAGAAAAGATAGCCAAGCAACACCAGGAATTTTAGAACGGCAAGCAGGCATGAACAAGATATACGCCAATACAGGATAAAAAACCATGAGCAAGGAGAAATTTTTTACCACAAAACAAGTAGTCAAACGCAAGAGTGCATTAAGGAGAGTGTACTGTTTGCCTCACAGTTGTAATCATTAAGGAGTCAGTCTTGAGAAGAGTATAACATGGTCAAAGCTAGTCAGAATCTCAGTTGATATTAATTTTCAATTTGACGGGGTTGAGCCAAACATAAGGAAGCGGTCAGTAATTTCTAGAAGAAAAATTACACCATTGACCTCCTGGCGTTTACCGTGGGAAACAATAATTGTGAGAAAGCACGGGAGAAAAATATATAATTGATACTAAAGATGATACAATGAGCCCTATTTATAATACACATAACCTAACCTACTCCTAATACACTTTGGATTAAAGTTCTACTATATTTACACTTCTAACACTCCCCCTCAAGCTGGTGCATATAAATCATATGTACCGAGCTTGTTACATATGTAGTTAATACGAGGACCAGTGAGGGACTTGGTGAAAATGTCTGCAAGCTGATCATTTGACTTTACAAACTTTGTAGCAATATCTCCCGAGAGTATCTTTTCTCTGATAAAGTGACAGTCAATCTCAATGTGCTTGGTTCTCTCATGGAACACTGGATTTGACGCAATATGAAGAGCAGCTTGATTATCACACACAAGTCCCATCTGACTAACATCATCAAATTTCAGCTCTTTGAGCAACTGTTTGACCCAAACTAGCTCACATGTCGCCATAGTCATTGCTCGATATTCTGCTTCTGCACTAGACCGAGCAACCACATTCTGTTTCTTGCTTTTCCAAGATACCAAATTTCCTCCTACTAAGACACAATATCCAGAAGTAGAACGTCTGTCAGAAGGCGATCCTGCCCAATCAGCATCGGAGTATCCAACAATCTGCTCATGGCCTCGATCCTCAAACAATAAACCTTTACCTGGAGTTGATTTTATATACCGAAGAATGCGAACAACTGCATCCCAATGACTATCACATGGCGAACCCATAAACTGGCTCACAACACTCACAGGAGAGGAAATGTCAGGTCTTGTCGCTGTAAGATAATTTAGTTTACCAACTAACCGCCTATATCTTTCAGGATCGTTAAGAGGCTCCCCCTGTCCTGGAATAAGTTTAGAATTCAGATCCATTGGAGTGTCAACAGGTTTACAACCTGTCATTCCTGTCTCCTCAAGAATATCTAAGGCATACTTCCGTTGTGAGATCACAATACCTGAGCTAGACTGTGCGACCTCAATACCCAGAAAATACTTTAGTGTGCCCAGATCCTTAGTCTGAAAGTGTTGAAAGAGATGTTGCTTCAATTTAGTAATACCATCATGGTCATTGCCGGTAATAACGATGTCGTCAACATAGACCACTAGATAATCAGAATGTCGATATAATACAGAGTGATCAGCTTCACTCCGAGTCATGCCAAAGTCCTGGATAACAATGCTAAACTTACCAAACCAGGCTCGAGGAGACTGCTTTAGACCATAAAGTGACCGGCGCAAGCGACATACAAGGCCACGAGACTCCCCCTGAGCAACAAACCCAGGTGGTTGCTCCATATAAACTTCATCCTCAAGGTCACCGTGTAAAAATGCATTTTTAATGTCCAGCTGATACAGGGGCCAATGGCGACCGCAGCCATAGAGAGAAAAAGGCGGACTGATGCTATCTTAGCCACGGGAGAGAAGGTATCACTGTAATCAAGCCCAAATATCTGAGTATATCCCTTGGCCACAAGACGAGCCTTAAGACGATCAACCTTACCATCTGGACCAACCTTGACTGCATACACCCAACGACAACCAACAGTAGATTTACCGGAAGGAAGAGGGACGAGCTCCCAAGTACCACTCGTATGTAAAGCAGACATCTCGTCAGTCATAGCCTGTCGTCACCCTGGATGAGACAATGCTTCACCTGTAGACTTAGGGATGGCAACAGAGGACAAAGAAGATAGAAAAGCATAATAGAGTGATGACAAACTATGATAACTTAAACCTATATAATGGGGATTAGGACTAAGGGTGTTCCGTATACCTTTCCGAAGTGCAATCGGAAGAGACAAGTCCGCAGTAGGAGCAGGGTCAGGTGCAGGAAGTGAATCAGTCGGGCCGGATGCTGGGCGAGGACGACGATGATATGTCAAGAGTGGAGTGTCTGGTGCAGGGAGTCTAGGAGGAGCCACAGTAGATGGTCCAACGTTTGGAATGGGTAAGACTTCTGTAGCGGAAGGTGAAGGAGGAGATATAGTAGACTCCCTAAAGGCCGGTATAGGTAAAACTTCAGATATAGCCAGATGGTCAGAATGGTCTGAATAGGTAAAGAAAGGTTTAGACTCAAAAAATGTGACATCGGCTGACATAAGGTACCTACAAAGATCAGGTGAATAACAACGATAGCTCTTCTGAGCACGAGAATAACCAAGGAAGACACACTTGAGAGCACGAGGAGCTAACTTATCTTTCCCAGGAGCTAAGTTATGAACGAAACAAGTGCTCCCAAAAACACGAGGGGGAACAGAGTATAAGGGTGACTGGGGAAACAATACCTCATGCGGAATCTTATTCTGGATGGGAGATGAAGGCATCCGATTAACCAAATAACAAGATGTGAGAACTGCATCGCCCCAAAAACGCAGCGGAACATGAGATTCAATGAGAAGTGTGCGAGCAGTCTCAATAATGTGCCTATTCTTTCTCTCTGCAACCCCATTTTGCTGAGGGGTATAAGCACAAGAGGTCTGATGAATAATTCCATGAGAAGACATAAAATGCTGAAATTGAGAGGATAAATATTCTAAGGCGAATAGAAACACCAAATTGATTTTTAATTTCGGCAGAAAAATTTTGGAATATAGAAAACAACTCAGAACGATCTTTCATTAAGAAAATCCAAGTACATCTTGAATGATCATCAATGAAACTAACAAAATAACGAAATCCCAAGGTTGAACATACTCTACTAGGACCCCATATATCCGAATGAACTAAAGAAAAAGTAGACTCTACACGACTCTCAATACTACGAGGAAAGGAGGCGCGGGTATGTTTCCCGAGCTGTTATGACTCACACTCTAATGTGGATAAACTGGACAAACGAGGCACCATCTTCTGAAGTTTGGACAAGCTAGGATGTCCTAAACGACTGTGAAGTAGGTCTGGAGGATGTGCAGCTAGACAGGCCTTACAGGATGTTAGTGTGTTAAGGTAGTAGAGCCCGTCTGATTCACGTCCTGTTCCAATCGTTTGTCCCGTACTGCGGTCCTGCATAATAAAAGAGTCATCAATAAAATATATTCCGCAATGGAGGGCACGAGTCAAACGGCTCACAGATGCAAGATTAAAAGGACAGCCAGGGACATAAAGAACGGAATCTAGAGTGACAGAGGGTAGAGGATTTGCTTATCCAACTCCTTTTGCTTTAGTTTGAGACCCATTAGCTAAAGTAACATTGGGAAGAAACTGCGAATACTCAATATTTGAAAAAAGGGATTTATTACCAGAGATATGATCAGAAGCAGCTGAGTCCACCACCCATTGTTCAAGAGGACTAGACTGGGAAACACAAGCAAAAGAATTACCAGCAACAGAAGTATCAGGCTGAGCAACAGTGGCTACTTGTGGAGACGTCTGCTTACTTGCTCGATATTTAAGGAACTCATTATACTCCCTTTCAGATACAGAAAATCCCTGGTTACCTGTAGGCTCGGTCTGAGCAACATAAGCATTTTTTGTTGGTCGACCATGTAAAGAATGGCACACGTCACGAGTGTGACCAAGTTTATAACAATAAGAACACTTGGGTCTAGATCTTCGAAAACAACCTCCTCCTCGTCTATACTCCATAGTATGAGAAGCCCGATTGTCCACGGATTGGGAGACGAGGATAGATGAATCAAGTGTCTGTGATGAGCTCACTGGGTGACTTGGTGCTGTAGCAAGGCGAAGTAAGCGAGAAAATAATTCATCAACTGTGGGGACAGTAGGACTAGCCAAAATCTGATCGCGTACTGAGTCAAGATCATTAGGAAGTCCAGCAAGAGTAAGAACTAGAAACAGCTTTTGTCGTTGCTCTTGCTGCTTTGCAACGCTAGCAAAAACTGGCATCAACGTCTCAAATTCCTCCATAACTGCCTACACTTGACCCAAGTAAGTAGACATATCCAATTCCTGTTTCTTTAAATTTGTCATCCGCGATATCACATCATAGAAACGAGATATGTCATTAGTGTATAAAGTACGAGCCTTTTCCCAAACCAAATAACATGTTTGGAATGGACGAAACAAGGGCACCAACTTGGAATCAATAGATCGCCACAAAATACTGCATAATTGAGCATCAATCTTCTCCCAATGTGCTTTGGCTTTTTCATCTCCATCACTAGACTCCTTGGTTAGATGATCCTGAACACCTTGGCCTTTACAACAGACGAAGCCCAAGCTAGGTAGTTTGAACCTCCCATTAAAGGTTCTGAGGTAATCATAATACCGGAACTGCCAGAACCCTGGTTTCTAGACCCGAAAGCATCTAGTCCCAAAGACATCTTTGGATTATCAACTGAAAACTCGCTGAAACTGAAACTGAGAACTGAAAACTGGCGCTGCCGGAAAACAGGAACACTGTAGCTGGCGGAAAAGCACTGTAGCTGCCGGAAAAATTCAAAGTTGTCGGAATTGAAAAGTAAAAATATGGATAGGCTCGGAATTCAAGGTGGAGCAAACTGTCCTGAAGAAATTCTGGCCGGAAAGTACTGTAGCTGCCGGAAAAGTCAATGAAGTCGCCGGAAAAAATTGAAAGTTGTCGGAATCGAACGAAAAAGGTATGGGTAGGGTCGGAATTGAAGGCCGACCAAACTGTCCTGAAGGAGCGAACTGAAAAACTGGCCGGAACTGCACTCATGCGCCGGCGCATGGGCTCACGCGCCGAGGGTATAGCAGGCGCGTGGGGGCGCGTGGATGATGGTTTTCCGGTGACTTTTTCTGGGGTTGATCGGAATTCTCTTCCGAACCTCGTGGTGGCCTCGAATTTTGCACAAGACCAACAAAAAAAAGGTAGTTTAGTTACGGACAGCCTCTTAAGTCGCCGGAAAATTGCACGCCGACGAGGTCTTTCTTCCTGAAATTAGCTGGAATGACGCACAGCTATAATATTCTCACCAAAGCTCTGATACCATGTGAGAAAGCACGGGAGAAAAATATATAATTGATACTAAACATGATACAATGAGCCTTATTTATAATACACATAACCTACTCCTAATACACTTTGGATTAGAGTTCTACTATATTTACACTTCTAACAATAATAATATTAAGGTAAAACTTAAGCAACTTAAGGGTTCTACACGTTAAAAAAAAAGCCATATAGCCATTATCAATTTCAGATCAAAATTGTCCGTTCCATATTAAGTTAATCAGTGAACAAATCAGCACCTTGTTCTTGAAAGCACTGCCCATAAAAACCGGAACAAACTTCCGTGCTATTGTCGCTCTCCTTATGGCTGCCTGGAGAACACAGAAAGAAATTATAGAATAGGTAAGGGAAGAATAGATGTCCCAAAGAGCTTAGGATTATTTACATAAGGTCAATACTCAAAGATCCAGCAGCAGTACATTACCATACCAATACCAAGTACTGCAATATTTGTTGTATTAATTATAGACATTAATGTAGGTTGAACACTATGATATAGTCCATGTTAAAAGATAAGGTTTAGCATATAGTCGCATAAAAATCTGCTAGCAACCAATTGACCTAGTTGTGGTAAATAACCCTGTCCACCACAAAAGCATCTCAACTCCAGTCCCATGCTCACATATTTAACATGGTACAGAAAAGAACATCATGCTAAAGAAAGGAGGTATCCTTTCAAACTATCACCAAATCTCCGTCATTGTACTTGCTCAATTGAAAACCCACCTAGCATTCAACTGCTATAGTTCCAAGATCTACAATGACCACGTTAAGCGGCAGGAAACAGTCACTTTTAATTCTATCCCCGACATGATTACCAAAGCTTGCAAGTTTCGCTCAATAATACATCTATCAAAATCTACAACTTGACTCAAAAGCACCCCACAAGAAGGATGTTATTTCATTGTAAACAATTGAATAATTGTGTACAGACCTCAAGCTCAGCAGATGATATAGGCTCATCATTCAGAAATGCTTCAGCAAGCTTATCATCAACCTCAGAAACTGCTTCAATAAGCTCTCGCCGCTTCTCAGAAGCAATTGCTTCCATATTAGCAGGAATATCTTCTGTGACAATCTTCTCACTGCAAAAGCCAAAAATGAACATGACCAAGTAGAGCAATGTACCAATCATATCCAACCAAACATGTTTTAGCTCGAGACGGACCCACTGGAACCATGGAAATAGTAAGCTTTCGACTGCACGAGATCAATAAGACCCTTGAAGTCATCTTCCAACCCAATTGGAACTTGCACAGCAGCACTATGGTGCCGAAGCTTTGATCTTGCCTGTGTGAGAAGGAAACAGAACAAGTATAAGAGATTGTCTTCAAAAATTTCAATGTGCTAGACTGTTATTCAGAATCCATATAACAACGTTCTAGAGGTAAGACATAATATCAATGATAACAAGATACTGAGCAGCATATAACAAAAAAGCATTTTAATAGAGGTCCATAACAATAATAAGTGCTCCCTGCCAAAGAATCAGGCACACAAACACACAAAAAAAAAAAGTAAGAGGTAGCAGTGAATCAAGTAGCAGATGTTCATAACAAAGACAATACTTTCTGAACCCCAACCTAACTATCCAACTTTTTATATTGACAGATATAAAGGAATTCAGTTAACAGAAGAACTACGACGATGATCCTTAGCATGAATGCTGCATGAACACACTGGCTTCCCCGCCTAAAAATTTTTCTAAAGGTCTACTGATTTGGCACTCAAATAATTTTTTCCATGTTTAGTTCCTTCACACATCATGACAATGAACTTGGCTGCTTGCGATTACTCTGAAATACCAGACAACAAGAGAAATGTCGCCTAGCAGCAAGCAACAAATTAAAGAGCAACAAATTTAACTTATTTAAAAGGAAAATAAGCTTTGAATTAACAACAATAACAACTACCCAGTATATTCCCACCAGGTGGGGTCTGGGAAGCTTTGAATTAAACTTTAGAAATGTAATAGGCCTTCAATGATGCATAGCTGACCTGGTTAAGAACTTTCCATGGGTCCGCCCCCATCCGATCAAGTTTATTAATAAAAGCAAGTCTTGGGACTTCATATCTTCTCATTTGCCTATCTACAGTGATAGACTGACTTTGGACACCACCAACGCTACAAAGGACAAGAATGGCTCCATCAAGAACACGCAAGGCTCTTTCCACCTCAATCGTGAAATCGACATGACCTGGTGTGTCAATTATGTTCACCTGCAACAAGCAGAAATTAAAAAGTGGAACCACAAATCTACCAAATTTTTTCTACTAACCAAAGAATTGAGGTTATTACAATAGGCTCGCCTCAGAAAAGAGAAAACATCTGCATGCAATATTATGCTGATCTTTCCTAGTGAAAACTCAAGAAAAGAAATAGGAAACGGAAGCTACAATAATGTTTCACGTGTCTGGTTGGGTCAGTCAAGCTTAGCTCAATAAACTAAGCACCCAACAAGAATCTCTTGCAAACCAGTCCTGACAATCTCATTTTGTCTGTTTTATTTGACTTGCCTCGTCAATAGGATATCAATAAAGAATAAAACTATATAATTTTTACTATTCCTTTATCAAAAAATTGATAAGGGATAAAACAATCTCATTCTAATCCTTGTTGAATAAAAAATAAAAATTTCTATTTTTTTGTATTTCCCTGCCCAAAATAACAAAGGATCTATCACTAAAGGCTGGAAAATCAAACGTTCATATAACCGACATTTATTCCATGGCTGATCTATATTCTTTATACAAATTATAGAGCACAAATGTCGAATAAAAACCTACTATGATTCAGTTGATTATGTACTTCAGCAAGAGTATCCCTTTAACTGATATGTGGAGAAAGGAAAGCAGAGAACTGATTCTTGGAAATACTAGAAAGGAATAGGCATGATAAATCATTTTCCAGCAGACCACACAAAATGCTCTAAGCATATTCTTCACATTGCTTTGTATTCACCAGCAGCTACAACAACAATAATTCCAGCAGACCACACAAAATGCTCTAAGCATATTCTTCACATTGCTTTGTATTCACCAGCAGCTACAACAACAATAACAAAAATATGACGGGAAATCAATTTTCCTCACATTTACTTCATTTATCTCCTTATAATCTGAGGTGATAACACCAACCAGCACTAATAGATTGAAAGTTCCATTGAGCACTCGTTTGGTCACTGGTTTGATGATGAAGGTTTGGGAGAGGGTGATTGAGGCGCGGGTGAGGGAGGCGACATCTATATCTGGGAACCAGTTCGGTTTCATGCCGGGCCGCTCCACCACAGAGGCCATCCACCTAGTCAAGCGGCTGGCGGAGCAATTCAGGGATAAGAAGAAGGACCTTCACATGGTGCTTATCGACTTGGAGAAGTCCCAAGGGAGGTGCTATGGAGGTGCTTGGAGGCGAAGAGCGTGCCGGAAGCCTATATCAGAGTAATCAAGGATATGTACAATGGAGCTAAGACTAGGGTTAGGACGGTGGGTGGCGAATCAGACCATTTTCCTGTGGTTATGGGGCTCCATCAAGGATCGGCACTGAGCCCCCTCTTGTTTGCCTTAGTGATAGATGCTCTAACCCGACATATTCAAGGGGATGTGCCTTGGTGTATGCTTTTTGCTGATGATATAGTATTGATAGACGAGACGAGGGTCGGTGTTAGTGAAAGGTTAGAGGTATGGAGACAGACTCTCGAGTCTAAAGGTTTCAAAATAAGCAGATCTAAGACAGAATACCTGGAGTGCAAGTTTGGCGACGAGCCGAGCGAGGTAGGCAGGGTCGTGATGATTGGTTCTCAGGCCATCGCCAAGAGGGACAGTGTCCGATATCTTGGGTCTGTAATTCAGGGGGACGGAGACATTGACGGGGACGTCACCCATCGTATAGGAGCGGGGTGGTCAAAGTGGAGGCTTGCATCAGGGGTCCTGTGTGACAAGAAAATTCCACACAAACTCAAGGGGAAATTCTATAGAGTCGTGGTTAGACATGCGATGTTGCATGGGGCGGAGTGCTGGCCCGTGAAGAACTCTCATGTTCAGAGAATGAAGGTTGCGGAGATGAGGATGCTTAGGTGGATGTGCGGGCAACACCAGGCTAGATAAGATTAAGAATGAAGTCATTCGAGAAAAGGTAGGGGTGGCCCCGGTGGATGAGAAGATGCGAGAAGCGAGGCTGAGGTGGTTCGGGCATGTACGGAGGAGGGGTCCCGATGCCCCGGTGAGGAGCTGCGAGCGGCTGGAGATTGTTGGCGGTCGGCGAGGCAGAGGGAGGCCTAAGAAGCATTGGGGAGAGGTGATTAGGCAGGACATGACTAGAATGCAGGTTTCCGAGGACATGACCCTTGATAGGAGAGTCTGGAGGTCTAGAATCAGGGTTGTAGGTTAGGGGCTCCTAGAGTTCTTCGTACGCCTCATCCGGGGTTGGGTGTGGGTCAGCAGGGTACCCATAGATGATTTGTGTTTTAGCTTATGTCCCCCCTATGGTTGTTAGTTATGGTAGTTACCGTATGATATTATTGCATGCGATTGTATTTATGTTTCTTATGTTTAGATAATTATTTACGCTATTTCTGCGGGAGTTACTAATGCCCTATTGTTTTTGTTTTTGTTTTTGTTTTTGTCTTTGTTTTTGTTTTACTGTTGTTTTTTCTTTTATCCTATGCGCCGAGGGTCGATTGGAAACAGCCTCTCTGCCCTTTCGGGTAGGGGTAAGGCTCGTCTACATATTACCCTCCCCAGACCCCACCTAGTGGGAGTATACTGGGTAGTTGTTGTTGTTGTTGTCTCTTCTCTCTAACGGTCAACTCCCATCTCCCCACCCCCCCCCCTTTGATTCCCCCCCCCTCACCTCCCCCCGCCGGCGACCCCACTACTGTCGGTTCCCCCTCTCTCCGACAACCCTGCTCCCGCTGGCGACACCAACAGGTAAGTAAATCTTTTTCTCTCTCTCGCCCTCCCTCTATCTAGCTCAGCTTCCTTTCCCCACCCCCCCCCAACTTCTCCTTCTCTCCCGTCCTCTCTCTGTGAATAGTATTTTCGTCACCATTTTCCGGCCATAACTCCGGCGTCCGGGGGTGGATTTTCGAAAACTTGGTGTCAAAAGAAGCATCTTCCCATTGCGCACAAACCCCAATTGATTTTATCCTCAAATCTATAATCAATTGATCAGGATCTTAATTTTCATTTCGCGAAATTACTGTAGCAAACATAATTTCTGTCACTTTTTTACGCTACTGCTTCCAGATTTGGCGATTTACTTTAAAATTTTTGACAATTATAAGCTTGTTATGAAAGTTTCAGCATATTCAACTTAAAGGAATCAAAAGATTTCTTTAAGTCACACTGATTTCTTTCCTTTTCTTGAGTGTCAAAGTAGATTTTGAAACAGAAAATAGTTTTATTTTGTTTTTGACTCACTGTTTCTGCTATTAAGAGGTTGATTCAGCTCAATCTGCTTTTATTTTGTTATTGCTCTGTTGCTACTGTTTTTCTTCTTGCTATTGCCTATGATGCTTTATTAAACTTGGATTCATCTGCTGCTACTGCTTTCTATATTCAATTTTCTGCTCTTTCTCATCCGTAAGTTAATTTTCTTTTAATTCTTCTTTTCTTTGCTGTTACAGTTCTAGTTTTTCTGATCAACGCAGATTTATTTTTTTCTGACTCCTTTGGTTTTTATAGTCCTCCCCCGATCTGCTTTAGCTCTTCCATTAATAAGATTTTCCTGTTCTTATAAGAAAATAGCTTCAACGCAAACTTTAACCTGCTGCTATACTGCACAAGTCTGTCCGATTTAGCCTTTATTTGGCTATCTGAAGCTTGTTTCGTTTCGAGTTTTCTAGATTTTTTGAATTCTTGCTTTTTGCCGGCGATTTTTCCGGCGAGGATTTTCGGTGGCGAGGCCAGTTCACGGCATTTGGGAGTGAAGAGCTAAACAACACCGGCCGGGACGTGCAAGAGTCGGTAGCAGTTGACCTTGGGCGCATCAAAGCCTACTTTCAGGTTTTTCCACCGGGAGTTGGTACCTCCCGCTCTCTTGTTTACTTTGTACACCTTTTTACGTATTTTAGCTAGCATTCTGTGTGAGGTTTACTTTGTTGCTATCTAGTTTGCATCTTTTTGCGTATTCCGCTGTAGTGCGTGTGTACGTCACTATTCCCCATAGTCGGTTGGAGGGATAGTGGCCGCGGCGGGGATGATAGTGTAAGGTCATGTCCTCGGGGGGTGGGGGCGGTGGCGGGGGTGAGTAGGGGGCAGGGAGTGGTCCTGCAGGTAGGGGGGAGGTAAGGGTGGGAAGAGGGTAGCGGACACTCATAGATTAAGGATTGGGTCGTGGAACATAGGCACTCTGACGGGTAAGTCCATTGAGTTGGCGAAGGTTCCTCAGAAGAGGAGGGTTAACATAGCATGTGTCCAGGAGACTAGGTGGAAAGGGACGAAGGCGAGGAATGTAGACGGGTTTAAGCTGTGGTATTCTAGGGTCGTGAGAGGTAAGAATGGAGTGGGCATCTTGGTAGATAGGGATATAAGGGAGTTTATGGTCGAGGTTAGGCGAGTAAATGATAGGTTAATGTCAATTAAGTTGGTTATTGGGGGTTGCGTCCTCAACGTCATCAGCGCTTACGCGCCGCAAACGGGCTTAGACGGGGAGGCTAAAAGGCGTTTTTGGGAGGGCTTGGATGATCTGGTGAGTAGTATTCCCCAATCTGAGAAGCTAGTTATTAGAGGAGACTTTAATGGACATATTGGGGGGATGCTGGTGGTTATGGTGAGGTGCATGGTGGCTTCGGCTTTGGGGTTAGGAACGGAGGAGGCACGTCACTGCTTGATTTCGCCAGGGCTTCCGAGCTTCTGATTGCGAACTCGACATTTCAGAAGAGGGAGGAGCATTTGGTCACCTTCAAGAGTTCGGCGGCGAGGACCCAGATTGATTACCTCCTCCTCATAAGGAGCGACAGGGGTATGTGCAAGGAGTGCAAGGTTATTCCAGGAGAGTCCCTTTCGAATCTTCATAGACTCCTAGTGATTGATGTCGGTCTCTGGATGAATAGGAAGAGGAGGGGTACTCGGGGACAACCGCGGATTAGATGGGGTGTTTTGACTAAGGAGAAAGCACAGGAGTTGGAGAGGAGGTTAGCTGAAGGCGGAGCTTGGCGAAGTTCTGGGGCAGCGGACGCTACGTGGTCACAGACGGCGAACTTGGTTAGGGAGGTAGCACGGGACGTGCTCGGGGTGGCCAAGGGCTATTCAGGCAGACATCAGGGTGACTGGTGGTGGAATGATGTAGTCGAAGGAAAGGTGGAGGTGAAAAAGGTGGCGTTTGCTAAGTTGGCAGGGAGCACAAGCGAGGAAGAACGAAGAGCGAACAGGGAGATCTACAAGGTGGCGAGGAAAGAAGCAAAGCTAGCGGTTACGGAAGCTAAAAATGCGGCGTTTGGTCGCATGTACGAGGAACTAGGGGATCTAAAGCAAGGGAAAGGAAGGCACGTGATCTTGACCAAGTTAGGTGCATCAAGGGCGAGGAAGGTAGAGTTCTGATGGGGGATTCTCAAGTCAAGCAGAGGTGGCAGGCATACTTTAGAGACTTACTTAACGAGGAGGGGGATCGTAACATAGAGCTAGGGGAGTTGGGGCATTCAGAGCAACATAGAGACCGGGTACTGCAGGCGCATTAGGGCGGAGGAGGTCATGGGGGCTTTGCGTAGGATGAGTAGGGGTCGAGCGACCGGGCCTGACAAGATCCCGGTGGAGTTCTGTGGACCAAAAGGATGCCGGATGAGTGGAGGTGGAGTATTGTGGTGCCGGTAAGAAGTCTAACTGTATTAGAAGTCTAGTCTAAACTGTATTAGGAGTAGGCTAGGTTATGTGTATTATATATAGGGCTCATTGTATCATGTTTACATATCAGTTATATTTTTCTCCCGTGCTTTCTCACATGGTATCAGAGCTTTGGTGAGAATAGTATAGCTGTGCATCATTCCAGCTACTTCCGGGAAGAAGACCTCGTCGCCGTGCAATTTTCCGGCGACTAAACAATCTGTCAGTATACCTAAGCTACCTTTTTTGGTGGTGTTGTGCAAAATCCGAGATCACCACGAGGTTCGGCTCACAATTCCGACCAAACCCCAGAAATTTCTCCGGCAGAATCCCCGTCACGCGCCACCACAGCTGTCGGCTCGTCAGACCACGCGCCGGTGCGTGGGGCTGTTTCCGGCCATTTTTTGGCTTCGCTCCTTCAGAACAGATTGCTCGGAATACAATTCCGACCCCACCCATCCACTTTTTGTTCGATTCCGACAACTTTGATTTTTTTCGGCGACCTACAGTGATTTTTCGGGCAGCTACAGTACTTTCCGGCCAAAATTTCTTCAGGACAGTTTGCTCCTACTTGAATTCCGAGCCTATCCATATTTTTACTTTTCAATTCCGACAACTTTGAATTTTTTTCGGCAGCTACAGTGCTTTTCCGGCAGCTACAATGTTACTGTTTTCCGGCAGCACCAGTTTTCAGTCCTCTGTTCAGTTTCAGCGAGTTTTCAGTTGATAATCCAACGATGTCTTTGGGACTAGATGTATTCGGGCCTAAAAACCAGGGTTCTGGCAGTTCCGGTATTATGATTACCTCAGAACCTTTAACGGGAGGTTCAAACTACCTAGCTTGGGCTTCGTCTGTCGAGTTGTGGTGTAAAGGCCAAGGTGTTCAGGATCATCTAACCAAAGAGTCTAGTGACGGAGATGAAAAAGCCAAAGCACATTGGGAGAAGATTGATGCTCAGTTATGCAGTATTTTGTGGCGATCTATTGATTCCAAGTTGATGCCCTTGTTTCGTCCATTCCAAAAATGTTATTTGGTTTGGGAAAAGGCTCGTACTTTATACACTAATGACATATCTCGTTTCTATGATGTGATATCGCGGATGACAAATTTAAAGAAACAGGAATTGGATATGTCTACTTACTTGGGTCAAGTGCAGGCAGTTATGGAGGAATTTGAGACGTTGATGCCAGTTTCTGCTAGAGTTGCAAAGCAGCAAGAGCAACGACAAAAGCTGTTTCTAGTTCTTACTCTTGCTGGGCTTCCTAATGATCTTGACTCAGTACGCGATCAGATTTTGGCTAGTCCGACTGTCCCCACAGTTGATGAATTATTTTCTCGCTTACTTCGCCTTGCTGCAGCACCAAGTCACCTAAGTGAGCTCATCACAGACACTTGATTCATCTATCCTCGTCTCCCAATCCGTGGACAATCGGGCTTCTCATACTATGGAGTATAGACGAGGAGGAGGTCGTTTTGGAAGATCTAGACCCAAGTGTTCTTATTGTTATAAACTTGGTCACACTCGTGATGTGTGCCATTCTTTACATGGTCGACCAACAAAAAATGCTTATGTTGCTCAGACCGAGCCTACAGGTAACCAGGGATTTTCTGTATCTGAAAGGGAGTATAATGAGTTCCTTAAATATCGAGCAAGTAAGCAGACGTCTCCACAAGTAGCCACTGTTGCTCAGCCTGATACTTCTGTTGCTGGTAATTCTTTTGCTTGTGTTTCCCAGTCTAGTCCTCTTGAACAATGGGTGGTGGACTCAGCTGCTTCTGATCATATCTCTGGTAATAAATCCCTTTTGTCAGATATTACGTATTCACAGTTTCTTCCCAACGTTACTTTAGCTAATGGGTCTCAAACTAAAGCAAAAGGAGTTGGACAAGCAACTCCTCTACCCTCTGTCACTCTAGATTCCGTCCTTTATGTCCCTGGCTGTCCTTTTAATCTTGCATCTGTGAGTCGTTTGACTCGTGCCCTCCATTGTGGAATATACTTTATTGATGACTCTTTTATTATGCAGGACCGCAGTACGGGACAGACGATTGGAACAGGACTTGAATCAGACGGACTCTACTACCTTAACTCCCTAACATCCTCAAAGGCCTATCTAGCTGCAGATCCTCCAGATCTACTTCACAGTCGTTTAGGACATCCTAGCTTGTCCAAACTTCAGAAGATGGTCCCTCGTTTGTCCAGTTTATCCACATTAGAGTGTGAGTCATGTCAGCTCGGGAAACATACCCGCGCCTCCTTTCCTCGTAGTATTGAGAGTCGTGCAGAGTCTGTTTTTTCTTTAGTTCATTCGGATATATGGGGTCCTAGTAGAGTATGTTCAACCTTAGGATTTCGTTATTTTGTTAGTTTCATTGATGATCATTCAAGATGTACTTGGATTTTCTTAATGAAAGATCGTTCTGAGTTGTTTTCTATATTCCAAAATTTTTGTGCTGAAATTAAAAAATCAATTTGGTGTTTCTATTCGCACCCTTCGCAGTGATAATGCCTTAGAATATTTGTCCTCTCAATTTCAGCAATTTATGTCCTCTCATGGAATGGTTCATCAGACCTCTTGTCCTTATACCCCTCAGCAAAATGGGGTTGCAGAAAGAAAGAATAGGCACATTATTAAGACTGCTCGCACACTTCTCATTGCATCTCATGTTCCGCTGCGTTTTTGGGGCGATGCAGTTCTCACATCTTGTTATTTGGTTAATCGGATGCCTTCATCTCCCATCCAAAATCAGATTCCGCATGAGGTATTGTTTCCTCGGTCACCCTTATACTCTGTCCCCCCTCGTGTGTTTGGGAGCACTTGTTTCGTTCATAACTTAGCTCCTGGGAAAGATAAGTTAGCTCCTCGTGCTCTCAAGTGTGTCTTCCTTGGTTATTCTCGTGTTCAGAAGGGCTATCGTTGTTATTCACCTGATATTCGTAGGTACCTTATGTCAGCCGATGTCACATTTTTTGAGTCTAAGCCTTTCTTTACCTCTTCTGACCATTCTGACCATCTGGCTATATCTGAAGTTTTACCTATACCGGCCTTTAGGGAGTCTATATCTCCTCCTTCACCTTCCGCTACAGAAGTCTTACCCATTCCAAACGTTGGACCACCTACTGTGGCTCCTCCTAGACTCCATGCACAAGACACTCCACTCTTGACATATCATCGTCGTCCTCGCCCAGCATCCGGCCCGGCTGATTCACTTCCTGCACCTGACCCTGCTCCTACTGCGGACTTGTCTCTTCCGATTGCACTTCGGAAAGGTATACGGACCACCCTTAATCCTAATCCCCATTATATTGGTTTAAGTTATCATCGTTTGTCATCACCCTATTATGCTTTTCTATCTTCTTTGTCCTCTGTTGCGCTCCCTAAGTCTACAGGTGAAGCATTGTCTCATCCAGGGTGGCGACAGGCTATGACTGACGAGATGTCTGCTTTACATGCGAGTGGTACTTGGGAGCTCGTCCCTCTTCCTTCGGATAAATCTACTGTTGGTTGTCTTGGGTGTATGCAGTCAAGGTTGGTCCAGATGGTAAGGTTGATCGTCTTAAGGCTCGTCTTGTGGCCAAGGGGTATACTCAGATATTTGGGCTTGATTACAGTGATACCTTCTCTCCAGTGGCTAAGATAGCATCAGTCCGCCTTTTTCTCTCTATGGCTGCTGTTCGCCATTGGCCCCTGTATCAGCTGGACATTAAAAATGCATTTTTACACGGTGACCTTGAGGATGAAGTTTATATGGAGCAACCACCTGGGTTTGTTGCTCAGGGGGAGTCTCGTGGCCTTGTATGTCGCTTGCGCCGGTCACTTTATGGTCTAAAGCAGTCTCCTCGAGCCTGGTTTGGTAAGTTTAGCACTGTTATCCAGGACTTTGGCATGACTCGGAGTGAAGCTGATCACTCTGTATTCTATCGGCATTCTGATTCATACCCGCGCCTCCTTTCCTCGTAGTATTGAGAGTCGTGTAGAGTCTACTTTTTCTTTAGTTCATTCGGATATATGGGGTCCTAGTAGAGTATGTTCAACCTTGGGATTTCGTTATTTTGTTAGTTTCATTGATGATCATTCAAGATGTACTTGGATTTTCTTAATGAAAGATCGTTCTGAGTTGTTTTCTATATTCCAAAATTTTTCTGCCGAAATTAAAAATCAATTTGGTGTTTCTATTCGCCTTAGAATATTTATCCTCTCAATTTCAGCATTTTATGTCTTCTCATGGAATTATTCATCAGACCTCTTGTGCTTATACCCCTCAGCAAAATGGGGTTGCAGAGAGAAAGAATAGGCACATTATTGAGACTGCTCGCACACTTCTCATTGAATCTCATGTTCCGCTGCGTTTTTGGGGCGATGCAGTTCTCACATCTTGTTATTTGGTTAATCGGATGCCTTCATCTCCCATCCAGAATAAGATTCCGCATGAGGTATTGTTTCCCCAGTCACCCTTATACTCTGTTCCCCCTCGTGTTTTTGGGAGCACTTGTTTCGTTCATAACTTAGCTCCTGGGAAAGATAAGTTAGCTCCTCGTGCTCTCAAGTGTGTCTTCCTTGGTTATTCTCGTGCTCAGAAGAGCTATCGTTGTTATTCACCTGATCTTTGTAGGTACCTTATGTCAGCCGATGTCACATTTTTTGAGTCTAAACCTTTCTTTACCTATTCAGACCATTCTGACCATCTGGCTATATCTGAAGTTTTACCTATACCGGCCTTTAGGGAGTCTACTATATCTCCTCCTTCACCTTCCGCTACAGAAGTCTTACCCATTCCAAACGTTGGACCATCTACTGTGGCTCCTCCTAGACTCCCTGCACCAGACACTCCACTCTTGACATATCATCGTCGTCCTCGCCCAGCATCCGGCCCGACTGATTCACTTCCTGCACCTGACCCTGCTCCTACTGCGGACTTGTCTCTTCCGATTGCACTTCGGAAAGGTATACGGAACACCCTTAGTCCTAATCCCCATTATATAGGTTTAAGTTATCATAGTTTGTCATCACTCTATTATGCTTTTCTATCTTCTTTGTCCTCTGTTGCCATCCCTAAGTCTACAGGTGAAGCATTGTCTCATCCAGGGTGACGACAGGCTATGACTGACGAGATGTCTGCTTTACATACGAGTGGTACTTGGGAGCTCGTCCCTCTTCCTTCCGGTAAATCTACTGTTGGTTGTCGTTGGGTGTATGCAGTCAAGGTTGGTCCAGATGGTAAGGTTGATCGTCTTAAGGCTCGTCTTGTGGCCAAGGGATATACTCAGATATTTGGGCTTGATTACAGTGATACCTTCTCTCCCGTGGCTAAGATAGCATCAGTCCGCCTTTTTCTCTCTATGGCTGCGGTCGCCATTGGCCCCTGTATCAGCTGGACATTAAAAATGCATTTTTACACGGTGACCTTGAGGATGAAGTTTATATGGAGCAACCACCTGGGTTTGTTGCTCAGGGGGAGTCTCGTGGCCTTGTATGTCGCTTGCGCCGGTCACTTTATGGTCTAAAGCAGTCTCCTCGAGCCTGGTTTGGTAAGTTTAGCATTGTTATCCAGGACTTTGGCATGACTCGGAGTGAAGCTGATCACTCTGTATTATATCGGCATTCTGATTATCTAGTGGTCTATGTTGACGACATCGTTATTACCGGCAATGACCATGATGGTATTACTAAATTGAAGCAACATCTCTTTCAACACTTTCAGACTAAGGATCTGGGCACACTAAAGTATTTTCTGGGTATTGAGGTCGCACAGTCTAGCTCAGGTATTGTGATCTCACAACGGAAGTATGCCTTAGATATTCTTGAGGAGACAGGAATGACAGGTTGTAAACCTGTTGACACTCCAATGGATCTGAATTCTAAACTTATTCCAGGACAGGGGGAGCCTCTTAACGATCCTGAAAGATATAGGCGGTTAGTTGGTAAACTAAATTATCTTACAGCGACAAGACCTGACATTTCCTCTCCTGTGAGTGTTGTGAGCCAGTTTATGGGTTCGCCATGTGATAGTCATTGGGATGCAGTTGTTCGCATTCTTCGGTATATAAAATCAACTCCAGGTAAAGGTTTATTGTTTGAGGATCGAGGCCATGAGCAGATTGTTGGATACTCCGATGCTGATTGGGCAGGATCGCCTTCTGACAGACGTTCTACTTCTGGATATTGTGTCTTAGTAGGAGGAAATTTGGTATCTTGGAAAAGCAAGAAACAGAATGTGGTTGCTCGGTCTAGTGCAGAAGCAGAATATCGAGCAATGACTATGGCGACATGTGAGCTAGTTTGGGTCAAACAGTTGCTCAAAGAGCTGAAATTTGATGATGTTAGTCAGATGGGACTTGTGTGTGATAATCAAGCTGCTCTTCATATTGCGTCAAATCCAGTGTTCCATGAGAGAACCAAGCACATTGAGATTGACTGTCACTTTATCAGAGAAAAGATACTCTCGGGAGATATTGCTACAAAGTTTGTAAAGTCAAATGATCAGCTTGCAGACATTTTCACCAAGTCCCTCACTGGTCCTCGTATTAACTACATATGTAACAAGCTCGGTACATATGATTTATATGCACCAGCTTGAGGGGGAGTGTTAGAAGTGTAAATATAGTAGAACTCTAATCCAAAGTGTATTAGGAGTAGGTTAGGTTATGTGTATTATAAATAGGGCTCATTGTATCATCTTTAGTATCAATTATATATTTTTCTCCCGTGCTTTCTCACAATTATTGTTTCCCACGGTAAACGCCAGGAGGTCAATGGTGTAATTTTTCTTCTAGAAATTACTGACCGCTTCCTTATGTTTGGCTCAACCCCGTCAAATTGAAAATTAATATCAACTGAGATTCTGACTAGCTTTGACCATGTTATACTCTTCTCAAGACTGACTCCTTAATGATTACAACTGTGAGGCAAACAGTACACTCTCCTTAATGCACTCTTGCGTTTGACTACTTGTTTTGTGGTAAAAAATTTCTCCTTGCTCATGGTTTTTTATCCTGTATTGGCGTATATCTTGTTCATGCCTGCTTGCCGTTCTAAAATTCCTGGTGTTGCTTGGCTATCTTTTCTCTGCTGATGCTTGATTTGGCACAATTTAATTCTCGATTCTGTTCTTGATTTTCAATTAACAATTTTCGGGCTGCCTTCAATTTCATCCATTCAAAGACGCGTGTTGTCGTATCCCGAGGAAAGTTACCAGTTGCTGCATTTTATTGCCTTTTTTCGTCACTATTTCTACCTATCATGTACAAAAGCCCTTTTCTTCCTTAAATCTATAATTCCCGTATACTTCAGTGGTTGCAATTTTACATCTGTACTCTCTGTTATTTTGTGCTAAACAGGGAGTTCAAACACTTCTTGATGGTGTTCTCAATTATTTACCTTGTCCAGTTGAAGTTAGCAACTATGCTCTGGATCAAACAAAGAATGAAGAGAAGGTTAGTGGATAATTCTTTTCATTGAGTTCCGACTTTTTCCTTTCCTCCATGTACAGATGTAGAGACTAATGTCTTTTGTGTTAATTTGTTGCTAGGTTACATTAACCGGAAGCCCCACTGGCCCTCTGGTTGCCTTGGCATTTAAATTAGAAGAAGGGCGTTTTGGTCAGTTGACCTATTTAAGGTATATAAACTTATTTCTTGTGTAACTGTTTATCTGTTTGTGCACCCAGCAAAAACATACAATTTGACATAATCTTCCATCAAAGAATCTATGAAGGTGTCATCCGGAAGGGCGATTTTATAATCAATGTGAACACCGGAAAGAGGATTAAGGTGAGCTCAATTGAACTCATCTTTCTGATATGGAATCAGTCATTTGGGCCAAAATATCTCATGTCAGTTTTGCATCTGAATGCATTGCCTTTGACCTTATGATGATTTTAAGCATGTCAAATCAATTTATATACATACTCACAACGATCTCTATAAATCTGAAGTGTATATTTTTTTTATAGTTTCACCTCTTGAATGTGTTTGGTGTCTACTGGTATTGATATTTTTTATATCGATAGCCTGTCCGAACTAGTTTGGATTGAGGCTGCTTTGTTGCTCTATAAATTTTTTTGGAGGTTTTCATGGTTGCCGTGTTTACCAAATTCACAGGTTTATGAGAGACCCTACTTTTTCTTGGTTTTCTGGTCAGTTTCTGTGAAGTGTACTCTTCTCTGAACATTTCCAGCCTCACTGAATTGCTGATGCTTTCTTGTTATATTCTATTCAACGAATGTTATTTCTGCTTATTTGGAAAAAAAATTGTTTCCGCTTCACTTGTTCGCGAACTCATTCCATTGGCTTTCACCGGGATGCTGGTTATTCCTTATGCGTGTCAGTCGCCCTTTATAAAAATCATCTATTAGCACAAAAAAAAGGATCGGAGAGTTTGTCCAGGTAGCAAGCCACAGCTGGGTTGAGAATATGGCCTCTCCAAAGGTATCAGGTTAAGGAAGATGTGGAATTGCAAAAATTTACTTGTGGGAAGAAAAAGACTTCGTTGATAAAAACTTATGAATAGGTATATAGATACTTTTCAAAAGAAAATTTGGGTATGTCGATTCACCGTATTCGTATACGCTTATAAAAAAAGGTACATGAATACGGTGGATCAGCATACCCAATTTTTTTTTTTGATAAGTATCTACATACCCCGAGAACAGAAGCTCCTTTGATTTTGCGGCTGGTTGATGGGAGGGAGTTCAAAAGGAAGTTAAAGTTAAGATTTGTTGTAAGGACCTTATGCAAGGGGAAAAATATCTGAAAAAACCTGTTTCTCTACTTTGTGATATAATACCAACATAACCTATGTCTTTGTTCGAGTCATCCACTCAATCGTGTATGTGATTTTTTTTACGTGGTGCTTGCTGTTATTGCATACTATTAGAAAAATTAGTCTTATTTGTTATTCTGCTGTTCTAATCCCGGGTTCAACTGAATTTCTTTTGTAGGTTCCTCGTTTGGTCAGAATGCATTCAAATGAGATGGAGGTTTGTCAGCCATGCCTTGCGCTTTTGACTTCTTGACTAAATTCATTTTATCCGACTATGTTGGACAATATATATTTTGTGTTACTCTTTAATTGAATGAACCTTGGAGGAAATTTAAATAGATTTTAGTAGGGGACAAACTGAATCTTTTCCCTGGATTATCGGTATTTCTAAATTGGCCATCTAATGTATATCAACTCTAATCGTAGGATATCCAAGAGGCTCATGCTGGGCAGATAGTTGCTGTGTTTGGTGTAGATTGTGCTTCAGGTAACATCTTATTCTATCCTTAGATGACTTAGTGAGAAGAAGCATATGTCTTTTTATGATGTATTCTGATGCTTAGTTCTGATCCATTTGCAGGGGATACTTTTACTGATGGATCAGTTAAATACACCATGACTTCTATGAATGTTCCTGAACCAGTGATGTCATTAGCTGTTTCACCGGTTTCTAAAGACTCTGGTGGTCAAGTGAGTGCTCATACTAGAACCTGTTGTTCTATTGGATCTACAAGGAGTGCACTCTATGCCATTGTTTTTTGAGCCTATTATAATTGTTATCTCTTTTCGGTTGGCAGTTCTCAAAAGCTTTAAATCGCTTTCAGAGGGAGGATCCTACATTCCGTGTGGGTTTAGATGCTGAGAGTGGTGAGGTATGTTTTGTACCCCACATGTGGGCTCCATATTTAGAATGTTATGTGAATTGTAGATCTTATGGGGTGAGTCTCTCAATGTCTCAATGGTTTCCTGAGCAGACAATCATATCTGGCATGGGGGAGCTGCATCTGGACATATATGTTGAGCGCATCCGAAGGGAATATAAGGTTCATCCTCTTTTTCACAGATAGTTGTTTTCGTCGTGCATCATCATTTATTTGATCCTTTTCTTACTTTCTCTGTGACTCTGTGTTTGTTAAGGTTGAAGCTCAGGTTGGAAAGCCTCGTGTAAACTTCAGGGAAACCATCACCAAGAGAGCAGATTTTGATTATCTACACAAAATCTGGAGTGCAAGTTTAGCGCCGAGCCGAGCGAAATAGGCAGAGACGTGATGATTGGATCTCAGGTCATTGCCAAGAGGGACAGTGTCAGATATCTTGGGTCGGTGATGCAGGAGGACGGAGAGATTGATGGGGACGTTACTCATCGTATAGGAGCGGGGTGGTCAAAGTGGAGGCTTGCATCAGGAGTCCTATGTAACAGGAAAGTTCCACAGAAACTCAAGGGAAAATTTTATAGAGCTGTGGTTAGACCTGCAATGTTGTATGGGGCGGAGTGCTGGCCAGTGAAGAACTCCCATGTTCATAGAATGAAGGTTGCGGAGATCAGGATGCTCAGGTGGATGTGCGGGCTCACCAGGATAGATAAGATTAAGAATGAAGTTATTCGAGAGAAGGTGGGGGTAGCCCCGGTGGATAAGAAGATGCAAGAAGCGAGACTGAGGTGGTTCGAGCATGTGCGGAGGAGAAGTCATGATGCCCCGGTGAGGAGTTGTGAGCGGCTGGCGATTGTCGGCGTTCGGCGAGGCAGAGGGAGGCCTAAGAGGTATTGGGGAGAGGTGATTAGGCATGACATGGCTAGAATGCGGGTTTCCGAGGACATGACCCTTGACAGGAAAGTCTGGAGTTCTAGTATCAAGGTGGTAGCATAGGGGCTCGTAGGGTTTTTTTTTTGTACTCCTCACCCGGGGTTGGGTGAGGCTTGGCAGGGATACCCATAGAGTATTTGTGTTTTGGAGTGTGTCTCCCTTATGGTAGTTATTTATGGTAGTTACTGTATGATATTATTGCATGCTATTTTATTTATTTATGGTTCTTATGTTTAGATAATTATTTACGCTATTTCTACTGGAGTTAATAATGCTCTTTTATTTTTTGTTTTTGTTTTTCCTTTCCTTCTCTGAGCCGAGGGTCGATTAGAAACAGCCTCTCTGCCCTTTCGGGTAGGGGTAAGGCTCGTCTACATATTACCCTCCCCAGACCCCACTTTGTGGGACTATATGGGTAGTTGTTGTTGTTGTTGTTGTTGTTGTTGTTCCATTGAACACTCGGATTGGTCTAAATTGCAGTAGGAAAAACCCTAATGTATAACTTGCCACCTCTAGAGGATTCAACATGTGTCTTCTACGGTTTAAAAATTGATCCGAAGACCAGCTATTTGAAAACACAGATTATATTACATTGTCATAATCTGAAGTCCAACATCTAAGAAATTCCTCTCTAGTGAGGGCAACAAAAGGTGGGCTCCGTCCAAGCAATTTAGGTAACATGGACCGCTTCAATTTTGTTTTTATGTCAGTGCATGAATCTCATAGTAGCCACTATTAGTACTCTGAAAAAGGAAATTGAAAGTTGCTCAATACTGTGAGAAAATGAAATTTTTTGTTAAAACTGATCACTGAAGCAACAACAACCACCCCAGTATGATTATGATCCCAGCAGGTAGGGATAAAACTGATCACTGAAGCAACTGGGAAAATCGTGAGTCTCTAGGCCATCTAGGGTTGACTAAAAGAAATGGGTTAACGATATCCATAAAACGAGGCCCAGATATCTCCATCAGCTCTATAACTTTACCAAATCCGTTTAGCCATAAAAAAAGATTCCTTTTTTAGAAAAAAAAAATCATTTTTTCCGGAATCAGTATTTGGCAAAGAAAATTGCAATTTGAAATTGAATTCAGAATTTGAAAAACTCTAAAAGCCTATTTTTCAAAATTTTCACTTCAAACCACTTACAAAAATTCAAAACAACTCCAAATTGTAATCATGTCCAAACACACATCTAATTTCAAAACCCATTTTTAACTTGAAAAAAAAAACACTTTTTGGAATTTCACAATTCTCCTCCCTACCTCCTTCAGAAATGTATTTTCAACACTTCTCGACAGTCAAGAAGGTCTAGACAGAAATTTTAAGATCAAACTTGCAATTAGAGAATGCTAAATCATACGATTACTGGAGTCATTCATAGATCACAAGATGCACCCTTCAGCTACTCTTAGCAATTCAGCTTCAATAAATCAACCATTTACCAAATTTCAAAAAATTTCTGGTTCAAGCACATTTCACTGTTCTAATCAATTTCTGGCAAGAAAATAAACAAATCTAACCAATCAAAATAATTAGTAAAAACTTTTAAAGGTGAAACAAGAATGTATTTTTTTAATACCTGATAGTCTTTCCAAGTGCAGTAAGTAGCAGCAGACTGAATAGTAATCCCTTTTTCTCTTTCTAAATCCATGGAATCCATCTTTGCACCAACTCCATCTTTACCTCTAACTTCATGGATCTCATGGATCCGACCCGTATAAAACAGTACCCGCTCCGTCAATGTGGTCTTACCGGAGTCAATATGAGCTGAAATCCCAATATTCCGCACTTTTTCAAGCGACTCTCTCCATGCCGCCTCTTTCTCGTCTCTCACTCTGGTGGTGGCAGTGCTGGCGGCGGCGAAGTGGCGGAACTGGAAGTTTCCGGCCAATAAAGCGGCGATAGGGGATTGAGGTGGGTGTTGAGGATTCAACGGCGTCGTCCTTTTGGTGGAGGAGCAGAGATTGTAGATTAGGCGCGTCGTAGAGGATCTAGCTGACCGGGCCATTGGGGGTTTAGGGTTTTACCAAAACCCTGGTGGAAATTTTGCTCCTGTGAAGAAGAAAGATACGGAGGTTTTTCGCTTAGCTGTTATGAAGAATAAAAACGGGCCGGATTTCACTTCGAAGCGGGTCAAATCGTTTGCTAAAATGCTACTACTATACTAACTACCTGCTCACTGCTGTACTAACTACTATGCAAAATTACTGTACTTTTTACATCACTTTCGAGTCTTTGTAAAATTTTGCACTTCACCAAAATACTTGGCAACTCATAATCCCATCTATTTGGCGTGAATATTGGATGAAAAGACCCATATATAGTTACAGGGCTTGATATATTTTTGTCTTTTATTTATGCTACTAACACAAATAGTCTCTTATGTTTGAAAAAAGTGGACGCACTTAATTTAAGTAGACGAAAATATTAAAATGAAACGAAATATCAGTTAGATGCGATCAAGGTTATTGTAGAGACCTGATCGAAGTTCAAAACACATGGTCAGTAAGCTTTTGATGCTAGTTTACGGCAAAAAAATGACGGATGTTTGACCCCATTTCTATAGTTGACTGAGGTAGAAGTCATCTCCGATACCAGAGACAATCAAGACAAAGTTAATGGCAGTCTTTCTGTTCACCCTTTGATGCCAAAGATTATTTTATTTCTCAACAGTCTTTCACCAGGCCATCGAAAAATTTATTTCAGTTGAAGTTGAAGAAGATAGGGAGATGATAAAATCAGAGAAATTAACTCTTTGGAATAACTTGAATGTTATATATATATAGCAAATAAGATTAATGACGTTATTGCTAGATTGAACTTTTATGATACATGACAAGCTTATTTTGTTGGTGGTTAACTAGAGTAATAAGCTTTCTTGAAGTAAAGTGCATGTTGATGAATAAAAAATAATTTAAAAATGAAATGGGTCTTTCTCAACTAAGAAAGAAGAGACTTTTTCTTCTTTTTGTTACTCTTATGGACTATAACAGTAAGCTCAAGGTTTGATGCAGTGTTATGCTAGTTGGGATGGAATATAAGAGAAGATCATCAATGTTGTGAATAATGATTATCTAGTGGTTCTTGAATAAATGGATGAAAATGTAAGATTTTTTAAGTGAATGTAAATGTATTTTGAAATTGGAGAAATGATTTAGCATGAGAAAATTAGTGTTATTCTATTGTTCATTTAAGTTTTGTGAAAATGCATCTCTGTTCTTATTTTGTATGTCCCATGCGAGTTACTAGAGAAGAAATCTAGATTTTCTGTTTTGTTTATTTTTTTTAACTATAAAACCGTTAAAGTTGAGGATCTTTCCGTTAGGCGTAGGGTTTCCTCTAGACCGAACCGATGTGTCTACTTTTTCAAACATGAGGGATTATTTGTGTTCAATAGCATAGATAAAGGACAAAAATATATCAAGCCCTATACATAAGGGACTATATAGTTCTTTTCCTCTGAATATTGTATGGGTCAAAAATATTTTTTATATAGCCAAGTCACGTTAGTAGTATTACAACCTTCGTCAACAACCCCGTACTATCAGTAAAGTTCCCATAAAGATCGGCCTCAAGGCAATGCAACCTCAAATGAAGGATGTGGTCGAAGAGTCAGCAAAGATCAATGTCGCGAAGTTATTGTGAGTCGAGGTCAAGTATTTTATACAGTGTTATAACGGCTAGTTCGAAAATAATACATTCTAGTGGATATTATCTGTATATGTACTATTATGGTTTCTAGGAACATGTTTCTTATAAATAGAAAGAAACACAATTATAGGGGACATGAGGTATTCATTTGTAAAAATACATTGACTTTATAGAGAGTATTCGATCCTATTGCAAGCATGCAAAAATAACCTTTTTACTAAGATTCTTATCAAGCATTTTACGCCGGATCCAAGGACAACCTAAGTGTTCAACGGCTCATCAATCATTCATCATTGTTAGAAAGAATATCCACGAATCTCATCCCCTCGGGTGACTCACACGTTTTATTTAATTAAATATTATTTATTATTATTTAATGACAGACTCCATCTTTTTGAATCATTGAATATCGATATTAGTGCTCATACTTATTGCCATCCGGACGAATATACTAGCAATTTACGACAATCTCGATAACTTTATCTTAAGAATATTATTTTTAACTAAAATTAATTCTTCTTTATTTAAATCTAATTGATTGAACCAAGATCAATATTGTTGGTCAAACAAATATCTTTATGAACTTAGATAAAGAATCATCACGATTAGATTGAAAATTAATCACTATAGTAGCCACAAATTAAAGTTAGGTGCCATTCGTAGTAACATTTTAAAAAATAATTTAAAATTCCTATCAGTGGATATTCTTTCATAATCAAGGGAAAAGATAATAACCAACCTAACTTTAATTTGTGGCTACTATTTATCCTAGAGTTAAATTTACTTGTTGTGATATATAAATATACTGACGGCGGTAACTTGTTTCAAAAGGATTACGAGGAAGAAAATATAGTAATATCCGAGATTATTGGCTTAAAATATCTTATCCAACACCAGCAACAATGTTACACATCTCCCTTTTTCTTCATTCTTACGAAAAGTGTAGATACCTTCCGCCCACACTAATACACTATCTCACTTCTGAGAGTTGACTTAAAAGGATAAGAGGAAAACCATAGCTTTTTAGAGGAAAACCAAAACATGGGGGGAGGAGCCATGCTGCCACCATTTACAACTACAGTAGGACAATCCAACAGCTCTTCCAGTTTTAATTCTCCCCATTCTTTGTCATCGATTTGTAACACATCCTTTGAGGAATCTTGGGTCAAGAATCGGTGTGTTGATTATGGGCCAAGAACTGAGACTCTTGATATTGAATTATTTGATGAAAAAGGAACAAAAGGGTCTCCTTATGACTGTGTTTTTGGTTCTGTGCCATCTAGCTTGGAGGTTGAAAAGGCCATGTCTGATCTCCAAAGGTAAAATGATCAAAGGAGTCATCTTTGCTTTTACGAGAAAGCTAATTGATTCTTTTTCTTTTTCTTTTTCTTTTTCTATCCCAGTGCTTTGACTAATCGATAACATTCTCTGTGCTTCCCAACATAGCTTGTACCTAATACAAATTATGTAGCTTCGCCAAATTTTATGAGTGGGGTCTGAGGTACCTAATAGGTATACAAACCTTGGCTGAAGAGAGAAAAATAGGTATACAGAATTTATGAAGCCAAATCTTGCTAGTATCAGATAAATAGTTAATTGAATGGGTTAAAATATCCAAATCTGAAATCTATTTCCCCTTGCATATCTTCATGTGCTAATACTCATAATGATATGGCAGCAAGATAAATATAAGCTATAATGGGTCTTCCAAACTCACTAATATTAAAAGATCAAGAGGGAGAGTGTCAGATATCTTGGGTCGGTGATTCAGGGGGACGGAGAGATTGACGGGGACGTCACTCATCGTATAGTAGCGGGGTGGTCAAAGTGGAGGCTTGCATCAGGAGTCCTGTGTGACAAGAAAGTTTCACAGAAACTCAAGGGGAAATTTTATAGAGCTTTGGTTAGACCTGCCATGTTGTATGGGGCGGAGTGCTGGCCAGTGAAGAACTCTCATGTTCAGAGAATGAAGGTTGCGGAGATGAGGATGCTCAGGTGGATGTGCGGGCTCACCAGGTTAGATAAGATTAAGAATGAAGTTATTCGAGAGAAGGTGGGGTGGCCCCGGTGGATGAGAAGATGCGAGAAGCGAGACTGAGGTGGTTCGGGCATGTGCGGAGGAGAAGTCCTGATGCCCCGGTGAGGATTTATGAGCGGCTGGGATGGTCGGCGTACGACGGAGAGGTGATTAGGCATGACACGACTAGAATGCGGGTTTCCGAGGACATGGCCCTTGATAGGAAAGTCTGGAGGTCTAGTATCAGGGTTGTAGGATAGGGGCTCCTAGAATTTTTCGTACTTCTCACCCGGGGTTGGGTGAGGCTTGGCAGGGCTATCCATAGATGATTTGTGTATTGGATTGTGCCTCCCTTATGGTAGTTATTTATGGTAGTTACTGTCTGATATTATTGTATGTTATTTTATTTATGGTTCTTATGTTTAGATAATTATTTACGCTATTTCTGTTGGGGTTACTAATGCTCTTTTGTTTTTGTTTTTGTTTTTCCTTTCCTTCACTGAGCCTAGGGTCGATTGGAAACAGCCTCGCTGCCCTTTCGGGTAGGGGTAAGGCCCATCTACATATTACCCACCCCAGACCCCACTTTGTGGGACTATACTGGGTAGTTGTTGTTGTTGTTGTTGTTGGTAATTAGAGCCTTTCAACACTTTTCCCAGTTTACATCTAACAATTACTTGTCTGAATCTATTATATTGTTTTGCAGTTTCATGAATGGGTGTAATGATCCTAAAGAAGAGATGAATTGGCCTAAAGCGATGCTAAATCCATATCACTCGACTCTGCTGCAGTCCCATGGATATGCAAGATTTTATGATGCTTTTCATATGCTTCAAAATGAACCACCAATTCAGGTGTGACATTTTACTCCTGCATTTGATATGTCATTGATCAATATATATGTATATGTACCTGAAGGGAGTTTATTTGCATGTAGAGATTGGTTGTTTCCTTAACTAGTGATAGAGCTGTTTGGGAAGCTATGATGAACAACAAGGCAGTTCAGAATCTGCAAGGCTCACTCATATGTGCAGGTTTACATTGATCATATTCTTAACTCCTTGTAAACACTTTCCTTTTGTTCATTAGGGTACAAATGGATACAAGCATGAAAATATTGACTTAAGCTGTTGTTTTCACTCTTCTACTCTTTTTATACAGCTGAAGGGAAAGAATCTCAAAGCTCAACCGAGGAGTCAGATATCAGATCCCTGGTAGTGAAATGGATTATGGGTATCACAACTTCAAAACTCGCGGAGCTGATCCAATCAGTGGGATCGTTGTTGAGTGAAATATTCAGTGAAATACTTGAACCAGCCAAGAAAGAAAAACCCACTTCAGAACTGTCTGATCTCTTGGAAGAGAAGCTTAGATCTTCTTTCCTTTTATCAGTTGTTCTGTTGTTGATTGTGGTCGTGACAAGAACACAAGGAGCTTGATCAGCTTCAAATCGCTCATGAGCGTTTGATATAACAAATTTGCTACATGCTTTGAAATTGAGGGTGTTTGGCTAAGCTTATAAGCTGGTCAAACTGGCTTATAAGCACTTTTTGGCTTATCTACGCGTTTGAAAAGTTAAAAGTGCTTATAAGTCAAAAATAAGTCAAAAGTCATAAGTTGGTCCCCCAACTTATCAAATTTAATCTTATAAGCACTTTAAGTTTGACCAAAATATTTAATATTCTATCCCAAAAATACTTCTTTTTAAAACAAAACTCTTTGTATACCTAATTCTTCAGCTACTTATTATTAATTACAGCATTTTTATTCAAACACGTAACAACTTATTTTTTAAATCAGCTTCAATACTTAAAAATGCTTATCAGCACTTAATGCTTATCAGCTATTCTAAATCAGCTAAGCCAAACGGGCTCATAGATGGGGCTAAAAATCCTATTGTGAATAATTTTCATAAGTCTCAATTGCTTCCCTCTCCCGTTTTCCAGATATTACTCGAAGGCATTCCTTTTGTTTAGATTTGTTCCCAATGCCGATTTCTTTTTGCCTCTCGTATAGGGCAGTATTCTGATAGAAGTTCATTCTTTCCATAGTTCTTTTTGTGATGGAAATCACAATCAGTTTCCTTCCTACCCAAATTGTATGGTATCACTGAAGGGAGGGGAGAGTCATTAATTCGTTCTGGTCTGTTGATGTGTCGTCATAAATTAAACCATCACTAGCACTTTTATGCTTCAGTTTGGAGATCAACAAAAAAAGAAGAATAAAAAAGGGGTGAGGCGATGCAAGAAAAGTATGTTCAACCTTTTAGTATATTCATAAGAGTCCAGATGTAATAATGCAATCTGTTAATTTTAGTTTTTCCTGAATTTCCTCTACATTTCATCATTGTCTTGACAACAATAGGCAAAAAAAGGAAGAATTTGAACAAGGCTGAGCACCATTTCAGATAACTAGATTTTTCCAACTGAGAACTCATTGCTGGAACAAGAGATCCAACAAGAGTCGAGAGATTCCCTCAGATTTGTACTTCTACATGAAACTGTTCACAGCACCTAGCAGAGTGCACCAATCATCAAGTCAACCATAATTTAGGGCCCGTTAATTCACGATTGGCAGCAGATCCTTCGCTTGCAAGCTTCTGAATACGAGAAGAGAATTCTTCAGCCTGAACAAATGTAAATGGTATCATTAATTTCTGATATTTAAGGTAAATATAGAAAGAACCATAACTCCTCTATATTCAGTTTATTAAGGTTTGGGTTCAAGTCTAAACTTGCATCTAGGCGACTCCTTCAACAAATTTAAATCTATTCACAAATGAAGAGTAGAAAACAGACCTGTAATGGTAAAGTAGACTATGTATTAATCAGTATCAGTAATAGTAGATCACCAAAGCATTCACTATGTGGTACAAATTCAGTTGTACCTAGACAGAAGCAATGAATCTACAAAGATAAACTGAAAATGAAATGGCAGAATAGCACCTATTATTGCTTCTCAAGTCAAAAGTCATTGGACATGTAATTACATATTATGACAAATTAACAGATACCTGAATAAAATTGAGTGGTGCTTAACAGAATTTAGTTAGCTTACTAGAACAATCTTTGGGCATAAGGTAGAGTTTGGGGTAGTAGACAGAAGAGGTATAATGGACCTTTGCCCTAAAGTAGATGTGTTCCCATATAACCACAGGCCTCAAGAAAGTGATTCCCACCGGCAAATATAGTTCATCATCTTGACAAGGCGAGGTGATGATGCTTTCCTAAATCTTCGAACCACATCTAGGTGTTGTTTTTCGACAATACCTTTTTTAGCCTCTAACCAAAATTGGACTCTTCGTGTTTATCCATAAGAATTAAATTCAAAGCCTTGTCCTATCTATCGATTTTTCCCTGGTGCTTGTGAATTTAAAATGGACAGTAAATTGATTAAATAGTTAGAAACTTACTAGATTAGTATATCTCACCCTGCAATCAATGATTCTCCAATTTAGCACTTACAAGTGCCTATCATACCCAACCTTACCATGCAACATCAAGGACACTTAAGAAAATCATAAAAGAGGCGTTTTAACATCATATCAACAAAATGATCAAAAAAATGTAAAGGGAAGATGAGTACGATTTCAGCTGAATTGCCAAACAGCTGCTAATACCCCCGCATACTCTAAATTACTTTATAAATTTATCTGCTCTATTAAAAACTGTATTAAATGGCAATGTCTCCTGACAATATCTATTTCACAAATATAGAAGTTCTTGACTTATACAGAACAATATCGCAATTTTTGTTCCATAAGATTATCTGGAAGATTAAGTTGAAGAACTAAGACTTCCCTTTTCTTTCTTTTCTTCCACCTCTCTCTCCAATCACATTGTTTACTAGTCCAGCGTACTTACTTTTCATTCCGATTTCATTTTTAGGCACAAAACAAGAGCCAGAAAAAGCTTGAGAGGCAATGTGCACCTTTTCATCAATCCACATCAGTGAACTCAATTGATTGTTTAAGATTCGGACAACAATATCAAGCGGTGTCATTCCATCTGGTGCCTCAAGTTCTCCACCCTAAATGAAATAGAAAAATAAACATAAAAATATAAAACCGACATATTTATAAACTTTACACCATCTAGTCATAATGCTAAGGTCAGGGGTGGAAGCTGAAACAAAAGAAGGTACAAGACCTGGCTCGCATTAAGTGTATTAATGATTGACTTGATCTTCTCTGTCATCTTCTCCATTTCCCTCTCCACAAACTCAGCCTGTTCATACCTGAAATTTCACCAAGTCCTCAGATATTGATGCATTATAATACATCTGGGTGGATGATCATAGAGGAAAAAAGAGGCAGAAAGAATCTACGATTAAGAAAACCAAAGTTTAGTTCTTGACTGCACAAAGTAGTGGACGAGCTTGCTTCTGTTTGCTGGAGTAACTAAAGGACAGATCAAATCGACCGTTACCTTTTATAGCCAGACTTTTTGCACTAGCAAATGGGTAATATCCCTTCACATGGAAACCATTGCCGCTAAATATATATACTTTTATCTCCAGGTTAATAAACTTAATTTTTTGCATTCAAATGTACTTCATTCTCTGTTACTTATTATGTACATAGAAAGAAGGTTTCCTTTTTTTAAATAAAAATGCTAATTTTTTAACAATAAAATTTTTAAGTGAAAACTAGGCGAAATCATAGCGTGGTACAATTCCAAATGTACACAAGTGCAACATGACAAACAAGGTAGCATGGCACGAGTTGTGGACATTGTTGAAAAATGTATAAAACCAAGCACTAAGCAACCTCGATTCTCCTTTCTTTTCTTTCCCCGCTGCCTCATTTTATTTCTTTTCAACTCCCTTATCTCTTCAATTCTTTTCATTCAAGCTTCAACATTCATCATGTCCACATCCAGCAATTGGAATAAAACGAAGAGGCTGTCGGATCTTCGAAAGGGAATAAAAATAATTTGTTTACATGGTAGCATACCCAGGGCCTATTCGTTTTAGATTATGAAAATAAATTCAGATGATATAAATATGTGATTAGGAAAAATTTAATTAACATAATCATATCTTATTGAAGAAATAGCTCCAGAAAATTATTTGTGAAGCTAAACCTGTTCTGATTAACAAAACAGATTAAATCAGGAAAGTCTATAGAATCCGAGGAAATAATCCGAACAAAAAGAACCCTCATTTTATTGGTTGGAATACGTAGGAACTACTCTAAAGCACATATATATATATATATATATATATATATATATATATATATATGCTAACTAACTTAATTATCTGTAAAGCGGTTTACAAAAGAATGTATTTAAGAAGGAACTTTAATGTCTCAGCAGATGTTGCAACGTTTAAGCTCCACGAAAAATTCTTGACCATTTGCTATTACATGAAAGAATGGGCTTATTATCTTAATTACTTGTTACTTATTTCATCTTCATTACTACAATTGAAATTGGCTCACTCAAATGGAAACAGAAGACGGCAACATAATGCATTTTATCATGCTTGTTTAAGGTCATTAACCACTCCAGTCAAAGAAATGGAATGAGATTTTTGCAGCTAATACAACAAGCTGGGATACAAATTTCGAAAGCCCGTCATTATGCGATGGCTTCAAAGAAACAAGAAGCAAAGAAGATTAATCAAACATGCACTCACATTGCATCCCTTGTTGAGGCAGCTTCATCATCAAGAATCACACCTCTCTCATCTTTGTAAATTCTGTCAGCTTCTTCTTCCATGCTTTGCAATGCCTTGTCAACCTAACAGAAGTGAGAAAAAAGAGAATGAACTTCTGCTATGACATCATTCCAGAACAAGTTAGAGCATAGTGTATACATAGAATCAACAAAGTTAATTACCGATGAGTATCAAAAAAGCACGGGGTTATTACCATAGTAAAAAGGTGTTGGCCAATCAAAAACTCTCATGTCCAGCAGACGAAAGTAGCGGAAATGAGGATGTTGAGATGGATGAGTGGGCATACTAGGTTGGATAGAATTAGGAACGAAGTTATTCGGGATAAGGTGGGAGTGGGCCTTGTGGAGGCAAAGGCGCATGAGGCAAGGTTGAAATGGTTCGGGCATGTAAAAAGAAGAAGCACAAATGCCCCTGTCAAGAGACGTGAGAGGTTGGCCTTGGGAGGTGAGAGGAGGGGTAGAGGTAGGCCAAAGAAGTCTTGGGGAGAGATGATCAGGCAGCACATGGCGCAACTTGAGCTAACTGAGGACATGACCCTAGATAGATGGGTGTGGAGGTTGAAGATTAGGGTAGAAGGTTAGCAGGTAGTCGTGCGTTTTCCTTCGTCTTCTCTAGCTCGATAGTATTAGTGCTAGTACGGTACGCTTTTTTCCTTGGTTTTCTATATTCGCATGTCTCGTTCCGTTGTTACTTGTCATCGGTAATTCCGTAGTTTGCTAACAGTACTTTGTTCATATTCTCGTTTGCTGCCTTGGAATTAGCCTTCTAAATATGTTATCTTGCTATTACTTGTTATCGGTACCCTTTCATATTGTCTATTTCTATTTTCGATTTAGTTTTCTAATTAATGTTCTCTATCGGAAACAGTCTCTCCGCCCCAAGACCTCACTTGTGGGACCACACTGGGTTGTTGTTGTTGTTGCCTCAGTCCATCCTCAACCATGGATGACAGATTGAGAACATTTCAGAAGATCTAAACTTATATGAACTTGAAATATGTGTTGAATTGACAATTCATTTTGCCAAAACATGCCTTATTAAAGGGGTGACAGCCTGAGAGGTGTATGGACTAATAAATCCTTCTAAAATACTCTATAAATTTAACATACCCTAGTCAGATTCTCTGTAGGAAGACCTATGATGCGTAGAACTGAAATATGACAGCTGGAATTGAGTAGCGCTATCATAGTACTAGGGATACAAAGATATCTGAAAAATTGAAAGGCAATATCAATAGAGCGGGACAACCATGTTTCACGAGAGTGATCATTAGGCCTATCTAATGATTGAGGACCGGGCAGAATAAAGCATGTTGAGGGAAGTCGTAAAATCTCTCGACATAAATGCATACTTAGCCATGATTAAAACACAACGGAAGCAAAGGATCAAACTAATTCTGATTAAACTAGTTATACGTGCAAGAGAGTATAAGATATAGAGAACCACCGAGTTGCCTTAAAGGCAAAGCATTTTGTACCGGAATGTAGTGGTCCCAGGCAGAACAGGATAATAAGATTAAAGTAGCGACCTTAATGGAACTGGAATGGCATAGTTCTTGATACCGACTAATAACAGCTTTCTTCAATGATACATTGACACTAGAAAGTATGCACAAGTTGGGTATCAAAGATCATTCAATTACCCGACACATCAACCAAATTAGGATTTGGAAACGTCTTCAGAAAACCATTTTTACCACCAATATTTTGGTTAAAATTGCACAAGATGAGATAAGCATGGAATGCTTTCACAATCACATAAAGTATTAGACGTTAGATCTGAAATGAACGACTCAAATTGCAGGAAAAGATAATGCTCATTAGGTAACCTCTTCCTGATGAGTCTCAATTAGCTCCAGTTGTCGCTCTAAGCTGGTTTGGGTCTCAACAACCTTTGCAACTTCACTCTGAGATAGTAAAACGTAATTGCAGATGTCAAATTTCCTATGAAAAATAACTGAAGACGCAATTTTATACAAGTATGTTTAACCAAACCATAACTAAAGAACAAGGCTACAATCTTTCTAGTAACTCTATTAACAGAACATTAGCGGCAGAGCTTAACTAGAATGAACATAGTGCTCCATTATTAATCTCAAAGAATACGAGTAGATCTTTTAATAGGAAACATCTACCTAACTGTTACACAAGGAAATTGGAAAAAAATTCTCACCACTGAGGGGGGTTTGGGGGGCTTAGAGCTAACTGAATACAGCAGATACAAAATAGAAATGCATTTACAGAGATCATGAATTACATCTGGGATTTAAAGAAGAATGCTGACTTTAAATAAACTTCGAGTTACCTCTAGTCTGAGAAGAATGTCACGGTTCTGCAAGATCCTTTTGTCCCAGTCAGCTATTGCATTAGCCTGTTTTCTAAATTTTGCAGTGTGTTCTTGCAGCTCAGCGTTCCATTCCTTGATGATCTTTCATTGAAATAAGGAATATGCAATAAGTTCAATAGATAACAACGTAACTAACAGGAAAAAGTGAATTCCTCGACAAGAAACAGGGATGGGTGATAATCCACTGAAAAAGCCTCGAAAACTGACCAAGAAAATACTAAAGTTACTGCCTCCACCACCTATCCTCCCTTGTGAAGTATGTTCATATAATTAAGTTTTTGCTAAACATTGTTCCGCCAAAAAAAATGGAACTTCGGCATGTTCAAGGAATCAAGCCTATAGTTCAATATATGTAATCCAAAGCTAAGTGCATGGTATCAAACTAGAATTTGGCAAACAAGGGAAAAGATAGTGAAAAACATACTACCCAATTTTTAGCACATATATTACCTCTTCTACGGACTTTCCTGTAATTTCTGAAGGTAATTTCGGTGTGGAAGTGGCAGCTACAGTAGAAGTTGAAGTAGTCCTGCAGAAAAAGTGACAAACAAAATAAGGTTCAAAGTCAAGCTGATGCACATACAGCAGGTCACAGCAAAATTTGAACTCAACTGATTAATAGATTCGCTATTAGTTGCAATTAAATTCTAAAATAGTGTTTTTTAGACAGTTAGACATGAGTAGGGAAAGGAGAAGCAGAAGAACTCTTTAATTCATAATAGAAGAGACTCTTCTCTTTACTAAATACAACTACCACGGAAGCAAACAGAAGCGAACTTATTTGATATTACTACTTTTTTTAATAACCATATATTTTTTTAATATTTTTACAACTGAATCCAGCCTAGGTGATTTTTGAGGGGACTAATTGTGACTAGCACCGCACTATTCTACAAATTCACGATAAACGTTAAACAGAATTGACAAGCAATTCTAGTTTCTTCTTCCCATTGACTTCTTTGTGATCATTGGAACTTCTTTTGGGGTGGGATACAATAATGAATTTACTACTGTTGGAAAAACAATACAGGTAGCATCCAGAGAAAAAGGAAGATAAACAAAGCCTACATACTTCTGTACAGATAATACTTAATCGCCTTTCAAAACATAATAGCCAATTGCCTACACTAATAGAAACCATGTGGATGCTCCAAAAATTAACCTTAGTAAGCCTAATATGTTCCAATCTAGAGCTTTAAACTTGATAGTTCTCACGATGACAAAAAGGAACTCACATACTTCCTTACAAGATTTGAGGAATTTTGTGAGTTAGAAGAAAACAGTTAGGAGAATAAGAGACCAGCAAGCCATACAAAAACTAACAGTAACTGGATAAGCTTTCTACAATATTTGGAGGCCTAACGATCTGAAAAGTCAATCAGTGGAGGACTGCGAAGGGCCGAAAGCTTTTTTGAAATAAATTATTATGGTGTTACACCACAAAGAAAAACCAAAATTGCTGCTCCATCCAACCACACACGCTGAAGTGAACTCATCAACTATCTACTGCAGTCACAAAGACATTCATTTACTTTTCACTTTTCATCTACAAAACTCTCTTCACTGGGACATAACCCAGGGGCTTTACTCAGTCAGATAAAAAGGTTTTAAGTTACTTTACAATAAAGCAAATACATACACACTACTAGCAATTACAGTCAAGGCTGATGATGTCGGAGCTGCTGAACTTGTTGCAGCGCCAGAAGTTGTGCTTGGGACACCTAAGGAGTGAGGAAAAAACCTTATAATAAGCATGATATTTAACAAATGACACTTCAAATATCATATCTATGAATTGCTTGAAACAGGACAAAGTAACATAGATGCCGGGGCGGATGACATTATCAAACCAGAGTTTCCACACTTATACAAAATTGATTTACTTGATACCTTCCCAAAATTTTAGTCTGCTTTGCTTTAGGAGGCTTACTTGTTGTTTGCTTTATGAGGGTCAACTTGGATAGGATGATAATTTCATTCTTTGAAATTAATAACTAAATGTTTACAAACTACAAAAGTATTATCACTTACTATTTTTCATCAAAAGAGCAGCAAAATACATTTGATAACTTAGTCAATGATTTATTTGGCTCTTATGGTCACAGCAATTCAAAACAGAAGATAAATGATGCCCTATTAATTTCAGAATGTATAGACGATTAAGCAAACTACTAACCATCAGTCCTAGCAAACGTATTAAAGTTCTTCAAGAGATCTCCATATGATCTCAAAATGTTCTTATCCTAAAGATCAGGTATATAGTGCTCAGTTTTATAATTACTATTGAGGTTAAACAACCCAGTTTAAGCTCAAAAGAGTTCTTCCTCAATTCGATGTGTCAGTTTAGCTCAGCATAGCTTTGCCTTTCCATTTTACTTTCCGAAGTCATAGACAACCAATCCACCAGTCTGGGTGTGAAGTTCCCTTAACAACTAACTTCACCTCATTAATCAATTAAACTTCCATTAAAGTATATTGTCCACTATAGTCCAATCATAAGCAAGTTTAGCTATCATATGATACAACAGCTACAATATAGGCAACAACATTCAACCAAAGTATGAGTGGAACATACTAAAGCTTGGCACAGCCGCAGTTGATGCAGATGTTTTGCTAGACAGCGAAAAACTTGTGGTTGGAGCAGCAGCACTTGTTGTTGAAGCTGAAGAAGAGGGTGCAGCATTAAATGCAGGAAATGTCAGAGATGAACCAGTCCCGGTTCCACTAGTTGTAGAAACAGCAGAGGAAGCTCCCGTAGCAGTTGCAGCAGTAGAAATGCTGGTGGTGGTAGTAGTAGTAGTAGTAACTGTCGAAAACAAAGGCGATGAAGCAATTGAAAAACCGGTACTAGCAGGTTTGGACACCGGGGTTGCACTTGAAGAAGCAGTACCGGAAGACGTATTAAATGGAAAAGCAGTAGTCAGTGAAGGAGCACTCGAAGCCGCTGCAGAGCTTCCTGTCCCTTTTGTAACCGAAAATGACAGAGAAGTAGAAGCTGAAAAAGGCAATGGCGATGATGAAGAGACTGAAGCTGGCGTGGTCCCAAATGCAGTTGAAAAGGAAAATGCTGGTGCAGGTGAGCTAGACGCTTTCGCTGATAATGAAAATGCAGGTGCTGCGGAACTTGACGTTGATAATGAAAATGCAGGTGCAGGTGCAGGTGCAGGTGCAGGTGAACTAGACGCTATCGCTGATACTGAAAATGCAGGTGCTGCTGAACTTGACGCTGATAATGAAAATGCAGGTGCAGGTGAACTTGGCGTTGATAATGAAAACGCTGCAGGTGCTGCTGAACTAGTTGATGACGTGGCGAGTGAAAATCCCGGTGCAGAAGATACCGAAGTGGTGGTTGCAGCACTTGACAGTGAAAATGACGGGGCAAAAGATGCTGAACTGGCAGCAGCTGAGCTGGAAAACGAAAATGCCGGTGAAGAAAATGCGGATGCTGATGAGGCCGAACCAGAAAAACCGAATGGAGTGGTAGAAGAAAAAGCAGTGCTAGTAGTCGTTGCTGCAGTTGCAGTAGAAGAAGCAGTTAGTGTTGATGAAAACAAAGAAGAAGAACCAAATAAGCCCAATCTCGAACTTGAACCCGAACCAGAGCCCGACCCAAACAAGCCCTCCGACGGTGTACTTGACGACCCGAAAAGTGCAGAACTACCGAAGGGGGATGAATTGGCAGCGGAGGTAGCTGAAGTTGTCCCAAACAATGAGGAACTACTAGCAGATGTAGTGGATCCGAACAGGTTCGTAGTGGTACCAGAGCCGGACGAAGATCCTAATAAGTTTGAAGTGGTACCCGAACCGGAAGAAGATCCGAATAAGCTCGAAGCACTAGATGAAAAGCCAAACGACGCTGTAGAAGCACCTGTAGAAGAAGAGCCGAAACCGGCGAAAGAAAATGAAGGACCGGAAGAGGCTGAAGAAGTAGAAGAGCCAAATCCAAAAGGAGCAGACGTGGCGGGGCTAGGGTTAGGGTTTGAGAAGGAAAATGGGGAAGAAACGGTAGCAGCAGCGGTGGTAGGCGTAGAGGAAAAAGACGGGTTAGAAGAGAAGGAGAAGGGCGAAGAAGAGGAGGAGAATGAAAATCCTGTCGACATTGTTATCAGAGCTACGGTGGAGCGTATATACTAACTAGTTATTCCTTGTTCAAAAATCACCGCCGGAGCAGGAGAGGAAAGGAGAGTAGCAGTAGGGGATACTGAGGGCTTTTCAATGGGCGAACTGCGTAGAGAATAAGCCGAGCAGTTGCCCCCCTCCAATTTCTTGTTTCGAAAGTTTGCCCCACCAACTTATGTCTTTGGACAATTTTAGGAAACAAGGTTTTTTGAAAAGAAAAAAAGTTCATGCAAAACAAAAAGAATTTCATTCCAAGATTGTCCAAAAGACAACATCTACCGTAGCCAAAACTTACCCCTATTTTTTAAAAATATTTTTTTAAATAACTAACTTTTAAAAAATATTTTTCCAAATACTCTTTTTGGAGTTTTAAAGTTTTTAAAAGATTTGAAATTTTGAGTTTGAAATTTTTCAAAAGAAAGTTACTTTATTTTACAATAACTTTATAAACATGCATCTTTCTTAAAAAATCAAAATCTAAGTTAATTGCCTTCATGATTAATTGATCACGCTCAACTATACGTTATAAAAGGAAGTAAGAGGTTGTTACAAATACATTCCGATTAATAAGTCCGAAGTAGAACCCTATAGATAATTAACCTATTAAACACAGTTATTGGACCCACACAAATTCACATAATCAATCTTCACAAATATTTAAGTAATAAATTGGATGTTTACTAACTAAATAATATGTAGTGTAAATCAATAAATAATAACTAACTATGAACGGGTTGTAAACAAGAATTGGAATGATCTAGGATTATGATTTTTCCTATTGTCGAAATCTTTTTCGCTACATCTTCTATAAATTTGCCTAAGTTTTCTCTATCGACCATGATCACTCTCACTATCGTAACTCTCTCCCGAGTAATTATCACAATGTACTAGATATATTTTTCCGAATTACACTAGCTGACTTTATGTACAATTCACTCAGGTCGCACCGAAGTTTTATTATCCCTAATCTCACATTTAAACCCTTCATATTGATTCATCATATATGTTAGGGGTGATGTTGTTCAATAACTACCTAATTATTCACTCTCAAGTAATACATACTAAATAGACATAGTTAATTGAGGTCCCTTCAATCAATAGCAATAATAATATAGTTGAACAAATAGAGAGAATACTACGGCAAATCTATATAAACGTAATAGGAAAATCATCCTCTAACAAGTTACATCAAAATACTAGATTAGGAGTTTAGCTATGCATAATTGTTTTCACAATCACAATAATAGAATTCATCATCAATGATAAAAACGAGAGGAAGAAATATAAAAACTCGGTGATAAATCTTCCGGCTTGCTTTTTGCATGTTCTTGCCTTTAAAATTCTTCTAAAAACCAAGATACCCTCTTTTTTGGAGAGTTAGGCTTCATATAGGTCAAGGAAAGTCGCCTCTGGATACAATTTTAGCATTGAAATTATTTTTCCCGGAGGGACGTGAGGTCGCGCATCTGGCCGCTTACCTTGTGAAAATTCTGCCTAACTTGCACAGCCGCGCACCTGGTCATTTAATGCACTATCTTTGTTCTTCTTTTTAAGTACGCTAACCTCATTCGATCCTCTAACGACCTCCTAATTTACTCCATAAGCTTTTACTTGGCCCTCACACCCATATTAGCTCAATACGCTCCTTAACCTCATTGTCACCCAGAATTGCTCCTACAAAGCATAAAACACTCAATCAAAGCAAGTTACTACCATTTAATGCTCAAACTTCAGTAAAGTGCAATCAATTTAGAGTGCAAATAGTAGCCAAAATACATAGTTATAGCCTACTATCGATACCTCCACACTTAAATTATTGCCCGTCGTCGAGCAATCAAACCACTTTTTACATCGACATCACCTTATTAAGCGGCTCTACTAACTAATCACACCAAGAGTATTTCAAATAGACTAAGTACAGTAGTATAACATCTTCACCTCAAAAATTAACTTACAAGCACCACGTATTATTCACAACTTACTCATGTACTCTACACAGAGGTTCAGAATCACATTTCCTTAATGAATCAAGTGCCCTCACACAATAAAAGAGAGTAGTTCCATACATAATACAATTGAAGAACAATTGGGAACTCAATATAGAACAAATTCACTCACTCTCGGAAACAACCTTCATGTGCCACGAGAAATGCATCATAAGTTTGCCCGTAGTATACTACCCTAATAATTGAGTTCATTCAGTCAAGGATCAAGTATGACTTTTATTTGGTTATAATGTAGGATGTGGGACGGGTAAGATACATTTGGATATAATAGTGGTTGCACCTCCTTAAGAACTTTAATACGTACATTTTAGCAGTTGGAACCCCATACTTATGTCAAATCATACTCCACCTTCAAATCAATATACATTAACTATCAATTATTTAAGCACCTTTTCATCAAGAGTTACCATTTATCAAGGAATTTTTTTCCACAGCATTACAACTATAATTTTTTTTCTTTTTCAGTTCAAGTAGCTCTTACTTATTCAAAACAGTGCACATTTCTCCTTATTTCATTAGTTTCACTCAAAAGCTAAACCAAACACCCCTCGCTTTAACTTTACAAAGATCATTGTAATTCAAGTGCTCATAAGAGGTGAAAAGGTTCAAATAGATGGTTAATTCAACAATTGGGTAAGGCTTGCAATATGGTTACTAAAGAAACGGGATACAGACTCAAAAAGGGGTTAACTATGATACATAACAATTAGGCGGGTAAAATATACATATCTGGCTCAACAAAAGAAATGCTTATATCACTTTCAAGACTAAAACAAAACTACTATTTCGCTTTGCAAATACACGGGGCAAGTTCTAAGCATCAAATGCAATGCATAGGATAACACACAAACCTCACACACACGGCACATGACTCACCCAGGATTAGATCATCAACACACTGTAGTCAAAGAACTTAAGCAAAGTTAAAAACATACAACTTAAGCCACTTATACCAGATTCAACAACTGAGCTTAAGCGTCATACCAAAGCACTCACTATTCTAAAGGCATAACGAAGTTAAGAGACCATGTTTTCATTTTAGCTCATAGCCCAAGGGTTCCTCCCTCTAAAAAAACTAACTATACCCGGTTCAAACGAAACTCTTGAAAAATAATCGTGGCCCAAAGAAAAATCAAAGGGGAATTACTACACTACGTAACAATAGAGAAAACTTTTGATCTTTTTCCTTTTGACTTTAATCCATAAAGAAATCAGTTGAATGATATATATCGTCGGGAAAAGTCAAACTTTTGATTTTTTTATATTACTCAAACTGACCAAAGTAATTAACACTAATATACATTACCATATATATACAACATAAATACAATACATCCCCCACCCTACACTTTAAATGGTGACATTTCCCCATGTCATACAAAGAAAAATGTAAAGTAAAAGAGACTTCCCTGATAGCGTCAGTCCTGGTCGGAGACAGTGCTAGGATCAAGATGGCAAGCCTTGCCAAGCGCATACAACCATGCCAGGACCTTTCTCTCAAATTTGGCATTTTGGCTAGCAAGGGTATCCACTCGAGATCCCAAGTCTGTGACAGAAGTACGCATCCCCGTCATTTCCTGATCTATGGCCGTCATTCTCGTATCTCATCTGGAAACTGAGGTTCCCTTAATAATCTGATCGTAGGGTGGTGAAGCAGCTACAACTGCAGCTTGCCCTTCATTACCCTCTTAAGGAGCATTAGACTCATCGCTACTAGCCTCAACATGTGCAACAAGATCCTTCCCAATTACCAATATATCAGCCCAGAATTTTGTTCTTTTTTTACTTTCCCATCCAAGTCCCTGTTTTCTGGTACATGTGTGTGCCGCATGACACAATCTAGTGATTAAGGAAGGAAAGAAGAACTGATACCTTTGTACTTGGCAACGAATGAACAATTCATCGTGGATAACCTTAGCTACATCAAAATCGTTGCCATTGATGAAACACCAGATTATTGATTGCACGGGGACCATTCACCTCAGTGGTATTGGAAGAAGGTACCAGATAGCTATTGATGACATAGAGCCCACACTTCCCTTAAAAGGTGACGAAGCCGAATAAAACTTCTTCCACGACGTAATGCACACTACTTCCTTATTGAGCACACATATTGTCACAAAGAACATCTCCCACGGGACTGGTACTCTGCATGGGTGTTATAGTAGTCCTCCTCGTTAGGATCTTCCCCAAACATTGGCAACCGGTAAGCCCTCTGAATGGCCTTTATGGAGGCGTCCACACTTTTTTTCCGCACCGTGCAGATGTGGTTTATATGTTTTGGGCAGTTTGCATAAAACTCTCGCACAATCATCAAATTGGCTTCATCCAGTTCTTCAAACAAGATATCCAGCTTGCGCAAAACCAATTCACGATACATATTCGGACAGTCATTTTGGAGGGACCACATAACAGTTCCCATCTTTGGTATGAGTTTCTTGGAGGTCTTCTGACCAAAATGTTCCTAATGCGCTCTGGCGGATGCACCTGTGGTTCGTCGTTTCTTAGATGGCGTCATACTACCTGAAACAAATACCACCATCAGTAAAAGGCACGCTATGTGAGACAATGGAGGTTATTCAGACCTCACCAGCACACTTGGTCACAAAATTACATCTCAAACTCACTGTGGCATTTATACAAATAACTAAAGCGCACAAATCACCCAAACTCCCAAACAACAATTTGATAACCCCAATTCAACCACAATATACCAATGTCAACCTAACACATCATGATGAAATTTGACTATTACCCGATATACCAATGAGTGTAACTAGACTACAATATAAGAGGAAATCTACTACAATATAAGACGAATTCTACTACATAATACAGAAATTTAAAGAACCTAAACAATGGCATAAAAATAATATTTAAACTGGGGCCCTTATGTGATGGACTTGTGAGGACGTTAGGTGAGGAGAATAAGAGAGAAACTAGATAAGAGAAGATGATAGAGTGGGTGGGGGGGGGGGGTCAACTTGGTAGAGGATAAGGGAAGGGTTTTGGGATTTCTAGGTTTAAGAGAAGGGGTAGGGGTTCAATGATAGTTTGATTAGCATGGGGTTAGGAATTGTTTCAAAAACAATTAAGGAAAAAGTGAAAAGAAAAAAAACCCTACAAATATCGCCTAGTGCATAGCCAGTGCGCGGCCGCGCACGTTGAAATTTTCTTTTAGATGTTTTTTTATTTTTTATATAACATTACAATGGGTTTCCCCCATGAAACGCCTGATTTAACGTCACAACATGACTCATGTCATCGCACTTAAAGCTCGCTCAACATTTGTGGCTCGAGAAAATGAGTCGTTGACGCTAATTTTGCTTCATCCATGCCCACACAATGTTTTAACATATGCCCATTGACTCTGAACGTGCTATATCATTTTCTGCAACAATCTCCGGCGCCATTGGGGTGAATCTCTACCACTCGAAATGGTCCTGACTGTCTTGTCTTTAATTTGCCCGAAAATAACCTCAATCTTGAATTGTAAAATAATACCATATCTTCGAGTGTAAAACTCCGCTCAAGAATGTTTTTGTCATACATCATCTTCATTCTCTCCTTGTATAGTCTTGTTCTCTCAAAAGCGTGGTAGAGAAACTCATCAAGCTCATGCAACTCTGTGACTCTACTTGTACCGGCAACTTCTATATCAAGATTTTGCTGCCTCAATGCCCACAAAGCTCTACGCTCTAACTCCAATAGTAAGTGACACACTCTCCCAAACACCAATTTATACGGTGACATGCCGATTGGAGTTCTAAAAGTGGTCCGATATGCCTAGAGTGCATCATCTAACTTTCACCCCAATCCATTCTTGAGCATTCACAGTCTTTTCAACACCCTCTTTATCTCTTTATTTGAAACTTCCACTTGCCCACTCATTTGTGGTTGATATAGGGTGGCAACCTTGTGGCATACATCATACTTTTCTAATAAATTTGTGAAGGCTCGATTATAGAAGTGAGTGCCTCCATCGTTGATTATTGCCCTTGGAGTGCCAAATGGGTGAATATATTCTTTGTAAAAAAACCAATCACCCCCTTTGCTTTATTTGTAAGGAGAGTTGTAGCCTCCACCCATTTGGAAATCTAGTCCATCGTTACAAGTATATACTTATTGCCATATGAGCTGACAGAAAGCCCCATGAAATTGGTTCCCCATACATTAAACACTTCTACCTCCTGAAATAGGTTCATAGGCATCTCATGCCGGCGGTAAATATTCCCGGTTCATTGGCATTCATTACAACCCTTCACCTATAAGTGTGCATCTTTGAAAATGTCGGCTAGTAGAAGCCTGACTCCAACACTTTCGCCATTATCCTTACTCCCCCGAAATGGCCACATATGGTAACGCGTGACACGCCTGCAAAATAGATGATTGGTATATATCAAGGATACATCTCCAGATCATGTTATCAACAGAAATCCTGAACAGATAAGGCTCATCCCAATAATACATGCGACAATCACGAAAGAACTTTTTCTTTTGGATAGAGGAAAGGTCATAAGGAACAATATAGCTTGCCAGGTAGTCTTCAATGTCTGCATACCATGAAGCTACCTCAAGACTCATGGCTAATAGTAGTTCATCTGAGAAAGTCTCCACAATCTCTTCCATCTAAATCTTCTTCTTGGCTCCTTCCAGCCTAGATAAGTGATCAACCACTTGATTCTACATTCCTCTTTAGTTACGGATCTCCAAGTCAAATTATTACAGCAATAGCACCCATCAAATCAGGTGTGACTTTGACTCCTTATTCTTGACTAAGTACCTAAGAGCATCATGGTCAGTATAACAATTACCTTTGAGCCTATTAGGTAGGACCCGAATTTGTCAAATGCGAACACCACTACTAGCATCTCCTTTTCGGTCACTGTGTAATTTAGTTGGGCACCACTCAGAGTTCTACTTGCGTAATATATTGGATGCATGGCTTTGTCTTTTCATTTCCCAAGAACTACTCCACATCATAGTCACTCACATTAGACATCAGCGCAAATGGTTACTCCCAGTTAGGTGCAACTATGATAGGTGTTGTTATTAGTCTTTTCTTCAATTCTCAAAAGCTACCTGTAGTCATTGATTGTTTCAAGCAATTTACACAGGGGGTTAGTAGTTTTGGAAAAATATTTTACGAATATCCTATAGAAATCGGCGTGCCCGAGGAAACTTCCTACTGCTTTTACAAAAGAGGGTGGCGAAAGCTTTTCGATCACCTCAACCTTTGCACGATCTACCTCAATGCCTTTACTCGACACTAGGTGCCCCAAGACTATACCTTCATGTAGCATGAAATGACACTTTTCCTAGTTGAGTACCAGATTAGTCTCGATACACCTCTTCAATACTCTTCTCAAGTTCATAAGGCAATTATCAAATGAGTTCCCCACCACTGAGAAGTCATCCATGAAAACCTCTATTATTTCCTCTACAATATCTATAAAGATGGCGATCATGTACTTTTTGAATGTGGTGGGTGCGTTGCATAGGCCAAACAACATTCTCCGAAAGGCATAAATACCATAAGGACAGGTGAACAATATTTCTTTCTATCTTCTGGGGCAATAGAAATCTGATTATACCTCAAGTTCCCATCGAGAAAGCTACAGTAGAAGTTGAAGTAGTCCTGCAGAAAAAGGGACAAACAAAATAAGGTTCAAAGTCAAGCTGATGCACATACAGCAGGTCACAGCAAAATTTGAACTCAACTGATTAATAGATTCGCTATTAGTTGCAATTAAATTCTAAAATAGTGTTTTTTAGACTGTTAGACATGAGTAGGGAAAGGAGAAGCAGAAGAACTCTTTAATTCATAATAGAAGAGACTCTTCTCTTTACTAAATACAACTACCACGGAAGCAAACAGAAGCGAACTTATTTGATATTACTACTTTTTTTAATAACCATATATTTTTTTAATATTTTTACAACTGAATCCAGCCTAGGTGATTTTTGAGGGGACTAATTGTGACTAGCACCGCACTATTCTACAAATTCACGATAAACGTTAAACAGAATTGACAAGCAATTCTAGTTTCTTCTTCCCATTGACTTCTTTGTGATCATTGGAACTTCTTTTGGGGTGGGATACAATAATGAATTTACTACTGTTGGAAAAACAATACAGGTAGCATCCAGAGAAAAAGGAAGATAAACAAAGCCTACATACTTCTGTACAGATAATACTTAATCGCCTTTCAAAACATAATAGCCAATTGCCTACACTAATAGAAACCATGTGGATGCTCCAAAAATTAACCTTAGTAAGCCTAATATGTTCCAATCTAGAGCTTTAAACTTGATAGTTCTCACGATGACAAAAAGGAACTCACATACTTCCTTACAAGATTTGAGGAATTTTGTGAGTTAGAAGAAAACAGTTAGGAGAATAAGAGACCAGCAAGCCATACAAAAACTAACAGTAACTGGATAAGCTTTCTACAATATTTGGAGGCCTAACGATCTGAAAAGTCAATCAGTGGAGGACTGCGAAGGGCCGAAAGCTTTTTTGAAATAAATTATTATGGTGTTACACCACAAAGAAAAACCAAAATTGCTGCTCCATCCAACCACACACGCTGAAGTGAACTCATCAACTATCTACTGCAGTCACAAAGACATTCATTTACTTTTCACTTTTCATCTACAAAACTCTCTTCACTGGGACATAACCCAGGGGCTTTACTCAGTCAGATAAAAAGGTTTTAAGTTACTTTACAATAAAGCAAATACATACACACTACTAGCAATTACAGTCAAGGCTGATGATGTCGGAGCTGCTGAACTTGTTGCAGCGCCAGAAGTTGTGCTTGGGACACCTAAGGAGTGAGGAAAAAACCTTATAATAAGCATGATATTTAACAAATGACACTTCAAATATCATATCTATGAATTGCTTGAAACAGGACAAAGTAACATAGATGCCGAGGCGGATGACATTATCAAACCAGAGTTTCCACACTTATACAAAATTGATTTACTTGATACCTTCCCAAAATTTTAGTCTGCTTTGCTTTAGGAGGCTTACTTGTTGTTTGCTTTATGAGGGTCAACTTGGATAGGATGATAATTTCATTCTTTGAAATTAATAACTAAATGTTTACAAACTACAAAAGTATTATCACTTACTATTTTTCATCAAAAGAGCAGCAAAATACATTTGATAACTTAGTCAATGATTTATTTGGCTCTTATGGTCACAGCAATTCAAAACAGAAGATAAATGATGCCCTATTAATTTCAGAATGTATAGACGATTAAGCAAACTACTAACCATCAGTCCTAGCAAACGTATTAAAGTTCTTCAAGAGATCTCCATATGATCTCAAAATGTTCTTATCCTAAAGATCAGGTATATAGTGCTCAGTTTTATAATTACTATTGAGGTTAAACAACCCAGTTTAAGCTCAAAAGAGTTCTTCCTCAATTCGATGTGTCAGTTTAGCTCAGCATAGCTTTGCCTTTCCATTTTACTTTCCGAAGTCATAGACAACCAATCCACCAGTCTGGGTGTGAAGTTCCCTTAACAACTAACTTCACCTCATTAATCAATTAAACTTCCATTAAAGTATATTGTCCACTATAGTCCAATCATAAGCAAGTTTAGCTATCATATGATACAACAGCTACAATATAGGCAACAACATTCAACCAAAGTATGAGTGGAACATACTAAAGCTTGGCACAGCCGCAGTTGATGCAGATGTTTTGCTAGACAGCGAAAAACTTGTGGTTGGAGCAGCAGCACTTGTTGTTGAAGCTGAAGAAGAGGGTGCAGCATTAAATGCAGGAAATGTCAGAGATGAACCAGTCCCGGTTCCACTAGTTGTAGAAACAGCAGAGGAAGCTCCCGTAGCAGTTGCAGCAGTAGAAATGCTGGTGGTGGTAGTAGTAGTAGTAGTAACTGTCGAAAACAAAGGCGATGAAGCAATTGAAAAACCGGTACTAGCAGGTTTGGACACCGGGGTTGCACTTGAAGAAGCAGTACCGGAAGACGTATTAAATGGAAAAGCAGTAGTCAGTGAAGGAGCACTCGAAGCCGCTGCAGAGCTTCCTGTCCCTTTTGTAACCGAAAATGACAGAGAAGTAGAAGCTGAAAAAGGCAATGGCGATGATGAAGAGACTGAAGCTGGCGTGGTCCCAAATGCAGTTGAAAAGGAAAATGCTGGTGCAGGTGAGCTAGACGCTTTCGCTGATAATGAAAATGCAGGTGCTGCGGAACTTGACGTTGATAATGAAAATGCAGGTGCAGGTGCAGGTGCAGGTGCAGGTGAACTAGACGCTATCGCTGATACTGAAAATGCAGGTGCTGCTGAACTTGACGCTGATAATGAAAATGCAGGTGCAGGTGAACTTGGCGTTGATAATGAAAACGCTGCAGGTGCTGCTGAACTAGTTGATGACGTGGCGAGTGAAAATCCCGGTGCAGAAGATACCGAAGTGGTGGTTGCAGCACTTGACAGTGAAAATGACGGGGCAAAAGATGCTGAACTGGCAGCAGCTGAGCTGGAAAACGAAAATGCCGGTGAAGAAAATGCGGATGCTGATGAGGCCGAACCAGAAAAACCGAATGGAGTGGTAGAAGAAAAAGCAGTGCTAGTAGTCGTTGCTGCAGTTGCAGTAGAAGAAGCAGTTAGTGTTGATGAAAACAAAGAAGAAGAACCAAATAAGCCCAATCTCGAACTTGAACCCGAACCAGAGCCCGACCCAAACAAGCCCTCCGACGGTGTACTTGACGACCCGAAAAGTGCAGAACTACCGAAGGGGGATGAATTGGCAGCGGAGGTAGCTGAAGTTGTCCCAAACAATGAGGAACTACTAGCAGATGTAGTGGATCCGAACAGGTTCGTAGTGGTACCAGAGCCGGACGAAGATCCTAATAAGTTTGAAGTGGTACCCGAACCGGAAGAAGATCCGAATAAGCTCGAAGCACTAGATGAAAAGCCAAACGACGCTGTAGAAGCACCTGTAGAAGAAGAGCCGAAACCGGCGAAAGAAAATGAAGGACCGGAAGAGGCTGAAGAAGTAGAAGAGCCAAATCCAAAAGGAGCAGACGTGGCGGGGCTAGGGTTAGGGTTTGAGAAGGAAAATGGGGAAGAAACGGTAGCAGCAGCGGTGGTAGGCGTAGAGGAAAAAGACGGGTTAGAAGAGAAGGAGAAGGGCGAAGAAGAGGAGGAGAATGAAAATCCTGTCGACATTGTTATCAGAGCTACGGTGGAGCGTATATACTAACTAGTTATTCCTTGTTCAAAAATCACCGCCGGAGCAGGAGAGGAAAGGAGAGTAGCAGTAGGGGATACTGAGGGCTTTTCAATGGGCGAACTGCGTAGAGAATAAGCCGAGCAGTTGCCCCCCTCCAATTTCTTGTTTCGAAAGTTTGCCCCACCAACTTATGTCTTTGGACAATTTTAGGAAACAAGGTTTTTTGAAAAGAAAAAAAGTTCATGCAAAACAAAAAGAATTTCATTCCAAGATTGTCCAAAAGACAACATCTACCGTAGCCAAAACTTACCCCTATTTTTTAAAAATATTTTTTTAAATAACTAACTTTTAAAAAATATTTTTCCAAATACTCTTTTTGGAGTTTTAAAGTTTTTAAAAGATTTGAAATTTTGAGTTTGAAATTTTTCAAAAGAAAGTTACTTTATTTTACAATAACTTTATAAACATGCATCTTTCTTAAAAAATCAAAATCTAAGTTAATTGCCTTCATGATTAATTGATCACGCTCAACTATACGTTATAAAAGGAAGTAAGAGGTTGTTACAAATACATTCCGATTAATAAGTCCGAAGTAGAACCCTATAGATAATTAACCTATTAAACACAGTTATTGGACCCACACAAATTCACATAATCAATCTTCACAAATATTTAAGTAATAAATTGGATGTTTACTAACTAAATAATATGTAGTGTAAATCAATAAATAATAACTAACTATGAACGGGTTGTAAACAAGAATTGGAATGATCTAGGATTATGATTTTTCCTATTGTCGAAATCTTTTTCGCTACATCTTCTATAAATTTGCCTAAGTTTTCTCTATCGACCATGATCACTCTCACTATCGTAACTCTCTCCCGAGTAATTATCACAATGTACTAGATATATTTTTCCGAATTACACTAGCTGACTTTATGTACAATTCACTCAGGTCGCACCGAAGTTTTATTATCCCTAATCTCACATTTAAACCCTTCATATTGATTCATCATATATGTTAGGGGTGATGTTGTTCAATAACTACCTAATTATTCACTCTCAAGTAATACATACTAAATAGACATAGTTAATTGAGGTCCCTTCAATCAATAGCAATAATAATATAGTTGAACAAATAGAGAGAATACTACGGCAAATCTATATAAACGTAATAGGAAAATCATCCTCTAACAAGTTACATCAAAATACTAGATTAGGAGTTTAGCTATGCATAATTGTTTTCACAATCACAATAATAGAATTCATCATCAATGATAAAAACGAGAGGAAGAAATATAAAAACTCGGTGATAAATCTTCCGGCTTGCTTTTTGCATGTTCTTGCCTTTAAAATTCTTCTAAAAACCAAGATACCCTCTTTTTTGGAGAGTTAGGCTTCATATAGGTCAAGGAAAGTCGCCTCTGGATACAATTTTAGCATTGAAATTATTTTTCCCGGAGGGACGTGAGGTCGCGCATCTGGCCGCTTACCTTGTGAAAATTCTGCCTAACTTGCACAGCCGCGCACCTGGTCATTTAATGCACTATCTTTGTTCTTCTTTTTAAGTACGCTAACCTCATTCGATCCTCTAACGACCTCCTAATTTACTCCATAAGCTTTTACTTGGCCCTCACACCCATATTAGCTCAATACGCTCCTTAACCTCATTGTCACCCAGAATTGCTCCTACAAAGCATAAAACACTCAATCAAAGCAAGTTACTACCATTTAATGCTCAAACTTCAGTAAAGTGCAATCAATTTAGAGTGCAAATAGTAGCCAAAATACATAGTTATAGCCTACTATCGATACCTCCACACTTAAATTATTGCCCGTCGTCGAGCAATCAAACCACTTTTTACATCGACATCACCTTATTAAGCGGCTCTACTAACTAATCACACCAAGAGTATTTCAAATAGACTAAGTACAGTAGTATAACATCTTCACCTCAAAAATTAACTTACAAGCACCACGTATTATTCACAACTTACTCATGTACTCTACACAGAGGTTCAGAATCACATTTCCTTAATGAATCAAGTGCCCTCACACAATAAAAGAGAGTAGTTCCATACATAATACAATTGAAGAACAATTGGGAACTCAATATAGAACAAATTCACTCACTCTCGGAAACAACCTTCATGTGCCACGAGAAATGCATCATAAGTTTGCCCGTAGTATACTACCCTAATAATTGAGTTCATTCAGTCAAGGATCAAGTATGACTTTTATTTGGTTATAATGTAGGATGTGGGACGGGTAAGATACATTTGGATATAATAGTGGTTGCACCTCCTTAAGAACTTTAATACGTACATTTTAGCAGTTGGAACCCCATACTTATGTCAAATCATACTCCACCTTCAAATCAATATACATTAACTATCAATTATTTAAGCACCTTTTCATCAAGAGTTACCATTTATCAAGGAATTTTTTTCCACAGCATTACAACTATAATTTTTTTTCTTTTTCAGTTCAAGTAGCTCTTACTTATTCAAAACAGTGCACATTTCTCCTTATTTCATTAGTTTCACTCAAAAGCTAAACCAAACACCCCTCGCTTTAACTTTACAAAGATCATTGTAATTCAAGTGCTCATAAGAGGTGAAAAGGTTCAAATAGATGGTTAATTCAACAATTGGGTAAGGCTTGCAATATGGTTACTAAAGAAACGGGATACAGACTCAAAAAGGGGTTAACTATGATACATAACAATTAGGCGGGTAAAATATACATATCTGGCTCAACAAAAGAAATGCTTATATCACTTTCAAGACTAAAACAAAACTACTATTTCGCTTTGCAAATACACGGGGCAAGTTCTAAGCATCAAATGCAATGCATAGGATAACACACAAACCTCACACACACGGCACATGACTCACCCAGGATTAGATCATCAACACACTGTAGTCAAAGAACTTAAGCAAAGTTAAAAACATACAACTTAAGCCACTTATACCAGATTCAACAACTGAGCTTAAGCGTCATACCAAAGCACTCACTATTCTAAAGGCATAACGAAGTTAAGAGACCATGTTTTCATTTTAGCTCATAGCCCAAGGGTTCCTCCCTCTAAAAAAACTAACTATACCCGGTTCAAACGAAACTCTTGAAAAATAATCGTGGCCCAAAGAAAAATCAAAGGGGAATTACTACACTACGTAACAATAGAGAAAACTTTTGATCTTTTTCCTTTTGACTTTAATCCATAAAGAAATCAGTTGAATGATATATATCGTCGGGAAAAGTCAAACTTTTGATTTTTTTATATTACTCAAACTGACCAAAGTAATTAACACTAATATACATTACCATATATATACAACATAAATACAATACATCCCCCACCCTACACTTTAAATGGTGACATTTCCCCATGTCATACAAAGAAAAATGTAAAGTAAAAGAGACTTCCCTGATAGCGTCAGTCCTGGTCGGAGACAGTGCTAGGATCAAGATGGCAAGCCTTGCCAAGCGCATACAACCATGCCAGGACCTTTCTCTCAAATTTGGCATTTTGGCTAGCAAGGGTATCCACTCGAGATCCCAAGTCTGTGACAGAAGTACGCATCCCCGTCATTTCCTGATCTATGGCCGTCATTCTCGTATCTCATCTGGAAACTGAGGTTCCCGTAATAATCTGATCGTAGGGTGGTGAAGCAGCTACAACTGCAGCTTGCCCTTCATTACCCTCTTAAGGAGCATTAGACTCATCGCTACTAGCCTCAACATGTGCAACAAGATCCTTCCCAATTACCAATATATCAGCCCAGAATTTTGTTCTTTTTTTACTTTCCCATCCAAGTCCCTGTTTTCTGGTACATGTGTGTGCCGCATGACACAATCTAGTGATTAAGGAAGGAAAGAAGAACTGATACCTTTGTACTTGGCAACGAATGAACAATTCATCGTGGATAACCTTAGCTACATCAAAATCGTTGCCATTGATGAAACACCAGATTATTGATTGCACGGGGACCATTCACCTCAGTGGTATTGGAAGAAGGTACCAGATAGCTATTGATGACATAGAGCCCACACTTCCCTTAAAAGGTGACGAAGCCGAATAAAACTTCTTCCACGACGTAATGCACACTACTTCCTTATTGAGCACACATATTGTCACAAAGAACATCTCCCACGGGACTGGTACTCTGCATGGGTGTTATAGTAGTCCTCCTCGTTAGGATCTTCCCCAAACATTGGCAACCGGTAAGCCCTCTGAATGGCCTTTATGGAGGCGTCCACACTTTTTTTCCGCACCGTGCAGATGTGGTTTATATGTTTTGGGCAGTTTGCATAAAACTCTCGCACAATCATCAAATTGGCTTCATCCAGTTCTTCAAACAAGATATCCAGCTTGCGCAAAACCAATTCACGATACATATTCGGACAGTCATTTTGGAGGGACCACATAACAGTTCCCATCTTTGGTATGAGTTTCTTGGAGGTCTTCTGACCAAAATGTTCCTAATGCGCTCTGGCGGATGCACCTGTGGTTCGTCGTTTCTTAGATGGCGTCATACTACCTGAAACAAATACCACCATCAGTAAAAGGCACGCTATGTGAGACAATGGAGGTTACTCAGACCTCACCAGCACACTTGGTCACAAAATTACATCTCAAACTCACTGTGGCATTTATACAAATAACTAAAGCGCACAAATCACCCAAACTCCCAAACAACAATTTGATAACCCCAATTCAACCACAATATACCAATGTCAACCTAACACATCATGATGAAATTTGACTATTACCCGATATACCAATGAGTGTAACTAGACTACAATATAAGAGGAAATCTACTACAATATAAGACGAATTCTACTACATAATACAGAAATTTAAAGAACCTAAACAATGGCATAAAAATAATATTTAAACTGGGGCCCTTATGTGATGGACTTGTGAGGACGTTAGGTGAGGAGAATAAGAGAGAAACTAGATAAGAGAAGATGATAGAGTGGGTGGGGGGGGGGGTCAACTTGGTAGAGGATAAGGGAAGGGTTTTGGGATTTCTAGGTTTAAGAGAAGGGGTAGGGGTTCAATGATAGTTTGATTAGCATGGGGTTAGGAATTGTTTCAAAAACAATTAAGGAAAAAGTTAAAAGAAAAAAAACCCTACAAATATCGCCTAGTGCATAGCCAGTGCGCGGCCGCGCACGTTGAAATTTTCTTTTAGATGTTTTTTTATTTTTTATATAACATTACAATGGGTTTCCCCCATGAAACGCCTGATTTAACGTCACAACATGACTCATGTCATCGCACTTAAAGCTCGCTCAACATTTGTGGCTCGAGAAAATGAGTCGTTGACGCTAATTTTGCTTCATCCATGCCCACACAATGTTTTAACATATGCCCATTGACTCTGAACGTGCTATATCATTTTCTGCAACAATCTCCGGCGCCATTGGGGTGAATCTCTACCACTCGAAATGGTCCTGACTGTCTTGTCTTTAATTTGCCCGAAAATAACCTCAATCTTGAATTGTAAAATAATACCATATCTTCGAGTGTAAAACTCCGCTCAAGAATGTTTTTGTCATACATCATCTTCATTCTCTCCTTGTATAGTCTTGTTCTCTCAAAAGCGTGGTAGAGAAACTCATCAAGCTCATGCAACTCTGTGACTCTACTTGTACCGGCAACTTCTATATCAAGATTTTGCTGCCTCAATGCCCACAAAGCTCTACGCTCTAACTCCAATAGTAAGTGACACACTCTCCCAAACACCAATTTATACGGTGACATGCCGATTGGAGTTCTAAAAGTGGTCCGATATGCCTAGAGTGCATCATCTAACTTTCACCCCAATCCATTCTTGAGCATTCACAGTCTTTTCAACACCCTCTTTATCTCTTTATTTGAAACTTCCACTTGCCCACTCATTTGTGGTTGATATAGGGTGGCAACCTTGTGGCATACATCATACTTTTCTAATAAATTTGTGAAGGCTCGATTATAGAAGTGAGTGCCTCCATCGTTGATTATTGCCCTTGGAGTGCCAAATGGGTGAATATATTCTTTGTAAAAAAACCAATCACCCCCTTTGCTTTATTTGTAAGGAGAGTTGTAGCCTCCACCCATTTGGAAATCTAGTCCATCGTTACAAGTATATACTTATTGCCATATGAGCTGACAGAAAGCCCCATGAAATTGGTTCCCCATACATTAAACACTTCTACCTCCTGAAATAGGTTCATAGGCATCTCATGCCGGCGGTAAATATTCCCGGTTCATTGGCATTCATTACAACCCTTCACCTATAAGTGTGCATCTTTGAAAATGTCGGCTAGTAGAAGCCTGACTCCAACACTTTCGCCATTATCCTTACTCCCCCGAAATGGCCACATATGGTAACGCGTGACACGCCTGCAAAATAGATGATTGGTATATATCAAGGATACATCTCCAGATCATGTTATCAACAGAAATCCTGAACAGATAAGGCTCATCCCAATAATACATGCGACAATCACGAAAGAACTTTTTCTTTTGGATAGAGGAAAGGTCATAAGGAACAATATAGCTTGCCAGGTAGTCTTCAATGTCTGCATACCATGAAGCTACCTCAAGACTCATAGCTAATAGTAGTTCATCTGAGAAAGTCTCCACAATCTCTTCCATCTAAATCTTCTTCTTGGCTCCTTCCAGCCTAGGTAAGTGATCAACCACTTGGTTCTACATTCCTCTTTAGTTACGGATCTCCAAGTCAAATTATTACAGCAATAGCACCCATCAAATCAGGTGTGACTTTGACTCCTTATTCTTGACTAAGTACCTAAGAGCATCATGGTCAGTATAACAATTACCTTTGAGCCTATTAGGTAGGACCCGAATTTGTCAAATGCGAACACCACTACTAGCATCTCCTTTTCGGTCACTGTGTAATTTAGTTGGGCACCACTCAGAGTTCTACTTGCGTAATATATTGGATGCATGGCTTTGTCTTTTCATTTCCCAAGAACTACTCCACATCATAGTCACTCACATTAGACATCAGCGCAAATGGTTACTCCCAGTTAGGTGCAACTATGATAGGTGTTGTTATTAGTCTTTTCTTCAATTCTCAAAAGCTACCTGTAGTCATTGATTGTTTCAAGCAATTTACACAGGGGGTTAGTAGTTTTGGAAAAATATTTTACGAATATCCTATAGAAATCGGCGTGCCCGAGGAAACTTCCTACTGCTTTTACAAAAGAGGGTGGCGAAAGCTTTTCGATCACCTCAACCTTTGCACGATCTACCTCAATGCCTTTACTCGACACTAGGTGCCCCAAGACTATACCTTCATGTAGCATGAAATGACACTTTTCCTAGTTGAGTACCAGATTAGTCTCGATACACCTCTTCAATACTCTTCTCAAGTTCATAAGGCAATTATCAAATGAGTTCCCCACCACTGAGAAGTCATCCATGAAAACCTCTATTATTTCCTCTACAATATCTATAAAGATGGCGATCATGTACTTTTTGAATGTGGTGGGTGCGTTGCATAGGCCAAACAACATTCTCCGAAAGGCATAAATACCATAAGGACAGGTGAACAATATTTCTTTCTATCTTCCGGGGCAATAGAAATCTGATTATACCTCAAGTTCCCATCGAGAAAGTAGTAGTGAGACCTCCTTGCCAATCTATCTATCATATGATCAATGAATGGTAGTGGGAAATGGTCTTTACGGGTAGCCATGTTCAACTTTCTGTAATCTATACAGATTCGCCAACCTGTGACTGTTCGTATTGAGATCAACTCGTTCTTCTAATTTTTTACTACCGTCATACCGCCCCTCTTTGGCACACACTGAACTGGGCTGACCCACTTACTGTCAGAGATGAGGAATATGATTCCTCCATCTAACCACTTAATCACTTCTTTCTTCACCACTTTTTCCATATTGGGGTTCAACCTTCGTTGATGTTCTCTGAAAGGTTTGTGCCTATATTCCAATAAAATCTTATGCATAAAGAAGGTCAGGTTTATCGCACCCCCTTTTTCTCCGTCCCTTTTTACGGGGAAGAAAAGGTTCCGGTTTCGACATTTATGGGGTAATACTCATTTCCTTTTAGGAATTGGGTATTTTGAAGAGTCGCCACCTAATAGATTATGGTGAATTAGGGCACCTAGAGCGATTAACTCTTGGATTGGTTTGCATTACCAGAGATTTAGGGTAAGGGCTCGAAATAACCTCGAGGAGAAGGTGTTAGGAACCCCCATGAATCCATAACTGTGGGTCTCGACCGAACTTATATTTATGAATTAGTCATTTAATAGATAAGTTGTTGAAACAAATAATTGCAAATAAAGCACATTGGACATAGTATGACGCAAATAATAAGACAAAGATTGTGTACATATAGGAAAGTAAAGCAAAGTCTTTTGGGAAATGAGGGGTCCTAGGTTGTTTAGCCTACAAGATCACCCCATGTAATACCTGATAAACTGTCACGATCCTAAACCCCGGACCCGATCATGATGGTGCCTCTCATGAAGACAAGGCAGCCTACACATACCTATTCAGTTTTAAGCAATTAAACAATACGAATTAAGTCAAAAACATGATAAATAATCCTAAAGTATAAGCAGTGAACATTATAGTTTGCATAAATAAACCCATCACAGCTCGATACCAGGGTGTCACTAGTCATGCGCATCTATTAATTCTAACACAAGTCTAAAAAGTCTACAAGATATTACAAAGTCACTGCTTAGGGACAAGAAATGAGATAGGGGGAGTAACACAGGACTGTGAATGCCAAGCAGCTACCTCGTGAACCCTGAAGTCTGTCGGGAGCTCTCAACTCTCGCTAGCAGGATCAGCAATGCCTGAATCTGCACATGGGGTGCACAGAGTAAAGTGAGTACTCCAACTCAGTGAGTAATCATAAACAAAGATTGAAAAAATATGAAATCACATAAGGCACATTACAAGCTATAATGAAGTAATAAAAACCAGTAAAATAGTGAATCGGTAAAGATATACAGAAATCATTTTAGTTCCGTTTAAACTTCATGAAATGCCCATTCAACAATTAACCAGGGAAATGACAGGCAAATTAGAAAGATAAACACATAAAGGTTCACCCCTCGGGCATAATGTCAATAGATCCTCCCCTCAGGCAATATCTTAAAAATAATACCAGCCCCTCGGGCTATATCTCACATCACAATGGGTACCCGCGCTCACTGGGGGTGTGCAAACTCCTAGAGGCTCCCCTTATGGCCCAAGCGTAATATCAAGCCATCTCGTGGCATCATCACTAATCTCTCCGCCTCATATCAACAAGCCACCTTGTGGCATACAAATCTTAGGCCCTCAGCCTCATAATCATACTCAGTGTTTCCTCACAACATAAACCATCGGCCTTACTTAGTCGGAATCTCACATCCACTTGGGCAACAGTAAAACATAGTGCTCGACTTAAAATATCATTTAAGTGTTAAAGTAGAGTAAACATGGCTAAATTATGAAAAACACTAGAATATAGCATGACTAAATTCAAGTATAAAGTCAAAATAGTGAGGAAATATCAATAGAAATCCCCTAAGGGTTCAAATAGTTGGCACGGGGCCCAAATATGACATTCAACCCAAAATATGATGAAAGCAAATAGTTTTCAGTCAAATGCTCGGTAAAATAGTCACTTGGACTAAGTCATAATCCCCGATAGTGCACGACCCCACGCTCATAATCTAGTATGTGTGTCACCTCAATATAGCATAATAATGTTCAATTTGGGGGTTCATACCCTCATGACATCATTTACAATCATTACTCTCCTCAATCCGGTCCAAACTCTAGACTGTGACGCCTTTTCCCCTTGAATCAACCTCCACTCATGGTGAATATATCTAAAATTAGAATCACGACGTCAAAATATGCTAAGGGAATGAAGACAAGCGAAAATAATCAATTTACAACAATAATCCTGAAATTTCCAAAACCCGACCCCCGAGCCCACGTCTCAAAAATCGATAACATTTACATAATTAGATTTCTTATCTCCCCACGAGTTCATACATATCACAAGTACCAAAATTCGACCTCAAATGGTCCCTCAAATCCACAAATCTAGGTCTCCAATACCAAGCCCTAGTTTCCCCAACTTCAACCCTTAAATTCCATTAATTATAGCTCCAATCCATGAAATAATACCATAGGAATGAGCTTTTGGTCCAACATCCTTACCTCAATGAAGTCTCCTTGAATTCTCTCTTCAAAATCGCTCAAAACTCCAGAATTCGCGTTTAAAAATGGTGAAACCCTCTGAAAATCATGAAGGAAGAAATATATACATTCTGACCTAGGCCTTTTCGCACCTGCGGTCAATCCATCACAATTGTTGTACTGCATATGCGGTCCAAGAGCCGCTTCTGCAGGTTTTCATTTATACCCCATATTCCGCATATGCGATGAACATTCTGCACCTGTGCCATCACATGTGCAGTCCCATAGCCGCTTCAGTGATTCTTGCCAACATCACCATATTTTGCTTCTGCAGCCAATCCTTCGCATTTGCAGCGTCGCACCTTCATTCCCCAACCCGCAGGTGCGGAAACAACAGAAACATCAAAATCTGCAGCTTTACCAAACTCCCACACTCTTCGACAACCATCCGAAATCACCCCGAGGCCCTGGGACCCCAACCAAAAGCACAAACATATCCCATAAACTTATTCAAACTTATACTAATATTCAAAACACCTCAAACCACATTGAAACACCAAAATCACATCAAATTCAAGCGTAAGATTCCAAAATCTTCCAAATTCCGCTTTTGATAAAAAACCCAACTAAACCATGTCCGAATGAACTTATATTTTACACAGACATCCCAAATGATACAACATAACTACTACAACTCTTGAAAATCCATTCCGACCCCTATATCAAAATCTCACCTATCAACCGGAAATCGGCAAAATACCAACTTCGCCAATTCAAGCTGAAATCTACTCCAAACCACCAAAATTCATTCCGATCACACTCCTAAGTCCTAATCACCTCCCCAAGCTATCCGAAGCATAGGAATTAATTTGTTAGCCCTCTAACACATAAGTCAATATCCGGTTGACCTTTCCAACCTAAGCTTCCTAAAAAGAGACTAAATGTCTCAAACCTTCTCAAAACCTTACCAAATCTTTTTCGAACATGATCCAACCAACCCGATCATATATAGAACCAATAGACAAAACAATAAGAAGTATAAATGGGGGAAACAAAGTGGTAACTCATGACACAACTGGCCAGGTCATCACATAAACACTCCTTAATGAGGGGATGTACGTGACGTTAATGCGTAGTCATCATATCACATTCTACCCAAGTCCCTCCCGTTGTTCATAGCCTAAAGAGTTCTAGTGACCTTGACAATGTCTATGTGTGCACTACCCATCCCTTCCTTGTGGCGCTGGAGGTATTTTAGGACCTCTAAATCTGGGTAGTTCTAGACGACTCCTAAGGTGCTTAAAAGTGAGAAAATTCTAGGCGACAAGCAAGAACATATAGAACTTAACATCTAAATACAGAAAGAGACAGTTAAAAGGCCTAGGTTTGCCTCCACAAGTAAAACACATAGGTAGCACGTCTCAAACACAAACAAGATCAGCTTTTTATAGAGAAAATGACTAAACATGACGTCTTAGTGGATGTCAGTACACAGAAACATGCAACTTGTTTTTATAAACTCGACAGAAAGGTCCTAATTAGTTTGCCTACTAATTTTAACCTGTTAAATCTGAATAACTTCAAGTAGTAGAAATACAGTTCAGAGAATTTAAAATCGTCGTATAGGCTTGCCTAAACATAGAACAATGATGTTCTAAAAGCATGACAACTACATCTGATATAGTAAAACAGCAAGTAGATTTTAAAATGGACTCTTGAATTCCTATAGACATGCTTTCTAATAGTAAATTAGGGCAGTTCTTGAAAGGATTCATTTAAGGAAAGCAAACCACTGATTAGACCAGTTTCGAAGTAAACTAACATGAATTGGACTGACTTATTAAAACTAAACTGATTAAAGATCTACTGGCAAAATTTCGGATGTTGTTCCATATAAGCATGATATCTAGTTATTAAGAGCTAACTTTAGAAACTTATAGGCATGATTTCTAGTGGAAACAAATGTAAATACCCATTGGAACTGAAACTTGAGCTTGATCACATGATTAAGTATGGTATCTATTTGTGAAATTGATTTTTAAATATATGGACATTATTTCTATTATTTGGAACATTTAAACCCTATAGGCATAATTTCTAGCATGATGAGGCAAACATAACAATTATATTAAATGATCCTATAAGCATGGTTTCTAATATGATAGGGTAGATATAGCAAATATAAAATCATATAGGCATGGTTTTTACCCATATTACCCGACAAATACGTAATTACCCATCCCTTTTTACTAATCACCCCAATATTCATTTTTAAATTATTACAAACCAGATGAATGATCTACATAGATAAACAAAAAGAAAAAGTTATACTATAGGGAGCCTGAAGCAGGCCCAGGTTATTTCCCAAACCTCCAATAGCCTCAAATTCCAATTTCATAGACAATATCATTGTCTAGGTACGTCAGAGTTCTCTAAGGATCTCAAAGATCCCAAGCAGTGCTCACACCCAAACTTTGTAACCAAATTGAGTAAGTGTAGCGTGGGAGGGCCAGCCTCAGTGTGCCAGAGTTTAGATGTATCTCAGAAGGATCCCAAGGCAATACACACACTAGAGAGGGTAGAACCTAGAAACTTAGTAGTAGAGTGAGAGTTCTTGACATTGTTTGAAAAGGTTTTAGCAAGAAAGCAGTGTGAAAGAGACTTAGTTGAAATAGTTTTGAAATAAAAGGGTTGTTTAGTAAAACAGCTTTTGAGAACTATTATGTAATTAAACAAATAGCATGTCTGTCAAACAAGTTCAGCAACACTCAGGGAACAAATCTTCACACTGTGTCAATTGGGGGTTGGGGACTACTAGAGCAGGTATGATGAATAATAACAAGCATAAGTCCTTTGCACTTAGTGGGTAGTAAGACATAGATTCAGGAGTGCTAATTAGAACACAGTTATAGAATTAGAGATGCTTTAGGGAGATTTATAAGAGTTGGGAGATAGTAGGGTATATGATTTTATACTAAACATGGTTGAACATAACATTAAAACAACTTGGGGAAATAGCCCAATAAGTGCATACTAGAACTAGGAAACATTATACAAGCATTAAACAGAGTAGAGTCAAGTTACTAGTTTATGAGAGCATGCTGACCCTAAAGACATAAGACAAGGCTAGCATAATTATATAGAGCAAAGAGATTAATTATATGTTGAACAACAAAACCATAGGTAGAAACAAATCAGGAACATGATGAACTGAAGTAGTAAAAGAAACATATTATTTTTGGGGCTTAAAAGTTAGGCAACACTAATAGAAAGAGACAAGTCTTGAACACAAGCACATAGAATTGATGTAGGTTAGGCTAAGAAACTCAGTAGAAACATATTCGAGGTTAGATAGTTACAGAAACTCAAACGAGAACCGGTCAGTCACAAAAACCAAATGAAGAACCTTAAAATTAGGGCTTTCAACATAGATGAATTGAAGATGTAGTAAAATTATAGAATTAGTTAAAATATGCAAGAAATAGAAGTTTAAAAACAACGAATCAGTTAAACAAGGTTTTTTTAAAGGAAGTTCCGAAAACCCTAGTTTTAGAAGGAGGTAAAAAAACACTTGAATTCAACGATTCTTGTAAATAATATCAAGGATAGTGTAAAATATTAAAGAAACAAACTCAAATCATCCTAGATTTGTACAGATATAGGAGGCGTAGAAAAAAAATTAGGGTTTCGAATGAAACCCATGTAGAGATGAAGAAACCTGCTTAGAAAACCCAAGGATAGTTGCAAATATATCATGATTTTTCTTGAAATCACACTGGATTAGCCAAGAACAGGCAGGTGATGAACCCTAGAGGAAAGTCGGCATGGCCCTGGGCTCTTGAAGACCTTAGAGAAGGCAAGCATGGCATGAGAGAAGCCATTGGAGGCTTAAGAGACGATGAGAGGTCAACGGAGATAGCCGGAGATGCGAAGTCGGCAGTTAATGACTAGGGTTAGTTTGAGAGTGTTTCGAGAGTAGAAAGGATTTTAGGGCGACAAATATAGAAAAATGATTAGGGCTAGGGGGTTCTTGGAATTAAAAAGAAAAGAATTAATACGGGCCGTTGATATTTCAAATCAACGGCCATGGTATGATGAGTTATGGGTCCGGTATGTGTGTTTAGGGTTTAGGTCGGGTGGCTTAATATGAAATTGAGCTGGGGTATTGGGTTTGATTGAGGCTAAAATTGAAAAAAAATCTGTCTAAGTTTTAAATAGCCAATTTAACCCTATATTATCTATAATAAATAATAGATGATTTCTGAAAAATAATTTCATGTACCAAAATGATTAAAAATATATATTTAACATTTTAAAAATATAGCAAATCGTTTTTTGCATATAAAACGTAATTGTACACTAATAAGGCTAATATTGTAATTATATGTAAATTAGTTTTAAAAATGCAATTATAAAAATACACTAAAACTATTTTAACAATATTTTGGCATAAATATTGAATTTAAATGACTAAATTACCACAATAATAATTTGAGAGATAACTATTGGAGATTTTATGAGTAAAAGGGGAGGAAATAAATCAATTTAAAGTCTTTAAAGTTATAAAACCTTGTGCATGTTTATATATGTATATATATGCTATTTTAAAAGTATTTATGCATATTAAAAATATATAAGGAAAAATTGGGTATCAAGTGGGTCGTACCCTAAATATCTGCAGTGGTCCAACCCGTTGTAGTTTTGCTCTCTATCAATACTTGCAAAAGTTGTTCTGCCTGCATATTTAACAAACTAGATAAGATAATAACATGTAAACTTGATTTAGGTCCCAAGAAAGCATACCTGAGATGAGGTGGTAGGGGCTTCAGTTTTGGTGGTTCTTTTATCGACGACTTAGTTGGAGGAGTTTTTCTTTCTTCTAAGTGCAAATCCTCAAATTCGAGCCCCCTCCTCCAAAAACTTTGGCCTTCAAGAGCAAATACCCACTCCGCCAAGCCCTCTCCGTTTGCTTCATCTAAGTTAATAAGACAGGCCGGTAGAGGGTCTTTAGTGTTCAATGTCTCATCTTCCTCTTTCAAAATTACATCCACGACTTCTATTAGAGAGTAATTAGAAAAGTCACTTAGTCTCCAAATAAATTTCTGCACGTTGCATGTTATTTCTTCATCATTTAATCTCATTTTGAGCTTTCTAGTTTCACAATCAATTAAAGCTCTTCCAGTGGCGAGGAATGGCCTTCCCTAAATGATGGGAATCTCCCCGTCAACCCAATAGTCAAAAATGAAAAAATCTGCTGGGAATACAAACTTACTAACCTGTACTAATACATCATCAATGATACCAATGTGCCTCTTCAATGTCCGGTCAACTAGCTGTAGTAACATGGATGTGGGTTTAACTCTTCCTATGTCTAACCTTTTGAAGAAAGACAAGGGAATCAAGTTTATACTTGCCCCCAAATCACAGAGTGACTTAGCAAATGCATAGTTGCCTATAATGTATGGGATTGTAAAACTTTCTGGGTCAGATAGATTATGAGTTGTGGGTCTTGTCACAACAACACTACATGTCCGAGCTAGTGTAACCGTGGCCCAAGTCTTGATATTCGAACTTATGTGACATCCAGTGCTTCATCATTTTGTATAACAAGCATTTCCTTTAAGGTGTCAATCAATAGAATATTTACCTGGATTTGCCTCAACATCTCCAAGAACTTTTTATACTGCTCATTTTTTTGGTACTAGGCCAATCTCTGTGGGAATGGTGTTGGAGGTCACTTCATCCTTGTGATTTGAGTTTTTCTTACTCAGGCACTACTACTGTCGTTTCCCGTGCTACCTCAGTCTCCTTCACAACCTCTTTCTATTTGCTGGTGTTCTCTTGTACATGTTGTATCGTCACCTTAGTTAACCATGTTGAATCATCTATCTCAATGGGTATTGGCACAAGTATTTCAGTAGGTCGACTTTCATGAGCAACTTTTTTCTCCAGATCTTGGTCTCTACCATTTCATAGACTCGCTGCCATAAGGTGTTTCAGACTCTTTTTGATTGATTTGTGTATCTGTAGGTAACGTCCTTTGGGGACGATTATTTAAAGCCATCAAAATCTGTCCTAATTGAACCTCAATACACTGTATCGTTGTTTCATGTTTGTCTACTCTCTCAGTTAATTTTCCAATGGACCCAATCTGTTGTTGAATCATTTTGTTATTGTTATTCAGCATTCTTTCAAGTTCAACAAACCCATCATTTTATCTCACAATCTGTTGTTGTTGAGGTTGTTAATAATCCAGCCGCTGGTTTTGCTGGTTGTAGCCCTGTTTTCTTTGGTAAGGCACCACTTGATCCTGGGGTCATATAGCCCCAAGATTGTTGTTGTTATTGTAATGTTCCTATGCTGGTCTATATTGTTGATTCTGGTGACCCCAAGTCTGACCACCTTGCCTCTGTCCCCCATAGTTGGCCACATAGTTTATATTTTCTTGATATTGCTAGTTGTCACCTTCCACACTCCATGAGAAAACATATGGTTGATTAACGCATGGTGTACATAAGCCCCCATTAGTTGTGTCAATTATATGTACCTGCTGCTTTTGGCATGATTCATCTATCTTTTTGGTGAGGATACTCATTTGCATTAGTAGAGTGGGCATATTTTTAGCTATGTAGTTTTTTGGGTCCAAATCCACTAAATGAACTACATGAGTGATTGTAGACTCTCTTGTTATCCATCCTGAGTTTTTGACAATCTTTCAAGTAGGATCTTGCTTTCTTTGAATGTTTTTGCTAAAAAATGCTCCAACTTATGAAGCATCAACATTGGCCTTTAAGTTTTCTGTCAATCTCATGTGAAAACGCCGCCCTAACATCTGCTCTGGAAATCCAAGAAGGACTCTTGCTAAATTCAGGTACATCATTAGGGGTGTGGACCGTTTTCACAGATAGCGCTTCGAATGTGAAGGGGTCCGGGCTAGATATCATTTTAAAGCTGCCCACGGGCAACACTAGACAATCCATCAAAGCTTTTAAGTTGACTAACAATGAGACAGGGTACGAGGCCATGATTGCAAGTCTCGAACTAGCTAAAAGCCTGGGGGCATAAGTCATTGAAGCCAAGAGCGACTCTTTGCTGGTAGTAAACCAAGTGAACAAAACCTTCGAGGTTTGAGAGGATAGAATGCAAATGTAATTGGAGAAGCTACAAGTGACTTTGCATCATTTTAAAGAATGGAACTTGCAGCACGTACCTCGCGAGCAGAACATTGAAGTTGTTGTTCTTGCAAATTTGGGGTCATTGGTTGAGGAGGACGAATCAGCTCGAGGACTATCGTTCAACTCTCGAGATCTTTGATTGAAGAAGGTCACGCTGAGATAAGCTCCACATGCTTAACTTGGTATTGGAGGAAAAAATATATCGAGTACTTGAAAAACGGAAAGCTCCAATCGGACCCTAAAGAGTCGAGGGCCCTATGAACAAAAGTTGCTCGATTCACATTGGCTGAAGATGGAGCATTGTACAGAAGGACATTCGACGAACCATTAGTAGTATGTTTGGGACCAGGGGACACCAAATATGTTCCATGAGAAGTCCATGAAGGTACTTGTGGGAACCACTCCGGTGCCGAATCACTAGTTCACAAAATCATCAGAGTATGATACTATTGGGATAGTATGGAAAAAGACGCCTAGGAGTTTATTCAAAAATTTGATAAATTCCAAGGGTATGCACCAATGATCCATTATCCCATAGAACAACTTTATTCAGTCCTATCCTCATAGCCATTCATGAAATGGGGGATGGATATCGTCGGCTCTCTGCCATCGGCTCCAGGTAAAGCTAAATTCATTTTATTTATGATTGACTACTTCTCTAAATGGATGGAAGCACAAGCCTTAGAGAAAGTCAGAGAAAAAAAGTTATAGACTTCATCTGGAATCACATCATATGCCGATTTGGGATACCTACCGAAATCGTGCGCGACAATGAAAAATAATTTATCGGCAGCAAAGTAACAAAGTTCCTAGAGGATCACAAAATAAAAAGGATATTATTGACACTGTATCATCCTAGTGGGAATGGCTAGGACGAATCGATAAACAAGACCGTCATTCAAAACCTATAGAAAAGGTTAGACGACGCTAAGGGGAAATAGAGAGAAATTTTACCCGAAGTCCTTTGGGCATATTGGACAACGACAAAATTCAGTACATAGGCAATGCCATTCTCCATAGTAAATAGAGTCGAAGCTCTGATCTCAGTCGAAGTCGGGGAACCAAGCATAAGGTTTCGATACACTACAGAAGGATCAAATCACAAGGCTATGCGCACAAGCCTTGAATTGTTAGACAAAAAACGGGAAGCCACCTAACGGCCACCAAGAAATGACAAATTGAAAGATATTATAATCGAAGAGCCAATCTTCGACACTTCAAAATAGGGGACTTAATTATGTGGAAAGTCACCCTCAATACTCGAGACCTGAACAAAGGGAAGCTCGACCCAAATTGGAAAGGACCATATCAGGTCCTTGATGTCATTAGAAAGGGATCTTACAAACTTGGAACAATGGAGGGCGAACTATTTCCAAACAATTGGAACATATCACTTCTCAAGCGATATTATTGTTAAAGTATAACTTTCTCCCTTTTCATTTATATTTGATACTTACTTATTATAGGTGTTCGATTTAAGACGCCGAGAATCTCTTCAGCACATAGAGATTAGGTTTTAAAGCAAGTGTTGCACTCTTTTTTCCCTTTAGATCATTTTTATCCCAAATGGGTTTTTCCGGTGAGGTTTTTAACAAGGCAACAATTATATGTGCTACTTGGGGACAATTCAATAGTATCCAAGGCTTCTTTTTATTCGACCTTGAATATTGGGGAGCATCACCCTCGAATGTTATGTTTTCAAAGAAGATGCTTTATGTCAACTAGGTCTCGATAGAAATTTTTTGTAAAGGGTCAAATGGTCAAAAGAATCGTGCCCATGTAGGTTGCCCGAGCCCTAATGACAAAACATGTACGGATAAATGATCTATTGAAATAAATACCTTTTTTCTTTATCGGGTGTTCCTTGCCTTAGTGGAATATCTACTTTGCAATTTAGAACTTACGGTATTTTACGGAAAAATGCTCAAGAGCCTATCGTAACTAAAGCTCGAGAAATTAACTCCATACTCGGGGACTGTCATCCAAATATTGACATGCTCGAATTATTAAACTTCAAAATCTTAAACCTTAAGACCTTAAAAAGGCAATTCTCGATTTTATAGGCCACGACCATCCCACTCGGGAACTAATACTTCGAATAAATTTGAAGTATAATCGATAGAGAAGCCTAATGGGCTAATATTAAGTTAAAGGCTATGACCAAACTAACACGGTTTTGAGATATCTGAATTCTGTAATCAAACAGGCCTTCAAATATTTTATAAAACTGGTTAAACAAGGCTACCCTCCGCAAAATTACAAATGGTTTCGATAACATCATCCCGCAAAACCTTAAAGGGTACTAAATTGTTCGAACTCTTGAACTAACTTATGATAAGGCATAACAAAGTTTTTGATAACATTAACCCTCGAGAATCCTAATGGGCACAGATTTATCTCATGTTAAGGCATAACAAATTAAAATTATTAATGCCAAATTAAGAGAAAAAGCCACTATTTTTAGGCTATATCGGCCCGATTAAAGAGCTTAAGGGGCATTACATTATTGAGATCGAGGACTCGCCCTCGCTTAACCAAAACCCAAGGGTTTTTACCACTTTGAGTTAGACATAACTACTCACTCGACTATAGAAACTGTAGCAATCTGATTTCAACAAATTTTCGGAAAAGCAACAAATTGAGTCAAATTTCTCACAAGACCTAAAGTATACCGGAATTATCATAAGGCGGAAGCAAAATAAAGTTTTCACATAACAAAAATAAAAGAAAAATCAGAAGAAGTTCTTTTTTTCATATATACGAGAGTATTTACAAAGACCACTCAGGCTCTTACACAAAAATCCAAAAAGAAGAAAAAGTTCTACGAGAGTATTTATAAATACCACTACACAAAAATCCAAAAAGTAGACGGCCATGACTGCTTCTGCCTCGACCTTTATTTTTCCTGTCTCATATGTGGCTCTTGCAAGCTCAGTGGCCAGCCGAGATTCGAGCTCTTCAATTTTCTTATCTCGGGCCAAGCTATCCTTCTTCACACTTTGGAGTTGATGCTCAACCAATATAGGTGGTCTTGGGCCATTCTTTTTGCGAGGAAAGGCAGTCATGTTCTGCTTCCACCCTAATGTCTTTGTCTCTTTCACTTCAGACTCCTCGCAAATCTGCTCAATCTTTTCGGCCTTCTGCTGAACCTGCAGGATTTGAGTGTTAGCCACAAATAAAAAATTGGTATTTCAAGCTCCAAAAAATATACGTTACCTGCTCGATGAGATAGTCCTTCTCTTTATGAGCTCTCGCCAATTCAGCTTAGAGGTCTCTAATCTTCTCTTCTATTTGCACATAGAGGAGTTTGAGGGTGTCTTTCTCATTGGTGTGCCTTCTGAGATCGGCTTCACATCGGTACAGCTCTGCTCGGGATTTCAAAAATGATTCTCGGTAAAAAGTCAATGCGTATGAAAAAAGAAAGAAAAGCTAGACAAGAGAAAAATGAAAAGACAAAAATGATATTGATAAAGGGTGATAAGGCTTAGATGACTCAAGAGTTGATGAGCCTCATCAAATATGCTCGATGTGTCCAGACAAGGAACATCTTCGACCCTCGTGAAGCAACTATAGAAAAGGTCCTCCCCTTCATGTGCCATTCCCGCATCGAGGGTTCCATGGCCCGAGCATCCTCAATTTGCCCCTCGGAGAATGAGGGGAGGTTTGGAAAATCACTAATGTCTATTTCCTTAAGCAAGTCACTTGGGGCATTCCCTTCATTTCAAAGGACCTCAGAATTGGACCCTTCAGATACGTCCATCAATTGCCCCTTTGGCACAATTATGAAGATGGTCTATTTATAATGTTTGCCGTGATGGTTCAAGGGCACTAGTGGCCTACCATCAACTAAAACCAATTATTGACCTTGAGAACTGTACAAATGCGAAGCTTCATCGCTTACGTCACATGGGTGACATCACAATTGGTCGAAGGGCAAAATCAAAGGCTCAGCTTGTTTCTTCCCATCACACTTTAAGAATTGAGGGGAATAAATATATATATATATATATACATATATATATATAAGGTCAAAATCGGACCTACCCTATTTTGCTATTTTATTGATACAAGGGAGTTGCATCAAGGATGACCTCGTAATAAATTAGACCCGAGCTCTAAGACGAGGCATCGAGTCCAAAGATTAAAGTGTCCGTCGAGACCAAGGCTAGCAACAATCTAGACTAAGTACAACACTTCAAGTGAAATGCAATATATTCGTAACCGATCGGAGATCATGGCGAATATCTCGGAGCATATCAAATCATGGGAGATTATTTATACCGATAATGGGATTTACTTACATAGTTAGAATTGTACTAGGGTCCCCATCATTCGTAGAGACCATACATTGATACAGATCATACTAATATAGTTTTTCTCTATTGTTCATCAATTCAGTGTTCATTAATAAGAATATATAAACTCGTTACTTTCCTGCAATTCTTTTACTGTTCAACGGAGTTGTTTTATCATTTATTGTTCTTACTATTCCACCTCGAGACTATCCCGAGTCGAGATCAATACCTGGCTAGCATACTGGTTTGATTTATTCTATAATTTATTCATTTATTTCTTGCTTATCAATTAGTATTATCACATATCCTTTAACCACAATATAAGTTTGATTGTTATCCGAATTTGAGGGTAAACAATGAGACTACAATATCAGTTGAAAAAAATTCCAATCTTTTTCATCAGATGGAACAAAGATTTGAAACTATATCGATGATTAAGAGTGAGATTTAATTTTAGTATACAATCGCAATAACTATCTTAATTAAGAGGTCCCTTAATTAAACCTACCCACAACACAAGAAAATGAAAATGTCCAAAATGCTACCCACTTAAATGGGTGTTTGTTTCCTTCATTTCTACTCTACCACTCTTATTTCTAGTAGACATGTACTTAAACTAATAGGATCCAACTCCCTTCCATTTCCTAGTCTCTCCATTTCTCCAATTATTTACTTAAATTTGAAACACTTGTTGTTTACCGTGAAAATGGTAATAACAATTAAATTTGACTATGGAACTCTAAAAATATGTGATCTATTTTTATGCTAGTTGTTGAGCAGTTTATAAGGACTAAGTGATAAGGTCACCCAACATCAAGTCCAAGGATGACAAAGTTTGTAAGGCATGAGTTAGGGGGAAGTAGGTAAGATCATCCTTCAAATGCAAGAAAATGGTAAGCACAACCAAGTCGTTGGAAGTGGTCCATATGGATCTCTATGGTCCAATGAGAACCATAAGCAGATGTGGAAAGAAATATGTAATGGTGCTTGTTGATGATTATTCTAGATTTACCTGGGTTCTATTTCTAATTTCTAAAGATAAAGCCCTTTACTTGTTTACTGCATTTGTTAGAAAAACTCATAAACAATTAGGAATTCAACTTGCATCCATTAGGTCTGATCATGGAACTAAATATGAAAACTCCAAGTTTGCTGAATTCTATGATGAAAATGGTGTAGATTATAATTTCTCTGCCCCTAGGACTCCTCAACAAAATAGAGTAGTTGAAAGAAAAAATAGGACTCTTGAGGACATGGCTAGGACCATGCTGCTTTCTAGTAAACTGCCTCATAGCTTTTGGGAAGAGGCTTTAAACACTCCATGTTATAAAATAAATAGATGTATGACTAGACCTCTTGTAGAGAAGACTCCCTATGAGTTACTTAAAGGGAGAAAACCAAACATATCCCATCTTAGGACATTTGGTTGTAAGTGTTATATGCACAATAATGGAAAAGACTACCTAGGTAAGTTTGATCCAAAAAGTGATGAGGGAGTATTCTTGGGATATTTTTCATATAGCAAAGCATATAAAGTATTTATTAAAAGAACTTTGTGTGTAGAAGAAAGTGTACATGTAGTATTTGATGAAAGTAGCATTCCTTCTAAGAGATAGGAACATGAAGATGAACCCATTATATTAGTAAAGAACTTGACTGAAGCCTCAGCTCAAGTCAAAGTGGAACCAAGTTAGCCAATAAGCCTTAAGGCACGACACCAGTTCCTTATTTTCCTATTCAAGATATGAAATGGCTAGTTCCCTTGCTATCTATGGATGATACGATGCAAAGTGCCACATCTCCTTCTTTACTTCAGGAAGAGCTGATTCTAAAAGCCCTTTTTCCTTAGGAATTTTCCTTTGCTTTGAATCGAAATCTAAAATACCCTAAGGCACATTGGCCTTATAGGAAAAGGTGATGAAATAGGTTCTTCCATACAAGGCAACTTGACAAGGGGAACTAATCAAAGAGGAATTGAAATAAATCCCTCGAAGGAACCTATTCATGATCATGTTCCTTAGCAACAGAACGTGGGAGAAACATCTAGTAGAAACTAGTTGGTTGTGAAACCTCACAAGTATCAAAGTCCTCATCCTATTGAGAACATTATCACTGATCCAACATCTGAAGTTAAAACTAGATCACAATTAAAGAATCTGTGTGCTTTTGATGCCTTTGTGACTTTTATAGAACCTAAAATGTTGTTGAGGCTTTGCAGGAAGCATATTGGGTGATTGCTATGCAGGATGAACTCAATAAATTTGAGAGAAGTCAAGTTTTGTATCTAGTTCCAAGACTCAAGGACAGATCAGCCATTGGCACAAAATGGGTCTTCAGAAACAAACTTGATGAAGATGGAATAGTTACAAGAAACAAGGCAAGACTGGTGGTCCAATGCTGCAACCAAGAGAAAGGCATAGACTTTGCAAGACTAGAAGCAATCAGACTCCTTATAGCCTTTGCAACACACATGGAATTCACTCTTCATCAAATGGAAGTCAAAAGTGCCTTCCTGGATGGGTACCTGAAAGAAGAAGTTTTTGTAAAACAACCTCTAGGGTTTGAAAGCAAGGAATGTCCTGAGAATGTATACAAGTTAGACAACACCCTCTATGGACTCAAGCAAGTACCAAGAGCATGGTATGAAAGATCGTCCAAGTTACTGCTGGAGCATGGTTACAAAAGAGGTAAAATTGATAGTACCTTATTCTTAAGGAGAAAAGGTAAGGATTTGCTTGTTGTGCAAATATATGTCGATGACATAATCTTTGGGGCTACTACTGATAAGCAAAGTAAGGACTTTACAAAATTAATGGGGAGTGATTTTGAAATGAGCATGATGGGTGAGCTTAACTTCTTCTTAGGCTTACAAATCAAACAAAGTCCAAATGGAACCATGATTCACCAGCAGAAGTATGAGCTAATCAAAAACTACTTTCCGATTTGAATGCGTAGCTGTTCTCGTTTTTTCATTTTTTATAGCCATTTTCTTGCCTTTTGTTTTAAAAAATTTAAATAATCAAACTTGAAATTACTCCCATCCAATTTGAATCGGTAGTTATTTTTCTATATATTTATTTTTTTATTTTTTATATTTAATTATAAGATATCTGTATTTATTAATCCAAATAAAGTAACCAATTAATACATATATATATATATATATATATATATATATATATACATACATACATACATACATACATACACACACACACACACACACACACATATATATATATATATATATATGGTAGTTTTTTTATTTTATTTTATTATTTTCATTTTTATATATATTTAAATTCAAAAATAATAACTAATAACTAATTATAAACTAAATAACTAAATATGACATGTGGCCTTTTTTTAGGTTGCCACTTGATTTAAGAAGAGAGCTTTTTCCTCTCCTTTTAATAATATATATATAGAAGATATATTTTATAGCTATTTTTTGCCTTTTATTTTAAAATAATATAGAAAATCCAACTTGAAACTACTCCCACCCAATTTGAATGGGTAGTTATTTTTTTTATACATTTATTTTTTATTTTTATATTTAATTATAAGATATCTATATTTATTACTCCAAATAAAGTAACTTATTTTATATATATATATATATATATATATATATATATATATATATATATATATAGATGGTGTATTTTTTATTATATATTTTTATTTTCGTTTTTATATATATTTAAATTAAAAATAATAACTAATAACTAATTATAAACTAAATAACTAATTATGTCACGTGGCATTTTTTAGGTTGCCACTTGGCTTAAGGAGAGAGCTTTTTCCTCTCATTTTAATAACATATATATTGTTTTAAAATTATTTTCTTGCCTTTTATTTTAAAAAACTTTAAAAAATCCAACTTGAAACTACTCCCACCCACTTTGAATGGGAGTTATATATATATATATATATATATATATGTATGTATGGTAGTTTTTTGATTTATTTTATTATTTTCGTTTTTTATATATATTTAAATCAAAAATAATAACTAATAACTAATTATAAACTAAATAACTAAGTATGACATGTGGCATTTTTTAGGTTGCCACTTGACTTAAGAAGAGAGCTTTTTTCTCTCCTTTTAATAATATATTTTGTATAGCTATTTTCTTCCCTTTTATTTTAAAATTTTTTAAAAAATCCAACTTGAAACTACTTCCACCCAATGTGAATCGGTAGTTATTTTTTTATATATTTATTTTTCGTTTTTATATTTAATTATAAAATGTCTATATTTAGTACCAAGAGCATGGTATGAAAGATCGTCCAAGTTACTATTGGATCATGGTTACAAAAGAGGTAAAATTGATAGTACCTTATTCTTAAGGAGAAAAGGTAAGGATCTACTTGTTGTGCAAATATATGTCGATGACATAATCTTTGGGGCTACTACTGATAAGCAAAGTAAGGACTTTACAAAATTAATGGGGAGTGATTTTGAAATGAGCATGATGGGTGAGCTTAACTTCTTCTTAGGCTTACAAATCAAACAAAGTCCAAATGGAACCATGATTCACCAGCAGAAGTATGAGCTAATCAAAAACTACTTTCTGATTTGAATGCGTAGCTGTTCTCGTTTTTCATTTTTTATAGCCATTTTCTTGCCTTTTATTTTAAATAATTTAAAAAATCAAACTTGAAATTACTCCCATCCAATTTGAATCAGTAGTTATTTTTCTATATTTATTTTTTTATTTTTTATATTGAATTATAAGATATCTGTATTTATTAATCCAAATAAAGTAACCAATTAATACATACATATGTATCTATGTATGTATATATATGTATGTATGTATGTATCTATATATATATATATATATATATATATATGGTAGTTTTTTTATTTTATTTTATTATTTTCATTTTTATATATATTTAAATTCAAAAATAATAACTAATAACTAATTATAAACTAAATATGACATGTGGCCTTTTTTTAGGTTGCCACTTGATTTAAGAAGAGAGCTTTTTCCTCTCCTTTTAATAATATATATATAGAAGATATATTTTTATAGCTATTTTTTGCCTTTTATTTTAAAATAATATAGAAAATCCAACTTGAAACTACTCCCACCCAATTTGAATGGGTAGTTATTTTTTTTATACATTTATTTTTTATTTTTATATTTAATTATAAGATATCTATATTTATTACTCCAAATAAAGTAACTTATTATATATATATATATATATATATATATATATATATATATATATATATATATGGGGTATTTTTTATTATATTTTTTTATTTTCGTTTTTATATATATTTAAATTAAAAAATAATAACTAATAACTAATTATAAACTAAATAACTAATTATGTCATGTGGCATTTTTTAGGTTGCCACTTGGCTTAAGGAGAGAGCTTTTTTCTCTCCTTTTAATAACATATATATTGTTTTAAAACTATTTTCATGCCTTTTATTTTAAAAAACTTTAAAAAATCCAACTTGAAACTACTCCCACCCACTTTGAATGGGCAGTTATTTATTTATATATATATATATATATATATATATATATATATATATATATATATATATTATATATGGTAGTTTTTTGATTTATTTTATTATTTTCGTTTTTTATATATATTTAAATCAAAAATAATAACTAATAACTAATTATAAACTAAATAACTAAGTATGACATGTGGCATTTTTTAGGTTGCCACTTGACTTAGGAAGAGAGCTTTTTCTTCTCCTTTTAATAATATATTTTGTATAGCTATTTTCTTGCCTTTTATTAAAATTTTTAAAAAAATCCAACTTGAAACTACTTCCACCCAATTTGAATCGGTAGTTATTTTTTTATATATTTATTTTTTCGTTTTTATATTTAAATATAAAATGTCTATATTTATTACTCCAAATAAAGTAACCAATTAATATATATATATATATATATGGTAATTTTTACTTTATTTTATTAATTTTATTTTTTATATATATTTAAATTCAAAAATAATAATTAATAACTAATAATAAACTAAATAACTAAATATGATATGTGGCATTTTTTTAGGTTGCCACTTTCTCTCCATATACATAGAGAGAGAGATTAGTAGATGTAGTAATATTTGTTATCTCTTAACTTAATCATTGTTATTTTTAAATGCAAGATTTTTTTTTCCGGTAATTAAAATTGTATTAATCACCAAATGGTTGCCTTACAAAATCATAGGACAGTTTTTAGCTCAACTGCCAATCAAAATGAAACATGAATTATCTATACTACTCTAGCCAAATCAGCATTTATAACATGAAATGCTGAATATATGAGCTAAGCCTAGGAGGAGCTCGAACATTACATATATAGGCTATACTACTTAGGAGCTTATCACAATTACAATAGATGCTTTCAAAGATTCTCGCATTCCTTTCTAACCATAAACCATAGAGCATTTATGTTATTGTCATCTTGAATGTGTGAGCTCGGAGAGATTTCCCTTTAGATTGTTCAATGAACCATTGGCAGAATTGTGACCAATCTTGTCCAGTGAAGTCTGCCACTCCTAGCCATTGCAGTGTCTGGTATCTCAACCGGGAAGCAAAATTGCAATGCAAGAATAAATGGTCTCTACTTTCCATTTCTTGCTGGCACATAACACAGATGCCTGGTATATTCAGATTCCATTGCAGCAGTCTATTCTTGGTAGGAAGTCTATCTTGCAGCAACAACCACAAGCTGAAGATAGCTTTAGGTCTAGCAGCATTTTTTATTACCAAATTCTTCCAAGGAACTCTAGTTGATTCTCCAAGCAGTTGCAAGTATAATTTCCTTATGGAGCAGTCAGTGTTATGTAGCAATTGATGTTGTTGTAGTAGCTTGATTCCCTCCGCAATTTTCCTTACCATCCAGCTAGCATTTGTTGGGATAGTGAAGTTCTTCAACTGTTGTTGTTTGATGTAGACAGTATGAATCCATTTTACCCACAACAGATCTTTCTTGTGTGCTAAATCCCAACTAAGTTTAGCTATAGCAGCCCTATTCCACAATAAGATATTTGTTATACTCAAACCTCCAACAGATTTAGGCATGCATACCTTTTCCCAAGCCACATAAGCTTTCTTTGTGATATTAACTGATCCTGACCAAATATAAGATCTGCATATTGACTCCAGCAATTTAACAACCTTTGAAGGCATGATAAATAATTGAGCCCAGTAAGCTTGAACACCAAATATAACTGATTGCACCAACTGGCTTCTGCCTGCATAGGATAGATATCTAGCTGTCCAGGAAGTAATTCTAGCAGAAATTCTATCAACCAGAGGTTGCCATTGAGCAACTGTCAACTTTTTGGTAGTTAAAGGTACTCCCAAATATAAGGGAGATCCCCTCTAACATAACCAAGCTGATCAAGAATTTGTTGCTGAATCACAGGAGAAACCCCACCAAAATACACAACACTTTTGTGTAAGTTTGCTTTAAGACCAGTAGTTGCAAGGAACTGAGAGAAAAATAAGAACATAGAACTTACTGACTGAAGCTCTCCTTTGACAAACAATAGTAAGTCATCAGCAAAGCTTAAGTGAGTAATTCCCAACTTTTTACAACCAGGATGATATATGAAGCTTTTAGTATGATTCAACTCTGCCAGGGATCTACTAAGATATTCCATTATAATAGCAAACAGAGAGGGAGATATAGGATCTCCTTGTCTCAATCATTTGGCAGCTTGAAAAGGCTCTGTTGTTTCTCCATTAACCACAACTGTATAGCTAACAGTTTGGACACACTCCATGATCCACCTGATAAATCTGCTAGGAAAATCCAGTTCTTCCATAATCTGTTGCAAACTGCACCATTCCACTGAGTCATAGCTTTTTGAAGATCAATTTTGATCATACATCTGGAGAGATATGTGATCTAGAGTACTGTTTTATTAGCTCATGAGCTAATATAACATTATCTGCTACTCTTCTTCCTGGTATAAATCCAGCCTGAGAATTACAGATAACACTACTCATAACCTTCTGGAGTCTGTTAGCCAACAACTTGGAAATAATTTTATACAAGACTGAACAACAAGCTATAGGTCTGAACTCTTTGACTGTTTGAGGATTGGATACCTTGGGCAGCAAAGTGAGTGTGGCACAATTAGTAGGTCTGTACATCTTGGAGGTCTGAAAGAAATTCCTGATAGCTTGCATAACCTGGTTACCAATGACATGCCAAGATTGTTTGAAGAACATGGCATTAAATGCATCAATCCCTGGAGCTTTATCATTTCCAATAGCCTTCAAGCTGTCTAGTATCTCTGTTTCAGTAATGTCAGCGACTAGTACCTTCCTTTGGTGCTGAGAAAGCTTTGGATCATTCCTCATATATATCTTATTCACAGCTGGTAGGGAATTGGCTGTAGTTCCCATTAGTGATTTATAGAAATCCCTAATCTCCTTTTTCAAATCTGCAGGATCAGTTATCTTCAGTCCTCCTTATGTGGAGAGTTCAATAATCTTCTTATACTGACTCCTCTCCTTCATGACTGCTGAGAAATACTTATTATTGGAGTCACCAAGTTTGATCCATTTGGCTCTGGACTTTTGCTGCAAAGCTGACTCTTCAATTAAGGACCACTTCTCTAGCTGTTGAACCAGGAATTTTGCTCTTTGATGTAGTGTGTCTGAATAAGAAATTGCCATTTGATGCTGTACATCTTCCAGTTCCTTTCTACCACTTTCAATCTTTTGAGAAATATTCTTAAATTCTCTAACATTAAGAGATTTTAAGGGAGGTTTGAGAGATTTAAGATTGTTCCATACTCCTTGAAGAGTACTCTGCTCCTTGCTTTTCCAGTAAGTTTTTAGCATAGCAGGAAATTCCTTATGCTGGATCCAAGCATTGAAGAATCTGAATGGTGTCTTCCTTGTAGATGTATCTGTTGTCAGGGTTAGTAACATGGGATTGTGATTAGATATAAGGGGAGGTCCATATACAGTGTGCACATGGTTCCACATCATCTGCCATTCAAAGTTACCAAACATCCTATCCAGTCTACTACATACTCTATCATTACCACTTTGTTGATTAGACTAGGTAAAATAATTCCCTCCCATGGCAGCTCAACTAGGCCTGATTGCTGAATGCAATTATTAAAATCAACAAGGTCCCTTTGCTTCACTTGTTGGCAGGATTGTCTTTCCTTGCTAGACAGAATTGCATTAAAATCTCCTGCAATGATCCAGGGATCAGTAATACCAGCAGATAAGTTTAGAATAGACTTCCACAGCATCCTCCTTTGATCACAGTCATTAAATCCATAGACTACTGTAAGCCAGCAGATAATATCCCAGTGATAGTTTGAACTTTACAATGAATGAGCTGAGCTTCCTCAAGATATCCAGTAACCACCACTTTTGTAGGGTCCCACATGATCCATATCCTCCCATTTACTGCTCCACTATAGTTAGTAATCATGTTCCAATTAGGCACCAAAAAACTAGCTATTCTACTAGCATTGTGTTGTTTAACCTTAGTCTCTACAAGTCCTACAAGGTCAAACTTATTAATTCTAAAGTAATTTTGAGCTTGTTTTTGTTTAAACCTTTTATTTACACCCCTAATATTCCAAAAGATCCACTTTATTGAGTATTGGTAGTTCCCCCTTCATCCAGGGGATGATCAGCCCACCTAACTGTCCCAACTTCAAATCTGTTAGACATCACAAGAGGAGATAAGGGAGGGAAATTAGTAATGTTAAAGACTGGGGAGTCTTGTATAGCAACCTGCTTCTGTTTGTTCCCACCATCAGCTGCAGCTATAGTGCTTGTCTCCTTTGATACCTCTTGACATTGGATTTGAGCCATCTGGTTACTCTGGACCACTGTGACTGGTGCTTTCACTCTCCATTCCCGTGTCACCTTGCTTTTCTGTGCAGGTTGAGCAGTTTTAGCCAAACAGTTGTGTCCAACCTCCAAACATTTCTCATAATACACAGGTTTCCAATCATAAATCACATCCTGCATGAAGCTCTTTCCATTTGGATCTAGAATCTCTATCTCACTAGGTAACTTTTTTGACACATTTACCTCAATGAGCATACGAGCATATGAGATTCTGGATTGCTTAGTAGTACATTCGTCAGCAAATATAGGTCTACCAAGAACACTAGCAATCCTACTTATAGATTTGCTACCCCAACAAGACATAGGCAAGTTAGGGAACTTGATCCACAAAGGAATTTCTGAAGGAAAGGCTGCCTTGAAGTCAAAATCAACAGACCACTGCTTCAAAATCATAGGTCTGTTGGCAATAGTATAAGGCCCTCCACACAGAATTTATTTGGCATCCACTAGTGAACTAAATTTAACAATATAATAGCCCTCATCATGATAAAATAGCCCAGGCTCAGTAACATGAGACCAGTGAAGATTAATAAATCTTTGCATGCCATTATACCCAGGGCTATTACCTAGCACAAATACCACAAGGGCACATTTCCATTTCACTTCTTCCTCCTCCACTTATTCCTTCACCAGCTGACCAACTGGTTTGCCATTAACAAGTGTAGGGGGAATATACTCTAACGACATACCATTTGCAGCAAGTCGGTTACACTGGAAAAGACTAGCCCACTGTTTGGGTGGATCTGATTTTGGACCTTCATCACAAACAACCTTTGGAACATCAATTGGTGGTGGTTGTTGCATGCATATCTGAACTCTATTCTCAGGCTCCATCGGAACAAATACTGGATTGATGGGAGGCTCTGTAATCCTCACATTTGCTGTTGGTATCAAGGAGACTCCAGATGGTTGTGGATCTATTACTGCATGAGGCAATTGAACAGTTATCGCAGCTGATTTCAATGGAACAGTGGTACCTACCATTGGTACAGTGTTAACTGCTTTCGGGAAAACTAAATCACTCGCATAAATTGGTACTAATTCTTTCCTTGGGCGACCTCTCCTCTTTGCCATAACAACCTCTGCCAGATTTACTTACCTATACAGAAGCAGTAGAGAAGAAGACGATGAAACAGTGAAGCAGAAGATGAGAGAGAAGGCAGAGCTTCTCTCACTAACCTTTCAAAACTCATTATTAGAGCAATTTGGTTAATTATAATGAGTTGTAACTTTGCTTTTAAATGCAAGATGTCCTTGCTATTGTTCTCAACGGCATATGCTTCAAACGGGAAGGTAATTCAAGATTTTATAGTAAGTTTGTAGCGCAAGAAAATTTTATTTTCATTGGATTAGAAGGGTAAAAATGTAACTTAACTTTTATTATTTCCATGTAAAATCAAATGGTAGTTCACTTTCCACCGCCGTCCCCTTCCTCAGTTTTCAATTGCTTTAGCCGATGAATTACGAGCAGAGACTAATCGCCGCATCGAAGTTCGTCTACGCCGGCGACTCGACCGACGATTCTCCGCCGGTCAACACTGTTGACTTGGGAGTTAAAGCGACTCTTAAACCTCACCAAATTGAAGGAGTCTCATGGCTTATTCGAAGATACCGTCTAGGCGTCAACGTCATTCTCGGTATTTTCTTCTTCTAGAAACTTCACACTCCTTATGTGTGCTCAGAGATGTCGACTTTCAGGAAAAATTAATGCGACTATCCAAAATTGCGCTGATAATTGATGGGTTGAATTTGCCTTGTTTTTGGGACGGAAGGAGTATTTTTATTTTGAATTGATTGGCCTAATTTGACATAATTAATGATGCACTCATTTTATTGTTCTTACAGGGGACGAGGTATAACTGCCAACACTGAAACCAGCATTTAAATTGAAAATAGCGATTTATTAAGCAGCAATATTTGTAGTCAACGGATAGTGTCTTGATTTTCTCTATGCTATGAATTACTTATTGGCAGATGGGGTTGGGAAAGACTTTGCAAGCGATATCATTGCTGAGCTATCTGAAATTCTACCTAAAGATTCCTGGACCATTCTGTGAGTGGGAAGACATATAATTTTTATCTAATAATTAATAGTAGCCGAAACACATCTTAGGCAAACATTCTATGCTTAGATTTTGCAAAATGTTGCAGTGGTGCTCTGTCCTCTTAGTGTGACGGATGGTTGGTTGTCTGAAATGGCCAATTTCGCCCCAAAATTAAGAGTGCTATCCTATATTGGAGAAAAGGAGCACCGGCGCAATCTACGTAAGAAGATGTATGAGCATGTGAACAAGAAGGTGTTGTGTGATGTAAGTATTGGGTCCTATTGCACTTAAGACGATCAAATTTGAATTTTTAGGTTGTTTTTTTATATACATTTATATAGGCTATATTTGAACACCTAAAGGCTTGTTGGGACATTACAATTTATTTTCTCTTCAAGAAATGTCGATTTATTTGTTTTACTTATCTCACCCTGAATTTCCTCATCTCTTACAGGTAGAATCACTGTCTTTTGATGTGCTGTTGACTACATATGACATATTATTACTTGATGAAGATTTTCTATCCCAGGTTCCATGGTGTTATGCAATAATTGACGAAGCACAAAGGCTCAAAAATCCATCTAGTGTATGTCTGGAATTCTTCTTTCACATAAAATGCAACTGAGATATCACACCTGATCTTGGTATGAGATAGAATATTGACTACTTATGCAGTCACGATGTGTGCTCAAAGTCTACTGAAGTTAATTCCGTATACTACCTTTAAATTTGTATTAACTAAATGCCCCTTTGAGGGTAAATAGGTGATATTTCTTCAATATCCTTACTACTTCGAAAATAAAGTTCTTCCAAATTTCCTTGAAATGCAAAGGCATTTATAGAAAAATATTTTGATTAACTTTTTCGTTAGTAGATTTCAATCCTGTAGTAGAGCAGTCTTGAAATGTTGAGTGCAGTCAACTGCTCTACAGAAAGTAGGACAATGTCTATTTCTCAAAGTTCAGGAGCAAAATTTATGTTTCAATAAACCTTTTCGAGGGGGTGGGTGATAAGCAACTGTTCTTGATCTTCTCCAACCCTATGACACAAATACCTTATGCTGCGTGTTTGAAATCTTTACAGGTGCTGCATAATGTGCTCAAAGAGCGTTTTGTTATGCCTAGGAAATTGCTGATGACAGGCACACCTATACAAAACAACCTTTCAGAGCTTTGGGCTCTGTTGCATTTTTGTATGCCTTCAGTTTTTGGAACACTGGATCAGTTTCTCTATGTGTTCAAGGAAGCTGGCGATCCTTCATGTAATACTTAAGCCTGTAATGAGTCATTGTCTTGCTTCTTTTTCCCTTTAAAGATAAATGAGAGATCTTTTTGGGCACTGCTTATTTGCTTTGTGAATCTTTTTTTGCAATTTCGATCATTTTCTGATGTAGATAAATATTTATTTATTTCACGCGTGGTGTCTGTAGTTTTGTCACTTGATGATACTTTATAGTATTTAGAGCACAATCTATAGCTTATTTACTTAGGTCTGCCAATGATGTCTGATCTTTGCTCTTATATTTTCGTGTTTAGGGACTGATAGGATAGAAAATTAATGTTCTACTTCTAGAGGCTAATATCGTGAATCATTTTGCACATCTACCTGCTGATAGTGATCCCTAAATTAGATGCCTTCATGTCTTCCTATTGAACTGATGATTGAGCATGATCTTGTCTGTACTTATTTGATTGAAGATACGTGAGACCCTTCCAATATGCTGATGGCTCTTCTATTTCTCTCTCTCCGACATACTTCTGTAACAATTTGCAATGCTTACTGAAAAAAAGGGAGGCCTATGGATTGGGTTGGCAGTGGTTGGGAAGAGGCGTGACTTGCTAGTGACAAGTTCCCAGTGACAGAGCTAGAACAGCATTCATTTTCATATATCTGAGAAAAAGTTATTGTTCTTCATCTTCGCCGTCACCCACAAAAAATATGTAGGGCTCTTCTAAGGGTTTCATTATCCAGTTCTATGTTTTTCCAGTTAAACAGAGCCGCTGTTCCTGTAACTTTTTGGAACAATAAAACAGACACGGTGCCTAAATCTTTTATAATGGAAGTTTTCAACTGTGAATCAAGTGTACCAGCCACAAAATGTATTACAATAATTTAAGTAATTTTAAGCAAATAGAAAAAGAAGGTGAGGATGATACTACATGTTGCCCAAAAATCTTGAGTCTATGACTTCAGTTTCCCAGTTTACAAGTATACAAGATTGAGATTCATCTTTCCATTTTTGCGTCTAGGGAAACACCTAGATTGCATTGAATTAATTAGGAGGGTTCACTGAAGATTTTCTTTAATTCCCTCAAGGCCATGTCACTTGTTTATATACTATCACCAATCATCGAACAACAACATGGGGCGCCCCTATTCTTGTTCTAACATATTTCCATTTTAACAGGCCGTGATGCAGACAAAGCTAAGGAACAATTCAAAATTTTGAAATATGTAATAGGGGCATTTGTGCTCCGAAGAACTAAATCTCAGCTTATTGAGTTGGGGACTCTTGTGCTGCCACCTCTTTCTGAGATTACTGTGTAAGTTAACCACCTTTGTCAGGTTCATTGATTTTGCAAATGATTGCTGCAGAACTCACACTAGAGCTTGTAGAGGATATTTCTCTCTTTGGTTGACAATAATCTCATGTGATTTTCGATGGACTTACTTTTGTGTAGTGTTGGTAATATGTTTGTAAATTTAATTCCAGGATGGCACCATTAGTGGCCCTGCAAAAGAAGGTATATATGTCCATATTAAGGAAGGAGCTGACGCAGCTGCTAGCACTTGCTTCTGGAGCACCCAGTACTCGGTCGTTACAGAATATTGTACATACCTATCTTTATTAGCCTGGATGTTTCTCATTTTGTTTCTCATTTTGGGTTGGTGACACCCAGATTGATGATTTTGATTTGCTCTTCTGTGTGGGAATCTGGTGTGGTGAATTAACATTTTGTGTCAATAAGAGAGTGCAACAAGAGGTTTCTTATTATGCTTTTTGCCATTGGAGTATAAGAAGTTTCTGAAGGTGATGAGTACCATTTAATGAACCAACTTGACATTTCAAGGATAAGCTTTACATCTAAGTGCTTCTAGTTTATCATATCCTGAGTAGTGGAGCGGAGCTATGTTGCTTCTTTTATAAGGTTTTCTGCATGCCGAATTCTGCCTATGCTGATCAGCAGGATTGGCATAATTGAAGGTGAGTTGGTAACTGGAGGTAAGAATTGAGCTATGAACCTTGGTTCCATCTAAGAGGAAGTCTAGTTAGTAAACCATGTATAATTACCGACAGATACATGGGATGAACTTATGTTTATAATTAACTATTCATACTTCAAATTTGATGACTTGTTACGTGTAAAAGATTATGGTATTATACTCCATGTGTGAACCTTTTAGTACAATATTACTAAGAAGGAATTTTACTGCCACCTTAAGTTAAACATAAATTTTAATTAACACTCGTATCTGAAGCTTGGTAAAAAGCAGACTGAAGAATTAGCAAATGATTAGATGAGACTGAGAATTGTTATGTAATCACGAATTGAATGTAGACATTTTTCTCCATTAATATATGTAATTCAATCATATTCTTTCTGCGTCATGTCTGTAAATGGCAAGTTATTCTGAAATAAAAGAACTGATTTTTACCTTATAGTCAGTAAGGTAACCATTGCCCCATTGTCTCTGTATTTCAAATTGTATTAGAGCCATTAGGGCTCAAAGTTTTCTAAACAGAATTTCCGGCTGGAAGAAACAACTCCGGCGACCTGGCAGTAAACGAGTGGTCTTACGTGCTACCTGTTCTTCAACACTGCCTCTCACGCGCTGGCACTTGGAGGCACGTGCTCTGGGAGGGTTCACTTCGGTTTGACATTCCGGCGTCGCCCCGTCAAATCCGGCAGAACTCTGGTGTTTCTCTGGTATTGAAACCTTGTTTGTAGACTGTTCTTTCTTCCAGGTCTGCCTTTGCTCGTCTTTTGCTTCCATTGCTGCTGGGATTCGGTGCTTTGGGTTTCAGAAATTTGGTTTGGTGATTCTTTTGTTTCACTATTGGTTGACAGCAGTTGTTTAGTCGAGTTCAGACGTTCTGGTTAGACCATTTTGTTTCCGTTGTTAATCTTAATGGCTCTCTGACTTGTTTGAGTGTTATTCCGTTCACTGATTCTTAATCTTATATTGCTTCTATTATCACTCACAGGATAAGAGTTTCTAGTATGCTTGGCATATTCACACGCATTACAGAAGAAAGATTCAAATCGAGTCCTTGAAAACAAATCATGATATAACTTCTTCAAATCAAAGAATGATGGGTGTCCTAACCGTCTATGCCATTGTATTATTTCTTGGTTGACATCCTTACTTTCCCAAAAAAGGCTTGACTGGAGTTTTGAATCCCGTCTAATATATACAAGTCATCACGCAATCTACCACTGCCAATCCTTTTCCCTGTTTGAAGGTCCTGGAAAATACAATGATTGGGAAAGAACTCGATTTTGCAGTTTAGAGCTTTGGTGTTGGCACTAATAAATAGAAGATTGATAGAGAACTCAGTAACATGGAGGACGGATGATAGTTTAATATTAGGAGTACAAATGACAAAACCTGTTACAGGGATAAGTGTTAAAGAATCATTGGCTATTTTAACATTATCTCCCTTGGGATACGGAGAATAGTTTTGAATGCCTTTAGAAGAGCCTGTCATGTGTTTATTTGCACCAGAATCGACAATCCAAGAATTAAGGTTATCAGCAATGGCAATACCTGATTGCACATGATTAGATGTGACAACATTAGCGGAGTCAAGTTTGGCGAGGAGGCGACGGAGAAGCTAAATTTCATCCGAAGATAAGATTTCTCCGGAAATCGTCTCCTTGAATGTCTCCATTTTTCAGCCCAATCAGAAGGAAATTAGAAGGAGTTTGTGTTGCGGACAACCAATAAGAGAGAGAAAACTCGTCCTTTTTTGATAAAAAAGGAACCCTAGTCAGGGGAGACTATTAGGCGTTTGGATAGGTCTGATTTTGAATACTTACTCAAGTAGAAATAAAGTAGAAGAAGTCATCATGCAATTTGCCGAAGTTGAATTTTCTTGTATTGGTTGGTTATCTGCATTTCTTAATGCGTTAAATTTGCCTATTGCTCACAGAAAAACAATTAGATCCTGCACCACCAAACATCTTTATCTAATTTTGTCTCCTATAATTCTTTGTCTCCCTTCTATAGGCTTTTGCCTTTGTTTATTTCTTCTGTGTCAATTCCTCGTATTGGAGGGAAGCTTTTGCAAATCCTAAAAAAAGCAAGTTATGAATGAAAAATGAAGTCCTTGTCAATAAAATAAAATATGGGAACTTGTCACTGCACCACCAGACAACAAGTTGGTTGGCTGCAAATAGATCTTCACTGTGAATCACAAAGCTGACGACTCAATTGAAAGATTTAAAGCATGATTGGTGGCTAAAGGATACTCTCATATATATGGAGTGGATTACTAAGAGGCATTTACCCCTGTTGTTAACATGAACATTATCAGAATTCTTTTGTCTTGTGCAGCTAATCTGGATTGAGACTTACAACAGTTTGATGTGAAGAATTTTCTTCATGGAGACTTAGAAGAAGAGGTGTATATGAAAATTCCTCTTGGATTTTATACTGAACAAAGTCAAGGAAAGGTGTGCAAATTGAAGAAATCTTTGTATGGATTGAAGCAATCTCCTAGAGAGTTTGACGGATTCTGCAAAGTATCTCCTTTGGTTCCCTACAAAGCAATATCGATCACACTCTCTTTATTAGACATCAAAGCGGTAAACTCACTCTTCTCATCATTTATGTTGATGACATAGTAATGGCATGAGATGACAAAGAGGAATTAACCCGATTGAAGAATTTGTTGGCACAAGAATTTGAGATCAAGGATCTAGGAAAACTACCTTACTTCTTGGGAATTGAGGTTGCTAAATCAAAAAGAGTAATCTTCATTTCTTAAAGAAAGTACATTCTGGATCTCTTGAAAGAAACCATATGATTGGTTGCAAACCAACATAATCACCCATTGAGTGCAATCACAAGCTACAAATAGGGGTTAGAGAGTTAGTTGATAAGGAGAAAAATCAGAGGCTGGTTGGAAGGCTTATTTATCTCTTTCACACTAGACCAGACATAGCTTATTCAGTTAGCTTAGTTAGTTAGTTTATGCTTATCCCCGAGACTTTTATATGCAAGATGTCTTCCATATTTTGTGATATTTGAAATCTGCTAGGGAGAAAAGCTTGCTTCTCTCCCAACATGGTCACCTTCGGATAGAGGCCTATACAGATGCAAATTGGGCTGGGTCTAGATGATAGAAGATCTACATCCAGTTATTGTAGTAGTTGCCATATCTAGTGCGGAAGCAGAATATAGAGCTATGCCCAGGGTGTTTGTGAAATTTATTTGGTTGCAAAAGTTATTAGAGGAATTGGGACTGTCTGAAAAAGGAAAACGTTTCTTGTATTGCGACAACAAGACTGCAATCAGTATAGCTAATAATCACGTTCGCCATGACAAGACAAAGCATGTTGAAATTGATAGACACTTCATCAAAGAAAATGTACAAGTAGTATCCTGAGGTTGCTTCATATGTCGTCAGAAAAACGATTAGCTGTTGTACTTACAAAAGGTTTCAATAAACGGACTTTCCATACATTGATTTGTAAGTTGTGCATGTACGACATCTTTGAACCAACTTGAGGGGGAGTTTTGAATATTTGATTAGCTTAATTGTTGTGATTTCATTAGCTTAATTATAGGGATCTATTTTATTTGATTGTAAATATCCTAGTCCATAGGTTGTACAGGTATTGAAATATGCAAAGAAGCGTTTTCTTCTTCTCAAATTCAATAGTTTTAGACGTTAACATATTAGAAGTTCCGCATATTTTCTAAATGTATAAATCTCTGAAAGGTTAAACCACTCCAAATTATAAGACCATAAATTTTTTATTTGCATTTGCATATATTGGCATGGGATAATTTAAATGGTGTAACGGGGTAAGTGAGGATTCATATAGCCGACCGCAACTTGTGTGAGCCTCAGGCGTTTTGTTGTTTGCAGTTGGATAGTTGGATTTTTTTTTATCAGATGGAACTATAGGAGCTTGTTGGGACATTTTCTTGCATTTAGGAGAGGTTTAATGGCATTCTTTTTTAAGCTGTTCACTTCCTTTCTGAGTTGAATTTGCTTTCAGTGAGATTCCACAAGTATCTTTACTGCTGCTCAGCATCTCCGCTTCGAAATATCATGTTTTGTATCTATCTGAGTTTAACCTTTATGTGGCGAGACAAATGCTTCGGAGTTGAAGATTTATTTGTCGGAACTCAGCTTATTTCTTCCCTAAAACTAATCTGCACGCTCACTTTCAGGTAATTCAACTACGAAAAGCATGTAGTCATCCTTACCTTTTTGCTGGTATAGAACCTGAACCATATGAAGAGGGAGAACACCTGGTTCAGGTACTGTATCTGCTTTCTGCTGATTGTCATTATATTTATTTATGACTCTAGATTTCACGTTATGCACCGTAAATAATTGGATCCACCCGGCAGTTAATAGTTATGTAGCTGTTAGTTTTATTGGCATTGAAGATTGGGGCAAAAGATTATGCTACAGTCTTTTGAAGGCAAAAGATCACACTGTGTAAAAGAAGTATTTACTTGTTCATGAATTCTTATCTTCTCAGCATTAAATACTTCTCAGGCTAGCGGGAAATTGCTTATTGTGGATCATCTTCTTCAAAAACTTCATACTTATGGACATAGAGTCCTTCTGTTTGCTCAGATGACTCAATCACTGGATATATTGCAGGTAAGTGTTTGTATCTAGTATCTTTTGCAAACTCTAGTGGAATGTTTGAACTTTACAAGCTTTATTTAATATCTCTACTTCTTTGTTTATCTTATGCAGGATTATCTGGAATTGAGGAAATATTCTTATGAGCGTCTTGACGGTTCAATTCGTGCAGAAGAGCGTTTCGCTGCAATAAGGAGCTTCAGTCAACAGTCAGCCAAGCAAAGATCAAAGTTGGAAGCTGATCAAAATGGAGCATTTGTTTTCTTGATTTCAACAAGAGCTGGTGGAGTCGGATTGAATCTTGTGGCTGCTGATACTGTAAGTTCCAATTGCTACCCCAACTTTTTTCATCAAATGGTTTAATATTATACACTTGGGTTGATCTTATGATCTATATATTGTACAAGGAGTGATTCATTTTTCTTTACATGCTTTTCTGAAGTCATTGCCACTAGTCTGTAGTTCTCATTTCATGAACTTCTTCTCTTATTGAGAGATGGAAAGTGCTGATTTGAACGCTTGGATCATGTCTGTAGCGAAGCCGTAATGCACGTGGAAAACATCTGTACCATTCAAGCTTAGACTGTTTGGATGCTTAATCTCCAATTTGTTAAAGAACATTAACTGCATACATGGATATCGATACACTCCTCTTTTCCTAATAATTGTCATTATGATGTTTAGCTATTGAGTCATACAGGCAAGGAAAAATGCTTTTAGCTCGTATTACATACGTTACAGTGATGTAAATTGATACCTACCAGGTGATAGGTGGAGCATGTTTTGGGAAGCCATGATTTTTCTGAAAAAATGCTTAAGTGAATATCTTGCAAGTTAATTGAATGATATACTTAAATTATTGTCTTAAGTGCACAAATATAGTCATTGCTCTTTTGGCCACTGCAGAGTGGTTTTGTGTACATATGGACCCGTCGAACCCTGATTTGACATCAAATTCTTTCAGCTCCTTGACAAGTTATGGTGGTGTAGGTCATATTTTATGAGCAAGACTGGAATCCCCAGGTAGACAGACAGGCCTTGCAGCGTGCTCACCGAATTGGTCAAACAAACCATGTGTTATCTATAAATTTAGTCACGGAGCAGACGGTCGAGGAGGTGAGCAGAGGATTGTAAACTATCTCGAAGTTGATGTTTAGTTCCTTTAAGTGAAGGCTCTAACTGTGTAGGTCATTATGCGTAGAGCACAACGGAAGTTACAGCTTAGCCAGAATATTGTAGGAGATGAAATCTTGGATCAGGAAGGGAAAGAGATGGCAGGAGCTGAAGCTGGTGACTTGCGATCTGTTATACTTGGATTGCATATGCTAGATCCTGCAGAGATAACCAATGAGGAATCAGATGAATTTGATAGGAATGAGTTGACTGCAATGGCAGAAGCTATTATTGCATTTCGTAATGAAGAACGTTCTGCCAAAGATGAGTTTGAGGTAAAGCCAGTTGACAGGTTAAGCGAGTTCAATGTTGTCACAAAAAGGGGTCCAGAATCTATTAAGCTTGATCCTCGTCTTGATGAAGCTTCATATCTCGCGTGGGTTGAGAAATTCAAGGAAGCATCACAAGCTAACCATGGTCCGATTTTCGAGCTGGGAAATAGGAGAAGGTTGCCTGAAGAAAAGCTTGTAAAAACTGAAGCTGCAAAGAGAAAGGAAGAAGAGGAGAAGTTGTCAAAGTGGGAAGCTCTTGGATACCACTCATTATCTGTCAGATATCCTGTATCAGCTCCTGATACTGATATCTCCTCAGATTCTGGCGCTGTTCATTTTGTTTATGGGGACTGCACTCATCCTTCTAAAGTTTCTCCATCAGAGCCGACCATTATACTCAGGTTTTATATGCTCTCCGTGATATCTTATCTTTCTTTGTGAAGCTTGTGATGCTTGTTGCAGCTTCTATAGAAAGTTTCTTGGCTGTTGTTCTAATTGCACAAGTATTAACTTCTCTTGAAACTTTGTTGTGAAATCTTGTTTGTTCTCCTTGTTCAAGTTCTTTCCTTTTTCTTTCCAAAAGTTCGTCTCTTGCTTGCTTGGAATCTTCGTATTTTGTATTTTATGACAGAGAGGATTCCATGGTAACTGCAATTTCCTTTCAATTCTGACTCTTCCTTGTAAGCTGCCACTGTGAATGGTTTGTTAGTATATGTATGTAACTAAATAATTACTTAATAGAGGACGCTTGTATCTGATATATGCTTAAAAGCACTCCAAGCTGCGCAAAAATTTATTTATACTGCATGTATTTCTTATCAATATTTCTTGGCAGCTGCGTTGATACGTCCGGAAGCTGGGGTCATGGGGGTATGTTTGATGCATTGGCGAGATTATCATCTAGTGTACCTGCTGCATATGAGCGAGCTTCTGAATTTCATGATCTTCATCTAGGTGATCTCCATCTTATAGAGATTACAGGTAAATTCAGTTTCTTTTACTGGTAATCATGTGCTTGTTTTCCCCGACATCACTAGCGCTGACACTTAAGGTTTTAAACTTGTCCTATTCTTGTTACTTGTCTAAGCTGATTAGGGAACTGACTGACTTGTGTTATTCAGGTGTTCTTACATCGAGTTCATGTCAGAAGATTTCTTTCTACGGTAGAGTTTAGTAGTACCATTTTGCATACATATCTGTATAACTGCTGTAACTCAATATTTGCGTCCATAGTCAAGTCAACCGTGAACCGTGATATCAATTTGAAACCATGCAATCAAACAACCTCCACTTCCAACCAAGAGGTTGTGAGTTCGAGTCTCCCCAAGAGCAAGGTGGGAAGTTCTTGGAGGAAAGTATACCGAGGGTCTATTTGAAACAAGATCTCTACCCCAGGGCAGGGGTAAGATCTGCGTACACACTACCCTCCCCAGACCCCACTAAGTAGGATTATACTGGGTTGTTGTTTTTGTTAGTCAAGTCAATCATGATATCAATTTGAAACCATGCAATGTTTGCTTAACTTGGCATGTATCAACTTGTAAATTAGGACTGGCTGGAAGTATATGAGATGATATGGTAGTAGATAGTAGATATGCACACTATGTAGCTAGAAATGTTGAGGGTTCACGCTGGTCTTAGTGGAAGTATTCTTGGAGTTGCTTTTAACAAAAGACCTTGTCTTTTGCTGAGATGAGAAATAAATAAAAGTCCAATTTAGCAGAAATGAAAGAAAGAAATGATAGATCCGTGTGGGATGCAGTTGATTGGTGTTTTCCAGGAGTTGTTTATTGCCGCATGCAGTGCAACTGCTAAATTCTTTAGATGGGAAAATAAAAATAGCTCAAGATTATTTGTTCTGTGTTTTTCATCCCCTGGTCACTTCTGTCAATCTTCTTTATTTGTCTTAGGCTTTACCTTTAATTCGTTTTTTTTCCTAATCTCCACATGATCATTGTTATGTAGATCTCACTAGTGGCAGTGGTTCACCTCATGCTCCTCAATGGGTAGCTTTGGCTGTTGTGCAGTCCTACAATGCTAGGCGCAAGGTCCCACGTGGCAGTATCTCCATCCCTGACTTGGAGCATTGTCTATCAAAAGCATCATATTCAGCTGCTCAAAAGTCTGGTACATTCAATTTCCATGCTTCTAGAGAAATTTCTTCTGCTCTACTTGCGGTTTGAGTTCTCTTTGTTTTTGTATGGTATGCAGGCGGGTTCCTATTTTTCAATCTTTGAATAAGTATAAATTTGGTATTTGAGAATGATAGTTAAATAGTAGTAAATAACCCTAATCTCATATGTATTAGGAGTAGGACATGTATTATATTATATATAAGGATCATTGTATCATTGTCAATATTAATTCATAATATATTTTCTCCCGTGCTTTCTCACATGGTATCAGAGATTTGGTGAGAATAGATCGCAGTGCGTCATTCCAGCGACATCCGGGAAGAAAGAACTCAGTCACGTGAAATTTTCCGGTGACCTAAGTGACTGTTGTGTCAAAGTCACTAATTATCAGTGTTGTGCGAAATCCAACACCACCAAAAGGTTCCCAAGAGATAGGTGACCAAACCCGAGAAAAAATCATGCGAAAACACTCATCCACACGCCCCCATGCGCCTGCCGGAGTTCTGCTGCCGGCGGTGCGTCTGTCCCACGCGTCAGTGCGTGAGGGCTGTTCCAACCAGAATTTGAAAAAGTTTCTTTTAGATAGTGTAATCGTCTTGTAATTCCGAGCCTACCCGTCCAATTTAAACCTAATTCCAACAACTTCTATATTTTTCCGGTGTGAACAATGATTTTCAGAAAATTTTCTGATTTTCTGGCATTAATAGTAATTTCCAGAAAATGTCTGCGTTTTCCGATGCAATATTATAATGGCATTCATTCCTGAAGCCTTTAACTCACAATCCGTTGGATTAAATACAATGGATCCAATCCAGATGGTTTCGTACCGGATTATATTAAGTTCCTTCGGTACATAGCAAATAAAAAACATCTTCAGGATTAGCCTCCATTGTTCCAACAGATAGTAGGGTGACTTGTGTCTCCCAACCTTCAACCTCTGAGTCTTGAGTCATTGATTTAGGTACAGCTGATCATATTTCTAGTAACAAATCTCTTTTCATTTCATATTCTCAATCTCTTCCAACAGTCGCAATGGCCAATGGGTCTCAAGTCATGGCAACTGCAATAGTTCAAACAAGTCCACATCCTTCCTTATCTTTAGACTCAATTCTTTATGTTCCTGGTAGTCCTTTTAATCTCATAGCCATGAGTCGCTTAGCCAAATATCTTAAATCTGTTGTTTTATTTCTTAACGACCTTGTTTTTATACAAGAACGCAGTACAGGGCAGATCATTGGTACCGAACGTGAATCAGATGGACTTTATTAGCTTATCCCTGCAAAATCACAGGGACTCGCATCTTGTCTTCCTCCGATAGCTTGTCCCATTACTGATTCATCAGATTTATTACATAAACGGTTAGGACATACCAGTTTGTCAAAACTTCTGAAAATGGTACCTAGCTTATCTCAGTTGTCCACTCTAGAGTGTGAGTCATGTCAGCATGATAAGCATACCCACTCCCATTTCCCACGACGTCTTGATAATCGAGCAGTCACCTTTTACTTTAGTTCATTCAGATGTTTGCGTTCCTAGTCGGGCCAGTTCTACCTTGGGAGTCTGCTACTTTGTCAGTTTCATTGATGATTATTCTAGGTGCACTTGGATATTTTTGATGAAAAATCTATATGATCTGTTTTCTATTTTCCAGACCTTTCACACTGAAATTCAAAATTAATTTGGGCTTTCTATCGGCACATTTCGTAGTGATAATGCCCTAGAATTTTTGTCTTATCCATTTCAGCAGTTTATGCACTCCCATGGGATTATTTATCAAACATCTTGTCGGTACACATCCCAACAAAATGGGGTAACTGAAAGAAAGAATAAATATCTTATTGAAACTGCTCGTATCCTACTCATACAATCTCATGTTCCGCTGCGTTTTTGGGGGATCCAGTTCTTACATCTTGTTATCTTATTAATCGTATGTCGTCTTCAGCTATCCAAAATCAAGTTCCATTCTCTGTCATGTTTCCCCACTTACCTTTGTTCTCTCTTCCACCCGGTGTCTTTGGGAGCCATCTTTGTTCATGACCTTACTCCAAAAAAAAAGATAAGTTAGCTCCTCGTGCTCTTAAGTGCATATTTCTGGGTTACTCGAGAACGCAAAAGGGATATCGATGTTATTCTCCTGACCCTTCAGCGATTTCTTATGTCTGTTGATGTTACCTTCTTTGAAATCCAATCATACTTCACAGGTCCAGTTAATCACTTAGATGTTTATGAGGTGTTACCAGTTCTCTTTTGGAGATTCATTCTCCCATTCATCTTCCTCCATAGCCCCCTCACCTACAGTTTCGATTGCAGCTCCACCACTTATAGCTCCAGTGCCACCACTAGTCCAGCTCCACCAACTGTAGCTCCAGTGCCACCACCTAGTCTAGTTCAACCTTCTACAACTCCATCAGGAGTTATCATCGTCGTCCGCACCAGCATCAGGCCCAGCTGATTCACGTCCTGCACTTGATCTTGCTAATACTGCGGACTTGTCTCCTCTTAATCAACCGATTGCTCTACGAAAAGGTATACGGTCCACACTTAAACCTAATCCTTATTATGTCGGTTTAAGTTACCATTGTCTGTCATCATCCCAATGTGCATTTGTGTCATCTTTGTCCTCTGTTTCCATCCCTAAGTTTACAGGTGAAGTACTGTCTCATCCCGGATGGCGACAGACTATGATTGATGAGATGTTTGTTTGTTTTACATACGGGTGGTACTTGAAAGCTTGTTCCTCTTCCTTCGGGTAAATAGACAGTTGGTTGTCGTTGGGTGTATGTAGTCAAAGTTGGTCCAGATGGCCAGGTTGATCGACTTAAGGCTCGTCTTATTGCCAAAGGGTATACTCAGATATTTGGACTCGATTACAGTGATACTTTCTCTCCCGTGGCTAAAATTGCATTAGTCCGCCTTTTTCTATTTATGGCTGCTGTTCGCCATTGGCCTTCTCTATCAGTTGGACATTAAGAATGCTTTTCTTCACGGTGACCTTGAAGATGAGGTTTATATGGAGCAACCACCTGGTTTTGTTGCTCGGGGGGAGTCTAGTGGCATTGTATATTGGTTGCGCCGGTCCCTCTACGGTCTAAAACAATCTCCTCGAGCATGGTTTGGTAAGTTCAAGACAATTATTCAGGAAATGACATGACTCGTAGTGAAGCTGATCACTCTGTATTTTATCGACATGTTGCTTCAAATCTCAGTATTTATTTGGTCAATTATGTTGTAAATTTTGTTATTACTAGCAATGATCAAGATGGTATTAGTAAGGTGAAGCAACATCTCTTTCAGCATCTTCAGACTAAAGATTTGGGCAGATTAAAGTATTTTCTGAGTATTGAGATCGCTCAGTCTAGCTCCAGTATTTTGATCTCACAACAGAAGTATGTATTAGATATCCTTGAGAAGACATGAATGGCGGGTTGTAGACCTATTGACACTACGATGAATTCAAGTTCTAAACTTCTGCCAGGACAAGGGAAGCCTCTTAGCGATCGCAGTTGGTTGGTAAGAATGGAGATAATATACGTCTTATATAGCGCATGTTCCATGGGAAGTTGCATTCAGAATCGTGTTGATATAGCTTAAGATCATTGGTTTTGGCCATGCCACCAGGCATTCTTTATGACATTTCATAATGGTCCAAACGCTTTGTTGCATCTCCTCGAATATAGTCATAGCGATCTCCTCTGGTACAGATATATCAACCAGTATATATCAATCAGTTAACTATTCCTCAACTATTCCTCGATCCAAGTTAGTGTGGGGCGGGCAATATGAATTTTCTGTATTTGTACTTCTCTTGTTCATGCACATTTCCTTCAAAGACTAGATCATTTGTCATTTAAGCAAATTTAGAGAGAAATTAGTCATATACTTTCTAAAGTTGAGATGGTAGAAATATGGACAAGGATAAATACTAAATTTTCATTTGCTGTTTAAACAAGTGAAATAAGTGCAAAAAACTGATATTGATATTTGGAGCTGCTGAAATGGATATCGGATGTTTTTGAAATGTTTACAAAATGGATTTAGGTGCTTTCAAATACAAGATGGAGTAGAAATAAACAGATTTCATTTAAGAGAACAAAGGAAAGTCGAGAACACATCAATCTAATGATGTTTCCTTCTTGTTGGAACCATATGAAACAAAGGAGACTGATGTAATATTCCTAATAGTTATTAATCTCAGAACTGCAGAAGTTGTATTAGTAAATATTAGTAACTTCTCCGAGCAGACTAGTATCTACAAAAATTAGAGTAAACATTAGTCAGATTATACTGCAACCAACTTGTACATATATGTAGCAAAAGTGTATTATGGAAATGGTTGTACAAAAAAGCTTTCGCCAAAGTGATGTGCTATGTTTATCCCTAGTCAAGAATGGTTGTGGCCTTGTGGGATGTGGGGGGTACATATGTGCAATGTGCCATTAGTTCTGTGCCTATACCAGCTCTTGGTAAAAAACAAATTACAAGAAATTGTTGTAGTTATTTGAATATTTCCAGGTTATTGTATTGCCAGATGTATCTGTTTAGAAGTTTCCTTGGTTATAGCATGGTGCATGTCCAACTATTATCATGTTTACATTTGGAAGCATTGCTCAAATAGTATCATTTGATGGTGACTTCTTGTTTTCTGCTGGCACAATATCCTAATCGTTTATTAACACTTTTTGATATTTCAAGCATCAATCCACATGCCAAGAATTGGTTATCAGGATGGTTCTGACAGGTCAGAATGGTATACAATTGAACGTCTGCTACGGAAGCATGCTGCTCTCTTTGGCGTAAATATCTTTGTGTAAGTTCCTTCAATTTGTTGTTTTTCTGTGTGCTCACACATCTAATCTAGTTGTACATGTGCGTCAGTGCATATGTATGCTTTAGCAAAGTTGATTGTTGTCTTGTTGAAGGATTATGGTAGATTTTGTATTCATTGGATGTTTGCATTTTTAGCTTGTACATGAGAAGACTTTGAGTTTGCAGTTTGCCCCTTCTCCAGGAGAAGGAAAAAGGAAAAAAGAAGGGAAAAAAAAGAAGACGACAAATTACCCTTTCTAGTTGGCTAAAGTGTGGAATAACAGCTACTGCAATTTTAAACCAAGAACAAGCATTCATCGTCAGATTCCATAAGCATAATTCCTTTTATTTCATGTGTTCAGGTATTATTTCCGGCGTTCAGCACAGAGCTAAGAGGGGGACAGTATCAGTGTTCCATACGCACTGGACACATCTGGAAAAATTCCGGTTTAGTGTAGATTAACCTTATGCAGTATGAAGTTGGTCAGCCTGTGGCATTCTAGATGTCAACAGTTATAATACCTGTATCCTTTTGGTCTAGGTGTGTGTGAGTTAAGCAATGATAATATGATGTGGAAATCTCCTTGATGGAGGTTTATGTTTTTCAGACCATTAACTATGGTCGAAGCAACTTTCAGGTTGTTATACAAGCTAATCAATAATTTGATATGTTGCATTTGTTTTTTGACAAAACAACCATACTAGGTTACTTGTAAATATTTGTGATGTATTTTCAATGAAATTATTATCTGAAACATTGTGCATCAATACCCCTTTGTCACTTGCCGATAATCACTCGGCTAGTGTAGAACCACTGGCCTAAATTTGATTACATGTCAGCAAACACTTGTATGATTTATCACACATTTTTACCTACTTTCTTTTTCCATACGAAGTACTTGGTTAAAGAAACATGAAATTTTCAAGCGGTCGATCTCTCTCTCTATATATATGCTATTAAGGACTTCATTACAGAAATGAAACTCAAGCGATGGATGCAGTAGTATTGATAACGCAGTATGCTTTAGCAGTGCTGTGAATCGTGGAGTTAGCACCAGAGAGGTAGTACCAAGCTAGTCCAAAATTATCGAAAGTCATGTATTGTAAAGGATGTGTTTCATCCACTAATTCCTCAGGTATATCTGTTATTCCTTTGTTAAACGTGAACAGGGCCAATGTGCACCTTTGCTTTTTCCTCTTTCAGCAACACTTAGTGCCTTCCATTGCTCCATGCCTATTCCACAGCAAAACACACACACATTGTTGAATATTAAGACGTCTTGTCTGTCCGAAAAAGACTGACAGTATCATTTAAAATGAAGGATAAGTTTAACTTATATGTATTGATAGTGTAATTTTATATGTTGTAACTGGTTATCTGTCTTATTTTTCAGGTAACTAGTTAATTCCCCTTATTATATATTTATCTTTGAGTTTAAGTTATATATACTATAGTGTAAAGAATTTTTACATTGGCAATTTAATCGGTTAAAAGAGATTGTTACTTTATTTCCTAGATTACCGTATGATACTTGATAAGGAGTTTTTTTTTTTTTTTAATGTAAATTGTGGTGCAGTGCAGTTTACTGGTATCTCTCAGGTATGCTGTAAAACTTCTTTTATTCTTTCATATGAAGTTAAACTCAAGAAGAAAATAAACAGATAGAAAATATAGACCTCATAAGCATCGCCAGCCATGAAGATGAATGCAGAAGAAGGGACATCAACGGCAATCCAATCAACACTTTTACTTTCAACTTGCAAACCATTAATCTGGTTCTGAAAGAGCTGTGTGGAGAAGTTCTTGTCTCTGTATATTTGCACCTATATTATTAATATTTGCGCCGTCATCGTTTGCAGACGGTGGTGGCGCTGCATACTTTGTAGGATGGAGGAGATATGTATTGGCTGCTATATGAGATTCATAGTGCCTTTCTGCTAGGGTGTCACTGTTTCACTAGCCCCTCAGCCAACAATGGAAAAAGAAAACAAAAAGATTTGTTATGAAAATAATAAAAGAACAAAAGTAATATTGCGGAGTTATTCAATTTGGGATGAATTATATTGTAATAGAGCTCTCTATTTATAGGGAGAGAGTGACTTAACTACCAAGTAATAAACCCTAGAATCTCTCTAAATATAGATATTCATCGTAAATAAAATTTTATTTATAACAGTCCGCCTGAATATTTATTCAACAGATAATGTGCATCGTTAAAATCTTAATTAAAAGAAAATCCAATGGTAAAAAAAATTCTAGAAAATAGAGTACATATATCTAATAATATGCCTTTTGGTTGTTTGGTTAAAAACCTTGCAAGAAAAATTCAATGGGACAAAACTTTGTAAGGGAGAAAAAGTGTAACGCGCATTAACTCCTCCTAATGAGAGCATGATTTCATATCCTTGAGCCTTCGCATCTCAATCTTGCAAGACTTAGTAAACAAACCAGTCATATTATCACTTGAACGAATTTGTTGCACATTAATATCATTATTATTTTGAAGATCCGGTGTGAAAAATAACATTGGTGAAGTGTGCTTTGTCCAATCTCCTCTTATGAATCCTCCCTTCAATTGCGCTACGCATGCTGCATTGTCTTCATACAAAATTGTGAGTAGTTTGTCACACTTCAAGCCATATTTTTCTCGAAAAAGATGTATTATATACCTCAACCACACATATTCTCGACTTGTTTCATGAATTATTATCTTAGCATGATTAGATGAAGTAGTCATAATTGATTGCTTGTAAATACATAGCCTGTTTGAAATCGAGCCTTGTGTGGAACAGATAAATACCCAGCTTCGGCATAACCAACAAGATCAGAACTGCAATTATTGCCATAAAATAAGTCCATATAGGTAGTTCCTTTTAGATATCACAATATGTGTTTGATCCCATTCTAATGTCTCCTTGTAGGAGAAGAGCTATATCTTGCTAAAACATTAACTGAAAAGATTATGTCAGGCCTTGTAGCATTAGCAAGATACATTAGTATACCAATTACACTAAAGTATGGTACTTCGAGACCTAGTAGCTCTTCATTCTTTTCTTGAGGTCGGAATGGATCCTTATTCACATCAAGTTATTGAACAACCATCAGAGTACTTAATGGATGTGCTCTATCCATGTAAAACCGCTTCAATACCTTTTCTATATAGGCGGATTGATGAACAAATATTTCGTTTGCCAAATGTTCAATTTGCAAACCAAGACATAATTTTGTATTTCCGAGATCTTTCATCTCTAATTCCCTGTTTTAATAATCAATTGCATTTTAGAGTACTATAGGAGTTCCAATAAGGTTTATGTCATCAACATATACGATAAGTACAAAAACTTCCGACGTTATTTTCTTTATAAAAATACATGGGTATGGCATCATTTATATAGCATTCCTTTAATAAATTCTCACTAAGACAATTATACCACATTCGTCCTAATTGCTTTAGATCATACAACGATCTTTGCAATTTAATTGAAAATATTTTTCGGGACTTTGAATTATCTGCTTTAGGCATTTTGAATCCCTCAAAGGTAGGTGGTAACCACATCCACTAAATGCATGTCAAGCTTTTCATGGATACCATAACTAATGAGATAATAGAACGTTATAGCATCCATAACGGATGAATATGTCTCTTCATAATCGACACCAGGCCTTTGTGAAAATCCTTGTGCAACAAGGCGTACCTTATATCTTTGTACCTTATTTTTCTCATTTCTCTTGCGTACAAAGACTCATTTATAGCCAACTAGCTTAACACTATTAGGTGTTTAGATTACAAGTCCAAAAACTTCACGATTTTCAAGCGAATTCAGCTCTGATCGGATTGCTTCTTGCCATTTTGGTCAATCATGTCTTTGTCGATATTCTCCAACAGGTTGAGGTTCCAGATCCTCACTTTATTATGTAATGCTAGATGTAACATTATATGCAAAGACATAATCCACCACTTTATCCACTCGATTCAAATTTCTCTCAATATCGATAGGATATATTGATAGTTCCCTATTTGCTTGAGTCTCGGGCTCAATAGATTCCTCATGAATCTCAGAATTTATTAAATCGTGAATTTTTTCATAAGGTTCTTTCGTAGTGTCATTTTGATCAGTTATTTTTCTTTTTCTAGGATTTCAGTCTTTGGAACTTAATGGTCTGCCACATTTTAGTTGTGCTTTTGACTCATTAGCTATGACACTAGATGATTATCCAATAGGGACATCAATACGGATTGGAACATTCTATGTAGGGATATGTGATTTTGTTATCCTTAATAAATCCGTAATTACGTTTGGCATTTGATTTTCTATTCTCGGCATATGAATAATTTTTTGCACCTCTTTTTCACAAATAGAGGCACGTGGATCAAGAGATAATGATTGATTTTTCCACAAAATTTTCCTTTTGGTTTCTCTAACTTCTCCCCCTAATTTTGGGAAAGTATCTCACCGAATCGACAGTCTGCAAATCGTGCAGTAAACAAATCCCCTGTTAATGTTTCGAGGTAGTGAATAATAAAGGGCGATTCAAACCCAACATATATTCCTAACCTTCTTTGGCGACCCATTTTGGTGCGATATGGAAGTGCTACAGGCACATATTAGGTTCATGACCCAAAACTAATTGCAACGAGGAATATTTATGATAATTTATCGGTTTGAGACGAACTAGCATTGCTACATGCAAAATGGTGTGACCCCAAACAGAAATGGGTAACCTTGTTTTCATGAGTAACAGTCTTGCTATCAATTGCAGATGTTTAATTAAAGACTCTACAAGGCTATTTTGAGTGTGAATATGAGCCATGATGTTTCACTTTTATCCCAATTGATAAGCAATAATCATTAAATACTTGGGATGAAAACTCAGCAACATTATCAAGTCTAATGACTTAATTGGATTACCGGAAAATTGCGCCCCTAACGAATTATTTGTGCAATTAATTTTGCAAACGCGAGGTTGCATGATGACAATAGGCACACATGAGACCATCTAGAAGATGCATCTATTAAGACCATGAAATATCTAAACGACCCACTAGGTGGGTGAATAGGTCCACAAATATTCCCTCGTATACGTTCCAAAAACGTAGGGGACTCAATCCTTGGTGATGGTCTAATAATTAACTCGCCTTGATAACAAGAAGTGCAAGAAAATTTATTATTTAAAAGAATCTTTAAATTCTTTAATGGATGCCCATTTGAGTTTTCTATAATATGTCTCATCATAATTGATCTAGGGTGTCCCAACGGATCATGCCAAAGTAACAAAGTATTGGAATTAGTAACCTTTTTGTTTATAATAGAATGTGCCTCAATTGCACTAATTCTTGTCCAATACATACCACAAGACAAAGATGTGAACTTCTCAATAGCTTTTTATTGGCCAGAGAAATTTTTGGTAATGATGAGATATTCAAGATTATTATCATCTATTCTCTCAATATAATATCCTTTCCGGGGGATATCTTTAAAACTTAACAAGTTTCTCTTGGACTTAGAGGAGAACATTGTATTCTCTATGATGAGTATTGTTCCCCTAGGCAGAGTTATAGTAGCTCTTTCAGGGCCTTCAATTAAATTACTACTGCCAGAAAATGTATTAATATCTACCTTACATATACTTAAGTGAGAAAAATATCTCTTCTCTTTGAATATTGTATGTGTCGTACATGAATCAATTAAACAAATATTTTTACAATTGAAATTTGATCCAAATATTCTTTGTGGAATATCCATATTTTCTTCCCATAGGTTGACATACATAAAGAAATATATGAATAAATATTAGTATTTTCACGTAAAAAAACAAACTGTAGTATTATCATAAACACAGAATATAAACACTACCATTGTGATTTTAAACATGTTTAAAATATTCACACACTGATTTTAAAAATAATTCTTCTAAAGTTCCACGTACCTATATGAATTTAAAGCAGAATAGAAGTGGGAACATGGTATACCATTCAGTCCATATCACTGTTAACAACGTGAATATTTACATAAACAATAAATATATGGTTACGTTAATGTTATTGAAATCATATGCTCCACTGGCTTATTTCATTTTAGTTTTATTGTCCAACTTCATGAAAATTCGACTCACATGGATAATGAAATATCGACTCATATTTGCTATATTCAGTCACTATCTTGTTAACTTTTCAGTTGGCTTAGCTTCATGAAGTTGCACTTTATTTAGTCTCTACTATATTCAATCGTTGCAAAACCAGATAATAACATGAATATTTACATAAACGATAAATATATGATATATACATTGTCCAATGCAAAGCACTCAATTGATTGTATTAAATAAAATACTATATTTAGTAAAAACAAACTAACACTATTTCATAAATAAAATAATACTAACTGATACTAATGACTACTGTTCATGTAAAGAAGTATAATTACATGATTTTTATTCATTAACTACTACGAACATTCACAAATAAAACTTGAACTACTCAATCATCTTTAACCACAGATCCATCACCGATCAAGTGGTATACTTTTCCATCAGGGTGCTCAAAGAAGTCTGCCACATCTAAGTGTGTGATGTCAAAATTATTGTCAGAGACAGAATTGGCTTCAAGGCCTTTATTCTTTAGAGATGCTTGATAAAACTCAACCATATGTCTTGGTACGCGACAAATATTTGCCCAATACCCTTTTCCACCGCAACGATAACATTCAGTTTCTGAACCTTTTGTCTTTGGCTTCTCATTTTTCCCTTTTCACTTTTGGTGGTTATTTCTCTTCGGAGGATGATTAACACCGGGGAAATTCCTTCCTTGTCTACGGCCACGGCCACGGCCATGACTACGAATAGAGTCATGACCTTTTCCACGCTTAACATAATATGAATGCATCCCATCCACTTAAGGAAATAGTGTAGACCCATTGGGTTGGATTTCGTGATTTCTCATGAGCAAATCATTATTTTGTTCAGCCATAAGGAGAAGAGAAATCAACTCAGAGTACTTCTTGAAACCTTTATCTCTCTGTACTGCTGTTGTAGTACCATATTGCATGCATGAAACATTGTAAACGTTTTTCAAGCATATCATAGTCAAGGATAGTATCTCCATAAAGTTTACATTTAGGAGTAATTCTAAAAATCTCTGAATTATATTTAGAAACACACTTAAAGTCTTGGAGCCTCAGATGAGCCCAATCATATCGTGCTTGTGAAAGAATGACTAACTTTAAGTTGTCATATATTTCCTTTAAGCCATTACCTAAAACAAGTGAGTCTTTAACTGTGAGATATTTTATTTTTAACCCTTCATCAAGGTGATTGTCGATGCCCCCCTTTTCCTTAGGCGAAATCGGGTTTGCAACATTTGGACGAACAACTCTATTTCTTTTGGGAATTTGGATTTTGGAATTTCGAAGAGCTGCCACCTAATGATTAAAGTGCATTAGGACACTAAGAAGGATTTTAAGTTGAAGAAACCATAGTTCGTGTAAGGGCTGGATATTATCTCTAGGGGAAGGTGTTAGGCACCACTCAAGATCCACTAGTGTGGTTCCCGGTCATGTTATAATTGTGACTTTAAACAACAAGTAAGTAAATAAAGGTCTCAAATAGAAGAGATTTTCATATAATGTTGCAAGTGGATTGAGAGTTTGAAGAAAATAGAGAAAGCAGAAATTTGAGAAAAAATAATTTGAACAAATATAAACAAGTAAAGGAGAAGCGGGTCCTAGGTTTATGAACAATATGGATCACCCCTTACAACACCCGGTAACCATTTATACTCGTGGTGTTATCGCGTGGTCATCATATCCGTATATACCCTTCCCACCCCATTAAGATATTGAAGCACACAATGGTATCGTTACCTATCACATGCTATTACCTATCTCAAGCCTATCAATCCCGGAGGCATATGGGATTACTAATCCTAAAAGGGAGGGAGTGGATGCTTTTGAGAGTTTTAAAAGGATAACATGCTAAGGTGACAATCAAACCATATACAACAAGTATTGGGAAAGCAATTAAGCAAATACAACTCAAATAAACCTCCTTGAATCAAAAGAAAGCATATAGTCTAGCATGTCTTACATATGCTGGTTATGGTCTGAATCAAAACTTAAACGTTAAGGAGGCAGACTGGCTTATTACATGTTTCAGATAAGAAACCGGAATTAGACCTTCCTGCTGGCTAGAATTAGTAGACTGATGCAGTTATAGCTTTTTCCCTAAGGCTTGCCTAGGTAATAAAAGGAACCTATAATCATGATGTCTATCAATTAAGAAAGAAGTAGAATGATTGCAAAAAAGAATTGTCGATTGAAGGAACGTTATTGCTACTAATTGTTTTTTTAGACTTGACCACTCAGGTTTGGTAGGTAGCTCTTATAGGCATACTTTCTAGATGTCACTGATGTTAAGCTCTATTATCATGCAAAAATCCTATAGGCCGGTTATCTATATGCGATTGGTTATTCAAATCCTATAACAGGTTTTCCTAGTGACAAAATGCATATGCAAAACTGCGGAAGTCCTATAGGCATATTATCTATATGCAGAATTTAAGAGATGACTTATAGACATGATATCTATATGAAGTGCTGAAAAACCTATTGCCATGGTATTTATATGAGATGCAGTATTTCAAATGTAGTAATTCCCCATGAACATGGTATTTATATGAAATGCAGTGTTTCAGAAGTAGTGATTCCCTATGAACATGGTATCTATATGAAATGCAATGTTTCATAAGTAATAGTTCCCTTTGAACATTGTCTCTATATGGTGAAATGCAGAAACTTAAAGGCATGGTTTCTAATGCAGAAATGAAACAACTTATAGGTAGGATTTTTACATGCAAACTTATAAGCAGAATTGCTACATGCGATTCATAACTTATAGGCAGAATTTCCACATGTAATGCATACAACGAAGGAGCAGGCTGTGATTGCAAAAGTAAATACCTAAAGCAGGATGTCTACCCATATGCATAAATGAGTAACCCTCCCCTTTTAACTAGAACCCCATAGTTACTACAGATTATTACAGACCCAAATGAATAAAGAAAAAATAAAATACATAAGAAAGCTAAACGGTCCCAGCAAAAGAGAGCCTGAGTCAGGCTTCTGTCTGAAGCATGAATTAAACCAACTCCCAAGAGCCAAATTCCAAAGCCATTCTCTTATTTGGGATATGTCAGAGTTCCCTAAGAATCTCAAATGGATTCCGGGCTGTGCTTACACCCAAATATATTGCAGAATTGGATTATGGTGCAGTGTGGAAGGGACAACCCTCAAATGTCCAAGTTTAGAGGGAAACTCAAGGTTCCCAAGGCAGGGCTCATAAGGGGGGGGGGGGTTCAGAATTTAGGTCTAAGAATACGTGCAAGTGCAGTAGAAGGGAAAAAGGAAAGCTGGTGGTCATGCCTAGCAATTTGGGGTGCTAGCACACCCTTGACTAGTTTGTCAGTTCAAATTGACGAGTTAAGACCTGTTGAAGGTCAGGTTCAGCCATGTACAACAATTCAGATGCTGCCAGACCATACCTTAACTCCGCACACATAGGGAAATGGGGGTATAGGGATTATAAGGATGCAATGAAAGAGAAGGCAAAGGGGCATACCCAGCAATGATACATACTGGCATATCTTCCAGCCAAGTTAGACGTTGGGGGGGGGGGGTGTCTAAAACTTAGGTCATGAACAACAATTCTTGTTTTCATGCCCCAAGTCCCCACTCTCAAGCATATAGGGGATGATGAGATAGGGAGCACTTGTTCACAAAGAAGAGAAGCAGGTAATATCGTATAGGCACTTTAAGTCAAGTTTTAAACTTTACAGGCAAAGAAAGTAGACATAGGTATTAAGACTTGTAAATAAACACATTGGGGTGATGCTGAAAATTAAGTTAGGACATACCAGTTTCAAAGAGACAAGTGAAGAGAAGCAGTAGCCTTGTAAATGCCAAAGTGCAGACAAGAAGCAAGAATACTCTAAGTATAAGTTCAGAAGAGAATTGTGATTGTGTAGTCTGAAGTGTGCTTTTTTCGTGTGTGATTGTTAAAAATCCGTGTTTCTTGTGTTAAAGAGTCATGTATTTATAATGTGAAAGCCATGAGAAAATAATAGATGCCTAATTGTCAATCAATTCTATAAGACTCCCTTTAATTAAGGGATTTAGATTCAAATGGTACAAACTAATTAAGGAAATAAATTAAACAAACCTTTTGTGCAAAGTAGAAAATTAGAGGCAAGTACATGGAAGTTATTTAAGGACATGTTCTTGACAGTACATAGTTTATGCAAATAAGGCAAGAGAATCAGTTAACAACCAGTAAATCAGAAAGGTCTAAAATTTGGTATGAATGAACCAAGTCACACAAGTAAAGGAGGGTTTTACCTAGGCCAACTCATCTAGGGAATCAGTAAAAGATTGAAGGAAAATCAATCAAACTATATTCAGAAAGAGGTTTACGCTAATTGCAAATTTTAAAATCAATTAGAGGGAAATGCATCATATATATGGACAATGTGAGTATGAAAGAAGACTGTCGTGTAAATCAGCATAAAAATCCAATAGCAGAGTTGTGAAGAGTTTATCAAAAATCAGAATCATATGAAACTCCAAAATTATACTAAAAGAGTTGGGGTTCTGAAATAAGAATTCTAGTTCAGGCAAATCACAAAAGAGCAAGCAATTGGATCAAAACATGTATAGCAAAGCAACATGCAATCACAGTAGAAAGATTCAAAGTACACACTGACAAATACTGATAAGAATAACAGGAGAAACATGCTTAGCAGAACCCTAAACAAAGCTCAATAGAAGGGAGACAAAGAACCATAAGAACTTAGCAAGAAAAGTATAGTAGAAAACACCAGAATCGCCGGGAAAGGTATAGCATGAAAGCATATACGAAAACACAGTACGATAGGCATATAAGATCATGATAAAATACAGTAGAAAAATATACAAGACCATATTATAGAAAACACAGTAAGGGAATCATACAAAAGATGATATGAGAACACAGTAGAGGACAACACAAAGAAGAAAAATCATTAAACTCCTAAACATTTTTCAAAAAACCCTAAATCGGCAAAGAAGAGTTTTGAAAGTAATTTTCAGAGGAAAATTTAGGGAAATTGTATGAATACTCACACATAACATAGATACACAACGAATCTAAAAAGAATAGAAGAAAACCTCAAATAACTAGGGTTTCAGAGGAACCCTAGAGTGAGAAAGGCTTTGGAAAAGGTCCGATCTAAGTCGGATATGGTCGGAATCAGGCTCAGGAGGCTAGGATATGCCGGGGCAAAGCCGGAGATGAACGAAAACCATGAGTCGGTGAAGGTTTGGACTCGAACCTTCAAGCATCAGGGACATAAGAGTATTAGGAGGTGAGTATATGTCATCTATGGTTTGAAAAACCATGGATCCCGGTGAGGCTGTGGTCGGAGACGGCGGCAGGCAGCTAGGGTAGTGAGTATTCTAGAGCGTTTGAGAGAGAGTGGAGTATTCAAAGGCGGCTATCAAAAGAAAATGGGGCGCTTAGGGTTGAGATAGGTAAATTAAAAAGGAAAGAGGAGATCATGACCGTTGATCAGAATGATCAACGGTTTGGATTAAAAGAGCCTTGGGTCGGGTAGGATAAACGAGTTATTGGGTTTGGTTAGACGGGATTGGGCTGGTCCGATTTTGAGCTTGAAATTGGGTCAGTTTCAGGCTAAAATTGAAATGTTAATGGGGCTACAATTGAAACGAATTGGAGCTATACTTTAAATAGCCAATTTTCCCCTTTTAATAGTAAAAATGATTTTGAAATTAAATTAAAAGTACCGAGTCACTAAATAACATATAAAATATTAATTTAAATATTGGGTTAATTTTACATTACAAAATGCAGTTTGTCTTAACATAGGCTAAACTTGAAATTACATGCATTTTAACTTTAAAACTACCAAATAAATTTGTAAAATATATATAAAAAATTAATTTAATTATATTTTAGTGTAACTATGAGAATGAAAATAAATTATTCACCAGACATGCTAGTTTGGGAATAATTATTGAGTTTTATACTATTAAAATAAATAATAATTTGGTTTTAAAATCTTAAAAACAAGAAAAAAATACCAAAACTCTTGGGCATACTTATATATGTATGTACACGCTATTTCGAGGATATTTTGAGTGTAAGAAATATGTAAGGGAAAAATTGGGTATCAACAACTGCCCATCTTTACCTGAGAAGGATGAAAGAGTTGTCGGATAAAGATATGATGACCAATTTTGACCGAAAGAAATGATTTGACCGAGCTCTAGCTCCTGAGCTGCCTACATATCCCCGGTCTTACCGAAATCAGGCCACATGTAGTTCGAGGAACCTTGTCTATGGAACATGCCGATGGAGACTTTGAATGACAGACACAATATTCAGGTTGGGAAGGACGGTCAAGGACCGATGGGCTGCTGGAGCCTGAGTGAGATTGCTCCTGCTGTGATGGCCATTGCTAGCTGGTGTACCTGAAAATAAGCAATACGAGCATATATTGTGCACAAATTTAAATGTGATGTAGGTTCCCATTGGACCATGAATGCTGTCTTTGGACGGATAGGATGACGTCCTCGGACTATGATGTCCTGGGATATGAAGCGTAAAATAAAGGATTCACAGGCTATGAAATGGTGTTCTTGGGCTATGTGGATGATGCCTCCGAACCATGATGCCTTTGAATAATGATATGCAAAAAGATAAAATGGGGTCCTCAGGCCATGGCATGGCGTTCTCGGGCTGTGAAAATGGTGCCTCCAAACAATGACGCCTTTGGATAATTTGGCGATCTTTCAGCCCATAAGATGTAAAAGGTGGCGATCTTTCAGCTGATGCAAGCTTTAAATAAAATGGCGATATTTCTGCCGCAGTAGAGTGTAAATATAAATGGCGATCTTTCAACCGATGCGAGATTTAAATGAAGCGGCAATATTTCAGCCGATGCAATATGGAGGTAGAGCTTAACCTCGAAAGATAGAAGAGTAGACTTATGCAATTATGGAGACAGACGAGTACCAGAAGGCAGAATAGTAGCCTTATGCAATGCAAACAAATGCAAATGGAGGCAATGCTTAGCCACGGAAGGCAAAAAAGTAGCCTTATGCAATGCAAAAATGCAAATGAAGACAATGCTTAGTCTCGGAAGGCAAAAAGGTAGCCTTATACAATGCTAGGAAAATGCAGACGGAGACAATGCTTAGTCTCGAAAGGTAGAAAAGTAGCCTTATGTAATGCAAGAAAAATGTAAATGGAGGTAGAGCTTAACCTCGGAAGGCAGAAAGGTAGCCTTATGCAATACAAGGAAATGTAGGATGGAGGTAGAGCTTAACCTCGGAAGGCACAAAAGTAGCCTTATGTAATGCAAGGAAAATGCAGATGGAGACAATTCTTAGTCTTGAAAGGTAGAAAGGTAGCCTTATACAATGCAAGGAAAATGTAGATGGAGGTAGAGCTTAACCTCGGAAGTCAGAAAGGTAGGCAGAAAGGTAGCCTTATGCAATGCAAAGAAAATGCAGGATGGAGGTAGAACTTAACCTCAGAAGGCAGAAAGGTAGACTTATGCAATACAAGGAGAATGCATATGGAGACAATGCTTAGTCTCGAAATTTAGAAAAGTATCCTTATGCAAAACGAAAAGTAAAGACGAATAGTAATAAAGTCTCTTAGCTAATATAGGGGAACCAATAGCTGATTGTTGTATTATGGCTGCTGGCAATGTCACATACAGATAGAAATTGCAAATAGGTGATGATTCTGAGAGTCACATTCCTAAAAAGTATGAGTGTGTAATCGTGTATGACGATTTTATGCCTTGGGTGCCTGCATCCAAAGAAACATCATATGAGTTTTGTAAAAGGGGGAAGCTTAGTTCGTCCTCCCGTGGACTTCGCTTGTTCTGATCATCTCTTGCTTTTATTGGGGGTAGCATCACTAAACAAAGCATTTTTGATAGTAGCCATGCATAATTTTGTAAAGATGTAAATACATAATTTAAAAACGATTTTATTTTAGATGAACCAACGACTACGACGCAGTTCAAGACATTGCGACCCTTTTTGCTCTGGAATTTTGAGGGTCCTCCTCAAAATTTTTCCCAGATTTACTGGACTGGTGCTTCTGACGGCTGCTTGCGATGAATGGCTGAAAGATGACTTCGAAATTTTGAGGGTCCACCTCAAAATTCTTCCCCAGTTTCCAATATTGGGGAAATAAGTTTTTTATTGAATTGTGACCGAACCTATAGGGATACCTACGTATCCCTTCTTAAACGGGAATCAGGTCTAGTTCAAATTATATCATAAAGTGAATCACAATGATTACACACAATAACGTTTTACTACGTCTGAATTAATTGGATTTGGCTAGACTTCTCCATCCCTTTCATCGAGTATGAGGGATCCTCCTGTTGGGAGCTTATGAACCATGTACGGGCCTTGCCAGTTAGTAGAGAACTTTCCTTTGGCCTCATCCTGATGTGGTAAAATTTCTTCAGCACCAGATGCCCCAGTGTGAATTGTCTTGGCTTGACTTTATTGTTGAAGGCTCTGGACATCATGATACAATTGACCATGGAAAATTGCATTTATTCTTTTCCCGTCTATGAGGGATAACTGCTCATAGTGTCTCTTTACCCATTCTGCATCTTCAAGTTCTACCTCCTGTATAATCCTGAGGGAGGGAATCTCTATCTCGACCGGGATGACTGCCTCGGTACCATAAACCTACATATAGGGAGTCACCCCAGTTGATGTACGAATTATGCTGCGGTATCCCAATAGAGCAAATGATAGCTTCTTGTGCCATTGCTTGTGCTTTTCTATCATCTTCCTCAGTATCTTTTTGATGTTCTTGTTGGCCGCTTCTACGGCTCCATTCATCTGGGGTCTGTAGGCTGTAGAATTCGTGTGTTTGATTTTGAATGTTTCACACATGGATTTTATCAAGTCATTGTTGAGATTGGAACCATTATCAGTAATGATTGATTTTGGGATGTTGAACCGGCAAACGATGCGGTCGCAGACAAAGTCTGTCACGACTTTCTCAGTCACTGCCTTATATGATGCTGCTTCCACCCATTTGGTGAAATAGTCAATTTCCACCAGAATGAACCTGTGTCCGTTTGATGTGGCAGGCTCGATAGGTCCAATAATATCCATTGCCCAAGCGACAAACGGCCACTGTGAGCTTGTTGTAGTATCTCATTTAGAGGTACCTTTATCATATCTGCATGTATCTGATAGCGATGGTATTTTCGGATGTACTGGATGCAGTCTGTTTCCATAGTCATCCAAAAATAACCTACCCGGAGTATTTTCTTGGCTAAGAAAAAGCCATTCGTATGTGGACCACATGTCCCTACATGAACCTCATCTTATAACCTGGATACTTCCTTTGCTTCGACACACCTTAGTAATCCTATATCGGGAGTCCTCCCGTACAAGATTCCTCCACTATGAAAGAAGTTGTTAGATAACCTCTGAAGTGTGCGTTTCTTAGTAGAATTTGCAAGTTATGGATATCCTCATGTTGTCAGATACTCCTTGATATCATAGAACCAAGGTTTTTCGTCTGCTTCTTCATCGACATGAGCACAGTAAGCTGGCTGATCACGGATTTTCACCGGGATGGGATCAATGAAGTTCTTATTTGGATGCTGAATCATAGATGATAAGGTGGCCAGCGCGTCGGCGAACTCATTCCGGACTCTGGCTACATGCTGGAATTCTGTCCTTGTAAACCTCTTCCTCAACTCATGTACATGATGCAGATATGAGAGTATCTTGGAATTCTTGGTCGCCCATTCTTCTCGGACCTACCACATGAGCAAGTCTAATCCCTAATTAGTAGTAACTCCTGAATGTTCATGTCAATGGCCAACTAGAGCCCTAAGATGCAGGCTTCATATTCGGTCATGTTGTTAGGGCACGGGAATCTGAGCTTTGCAGACACCGGATAATGCTGACTAGTTTCTGACACCAGGAGTGCTCCTATACCAACTCCTTTGAAGTTTGATGCTCTGTCTAAGAATATTCTCCACCCATCATAGGATTCTTCAATATCCTCTCCTATGAATGATACATATTCATCAGGACAATACATCTTCAAAGGCTCGTATTCTCCATTTACGGGATTCTCGGTGAGGTGATATGCCAAGGCCTGTCTTTGATTGCCTTTTGAGATACGTAAACAATGTCGAACTCGTTTAGTAAGATTTTACACTTAGCTAGCTTTCCAGTGGGCACGGTATTCTAAAAAATGTACTTCAGCGAATCCATTCTAGATGTGAGGTAGGTGGTATAGGCACAGAAATAGTGCCTCAACTTTGAGATACCCAAGTCAGAGCACAACAGGTACGTTCTAATAGAGAGTACCGGGCCTCGTGTGGAGTGAACTTCTTGCTGAGGTAATAGATTGCTGGCTCCTTTCTTCCCATTTCATCATGTTGTCCCAGAACACAACCGAATGCTCCATCCAATACCGCAAGGTAGAGCAATAGGGGACTACCTGGTTCGGGTGGAACCAAAACTGGCGGCGTTGACAGGTATTCCTTGATTCTGTCAAAAGCTTTCTAACAATCATCGGTCCATTTGGTAGCGGCATCCTTCTTCAACATCTTAAAGATAGATTCACAAATGACAGTGGACTGAGCTATAAAACGGCTGATGCAGTTGAGTCTTCCTAGGAAGATAATTACGTCCTTCTTGTTCTTTGGCGGCAGCAATTCTTGAATGGCCTTAAATTTTGACAGATCTAGCTCTATTTCTCGACGACTCACAATGAACCCCGATATGTTTCCAGCGGGAACCCCGAATGCACACTTGGGGGGATTCAACTTTAAATTGTACCTTCTTAGTTTGTTGAAAAACTTCCTCAGGTCCTCCATGTGGTCAGGGGCCTTCTTGGATTTGATGATGACATCATCTACGTATACCTCGATCTCTTTGTCTATCATGTCATGAAAAATAGTAGTCATGGCCCTCATGTAGGTTTCCCCTACATTCTTCAACCCAAACGACATCATTTTGTAACAATACATCCCCCATGGCGTAATAAAAGCCGTTTTGTCAATGTCTTCCTCATCCATCCATATCTGATGATACCCAGCAAAACAATCAATGAATGACTGCAATTCATGCTTGGCACAATTGTCAATTAGAATATGTATTTTCAGTAGGGGAAGTCATCTTTCGGATTGGCCCGGTTGATATCTTGGTAGTCGACATATACCCTAACCTTCCCATCGTTCTTTGGCACTGGCACAATGTTGGCTAACCATGTTGGATATTCTACTACCCTGAGAACCTTGGCTTTGACTTGCTTGGTAACCTCTTCTTTGATTTTCAAAATCATGTCAGGTTTGAACTTCCTGAGCTTCTATTTTACCGGCGGATATGCTGGATCTGTTGGCAGTTTATGAGCTACAATAGATGTGCCGAGACCAGTCATATCATCATACGACCAGGAAAATTTATCCTTATATTCCCTTAGAAACTCTGTGTATTCTTCCTTTTCCGATGGTGACAGATGAACACAAATGTTCATTTCCTTGGCATTCTCTATGTCACCCAAGTTGACAACCTCAGTTTCATCCAAGTTAGACTTAGGCCTATTCTCAAAGTTCTCAATTTCCTTAATAACCTCTTTTGGTATATCATCATCTTCTGAGTCTCTATCCGTTTTTCGCGTTGCCTTATTGCAAGTCACAATCTTCGGTTCATCAAGATAAGTAATAGTAATGCTGTGTAAATAAAATAATCGACAAAAAGGTAATGAGAGAGAGATTTATAAAAATTGAAATGCTTTGATATATTTCATACGTGTTTTGAACATTGAATCTCTTATTTCAAAAATTAAAATGCGGAAAGAAAATCAACTAGCAAAAAGTAAAAAAGTGATGCACGGTGATTTGTTCAGCTTTGCTACCCCGAAGCCTTCCGGGCCCTGGTGGTTCTGATAGAACAATTATTGAGGCATGCTCCTCGGCTCACTACTTGCATGGAAGGGACTTCCTCCCCTTCCTCCTCAAAAACGACACAACAATCCATATTATCATCCTCCAAGAATAAGTTTCTCATTGCCGCTAATGCTTCCTCTTCTTCTGACCCATAAATGACTTCGGCTGACTGAAAAGTATGCTCTAGGCGAGGTATCAGATGCTCCAATGGATATTAAGGACGACCATTCTTTTAATTCCTTCCAGGTGTACTTATATCCTAAGCCAAAAGTGGTACCATGTTTTAGCTTGATCGACTTTGCGATCCCTTGGAGATTCTTCCCAAGTCCCTTGCTTGGTTCGTATCCACACCAATGCAGTATACTTTTGATCTTGTTATCCCACTATATATCCTTGTCCACGACGTTGAATCGCTCAATGTGATGATAGGTTTCCCACCTATCTTTCTCCTTCCTCCGATAGCTGGAATGGTTTGGCGACTGTATATAGGATTGCTACCGTCGCTGTGAATAATTATCTCTTAGTGATTCTACTCAAACTTTACCACTTGGTGTAGGGTTTATGCTACAGCTCCAGCGACATGGATACAGGGTCGTCCTAATAGCAAGTTGTAAGATGTTGGGACGTCTATTACTTGAAAATCAATGTCGAACCAAGTTGGTCCCATTTGCAGACATAAACTGATTTCCCCAATAGTCGACCTGTAGGATCCATCGAAAGCTTTGACATCGATGGCCCCATCTTTGATCTCATTCAGGCTCTTACCCAATGTTCTCAGAGTTACCAACGGACAAATATTGAGATTGGACCCCCCGTCAATCAAAATCCTGTTGATGAAATGATCTTCGCATTGGACAATGATGTGCAACGCCTTATTGTGTCTCAACCCTTCAAGTGGAAGCTCGTCTTCGTGGAAAGTGATTTTCTGACTCTCCAATACTTGCCCTACCATGTTTTCCATCTGTCCTCTAGTTATGTTGATGGGTACATATGCCTCACTCAGTATCTTCAACAAGGCATTTTTTTGCGCATAGAAGCTTTGCAACAAAGCTTGGATGGAGTTCTGCACCGATGTTTTATTCAGTTGGTCAATGACTGAGTACTCTTTTGCTTATATCCTCTTCCAGAGATCATCAGGCCTAGTTTAACAGTCCATCCAGAGGTCTGCCTTCTCTACTCAGCTAAATACTTCGAAGTATAAACCCTGCCAGTTTGGGTCATACCTTGTGCTGCAATTGCTTCTCCATATTTGGTTTTCCCTTTCCTTCTTGCCTAAGCTATGTAGTCCCAGGGAACGACCTGCGTATGGAACAATGTTTTGGTTGATATTGCTACAGGAATGGGTACCATCGCTTTGGGAGGTAACACAACAACTTCAAATGGTACCTTTGGCGACCTAAACTCAACCTTAATTGGTCCTGGCGCCTTTGTGGGAGATGGTGCTTCAAGATCGAGTGGTATGGACATATTTACTTTAGCATATTTAGAAGGTTGAATCTGGACAACGAACGGGTTAAGTGTGATTGTTGGATTCTTTGGCTTGTCACCTTTAGTAATCAACCCGATTGACCCTTCGGGGTTCCAATCATCTTTTATCTCTATCATGTAAATGCTCCAGCCCTTGTGGTCAGGCAGAGGGTTGTTGTAAACATTAGGAGCATGATCCTTTGCCACGATGATCTTATTATCAATCAAAGCATGAATCTTGTCCTTCAGGGAATGACACTCCTCGATAATATGACCCTTCATGACGGAAAGGTATGCACAGGTTTTGTTCGAGTTGACCTATTGGGAAGGATTTTCTAGGGTTATGGTAGGGATAGAGGTGACGTAACCAACATCTTTAAGCCTTTCATACAGTTGGTCAATCGGTTTAGCAATGACGGTGTGCTGTTTGGGAGGTCTGCGGTTGAAGTTTGGTCGGGGTCTAGTGAAATTTTGGCGAGGTGCTTGATAGTGAGCTTGTTGGGTATTGTAGGCTTGGTACACGTGTGCTAGTTGGGAGTGTTTGCGGGAAGTGGGCTGATATATGGGAGGTGGAGATGATTGGTAAGTAGGCAGTGAGGATGCTTGGTAACTTGGGATATGTTGATGTGTGAGTGGAGGTAATGGGTAGGTTTGGTATCTGACTGGAGATTTTTTCCTTTGTGCAACCATTACGACATTCACATCAATGCTACAAAGTTAGTGACTATACCACTTTTAATACCCTCTTCAATTCTCTCCCCTAACTTGATGATGTCAGAAAATTTCTGGCCCTCGATCAACATCAACCTCTCATAATATTGGGGGTCTTGAGCCCAAACAAAAAACTTGTTCATCTGTTCTTCTTCTAAGGCGTACCTGACCTTAGCATCCTCTGATTTCCGACAAGTAGCATACTCGCGGAAAGTTTCTGTAGGTTTCTTCTTCAAACTCTAGATATAGAATACATCTGGTGCATTCTCGTTATTGGATCTGAACCTGTCCATGAAATCGGATGCCATACCAACCCAATTTGGCCACTTATTGGGGTCTTGGCTAATGTACCAAGATAGAGTATCCCCTTTTAGGCTTCTCATAAAGAGCTTCATGTGGATCTTTTCATCTCTCTCGACTCCGATTAACTTATCACAATATATCCTCAAATGGACTCTGGGATCTCCTGTGCCATCAAACATTTCAAACTTGGGAGGTTTGTACCCCTCCGGGAGTTCAACATCTGGCTGGAGGCAAATGTCCTCATAATTCAGCCCTCGATGTTTTTGTTTCCTTCGACACCCTGTACTCAGCTGGTAAGTTTCTTGAGTTCCGCGGCCAGGTTCTTGATGAGAGAATCTTTGTCATCAGACTCAGGTGTGTTTGAAATGGGTTGAATGGGATGTGGCATGGTTTCCATATAAATAGGGTTGTTTTGATGGTAGGAATGGTCATTTGTGGATGTTAGTGGTTCAGGGACGAGTAACAGGGTGTTACTTGAAGTGTGGAATGTTTTGCGGTGATGATGGGGAGAAGATTGATTTTGTGGTTTCGGGATATTTTATGGAGGTACGGGGTTTTGAGGGTTGGAGAAGTCGTCACCTGGGGTAGTGAGGGAAAATGACAAGCTGGCCAAATTCTGGACTTGGTCTAGTTCTTCCTGAAATTTTAACAACTTTTGTTCAAGCTGGGAGGCACTTTCCTTGGAGACCTGCATACCCTGGGAGGTCTCTACCCTTTCAACTGAATTCCTTCACGATGTTACCCAAGTCTTCCATTTTCCATTTGTTCATGTTTCTGATTGGACTAGGAGGAGAAGGAGGTGGAGGGCCCTTGGATCTCGTAGAATATGATGATGCTAGAGTGCAACAGACTAACCTTTGGGGAAAGGGAATAAAACAAAAAGTAAAAATAAAAGGTAAAAATTTAGTAAGGATTATGAGGAGAAAAATTTGCAATATTTAAACACATAGTGCAAGAATATAAATCGTGCAAGAACTCAAATACTATTACAGGTTTTCCTAGTGACAAAATGCATATGCAAAAATGTGGAAGTCCTATGGGCATATTATCTATATGCAGAATTTAAGAGATGACTTATAGACATGATATCTATATGAAGTGCTGAAAAACCTATTTCCATGGTATTTATATGAGATGCAGTATTTCAAATGTAGTAATTCCCCATGAACATGGTATTTATATGAAATGTAGTGTTTCAAAAGTAGTGATTCCCTATGAACATGGTATCGATATGAAATGCAATGTTTCAGAAGTAATGGGTCCCTCTTAACATGGTCTCTATATGGTGAAATGCAGAAACTTAAAGGCATGGTTTCTAATGCAGAAATGAAACAACTTATAGGTAGGATTTCTACATGCAAACTTATAAGCAGAATTGCTACATGCGATTCATAACTTATAGGTAGAATTTCTACATGTAATGCATACGCGAAGGAGCAGGCTGTGATTGCAAAAGTAAATACCTAAAGCATGATGTCTACCCATATGCATAAATGAGTAACCCTCCCCTTTTAACTAGAACCCCATAGTTATTACAGATTATTACAGACCTGAATGAATAAAGAAAAAATAAAATACATCAGAAAGCTTAACGGTCCCAGCAAAGGAGAGCCTGATTCAGGCTTCTATCTGAAGCATGAAGTAAACCAACTCCCAAGAGCCAAATCCAAAGCCGTTCTCTTATTTGGGATGTGTCAGAGTTCCCTAAGAATCTCAAATGGATTTCGGGCAGTGCTTCCACCCAAATATCTTGTAGAATTGGATTATGGTGCAGTGTGGAAGGGAAAACCCTCAAATCTCCAAGTTCTGAGGGAAACTCAAGGTTCCCAAGGCAGGGCTCATGGGGGGGGGGGAACTTAGTGTCTAAGGGTAATTGAAAGTGCAGTAGAAAGGGAAAAGGAAAGCTGGTGGTCATGCCTAGAAATTTGGGGTGTTGGCACACCCCTGACTAGCGTGTAGGTTCAAATTGAGGAGTTAAGACCTGTTGAAGGTCAGGTTTAGCCATGTACAACAATTCAGATGCTGCCAGGCCATACCTTAACTCAGCACACATAGGAGAATGGGGTGTATGGATTCATATAAAATCAGGATGCAATAACAGAGCAGGCAAAGGGGCATACCCAACAATGAGACATACTGGCATACCTTCCAGCCTACTTAGAGGTTCGGAGGGGGTGGGGGTTTCAAAAACCTATGTTATGAACAAAAATTCTTGTTGCCATGACCCAAGTACCCACTCTCTAGCATATAGGGGATGAAGGGATATGGAGCAATTGTTCACAAAGAAGAGAAGAATGTAATATCATATAGGCACTTTAAGTCAAGTTTTAAACTTTACAGGCAAAGAAATTAGACATAGGTATTAGGACTTGTAAATAAACACATTGGGGTGATGCTGAAAATTAAGTTAGGACATTCCAGTTTCAAAGAGACAAGTGAAGAGAAACAGTAGCCTTGTAAAATCCAAAGTGCAGACAAGAAGCAAGAATACTCTAAGTATAAGTTCAGAAGAGAATTGTGATTGTGTAGTCTGAAGTGTTTTTTTTTCGTGTGTGATTGTTAAAAATCCATGTGTCTTGTGTTAAAGAGTCATGTATTTATAGTGTGAAAGCCATAAGAAAATAAGGTAAGAAAATAATAGATGCCTGATTGTCAATCAATTACATAAGACTCCCCTTAATTAAGGGATTTAAATTCAAATGATACAAACTAATTAAAGAAAGAAATTAAACAAACCTTTTGCAAGTTAGAGGAAAGTACATGGAAGTTATTTAAGGACAGGGTCTTGACAGTACATGATTATGCAAATAAGGCAAGAGAATCAATTAACAACCAGTAAATAAGAAATGTCTGAAATTTGGTATGAATGAACCAAGTCACAAAAATAAAGGAGGGTTTTACCTAAGCCAACTCATCTAGGGAATCAATAAAAGATGGACAGAAAAGCAATCAAACTATATTTAGAAAGAGGTTTACGCTAATTGCAAATTTGAAAATTAATTAGAGGGAAACTCATCATATATAAAGAGCATGTGAGTATGAAAGAAGACCGTCGTTTAAATCCGCATAAAAATCCAATTGTAGAGTTTAGAAGATTTCAAAGTCAGAATCATATGAAACTCCGAAATTATACTAAAAGATTTGGAGTTTTGAAATAAGAATTCTAGTTCAGGAAAATCACAAAAGAGCAAGCAATTGGATCAAAACATGTATTGCAAAGCAACATGCAATCACAATAGAAAGATTCAAAGTACACACTGACAAATACTGATAAGAACAAAAGGAGGAACATGCTTAGCAGAACCCTAAAAAAGACTCAATAGAAGACAGACAAAGAACCATAAGAACTTAGCAAGAAAAGTATAGTAGAAAACACAAGAATCGACGGGAAAGGTATAGCAGAAAATCATATAGGAAAACACAGTACGATAAAAATATAAGAACATGATAAGATATAGTAGAAAAATATACAAGACCATATTATAGAAAATACAGTAAGGGAAGCATACAAAAAATGATACGAGAGCACAGTAGAGGACAATATAAAGAAGAAAAATCATAAAACTCCTAAACTTTTTTCAGAAAACCCTAAATAAGCAAAGAAGGGTTTTGAAATTAATTTTCAAAGGAAAATTTAGGGAAATCATTTGAAAACTCACGGATAGTATAGATACACAACGGATCTAAGAAGAATCGCAGAAAAACCTCGAATAACTAGGGTTTCAGAGGAACCCTAGAGTGAGAAAGGCTTTGGAAAAGGTTCGATCTAAGTCGGATAGGGTCGGAATCAGGCTTAGGAGGCTAGGACACGCCGGAGCTAAGCCGGAGATGATCGAAAACCTTGAGTCGGCGAAGGTCTGGTCTCGAACCTTCGAGTATCAGGCACACAGGGCCTGAGAAGCCATGGATTCCTGTGAGGTTGTGGCCGGAGACGGTAGCAAACAGCTAGGGTTAGTGAGTATTAGAGAGAGTTTGAGAGAGATTGGAGTATTTAAAGGCGGCTATCAGAAGGAAATGGGGGATTAGGGTTGAGTTAGGTAAATTAAAAAGAAAGAGGGGATCATGACCGTTGATCAGATTGATCAATGGTCTGGATTAATAGAGCCTTAGGTCGGGTAGGATAAACAGGTTATTGGATTGGGTTAGACGGGATTGGGCTGGTCCAATTTTGAACTTGAAATTGGGCCAGTTTCAGGCTAAAATTGAAATGTAAATAGGGCTTTATTGAAACAAATTGGGGCTATACTTTAAATAGCCAGTTTTTTCCTTTTAATAGTAAATTTAATTTTGAAATTAAATTTTGAAGTACTGAGTCAGTAAATAACATATAAATATTAATTTAAAATATTGAAACCAATTTTACAATTATAAAATGTAGTTAATCCTAACATAGGCTAAACTTGCAGTTACATGCATTTTAACTTTAAAACTACCAAATAAATTTGTAAAAAATATACAAAAATCACCTTAATTATATTTTGGTGTAAATATGAGAATGAAAATAAATTATTCACCAAACATGATAGTTTGGGAATAATTATTGAATTTTCTACTATTAAAATAGACAATAATTTGGTTTTAAAATCTTAAAAATAAGAAAAAAATACCAAAACTCTTGGATATACTTATATATGCATGTACATGCTATTTTGAGTATAATAAATATGTAAGGAAAAATTGGGTATCAACAGTGATGGCACAAGAAAATCAAGGCCTTAACACAATCTTGGATGGATGCTTTAGTTTTGTCTTTAATGGCGTCTCCAAGACCCATTGCATCTAAATAGATTTCAGCATCCAACACCCATGTCATATAGTTCTTGCCCGAAATTTCAAGGGCAACGAACTTTCTTTTCATAATGTCAGTCATAATTAAAAAGAGGAGAAAAATTATACCTTAATCTTCTCAAAGAGTTTCTTGAGACGGTAGAGTCTTATGCTGATAACGTATTATGAAAATATTAAAAGAACAAGAGAAATATTGCAGAGAAAGAGAGAGAGGGGAAATTCTTATTCAATTTGAGATGGATTATATTGGAATAGAAACCTCTATTTATAGGGAGAGAGTGACTTAGCCACCAAATAATAAACCCTAGAATCTATCTAAATATAAACATTCATCATAAATAAAAGTTTATTTATAACACAATTATAATTTTATTTATCAAGAACTAATTTTGAAGTTAATAATATACTTTCTATGTACTGAAACGGTTATGTCTCAATGACAAATTAGTTGTGATCGATTATATAAATATCAATTTATTCTAACAATCATAAATATTACTTTTCTATAAACATATTCATCAGATTATTCATAAGTTATATCATTCATCGTTATCGAGAAAAGGCAACGAAAATCACCCTTTACAAGGATTGCAGTTTATACAGCGCCTACATAATAAATTAAAGCACATAGATAGTTTTTGTCTAGGATAGGAAAGAGCTCATTTTCTCTTCTTCAAATTCTTAATTTTGGTTGATGTATTTGGTGCTAATTACAAGTATACATGTATCTTTTAATTGTATAACTCATCGTATAAAAGCTCTACGTACAATCCACACACAAAATAAAAGGAATGCGACTTAATTTGTTATTGAAATGACTTAGCGCTTGTTGTGGATAGTATTTACGTATACTGTATATGATATGTGAACAAATTATTTCTTTTTCTTAGACTTCATGTCAAGAGAAGAACCAAGCTATATAAACCCAAATATAATTAACTATATATTCAAGCTTTGTAATGCTTGAATATCAGTTGGATATACAATCCCAAAGCTTTCATGAAGAGGAGCTGACCAACCCATCGATCGATAGAAACTAAAGTCAGAAGAGTTGTTCTTCTTTGTTTCAATCAATGGGAAGATCAAACAACTCATCCATTACATCAAAAATTTCATCTCAACTTCAGAAGAAACCTTATCATAAAGTGCTATAAAATAACCATGATCTTCAAGTGCATGGCGAACGTCATTGCACAATTCTAGCCAAGAATTTGAACCTAATTTTGAATCCTCTAATTTTGGTGAGATCAATAATAAGAGCATTAGAAAGTGTTTGACACATAATGTTTTGTTTTACTTAGCAAGAAAAAGCTCAACGTTTCAAAGTATGTGGGAAATAATGCATGTCACTCTTTCAAGTTATACACAGAACATATTTAAGAAATCACTTTCTTTTCGAGAAAATATTTTCCTTCGTACCAAATACACCTTAACTAATTATTTTTCTCCTTATCACTTCGCCCAACAATCCATCAAAAAATGAGTTACGTT